>CM063113.1:37416196-39950916 GCA_031841125.1 Acanthococcus lagerstroemiae | reverse complement strand
TCTAGCTCAATTTTGACAACGGATTTGAATTCGTCTCGAAAAATTGAGTAATAAGCGCCAGCGCCGACGCCGTAGCTCTCCGAAAATTTTTTCGCCCGAAAAAAACACATGAGATGTATAGTATGGAGAAATTTTCAAAATTTTGAAAATTCGAAAATTTCGAATTAATGAGTGTTTCTTACTCAATTTTTCACGCTGAGTTCGAATTCGTTGTTCCAATTTGGCGGCGACCCTTCGTTCCCGAGATACACCCAAAAAAGTTGGAAAAATTGATCAATTTGGTCAAAAAATGACTCTAGCTCAATTTTGACAACGGATTTGAATTCGTCTCGAAAAATTGAGTAATAAGCGCCAGCGCCGACGCCGTAGCTCTCCGAAAATTTTTTCGCCCGAAAAAACACATGATGTATAGTATGGAGAAATTGGAAAATTTTCAAAATTTTCAAAATTCGAAATTTCGAATTAATGAGTGTTTCTTACTCAATTTTTCACGCTGAGTTCGAATTCGTTGTTCCAATTTGGCGGCGACCCTTCGTTCCCGGATACACCAAAAAAGTTGGAAAAATTGATCAATTTGGGTCAAAAAATGACTCTAGCTCAATTTTGACAACGGATTTGAATTCGTCTCGAAAAATTGAGTAATAAGCGCCAGCGCCGACGCCGTAGCTCTCCGAAAATTTTTTCGCCCGAAAAACACATGATGTATAGTATGGAGAAATTTTCAAAATTGAGAAATTCGAAAATTTCGAATTAATGAGTGTTTCTTACTCAATTTTTCACGCTGAGTTCGAATTCGTTGTTCCAATTTGGCGGCGACCCGTCGTTCCGAGATACACCAAAAAAGTTGGAAAAATTGATCAATTTGGGTCAAAAAATGACTCTAGCCCAATTTTGACAACGGATTTGAATTCGTCTCGAAAAATTGAGTAATAAGCGCCAGCGCCGACGCCGTAGCTCTCCGAAAATTTTTTCGCCGAAAAAAACACATGATGTATAGTATGGAGAAATTTTCAAAATTTGAGAAATTCGAAAATTTCGAATTAATGAGTGTTTCTTACTCAATTTTTCACGCTGAGTTCGAATTCGTTGTTCCAATTTGGCGGCGACCTTCGTTCCCGAGATACACCCAAAAAAGTTGGAAAAATTGATCAATTTGGGTCAAAAAATGACTCTAGCTCAATTTTGACAACGGATTTGAATTCGTCTCGAAAAATTGAGTAATAAGCGCCAGCGCCGACGCCGTAGCTCTCCGAAAATTTTTTCGCCCGAAAAAACACATGATGTATAGTATGGAGAAATTTTCAAAATTTGAGAAATTCGAAAATTTCGAATTAATGAGTGTTTCTTACTCAATTTTTCACGCTGAGTTCGAATTCGTTGTTCCAATTTGGCGGCGACCCTTCGTTCCGAGATACACCCAAAAAAGTTGGAAAAATTGATCAATTTGGGTCAAAAATGACTCTAGCTCAATTTTGACAACGGATTTGAATTCGTCTCGAAAAATTGAGTAATAAGCGCCAGCGCCGACGCCGTAGCTCTCCGAAAATTTTTTCGCCCGAAAAAACACATGATGTATAGTATGGAGAAATTTTCAAAATTTTGAAAATTCGAAAATTTCGAATTAATGAGTGTTTTTACTCAATTTTTCACGCTGAGTTCGAATTCGTTGTTCCAATTTGGCGGCGACCCTTCGTTCCCGAGATACACCCAAAAAAGTTGGAAAAATTGATCAATTTGGGTCAAAAAATGACTCTAGCCCAATTTTGACAACGGATTTGAATTCGTCTCGAAAAATTGAGTAATAAGCGCCAGCGCCGACGCCGTAGCTCTCCGAAAATTTTTTCGCCCGAAAAAACACATGATGTGTATGGGAGAAATTTTCAAAATTTGAGAAATTCGAAAATTTCGAATTAATGAGTGTTTCTTACTCAATTTTTCACGCTGAGTTCGAATTCGTTGTTCCAATTTGGCGGCGACCCTTCGTTCCCGAGATACACCCAAAAAAGTTGGAAAAATTGATCAATTTGGGTCAAAAAATGACTCTAGCTCAATTTTGACAACGGATTTGAATTCGTCTCGAAAAATTGAGTAATAAGCGCCAGCGCCGACGCCGTAGCTCTCCGAAAATTTTTTCGCCCGAAAAAACACATGATGTATAGTATGGAGAAATTTTCAAAATTTGAGAAATTCGAAAATTTCGAATTAATGAGTGTTTCTTACTCAATTTTTCACGCTGAGTTCGAATTCGTTGTTCCAATTTGGCGGCGACCCTTCGTTCCCGAGATACACCCAAAAAAGTTGGAAAAATTGATCAATTTGGGTCAAAAAATGACTCTAGCTCAATTTTGACAACGGATTTGAATTCGTCTCGAAAAATTGAGTAATAAGCGCCAGCGCCGACGCCGTAGCTCTCCGAAAATTTTTTCGCCCGAAAAAACACATGATGTATAGTATGGAGAAATTTTCAAAATTTAATTTCAAAATTCGAAAATTTCGAATTAATGAGTGTTTCTTACTCAATTTTTCACGCTGAGTTCGAATTCGTTGTTCCAATTTGGCGGCGACCCTTCGTTCACGAGATACACCCAAAAAAGTTGGAAAAATTGATCAATTTGGGTCAAAAAATGACTCTAGCCCAATTTTGACAACGGATTTGAATTCGTCTCGAAAAATTGAGTAATAAGCGCCAGCGCCGACGCCGTAGCTCTCCGAAAATTTTTTCGCCCGAAAAAACACATGATGATGTATAGTATGGAGAAATTTTCAAAATTTTGAAATTCGAAAATTTCGAATTAATGAGTGTTTCTTACTCAATTTTTCACGCTGAGTTCGAATTCGTTGTTCCAATTTGGCGGCGACCCTTCGTTCCCGAGATACACCCAAAAAAGTTGGAAAAATTGATCAATTTGGGTCAAAAAATGACTCTAGCCCAATTTTGACAACGGATTTGAATTCGTCTCGAAAAATTGAGTAATAAGCGCCAGCGCCGACGCCGTAGCTCTCCGAAAATTTTTTCGCCCGAAAAAACACATGATGTATAGTATGGAGAAATTTTCAAAATTTGAGAAATTCGAAAATTTCGAATTAATGAGTGTTTCTTACTCAATTTTTCACGCTGAGTTCGAATTCGTTGTTCCAATTTGGCGGCGACCCTTCGTTCCCGAGATACACCCAAAAAAGTTGGAAAAATTGATCAATTTGGGTCAAAAAATGACTCTAGCTCAATTTTGGCAACGGATTTGAATTCGTCTCGAAAAATTGAGTAATAAGCGCCAGCGCCGACGCCGTAGCTCTCCGAAAATTTTTTCGCCCGAAAAAACACATGAAGTATAGTATGGAGAAATTTGAGAAATTCGAAAATTTCGAATTAATGAGTGTTTCTTACACAATTTTTCACGCTGAGTTCGAATTCGTTGTTCCAATTTGGCGGCGACCCTTCGTTCACGAGATACACCCAAAAAAGTTGGAAAAATTGATCAATTTGGGTCAAAAAATGACTCTAGCTCAATTTTGACAACGGATTTGAATTCGTCTCGAAAAATTGAGTAATAAGCGCCAGCGCCGACGCCGTAGTTCTCCGAAAATTTTTTCGCCCGAAAAAACACATGATGTAGTTTGGAGAAATTTTCAAAATTTGAGAAATACCGAAAATTTCGAATTAATGAGTGTTTCTTACTCAATTTTTCACGCTGAGTTCGAATTCGTTGTTCCAATTTGGCGGCGACCCTTCGTTCCCGAGATACACCCAAAAAAGTTGGAAAAATTGAAAATTGATCAATTTGGGTCAAAAAATGACTCTAGCTCAATTTTGGCAACGGATTTGAATTCGTCTCGAAAAATTGAGTAATAAGCGCCAGCGCCGACGCCGTAGTTCTCCGAAAATTTTTTCGCCCGAAAAAACACATGATGTAGTATGGAGAAATTTTCAAAATTTGAGAAATACCGAAAATTTCGAATTAATGAGTGTTTCTTACTCAATTTTTCACGCTGAGTTCGAATTCGTTGTTCCAATTTGGCGGCGACCCTTCGTTCCCGAGATACACCAGAAAAGTTGGAAAAGTTGATCAATTTGGGTCAAAAAATGACTCTAGCTCAATTTTGACAACGGATTTGAATTCGTCTCGAAAAATTGAGTAATAAGCGCCAGCGCCGACGCCGTAGCTCTCCGAAAATTTTTTCGCCCGAAAAAACACATGATGTATAGTATGGAGAAATTTTCAAAAGAAAATTCGAAAATTTCGAATTAATGAGTGTTTCTTACTCAATTTTTTCACGCTGAGTTCGAATTCGTTGTTCCAATTTGGCGGCGACCCTTCGTTCACGAGATACACCCAAAAAAGTTGGAAAAATTGATCAATTTGGGTCAAAAAATGACTCTAGCTCAATTTTGACAACGGATTTGAATTCGTCTCGAAAAATTGAGAGTAATAAGCGCCAGCGCCGACGCCGTAGCTCTCCGAAAATTTTTTCGCCCGAAAAAACACATGATATAGTATGGAGAAATTTTCAAAATTTGAGAAATTCGAAAATTTCGAATTAATGAGTGTTTCTTACTCAATTTTTCACGCTGAGTTCGAATTCGTTGTTCCAATTTGGCGGCGACCCTTCGTTCCCGAGATACACCCAAAAAAGTTGGAAAAATTGATCAATTTGGGTCAAAAAATGACTCTAGCTCAATTTTGGACAACGGATTTGAATTCGTCTCGAAAAATTGAGTAATAAGCGCCAGCGCCGACGCCGTAGCTCTCCGAAAATGTTTTCGCCCGAAAAAACACATGACGTATAGTATGGAGAAATTTGAGAAATTCGAAAATTTCGAATTAATGAGTGTTTCTTACTCAATTTTTCACGCTGAGTTCGAATTCGTTGTTCCAATTTGGCGGCGACCCTTCGTTCCCGAGATACACCCAAAAAAGTTGGAAAAATTGATCAATTTGGGTCAAAAAATGACTCTAGCTCAATTTTGACAACGGATTTGAATTCGTCTCGAAAAATTGAGTAATAAGCGCCAGCGCCGACGCCGTAGCTCTCCGAAAATTTTTTCGCCCGAAAAAACACATGATGTATAGTATGGAGAAATTTTCAAAATTTGAGAAATTCGAAAATTTCGAATTAATGAGTGTTTCTTACTCAATTTTTCACGCTGAGTTCGAATTCGTTGTTCCAATTTGGCGGCGACCCTTCGTTCCCGAGATACACCCAAAAAAGTTGGAAAAATTGATCAATTTGGGTCAAAAAATGACTCTAGCTCAATTTTGACAACGGATTTGAATTCGTCTCGAAAAATTGAGTAATAAGCGCCAGCGCCGACGCCGTAGCTCTCCGAAAATTTTTTCGCCCGAAAAAAACATGATGTATGTATGGAGAAATTTTCAAAATTTCAAAATTTTCAAAATTCGAAAATTTCGAATTAATGAGTGTTTCTTACTCAATTTTTCACGCTGAGTTCGAATTCGTTGTTCCAATTTGGCGGCGACCCTTCGTTCCCGAGATACACCCAAAAAAGTTGGAAAAATTGATCAATTTGGGTCAAAAAATGACTCTAGCCCAATTTTGACAACGGATTTGAATTCGTCTCGAAAAATTGAGTAATAAGCGCCAGCGCCGACGCCGTAGCTCTCCGAAAATTTTTTCGCCCGAAAAACACATGATGTATAGTATGGAGAAATTTTCAAATTTTGAGAAATTCGAAAATTTCGAATTAATGAGTGTTTTTTACTCAATTTTTCACGCTGAGTTCGAATTCGTTGTTCCAATTTGGCGGCGACCCTTCGTTCCCGAGATACACCCAAAAAAGTTGGAAAAATTGATCAATTTGGGTCAAAAAATGACTCTAGCCAATTTTGACAACGGATTTGAATTCGTCTCGAAAAATTGAGTAATAAGCGCCAGCGCCGACGCCGTAGCTCTCCGAAAATTTTTTCGCCCGAAAAAACACATGATGTATAGTATGGAGAAATTTTCAAAATTTGAGAAATTCGAAAATTTCGAATTAATGAGTGTTTCTTACTCAATTTTTCACGCTGAGTTCGAATTCGTTGTTCCAATTTGGCGGCGACCCTTCGTTCCGAGATACACCCAAAAAAGTTGGAAAAATTGATCAATTTGGGTCAAAAAATGACTCTAGCTCAATTTTGACAACGGATTTGAATTCGTCTCGAAAAATTGAGTAATAAGCGCCAGCGCCGACGCCGTAGCTCTCCGAAAATGTTTTCGCCCGAAAAAACACATGACGTATAGTATGGAGAAATTTGAGAAATTCGAAAATTTCGAATTAATGAGTGTTTCTTACACAATTTTTCACGCTGAGTTCGAATTCGTTGTTCCAATTTGGCGGCGACCCTTCGTTCACGAGATACACCCAAAAAAGTTGGAAAAATTGATCAATTTGGGTCAAAAAATGACTCTAGCTCAATTTTGACAACGGATTTGAATTCGTCTCGAAAAATTGAGTAATAAGCGCCAGCGCCGACGCCGTAGCTCTCCGAAAATTTTTTCGCCCGAAAAAACACATGATGTGTATGGAGAAATTTTCAAAATTTGAGAAATTCGAAAATTTCGAATTAATGAGTGTTTCTTACTCAATTTTTCACGCTGAGTTCGAATTCGTTGTTCCAATTTGGCGGCGACCCTTCGTTCCCGAGATACACCAAAAAAGTTGGAAAAATTGATCAATTTGGGTCAAAAAATGACTCTAGCTCAATTTTGGCAACGGATTTGAATTCGTCTCGAAAAATTGAGTAATAAGCGCCAGCGCCGACGCCGTAGCTCTCCGAAAATTTTTTCGCCCGAAAAAACACATGATGTAGTATGGAGAAATTTTCAAAATTTGAGAAATTCGAAAATTTCGAATTAATGAGTGTTTCTTACTCAATTTTTCACGCTGAGTTCGAATTCGTTGTTCCAATTTGGCGGCGACCCTTCGTTCCCGAGATACACCCAAAAAAGTTGGAAAAATTGATCAATTTGGGTCAAAAAATGACTCTAGCTCAATTTTGACAACGGATTTGAATTCGTCTCGAAAAATTGAGTAATAAGCGCCAGCGCCGACGCCGTAGCTCTCCGAAAATTTTTTCGCGAAAAAAAACACATGATGTATAGTATGGAGAAATTTGAGAAATTCGAAAATTTTCGAATTAATGAGTGTTTCTTACTCAATTTTTCACGCTGAGTTCGAATTCGTTGTTCCAATTTGGCGGCGACCCTTCGTTCCCGAGATACACCCAAAAAAGTTGGAAAAATTGATCAATTTGGGTCAAAAAATGACTCTAGCTCAATTTTGACAACGGATTTGAATTCGTCTCGAAAAATTGAGTAATAAGCGCCAGCGCCGACGCCGTAGCTCTCCGAAAATTTTTTCGCCCGAAAAAAACACATGATGTAGTATGGAGAAATTTTCAAAATTTGAGAAATTCGAAAATTTCGAATTAATGAGTGTTTCTTACTCAATTTTTCACGCTGAGTTCGAATTCGTTGTTCCAATTTGGCGGCGACCCTTCGTTCCCGAGATACACCCAAAAAAGTTGGAAAAATTGATCAATTTGGGTCAAAAAATGACTCTAGCTCAATTTTGACAACGGATTTGAATTCGTCTCGAAAAATTGAGTAATAAGCGCCAGCGCCGACGCCGTAGCTCTCCGAAAATTTTTTCGCCCGAAAAAAACACATGATGTAGTATGGAGAAATTTTCAAAATTTGAGAAATTCGAAAATTTCGAATTAATGAGTGTTTCTTACTCAATTTTTCACGCTGAGTTCGAATTCGTTGTTCCAATTTGGCGGCGACCCTTCGTTCCCGAGATACACCCAAAAAAGTTGGAAAAATTGATCAATTTGGGTCAAAAAATGACTCTAGCTCAATTTTGACAACGGATTTGAATTCGTCTCGAAAAATTGAGTAATAAGCGCCAGCGCCGACGCCGTAGCTCTCCGAAAATTTTTTCGCCCGAAAAAACACATGATGTATAGTATGGAGAAATTTTCAAAATTTGAGAAATTCGAAAATTTCGAATTAATGAGTGTTTCTTACTCAATTTTTCACGCTGAGTTCGAATTCGTTGTTCCAATTTGGCGGCGACCCGTCGTTCTCGAGATACACCCAAAAAAGTTGGAAAAATTGATCAATTTGGGTCAAAAAATGACTCTAGCTCAATTTTGACAACGGATTTGAATTCGTCTCGAAAAATTGAGTAATAAGCGCCAGCGCCGACGCCGTAGCTCTCCGAAAATTTTTTCGCCCGAAAAAACACATGATGTGTATGGAGAAATTTTCAAAATTTGAGAAATTCGAAAATTTCGAATTAATGAGTGTTTCTTACTCAATTTTTCACGCTGAGTTCGAATTCGTTGTTCCAATTTGGCGGCGACCCGTCGTTCTCGAGATACACCCAAAAAAGTTGGAAAAATTGATCAATTTGGGTCAAAAAATGACTCTAGCTCAATTTTGGCAACGGATTTGAATTCGTCTCGAAAAATTGAGTAATAAGCGCCAGCGCCGACGCCGTAGCTCTCCGAAAATTTTTTCGCCCGAAAAAACACATGATGTATAGTATGGAGAAATTTTCAAAATTTTCAAATTCGAAAATTTCGAATTAATGAGTGTTTCTTACTCAATTTTTCACGCTGAGTTCGAATTCGTTGTTCCAATTTGGCGGCGACCCTTCGTTCCCGAGATACACCCAAAAAAGTTGGAAAAATTGATCAATTTGGGTCAAAAAATGACTCTAGCCCAATTTTGACAACGGATTTGAATTCGTCTCGAAAAATTGAGTAATAAGCGCCAGCGCCGACGCCGTAGCTCTCCGAAAATTTTTTCGCCCGAAAAAACACATGATGTATAGTATGGAGAAATTTTCAAAATTTTGAAAATTCGAAAATTTCGAATTAATGAGTGTTTCTTACTCAATTTTTCACGCTGAGTTCGAATTCGTTGTTCCAATTTGGCGGCGACCCTTCGTTCCCGAGATACACCCAAAAAAGTTGGAAAAATTGATCAATTTGGGTCAAAAAATGACTCTAGCTCAATTTTGACAACGGATTTGAATTCGTCTCGAAAAATTGAGTAATAAGCGCCAGCGCCGACGCCGTAGCTCTCCGAAAATTTTTTCGCCCGAAAAAACACATGATGTAGTATGGAGAAATTTTCAAAATTTGAGAAATTCGAAAATTTCGAATTAATGAGTGTTTCTTACTCAATTTTTCACGCTGAGTTCGAATTCGTTGTTCCAATTTGGCGGCGACCCTTCGTTCCCGAGATACACCCAAAAAAGTTGGAAAAATTGATCAATTTGGGTCAAAAAATGACTCTAGCTCAATTTTGACAACGGATTTGAATTCGTCTCGAAAAATTGAGTAATAAGCGCCAGCGCCGACGCCGTAGCTCTCCGAAAATTTTTTCGCCCGAAAAAACACATGATGTATAGTATGGAGAAATTTGAGAAATTCGAAAATTTCGAATTAATGAGTGTTTCTTACTCAATTTTTCACGCTGAGTTCGAATTCGTTGTTCCAATTTGGCGGCGACCCTTCGTTCCCGAGATACACCCAAAAAAGTTGGAAAAATTGATCAATTTGGGTCAAAAAATGACTCTAGCTCAATTTTGACAACGGATTTGAATTCGTCTCGAAAAATTGAGTAATAAGCGCCAGCGCCGACGCCGTAGCTCTCCGAAAATTTTTTCGCCCGAAAAAACACATGATGTGTATGGAGAAATTTTCAAAATTTGAAAATTCGAAAATTTCGAATTAATGAGTGTTTCTTACTCAATTTTTCACGCTGAGTTCGAATTCGTTGTTCCAATTTGGCGGCGACCCTTCGTTCCCGAGATACACCAAAAAAGTTGGAAAAATTGAAAAATTGATCAATTTGGGTCAAAAAATGACTCTAGCTCAATTTTGACAACGGATTTGAATTCGTCTCGAAAAATTGAGTAATAAGCGCCAGCGCCGACGCCGTAGCTCTCCGAAAATTTTTTCGCCCGAAAAAAACACATGATGTATAGTATGGAGAAATTTTCAAAATTTGAAAATTCGAAAATTTCGAATTAATGAGTGTTTCTTACTCAATTTTTCACGCTGAGTTCGAATTCGTTGTTCCAATTTGGCGGCGACCCTTCGTTCCGAGATACACCCAAAAAAGTTGGAAAAATTGATCAATTTGGGTCAAAAAATGACTCTAGCCCAATTTTGACAACGGATTTGAATTCGTCTCGAAAAATTGAGTAATAAGCGCCAGCGCCGACGCCGTAGCTCTCCGAAAATTTTTTCGCCCGAAAAAACACATGATGTATAGTATGGAGAAATTTTCAAAATTTTGAAAATTCGAAAATTTCGAATTAATGAGTGTTTCTTACTCAATTTTTCACGCTGAGTTCGAATTCGTTGTTCCAATTTGGCGGCGACCCTTCGTTCCCGAGATACACCCAAAAAAGTTGGAAAAATTGATCAATTTGGGTCAAAAAATGACTCTAGCTCAATTTTGACAACGGATTTGAATTCGTCTCGAAAAATTGAGTAATAAGCGCCAGCGCCGACGCCGTAGCTCTCCGAAAATTTTTTCGCCCGAAAAAACACATGATGTATAGTATGGAGAAATTTTCAAAATTTGAGAAATTCGAAAATTTCGAATTAATGAGTGTTTCTTACTCAATTTTTCACGCTGAGTTCGAATTCGTTGTTCCAATTTGGCGGCGACCCTTCGTTCACCGGATACACCCAAAAAAGTTGGAAAAATTGATCAATTTGGGTCAAAAAATGACTCTAGCCCAATTTTGACAACGGATTTGAATTCGTCTCGAAAAATTGAGTAATAAGCGCCAGCGCCGACGCCGTAGCTCTCCGAAAATTTTTTCGCCCGAAAAAACACATGATGTATAGTATGGAGAAATTTTCAAAATTTGAGAAATTCGAAAATTTCGAATTAATGAGTGTTTTTTACTCAATTTTTCACGCTGAGTTCGAATTCGTTGTTCCAATTTGGCGGCGACCCTTCGTTCCGAGATACACCCAAAAAAGTTGGAAAAATTGATCAATTTGGGTCAAAAAATGACTCTAGCTCAATTTTGACAACGGATTTGAATTCGTCTCGAAAAATTGAGTAATAAGCGCCAGCGCCGACGCCGTAGCTCTCCGAAAATTTTTTCGCCGAAAAAACACATGATGTATAGTATGGAGAAATTTTCAAAATTTTGAAAATTCGAAAATTTCGAATTAATGAGTGTTTCTTACTCAATTTTTCACGCTGAGTTCGAATTCGTTGTTCCAATTTGGCGGCGACCCTTCGTTCAAGGATACACCCAAAAAAGTTGGAAAAATTGATCAATTTGGGTCAAAAAATGACTCTAGCCCAATTTTGACAACGGATTTGAATTCGTCTCGAAAAATTGAGTAATAAGCGCCAGCGCCGACGCCGTAGCTCTCCGAAAATTTTTTCGCCCGAAAAAACACATGATGTATAGTATGGAGAAATTTTCAAAATTTGAGAAATTCGAAAATTTCGAATTAATGAGTGTTTCTTACTCAATTTTTCACGCTGAGTTCGAATTCGTTGTTCCAATTTGGCGGCGACCCTTCGTTCCGAGATACACCCAAAAAAGTTGGAAAAATTGATCAATTTGGGTCAAAAAATGACTCTAGCCAATTTTGACAACGGATTTGAATTCGTCTCGAAAAATTGAGTAATAAGCGCCAGCGCCGACGCCGTAGCTCTCCGAAAATTTTTTCGCCCGAAAAAAACACATGATGTATAGTATGGAGAAATTTTCAAATTTTCAAAATTCGAAAATTTCGAATTAATGAGTGTTTCTTACTCAATTTTTCACGCTGAGTTCGAATTCGTTGTTCCAATTTGGCGGCGACCCTTCGTTCACGAGATACACCCAAAAAAGTTGGAAAAATTGATCAATTTGGGTCAAAAAATGACTCTAGCCAATTTTGACAACGGATTTGAATTCGTCTCGAAAAATTGAGTAATAAGCGCCAGCGCCGACGCCGTAGCTCTCCGAAAATTTTTTCGCCCGAAAAAACACATGATGTATAGTATGGAGAAATTTTCAAAATTTTGAAAATTCGAAAATTTCGAATTAATGAGTGTTTTTACTCAATTTTTCACGCTGAGTTCGAATTCGTTGTTCCAATTTGGCGGCGACCCTTCGTTCCCGAGATACACCCAAAAAAGTTGGAAAAATTGATCAATTTGGGTCAAAAAATGACTCTAGCCCAATTTTGACAACGGATTTGAATTCGTCTCGAAAAATTGAGTAATAAGCGCCAGCGCCGACGCCGTAGCTCTCCGAAAATTTTTTCGCCCGAAAAAAACACATGATGTAGTATGGAGAAATTTTCAAAATTTGAGAAATTCGAAAATTTCGAATTAATGAGTGTTTCTTACTCAATTTTTCACGCTGAGTTCGAATTCGTTGTTCCAATTTGGCGGCGACCCTTCGTTCACGAGATACACCCAAAAAAGTTGGAAAAATTGATCAATTTGGGTCAAAAAATGACTCTAGCTCAATTTTGGCAACGGATTTGAATTCGTCTCGAAAAATTGAGTAATAAGCGCCAGCGCCGACGCCGTAGCTCTCCGAAAATTTTTTCGCCCGAAAAAACACATGATGTAGTATGGAGAAATTTTCAAAATTTGAGAAATTCGAAAATTTCGAATTAATGAGTGTTTCTTACTCAATTTTTCACGCTGAGTTCGAATTCGTTGTTCCAATTTGGCGGCGACCCTTCGTTCCGAGATACACCAAAAAAGTTGGAAAAATTGATCAATTTGGGTCAAAAATGACTCTAGCTCAATTTTGACAACGGATTTGAATTCGTCTCGAAAAATTGAGTAATAAGCGCCAGCGCCGACGCCGTAGCTCTCCGAAAATTTTTTCGCCCGAAAAAACACATGATGTATAGTATGGAGAAATTTTCAAAATTTTGAAAATTCGAAAATTTCGAATTAATGAGTGTTTCTTACTCAATTTTTCACGCTGAGTTCGAATTCGTTGTTCCAATTTGGCGGCGACCCTTCGTTCACGAGATACACCCAAAAAAGTTGGAAAAATTGATCAATTTGGGTCAAAAAATGACTCTAGCCCAATTTTGACAACGGATTTGAATTCGTCTCGAAAAATTGAGTAATAAGCGCCAGCGCCGACGCCGTAGCTCTCCGAAAATTTTTTCGCCCGAAAAAACACATGATGTATAGTATGGAGAAATTTTCAAAATTTGAGAAATTCGAAAATTTCGAATTAATGAGTGTTTCTTACTCAATTTTTCACGCTGAGTTCGAATTCGTTGTTCCAATTTGGCGGCGACCCTTCGTTCCCGAGATACACCCAAAAAAGTTGGAAAAATTGATCAATTTGGGTCAAAAAATGACTCTAGCTCAATTTTGACAACGGATTTGAATTCGTCTCGAAAAATTGAGTAATAAGCGCCAGCGCCGACGCCGTAGCTCTCCGAAAATTTTTTCGCCCGAAAAAACACATGATGTATAGTATGGAGAAATTTTCAAAATTTCAAAATTTTCAAAATTCGAAAATTTCGAATTAATGAGTGTTTCTTACTCAATTTTTCACGCTGAGTTCGAATTCGTTGTTCCAATTTGGCGGCGACCCTTCGTTTCCGAGATACACCCAAAAAAGTTGGAAAAATTGATCAATTTGGGTCAAAAAATGACTCTAGCCCAATTTTGACAACGGATTTGAATTCGTCTCGAAAAATTGAGTAATAAGCGCCAGCGCCGACGCCGTAGCTCTCCGAAAATTTTTTCGCCCGAAAAAACACATGATGTATAGTATGGAGAAATTTTCAAAATTTTGAAAATTCGAAAATTTCGAATTAATGAGTGTTTTTTACTCAATTTTTCACGCTGAGTTCGAATTCGTTGTTCCAATTTGGCGGCGACCCTTCGTTCCCGAGATACACCCAAAAAAGTTGGAAAAATTGATCAATTTGGGTCAAAAAATGACTCTAGCTCAATTTTGACAACGGATTTGAATTCGTCTCGAAAAATTGAGTAATAAGCGCCAGCGCCGACGCCGTAGCTCTCCGAAAATTTTTTCGCCCGAAAAAACACATGATGTATAGTATGGAGAAATTTTCAAAATTTGAGAAATTCGAAAATTTCGAATTAATGAGTGTTTCTTACTCAATTTTTCACGCTGAGTTCGAATTCGTTGTTCCAATTTGGCGGCGACCCTTCGTTCCCGAGATACACCCAAAAAAGTTGGAAAAATTGATCAATTTGGGTCAAAAAATGACTCTAGCTCAATTTTGACAACGGATTTGAATTCGTCTCGAAAAATTGAGTAATAAGCGCCAGCGCCGACGCCGTAGCTCTCCGAAAATTTTTTCGCCCGAAAAAACACATGAGAGTGTACGGAGAAATTTTCAAAATTTGAGAAATTCGAAAATTTCGAATTAATGAGTGTTTCTTACTCAATTTTTCACGCTGAGTTCGAATTCGTTGTTCCAATTTGGCGGCGACCCTTCGTTCCCGAGATACACCCAAAAAAGTTGGAAAAATTGATCAATTTGGGTCAAAAAATGACTCTAGCTCAATTTTGACAACGGATTTGAATTCGTCTCGAAAAATTGAGTAATAAGCGCCAGCGCCGACGCCGTAGCTCTCCGAAATTTTTTTCGCCCGAAAAAACACATGATGATGTATAGTATGGAGAAATTTTCAAAATTTCAAAATTTTCAAAATTCGAAATTTCGAATTAATGAGTGTTTCTTACTCAATTTTTCACGCTGAGTTCGAATTCGTTGTTCCAATTTGGCGGCGACCCTTCGTTCCCGAGATACACCCAAAAAAGTTGGAAAAATTGATCAATTTGGGTCAAAAAATGACTCTAGCTCAATTTTGACAACGGATTTGAATTCGTCTCGAAAAATTGAGTAATAAGCGCCAGCGCCGACGCCGTAGCTCTCCGAAAATTTTTTCGCCCGAAAAAACACATGATGTATGTATGGAGAAATTTTCAAAATTTGAGAAATTCGAAAATTTCGAATTAATGAGTGTTTCTTACTCAATTTTTCACGCTGAGTTCGAATTCGTTGTTCCAATTTGGCGGCGACCCTTCGTTCCGAGATACACCCAAAAAAGTTGGAAAAAAAAATTGATCAATTTGGGTCAAAAAATGACTCTAGCTCAATTTTGACAACGGATTTGAATTCGTCTCGAAAAATTGAGTAATAAGCGCCAGCGCCGACGCCGTAGCTCTCCGAAAATTTTTTCGCCCGAAAAAACACATGATGTATAGTATGGAGAAATTTTCAAAATTTGAGAAATTCGAAAATTTCGAATTAATGAGTGTTTCTTACTCAATTTTTCACGCTGAGTTCGAATTCGTTGTTCCAATTTGGCGGCGACCCTTCGTTCCCGAGATACACCCAAAAAAGTTGAAAAATTGATCAATTTGGGTCAAAAAATGACTCTAGCCCAATTTTGACAACGGATTTGAATTCGTCTCGAAAAATTGAGTAATAAGCGCCAGCGCCGACGCCGTAGCTCTCCGAAAATTTTTTCGCCCGAAAAAACACATGATGTATAGTATGGAGAAATTTTCAAAATTTGAGAAATTCGAAAATTTCGAATTAATGAGTGTTTCTTACTCAATTTTTCACGCTGAGTTCGAATTCGTTGTTCCAATTTGGCGGCGACCCTTCGTTCACAGGATACACCCAAAAAAGTTGGAAAAAATTCAATTTGGGTCAAAAAATGACTCTAGCCCAATTTTGACAACGGATTTGAATTCGTCTCGAAAAATTGAGTAATAAGCGCCAGCGCCGACGCCGTAGCTCTCCGAAAATTTTTTCGCCCGAAAAAACACATGATGTATAGTATGGAGAAATTTTCAAAATTTTGAAAATTCGAAAATTTCGAATTAATGAGTGTTTCTTACTCAATTTTTCACGCTGAGTTCGAATTCGTTGTTCCAATTTGGCGGCGACCCTTCGTTCCCGAGATACACCCAAAAAAGTTGGAAAAATTGATCAATTTGGGTCAAAAAATGACTCTAGCCCAATTTTGACAACGGATTTGAATTCGTCTCGAAAAATTGAGTAATAAGCGCCAGCGCCGACGCCGTAGCTCTCCGAAAATTTTTTCGCCCGAAAAAACACATGATGTATAGTATGGAGAAATTTTCAAAATATTCAAAATTTGAAAAATTCGAAAATTTCGAATTAATGAGTGTTTCTTACTCAATTTTTCACGCTGAGTTCGAATTCGTTGTTCCAATTTGGCGGCGACCCTTCGTTCCCGAGATACACCCAAAAAAGTTGGAAAAATTGATCAATTTGGGTCAAAAAATGACTCTAGCCAATTTTGACAACGGATTTGAATTCGTCTCGAAAAATTGAGTAATAAGCGCCAGCGCCGACGCCGTAGCTCTCCGAAAATTTTTTCGCCCGAAAAAACACATGATGTATAGTATGGAGAAATTTTCAAAATTTGAGAAATTCGAAAATTTCGAATTAATGAGTGTTTCTTACTCAATTTTTCACGCTGAGTTCGAATTCGTTGTTCCAATTTGGCGGCGACCCTTCGTTCACGAGATACACCCAAAAAAGTTGGAAAAATTGATCAATTTGGGTCAAAAAATGACTCTAGCCCAATTTTGACAACGGATTTGAATTCGTCTCGAAAAATTGAGTAATAAGCGCCAGCGCCGACGCCGTAGCTCTCCGAAAATTTTTTCGCCCGAAAAAACATATGAAGTATATAGTATGGAGAAATTTTCAAAATTTTCAAAATTCGAAAATTTCGAATTAATGAGTGTTTCTTACTCAATTTTTCACGCTGAGTTCGAATTCGTTGTTCCAATTTGGCGGCGACCCTTCGTTCCCGAGATACACCCAAAAAAGTTGGAAAAATTGATCAATTTGGGTCAAAAAATGACTCTAGCCCAATTTTGACAACGGATTTGAATTCGTCTCGAAAAATTGAGTAATAAGCGCCAGCGCCGACGCCGTAGCTCTCCGAAAATTTTTTCGCCCGAAAAAACACATGATGTATAGTATGGAGAAATTTTCAAAATTTCAAAAATTCAAAATTCGAAAATTTCGAATTAATGAGTGTTTCTTACTCAATTTTTCACGCTGAGTTCGAATTCGTTGTTCCAATTTGGCGGCGACCCTTCGTTCCCGAGATACACCCAAAAAAGTTGGAAAAATTGATCAATTTGGGTCAAAAAATGACTCTAGCTCAATTTTGACAACGGATTTGAATTCGTCTCGAAAAATTGAGTAATAAGCGCCAGCGCCGACGCCGTAGCTCTCCGAAAATTTTTTCGCCCGAAAAAACACATGATGTATAGTATGGAGAAATTTGAGAAATTTGAGAAATTCGAAAATTTCGAATTAATGAGTGTTTCTTACTCAATTTTTCACGCTGAGTTCGAATTCGTTGTTCCAATTTGGCGGCGACCCTTCGTTCACGAGATACACCCAAAAAAGTTGGAAAAATTGATCAATTTGGGTCAAAAAATGACTCTAGCTCAATTTTGGCAACGGATTTGAATTCGTCTCGAAAAATTGAGTAATAAGCGCCAGCGCCGACGCCGTAGCTCTCCGAAAATTTTTTCGCCCGAAAAAACACATGATGTGTATGGAGAAATTTTCAAAATTTGAGAAATTCGAAAATTTCGAATTAATGAGTGTTTCTTACTCAATTTTTCACGCTGAGTTCGAATTCGTTGTTCCAATTTGGCGGCGACCCTTCGTTCCCGAGATACACCCAAAAAAGTTGGAAAAATTGAAAATTGATCAATTTGGGTCAAAAAATGACTCTAGCTCAATTTTGACAACGGATTTGAATTCGTCTCGAAAAATTGAGTAATAAGCGCCAGCGCCGACGCCGTAGCTCTCCGAAAATTTTTTCGCCCGAAAAAACACATGATGTATAGTATGGAGAAATTTTCAAAATTTGAGAAATTCGAAAATTTCGAATTAATGAGTGTTTCTTACTCAATTTTTCACGCTGAGTTCGAATTCGTTGTTCCAATTTGGCGGCGACCCTTCGTTCCCGAGATACACCAAAAAAAGTTGGAAAAATTGATCAATTTGGGTCAAAAAATGACTCTAGCCCAATTTTGACAACGGATTTGAATTCGTCTCGAAAAATTGAGTAATAAGCGCCAGCGCCGACGCCGTAGCTCTCCGAAAATTTTTTCGCCCGAAAAAACACATGATGTATAGTATGGAGAAATTTTCAAAATATTCAAAATTTTCAAAATTCGAAAATTTCGAATTAATGAGTGTTTTTTACTCAATTTTTCACGCTGAGTTCGAATTCGTTGTTCCAATTTGGCGGCGACCCTTCGTTCCCGAGATACACCCAAAAAAGTTGGAAAAATTGATCAATTTGGGTCAAAAAATGACTCTAGCCCAATTTTGACAACGGATTTGAATTCGTCTCGAAAAATTGAGTAATAAGCGCCAGCGCCGACGCCGTAGCTCTCCGAAAATTTTTTCGCCCGAAAAAACACATGATGTATAGTATGGAGAAATTTTCAAAATTTGAGAAATTCGAAAATTTCGAATTAATGAGTGTTTCTTACTCAATTTTTCACGCTGAGTTCGAATTCGTTGTTCCAATTTGGCGGCGACCCTTCGTTCACGAGATACACCCAAAAAGTTGGAAAAATTGATCAATTTGGGTCAAAAAATGACTCTAGCTCAATTTTGACAACGGATTTGAATTCGTCTCGAAAAATTGAGTAATAAGCGCCAGCGCCGACGCCGTAGCTCTCCGAAAATTTTTTCGCCCGAAAAAACACATGATGTAGTATGGAGAAATTTTCAAAATTTGAGAAATTCGAAAATTTCGAATTAATGAGTGTTTCTTACTCAATTTTTCACGCTGAGTTCGAATTCGTTGTTCCAATTTGGCGGCGACCCTTCGTTCCCGAGATACACCCAAAAAAGTTGGAAAAATTGATCAATTTGGGTCAAAAAATGACTCTAGCTCAATTTTGACAACGGATTTGAATTCGTCTCGAAAAATTGAGTAATAAGCGCCAGCGCCGACGCCGTAGCTCTCCGAAAATTTTTTCGCCCGAAAAAACACATGATGTATAGTATGGAGAAATTTTCAAAATTTTCAAAATTCGAAAATTTCGAATTAATGAGTGTTTCTTACTCAATTTTTCACGCTGAGTTCGAATTCGTTGTTCCAATTTGGCGGCGACCCTTCGTTCACGAGATACACCCAAAAAAGTTGGAAAAATTGATCAATTTGGGTCAAAAAATGACTCTAGCCCAATTTTGACAACGGATTTGAATTCGTCTCGAAAAATTGAGTAATAAGCGCCAGCGCCGACGCCGTAGCTCTCCGAAAATTTTTTCGCCCGAAAAAACACATGATGTATAGTATGGAGAAATTTTCAAAATTTGAGAAATTCGAAAATTTCGAATTAATGAGTGTTTTTTACTCAATTTTTCACGCTGAGTTCGAATTCGTTGTTCCAATTTGGCGGCGACCCTTCGTTCCCGAGATACACCCAAAAAAGTTGGAAAAATTGATCAATTTGGGTCAAAAAATGACTCTAGCCCAATTTTGACAACGGATTTGAATTCGTCTCGAAAAATTGAGTAATAAGCGCCAGCGCCGACGCCGTAGCTCTCCGAAAATTTTTTCGCCCGAAAAAACACATGATGTATAGTATGGAGAAATTTTCAAAATTTCAAAATTTTCAAAATTCGAAAATTTCGAATTAATGAGTGTTTTTTACTCAATTTTTCACGCTGAGTTCGAATTCGTTGTTCCAATTTGGCGGCGACCCTTCGTTCACGAGATACACCCAAAAAAGTTGGAAAAATTGAAAATTGATCAATTTGGGTCAAAAAATGACTCTAGCCCAATTTTGACAACGGATTTGAATTCGTCTCGAAAAATTGAGTAATAAGCGCCAGCGCCGACGCCGTAGCTCTCCGAAAATTTTTTCGCCCGAAAAAACACATGATGTATAGTATGGAGAAATTTGAGAAATTCGAAAATTTCGAATTAATGAGTGTTTCTTACTCAATTTTTCACGCTGAGTTCGAATTCGTTGTTCCAATTTGGCGGCGACCCTTCGTTCCCGAGATACACCCAAAAAAGTTGGAAAAATTGATCAATTTGGGTCAAAAAATGACTCTAGCTCAATTTTGACAACGGATTTGAATTCGTCTCGAAAAATTGAGTAATAAGCGCCAGCGCCGACGCCGTAGCTCTCCGAAAATTTTTTCGCCCGAAAAAACACATGATGTATAGTATGGAGAAATTTTCAAATTTTGAAAATTCGAAAATTTCGAATTAATGAGTGTTTCTTACTCAATTTTTCACGCTGAGTTCGAATTCGTTGTTCCAATTTGGCGGCGACCCTTCGTTCCAAGATACACCCAAAAAAGTTGGAAAAATTGATCAATTTGGGTCAAAAAATGACTCTAGCCCAATTTTGACAACGGATTTGAATTCGTCTCGAAAAATTGAGTAATAAGCGCCAGCGCCGACGCCGTAGCTCTCCGAAAATTTTTTCGCCCGAAAAAACACATGATGTATAGTATGGAGAAATTTTCAAAATTTGAGAAATTCGAAAATTTCGAATTAATGAGTGTTTCTTACTCAATTTTTCACGCTGAGTTCGAATTCGTTGTTCCAATTTGGCGGCGACCCTTCGTTCCCGAGATACACCAAAAAAGTTGGAAAAATTGATCAATTTGGGTCAAAAAATGACTCTAGCTCAATTTTGACAACGGATTTGAATTCGTCTCGAAAAATTGAGTAATAAGCGCCAGCGCCGACGCCGTAGCTCTCCGAAAATTTTTTCGCCCGAAAAAACACATGATGTATAGTATGGAGAAATTTTCAAAATTTAAAATTCGAAAATTTCGAATTAATGAGTGTTTCTTACTCAATTTTTCACGCTGAGTTCGAATTCGTTGTTCCAATTTGGCGGCGACCCGTCGTTCCCGAGATACACCCAAAAAAGTTGGAAAAATTGATCAATTTGGGTCAAAAAATGACTCTAGCCCAATTTTGACAACGGATTTGAATTCGTCTCGAAAAATTGAGTAATAAGCGCCAGCGCCGACGCCGTAGCTCTCCGAAAATTTTTTCGCCCGAAAAAACACATGATGTATAGTATGGAGAAATTTTCAAAATTTCAAAATTCAAAAATTCGAAAATTCGAATTAATGAGTGTTTTTTACTCAATTTTTCACGCTGAGTTCGAATTCGTTGTTCCAATTTGGCGGCGACCCTTCGTTCCGAGATACACCCAAAAAAGTTGGAAAAATTGATCAATTTGGGTCAAAAAATGACTCTAGCCCAATTTTGACAACGGATTTGAATTCGTCTCGAAAAATTGAGTAATAAGCGCCAGCGCCGACGCCGTAGCTCTCCGAAAATTTTTTCGCCCGAAAAAACACATGATGTATAGTATGGAGAAATTTTCAAAATTTCAAAATTTCAAAATTCGAAAATTTCGAATTAATGAGTGTTTTTTACTCAATTTTTCACGCTGAGTTCGAATTCGTTGTTCCAATTTGGCGGCGACCCTTCGTTCCCGAGATACACCCAAAAAAGTTGGAAAAATTGATCAATTTGGGTCAAAAAATGACTCTAGCCCAATTTTGACAACGGATTTGAATTCGTCTCGAAAAATTGAGTAATAAGCGCCAGCGCCGACGCCGTAGCTCTCCGAAAATTTTTTCGCCCGAAAAAACACATGATGTATAGTATGGAGAAATTTTCAAAATTTGAGAAATTCGAAAATTTCGAATTAATGAGTGTTTCTTACTCAATTTTTCACGCTGAGTTCGAATTCGTTGTTCCAATTTGGCGGCGACCCTTCGTTCACGAGATACACCCAAAAAAGTTGGAAAAATTGATCAATTTGGGTCAAAAAATGACTCTAGCCCAATTTTGACAACGGATTTGAATTCGTCTCGAAAAATTGAGTAATAAGCGCCAGCGCCGACGCCGTAGCTCTCCGAAAATTTTTTCGCCCGAAAAAACACATGATGTGTATGGAGAAATTTTCAAAATTTGAGAAATTCGAAAATTTCGAATTAATGAGTGTTTCTTACTCAATTTTTCACGCTGAGTTCGAATTCGTTGTTCCAATTTGGCGGCGATCCTTCGTTCCCGAGATACACCCAAAAAAGTTGGAAAAATTGAAAATTGATCAATTTGGGTCAAAAAATGACTCTAGCTCAATTTTGGCAACGGATTTGAATTCGTCTCGAAAAATTGAGTAATAAGCGCCAGCGCCGACGCCGTAGTTCTCCGAAAATTTTTTCGCCCGAAAAAACACATGATGTAGTATGGAGAAATTTTCAAAATTTGAGAAATACCGAAAATTTCGAATTAATGAGTGTTTCTTACTCAATTTTTCACGCTGAGTTCGAATTCGTTGTTCCAATTTGGCGGCGACCCTTCGTTCCCGAGATACACCAAAAAAGTTGGAAAAATTGATCAATTTGGGTCAAAAAATGACTCTAGCTCAATTTTGACAACGGATTTGAATTCGTCTCGAAAAATTGAGTAATAAGCGCCAGCGCCGACGCCGTAGCTCTCCGAAAATTTTTTCGCCCGAAAAAACACATGATGTATAGTATGGAGAAATTTTCAAAATTTTCAAAATTCGAAAATTTCGAATTAATGAGTGTTTTTTACTCAATTTTTCACGCTGAGTTCGAATTCGTTGTTCCAATTTGGCGGCGACCCGTCGTTCCCGAGATACACCCAAAAAAGTTGGAAAAATTGATCAATTTGGGTCAAAAAATGACTCTAGCTCAATTTTGACAACGGATTTGAATTCGTCTCGAAAAATTGAGTAATAAGCGCCAGCGCCGACGCCGTAGCTCTCCGAAAATTTTTTCGCCCGAAAAAACACATGATGTATAGTATGGAGAAATTTTCAAAATTTGAGAAATTCGAAAATTTCGAATTAATGAGTGTTTCTTACTCAATTTTTCACGCTGAGTTCGAATTCGTTGTTCCAATTTGGCGGCGACCCTTCGTTCCCCAGATACACCCAAAAAAGTTGGAAAAATTGATCAATTTGGGTCAAAAAATGACTCTAGCTCAATTTTGACAACGGATTTGAATTCGTCTCGAAAAATTGAGTAATAAGCGCCAGCGCCGACGCCGTAGCTCTCCGAAAATTTTTTCGCCCGAAAAAACACATGATGTGTATGGAGAAATTTTCAAAATTTGAGAAATTGGAAAATTTCGAATTAATGAGTGTTTCGTACTCAATTTTTCACGCTGAGTTCGAATTCGTTGTTCCAATTTGGCGGCGACCCGTCGTTCTCGAGATACACCCAAAAAAGTTGGAAAAATTGATCAATTTGGGTCAAAAAATGACTCTAGCCCAATTTTGACAACGGATTTGAATTCGTCTCGAAAAATTGAGTAATAAGCGCCAGCGCCGACGCCGTAGCTCTCCGAAAATTTTTTCGCCCGAAAAAACACATGATGTATAGTATGGAGAAATTTTCAAAATTTGAGAAATTCGAAAATTTCGAATTAATGAGTGTTTTTTACTCAATTTTTCACGCTGAGTTCGAATTCGTTGTTCCAATTTGGCGGCGACCCGTCGTTCCCGAGATACACCCAAAAAAGTTGGAAAAATTGATCAATTTGGGTCAAAAAATGACTCTAGCTCAATTTTGGCAACGGATTTGAATTCGTCTCGAAAAATTGAGTAATAAGCGCCAGCGCCGACGCCGTAGCTCTCCGAAAATTTTTTCGCCCGAAAAAACACATGATGTATAGTATGGAGAAATTTTCAAAATTTCAAAATTTCAAAATTCGAAAATTTCGAATTAATGAGTGTTTTTTACTCAATTTTTCACGCTGAGTTCGAATTCGTTGTTCCAATTTGGCGGCGACCCTTCGTTCCCGAGATACACCCAAAAAAGTTGGAAAAATTGATCAATTTGGGTCAAAAAATGACTCTAGCCCAATTTTGACAACGGATTTGAATTCGTCTCGAAAAATTGAGTAATAAGCGCCAGCGCCGACGCCGTAGCTCTCCGAAAATTTTTTCGCCCGAAAAAACACATGATGTATAGTATGGAGAAATTTTCAAAATTTGAGAAATTCGAAAATTTCGAATTAATGAGTGTTTCTTACTCAATTTTTCACGCTGAGTTCGAATTCGTTGTTCCAATTTGGCGGCGACCCTTCGTTCACGAGATACACCCAAAAAAGTTGGAAAAATTGATCAATTTGGGTCAAAAAATGACTCTAGCCCAATTTTGACAACGGATTTGAATTCGTCTCGAAAAATTGAGTAATAAGCGCCAGCGCCGACGCCGTAGCTCTCCGAAAATTTTTTCGCCCGAAAAAACACATGATGTATAGTATGGAGAAATTTTCAAAATTTTCAAAATTCGAAAATTTCGAATTAATGAGTGTTTCTTACTCAATTTTTCACGCTGAGTTCGAATTCGTTGTTCCAATTTGGCGGCGACCCGTCGTTCCCGAGATACACCAAAAAAGTTGGAAAAATTGATCAATTTGGGTCAAAAAATGACTCTAGCCCAATTTTGACAACGGATTTGAATTCGTCTCGAAAAATTGAGTAATAAGCGCCAGCGCCGACGCCGTAGCTCTCCGAAAATTTTTTCGCCCGAAAAAACACATGATGTATAGTATGGAGAAATTTTCAAAATTTCAAAATTTTCAAAATTCGAAAATTTCGAATTAATGAGTGTTTCTTACTCAATTTTTCACGCTGAGTTCGAATTCGTTGTTCCAATTTGGCGGCGACCCGTCGTTCCCGAGATACACCCAAAAAAGTTGGAAAAATTGATCAATTTGGGTCAAAAAATGACTCTAGCCCAATTTTGACAACGGATTTGAATTCGTCTCGAAAAATTGAGTAATAAGCGCCAGCGCCGACGCCGTAGCTCTCCGAAAATTTTTTCGCCCGAAAAAACACATGATGTATAGTATGGAGAAATTTTCAAAATTTGAGAAATTCGAAAATTTCGAATTAATGAGTGTTTCTTACTCAATTTTTCACGCTGAGTTCGAATTCGTTGTTCCAATTTGGCGGCGACCCTTCGTTCACGAGATACACCCAAAAAAGTTGGAAAAAATTGATCAATTTGGGTCAAAAAATGACTCTAGCCCAATTTTGACAACGGATTTGAATTCGTCTCGAAAAATTGAGTAATAAGCGCCAGCGCCGACGCCGTAGCTCTCCGAAAATTTTTTCGCCCGAAAAAACACATGATGTATAGTATGGAGAAATTTTCAAAATTTCAAAATTTCAAAATTCGAAAATTTCGAATTAATGAGTGTTTTTTACTCAATTTTTCACGCTGAGTTCGAATTCGTTGTTCCAATTTGGCGGCGACCCGTCGTTCCCGAGATACACCCAAAAAAGTTGGAAAAATTGATCAATTTGGGTCAAAAAATGACTCTAGCTCAATTTTGACAACGGATTTGAATTCGTCTCGAAAAATTGAGTAATAAGCGCCAGCGCCGACGCCGTAGCTCTCCGAAAATTTTTTCGCCCGAAAAAACACATGATGTATAGTATGGAGAAATTTGAGAAATTCGAAAATTTCGAATTAATGAGTGTTTCTTACACAATTTTTCACGCTGAGTTCGAATTCGTTGTTCCAATTTGGCGGCGACCCTTCGTTCACGAGATACACCCAAAAAAGTTGGAAAAATTGATCAATTTGGGTCAAAAAATGACTCTAGCTCAATTTTGACAACGGATTTGAATTCGTCTCGAAAAATTGAGTAATAAGCGCCAGCGCCGACGCCGTAGCTCTCCGAAAATTTTTTCGCCCGAAAAAACACATGATGTGTGTATGGAGAAATTTTCAAAATTTGAGAAATTCGAAAATTTCGAATTAATGAGTGTTTCTTACTCAATTTTTCACGCTGAGTTCGAATTCGTTGTTCCAATTTGGCGGCGACCCTTCGTTCCCGAGATACACCCAAAAAAGTTGGAAAAATTGAAAATTGATCAATTTGGGTCAAAAAATGACTCTAGCTCAATTTTGACAACGGATTTGAATTCGTCTCGAAAAATTGAGTAATAAGCGCCAGCGCCGACGCCGTAGCTCTCCGAAAATTTTTTCGCCCGAAAAAACACATGATGTATAGTATGGAGAAATTTTAAAAATTTGAGAAATTCGAAAATTTCGAATTAATGAGTGTTTCTTACTCAATTTTTCACGCTGAGTTCGAATTCGTTGTTCCAATTTGGCGGCGACCCTTCGTTCCCGAGATACACCCAAAAAAGTTGGAAAAATTGATCAATTTGGGTCAAAAAATGACTCTAGCCCAATTTTGACAACGGATTTGAATTCGTCTCGAAAAATTGAGTAATAAGCGCCAGCGCCGACGCCGTAGCTCTCCGAAAATTTTTTCGCCCGAAAAAACACATGATGTATAGTATGGAGAAATTTTCAAAATTTTCAAAATTCGAAAATTTCGAATTAATGAGTGTTTCTTACTCAATTTTTCACGCTGAGTTCGAATTCGTTGTTCCAATTTGGCGGCGACCCTTCGTTCACAAGATACACCCAAAAAAGTTGGAAAAATTGAACAATTTGGGTCAAAAAATGACTCTAGCCCAATTTTGACAACGGATTTGAATTCGTCTCGAAAAATTGAGTAATAAGCGCCAGCGCCGACGCCGTAGCTCTCCGAAAATTTTTTCGCCCGAAAAAACACATGATGTATAGTATGGAGAAATTTTCAAAATATTCAAAATTTACAAAATTCGAAAATTTCGAATTAATGAGTGTTTTTTACTCAATTTTTCACGCTGAGTTCGAATTCGTTGTTCCAATTTGGCGGCGACCCGTCGTTCCCGAGATACACCCAAAAAAGTTGGAAAAATTGATCAATTTGGGTCAAAAAATGACTCTAGCCCAATTTTGACAACGGATTTGAATTCGTCTCGAAAAATTGAGTAATAAGCGCCAGCGCCGACGCCGTAGCTCTCCGAAAATTTTTTCGCCCGAAAAAACACATGATGTATAGTATGGAGAAATTTTCAAAATTTGAGAAATTCGAAAATTTCGAATTAATGAGTGTTTCTTACTCAATTTTTCACGCTGAGTTCGAATTCGTTGTTCCAATTTGGCGGCGACCCTTCGTTCACGAGATACACCCAAAAAAGTTGGAAAAATTGAAAATTGATCAATTTGGGTCAAAAAATGACTCTAGCCCAATTTTGACAACGGATTTGAATTCGTCTCGAAAAATTGAGTAATAAGCGCCAGCGCCGACGCCGTAGCTCTCCGAAAATTTTTTCGCCCGAAAAAACACATGAAGTATATAGTATGGAGAAATTTTCGAAATTTTCAAAATTCGAAAGTATCGAAGTAATGAGTGTTTCTTACTCAATTTTTCACGCTGAGTTCGAATTCGTTGTTCCAATTTGGCGGCGACCCGTCGTTCCCGAGATACACCCAAAAAAGTTGGAAAAATTGATCAATTTGGGTCAAAAAATGACTCTAGCCCAATTTTGACAACGGATTTGAATTCGTCTCGAAAAATTGAGTAATAAGCGCCAGCGCCGACGCCGGAGCTCTCCGAAAATTTTTTCGCCCGAAAAAACACATGATGTATAGTATGGAGAAATTTTCAAAATATTCAAAATTTTCAAAATTCGAAAATTTCGAATTAATGAGTGTTTTTTACTCAATTTTTCACGCTGAGTTCGAATTCGTTGTTCCAATTTGGCGGCGACCCGTCGTTCCCGAGATACACCCAAAAAAGTTGGAAAAATTGATCAATTTGGGTCAAAAAATGACTCTAGCTCAATTTTGGCAATGGATTTGAATTCGGCTCGAAAAATTGAGTAATAAGCGCCAGCGCCGACGCCGTAGCTCTCCGAAAATATTTTCGCCCGAAAAAACACATGAAGTATAGTATGGAGAAATTTGAGAAATTCGAAAATTTCGAATTAATGAGTGTTTCTTACACAATTTTTCACGCTGAGTTCGAATTCGTTGTTCCAATTTGGCGGCGACCCTTCGTTCACGAGATACACCCAAAAAAGTTGGAAAAATTGATCAATTTGGGTCAAAAAATGGCTCTAGCTCAATTTTGGCAATGGATTTGAATTCGGCTCGAAAAATTGAGTAATAAGCGCCAGCGCCGACGCCGTAGCTCTCCGAAAATTTTTTCGCCCGAAAAAACACATGATGTGTGTGGAGAAATTTTCAAAATTTGAGAAATTCGAAAGTTTCGAATTAATGAGTGTGTCTTACTCAATTTTTCACGCTGAGTTCGAAATCGTTGTTCCAATTTGGCGGCGATCCTTCGTTCCCGAGATACACCCAAAAAAGTTGGAAAAATTGAAAATTGATCAATTTGGGTCAAAAAATGACTCTAGCTCAATTTTGGCAACGGATTTGAATTCGTCTCGAAAAATTGAGTAATAAGCGCCAGCGCCGACGCCGGAGCTCTCCGAAAATTTTTTCGCCCGAAAAAACACATGATGTATAGTATGGAGAAATTTTCAAAATTTGAGAAATTGGAAAATTTCGAATTAATGAGTGTTTCTTACTCAATTTTTCACGCTGAGTTCGAATTCGTTGTTCCAATTTGGCGGCGACCCGTCGTTCCCGAGATACACCCAAAAAAGTTGGAAAAATTGATCAATTTGGGTCAAAAAATGACTCTAGCCCAATTTTGACAACGGATTTGAATTCGTCTCGAAAAATTGAGTAATAAGCGCCAGCGCCGACGCCGTAGCTCTCCGAAAATTTTTTCGCCCGAAAAAACACATGATGTATAGTATGGAGAAATTTTCAAAATATTCAAAATTTTCAAAATTCGAAAATTCCGAATTAATGAGTGTTTTTTACTCAATTTTTCACGCTGAGTTCGAATTCGTTGTTCCAATTTGGCGGCGACCCGTCGTTCCCGAGATACACCCAAAAAAGTTGGAAAAATTGATCAATTTGGGTCAAAAAATGACTCTAGCCCAATTTTGACAACGGATTTGAATTCGTCTCGAAAAATTGAGTAATAAGCGCCAGCGCCGACGCCGGAGCTCTCCGAAAATTTTTTCGCCCGAAAAAACACATGATGTATAGTATGGAGAAATTTTCAAAATATTCAAAATTTTCAAAATTCGAAAATTTCGAATTAATGAGTGTTTTTTACTCAATTTTTCACGCTGAGTTCGAATTTGTTGTTCCAATTTGGCGGCGACCCGTCGCTCCCGAGATACACCCAAAAAAGTTGGAAAAATTGATCAATTTGGGTCAAAAAATGACTCTAGCCCAATTTTGACAACGGATTTGAATTCGTCTCGAAAAATTGATTAATAAGCGCCAGCGCCGACGCCGTAGCTCTCCGAAAATTTTTTCGCCCGAAAAAACACATGATGTATAGTATGGAGAAATTTTCAAAATTTGAGAAATTCGAAAATTTCGAATTAATGAGTGTTTCTCACTCAATTTTTCACGCTGAGTTCGAATTCGTTGTTCCAATTTGGCGGCGACCCTTCGTTCACGAGATACACCCAAAAAAGTTGGAAAAATTGAAAATTGATCAATTTGGGTCAAAAAATGACTCTAGCCCAATTTTGACAACGGATTTGAATTCGTCTCGAAAAATTGAGTAATAAGCGCCAGCGCCGACGCCGTAGCTCTCCGAAAATTTTTTCGCCCGAAAAAACATATGATGTATAGTATGGAGAAATTTGAGAAATTCGAAAATTTCGAATTAATGAGTGTTTCTTACTCAATTTTTCACGCTGAGTTCGAATTCGTTGTTCCAATTTGGCGGCGACCCGTCGTTCCCGAGATACACCCAAAAAAGTTGGAAAAATTGATCAATTTGGGTCAAAAAATGACTCTAGCTCAATTTTGGCAACGGATTTGAATTCGTCTCGAAAAATTGAGTAATAAGCGCCAGCGCCGGCGCCGTAGCTCTCCGAAAATTTTTTCGCCCGAAAAAACACATGATGTATAGTATGGAGAAATTTTCGAAATTTTCAAAATTCGAAAGTATCGAAGTAATGAGTGTTTCTTACTCAATTTTTCACGCTGAGTTCGAATTCGTTGTTCCAATTTGGCGGCGACCCTTCGTTCACAAGATACACCCAAAAAAGTTGGAAAAATTGAACAATTTGGGTCAAAAAATGACTCTAGCCCAATTTTGACAACGGATTTGAATTCGTCTCGAAAAATTGAGTAATAAGCGCCAGCGCCGACGCCGTAGCTCTCCGAAAATTTTTTCGCCCGAAAAAACACATGATGTATAGTATGGAGAAATTTTCAAAATTTGAGAAATTCGAAAATTTCGAATTAATGAGTGTTTCTTACTCAATTTTTCACGCTGAGTTCGAATTCGTTGTTCCAATTTGGCGGCGACCCTTCGTTCACGAGATACACCCAAAAAAGTTGGAAAAATTGAAAATTGATCAATTTGGGTCAAAAAATGACTCTAGCCCAATTTTGACAACGGATTTGAATTCGTCTCGAAAAATTGAGTAATAAGCGCCAGCGCCGACGCCGTAGCTCTCCGAAAATTTTTTCGCCCGAAAAAACATATGATGTATAGTATGGAGAAATTTGAGAAATTCGAAAATTTCGAATTAATGAGTGTTTCTTACACAATTTTTCACGCTGAGTTCGAATTCGTTGTTCCAATTTGGCGGCGACCCGTCGTTCCCGAGATACACCCAAAAAAGTTGGAAAAATTGATCAATTTGGGTCAAAAAATGACTCTAGCTCAATTTTGGCAACGGATTTGAATTCGTCTCGAAAAATTGAGTAATAAGCGCCAGCGCCGGCGCCGTAGCTCTCGGAAAATTTTTTCGCCCGAAAAAACACATGATGTATAGTATGGAGAAATTTTCGAAATTATTTTCAAAATTCGAAAGTATCGAAGTAATGAGTGTTTCTTACTCAATTTTTCACGCTGAGTTCGAATTCGTTGTTCCAATTTGGCGGCGACCCTTCGTTCACAAGATACACCCAAAAAAGTTGGAAAAATTGAACAATTTGGGTCAAAAAATGACTCTAGCCCAATTTTGACAACGGATTTGAATTCGTCTCGAAAAATTGAGTAATAAGCGCCAGCGCCGACGCCGGAGCTCTCCGAAAATTTTTTCGCCCGAAAAAACACATGATGTATAGTATGGAGAAATTTTCAAAATATTCAAAATTTTCAAAATTCGAAAATTTCGAATTAATGAGTGTTTTTTACTCAATTTTTCACGCTGAGTTCGAATTCGTTGTTCCAATTTGGCGGCGACCCGTCGTTCCCGAGATACACCCAAAAAAGTTGGAAAAATTGATCAATTTGGGTCAAAAAATGACTCTAGCCCAATTTTGACAACGGATTTGAATTCGTCTCGAAAAATTGATTAATAAGCGCCAGCGCCGACGCCGTAGCTCTCCGAAAATTTTTTCGCCCGAAAAAACACATGATGTATAGTATGGAGAAATTTTCAAAATTTGAGAAATACCGAAAATTTCGAATTAATGAGTGTCTCTTACTCAATTTTTCACGCTGAGTTCGAATTCGTTGCTCCAACTTGGCGGCGACCCTTCGTTCACGAGATACACCCAAAAAAGTTGGAAAAATTGATCAATTTAGGTCAAAAACTGACTCTAGCTCAATTTTGGCAACGGATTTGAATTCGTCTCGAAAAATTGAGTAATAAGCGCCAGCGCCGACGCCGTAGTTCTCCGAAAATTTTTTCGCCCGAAAAAACACATGATGTAGTATGGAGAAATTTTCAAAATTTGAGAAATACCGAAAATTTCGAATTAATGAGTGTTTCTTACTCAATTTTTCACGCTGAGTTCGAATTCGTTGTTCCAATTTGGCGGCGACCCTTCGTTCCCGAGATACACCAAAAAAGTTGGAAAAGTTGATCAATTTGGGTCAAAAAATGACTCTAGCTCAATTTTGGCAATGGATTTGAATTCGGCTCGAAAAATTGAGTAATAAGCGCCAGCGCCGACGCCGTAGCTCTCCGAAAATATTTTCGCCCGAAAAAACACATGAAGTATAGTATGGAGAAATTTTCGAAATTTTCAAAATTCGAAAGTATCGAAGTAATGAGTGTTTCTTACTCAATTTTTCACGCTGAGTTCGAATTCGTTGTTCCAATTTGGCGGCGACCCTTCGTTCACAAGATACACCCAAAAAAGTTGGAAAAATTGATCAATTTGGGTCAAAAAATGACTCTAGCCCAATTTTGACAACGGATTTGAATTCGTCTCGAAAAATTGAGTAATAAGCGCCAGCGCCGACGCCGGAGCTCTCCGAAAATTTTTTCGCCCGAAAAAACACATGATGTAGTGTGGAGAAATTTTCAAAATTTGAGAAATTCGAAAATTTCGAATTAATGAGTGTTTTTTACTCAATTTTTCACGCTGAGTTCGAATTCGTTGTTCCAATTTGGCGGCGACCCGTCGTTCCCGAGATACACCCAAAAAAGTTGGAAAAATTGATCAATTTGGGTCAAAAAATGACTCTAGCCCAATTTTGACAACGGATTTGAATTCGTCTCGAAAAATTGAGTAATAAGCGCCAGCGCCGACGCCGTAGCTCTCCGAAAATTTTTTCGCCCGAAAAAACACATGATGTATAAGTATGGAGAAATTTTCAAAATTTGAGAAATTCGAAAATTTCGAATTAATGAGTGTTTTTTACTCAATTTTTCACGCTGAGTTCGAATTCGTTGTTCCAATTTGGCGGCGACCCGTCGTTCCCGAGATACACCCAAAAAAGTTGGAAAAATTGATCAATTTGGGTCAAAAAATGACTCTAGCCCAATTTTGACAACGGATTTGAATTCGTCTCGAAAAATTGAGTAATAAGCGCCAGCGCCGACGCCGGAGCTCTCCGAAAATTTTTTCGCCCGAAAAAACACATGATGTATAGTATGGAGAAATTTTCAAAATATTCAAAATTTTCAAAATTCGAAAATTTCGAATTAATGAGTGTTTTTTACTCAATTTTTCACGCTGAGTTCGAATTCGTTGTTCCAATTTGGCGGCGACCCGTCGTTCCCGAGATACACCCAAAAAAGTTGGAAAAATTGATCAATTTGGGTCAAAAAATGACTCTAGCCCAATTTTGACAACGGATTTGAATTCGTCTCGAAAAATTGAGTAATAAGCGCCAGCGCCGACGCCGGAGCTCTCCGAAAATTTTTTCGCCCGAAAAAACACATGATGTATAGTATGGAGAAATTTTCAAAATATTCAAAATTTTCAAAATTCGAAAATTTCGAATTAATGAGTGTTTTTTACTCAATTTTTCACGCTGAGTTCGAATTTGTTGTTCCAATTTGGCGGCGACCCGTCGTTCCCGAGATACACCCAATAAAGTTGGAAAAATTGATCAATTTGGGTCAAAAAATGACTCTAGCCCAATTTTGACAACGGATTTGAATTCGTCTCGAAAAATTGATTAATAAGCGCCAGCGCCGACGCCGTAGCTCTCCGAAAATTTTTTCGCCCGAAAAAACACATGATGTATAGTATGGAGAAATTTTCAAAATTTGAGAAATTCGAAAATTTCGAATTAATGAGTGTTTCTTACTCAATTTTTCACGCTGAGTTCGAATTCGTTGTTCCAATTTGGCGGCGACCCTTCGTTCACGAGATACACCCAAAAAAGTTGGAAAAATTGAAAATTGATCAATTTGGGTCAAAAAATGACTCTAGCCCAATTTTGACAACGGATTTGAATTCGTCTCGAAAAATTGAGTAATAAGCGCCAGCGCCGACGCCGTAGCTCTCCGAAAATCTTTTCGCCCGAAAAAACATATGAAGTATAGTATGGAGAAATTTGAGAAATTCGAAAATTTCGAATTAATGAGTGTTTCTTACACAATTTTTCACGCTGAGTTCGAATTCGTTGTTCCAATTTGGCGGCGACCCGTCGTTCCCGAGATACACCCAAAAAAGTTGGAAAAATTGATCAATTTGGGTCAAAAAATGACTCTAGCTCAATTTTGGCAACGGATTTGAATTCGTCTCGAAAAATTGAGTAATAAGCGCCAGCGCCGGCGCCGTAGCTCTCGGAAAATTTTTTCGCCCGAAAAAACACATGATGTGTATGGAGAAATTTTCGAAATTTTCAAAATTCGAAAGTATCGAAGTAATGAGTGTTTCTTACTCAATTTTTCACGCTGAGTTCGAATTCGTTGTTCCAATTTGGCGGCGACCCTTCGTTCACAAGATACACCCAAAAAAGTTGGAAAAATTGAACAATTTGGGTCAAAAAATGACTCTAGCCCAATTTTGACAACGGATTTGAATTCGTCTCGAAAAATTGAGTAATAAGCGCCAGCGCCGACGCCGGAGCTCTCCGAAAATTTTTTCGCCCGAAAAAACACATGATGTATAGTATGGAGAAATTTTCAAAATTTTCAAAATTTTCAAAATTCGAAAATTTCGAATTAATGAGTGTTTTTTACTCAATTTTTCACGCTGAGTTCGAATTCGTTGTTCCAATTTGGCGGCGACCCGTCGTTCCCGAGATACACCCAAAAAAGTTGGGAAAATTGATCAATTTGGGTCAAAAAATGACTCTAGCCCAATTTTGACAACGGATTTGAATTCGTCTCGAAAAATTGATTAATAAGCGCCAGCGCCGACGCCGTAGCTCTCCGAAAATTTTTTCGCCCGAAAAAACACATGATGTATAGTATGGAGAAATTTTCAAAATTTGAGAAATACCGAAAATTTCGAATTAATGAGTGTCTCTTACTCAATTTTTCACGCTGAGTTCGAATTCGTTGCTCCAACTTGGCGGCGACCCTTCGTTCACGAGATACACCCAAAAAAGTTGGAAAAATTGATCAATTTAGGTCAAAAACTGACTCTAGCTCAATTTAGGCAACGGATTTGAATTCGTCTCGAAAAATTGAGTAATAAGCGCCAGCGCCGGCGCCGTAGCTCTCCGAAAATCTTTTCGCCCGGAAAAACACATGATGTAGTATGGAGAAATTTTCAAAATTTGAGAAATACCGAAAATTTCGAATTAATGAGTGTTTCTTACTCAATTTTTCACGCTGAGTTCGAATTCGTTGTTCCAATTAGGCGGCGACCCTTCGTTCCCGAGATACACCAAAAAAGGTGGAAAAATTGATCAATTTGGGTCAAAAAATTACTCTAGCTCAATTTTGACAACGGATTCGAATTCGTCTCGAAACATTGAGTAACTAGCGCCAGCGCCAACGCCGTAGCTCTCCGGTGGTTATCTCAGTTTTTTTGAATTACGAAAATTTTGAAAATTTCTCCATACTATAATACATCAGACATTCTTTTGGGCGGAAAAATTTTCCGAGAGCTTCGGGGCCAGGTCCTGGCGAAATAAATTCTAATCGCCGAGACCAATTCAAAACCGTCGTCAAAATTGATTCACAGGCTATTTTTGACCCAGTATAGCCCCCATTGAAGTTCGATCGAAATTCGTCGTAATACTGGAATATTTCCTTTTTGAAACCACTCGCGAAAATAATAAAATTCCGAAAAGAGTGGTCAATGGGTTATGGACACCATTTTGCATTACGTTAAATAGTGATTTCTCTAACTCTGGCACCCCTCCCCTTTTGGTCAAATATAAACCCTCCCTAGAGCACTAGACGGTCCACGCCACGGCAGGGGACAGAGAGTGCCACTCTTAGCTACACAATATATAACTGCGAGTGAATCCCAATTTTTTAAGGTTCGAAGTTATCTGAACATGTTTTGAAATACCTACGGCGAGAATACTCGACCTGGAAACATAGCCGAGAATATTCTCCATGATTGTTGGAGGATGTGTCCCATATCGCAAAATGTTGCAAAACGAAGTACAGGATCGACTCGACAAAAGCACGGAGTGTAGATACAAAAGCCAAAATCAACCTGTCGGAGTGATTTCATGTACTGCTTCCTTTCATTCGATGATTTCAAATACATTTTTATTCGACGAATACAAACAATAAAGTTGTTTCGCTGTCTTCTTTCAATCATGTTTAATTTTTTTTTTCGCTAAAAATAAATACATACAACGTACAAATGATCTAATAAAAAAAAAAAAATACAAAAATGAATTCGCATTTGAAGGCTTAGAATAGCAATTTAATGATATCGTGAGTGGTTGCGGGTGTCTGAGCGTATATCTGTGCGTGTACGTAGGTGTATGTGTGCACCATGGACATACCGTGGGAGAGGGAGAGAGGGGGAGAGAGAATACATTGAACATTTTAAAATTACAACACGACAACGATGAAATAATAAAAATTTAATAAAAATGACCGTACGCGAAAGTAAATTATTTAATTAGCACGAGAACGAGGAGTAAAGCGAACTACAGTTTGAACATAAAAGCCACATTTTCATTATAATGAAACGACTGTATATTATACGGCGATATGATGACAATAACGAATGTTTTTTCGAAATGAAAAATAAGCTTACGCGTTCATCGAAGAAAAGTAGGAGCGCTGCGCACGTTTACTACGAGTACTACATGTATACATAAACAGTTACTATTCCTTAGGTACTTACAGACTTACACGAATAATAATACTAACGATACTACGATTACTACTCACTAATAATAATCATCTAATCGTCGGCTCGAACATAAATAGGTAATCGTAATTATAATCGTTATTTAGGTAAGGTTTACGATTATACGAATGTGCAGTAGAGCAGTTACCGTTACACGGTGTTACGATTACGATACGTAAAATAAAAACTCAACCGTGCCGTCACGGTATGTCGTATCGGTCGAGAAAATAAATAACATTTACGATCTACATTTGGTATGCGAGTACGCCGCACCCGATCAGAGACTGGCGGTAAGAATACGTCGCATATTTTTCCTTTCTCGTACGCGAAACGTCTTTTAAAAGGAACAAATGGAAGAAGTCATTATCGCTCATAGCGAGACTTTTACAACAGCACGCGAACTGGCCTGATGTGCCAGATTCACGAGTACATACGATGTGCCGAATACGAGTAAATACGCAAAATTATCACATCTTCTGGTCGAAAGAAATATTTGCTCTCTATTGGAGAAGGTATACCTAGTTACTGAAAAACACTCAATTAATTTTGATCCTTTTTCTCGATGGACTAGCACCAGGTGAGTTTCTTCTCGTCCTGTCTTCATCCTCCTCCTCTTCCTCGGTATCATCTTCCTCCTCCTCTTCTTGATCGTCGTCGTCATCCTCGTTTTCTTGTTCTTCCTCTTCTTCCTCAACACCATCGTCACTTCCATCGCTTTCGTCTTCATCATCATCAGCGCTGTTTTCGTGACAAACTATCTCTTCGGGTTTAGCAGCTTCGTCGGCATCATCCAGTTCCGTGTCCACTTCATTATCAGTGTTAACTTCTTCTGTCACCGCTTCTGCTTCATCTTCTTCGACCTCTTCTTCATCTTGTTCTTCATCATCTTCTTCTTCAACCGCCGTATCTTCCTCCTCTATCTCTTCTTCGACATTATCAATTTCATCGTCTACATTCGACCTGTTGGATTGGTTTTCAGCCTCCAATAACTCTTTTTCGAAGTTCATCTCTCGACATAGTTTCTTAAAATACTCCATCAATCGTACACCGGCTCTGAAAAAAAACAAAAAACAAAACAATGAACATTCGAGGCATAACAAGGCCCCAAGATAAGAGGCAGTCACCAAGGGGGAGAACAGTTCTACACGCCCTCAACAAACAAAAGGAAAAGGGGCTGGAAAAACAAGTTAGAAATACTTTACTATAACATGCCAGGCGCTGAGAATATAACACTCTGGGCCATAGGGAGGGGCAAAAACCGGGAATTCATTTTTATTCCCAAATAGAGTCCCTCCCTGGAAATGTTGGGTGGGAAAATTAGGAACATCGGAAATTTTTGTGAATTCCTTATTTGGACGCTGTTGAACAAAAAGCGCCCAATGGACATTTGTTGATAAAATGAGCTATTAGTATCGTTGGAAAGAGCGTAAACCGTAGAATTCTTTTTTAAATTTAGTCCCCGTCCCCGATACGAAAATTTGTATCCATGTTGAAAAAAGCTTACCAGTAAACGTTATGTCCCTAAACCGGCAATATTCATTGGCTTTTACAGACTTTTCGAAGGAAAGGGAGGTATTAATGTTATGTTTCCTCAAAAAACACATTTTGTCGCTTAGGAGCTTTTTTTTTCAACACCGTCCATTTCTCGTTGCTTCCCAGGAAAAAGGCTCCCTCGAAGACCTATAACGACCAGATATCGTCTAGTCTTCGACCCATATTTTCGATTGCAAAATGACTAAATGAGATTAAAATGAAGATGACTAAAAAACGTAGGTACCTAAACCAAGAAGTGATAATTTGATATAGCTATATCTCAAAAATATAAAATACTCAACTCATCACAAGCTGAATCACAACTCATTTCAGATTTTCAACGCTCCGTGATATGAATATGATAACTGGCCGCTATTCAGCAAAAGGGAACCAACTAGCAAAATTCGCGTTTTGAGAACACGTAATTCGAAGTTCAAGAGCCATGTACATAGAAACTATAGGGCTTTTCATCGGCGGGTTTGTTTACATGATTTCTCATCTCGATGTAGAATTATCAATCAACAATGAGGTATGTGACTTGACACAAGAAAAGGGCCTCAATGGTAATAAGACACTGAGGCTCTTTTCTGTGCCATATCGTATTATGATTCTTTTGACACATTTTATTACGAATTTCAGATTTTTTAAGTAGAGCACTGAAAGGAAAAGATGAACATTTGTAATAAAATATGTCAAAAGAACCACAATGTGATGTGACATAGAAAAGGGCCCTAATGTTCCCTTACCATTGAGGCCATTTTATGTGCCAGAACATATCGTGATTTTATTACGGTTTTTCATTTTCTTTTCCCCCCTAAATAGAGTACTGAAAGAAAAAAACAAAATTCGTAACAGAATGTGCCAAAGGGACCATAATGTGATGTGGCACAGAAAAGGGCCTCAGTGTCTGATTACTATTGAGGCCCTTTTCTTGTAACACCTCATACAGCTCCTTGGTGATAACTGATAACTCAACAGGGAGACAAGAAATCATGTAAACAAACCCGACGATGAAAATCCCTATATGAAATAGCCGTTTACTGATGAGCTTTTTTCAACGTGCGTACACATTTTTGAATCGGGGTCCAATTTTGAAAAATTCTACTTTTTATGCTCTTTCCAACGATACTAATAACTCATTTTGTTTACAAATGTTGGTTGGTTCCCTTTTGCTGAATAGCGTCCAATTGTGATCTGTCATAAGAAAAAGACCCTTAGAGGCATCGACATGTTCTAAGGAAAGAGCCCTTAGTTCGATGTTACTGAGGGCCCTTTCCTTGTGATAGGTCACAACTGATGAAATCTACAACAGTTTATGACCAGTTGATACTTGATACTGTTAGCTGTTACAGTGCTACTAAGTACTGTCTGCCAGCTGGTCTACAATAAATCCTAATCTTCCCTGAAAAGAACTTCCCCTCCCCAAATTTCTTTCCTTCACATTTTTTCCCCGGGAATATTCCCACCGCCCATCACTATGTCGTCGGACATACACAGCGTGACTATCAAGTTCCGAGACTGATTTTTTCCCGCACTTTTAATTTATTCGTATTTCATTTTTTATTTTTATTTTTAAGCTTAGCCCAATTAGGAGACAATTGAAAATGGTTCTATAACAGGCCTTTCTAATAGGTAGGTGATGAATTCACCCCTCCCTGACTCCTCCTTCGGCTACCCATTTCTGGGTATAGCTCTCCGTCACTTCTCTCAATTTGTCCCTATCGCTAGCCAGGTATATCCACTGGAGCCGTTCGCCCATCTCCTGACTGGTCTGCTTCTTCCCCTCTTGCCATGGTGTGGGGCCCATTGGGATTTAAACCTGCACTAGAGTGCGCTGCAAAACTACCTGCGCGGGTGTTAGCGGGTGAAAATGAGTGAGTGATCATGTGTACTTTCAAATAGAAACACTGCTATCTTCAGTAGGGTAAAAAACCGAGTAAAAATTATTCTGCCAGTAGAACTGATTATAATTTAATTTTTTTGTGATGATGCAGTCGAATTTAGGACAAATTTTCTTTAAAGTGAATTTCTAATCGACTTAATGATAGCTGAAGTTTGCTACACGCTTACGGTAAATCATACGTAATCACTAATCACTCACACATATCATAGGGTTGCCAACACTTGAAACTCTAAATTGAAATCCCAATGTTGCCAGGATCTTGTTCCATTCAAGTCCTGATCAGAGGGGGGTACGTTCACTTATGAACGTCGTTCAGTTCGTGAACTCGTTCACATTTTTGACAAACGTGAACGAGAACGATATTTTTAAGAGTGAACGTGAATGAAATTTCTGTGAACGTGAACGAGTGAACGAAAATGAACGAGATTTCTTTCCTTTCTGAAGAAATGAGGGCGAGATGCAAAATGGTGCTGTACTTCCCCATTCACGCATTAGCCTACTGTAATTTTATCTGTTTGGTTTGGTTTAGTTTTGCTGTCGCAATTAAAAAAAAATTTTGACGTGTCGCTGTAGAAAATTTCTACTGCAAGGTAAATATTATGGGCGAACATAAATAAAAGCCAAAAAATGATGATTCTCTCTTGATGGAACTAGAGAAGGATTCAAAGCTGAGCCCCCACATGCAAAATTAGCCCCCCTTCCTCCAGAAATAATTATCTAGTTCCGTGTATGTGATTCACCTCAAAATATTGAAGTGACTGAATACAGAAATGCCATCTTCTGATAACTTTTGTCTTTATAACTGTAAAACAGACTAGCTTCTTACAGTTGGCTGGAACCTGGGTCTAGGAATAACTTTTCGCATTAGCAGGGATGGGCGCGTTGTCAAATCAAGACTAAAATAAAGAATACCACGAAAATTAGAAAGGATGTGATGATGTGAACGCCGTTCACTCGTTCACAAACAGCAAAAGAACGTGAACGTGAACTAAACGTGAATGAGCAAACTTTAAAGTTTGTGAACTTACCCACCTCTGGTCCTGATTCTCTTACAACATGGCCAGCGTATTTCCATTTTAGTCGCTTGATGACAACCCAGATATTTTTGGCTTTGATCCGGTTAACTGTTTCGTCTATTTTTATGCGATCTTTTAGTTTCACTTGAAGACTGCTCCTTCAACATTGAGTTCAGGGTCGTCCGAAACTTTTTTCTTTCCTGTGTTTTGCGTTCGCCCAGGTCTGGGCCCCGTAGGTCAGGACATGGAGAATAGTACTTTCCCAAATTCTTATTTAGAATGTTTTTCAGGCATTCGCCCTACGATTTCTAACTCTTTTTCTGTTTTATTTTTAGTTTATAAAATCTGCCCCAAACACTCGTATTCCGCAACTTCTTTTTTATTTTTATATAATCAATTTTGATTTCGCCAAGGTGTTTGATATTTGTTGAGATTCTGGTTTTATCCTGGTTGATTGTCAGGCCAACTTTCGCGCTCTCTCTCCTCGGATCCTCCGCCATGGCTCTAAGTTAGTCCCCGTTCTTTGCTATAATCGCGATGTCGTCAGCAAATCTGAGATTATTTAATTGTTTGTAGTGCAATAAGTTTTGATCTCTAATTTTAATTTTGATTTCTCTCCCCTGTCCATTCATCTGCCGAAAAATATGTTCTAAAACTGCATTACAAATGCTCGGGGAGAGTGGATCTCCTTGTTTCACACCACATTCAACCATGAATCACTCACTTTCTTTATCCAGCTTAATTTGAGCTTGAGAGTTTTCATGTAGATTTTTTATAATTTTTATGATCTTTTATAGAATTCCTCGCTGAGCTAACGTAAGCCAAATTTTGTCATGAAAGAGGGAGTCAAAAGCTGTATTAAAGTCTATAAACACTGCCAAATTTATGTTGACAAAGTATAGTACGGCTATTTTCATTTTTCATTTTATTTTCATCAAGTATTTAGTATTAGGCCGGTTACAGACTATTCGGAAATGTTCGGAGAAAATATATGATAATTTCCAAGGAATTTTATCAGAAATTTTTGAGAATAATCTCTGATAATTTGCGAAGAATTTCATCGGAAACCTTCAGAAAAAATTTCCAATGTTTTCCAAAGAATTTCTTCAAAAATCTTCCGATTTTTTCAAAGAATTTCATAAAAAATATTTTGCAAAAAATCCGATGGTTTTTGAAGAATTTTATCGAAAATCATCAGGAAAAAAATACCTGAGGATTTCCAAAGAATAATTTCATTGGAAATCTTCCAGAAGAATCTCCGATGAATTTTAAAGGAATTTCATCTAAAACGAAGAATCTCATCGGAAATCATTAGAAAAAATGTCATCAAAATTCATCAAGAAAATTTTCTGATAATTTTTAAAGAATTCTATAGGAAATATTCCAAGGGAAAACTCCGATGGTTTTTGAAGAATTTGATCAAAAATCTTCAGGAAAAATGTTCGATGATCTTCTAAAAATTTCATCGGACATCTCTGAGAAAAATCTCCGATTGTTTTTAAAAGGAATTCCATCCGGAATTTTTGGGAAAAAATTTTGATAATTCCTGATGAATTGAGATTATTTTCTACTCATGCGATGGAATCAGAGATTTTCCCGAAGATTTTTCCTAAACATTTTCATAGGCGTGTCCGCCAGGTGTGCTGAGTGTGCTTGGGCACACTACTTTATGTATAATTCCCCCCCCCCCCAACACCACCACTAATATAGTCACGATAATATGATATATTATTCATTTTTCATTTTCATTAAAACTTAGAGCTAATCCTTGGTCAAACTTGGAATTTGCCAAAGATGTAACACTGACCATTGAAAATATAATTTTAATATTGCTATCGGCTTGGAGCGTTCTCTTCCCACATATCAGCAAAAGTGGACAGTCCTGCTTTTGGCACATCCTACTCAGAAAGTCCAGACACGCTAATGGTCGGAAATTTTTTTTTTGAAGATCTCCGACAAAATGCTCCGAAAATAAACGGAGATTATTTTCAAAGATTTCCAATTACATTATTTTGAAATAATCGGAGATTAAAAAAAAAATTATTTTCTATAAAATTCGTCGGAAATTGCGGGCTGATTTCCGAAGAATTTTATTTAAAATCTTCGGAAAAAATCTCTTATTCCGTCGCATGAGTGGAAAATCGTCTTAATTCTTCGAAAAGTAACGGAATTTTTCCCCAAGAATTTTCGATAAAATCATCAGGGATTCTTCTCGAAGATTTCCGATGAAATTCTCCGGAGATCATTGAACATATTTCCAAACGATTTTTGACAAAATTCTTCAAAATCCACCAGAGTTTTCCCCCCGAAGATATCCTATTCAAAAATTATTGAGAAATTTTCCCAAAGAATTTTTATGAAATTCTTTCTAAAGATTTCCCGATGAGATTCTTCGGAAATTATTGGAATTTTTTCCCAAAAATTTCCGATGAAATTCCTTAAAAATCATCGGAGATTTTTCCTAAAGATTTTCGATAAAATTCTTCCAAACATCATCGAAGTTTTTTCCCCAAATATTTCCGAGGAAATTCTTCGAAAATTATCCAGAAATTTTTTCTGCAGATTTCCGATGAAATTCTCCGGAAAAGATTTCCGACGAAATTCTTCTGAAATCATCGGGAATTTTTCTCAATGATGTCCGATGAAATTCTGCGAAAATCATCGGAAATTTTTCCTTAATATTTTCGATAAAATTCCTCGGAAATCAAAGGAAACTTCTCGAAACTTTTTGATGAAATTCTTTGGAAATCATCGGAGATTTTCCCCAAAAATTATTTCATCGTCTTGCACGTGTGGCGCGTTTTCTGCCTGTACACCACCACAATCTTTGTTTTCGCTTCTTTGAAATTTTATGATGATTTAGAAGATAAAATAACAAAGATGGCACTCACCAGTGCAATTTTATCTTCCGAATCACTCATAAGTACGAGTATATAAAATTAAAAATAATTCTATTTGATGAAAATTCTTCGGAAATCATTGGTAATTTATCCGAAAAATTTACAATTAGAATCGCTGGAAATCATTGAACCTTTTTTCTGAAGAAACCCTTCAAAAATGATTAGAGATACTTCTCGATGATTTCCAATCAAGTCTTTAGGAATCATCGGAGATATTTCCTAAAATTTGCAACAAAATTTTCTTGAAATCATCGAAGATTTTTCTCAATGATGTCCGATGAAATTCTTCGAAAATGATCGGAAATCAAAGGAATCTTCTCGAAGATTTCTGATAAAATTGCAAATCATCTCAGATTTTCCCCGAAGATTATTGAACGAAATGACGAAAAATCGACGAAACATCAGCAAAACCTTACACACTACCGACGAAAAAAATGTTTTTTTCGTGATTTGCTTCTTTTGTATTTCGCACAAAGACCGCTCAAGTGCGAAAAAACTGCGAAACACGAAAAAAACCCCTACACAGTATACACAAAAACGTGTGAAACAACGAAAAGCGAAACACAAAACAGCGAATAGTCTACAGCCAGCCTAATGTATAAGGCTGTAATAAATAAATAAATTTAGTTACTCACTTATGCACATCGGACGAATCTTTATTGTAGAGGAAACAATTGCTGAATACCAACATAGAATCGCTAATCACTTGGCTGTTAGTGTGATACTGCAGCATGTTCAACTTGTGCTTAATCGTAGCGAAATCCATAGGTCTTTTAACTATCTCCGCGTAATCGGCAGCCTATAAATCACACGATTATTAGTAGATGACGCTGTACGTTTAGTACAGACAGGTCCGCTTACTTTGCGTTAGCCTACGCATCGGCGGGTTTGTACATAAGCAATATATGCACGTGCCTAGAGCAACAAATTTTAAGAAAAAAAGTCCGCGGATTCACATACATTTTATTATTATTATTACAGCCGAATTTCCAGTAATAATAAATAATTTAAGTTCGTCGAATTTACATTAGAGCATAAGCCCTCCCTACTGTTCTCCCTCGGCCCCTAACCTTTGCATGTCTCCTCCACGCAATACCCGCGTATCGTCTTATTTCATCTTCCCATCGGGTATTAAGATACCCTAACGCTTCTTCTAGCTCCCCTGGGTATCCAGTTCAAAACCTTCTTTTCTCATCTATCCATCCCTCTTCTTACAAATATGATCCGCATAGTCAAATTTTAGTTTTTTCATAATAAATCTACAATCTTTAATTTTTGATTTCTCTCCATTTTGAATACCATTGTGCAACCACGTTTCTGTCAGGGCGATTATGTCCTCATTGGTCACTAATGTATTCAAAGATATTTGATTAGTTTTTGTTCTCAAGCCTCTTACATTTTGGCACAGGCAAGTGAACTCAATATCCTTTCCCCCAAGACCAAGCTGATTGATCATATCTAATCACAAAACAATCTTAGGATTATGCCCTGTTCTTCTGAATATGCTCATGTTAGGTATCATATTAAAAGAAACTTCATAGGGATTAATTTTTGTCCCTTGACACTGTCCCATCAAATTCATATTTTTTGAGAAGACTCGAAAAAACCTCAATTTGAGAGGTCTGAGCCCCCCCCATGGTAGCCGAAGGTCTAGCGGGGGGGGGGACTTTTTGGAGTACACTTATGAACTACTATAGAACAGATTTTTTAAGAAAAACCTTTGCGCCCAATTTTTTCTTCATTCATATCCCTGTTTCCTAGGGTGGTTGGCCGAGTGGATAGCGGGCTGGACTCGGAATCCGGAGGTCCCGAGTTTGAGCCCACGTAGCAACTCGCTACATTTCGACCTTTTTTTTTTAATAATTATTTAATTATTCTATTACTTTGCACAAAGATTTACAACATCTTAGGTGGAGGCGGGATTGACGCATGTCTTAGCCCAGTCTTTCGCACTAAGTTAGTATAGTTAATATTAACTGCTTAATTATATTGGTATAACTCTAGTCTATTAAATTAAAATTGATTAGTTATTATTTTAGTTAATCTAAACTATATACTCTGGTTTCATTTTCATAACCCTGTGCAGATAATTCAGAAATATTTTAATCGTTAAATTATTTTTTGTTGGTGCCAGATCCGATAGGCAGTTTCCCTTGATCCCCATTTTCGTACGTAGTTTCATGAAGAAGTCACATTTCAGTAGGATATGAAGGACATCATCCTCCACACCAGAGCCACATAGATGACAATCCCAACAGTCCGCTATTTTGAACCGTTCCAAATATTGTCCGAAATTTCCATGTCCACAGACATTGAGTGAGGAAATAGTTGGTATGCCAGTTCTTATTTTTGTAGGTGATGTTAATTCGGGGTAGTAACTGATAGGTGATTCTTCCGGTTAGACAATTTTCGTATTAATTTTGCCACATTTGTAAGGTTTCCTCAATTATATTTTTGATTTTGATTTTGATTTTTTGTTTATTATTTTTATCGGGGTATTCTTTATTATCTATTAATAACTTGCTTTTGAGTTTTTCGCGTTTGATTGTATTTGTTAAGTTCATTTGGTAATCAACGGGAATAATTCAGGTGATCGCACATACAGATGAGTAGCTTACTGTTCGATATGCGGAGGTGATATTCATCAAAAGGCTTCTTTGAAGTGATTTTAATTCATCTTTTTGTTTCTTATTCAACTTTGGATAGTATACTGGAGAACGGTATTCAGTAATTATTGATCTAAAGATTGCATTATAAAGTGCTTTTCTTTTGTTAAAATCAAACCCGTAGATATTTCCATACAGTGCTCTAAAAAGGTTGAAATACTTTTTTATTTTAGCGAAGATGTAATCTACATGTTTACAGAACTTGAGTTTGTCATCGATTATTAAACCTAGATATTTAATTCCATAGGGTGCGGCTTGGTAGCCGAATGGATTCGAACGTTGCCTCCTAAACCACGGAACGCGGGTTTGAATCCCAGTACCGAAGGCGAATTTTAAAGATTAAAATATGATAGGAAAATAATAAAATACAAAAATATATGAAAAGGTTTAACATCCGACCAAGCCACACCAATTGTAGCAAGAGGTGGAGTTCAATTTAATTGCTCCGCCGGAATTCAAAAAAACTACAATTGGGTTAGCTATACCAATAGACTACTAATACCCGACTAGTCTGGTGTGTTATGCAGGATGCATGCCCCTTATAGAGAAAGAAAACTCTTTCATAACCATTCCCCAGTAATGGCTTGTCATCAAGGGAAATTAGACTATAAAAACACGGGTCACCTTGGGACATATTGTGACGTCAGGCATGTTGCTTGGCATAGTCTATGATGTGTTCCATAGTGACCCATTTACTACTCCCTTGTATCAAAAATAACTGATCAAGGAAGCCATGTCCCAGTGGATGGACCGAAACATCTGTTTCAAGGCTGCATTTGATATTTATTATTATTTAATTCCATCGCACATTTTAATTTTTTCGTTATCAACTTGTACCACGTTTTGAATTTTGTTTCTTATTTCCTCGTTGTCCTGCCTTCTAGAGATGAGTATCATATTAGTTTAAGCACTATTAAAACGAAGTCCAAATGACCTTATGATGTTTACCAAATCTATATCCTTTGTGTCATTTATCCCACAGATCAGCAATATGTCGTCCGCATAACTTATCGAATGGATTTTACCTGGAATGTCGTACCCATGGATCTGGCTACTGATAGTGTTGAATTTTCGACCTGCGCCGGTTTTTCGACAAGCAGAGAAGAGGGCTAAGGCAGCCCTAACAGCCTCCCCGATGTCTCTGAGATAATGCTCGAAAGGGCGGATTTCAGGGCTCGGGTTGAGAGTAAAATTAGAAAAGAATCCCTGTTTCCTGGACTATACTCGTATCTTAGGTACAAATAGATGAATAAACACAAACCTCGTAGCGCGACACCGGTCTCAGGAATGGCCACGCATCTTCGTGGTGCATAATTTTATCCAACATTTCTTGTAAAGTCGCGTTGTCCAAAGGTAGTTGACTCGTGTAATTCGATTCTATCGAATGTCTCGTTCGTCGCCGTCGACGGTGTCCATTAACCATGCCAACCGCCCTGTCTGCAGTAGTACCGGCTTCTCCATTGCCACCGTTTTCGTCTGAATCACCGATAATAAAAATTGATAGTCGCGTTAATACGATGGTAGATACCCCGGTATTTCGCGTACAATCGTAATCAACAAGGAAGTACGGGCACCGAGTGCTTACTCGACAAATTACAAATACCGACCAAGCAAACTACCACTACGGTTAACGAAATCTTCGAAATGGTGGAAACGTAATATTTATTCGATAAAATTGTCCTTTTCACGCGACATTTCTGCTGCCCACGCTAAAAATCAAATCGGTTCAACCTACTGAATGTGACGCCTAGTGTACGACAGGAACCTCTTTTGGTACGCCCAGCGTTTTTAGGGCATGACCGTACTAGAGCTTTATAACTTCGTGTGAGTACAATCGTCCGCCATTTTGACGTCAACTTTACCCGTGGATGTCGAATTGACTACGCGGTACGTTCCGCATAGTCGGATTCGGCATCCACGAGCGCGGTTGGAGTCAAAATGGCGGACGATCGTACTCACACGAAGTTATACAGCTCTAGTACAACTATACAGGACGAACTTTTTTCTTCTTCTTCTGACACCATATCCTAATCTGGACGTTGACTGACGACCACAGCCACCGCTACCAACCTTAAGATAAATCTTAAGATATCAAAACTTTCAAGAAAATCTCAAGCGTTTTCAAGAATTTACATAAAACTGAGTGAATATGCATTGCTTCTTCAAATTTTTCGCTTCCAAAATTTGAAAAATGGGAAATTTATCATCTTATGGGAGTAATAAGCACTCAGATTTTACACAGCAATAGAAATGTAAAATACATCCGTGACCTGTCACAAGAAAAGAGCCCTTAGTAGCATTGAAATGTTCTAAGAAAAAGGCGCAAATAATAAAATTCTTTTGTTTCTTCTTCACGCAGTATTCAATAACGAAAAAGGAATTTTTAGGATTCTCGACAGAACTGAGGATGGAAGGGGTAAAACAACAAATGTGATGAATCAGTCAACATTTAATTGTTGAAAAATATAGAAAAGGCGAAAATTTTTGTCTCAATATTTTTTTTACAAAGAATCCTGGGATTTTTCAGCAGGCTTGGTTGGTAGCACTGACCACGGCAATCTTGTTACGCGGCTTATACAAGATGCCTTGCCACTGCTTTCCCTACAGTTTTGCGTTAAAGTTGTCTCCTTTCCTGTATCGAAATTTTGGGGGTATACGTGAATTTCGTGTCAACGACCCACGAAGCGCGCACGTAGAATTAGTGCACCTATAACACCCGAGTATCACAGTACGCCATCTTTGGACGTTCCGTGTCCGTCGATGCCGTATTGACTATTGGGATCCAAACCTGCACTAGAGTGCGCTGCAAAATTACCTGCTAGCGAGTGAAAATGAGTGAGTGATCATGTATACCTTCAAATAGAAAACTATTATCTTCAGGAGGGCAAAGAAACGAGTAAAACTTACTCTACCAGTAGAACTGGTTATAATTCAATTTTTTGTTGTACATGCAGTTAAATTTAGGACAAAATTTCTTCCAAAGTGAATTTTTAATCGACTTAATGATAGTTGAAGTTTGATACACGCTTACGGTAAATCGTACGTTATCACTCACACATATACAGGGCTGCCAACACTTGAAACTCTCAAGTTTAAATCCCAATGCGGAGCGTACCGGGTTGTCAGTTTGGCATCGATGAGGTACTAGATCACATGCGGGGTAGGTATAATCAGACACCATCTTGGTAGTAAAAGGAAGTAAACAGTCAACAACACGCCGCTCGCACTCGTTTGGTTTACTTCTTTTTGCTACCAAGATGGCGTCTGATTATACCCACATATGATCTAGTACGCTAATACCCTAGCATCGACGGAAGAGAAAGCCCAAAGATGGCGTATTGCGATCAGGGATGTTTGTTCACGTTTAGACACAGATTTATCTACATTTTGGCGTAAAGAAATGTAGACATTGTGAAAAAGGAGAAAAAAGTAGACGAATGTAAACAATTCCGAAAATTATTAAAAAATAGAAGCTAATATACATGTAATCAGCTAATTAGTTAATCACAAATTCAGCATAATAAATTTAAATTAAATTTCTCTGACTTACTGAATTCACAAAATCACAATTAAGAGATTGTAGGTGGCTGCACTTCCACCTAAGCCCTTTGTTGACATTTGTTTACATTTGTGTACACTTTTCATTTATGTACACGATTTGTTTACATTATATTGTCCACATGGAGACAAATGTATTTGTCTATGCAGATTTGTCTACACGAACATCCCTGATTGCGATACTCGGGTGTTACTGGCGTTTAGACACTCCTGTAGGTGCGCTAATGTCGTGAACGAAAAGATGATCAGGGTATTTTTACTACAAAAACATGTAAAAGTAAAATTAGCACTAGCATCATCAATATTGGGATATAAATTAGAGTTGAAAATGTTGGCACGATTGTGTCTTATCAGTGGTATGAATGGGTGATCATAGAGATTTTTCTACTTGAAAGTACACAAGATCACCTTTTAATTTTCTCCCGCGAACACACGCACAGGTGGTTTTGCAGCGCACTCTAGTGCAGGTTTATATCTCAATTGTTTTTTATGGAAAACTGAAGAGAACTAAAGTGTCAGCCCTAATCATTTCCTCTCAGATGAGCCCAACTTCACTTTTTATTGCAGAACATTTTTGTCACTGATCATCTTTCTGTCCAAATACACCTATCAGCGTGTCGCATTTCATTAGACCGCTAGAGAGCGATTCTTTAGCGTCCAAACGCGAATAGGTGCTCTAGTAGAACTAGTCGTTCAGGTACTGGCGGGAACTTGTTTTGCGAGTAGAATTCATTGTTCCCGAGAACTTGCAGAAGACTGCAGAGCATGCTATTGATCCACCTCCAACGGTACCGAAGCGTCTCTCTGTTCAGTGCCCATTTTTTTATTCCAATTGAGAAGCTTACTACCACAGTGGCCGAAGTCTGAAGCAGCAAATGTTGGTAAAATGAGACAAACGTCATGATGAAATGAGCTATCTATCGATTGGTCGGTATTTGAAGTGTTCTGCTAGAGAATGTAGGTATTGGGGTTTAAACCTCACCTAGGTAGCGCTACCATAGGCAAACGTCTTGCGTGTATTATTATCAGTTTGGGATGATCTATTCGCGAAAATTCACCCTAAAGTTATAAGAATACAATGAACATACCGACAGTGCTGCCAACACATGTAACTTAGGTTTAAGTCGTGCATTAAGTATCCAATTTGAGTGACAAACGTAACCTCTAGATTTAGAAAATAGAACTTGGGCCACTATGAAAGGAAGCTCTTCAATAAAATAAAGTTTTTCTTTTTTAGTTTTATACCTATATCATTTTAATTCTAGTTCAAAATAACAAAACGAGACAACTTTTTTCAATTTCAAGCTGCTAAGCCCCCCCCCCTTTCCCCACCTCAAAAAAAAGTTTATAGATATTTCTTTTTATATTATCGATATTTTCAATATAAAGTCGATATTTTGTTACAAAGAGGGGTGTACACTGTACACGGTCAATAAAACCTATCAGTATTGAGCGCTGCGTCAATAATAGTGATCGTGTACACACAACAACGAATGATAAAAGATCATGAAAATCATCCAAGCGTCATTAAAAATCCGAAACTATTTGAATTTTTATTCAAGGTACCTTTCAGTGATCTTTTTCATTACGTCATTTTTACTGACCGTGTAGCGGGTACATCCCGCTTAACAACAAGGTATAAATTTTAAAACGCTGATTTTCACGTGTCGTAACCCAGCCCTGGCTTTTTCAGCAAATGTACTGGTGGAAAGAGAGGCAAAACCTGTTCACTAGTTCGCAGATGTACAGCAGATTAGGCCAGCGTAGCATGGATACGAAGCACGAGCACAATACCACTCCACTATAGAGCGCCGTAAGATTAAATTCTGCTTAGAAATTTTTTTTAATTCGATACGAGACAGTGGTTTAGCCGGTGGGAAGGAAGGATGTTGATGGGCCTGGCGATTTTGTCAAATAGTAATTTTTCCAATTTGAGCACCACTCTAACACCCCTTGAATTAAGACCAGCCCACTTGAACATCAAGCTACACCACTGGCAACGGCATAGCTAGGGGGTCTGAACCCCTTCGTTGTGATTTCGTCAAACAGTGGTTTTTCTAATTTTAGCACCCCCTCCCCGAACTTTTGGTCAAGACCAACCAGTTTTGATGAATCTCGTCAAATTCTCAAATAAACTCGACAGACTAAACAAAATTCTGTCAAGAGTTCTGAAAAATTTTACCTAAATCTTTGAAAGACCAAACAAATCAAGGACGTATCGAAGAGTTTTTCCCGGGAGGAGGGGGCAAAAATTGTGAAAGTCTCAACTGACGCAACTCAAAATTTCCAAATATCAAAGCCAAAAAAAAAGAGGAACCTTTCGATTTGCTGGATTTTTTCAACTGACTCAACTCAAAATTCCCAAAGAATAAAGCAAATAAGACCCTCTGACTTGGATTTTGCCCACTTCTCAATTCAATTCCCAAGTATCAAAGAAAAAAAACAACAACAACAACGTTTGACTCATTGGATTTTTTTAACCTCGTCTGACCGAAGTCGTAAATTTTCCCAACAGGTGAGTGAAAAATTCCTACAGGGGGTAAGTGGCCCCCTACACCCGTATCGGTACGTCCCTGAGACAAATACAAACCTACTATTAAAGAACCGCTAACTGAGTTCTAAGGATGTCTCAAGAGCTTTTGACGGGGTCCTTAAAAATCTTCACGAAATGTACATATAGGTAAGTCTTTAGTGTCAAAATGGAGGTTTACCACGTCGCGGATTTCGAACATTTCATCAGATTCTCCCTCCGGCTTTATGAATCAATTTTTGTCCATTTTAACGGTGAAATTTCAATTTGGAACGCAAAAGCAAAGCTGCATCAATATGAGATAAGATATCCCAAATTAGCGACTGAACGAACTCTCCTTTTGTCATTTTGCTCAAAATTATTCCATTTGAACTTCAAAAATTGATGGAGCGTTTTTCTACATCATCATTCTTTCGCCTTCAAACGCAACGTACCGTATTCATCTTCGTCGGAAGAATTGGGCGTCCGAAGTTTTTTAACGAAGCGATATATTTTTTCATTAGCCGCTTTCGACGTCTTTCGCCGACTAGTTCTGGACGGCTCCGAATACGAAGGTTCATCCTGTTCGTCGATGAAATTATGGCGATTTTCTTCTACATGATAAAAGAGAAACAAATCTTTCAAAAAATTTGTCCTTACTCATGATAGCTCGAGGCCGGGTTATTTTTGATTACGAGCAGCTAGCGAAAGATTAAGACAATTACCGATTCCGTACGGCGTACTTTATAAGAGGTAAAAAAGATTGAAAAACGCGTAGACTAAAAAATTTTCCGACGTGAGGATTCTGACGATTCTGATGATCCGTCAAGTAACGAATCATCTGACAGGGACTTGCAGTTTCTTATTACTGTATTATACCTGTTGTATTTCGTTTTTATTACTTGCTGTTTTGTAATTATTTTTGGTTGCTCTTCCTAAAAAAGGATGCTGTTTACACGCTCGGTTTCCGATTCAGTCAGATGCCTGCTTATTTATTTGTTTCGGTGGTTTTCAGTAGACACCCTTGTAAGAACAGCTATTCCCTTGTTTAAACGACAGAATGTTACCACCATGGGCCAGGAAATTACCGAAAACTCGCAGCTTGGGGCTGCACGTCGACACTTTCGACCAGGACTCCAGGCTATGCCACACCATTCGTTAAACCCAAAATCATACGTTAAAAGGCGAATATACGTTACCTTTTTTGGCCGATATACGTCTGCAAGAATGACAAGACCAGTTGATGGTAGGAGTTTTCCGTAGAGGAGGAATTAAACATGCCAAGTGATAACGTTTCGTGCATTTGGAACAACCGATGGTAGGGCCTTTCTCGTTGCACACCTTGCACTTGCCTTTGACGCACAGTTCCATCTTCTCGCTATAGAGAATTCAAAACGTTAAACGTTCGTATAATGTAATCGATTCGCGAATAGAAAAGCCGATACGAAATAATTTCTATCGAACAATTCGACGTTGAAAAATAACTCGCCTTTCGAGCAAAAGTGCTCCACGTTACAGTGTCATAGGTAATAATTACTAACTCATAAGACCGAACTCGAGGTAGTCGTCCGAGTTCGGTAAGCACGGTGCGGGTTGCGGGCGCGCGGCAGAGTCGAACCGAATGCTCGGTTCGAATTTCAACGGACACTCGTCCAGAAAATTCGAAAGCACAGTAAGACCCGAAGTTGGACAAAATCACACAATCATCGGTAATAGTGGTTCAAAATCGCCGCTTCATCTCGGTTAGAAAAAGAAAAATTATCAACCCCCATAAATACCAGGAACGGAGGCAAAGACCTAACTGCTCCTTCATCCGCCGCCAGACTTAGTATGAAGGGGGGGGGGGGCATTTCACTTTTACAACATTACAGGTGTAATCTTCCTATAAACTAAAAATACTTATTATTACCAGAATAAATTTTAATGTTTCACATTTTCGGCTGATGCCGGGGGGTACCCCTGACCACGACAGTGTACCTCATATGTGGTCCAAATGTAGTACAAAGCGTATGCCAGCCAGTTACTTTGTATTCGCTTTATCTTCTCGTAATTTGCTCTCATTTCGCGAGGCCATGCCACACCACGCCAGTACCATTTCAAATTCGATCGCGTTTCTAATAATTCGAACCGGGTATCCGTTTAAGGATCTAGACCAGAGTCCTGCAATGAATGGAAGTACTTGATTCAAGTTGCTCGCCGAATGCGCATCAGAGCTCCTAAAAGTCACCACTACGAGTCGGATCGTTGCGGCGAATCATTACCCCTAACCGGACCAAGTGTGTTGGGGGTTATTCATTTCAGTGAATCCTGATCGGAATGGTACTCAAAAAGAGAAAACAATAAGCCTTGGCACAAAATCTTCAGAACCGCCTCCGAAATTTGACCCTATAAACGCAACTTTTGCAACCTCTAAACGAAATCTCACAGCTTTTCGAGGAAGGCTCGTTCTCACGAAAACGGCCATTTCAACATTTAAAAAAAAAAAAAGTTAAAAAATTACTTTTTTCTGAAAACTGACGTGGAGAGAACAATATTTTGCGATGAGACAAGCTTATACAGAATTTGCAATGACCCCTCCCTTCCACCTGGTAAGTAGGCAGCCAACCCCGACAATACGTAGATATGTTTGCATACTCTCACTTTTGAAGGGTTGAGTTACGGTCAAATTCTGAAAAATTTTCTATCTTTGAGTTTTTTTTTCTTCTTCTCATGACTAGAGATAGACAGACAAATGGTACCAGTAGGTAATAGTAAAGGACAGTAGTGGTAACCACAGAAAAAATTGGTGGGAATCGGTTCAATGTTCATAAAATTAATTTTAATACAAATTATATCCGAAAATTTTCACATTTTTTTTAAATTTTCTGTGAAACGTGCCCTCTTAAGCTACTATTTTTTTTATTTGTAATAAATTGAACATTAAATTTCTTATAAAAAAAGGTCATTAGCAATTTTTTTGTACCCGGATTTTTCCATGATCTTCTTTTTCTTGTGTGTTCACCACAACCGTCATCTTGCACCTCTTTCCCATCGGTATGAGCCAGTTCGCAAAATATGGCCAAAAGGTTACCAAACCGAATTCAGCGACTTTTGGAACCAATTACTACACCCATATTGAACTTACAAAATATTAGAATCCCCTTCCCCCATTGCATGGGCCTCAATTTCAAATGTGGAGCAAATAGATGAAAGGAGGGAGGTGAACAAGCCCCATAATATAGGTAACTCTGGAAAGTGGTAAAGTAGCTAAAGAAGAAGATCATTACCTTCATAAGGTCTGTGCATCTGTGTTAAAAAGTAATAATTCTTTACGGGGACATCTTGAACTCCATTTTGAGCAGTTTTTTAATTTTATTCGTTTAAAAAATTTTATAAAATAAATAAAAAATTAATTTAAAGGTTTATTAAAATTAAATAATATTAATCCAGATACAAGAAAGTTGCGAATCATTTTTTAATGGAAAATTTAATGTACAATCTATTGTAAATAAAAAACAGTAGCTTAAGAGGGCAAGTTTCATAGGAAATTGAAAAAATGTGAAAATTTTCTGATATAATTTGTATGTACTGAAATTGATTTTATGAACACCCTGTTGAACCGATTCCGACCATTTTTTTCTGTGCTTACCACAACTGCCCTTTTACTATTACCAACTGGTACCATTTTTCTGTCCACCTCCAGTCGTAAGAAGAAAAAAAAAACTTCAAAAATAGAAAACTTTTCAACCCTAACTCAGCCCTTCAAAAGTAGGAGTATGCAAACATATCTACATATTGTCGGGGTAGGTTGCCTACTTACCAGATGGAAGGGGAGTCATTGCAAAAGAGATACCCTTGTATGTCAGTTTCTGGAGCTGTGAAACAAAGAATTTTTCATATCCACGCTGATATGCGTGACCACTCACGTTCAACAGAATTTTCAATCCACGTTGATGGGCAAATGATTTTCCTTCTATGCAGGAACGAAAAAATATAAAAGCCTTTCAGAATAGACATTTTCACGATTTCAGAAATTCCGAATCCCAAATTCAATACAGCTACCAGCATCCACGTTAAAGGATACTTTTATCTACTTTTTTGTTTGTTAGAAATTCAATTTCAGGTATAAATGAGTTCCTAGACTAACAAATTATGATTATTTCATCGATTTTATTAAGGTGTTACATAGAGTAGGTACTAAGTGACCTGTAAGAGCAATCAAGAAATTTTCATCTCTATCCTAAAATTCTCCAGTGAGTTTTGTATTTTATCCACGGCGATGGACATTGCCTCTTGAATACACTAGTTTGAGGCATGGTATAGATAGCTTCACTTTATCTGAGAGAAAATTCCTGACTGTAGCTGTGCTATGTCAACTTCCCACAATTCTTCTACAAATTGCCCTAGAATATGAAAAAACATTAAAATTAAGTGTGGGGACATCCACGTTGGCAGACTTTCAGGGTATATTCGCGATTTTAAAACTATGCTACGATGGAGTACGGGCGTTTTTTATTACTCGAATTGTTGGAACACTTCATTTCCTCAATTTTGACATACTGATCGCCCATTTTCGTCGGGATCACCTAGAAAACGTTTGTTCTTTTTGTTCAATAGTTACAAACGTAGGAAGGTGTTCAGGGGACCTGAACTACCAAGACCTCCTTTCCAAAGACACCGCACCATGCCGACAACCCGAAACTACCATTTCTGGCATATCATCAGGTTACGTCGGGGAGCCGGTTAGGGCTGGTTAGCCCTCTTCTCTTCTTGCCGAAATCGGCCTAAATCGAATGCGCTATCTTCCTGTCCGATACCCGTATCACTAGCCCCGTAGTTATGACGGTGAGTTCAACGAGCACCGGCAGGTAGCGTCTTACCCATTTACAGCTTTCACGACCGATTACACACTTCTCGAAAGCCTCTGCTGTAAGTGGCTGTGACTCTGTGTACGTTATCAGAATGTGGTGCTAGAACGTGTGACGAGTTCTTTCGTGCATTACTGATAACGGTACCGGCGTTGGAACTGGAACCCGGCGCCTTCGGGTTACGAAGCCGAGTTCTTACCGCTACGCCACAGAGCCACCCCCAAGAAGACCTAAGAAGAATCATATTCAACTGATGAGTGAATTTTTGGAGCAGGCGGGGTAAATCGATTTATATTTTTTGAGGAAGGAAACATTGCACATTTCTCCACGACTTCACTACTGAACTACGTACAGTTCTACTTCTTCTTTTGTTTATGGAGAGACAAAACTACCGGACAAATATTTTATACCCCCCCCCCCTGCCCTACTCATGTAAAAACAAAATACATAGAAACACCACTATCATCACACCCTACAAATGAAGACTACTCGTAATGCTTATCAGCAGCACATAATTTCGAAAGAACTACGAGTATATAACAGAAGGTACACGTAAATCGTTCGAAATTTTTTTCTGTTCTGCGTGTATGAATACCATAAAATTTTTAATTCAATCAACTTCAGAAAACACATCATTACAATGAAAAATAATGATCATCTCGCCATTAACTGCAATTTTCGAAGTATCGTACATGTGCTTATACCTCAAATTTGAACTTTCTAGGCCATGCCCATCGCGGCCGTACCGAAATGATTTAGAGAAGACACCAGGATTTTTCCGAACAACTTTCCAAATCGTCAAATTTTAACGAATAAATGTATTTAAAAAACGCTTTCAACATTTCTGATTTCTTTTTTTTCATTTTCTTTCCGATTTCCATTCTTTAGGGGTCCTACTCTCACCCGGTAATCTCCTCCCGAGCATGACTCCGGTGATTATTCGTGTCTAACTGCTACTGTTACTACATTAAAGGATTTGAAGATCCATGCAATGATTCGATTTACTGCTCACTGCCGGGTACCGAGTGCCTATGCTTACGAGTATTCGACTATGCACAGAACGACTGCTATCCGATAGGCAAATACGTGGTTTCTCTTGAACTTCGAACTGTGGCCCAAATAACACTCTCTATTCTCTTATCCTGTGCCATAAGAACCAATGTCAATATCCTGCCTGAAATACCAGTATTACGAAATTTCCTTTGTTCTCATGCCAGCTTAAAATGGTAATACTATCATCAGTCCCAAGCGATCCTGTATAAACCGGGGGGAGGGGGGGGGAAGCAACTGGGCAGTGCCATCTAAGCAATCGTGTGGCCACTAACAATTTTCATTTTCTTTGTTTCTCTGTTTGTAACGGAAAGGGAATGAAAGGAAGTTCTGCACGTTTAATCCGTACCAATGTCAGACAAAACTGTTTTGACCTCAATTGAAGGGTAAAGAATCACAAAACTCACATTTGCCATTTTACTTCAAGGGCGCAAATAGGCAACGTACTGTACACGGGTGCCGGAATATCTTTGCTGCGCCTGTGAACGTGGAGTATGTTATACATATCGCACATTCACAGGCGCAGCAAAGATATTCCGGCACCCGTGTACAGTACTTTTCCTATTTGCGCACTTGAAGTAAAATGGTAAATGTGAGTTTTCATTCTTTACCCTTCATATTGTCTCTCTTGACTGTCTTGCGCTTCCGATCAAAATAAAATCCTCTTTTTTTGTTGGTAAAAAAGTTGTTCAAAATTTTGTCGACCCCTGCGATCACATTAGGAACCTGGTCCCGGGTCCAAAGAGTCAAAGTTATGAATACTACACAACCATTCGAATATTCGAATTTCTACGAGTCATTCGAGTCATAGTATTTTTATTCATCTCCGATTTTCGCCAATCCGCATATTACCTAGTCTCATTTGATCTGACGAGCAGTGCTGCCAGACGTACAGCAGCAGACCAAAACATACGACAATCTGAGGTTGGTACGGCAGTACTGTATCGTAAACGAAAAATACGGAAACTTGGTCTTAAAGTATGGTAACACTGAGAAAAGACGGACCAATATGAATTTTCATGTGGATTGACAAAAAGGCAAAAACTGGAAAATGGATGGTATTAGGGTGGAAACCGATTACTGATATGGAGAATAGCACAGTCAGTTACAAGTGTTACAGTAAGTTCACAGTTACAGTAGAACTCCGATTATCCAGAAACCCGGTCATCCGGGAACCCAATAAACCGGAACGCGAAAAAAAATCGGTATTATGCGTACACACAACGGCAAATCATTCATGTTCTTTCCTGGATAATGTATAGTACAGCCAGGGTTTCAAAGTCAAATGATAGCCGATAACTGTAAGTCGAAAGTTGATGAATAGCCTGTAAACAAAGCCGAAAGCCGATAGCTTCAGCCAGTTCTGTAAAAGCCAAAAGCTGTAAGCACGAGCCATATTCTTCCGGCTTATTAGGCTTTTGGGCTTCGGGAGGTTTCTCTGAATTAATCACCTAAGGACCAAAACACATTTATTTTAGATTCCTTTCTCCTGAACTTATGTTAGTAGATAGGGCCTTTTTCTTATATTTTCTTGTCTTGTCTGATAGAAAAATTCCAGAAAGCCGATAGCCAATAGCTGATAGCCAACAGCAAAAATCGAAAGCTAATATGTAGCTATATTCTTCAAGATCATAAGCAAAAGCCGAAAGCCTAAGCTGTATAATATGGCTTTTAAACCCTGAGTACAGAACATACATTAAAACATAATGCACTGTACTGTAATGCCTAAATAATATATCATAAAAAAATTGTGTACTTTATATTCTGTACGCATTTTTTAGTTAAAATAATTAGTTTTTCGATAAATCGGAAATTTCAGCATCCGGAAGACTTTAGGATCCAACTGTTCCGCATAACTGGAGTTTTACTAATTATTTTTTGGTTATTACAACCGAGAATCAATTAATTTCCTTTCCCCCTTTTTTCTCTTTCTCTGTCAATTAATTCCTTCCCTAGGGAATTAATCATTTGTATCAGTATTACTGATTTTTATTATACAGAGCAGAACTATCACCAAGAGTGTAAGTGGGCAAGTGATATGTGACACGAAGTCACGGGAGTTCGGCCTGAAAATGTCAATTCTACAGTCAAATCATAACTGGCTATAATATATGTCCCAGGAAAGAAGTAGCTGACATCTTTGCTTATTGATGGGCACACATCGAGGGGGAAAAGAGACTACAAATACACTGCTATAGTCCGTTCCAGATAAGAGTATTAAAAACCCGTAGACGTGGCGGCATCACAGGGGAAAGGGAAGTAAGAAATTCACACTGAACGCGTTAAAGACGCAGCGCACATTCTCAGGAAGTGATACGTGATTGGTTGCAAAATTGAACTCGTAAACGTATTAGTCTGTGGTCTGTCTCAGAGTTTTTGATACTCTTATCTGGAACGGATTATATACTTTCATTTCGCATGCGTACGGCAATTTTGAGAGTCGTGTTCGGTAAATATGATGTTGGCATCTGGCAACACTGTCGATGAGTCGATTCTGCGCGAGATTCGCTCACTGACATACGATTCATGAGCGATAAATCAAGCAGAACTCTGGATGTACGACATATGCAGTAGGTACAATTGTGACTGACGTACTTAAGACGGTATTAAATTGAAATTTATGGAGTGTAGTACATGGATGTGAAACTTGGACCATAGGAAAACCAGAGAAGAGAAGGATCGAAGCTTTGAGATGTGGTGCTACAGGCGGATAGTTAGCATCAAATGGACGGATAAAGTAAAAAATGAAGAAGTAGTGAACAGAGTAGGAGGTAAAATAGATATTTGGAATTGTCTGAAGAGAAGGGGAGATAAACTAATAGGGCATAGTTAGAGGCACCCAGAAATAATATCACTGCTGGTAGAAGGAAGAGTGGAAGGAAAGCATTGGGTAGATCGGCAAAGATTCCAGTATGTTCAACAGGTAATCAAGGATGTCAAATGTGTTATAACGAAACGAAAGAACTCGCACAGGATAAAGAGAAATGGAGAGTTGCATCAAACCGGTAGTAAGACTGATAACCTATCATCATCATATAGAAACTGAGACTATTTGAAAAATTTTCGCGAAATGGCGAAAGTAGTAATTACGCGGTTCAAACGACCATTTGCACGTCCATCATCTCTACTTCCACGATTAGGGAATTCAGGGGGAGAACCGTCTCCCGTCGCAATCATTCGCTCGTATACGGTTCGCTCGCTATTCCGATGACTCTGGTGTTCAGTTCGAGAACGTACTGCGTTTCGAATAGCACGCCCGCACGCCTGCCCGCACGCACGCGTTCAAAAATAGGCAAACACAAACATAATTGTACGGGTCAACTTACACGGCGATAGGGCTTCTTTTGTCCATCTGATCTTCGTCTGATTCAGCTAAATAGACGGTAGGTTTCCTCTTTTGCGGAGGTTCTTTCGGGGGAGGTTTACAATGATGGCAATGCCAGTCGCCTTTGGGTATTTTCTGAAAATGTAAAAAAAACAAATCAAAATCAAAACGTCATTCGTCTTTTTGCACTCATCACTGCACCGCAAAACGAGAAAATTACGCACGGATTAAAAAAAAAAGTATTTTTTCTGCTTTGTTAATTGGGAATTTTGAGTTGAGTCAGTTGGTACTTTCAATCCCCCCCCCCCCCAGGAAAAACTCTTTGGTACGTCCCTGCTATTCGTGGACGACAAAAAGAATAAAAAGTGAAAATGTTGATAACATTTAAGTTTTGAATATAGAGAACGAGAGGTTCTCGAGAAAAATGGTTCAGCATTCAAAATAATATAATGTAGCTAAAATCATATAACCTCATCCCATTGTTTTTTTATGCTGTTATGGAGAATGATTGTAATGAGAAGAGTTAAAATGATGGTCACGATAATACAGGGTGTCCGAGTTTCGGTTGCTAAGCGGGGAGGAATGAATAGCACTCGAGTAGACACAGCAAAAGTGTTATTATCACCTTTTGCCTAATCACAAAATTGAAGGCACCGCATCTTTGTAAAAATCGAAAAATTCACCAATTTTGACCCATTATAAAAATCACGAGTAATGATGTTGCCCAGTCTACAATGATGCCATGTTACAGCACTCACTTAGAGTAACAAAACAAGTTATTACGATATCCGGCCTGCTCTGAAAATTTAAGCAGGTAAATGGCATCCAAAATTCAGAAATTTCAATTTTTTACAAAATTGTGCAAAAAGCCTACTTTTACTGAATCCCAACATGAATAACCAAAGGCCGGCGTACAGTTCTCATTATCAAAACTGGTAGCCCTGATTCAGATGAACAAAAAATCATACCACTATCTCCTTCCAGTTTTCAGAATTTAAAAAGTTATGTCGCGTTGAAGTTCATGAAGCTTCTGAAATGATCGAAAAATGAACCTTATGATTAAAGAAGAAGAAGAAAAAAAATAAAAATAACAAACGCTTCTAATTTATTGTAACTTTCAATAGTCGTTATGCCTGAATGAATGACTGGCGTTACATGAAGACTCCATCTGTTGAACTAGTTGTCTAACCACCATCAAATAGGCACTGGAATACAAGAAGACCTCTCGCTGAAAGTAGATGAATGAAACTTGATTCATTTTATGACAAGCCATTGTTATGGTTTGTGCACTTTCGCTGCAAATTAACAACAGGCTTTAATTCTGTTCAGTTTTTTAGTAGCATTTGTCTTCTGTACACTAACTGATTTCCCCACATTATAAAAGAAATCTAAAAATTGAGACGTTACCAGATTGAGAATAAATTTTATAAGTAAATTATTTCAAAAAATTTATCAGCTCTTACTGAATATACCAGTTATCCCTCCGATTAAAAGTGCGCTTTACTTTTATCTTCTGTTAGGATGTCTGCAAACTCGACGTTTTCTTGCAAAAATTTGAAACCTGGAAGCAAGAGACTTGGCTTTTCTTCTGAAATTCGCCACTGTATGCAGTACGCCGGCCTTTGGTTATTCATGTTGGGATTCAGTAAAAGTAGGCTTTTTGCACAATTTTGTAAAAAATTGAAGTTTCTGAATTTTGGATGCCATTTACCTGCTTAAATTTTCAGAGCAGGCCGGATATCGTAATAAATTGTTTTGTTACTCTAAGTGAGTGCTGTAACATGGCATCATTGTAGACTGGGCAACATCATTACTCGTGATTTTTATAATGGGTCAAAATTGGTGAATTTTTCGATTTTTACAAAGACAAGGTGTCTACAAGAATGGAAAAATATAAATTCCCGACTTTTTCCAAACTTTCTTTTCTCTTCTTTAAGCCTTTACAGTACAGACAGTATATATTTATGTTTATACTACTAGATCCTATGGTTAAAATGAACTGAAATTTGAAGTTGATTTTTGGGTGAAAGCATTAGGAAGGTGTTCACAGATAGTAGAATACAACTCTAGGGAGTGCTGAAGTAAAATTAAACAACGAAAGAAATTTTCCGTGCGTTCATTCTTTGTTTTTTTTTTCCAAACTTCTTAAAAATATTGTTGAAATTCCTGACTATTTACAAACTTCCTGACCTACTTTTCAAATTCCTGACTTTTTCCAAACTTTCCAAATTTTCCAACCCTGTAGACACCTTGAAAGATGCGGCGCCTTCAAGTTTGTGATTAGGCAAAAGGTGATAATAACACTTTTGCTGTGTCTACTCAAGTGCTATTCATTCCTCCCCGCTTAGCAACCGAAACTCGGACACCCTGTATAAGATATTCAGTGATACTGTTTTTACTGCTAGAAGGATTGGCCGAAAGAAAAAACTGGAGGGGAAGGCAAAGAATGAGCCATCAAGAGCAGATAATGAAGTATATGAAGTGTAAATCCTTCTCAGAAATGAAAAGATTAGTACAGCAGACAGAAAAGAAGAGAGGCGCAACCTCACTAGTCGAGAGACTAAGGAATACATCACCATCATCAGAATAAGCATAATTACACAGATAGGTTCGTTACCGTCAGTTTCGGTTTTAAGCAATACAAATGATGTCCTTTATTGCAACTGTCGCATAGCAACATATTTTGAGCGTCTCCTCTCCGTCGACAAATGCGACAATATGCGTTCTGCGCTGACCGATTCCAGGCGATACTATTTTCTGCCGATAAGATTACACGTTGTTAACTTTATTCGCGAATACGACACAAATAGGTCGTAAATGTACGTACGCGTACAATGGTAAACAATAGCTTTGCAAGTTTAAGACGCTTACCGAGAGTATATATGTGAAGAAAGAGTTGAGCAAAACTCGTACACGACATCAAGGACGATTCCCATCTCTTAAGTAGTTCCGTGGTGCCCGCTTTGCCGGCTTGTTTATTTTTTTCCGCTCCTAAATGAGGAATACACGACAATGTGGCATTACGATCACGGTAAGACTCTACGGCGAGGTAACTAATGTAAAGCTTATCGTACACTACAGCAAAATTCAACCAACGAACCATGGCAAACTACGAAGGCTGTTTCAGAGTAACTAGGACGATTCGTCTTACAAGGTGGTAACACTGTAATGACTTCGGCAACTATCACACGTTAAAATTCGGTTCATTATCTATCGAATGCCCCCTTTTGTTTTTTTCATTTCATTTAAAACAGGGTCTTGCAGACCATTTTTTTTAAATGAACATAGATGGACCCCTCCAGGTTTTTGAACCCCTCAAAAAATAAAGGAAAAAAAGGTTAAATTCAAAAGAATTTATTCATCATACAGCGTTCGAATGTCTCTTTCCAAATACGAACAGTTGCTTGACAAACACATGTCCATACGCTCCTGCCACTTCGTGAGTCTTCGCATACTCGTCTTCAGGTAGCGCATTAAAGAAACCTTGCACAGCGGTGATGACTTCCTGCTCCGTTGGGAAGTTAATACCTCGTATGTGGGCTTTCAGAGTGGGGAAAAGCCGAAAATCACATGACGCAAGGTCCGGCGAATACAGTGGAGTGTATACTCATCACGAAAACAAACGCACAAAATTAGTACTCAAAACTCGTCTACAAAACCTGGAGGGGTCAACCGAACTAGTTTCATGCGATTAACTATAACGGAGCAACCAAATTACTGATAAGTGTGCGGAAAGATGCTACATAACCAAAAAACCTCCCCTTTACAACATGGATTAGTTGTCGAAGTCATTAGCAGTATTGCCACCCTGCAAGACGAATCGTCTCAGTTACTCTGGAACAAGCTTTGTACATTCCACCACAGATGCCAGGCATAGTAAATTCCGTTTTGGTCCAATCAATCGCCGTCCGACAATCCAGCAAATTCAAAATATTCTGAATACGCAGGATTGTCGAACGTCATTTGCTTGCATCCGTTGTAGAATATAATTTACACGATTTGTTGGCCGAGTTTTCCAGCAGTATACGATGAGCTCAATACAAAGGCGCGTATGATTGTAAGTATACGTCATCTAGTTATTTATATAATTGTAGGTCGGGTACACCGTATCTTGAATATCTAGTTCCTTCGATACTATATCAACGGCCAGTAGAAAATCTCGCTAGCGCCACCAATATTGAAGGAACGTACGCGTTTTTTCCATATTAAATCGTTACCTATTCGAAAATTCTCCAATCGATCACCCATCAAACAGGGACGAATCAAATTTGCTGTATAAGTCCGGACACCAACGAAAAACCATTTAAAAAACTTACTCGAATAATACGCGACTCGTTTTCGACTTATTCGGCGATTTCCCGTTTAAAATTCGAATGGTCATACGTCCAAGAAGATTAAAGAGGCCGGTGATGTGTGTTACATGCCTACGAAGAGTGGCATTGGCCTTTCCCAGTCAACTGCAACCCATAACCTTTTCGCAGTGGACCCCACGAGCAAGCGACGTAGCTGGACGGCGACCATTATATATGGGAGGGGGGCACATCGGACGACACCACCCTGATTTGAGCATCAGGGAAGAAAACATGCAGATCAACCACCGATCACAGCCAGCAATGTCATCGTTCAAGAACATTCGAAACTGGACTGGAATACAGACTGCTTCCGAAATTCTTCAGTTCGTAGAAAACTGGGAAGTATACGCTAACCTGATCACCTTGTCGTGGGGGGGGGGCTGGACACGGCACCACTAGTGTGTCCCTTATTTTACAAGTTTTCGCCACTTGATTAGGTGCGCACTGAAATTTGTTCCCATGGACCTAAAAACTCGCCATAAAATTTTTAGATCAATCTGAGGTCATTAACCCGTAGCGCTTTGAAGTTATGTATAATACTGAGATTTTACAAAAAACCTCGAATATCTCGGAACATATCAACTTCAGCACTAAAATGCATATAACATAAAATGTTCCTTCTTAAATTTTCTATAAAAAAGATTCTATACAACTTCTCGCTGGAACACGCATTTACCGAGATAATCGCAAAAATGTGTGAAAGTTTCGAGGAACGTGGCTTTTGTTATTTTTTCTTTTATAACCGATCTTTACTAGCTAAATAGCAGTTATTTGACAAAATATTCGTTTTAGGACCAAAATGCAAATAACATAAAATGTTCATTGTTAAATTTTCTATAAAAAGGTCCTCCACAACTTTTCTCTAGAAAACATATTTATTGAAATAATCGCAAAAATGCGTAGAATTTTCAAAAAACATAAGTATTTTTATTATATTACGGCTGAAATATCTAATAATGTCGAGTAATACACACTACAATATAACATCAGTCTCTGTCTACTGGGGCAAGCGCCTCGGTTTGCCTCCTCCCCCACTTGGCTACGTCCATGACTGTTGGGTACCTACTATAGAGTGGACCTCGGATTATGTATGTATATGTATGTCAACAACAGTCAACGATTTGCGCATAAAATATAACATTGTACTGTTAAGGAACAGTTATGTGTTCTCAGAATGAAGGATAATTTCCTATGGGCAAACCGCTGTTTCCTATTGTCGATATATATATCATCTCAAGTCCACCACACTAAGTCTTTAACAGAATCTTAGAATGCTCAAGACACAATAGAAACAGTTTGTTATTAAGAATGGAAAATACATTATCGTCGACTTATTATAAATAAATGAATAAATAACACTAAATCGCAAAGTTTGGTTTTCTTCAATCACTGAATTTGGAATTACATAAGGTAAAGGGTGGATGTTATGGACACAAGGTGGTTATATCCAAGCAACATTACCCGCATAAACTTGTGATTCAAAAAAAAATCGAAAAAATGTCATGTCATTGTATATCTACCTCTGGCAGTAGAAACCTTGGTGTCATCATAGATTTTAAAAAAGAAAATAATTACAATACCATTTTGCCGGTATTGCGAGCTGTGATTGCAGTTTACAAAAATGGAATTATCTTCATGAATAATGGAGTGAGGTGTTCTGAAGTTGTATCAGATTCGTTATTCTCTTTTCCATGATTTAACCCCGAATATTTTTGATCAAGGTAAGTGCAAATTTTTAGTTACAATTGGAAGATAAAAGGGACACCTGGGAGGTTCTGGACAAGTACAAAGGCGGAGATTCTGGACACTCGAATCATAGGCAAAGATATTGCGCATACGTAAGGGAAAATTTATTGAAACGTATCTAAAGCCTACTTACTCAAAAAATAATACTGGATGTGTTTTTAAATATCCTCATAATTATAATGGATATCACTTCATTTACTTTCGATCAAACTGTACGCAAGTTAAAAAATCCCAAACCTTATGGAAAGCGCGATGATTTTTTTTTTTAATATTTAATATTTCCGCTAATAATTTGTAAATGATATACCTAAGGTACTTTAGTAGCGTCGCTTACCTTTTGTTTTTCATTACATAACATTGCAGCACAAAAATTCTTAATTCTTCACCATGAAAAGCATGAAAAAAGATAATGCCCAGAACATCCCACCGAGGAGGTTATGGACACAACAGGTTTTGAAAAACAGTCATAACTTGGTTTCCAAGGCATTTAAACTAATTCTAATACAGGATCATGTAAAGAAAGGTTCACACTCTCAGTTACAAATTTTCCTGCTCGTTACCAAATTTTACAGGCTGAAAATTGGAAAATTACGCTTAATGTCCAGAACATCTACTCTTTACCCTAGTAATGGCTCATGAATACCTAGTTAACGTTTCTATTTTAGACTCTTCCGCAAAATTTTCATTACTAAGGTCAGACCAACGTCCTACCTCTTGCAAATACAAACTTATCCGAGGTCTACTCTATAGTAGATACCCAACAAACTGTTATGGGCGTAGCCAGGTGGGGAGAGGGCAGACTGGGGCGGTTGCTCCAGTAAACAGAGACTGAAGTTATATTGTAATGTTCATTACCCGACATTAATAGATATTTCAGTCTTAATATTATAATAAAAAAACTGATGTTTTCGAAAATTCTACACATTTTTGCGATTTTTTCAATAAATACGTTTTCTAAAGAAAAGTTGTGAAGGACCTTCTTATAAAAAATTTAACAAGGAACATTTTATGTTATTTGCATTTTGGTGTTAAAGTGAATATTAATTTAGATAACTGCGATTTAGCTAGTAAAGATCGGTTATAAAAGAAAAAATAACAAAAGCCACGTTCCTCGAAACTTTCACACATTTTTGCGATTATCTCGGTAAATGCGTGTTCCAGCGAGAAGTTGTATAGAATCTTTTTTATAGAAAATTTAAGAAGGAACATTTTATGTTATATGCATTTTAGTGCTGAAGTTGATATGTTCCGAGATATTCGAGGTTTTTTGTAAAATCTCAGTATTATACATACCTTCAAGGTCAAAGCACCACGGGTTAATAACCTCAGATTGATCTGAAATTTTTAGTGGCAGTTTCTAGGTCCATTGGAACAAATTTCAGTGCGACCCTAATCAATTGGCGAAAACTTGTAAAATGAGGGACACCCTAGGCACCACATTATGAAGTACGTCGAAAACGAGTTCCTTGATCGAAGCTCGATGGTCTCCGAACCCACAAATTACATGTCATTCGCTCGCGTCCCACGAACAATCAATTCAAAAAGATGATTTCCAAGTAATGTGCAATTTGACAGGAAAAATCACGTACGTTCTTTTTTTAATTAATTCTTTTATCTGCTAGGTGGAGACTCCTCACCCGGACAGGCCAATGCATACGTGGTCCACGAAACCTACATGTACCTACCATGCGATTACACACATACGTCTGCTTACCGAGAGGCGGCTTCAAATAATGCAGTTCGATCGATTGTTCCAGTTGCAGGATTGCGCACGCTAATTCTTTCACTTTCGGATTAACATCTTTCGCGTACCTGCGCAGAATTTTGAACTTTTCCAAATTCGCATACTTCTTACCTGTAACAGATCGCCATTTACAATAACACGAATACACCGGTTAAAAATTCATTTGACACCACGGGCTAGGCGAATAACTTGTCCCTACTCTCGGGCGCGCTAAAATTAAAAAGATAAAAGGATATTCTCTCGATATTCTCTCTTTATCCAGTTGGATATATGCCCTCTGAGTTTACGTATATGGCTTGCAAGACCTTAATCATTTCAACCTCTCCTCCCTGTTCGGGCAATGCTTCCCACAGGTGGTGGTGGTGACTGACAGCATCAAGGCTTTTTGGAAATAGATAAATAACAGATGAATGTCAATTTGGTATTATTTTGATTTTTCCATTACTAATTGATTAACTGCTAAAATGTGTTCTGCAATTGAAAAGTTTTTCCCGAAGCTTGCTTGGTCACAAGATTGATTCATGTCTAGCTGGCTATATACTCAACTTTTCAAAATAGTCATAAAAAATTTTCCGATGGCAGAAATAAGGCTTAGAGGTCCATAATTTTCCAACTTGATCCTTTCTCCTTTTTTTGAGGAGAATAACCATCTCCGCTCTTTTCCACTGAGTAGAGACGTTTTCAGTTCCCGTTATTTCTCTGAATATAAATCGTAGCGGTTTGGTTAGCTCTTGTGAGAAATTTTTTATAAATTCACTTTTAATTTTGTTGAGCTTTGGACATTTATTGTCTTTCAGCTTCCCCATCGCTTTCAGCACTAACTGATTTCATAATATAGGGGCGTGGATCAGAATTTTTCATGGCAGTCTTATTCCAGTCCCATCATAATATCCCTCACTGTAACTCTAGCCCAGCTTGGGGGTGCCGCACACCACACCCATTAAACTCATTAATTATACGTAAATACGCGACCGCGCCATAAAATAGATACGTACATTTAATCGCGGTTTTCGAGTCTTTATGGATGTCTTCGGTATTTTCATTATTCTGTTGAGAAGAAACACACAAATAAATCAAATAAATAAATAATATTCGATCTGATTATCATCGCTAAATAAGGATCACTTTGACTATGCGGCGTTAAGCATAAACAAGAAAATATGGAACTTATATAAGGATCAAAAGGCTCAAACACAAATACAGGATGGAGTGAGAGAAGCGAAACTTGAAAAGAAGGGATACAAGGTTGCTGTTTGTCACCAGTACTGTTTAACCTATTCATAGAAAAAGTTCTTGACGAAATTAATGAAAGGAAATCAGGTGTGCTGATACAAGGGGAGACTGTTAGAATGACAAGTTTGCACTTTGCAGATGATACTGCAATTGTGAAAAAAAGTAAAGAAGAATTGAAGGAAACACTGAAAAATTTAAAATAAAATATAAAATGAAGATGAATAAAAATAAAATAAAAGTGATAGTCGTCAGTAGATGGAAACGAAGTCCAATAAATATGGAAATAGGGGGTAAAAACATAAAGAAGGTAAAGCAATTTAAATACTTAGGTAGATTAATAACCCAAGATGGAAACAGTAAAACAGAAATAAAGAGTAGAATGAAACAAGGTAAGCCAGCTCATTTTCAAACAGGGTGCATATTGAGGACAAATATAGATTTGAAGAAAGACAGATTTCTTGGAAGGTATATTTGGAGTATAGCACTGTACAGGGCTGTACCGAAGACCAAAGAGTTTTTCTGGGGGGGGGGGGGGAAGAGGAGGAGGGAAAGTGTGAAAGTCCCGACTGATTCAACTCAAAATTCTAAGTACCAAAAGAAAGAAGAAAAAATAAAAGAAAAAAAAACATTTAACGTGTACGATTGGATTTTTCCACCAACTCTACTGAGATTACCTAACTCCGCCTGACTGAAACAATGAATTTTCCCAACGGCTGAGTAAAAATTCACAGGGGGAAGCCCTTCCCCCTCCTATTGGTACGTCCCTGGCATTGTATGCATGAGAGACCCGGACAATAGGAACACAAAAAGGAAAATAATAGAAGCTTCTCAAATGTGGGGTTATTGGAGAATGTTGAAAATCAAATGGACAGAAAATATCCGGAATGATGACGTAGTGAGGCGAATAGGAAGGGAAAGATAAATTTGGAATATAATTGTAAAGAGAAGGGTTAAAATGAATAGGTCAAAATATAAAACCTTCAGGGAGATATTGTTATAACTGCTAGAGAGAATCGTTGATTAAGAGCTGGAAAGGAAGACCAGGAATGAGCTATGAAGAGCAGATAATGAAGGACACCGAGTGTAAATCCTTCTCCAGGGTGTCTAACAAAATAAAATTATGAAAATAAATGACCTTTTTTTTTTAAATTTGCTATGAATGCGCTAAAATTATAAACTAATGCTAAAATACTTCTTCGTCTATAACACTACATTTTCATGAAAAAAAGCCTCATTTAATTACATGCTAAAATATGCAAAATGAAATCCGGCTCACTTGACTCAGAATTCTGTGATTCGTTAAGATTTTTTGAAACTTCTGGAATACACGCAATTGATAAAAATATTATGTATTCGCATAAAAATTGTAGCCCTGGTCATTATAAGAGAATTTTCCAATTCTAAATTCTTTTTGTGTTCTGTTTCATGATATAATTTGCTGATTTTTAAATTTTTAAATGATCATGACTGAAAATAAATTATTTAAATGACCTTCTTCCAAAATAAATGATGTTAAATTGACTTACATGACTGTTAGACACCCTGTTCTCAGAAAGGAAAAGATTAGCACAGGAGAGATGAAAATGGAAAGACGCAACTTACTAGTTGAGACACTATTATATCATCAGCATCACTACCGAACAAAGTATTCATTATTTGACTTCGTACACTAAAGAGAGGTCGGTACGAGTAACTAAATTCTGAAATAGGCTTTCGCTCAATAAGTTCGGTATGCTTTCAGTGTCGGACTGGCCCTGGTTGCTACCTAGCGATTGCCAGGGGCCAGCCGAAAGTAAAATTTTAAGGGGGCCCAAAAACGGCTGTACTGCAACAATAGTGTGCTTGAGAAAAATTTTCAACAAAAGTTTAAAGGAAATTATTTTTGAGTCCGGACTATTCAAAAACAATTATATGTAGACATTTAGGAAACAAGAAATGCGAGTATGCAACAAAAACTTCTTTTTCTTAATTTTCTAAATGTTTGAAGAATGAAGGAGAAAATAAACTGCTTGTAATATTAAACTTCAGATGTACAAGAATCACAATGATCACATTGATCTATGTATAGTCTATAGTACAGGGTGGGGCAGAAGTAACGCCAGATTTGTTTGGATTAGTTCAACAGGGTGCAGTATTTGTAAGTGACTCATATAAAAGAATGGATTTGTGGAGAAATGAACTTGCGACTACAAGGGAAGGTCATAATAAATTGAGGCGTCTGGGCAAAATTGGAAAAAAGAAATGGTGGAGTCAAGATAAGGCTTTATCTTCAGTTTTCAAACTACCTGCAAAAATACCAGAAATGAAGAAATCACGATTTATTATTTTTTTGAAGTATCTCAAAAAGGCAGCTGTTGGCAGGAAATTTGATTGTAAATTAAAATTTCAGCCCCGTTCTTCAAAGAAGAATTGGGAGAAATTTGATACAATTTTTACCGCAGTAATTATTTTAGGTTTGTTTTCTGTCACAACTACTGTTTCAAAATATTTGCAGTCTTCTTCATTAGATTATCTACGAGCATGGAAAATGGTGGAAAAACTGAGCTTCCAAATCGAAGCCAAAAGAAATGAAGCATATTTTTTAAGATTATACGAAGAAGCAAAATTATTTGTGAGAGAAGGCAATGAATATTTTGCAAAGAAAGAGGCCAATGAACTTGAATTTGAAGACATTAGTGATGACGATGACAATGATAAGAAGAAGTGTGAGCTTGAACTGAGGGAAACGTTGTCAATAGAAATAGAAAAAGATTTTGCACCTCGTACAATTCCTTAAAAAAAAAAAAGAGAAGTGATAAGCAAGCTAGTGATGAACGACCAGAATTGTCCACCGATTTTCGTGTGAATATTTTTTATAGCATTATTGACAATGCTCAAGGAAGTATCAAGGAGAAGTTTATTCCAAATAAAGATTTACACATAGATTGTTCGTGGTTGGATCCAGAAAAATTTGAAGAAATTTCCAACCAAAAGTATTTCAAAATTTCCTACATCAAATTTTGCAAACATAAGTGAATTAACAGGCTTGAGTAGAATATTTTTACAGGATGAACTCAAGCAATTTGCAGAGCAGTATGATAGCTTGACTCAAAATGGGCGGAAACTTTATGCAGCTACAGCAGCAGCAGGTCATCAAGACAAAGGACAGATTGAGGATGATCAAGATCAAAATTTGGAAAATTCAGCATCTGAACAAGAATTTGATTCAGATTTAAGAATGAGAATAACAGTAGTTCAAGCTCCCATGATGAAGATAAAACCGTGCCTCATGTTTAGGGTGCCTCTTTTCAATTGTGCATTGAAATCTTTAACAATTTATACGCAGCTATAAAATTTATACTTTTGTTGTTTTGCACCCAAGTGTATTGCGAATGGTGTTTTCCAAAGCTGAAAAAGCTCAAGGACTGTTCAAGAAATACTCTTGGCCAAGAATTATTAAGCCTTTTACTGTTGATGTTCGTGGAATCTGATCTAAAATATATTAATGTTGATGAAATTATTGACAAGTGTGGGCAATCCTCAAAAAAATTAAGGAGATTACTATTTTGGTTTTGTCATTGTTATTAGTGTATTATTAATTGGCAACACTGTCTTTTTTTTTTACTTCAATTCTTATAGAATTATGTTATCATTTTACTCTTGCTTTTTTTATAATGAGGTTCAACAAAATTCATTGCAAGTAGGTATATTTTGCCTTTTTATTGAAAATAACTACAGTATTTTCTGTTATGTTTGTTTGTTGAAGGGCAGGGGCTCAATTCTCAAAAGTGGGTTATGATATGACACGGGGCCCAACGAGCGAGAATCGCTAGGGGCCTTGAAGGAAGCCAGTCCGACACTGGGTATGCAACGACACTGGGAAAATACGTAACAAAACGGTATTTAACATCACAGCGGCCATGGCCCTAACTACGAAAACGAATAATACGTCAACGGATGCTCACCGTTGTCGGAGTCGGACCCCAAATGAGTTGATCGCATGACTGCACGTAACTATTATTCTTTATCGCGTTCACCCACGACTCTCGATTGAATACCTAAAAAATAACACCTGTTAATCTAGCGGCAATGAAACGAAAACGAGGAAGGGTACAGTTCGATTCGACAGTAGTATGTGACATCAGGTTGAAAAATGGCGACTATCGAACTACGTAAGAACATAAATGGTAAAGGCTAAATGAATAGATAAAAGGCGCGAATACGATAAAACGGACGGAATGAACTCACTCGTAGACAACCCAAGCCACCGGCGTTACTCCTTTCTTCGATGTCCGCGATCGTTTCTCGGAGTAAGGCTTCGAGAGCGTGCTCTACGTCGTTATCGAGCGGATAGCCGAGCATAGTATCATCGTACGTTGGATTTCCGCGAGAAGATTTGCGCGTTTCGACGATCGGGCCACCGTGATCGACTTTGCCGTCTTCGGCCGCCGACAGCTTACTCAGATGTAAGGAAGGACGATTCAAACTTTTCAAAATCGTATCTTTATGCTGCATCAGCATGGCTCGCAGTTTAGATTCACGTTTACCACGAGTATTCAACGCGTTTATAAGGTTTTCGTAATCAGCTTCGGTTTGATAGAACGACCATCTCACTCGAGGTACGTTCGAACAGTGCACCGGGCACGTTTCGTTATCGCCCCAACACGACAACGGAGCTTTGTTGGGTTCCTCTTTTGAAATCGCATCGCCACCGCCACAGCTGACGCCGGTGCCGCCTCCGGCAGAATTGACTACCGGAGAGGCGATCGCCGATCCACCTACGCTACCACCGCCGCTCGCACTATTCGTTACGCTGGCCGAGCCGGCGTTTGCACCGCTAAAACGCATCCCGTTGGATTTTTTCGGACTGCCGACTGCCGTCGGTAAAATACCCAAGTTTTCTTTGTTATACTCTTTCTGAAATAATTTCCGTACGTATGACAGCGTGTCCTTCTCTTTCATGAGGGCGACATTGGGCGCCGGCGTACCTCGCGGCAAACACGGAGGCGGATGCAGTTCGTTATCTTCGATAAATATGCCGGGAATAGAGGGAAATAGCCAAAACCGACGGTAAGCTCGATCGACGCCTAACGGTGCTAGCTGCACTTTCATATTCTCTGCCGTCAGATCGGCCAACTGTTTACGCAAATCTTCTTTCTTCTTCAGCACGTCTCTTTCTTGTTTTTCCAGCATTTCCATGCTCACTTGATCGCCGCCGCCACCAATAGCATTTTCTCCGAGCGAGTCATTCTTGGCGGCAGCGTCACCTCCGGCCGCCGAGTTAGCGCCATTTTTCTCTAGTTTTTTCTCTTTTTTCTTTTGCGCGATTTCTTTTTCTTTGCGAAGTTCGGCGGCTAAAGCTAGTCGCAATTCGACCCGCCTTTGACGATACGTTTCTACGTTTTCGTGAATAATATTCCGAATACCTGAATACATAGCAATTTGGTTCACAAGACACTCGAGAACGGCGATCTTATCGGCGATAGATAAGTGGGCTACATTTCGTTCGCTGAGCGCGCGAATTATGTGCGCGTTATGTTTCCGAAAGAAGACGGCCGGATCGTCGCTGCTGGTATAGCCGCCTTTCTCTTGAGCACGCCACCGACTACACGTTTCGCTGACTCGACATCCGGACGAGAGTAAGTGCAGCCTCAATACTTCGCTGATGGTAGTCGCATCCACCGGTAATTTGGGTAACGGAACGCCGTGGAAGGCGAGTGGCCAATTAACGGCCACGCTGGCGACGTCGGTTCCCCCGCCGTTGTTAGCGCTGGTCTTTGGCGACTCGTCGTCGTCCTCCTCCTCCTCGGTCGGCGCCATAGCTACTGTTACCGAGGAAACGACCCCGCTTCCCGGTGCTCCATTCTGAGCAACCGACGCCGCGTCCGCGTTTTCGAAAGAGGCGATCGCGCACGAGTCGTACGTTTCGCCTATTTCGTCTTCTTCTTCCTCTTGCATTTTGAAGACAGCCGAGAGCAAAAGATGAATAATGTCGCACAGCGGACCGGCCAATTCGCGTCGCGAAATGGCGCGATCCAGCAAGTCGATGGTCAAGCCAGCGGGGAAGAAGTTTTTCGCGTTTAGCTGGTCGCAGAAAGTGCGAAAGAATTCGTACAGCATGACTACCTGACCGAAATACTCATTGGGCGTGCTGATACCGACGACAGTTGCGGCCGGCAACTCTTTCAGATCTTCCAGCTCTAAATCCTCGCGCGTTTTATTCCATTCTTTCACGAACTCTTCCAGTTTCTTTTTCTCGTCCCGCTTCCGCTGAATGTCCAGCTGTTTCTGCTGTTTCTTCTCGATCAGTTGTTGCTGATGTTCCATCATTTTTTTCCTCTTTTCCAACAACTCTCGCTCCAATATTTCTTCTGTACTCTTTCGCTTCTCCGCCGATTTCTTAGGACCGCCGTGACTATTGAGCAGCTGTTTACCGCCAATGCCAGTTTTGACGTCTTTACTCGATTTACATTCGGACGAGACGGCTGTTCCGCCAGCAGCCGAATTGTTTCGTTTAGACGGCGATTTTGAATGATCTTTATCCGATATTTTCGGTTTCAAATACTTATCGATCGATTCTTGTTTCTTCATTTTACCGCCGCCACCGCTGCCAGGTACAGCGCCATTTTTATACGGCGATTTTGTCGCCGCTGACGCTGTCGTCGAAGATTTTTTCACTGTCTTTTTAGGCGAATCCGAACGCTGGAATTTGGGCGCGTGACCGGCGAATATTTCGTCGAACTGCACGCGACCGATGTCGTAACGTTTGTAAGCGTTCATTTTCAGTTTCCATACTCCGTCCGATTTAAATACGAAATGCTTGACGAATAGGTGATTACGGTCTCTGGTATACGTCGACTTTTTCCTGCGTAATCGCGAGCCGCTAACGTGTATGACCGCTTTGGAATCGCCCTCCGACCTTGTTAATAATTCAACTTCGTAATGATACGACGAACCGGGCGGCCAAAATTGTTTTTCATTCGACCTAAACGAAGAAGAAAACTGATTAGATGGATATCGGGCATCGTCTGAATCGGAGTAGAAACGGTACGCCCCGAATAACATTCTAATCCTATCGTAGGTATTATGCAGGGGCGTACGTACACAGCCAGGTATACACTTAAGGCAAATGCAAGCCGAGGCTGAACGAGGCTGCTTCGTACCTGATTGACAAATGAGGCATCCTCGGTATTAACCCACGTGCGCGTGAAACGAGGGGAGCTGAGGCATGCTTCACTTTGATGTACCGACAACGATCGGATCGGGTCCGAACGCCGCACGAGACAACCTGAAGCAAGCTGAGGCATTCGCTACGCTTCCTTTTTTTTATTTTTTAGCCGGGGATACACTAGAGGCACAGGCAAGCCGAAGACGAACGAGGCAGCCGAGGCTGCGCGCAGCTGCCTCATTCTATGCTCATAAACACTTGCGAACGAGAATGGCTGCTTATATCAAGGCGACGAGAATGGCATTGCCTCGCGCTCATGTGCCGACACTGATCCATCGCCGAAAGATCAGGTCAGAGGACGCACGAGGCAAGCCAAGGCCGTATGTCTCGATGTACACACTAGCCGAGGCTCTCGTCTTCGACTTGTCTTTGCCTCTAGTGTATTTTAGCCGAACGAGGCGGTCTCGGCTTGCTTCGTTTGGCCTCGACATGTGTAAAAGGCAACCTGAGACAAGCTGCAGAATCGATCCAACGTTCAGTAACTAAAAGCTATCCATACTGTCCACGAACAGAGGAGCGTCGAGGAAGAGTCGAGTCCGAACACTGAAATAGGCATCCTGAGGTATTCGCTGCACTGTCTACCTGCACGAATCGAAACAGCCTCGTTCGGTCTCGACTTGCCTCTGCCGCAAGTGTATTCCTGGAATAATACGCGTTACCGCAAGCCGCCAAGATCGGATAAAAACGCTGAAAACTATAACGACGATCCAAAACGCGCTTACTTGATATTGTTCTTGAGGTCGGCTAATTCTTTCGACGTCGGCATAGTAACTTGTAGCACACGACAACTGATCCTGCAACACAAATTTTTACACTAACTCGACGGTACAATACGAAACTTAGAAAGAAAATCAGTTGTACTCGCATCGCATACAGTGTTCTATAAGACGGGACTGGAAACTGGAAGCGCTTCAGGCTCCACGTCAATACCTGAAACAGTCGCAACTACGCGAGCATACATCTGCAATGATCGAATATTTGGCTAACAATTGATAACCGAGTGGTCGTGGTTAGGGGGCGACAATAAATGCGAAACAAAACGTAGAAAACGTGGAACACGGCGTATTACTGCTTTATTAATGTCACTACAGAGTACACTCTCAAATCATAACTTACCACTGATCGGCGATCGAGTTGTATTCCAGTAATTCGCCGACGAAGTACCGTTCACGAACATAGGTGAATATGTCTTCGGTTAAATCGGACAAAGCTGATCGATTAGTCAAAGTTACTAGGTACAAAATAGGTCTTCTCAGCTATCAAGGAAACATAAAAGATCGATTAATACAGAACAACGTTGAGTACACTCGCATTGTAATAGGTTTCAAAATATAGCAACGACGTCGATGATCAAAATGAGGATGATCAATAAGGATAGTGGTCTCGATTTCTTGATCATCCGATTTTGAGATGTTATTAAAGCAACCGAATCTCGTTCTCCACTATCCAGCAAGATTCTGCGATCATTATTTATATGATCTACTATGACAACATCATACGTTCGCGCTGTCCTACCAGTATACGGTATAAGATTATCGGGACAATGAAAGGACAGATACAAGATGTACATACAGGCGGTAAAGGTTATGAAGTTGGTACGAAGTAAAGACAATGCATATAAATACTACATACGTATTGCATGATGTAATGCACGTGAAAACGATGAAATAGTCGGTACAAATCTAGAATAAATTCGAATTATCTGGCAGAATCCTATTACTCCAACTCAGCCGGATAATCGAAACTACCGTAATAACGAATAAGTAATAAGAATGAAAATAAGAATAATAGTATTACTTCGACGGGAAAATCACGCAATAATTTCTTGGCGCTTCTTTCGCATTCCATAGCTTCAATGTACGTAAGTCCAGATTTTCCAGTTTCTTCGCACGCCCATACCAACGAATTACAAAGAATTATTCTTTCGGCGAACTCCCTAGAAAAAATACGTGTTTCGTGAAAACCTCGAATAAGTACGCAGAAATCATCCAAATAGCGACAATGCACACAACAAATTCGTCGCCGCAGTTGAACGAGTAATGAAATTTGATAGAATCGCGAGTATCAACGCGCCAACCAATATCGGGGTACAGGTACAGTTAACGATTCGCATATAAAGGTCACTTCGATAGACTTCGAGATACTATCGAGCGAACAGCCAACCGGATTACAGGAACAAAACATAAAACGTTACAGCTGGGTATACGAAACGAGTAGACAAGAAGCTAATCGATGAAGAATAAAGCGAATCGTTAAAACCGCAGCCGAACGAAGTCTACCTCTACGCTAGGATTTGACTATATAAATTAGATTCAAAAGAATGAGAAAACGCGCGAAAGTAAAAGTTACGAAATAATCTAAGAACCCACTTACTGATAATTATCAAATATCTCGTTGGTTACATCGCAATAAAATACTTTGTCCGTATCCTTCAATCCTGTGGGAATAATATTCTTCTCGAAACGTTTCTTATTCAACAGAGGCATTGCGGATGGTAACAGCGCGACTACAATTTACGAAGAAAACGAAACTTGAACCAGCAAAGTACCGCATCGAAGGATTATGGCGCACTTCATCCACGAACGTAACGATTTTTTAACACACGAAACAGGAGACAATTCAAATTTCAAGAGCGAATAAAATCATTCTGGTGCTATGCAAGGAAGAAACAGTAAGATGGACACCGTCTCTGTCAATACGACAGTACAGAATTCATTGCGAATGTGAAATCAACTGCAGCGCACATTAACGTTCGAGGTTCACATACGTACTTCAGTAACTTTGAACTTTCGTAATTTGATGAAATTACAGCCGTAATAAGGCAAAAATAAGAAAATACGAAATCGGTTGAGAACTACTTCCCTCACAGCGTGCTCAGATACGTCTAGTTCGTAGTTCTTGATATAACAAAAAAAAGAAAAAGGAATATTAAATAAAAATATACAATAACACCAAAACCCGAAACCACCAACCACCAACACGACCAAGAGAACACAAAACGAAGGAACGAACGGTTGGCGGCGAGGAGTGACGACAACTTACTAAACTTGAATCATGGATCCATTGACTTTCCACTGACGTCTGTTCCCAATCTGTTCCAATTTTTTTTCGCGATCCTGCGATCTGTGATATAGTCTGTTCCAAATATACGTAGGGCTTCTAATTTAGGGTATCTATTTTTCATACTGCCGGATACCTAGCGGCGTACGCTGTATTCACTCGACGGCATATGCCGTGGTATTCCAGGTGAATATAGACCCTAATGGGCTCTATAGTTTCACCTGGGTATACTAAGCCGCCATTTTGGTTCATACTGCGCCCGTGGATGCCGAATCCGACTATGCGGAGCGTAACGCGTAGTCAATTCGGCATCGACGGGCGCAGTATGAACCAAAATGGTGGCTTAGTATACCCAGGTAAAACTATAGAGCCCTACTAATATAAGAGACTCCTTAACGAAATGACGTCACCGCACGATTCGCCGGCACAGGGAAGAGGAAACGGAAAATGGTCATACTAAGGCGACTGAAGCCCTGAAGCGCATTGACGCATATGCACACACAGGTATAATGAGCCGTCATTTTGATTCGCACCGCGCCCGTCAATGCGGAATTGACTACGCGGTACGCTTCGCGTTGTCGGATTCGACCAGATTCGACATTCACGGGCGCGGTGCGAATCAAAATGGCGGCTCATTATACCCGTGTCTTATAACTAATTCTGTGACGTGTGACGTCACTGAAAAACGCGCTCATCGCTCGGCGCTTTGCTCGGCATTTGTTGCGTATGATAAGAGCATTTCCCTTGCTGCTGTTCGAGTTTCAATTTGTACTGCATCGTTTGAAGTTATTGAAACAAATTTTCGTGAGAAATGTCGGGTTCGATTTGTTGCTGCTGAGTATAGAAAGTTGACGGAATGACGGGTACTTACTGCGCCGTGGCGGAATGCCGAAAGAATGCCAAACGTCATAAGGATATCTCGTTTCACCGGTAAATTTAATCATTGAGATCACTCAAATTTCTACGGGGAACCGTGAAAGTTTGCTAACCATATTCATATTTGTACAATAATAGGTTCCCAAAAGACAAACGGTTACAGAAGGAATGGGTAATCGCATGTAAACGTGCAGATAAATTTAATCCAGAGTCCCATCATGTATGTAGCGACCATTTCGACAGAGAAACCGATTTTGAAACAGATATCCGATCTGCATTAATGGGATGGAAGCCGAGAAACATATTGAAGCCTGGTGTGATACCACACCGAAATCTACCTCGCTCGTCGCTAGCAGAGGGAACAAAGAAGATTACAGCAGCAGGTGAAAAACGGAGGATGAGAATGGAACAGAAACAGAATAAGATGGTACATTGATAGATATTGACTTTACTTGAGTATGCCGGTAGGGAAGTAGCATAAATATATTAATAATGTACATGTTAATAATATAGGTGCGAGCAAGTATCATTAAAGATGCTTTGGCGCAGTGTACTCATAATTCGGAGAGTCTTTCTTGTGGGAATCCCAGTGAAAATCTGAATAATTCGGACCTGTTGCCTCCGACCGAAGATAGAGACTATAAAGTGCTCTATGAAAGATTACTAACCCAGTACGAAGATTTACTGAAGAGGAACGAAACATTAAAACGCGATAATGAAAACCTGCTGATGTCCCTTGTAGGTAAGCTCGAAAAGATTAGTTTGTGATCATGTTATGATAAGTAAAACTATGAGTTGGTCTGTTTATTACGATAATCCATACATAATGTTTCCTCTGCGCTCGGATAAGGCTGCTTCAGTACTCACATTAGTTTTGTATTTCCTTGCTGTAATTATGTTTATTCATATTATTTATTTATAAAGAAACAATGTAGCGCTGAGGTTCCGTTGCACTTTGGCAGTGAAATTTGAATTTATTTATTTATTATATTTATTTAGTTCTTCAGATACCGATGTAGTCTGGTGCTACTGAACTTATTTAGGAGGTTGAAATAGTATTATAATATTTTCCCTCTTTGTTATAGAAATGAAAAGACTGTACAAACATGATGTAAATTGTGTGTCGTTTTACATGTTTAGGTGTTGAATACGTACTTCACTGAAAATGAACTGAGAATATTAGCTGGGGAAACGAAATACGCTAGATGGACATCAAGTGAAGCAGCGAAAGCAGCAATGCTTCAATAGCCAGGAAATTCCGTAAGCAATTTCCTGCATTTGGAAAACACTCATACAAGATTAACACTATACTATCACCACCTCCAGATTGGGTTCAGTTTCTTACGGATTGATGCAACCTTGTCGGCTTCTCGTCAACGAATGTCACAAATTGAACATTTTATTTCAAAAGGCAGTAGAGGATGGTGTCCTCAAAAGAAAAGTTGTTATACCACTGATCCGTAGTAGTTTGGACTCTGTTGTTGAACAATTTGTAAAACTGAGGATGTTCATTCACCTGAAATGGTGACGCATAACGCATACTTTGGCTGCAGAAAACATTTCTCGTCGTAGGATTAGAGATCTGGACAAAGTCCGAAAAACTAGAGCATGATTTGCCATGTAACTGTGTGCTCTATTATTCTAGATTAAAGTAAATATGAAATTTTCAATTTAAAAAAATATATATAATTATGTTATTATTTGAATTTTAATGGATTTACAAAGACTTGGTAGCCAGTAACTGGAAGCTGTTAAAAATGATAGCCGGAAATTTTTTAATTTAGGAAGGAAGTCGGAAGCCTTATAAATTTGGGGAAGCCAGAAGCTTTGAGTATGTAAAGGCCGGAAGAAAAGCTTTTTCAAATCAGGGCCGTTTTACACTACGCGTGAACGGCAGCCGTGAAGGCGGTTAGATATGGACGCTATTAAGCGTAGGGGAATCAACTGACATTTGTAAACAAAATGAGTTATTGTTATTACGTTATTAGTATCGTTGGAAAGAGAGTAAAAATGAGCATTTTTCACAATTGGGCCCTCCGTCCCCGATTCGAAATGTGTATTCACGTTGAAAAAAGCTTAGTAAAAATGAGAATTTCTCTAAATTGGATCCTCATCCCAGTTTCAAAATGTGTGCTCACATTGAAAAAAGCTTATCAGTAAACGCTATGTCATGTAGTTTCCACATGGCTTTTGAATTTTGAATCACGTGTTCTCAAAAAAATAAATTTTGTTGTTTGGTTCTGTTTTCGCGTATGTATGTATGCAAAGGAGTCGCTTCAGGTGAATGTTACCGAACACATTTGGACAAAAAACATAACACGGGAGGATGATGATAAAAAAAAGTTAATATCCAAAAGATGCAAAATTAAGCTCATCTAATAGAAAAGGCTACAACTTTTGTTCTTAACATTTCTTCAGTATAAAAGCCACGATGAGCAACACTTTTATGAGCACACATTCGACGTTCTTTCCAACATTATTAACTTCCAACCTAGACACCTAGACAGTTCTCAACTCGGCCACTAGATGTCACCCACTTCTCGTCTCTCGTGTTTACATGACAACTGATAACGCGGAGATCCGCAGATAAGAACACAGTCTGTCCGGTATTTCCCGATCCCGAATTATTTGGAATTTCAAATTCGGATAAATGTATCTAGTTGTGTATGAATTTCGTCACTATTATCTATTACCTATTTTGTTTTTATGGAATTAAATTAAGTGGAACCTGGTAATATGTCCTCAATTTATTTTACTACTTTGAAAGACGAAACTGATTCGGAGCTGAATTACCGTCTGAAAGTGGAATGGTTTGACCGAAGTTTTCGTATTTTAATCTTGGCGAACGGAAATGCCTACGATGGAACGGTAAGAAAACTAACCTGAAGCCGCGATCTTGAGTGACAAGTATCGATCACCTTTATCGGGAGAGCGTCGAATGCCGTTCGGCAAATAACACTCACCAAATTTTATTTTACTGATTATTCACTCCTATATGGTTAAAAATAAATACTGAAAATCATTCAGCACTAAGAAATGCCGTACTTTTATTACCGTACGTGTTTTGCACCATATTATACTAGTGCCATTAGAGGCCTAATACTAAAGACAGTTCAATTTGAAAAGCAGTGTCGTTCCAGAACAATTCGATCGAAAGGTGAAACTTGGCCCAACGATCTTTTTCGATTTTGTGCAGACTGGTAGAGAACAGGGAAGGCTACAGTATAGCACAGAAGTATATCTGGGAAACCTCTGTTTTAGGCAAAATATTAATTTGACACGAGAAGTCCAGTTTTTTCAGCTTATATGCTCATTAATCTTTTCGTTTTGAATATTCAATTTTTAGATCGTATCTGATGAAGCTGAGGCGACTTTTTGTTAAAAATTGAAGAAAAAGCAATCAAAATTGAAATCTGTGAACAGGTTTTTGTACTTCCTGAACAATTTTGAAATACGGACTTATTGCGTTTCATTAATGTTTTCCTGAACCAAAATTGCATTTCTACCGTATTTCGTGAGATTCCAATTTTCCAATCTAGGTATAAAGAAGTGTCGTTTGCCAAAACGAAAACATGCCTGAAAAGAAAAATGAAATTTGAAAAATTTTGGTAATATTGTTATGTTTATAAACCTTATAACGAAAAAATAAAATTAAAACCCGAAACCAAAACCAAAAACTAAAAAAATTTTGTTCTCAAATCTGATTTTATATTACCGGTAATTTATTGTACGTTACAGTAAATGATAACATTTTTGTAATTTTAGTGCTGTTATATTATCTTTTTCTAGATGACGGAAGAGTACATCGCCAGGCAATGTCAGTTATTGAATATATCCGAAGAAACGTATTTGAAAGAATGCAAATCATCATTGCGTTCCGATTCGTTGGAGAGCAATTTTACTTACAGTGTAAACGAGGAACAATTTTGTATTAAAAAACGACTGGAAACCACCAGTCGAACGTTCATGAAGATCAAATTCGGAATTATAAAATTACAACAGGTGATCGTCTGAGCTGCATTTGAGATTCTTATAGTCATAGCGACGAGAACGAATAATTATTTAAGATGAAAACGCGACGCGAGATTTTCACCGTAATTAACGATAGTTACGGTAAATTTTCGTTAAAACGAATCATGTTCCGGTTATACCTACAAAGTATGAGAAAAAATCGGTGTTTGTGGGGAAGTTTTCATGAACTGATTCGAATCGCCGATACATAAATCTTTACTTCGTAAGAAAATAATCTGCAAAGTACTACTAGACCAACTGACTACATTTTTAGAATAGTAGTTCATAAATGATTTGTCGATTATTTGATACGAATTGTGCCCTTTCTTGGTGTCGGATAACCTGAGGTCGGTTGGACTTTTTTCTGTGCCTGCTATACCAACTGTACGACTACGAGTCTGCGAATGACTATCTGTGGCTGGGTATTGTATTGTGATGCGGTATCGAAAGGGTTTCAAGAATAGATGTCGAGTAAAAACGCTCGTACTTGGATCACTTTCTAAGGTTTTTCTAAAATCTAAAGGAGTGCCCCGCCTCGACTAGCTTTGAGAACATAAGGTTTTCTCCAGCCGTGGTCTCTGTACCTAGGATGGCATGGTAGGATACCCGAATGAAAAGGAGACTTTCTAGGATCTAGACGATGTGATGCAGTGGCACTGAATGATTTAGTTTGTATTCTTGAAGCGTATATTAGAGACTTTTTTTTTTCAGATTGATCTGTTAACATTTATCAACCAGATATTTGATACGGCAGCGAATCAAAATGAAAAATTATCGCGTGAAATAGAAAATTTGAGAACCCAGAAAGAGATAGCTCATCGCGGTAAGTTCGCATCTGTTTTCATCATTATTTTCTCTATTCAATTCTTGCTTTACGTTGAATAGAATTTAAAATTTAAACGATGAATCGATAAATGAGCGCTCGACCTCGCTCGACATTACTCTAATATGGGTTTATTTTCTAGGAACTGAGAATATTAAGGTAACTTTTTTTCCCCTTTTTCATTATACTTAGTTTATATGCAGTAGAGAATATTCAACAAGTTTACAGAGCAAGAATATGAAAATTTAGCGCGGGAGGATGACTTTTATCCATGAAGATGGACATCTTGTCCATAGCGAAAGCACTGTTATCCACGACTACGGACAAAACAGTTTCAACACGATCTGTATGGTCATTGAGTATTGAGGTGAAAATGAGGACTCTCCAAGCATAGAAATTCCATCTTCCTTATTGCCTTATTATTCTTTCATTTTTCACTTTTTCTACACAGTCATGTTGTACACGAAACCGACCTTGAAATTTCATAGAATTCATTACTATAACTAAAATTAATGATTATTGCGAATTAAAGTTACAATTTCCATCAGAAGTGGGCTGTTCAGTTCAAATATATGCAAAAAAAAAATCTGGCGAGTTATAACTCTGATAATCTTGCCCTGACATCACCAGAAAAAAGTCTGTTGACACAAGATTTTAACATCCTCAATGATGGACACTTAGCTATGCTTTTTCCAATCAAAATATGGTAAATATCCTGTCTGATGAATTAGATTGGTGGAACTTATTGGAAATATTATTGTGTATCCCAAAATGACCCATCCCAGAAAAATCGAAAGTTAGAGTTCAGAATTTGGTGGTACCAAAATATTCTCGGCTTCTGGAGAAAAAGCGCCGTGTGTAGGTAAATTGATTTTTATTCTCCTCTCTACTGATGATAGGAATTTTCGCGTGAAATAAGATATTCTATATTATTGTACTGTGTAAAACAAAAAAAGGAGATTATTTAGCGTATGTAATCGGCAAATTTTGATTTTTCAGTTTTGATTAAAAGGTGAGTTTTTCTCATTGATGTGCGCTGCGGTGGGTCTGTCCTTAAATGCGGCCACATGTCCTCTTTTCTAATATTGTCGACCTCCGCAATGCGTTTGTTTTTAGTCAACAGAACTTATGTTTCACTCGAGTTATTGTTTTTTGCAGATTACATTTGCGCGACTGAACGTTTGAAAACAGCGAGTGAAATGAAGCTGCGCGTCGAACAAACTCTCTATTCACGCTTTGTAAACTTACTCAATTCCAAAAAGCAGCTGATATCTGATCTGCGTAAAAGGCTTAAAGCAAAAGGTTCGAACAAGTGTGCCAATTAGGGGCACGTGGTGTATAGTGACACGTTATGCAAAATGACACGACGTACCGATCCCCTGTTCTATTAGCGCTATCTACCAGAAATTCCCACCAGTTATGTATCAGCATGTACAATAATTATTCGGACTTGAACCTCACCCAAGTAGCGTTACCATAGCCAGGCGGGAAGAATCGAAGAATACAATGAAAATACTGACAGTGCTGCCAACACATGCAACTTAGGTTTAAGTCCGAATGATTCGAATGTTCTAGACTCAGAGAAACCGATTTCATTTTCATTATCAGGAAAATATTTTTGTTTTCAAAAAGCAAAATTTTGCATTGAAAATTGTGGTTTTTTCGAGTTTGAGCCTGTTATTTCTGGGATAAGTACCTATATAACATCATATATCATTGTGTAGCTCTACTGAAGCCGGAACAAATGGTGCTCTGGATTCTGGAAAATAACCAAGCTTTAAATGAAATACATAAGCTCCAATGTGTGGTAATGCATGTTATAAAGTGACACATACATTTGCTGGAGTTTATCATGTAAAATTTATGCGAAAAGAACCATCGGCTGTAATAAATTTGTATATCTTGTCAAAAATGACATCACGTGGATGGAAAAGAAATGGGTCATCTCAAAACTTATACCGCTTAGGTTGGGCACCACGTCACGTCAGAACCGCGTTTCATCATTTCACGTAAATGTAGCCGAAACATTTGACAGTGTGTGGTAGATAAAGCTTGAAGATTTTCGGATTATTTTCTTGGTACATTTTTACCTCGTGTCACATTACAACAACACGTGTGTCATTTTACAACGTGAATGTTGAAAACTGACACACGTGTTGTAATGTGACACACTTGCAATTCTGAGCTCCATGATTATACTTTTCTGATTTCAATGTGGTAGTTTTGAAGAGATCTTTATGCTCTATCTTCTGGTTTTTGTTCCTAAGCAAACGGATCACAATCGAACGAGCTACAGCAAAACGAGAATGTTTGTGTCACTTTACACCAAGTGCCCCTACTCAATACTTACGCTTATATTAGTACCTAAGTACTCAGTGATTTCTCACTAACAGGCATGCAACCATATATTATTATTTATTAGTTTTTTTCAATTTATCTACAGAAGAACGAAAGGATAAAAGAGAGATTCGTCGCGCCGACGAGTCATTCTGCTCTCCTCACTGGTTACATCCCATTACATATAACATGGAAATAATTAGAAGTACCGCGTAACAAGTTAATCTTGGACTAAAAGAGCCCTCCTCGCTTTTGCTGGTCTCCCTCTCTTTCGTTTTTGTCCGAGTGGTATGGACTTCGCTTCCATCGGAACGTCCACTAGCTGCATTCTTATTTGCATACCTAGAGAGTGTTTGCATATCAGGTGCTTCAGGAAATAAGGACAGGTACAGCTAAAGCTCGAATTTTCGGTGTGTTGTGTTATCGTCCATGTGCCGTAATGAACAGTCTTGAACTCGTCAAAATCTTTCCATTCACCTTCTTTAACCGTGAAATTTTGAAGGCTTTCAACGGTTATGGGAGGACAGCTGCTCGCACTAACATGGTATATTGTATTTCCGCCCGATTTCCGCTGTAAGATTGGCTTGTTCATGACGGCCCACTGATATGCCGCGGTCCATTCCGATAAAGATGGCGACAAATCCACAGTGAATTTGACGTAATTCGGCAACGACGGGTTCCTGACCTCGGACCAAGAATGAAGAATCTGAACCACGTGGTGCAAGAACTGACCTACCGGTAACCTTTCACGCAATGTATGTTGCCGTTTTATTCCGCCGGTAGTCGACTCTAACCCATCGTTAGTAGATGGATACCCGGGTGCGACCCCTTCGTACCAGCTACTATTCTTACGTAACCACTGCGCTTCGAAATATTGCAGAAATTCCACAACCTGTGTGTTTGATTTCCACTTTTTCAAGAACAGCGATTGTGCCTTCTGGAACGTTTCATCGTTGTGACAAGTTTGTAATGCGTGAATATCGTTCATTAGTTGACCACACTGTCCATCTTTTGTCAAGCCTCGTAAATGCGTGTCTATATTTTTACGTACATGGGAGAAACACATTATTCTAGTGACTGGTGAACCAAAAACTTGTTCAAAACCAGCGGTGATGGCCTCGCTAGCATCGGCAAGCAGTATTGAAGGATTCCACTCGAGGTCGTATTCGTGCACCGCTCTGAAGAAGAATTCGAAGTCAGATGTCGTTTCGCCCTTACAAATGGCCAGTGCGAATGGATGAAAAATATGTCTGCTGTCACTCGTCCCCAAGATGAGGATGGGGTAACCTTGCCATACTAACTTAAAAGTTGCGTCAGTCTGCACCATAGGCCTTTTTCGCAAGTTCTGTAGCAACCGTCGCGTAGAAAGAATTATTTTCAAATCCTGCTCATCCGAGTTCAACGATTCAGCGTAGACAGATGATTTCAACACAAATGGTTCATCTTCGTCAGTTGGTAGCTGTGTCCTCGCAGCGCACCATGCTCGTATTTCTCCCGCAGAGATAGTTGGTGAGCCAGATTTTTCACTTCGCAACGTAGTCAAGAATGTAGTTAATTTCGATTTCGGAGGTTCCGGCATGGATTCCTTTCGAATCAAAGCTAACAACGCGTTCGGTTTTCGGATGCCTTCGTCGAACTTCTTTCGCACGTACGCCTTAACATCATCCGATAACCCCCTGGCTGGATCACTGTCATGATTATCGTGCTCATTTTCACTTTCGAAGAGAGCCACTGCTTCACTATCAGCGTAGTACAATAAATACAAACCCGCTGGACACTCGTTCTGTCTGTACTTTCCCGCTGAACAACGGTAGAGTATGCGTACGCCATCCGCTACATTTTGTGAAGATGCCTTACTCCAAGTTTGTCTTGATGCAACAGCTTTTTCTGCGGCAGCTGCAGATGCGAACTCCTCCTTACGTACCCATGTACGATTCGGACCCTTTCTCTTTTTTGATGGAGGCTCCAAGATACCATCTTTCGTGTCAACTTCATCATGGAATTCGATGTATGACGTATCTTCTACGTTCATCATAAAAACAACTTTACACGGTACGAAAATGAAACATTAGTTAAATGTCATTAGTCTTCAACGCGACTGTGACTGTAAGGAGAGGTTCACCAACAGTTCTGAGTATTTGGAAGAACGTGTAATGTGAATCACCGAATTGACGCGTGTTGTGACCCGTTGAAGGTGAAGAAATATTGCTTGATTCTTTTTCGTAGCTGTAACACACGATGTGTTGACGTTCACGAGTTTGCGTGCAACTGCCCTATTAAATCAGCTGTTCATAATTTAGCGTGCAAGTCTATTGTGACTGTGAAACGCCTTTCTTTAGCGTGCGATTGTATTTTCCCCTTTCCAAATCTTCTAATTGCGTTTCTCAGCATAAAGCGTATTTTACACAGTCAAAGTAATACTGATGCGTATTGCGTACTTTGTTTACTACAGTATTATTGACCATAGAGAAAGTAAGTTCAGTATACATATGACGCATGGGTGAAAAAATGAGAACGTGATGAGTATACTGACTGAGTTTGATTTACTGATGGGATTATCAATAGAATTCATCCAGATTTGTCAGTTCACCATTGTTTTGAATGTGAAAGTGGATTGATTGTTCGTTGAAATGGCATCTCAACAACAGAAAGTGTTGAGAAGAACCCAAAAGCAAAAAGAACTCGATGAGAAGAGAGAACAGAAAGATGAAGAACGTTGATTCCTCATAGATTATATTGACGTTTATTGGTTCTTTGGTATGTGAATTGAATGACGATTGAATGAATCGAACGATGATTGTATGAATTGAACGATGATTGTATGAATCGAACGATGATTGTATGAATCGAACGATGATTGTATGAATCGCGAAAAAACTCGTTTGTCGTTTCTTTTTTTGCACTTGTTGCAGTTCTCAATGCAAGTACAAATCGAGGGCAGCGATTCCAATTGAGATATGAACCTGGGCTGGTATTCCACTAAAAAAGTACGACGAGGTACATAAGAATACCTACTGACCTTAGTATTACTGGCCGTGTAGAACGCGCTTGTAAGAATCGATAACCGTCGCAGTGATGTGAAGGCGAGCATGACCGAGCATATTGAGCGGAAGTCGAAAATGGGTTCCTAAAATTTACGCTCGGAAATGATGGAGTGTACCTTCCTCGATATTTGTTGATTATGTAGGCTTCCACCGAGGAAGTCAAATGTTACCATCGTTACTTTCATGGGGAATGTGTACCCGTGGAAAAGAAAGAAATTTGTTTGGAATTTAAAATATTCTCGTCCGATGTGCATCGTCGATCGAGTCAGCGAGAGTGCGATCTAAATTTAATTGTGCGTGGTTTCTCATCTTCGCCTTCGTCTCAATCCCTATTCCATATCAGTTTTATTGACGTGAGTCTTGACGTTTCCCTGCCCGCGAAATTTGTTTTTAGTCTTTCCTTTGCTACCGCTGCGGAAAAAAAGGACATATCGCAGCGATATGCCAGTCGGAACCATCTTACCGCGTATGCAAGACAATTGAAAGGCAGGATAGCAGGGACACTCTGGAATGACGTGGTTGCCAAACGAGGGCAGCGAGCGAACGACGCAGACGGTCGCAATGAGCCAACTACCGGTGGCCCACTCCGTGCTACAGATAAGTCTGAACCACTGTAAACTGACTCAGGATTTGATGTTCCAGCATGTGGCACGAAGAAAGGTCGACATAATAATAGTGAGCGAGCCCTGTCGGCTGGAAGATATTGTGGGATAGCATACAGACCATACTGGCTTAGTGGACATTGGTGTAAGTCCCGACTGTCCATTGATTCCGAGCAAGGTAGAATGAGGCGACGGTTATGTTGCTGTGGAAATTGGGGGGTAAGGATGTACAGTTGTTACTTCTCCTCCAATAGAACGCCGGAAGTATTCCAGGCCTACTTTGTTCAGTTGGAAGGGCAAAATGATAGTGGCCGGCGACTTTAATGCCAAGTCGGAGGAGTGGTGTACACCGGCCAGACATATGTTAAAGAAGCGCTGCTGGGCGAGTATGCGACGTGCAAGCGCTTCGGACTGATGAACAGCAGCGCCGCCCATACCCTTTTCCATCAAGGATATGGGTCGAATGTACATGTAACGTTTGCCTCAAAAAGCCTAGATACAGGACGAGGAGTCGAGAAGCGACCATAATTACATCACCTTTGCTGTGGCAAGGGAGATAATGGTCGCTACTCCAAGAAAGCCAGTAAGCTGAACAAAAGACAAGCTAGAAGCAGCTATGCTTGGTAGCGGATGGGACAGAAGCCAACGAAGAGGTAGTGGAGAAACTACACCGAAGAGTAACCACCGCTTGCGATGTCGCATTGCCCGCCCGCCGTGTGGTCCACCGAGAAAGAAGGGAGAGACGTACGACCACGGAGATTGCCCATCTGAAGGCCGAATCCAACGAATTGCGCCGAAGATAGTAATGTACCTGCGGCCGGGAGCAGACGCAACTGGAGGCCGATGAATACCAGCACGCTCGAGGAAGCCTGAAAGCTGCGATCAGGCGCAGCAAATTGAGATGCTGAGAAGAGCTGCGCACCTAGGTGGAGGAAGACTCTTTTGGAAAACCTTATCGGATAGTGATGAAAAATGTTAGGTCCTCCCATAACCGAGCGTATGGAGTCGGGCACTGTGGAACAGATTATGGACCATCATTTCCGTAGTGTCTAGTACTAGTGGACAAACTTCCGGCAGTGGACGCCGTACCACCGCTGTTGGCTGTTAAAATCGACGCAGTGGTGGACCGCATAAAAGCGAAAGTCTCATCAGGTGCTAGAGCCTGTGAGCACGCTGAAGTTGCCGCCAAGGGACTGCTATACTTCGGGGCATGTAGTACTCGTGTGGGTGGTCAAAGAAGAGTATATTATAAGCCTATTTCGCTTTGTTAGCCTAGAAAATTAGGTTTAAAAGTTTTAATTTACCATAACTTAACTGCTAGTTGACTTGAGAAACTTATTTTCAAGATTCACAGATAACATTGAAACTTGGGAACATTTCCATACCGAGAGTTGTTTTATAGCTTTGACCTCTTGATAGTAGTTTCAAAGTTACCAAACAATACTCCGGTAAGTGAAAAATGGGAATTTTCATACCTCCAAAAAACTAAATGGACTAAAAGATTGAATTTTGCGGGAATTCCTATCCACCTGACAAACAAAAACGGTCCTTTGCACTTTCTAATTATCACCAATAGTTGGACCATGAAAAATTACAAATAAGTTGGATTTCATGACTAGGCTTATAAAGAGCCATTGATAAACTGAACCGTATAATACAGCTTGACTTCTTACAGATTCTAGGAAAAAATTCACTCATCTTCACAAGTTTTCGAGAAAAGTGATGATTACACATTCAGTCGTAAAATCATCAATTCAGTGTATTACAGCCAGCCAAAAGCTGAAGGCCGTATATTCAGCCAACATTTTCATCAAAAAGCCGAAGTCAGCTTTTTTTAATCCTGAAAAAAATGTGTGATGCTAGCTAAAAGCTGTATTGAGCCATATACATATTTTCCCAAGGCTAAAAGTTCAAGCTAAAAGTCGAGGCTGAATTTTTCGGCTGCAATACACACTGCATCAATTTATTTCGATTTTCGATAATTTTCATAATTTTTATTTTTCATAGCTCCTAATGAAACTATACCTATAGTCTGTTCCAAATGGACGCTGTTAAGCAAAAAGGACTTGAGCGATAAAACCTGTTTTTAGCGAAAGCGAGGACGGCGCCGGGATCTGATGGAATACCAGACTGTGTGGTAACGTGTCATTCATCAGGCGGACCCTGGAATACTAGCTGCAGTCTTCAATGCAGCGATACGCGGAGCAGTATTCCTAGCCCGACGGAAGATAGCTCGCCTGGTGCTGTTGCCAAAGCTAAAGGGAAACTAGTTGGCGAGTTGGCGTCATACTAGCCGCTGTGTTTACTCGATACAGTAGGCAAGATCTTCGACCGGAGCAGGAGAAACACTTTCAGGGGTGACGCGCGCTGAGCGCCAACCAGTATGGGTTTCGAGCTGGAAGATCGACGATTGATGCCGCAGCGAAGCTAAAGAGACCGGCAGAATCAGCGATCCAAAAGCTCCAATTCAGCACAGCCGTCAGCCGAGATGGTATTTAGAATGCGTTCAATACGATGCTGTAGACACGCATATTGGAGGCGTTGGAGAACGCATCGGTACCCACGTACTTACGTGAAATGATCCGGACTACGTCCGAGGCCGGATAATTATTGCGGAAACTGCTATGGGCGTGGTACAAAGAGAGATGTTGTGCGGTGTTTTGCAGCGATCAGTCCTGGATCCACTTCTGTGGAACATCATGTTCGATGGAATCCGAGCAGAAGTACCATCAGAGTTTAATATCATTTATTACTCCAACGACACCCTGGTGATCGCAGTGGAAGACGACTTAGCCACACTTGATAACAAGATGAATGCGGGGCTGGAAGCAGTGGCCTGTTAGATTGAATTAACAGGGTTTACAAAGACAGAAGCGGTGCTATTTACACGCCGTTGACGTTAGAACCTCTTCCTTTCGCCCAAACGAAGTGGTGATTGAGCACAGTACAGCCCTGAAGTACCTCGGGCTGTGGTATGGCGGGAAGATATCGTTCCGTGTAAGAAGGTAGCGCAGAAGGCATAAAGAGTCGTGGCCGAGTTAAGCCGACCCATATCGAACCTAGGGGGGCCGACGGAGAAGAAACGGAAGCTATAGTCGAAGTTACCATGTCGATCCTCCTACTCGTATATGTGGCTTGAATCTGGCCCAACGCTATTAGAGCCAGGGAGTACAGAAAAACTGATCTGGTGAGAGTCGAACGGAAGGCTGCGCTAAGGTGTGTCAGCGCCTATCGCACTGTCTCCACAAAAGCAGTTTGCGTACTAGCAGGTAGACCACCGGTGGAGATAATCGCCGATGAGCAGAAGAGAGTATACGGCGTGCCGAAGAACAGAACGACGCTATGGGCCAAGCGGAATATAAGGCAATTCTTGCTCCTCTTGTGAGAAAAGTGGCTCTCCTGCAGTACCAAGGGAGACTGGACCCGTCTACTAATACGCAACCTCAACGCGTGGTTGGGCAGACACCATGGCCAGATGAACTTTTATCCCACCCAGGTAATTAGAGGCCATGGTGTCTTCAACAAGCACGCGTTGCAGGGAGCCCTTAGTGTTCCGGCTGCGCTGGAAGAGGGCGATATGATCATGCCTGGCGTACACTGTTCGAGTGTGTGGCATTCGATCGAGAGAGGGAAGAAGCAGCAGTAGCCTTTCAAAATGCGGGCGTTGAGCCACTCACCCACAAATGCCTGGTCCGGACAATGCTGCAGAGTAAAGTGGGATAGGATCAGGTAACTGCGTTTGTCAAGAAGGCACAGTGCCGCAGGATTGAGACGGAGGGGCAAAAACAAAGGCTGCGGTCACGGATCCCACCAACATCGAGGACAGTTTCGCTGCTGCCAACCACAGAAGAAGTGGAACTCGAACAGTGAAGAATAAGACGCCGTAGGTTCACCGCCGAGAAGAGGCGAAAAGAGAAATGGGGTAGAAGGGTTGCCTGCCCCGTTTTCCCCTATCCTGACGTAAGCCCAATCGGGGTAATTCCAGATTAGGGGGTGCGGTGTTGCGAGGCCAGTTTGGCCTGCGTGCACCGCCATATGCCCCACCATCGATTCCTTGTTTAAAGTAGCAGAATGGCTCAGTGCAATCAGAAATGTGGTTGTAAGTAATATTGCTGTCATAGCAATAGTGGTGATAATTGTAACAATAGCCATAATGGTCCAAGTGGGGGAGGTCTTCGATGACTGCTTCTCTGTCGTAGTAATATGACTTGAACAGATACGTTACTAACTGGTTGATCAACTAACCATCTAAATAACGAACGAACTAAACTATTAAATATGTGACCACCGACTGTAGCTTACGTATAATAGAACGAGAAGCCATTGTCTCGACCATCGTGAAGAATCAGAAAATACAGACAGAGTGGTCGAAGCAGAGGGCCAACGGACAAAGCTCGGCTCATACCGAGCATAACAACTCTGTTCTATCCTAGAGCTGCTGCAGCTGCTGCGGACCTCGGTAGAGCCCACCCCGCCGTCACCATCTTCCTACGTCACCACGCGTACCAAGATGAGGAGGTGGAGGGTGAAGGAAGGAAGCATGTCCGTCTGCGGTGCACCCGGCTTCCAGGTTAATGCTGAGTGAGCTTTGCCTCGGTCAGTAAGGTGTCTCATAGTGGCCCTGGTAGGACAGCGCGAATTCGAAGCTGAAAGGCGAAATGGAGAGTCGGGCCAGCAGCCTCAATGCGTCTCTCTGATAACTGATGCGATACTCGAAAGGGTAGTTTATTCCGGGACCAGGGGTGCGGTGTTTGGGGAGCCATTTCAGAATGCGCTCCACCAAGTGAGACTGTATTACGTCATCCCAGTAGAACAAGCCGTAATTTACTTCCGTATTTTTATAATTTAATTATGTTTTCTGCTTACCTTTGTTGCAGAAGGAAATGAGAGCGCCGACTCGTCAACTGAATTTGATGAAAAGAAACCTGCGTTAGACAATTCGGTATTTGATGTTGATACTGACGTCGACGATGAAAATGAAATCAAGTGCGATCAACTGAGAGATCTGAGTTGCTCGCCTGAGAAAAAGATGTCTGAAAATGCGAAGAATGAAGTGACCACTATTCCGAGTGTGAAAAGTACGGATACTATCATGAACTCGATGAGTTTTCTAGATCCTACTGTTCCTTACTCCTAATAAACACGATGATTGTCAAATGCTGGCGTAAGAGTATCATTTTTTCTTATCATCAGATTTCCATTATTTTGTCCGAAGAAGTATTCAATATAGGTACCTATTTTGTATTATATTATTATTACGTCCGTGGTGTGCTCAGGTGTAGGTATGCATCAGATACACTAGTAGGAGGAGATGTCACTGCACGGTATGACTTGTCAAAGAAGTGTGTTCCACCAGGTAGTTCCAGTGGCGTATCCCGGGGGGATTAGGGGGTGAATCCTCCTACCCCCCCCCCGAGATGAGAATTTTTTATATGCTGGCAGTATCACAGTAAATGCACGAAATGAAATTTAAATTTAGATGCATAATTGAAGTTGAAAAGCACAACATAAAAGCGCGTTTGTTATGACTTGACAACCTACACATTTTCATTGTTAGAAAACCAGTGAAACTGCATTATAATAAAATTTTGCTGATTCCCCACCCCCCACCCCTGGAAAAATCCTGGCTACGCCACTGGGTGGACCTCAGCCAGATTGACCCGGCTCCACCGCACAAGTGCGGTACATGTGATTCTGGAACGTATTACATCGATGTATCCAGTGCATCATTTTGGGAGAAAGTCCCCAAATTCTTCCGACAAAGGTATACAGCAAGCCCAGAGAGTCTCAATCCCTTTTCAATCTGAACTTTAAGGTACATGTAAATTTTTCTGTCTACACCACGTTTTCCGCCCCTTCAACCATGTATAAAATTATACTGTCGCTGTGAGGACTTTCCGATGTCTTTTATGGCCAGTTTTCATTTCTGTAGCCAGAGACGAAACTTGACTTAGTTGTGAGGGGAGGGAGGGGGTGGAGAAGAAACTTGCCGACAAATATTTCTTGAAAAGTGAAAAAAATTCGCTGACAAAATTTGTAAAAAATTGAAAATTTGCCGATTTTTCAATCACAATATTGGTGCTCTTCTAATATGCTATCTACCGGCCATTGTCATCTACCACGCATGGAGTGACGTTGTAGTATGCGATCTACCGTTTTAAAACATAATATGTAGAATTAGGAAACGCAAAGATGAATTCACAGTTTCACTCGTTGTACTTTTATAAATAAATGCTGAAAACAGAAAATGATATCTTCCTGGAAAAAATAAAATAATAATTACATAAAGCTTAATATGCCAAAGCAAGGCTTAAGGATACAAAAATCGCGCAAGAAGCTGGACATACTGTTTTTCGTTGATAATTAAACTTGATATTTCTCTAAGTATACTTGCAAAGGATATATCGGCATGCCTCTACCGATAAGCAGGTTCAGCAAGGTGAATCACCTCTGACAGTTTGTGGAAACAGTTTCAAATCAGACGCAGTATGTACTGCCACCTGCTTGCCGGGAAGAAAGCCCTCAGCCGCTGACTCTCAGGCCTTTCGAGTATCGCATCAGTTATCAGAGAGACGCATTGAGGCTGCTGGCCCGACTCTCCATTTCGCCTTTCAGCTTCGAATTCGCGCTGTCCTACCAGGGCCACTATGAGACACCTTACTGACCGAGGCAAAGCTCACTCAGCATTAACCTGGAAGCCGGGTGCACCGCAGACGGACATGCTTCCTTCCTTCACCCTCCACCTCCTCATCTTGGTACGCGTGGTGACGTAGGAAGATGGTAACGGCGGGGTGGGCTCTACCGAGGTCCGCAGCAGCTGCAGCAGCTCTAGGATAGAACAGAGTTGTTATGCTCGGTATGAGCCGAGCTTTGTCCGTTGGCCCTCTGCTTCGACCACTCTGTCTGTATTTTCTGATTCTTCACGATGGTCGAGACAATGGCTTCTCGTTCTATTATACGTAAGCTACAGTCGGTGGTCACATATTTAATAGTTTAGTTCGTTCGTTATTTAGATGGTTAGTTGATCAACCAGTTAGTAACGTATCTGTTCAAGTCATATTACTACGACAGAGAAGCAGTCATCGAAGACCTCCCCCACTTGGACCATTATGGCTATTGTTACAATTATCACCACTATTGCTATGACAGCAATATTACTTACAACCACATTTCTGATTGCACTGAGCCATTCTGCTACTTTAAACAAGGAATCGATGGTGGGGCATATGGCGGTGCACGCAGGCCAAACTGGCCTCGCAACACCGCACCCCCTAATCTGGAATTACCCCGATTGGGCTTACGTCAGGATAGGGGAAAACGGGGCAGGCAACCCTTCTACCCCATTTCTCTTTTCGCCTCTTCTCGGCGGTGAACCTACGGCGTCTTATTCTTCACTGTTCGAGTTCCACTTCTTCTGTGGTTGGCAGCAGCGAAACTGTCCTCGATGTTGGTGGGATCCGTGACCGCAGCCTTTGTTTTTGCCCCTCCGTCTCAATCCTGCGGCACTGTGCCTTCTTGACAAACGCAGTTACCTGATCCTATCCCACTTTACTCTGCAGCATTGTCCGGACCAGGCATTTGTGGGTGAGTGGCTCAACGCCCGCGTTTTGAAAGGCTACCGCTGCTTCTTCCCTCTCTCGATCGAATGCCACACACTCGAACAGTGTACGCCAGGCATGATCATATCGCCCTCTTCCAGCGCAGCCGGAACACTAAGGGCTCTCTGCAACGCGTGCTTGTTGAAGACACCATGGCCTCTAATTACCTGGGTGGGATAAAAGTTCATCTGGCCATGGTGTCTGCCCAACCACGCGTTGAGGTTGCGTATTAGTAGACGGGTCCAGTCTCCCTTGGTACTGCAGGAGAGCCACTTTTCTCACAAGAGGAGCAAGAATTGCCTTATATTCCGCTTGGCCCATAGCGTCGTTCTGTTCTTCGGCACGCCGTATACTCTCTTCTGCTCATCGGCGATTATCTCCACCGGTGGTCTACCTGCTAGTACGCAAACTGCTTTTGTGGAGACAGTGCGATAGGCGCTGACACACCTTAGCGCAGCCTTCCGTTCGACTCTCACCAGATCAGTTTTTCTGTACTCCCTGGCTCCAATAGCGTCGGGCCAGATTCAAGCCACATATACGAGTAGGAGGATCGACATGGTAACTTCGACTATAGCTTCCGTTTCTTCTCCGTCGGCCCCCCTAGGTTCGATATGGGTCGGCTTAACTCGGCCACGACTCTTTATGCCTTCTGCGCTACCTTCTTACACGGAACGATATCTTCCCGCCATACCACAGCCCGAGGTACTTCAGGGCTGTACTGTGCTCAATCACCACTTCGTTTGGGCGAAAGGAAGAGGTTCTAACGTCAACGGCGTGTAAATAGCACCGCTTCTGTCTTTGTAAACCCTGTTAATTCAATCTAACAGGCCACTGCTTCCAGCCCCGCATTCATCTTGTTATCAAGTGTGGCTAAGTCGTCTTCCACTGCGATCACCAGGGTGTCGTTGGAGTAATAAATGATATTAAACTCTGATGGTACTTCTGCTCGGATTCCATCGAACATGATGTTCCACAGAAGTGGATCCAGGACTGATCGCTGCAAAACACCGCACAACATCTCTCTTTGTACCACGCCCATAGCAGTTTCCGCAATAATTATCCGGCCTCGGACGTAGTCCGGATCATTTCACGTAAGTACGTGGGTACCGATGCGTTCTCCAACGCCTCCAATATGCGTGTCTACAGCATCGTATTGAACGCATTCTAAATACCATCTCGGCTGACGGCTGTGCTGAATTGGAGCTTTTGGATCGCTGATTCTGCCGGTCTCTTTAGCTTCGCTGCGGCATCAATCGTCGATCTTCCAGCTCGAAACCCATACTGGTTGGCGCTCAGCGCGCGTCACCCCTGAAAGTGTTTCTCCTGCTCCGGTCGAAGATCTTGCCTACTGTATCGAGTAAACACAGCGGCTAGTATGACGCCAACTCGCCAACTAGTTTCCCTTTAGCTTTGGCAACAGCACCAGGCGAGCTATCTTCCGTCGGGCTAGGAATACTGCTCCGCGTATCGCTGCATTGAAGACTGCAGCTAGTATTCCAGGGTCCGCCTGATGAATGACACGTTACCACACAGTCTGGTATTCCATCAGATCCCGGCGCCGTCCTCGCTTTCGCTAAAAACAGGTTTTATCGCTCAAGTCCTTTTTGCTTAACAGCGTCCATTTGGAACAGACTATAGGTATAGTTTCATTAGGAGCTATGAAAAATAAAAATTATGAAAATTATCGAAAATCGAAATAAATTGATGCAGTGTGTATTGCAGCCGAAAAATTCAGCCTCGACTTTTAGCTTGAACTTTTAGCCTTGGGAAAATATGTATATGGCTCAATACAGCTTTTAGCTAGCATCACACATTTTTTTCAGGATTAAAAAAAGCTGACTTCGGCTTTTTGATGAAAATGTTGGCTGAATATACGGCCTTCAGCTTTTGGCTGGCTGCAATACACTGAATTGATGATTTTACGACTGAATGTGTAATCATCACTTTTCTCGAAAACTTGTGATGATGAGTGAATTTTTTTCTAGAATCTGTAAGAAGTCAAGCTGTATTATACGGTTCAGTTTATCAATGGCTCTTTATAAGCCTAGTCATGAAATCCAACTTATTTGTAATTTTTCATGGTCCAACTATTGGTGATAATTAGAAAGTGCAAAGGACCGTTTTTGTTTGTCAGGTGGATAGGAATTCCCGCAAAATTCAATCTTTTAGTCCATTTAGTTTTTTGGAGGTATGAAAATTCCCATTTTTCACTTACCGGAGTATTGTTTGGTAACTTTGAAACTACAATCAAGCAGTCAAAGCTATAAAACAACTCTCGGTATGGAAATGTTCCCAAGTTTCAGTGTTATCTGTGAATCTTGAAAATAAGTTTCTCAAGTCAACTAGCAGTTAAGTTATGGTAAATTAAAACTTTTAAACCTAATTTTCTAGGCTAACAAAGCGAAATAGGCTTATAATATACTCTTCTTTGACCACCCACACGAGTACTACATGCCCCGAAGTATAGCAGTCCCTTGGCGGCAACTTCAGCGTGCTCACAGGCTCTAGCACCTGATGAGACTTTTCGAGCACTGCATGGGAAAATTAATATTTTAGGAGGACGAGAAAGGTAAAGGTATCTCAGAAGACTGAGAGGGGAGAAGTGAGCGAAACCAAGTCAAGGACCACATGAGGAAAATAATTTGTCACCTACGTTGCAGTTCTTTTGCAAGACACCTTTTCTAGAAAGAATACGGTGTATGGGATGGAAGAAGAAATAATAATTTTTAAAAAACATGTATTTTCACTATAATAATGAAACCGATACTGTATATCATAAAATGTGAAAAGACAAAGAATAATAAAGTAGAAAAGAAAGAAAGATATAGAAGGAAAGAAATGAAAAGAAAATGATAAAATAAAATTTAATAATACATATAAGCCTAATAACAAGATTTTGAATAAAATTACATTTTCGAATAAAACGATCTATTATATATATTATAATTATTGTAAACATTATTACACATTAATTCCTATGATTTTATTTCGTATTTTTCTCGACCGACGTTGGTTCACTTACATTCGAAAATCGCCCGACTTGAACGCTATCATTTTTTACAGGTAAATATACATTTCGAATACGCGTGTATATTGCGATAATATGTAATAATAATAATAATTATTATTATAACAATTATTATTATTATTATTATTATATTCTTGTTACTATTATTACGATACATTCCGGAGAAGAAAATACGAAGGTGGTAGGGACTGGTACAGGATAATAATTTACAAGTATCAACGCTTCATTTTTCCGTTCACAGCGTACAAGGGTGTGAAAATCTGCGAATGATGAAGCCGCCGCTTCAAAATAGTTACATTTTTTACACGAAACGACGACGTAACCGTAGTATAACTTCGTGCTAGTGGAGCGATAATTCGTCTGGTCGATTAATATTTGTACATTTATCTAAACAGAAACATCAGCGATAATCAACAACCATATGATATTACAGATTACAGTATACTTGCCCAGTATTACTGAATTCATTCATTAAAGAGTGGCACACAGAGTATCCCTTATTTTCCACATTTCCGAGAGAAAAAAAAAAACAGGCTGGCTATTTCTATCCTGTCCAGCATTGCAAGAAAGGAATCCTGTAATTTATTCGGATTTTTGAATAACATTAACCCTGGTCCCCCTGGTCCCACATAGGTTGAAGTTCAAAACGGGATTCAGGGGCCTATGTTGTAATTCGGACTCGTCGAGAGCAAACTACCGAGCGCTGTTACACGCACTACTACTAATACATACAGCCTGCAGGTCTCATCAATTATTGGCGAGGACACTCCTGTAGATGCGCTAGTGTCGTGGACGAAAAGATGATCAGGGTATTTTTATTGCAAAAACAGTACAAGTAAAATGAGTTCTAGCATCTTCAATATTGTCTTTTATGAAAAACTGAAGAGAGCTTAAGTGTTAGCCCTTGTCATTTCCTTTCAGATGAGCCTAACTACAGTTTTTTCGCAGATAATTTTTGTCACTAATCATATTTTCGTCCAAATACACCAATCAGCGCGCCGCATTTCACTACGGCCGCTAAAAAGCGACTCCTTAGCGTCCGAACGCAAATAGCAGGATAAAATTGACGAGTCAAGGGTTCCCGGTACACCGTTCGAACACTTCGATATATTGAGATTATTTGTGTATTACTTAATTGCCAACACGGCAGAACACTTGTTCTAACTGAAAAACATTTGACATTATGCAAAAACATGAGCGCGTTACAATTAAATGCAATAGAATTACGCTTTTATGTTCATCATCAGTGTTGGAAGAACAAATGAGAACGAGAATAAAAACGGCGTGTTTTCATTCTCAGAACGAGAACATGACGGGATTGAGAACGAGAATGAGAAACGGGAACGTTGGTAATTTTAAGGTAAGGGGAACGAGGAACATGAACGAGAACCATGCAGTTAGAGAAGAATGAAAAACGGGAACAAGATGATTTCTGTGTTCTTCAACACCTCTGCAGCAGGTGTGACGGTAAAATTCTGAAAGCCTAAAACCAATTATGTATTTTTCTACATGAAAAAATTAAACTGCAGTACCGCACTCAGTATTGGAAGAACGAACGAAAACGAGAAGAAGAACGGCATGTTCTCAGAACAAAAATGAGAACGAGAACTTGATGTGATTGAGAACGAGAATGGGAAACGGGAACGGGGACAGGACTAAGATGGGAACAAGAACGAGAGCGGAACGTTGGCAATTTTGAGGTAAGGAGAACGAAGAACATGAATGAGGACCATGCAGTTAGAGAAGAATGAACGAGAACGGGAACGATGATGTTTGCGTTCTCCCAACACTGCTCATCCTACAGGTTTCCGTCCTTTTTTATCCTACTATTGATAACATTTCGAGAAACAAAACAGGCGACGTTAGCACGCCACCGATCTGACAAGTCTGAATATTTCACTCTCCATAATCTCATGCGCTACCTGCCTGAAACTTATAGTCTGTCCCAAATAAGGAAGCCGAAAACAGTTGAGACCGTTCACACTTTGCTGCGGATCTTAAAATCGATTTTTCCGCAACAAGCCTGGGTATGTCAGATCGCATTACATTTCTTGAAAAAGAAGTATGAAAAAAAATCTACAGGAATTAACGGCGATTACGGTTTGATTTAATTTGGAGAGTGTCTATGCTCCGATTTGTAGTATTCTGTGAATAACTACCTTTTCCTTTCCCCGCATGCCACCGTACTCGCAACTGTTTTCGGCATTCTTATTTGGGACAGACTATAGACACAACATGTATCAATGTGTACCATGTGGGGCGAAGTCGATCATTCTCATTTTTCTGCAAATATTCAACCAGCGCACCCAAGCGGATTTTTTGAAAGCTTATAAATCATCATTTGTGATGCGGGATACCTGGCCAACTGTGGCAGTGCTATGCGTTTACTCCATTTTACTGAAGTGCAGCGTTCAAGAAAGTTCAAATGCAGTTTGTGAAAAATTTCCACTTTTTTGAAAATTTGGTTTAGATTTGCAGGGGCTGATGCGACGTTGTGAAGTAAGTAGTTTTGGACTGAATAATATGTTGGCATATACTACTGGCTACAAAAAAATCAAATCTTATCATTTGTTCTTTTGCTACGATCTTATCAGTGGAATTTTGTTATTCGACAGATGAAGTTGATCCGTGCATTATGGTTCGAAATTATGAAAATAAGCTTGGTCATCAGCGGTTTGTCAACTATGATCCAATGTATATCGAAAGAGCAATTAAAGCTGTTCAACAAAATAAGATGTCAATGCGTGCTGCTTGGAATCAATTTGCTGTACCGTATTATTGTTATTGTTATTATTATTATTATTATTATTATTGGAGAAGAGCTGGTTTGGTTATGATTTTATAAAGACCCAAAATTATTCTCGTGGCAAATTTTTTGTGGATAAACTAAATGAAATACTCTTTAAACTAAAAAAAAAGTTATTCGTAATCCTGATTTGCTAGCTAACAATTATCCTGATATTTTGTCAAATTGTGGATTTAAATCTTGGATAAATGAACCAACACAAACTGTGCAACTAGAAGCTCATGTTTGCATCATATTATGTTCAAACAAGAATCTCACGAACAGGATGAGATGAAAATACAAACAGCTGATATTGGGAGAAGGGTATAGTGATTGGTTCGCGTTTCGTCATATTTTTCGTGGAATGGTTCGCGAAAAGTCACAAAATGCGAAATGCGCTAAGTGAACAGCCGCCTTTACAGCGAATAGCATCTGTCAACTTTTTGGTACTCGAAATAGACGGAATACAGTCCCTTCCTTATCAGGTACGCCCATATATGAGAACTCGATTCTTCCATAAGCGCCGAACATTAGAGATAAGGCTCTCGGCACACATTACGTCGAAGTAAATGGAGAAAATCCAAATCCTTACTCGCGATATCAGCTAATAGCTTTTAGCGCTCAACACGGTCTACATTATTACCGTAAGATCTACGATTTTTGGTACCGCAAACAATAAGCACGTTGCGTAGTTAAACGGTAATATTACCCGTTATTCTCCGTCTTATTTCCTCCCTCCCCTCCACCCTCTAGGCTCTACAGCAGTCTAATCTTCAATTACTCAAATTTCCCCAAATTCCTTCGGTTAATAGTAGAAGTTCTTTCCGAGTTTCTTTACCCTTCCCTTCATCTATTCAGACTCCACAGGGAACTAATTCAAGATTCGTCCAATTTTTACATAGTTTATATTGAGAACAGGCGTTATTTCGTCAAACAATAAGTTCGGGTACGTCTTACGGGGTCGTTGACTTCTTTCGAGAAACACCCATTCGAGGATTAATTCGATTTCATGATGATACGGTTATCAGTCTTACGACCGGTTTAATGCATCTCTCCATTTCTCCCTATCTGATGCGAGTTCTTTCATTTCTAAATAATTCCGACATTTGATGATTATCATACTGGAATCTTTGCCGACCTACCCAATTCTTTTCTTCCACTCTTCCTTCTAGCAGCAGTGGCATTATTCCTGTGTGCCAGTTATGCCCTATTAGTTTATCTCTCCTTTTCAGACAATTCCAAATATCCATTTTACCTCCTACTCTGGTCAAGTACTTCCTCATTTCTTACTTTATCCGTCCATTTGATACTAAGTATCCGCCTATAGCACCACATCTCAAAAGCTTTAATCCTTCTCTTCTTTGGGTTTTCTATGTTTCAAGTTTCACATCCATCAAGGCTACACTCCAAACATTCATTTATTTGTTACCTTAACCCGACAGAAAAGAACGAACGTAGTTAAAATACAGAAGAAAATTACCAGAAAAGGACGGCCCTGGTGGGGGGGGGGGGGGGTTGTCACGCCGTCGGGTCCACCCAAAGACGTCTTTGGGTCCACCCAGTCCCGGGTATAGGCAGCTACCGCCTGTCTCAAAGCCCCTCTATTCATAGCAGTTCTTTGCTATAAGATCCCGAATCTTCGAACAATTTCGTCCCTCCACCTAATATTTGGAAAAGCTACATTCCCTGGAAAGAGATACTATTGTAGTCTTTCACTGCTTTCAACAGCGTTCATCTGTCGGAGTTTGCCTTCTCCTAGGTGCTTTTTTCGCGATTTTAAGATATATAACCTCACAGAGTCTTTTTATTTCTCATTTTATACGCTTAAGCCTGCTCACCACGGCAAGGTATCACCCAAGAGGAGGAATTCGATTTAGTCTTCGGTAAAAACTCGCACTTCCGTCTTTTTCGTGGAAATAGGGATCTCATAAGGTGCCCGATACGGGACGTAAAAAGAATAGGTAAGTAGTAGAGACACTCGACTTGTAAAAGGAACGCTCACGATGAACGACCATCGTTCGAAACCATTAACACGGAATAAGGGGTAAGACACGATGGGACAGGTACGACGGTCGATAGTCGAAAGCGTAGTCGCAACAACACCCACGGAGATACTTACATGAAAAATCGCAAACGTTACACGCTATATGTTTTCACCCGTAGCTGCCGGAGGCGGTTGACAATCGTTAACAGCATCCTGATTTACTGGTTTCGATAGGACGCCCTTGATCGATCTTCACTTTACTGGCCGTGTCCGTAGCAGCCGCTGACGGAGGACCGACACGATTCTTTATTTCCGCAGCCATAGTCATGAATGCCTGTTCGACATTAGTGGCATTCTTGGCGGACGTTTCCAAAAATGGAATATTCAACTGATCGGCGTACTCCTAAGATTAACAAAAAATAAAATTATTAACGCGTATTTGTCGCCATTCGCTACTCATTCGGTGATTACGTTTTCATGTCGCTGCACGTGTTGGGGCAACAATTTTCACAAAAATTCTCGTTCGTATTCTTCTTTCCGGGCCTCCACTCACAACATTATACCACAGCACATTATATCTACAATGCACCCAGTTCTGCGAGTGCGAGTTACAAGAACTGTATCAAAGAGGAAACAGGAGACTAGAATTTTTTATCCCCCCCCCCCACTACTGTCGATAGGTTCTTCCAGGAGGTACGACAACGAATATACGCAAAAAAGGCGACATTAGCAGCAGACAACGCAACGGAAACTGCAGAACTGCAGTAAGCGTAGAACAACACCCAGCAGGCACCTACAACGTTTATTCTTCATTTACCTTCGCTGTAGTGTAGTCCACAACTTTCTTGGTAACTTGATCACATTTGTTGCCAACTAATAATTTGTTAACATTTTCGCATGCGTATCGATCTATTTCTTCTAACCACTGTTTTAAATCGTTGAAAGATTCCAAATCTGTACAATCATAAACAATAATTATGCCGTGAGCTCCCCTATAATAACTCGACGTAATCGTTCGGAATCGTTCTTGGCCAGCTGTATCCCACTGTTAAAGAAAACAAAAATTGAAATGTTTCAATAATCGGAGTATAGATAATACAGGTATAATATCATAATATATGTATACGTATAGTACGCAGACAAATTTGAACGTAATATAATACTAGTATTGTACGGGTCAAGTAGACGAAAGAAATGTGTGATTCCGCATTATAAAATTGACAGCCGTGGGCTTACGGGATTCTCACAGAGCGGAGTATTCATCTCCCATTAAAAATGGTTGTGCATACGTCTGGGACTTCGCACGCCAAGTTCCCTGTTTACTACAACCCCGCTACAGCTCCTCAATAGCATCCAATACTATTTCGAATGCCACACTAAATAGCTCGGAACTTAACGTGTTACATGCCCGGAAGTCTTATGGAGCAAATTGCTTCATATTTAGACTCCGCTGATACCCGCAAGAGTGCAAAAATAATCATTCACGGGACTCTTAAACCAGGCAGATGTGACCAGAAGTTGATTAACAGCTACCCCCCTCCCTGGTCATCGGTAAAAGACGACGAGAATCTGAGAAGCTGACAAAACGAAATGGAGAGGACGAACAGCTGGTGGTATTGCGGTAGCAAACGCCGACTGCAGATTCGATGAAATCGGTTGGACGCGACATGTTTCACACACACATAATTCAATTATGAGTGACCTGCAAGTGTTCATTCGTCATCTACAAATACTCTCAGCCATACACAATTCGATTGTATTAACAGTCGTTTCATGAGTCTCTATTCGATCAAAATTTCAAGCGACATAGGGTAGCCCAGTGACCAGAGAACCTTGCTGCTTCGCTGCTCTTCCCATTTCTGTTCGCGTTTATATGGGCGGTGGCTCAAGTTACTCCACATTATACTAGTTTTAGTAACTGACTATTGAAATTTGTTCGTTTATACTCACTATTTGCAGTTTTATCGTTTTCCCATCCAGTTCGATAGTTCTTATTTTCTGAAATCAAATAAAAAAAGCAAATACATAAATATGAGTGCTACATAAATACCTGTAGTAAAAAATATAATAAATGAATTCAAATTTGCCAATCACCGCGGTTTGAAGCCAGTAAAATCTTGAACTGCCTCAGGATTAAGGAGAACCCAGGGAAGTGCGATTTTGGAGCAAGTGCGACAAACACAACATCAGAAATACCAGTGAAATGGAAATGAACGCCATCTGTTCATGTTCATCTGTTCCTAATGACGTCATATGAACAAACGCCATTCGTTCACGTTCATCCATTCACTGTGATGGCATTAAAACAAACGCCCATCTGTTCACCTTCATTTGAACAGACGCTGTTTGTTTGCGTTTTTTGTTCACAATGACATCATACAAACAAACGTGGTTTGTTCACATTTATCTGTTCACTATGATGTCATTAGAACAAATGCCATTTGTTCGCATTTATTCATTTACAATAATGTCATTTGAACAAACGCTGTTTGTTTGCATTTTTTGTTCATAATGATGTCAAATGAACAAATGCTGTCTGTTCATGATTAAGTATCAGTTCACTATGATGTCATCTGAACAAACGTCATTTGTTTGCTTTCATTCATTTACAATAACATCATTTGAACAAACGCGTTTGTTTGCGTATTTGTTCACAATGACATCATATTATGAACAACCACACCATTTGTTCGCATTTATCTATTCACTATGATGTCATCTGAACAAACGCTGTTTGTTTGTTTTCATCCATTTACAATAACATCATTTGAACAAACGCCGTTTATTTGCATTTATCCATTAACTATGTCATATGAACAAACACCATTTGTTCATCTTTATTGGTTTATACAGACACTATAATATGAACAAATGTCATTCCTTCGCGTTTATCCGTTTACAATAACATCACATGAACAAATGCAATGCTGTCTGTTGGCGTTTATCCATTCATGATACATCATATTATGAATGAACACTGTTCATTCAAAATCATCATTTTCTCAAACAGTCCAAATAAATACACATAATATGTCTGTGTGCATTAGTGTCACAAGTGCAAAACCCCGTCTTACATTTAAACTGAACATAGCCAGTCTTCCTGCGTTCAATGAATGGTAAAATGAACAAATGGTCAATGTTAATTTGCAGAGGCGTTGAACAAAGGAAAATGAATGCCGTTTGCCAACAGTAGGAATAAATGAGTTTGTGTGTATCTTCTGAACAAATGAGAAGTCTCTAATTTTGACAAAAAATAACAAAATAAGGTATCCATTAGCTGGACAGAGCAAAAACTTGCTGTTAAATGTATCACTCTGGTCGCCTTAACAACTACTCTACTTTGTCAATGTTGAAGTTCGCGTGGATAAACAGAGAGTTTTTACATATCTCAGACAATGGATACAGTATTTTGTTAAATACCTGCTGAACCAATAAGATGTCCCTATTTGGCAAACAGCAGCCCACAGTATTCTTCAGTGGGGCAGTCCCACTAATAAATGTGTATAGATACCCAAGAATACCGATCTGTATTCCGCTATTTGTCAAGTAGAGACTTCTTACTGGTTCAGAAGGCCCTCAAGAGGGATGAGGAAAAAGCTGAAAGCCGAAAGCCAAAAGCCGAACGGTTTGCCCATCAAGGTCAAAAATTAAGAGCTGGAGATTGAATGGTGGAAAGTCAAAATCGAAATCAGAAATCTACAGAATTTCCTCTGGAAGCTAAATCCGAAAGTAAAATTTTTATATAGGACCAGGGACGAGAAAAAAGCTGAAAGCCGGAAGCCGACCGATTTCCCCCTCAAGGTCAAAAGTTAAAAGTTGAAAGTTGACTGGTCAAAAGCGAATTCAGAAGCCAATAGTTTTCTCTGAAAGCAAAATCCGAAAGTAAAATCTTTATATAGGGCTTTCACGTCCCTGCTGAACATAATAGGATCTATATTACCAAAGATGTACATCAGTTCCTTAATTGCGAGCCTTTGCACACCTTCAATAACAGATATCGTATTAAATTAACCAAATACCTTCAGAACCAATGAAAAGTTTCTATTTGACAAATAGTGGAATATAGTACCCGGTAGTGGGACAATGCAAAATGAGCGTGACAACGCTACATAAGTAGCGATTGTTCGGATTGATTTGGAATTCGAGAGACCCTCGCCTAATATACAAAGGGCGTGATTTTTTTAGCACGAAAGAGAAAGTCAGAAATCACAAAAAAAGAAAGACATGGAGTGGTTAAAAACCATTTCACGAAATATAAAATAAAGGGAACAAAACAATAATACATGAACATTAAGAAAAACTTTTGAACGAAAAAATAAAACAACCACGGAATAATAAAACATCGAACGGAGAGAAAAATTACAAACCGAAAAACCAGGAAAAATTATTGAATTAGCAATTTTCAGGCGAACTAAAAACGGACCAGTTTGGGTTTGTTAGTTTTGATAGTTGCGAAAATGTTGACTTACTCGTATTTAATGGTAGCGCCTTGTAGAGGCTTTGAATTTACAGTGCCCTCTGGAGGCATTGAATTTGCTAATTCTTTCGTTCTATTGCATGCAATGGCATGGCAGTGACAATGAGCCTTCTCAATCGAGGGAATTCAGTCAGTCTAATGTTGAGATTTGCAATTCGGAATCGAGAAATCATACCGGATTACAGTGGGAAACAAATAACTGATGCTCCTTGCAAGGGAAAGCTCAAACAAGGTGGCAATCTTTTAGAGACCATGGATTTACACTGCCCTTTGAAGGCTTTGAATTTGCCAATCCTTTCATTCAACTGCATGTAAACTGAAAGTCAGAAAACTGGCCTAATTAAAAATAATTCAGAAGTGGTAGTTCACAGTATGAATTGCTTCTTAGATCAAAAAGGAGAGGTCGTTTCAGCCACCCTGGTGCTTTACGTCTCGCGTTCTTGTCAATTTCTCTGTTTGTCTAACATCATGTCTATCGTACAATTCGTCATAGATCTTTTTTTTTCGTTCAAAAACATTAAACATTTCGTGCACGATGGTTTTAGTTAGCTCTACTGACAATTTCGTTATTTTGAATTACTTTTTCGTGCTTCTACTTTTCGTTCAAACGCTTTTTACCTTTCGTGCAGTTCAATATTCCCCTTTATTTATTCGATGGAGTGTAAAAATAAATGCATTTCAGCATTCATGCTTCGAATCGGAGCGAAGAGCGCACATAAGCAAAGAAAAATTATGTACTTGCCCCTCTAGTCCTGTCCCGTCAGGACCACATGGTCACGATTCGTTTCGCTAAAGCGCTACAAACCCGAATGGGGAAATACGCCATTTTTTATCCAACCGCGCCCGTCAATGTTGAATTGACGACGCGGTACGTTCCGCATCGTCGGATTCGGCATCCACGGGCGCAGTAGAATAATAAATGGCGTATTCTCTCACTTGAGTTTATAGTACTCTAGTTTCGTTATTCTCGCATTGAATGAAGTATGAAGTCTAGTCCAGTTAAGAGACATAATTTGCAACCCGCAATACACATCGATAGTGGGCATTGTGAAGTTAGAGTTCAAGAACACGTTATCACTTATCAGCGCCGTGAAAAAATTATGTTTCGTAACTGGACCAGACTTTAGTCGATTCTTCTTTTCTATTCACTTAATTACAGTTTCAAGTAAGTGGATCGTCGCCAGCCACTCTATTCGTTTTTTGAGAATAAGCATCCGTCAGTTCTCTCCATTGCATCCGGCCTCTTGCTTTTATAATCCACCCTACTCCCAGAGATTTGGTGAAATAGTTTCGCCACTTTGTTGCGAGTCTTCCCTTCCAACTTTTATGCTCGTATGGAGTCTAAAACGTGGTGACGTTCCATTTGATTTGCCGGTCTTTCATCAAATGCCCAGCATATTTCCATTTCATTGTTCTCACTCTAAAGACAATATTTGAGGAGTCTACTTGCAAAAGTGACATGTTCCAAAATTGACGGAAATAAAGTTACACACAAATCTGGATAGAGCATTACGAGCAGCATCGATTGGTGAAAAAAAAAGTTGTTCCATCATCACTCCTTCAGTGTAAAAGACGCCATCAAAAACAGGGGTTGGTGGCAAAAGTGACATGTTCCAATGGATCATGTTAGTTTTGGGAATTAGCTTTGTTTGTATGGTTTCAGGCAGGCTGCTTGCTGTGACTGCAGTTGCATCGTGTACAAGATTCCCACTTCACGTTTCTAGAAAAATTCCTTTGGTGTCAAAACTAACATGTCCCAACACAAATTGTGGTCCCAAATCTCTCTAGGGGGCAGAAGTTCCAAAATTTTCCCAGGAATATGTTTTCAACACCGCCAGTGATGAAACTGAGCAATTTACAGCGAAAATTAGAGATATGTTTTTTGGGAATCAATTATTGGCATTTTCTTGGGGGGGGGGGAATGGTTTTTGGAACATGTCACTTTTGCAAGTAGACCCCTCATTGGTTACTTTAAATTTTGATTCCATTGTTGAAGTTTTTACTTGGTCCTTAATTCTAATGTTTAGGATGCTTCCCAGCATTGAGTTTTGCATCACTCAAAGCTTACTGACCTGGTTTCTTGTGAGAGCCCGCACTTAGGCACCATACGCCGTTACTGGGTATACACAACTCAAGAATTTTTGACTCGGTTTTTAGACTCACTTTTTCTCCAGGATTTGCTTCAATGGCCGAAATGCTTTCCACGATTCTGCTACCCTTACTGAAATTCCTTCATTAGTTTCATTTTTTTTAATTTTTTTTTTTTTTAAATATAAGTTGGCCTAGATAGCTGTATTCTGTGACTATTTCGATTTGTGTTCCAACCGAAAGGGTTATTCCTCGAGTCTTTCAATTTAGATATAACTTTGGTTTTAGAAATGTTCATTTTCAGGCATACGTTTTCGCATTCGGTGGCTCATTTTTTGATCATTTCTACTATCTCTCTTTTGTTTCTACCAAATAATATGATATCGTCGACGAACTTGAGGATAATCTCTTTCCATTGACATTTACCCATTTTTCCTCCCAGTTTAGCTGGCAAAAGGCATATTCTAATATGCTATTGAATATGTTAGGTTAAAGGGGGGTCCCCTCGCCTGACTCCTCTTTTGATCGGAAAAAGTTATTCTTTCTTGTACGAAGATACACACGACGATTTCTCGTAAAATTTTTCCAGTAGTTCACCACTTAGGATGGGACCTCATAAGATACTAGGGCAGTCCAGAAAGCCAGCACCTATGGCCGACCAGTTAAACCATATTCTGGCCAATAGTCGAGGGCAATACGAATCTAGCCTTTAGCCGACAATTTTCGGCACATCCATGGCTATTTTTGTATCGCAATTTTATATGGTAATACACGAACTATATCGCGACGTTTGGAATGAAGAAATATGTACACTCAACCGAGTAATTGGGACTGCCACGAGTACCCGACCAATATGTGCAGCTTCCAACAGAAAAGCTGCCGGCAACTACTATCGTAGCCCGGAAAGTACGGAACTTTCTTTTAATCGATTTCCGCTTCAAATCTCCGCGATATACAAGTCAGTGATGCCGGTAAATTACACCTTGTACTCGTGATGAATACTTACAAAATCTACGCCGATGGTACTGATGTAACTTTCTGTGTATGTATCATCCTGCAAAATACACAAAGATAGAAAAATTATATTTAAAAAATTGAAATATCGTAACTAAAGTGAAGTTCTGGAACAAATATTAGGTATAGGTCATCCTCAGTAAAGAAAGTACCGAGTCGTGCTACGCTATGGTGAACACGAACGACTAACGCTTTTAGTTTAGAAAATATTCTATCGTTCGAAAGCGACATTTTTCATTCGAAAATTTACCAAACCAAAAATACACCTCCTCCCTCGCCTCCAATCCTAAGAATTATCCCAACGAAAATACACATCTGTGACTCTCGACAACCTTATTAGTGAATTACGGATAGATTTTCCCCCTACTAGTTCTCTTGTTAGGGTGTATGGCGCTGCATGCACACCAAAACGACCCTAACGACACTCCACCTCAGGCCCTGGAATCCACCGTTTGGGGTATCGTGTCAGAGACCTGAGGGCAAGACGACAGATAGTAAATACCGATTAAAAATTGGCAACGAATGAATAAACGAACGAAAAATTGATTCTTGATCAAAAAAAAAGTTAGAAGGCTGCAAATTGGAGACGCGGTTCTTGAAAGTAAGATTTTAAAATACGGCCGTTTAATGTAAACCAAAAGTCTACCCGGTCGTACGTAAATAACTTACCGCAAATCGTAATAGCAGACAGGATTTTCCAACTCCCGAATCGCCAATCAGAAGAAGTTTGAACAAATAATCACTGAAAAAATAAAATACAAAAAAAAAAAACAGAATAAGTAGTCGCTAATACATGACGTGAGTGGATCACGAGTATTCTATTTACATAATCTGAAAACATAAAAAAACAGTGCGATAGGTCACACGATGAAACAATAGTCCTTGTTTAAAATGAAGTAGGTAGTTCTGGTGGTAGCCCCTTTTTTCATTTTTGCTCTCAACCCGAGCCCTGGAATCCGCCCTTTCCAGCATTACCTCAGTGACGTCGAGGAGACTGGGCAGTCTTAGCCCATTCCTCTTCTTGCCGAGAAATCGGCCTAGGTCGAAATGTAGCGAGTTGCTACGTGGGCTCGAACCCGAGACCTCCGGATTCCGAGTTCAGCGCTATCCACTCTGCCGACCAGACCCCCAGTTTCGATGGCAGTAGTAACAGTAGTAATAGTAATAGCAGTAATAATAATAGTAATAATAATAATAATAGTAATAATGATACTCGTTGTTTCCCTATACAAATCGGGCGATTACAGACTCAGCACACTAACCTCCACGGTTTCAAAAACCTTAGAGCAATATATAGAGGCAAGACTAATGGACCACCTCGAGAAAAACGGTCTCCTCAGCAGAGTACAGTATGGCTTTAGAACTGACCGTACCAGTAATAGACCAGTTTTTGGTGACGTTACACCAGTGAGTTACTGTTAGCAAGAGTACCCGTCTTCTTTCTTATGGGAGTCGAAACGTTCACACGAAAAAATACGGGTACTTCTTCTAACCGTAACCAACAGTAGTAACACACTGTGTGACGTCATCACAAAACTGGTCTATCCAGCTATCTTTAGACGAGTCACACACACCACCGAAGGGTGGACAAACGGGGAACAGGTATTTGGGACATACTTAGACTTAGAGAAGGCTTTCGATACAGTAAACCATTGACTCTTGATGAGTAAACCGGCTAAAATGAGAATAAACGCAAATTTTCTGAGATGGTTCTGATCCTATCTACTGAAAGAAAGCGGGTAGTGAGGATGAACAGTGTCCTCTGAGATGAGCGAATGGTTGTACATAGAGTGCCGCAGGGCTCAGTGCTCAGGCGTGTCCTTCCCCTGATCCATATAAATGGCATCGCTGCTATCCCTCCTTACGGGTAATTGACATGATTTGCGGATGATACCGCCATATTGTGCAGGGCGCTTTCATACCAAGAAATCGGGGTTATGTTCCAAGCTGATGAAAACCTATTCAGCCTATACTTCCGGGGAAACACGCCGAGTCTGAATGCCTGTAAGACCCCAGCAATCGCCTTCGCACACAGAAATATTAATGACAAATTTCGGCTCCTGATTCATAACCATGGGGACGATACCACTAGCAAATGCACCGCACTCAAAATTGCTCAGTATCAAATACCTAGGTCTCATACTTGATTCAAAACTCACTTGAAGTTCCTAGATTTGTAGCATAATTATTAGGCTTAGGACGCTGAGCGGACTCGTGTATATTATTGAACGAACACTTCAATCGCGCCAGTAGTAATGTAATAATATTATCTTTCAAGAAAAACATTACAGCTATAACAAAACAATATCAGGATGTCTACTAAAACTGAAAACAGAAAAGGTTGCTATTTATAGGTTTCCCTACGTCAAAAATTGCTCGTGCGAGTTCTTTCAACCATGCGAGCGAAAATGAACACCACTGGCGCCCATCAACCATCAAGTGATTATATTTATAAGTAATCAGCATGAGTTTTTTCAACAGTTCAAGGTACTCTTCTTTTAACAGAGAGCTTTTTTCTTTTCTTTTTTCGTTTCCTTTTTTATTATTCTACATTCAATGTTCAGTCTTTCAAATGGTACTAAATGTACAAGCACGAGACTTCGGTAAGACCAACTTTCAAGTTATCAGATTAAAATCTTTTAGATTGAGGTACAAAACAAACATAATTCAAAAACAAAGAGGACAAAAAGATTCAAGTGTACCAGAGAATCTTTGGACAAAAGAAAATTTGAGATTGCCTTCATCTAAATACTGAAGTACAAAACAACTTAAAAACTAACCACATTCAAAGAAGAAAGAAAAATTGATTTCGGCATACAAGTTGTCTCTGACGTCATACTTGATCTGATGCAGTAATACACAAAAAATAAGGATTCTGAGTTAGTACATAATAGTAACGTTCTTTTAATAAAATTTGAAATAGGTATTTTGTTTGAAAGACTGATGTCACAGCCAGGTTAGACCAGACTGGTGATACGAGACACTGACAATAAGGGGGAGGAAGGGTAAGTCTAGCGGCACCTCGGCACTTGCGAGTGTCCCTTCCTGCCCCGGGGAGGTCACTGGTGACGGAACCTGGAACCTAATACTGAACTCACTTGCTCTAACCAATTCGAGGAAGCGACAAAGAACTAGAGGTAGAAGTCTTGTGATAACGGTCTGACGATGGAGACGGCTCTCTCTACTTGGAGCGATGTCATATTCTCGTTCGTTTTCTTCGGCATCCTTAGGTCGGTTTCACAGTTTTTAGGGAATTAGAGACCGAAAACTACGTACTGGGTTTTCTCCATGTTTACTTCCATTTTGCACTGGACCAATTTGCAATTTTAACGAGGTCTAAATCCATTTCCTTCACCAATATTTCCAATATTCTTTCCTTTGAACCGGGGTATCTTTCGCGCAGCAATAAAGCTTACCATTTAGTCACATTTTATACCTCTCTTTTACACATATTATTGTGAATAGTAACTGTCCTTAGGATGGGTTAAAGCTCGTTCAGTTTGCCTTCTCTCTACACCCGCATTTGCCCAGCCTTCAAATACGATCCAACCCACTTCTCGACGAAGCCCCTAATACCAATTTCTTCTGGTTTCCAAGCACTATAGTGTCAGAAGCTTTCCTAATGTCATTTTCTACGACTATAGTGTGGATTCCCACTTCGATTCCTTAGTTAATTTCATCGACATGGCGTGCTAGAATTTCTATAGTTGCCCTTCCTCGTACAAATCCGTATTGATTCTCAGAGAACACAGGTAGCAAATGGCACATGCGAGTAAAGTGGAAATCAGGCACCCAACTATGCGATGCGGACGATTTGACGAAGAATAATTCACGCTTATGTTAGGTTAGACGGCACGGTGACTGCCAACTCTTTCTGTACGTGTAATCGTACGCAAGCACAAGTCCGGCTTCAAGTGTATTAATCGAATACAAGCAATGCGTAGTCGCGATGCAATTTCGTTTCGTAGCGCGAACATTTGTTTACGCGTTCGTATTACACGACGATATTCGTATTTCCTCACGCTCTGACTTACGGCCGAGCCTCCTCTCCTAGCATAATTTTTTGAACTATAACGTCTCTTCAAGACTATCGACAACAAAAGTGTCGCGTGGTGTAAATAGTAGGAAATAACATCGTGCGAGAACCAATTTCTACTTCCGCGCCTTAAACCGACGACCAAATTTATGTATGATAGTATTGCGATCACAACAGAAAGATCGACAATAAATGCACTCGGTCAACTTACATCGCACTACGTAACTACATGCTTGTCAAGTCTCCGATGTATTAGTTTATATATTAAGCAAATATCAACGTCTAGAAAACGGGGCCTCTTAGCCGACTGGTCGAGATTGATGAAAGATCAACCTTGGTTAAGAGTAACGACAAAGGAAAGCGATACCCGTCATCTGCATATCGGGAAGAGTGTTCGCAATTCCTTCGGTCTGAGACAGCTGTTCTTTGTTCCCGCCGTAATTCGATGATTTCCGAGGTTCTACGAGATACGTCAACGTACAGTACTTCCACACGTTTCACTCGCACTTGGATAACCGATTCAGTGAAAATAAATAGATACTCAAGCCGTCTTATCGAACGAGGAATAAAGGCATTTTGCTCGTACGACTGAAGATAATATGTTGTAATGAACAATACACGAAAATGATATCAATGGACCATCAGTTTCATAATTATTTTATACGTTTACGTGATTCGGCTCATTCGCAAAATGGACGATAACAATGACAATACTAACTAATATAATAGCGTAGGGACGGGCATAAAATAATAATATTGATAATAATAAAAATAATGGTCGAGAACGGATGACTCATAAGAGAAATTACGCTGTACGTGTATGAAAAACTAACACTTGGATTTATAAGGTAATATACTTACTATTCCGGATTCATCCTGACGGATACGTGAGAAATATTACAGTTTTCAAAAAGGAGGAAACGTGATATTGAAAAAAAAAAGATTAGAAATAAATACGTTTTACATTAATGATACGAACCAACGATTAATAACATCAATGAATACAACAGCAAAATTATCTTTCAGTCAACATGGCGATTGTGCAAAAATAATACTATGATGGAAGGGAGGGGACTTCAAGCATAGACACTATGGTTTTATTATGGAGCGTGAACTACATAGAGATGGGCGCGTACGTCACCAACACGCTTATCAGCCCCGTTTCTAAGCCACCTATAAAGATGAGTATTCGCATACGCCATTCTGGAGCCCTATAAACAGAGTTGGTGTTTTAAACACTTTTGTTTAAAACATTTGTTTAAAACACCCGTTTAAAACAAGACTCTATAAAAAAATAAGTGTTTAAAACAAAAAAGTGTTTTAAACGTTTCAAACATGTTTTTTTCATGTTCCATTTTCAACATGTTTTTTTTTTTCAATGTTTGCATCCTTTTACACCCATTTTATCATTTTCTTTCTTTTAACGAGCTACCCATTTTATTCTGATGCCGAAACGCCGAAAGTTCTTAATTGTTTGAAAATAAAAACCTTTTCATTGTTTATTCCTAAAAAATTGAAATTGATGCATTCAGAAGTATGCTGGAAAAAAGAGGATAAGAAACAGCACAAACTACATAAATTTCACTTGTAATAATAATCTGAATCAACATCAACAGAAAATTCATGGTAATACATAGGTAACTAAAAGAAAGGGAACTTCTTTAGACTCACAGTTTGCGCCATCTGCGGCAACTCAGAAAGTATCGATACTATCGATATTTCGGCCTAAAGTATTGATACTATCAATAGTCAATTACCTATTTCCCTTCAATACTTTGCAGCTCTAGTGAATGTGATTATGTGATACGTACACTGTTCTGCTAGACTACTACTGTGCTACACTGACTGAGTAGAAGATAAAACCATAAAAGTAAACAAACGCGCCCGCCACACTCCCGCACACTCATACTCCAGCAGCTGTCTGTGTCAGTGCTACCTGTCACACTCTCACACAGACAGTTTACAAAATTATAATACCTTACACAGTTACACAAAATAAATGGTTAAAACATGTGTATTAAACGTTTAAAATGGTGGTGTTGTGTTTTTTTTTTGCTATGAAGAAAATATGTTTAAAACAAAAAAAAACATTCAAAAACAAAAAAAACATGTTTTTGTTTTAAATTCAAAAAAGTGTTTAAAACACCAACTCTGCGCTATAAACATAAACACAAGTACTTGCATACGCCATTCTGGATCTGGAGCCCATTGTGCCCGTGGATGCCGAATCCGACTATGCGGAGCGTACCGCCTAGTCGTTTGGTATTGGCAGGCACAATGGCCTCCAAAATGGCGTATGCGAGTACTCATCTTTATAGGTGGCTTTAGAAACGGAGTACTCGCATATGCCATTTTGGACCCCATTATGCCAGTGGATGCCAAATCCGACTATTGGGATTTAAACTTGGAGTTTCAAGTGTTGGCAGCCCTGCGATATATGTGAGTGATCACGTATGATTTACCATAAGCGTGTAGCAAACTTTAACTACCATAAAGTCGATTAGAAATTCACTTTCAAAAAAAATTTGTCCTAAATTCGACTGCATCATCACCAAAAAATTAAATTATAATGAGTTCTACTGGCAGAAGAATTTTTACTCGGTTTTTAACCCTACTGAAGATAACAGTGTTTCTATTTGAAAGTACGCATGATCTCTCACTCATTTTCACCCGTTAACACCCGTGCAGGTAATTTTGAAGCGCACTCTATTGCAGGTTTATATCCCAATGCGCCAGAGCAGAGATGGGCGTTGTTCAAGGTTGCGATGTTCTAAACAAAATTGTTTTAATTATTGTTTTAAACATGTTTTAAACACGGAAATTTTGGAATAAAACGTTTCAAACATTTCACTGTTTTAAACTTTAAAACAGTTTTAAACATGTTTCCTTTTCAAAGTCGCTTTCTGGACAAAAAATGTTATATTTCTTCACAAATTTTCATTATTATGGCAAATTTTTATAGCGGATACCGCTTATGTTGATAAAAATAAAGAATATCTACAATTTATTGTCAGTATTGGTTGCCTAGAACAAAATAAAAAATTAAAACATAATTGGCTACCCGCAATACACGTGGATATATGGGTGTTTTGAAGTTGGAGGGGAAAGGACGAGTTCAAGAACACGTTATCAGTGCCGTGAAAAAATTATGTTTCTTAACTGGACCAGACTATAATTATTTTCTCAGTCAACTTGTTGACATAATATGACATTATCCCTTAAAACAATGAGAACAATCCTTGTTTTCTTGAAAGACACAATGAAAGCTTGAAGAAAGCAATCATCTTACAACTTGAATGATTTTTTTCGCTTAAAAACGGGGAGAAAGCAGGGGTGATAAGAAGGATTCCGAAAAATATGCTTTTGCATGTTTTGTTGTTGTTTTTTTTCTGTTGGGGGTTTTAGTAGATAGAGAATATCCATGTTATGTTTGTGATTCATAGAACTTCAAGAAGAATGAGCCACACCCACACTTGATTGAGCATATTATTTTGGCATATTTTCGTTATAAGTATAAAAGTATATAATAGGTAGTATGTTTTGGCTTGTTCTCTGCTTTTCCAGAGCATGTTCAAGATATTTGGCTAATTTTCACAATTTTTGCAAAATATTTCCACCCCCCCCCCCATATTACACTATTTTTGTCTCCAAATGAGATAAAACTGCAACAACTGCAACTTTTTCACGAACCAAAATATGTTTTCCGCAAAGTTTTCCACCTATATAGACACTATTGTCAAATAATGTTGCAATGTTTGCCTACAAAAAAAAGACTTTTGGCACGTTCACTTTAGGACCTATTTTTTTGTGTATTGACCGGCTTCATTCTTCCATTCCAATTTGGATATTTAGACTGATTTTGAATCAGTGATCTTCTGAACTCAGGAAACTTCCTGTGTGACTAATGACATCCTTAGATTCTAAACAAATTGTGCGATTTTACGTTTAAAACACTCTTTAGAGGAAAAAACAACTGTTTTAAACACGTTTAAAACACCAATATTGAACATTCTAAAAAGACACACGTTTTAAACAACAAAAAAAAATGTTTTTGTTCTTTTTAAAAAAAAAAAAACTGTTTTTTTTCAACCCTAGGTGGGACCCTGCACACCCTGCATCAAAACAGTCATCACCTGGCGGTCAAAAATAGAAGCTTTGAATGAATGATCTTGTACAAGGTGATTATAAAGGGAGGTGGGCTCACTTGGGTATGCAACCCGCCAAAATTCTTCCCGTCTCACCAGTGCCGAAATGCACGTCATAAGAAAGTAATGGGAAAATTGAATTTTTGTCGTAGAGGGCTCTTTTTTTTAACGCTAGCTAATTGAATGTTTTACGTGGTAAAAATAATGGAAAAATATGTTGAGGGCATCAATTATGAGCAAAGGTCGAAAAAAGCGTATTCCTGTATATAAGTCAGAAGCAGTCTTACGCCAGTGACGTCATTGGTGTTGTTGCGCCTAGCGGAGTGAGCCCACCTCCCTTCATAATCACATTGGATCTTGTAGGACTATTCAATAGAAATAATAACGGTAAAAGGAAGACCAAAACTTTTTTTTTTGTTACATTTTTTCGATTTTTCTAAAATAATTAATAAATAATGTGAAGGTATTTGGAAGTGTAGTAATGAGTATTTAACGCGACACAAATTTTTCTCTTTGTTATTTGTCATAAAAAGACATTAATAATCACGATTACTTCACCTCTGCTGGTTGGCAGGGATGAGAAGCTTAAACTGTTAAACTTAAACTTTCGCTTAAACTTAAAAGTTTTTCCAAAAATCTCATTCGCTTAGCTTCAGCTTTTTGCCCTTATCATTAGCTTTTCAGCGCTTCGCTATCGGCTTTTTTTTCAACATTATACTCAATTCCGCATGGAATCGACCATAGAGTTCAAAAATTATAACGGTTTACCATTTCAAAGCTTCCAAATCAAATTATATGATTATATATTATATCATGTAGACCATCACTTCGTTCACAGGTAAATTATAGCTTATAGCCTGTATTATATTTGATTTTGCAACGAAATCATTCAAAATTTAATAGAGAAATCACAAAATAGAAAATATTCATGAAAATGAGCAGTTTGCGACGCTAAATGAGAATCAACAATTACGAAATAATAAGCCGGAACCCAGAACCCGGGGCCGCTGACATGATTTTTCAACTTAAAAAATTAAGTGTTGTGATTTTTTTCGGCTTTTTGATAGAAAATGTGAATGTCTTAATTAAGCTGCTCAGCGTATCCTTTTTGGCTGGCTTTGCGCTTAATGAACAGCGAATGGCTGACTTTTTCATTCGCTTAAAAGCCGTTCAATAATGAGCTTAAGCTTCGGCTTAAGCGGTTATCGGCTTAAACTTCTCATCCCTGCTGGTTGGAGAATGTATAATTTTACGAGCCATACCAAAAATTTTTGAAACCTCCACCAACGTTACGTTAAATACTATTTAAATGCGAAAAATCATGAAAACTGCTCTATTTACATTTACACATCATGTGATTGTCATGATCCCATGATCATTCTTCCAAATTCTTATCCCATAGAGCGATACTAGCGCGCCAGACGTTCGTCCGGTCCCTTAAGGACCGTAGTTGCAATAATATGGCGGTCCGGTATACCCGAGTGAAACTATACTGCCCTAGTTAAAGGTGGCAATACTTTTCTTGAATTCACTTTCCTCTTCCCTTCTTCCCTCAACGTCTTGTCCATCGAGTGCTGGTGGTTGCTAACTCGGGCTCGGGATGCAATGCGATAAAAGTGGCGTTAAACAATATGCGAAAAGCAGCCATTTTTTATGCTAATTCTTTGTTTCTAATTTGTTGAAAATCGAAGATTATACCGTCAAAAATGTCTACTGAGTGCAAAATAGAAGTAGATAGTTGCGAATCGTCTCCGGCTTCTAAGGTAAGTCTTGACAATTTCATGCTCATTTTCAAAGACAACCGCTGTTCAGAAGCACGCGGCCGTACTTTCTTACGAGAAACTTTGTCGGTTCCTGCATCCGTTTTATAAATTCGACCTCGGGGGACTATATTTGCAGTCTTATAAGACTGATGGAGTCGATTTATGTATCATTTCGAGTGCTAACTTGGCTTAGTGATGTTTCATCGGGTTGTCGGCGTGTTTTTTCAGCATATGAAAATGGATACCAATTGTCAGCAGAATGGCGTAAAGGAAAATAGCGATGTGAAAGTGGAAGAAATGACCTCCCGGGATTATTACTTCGACTCGTACGCGCATTTCGGTATCCACGAGGAAATGTTGAAGGATGAAGTCCGCACATCAACGTACCGGAATTCCATGTACCACAACAAACACCTTTTCCAGGTTAGTTGATTCTACTTGAAGAATAAAACTGTTTTTGGTTTACTCTAGTTGAGCTATGGGGGCACGCCGTACACTTCGTATTCTTATTTCCAATTCAAGAAATGAATATAACTCCCGCAACTGACATTATTCGCAGGGTAAGATTGTGCTCGATATTGGTTGCGGTACTGGTATCCTGTCCATGTTTGCGGCGAAAGCTGGAGCTGCCCGTGTGATCGGCATTGACTGCTCGAACATCGTCGACTACGCCAAAGAAAACATTACAGCCAATCAGTTAGACCATGTAATCACAATAATTAAAGGTAAAGTCGAAGAAGTCGAATTACCATTTGGGATCGAAAAAGTGGACATCATCATATCGGAATGGATGGGATACTGTTTGTTCTACGAATGTATGCTGGATACCGTACTTTATGCAAGAGATAAGTGGCTGTTACCAAACGGTTTGTTGTTCCCGGATAAAGCATGTTTGTATATTACCGCTATCGAAGATCGTCAGTATAAAGATGATAAGATCAACTGGTGGGATAACGTGTACGGTTTCAATATGAGCTCCATTAGAAAAGTGGCAATCACCGAGCCCCTGGTTGATGTGGTGGACCCGAAACAAGTATGTTAGAACAGACTGCCAATAAATCGGTGTTTTTTTAATAATGTTCCTTGTATGATCATGATTTTTGCTTTCGTTTTGCAGGTTGTCACTACTTCGTGTTTGCTAAAGGAGGTAGATCTTTATACGGTGAAGAAGAGCGATCTTTCATTTGCAACGCCGTTTCATCTTATCGTCAGACGTAACGATTACATCCAAGCTTTCGTGACCTTTTTCACAATCGAATTCACCAAGTGTCACAAACGTATAGGTTTCAGCACGTCGCCAGAATCACCGTACACTCACTGGAAGCAGACGGTCTTCTATTTCGAAGATAGCTTAACTGTGAAGAAAAGCGAAGAAATAACTGGTGTATTCTCGTTGAAACCGAACGAAAGGAACATCCGCGATTTAGACTTTGTTATAGATGTCGACTTTAAAGGCGAACTGTGCGAAGTACGAATGTCCAACGATTACAAAATGCGTTGATACCTAACTGTAAACTATTTTTATTTTCCTCTGTTTTCTTTCCCGGTTTCACGACAAAGCTTCGATAGCCACTTTGGTACGAATTGTACAACGGGAATACGGGTCATTCTTTTAGACGAAGTTGCAAAATCAACTTCCGGAAATGCTATATCAAGTTCTAGTCATCTTCAAATTGAATATTTTACGGAGTAGAACGCGGAACGCACAATCCCTTGCTTCGGCTTACTCGCGTTATTTTTCGAGTTCGGCTGTTGGTCGATTCTTCGTTTAAATGTTTGGGCCCGTTCTTTGTACTATCTGCTCGAGTCGACAACTAACTGAGCATCTCGAATGTAAACAAGGTTCAGCTTCTCTTTAACAAATTCGTACGAGATTGAAAGTCGGTTTCCAGATTCAGTGGTATATGTCGAGTCTTCAGTGTCTAAACCCCTCGGTTTAATAGTCGGGGGGGGGGGAAATTCCCTGGTTTCGATTTTTCTAGTTAATCGATTAGCCGCTCCTGCGCTTCGTTATTTCTTAACCGGTCGGTTTCAATTGGGGGCTTATTCGTTCTCGGCTGTGGGAACCTGTCGAAAGTTATTTTGAAGTATTAACCTTTCCCAGAAATAGATATTTTTTTAGTTACTTATATTATTAGGGCATAGCTCTTGACCTTCGCAATTGTGAAATTCTTCCCAAAGAATTAAACGTCGGTAAAATGAATTTGTATTCGAATATTTCTGTTACATTCGTTTTTATAACTAAATTACAAATTTTAATGACTCGCGTGAAATGATTTTTTAATTTTCGCCTTGTTTGTTCCTGTAGTGCTCTCATCTTTCGTTAATGACGGAAGCGCGCAGTATTGCAAGTATAACTGCGAAGTAACCCCGCCTGCCTCCTATACCTTACTCAACTGTTGAGTAGTCTGATTGCATCGTGTGAACTGGGGAGGGGGGGTAATAAATAAGTATTTGAATGAGAGAGAGATTGATCTTTCCGATTTGTTTCTTCAACAGACGGGCCGAACCATGTTACGTAACCGGATAATTGAGAGATGGAATCCGACCAAGTAATAGCTTACCGGCGGTTAACAAAGATAATGTTCCTTATTCCGAATGCATTTATAATTCCTTGTCGAAATGTGAACACAATATCACATTGTATAAACGTAATTTTTACAAAAAACCGACTGAAAATGAGCTCTTTTCAAAGAAATCTTTCAGACAGTAGGTAACTATTGGTCCTTTGAAGTTGGAGTCTGGAGCACGGTTTCTTGTGCGGAAACATTCATTCGTGATAGTTATTAATGAAATGAGAAATCGATTATATTGACCAGATCAGTGGAAATAGCTCATATCTGGAAATTATCGGATTGAACAAAACGGGCTCTTCGAGTGCTACTAGTTCCTGTTTGTTGAGCTGACACATCTTTTTTGAGAAAACGGGGGGAAAATAACCTTGAAAAGCTTACGAATTACAGAGAACACTTGTACGCATAAGCGTGAACAGCCTACCAGAGTGGGGCCTCATGGAAAGTTGATGAAGTAGCATCGTAATGCTGAAAATTCTTTTGCTCGTATAATATTCCAGTATTTTAGGGAACTTTCAGAGGACTTGAGGAAGCTTTGCTGTTAGGCTTGTAAGACTTGACTACTTACCAATATGCATTAGTCTTCGCGTTTCCTTTCGTAACCTTTAGTTAGAGCGTGATTCTTCTACTCGACTATTCACTTGTAGGATTTTTATCCCAAGTACTTGGAAGAAGAATATGCTTGACAGAACCAAAGACCTACCGGTGGGGAGTAAGAGACAGTCTCTCCCACCTCCAAACCTCTTTTAGAGTTGGCAAATTTAATAAAATAACTTATTTGGCGAGGTTTGAAAATTTTAAAGTAATTTATGTTGACTTCTCTTCTTTGTTAATTACAATAATGTTTGTTAATTGGTAATATCGAATTTCCAGTTGGCAAAGTCAAGTTTTCTGCCCTCTTCGAAGACAAGTCGATTTGATACGTCTCCGTGCTGTGCAGTGAGCATGTGTATGTTTTTCTCTACGAATCCTATTTTACTCATGCGATGAACGGTGATTTTTTCAAAATTGAAATTGGACCGATGACACAGATAACGGCCGGGGGCTTAAACGCCAGTCAGCAAGTGAACATAAGGTTTTTATCCTGTATGTAGAGGTGGTTTCGATGTGATATTCATCCAGTATCATACCAACCTGTTCTTAAGATCACTGCCATCACAAATCAACAGATTAGTTTCCATGCCGTTCAGTGTAACTAGGTGTTTTATTTAGAAATTATGTGTAATGTAACGACTGGTGATGTGACGAATATTGATAGTACCTACTGTGGACATACCTATATTTTTTGGAATTTTGGGCACCATCAATGTATTAATATAATAAAATCATCGAGAAAATGATGATGGTGATTTTGAATTGTCGATGGCATTTCGATATATTTTCTCATTGTATCTTGTAGCTTCCAACTACTCCTAGGGCCAGGGTTGCCAAGTGGCCGGTTTTGGAGTTGCTAAGTCGGTCGTTGGTCGGAAGGCCGGCTGGCCTAGTAAAAAGCTGGTTTTCCCTAAAAGAAGTAAACTGATGAATTATTGTAAGTTGAAATGCAAGAGCATCATTTTTTTTTTTTTTTTTTTAAGAAAGAAAGAAAGAAAGAAACATTTTTTTCACAAAATACGGGTTTTCGGTGTGTGAGGAATTTAGTCAGTCAAGTCACGGTCAAAGTCAGTAGTTGATTTTGGGTTCCTTGAAACGGGTGGTCATAGGTAGGGCTATGAATTTTATTCCGTCAAAACGGGGTAAATATGCGCATAAAATATTCCCTTATTCAAGGAAGATATTCCCAAAAAATTCTCTAAAAATTAGAAATATTATCTACCGATATGGGTATTGTTTCAAAGCTGTAGACTAGGCAAGTAAACTAGTACACAAACGTAAAATTAGACGCTGGTACGATAAAAGTATAGCCTAGAGCATGGACCATTTTTCGAGCTAGTATTCGTTTTCAGTTTTCTGTATGTTGTGTAGAGAACGCGGATTGCAAGAACATTTTGAATTTAACAAAAATACTATATTTTCTGTATTCCGGATAAATATTCCCTAAAACTAGCAAAAATTTTAAGCTAATATTCCTCAAAAATGACCATTTTATTCTGAAATATGCTTTTTATAGAGAAATATGCCAAAATATGCCATAGCAAATGGCTCATTGTACTCACAATTCCAAGTCCTCGATATGAAGGGTAATGAATCTGAACTCACATTTGCCATTTTACTGCAATGGCGCAAATGGGCAAAATAATGTACACGAATGCAGGAATATCTTTGCTGCGCCTGTGAACGTGGAGTATGTTATACATATCGCACATTCACAAGCGTAGCAGATATTCCCGCACTCGTGTACAATATTTTGCCTCCTTGCGCCCTTGAAGTAAAATGGCAAATGTGAGTTTTGATTCTTTACCCTTTATACATGCTCGGTAATAGTCAGGCGCAACAAATATGTGACATGCCAAGAAGAAAGGGACCTGTGCGCAAAAATGTAAATTTTACAGGAGAGCGAATAAACAAAATTGATAACGTTTTCACGTTCCAAGACACTCAACTTTGAAAACTTAAGCAGGTTGGGAAAATTTTCTAGAATTTTTTCGACAACACCACGCGAAAGAGTGGCCAAAGATTAGTCAAAAACAGTTACTATCACAAAAATGTTTTTTGTTGTTTTTTTTTTGCGCCCAGGTCCTTTTCCTCCTGGCATGTCACATATTACGCAAATGCATAAAATTCACAGCCCTAGTCATAAGTAATATTTGGCAAGTAGATAATAATCAGCTTTCGACAGTCATAATTATCTCGAATAATTGGACGCTATTCAGCGTTAAGGAACCAAACAGCAAAATCTATTATTTGAGAACACGTGATTCGAAGTTCAAGAGCCATGTAGAAACTATATAAAATAGCGTATACTGGTAAGTGTTTTTCAACGTGAGTACACATTTTTGAATCGGGGGCCCAATTTTGAAAAATTCAACTCGTACTTTTTACGCTCTTTCCAACGATACTAATAACTCATTTTGTTTACAAATGTTGGTTGATTCCCTTACGCTGAATAGCGTCCAATTGGGATTTAAATTTAGAGTTTCAAGTGTTGGCAGCCCTGCATATGTGTGAGTGATACTGTAAATAATCCGATTTCTATTTCTCTAGGAGATTTATACTCAAAGGAGTGATCAGTCACGAATGATTTACCGTAAGCGTGTAGCAAACTTTAACTATCATTAAGTCGATTAGAAATTCACTTTTAAAGAAAATTTATCCTAAATTTAACTTCATCATCACCAAAAAATTGAATTATAATCAGTTCTACTGGCAGAAATTTTTACTCAGTTTTTTACGCTCCTGAAGATAGCAGTTTTTCTATTTTTGAAAGTACACATGCTATGGTACATATCACTCATTCATTTTCACCCGCAAGGTGATTTTGCAGCGCACTCTAGAGTAAGTTTAAATCCCATTTGAACGCGCATGATTTTCATGTTGGGGGAAAAGCTATCGATACATCGATAATTGATAGTCATTCAGCAACCCTGTCAATGCTAACTGGACGCTGTTTAACGAAAGGGAACTAACCCACAAAATCCACTTTTTGAGAACACGTGATTCGAAGTTCAAGAGCCATGTAGAAACTATTATGGCATTGCGTTTACTGATGAGCATTTTTCAACGTGAGTACACATTTTTGAATCGGGGGCCCAATTTTGAAAAATTCTACTTTCTTCGCTCTTTTCAACGATACTAATAACTCATTTTGTCTACAAATGTGGGATACTTTACTTTTGTTGAACAGCGTCCACCTGGACGCTGTTCAACAAAAGGGAACCAACCCATATGTGTAAACAAAATGAGTAAGTTATTACTTCTTATTAGTATCGTTGGAAAGAGTATAAAACGTAGAATTTTTCAAAATTGGACCCCCGATTCAAAAATGTGTACTCACGTTGAAAAAGGCTTATCAGTTAACGCAATGCCATATAGTTTCTACATGGCTCTTGAACTTCGAATCACGTGTTCTCAAGAAGCGGATTTTGCTGGTTGGTTCCCTTTTGTTAAACAGCGTCCAACTAAAGTTAGTGGCTTTTGCTGACTATTGAAAACTGGGATATTTCGCATCACTTTTACGACGGGATATTACAGGTCCGTAATGATTTTTTATTACTTATGATTAGTACAAAATGTGTATGACAAAATAGAAAAGTATCTCTAAAAAATTTTAGGATAAATCAAACCTTTTCGATTTCAGTTTTCGGTACCGATACCGCGAATATTCATGAGATTATTTTCACAGGAACTTCGAAACAAAATACGTTTGCATTGTTTTTAGCGTCCAGCAATGCCCAGTGTAATATCACTTTTACCTGCGAAGTAATCAAGCAAATTCTTAGTTCGGTTAATCATCTTGAAGTATTTGTTCCACATTCAACAGAGGGCAATCACCCGTGAAAATACTGCAACTGTTGTAAGTAACTAGATAGCATCTTAAATATTTAAACAAATAATGCGGATATCTATGTAATGCGAAACTTAGGTGCATAGTGGTCTGTTTATAAGTCACAATTTCGCGGTTTGCAGATACTTATTATTCTTTTTTTATATACGTGTACCTACGTTTTAAAACTTCTATTTCAAGAATGGAACATGTGGATGCTACGTACTCGAACCGATCCCAGAAGACTATCGCATTCGTTGCAATAATGAATATACATTACGAATCTGTAACTAATGAAAACATAGGTACCTTCGGATAGGTGGCCTTTATTTCGACCGAGTTCCTGTACAGATACTGCTGTCCTTGTCGAATGGGGCAGGTGAGCCTAGCTCCCGTAGATCTCTGATATAAATTATTGCAAGCAGATGTGCCATCTACCCCGAGATAAGGAAAAGGAATGGCGAACACCCAAGCATATACGCTGGTCGTCAAACGATTGACATCGTAATCTGTAATAAAAAGGTAGCCTATGTTACCCGGTTGATCACAAATAAGATGCAATATTATACATACATATGTACTGAAAAAAATTTGCCTGGGGCTAGTTGCAAAACTACTTTTCTAGTTGGAATTTGGTGCTGTAAAACATCATCATGAATGCACAATAAGACAGTTATATTAGCAGTAATTGATGTTGAATTTATATTTCTTTTATATACAAGTATTTAACGTAAATAGAACAAAAACGCATATCTTTGTTCTTATATATATCGCATAGGATAGGTAGGTATGTCTATCTCTCTAAACACATACTACATAATATATCTCACTTGCACTCGGTGTGCGGAGCTACTTTACAGGGCGACCTGTGTATGTGTAGTTATAAAGCCTTATACGTTGCTCTCCCTTCCTGAGCTTCAAGACAATTCACATGGACGTTAAGGGATCCGACTCCAGGACTTTACGGGGCAGAGGACTAATTTGGAAAATCTGTAAATAGGTAACCCGAAATCGTGCCAAAAACTTTAAGATCTGATGTAAATTTTACCTATAGGTTTATTCATTTTTAAATGTACCTAATAACCCTGCTCACATACCTAGTCGTAAATAAGGTTACCTATGATAAACCGTTTATTGTCTCCTGGTGTTATAAATGATCGCTACTACTTATAAATAAGCTTTCTCCTTGAATCCTCGGCCATTCATTTGACTTCAAAAGCACTGATAACGCGCTAACTTTTGATCAATACAGATAGCATTTGTCCATTATCCTCAAAATTTGGGAAAGTAAACCTAGTTACGTAGCATTGTAAATTTAGCTATTCCTGCACATTTTCATGCCATATATATCGGTACTTAGGGATACGAAGTAGGTACGTTACCAAAAAGCGCAGTAATAATAATTACAGCTGAATTTACAATAGGTACTCTACTGCCACACAGGAGGATGTGCACCCAGCAAACCGCATGATGTACCATCAGGTATTTGTAACAACAAAAATACAAGTACCCAACAACTAGACTAGGATAATTGCTGTTTCATCAATGTGAATTATTAATACCTACAGCAAGTGAAGATGGTAATACTAGCAAAATATTCTGTAGGTCCCTTACATCAAGTTGTTAGTTTTGTATTTAGTATAAAACTGAGAATCGCAACATTCACTGTCGACCGAAAAACTACAACAAGTGATGATGATAGAACTGGCAGAATAATTCTGATATTTCAAGTAATTGGTTTGTACTTATAGGAAATGATGGTTCTATAGAACAACAGTAGCGGTATACGGCAATGAGAACTGCCACACATTTGCTGTCTACTTAAGTATATTATACCAACCTGTCACTATCTGCATTGAAAAATTCTGCGTCTGTAATTTAATTCTATTTGCAACAAGAAATGAAATATCTTCTATTACTATTACAGCTATATAGAATTTGCCTTTTTTTAGCCTTAACTAAATACTATACTATAAAGTATTAACGAAATATTCTGTTCTCACAACTCTTTACCATGTTTTGTACTTATATAACCTGATGTCTAGCAGTCCCTGAGCCAACCATAATTATTCTAGTTGTAGGTACTGTGTTTTTCCTCCCTCTAGTACACAGATTTTTTCAGTGTATGTACATGTATCATGTGTAAATAAGTACCGGCACCTCCTCGTATCAGTTATGGATAGATAGACAGATATAGGAGAAAATAACCTACTTAAGTGTTGCGATGAGATGGCACATTGGTTTGCTGCCTCATGGTGAAAATGTGATCTGTTAATTTATACGGATTCTTTTGCTTACCAGGTTCAAAATGTATGTCCACGCTGACGGTGCTGTTTTTGTTGAATTTACAGGGTGGTTCGTCGCAGCCAGATATAAATACTTGATTATCGATCGTACTGTTATCATCTGTACCCCCGCCTGCAACATATCAATAATCCTGTTCACCATCGTAATTCGGTAAAGTACCAAGGTAAGGCATAAGCATTAAATATACCTATTCGAGTAAGTCAGGCTATAAGTGTGAACACGCGAGCGCAATGAGCGTAATAGTACCTCAGTGAGTTACGTGATTCGAGTTTCTTGTCGATATAAATAAAACACGGTATGCTCGAGGAACGTAATAAAACCGGTTCGTTAATAAATACGAGTAAAAATGAAAACGGAGTTGGAATATGTATCGAATTACGGTACAACAGTTTAATCTTTAGCCTACTATCGCGAGCAGGCCCCTTGAAATTTGGTCACGGTGGTTGGCCTCACGCAGATCGAGTGCTAGCGCTGTTTTGTGGAAAATTTTAGGTCGAGTACAAGGCGATTTTCAGTCGCGGCCTTTTCCTTCGGCCCATATCGAGCGGATCTCCGCCAGATAATGCGCTCTCGCTTCCATACATAACTTACTATTTCTTGTCGTAAATACTCTTCGAATACCCTTTGTAGATTCCGTGGTTGACATTGAATACTGGATGATCGATTGTCGTCCTTTAATTTCGACCGATCTCGTTTATAGCAACTGCTGGAAAATTCGTTGGTCATAAATTGACGAGTGTTAAATTTTGCTGGCTGGGAGTAAACTTACGACTTGTTGCAAGATCAAAGTTTAGGTAATTGGCATCTTAAGTGAGACACAGGTGCTTGGGTTGTAATACGTGGGTAAGAAGTACTTTGAAAGGAAACCCGTTTTAGTTTTGAGTGGTTCGTATTTATGACTTTCTGTTATCTTCTTTCGCTGAAAACAAAACTCTTAAAAGGAAAAATAAAATAAATAAAAGAAGGACGTTGGACAAATGTACCTACCTAGTTAATTATCGAATTTCTTCATCCCCCTTTTCTATATAGTTTTTCTGAGCAAGTACCTAGTTGAATTGAGAGAAGGCTCATCTGCCACAAATTTTCCCTATCTCTAGCTTTACTTAGCTGAACTTCGGATTTGAAGGCGACTGCGAATTTATAGTTTATGTGTACTCGAAACATCCCGGAAGGAATTCTTGAAAGCTGATCGTGTTTCAGAGCTTTTATTTTCATCACCAGCTTTGTTGGATATGTAGCAATTCTTTCTTTCACGGCCGGTGGTATATACATGTATCTTTTTCAAGTGAATGAGAATAATGCCTAGTGACCCAGTGTATGTGAAATCCTGCAACTTTTTCTCTCGGAGGATTTCTTCGTGGTATCGTCGAATGGTGGAGAGTTTTGTATCTATGCATATTACCCTAGTCTCCAACTCGATCTCTGCTCATCTAGCTCGTTGTTTCAAATGACCGGCGGTATTGCGATATCCCTCCAGTTTCTTCTTTTTACCCCTTCTCTCTCTCAATTCTTACTTTCATTTTTATTTATTACAGCTTACGATTACAACAACGAACCTATCAGGTACGTCGCTCTCAGTCGGTCCAGCGTTGAGTAACAGCCTCCAACACTCGCATCCATTTTAATTCAATCTTTTGCTATCTACCCCCCCCCCACCACTGCGCCCCTAGGGATTTTACGATTTCGTCTCTCCATCTCATGGCGGGTCTTCCTATTTTTTCCGCTCTTCATATGGTATCCACTTCGTTACCGTTTTGTGCTCTTTGTTCCCCTCTGTTCTGGACAAATGTCCGGCGTAATTCAGTTTTAATTTCTGCACTTTCGCAGACTCCGAATACCTCCCTTAGCTTTATGTTACTTTTACTTTCGCTCCTTTTTGTATTCGTAATGATCCTTATTCAGCTCTCGAAAATTTTTCTTTTTTTTACTCCAGTTCATTTTGCTTTGGAAGACGTTTTTAAGGGACCAAAAGGCTTTCCACGCATTTGCGACTCTTGCTTCGACTCTTTGTCCATCTTGTCCTGGAATGATATTATCTGCCCTAGGTATTTATATTCTGCTATATTTTCTATGAATTCGAGTTTGGATGCTAGAGTCGCCCTCTAGCGACCTAATGAAATACGGCGCACTGATTGGTGTATTGGGACAAAAATATGAAAAATGTTCTGCAAAAAAAAAGAAAAAAACTGAAGTTGAGCTCATCTGAAAGGAAATGATATGGGCTAACACTTTAGTTCTCTTCAGTTTTCCATAAAAAACAATATTGAAGATGCTAGAGCTCATTTTACTTGTACTGTTTTTGTGATGAAAATACCCTGATCATCTTTTCGTCCACGACACTAGCGTATCTACAGGAGTGTCCAAACGCTAATGGTAGTTTACTATTTTTATTACTCCCGCCTCTTCTATATTCGTCATTATCTTTGTTTTGGACATGTTCATTGTTAATCCTACTTCCCCACACTTTCCCGTCAATTCCTTCCCCATCAACTCTTCCATACATGCTATGTCGTCCGCGAATTTGAGGTTATTCAGCCATCTATTCACTTTAATTCCTTGCTCTTGCCGTCTTGCCAATTTATTTTTCGAAACACATGTTCGAGCACACAATTAAATATATTTGGAGAAAGTGGATCGCCCTGCTTCACCCATTTTTCTATCTTAAATGTCTCCCCTTTTTTATCTAGGATTATATATGCGTTTGTTTTATCGTGTATACTTTCTCTCCCCATCCTCATTATCAATTCTTTCACAACTTGAAATTCTGTTTGCGAGTATCCTCGATACCTAAAACGAAGTCTAAAACGGAAACGGGGAAATTTGATGGGCCAGGAGAAGAAGGAGAGAAATATCCCTCTGGTAACCGACGCGATACTCAAAAGGGTAGATTCCAAGGCCAGTGTTGCGGTGTCTAGGGAGCCACTTTAGCGTGCATGCATCGCCATAAGCTCCACCAAACATTCACTTCTAGAGTAGATTTCGACTCCATTAGTACGAAAAGGAACTTTCATGATACGAGGAACTGAAAAGCCAAGGGGTTTACATAGGTTTCCTTTTTTTCTCAGCTAATCAGGGCCGGCTTTAAGTACTTTGCCGCCCTGGGTTGTAGTATTTTCCCGGCTTATATTTTACTCCCCCCCCCCTCCGCGAAATTAGGGTAACGGTTTTTTTATGTTCACAGATTTTGTCGTCCCAAAATTTTGCCACTCTGGGCTGCAGCCCAGTCAACCCTTATGGTAAAACCGGCACCGACAATGAAATGTGGTTTAAACCCCCTAACCCTTTCAGTTCCCTCATGAATTCATATTCAGTTGCCACATTTGTTCATATATCAAAACCGTTATGCATCTGTACTGGAATGGTTGCAAATTGAGATTATGATATGAGGTAACAACCTAACTGTGGATTAATTTTCTAAGACATCCTCAAAAAAGTGTCAAGCTACAGAGGTTATGTGAAATGATGCGCATATCTAATGAAGGTTCTAGTACGGAACATACTTGAAGTTCGGGTATATCCGCAGAAACAGGACCGGTGTATAAAGAACATGTTTTCAGGAAAAGGGGTGGGGTAAACTCGGAAAATCCCGATTGAAACTTTACAGACATCAGCTGACAGACAAAACAAGCTCCTCGTCTTATTTATTTTATCGACTTCCCCGAACTTTCAATTAATTTTTCCAATTGATTAAGTACCGGAATTTCCCGACTGAATGTTGGAATTTCCCAAATTCTTTCGCGTCAGCCCTGCAGAGTAAACCAAAATTTTGCCGAATTTTTTACCGAGGTCCCATCTATTTGTATGTAATAGGGAGGTACTTTAATTCGAATTACTCAAATTTCGATATGCAAATGGTCGCATACGATTGCGAACATGTCATCGTGACTTTCAGAATCTACCGCTGCCAGTGAAATTTGATGACATTATTTGACCCAATTACAGATTTGATCCGATTATAATGATAATATGAGTTGGATGAATTTACAAATATATGTGTCTATTGTCTCGTTATAGAAAAGTTGTAACAATTGATGGTAACTCGAATGCGGATCAAATCCATAGGTACACACCCAAATATGAATCAATGTCGCCCCCTCCCCCAGCTCCGCCGAGAGGATCTGCGAGGCCCAGTGCAATTTTTCAAGAATTTGTTGACAGGTGACAGCGAAGAAAGCAACAATAATTTTTTTGTTTTTGGAAGTAGAATTTACTAGGATACAAAATTGATTAGTATGTACTTGTACATAAACTTTAAAAATGCACTTTAGGTTCCTTTTCAGACAGCGAGGCCCCATGCACCCTTTGCACCCCCCTCTCGGCGCCCTCTCCCAAAAAAAATTAATGGACTGGCGTAGCGTGTGAATCGTACACCTTAACTGAACATATAAGGTTAAGAAAAATGTTGATTCGAAATATTTCTTTCACCGATTATTTGCGTCATCAGCAAATTAGTAAAATGCGACATTTTTTTTTTTAATTAAAGGAAGACGTGATGCCAACAATATAGCTGTACCCTAGGACTACAGTATAAAAAGATGGCATTTTATAAACTAATGATAGTTTACAAGATTCTATAATGAAAAAAGTCTCGAGGAATATTCACTTACTACGTATCACTCGATAGAATTCATTGGTTACAATTACCCAAAATACCAGTCATGCTTTGCTAAGGAATTTTTCGTTGACTATAATACAGTGGCGGGTCTAGGATTTCATCGAGGGGAGTTTTTCACTTTACGTTTCAATTTTTTTTACAGTGGCCGGTTCAAAATTATTTTTAAAAAACGATTGGGAGGAGTTTGGAACTTCTCCTACTATACACGTACATCCATATTCCCCTATCAGTTAGGGAAGTGGTCATTTCAAATTCCAATTTTCTTAAATAAAATAAAAAAAAGCTTAAGGGGGGCTTAAACCTAGATTCCTGTTCGTAGATCCCCCACGGCTATGAGATTTTACAATGAGAGAAAATTCGCAATTTTTGATACATCGAGCTGAATAACTTTTGCCGCACCTTAAAACGTTAATAAAGTTAGTGGAATAGTTTTCTAGGGGTAGAGTAAATGATCCTTAGAATATAAAATATCTTCACATCGCGTAATTCATATTTCAGTCAGTACGCGACTCACCCTAAATTGGGGTTGTGATCCTTTCTACAGTCGTTACCTTATGTTTCGGAAGATTAGATGGCAGAAGGAAAGAAGGAGGGGGATTTATGTCCGATTATACCCGTTGAGAAATTTTGTCACACTGTTATTACCCAGGGGAAAATCACCCCGTGATCACGCTGTTTTCACCTCCCGCGAATCTTCTCCAGAAGCTATGGAGGGAAAAACTTGTCACATGGTTATCACTCGGCACACGGACATCACCCTATCAGGACTCTTGGTTTTCTACTGCTCTTCCATCACTCGGTTGTCACTTTATTGGTACTCAGTTCCAGGGACGTACCGATAGAGGGGACGAGTTTCCCCCTGTAGGATTCATTTACTCAGCAGTTAGGAAAATTTACCATTTCAGCGTCAGGCGAAGTTGGGAAATGTCGGCAGAGTTGGAAAAATCTAACAAGTCAAAAGTGTTTTTTTTTTTTTTTTGCCTTAATACGAGTACTTGGGAATTTTGAGTTGAATCAGTTGAGACTTTCATCCCCCTCCCCTCCTCCAGGAAAAACTCTTCGGTACTTCTCTGGTGGACTTTGTCGCCCTGTTGTCACTCTATCTAATGGTGCTCAATTTCCAAGAGGATTTTGCCACTCGGCTGTCACTCTATTGGTACTCAATTTCTCGGTGGATTTTGTCACTCAGCTGTTACTCTACTGGTATTCGCTTTTGCGAACAAAAATTTCTTGAAAATTAATGAAAATGTAGACTCGCTAGCTTCACATACGAGCCTGTACTCGAGAGGAAGTGTGTCATTTTTGTAAATAATTCTCGCTAAGGACGTAGTTGCAAAAGTAAAATAAAACCTGATGCTTTGAAAAAGGTACCCGCATACATTTGTCAAATTGGCCGTCGTGATCGATGCTACGTGTGGGCCAATATAGGTATTAGGTATTACCTATTTACCTAATAAGAGAACGAAGATGATGTGAAGAATAAATAGAAAAATTAATAATAGAGGATTTCTTTGGTACTGAGTCACGGGGATTCAACCTGAATATAAAATCAAGTTCTCACGAAAGTAATGTCCTCACGTGAGTACAAGAGATTATGGACTATGGACAGGGTGTCTAATGGTCATTTAAGTCATTTAAAGTCATTTATTTTCAATCATGGTTATTTTTAAAAATTAGCTAATTATACCTTGAAAGAGAGGAACAAAAAATTTAGAATTGGAAAATTCTATTATGATGACCAGGGCTGCAATTTTTATGCGAATATATATTTCTATCTATGGCGTATATTCCAGAAGTTTTAAAGGATCTTCACGAATCATAGAATTCTAAGTCAAATGAGCTGTACTTCATTTTGTATATTCCGCTTATTTTGCACCAGTTCTGCTTATTTTTCAATATTTTTTTTCCAAAGAGTGATTTTTCTAGTTTTTAACTCAAAAATACTAAAAATAATTCCCAACTCAAAAAAAAACACCATTCATCAATCTTTTATTATTTATTTACTTAATATTACTGGCCCCTCCTACGGCCAAAACTGACCAGATTAGGAGAGGACAATATACAGTGTATTGCAATTTTTCCACTATTAATTGAAGAATAGGGGGGCTGGGAAAATTATGCTGGAGGACGATAGAAAATCTAGGGGAAGAAGAAAGTGACAATAAAAATGACAACGAAGAGGAGCGTTAAAATGTGGGGAAGGGGAGAGAGGGAGGAATTCATTGATACCAAGCTGGCTCAGAGGCCGATAAATGCTTCTGAATGATATCACTAAACACTTGACAATTCATAAAGGAAATATTCGCCTCTGCATTTGCTCTAGCTACCTCATTGTAAAGACAGAGTATACCATGGTGGCCGGAGTTGCATTCCTTTGGGGCAGCAAAAAGCGCACTGTCTCTGCTGTTGAACATTGGGATTCAGAAATTTATAGTACCTAAAAGTTCACTATTCTTGACTCTTTCATTAATAGTGTCCCACAAGAATAACATAGCTAATAATTTTCGTCTATTACTTAGACTCATCACCTCAAACCCCTGCAATAGTTCAGAATATTTCTAGTTGTATTGGTAATACGTAAGCAGATCATGATACAAATATTTCATAAATGTTCTTCGGATTTTTTCAATTTTTTCAGTTTTATCTTTATCGTATGGCTCCCAGATAATTGGGCTAAATTCCAAAATTAATCCCACCAAAGCAAAAAATAATTGTTTCTTAGTTTCATATTTCTTGTAACTAATGCTGTTCCTTTTTATAAATCCGCTTAAATTTTGAAGTGATGAGGTCTATATGTCTGGAAAATGATAATTTGCTATAGTGCACCCAGGTCCCTTACTTCGTGGATACTTGGCAATCTATAATCTCCTATTGTATAAGGGTGTAACAAGGGCTCCTTTATGCGACTAGGTAAAAGTAATTCTTTAGCATTTGGATTTATTGAAGGGTAGTAGATTCCAATCGCTCCAACGAACAATAGAATTCAGATCTGCCTGAAGCTCAATACAGTCTGAGAAGGAAGTTTCTTTTTAAATATTCTTATGTCATCTGCATATAGGAGTAGTTTGGATTTCTCTACTTCAAAAGTAACATCATTTACAACATGAGGTTTCAAAAGATCTTCACGAATCGCAGAATCCTCAGAGAACTTCATTTTGCATGTTTCGCATATTTTGTACCAAGTCTACTTATTTTTCAATATTTTTTTCCTTCAAAATGGGTTTTTTCTAATTCTTTTTTCAATAAATACTAAAAATAATTCCCGACTCAAAAAAAAAAAAAAAATGAAAAGACTTCATGATTAATGAATCAGCAGAAAAGCTGTTAGAAAAATATGTTCTTTTGCATGTGCGATACCCGTTCTCTTGCCCACATCACATTCATCAAACATCAAGAAATTACGAATAGGAGCAATAGCTCCTGAGTTCATCTCCTATCGAAAAGAGGATTGGACTTCTTTGGTAGATATGCTGTTATATCATTAATAAGTTTGAAATTGGATAAAAATTGCCTGATAGTGTATCCAACTCAAGTTTTCTTTTAAAATGATACCCGTATCGTATTTGCATTTTAGCGTATTCATAGCAAATTGCGGGGGGGGGGGAGGTCATTTATTTTCAAAATTTGATTTTGTTAAACACCCTGATGGAGTCTGATCGAGTGCGTGCGAATCAAAAGAAAAATCTGCGATTGAAAAAAGCTGTTCGCTGGCGAAGATGAAGGCGGCGCGGTCACAGGCGAAAAGAGGCGATAAATTTACCTGGAGTGCTGCATCTCTGCACCCTGGTGGCTGAACATGTGCCTAATGATGCGACAACACCGGCTAGTAAGATCCACTTGGCGAGCATATTCGCGCGGCTAGTTTTCCGAAAAATACGTTAACCGAGTTCGGAGGAAAATCGTTGTGCGAGAACACGTTCTCACATTTCGGGTAATTCCGTAAAACTCGCTAATTAGTTTTGCCGGTGAGGTTTAGCTAGAGAAAAGTCTTTACGAGTTTCCTTTCTTCTCTCTTTCTCGCTCTCTCTGCTTTGGACTCCCTCTGTTTCTTTCTCGCTCTTTCATTGTTCTATCGAGGGGGGCAATAATCGTTCCCCCGACACGATCGTAGATTTGATTCACAACACGTCTGGTTTTCCTTGAGGCGAAGTGGTGTCGGTAGAGTCATGGTAGGCGCAAGTGCCATTCGATTCGAGTTCCGAAGTTGCGCAGTGCGCACGATGGGAAAAGCTCGGCTCGAATGGGAAATCTTACTTCACGTTTGCGGCGAGTTCAAGAGACGGTGAGTAGTCGCAGCGTGTATAGCCGCTGCTGTATTCTCGTAAAATCGCCATTGACGAATACCGGCCAAATGCGCCATTCGAGCTCGTACACTTACATGTTGGTGGTACCTACTCCACCGTGATAAACGTACCTTGCCTTCTGCAACCGATCTCGATGTTTCGAAGTTATATCGCCAATTAGCCGCATCAAGATGTGGACAGCGATTGCGATATATTCCTCGATACAATCGTCTAATTGGGAGCAATGCTATAAATATGTAGGCGTACATTAAAAGGGAGTAAAAACAAGCAATTTTTTACTTTTTTCGGAATTCCAGATGAGCTGCCTCCGTACACATGACTTTAAAATTTCAGCCAAAAATTTTAATATCTTGGGTTCGCGCATTGACCTCAAAGTTACGCTGGTGCCACAGTGCATTGATATACGCATAATGTGGGTAATTTCACGAATTTGGCCAGATTTTGCGTGCTGGTATATATCTCCCCCAAGACTGAAGTTGGGAGATTTTTAATTGCTTATTATGAGACCAGGGACGTACCAACAGGGGACAGGGGGCAACTTACCCCCCCCCCCCGGGTAGAAATTCTTTACTCAGCAGCTGGGAAAATTTACCATTTCATCCAGGGGGAGTTGAGAAAATCCAATAAGTCAAAAGGTTTTTTTTTTTGCTTTGATACTTGGGAATTTTGAGTTGAGTTAATTGGGACTTTCGCAATTCCCCCCTCCCCCTCAGGAAAAACTCTTCGGTACGTCCCTGTATAAGATGGTGTTCTCTAACAGAGCTAGTAGTTCGAAAGCACGTACCACGCTCCCTTCCCCCCAAAAAGAGCACTCAAATCCCCAAATATTCCATCGCCCTGGCTGTAACACACGGTTTCTTATTGATATTTCTCCTGGAGAAGACATGATTATGTTTTTAGTCACTATAAGTACTTATAGGTACAATAATTCATTAGTAGACATTTGAGTACGAGTTGAGTATGCAACTGGTGACACAAAAGTACTCTATGAGACTGTCTCAGCTCTCAGGGTCAGAATATCGGTAAGATGACTATTCTTCCATCGCCCTGATCAACTCTTAGTCGATGTCTTGGGAACACTGATATATTTCAATACGAAAACTGTCGTGAATGGCTTTTCGTTTCTATGACATGAACACCGTGCACTGGTGGAATTGTAAATTAAAATCAAGAAACGTAACGTTTGAATTCATTTCTATGGAACAATCCATGTACTTACAAATTTTAAACTCCATGGTCCTGGTTATCATTTCATCATCGGCGAACCAGCCTGCGAATCTCAAAACAGCAAGAATGTATTGGTGTGTAAGTGCACGTTGATCATAATGCATCTTAAAATTTACAAAATAATTTCGAGAGGCAAGATATACATTGAAATTTCTACATTCTTTCTAATAACCTGCAGGGCTGTACCGACAGGGTGGGGGATCAAACCCCTTCCATTCGCCAAAATCGATAATATTAGTATCAAAAGCAAGTGATATCAATATTATCAATATCATGTATACAGGAGATATAAGTTCAGTGTATTGTCATTTTCGTAGCATTATCCTGTGAGATTAGCGTTCTTACAATGTTTTACTTCCTGGGTCATGGCTTATCAGTTCTTGGCCTGCGTGACACATTTCCACCTGGAATAAATGAAAAGAAAAGTACTCAATTAGTAATGTATTAAATAAAACAAAACATTAAACTTCCCGAGTAATCTTTTTTTAAACCATAAAAATATAAATTATCAAGATTTTTGTCCTAGGTCGTGGTCTGCAATCTATTTTCCGGGGTCGTGGCAAATCAAAAGATTATTGTGTGCTGAGCGAAATGACAATGATCTGGAAACAAATATTGGCCATCCAAGATAGAGAGTCCTTTGTCTCCAGATCATAATCGTGTCGTTAGAGCGCGTTTACTTAAATGCGTTTTGTTTTGTGGCAGTGACGTCATGCGTTGTGGGTAGCATAGGCGGCGTAACCGAGAGTTTCCGAAGTTGGTAGCACTGCGCTGAAAAGGTGATCGTGGACGTTATCACCATAAGAATGCATGTAACTTGAATTCGCTTTTTGTAGTCAATAAAATATTTACTTGCGGTATATAATAGATGAATTTAGAGATTGAGGTCTCTAGTTTTCATTTATGAACTTGAAACGGTTCCATTTTCCATGTATTAGTTGTTCACAAGCGCGTTTTGTACCAATGGCGAACTTCCATAAGAAAAACAGTAATTTGAAAATCAACTTATTCATCAGACTAGAGCGAATAAAGTGCATTAAATTACTTTTCATCATAAACTAGAGACTTTAAGCTTCAATTTGACATGTTATATGACTCAAGAAAACCCGTTTTCAGCAATTACGAAAGAATTAAAGTATATACCTATTTTACACGTATTCCTATGGGAACATCGACCTTGATCACCTTTTCAGGAGTCGACACTAGCGAACCTAGTCACGGTTTTATCGCAGTCAGAGCTACTCTTTCCTTTCTAATGATCTTGACCACGACCTGAGAAGTGCGCCTGGGATATCCTGAATATTTCCGTGTTATCAATCAGCGAGTGATAATCGCGGGTACCGGTGTATTAATTAGGAAATCTGTATCGTCTGTGATGTAGGTATTAACTCAAAGAATTTAAGGTGTGAATGGTGAATCATGGCAGTGTCAAACGATAAATGGTTGTGACGCAAGAGCGAAGCAGAGAAAAAGAGACGACACCGAATTCAAAGTATCCAGTTGGTCGTGCCGAAGAGAATTGGAAACGAAGAAAGTGGCAGACTCTTAAGAAAATAAAAGATAAGGACAAGAAAGAATCGGCAAAAATAATCAAAGCGCGAAGAAAAAATTGGAGAATCGCGAAGGAGATACAGAAAGAAAAGCTGAAAGCTCTAGTTCATGATGAAATTCAAGAATCTCAACGTGCTGAAACTGGTGTATTACCTATGCATATAACAGCGTTGACCTCCATGGAAATTTGACGTTTTCTAGGGATGACTTCTAAAGCACTAAACCATTTGGACCTAGTTGCAGCCACATTGGATTTGGAAAATTCAAATTGCATATACTTTTCCTGCAATCAATATACATAATTCAATTATTAATCAAGGCTTGTTCCCCATCCATAATATCAACCAAACTTGACAAGATACCTTACCCATTTTTAATTGCGTCCAGCTTCCTTTGCAGCATGAGTGAAAACCTCTGAATATGTAGCATGACTTGAAACATGTTCACTACAACCCAAGAAATTCCTAGTCCATGACCCATTTATTGTTGACCACGACCCAAGAAATTCCTAGGCCGTGGTTCTTCATTGTCGACCATGACCTAAGAAATTCCTAAGCCGTGGGCATCAAATTTTGGAAACGCTGTGGTGGCCTCGCCCCCGGTGTAAATGAACTCCGAAAAAGGTGAAAAATAACATGTAGGATACATGCACTGATAATCCCCATACAAAAACTCGAATAAAATGACATTTTGTTTTTCAACTTTTCAAACATCGAATGCGGACTTTTTCTGAGGATTACCCCTTTTTGCAACTTTTTGCAACTTCGTGAGAAAACACTATATAAGTGTTTAAGACTACTGTTTTACACGTTGAATTTTCAGTTTTCCCCTCCCCCTTTGAGCCTCTCTTGGGTATATCGAAATAATCTCAAAAACGCATTCAGGAGATTTGAAAATATATATTTTGATACGTTACGCGGTAGTTTCCCGAATTTTCAGTTTTGCTCCTCAATAGCGGGTTTTCGAATGAAAATTTCATGAAAATGAATTCAGCGCTTTTGAAAACCCCCGAATGCCAAGTTTCAGATGTTTGGCCAGCTAGATTTTCGGAGAAACCACTGTGCGCGTTGGTGCTCACACACTCGTATGCCGACCACTTTTGAAACTAAAAACCACAGCCTGCAGCTTCGGTGTTTGTATCTCCTCTCGTTCATTAAATAAATAATGATGACTATAGTTGCACACCCACCCGTAACGAGAGATTTGAATTTTATCTCAATACCTACGAACTTACTCGCGTCATTATTTTGAACTTTCTTTGACACAACTTGCTCGTTATGTAAACCTTGCAATTTTTTTTCGATGTAATTTCTCGTTGGCTTTCCGACATCGAATAACTAGATAAAAGTAATACCAACTTACCCAGACACTATTGAATGAGGTATATTCATTATCTTACAAAAAACGATTTAAAAAAAAAAAAAAAAACGTAACAGGCTTCCCAAGCGGGCAATAAATTATATTTACCTACCTGGGTACTTAAAACAAATGATAGGATCTCACAAGAAATGAACAAATAAATATTTAAACGAACGTACAAATGTAAATGGTACGAGTCTTAAAACCTATAGTTAAATTAGTTATACTGCAAAGGCATAAAAGAAATATATATACAAAAGTATGCGATTTTATGGTATGGTAGCTATCACCAAACTGCAACATCAAGCGTCGAGACAGCCGAAGAACATTGTGTAAAGGCTCTGGAGGTCCAGTTACACGAATGACTCGCCAACGAAAATGGTGACATTTATGTTTTTGACGTTAACATCAATTCGTAGCATACAAATTCCTGTTTTGTCGTTTTGTCTTTGAGGGCTGCGTGACAAGGTACCGTTACCTATGAACAGGATGTCGAAGAAACGTTTTTTAGTCGTCAAAATCAAATTTTACGCTTACATTATCGGTCAATATATTGCGGCTAGAGTGCCTTAAGCAGATATCAGTATTCGTATCATATCGCAGATATTTTGACTTAGAGGACTCCGTGTGATATTTCCAATATTACTTCTTTTGCATTGACGTTTCATAAGAATGAAGCAATATTGCTCCTTTTTATGTCTAGCCTTTCTCTTGAAATGTCCAAATCCAGTAAACATTTATTCATTTTGATCTCACTCGTCCACTCCCGCCATGGAAAATTGGACGTACTAAATGTCGCCAGTCTCCGGATCTAGACGCTAGACGTTAAGTTGCTGAAACTTCCACCAGGTCACCTATTTCCCGATGCGCAAAATCCCGCCAGTTACCCGGGTAACTAGAGGGGAATCAAGGGTAACTGACGAGTTTCTGAGTAATCTGAGGGTAACCGCGGGTCGCAAGTGGGCAACTTTTCCGCGGGTAACTAGAGGATAACTGATTGCGTATCGGAATGCGCAAAATCCCGCCAGTTACCCGGGTAACTAAAGGTAAACCAAGGGTAACTGATGGGTTTCTGGGTAATCTAAGGGTAACCGAGGGTTGAAAATGGGTAACTTTTCCGCGGGTAACTAGAGGGTAAATGATTGCGCATCGGGGTTGTCCTTATTTGTGTAGACATGCCACATGTGCATGTTGTTTTGTATGTGATACAGTGCCGTCAATTATTTCTTTCAGGTCAGGAAAGTAAATAATTTTAATAGTTCGTTTTACGAAGTATGAGTATTGTTACCTTTGAGTCATAGGGTTGATATACTGGGTGGTTTACAAATTGGTCCCTCCACTTTTTTTTCTTTTTTTTTTAACATTAAGTCGGATCTTTACGGGACAGAAGTAGATCTTCAAAGGACCACGTCGAGTTTCTTTTCGGGTAAATAAAAGTTTCCTCTCCCAGCAGGGGGGCTTGAACCTACCACTAGCTTTGGAATCTTCAATGGAAAGGTACCGAAAAAAATATTGAAACAGAGGTTCCTTGGATTTCTGATCATCAACTTGACTTGAAAAATTGAGCAAACTATTTGGAATATATAATCTGAAAACGTTCCGCAAAGAAACGTTACCATCCTGATGTAGTTGCATATTCCTCTTTAGGCAGTCATTCGTTCCATCACCTTTCAACAGGCTGACACGGAGAATGCCGAGCGAAACCGAGAATGTACGACTAGAAAAGGCATCGGAATGCGAGTACGCGCATCGACGCAGTCGCCTAGACGACACATCCATGCAACGATATCCTTCTGTATAACGGTCGGACTCTTTTTTTTTTTGGACATTATTTGGAATAATTTATTCAAATAATTTCATTAGTCGCGGATTTGAGCCTCAAATTTAATACTTTACCTTAGAAATGGTCGGAACTGACTCTAGCTTGAAAAAGTGAACGAAGTATCAAAATAAGGTTTTTCTTTGGAATGGCCCATTTTTGATTCCAAATATCGTACACTATTTCCCATCTGGCCCTGATTTGGGTTTCAAATTCAATATTTACCCACGTCAGTGAATGTCCAAAATTGAGTTGGGTTAAAAAAATATTAACGTATGGGTTTCGAATACCTCCATTGCAGTTACACTGAGTTTTCTGGGTAGCTGATTCTGAATGCCAAACTCTATTCATGCTGCGGCACAGAAAACCCCGCCATATGTCGATAAAAATGTTTTTTTCTGTGCTTTATCGAAGGGAAGTGACAGTACCCACACATTTACATCATTCGATTCGAGATGAACCATTTCCCTGTCACGGAAAACAGACTTATGAGATTTACTGTTTTATGGGCTCTTATGGCGGAATGGTTTCAATTTTTCTCTCTGACTTTATTGTGGGGTTTTAGGTGCTGCATCATATTTTCGATCTAGTGCAAATATGGACCTGTATAATTCAAACTGCATCTCTAATAGGGGATGGAGGAATATATTTAATTAAAATATCTAATAAAATACCGTAAGGTTTTTTTTTTAATTTTTAGTAACGTTTGAAATACTTTATTACATTTTGTATCAGAATACTTGCGCTAAGCCACTATCTCCCATTTTTTTGAAAATTATCTTCATTGACATGAGCAGGAAACTTGAGAAGGATGGGATTACAAGCATAAATTCGTTGGGTAAAATTGAAGTTTCTTGCCTCTGTACTACACAGTGTGTCAGAGAACGATTTTCAGAAAAAATGAAGTTCACTTGACCTGAAACAGCGGAGAAACGATTAAAAAGTGTTTCCTTGGCTATCGCTTTTGATTATTGCATCAAATTCTGAATCCAGCCCTAATTTTGGTTTCCGGGATCCAAAGTTCGTAATAAAACTTTTCATTTTAACAATGTTTCATTTTAAAATAAGTATTTTTTGCATTGAATCGTAAGTGGTGACTGTTACTGAAGAAAAGAATCGAAGATCCTCTGTTTTTCACTGTGTGAAAACCGACGAGAGAAGATCCGGGCCCAGGGAAAAATTAAAGGAAAAAAGTGAAGAATATGCATTTTTCTCCGAGCTGCCTAGGAAACCACAATTTTACGAATTTTGCACTCAAACACCCCCTCCCCCTCCATCAAAAAAACGAAAACATAAAAAAAATTTAGCCGAAGAAATATTGAATATTCGGTCCACAAAAAAGTTTGGAGCCAGGGAGAACCCGTTATTCCTCTTCCTTCCCGTCAATCCTATTCGCTATATTCAGCGGATTGGAAGATCACTTTAAATGAAGTGAAATTTAGCTACTTCGGATGAATAAAATTAAATCCGTATTGAATTTATGAGATTTCTCAATTACTCATGCACACATGTGTAAGGGTTGTGGAAGGGGAAATGCCTAAGGAGTGAAATCAAAAATCCTCAAATATATACTGCTTTGAATGAAAAGTAAAGAAAAATAAAACTGATTGAAACATTGAAAAAACTGTCCAGGCGTTTCCGTAATAGGCTAGCTTTGAGTATCTTATTACATTTTTACATAGCCATATTTTTGCAGTCAACTTGATTATACTAAAATTTAAGAGTAGGAATTTTTTTCTGAAGCATGGATTCACGGAGTCCAAGTTACCAGGACCTCTGATATCAAAAGTCAAAAAAAATCTTATTTCGATGCTTCATTCAATTTTTCAAATCGGAGTCGTATATGTCACTCTCTTTCCGACTATATTATTTAGATATTGTGCCGAAATTCATTCCCAATGAAACATCTGATTACGTTATTTTAAAACAAAAAGATGTTCCACAAAATCTCCGTTTCGATGCTTTGCTCAATTTCTTAAAAGCTGATTTCAGCCACTTTTGAAAAGAGTACGAGTACCTAACCGATTTTGACATAGAGGCCTATATCGGATCCAAATTAAAAGTCTAATAAATTTATCGAGATAAGCAACCCGAAAAACCACTAACTCCATATTCATGGCCCGATCTTTTAAAGCCAGATCGAGACTACGAGTAGATCAAAGGTCTGATACGATATCTGAAATCAGCGATCCGAGAAATCAGATTTCGATACATGTTCAATTTTTCAATCTTAGTCAATTTTCTCATTTGGACAGAAAAAATGTTGAATTTGCGGTCCAAATCAGGGTCATAAGTCTGGTGAGACATTCAAAATCAGCACCCCTTCCTCCCCCACAAAAATCCAATTTTGACAATTTGTTCAATTTTTTGAGCCAATTTAATTTTGTCCCATTTTGGAACTGAATTTACCCTAAAAGAAATACATCCACGACAAAAGGCGCAGTTTTGGCGATTAGCGCAGCAGCAATTTTGTAAAAATGAGTGAAAAAATCGATTTTGAGATTATGACTGATTCTAATAAGAAAACTTGTGTACTTCCTTGTGGTTTTTGTCACAACGCTTATGTAGCTTCGTTCTCGCGTGAGATCGAAAAAAGTGTCTCGAGAAAAAGGGACATAGATGTCGAGTCCAGTGTTACTAGATCACAAATTTTGTTGACGCTATATTTTTTTCAAAAAAAATGCCAAAGAGAGCTAGATGTTCTTTCAAATTGTGCTAAAGACAGAGTTGAATTTTTTCTGAAGGGAGTTGAAAAATTAGGCTACTTTGTTGTTTGTACTCTCTTTAAATGATGGAAAACAAAAAAGTTGATCAGAATTTTGAAATTATAATATTCATTATATAAATATGAGAACTTGGATACTTGGAACAATTTTTTGGCGCTAAAATCTTAGAATCACAAGCCTAATATGGTATAAAAGATGTCATAACATTGTATGGCGCTGAAATTTCAGAGTCAGCAATCCATTTACAATTTATAGGCAGTCCCTCAAAGAATGCGCAAGTTCTGAGTTTCGTTTCGTTCAGTTTGTTCATTACACTACTCAACAGTTTGAGATTTAGTAAAAAAACAATGACATGAGAATATATGATTCTATGAATATTTTCAACGAGGAATTTAATGCCGATGTTAATTGAGTAGCCTAGAATCAAAACTCACTTTTGCCATTTCACTTCGAGAGCGCCAATCGGCAAAATACTGTACACGGGTGCAGGAATATCTTTGCTGTGCCTGCGAAAGTGGAGTATTCACTTCAAAGGCGCAAGTCGGCAAAATACTGTACACGGGTGCAGGAATATATCTTTGCTGCGCCTGTGAACGTGGAGTATGTTATACACACTCCACATTCACAGGCCCAGCTTAGATTATAGTTCATTTCTTTCTTATTTTTTATCTTAAATGCGAATTTTAGTATCATCAAGATGATTCCACTGATCAAACAACTATGCGCGTTCAGTATTATTATCAGCATCAGTGTAGTTATTCGTAGACGAGAAAAAGGAATAAAACGAGAAAAATTTGATAAAATTTTAATTTTGAGTATGGAAACCGAAAGGTTCTCGAGAAAAATGGTTAACGCCATCGTATTCAGCATTTAAAATATAGCTAAAATCATACAATCTCATTCCATTATTTTTTATGCTGTGGTCTAGTGTTAGTATTCATTTTATTCATTAGTATTCGTTCCCGATGTTTTTATACTTTCATATAAACTAGAAGACCAGTGCTGTTTCGCAGCATTAGTCGTTATTGGAAGTATAATTGCTAAAGCTGAGAACCAATCAGAATGAAGCAAGTGTTTTTTTTTTGTTTTTCTTTAATCTAGGTACCATTTTTTCCCCTTGTACAATCATAACAGATGAAGTTGAATGTACACTCATAACTGTCCTCAGACTCAACCGAGTTGAGTGGTCACAAGTTCAAATGAAAGGTTTTGATCCACTGAGTGTTCTTAGAGCAAAACAAATTCTTTACCTCAATTAGAACCTGAGATATACATCTTTGAGTCAAGAAAAATTTTGAAAATATCAAAAGTCAAGTTGAATGTTCACTCACAACTGTCCTCAGACTCAACCGATTTGAGTGGTCACAAGCTCAAATGAAAGGTCTTGATCCGCTGAGTGTTCTGAGACAAAAATGAACATTGATACATTAATTAGAACCTGAGGTACTGATGTTTGAGTGGAGGAAAAGCTTGGAAAAATCATAAATTAAATCGCGTTTGAGTATAACTTGAGTAAGGTCAAAGTTAAGAATACTTGATGGCATATGTACATATTATACCTTTCATTAAAAAAAAAAAAAAAAAAAAAAAGCAAATCGGCTGGGTAGAACGGCCGGACGAACTCGTATTAGTTTTCATCAATTCTTTTAATATAATAGATAAACTGAACTTTTTGTATAAAAGGTACATAGATGTCGATTTTGTTCTATACTTTTTTACATGGATCCTGAGATATCAAAATGATTAATTTCAATGCGGTTACCCGTTTTTGATGGTGCCCGACCCATTCCAATTATTCTCGTTTTTCATTTCAGCTCTCCATTGTTCCCAAAATTTGCATTTTCACTTCGGGAAACTTTAAACCTTATTTCGGTAAAATAAGCTTTTTGAGTACTCAAAACGTTTGAATTCTTCTTCTCCGTCGAGTTTTTCATACAAGGGCTTGTTGGAATGTTGGAAAGGTAATTCTCTCTAGTTTATTGGACTGTGCTTAATTCCATACCGACGCAGCTACGTTCCTTTTCTCGTGGACGTCCACATATATTGTCCTTTGAATATCTATTTTGGCCCCGTGAAGATCTGACTTCGTGTTCAAAAAAAAAAGTGGGGGACCAATTTGTGAAACACCATGTATATAGGTTATCGCTGAGAGGTAAGCCACATTTATAGTTTTTTTTTTTTTTTTTTCTTCAATAATAATAATTATTATTTTTAATTTTGGGCTCACGGTGCTATTCGACCAGACCATTTCAATCATTGCACCAGGTAGAGAAGCTGGAGGGATCGCTCCTCTACAAACGCGTTCTAAGTACTAAAGTTGAGTCAACTCGCTCGATTCCAGTTTTTCCTTCTGTTTTCTTGGTAGGCGGGGAGGGGAGGTGAACCTTGTCTAGTCAATATTCGGCACATTCGCCTTACATACGATGTAGACATGAGGTTAAAATTGGAGAGAAGAGTTTTCTCACCTTTGGCATCGGAAGTTTCAGTTCCATGAAGATTTCGTGTCTGTACGTCTTGCCTTTTTGTATAGGGCAACCGACTTTCGTGTTGTCTGGCATGGAATACAACCCGTCACAACCTCCGGTTCCATCAATTCCTGGGTAACCATGCTTCATGCCCGCCATTGTGACATATAGTGAAATTGTGAAATCGTCGTGGTCGGAATCTGAAATGTGATATCGAAATGCGGAATTACATAGGTACCTGACTGATTCATTCAGCATCACATCATGTTGCTAGATTTGGTACATTTGTACCGGATCTGGTAAATTTCAACTTTTCTAGTACAGTGCAGTGGAGGCAAAAGTGGAGGATTACCCGTGAGGCCGGCCGTGGCCTGGAACGTTCTAGATTTTCGAGGACGGCGAATTTTTCGAAAACGTTAATAATAATGCAATAGTACATGGCGGTTTCTTATGGATCATAGGGGCGGTAAAAATTTTTTGGCCTAGGGCAACTAAGCCCCTTAATCCAGCACTGGTACAATGTCTGGTGATTTCAACTATTTTTGTATGTTTTAGCCCAATTTTATCATTCTTGGTAGAATCTGATACATTTTCTGGTACGTTTTGTCATTTTTTGGTTCGTTTTGGTATATTTAATATATGATTCAGCGGATTTTGGTACGTTTTAAAGATTTCGACCGTAAATCTTTCTTCTACATTTTGATACAAAGATCACACATTTTTGCGGTACATTTCATTTAAAATCTAGTACAATCTTGGACAATGTCTTGGTGGTACATTTTTCGTCTTCCCATCTACGGCAATACTATGGTCACAAAATCGGTCGGGTGGTTGTAAGCTCCAGCCAATCGCGGGCTGTCGTTTCAACACGAACGCTGCAAAATTGGTGTGGTGGGATGTATGGCGATGCACGCATGCCAAAGTGGCCCCAATGACACCGCACCCCCGGCCACAGGAACTACCCTTTCGAGTATCGCGTCAGTGACCGGTTAGGTAGCGACGTAATTTATTGCGAACTAATTTTTAGCTCCGTTTCAGTCACAACCCATTGTTTCTACCGTTCTTCATCATTCACGTATCCAATGAAAAATAATCGAAGTATAAGTTTTGTCCTCCGAATTGCGATAACGTGAAGGAATTATTCTTACCGGCGGTGAAGATCATGTTCCAAGTCATATTCGTTCCTCTCTTCAATGGACAAGGTGGTTTAACGCAGTTCGTTATTTCGACCGATTCTGGGAGTAGAACGTCTGTGGATCAAAATTAAAGCGATATCAGTTTAATTAACAAGAAGAGATAGTCTGACGAGGAAAGTGAGACCAACTCCCCACTGGAACTTCGAATACCAATCAAATTATCGAGAAAGAAAACGCGTGAAAAATTGTCTGGCGGAGCTAATACCCGGAAGTCAATGCAAAGGCCCACAAATTTAGCGAAATTGAATTTGAAAAGGGTATGTCGGAAAATATTCTATTAAATGGACGCAGTTAAGCGTAACAGAACCAACCGACCATTTTTTGACAAAGTGAGTTATTAGGTATCGTTGGAAAGAGCGTAAAACGTAGAATTTTTCAAAATTGGGCCCCGATTCAAAAATGAGCACTCACGTTGAAGAAAGCTTATCAGTAAACGCTATGTCATATAGTTTCTACACATGGCTCTTGAACTTCCAATTACGTGTTCTCAAAAAACAGATTTTGTCGGTTGGTTCTGTTACGCTTAACAGCGTCCAAATGAAGCTTCGTATCCTCGTATCTGATTCGGCAAACCTGTTAACTGTATGCAGAGATCCCCAAGCAGGTAGCTTATTACTGTAACTAATTATTGCGAGTTTCCCGGTCCGGAAAATTAGAATGTTTTTTTCTGTTCTGCGGACTCACTTCTCCGACTTGCTTCTCTACAACGCATAGTAGCGTAGTCAGCGTAGAGTTCTAGGGGGATCTGGTCTTGACCAAAGGGAGAGAGGGAGTTGGAGGGGATGCTAAAATGAGAAACCCATTACCTGACGAAGTCCCAAGGGGGTTCAGACTCCCCCCGGAGCTACGCCACTACTACAGCTTGAGCTTTCTGCGTTCCCGCGAAATATCATATGTGATGAGAGCTCAGAAAAGGGACCTTAAGGTTAAAAATATCAAAATTGATTTTTTGATTTACTCTTATAGAAAATTTTACGCTGAATTCAATGGCGCCAATCCCAGTCTTCTATCTCAAAAACTCACGGAGTTAGGCTGATTTGAAGATCATTATTATAAAAAGGTTCGTTTTGAGAAGAACAACTTTAAAGTTTTAAGAGAAAAAACTGATTTTTCGCTTACTTTTGTTATTCCTTGACAAAGTTATTCATTGATGTTTCATTTTTTATTTACTCATTTTTATATTACTTGTTAAAAAAATTTGTTTTTAAAAACTTTTTTATTCAACATAATATACAAAAGCAATAAAATTCTTAAATTATTTCTCTTAAATTAGAGTCCGGTTTACAATAAGGTAAAATATGTTTTTAATATAATATCTTCTCTTCCCGCAGAAGAAAAAAAATAGAAAAATTGTTTCAAATAGGTACCCGATTAATTATTCGACAGTTTCGTCGATGATATGTAGATAGCACACACGAGTTGAATCTCCAAAGATTTTATCAGTGTCAAATTAAAGTCCCCCCCCCCATTTTATGGCTAAACTAAAATACGGAAACTGAATTCGTATAAGAAGCCGATGCATGGATGCTGGCAGATTTATTTCCGAAAGAGGCCGAGACAAGCTTCTAATGGGAGGTGAACTCTTTTACCAAGAATAAATACATCACATTTTTCGGTAAAATATCGCATATCCCACGTAAAAGTGCTATACCGAACTTGAGAAACATACTGAGAGCTACTCGAAACAGTATTTTTACAAATTGGAATAATTAGCGTACCCACTTCTTCCGGAGACAGTCAGATTTTTTGGAGGGAGAAGGAGACAAATTATGTGGAAGTCATCAAAAAAAAAGAAAGAAAAAAAAAAAAAAAAAGGTATTAAACCTACCTAATAAGATGGTCCCGAAAGGCGTTTTTCAAATAACTAGTTGGGCTCCCAACAAAAAATACTCTAGCCAAAATAATTTTTATTTGAAATTGACGTATATACTTAGGAGTCGTACACCCGGGGCGAAGTTTAACATAAGATATTGCTAGAAAAATTCCAATTTTGCTTTAAAAAACTATAAAAAATAAATTTGACCAAAAATATTGGTTCGACTCAAAAAAGTTGGGTGCCATTTAATCGCCCATCAGGAAAAAGACTAATTCACAACAAAAAAAATTTCAGCACGCATGAAGAATATTTTGCACATACATTTTATAAAATCCTATCATTATCAGAAAATCACATCACATTAAGAAAATTGCACGGCTGAAATAATAAATTCACGGTATAATTAAATTAATAATCACGGCATGAAATAATTGTTTTACACATAAGGTACCGACTGGTAATATGGGCCCCCTGAGAGGGAATCACTCTGGTGAGCCAGGTTTTTGTTCTTTTGACAATGTATAAAGTGGTAAGTGTAGTGGGGCCAATATAATATCAGAATATGTGCACAAACACTTCAGAAAGTTAAGTTACAGATGGGCATGGGTGTTCAATTTTTTCTGTAATGCTAAAAAATGGGGGGGAATCAGGAAATACATCATTCTTTTTCGGTGATTGATTTTTCTTATTACACTGGTAAACAGTGGTTTTGGTGCCGAGGATTTTATAACAGATTTTAGGTATTTTTGGGGCGCTGAATTCAAATACAACATTAGTTTTTCTCGATCAGCTCTAGTGAATGTAAATTATAAAAGCCCCGTTCAGTATCTTACTACGTTTCTTCCAGTACATTAAAAGTTTTCTCTCATCATTCATGCCATGTCCTCTTTTATTAATACAACTCTTGGGAGCGAAACTTTCTGAATAAAGTTTTATATTGGACCATCCAGCTACCTATGTAGAGTAAAAGCGATAATTATGGACCACCCCAACTTTTTTTATCAATAACTCGGCTCAAAATTATACTGTTTTAAATAGCAATATGTTATTAAAAGGTGAAGTATATAGTCTATAGTGTTATGGATCAAAACATTTTTTTTTAACTTTTTGTAAATTACCCAACTACCGCAAGTTTTGTGAAACTGAAAATTGAGGTGTTAAGTATAAATATGAACCACGTTAAAAAATTCAAAAAATCATAAAAACCATTCTACCCTGAATATAAAAATTTGTGAGGCGCGCTGTGAAAAGGTGTCATGTCGGAGAAATTGTTTTTCAGTTTTTGGTAGAATCTGATAGAGCACAAATAAGGACCTGACTTTCAAAACACGCTTAGTCCAAAATTACCGAAACTGAAATTTTAGCGCTGTCTGGTTGAGAAGAAGAAAATACATATTCCAGCGTTCACCGCGAATTTTTATCTCTATTAAGAGGCGAGTTATATGCGTTCAAAGCACTGATACGGCAATGATAGTAAATCACAGACATACATACGACCTTAGTTGCATTTGTTTTTTAATTTCCCAAACTTCTGTGTTTCCACTAAGGACACTTTGGAAAGTCAGCTCTTCAAATGTATTACCTCCATTTCAAAAAAAAATAAATCAAGTCTCTAGCTTTCAGTACAGATTGAAATAAAAACAGTAGCTGAAGCTTGAGGATGTGAAATCTTAAGTCTGAGAAAAATGCGTTTAAAGATATAGAACAGAAAAATACCGGAAAAAATCGATGTTTCGGCGTCTCCTGCGCCAATCCGTCTCAGATTTTATTCCGATGACCTGCGAATATGTACCAAAACATCCTGCAAAGTTCACACAGGCAGTCGATGCATATGTAAGTAGAAGAATACAGATTTGAAGATGATAGTCCGTATGAAGAACAAGTGAAAGGTTTGTTTTGAAAAACTGATAAGTCCGAAAACGATGTTCTCTGCAAGACTATACATTTGAAAACAATGGACTTATCGGTATCGCGATAATTACTGTGCGCAGTTATGGTAATGATGTGCGCACAAATGTAAACAAGATCGACGCGACTTATGGTACCTTTTCCAAATACCAGCCTGTAGATTTTAATTAGTTTGTAGACTTGAAATATCACATCCTAGACAACTCTACTCCCTACTGTACACCGTGGTCAGGTGTGTCTGGGAGCAGTTTCCCCAACTTGAAAACACATTTTGTGCTGTAGGGCAACATTCACTTTTCCGACGGTACTTTTTCACCGAGTGCCTCATATTTTTCAAATATCACATGTATAAAAAGAGTAGAGTTTTTTGCTAAGTACATACTGTCGTGTTTTTTTTTCAGTTTCTTCACGTTTAATAATCTTCGAAATAAATGAACTTCAATATTCAACAAATTTTAACTATACGTATGAGCTGATAACATGGTGAAAAATAAGCAACTTCACACAGCGTCTAAAGAATTGAACTGGAGTACCGAAAACTGGGTAGAATAATGTTGTTTCAATGTCTAGTAACATGTTTCGGGATTAGTTCGCCAGGAGCGCTAGCCGTAGTTCCTATAAGGGCGTGGTCCATGTTTCTACCTTTGTTCGTAATTATACCTTTTTTACTCTACATTAAACAGAATGTGAAAGTTTAGTACACTATTGGATAACACGTAAGCTCGTAAGTTATGAAATATAAAAGACCAAAACAAATAATAACTAGAAAAAGTGTTATAGGAGAAAAAAATGAAAATTTCCGGTGGGAAATTGGCTGCCTTAGGGAAAATTCCCCCGTTGTCCTTTTCCTGACGTTATAAGCCTGAACAACCGACAAAATTAGATTCCAAGTAGGCACTTTACTTGACACCTAGGTATAGCTGAGGAGTGTGTATTAGCAGCACGCCGCCATATTATAGTCAACATGGGCGAAACCAGGACAGGGCTGTAGGGGCTGTAGCCCCTCCGAATATTTTCAAAATTAAACTTCTGTAGAATTTTAAGCTAAAAATTACAAGTTAATTGTTTTACTTTTTCGTAGAAAGTTTGCCCCCACTTTTCTTTGGTTCAACCCCTTCCAAAGGTGATTCCTGATTGCGCCTGTGATAGTAAATTATGCAGATTTACGCTGCCGGAGTTGGACGATATTGAAAGCTTCCACGAAGGGTCTCTCGAAGCCGTCTATGCGAGATTTTCTTTTTTTTTAATTACGAACCTCGAAGCCTAGCATGGTTCAACTTGAATAAGCTTTTATATCGACTTACTTCCTGGACATTGTTTCACTTCTAAAGCTGTAGTCGATGAACACAAAAAAACCAAAATTACGCCGAAGAGGTACGGCAACATTTTTTCTGTCTAAACTGCTCGGTAACGGGTCAAACTCACGGTTCTTTTCTGTATTTTTTCTTATTTTTTTGCGCGCGCGAACAAGCAAAAATGAAGAATTGTTTTTTTTAATACTTCTCTTTATAAGTTAGGAGGATGTTTCAACCTTCGGCTGTGATTTCAAAATACAGTAATTTAATATTTTCGGTTTACCTGCAAATACTAATTAAAGTACGCCCTTCTGTTGTACAAAACCGGCGGCTACTATCATTCGATAATATGTTGCCGGTGGTGCGATTAAATTTCCAAACTATACGAGCTCATATAGGCAAACACCTACACTTTATTTGTCGGAAAATGTGAGTAGTTGTCAACAGCGTGAGAAAAAATTTCCAGTCAATTAAGTACGGAGTTTTCAACGATAGTTCTAATTGAATCGTATATTTCAGAAACCACGTAAGTCCAAAAAGCTAAACTTTTTAGGAACAAAATAAAACAGTTTACAGCCTTCTAACGTGGTTTCTGCAGCACTCGATGCATTAGTAGTGAGAGTAAACATTACCACACAAATAATCTCTGCACATTTGCGCAATATCTATCGGAGTTTCAATGTGCTGGACTTAGTTGGTATCTCGCGTAAATACGTGTGTTATTTCATAATAACTCAGAATTCAGGGTTCTAGAAGCCTTTTAAAAAGAAACTAATTGTTAGTGATTTCATTAACTTATAATAAATTTATTTCAACTCGTTCAAAAAGGTGCGCAATAAATCTAAAAATTAGAAACGTGAAGTATTCGGCTCCAATTCAGTTTGCGGAACCAACTTGCTTCATAAATATGTAAATGCATATTTTTTAGGTCATCTCTAATCCCATAAATGATGAAAAATATTTACGTTTCAGAAAAATCCCTGCGTCTTGAGCCACATTTCATTTTGCCTAGTTTACATAACTTTTGAGGTAAAAATGCAAATTTTTACATATTTCATGTCTTTCGTTTTTTTCCCATATATTTTGCCAAATTAAAAGAAAAATCTTCCAAAATACGGCTATTTTGCGTTTCATCCTTGTGGAAAAAAATCGACTCGTGTTAGGAGAGAAAAAAAAAATGTAACCTCTTTACTTGCAGGAACGTACCGAAGAATTTGTGTGTGTGTGTGTGGGGGGGGGGGTCATTGTTGAAGTCCCAACTGACTCAACTCAAAATTCCCAAGTTATCAAAAGTTTTTTGTATTGGCCTTTTAAAAAAAACTTTTATTTGTTGGATTTTCCCAACTTTTGATCCATCTACTAAAATTTCCCAACTCCGGTGTGGAGGCTTAGGGCAAGCTGTCCCCGTGCCCCCTTATTTTTGCCCCTGTAAAAAACAGAAAAGTACAACTGTCCAAATTTCCCAACTTATTCAAATTCATTCAAATTCAAAATAGCCTTTATTATACGTAGTATGCTAAAGGATGCAGTTAACAGTGATATAACTATTACATTACGCTCCCTCCGACACGAAGTTAGTCCGAATGATTTAGCTCTTCATGATGACAATTCAGTTCAGTGGTTGAAATTCCCATGGAAATTTCTATTAACAACATGGATGCAGACTGCAGTCGCGCAGGGCCCAGCAAAGATCAAGATCAATGAACTCATGGCTGTGAGACATGAAAATGCTCTCCCGTGGTTGCAGATCCGTCTGCCACATGTTTCATTTCAGAGTTTCAGTCTAAATTTCACTTAACGGAACTCGGATTTTCTGTAGAAACCGATTTTCGAAATTTTGGGACTAACGTTGTTTCTGAACTATGTGGTTCAATTACTAAACCGAAGTTTTTGTCGATGACTCGTAAAAGAGTAAAATTAAAAAGCGTTTTGGTTACACGTTTGAGACACTTATACTTACCTGCTTTACGAAGCATCGATAAGCGAATTCACTAGGCGCTTCTGCACGAGAATATAATGGAGTGTGTATCTAACTATACATAAGTAGGGCCAAGGTATTTATAAGGCCAGGAAGTCAAGAAAACGTCAGAAAATTTCAAGGAATTTACCAAAAGGTCAGGAAGAAATTAGTAAATTCCCATCCAGTGGAAGATTATGTAGGCAATCCCATAACTCTAGGCAATAAAATTTTGGAAACTTCTTGTTCCAGTCGATTTTATCCGTGGGTACGGTTATTTGGGAGCCGTAGATGCCAAAAACATGCGTCAGTCGTATGGCATATCCCTGGATGATGCAGGAAACCTTGAAATAAAATTTTCAGAGGTTGGCCAAAAATAACTTGAGACTGATGCTCGTTCTCAAGTATTTTTTGGGCTAACCTATTTTATATTCAAAATAAACTGATTAACTTAATCAAATTTTATTAACGAAATAAATAACTCATTTTTTCTAGTTAAAATTTTACATGTCAAGTAAATACGTTAAAAATCGGAAATACTCCTACGCGGAAAATTATTTCGAGAAATTCTTCGTCTGTGATTGGATTCATCCTCTCTTGTCAACGTCCACATGTAGTTCCCCATCATGGGATGCATCCCAGTTATCTTGATAACGCCTCTCCATCTCTGTCCCCCTTTTCAATAATTTGATAAATACTAATTTTTGAAAATCTAAAGTTGTTGGACCTTTTAGTTCATCCCTTTTTGGAGGATAGAAAATTGTTTCTTTCAGAAAGATACTAGATACTATACGAAATGAAGAACCAGCTTTTTCACATCTCGATCCGTCTTTTTGGTCAGAAATAAAAATAGAGAACGGATTTTATTAGACATCTTGTATCTTAAAACAATAAATTTGAAATTTACAAAATGTATTTCATAAAATATTTCGAACCTCTAGTATTTTACAAGAAGACCTCGTGAAGCTCTATACCTGGATTCTGTTCCGGCGAAATAACGAAAAATTAATTGTGTATATTGAAAGTGGCTATTTTTGAAAAATATCGAAAGCTGGAGATCGAGTGAACATTTTGCTAAAAACAGTTTATTACTGACGGGGTACACTGAAGCTTTATCGGCCAATGTGGTCAAAATCGAAAAGGTCAGGAGCCACCGCTGGTCGAACTAACACGGAATGACCTGTGCCATGAGTAAAAATATTTCAAGGTCGGCCAGTCATAGGACAATATTTTGACATTTTTTGAAATTTCGCATCCAACATTTGAACGGCTAAATACAACCTTTAAACCGTATTTAACATCCAAACTCCAACTCTTTTTTTTCGTTCCACTCACCCATCCCGCACACCCTACTGAGTAGACGGGCATTGCAGACGCTGTCTTGATAGCTTATTGATCTATTTTGTTATGCTCGTGTATTTCCACTTAGTAATCTCATTTCGAATAAAGGTCGTCGTCTTTAGCAAACATGCACGCTCTTTTATAAATGTTATTCTCGATTCGTCTATATGAAGCAATGATAACGATAAGAATGATAATGAATCGAAATTTGAGCCTTCAACTGATCGAAATACGTGTAATTAGGTACTAAAAATTTCTCGCATTTTTATGCTCGTAGAAATACGTATGTATTTCACCATTCAGCTGATACTACCTTGACTCAAAAGGGACTGGAATCGGAAAAATAAACGCAGGGACGCACCGAAGAGTTTTTCTGGGGGGAGGGGGTAAAAATTGTGAAAGTCCCTACTGACTCAACTCAGAATTCCCAGGTATCAAAGCAAAAACAAAAAAAACCTTTTGACCTGTTGGATTTTTCCAACTGACTCAACTCAAAATTCCGAAGTATCAAAGCAAAAGAAGAAAAATCTCTTTTGCCTTGTTCGGTTTTACCAACTTCTCAACTCAATTCCCAAGTATCAAAGCAAATAAAAATAATATTTCAACTTGTTGGTTATTCCCAATTCACCTGACTGAAATGGTAAATTTTCCCAACGGCTGAGGAAAAAATTCCTACAGGTGGGGAGTGTAAGTTGCCCCCCCGTCCCCTATCAGCACGTCCCTGAATATTTTATTAACTCACTCGTTTCTCAGATTTTCGATCTTAAAAGAGCCAATAACGTTATCTCATATATCATGATAATCATTTTCATTGTCTGGATTTTTTCTTCACAAAATTTTATAATTCTCTGATTTAAAAAAAAATAAAATTCATTTTTAAGCCAAAACAATGTTCATCCAAAAAAACATTTTTTTCTTACAGCACGAAAACTCGTATAAAAATGAAGAGAAAAAAAAAGTGCAAGGCAATAACTAGTGTGTGGATTGTAGGAAAAGAGGAGGCAATGTCTGTGGGACAAAATACTGATGTTCATGTTAAAATCTCTTCGTAAAATAGACACATTTTTCTTCTTGAATTTATCAGTGTTCAAATATTTGTTGTAAAGACATGATTTTTGAGTCGCGTTTTGTTAACACTTTAGGGATCTTCGATTGTTTTTTTCTTCTTTTCTTTCTCAAAACTTGAAAAACGGATAACGTACAGATTTATGCTAACCGTAGGCGCGTCAAAAAGTGCTGAGTTTTGACTCAATGATGATACTTTTGTACTAGTGTATTCGGACTCGGAATCAAAAGGGCTGACACCGGGGGGCAGATTTAAGAACTTGCCTTGTTTGAGTAAGCAAATAAATCGCTCCCAATGACATGTACAGGTGGTGATACGATGTTTTAAATTTTGAAAAATGTAGAGTTATTCTCGGGGAAATTTTTAATGAAATCATTTTTCTACAACATGACTGGAAATTAAAATTGTGATAAAAACAAACTAACGGTGGATTCCTCACAAAACGAGACCGATCTTTGCTCCTCGTGTTAAATGATCGGAAATATCGATTTTGATCATTCTCACGGTACAAATATAGCCTGATAAACATCTTCAAGCCTCTTCAATTCTTGCTTATGACTCTTAAAGGCTTCTTTAAGGCTCTTGCTATGTTTTAGATTTTTTAAACTCTTTAATACATGTAAGACACTTTTTACATCGCTTACAGACTCGCGGTCAACATTATCCCAAGCTTCGAGACTTTTTAAAGATTTTTTAGGTTCTTTGATATTTTTTCTATACTTTTTTCAGAATCACTGAGAACTTTTTCGTAACTATGTTACCTATTTCAGACTCTTCGATCCGTTTCGGCTTTTTTGACATCGATCTGGCTGAGTTTAGAACTCTTTAAGACCCTTTCAGCCTTCTTAAATGTTGTTCAAACTTTTCAAGACTTCCTAACATGTTTTTATCATTTCTATAAGGATCTTTGAGATACGTTTTAAGACTATTCCTGGCTTGACTGAGATTTTTAAAGACTATTCTTGACCTTATTACGACTAATTGAAATTCTGTCACACTTATTTGAGACCTTTGTAAATCATCCACACAGGTTTAAGATTCTTCGACATTGATTAAGATTATTCCAATCTTGCTATAGATTTTTCAAAACTTCTTTATAGAACTCTTACAAACATGATTAAATCTTTTTGAAACTATTCTGTGCTTCACTGAGACTTCTGAAACTATTTCAGTCTAGTTAAATGTTCAAGATATGTGTTCAATATTTTGTGAGACTCTTTAAGGTTTTTCAAAACTTGTTTGTTTTAATGTCTGGTTAAGTCTTAAGAATACTTAAATGGGTCTCTAATAATTTCGGAAAAGTCCCAAGGAGGCTGAAACGCTTCTGTGGATTGTGAAATAATAATCTGAAACAAGTCCGAAAAAGAAGTTAAAATTACGTAATTTGGGGCAATTCTCAGTGTATCCAACTTCCCTTGGTAGAGCGCATTGGCGAATTTTTCCTGTAAAATGATACCAGAGGAGAGGAGGTCATTTATTTTCAAAATTCGATTTTGTTAGACACCCTGACAACACTTGTCAGTCAGTCTGAATGAGTTCTATGAACGTCTGGAAGAGTCTGAAAATTCTGTGTAAAGCGTAGAGTAGTAATCTTACGTATAAATCCGGGAAAGTTTTAAAGATACCCTTGAACAATTCTGGAAGGGTCTTGAAAAGTAATTAGGTATACATTCTTTCCTTCCTTCCTCTCCACCGGGAAAAAGTATAAAATACCCATGTTACTGTTTTAGCTTGACGAGGCTTTTAAACAATCTCATAACAGTCTAGAAATACAATATCCTCTTGATATTTCTTTCTACTAGTAATATTTTCCAACTTTTTCAAAATTCCATCTTTTTACCTCTTCTTTTCTATATCAAGTTTCTTCAATTTAAGACTGTATTTCATTACTACCAAGTTATGATCACTGTCAATATCGGCTCCCGGATAAGTTTTACAGTCTAGGGGAAGGTGGGGGAATTGTGCGCAGCGGGTAATTGTGCGCACGTCAATCTGGACGAAACGACAATCGTTAAAAAAAAAGTAAAAGCAACAAAGTGTACCTCCGAACATATAATAAGAATAGTTTAGGTCAACAGCCAAAAATAAATGGTTTTGAGAAAGAAATCGTCGAATGTCTAAAACTGCGTTTTTTGTTTGTTAGAATTCGTCATCAAAATAAGGTGATAAGTAAATAATTTTGAATATTCTTGCTACGTTTTAGTTTTTTAATTCTTTATACATGTAAGACACTTTTTACATGCTAACCGTAGGCGCGTCAAAAAGTGCTGAGTTTTGACTCAATGATGATACTTTTGTACTAGTGTATTCGGACTCGGAATCAAAAGGGCTGACACCGGGGGGCAGATTTAAGACTTGCCTTGTTTGAGTAAGCAAATAATCGCTCCAATGACATGTACAGGTGGTGATACGATGTTTTAAATTTTGAAAAATGTAGAGTTATTCTCGGGGAAATTTTAATGAAATCATTTTTCTACAACATGACTGGAAATTAAAATTGTGATAAAAACAAACTAACGGTGGATTCCTCACAAACGAGACCGATCTTTGCTCCTCGTGTTAAATGATCGGAAATATCGATTTTGATCATTCTCACGTACAAATATAGCCTGATAAACATCTTCAAGCCTCTTCAATTCTTGCTTATGACTCTTAAAGGCTTCTTTAAGGCTCTTGCTACGTTTTAGATTTTTTAAACTCTTTAATACATGTAAGACACTTTTTACATCGCTTACAGACTCGCGGTCAACATTATCCCAAGCTTCGAGACTTTTTAAAGATTTTTTAGGTTCTTTGATATTTTTTCTATACTTTTTTCAGAATCACTGAGAACTTTTTCGTAACTATGTTACCTATTTCAGACTCTTCGATCCGTTTCGGCTTTTTTGACATCGATCTGGCTGAGTTTGAACTCTTTAAGACCCTTTCAGCCTTCTTAAATGTTGTTCAAACTTTTCAAGACTTCTTAACATGTTTTTATCATTTCTATAAGGATCTTCAAGATTCGTTTCAAGACTATTCCTGGCTTGACTGAGATTTTTAAAGACTATTCTTGACCTTATTACGACTAATTGAAATTCTGTCACACTTATTTGAGACCTTTGTAAATCATCCACACAGGTTTAAGATTCTTCGACATTGATTAAGATTATTCCAATCTTGCTATAGATTTTTCAAACTTCTTTATAGAACTCTTACAAACATGATTAAATCTTTTGAAACTATTCTGTGCTTCACTGAGACTTCTGAAACTATTTCAGTCTAGTAAATGTTCAAGATATGTGTTCAATATTTTTGTGAGACTCTTTAAGGTTTTTCAAAACTTGTTTGTTTTAATGTCTGGTTAAGTCTTAAGAATACTTAAATGGGTCTCTAATAATTTCGGAAAAGTCCCAAGGAGGCTGAAACGCTTCTGTGGATTGTGAAATAATAATCTGAAACAAGTCCGAAAAAGAAGTTAAAATTACGTAATTTGGGGCAATTCTCAGTGTATCCAACTTCCCTTGGTAGAGCGCATTGGCGAATTTTTCCTGTAAAATGATACCAGAGGAGGGGAGGTCATTTATTTTCAAAATTCGATTTTGTTAGACACCCTGACAACACTTGTCAGTCAGTCTGAATGAGTTCTATGAACGTCTGGAAGAGTCTGAAAATTCTGTGTAAAGCGTAGAGTAGTAATCTTACGTATAAATCCGGGAAAGTTTTAAAGATACCCTTGAACAATTCTGGAAGGGTCTTGAAAAGTAATTAGGTATACATTCTTTCCTTCCTTCCTCTCCACCGGGAAAAAGTAGAAAATACCCATGTTACTGTTTAGCTTGACGAGGCTTTTAAACAATCTCATAACAGTCTAGAAATACAATATCCTCTTGATATTTCTTTCTACTAGTAATATTTTCCCGTTTTTTCAAAATTCCATCTTTTTACCTCTTCTTTTCTATATCAAGTTTCTTCAATTTAAGACTGTATTTCATTACTACCAAGTTATGATCACTGTCAATATCGGCTCCCGGATAAGTTTTACAGTCTAGGGGAAGGTGGGGGAATTGTGCGCAGCGGGTAATTGTGCGCACGTCAATCTGGACGAAACGACAATCGTTAAAAAAAAAGTAAAAGCAACAAAGTGTACCTCCGAACATATAATAAGAATAGTTTAGGTCAACAGCCAAAAATAAATGGTTTTGAGAAAGAAATCGTCGAATGTCTAAAACTGCGTTTTTTGATGTAAGAATTCAGTCATCGAAAATAAGGTGATAAGTAAATAATTTTGAATATTACACACATTTTGCACTCTCTGTTTCTCAATTTGATTAGGCCGGTTTAAAAAAAAAAAATTGAATCACAATTTGTTGTGACGGGGTAATTGTGCGCATCTCTTATTATATCTTGACGAGTTCTTTTTTTTCTTAGATGCCACGAAATTATACTAGGATATCTAACCGGAACAGTTGGAAGGAAGAGAATTCACCTGTAGCTGTAAGAAAAGTTAAAGAAGATGGTATTCCAATCAGAGCTCGGAAATACAACTGTCCCAAAGAAAAGCCCGAAAGTCTATGGTCAAAAAGGCGAAAAAAGAATTGGCTCCGCTACTTCCGCTGAACGTGGTCGAAACAGTAACTGCAGTTTTTTGCATGAGTGCTTCAGGATTGTACCTATCGCCGATGTTAATATATTCGAGAGTAAGAATGACACCTTTGCTTGAAAAAAATGGCCCGCCTGAATCGATTTACTGTTGTTCGAAAAATGGTTGGACCAATGAAGTTTTATTTGTTGCCTGGTTAAAACACTTCCAGCGTTTTGTGAAAGCTTCGGAAGATGATCCAGTATTGCTTGTTCTCGACAATCATGGTAGCCATATTTCCATTGAGGCCACTGAATTTTGCCGAAGTAATTTTATTCATGTTGTATCACTACCTCCACATACCTCGCATCGGCTTCAACCTCTCGACTTGACGTTTTTTGGTCCCTTAAAAGATAAGCTGTACCGTCTGTGCGATTCCAAAATCAATGCATCCAATCATGAGAAGATAACAGAATACGATCTAGCTGCACTTCTTGCTAAGGCGTACGACAAGGTAGCCACAATGGATAAAGCAAAAACTGGTTTTGCATCGGCAGGAATTTGGCCTTTAGACTCTAATAAATTCACCAGTGAAGATTACCAACCAGCGACAAGTACCTCGGGCCATCCCAAACTAGTGCCAGGCACCTCAGGCCATTCCGAACCAGTGCCAGGCACCGCAGGCCATTCCACCCAGACAGGACAGAAAACTCGCCAAAAAATGAAATTGCATTCCGAAATTTTGACCTCCACCCCCCAGCTAGAAAAAGCTAAAATTGCCCCAAAAAAAAAACCGCGAAGAACGTGAAAAAAAAGGAGCTAACGCAAGCTAAACGGAAATTGAATTTGTCATCAAAGGATCTGAAAACAACTAGAAAAAAACGTGGCGAGGCAAAGGTGCAGCTTCCTGAGAGTGATTCGTTCGAAATAGATGATATGGTTGTGCCGCTACAAGATGACTCCAATAACGAGGAAGAATCTGATGTAGAGGAAACCTGTAATATTTGTGGCGAATTTGGTAAGAGTGAGTTGTGGTTCTGTTGCAACGTATGCCACTCATGGGCACACAAGAAATGCACCAACACTGAAACTGCTTCCGTCTACATCTGTGACTATTGTCAACCGCGAAAATCATATAGAAAATAGTGTAGGTTGGTAAATTTATCAAAATGAGTAGTAAATAAACGTTTGTACGATTTCAATATTTCAATTCAACATGCGCACAATTACCCTACCCATGCGCACAATTACCCGAAGGGGTGGGGAATTGTGCGCAAATAACTTTTTTTACATTTTTGTGAATAAATGTTTTGATATTAAATATAAAATTTTGGTGATTAAGGGGGATTAAAATAGATAGATTGGGCTTCACTATCCTGCAATCCGCTTTTTTTATCTTTAATACAGACATTTCTACAGCCATTCAAAGTTAGGTGCGCACAATTCCCCCACCTTCCCCTAATATTTGATTCCTAAAACGTTGTTTTGTAGTAATAATAATAATAATAATAATAATACTATTGAATTTAATAATTGTTATTGTCTGTGTTCTCTTTTCTTTTTATTTTTACTTCGTTGATTTTTTTATTTTTTGCGGTTTTCACTGTGCCATGTCAACCTAACCAGTCATTGCTATTGCATGCTTTATCTGTTCACCTTATTTATATTTTTGTTCACTGTGTATTTGCCTCTTGCTTTTGTGTTATACGTTCGATCTGTTTTTTTCCTCTTTTTTCAGATATCTTTATTTATATTATTTATTTTTACTTTTCTCAAATGATATCACCCAATAATTTGTATGCACACTTGATCTGTTTTTTTACTCTTTTTTTCAGATACCCTTATTTATATAAATTATTTCATCTCTTCTTCTTTTGTCAAAATCTATGTTTCTTATTATTATTCCCTCACTCCGCTCGCGCTTGTAGCGCATAGGGGTGAGGTATGCATGTTTTGTTAAAGATATTCAAATTAAATAAACATTTATTCAATTCAATTCAATTCAATAATAATAATCAATTTGATATCTACCTTCGTTACCTGGACTCTTCCATGTATACCTTCTTCTATAATGATTTTTAAATTGAGTATTTCCTATAACTAAGTTATACTTCGCACAAAACTGTATCAAACGCTTTCCTCTTTCATTTCTCATTCCTAATCCAAAATCCCCAACTATGTTACCTTCTTTTCCTTCACCAACTCTAGCATTCCAATCACCCGTAATAATGAAATTCTCTTCGCCGCGAACATGCTTCATAAGTTCTTCTAATTCTTCATATACCTCCTCAATTTCTTCGTCCTCGTGAGTATTAGTAAGCATATACACTTGTATTATTGTAGTAAGTACTGGTTTGGTATTGATTTTTATCAAGATTAACCTTTCACACTCTGTTGTTTATAATCTTATAATTTTATTACCTATTTATTTATTCACAACAATTCCGACGCCTGCTTGCCCTTTTGTCCCTTTGTATTTATATTTCTAAAATCTCCTGGCCAAAAATCATTCTCCTCTTTCCACCTTACTTCACTTATTCCAATTATTCCTAGGTTAAGCCTATTCATTTCTCTCTTAAGATTCTCTAATCTTCCAATTCCATTCAAGGTTCTTACGACTTTCTTTTTAAAACTTTCCGATGATGATGCTCCCCCAAGTAGCTCCCTCCCGGATATCCGAATGAAGAACTTTTTACGTCCGGAAAAATTATTCACCTGTTGGAACGCCATCATCAGTAATTAATATTTGGAAAAGCTATATTTCCTGGAAAGAGATTCTGTTGTAGTTTTTCATTGCTTTCAACAGGGTTGATCTGTCGGAGTTTGCCTTCTCCTAGGTGCTTTTGGTCGCGATTTTAATGATACCTGTATAACTTCATGGAGTTTTTTTTTTGTTTTTGTTTCTTGTTTTTTACGCTTAAGCATCCCCACCACGGCAAGGAATCACCCAAGAGGAGGTTCATAGTGTTTCCTTTCTCGAGTACGGCGTTCGTGGCTCCTGAGCCGCTATTTGTCGAAGGCGGCCAATTGCGGCTCCTATGAACCGCAAATCATTTTTCGTCAACGATTGGAAGTACGAGACGAAGACGGGATGAACACTTTTCCACTTAGTCACAAACAGTGAGATAACGTCTTCCCATTTTTGCAGGCCTATAACGCCCGGGTATCACTTTTCAGTTTCACGCTGTCACCCTTTTTAACATTCGCTAACATTTTGAAATATTTCTCGAGGTTGTTCAAAACGTGAAAATAACACACCGCGCTGCTGGGGCCCCAAAAACGTCAACGATACCAGCCGTGACTGCTTCACTTGCGTCCTCCCAACAATATCGACAGTGACCATTCGGGATTGAACATACTTCTGCAGGGCCTTGAGAATGAAGGCGAAATTGGCCTTACTCTCATTTTTACATACAGCAATGGCGTACGGGTGAAATTTTCGGTCGATGCCCGTTGTGCCGACTATTAGGACAGGATACCCCTGCCTAATTACCTTATATGGACACTGTTAAGCGTAACAGAACCAACCAACAAAATCTGTTTTTTGAGAACACGTGATTCGAAATTCAAGAGCTATGTAGAAACTATATGACACAGTGTTTACTGATTTGCTTTTTTCAACATGAGTACACATTTTTGATTCGGAGGCCCAGTTTTGAAAAATTCTACTTTTTACGCTCTGTCCAACGATACAAATAACTCATTTTGTCGGAAAATGTCGGTTGGTTCTGTTACGCTTAACAGCGTCCATATGTTACATCAGCCTGCACCATGTTCGATAGATTCAAAGCTTAAAGTTTCATTCACTTATTGTGGCGTGCGTCGAAGTTTGATAGCTGCTATTAATATGGCGTCGCATTGAATTATTGAGGGCGTTTCTATATGACAATTTATTAGCAATCTATTTTTGTGCGTGCCATTTATTTGATACTTGGAAATTTTGAATTGAGTCGGTTGGGACTTTCACAATTTTTACCCCCTCCCCACTTTTTGGTACGTCCCTGCGTGTATTTTCGCTTTCTTGAAATCTTTAAACCTATAGTTATCGAATTGCTAGTTAATTATCTCTTATCTAAAAAGAGACGCGGAATATTGAAACAAGATTTATCGTACTGTCTGCTAAAATTTGAGTACCTACTTCGAACTTGAACATACACAAATATAAGTACATACATACGTGTGTTACTATTACATCTACCTACAACGTTATTTGATTCGAAGATGAGAACGTGTACAAGCATTACTTACTTGCGAAAAAAGTACAAGTACCACCGAGTGCCCGGATGTATGTAATTAATGCTTTGCCAACGGCGTTTACTTTTGTTTATAATTGATGACGACGGTTTCTTGGAAACTAGATCGAAATAAGTAGATAGGTAGCCAGGTCTACTCGGTCAACTGCGAGAGCTCTGGCATCCTCCTCGTAATACGCGTATCTTATGTTCGATATGTAAATCACTTTTAAGCTGAGGATTACTACCGTCGACCAATTAAAAATAGATACCTTATACTCGATCCGAAAAAACAGTTAAAGTAAATTTATTCGATTAACATAACATGAGTAGGTACGTAAAGTAACATAACATGTATTAAGTAGCTAAAAACATAAGTTGAATGTAGTCGTGTCGTAGAGACCCTAGACAGACGTACGGCGAGGTAGGAAGATCTGAAAGCGTACAAAAGAAATTAGCCTATTGTTGCTTTTTCATAAACTATGTAGGCTACCTGTAATAACGAATAGGTATCTAATCGATAACCGCCGTAGTTGATCATGAATGCAAATTCTACTTTTCCTACCTCGTTACTTCCGTGAAAACTTGGTAGCGGTCGAGTTGAACGCTTGAAGGAGCGGAGCTACTCCGGTTTTCAGGTCATCTATAAGACTGGTCGACGAATTCGAGCGGAAAATCTTCGTTTGAATGTCCTCCAAGAATGGTTGGGTCGCGTTTTGAATTTTATCCAGCACCGGTTTCACAGCCTCCTGGAATTCTTTGGCCTTCTGTTGTAACTCGGCTGTGTTGATGTTTTGCATGCCCTCCTGAATCTTCTTCAGCACGTCTCCATTCTGGAAGTTCTGCAAGATATTATTCAGCTGATTCGGATTGGCGATTGTCGCTGTCTCTTGCGAGAAAACGTTGCCGATGACCGCGAAGGCTACAATGCTCACGAAATACCCGTAACGATTCATCGTCGTTGTAGTTTACCGTATATTACAGCACTCGAGCACAAGTATACAGACAGGGATGAACAAATCCAACTGACAAGATTAGGCGTAAAAGGCTGTATAGGGTACAGACTGGCTAATCTTAACACATTCGAACGCGACGATGTGCAAGTTACTAGGTGCGTGAAGTAGAAATCAAGTTGGCACGTTGTATCTGAGATTAAAAATAAAAAGATTGGTCGAGTAGCAAAGGCAACCTTTGATCTCGTTCTATTTATTCGTTTCCATCATTACGTATATAACATTCGTTTCACACGAGCGAGGTTCAGTAAATACCCATTAGATAATTGGAGATTCCCTCGATAAAAGGCTAATAATATGGGTACGCGATAGTCGTTGTCTAGTCATGACCTAATGGGTATATACGTGGCGTGCGTATGGCACCTTTAAGTGTACGAATACTGACGTAGATTGATTTAGCACCAGAATTATATCTAGCAGAGTTGTGACGTCGATCAGTCACGGATAGATCAAGACGCCACCTGGTGAAATTACGCCCGAATAGTCTCAAATGACTTAAGGCGCAGTGGAAGACTATAGCAGGTTCTGAGTACCGAGTTCAAGAAAGGATAGATTAAATACAGTCATAGATTATTTATTCGCATTTAATAATACATTTACAACATAATCACTTCTAAATGAAACCAATTTCTGCCGATCCAAGACTTCATTATTCAACGGTTTTTTTCTATTTATTATTAGCCTATGATGTACATATTTACATTTAGCCCGAGCGGACAAAGGCCTCCCTCAGTCTTGCCCATTCCTGTCGGTCGTAAGCTACTCAGTGGTATAGTTCATTTCGTCTCTCCATCTAATTTTCTTCTTTCCCTTCGTTCTTTTTTCTTCCCTGTACCAATATGCTGTTTTATACGACCACCTTTCACTTGGCTGTCTCGCTGTGTGGCCAGCCCAGTCCCATTTTATTCTTTTCACCGCTTTTTTACAAAGTCTATATTTTTTCTAAATTTTCTTTTGATTATTTCGTTCCGAATTTTATGCTTTCTTTTTATTCCTATCATTGACATCTCCATTGCATTTTGTGTTGTTCTAATTTTGCCTTCTTTCTTTTTTGTCATAGCCCATGTTAGCGCTCCGTATAGGTTAAAGTGGATAGTACACAGCTGTTCAATATAGCGCTCTTTAGCTCGTTATTAAATTTACCTTCCCATATTGGACTGTCGCCTAAATTGGTCCATTGCTATTTCTCCGAAACTGTGCTAGGTAGCGCTTCAGCTCCCACGTAATAACGTGTCTATTGTAAGAAGAATTTGATAGCAAACGAGAACCGTAGCCACTGGCGTCGCGTTGTCATATTGTTGTGGATGGAAGAAAATGCTGAAGTTTTTCGTGTTTTTTCGGCTATTGAAAAAGTGTTGCAGAAAAAACTGAAGTAAGTATAGTAAATTAAGGTATATAGTGCTGAATTGCGCTCAGGTAGAGCTTTAATTTCATCTAAAGATATGTGGGATTGGGTCTGGAATTGAAGGTGCGTTATGAAGTGAGCGCTAAGTGCCATAATTGGACCACGTGGAAGTTTCCTAAAATGGACCAGACAGATATCATGGAGGATTGCAGTTGCGCGCGTTCTCTCGCTGCAGTGCTGTCCGTTACGTGATGTGTGCGTGTGGTCAATATCGGCTCTATAGTGAAAGGGAAAGGGAATGAATGAGCCGCGCAAATTGGACCGGTCCAATTTGAGATACTGGGTTCAGTGGTCCAATTACAGGGAATATGGCGGTCCAATTTAGAGCACGGCTCTCAAATTGGACTTTTCAGGGTTTTTTTTTTTTTTTTTTTTAATGCCTCTGCACGCTCACAAAAGAACGCTAGAGTTTACAAACGTTGGTCAAATATAAGCCTTCATTCCCTCTGTCGAATGGTATACTACATATTTTAGATAAAGTGTATCTGCGGCTGCGTACAAGCTCACTGAAAACAAGTGGTCCAATATAGGCAACTTTCCCTCTTATGTTTTAGCGACCAATATTTCCTCCAAGCTTTAGCTATTCTGTGCTGTATCTCGTTCCCTGTTACATTAGTTGTCCCCACATTTTGTCCCAAATATGTTATTTCGTCTACTTGTTCTAGTTTTTGTCGTTCTATTATGATTTCTGTGGTTCCAGCATTTCTCGTTCTCAATATTTTTGTTTTGTTTTTGTTTATTTGTAGATCAGCTTTTTCCCCCTCTACATTTAGTTCGTTTAACATTTTCCTCATTTCCTCTGTGTTTTTTGCTTATTGGATGAATCCATTCCTAATTTTTCAGCTCCCATTCAAATTCAATATAACGAAGGAAAATGCTCCTGGGCCATGGATTTATGCCTGGTTCTAAAATGAAAAGAAGATACAGTAGACCTTCTCTATAACGAACTTCTATATAACAAACTTTTTGGCTGGTCCCTTGGAATTGCCATTCAAAAACGTTTCTTTATAACGAAAAAAAATTTCTATATAACGAACTTCTTTTCACCGTTCAGAAGCTCGAATGCTTGAATCACATTGAAAACATGTAGCTACAGTACTTTCTGGTAATTTAACAATTGAACACAATGATAATGAGAACTGCACTGTACATAATATGTATGGGTGGGCCTTTTCTTTAATTAAAAGCTCTCAATTTCTCGTGTGCATTCCACCTAATTAATTATATCCTTTATTATTCACATACAGTATGCATAAAGTCTTCCTTACAGTACTGTACATGTACATACATATAACCTGTAATTTAAAAAAGAAAGAAATGGATTTCTATACAACGAAGTTTTTCTTTGTCCCCTTGGAGATTCGTTATATGGAAGTTCCACTGTAGTTAAAGAATTTTCAGTTTCCTAGAGATTTAATTTGATCTATAGTAATTTGTTGTGGGAGAGATTCGAGTGTTTTTTAATAGGGCATTTCCTTTTTCTGTTAGTTTAATTTTGGGTGCATTATTTGGTAAAACTGATACTAAAACTGAATTCTGCATGAAATTGCCTATAAAAAACATTAATCTCCTTTTATTCCTAATTGTTTAGTCATTATTTTTTAGTAAATTGAACTTTCAATGCATTTTCTTTTCATCATTACTTTTTTTAAAAGTTATAATGTATTTTTTTCCAACTTATGAAACCTCGGGGGAATTAATTTTTTTTTTTGAATAATTGGTAAAACTGAACATATGGATTATCATTCTACACTCAATTCTATGCCAGAAAAGCTGAAAAAAAGTTTTATATTTTTTCACTCTAAGGTCCCTTCCCTTTGGACATCACATTTGTGTCCGGATTTTTCCGGATTTATCTTTCTGGACTGTTCTCTAGATTTTGGCAAAATAAATCTGGCAGCACTGGCTGGTATTCACAAATTTCCGGTCTCACGGGGAACCCGATTTACTAAATTCGTTTATAGTGGTATCGAATTCCTTCATCATGGCTTTCATAACACCGATTGCCACGGCTATGGAAATGGGAAAAAATCTTCACAAAATTGATAAAGGTTCACTGGATCTCTTGATTCTGACCATAGGTATTTTAAAAAGTGACGAAACGATAAAGTGTGATCTGATGTACGTACCCATATATTCAATTGCGATTATCAAAAATTTGAGTCGCTTACGGCACTCATCACAATGCGCCACGTTCAAGGAATTTCTGTAGGTAAAAAATCTCTTATTTCCAGCACTTTTCTTAAATTAAGCGGCAATCCATTCAGAATTCGCAAAAAATCACGCCAACAGAATGATAAAAATACTTCAGGTTGGCTATTCTACATTCAAAAATATTTGCTCTGTGTCCGTTTTCTGAATGGTTCAAATATGTCTACGGTGAAGGTAAAGAAGCAAGGGTCTCGTTTTCAAATATGGCTACGCGGATTATGATCGAGTCTAAAACACGTACTTCATTGCTAACTTTTTCACTGTACTCACAAAAATATTAAAAAAAATAAAAATATTTTGTAGTCTAATCCACGGCGATGAGGGACAGTCACGATGAGGGAATTTTTGAGCATTTAAATGAAATTTCCACAATAGGGGTGGGGGCACATTACTTAAAATTAATAAAAAAGATACAATAAGTTATCCTCTGAACCTATACAGTAATAGAGGATACTATTTATGCATTGCCAGATATCTGGATGAGACAAAAGTAACAAGGTTTTGGTAGAATGACCGTCGGCCTACATATGATACAGAATGCAAGTTCTCGAAAGGAGACGGAAAATGGCGTATGTTCGATGAAGTTAAAGCATGCAAGTTCGGCATTTGGGTTATCGTAATTATTGATAGTGCGCTTCTTCATCAATCAACGTGCACATGCCCCCATTTTTGAAAAGTTTGCAGTGCAAGCACACAGTGGGTATGTGCATACCATTAAAGCTACTCACCGTGCCACCAGGAGCAAAAATGGTCCCATTTGGCCGAAAACGTAAACTAGACAGGCCGAGTAAAGCAAAATGCGTGCTACTAATTCCATATCTAATTTTTCCTGGTTTTCTGCTCGTATTTTTTCCCCCTTCGATGTTTTATTATTTCGCGATTCTTTTATTTTTTCGTTCAAAAGTTTTTCTTAATGTTCGTGTATAATTTTTTCTGTTCCCTTTGTTTTATATTTCGTGAAATGATTATTGACCGCTCAATGTCTTTCTTTCTTCCCGATTTCTGACTTTCCTTTTCGTCCTAAAAAATCATATCGGTTCAACAGGGTGTTCCTAAAATCAATTTTGTTACAAATTATATCAGAAAATGTTCGCATTTTTTCAATTTCCCGTGAAACTTTCCCTCTTAAGCTACTGTTTTCTTATTTGCAGTAGATTTTACATTAAATTTTCCATAAAAAAGGTCATTAGCAATTTTCTTATATTTGGATCAGAACTGCTCAAAATGGAGTTCAGGATATCCCTGTTAAGAATTGGGATATTGTTATTATTGCTAGAGGGAATGGTTGAGGGAAAGAACTGGAAAGGAAGACCAAGAATGAGCTATGAAGAGCAGATAATCAAGGATAGAAAGTGTGAATCCTTCTCAGAAATGAAAAGATTAGCGCAGGAGAAAAAAAAGTAGAGAGACGCAACCTACGAGAAACTAAGGAATATAACAACAACAACAACAAAGTAGCCTAATATGGACCGGTTCTCAACATGGACCATCGACCACGGTTGTGCCATAGATTAAATTCTCTATGTTTACAAGGTTTTCTACGCGTAGAGTAGAGCGGGGCAAGACCGTGGAGTTAGTTTTTGAAGTAGCCCTTAAGCCGTTACTTTTTGACAAAAATATTGCAACCAAGGTTTTTTTGGAAGCTGCATCCTTCAGCTACACTTTGACGCAAAAACCAGTTTCTTAACCCTAAATGTGGATTGCTCAAATCAGTTTGAATTATGAAGGCCAGAAACGCGGTCTACTCCACTAGATGGGGCAAGTCCGTTTTCAAGATATTTTCTATTCTATAGAAACGAAAATGTGAAAAAAGTCGAGGTGAGTTACGACCATGTTACAACAAAACAATTATTTTGACTAATTTAATTTTAGAAATAGTTTTCTGCGAGTTTTTCTGGTGTAATTTCTAAAATTAAATTAGTCAAAATTATTGTTTTGGTAATACAATCTTACCCCACCTTGACTTTTTTTCACATTTTCGTTTCTATAGAATAGAAAATATGGTTTTGATAATTGATTAACGTAATTTTTGGATACTTATACTGAACCATTGTTTCCTCGTACATATCGAAACTCCTCGCCCGAGATAAATCTGAAATTCTTAAGTTCATTAACTTATTACAGAGAAATTTTACATTCGAAATCACACTTTCAGAAATCTTATCACATACGCTACTAAAGCCAGATGAGTACTCGCATACGCCATCCTGGAGCCCATCGTGCCCGTAGTTGCCGAATTGACTACGCGGTACGCTCCGCTTAGTCGGATTCGGCATCCACGGGGACGATGAGCTCCAGAATGTCGTATGCGAGTACTTGTGTTTATAGGGCTCTATCGCTACTAGAGCCCTATAACTAGTACAAGTGCGGAAACCTGCCATTTTGTATTCTGCTCGGATATGGACAATAAAAATGTAAAACAGCTGATATTTGTTATCGTATAAAAAAATGATTGAAATGATTCAAAAACGTATAATCGTGTCTCAGAGTGAATTATGAGCAGTGGTTTTAAATTAAAACTACTGATGTAAATATTAAATTAAATTCGAGAAAGGTGTCGAATACAATTAGAAAAAGGTACTGTTTACATTGAGCAGAATACAAAATGGCAGGTTTCCGCACTCGTATTGGGACGCGTCAGCAAAGTGGCTGACATCTGGTGGACAAATGCAGAAGCTACCGAAACGGGATGAAATACACTAGCGCTCCATCGCCGTGACGCGACCGAATTATTATAGGTCTTTAACGCTACAAATCTTGATATTCAACCTCGAAAATCAACAAGGTTGGTCAGTCACGTACTAGGCAACGTATGACATCATCAATTCCGAGGTTCGTACGCATCAAGGTCCCAGAATTATACAAAGAACGGTCTTGCCCCACTCACGGTCTTGCCCCGCTCTACTCTAACATACGTATGTATGTATGTAGAAAATTATAATGTAGAATATCGTCGATGTTCTGCTAAATAGGAACTATCCAAGGCGATGGCGCGCTAATATCGTTGTTACTGATAAAGCAAATAACAACAACAGTGAAGCAGGATCAAATTTATCAGTTACATTTAGTTTTGCACAGAGTACATTAAGATTTTAGTTCTTCCGCTTTTCTTCTGGCTTCATCACAACAGTCAACGCATTTTATTACGTCCACAGAACGAATCATCGTTGTTATTTTTCATTATTGATGATAACGTGCGGTTCATAAAACAGCCACCAGACTTCGCCCACTCCGTTGGAAAGTTCTGTGCAGAAAACGTAATTTTACAGGAGAGCGAAAAAACTGCATAACTTTGTGCCTATTTGACTCAGACTGTAGAAAATAATTTTAAATCGTAGTTTAGAAAATTTAGAATCGAGTTTGAATACGTTTTAAAAGTTTTCCTCTGTGTAAAGTTCGTAAAAAAAATTTAAAAAACCATTATAAACACATAGGACGTATTTTCATCAACATATATAGGAGATATTCCCCAACTATTAGAATTTTTAATTTCGTACAAAAACAAAGTTTTATTATTGAAATAATATTGTGAAAGTGAAAAATCTACTTTTATATGAAAAAGTCATGGATATTTGAAATTAAACTTCATACTTAAAACTTAGAGGAAAAAGTCTGAAAAGGAACTTCAAAGCAATTTAAATGGAAACGTTCACTATATCTCAATAAATAAATAAAAAATAAAAATAAATAGAACTAATCTAATAAATTATTATCTTAGGTGGGTAATAGAAGTTAGTACAGTGAACTGAGTTCTAAACCTGGTCAAAAGTAAATATCTATGGCTCCAAGCCAGAACAATCCAATTCCAAGTCAAAGCAATAACAAAATAAAACTTCGAAGAATAAAAACGCAACATTTCGAGAATTCGTAAATATTTTATTTAGGTAACTTATTAGCGGTATAAGAATTTGACGCCGAGAATATAACGCGAACGCAAATGCAACGTGTATGTACGATTTACATAAAATAAAAAATTCGAGTAGAAAAGGAAAAAAAAAACGGAAGTAAAAATTTTTAATTTGTAGACGTATATAAAATTTCTTATAATATATAAGTATATTTAAGCGCGTGATAGCTTAATAAAGCACCATGCATTGTGGTACTTGATACTGTACATACAGGGTGTTTCACGAATTCCCCCCCACCACTCATTTTTTTAACGCGAAATTGGACCTTCACGAGACCGAAATGAGTCGTCGAGAGACGAGGAAATATCGAAGTAGAGGTCCTAGGGTCGCTGATTTCAGTTATCGTATCAGACTTTTATTCCAACCCGGCTTTGGGCCTCAAAAATTCATTCCGAAAATAAACTAAACCATGTCCTTTAAAGCTCCATTTGTGTTCCGTGAAATTCCGACTTTGTGTTCAAAAAAAGAGGCCGGGGGCAATTTATGAAACACGTATAATAGGTACCTTAGGTACCTCTATATATAACTAACCAACTAGTCGCGCACTAGGGGCGGGCGATTGCTTACAATCTTGACATAAAGATTCTTTATTTGAACCAACGGAGCTTTCCGTTTTCTCATTTGATACCTTCAACTTCCTGTACTTTTTATAGTGATTCTTATATCTTTTGTACTTACGTAAGCGTTGACGATTCCATTGGACATGGTCCGATGTTGATGTCGGCGAAGCAATAGGCTGATCGCCCTTTTCCGTCTTCGTACGGACCCTCGCAGCTTCGTTTTGTAAGTATCTTTCGACGATGCCAAACAGAATGTTCCACGAGGGATGATCCTTTATTTCCCAACTCCATTTGACGCTTTCGAAATCGGTTTTTACAAATGAAACCAGCCTCGATTTGGTATGAATCTGAGAGAATCTGCGATCAGATAAATTTGGCTTATTAAGTCAGGAACGACATTTTAGATCCATATTTATTCATTTCTTTCTTTCTTTCTGTCTTTATTCATCTGTTCGATAAATTTTCATCCGAGTGAGCTATTTTTTGTTGATTAGCCCGTTTTTTTGAATAGAAAAAGTAAATATGACAGAAGGGGGTGCCTTTGTTTAGAATCCAAATTTTCGGTTTGCTTCCTCGAATGCTAGGAATATGAGTGGAAGGTTTGAACAGAAAATATGAGAAGCATTTTGCATTTCTTTGAACGTAAGGCAAAAAAGGTACCGCAATTTTTACATTTCTGCTAGGTAATTAGACGTTAACTTGAAGTATTTATTTTGACGAATACGAATAAGTATATCATGTACAATTTTTTTCATCACATCCGAATCGTGTAGACTAGGTAAGCAGTTTTCACGTTTGTTATATTGAATCGTGTGTATGTTGTAGGTACTTGTAAATACGCAACTAAAGTAACTTAACCGAAAGTAATGAAAATTGTGGGATAAGAAAATGAGGTTTACAAATTTCAGTTAAGCCTAAGCTATTGATATATCTATTACGCAAAGCGTAGCCAGCACAGGTACTAAAAGTTGAGTATGTAGGTATACCAAGACGGTAAATTCGGAGAGAAAAGAGGAAATTTTACATTTTAGGTAAAATTTAGAGATACGGTAACTACTCATTACGGATCTACGACTGCCTAAAGGTAGAAAGGCTGTAAAAGTGTCCATACAAACTTAATGGTTGGTATACTCGTATTCGGAAAAAGTACATGATTTTGACCTCGTACTGATTACATGAGCTGGAGAAACTGAGAAGTTCCTTGGCGTGGTAGGGTCCCATTCAGGAAGGTAGGTCCAAAGGTAATAGGATTTTTTCTGTTCTTAGAATTCAGAGGAGTAAGGAACAAAATACATATAACAAATTTCCAGTTTTTCGTTGTTTTTTTTTGTTTTTTTTTAATTGCAATATAAGCAACCTTCTGTTTGTATGCAATCACAAAATTACGTTAACATATTCCCGTCCTTCTTTGTGAAATCTTTACTGGCCTCGATACGTGACAAAAAAGACATACAGAACTTGGCTCTACATAAAACTAGGAAGTTTCGTTCCCTAGCAGCTCTCTCACTACTCCCTTCGCCTTTAAATACCAAGCTAAACTAAAGACCTTAATGAAAAATAACAACATAATGAACCTCAGGGCACCAGGACTCATAAAACTCCACAAACAAGACAGACCAATAAGACCACTAATCAACAGCATTATAATCACTAAACTATACAGACTAGCAAAAACAATAGCCAAATTCATGAAAGAATATTACAATTTCAAAACAGATCACAGCATTAAACACACAATACAACTAAAAAACGAAAGCCCATAGCCCGACAGTGTAACTCCGTGGCTCGATAATAACAAGATAATTAAAAATAAATAAATAAAAAACCGGATAAAATAACATTGAACAACAAAGATAAACTAATATTATTGGACGTAACAAACATATGTTCGGGAACATACCAAAACATAAGAACCAACAACAACTACAAAAATAACATAGAAGGAACTGCATTCACCAACGTCACAAAAGAAATTATGCCAGTTTAACAACAAATATTACTAACAAACAGAAGGCCTAGCAATGGGGTCACCACTGTTACCCATTCGAGCCGAAATATATGTGCATGCCTGATCTACAAGGGTTGACATAATTCTGTTCTGCGTCAACCCGATCTGCGAATTTTTCAGAAAAAGTGCTCAAATGTGACATGATAATTTCAGCACTTTTTTGTACAATTTGTGACAATTAATTCCACCAATCAGAGACGAGAACGGGTTTTTGTCAGTCTGCTGCCACCAGTGTCACAACTGGGCAGTTTTTAATACCATTTGTGACAGAAATGTGCTCATTTGTGACAGAAATGTGCTCATTTGTGTCAATTAAAAAAATGTCACGTTTAAGCAGTTTTTTGCTTACTGGGCAGTTTTTAATGCCACTTGTGACAGAAATGTGCTCATTTGTGCCATTTTAATAAGTGTCACATTTACGCAGTTTTTTGCTCGCCTCTGCAGGCGCTGGTTATAGCCCCCGCTGCACCCTCAATTGTGAGCATCGCATAGGTATATTACATATATTACAGAAATATATTTCTGCCATAAGAATAAATAAATACACGATACCGCAAAGCGAATGTGGTAGGAGCGCGATAACAATGTAAATAATGTAGTCAATATTTACAAAAAGCACGTAGAAAATGTATATTTTACATACATACAACAAAATAATAATTATAGATAGGTACTAAAAATAAAGTACAGGACTAAAAACAACCCCTGACTAAGTTGTTCAACTTAATTGGACGCTATATTCAGCGTCAAGGAACCGACCAACATTTGTAAACAAAATGAGTTATTAGTATGTTTGGAAAGAGCGTAAAAAGTAGAATTTTTCAAAATTGGGCTGCCGATTCAAAAATGTGTACTCACATTGAAAAATGCTTATCAGTAAACGCTATGTCATATAGTTTCTACCAAAATATTGAGTTCTTATTTATATGCACTTTTGGTTTTGGTTGATGTTGGAGCGCTCCTTCTCAGAATACAAACTGCCAGCAATTCCAAAATGCACGGATATTATTCTCTCAGCGCAGTGCAATCACAAAATACAAGTATCATGCAGCTATGTTGATTCCAGCTTATCTATCAGGTGAACAAGTGTAGATACTTATAAAAGATGTTATTCTACAGAAAAATTCCGCCAGCAAAGATCATCCGGAGGAAGATTATTATATACTTATCCTGTGTATTTTTTCCTCTTTCAGCCTGTTCTGTTATTTGGAGAGCTTCATCGTCTATATACGATCGAGTATATTTTGAAATCACTGGTGAACAGCGTGAGGAACATACACGCGCTGTTTACCAGTGATTTTGAAATATATACTCGTATATATACTAAGAAGCTCCAAATAACAGAACAGACTGAAAGAGGAAAAATACACAGGATAATAATTATAATTAGGTAACTTACTCGTTTTCATTGTAGCCATGTATTTCATTCGCACACGTGGTGGTCAAGGAGCACAGCAACACACGAACGAAATATATTTAAATATAAAATCATAAATTATAAGTAGTCGTCAAATTTCAAATTAAAACACAGAAATGAGAGCACAATCCCAGTTAGTACAAGACAATATATGTTCAAAGTTGAATTTAAGTATAACGATTAATTATTTAATTTCTAGGTTCTCTCAAATTGCCACAAATAAGCAGTTTTCTGCTTAAATATGACAACATAAACTGTCACACATAAGCATATTTGTGACACTTTAATGTCACGGAGGCCGTGTGACATATTTCCAGTGATAAAAGGGTCGGATCTAAATATTTGCCACACTTTTACCACAAATTTGCGAAATTTACAGACTTGAGCACTTTTTTTTGCCATAGATAGTGTCACAAGCTTAAAAACGCAGATCGGGAATTTTGCGAATTCTGACATGGTATTTTGACATTTTGACACTCATTCAACCAATCAGAGCACTCCGACGCATTCTTGACTTCTTGACACACTTTTGACCGATCAATTCTGCTACACAAGTGGGCGGAGCCTACGTGATTGTCAAGGACCGACATTATTTTGACTCAAAGAGTGTCAAGAGTGTCGTTTGACGTTGATTTTGCAGATCGGGTGAACAACTTTGAAAGTGACCTACTGAATAACAGCAAACACAAGAAAAATATAAAGCCGTGGTCAATATATGTACTTAGACGACATATTAATTATCTGGACAGGAACAGACAAGCAACTGGACCAATTCCTCACGGAGACAAATAACATAAACAACAACATAAAGTTCACAATGGGAAAGGGCAGCAAGACCATAAACTAACTCGACTTAACAATACAAATGAAAGACAACAAGATACAGTACAACATTTACAGAAAACCCATCCACACGGATGCAATAATACCCAAGGACTCATTTCACCATCAAAAACACTAAATGGCAGCACTATACACAACTACTGCCACAGAGTCATCGACATATTAAAAACAACGACGACCACAGAATAACAGAAATCAACAAACTCAAACGAACAGCCATTAACAACAAATACCATCTGCAAACAGTGGACATAATGATTGACAAATTATACCTAAAGTACCGACACTGAACCGATAACCACAAAAACAGACAAATAGGTACCTATACGCAGGAGCAATACCATTCACAGGGACACACACATACAAAATACAGAAAATCTTAAACCAATACAACATAAAACTCGGAATCAGAAACAGACCACCCCTGATCAAACAAATAAGCAACGACAAAACAAAAACAAAGGACATGAACAACAGCAACGGTGTACATATACAGACTGGCATACATAAGAGAAACAGGCAGAAAATTCACAACTATAAAAGAACATGAAAAATCACAGAAGCTTAAGGATCACAAATCACTTTTTGGAAAATACTACAACGGCCAGAGACAGAACAACCAAAGATTGACAGAAAAGTACAAAATTCTACACATAAAAAACAACACGAGGAAAAGAAAATTAAAAGAACAACTATAGAGATAATAAAAGCAAAAACAAAACAAAACAACCTAATAAACCCAACAACTATAACTTCCAAAGCGAGAACCTATTTCAGTTAATAACATAACACACTCCCTGATTGGACAGACTACGCAACCACCGATAACCAATAGGAACATACACCAATAGGTTTACCATACGGTACTTCACATTACTATAAATACATCAAGAGACCAAATATGAAACTTTTATCACAATACCACAAATCGTTACAGTGGTAACTTGATAGGGTTCACTGTACAAGTTACCACTGTAACAATTTGTGGTATCGTGATGAAAGTTTCATAATATGTGCACCTCCTAATGAAAGGTTCAGTGATCATGGAAGGAAAAATAACATTGCAGTAACTGGGAAATAGCGTTTTTCCAAAAAAAAAATCATTATAAAATAAAGAAATGGCGGACATGCTTCAAATTTGAACTGCATGGAGCTACATATTCGAACTTGCGATAGAAAATTTAATATGTTTGGTAACAAAATTAAAAGAAGTGCGGTGAAGTAAGAAATGAGAGGTACGTTATCAGTTGCCCGCGGGACCTATTTAATTTTGCTCCATGATCATTCAACGAGGGTTCACAAAACAGAGATGGAGGAACGAAATTGTGGGTTATTCGACCATCTGGTTTAAGATAGGTCGCTTTAACAGAGAACATTGAAGCTTGGTGAAGGATGGGAAAGCTTATGTCTGTATAATGGGCATATGGATGCGTCTTTTTTGCCTGGACATAATAGAATTAAGTATACACTGAAAGCAAAAAAAATTATAGAAAACTGTTTGTCTAATATTACAAGTACAGACGACTTACAGGGTGACGTTAGCAAGACAGTGAGCTATACTCGTAAGCGGTACAATGCAAGTCGGTAGTTGGTTTCCGGAATTTGACTAGTGTATATGTACCTGGTCCCCTACGATGAACACCGCATCGCGTATCATTCTACATTGTAATTAGTTTCTCAACCTTTAAAAGCTCGGACGTAGACGTTTAAGTATGTACCACGAACAGGTAGATACATAGGTAGTACTACATCAACAAATGAGCGGATAGCAAAAAGCGTGGTAATTTTGACCATTTCCTGTAATAATTTTCCGCGCTATAGGCTCACTGCGACCTCCAAGGTCGTGAGGTAAAACGCTCGCAAACTGTCGGCGTCGTAACGCTCTGCTCATTTTCGGGCTAATTGAAGCGTGTGTGACCTGGCTTACAGACCTACAGAAGAACGTAGACGCGCAGACCCGAAATTCCAAGAGATAGAGCCAATCAGTAAGATGTGCTTAGATACTCATCTCTGCATGAGCCCCGCTGACAACGGCAATTTGACTATTAAACGGTCCAACCAGTTTAGAATTTCAAATGCAAACATATACCGATAAAATTGCAAAACGGGGGTTCGAAAATCTGATTCGATCTACTCGATTATCGATATTAAAGAAGGAATGTCAGTGGTTGAATCGACAACAACTATCGATTTTACCCTCAAAACTCACATCGATCAGGGACGTACTGAATGAAAATTGGTAGAAGGGGAGTCGCTTATTTTGAGAGTGGAGCAAGTGAAAATGTTCAAAGTTTTTCCAATCATTCGAGTCGTGAAACAGTCAAAGAAATCTCAAATGTTCCAAAATCTTCCAGCAGTGGGTTTCTGATTTTCTAATGAAACACGTGAAGAGCTTAGAATCAAAACCGACACTTGCCATATTTTACTTCAAGGGCGCAAATAGGCAAAATATTTTACACGGGTGCAGGAGTTTCTCTTGCTGCGCCTGTGAATGTGGGGTATGTAATATCCGGGTGATGAACGAGAAGTCGCACCATAGGCAAACCTGTAGTAACGTGCAACGTGTACGTAATGCATGTAGCGGAGATTGTGTTATCGTGTCGGCGCCGCTGCACCTTATCACATGTTGGCCCTATGGTGCGACTTCTCGTTCATCACCCTGTATATCGCACATTTACAGGCGCAGCAAGAGATATTTCTGCACCTGTGTACAGTATTTTGCCTATTTGCGCCCTTGCAGTAAAGTGACAAATGTCCGTTTTAATTCTAACCTCTTCACACGTAAAAATGACGAAAGTTTTTGCGTAATTTTATTATGAAACTAATACTTTACGGATGGAAGTGATTTTGAGAATTTTATTTATGGACTAGATTACCTACCTATGTATGGGTGTTGTGAGTTTCATTTTTCGATTTCAGTTCAGTTCCTGTGCACATTACAGGAGTAGTACAGAAATGCTAATACTGAAAAATTCTTATGGGAAGTGAAAAAAGTGAGACACGACACTTGCGTACATATTTCAAGATTGTAAATGCAGAATTTCGAGAAAAAAATTGGTTGAATTGAACGCTGTTAAGCGTAAGGGAAAACTAACCAGCAAAATCTGTGTTTTGAGAACACACTTGATTCGAAGTTCGAGAGTCATGTAGAAACTATGTGACAAATAGCGTTTACTTATAAGCTTTTTTCAACGTGAGTGCACATTTTTGAATCGGGGTCCAATTTTGAAAAATTCTACTTTTTACGCTTTTCCCAACGATACTAATAACTCATTTTGTGTACAAATGTCGGTTGGTTCCCTTGCGCTTAATTGGACGCTGTTCAGCGCAAAGGAACCAACCAGCAACATCTGTGTTTTGAGAACATGTGATTTGAAGTTCAAGAGCCATGTAGAAACTATATGACATAGCGTTTACTGATAAGCTTTTTTCAAGGTGAGTACACATTTTTGAATTGGGGGCCCAATTTTAAAAAATTCTACTGTTTACGCTCTTTCTAACAACGATACTAATAACTCATTTGGTTTACAAATGATGGTTGGTTCCCTTACGCTCAACAGCATCCAATCATTATGACTGAGACAAAGCGCAAGAACTTTAGCACTTTCTTCGACATCGTGATTAGCAGATTAGCAGATCCAGGTCGCGGTTGAAACGCTCACCAGGAGCGCTACAGTCGACTGTAATATACACACACATACACACTAACACTAGTAAACAACAAAAATCCGGTATGACATGAAAATATCAATTTCTCCTATACTTTTTACATGGGGAGCCAAGATCTTTTTTATTTTATGAACACTTGAACGTCCATTCTTTTTGGAAGACCATTTTTATTAGAGGAGTTATCTGTCAAAAGGGCCCCTCTGACAAATAGGATTCCTATTCGTCAGGAGCCCTTTTGACAGATAACTCCTCATTTGTAGTTTATAGCGCACAGAACTGCATTTGGTTAACACATATCATCAAAAAACTGTAATTTTTAGGAATTTCAAAATATCAAATAATATACATTTCTTATGGGAGCGATTAATTTTTCATACCATAACTGTGAAGTTGCTAGTTCTGCCATCAGATGTCAGCCACTTTGCTTGTTTGCTTTCAATCGCAAATACTTGTAGTTCATCAGATCTCCCTGTAGAAGCGCTTAGTGTTTTCGAACTTGAGTAAGATTGTAAATACGAGCAATGTCGTTCTTCTGTGGAGAACCGATTTACATAGTTCATTTTTGCAGAATGTTATTTTTGAGAACTTGAATGTTCTGCCAGATTAGTTGATTAGAAATTTGAACATTATTGGAATACTTATTATTTGCGAAAATTTGCGGCAGGTTGCTTACAAAACCATATTATTATCATGATGCATGATTGGTCTACATAATAGTTGTTCATAATTTGAAACGCTGCAATATGTAGTATGTACTTCGAGAGTATGTATAGTGTAAGTATGTGAAAATGCACTTTAGTTTTGACTTTAATCGATACATTATAAGATACAATGGGAAGAAATTGAGAATAAAACAACGGAAGCAGTGGGAGTACGTCATGATAACAGATTTATCACCATTCCTCAGGAACTCATGCCAATGTACCTGTAGGATGCTTCAGTACTCAGCTGTCAACAAGTAAACAGTAACTTTTGCACATTTTAACGTCTTCCTGTGATTCTGATATCAGGTATCCGTTCTTGCTGCAGAAGGAGCAGACTAGAGTTCCATCAGTTCGTTCTCCTGTTGGGAACGCTGAAAAAGATATCACGATGGCTAAGAAAAAGTGCCAAGCAGTACATATACCAATCTGCAGACCGACGCAGGCACCAGTGTCATTTTATAAGAAGGAAAAGAAGTCGGGTCCAGTACTGCTGATGTGGTAGCCAGTTTCAGTATTTATTTAAAATGTTGAAGGATCAGTATGTAAGCATATTACGCAGTGTTGGCAGTTATACTGATCTTGAAGCCAGGTCGAATATTACCGATCAGTCATCAGTAAGTAGAATTACTTTATCTCACATTTTGATTTCATATGACAGTTCGAGTACACTTGAAGGAAATATGTACTTGTGAACTCTAATTTCAATCGAGGTCGTGTGCCAGTTATATACATATTTTCGGCGAAAATGCATACTAGTAATTATCGAGGGCATAATCAACTTTATTTTCGACGGCAAATTCGAGACTGATTTCATTATTGATGAAAATTTCAAATCAATTTCCAACTTGATATTTCACTCAGTAATAGTTATATATATAGATTTCGATATTGGTTTTTATCGAAATTTTACTCGATTTTCTGTATTGATTCGATTTAGTTTTCGGATGGAATGGTTTTGTTGTATCTACGAATATTTTAATTCATTGTGTGACTAGGGAAGAATCCCCCCCCCCGTTGTTGTTCATTGACCTTTAATGAGGCAAGTATTGCGTTCCTGGTCGTTCATTATAAAAACTCGAGAGTTCTCTCCATTTTGACGTTTAAAGTAACTGTTCATGCAATTTGATGGAAACTGAGTGTCGAACAAATATCAGAATGTATAAATTCGTGAACATTTAACTTCCACTCTCTGCCAAATGTAAAATTTTAATTTCGTGGACTTAAATTGAAGCCGAAACAAAATATTTCAAAATTCTAATAGAATGTTCAAAATCTGCGTCTCACAAAACCCTCCATTGGTGCCTGATGGTGTCTCATTCAGTTTTCCCAAATTTGTAGAATTTGTCACCTATTAGGTTGAAATTTCGTTTTTTGGTAATAAAATTCGGGATCGAATCTTCTTTTCTGATTTGCTCTCAACTCGAGCCCTGGAATCCGCCCTTTCGAGCATTACCTCAGAAACGTCGGGGAGGCTGTTAGGGCTGCCTTAGCCCTCTTCACCTCTGGCCGAAAAACCGGCCTAGGTCGAAATCTGACGAATTGCTACGTGGGATCGAACCCGGGAGCTCCGGATTCCGAGACCAACGCGCTATTCACTCGTCCAACCAGACCTCGGGATCGAATCAACAATCGAATAGTGTGTTTGAATAACTGAGCGGCTCGATGATACCTAATTTCAGCACTCCGTTCAGTTTTCCAATATCAGTCAGTTTTGTTTTCTTAAAACTGAAAATTTCCGATTTTGGACCTCGAATAGATGAATCAAAAATCTTGACTGGATTTGTCAGCTTTACCTTATTTGAAAATTATGGATTTGAGACCCCGAAGTGGTGCCAGTTAAGAAATCTGATAGAATTCTCAAAATAATTCACCTGAGAACTCGATAATTGTTCAATTTTTTCGACAAAGTCATAATATGTATGTAGATTTACGCGGTAGGAGTTTGACGACGTTGAATTCTCGGGCAAAGGGCCACTCGAAGCTGTTCCCATGAGATTTTATTCTAATTAGGAACCTCAAGGCCAGAACGAAATGGCAATCGCAGGGATGCCCTCCTCTCCCAACCGTACTGGCCTGTCTCCCTTCCGAGTAGGGAGCTATCTTGTCGTCTCGAAAACTATGGACTCGAACACTCGAAGATCTCCATTCGTCCTGCGTCAATCTGACTTCGCAGTAGGAAAAAAAATGGAGTGGGGGAATTTTGGTGTCACATTCTGCACATACACATAGCTGATAGATTGTACAGCAACTGATTACAAGAAGCCTTTAAAAAATTAAAATTAGATTACTCATTCTCAAATTATTCTCATCATCGAGTGAAAGAGCGTGACGCGACTTTATGATGAATTAATGCTTACGCAAACTGTACCATAATCAATGTCGATAAGATAGGAGCAGGAATGTGTATGTGTGTTTGTGTGTTCACTGAGTATACCTATAGTTGGCTAGCAAGCCACACGTGTCTAGTTTGTACCACCACACATGTGATGTATGTAAAGGTACATGGAAAGATATTTATACTACTGCACTAAATAAGTAACTGTAGAGTTGCCAGATCGGAATACTTGGAAATCCTCATTTCGCTAATTTTTGCAACATTTAAAGTCCTCAGAAATCCTTAGCCACGTTTTCCAACGGTTTAATCGTGGCAGTCTTGCCGTTGGCTTTTTTTTCATCTCAATTAAGGTTTTAATGTTGTAATGGGTAGAAATTGGACTTCGAAAGTGAAAGAGATGAAATTGACTGTTGAATATAGCTTTATGGGCTCTTGAATAGCATTTAATATTTTACAAAAGTTAGTGCCTTTCTTCTCAACTGTAACTTGAATTCTGAATTGTGGAAGTCAGTTTAATATAGTATGGAATAGTACTTTTCAGTAGAATTCAAAAATTGTTCATTGTATTCTTATCACTTTGGGGTGAATAGATCCCCCAAACTGTTGAATTCTGATTTGTGGAAGTCAGTTTAATATAGTATGGAATAGTACTTTTCAATAGAATTCAAAAATTGTCCATTGTATTCTTATCACTTTGGGGTGAACAGATCCACCCAAATTGATAATACCCACCAAACTTTGCCTATAGTAGCGCTACCTAGGTGAGGTTTAAACCCCAATATTATGTGATTATGTCTATGAGTTAGATATTTAGTACCTATAGTAGCAGTGTTACCAGATGTGATACATTTATATACCCGATGTGGTACTTACATTACAACTTTTCTGGAACAATGTCTGGTGGTTTCAACAATTCTGGTATATTTTAGCACATTTTTATTATTCTTGGTTAGAGCTGGTACATTTTAATACACTAGAACCTGGGATTGATTGGGAAATTCAGTGATCCAGATGATCGGAAATCCGGATAATACGGGTTCTTTTTCTTCTTAATAAGATATTGTGGTAGGCACATATAGTATGTACTGTGAGCCTTATTTTTCATATGCCTATGTTTTTACAACCGAAGTAGTCGGCATGTGTTTGTGTCTACATCATGACCATAGTTCTGAGAAAAAGAGACGTGTAGAAAACATTCATATTAATTATCAATATTCCTGGAAAGTAAATTATGCAATATCATATGTTGTCCGGATACCCGGCCTGAAATAATGAGTAGTCCATTTCCAGAACTCTGTATTGGCGTTTCGATACTACTGTAGGTGCGCTAGTGTCGCGGATCAGGGTATTTTTACCATAAAAAACGTGTGCAAGTAAAATGAGCTCTAGCATCTTCAATGTTGTTTTCTATGGAAAACATGAGAAAACTAATGTGTCAGCCATTATCATTTCCTTTCAGATGAGCCCAATTTCAGTTTTTTTGCTGAAAATTTTTGTCACTGATCATCTTTTCATCCAAATACACCAATCAGCGCGCCGCATTTCATTAGGCCGCTAAAGAGCGACTCTTTAGCGTCTAAACGCGATTCTGCCAACAGTGTTGATATGAGTAAACGTAAAGTAACGCTGCGATCGACTCAAAAATACTGTTGCCAACTGTTTTTTGTTGTTTTTTTTTGCTTAGTTGATAGCAGTGATGTTGGGAAGCCAATCATAAAGTTTCTCTCGTGAAATAAATCCCCAGTTCCCGGTGATAAACGAAGATTTCAGGTACAGAGTTTTAGAACAGTATTCTGGAAATTTCAAATGTATGTTTTCTATTTACCACGAAGGCAATCAAGTATAAGAAAACAGTATGTATTGAAGGTCTAATTTTTCCATTCGCGAATCCTTCTATGAGTGCTATAAGGAATCTTACATGTTTATGAGTTGCCGCAACATATATGGGCCAAATTGAGATTTTGACATTAGAGTGAATAAAAAGATACGTATTACGTACATGGAACGAGAAAAAGATATCAAAGTTTGAAGCCCAAAATGCTCACTTTTTGGAGAATGACTCATAACTGTTGATACAAACCGTGTTTAGCAGCCACTTCTACACCTTCAGTTGTATAGTTGGAAATAATGCAAGGGTGCTGCATATGTTGCATGTATAAAATTAAGTAGGTGGTAACAAAAAGCGGTCGAGGTACAAGAATGATTTTGGAAATTCCAGATCTTGATGAAGATCGGTTGAGGAAGAGAAAAAGATTTCTGTACATAGATTTACAACGTTCTTTTGACTTTCAGGTTATATACAGAGAGGGAATAACAAGTCCTTATTACGGTTTTCAAATCTATCTTTTTTTTTCTTCTTCTTCTTTCCTGGTAATGGGTAATGGATTAGACAATTAGCGGCAGGCTTAGTTGTTAGTACAGAAAGAAAAGAGTGACAGACAGGCAAGCAAACCAGCAAGCTGGCAGTCATTCACTGATAATTAATCAAAAACATGTGCAGAGAAACCATACACAGATACTGAGTTTTGGAACTAGGCTATTGTGGACGATGATGAGTTTTGGAACAGGAGGCATTTTTCACATTGCGTTGATGTTCTCCTTTTAGAAGACGATTCTGACACAGTCAGAATCGCAGTTTTCAATGTTTCGGCAGATACAGAGTTTTGGAAATCAACTAGTCATATGCCCGGATAATACGATCATCCGAATAATGGGGAGCCGTTTTTGACTGTCCGGATAATATAGAAACCCGGATAACTGAGGTCCTGATAATCGAGATGCTACTGTATATTTAGCGGACTTTGGTGCATTTTAGAGATTTTGACCGAAACAATTTCTGGTGCCATTCTAATATGCGCTCCACCTACATTATTTCTTTTCTAGCATGCGTTCTACCGTAGTAATGCGTTCTACCAGCGTACCCGCCTGCACAGAAAGAAGGTATGCCAATTTTTTTATTTATATAATGTATAGCTTGAGGATAGCGTTGCATGGAAACTCGCAGAGTCTCGCACACATGAGGATAAGTAAAAGAGTTCGACCATTTCACGGTTAATCACCAAGAAAATTACGTCGACACAGACACTGGTGCCCACACACAAGCTGTTGAAAGGTCGTGGTTGGATACGAAAACATCCATAATTGAGAAGAAGGGAGGCATTCCTCTTCACATGCTGCAGTCTCACGTAGACCAATACTGTTGGCAGATGTGGCGGAAGACTTCGGAAGACCTCTTCATTGCATTTCTTGAAGACACTGGGACAACGTATTATACCTAAATTCAGGACAACATTTAGGACAAGGAACATTTCTTCGGCTAATTTGGTGAATTCTGACAAAACCCTACTCGCGGTGGATTTTTGGGAGATTTGTAAGCCAACCTCCTCATGGTGTCTCCTGGGTAACGTTAACAGGCTTACAACGGTAGAACGCATACTAGAAAAGAAATAATATGTTGGTAGAACGCATATATACATAATTATGTAGATCGCTCGGCAGGGATAGAGCGCATTGTATATTTTGGTACAATTTCAAAGATCACACGTGTTTTATTTGGTGAATTTTATTGAAATCTCGTACAATCTTAGGGCATTTCTTGCTCGTACATTTTTCAACGTCCGATCTGGCAACACTGTGTAGTATAAATGTCTTTGGGTGCGTGTAACGCTTACATACCTAAATGTATTATATGTACCTAAGTATCTTCTTATTGGCAATCGCGTGTAGCTTATAGCTACGCGAATATTAACGTACGTATACTAGCACCTACAACCTAATTACGCCGCAGTTCTATAATTAATATATCCTGCGTACCATGTAATTACCTACACTTGTGGGGCAATTAACACCTAATAAGTGGATAGTTGTCAGTCACCCGCCAGTACCTATTGCTGACTACCTATGGCAACGACGGCGGCGGTCCATCTTTGGAGAGTTGGTAAATATTGTATCGAAAACATCTTGCCATTTCGACCTGCTGCCACTGCATCTGTTACGAAATGGTCCAACGCCTTCGCTGGGATCAAAATCGCTCACCTGTTAACGTCGTCGTCCATTAGAAGAAGCGGGAACGCGCACGTCTATGCGGAAGGGTACATATAGGTGCACGTATACCTCATGAACGGAACGATGGCAAGTCGGTAAATTCGATGAGTGAACGCTGGATACCGAAGCTGACAATTTTCAAATAATTGACGAACGAGCACGTCGGCTAAATACCGTAAACCGTAAACTTTGTAAACCAAGTTGCCGAACAGTATACGGGGATAATGAACGGCGACTCGCCGGTTAAGAATCGTAGCGGTGACGGCGGCACCAGCAGCAGCTAGCAACTACGGTATTGGATTAGTTAATTTTGCAATAACAACGGTAATCGGACACCGAAAAGCTATTAGTACGATAGTCAGCATCGAAATGGTGCAGAACAGCAGAAGTATAGAGTTGAAAATACATTTATACTGAAACGGCGAATATACGCGGGCTAAGCGATTATGGTGCGTGGTTTGAATTGTAACAGGCAGCTGTAGAAGGTACTGGGTGCCTTAACTTAATTATGCGTCGATGCTATACCGACTGTGAGCACTATTTGTTCATACGAACTTAGAACTTGTTCGTAGATATACGCAGTCGGTTATCTGCTCGTATTCCATCGAACAATGACTAATTTACGACAGTGACATATTTGTTCATTACGACTTAGAACTTGTTCGTATGAATACGAGTGGTACTGCTCGTATTCTAATTCACAACCCAATCCGTACGGTAAATTGGCAGAATTCAGTTACGACGTTGTGCGCAAATTCAAAAGTTCACCGATGAATGATTCACGGTTCGCTTTCCTGTGTTATCAACCGATATAGTACACTTATGCAGATTACGTTAACAAGCGACTTCCTTTTCAGACCTGGACGACTTTTTGCACAGAGCAAGGTTCTATACTTCTTTACATACTGATATTTTTTCTTTCACGGCATTTACGCAACGTACATTCGATCACTGTTGTGGGGAGAGGGGATGCATCCGGTTTCGAGCATGGGTATCCATCGTCCTCTTCCGCCATCCCCTTATCCAGAGATGGGCACGATCACGTTTGAAATGATCTAGATTAAAATCAAAGATTACGAGCCAAAAATATCTTAGATCAGATCAATCTTCGATCTTAAGATCATATTATCAGATCATGCCCATCTCTGGATGTTACTTGTCATTAGAAAAGGGCCTTAATGTCCAAAAAATCGATTTCCAAATTCTAGGTGATCTGGGTCAATTAAGACCTGCTCTACATGATGTTATTGAAAAAATTCAAAAAAATTGTTTTCCCCCTTATTTTGAGGCCCAAAAGTTCCAAAGAATGCCATTTTTACCATTCTGATAAAGTTTGGTTTTGCTGTAATGATAACATTGCTACAAAAACATTAACTTATACTTACTACGCTAGATACCTTTTTTTTCAATTCGTGAGGGGTAGGGCCCCACCCAGCGGCCAATCCGGAATTTTCTCCGGCGGCTCCATGTATTGGACTATGTGCATAGAAATAAAAATTTACCGTGTCCCCCTTCCACTGCCTTACATACCTTCGAGTAGGTATACCACAGAGCAGGGAGGAGAGCTCACATTTTTAAACTACATATTGTATATGAAATATTTGGACATTAATATTTACAACCTTAAAGCAAGATACCACTATCCAACTTTTCTAGTCAAATTCGAATCTGTTGACAAAATTGAACTAGATTCATTTTCGGACCCATTTTGACTACATTTTTTCAACTGTATCTCGGGAACGGAGTGTCAGCGCCCAAATTGAACACCGAATTCGAACTCAGCGTGAAAAATGGAGTTGATAATCGTCTTTAAATCAAGATTTTTGGTTTCTTCGAATTTTGAAAATTTCTCCATACTATACATTATGTCCTTTTTGGGACAAAAAAATCTTCGGAAAGCTTCGGCATCGGCGCTGGTGCCAATTACTTAATTTTTCGGGGCGAATTCAAATCCGTCGTCAAAATTGTGCTAGAGTTATTTTTTGACCTAAGCTGACCACATTTTGGAGTGTATCTCGGAAACGGAGCGTCGCTGCCAAATTGGAACACCGAATAGGCTAGTTGGGAAAATCCAACAAGTTCAAAAGGTTTTTCTACTTTTGCTTTCATACTTGGGAATTTTGAGTTGAGTCAGTTGGAAAAATCCAACCGGTCAAAAGGTTTTTTTTTTTCTTTGATACTTGGGAATTTTAAGTTGAGGCAGTTGGGACTTTCACAAATTTTAGCCCCCCTCCCCCCAGGGGAAACTCTTCGGTACGTCTCTGATCAGCTGTAATAGAAATATCCGGTTATCTAAAGTACACGTATGGTTCAGCCTTAAGTAATTAACTTTGGATGTTGAACGGAATTTTGATTTAGTTCGTTCATGAAATACAATCGAATTGCAAAAAGAACAACTCGTATCATTTTATAACGGAACACCTATCACTTCCCACCTTACCCCATAACATCCCAAATTCTTTAGCCAATTTGTCCGTTGTCTCTCCATCTTGTCGGTAGTCTACCTCTTCTTTTCCATCCTATTGGCGACCATTCTTCGACTACGCCACGAAGCTTGGGTGAGCTTTTTTGACCCTCCAATCTAATTTTGAAAGAGCTCCCGCGACGAGCCATCGTCTATCTCACTAATATCTTTAATTCTACGTATACTCACTCTAAGGTACTACCCAGTCTCTTGAAAAAAGGCTCTCGTAATCATGGTCTGTAAGCAAGGAAAACCAAGGGACAACCCCGGCTCTTATCGGTCTATCGCGCTTTTATATCCGGAAGGGAATTTTACCCATTATTCAGTGCTTTACGCACCTTCTTGCTCAATTCGCTCTCCTCTAATATTTCTTTCCTCAGCATTTGATCGTAAGACTGTATATCCCTCTTTACCCCCCCCCCGGCCCCGTTTAGTCAGTTTTTTCAGATCACATAGCTTGATTTGATCATACCGGTCCAGCATGGCTGTGCTCCTTCTCTTTCCTAATTTTCCTCTCAACCTGAGCCTTGGAATCCGCCCTTTCGAGCATCACTTCAGAAACGTCGGGGAGGCTGTTAGGGCTGCCTGAGCCCTCTTCTCGTCTAGCCGAAAACCCGGCCTAGGTCGAAATGTAGCGAATTACTACGTGGGTTCGAACCCAGGACCTCCGGATTCCGAAACCAGCTCGGTATCCACTTCGGCCAACCAGACCCCGGTGCTCCTTATCTCGGTCTAAAAGTATGAAGGTACTTACCTATGTACGAGCAACAGTGTTTGCAGATGGGAAGCTGAAAAATGTAACAATAAGAAATTTTCCAAGATTGTACCAAATTCCAAATGTCTGATTAATAAAACTGTACCAAATTGTAGAAGAAATTTGTTTGGTCCACGTCTTTAAAATGTACGAAAAATCCGCTGAATATATTAAAATGCACTAAAACGAACCAAAAAATGACTAACGTACTAGAAAATGTACCAAATTCCTCCCAAGAGGATTGAAAATTTGGCAGAATGTACCAAACTTGTTGGAATCACTAGACATTCTACCAAAAAAGTTGAAATATGGCAGAGCTGGTACGAATCTACCAAGCCTGGCAACACTGATGAGCATATAGCCAGGCCATGTAAGGCTTTTTCCTCGTAGGCGGTTGCCTACCTGCCCGTCTGACGATCTTATAAACTTTGTAGGGAGTTTAACTTTGGCTCTTAATGGAGAAAAACCCAAAAAACGCTATTTTTTCAACAAAAAAATATCGAGTTTCACAGGAAATGAAGAGGAAGAATTCTGAAGCCCTTGTAATTTTATCTCACCTAACATATCTTCTGGTTGAATTTCTTTTCTTTTTTTTTTCTCCTGTAATGCTGTGTTAAATCTTATCAACTTTGTAGGCAAATTATGGCAAACGGTAGGCAAACGCCTTAAAGGGAAAAATCCTTATAGTGCTAGGCACGCGATATGCGTACATTTTATACACTTTATGGGACACTTCGACGCACTTACAGTCAGCACCTTGCCCTCAGTCGACAGGTGTCTACATGAAAAACTCCTTATCTCTTTTTTGTTTTAATCTATATATATTTAAAATTTTAGCTGAAACCAGCCCAGCGTGACTTTCCTTATCTCGCTTCGGTCTAAATTGTGAAATCGAGTTGAGCTGCTCTAATTATACAGTAACGACTCGTATTCATTTTCGAAAACGTAAAAAAAGCTTATACCTGTTCACGCCTAAAGGACACAGCTAACAGCTATCACCAACACACGGACACGGAATCGCACCTCAGTACAAAAGTGAGTACACTGTACACGCGTAATCTACTCTACGTATAAAATTCCTAATCGGTAGAAAGAGACAAAAATGGTAAACGATAAGGAAATGGTGACTATAGGCGCACTCAAAGCAGTCCTTAACAAAACACTTGACCAAAACTGGCAATAGTGTACGAAACGAGAGAAGAGGTCAGGAAGCTACAGCAACAAGTCAAGGAACAGGGTTACAAAATCGAGGAACAAGAAAACTATTCCCGCCGGAACAACCTGGTTTTTCACGGGATTCCGATTGGAAAAGACGAAAACCCACTGGTCGTAGCAGTCAATCTGGGAAGAGTGGTCGGGGTGCAACTGAACCCGACAGACGTAGATGCGGCGCACAGACTTCCGTCAAAAAACAAAAAGTTACCAGCACCATTTATTGTAAAAATGGTGAATCGCTGGAAAAGAGAGACGAACTTATGGAGGCCGTAAAAAACATAATAATACCTCCCTTTTCTCCGAAAAGTCGGTAAAACCCACTGCGGAGGCACTCGGCGGCAACAAAGAAATAAAAATATTTTGCAACGAGCATTCGGCCCCGAAGAGCCAACAAATTCTGATGGAGGCCAAAAAATTAAGAGACCAGTACTACGTGTGGTCAGAAAAAGGCAGCGTAATGTGCAAGAGGAAGGTAGAAGGCAGTAGGCCTTCTCAGCTACTTGATATTGAGGCTGTGACGTGCTTATATGAACACTCGGCCACGGAAAACGCAAAAGAGATGGACGAAGGACAAACGACGGCGACGCAGAGACGAGTTTTCGACGAGCTAAGTCCAAACGGTCAGCAAGCAACTAACAACGTAGAAGGGCAAAGGCAAAAAAGATCAACAGGTCAAAACGTCCACGGGAAGCAGAACAGCATATACAGCTCAACCAGCAACGTTAAAACACAAAAAACTTGAAATGTTAACCGGATCAGGACCCACGCAACAGAACTATGTACGTCACCCAGAAAGTCTGGTAAGCGAGGGTGAATTTACTAATCTTCGAGCAACCGATCCCCCTAAAATCTCATGCGAAACAAAACACAACAATTTTCACTGGCAAAATACGATAAGAAAAACTCAGTTGAGAAAACCCCTCATTTTGAAAACAAAAACAAAAGCAGAAAATATTCGCTGAACAAATCCAAATAAAAATAGGCACAATAAACGTAAGAACACTCCGTAATCCTGAAAACCTAATCGAACTGGAGAAGGCATTCATGCATTCCAACATGGCAATTGTAGGTCTGTCAGAAGTCCGTAGAAGAGGGGAGAAAATCCACGTCACCCAGAAAGGAAATCTGCTATACCACATTGGTAACAACGAAGGTCAAAAAGGAGTAGGTTTTTTAATAAAAGCAAATATTATAAACCCTTAATAAAAGAAATAAGAGGTATCTCTGACAGGATAGCCATACTGAAAATGAAATTTCAAAAAACAATTATAACATGTGTTCAGGTTTACGCCCCTACCTCCGCAGCCGAAGAGGAAGAAATAGACAAATTTTATGAACAAGTGGATGAAATAGTAATAAACGAGCAAAACAGCAAAAGAAAGAACCTCATACTAATGGGGGACTGGAATAGCCAAGTAGGTCAAAAACAAAAATACGAGGGCAGTACAGTGGGCAATTTTGGATTCGGGAACAGGAACAAAAGAGGCTGGAAACTCCTAAAATTTTGCCAAGAACACAATCTAAAAATAGTTAATAGTTTCTTCAAAAAAAGGAAAGGAAAAAGATGAACATGGATCTCACCAAACCAAGAATATAAAACCCTGATAGACTACATAATAACCCCAGTAAAAAACAAATCAATAATAAATTTCGACATTCAAAACAAATTCGAATATCATTCAGACCACCGACTAATAACAATAACAATGCCAACTGAAAAGCACAACATCAAATTTAGCAATAAGAACAGCAAAGGCGACGGAAAAATTAATCCCCAAAAATATCAACAAGAGTTGAAGGAACAAATAGCAGAACTGAAATTAGGATTAAAGGTCGAAACCAGTGTAGAAACACTGTACAAATCAATAACAGTAATAATAAAAAACACTCCAAAAAATACAACAGATGAAACGGTAGTAAACAAAAGAAGGAATCCAAAGGTGGAAAAAATCAAAGATGATATCAAACTATTACTTAAAAAAAGGGTCTCAACTCTTAAGGACTAGAAGGAAAGAGGCAAGAGAGAAAATAGAATTAAATGAAGTTTCAAAGCTAATCCGTAAGAAATTGAGAGAAAAAAATCTCCTGGTAAAAAACGATATCATCAGAAAAACTATTAAAACAAATAAAAATATTGAAAAAATGAAAAAACAAACATGTCTCGGGCTGCAATGGACTACGCACTTTATAGGCCCCCAAGAAGAAAGGATCTGCGATAGAAAAGGAATAAACAAATTTATAACGAAATATTATGCAAAATTATGCGACGACGATAAATACTGCAACTTCAACTACAACGAAAAAGGAGAAATACCATATTTAGCAATAGTTAACCAACTGAAGCCAGGGAAAAGTCCAGGTCATAACAATATAACCAACGAAAACATAAAAATGAGGTGAGAGAAAATAATATTAATACTTAGCGTATTTCAATGAAACGCTCAGACAGCTAATAACTGAGTGCTCCAAACATACTCAAATCAAGTCCAAAACTTGGTGGAACAATGAACTTGATAAAACCAAACGTAAAATTAAGACTTTAACTCGTAAAATTCACAGACTAAAAGACCAAAACTTGATCTTATACCAAACTTGCAAAACAAAATTGAATCTAATATGTAAGAAGTATAAAAATGATATAATGACTGCAAAAACAAAGGCCTGGGAAGAACTGGTCAAATCGTCTAAAGCCTGGGGAACCCCTTATAAAATTGTAACTTGCAAAACCAAAAGACTAATAATACCACCTTTAAATTTCAACGGTAAGACAATATTCGAAGAGTGTAAAAAATACGAATGTATTTTTTCCACCAGAAATCAATGATATAATTCAAGACTACCCGAATAACTACACTCAGGAATACAAAATTAACTCTACAGAATTGACAAAAATAATTAAAACCCTAAACAATAGGAAAGCAAATTGACATGACGAAATCTTTCATAAGCACCTTCCTGGTTTCTTTGATTCGCTCTTTCAAAGATGTTTAGACTTTCTATATTTTCCTGTTTCCTGGAAAACAGGAAAAATTAAATTAATAAATAAACCAGGCAAAGACCCAACGAATCCATCATCTTACCGACCCATCACTTTATTACCTCCAATAGGAAAAGTATACGAAAAGATCATTAAATCTCTCTTAGAGGCCGAAATCGAGAAAAATTCAATGTACAACGATAACCAGTACGCATATAGAAAGAACAATTGACAGAACATGCAATTAGTACACTAATTGAAATCATTGAGTTATTTCAATCTCGCACTAGACATGTTCTTCTAGTCAGTTTTGACGTCTCCGGTGCCTTTGATAGAATAAAATGGTCTAGTATTCTTGAAATTTTAGAAAGAAATGGCGTTCCAAATGAATTGCTTATCCTAACAAAGAATTTTTTGATGAACAGAACAGTTAATCATTACACTCCTGAAGGTAATGTCGCCGTAAATAAGAAACTTGAATCCGGCGTACCACAGGGCTCTGTTCTTGGCCCGCTCCTGTTTAATGTTGCTATGTCCTCAGTTCATAATAACCTTCCTTCTTTTTATAATGTACGGCTTTTAAGTTATGCTGATGATTTAATGATAATTATTGGAACAAATGGTACTAAATTCAATCTCATCAACCATTGCATTAAGAACATAAATGATAGTATTAAAAAATTAGGTTTGAACATAAATGAAGAAAAAACCCAAGCAGTACTATTGTCCAAAAAATATGATAAATTAGAAGTTGAAAGTAGCTTACTACAACACATTAAGATCAATAATAAAGTCTTAGTTATAAAACCTGAATTAAAATATCTTGGCATTATTATAGACCAGAACTTAAACTTTTCAAAACATGTTGAAAATGTAATAGTTAAAACAAAGAAGTACTTTAATACTTTCCGCGCGCTTTACGGAAATACCTATGGATATGATTTCAAAAACAGAATAACTCTATATAATGCTATCTTTCGATCACTAACTGAATATGCTTCATTGTCCTATGGAAAAAATATCACTCAGATAACTACAGGCAGGTTACAAAGCCTACAACGACACATCTTGATCAGCATAATTTCAGGTTATAAAACTATATCCTTTTCATCTACAAATGTGATCGCTGGAATTCTTCCAGTTGATCTGCAAATTAAACAGACAAATATGATCAAGAAAGTAAAAATCGAACACAATAAAAACAAATACTCCAGACAAACCACCAGGGATAATATACTCAAAATTAAAGAAAGAATAACTCAAGAATGGCAGATTAGATATAATGAAGCAGAAAGTGGACAAATAACAAAACTTTTTCTACCCAACATTCGCAACCGGCTAAAATATACTTACTTTGAAACAAATTTTTACTTCACTCAATTTTTGACGGGACACGGCAACTTCAACCAATATTTAACAACAGAAAAAATTAAAGTAAAAAGTGACAGTACATATGTACAAACTGCTACCAAAATGAAACAGACAACCCAATGCACATAAAAAATTGCACCTTCTTTCAAAACACAATCCAGAGATATGAGATGAACTTAGTGACTAACCTCACAACCTTGAACAAAAAAGATTTAAAAAATTATGTTAAGAATGTAACAATATTATTAAAAATGAAACCTAGCACATAAGAAATACGTAATACTCGAACTCATATGGAGGTCGCTCTGATAAACCGCAAGGTAAAAGGGCTACCTCCTCGTAAAGAAATAAGTATTTGTCAAGTCAATCTTCTTATTGTTGAAAATAAACAATAAATAAATTAAAAAAAACAAAAAACTATTCAACAAGATCCTAGATTCGGGTAAAATACCAGCAGACTGGAAATTTTCGGATATAATAATACTATTTAAAAAGGGAGACAGACATAAGGTGGACTATCGCCCCATAACGCTCAGCCTAACTGTAGCAAAAAATTTTTCAAAAGCAATAGAAAACAGACTCAGACCCATTCTATTAGAACAGCAACCAATAGAGCAGGCAGGCTTTTGTAGATCCTTTTCAACTGTGGACCATATACATGCAGTTAATCAAATCATAGAAAAAAGCAACGAATACAATATAAATCTTTTTATTGGGCTAATAGACTATAGTAAGGCATTTGATTCCATAAGACACGACTTTCTGATATCAGCATTGAAAAACCAAGGGGTCCCATCAAAATATATCCAACTAATAGGAGGCATGTACGAAGGATTAAAAGCAAGGATAAAAACGGATATAAAAGGGGACTACTTTGAAATTAAAAAAGGAGTTCGCCAAGGAGATCCACTATCGCCGATCCTCTTTAACTGCGCACTTGAAGAAATATTTAGAAACTTAAACTGAGAGAAAAAAGGACTGAACATGAATGGTACAAAAATCACAAATTTAAGATTCGTCGATGATATTACCCCATTTTCCGAATCAGAAATAGAACTAGCAGAAATGATAAACGAACTGAGCGAATACAGTGCAAAAGCGGGACTTCATATCAACGCTCAGAAAACAATAGTATTAACTAAAGATAAAACACTAAAACCAGTAGAAATAGATGGAAAAATTTTAGGCACAGCTAGCGAAGAGACTTATCTTGGTCAAAAAATACACATGGAAAAATAAATTAATACAAGAATCACTAAAACTTGGGCCAAATACTGGTCACTAAGAGAAATCTTCAAAGGCCCCTTCAATCTCACCCACAAAAGTCAAATTTTTAACGCATGAGTAGTCCCAACGTTAACATATGGATGCCAAACCTGGACCTTAAGTGAAAAAATCCTTAATAGAATAAGGACTACCCAAAACTCCTTGGAACGCTCCATACTGGATATTAAGAAAAAAGATCGTATTAGAATAGAAACGATAAGGAGCATAACGTTGACGAATAAGGCACATCCGTCGCATGAAATGGAAGTGGGCAGGTCACGTCTCCCGCCTCACGGACGACCGATGGACATACAGAGCCACCTTTTGGCAACCTCTAAACTACAAGAGGAGTAAGGGGCGTCAAAAACTAAGGTGAAAGGACGACATTAACAAATTCCTGAAAACCCAAAATTATCAAAAAATTTCAAAAGCAGGCAAGAATGGGATCGGCTGCAAGAAACCTTTGCTCTTCATGGGCCAGGAATAATTACGTGAGCCCTGATCTGGGTTCCAAATCAGAAATACAGTGTAGATATAGATATTAATAAGAATTTATTCCCAATAAAGGTGATTATGATTATGATTATGACCTGTTGCACGACTATACGCGAATTTCGTAGGGTCATCAAAAGAAAATCCATGCCCGGGGAAAACACCAAGAAAATGTAAAACGGTTGTGCAATTTTTCTGTAACCCTGCTAGCACATCGATTTTGCGTTCGAAGATCCAAAACAAATCCAGACAGTATAAAAAAAGTGAAACACCTGGGCCCCTTGAGAAATTCTACCCCCCGGGGGGAGCATCCCCGCTTTCCACCATCCTCTCGTCAGACCTGGAATCTCTTACGTAGAATGTAAAACGTATGTAGGAAGGCATATTCGCGTTAAGGTTTCTGAGAATATTTTTCACTTCAACAACAGACACAACACAAGTCTTCAATGCACGCGTCGGCTCGTAATTATCTTAAATTACGACCAGCTAGTCAACTATCTTTTCATTATTAATTAGGTACACCGACCGTCCTCTAAATTATTGTTTATGGCTGCCGTTTGATTCGGTATCAATTTGTCAGCACCCGAGCGTTGCGAAATTCAGTCTTATTGACATGAACTCAGGGCGTCCCATGCTAGGGAACAGTCTCCCTCGTTGGAAAAATTAAATCGATTGTATTTTTTTAATTTTTTTTTTGCTTGTCATAGAAAATTTACTATATTATATGAGTCGGCATTTACCAAGAAGTCGAAAAATTCTGTAACGTCATTGAAATTTGTAAGATTTTAGAGGGGGTTTTGGTATTCTATGCCCCTACTAAGTGTATAATCTTTGCCCTGGCCCTGCGACAGTTCTCTGAAAACGTTTGTGCAGATAACTTTCAATGTGAACATGAAAAAAATGGTCTCCTGTGTTATGTCATCTAAATTTTGAAACGTAAATTGGAGTCAGATCTGAAATCTAACGCCATGTTTGGAATTAGCCGCCGCGAAAATCTCTAGTGCGATACTTCATTTGGAATTATTCTTAAAAGTGAGGATAATATTAAGAAAACATGAGAATCTTGAAAATGAGCAGAAAATATGATCAATGAACGGTTTTTTTCTTGAACAGATAAACGTCAAAGTGAATGCATTTATTTATTTTATTTGAACTAAACTTCAAAGATATGAGCAATTTCTTCGACCAAAGATTGGTTTACTTTTAGACTCCGTCGAACATATTCACTTCGGAGTTGTCTCGGTTGCCTATCCAATGCGTCGACGGCGTTAATAAATTTATCAAACTAGATGAACGGTGTATGAGTTACATCAGAATGTGATAATCGACCATTCAAAAATGTTGATATTTTTCTGGTATGTTTTTTTCATGGATGAAAGTAGAAGGACATTTGAACTTATTTTGATGGAAGTCGTCAAGAGGCATTCTGTGTAACATATTGGTGAGATTGGGCTGACAGCGAGGGGATTCAGTATTTTGGCATGGCAGCATTCAAAATGATGAATGCCATGCCGAAGCACACATGAAAAAGTCCATGCCGAAAGACAACAGCGAACAAAAAGTGTTCTGCTGTCGATAGTAGATACCAAAGCAAAAAATTGTATGGAGAGTTGATAGAGGCATACTAACCCATTAATTAGATGTAATTATGTTTGGATGATGAACGTCTATCATTGCATAAAGATGACCATGCCGAAAGACATATTTTTTTTCAACTCTTAATTTCAGACAATAATAGGCAAATGCACGAGTATTGTCACAAAAAAAAAAAAACAAAAAAAAAACGGGATTTGATATGCGGACTATATTGCTTCGATAAGAATACAGATTTTGACCGTTAATTGTGACAAAGAAATATTGAAACTCCTGTTTTGTGATTGGTTGAAAAAGAGCCATGCCGAAAGAAAAAAAAAAATCGAGAGACTATTTTCAAGGTTGTAACTCATTCATTCGTGTATCTAAAGTAGTATTATTTTGCCAGTTTGTTCTCATGTACATATAGAGCTTGAAAATGTAGAAAAATATAATAATAATATAACTTATTAGAGAGACACCCATGCCGACGGACATTTTAGTATATTTAATCCAATTTTGACCCATCAAAAGTGGATCAAATTTTCTTCTGAAAGCTCGAAAAAGTAGAATTCAGTCATATCTATCAACGAAAGGGGAAAAAAAGAAGGGAAAAAAACGATTTATAACTTGCGAGATAACAAAAAAAAAAATTTTAATATTAATTTAATTGAAACAGATAATAATCTAATTTTACCATTTAACTATCAAATTTTAATAATTACAATTCCATCTATTAATATTAAAATAGATGCTCTTCCTAATCAATTAAATAATTTTATTATTAAATTAAATAAAACAGGAATAATATATGGACAATGTGCTGGGGGCTGAAATATCAACATTTTTGAAGAATAACCCTATTACTATCAAAATTTACGTATTGGTTTACAGTTATTCTACTGTTATCGTTACCATTCCGATCACCGAATGATTCAAATTTAGCAAAAAGAGGGGAATATTATTTGAAAATCCAACATTTCTGGTAGGTTCTAAGGCCCAGAAGTTTTAATCTTATACTAGAAGACCCGTGCTGCTCTGCAGCATTAGTTGTTAATTGGAAATATAATGACTGAAGCTGAGAGCCAATCAGAATGAAACAAGTGTTTTTTATTTTATTTTTCTTTAATCTACCATTTTTTACCTTCTAAAATTGTAACAGGTGAAGTTGAATATCCACTCACCACCAGAGGCGAAACATGACTTTCAGTTTGGGGGGGGGGAGTGGAGAAGGAAAATTTGGCGACAAATATTTTTTGAAAACTAAAAATTCGCCGACAAAACATTTTAAAAATTTGAAAATTTGCCGATTTTTCAATCAAAATATTTCTTAATTGAAAATAGAGAATAATAGCCAGGGTACTAATTTTTGAGAAAGTCTTTGTACCCTCAAAAAAGTCTGCCTTTTTTCCACTCTTTATTTTTCTTCCTTCCTTCGTTCCTCTTTTTACCTTATTTTTGAAGCGCCTTTCTTATAGTGAGCCGCTTGAAACATTCTCCTTCCTCGGCTCTTGTGCAAACATACACCATCCGAGAGGTTTCTTGGATTCATTTAATATTATGATAATAAGACTCTTTTGACCCATCAAGATCTCTTCCTCTAACTTAGGACTCTTTCAGACTTCTCTGAGACTTCAAGGATCTTCCGAATTTGTTCAAGACTTTTTCAGGCTTCATTACAACATTATACCTTAGAAAATAAGCCATTCTTGAAAATTTGCCGACTGCCAAATTATTGGGAGTATTTCACCCCCCCCCCCTACGTAGTTTCTAGTTTCGTCCCTGCAAATGCAGATTGGAACCTTATCCCCAAGCACTCATATTTGCGCAAATTGGCATACCCTAGTCAGGGAGGGTAAGCTGGAAGGATATTAGGAATACTTGAGAGGAACACACAACTTCCTTTACACATTAAGGTGGTTGTTATTTACTTTTGGTGATCTTTTTTTTTCTGTATTTTCTCTGATTCTTCTCCTAAATTGGCTCCAATGAAATCAATGGTCGATCGAATTTAGGAGAACCCGTGCCACAATCTCCCTTTCGTTCTTATGGCTTTTGTTCCAGACTAAATTTCCCTCCTATGTTCACCGAGACCAAAGCACGTAAATTTAATGCGTAATAGAACATTTGCTATCGGATTCAGCTTGTGACATTGGAAAATAAGTCTTTTGCTTTCAACTGTTAGACAGCCCCGTAGCCCAGGGAGGGCAAGCTAGGGCTGAGCCCCCTCTAAAGGTATCTTGAGCCTCCCTCCTAAGCAGAGATACCTCCATTAAAAACAATCATCATTACTCCAGACCCCTAACCAGAGTGGTGCTAGGATGTACTGAGCAGCTCCCCCCCCCCGGCAAAATTTCGTGAATAAAAATAACGAATTCCTTCTATTTTTCTCGCTAGTTTTGTTCAATAGTTCTTGTTCCACTACATTTTAACGTTTATAAACTTGTCAACACTGATTTTGCTTTGAAAGATAGAAGAATCGTATGTTCGTCGTTCTTTATATGTGACTTGTCACAAGAAAAGGGTCCGAGTGTCCATCCAGCAGTTTCAGACACACGGGCCTTTTTCTTGTGTCACATTACAATATTCATAAACACAGTAGGAAGCTCGCAATCCAGTGCACATTGAATATCGGTGGCTAAATGCCTGAATGGCTATTTGAGAACTGATAACTTGATAAGTCCACAGAAATAGAGTTTTTTTACTTCCAAAAGTTCGAAAACTTAATCGTTCTAAGTGTTAATTTTTTTCACACGATCTATTCAATTTTTTTTTGAATGGGTTGTCGGTAAGTATCACCAGTTTTGATTATGAATTTTGAGACCAAATTCAATCAGTGGTGTAGTCAGGATTTTCCGGGCGAGGGGAGGCAAAGTAAGATTTTCAAGGGAGACAAAGTCGAAAATCGAAGTATTTTTTTAAAATCGCCGATATTGGGGGACTATTGTATGAAAATGAAGGTAAAATTACTACTCGAGTGAAAATTTTTCGAAAAAAACATGTTTTAAAGCGAAAAATTGCTCATTTCTACATATTTTACATTCTATTTCAGGTGCCTTAGGGCTAGGGCATTCGCCCCTTTGCCCCCCTGGCTATACCACTGCCTCGTAGAACTCTTCACATTATATACTATGTGTATCCTCAAGCCCCAATCCTCTGGTAAACAGTCAGCACCACCTAAAGCAGATGGCTGGCTAAGGGCCTGCTTTTAGATTTTAATAAGAACTTCAACTTTCTTAAATTTTAGACTGTGGGTCAAACAGAGAATCTAGTAAGAACAGAATAGTCATTGAAATTCGAAATTCAACGTTTGCAACCGACTTTCAAATTCTCGAAATGTCTTCCACATCTCAGCTTTGTTTCAACCTTCTAAATAATGTTTGATACTGAGCTTAAAACCTTCGGCTTTTGACTGACGAGTCTCTGACAGGAGTCTCGGGTACTCCATTTTCAGAAACGAAATTTGACTTTCAGTTTGGGGAAATGAATAAGAAAAGTTTTCCGACAAATATTTTTTGAAAACTAAAAATTCGCCGACAAAATCTTTTAAAAATTTAAAATTTGCCAATTTTTTAATCGAAATATTTTTAAATTGAAAAAAATAATAATAATAAATAAACAAACATACCTAAAAAATGAAGAATTCAAATGAACTGTTTCAGAATTTGCCGACTGCCAAATTATTGGGGGTGTCTCAACCCCCCACACCCCTATAGTTTCCCCCCTGCTCACAACTGTCCTCAAACTCAACCAGTCTGAGTGGTCGGAAGCTCAAATGAAAGGTCTTGATCCACTGAGTGTTCTTAGAGCAAAACAAATGCTTTACCCCTATTAGACCCTGAGATATAGATCTTTGAGTCAAGAAAAATCTTGAAAATATCAAAAGTCAAGTTGAATGTCCGCTCACAACTGTCCTCGGAGTCATCCGGTTTGAGTGGTCGAAAGCTCAAATGAAAGGTCAAGATCCACTGAGTGTTCTTAGAGCAAAACATAAATGCTTTACCCCAATTAGAACCTGAGATATAGATCTTCGAGTGGAGGAAAAACTTGGAAAAAGCATGAATTAAGTCGCGTTTGAGTATAACTTGAGTAGGATCAAAGTTAAGTGAATTCCAATGCTTGATAACATATCTATATATAAATACTTTTAATTTTTAAAAAATGAAGCAAATCGGCCCGATAGAACGGCCGGACGAACTCGTATTAGTTTCTTTAAATATAGGACAGATTGTAAGTACACAAATCGACACAGTTTTGCTAAATATGACACTTTAAAGCCCCATTGTTCTAAACATTGAAGTGGCTTTGTGACGTCGCTGTGAATGGCTGATTCGAATTTTATTTCTGACCTAGGAAAAGTAAGAAGTGCCTGCGTCCATTTCCGAACCTGTGTACTATAAAATGGCATGCGTACAAGGATTGGGAAATACGCAGTTGCACCACTAAGAGAGTTCAGAGACAAAATTCATGAGATTTTTTGAGACCAGTAAGATTTCTGTACATTACCTTCTCTTTGGAGAGCGAAGAGAACCTTTTTTGTTTTGCTTTTCGATGACCTCGCCACCAACAGCCACACCCATGAGAAGGGCAACGAAAACAACATGAACGTGAATCTCGTCGACATTGCCTAAAATTTGTCATTTCCAAGGTTGGAAAATACTACATATTTCTATAGTGATTGCCAGAGCCACCAGAGAGGGCAAATTCAAGAAAATAGATCCCTCAGTAACCCCTTAACCCCTTGAAATGCACAAAAATAATAATAATAAAATTAATAAAAAATATTCATCTCAAATAAGGTAGAAAATAATGGGGCTCAAAAATTTATTTGCTTCAGACCTTGCAAAAGCTCCATGCTGCCCTGTAGTTACCCTAGGAGGCAGTGAAATTTCTCACATTGAGAGCCGCTATTGTGTGGTTCAATAAAAAATATATTTCTAGTTTTAAGTCCCTTCAAACTTTTAGCCATGCAATTTATACGCATGTCTGACTAGAAAATTATTTGGCAGAGCAGGTTTCCTTTGATATACCCCTTCGAACTTTTGCTCATGCAATATAATATACATGTTGGTTCGAGAGTGCCTTCAATCTTGCTTATATGCCACTCCATTAACATCTGAAAACTGCCACCAAAGTCTGGTCCAGTTCAGAAACAATTTTTTCACAGCGCTGATAACGTGTTCTTGAACTCGTCCTTCCCCTTTAACTTCACAATGCACATTATCGATGGGTATTGCGGGTTGCAAATTATGTTTCTTAACTGGACCAGACTTTAGTTCCCTCAAAGAATGCTAATAGGTAGATCTTCTACGAGGAGAGCAGAGACTACTGAGAGGTACCATGTTCGCTTATTTGTTAATTTTGTCGGCTCCTATTCATCATGAGAAATACTGGACATTGTAAGTTCATTTTACAATGGCTGAGAACAAAAAAGTCTTATCTCCAGTTTTTGTCGAATTAATTTGACTTATTGGCAAGCCGGAGACTGAAATCCAATACCAATACCATTGAATATTCTATGCTCCTGCATTTTCAAAGTCGAGCAGAGACGTTTCGTACTTTCGTCGGAGTTTAGATAGTATTTCTGCTACTGTGTTGCTGGTTCCACTTAATTTTGTTTTGAACAAGAAAGCAGTTTGAGAAGAAGTATCGCATTAGGTAATTGAAAAGCACTCAAAGAAATAAATTTGAATAGAAATACCGTAATATATTTTAATTGTCAAGGGTAATCTTTGGCTCGGGTGTGTCCTCATTGTTTTCAACAATGCACGAACTGAAATGAGAGAGGACCAATTGATTCTGATTTCTAATACCAATACGATTTTGTATTACAAGCGTGAAAGTACACGCAGATTTTACTTACAATAGACCATTCCTAATTTGAAAATCATGAATTAAGTTGCTTTTAGACTCTTAGACTTGAATTTTCTTCTCAGTTCTCTGGATCTCTGCTTTTCTGAACTCTGATGATAGCCGATAAGCTACAAGGATGAGAAACCAACTGAATACATATTTACCTACACTTTTATTTCTAGCTACTAAATGGAGTGTGTTACGGTATGAGTGTGCTAGAATCAATACAGTAACTGAACTGACTGAGCTCAACAGGGAGCAGTTCGCTTCTTCTGCAGGGGATACATGTATGTACTTATCAAAGGTAGAAGACTTCTGCGTAGGTCACTGAGACTATTCGAGTCTTAGCAGGGAAGTTGGAGGAGCCGTGTAAGACATAGCTTACTTAGCAGACCTGATGGTTTGGGACTGTAACACTAGAAGGGAATCTCAGGGTAACATCTCGGTAGTAAGAATCTTCGCCTTTACTCGGTACATTTACAATGTTTTCGAATTGCAGTTTTAAGTAAATTTGTTTTGTTTCTCAGTAATGAAACGGTACTCCAAGATTCCGATCAGTGCCAGGGTGCCAGCATGCTGTCAGTGTCAAACATATTTCAACAGCCGGATGAATGAAGTATCAACGTTGTACTCGTTCACTTGGATATCTGCATCTTCGGTCAACAGCTGGACTAGTTCGGCCGCTATTGTTTGGACGTAATATTTACTCTTTTTACTCGGAATAGATAGCATTTTTAGAAAGATTACGGACACGTATTCGTAACTGTTGACTCGTACTTACAGGTGTTATCAGGCGGAAAAAGGGGGGGGGGTTTTTGGGTTTTTTCGAATTTTGAAAATTTCTTCATACTAATACATCATGTCTGTATTGGGGCAAATATAATTTCGAGACTCCGTGGATGTGCTGAACTACATTTTTTGGGGCAAAAATTTTCGGAGAGCTTCCCGTCGGCGTGGTGCTAATTACTCAATTTCGAGACGAATTCAACGCGTCAAGTTGAGCTAGAGTCATTTTTGACCCAATTATCAATTTTTCAACTTTTTTGAGTGTATCTGGGAACGAGCGTCGCGCAATTTGAATACATTCGAATCGCGTGAAAATTGAGTTAAAACGTCTTTAATTCAAAATTTGGTTTTCGAATTTGAAAATTTTCCTACTATACACATGTCTTTTGGGCAAAAATTTTCGGAGAGCTTCCCGTCGGCGTGGTGCTAATTACTCAATTTTCGAGACGAATTCAAATCCGTCGTCAAATTGAGCTAAGTCATTTTTGACCCAAATTGATCAATTTTTCCAACTTTTTTGAGTGACTCGGACGGCGTCGCGCCAAATTTGAATACCGAATTCGAACTCGGCGTGAAAAATTGAGGTAAAAACCGTCTTTGATTCAAAATTTTTGTTTTTTTCGAATTTTGAAAATTTCTCCATACTATACATCATGTCTTTTTTGGGGCAAAAAAATTTTCGGAGAGCTTCCGTGGCGTGGTGCTAATTACTCAATTTTTCGAGACGAATTCAAAATCGTCGTCAAGTTGAGCTAGAGTCATTTTTTGACCCAAATTGATCAATTTTTCCAACTTTTTGAGTGTACTTCGAGAACGGGCGTCGCCGCAAATTTGAATACCGAATTCGAACTCGGCGTGAAAAATTGAGTTAAAAACCGTCTTTAATTCAAAATTTTGGGTTTTTTCGAATTTTGAAAATTTCTCCATACTATACATCATGTCTTTTTTGGGGCAAAAAAATTTTCGGAGAGCTTCCCCGTCGGCGATGGTGCTAATTACTCAATTTTTCGAGACGAATTCAAATCCGTCGTCAAAGTTGAGCTAGAGTCATTTTTTGACCCAAATTGATCAATTTTTCCAACTTTTTTGAGTGTATCTCAGGAACGGAGCGTCGCCGCCAAATTTGAATACCGAATTCGAACTCGGCGTGAAAAATTGAGGTAAAAACCGTCTTTGATTCAAAACTTTTGTTTTTTTCGAATTCTGAAAATTTCTCCTACTATACATATGTTTTTTTGGGGCAAAAAAATTTTCGGAGGCTTCCCCGTCGCGTGGTGCTAATTACTCATGTTCTTCGAGACAATTCAAATCCGTCGTCAGAGTAAGTCTAGACTTGACTTTTACAATTTACTTTTGATGTTCCGAGAGCGTCCACCAATTTGAATACCAATTTTTCCAACTTTTTTGAGTATATTCGGAACGGGCGTCGCGCCAAATTTGAATACGATTCGAATCGGCTGAAAAATTGAGTTAAAACCGTCTTTAATTCAAAATTTTGGTTTTTTCGATTTGAAAATTTTCCATACTATCACATTCTTTTTTGGCAAAAAAATTTTCGGAGAGCTTCCCCTCGGCGTGGTCTAATTACTCAATTTTTCGAGACGAATTCAAATCGTCGGTCAAAGTTGAGCTAGAGTCATTTTTGACCCAAATTGATCAATTTTTCCAAACTTTTTTGAGTGTATCTTGGGAACGGAGCGTCGCGCCAATTAATACGAATTCGAACTCGGCGTAAAAATTGAGTTAAAACGTCTTTATTCAAATTTTGTTTTTCGAATTTTGAAATTTCTCCATACTATACATCATGTTTTTTGGGGCAAAAAAATTTTCGGAGAGCTTCCCCGTCGGCGATGGTGCTAATTACTCATTTTTCGAGACGAATTCAAATCCTCGTCAAGTTGAGCTAAGTCATTTTTGACCAATTATCAATTTTTCCTTTTTGAGTGTATCTGGAACGGGCGTCGCCGCCAAATTGAATACCGAATTCGAACTCGCGTAAAAATTGAGTAAAACCTCTTTATTCAAAATTTTTGTTTTTTCGAATTTTGAAAATTTCTCCATACTATAATATGTCTTTTTTGGGGCAAAAAAATTTTCGGAGAGCTTCCGCGTCGGCGATGGTGCTAATTACTCAATTTTTCGAGACGAATCCAAATCCGTCGTCAAAGTTGAGCTAGAGTCATTTTTGACCCAAATTATCAATTTTTCCAACTTTTTTGAGTGTATCTCGGGAACGGAGCGTCGCCGCCAAATTTGAATACCGAATTCGAACTCGGCGTAAACAATTGAGTTAAAAACCGTCTTTAATTCAAAATTTTTGGTTTTTTCGAATTTTGAAAATTTCTCCATACTATACATCATGTCTTTTTTGGGGCAAAAAAATTTTCAGGCAGCTTCCCCGTCGACGCTGGTGCTAATTACTCAGTTCTTCGAGACAAATTAAAACCCGTCGTCAAGACTGGGCTAGAGTCCTTTTTTGACCCAAATTTGATTTTCCAAAATTTTTCCAATTTTTTTCCAACTTTTTTGAGTATATCTCGGGACCGGGGCGTCGCCGCCAAATTTGAATACCGAATTCGAACTCGGCGTGAAAAATTGAGTTGAAAACCGTCTTTAATTCAAAATTTTTGGTTTTTTCGAATTTTGAAAATTTCTCCATACTATACATCATGTCTTTTTTGGGGCAAAAAAATTTTCGGAGAGCTTCCCCGTCGGCGCTGGTGCTAATTACTCAATTTTTCGAGACGAATTCAAATCCGTCGTCAAAGTTGAGCTAGAGTCATTTTTTGACCCAAATTGATCAATTTTTCCAACTTTTTTGAGTGTATCTCGGAACGGAGCGTCGCGCAAATTTAAGTACCGAATTCGAACTCGGCGTAAAAATTAGTTAAAAACCGTCTTTAATTCAAAATTTTGGTTTTTCGAATTTGAAAATTTTCCATACTATCATCGTCTTTTTTGGGGCAAAAAAATTTTCGGAGAGCTTCCCCGTCGGCGCTGGTACTAATTACTCAATTTTTTCGAGACGAATTTAAATCCTGTCAAATGAGCTAGTCATTTTTGACCCAAATTGATCAATTTTTCAACTTTTTTGAGTTATTCAGGAACGGAGCGTCGCGCCAAATTTGAATACGAATTCAACTCGGCTGAAAAATTGAGGTAAAACCGTCTTTATTCAAATTTTTGTTTTTTTTTCGAATTTTGAAAATTTCTCCTACTAACATGTCTTTTTTGGGGCAAAAAATTTTCGAGAGCTTCCCGTCGGCGTGGTGCTAATTACTCAATTTTTCGAGACGAATTAAATCGTCGTCAAAGTTTGCAGAGTCATTTTTTGACCCAAATTAATCAATTTTTTCCAACTTTTTTGAGTGTATCCGGACGGCGTCGCCGCCAAATTTGAATACCGAATTCGAACTCGGCGTAAAAATGAGTTAAAAACCGTCTTTAATCAAATTTTGGTTTTTTCGAATTTTGAAAATTTCTCCATACTATACATCATGTCTTTTTTGGGGCAAAAAAATTTCGGAGAGCTTCCCCTCGGCGTGGTGCTAATTACTCAATTTTTCGAGACAATTCAATCCGTCGTCAAAGTTGGCTAGAGTCATTTTTGACCCAAATTATCAATTTTTCCAACTTTTTTGAGTGACTGGAACGGGCGTCGCCGCCAAATTTGAATACCGAATCGAACTCGCGTAAAAATTGAGTAAAAACCTCTTTATTCAAAATTTTGTTTTTTTCGAATTTTGAAAATTTCTCCATACTATACATCAGTCTTTTTTGGGCAAAAAATTTTCGGAGAGCTTCCCGTCGGCGTGGTGCTAATTATCAATTTTCGAGACGAATTCAAATCCGTCGTCAAAGTTGAGCTAGAGTCATTTTTTGACCAAATTAGATCAATTTTTCCAACTTTTTGAGTGTATCTCGGAACGGAGCGTCGCCGCCAAATTTGAATACCGAATTCGAACTCGGCGTGAAAAATTGAGTTAAAACCGTCTTTAATTCAAAATTTTTGGTTTTTTCGAATTTTGAAAATTTCTCCATACTATACACCATGTCTTTTTTGGGGCAAAAAAATTATCGGAGAGCTTCCCCGTCGGCGATGGTGCTAATTACTCAATTTTTCGAGACGAATTCAAATCCGTCGTCAAAGTTGAGCTAGAGTCATTTTTTGACCCAAATTAATCAATTTTTCCATCTTTTTTGAGTGCAGCTTGGGAACGGGGCGTCGCCGCCAAATTTGAATACCGAATCCGAACTCGCCGTAAAAAGTTGAGGTAAAAACCATCTTTGATTCAAAATTTTTGTTTTTTTCGAATTTTGAAAATTTCTCCATACTATACATCATGTCTTTTTCGGGGCAAAAAAATTTTCGGAGAGCTTCCCCGTCGGCGATGGTGCTAATTACTCAATTTTTCGAGACGAATTCAAATCCGTCGTCAAAGTTGAGCTAGAGTCATTTTTTGACCCAAATTAATCAATTTTTCCAACTTTTTTGAGTGTATCTCGGGAACGGAGCGTCGCCGCCAAATTTGAATACCAAATTCGAACTCGGCGTGAAAAATTGAGTTAAAAACCGTCTTTAATTCAAAATTTTGGGTTTTTTCGAATTTTGAAAATTTCTCCATACTATACATCATGTCTTTTTTGGGGCAAAAAAATTTTCGGAGAGCTTCCCCGTCGGCGCTGGTGCTAATTACTCAGTTCTTCGAGACAAATTAAAACCCGTCGTCAAGACTGAGCTAGAGTCATTTTTTGACCCAAATTGATCAATTTTTCCAACTTTTTTGAGTGTATCTCGGGAACGGAGCGTCGCCGCCAAATTTGAATACCGAATTCGAACTCGGCGTGAAAAATTGAGTTAAAACCCGTCTTTAATTCAAAATTTTTGGTTTTTTCGAATTTTGAAAATTTCTCCATACTATCATGTCTTCTTTGGGGCAAAAAAATTTTCGGAGAACTTCCCCGTCGGCGCTGGTGTTAATTACTCAATTTTTCGAGACGAATTCAAATCCGTCGTCAAAGTTGAGCTATAGAGTCATTTTTTGACCCAAATTGATCGATTTTTCCAATTTTTTTGAGTGTATCTCGGGAACGGAGCGTCGCCGCCAAATTTGAATACCGAATTCGAACTCGGCGTAAACAATTGAGTTAAAAACCGTCTTTAATTCAAAATTTTGGGTTTTTTCGAATTTTGAAAATTTCTCCATACTATACATTATGTCTTTTTTGGGGCAAAAAAATTTTCGGAGAGCTTCCCCGTCGGCGCTGGTGCTAATTACTCAATTTTTCGAGACGAATTCAAATCCGTCATCTAATATGAGCTACAGTCATTTTTTGACCCAAATTGATCAATTTTTCCAACTTTTTTGAGTATATCTCAGGAACGGAGCGTCGCCGCCAAATTTGAATACCGAATTCGAACTCGGCGTGAAAAATTGAGGTAAAACCGTCTTTGATTCAAAATTTTGGTTTTTTTCGAATTTTGAAAATTTCTCCATACTATACATCATGTCTTTTTGGGGCAAAAAATTTTGAGCTTCCCGTCTTTAATTCAATTTTCGAGCGAATTCAAATCTCTCAATACTAGAGTCTTTTTGCCCAAATTGATCAATTTTTCCACTTTTTTGAGTGATTCAGGAACAGCGTCGCCAAATTGAATAGAATTCGATCCAAACAATTGTTAAACTTTTATTCAAAGGGTTTTTTCGAATTTGAAAATTTCTCCTACTATAATCATGTCTTTTTTGGGGCAAAAAAATTATGGAGAGTTCCTCCGTGTGTAATTACTCAATTTTTCAACAATTCTCCGGTCAAAGTTGAGCTAGAGTCATTTTTGCCCAATTATAATTTTTCATTTTTAGTGCACTTGGGAACGGGGCTCGCCGCAAATTTGAATAAATTCGCTCGCTGAAAAATTGAGTAAAACCCTCTTTAATTCAAATTTTGGTTTTTCAATTTGAAATTTCCCATACTATCATGTCTTCTTTGGGGCAAAATTTTCGAAATTCCCTCGCTGTCAATTTTTTTCGAGCGAATAAATCCGTCGTAATTGAGTAAAGTCTTTTACCCAAATTTATTTCAATTTTGAGTTATCCAAACAGGCCGCCAAATTTGAATACCGAATCGATCGGCTAACAATTTAAAAACCGCTTATCAAAATTGGTTTTTCAATTTTGAAATTTCTCCATACTATCATGTCTTTTTGGGCAAAAAAATTTTCGAAACTTCCCGTCGGCATGTGTTAATTACTCAATTTTTCAGACGATCAATCCGTCGTCAAAGTTGAGCTAGAGTCATTTTTTGACCCAATTGATCATTTTTCATTTTTTTATGCACTTGGAACGGGCGTCGCCGCCAATTTAAATTTACCATTCGAACTCGCGTAACAATTGAGTAAAAACTTTTATTCAAAATTTGTTTTTTCGAATTTTGAAAATTTCTCCATACTATACATCATGTCTTTTTTGGGGCAAAAAAATTTTCGGAGAGCTTCCCCGTCGGCGCTGGTGCTAATTACTCTATTTTTCGAGACGAATTCAAATCCGGCGTCAAAGTTGAGCTAGAGTCATTTTTTGACCCAAATTGATCAATTTTTCCAACTTTTTTGAGTGTATCTCGGGAACGGAGCGTCGCCGCCAAATTTGAATACCGAATTCGAACTCGGCGTAAACAATTGAGTTAAAAACCGTCTTTAATTCAAAATTTTGGGTTTTTTCGAATTTTGAAAATTTCTCCATACTATAATACATCATGTCTTTTTTGGGGCAAAAAAATTTTCGGAGAGCTTCCCCGTCGGCGCTGGTGCTAATTACTCAATTTTTCGAGACGAATTCAAATCCGTCGTCGAATATGAGCTACAGTCATTTTTTGACCCAAATTGATCAATTTTTCCAACTTTTTTGAGTGTATCTCAGGAACGGAGCGTCGCCGCCAAATTTGAATACCGAATTCGAACTCGGCGTGAAAAATTGAGGTAAAAACCGTCTTTGATTCAAAATTTTTGTTTTTTTCGAATTTTGAAAATTTCTCCATACTCATCATGTCTTTTTTGGGGCAAAAAAATTTTCGGAGAGCTTCCCCGTCGGCGATGGTGCTAATTACTCAATTTTTCGAGACGAATCCAAATCCGTCGTCAAAGTTGAGCTAGAGTCATTTTTTGACCCAAATTGATCAATTTTTCCATCTTTTTTTAGTGCAGCTTGGGAACGGGGCGTCGCCGCCAAATTTGAATACCGAATCCGAACTCGCGTAAAAAAAAAAAGATTCAAAATTTTGTGTGTTTTTCAATTTTGAAAATTTCTCCGATATACATCAGTCTTTTTGGGGCAAAAAAATTTTCGAGGCTTCCGTCGGCGTGGTGCAATTACTCAATTTTCGAGACGAATTCAAACCGTTCAAATTTGAGTCTAGAGTATTTTTTACCAAATTATCAATCTTTTTTGGATTCGGCGGCCTTGATATCAATTTTTCGAAAATTATTAAAGTTTAGAGTGGTTTTTTCAGCTTTGAATTCTTTATACTGTTTTGGGCGTCGCCGCAAATTTGGAATACCGATTCGAACTCGGCGTGAATAAATTGAGTTAAAACCCGTCTTTAATTCAAATTTTGGTTTTTTCGATTTTGAAAATTTTCAACTTATCATGTCTTCTTTGGGGCAAAAAAATTTTCGGAGAGCTTCCCCGTCGGCGCTGGTGCTAATTACTCAATTTTCGAGACGAATTCAAATTGTGTTTGAGCTATAGTCAATTTTTTGCCCAATTGATCAATTTTTCAACTTTTTTGAGTGTATCTCGGAACGGAGCGTCGCCGCCAATTTGAATACCGAATTCGAACTCGGCGTAAAAATTGAGTTAAAAACCGTCTTTAATAAAATTTTGGGTTTTTCGAATTTTGAAAATTTCTCCATATATACATCATGTCTTTTTTGGGCAAAAAAATTTTCTGAGAGCTTCGCGTCGCGTGGTGCTAATTACTCAATTTTCGAGACGAATTCAAATCCGTCATCTAATATGAGCTACAGTCATTTTTTGACCCAAATTGATCAATTTTTCCAACTTTTTTGAGTATATCTCAGGAACGGAGCGTCGCCGCCAAATTTGAATACCGAATTCGAACTCGGCGTGAAAAATTGAGGTAAAACCGTCTTTGATTCAAAATTTTTGTTTTTTTCGAATTTTGAAAATTTCTCCGTACTATACATCATGTATTTTTTGGGGCAAAAAAATTTTCAGGCAGCTTCCCCGTCGACGCTGGTGCTAATTACTCAGTTCTTCGAGACGAATTCAAATCCGTCGTCAAAGTTGAGCTAAGTCATTTTTTGACCCAAATTGATCAATTTTTCCACTTTTTTGAGTGACTTGGGAACGGGCGTCGCCGCCAAATTTGAATACCGAATTCGAACTCGGGTGAAAAATGAGTTAAAACCGTCTTTAATTCAAAATTTTGGTTTTTTCGAATTTTGAAATTTCTCCATACTAAATGCTTTCTTGGGGCAAAAAAATTTTCGGAGTGACTTCCCCTCGGTGTCTAATTACCAATTTCGAGACGAATCAAATCCGTCGTAAAGTTGAGCTTTAAGTCTTTTTTAACCCAAATTGACCAATTTTTTCAACTTTTTTGAGTTATCTAGGACGGGCGTGCCGCAATTTGAATACCGATTCAACTCGCTAAACAATTGAGTTAAAAACCTCTTTAATTCAAAATTTTTGGTTTTTTGAATTTTAAAATTTCTCCTATAATTTACTTTAATAAATTTTAACAATTTTTTCAAGAAGTTTTTAAATTAAGCTAAGTCTATATTTTTTCCTTTTTTTATACTTTTTTTTATTTAAAATCCCAAATTTTTTTTAACATGTTTTCTTAAAAATAAAATTTTAAAAAACTTGTTCGATTTTATTTTTTAATGTCTTTTTGGGGCAAAAATTTCGGGAGCTTCCCCGTCGGCGATGGTGCTAATTACTCAATTTTTCGAGACGAATTCAAATCCGTCGTCAAAGTTGAGCTAGAGTCATTTTTTGACCCAATTAATCAATTTTTCACTTTTTTGAGTGTACTCGGGAACGGAGCGTCGCGCCAAATTTGAATACCGAATTCGAACTCCGCGTAAAAATTGAGTTAAAAACTTTTATTCAAAATTTTTTTTTTCGAATTTTGAAAATTTCTCCATACTTACACATGTCTTTTTTGGGGCAAAAAAATTTCGGAGAGCTTCCCGTCGGCGATGGTGCTAATTATCAATTTTTCGAGACGAATTCAAATCCGTCGTCAAAGTTGAGCTAGAGTCATTTTTGACCCAAATTAATCAATTTTTCCATCTTTTTGAGTGACTTGGGAACGGGCGTCGCCGCCAATTTGAATACCGAATTCGAACTCGCGTAAAATTGAGTAAAACCGTCTTTATTCAAATTTTTTTTTTCGAATTTTGAAAATTTCTCCATACATACATCATGTCTTTTTTGGGCAAAAAATTTCGAGAGCTTCCCCGTCGCGCTGGTGCTAATTACTCAATTTTTCGAGACGAATCAATCCGTCGTCAAATTGAGCTAGAGTCATTTTTTGACCCAAATTGATCATTTTTCCATCTTTTTGAGTGACTTGGAACGGGTCGCCGCCAAATTTGAATACCGAATCGAACTCGCGTAAAAATTGAGTTAAAAACCCTTTAATTCAAAATTTTTGGTTTTTTCGAATTTTGAAAATTTCTCCATACTATCATGTCTTCTTTGGGGCAAAAAAATTTTCGGAGAACTTCCCCGTCGGCGCTGGTGCTAATTACTCAATTTTCGAGACGAATTCAAATCCGTCGTCAAGTTGAGCTAGAGTGATTTTTTACCCAAATTGATCAATTTTTCCAACTTTTTTTGAGTGTCTCTCGTGAACGGAGCGTCGCCGCCGAATTTGAATACCGAATTCGAACTCGGCGTAAACAATTGAGTTAAAAACCGTCTTTAATTCATTTTGATTTTGAATTCATTTATTTAGGAAAAATTTTGATCATTTTTGTTTTTTTCAATTTTGAAATTCAATCTTCAATTTTTGGGAAAAAAATTTTGGACCCTGGCATGTTTTCCAATTTTTGAGACGAATTAATCCGCGCAAATTGATAGATCATTTTTTGACAAATTATAATTTCAACTTTTTTGATTACTAGGAGGCCGAAATTTGAATCCAATTCGAATCCGGTAAAAATTGTTAAAAACCGTCTTTCTTCAAATTTGTTTTCAGAAAATTCCATCTATACACTGTCTTTTTGGCAAATTACAATTCTGCCAATTTATTTTCGAACGATTCAATCGTCGAATTGACTAGTAAAATTTTTTGAAAATTATCAATTTTTTTTTTATCATTTTAACGGTTTCGCAACAATTTGATAGCCGTTCGAACTGGGTAATTACCTTGCGAGGTAAAATTATTATTCAAATTTGATTTTCGTATTTAGACATGATCATTTTCCATCTTTTTTTGAGTAAATTTTCGGAGACTGCGCGCGTGGCAATTCTGAATAATTGGGGACGAATAATTTAGTCAAAAGTTTTTTTCAATATTTTTGCATTTTTCAATTTTAAATTTTTTGAGTAATCATGCTTTTCGCCACAAATTTGAAGATTCGAACTCGGGAAAATTATTTAAAACCGTTCAATCTATTTGTATTCCATTTTTTTCTCAATATACATTTTTCCACTTTTTTGATATATCTCAGGAAGCGTCGTCGCAAATTTGAATCAATTAATTGCGAACAATTAGTCTACCAGTTTGATCAAATTTTTGATTCAAATTTGAAAATTTTCCTTTTATAACTTTGAATGGGGCCAAAATTTTTTGAATTGACGTGCGATACTCCATTAATTTGGGAAAAAAATTCTAGTTCCCTTGTTTTTCGATTTAATTTTTCATGACAAATTAAATTTTTCTTTTATAGTAATATTTTTTGACAAATCAAATTTTTCCAAATTTTATTGCTTATAATAGTTAAAACGTCTTTTCTTATTTATACGGTTTTCAATCTGTAAAATTTTTTTAAAATCGTTTTTTTTAAAAAATTTTTCCTGATTTCCTAAGTCTGTTTTTGAGCAAAATTTTCGGAGAGATTCCCGTCGCATGGCTAATTACCTTTTTGACAATTAACTGCAATTAGCTAAATTTGTTTGAAATTAACAATTATTCAATTTTTTCCATTTTTCGGTACGACTCGCCGGATTTGAATCCAATTCAACTTGGAAACAATTGGAACGCGTAAAATTGAATTGGAATCTTAATTAAAATTTTTTATTCTTAACAAATTCTTCTTGTCACAATTTTTTTCAAAAAAATTTCGGAGGGTTCAATTCCGGGCGTGCTAATAACCTTTTCGAATAACTAATCGTCGTTTAATGAGCTTAGTCATTTTTTGCCAAATTGATAATTTTCCAACTTTTGGTATTGGAACGGATCGCGCCAAATTTGAATACCGAATTCGAACTCGGCGTAAACAATTGAGTTAAAAACCGTCTTTAATTCAAAATTTTGGGTTTTTTCGAATTTTGAAAATTTCTCCATACTATACATCATGTCTTTTTTGGGGCAAAAAAATTATCGGAGAGCTTCCCCGTCGGCGCTGGTGCTAATTACTCAATTTTTCGAGACGAATTCAAATCCGTCGTCAAAGTTGAGCTAGAGTCATTTTTTGACCCAAATTGATCAATTTTTCCATCTTTTTTGAGTGCAGCTTGGGAACGGGGCGTCGCCGCCAAATTTGAATACCGAATTCGAACTCGCCGTAAAAAGTTGAGTTAAAAACCCGTCTTTAATTCAAAATTTTTGGTTTTTTCGAATTTTGAAAATTTCTCCATACTATACATCATGTCTTTTTTGGGGCAAAAAAATTTTCGGAGAGCTTCCCCGTCGGCGCTGGTGCTAATTACTCAATTTTTCGAGACGAATTCAAATCCGTCGTCAAAGTTGAGCTAGAGTCATTTTTTGACCCAAATTGATCAATTTTTCCAACTTTTTTGAGTGTATCTCGGGAACGGAGCGTCGCCGCCAAATTTGAATACCGAATTCGAACTCGGCGTGAAAAATTGAGTTAAAAACCGTCTTTAATTCAAAATTTTTGTTACTGGTGCCTACTGCTGAGCTACTGAAATTGATATGTCAAACTTCATATCATTGGATTCTGGATTCAAAATTCCAATTTTTCTGAACTTTGAGAGAATTTAGCATTTTGTATTTGAAATTCTTTTCTAAAAAGGATTTTAGACTTTGAATTCAAATCCTTTTTTTACTATGATTCTGGATTTTGGATTTAAATCTTGGAGTTCTCGGATTTTACCCATCCCTGATCTAGATTACTTAATATCTTTATTCTCGAATTACTTTTTAAATACATTTTCGCTTGTATTTTTTGAACTATCAGTTTATCGTGTGACATATTGTGTAGTTACATTGTCAAATATTGTTAGCTTTGTCATTTTTAATTCCATTTCTAAGGAAAACAGTGATTTTTTGCATAATAAACGATTTTACTAGAGTTCCGCATTCTTTCTTGAACGATAGAGCTGCAATTATTGCCATTTGAAGCGAGCAATTTATCCAGTCTCCTTCAATGTTTCACCATGAAACCCGCCAAACACGTTGAACAAATTTGAGTTCCTGCGAGGAAAAAATATGCAACCCAATTGACACATCGAAATAGTATGAACTCCCTAAAATATACGAAAATTACACTAGTTTCATTAGGAGAATAGGAGTTTTGTAGAGGTACTACGTTCCTAATATTTTTCAATACATGGTCTCCAGTACTAAGGGCGTGGCTAGAAATTTAGACCACGCCCACTGCGCTGCAGTTTCAGTGAAGTCTTCGAAAATAGATGCAAATGGCCCGTTTTCATTAGGAGAATAGGAGTCGTGTAGAGGTACTATGTTCCTGATACTTCAGATCAGCTGTGTTAATAGAGTTGCATACTGGGGGATATTGAAGGCAGCCAGTCTGAAATATTTTACATACTGAGCGAGTTCGCTCGAATAAGACTCGAAATGGAGCATTTCCACTAGGCGAATAGAAATTACCGAGAGTACGTTCGCCTAGTATTTTTTTTGGCTCCATATTGATCATCGTATGATTATAAGAAAATCGCTATCGATATATCGACCTTTCTTCGTCACTAAGAACAAGAAATTGACCCCGGCCATTAAGGTATGTAACTAATATCCATATTTTCTACTGAGTAACAACATTTCTCAAAAATCAATGAAACGGATCAAGAATTCATTACTTTTTATTTATTTACATTTAGAAAGATCGAAAAAAAAAAGAATACATTCACGTTTTTCCGAACAGTACGTATAATAAAATGAAAACGAAACAACAAAATATATAACCATTTCGGGAGTCTTACTCTGAAGATTCTTATCCTACTAACTTCCATCTCATCCAAATCACTCTCACTCCAAAAGTCCGCGGACGGTACAAAAGTCGAAAAGGTATACAAAGTTAACGAAACAGAAAAAGCGCGTTATTTTGATCTTAATTATGTGTACATAAATTGTATAGGTATGAGCATCGAGATATCGAGAAACAAAAACAGAAAGAGAACAAAAAAAAAAATTAAATCCATACAGTCTCAAAATTTTCTGAGATCTAGAACGCAAACAAATCTTTCTAACTTCGGTTCAATAAAATGAACGGAAATAAATTACCTATCTAAATAAAACGAGACACATCATACTCTTATCATTGTAAAATAAAAACTCGAAAAAATGAATAATCTGTGTACGGGGAGAAGGGGGCGGGGAGTACACGGAGCTATTCGAATTTATCAAAATCGTTATGCTAGAAAAATGATAGCTGATGATGATGAGATAACGACAGGGACACCGGAAACGTATCGTTATAGGTACGTGAGTGAAGGCACTCTCGAAAATTCAAATTATCTCAGTTCGACCACCCGGAAGAAATTTGAATTTAAATGCGACTCCATTCGGACAGAATAATGCGAAACGATCGGGTGTTTTAAATAAGTTACGTTTAGGTAAGTTTTCTGACATAGTTTTGAATGCGCCCTCGCCCTACCATACGGTAATTTGTGGCATTAATGTTGAGAATTTGTCTTCGGACGTTGCCGTCGGCAACTACCATGTTCACCATCGAAGGAGTAGACTAATAAACAGCGTTTCAATGTCCAAAATACCGGGGGGAGGGGTGAGGAAGGTTACCCATAGATAGTTACTATGACTATTACAGGACCGTAAATGCCGAGCGGGTAATTCGGAGCTACTTGTTCGAATTCGTCGACAAGAGGCTAACAAAAGCAGAGGGAATGAATCGCGGTATCACATGCTACCGGCTTCTACACTATCGGACTTAAAAGTGCCAATCCAGGCTGACCAAAATAGCCGCTCACTAGTTCATTCTCATCAATTGATTGAGTGGGCTACACGTCAGTGTGAGAGTTGAACACGGACTGGGGTCGTCTCCGTGAAAGTAGAGGCTAGTAGCTTTTGTCAAAAATAAGAAGAAAAGATCAAACAAGATCTGTAGACAGTGTTTTGTGTTCCCTGAATAATTCAGAAATCTGCATTTTTTTCAACTAATGCATGAAAAAAGCGATTTTTCGTAAATAAAACCGACAGGTAACGGCGAATCTTTTGAAAATGGCTTGAAAAAACCGCGCGAAAAATTCTCAAGTACGAGCGAAACTACCTAATTTAGACAACTGCCGATAATTGAAGACGAAATGAAAATAGGGATATGAGATTATCTCATCTCAATTAAAAATGCGGCTACCAATGAGGCCCCCATAGTCAGTTTTGATTTTTAGACTTAAATGACACACTGAGCTATATCCACTGCTCTGGATGAACTACCTACTTGTTTTCATTCTAGGATAACGAACGGATAGCATTAAGTCCTGATGTTTTTGTATAATGGCTGCAGATATAGGGTTTTTCACTTTTGGGTTTGTTTATATATGATTTCTTATCTCGCTGCGGACAGCGCCCATACCGAAGGTATCTTGTCCCTTGGGGACATTAAGCTACTTTATATACGTTTCGTAATACCAACCCACACTTTGTATAGGAATCATTTTCGATGTCCTGTCATCACTTATTACTAAACTCTGTTACCCCACTTAGAGCGTCGATATGTAAAGAAGGGTGCAAATCGAACGGTAAGATACGACAGGAAAGAAGAGAAACGAGGGGAAGAATCACGAAAATGATGAAAACAGGTACAAATAAACGAAGGCAGGAAGGAAAACATAAGGTCCCTAAACAAATAAATAATAATAATATTAATAATATAAAAAAAAGAAATTCGAACAACAAACCGAAATAAATTCGTCTTCCTAAATTTAAGTGACTAGTTTTCTCAATAACTGCAAATCGAAAATCAAAAGAAAAAAAATCTCGTACACTTTTTCGGCCCGTTCGAATATTAAGAAGAGAAAGAAAAAATGGCCACAGTTTTAACTCGATTCGCGGTAATCTACATCGATTATTGACAAGGAGGTAAATGTACACACAAAAAGAAAAAAAGGAAAAAAAGTCGAACCAACGTATACAATATCCTAAGGTCGAAGCGAATAAACAACAACAATGAGAACAACAACAACACTACTAATAATAATATAAATTACGTTGTACTTAGAACGGAGCACTCTCGGCCATCATCTTACTTCCTTCATCCGTGTTATTTACATACATTACAGAACCACCAACCACTCCTTTCGCTATTCTCTGCAACAAAAAAGATTCAAGAAATTAGCCAAATCAGTCAGCCGAGTACGTTATGCATCTATCGCCAGAAATTTGTGTTCCTTAACCCAGCATAGGCTTGGATTTTTGAAGATCGAGCTAGGATTCGGGGGTGGAGTTCGAGCTAGGTTTTGGACTCAAATTTTTGAGATTCAGGTTTCTTCAGGCGTGCAAGGGAAAACGTAAACCTGAATCCGAAAAGTAGTTGCCCGGCAAAATGCAATTACAAAGTTCCATAAACTTATTATTGCGCTGGCAAATTACTAAAATAAATCAGCTATGCCATAGGTATAGTTCAGGAACTGCAAGCATGCGCACGGTAAATGTAAACAAACGATAATAGTCCCGGGAACTACCCTTTCGAGCATCGCATCAGTGACTGGAGGGACACCTTGGAGCTAGGCCCGAGCTCCCATTTCTCCATGCCGCAACGGTGCACGCGTCCTACCAGGGCCACCATGGGATTCCCTACAGACCAAGGTCCGCGCTCCCTGTGCGCTCGCCTGGAATTCAGGTCCCCCACGGCCTGACGCGCTGCCTCTCTTTACTCACCTCTCACCTCCTCATAGGTGACACGCTAATATGAACGAGACATTACGCATTTGATTATTTGATTTACAAATGCAACTTGTTTACGTTTTATTTCATAATTTTGTATTTTACTCATGAAAGTATTGTGCAACTTGTACTTTTCTATAAAAGGAACTATTTCCTCAAAGAAGGTGAAGACATTAACTGGATTTAGAAGAAGTAAGTGTACTGTTTGTTTGTATAAAATGGGTTCTCAGTTGAATTAGCATATTATAATGTATTTGACTCGAACCAAGTACATGCAACATTCTATGGTACTCTTATCAGGAAATTTTCCGAGGAATAATGCGATGTGAGTTATGTTTCATAAATATGTCAGCAGTATTAAGTGGTAATTTTGGTATTCTGTTTCAGGTCTTTCACAAATATTTTGTTTCTTATTTGACTATTTTACCTTTGTCTTTTCATTATCAAGAACGACGATTCATCCGAAACTGTCAACATGTCTTCAACTACGTATTTGAACTTCTACTTATATGATTGTGTAGCGGAATTAACAAAAAACGTGAATAAATAATTAGCAGATCACGTTTTGTTTTTAAAATGAAAGATTATGTTTCTCGCATTTGAACGGTTCACGAATATTTCACGCGTTGTATGACCAGGAGTGGAACTAATATGTTTGCATCTTATAAACATTGTAATGAGGAGTGAGACACATTAATGTGCGTTTTCTGAAACGAGAACACAACTTTATTTGAATCGAAGTAAAATTCCTCGTTTATTTGAATCCAAACAAAATTCCTGCCCCTCTTTGAATTGTTATCAGCAGTTATCAGTTCATATTTGTTGAAACTCGTGAGTTTTAAAATTTTCTGGATTTATGTCCTTTAAATTTATTTGTCTTGTAAAGGTAGAGTGTTTGATTTCTGCTTGCCGCTTGGAACAAATTAAACAGAAAATGGAAATGTATTTTAGTATGTTCAGTGTTGTTCAAAGTCTGCTGTGTGATTGCAGCCTGCAGCTTCACAGTTTGAAACCTTGAACTTCCATGATGTGCGTGTAGCGTCTGGGGTTTTTGCTGTGCTATCGCATTTCAAAAAGTTTCAATTTATTTATAATAAAGTGACGCGTTGCGTGAAAAGGGCCATTATGGTGATTTAAAATTTTGAGTTTGCGAGTCTGGTACCACCGATTTCCAAGGTCTACAGACAGAAGAATACCGCATTACAGAGCCCGGGGATCTAATAAGTGTGGAAACAACCTCAAATTCTGTAGACGTTGCCAATCAGTGGTACTGTACTCGCAAACTTAAAATTTCAAGATCACCACAAGGGCCCTTTTCACGCATCACGTCACAAATAATGAAACAATAAATAAGAATTAGCAAACACCCTACTGCCAGATCCTCCAGACCTCGCTTGTTATACAATTTCAAACATATTGATCTAATAAAGTATCTACCTAAGAAGTCCAATCTTCTTTTCAGCAGGACATGCACTCAGGAGATACGGGGGCTTTTCCTAATTTTGCTCTCAACCCGAGCCCTGGAATCCGTCCTTTCGAGTATTACTTCACAGACGTTAGGGAGGCTGTTAGGGCTGTCTTAGCCCTCTTCTCTTCTGGCCGAAAAACCGACCTAGGTCAAAATCTGGCGAGATGCTACATGGGCGGGCTTAAAGCTGGAACCTCCGGATTTCGAGACCAACGCGCTATCCACTCGACCAACCAGACCCCTCCTCCGGAGATACTGCACCTATTCGTAATTTCTTGATGATTGATGAATGTGATGGGGGCAAGAGAAAGGGTATCTCACATGCAAAAGAACACATTATGCTAAAAGCTTTTCTAGTAATTCTTTAATCGTGAAGTCTTTTCTTCTTTTTTTTTCTTTCTGTCGAGGTCGGGGATTGTTGTTAGTATTTTTGAGTAAAGAATTAGAAAACCCCCCTTTTGGGGGGAAAACAATTGAAAAATAAGCAGAATTGGTGCAAAATACACGGTAACTGCAAAATATGCGAAACATGCAAAATGAAGGGCTGCTCATTTGACTCAGAATTCTGTAATTCGCGAAGATCTTTTAAAACTTCATGTCATAAATGATGTCACTTTTGAAGTAGAGAAATCCGAACTACTCCTATATGCAGATAAAACACAAAAATATTTAAAAAGAAACTTCCTTCTCAGACAGTATTGAGCTTCAGACAGATCTGAATTCTACTTTTTGTGGGAGCGATTGGATTCTACTACTGCCCTTCAATAAATCCAAATGCCAAAGCATTACTTTCAGTCGTATAAGGGCGTCCTTGCTACACCCTTATACAATAGGAGATTACAGATTGCGAAGTATTCAGGAAGTAAGGGACCTGGGTGTACTACTGGATAGCAAATTATCATTTTCCAGACACACAGACCTCATCACCTCAAAATATAAAATAGCCGTTTTTATGAAACGGAACAGCATTAATTACGGGTACAAGAAATATGAAATTAAGAAACTATTACTTTTTGGTTTGCTAAGATCAATTCTGGAATTTAGTGCAATTATCTGGGAGCCACACGACAAATGTAAAATTGAAAAAATTGAAAAAATCCAAAAAATATTCATATCATGATCTGTTTACATATTACCCATCCACCCTGAAATATACTAAACTATTGCAGGGGTTTGAGGTGATGAGTCTAAGTAATAGACGAAAAAATTATTAGCTATGTTATTCTTGAGGGACGAGTCAAGGACAGTCAACTTTCAGGTAGTACTATAAATTTCCGAATCCCAACGTTCAATAGCACCGAGGTTTGCCGGCGATGACTCGGATCTTCAAATTAATCCGTAGACCTCCTTAAAAGCGGGTACCGTATTTCATTATTTTTTACGATGACGCATACGATGTTTCATTGATCCATCAGAGGTTCATCCTACTACGTACATAAGACACGTTTTCATCTGCAATAGCAATCGTTAAGTTAAACAATACCTGAAGACTTTCTAAGGAGTTTTCGCAGTCCGTCGTATCGATGTCATTCATGTTGATGCCGCAACGTTCCATTTCGGCGTACGTGCCGAACGGTAACTTTCCCAGACATTCCAATTTCATGATGTGCATTTTCGATCGCAAATGCTTAGCCAGATGACCGTGAATTCGGAACCCGACGCTGCAATCATCACACTTGAACGGTCTTGGATTGTTGGTGGATGTCTGACCGTTGCCAGCAGAGTTCATGCTCACCTGTTGGCATACTCAAAGAATCAGTATATGAACCGGTCATACAAACTAACGTACATTGCGCTGGTCTTCCGTAGGTAAAACGACAGAATTTGAGGAGTAGTATTTCATAGATTCTTTTCAACTCATTATACCACACGTACTGGCTCAAATCGGTGTGCACTCAATCGAAATGATCCATTTCATAGTCACAGTGTCCTCACGCCAACATACACAGTATTGTGGCGGTCGTGATGGTACAGGAGAAGGAAGAAGAATAAAAGGAGACAAGAACAAAAATGAAAGCACGTTTGAGTGGATAGGGTGGATAAATGAGATTCACATTTCAGAAAGGAGGAAAACAAACGCTGTTTATAACTACAGAGTAAGAAGCAGCTACTTGTACAATTTAAGGTTTAAATGTGGAAGCAACTTTCTTTCAGCTATAGTTGCTTCGATATGCATAGCGCCAAAATTCGCCACTATTCTAGAAATGAGAAAATGCGCTGTCTCAAACGCATTACCTACCTTATTAAGATGCGAGTTGGATCCTAAATGCTTATGGAGATGTCCTTTAGTGCGGAAGGATACTGCACACGACTCGCACCGAAACGGTTGCTCGAAATAGTGGATGTTCACGTGCAACCGCAACTGGCTAGGTTTACTGAATATCTTATTGCACACGATACACTTACTCCGGCCATCCTCCAGAACGCTAAGAAAAGAAAAATTATAAAACATTACATAGCAACACGAGCAAAACGCATATTTTGATTTTTTTTTTTTTTAAACAACGTTCAAAAAGGGCTTGTTTGTTAACTGGAGGATATTCACCAGAAACTGAGCGAATACTCAGGAACTTTTAACCCAGCTTTATTTCGTGCATCCCTCATAATACGGTTACCAACTGTTTGCGATTCCGCAAACATATGCTTTTCTCATGTGGCATGTGCAAATTGCTCGCGTTTACAAAATATTGCCAACTGCTTGCGGATTACCAACGTTCCAATTTTTCACTTGAACTGCAGAATTTTCATTCAAAGTTGGTCATCAGTTTCAATAATGAGGTACAGGGGCCTAATATAGACCACATTTTGTTTTTCCTTTATAAAATGAGCAGAAGTGGGGGAATTGGTCTGGAAATGGTTGTAAAGGAAACTTAGAAATATTTACTACCATAATCCCAAATTTGAGAACCACAAACAAAAATTCGTATTTTTCCTGATTTTTAGAGACAAAAAAATTGTCGATTTTAATTTTACAATTTTTGAGGAAGATTTAAAAAATAAAAATTAAAAAAAGTTGGGAAATCGAGAAAAACATTCTGACTCACGAACAATAAGCGGTAACACTGATTCAATTGCGTGGATGAGGAAGAGGAGGGGTCAATGCTAATACCACCCCAGTATGAAGGTTGAGGTGCGAACAGTCTTCGAGCTACGGAAGGGCAAAAGGGAGAAGTCGTCGACTTAGCTCGTTTTGGGCAGACCATCTCATACTTGCAGAAGGTGAAAATTCGAACATCTTGACCTAGAAACTGCCGGAAATCGAAGGATACAGTTCAGAGACGACCATTCCGGTGAACAAGGCACACGTGAATAATGCCCCCCTCCCTTCACTCTTCAGACAGCCTTGTACCCCTTCCCCCTCTGGAAAAAGCAAGTATGACTTACAGTCGTAAGAGTATTATATTCATAAAATTTGAAAAAACAGGTAAGTTAGTATTATAAAAAAGAACGAAAGAAAGGTTTAGCTGACTCTAAGTCGTATATCGTGAAACTAACTCTGAACGGTGCCTTTTGACTTCCTCCACCAGACGGCGCTTAGAACTCGATTTTCGATTTCTTGGACTAAGCGCGTTTTGGAAGTCCTCAATTGTACTGTCGAATTCAAGCGCATGTGCATGTGTTATGTACTCAAACTCAAAGACCCGATGCGCAATCAGTTACCCTGTAGTTACCCGCGGAAAAATTATCCCTTTGCAACCCTGGGTTATCCTCAGGTTACCCAGAAACCCATCAGTTACCCTTAGTTGCCCTTTAGTTACCCGGGTAACTGGCGGAACTTTGCGCATCGGGGAATCGGTATATTTCTTCTTGCTGTAGCATTCGTCAATAGCCACGTCATATATATTTCATGGCTTTATGCCCTACATTCAATGCACTGTATCTAGCCTTTACCACGACAAAAGGCAATAGAGGGGTGGGCTTTCATGTAAAAGTAACCTGACAAGCAACATCATGAAAATAAAGGGTGTTTTAGAACGTATAGCAACTCTAAAATTAAAACTAGACAAGTCCACAACTATCTCTATAGTCCAAGTCTATGCGCCAACCGTCCAAGCATCAGAAGAAGAATTAATCGACTTCTACACTCAGGTAGACGACATCATACAATCAGTTAGCGAACGTTATACACTGGTCATGGGAGACTGGAACGCCAAGGTAGGCACAGATAGTTACGATGTCACAAACATAGATAAATTCTGTTGTGGTCCGACCAACGAAAGTAAATATAAACTCGTAGACCTAGCCGTAAGAAACAATTTAAAAATTGCCAACTCATTTTTCAAGGAAAAATCGAAAAGAAAATGGACTTGGAAATCGCCTGACGGTGGCACAACAAATGAAATAGATCATTTATTAGTTAACGACCTCGGAGTAGTGACCAATGTAGAAGTTCTGCCGTCTTATACTTTCCCTTCAGATCATAGGATAGTAGTTTATCAGAAGGAGGTCATTTTTCTATAGTCTAATTGCAGGTCATATGAAGAATCTCATAGGTGATGCATATTAAGACACTTTGATAAGAAATGTCAATTTTAACTTATCTCAGGTTTCGTAAACGATCGAGTTTCATTCAATATATGACGTGAAAGTACTCGTCTTCCCTTTCTCTTTGATACCTAGCACCCAGGGTTGGGCAGGACTCGAATGAAAAGGACTCGAGTCCTTATTTGTGACTCGTGACTCGGACTTTTACTTGTTACAGCTTCAAATTTAAGAGCAGGGTTGCCACTTTTTTTCAGGATTGGTTTTCCCTGACTTTTCCCGGTTTTTCAGGCCAACTTTTCCAATTTTCCCTGACCTTTTTTACAGGATTCCGAGAAAGCCCAGAGGGAGGAGAGTCACAGAAATTTTTTACAATACAAATAAAAAAAGTTTACTCTGATAAAATACGAACTCGTTTCTTATTTTCAGAAAATTGCCCTGACTTAAATGAAAATTCCCTGACTTTTCCCTGACTGACCAAATTCCCTGACTTTTCCCAGTTTTCCCGGTTTTCCAGAAAGTGGCAACCCTGAAGAGTCCTTTACTTTGGCAATAATTATTTGATTTCAAAATTTGAATCATGAATTTTGCAAATTGCAAGACATAAATTTACAATAAATTTGTAACCCTGGAAGCTGGAAAGTACAGCCGCACAGATTGTCAGAAGAGAAGTACAACTAAAAGATCCTCTGTAAAGGTATTTTTCTTATAACACGAGATAAAAGCCCGTCACAAGAAAAGGGTGTTATCTCAATCACAAAATAAGACAGGAAAGGCACATTTTTGTTGCCTTTTTCTTGTGACAGTCCGTGCGTTAGAAAAAAAAAATTGAAAAGTGACCTGACTCATAGTCCGTTCCAAATAAGAATGCCGAAAACAGTCCAGGCCTTTCACACTTTGCTGCGTATCTATGCAAGCCCAAAATACATTTTTACGTTATTAATCGCTGCGAAAATTTCAAATTTATAGAACAAAATGCCTTCAATAACTAAATTTTGATAATTTTGTCAGATATCCTTGAACTTTGGAGAATATCTATGCTCAGGTTTGTAGTATTGGGTGAATAGACCTTTTCCTTTCCCCATATGCCCCGTATTCGCGACTGTTTTCGGAATTCTTATTTGGAACAGACTAAGTATAGTGAGTGCTTGTAGTTGTACTTGTTTTTTGTGGTGATTGCTGATAGCCTGATAATGATGGCAGGTTTTCTTCTCTTTAGCGGCATCCCAATATAAACAGGCAGAATTATTGATATTATGTCTCACTCCCACTATTGAAAAGTAAAGGTAAAATCGGTGTAAAAGGATTCCTTTGGGACTCGGACTCGAGAGTCCTTTCAAAATTGTGGACGCATAACTCGGACTTCGGGTCTAAACAAAATAAATGACTCGTGACTTGGACTCAAGTCAGTTTTGGGGACTCGATGCCCAACCTTGCTAGCACCTTACACAAAACTTCATCTGAATATACTTTCCGGTGAAATTTTACGGAATTGAAAAACGTTTCATTTCTAATTTCATTCGTCTCCCTAACAAACATAAAGAACTCAATAAGTCGGGAACTTATGATCGAAGTATTTACCCAATCTTCGACTTCTTTCTGTGAGGGGGGGGGGAATTATTTGTCCTCTGTCTTGCCTCTGTTTGGCCTGGCCACAGACTCTCGTCAGATTGTTATCTCGCCATCACAAACTACTTCAATTTTGCCTCCAGGTAGCGCTATTAGCGTTTTACGACTGTCTATATTAGGGAAGTGGTCCATATTAGGCACCTCTATCTTTTAATCGATTCCTCAGGGTTTTTTTGTTTTTTTGTTTTTTAAGTAATTTGTAACACTATCTACGTGAATTGCTCTCGAACCTCAAGTTTCGAGCGTAACAGCAAACCAGAAATATTATCAAATTTTACGTTTCCATTGTACAGTTTGCGTTTTTCAATAGAGACGTTTGCGTTTCTGAAAAAATCAGTTGGTAACCCTGCTGTTTTACGTTGGGTATTGACCGAAATCTCATTTATAAGAAACATGAGAAGACAGTTTTCATTGCGACAATCAAATAATCTCACAAAAGTGCTAACGATGTGCAGCAAAGATTAGATGAAGAACATTATGCCAGCCTAGATAAGGAACCGGTTATTCTTATCTAAGTTGGCCACGGATACGAATTTACTTAGCACGTCATCGAGCAACATATGCTACGTCAATTCGTATCCGCGACCAACTTAGATAAGAATAACCGATTCCTTATCTAGGCTAGCATAATGTTACTCGTCTAATCTTTGCTGGACATTGTATGCACTTTTGTGAGATTATTCGGTTGTCGCAAAATGAAAACTATCTTCTCGTGTTTCTTATAACACAAATGTCTTACAGATTTCGGTTTATACCCAATGTAAAACACCTACCATGACCACACCTTCTATTTTCCGTACAACCGAGATGAGGATGTTAATTTCTAACGCACTTGCTCGGCAGGGAGTACCTATTCCAAATATACGACAAATTCGCCGGAAATACCCAACTCGGATACTAGCACTACAGAAGCAACTGAACAATGATATACTTGCACTCACCTCGCATACTTTGGTAACGGTTTGTTGCACGGCGATATGAACTCGGCTTTCAGCTTCTTCGGCGAATTACTGCAACCCGAATTCGGGCTGCCCACCAATATGATGACGGACGTTGAACATTCGCTTTTCTCCGGATCGGCAGTCAGCGCGAAATTCTCTTTCGCGTCGATATCGTTAGCCCGCTCCAGTTTCAGTTTGCCTCTGTCAACAAAAGTGGTCTTCTCCGGCACGTCGTTCTCGCAAAGAAAATGATTTTTCCTTTTGGGGCTGGGAGTGGTGCGGATGTCTTCCGGCTTGTCAACGGGTGCCACCGTTACCGCCGTCGCTCCTAACTGGAACGCTTCCTTGTAAACGTTGTACTTCATGTCGAAATCGCGCTGATCAACTTTGATATGTGGCGACTGGTACTGTTGTTTGATTTTGAGATCTTGCACAGCGCGTTCCTTCAGATACGTTTGCAGCATAACCGAACCTTCGGTCACGTCCGTCGAATTGGCCACCGGCGGCAGGGGCGGCGGTGGCGCCGCTGATAACCGGTCGATGGTTGAGCAAATAGTTGCGAGTAACACAGGCTCCGAAACGGGCGTCAGGATCTCGGAGATACCAGCGCCGCTGATCACCGGGTAACCGACGGTAGTGATGCTGCCGCCACTGCTCATGTCCGCTGACCAAGGTGCATTACGTTCTGGAGAAAAATAAAGACAAACGCGTTAGACAGAGTTCATTAAATTTACAGAACAGAAGTTACGCGATATCGAACACGCTATTCGAACATGAGCTCGACTAAGAAGTTACACCAATTGTGGATCCCTCGCTGAAGGCCATGTGGCCAAGTAGCCACGGGGCCACGGCTGTTGCGCGGCTTGTAGTTCATGGAACCTAAATTGGCTTTTGCTCGTTGAGTCACAAGCCGGTGAGCCAGGCTCGTCAAGAAACTCGTCGATTAACGGAGCACGAGGGCTTCCGAGGGCTCCGTCTAAAGAGTATCACATTTTTCATTCGTGTTCTTTCGAATGATTTTCAATAAAGATAATACCCAAAGAACCGCTGAAGAAAAGCGAAGGAGATTTCGGCTTTTGGATTCCGATTTCCAGTTTTCTCGGCGAATAGGAAAGTCCCTGTCTGAATAATTCCCGGCCTTTCTGTTTTGGCGTCCGTCTATAGCGGACTGACTAGGTCGCTGGCCATCACATAGTCCGGTCATTTGTTAGTCTTCAGAACCTACCTGGTCCCTGCCCGATGCGCAACCAGTTACCCTCTAGTTGACGGCGGAAAAGTAACCTATTTGCAACCCTCGGTTACCCTGAGATTACCCAGAACCCCGTCAGTTACCTTTGATTCCCCTTTAGTTACCTGGGTAACTGGCGGGATTTTGCGCATCAGGAAGCGCAATGAGTTACCCTCTAGTTACCCCCGGAAAAGTTACCCATTTACAACCCTCGGTTACCCCGAGATTACCCAGAAACCCGTCAGTTACCCTTGGTTCCCCTTTAGTTACCTGGGTAACTGGCGGGATTCACTCTACATCTTCCAATTATTCGGATGGCAAACAGGTAACTCTGGTTTTTTTTGTTTTTTTTTTTTATGTCAGCAGGCAAAAACGGGAGGGAGGAATCTTTTTTTTTTTTAAATTAACGTTCATGCCGCTCTCTATATATGTTAGCGTGGCGTGAGAAGGGGGCTTAAAGAAGAACCAAAGGCACATAGGAGAAATAAAACCCTAACAGATGAACCCGGGTGAAAGCACGGGGAAACTACATCAGTATTTTCCCTAAGAGATTCATCTCCATCACAACAATTACACATGTATGTATGTATGTATTGATGTGGTTCGGATAATGCGGATTTTGTTCGGATAACTGGGGGTTCGGAAAAAACGGAGACCAACTTGGTAGTTCGGATAATACGGAGGTTCGGATAATCCGGAGTTCTCCCAAAGTAAATAATAATTTCGGACATAAAAAGTCTCCCATACGAATGTCTGGCGCGGAGACGATCTAGCTATCAGAATTCATAATAAGGACATGGAATATAAGAACACTAAATGAGGTAGGCATATTAGAAAACTAAATGAAAGAGGTGACAATATTGAAATTTGGTATAATAGGAATTAGAGAAATGGGATGGCCAGAAGGAAATTTCTTTACGGAGGAATATAGGCTAATGATACAGCAGCGAAGAGAGGGCAAGCAGGCATAAGAATTATTATGAATAAGGTTGTAGGGAATAGAGTGCATAGTTATACCCAACATAGTGAGTCTACCGGTACCCGGAAACCCCGGAAAAGTTCGGAGGCTAAAAGTAGGTCCTGGAAACCCAGAAAAGTCTTGAAATTCACTTGACTATTGCCAAACGTCCCGGAATCTTTTACAAATGTTGGACACAGTTTTTCCTCCAAAGCTTGGACTGTTTCCCCGATACATGGAGACTGCTTTCTGCTTTGTGCAGGGTCCAGTTCAATAATTATGAACCGTCAAATACACGCACGCACTATAGGGCTTTTCATCGTCGGTTTTGTTTACATGATTTCTTATCTCGCTGTAGAATTATCACCAAGGAGCTGTACGAGGTGTTACAAGAAAAAGGCCTCAGTGGTAATCAGACACTAAGGCCCTTTTCTGCGCCACATCACATTATGGTTCCTTTGGCACATTCTGTTACAAATTTTCATATTTTTCTTTCAGTGCTCTACTAAAAAAAAAACTGAAATTCGTAATAAAATGTGTCACAAGAATCATAATACAATGTGGCACAGAAAAGAGCCTCAGTATCATAATACCATTGAGGCTCTTTTCTTGTGGTCAAGTCACATACCTCATTGATGATAATTCTACATCGAGATAAGAAATCATGTAAACAAACCCGCCGATGAAAAGCCCTATACAGTAGAAGAATACAGGTGACACTGTTGTGTATATTGAGCAAAACATGGTATTTTCTTGCACCCAAATTTTCCCCGGAAGTATCTTACAAAGTCCCGGAACTCCAAAACTGATTACTGGTAGACACCTTGTGAGAGAATATTAATGGTGAGAATTTCTGCTAAAACAATATCCTTAATGATAGTACAAGTTTATATGCCAATAAGAAGTTATAGTGAAGAACAAGTAGAAAAATTGTACGTAGAAATTGATAAAATATCGAGCAAGGTAAAAGAAAAATAAAATTTAATCATAATGGGAGACTGGCACGCCAGGGTAGGAGGAAGAAAAGCAGCAGCATGGGGAGAGTATGGTTTAGGAGAGCGAAATGAAAGAAGGACGGGACTCACACAATTTTGCGGAAAATATAAACTAGTTATTGGAAACACTCTCTCTAAAAATCACGAGAGAAGAAAATACACGTGGGAAATAACAGATTATAATATTACTACAAAAAGATAAATATACACGTGGGAAATAACAGATTATAATATGACCACAAGAAGATAAATAAAAATCAAATGGATTGTAGAACATACCCATGAGCGGATGTAAATACTGACCCCAATTTAGTCATAATGACATGTGGGTTTAAATTTAAAAAGATGAATAAGAAACAGTAAAAACAAAATGGAATTTAGAATTACTACAAGGGGTAAAGAAGAGAGAGGACTATCAAAAAGAAGTAACGGAAGAATTTCGTGAATCAAAGAAAGGAGATGATATTGAAGGGGAGTGGATAGCACTAGAAGAAACAATAAATCTGGCAGCAAGGAAGAAAAATAGGTACCCAAATAATAGAAAGGAGAAACCATGAATAAAAAGTGAGATACTAAAGTTAACGGAAGAAAGAAGAAATTATAAGCAAGCCAATGATAGAGAAAGTGAATGAGAAATATAAGACTTCAAGAAATCAAATGAAGAGAGAATGTAAGTAGGCAAAAGACAAACGGGTTGATCAGAATTGCAAGAAAATTGAGGAATAAATGAAAGCAGGAAACCCCGATCTGGCTTATAAGAAATAAAAATATATTTTACAGCAAGAACAAAAAGAACATCAACCGATGAAAAAATAAAATGATTCTACTCCAAAAAACACAAAGTAAAAAGATGGGTGAAATATGTTGAAGAACTATATAAGAATATAGGTAGAGGGGGTATAAGTAAACGTATGGAAAAAGAAGATACAGGGTGTCTTAACAAGGACTTTCATTGGACTTTTTCCGGGCTTTTTATACGCGCAAAAATTAACTTTGCAAGACACATAGTGATCGAAGTTGAGAATTTTTATTAGATCTATATTAAAATTATTGAACATTTATAGGACTTATTGGACCATTCTTTAAATATTGGACTGTTATTGTACTTATTGGCCCGGCAGACACCCTGAAATAGTGTGAAGGATGAAGAAAGAGGAGATCCTAAGGTACCTGTCCCAAATAACGCCAAATTCCTAATAACGCCACCTACTCATTTCTTTGTATGTAACATAAGTACTGGACCGAAACTTCATCCAGGTACGCTGAATGTGATATCATTTTGTGTAGCTCGATGTCGTAGGAATCTCGCGCACATTGAAATCTAAAACAAAGTGATTTGAAATTTCCCCCAGGTGCTTCAATTTTAGCGACTTGAAGCGCGAAATGAAATTTTGGTGAAAAAAAAAAAGCTCTCCGGTAAATTCTTTTTATAAATCGCAAATTTACCACTTTTTCTACATATTGCACTCGCAGAATGTTCAGAATAATGATTTCTTCCAAGTTCCAACTTAATCAGGTAATAAAGGGTTCCAAATACTGCCAACCGACTTCATGAGCTTAAAGCTCGACACTAAATCAAGTATCTCATAAGGGAGTTCAAAAACTACGAACTCTCATCTTTTCTCTTTCGTTCCTTCCAGTCAACAATCTGGAAGGTGAATTACTTGGCCAACCATCGTCATTCTTCCTTAGCATGGCATTAATTAGGACAGGTACCTCTTTTTGAGATCAGAATTTGATAAAGCTCTGATAAAAATGGAAGCAGGTAAAGCGGAAGGAGATGATGAAACTGCTAGTGAACTCACATGCAGGAATAGTTTTACAATTTTTACATGAATTAATTTGGAGAATCCATGATGGAGGAAAGAGCCAATCGATTTCCAGAAAAACAGGTTAATTATGTAATCACAATTCTCCCCCACAAACAGGGGCAAGCAAAAGTGAAGATTATTGTACTATAAGTTTACTTTTGCATGTATCAAAGATTCCAGCAAGAATAATAAATAAAATAATACAAAATAAAATTGATGAAAGGGAGGGAGAAGATCAGTACGGATGCAGAAACGGTAGCGGAACCAAGAAATCAATTTTATGTCTAAGTCTTTTACTAAGAAAAAGAGAGAGAAAAAAAGACTGGGAAAAAGATTTGAATATCTATATAGCATTTGTAGATTGAAAAAAAGTTTTTGATACTGTTGCATGGGCTGCATCCGAATTTAATCCCGAAAGGGTAATGTCATAGCCGAGTTTAGTCCGGGAGTGATTCCGAGTTTAGTCCGTGCAAGAAGTCCAGTTTAGTCCCGTAACTTTATAGGCGCCTGTGAGTAGGTAGTAGGCTATTCTGACAGCGTACGCCGACTTCGAATCGAACATCCACGAGGCTGTTGCAAGGGTACCTTTTTCACAGGTTCGCGGCTGTCGCTTCCACCTAGCTCAAGACTGGTAGCGACGTATTCAAAAGCTAGGTCTGACTACAGCATACACGGACAAAGACTCGGAAGACGACAACTTCTTGAAGCTGTTTTTCGGTCTGCCTTTCCTTGATCCACGTTAACTACAGGGTTACTTCGTGGACGATCTCATGACCGTTCAGCCGCAGAACACCCAGATTCAGAAGTTCTGCGATTGGGTGTTAAAGAGTATTATATCGCTGATGATTGTAGCTTCCTTCAGAGCATGTGAGACCATAACTAGAACTACAAATGCGTGCGAATCATTCCAGAATGTCTTATGTTGCCCATCTCAACATTTTCAAAATGCTTTACGTCATCCTCGAAGTTCAATGTGACGTTTACGGGGAAATGTTCGAAATACACCGTCCGCAGAGGGGACGTAACACTACTGACAAGGAGTCGAGTGTAGAAGTTCTCATGACGCGGGACAAAATAGGAGAGTTGACGAGCTTGGAATATTTAAAATAGGTTTCCTTCAAGTCCCCCCCCCCACATTGAACGTGCTTTCTTTTTTCCTATTTTTTCATGACACGATGCAACAGCTGATATGACATCCCCTACAAAATTCTATTTTTGGAAGACTGGGTAGGCCGACCTCCTCGTGGCATCTTCTGGATAACAGGCTTACAAACTTGAGAGAGACTAAACTCGGACATCGTTGCGGACTAAACTCGATTTAAAAAAGGTCAACAGGGCTAAACTCGGAACCACCCGTTGTATGGTCAAAAATGTTTCAAATCAAGGAATAGAAGTTAAGTATAAAGCATGAAGATTAATACATATATGTATAACTTATATAAGGATCAAACGGCTCAAATATAAATAGAAGAAGAAGTGGGAGAAGCGGAAATTCAAAAAGGAAAGACAATGTTTGGCTAATAGTCACGAGTACTGTTCAACCTATTCATTAAAAAAAAGTGATTGAAGAAATGAATGAAAGGAAATCAGGGGTGAAGATACAAGGGGAGGTCAGAATGATAAGGTTTGCAGATGACATTGCAACAGAGGAAAGAAGTAGAGAACTAAAGAAAACACTGTAAAAGTTGGATGAAAAATTGAAGATAAAATACAAAATGAAGATCAATATGAATAAAACAAGAGTGATGGTAGTCAGCAGATGGGAACAAAATCCAATAAATATGAAAATAGGAGGTGAAACATATAGGAGGTAAAGGAATTTAAATGCTTGGGCAGTCTGATAAGGCAAGATGGAAGCAGTAAAGCAGGAATAATGAGTAGAATAAAACAAGCTAGGAGAGACTTTTTTCAAAAAGGATACATATTTAGGACAAATATAGATTTGGAAGTAAGACTGATATTTCTTCGAGCGTATTATCTGGAGTGTAGCATTCTATGGATATGAGACCAGGACAATAGGAACACAAAAAAGAAAAAGGTTGTAAATTTCTGAAATGTGGTGTCATCGGAGAATATCGAAAATTAAATGGACAGAAAGGATCGGAAATGAGGAAGTATGGAGGCGAGTAGGAAAGGAAAGAGAAATTTGGATATAATTGTAAATAGAAGAATTAAAATGATAGGTCACCATTAGAGACCGGATTCTTCAGCACTTATAACTTCGTTCTGCTTGACGATAAGAAGAGCTAATGATGTATGAGAGGGGGGGGGGGTCGCCTTAAACGCGGAAACCGGTCAAAAACACCAAAATAACCAAAAATGCCATTTCAAACCAAACGGGAAGAAAAAACTAAAAATGTTCGTACGACGATCGCGCTTTTTGCAAGAATTAGCGTTTTTCCAAAAGAATTCTTTTGGTAGTCTCCGATGCTGCTCCGCAACTTATTAGTACAGCGCGCAAGGTTTTGCTGAAATACCCGAAGAGAGCTGCCTTGTACAAATAAGATAAACATGAACTGTCCACTACCTCCAGATTTCCTCTTTTTTTGATTTTTTTTAATTTGTGGGACCGTTTTGCGTTTTTGCCGAGTAATGTCTAAAATACAACTTTCAGCGCCAAATAATCAGTTTCTTAGTGCCAAGGAATCCAGTCTCTAGTCATAATAATAAGCCATCCAGGGATACTGTTATTACTACCAACGGCAGATTTACCATCGGTTAGAACTAAAAGGTGACTAAGTCCAAAAACCCAATTGTTGGGATAACGCAAAAAACTGGTTTGGCGCTCAGGGGCGTACCGATAGGGGAGAGGGGAAGCTCCCCCCTCCCCGTAGGAAATTTTATCATTTCAGTCAGCCGAAGTTGGGAAGTTGGGGAATTTCGGGAGAGTTGAGAAAATCCAACAAGTAAAAACCTTTTCTTTTTTATATATATGTATATAATTTTTTTTTTTACTTTGATACTTGGGAATTTGGGGTTGAGAAGCTGGGAAAATGAAACAAGTCACAAAGCTTTCATTTTTTCTTTTGCTTTGATACTTGAGAATTTTGAGTTGAATCAGTTGGGACTTTCACACTACCCCCCCCCTGTCGAAATACTCTTCGGTACGTCCCTGTATAGCGCAACCTAAATCAAAATATAATGCGCACATTTTTTTCTGATTTTCAAGTTTCTGAGAGTGAGGTGCGCATTATATTCGAGTGCACGTGACATTCGCATGTATGTGCTTTCATAAAAATTCATGCAAATGAGTGGTGACTAGAACCATTTACGTCTACGTCATGAATCACAGTTTGGCACATGTTTTTTCATAGGTAGGTCTATTTAGTCATGTCGCGTTATCAATACCAATAAAGTTCTTTAATTTGTTGTATCTCCTTGTGTGACAAATGGTACTTTAAATTACCTACCATTTGCAATACAAATTACTTTCCCATCAAAGTTTATTAGGTACTTGAAAATTGATATACGCCTAGAGGATGGTATAACAAACCACTGTACGCTTAGTTTCTAAAAAAAAAAAAAAAAACTTCAAATCGGAACTCCAGTAGCGAAGTAACGATCGCGAACTTGACCCCATTTAGTTATACATCTGAAATGAAGTCGAAAGAACCGGGTGGTAATGCCTGGGACTTGAACCCTGCGACGGCGAGACATTATGGACGTAACCCCAAGTTGGTTCTGAGAGTGAATTGATGGAAGTGGCGTGACAATATTGGGATGTTAACCTCACCTAGGTAGCGCTAGTATTCTGGTATAGTGGCAATGGTGAGAAAAACATAAGAATTGAAAGGGGGATGATTTCGTGAAATCATCCCCTTTCGTTCCTTATCACCTTGTTATTACCGGCGGGGGTACCAACATCGGAAACTCAGGTCAACATCCCAATGCGTATTTCTTTTAGTTTTCAGTCAATGTATGTACACAAAACAGCAGTAAACCGAACATAATTGCTTAATGCATACATAGAAAAAGCCTTATCAGCTCTACTGCCAATGATCACATGTTATACACTGGGAACTAAACTGACGCCAAGTTCACAACTGTTTGTACTTGACCACTACTGCGTGTCAACACAAAATTCAGTGTTGCCAACCAGCAGTTTTGTGAAGTCCCTGCAAAATTCTGACATCATCAGTCGCGCCTTACTCGAAAACCCATATTATTCCGACTCTTATCTCAATATTGCGAATTTTGGACTTGGCCATCTTTCAGTTCTAACCAATTCAAATCTTTCTCAGGAATGAAAAGATTACCACAGGCGAGAGAAAAGTGGAGAGACGCAACCTACTAATCGAGAGACTACGGAATACATCATCATCATCATCATAATCACCAAACGTTCCTGTCATTTAATTAAAACGTTTCGAAAGAAATTCGATAGCCACCAGAAACGAAACTTGACTTTCAGTTTGGGGGGGCGGAGAACAAAAATTTACCGACAAATATTTCAGGAAACTAAAAATTCATCGACAAAATTGGTGAACAATTTGAAAATTTGCCAATCAAAATAATTTGTAATCGGAAAAAAATAAACAAACAAACGTTCTTAAAGAATCACAAATTCAAATGAACATTTTCAAAATCTCCCGACTGCCAAATTATTGGGAGGGAGGGGTCAACTCTCCACACCCCCATAGTTTCGTCTCTAATAGCCACTATTCTTTCGATCAAAAATATAGCATCGTACGGACAGAAAATACAACTTCCATGTATCAAGAAAGCAAAAAGGCGGGACTGGAAATCAATTAAAAGAAAACGATAATTGTTAACAAATAACACTACTGAACAAAATGAAATTTTTTGTTTGCACAACGCATTTAAGGAGGTGATTCTTAAGTACTTTTCAACGCTGAATACAGTGCCGTCGGCCGTTTTTCTCTATCACGTCTAGTTTTTCTGATCAAAAACTATAAAAAATTCAACTAAATGTGTTCAAAAAGAGGTTTAGGAACTGAATGTGGTTATACTGATTCGTGTTGTTGTGTGTTGCGGTCGTGTGTAGTGGTGTGTATTCCGTCTGTTTGTTTTCTGTTATTGTGGTCTAATAACACTGATAATATTAGTCAGTGGTACCGCTTATTCCAATGCAAAAACAAAATGGAAACGAATTTCAGTCGTTTAGAACTCCGAATTGTGACGTGATAGAGAAAAATGGGTCGCAGTATCGTGTTCAGCGTTAAAAAGTACCTCAGAATCACCTGTCGAAATGCATTGTGCAAAATAGTTGTTCAGTAGTGTAATAGGAAGATGGAACCAGCAGTAATAACTGGTGGAACAGAAGTTAAACGAAAAGATGAAGTAACATATCTGGACCAAATAATATCTTTCAAAAATAGAAGAGATAAGAAATTGAGCATGAGAATACAGAAAGGGTGTGAAAACTATTGGGAAATGAGGCAAAAATTAAAAACGCCCAAACCTGGGCCTCGACTAAGACAGAAATAAATAAATTGAGAAACAAGCAAAAAGAAATGGAGAGAAGTACGTTAAAAGTAGAACGGAGTGATAAGATAAAAAATATAATAAGGGGAAAAGCTGGATTAACTGGAATAGAGTATCGCATTAAGAAACGTAAATGAAAATACGCGGGACATATTAGCAGGTAAAGAGAGGAAATATGGGAAAGGAAAGTGGAGGAATGGATGCCATAAGGGAGGAAAACATTGGCGGGAAGGCCAGTGACGCGTTGATACGATGCATTCAAAAAAGAAGTAGGGCCATTATGGCGAAGGGAAGCGGCCATCTGGAGAAAATGGAGAGACGTCAGAGAGACCCATACCCAAAAATGGGGCGAAGCGATACCGGGGAGGAGGAACACCTACCCCCTGACTCAACCATTATAGATAAGAGCGGGAAATAACTGTATCGTCAGCTTATAATAAAAATAAAGAATAAATTTAAATCGATACACTCACCGGATGCATGTTTACTACTGAGATCAATAGGGAAGACGGAAGTTATCGATGCAGAATCCTTAATAACGGATTCTTGGAGATCAGACACTGTTGTGGCCACCTCTTTGTCAGACGGCGAGCCGAAATAATAACGACCAGCGGGTTGCGGTTCGCACTTCTGCTTCATAGTCGTGTGACCGATTCTCAACGTCGGTTGTAGTTCGCGCGCTAACCCAGTATTCTTCGATACCTAAAGGAAGATGTTTTTTTTTTTCAATCACCACATCACGACGACATCCAACCAGCGTGAGTTCCAAATCCAATCAACACGTGACAAGCGAGCGAAGCCTTACCGTTTCGCGTTCTTTTTGCTCGCTGATCAGCATCAAAGTGGGCGTATGAGCTTTGGAAGACAGAAGAGAAGTGCTAGCCGAAAAATTGTACGGATAGGTGTTAGGTCGAGCATGTAGTGACACCAGGCCCGCGTTCGCATACTGCTCGGAGACGGTTTGATGAGACAGCTTCGACAACGACAGCAATGACTTGGCCACTTCATGTTCCAGCTGGCATTTTGGATCGTCTGCAGGACGAAAATGAAACGGAATTATTGCGAGCTATTTGTTGTACCCATTCGGTACCTTTGACGAATATATTCGTCAAACTGCAGCTGGCCCACTGTACCTTTACATGATGAATATATTCGTCAAAGGCGCAATGGGTCAGCTGCAGCTTGACGAATATATTCGTGAAAGGTACTGAATGGGTTAACAAACACAAGCGCGAGAGTACTTGGTTTGATCGGCGAGCGTGTTCTTACCTCCGCCGTAGTCATCTTCGTTCTCGTCGTCATCGTCGTCGTCTTCCTCCTCGTCTTCATCTTCTTCCGTCTCGTCTAGATCTTGACCTTCTTCGATCTGCTGAGCCTGAAACATGATGGATACGTTTCTTAGCATTCGTGCATAACACTGAAATAACTGTTTAGTATGTGTACGCCGTTACAATTACGTTTTATAATCGGAATTGAACTATTTTCCAAGACCATACCAGCATGCCTAAAACTGATGATGTAGCCATGATGAACATTTACTTCAGAAATTATAAATTCTGTCGTGAAAATAGCTCTGGGGCAGTAAGCGTTCTGTTAAATAAAATTAGATTAAAGGGTGTTCATGACTTCATCCAGAATTTCAGATCCAGTAATGCTGGCCAAAATCTTGTCTTTCATGCAGAAATCACTCAGTCTATCATCAAGGCTTGCAAGAACCCTCCGAATTTCTGGTTGGCCGAGTGGATAGTGCGCTGGTCTCGGAATCCGGAGGTCCCGAGTTCGAGCCCACGTCGCAACTCGCTACATTTCGACCCAGGCCGATTTTTCGGCAAGATGAGAAGAGGGGTAAGACAGCCCTAACAGCCTCCCCGGTGTCTCTGAAGTAATGCTCGAAAGGGCGGATTCCAGGGCTCGGGATGAGAGTAAATTAGAAGAGAAAATCGTACTATACGCCGACGCAATGACACCACACAAGCTACGTGGGTGCACCCCAGATCGAAGCATGGACACGCATGATGGACTACGTGATTGTGAGGTAGAGGCACATACAAGAGGTACTGAGCACCAAGGCAAAGTGTGGTGCAGCCTGTGACACTGATCACTTCCTCCTGGTTAGCCGTATGGTCCTCAAGCCATTCAAGGTCAGGAGAGTGGGAAGCTCAAAAAAGTAACCTCGGTTAAGTGTCAGTTTACTAAGGAACCACGAGGTTAAGGGGCGGTTTGTGGCTACTTTGGCGGGGAGGGAGGGGGAGCTGGAGGAAAAAGCTGCACCCGTGACGCTGTTAAGGACTGCTGGGATAACATCAAGTCCTGTGTTCTCAAAGCAGTGGGAGAAGTGCTTGGGACAGTCAAGAAGAAGTGCCCTGATCGGTTCAACAAAAACGAGGATCAGATAGTCCCCTTTATCAAGAGGAGAAACGAGCTGCAAGCCAAAGTCTTGAGCTGCCCTTCCAATCAACAGTACCAGGAGGAATTGCGGAAGTCCAAGAGAGAGCTCCAAAAGGAAACTAGAAGGCTCAAAAACGAATGGCTCACAGGTAAAACAGAAAAAATCCAGAGATTTGCTAAGGATCATGACCATCGTAACTTCTTCCAAGCAGTAAAATAACTATATGCCCCCCCCCCGAGCCACCCCGGCGCCTACCCGGGATAAGACTGGCGCTCTCCTCGAGGAAGCTGTTGCCACTGAAGGTCGTTGGGTAGAGCACTCTAGTGAGCTGATGAACCAGGGCTAGAAGTGGATAGGAATGCACACAATCTGCTACCGCAGTATGGAGTGACAATAGAACTGGATCAGCCCCCCCCCCACAGTGGCTGAGCTACGTAAGGTGTTAAAAAGCATGCCTAACAACAAAGAACCTGGGCCCGATGGAATTCCCGCACAGCTGCTCAGGCTGGAGGCAGGGAGCTAAACGTTAGACTTCACCAGTTAATGAAAAATATCAGGACGAGCGCAGAAGTACCACCTGACTTTCAAGCTGTAAATATAGTCAAAATCTACAAAAAGAAAGGCGATATGCATGACTGTGGAAACTACAGAGGCATCTCCCTTTCGTCTACTGCAGGCAAGTTGTTGGCGAAAGTAATCAATAATCGGCTGGTACAAATCATAGAGGGAGTAACTCCAGTCTCCCAGGCTGGCTTCCGTAAAAACAGAGGCACCTCAGACATGATATTTACTCTTCGTCAGCTTATGGAAAAAGCCAGGGAACAACATATGGAACTTTTCATCTTCTTTGTGAACTTGGAAAAGATGTTCGACACAGTGGATAAAGACATGTTATGGAAAGTCATTCAAAAGTTTGGCTGTCTCTCCACGATGCTGTAGATCATTCAACAACTTCACACTCGAAATGCTGCTCACGTCATGCTCGGCGGTGGGCTCAGTGCTCCCTTCATTGCCTGCTGTGGTACGAAGCAAGGCTACGTGCTGGCACCAACGCTATTCATTGCTTTTACAAATACTGTGATGCACCTTGTGGACCTTAAGCTGCAGTCTAGGAGTCTTTGCATATCACATCGCATGGATAGCAATCTGTTCGATCTGCGCCGCCTCAGAGCTAAAGCTAAATGCCGCAGGACTTATATCCTTGCGCTTCAATATGCTGACGACTGTGCCTTAGTGGCTATATCTGCTGATTCTCTCCACGATACCCTAAACGGCTTCAATGAGGCTTACACTAGTCTTGGCTTGAAGATAAATGAGGGAAGTCCATCAGTTTAATATAAATCAGGAGGCCCTAGAGGGAATCAACGACTTCTGTTACCTTGGCAGCATAGTCACAGACAGCCTGGATCTAGAAATTGAAATTCAGAATAGAATTCAAGCTGCGTTCAAAGCCAGCTACAAGCTTAAGAACAGAGTACTCAACAATCGCGATATCACACCAGCTACTAAGATCAGTGTATATAAGGCGGTGGTGTTGCCCACTTTGCTATATGGTTGTGAGTCCTGGACCCTATATCGCAAACAGGTTAAGCAGCAGTTCAGAAAGATTCAGTGGATACGTTGGGATGACTTCATCTCAAACAAAGAAATCTTGAGGCGAGCTCAGGCGCTGCCAGTGGAAGTCCTTATCGAAAAAAGCCAGTTAAGATGGTTTGGGCATGTATGCAGAATGCAGGGGACCGAGCTTCCCAAGGCGGTGCTGTATGGAACTAAGTGTCGGCAAAAGAGCCTCTGGGGGCCAGAAGCGCAGGTACAAAGACCAGATGAATGCTCTGCTCAAAAAGATCGGGAATCTCAAACTCGTGGCAAGACCTAGTCAACGACATATTCTACTATTCGCCAGAGAGCACTCTACAATTAGTAATCAGGTTTTCTAGCGACTATCCCATGAAAAACTACGATACTCCGTTCCCTCGAAACCACTCGACAGAACTAACGCAGACTAACGACTGAAGGGGCCGATGTCCTATGATTTGTGAACGAACGACCTATTTGTCATTCTCGAAAACTTATGTTCTGCGTATCGAATCCAGTAACGGCTATATCTACGTAGCCCGATACCCGGTCTTATCGCTTTAGATAACAGATTCCGGTGAAAAAGAGAATATGTGGCGCGTACACAGAACACTACTCAACACTGTCATGTCGATACTGTTATCAACACTTATCATACTCATTATTCACTCATGAGCGGTATGAATCATGAACCACAGCATACGCCAGTAAGAATACGCGCGAAGTAGATAGTCGAAATTATCAAGGAATACCGCAGAAGAAACAATGCGCGATCGCAAAGAAAGCGGAGACCAACTGCTGGTGAAGAGAGTTTTTTTAAATCTCACGCATGAAATGTGTAAGGAGGCAGCGTTGGATGTATACTTGGAGCCAAAAAGAGCAAATAGTGGGCTGAATGCAAAGAGTCAAGTCGATGTTCAGGGCTGTGAACCGGAATAATTAACTTAACGGATTAACGGAAAGATAACGTTACCAGAACATAATTAACGGAACGGAACAGAACGTAACGAAAAGAATCAGTCACGGAATACCGGAAACATTTTTACCCGGTAAATGGGTAAATCTTGGGGTGCGTTCAGATTGAACAAGACGACGCACACTGGGTGAAGGGTGAAGACCCGACTTTTGTATGATAATTTGACCGCCTTCAGGGCTGCCGTTCCGGCAACACGGCATAGTGTGAAACGGGCCTTAGACTCAGTATCAGTCTATCAGTAGATTACAATAGAAGTTCTCAGTTTAACCCTAATGTATAGTGAACTAAAGCCCCCTTTGAATTTCGATTTGTTGATTGCTAAGATATACATGGGTTAAGAACTACTGGTTTTGAGTTGTGTTATCTTGTAAAATTCACATGTTTAAGTTCCATCTTTTGATTTTTTTCACCATTCCTTCATTTGTTTAACTGTTTTTGTTTTATTTTGCTCTAATCTCTTGTGATCGTGAACATGATTTTCGTTTTTTTATTACTTATTCAGTAATTCAGCAAACTATATAAGTTAACAGTGAGAGTGAAACTCTGATCAACACCTGTGTCAGTAGCGTACATGTTCAACGTCCTCTCATCTATCATGACTAAAAAATGAACAACTTTACTTTTTCGCCTCCCCCCCCTCCACCGCATATGTTTACCAAATCGGCGCCTCTACACAAATAAAAAATTAGGAAGCTCCACAATATTTAACTATTAATTCCTTGTTCTTCAGTGAAATATAAACGTATAGAACAAAGCAACGAAGTGGGCGTAATTGTGAAATTCTTATTGGTTTATTATCTTAAATTAACATTGGTAACGGATACCGTAACGTAACGTTACCGAAACAATACCGTAATCACTTGTAACGTCATTTACCGGAACCGTTTACCGGGATGAAGCGGTATTAATACCATGTTAACTTAACTAATCCGTTCCGTTATCACAGCCCTGTCGATGTTCTGCAGTGACACACCATGCAACAATACGTCGTGGTATTGGTTAACGTAACTTTTGTCACTTCAAAATTATCGATTTGACCATCACTTTTTGCACCAGGTCGCTCGTGTCAAGTTAAAAGGAAGACCACAAGAGCAGTAAAAAAAATAACGAGAAAAATATTTTTTGGAGTGTATAGAAGACAGGGATTAAATAACTGAGCTTAAATGTAGGTATTTCACTCGAGCCCAGCAATAATCTTCAAAAATGTGAATTCCAACAAGTCTTACTCACATCAATAGTCTTCAAGAATACTAAGAATAGAAGAGTAAAGTATTAAAATGAGTCTTTAATCAGTCAAAGAAGTCTTACACAAGTCTCAAAGTCTTATCGAGTCTTAATGAAGTCTGGGACAGTCTTCAAGTGCCTTAACAAGTTTTGAATGCGTTTTGAAAAATTTTAGCTGGTCGAATGAACCTTGAACAAGTTTGAAAACATCTAAAATTAATCTGTGAAAGTTTCAAATCGTATCTTAAATACTGCAGCAGGATCAACACGATGAGGCAAATGAAATTTAAGCCCCAGGAAACTCAGCTGGTCGGGGACACGTTTGAAAAAATGCGATGGAAGAAAGAATAAAAGAACCACGAGGGAGAAAAGAGAAAACAGAAAATGGACGAAAAACCATAAAGGAAGTTCTTCGGAAAGATGGAGGAAGAGAAAGGGGACGATGTCCAATGGTTCGGCTCAGACAGCATTTCATCCAAGTCGGACAGTGTCTTCAAGTGCCTATTCGACAGCACTTGGTCAAATCAGAAAACGTCAATATCGCCGTTACGGTGTAGCAGGAACGTTTTAGGCGAGAATGGCGAGCTGGCAGCGATATAGAGCGCACCACAAAAATCACCCCTAAAATAATGTATCTCGACATCTCTTTTCTAATTTATTCCCAACCCAAGCCCTGGAATTCGCCCTTTCGAGCATTACCTCAGAGACATCGGGAAGGCTGTACTTCAAACAGACCTAATATTGAGAAGAGAAAAAAAGCCAAGTAATTCCTGCGAAATACGTAGTTTATGATTATGATACCTGTTTGGAAAGTACCTCTTCATCAACGTACGAGTCATCGACAACGGTTGGCACGGGTACTATTCCCAACTCGATGCATTTCTTATAATGAGCCTTCGACTTCATGTGCTTGGTCAGGTTACCTTTCGTCTTGAAACTACACATAAAACAACAAAGTCGATCAAATACGATAATATCAATAATACTTTCCGTTCTTCATAACGTAGTTAAGGACGTAAAGATGTACCGAAGTGCCTTTTTTTCTTGAAAGAGAAGGAAGAACTTAATTTTACTAACCCAAAATGTAAATTTTGGCTATAACTGAAGTACCTATTTTTCAAATTGACAGGAAGAAGTCCACATGTCTGAAGTTTTACCAACAATCGATTCGACTTACCCCAACTTAGAATAGACGATTTTACTAAATTTTCCAACTCTGACAGGTATTCGACAGTCTCCCATGTATCCCCGAGTGTAATTGGTAAACTCTTACGCAAGTTTTTATAGAATATAGAAATGAAAATCAGCAGTTTTTATGCTTTCGTGAAAAATGAAAGACCACGCATAACAAAAATTCGCACAAATTTGTAATTTTTTTGTGCCTCTTGAGACTTTTTTTATTAGAAATATTCGTGAATTCGTGACCAACGGTCACCCGGTACGTCCATTATAATGTACACTACATAACTGATCGAATCAAGTCACAACCTTGTGACGCGACTAAGCCCGAAACCTTAGAAAACGGCGATAAAGAGAACAGAAGATTAACTATCATATTATGCTGGGCGGAAAGAGAGAGAGAGAAAGAGATGTCTAAAATGGAATCCCAGAAATAACGGACAACGCACACTCGGAATTAGCAAGCAATTCCATAAAGAAGGGTTATAGCTCGCTACCTACCATCGTAAATATTCCGATTATTCTAGAACCGAGAACCCCCGTGAAAGTAAATTTACGGGATTACGCCTCGTCCGTCGACAATTTAAAATAATCATTTCTAATATCCGGGGGACACCGCGAAGTTGGGTTAAAAAATTTCGTTTTTAAATCCCACTCGGTGTAGATTTCATCCACCGTTCCGAAAGTAGGGCGGGGAGGGAGTGAATCCGTTGTGGTTGGATTCTGGCCTGGATTCCCCTCGCTAGTAAAAATGTCGTTCTTTATTCCACCCCCCCCCCCCCTCGGAGGAATTAAATCAGCAACCACGGTACAGGGTCGATCTGTAGATGTTGATAACACATCATCGCTTATTTGTACGATTCTATGTCTGGAGGTTTCAGCAACACCACATCTGAAGTTTGCTTATCGGAAGCTTACCTAAATACGCAGTGTTTACACGTATAGGGACGAACGTCCGTATGTGTACGAATATGCTTCTTCAACATGGAGGGTTTCCGACACCGTATTCCGCATTCCAGACATACGTACTTTCCTCGACCTGTCACAATCGACAAATGACGAACATTAATACAAGCATCGGAAAAAAAGGTGTTAACCTTTGAAATAGTGGACGGACTTTCAAGAGGTGAAATCTAATAAATACCCTCGAAGTGCAGTCATCGTTCGGCCACCGGATAGGTATACCCATGGCTATAAATTAAGACGCAAAATGGGTGGCACTAGTACCACCACGATTAGGCCATATGCTACAATCTACAAATAATGATCCGAGTACACCCCCCCCACCATTTTGGTTTACGCCACTGACTGAAATTATCAGTGCCACCCACTGAGAAAATATCTTTCTCTAAATACCTCGTGTTAAGGAACTAGCGTGTGTGTTATAGTATAGGTACTTATGTAGTGAAGATGGGTAGCGTTCTTCCTAACATAAGAGCTGATGAGATGAAATAAGCAACAGGAACAGGATGGTTGTACATCTACCTCCTAACCTTCTTACACGACTAGCCGTCCATCATTTTTATACTTGTTGCGTAAATATTGTGAATACTCCGAATTTGCTGATGGGAGTTCTCTGATGGAGAAAATAGTGAGTGCGATGAAATGAATAATAACGATATTATGAGAGTAATGTTATTACAACGGCTAACGTTATTTCAAACGACTTGTTACCCTTTACGTCCGAAAATTAATATATGAAATCATTTCAGCCACTTCATTTTTATCTTTAACGCGAGCTATTTAGAAATAGTATAATACTATTACATGTGGGTAAAGTGAACGTTTACCCAACGAAGCAAAAGTTTGCGATATGAACCGTTACTAGGCAAGTGGATCAATTTGCTGAGTTGATAAAGTTCACGATACCTAAGATATTTTATTCTATATGAAGTTAAAACAGAAACTTATCCTCTTCACTTTCAAAATCAAAATCGTTCGAATTCAGAATTCAGAGTTACACTATCAGGATACATGAATTCATGGAATGGAAGGAACGTGAACGAATCATGTTCTCACACTTCTCCCGCTTGTTTGAACTTTGCAATTGTTTTCATTGGTTTACTGTGGCCACCCCGTTTCTTCATTATACCTTGTTTTACTTTCACGCCCAGTATAGGTAGAGCACTGTATACATGGGCATAATCATCCGCCATTTTGATTCACACTGGGCTCATCGATGCCAAATTGACTACGCAGCAGGGATGGCAAAAGAAACGAAACGAAATAACGAAATAACGATTGATTTTTGTCTAAAATATTGAAACGAAATAACAAAACGAAAAAAAAAAAGTTTCGTTTGCCATCCCTAGTTTTCTGATTTGTGATTTTTAGGATCGGCTACTAGTAGCCGAGCCTATTGCAACCACTTTCTAGGATCGGGTACTAGCAGCCGAGCCTACTGTAATCGAAATTTCATTTCTTTTCCTGGGTGAGTTGAGTCAGGGTGAGTTCAGTAAATAGCAGGGATGGCAAACAAACGAAACGAAATTACGAAATAACGATTGATTTTTGTCAAAAATATTGAAACGAAATAACGAAATGAAAAAAAAACGGTTTCGTTTGCCATCCCTGCTACGCAGTACGCTCTACATAGTCGGATTCGATATCCACGGGCACGGTGTGAATCAAAATGGCGGATGATTATACCTACTCATGTTTGTAGTGCCCTAGTATAGGTGCGAGTAAAATGCAATTTTCCTAAGGTACTATAGTTGCACACGGGTATACTGGACCGCCATTTTGATTCTCAACAAGCCTGAACATTCTTAATCACCCGTTCCAGGTTCCAGTGTGTTCAAGAATACTCGGACTAACTTGCGTATCAAAATGGCGGTCCAGTATACTTGTGTGAAACTATAGTACCCTAATTTTACCCTCACGTAGCTTACAGTCAAAATGCTGTTTTTTAACATCATGTATAGAATAAAATAACTTACAATACAAGAGGGTATGTTCTCATTGACAAACTCCTGCGATTGCTCTACTCGCCTTCAGCTCGTTTCGCAAATTTTTGCACTCGTTATTACAAGTTCACTTTAAGCTCTTATATAGTAGTCTACTAAAACTATGCTCGGTATATCAAGATGTTGCCTTAAGAAGGTAATACCGAAATATGAACATGCGGGGTTTAGTAGCCGACGGCGAATAAGTTATACACGTATATGTGATGCGTTGCGCAAAAAGGTCCCTTGTGGTGATTTCAGAACATTGAGTCGCCACCACTGATTGACGAGATCCACAGAATGAAGGGTGCTGACTCATAAAAGCACCAAAATCTGATAATGTGTGGGAGCCACTCAATTCCGTAAGCCTTGACAAGAAGTAGTATCGGACTTGAAAAAAATCCTATATCACCACAAGGGATCTTTTTACGCAACACATCATGTTTATAAAACACCTTCGCGTCCCTTAATATTGCACACCTCCATTCAAAATAATATCATTCGAGTTTTTTTCCGGAAGATGAATAATTCAAAAGTCTGAGGCAGAACTTCTTACAACGAACGTAAGAAGCATGAAAGAGCAAAGCAGAATTCCAAAATAGTAATATGCATTGTTATTATAGTATCTTAGTCGTTATTAGAATTATTATTATATTACATAGCAGGTGGCAGTATTCGGAGAAATCATATAGCAGGCGAGGGAAAATGAAAAGAAATGACCGAAAGAAGGATGAATAAATAAAATTAAAGATGCCAAGGAACGAACAGACCGGAAAACCAGAACCGTTATTCTTGGTGAATCGAACGAGAACGTAATTTAAAAATTGACGCAGTCACTTCAAAAGGAGCATATACCTATAGTACATACCCTTTTTGAACTTTCATTAAAATCAGATTCTGTGCGTCAGTATCTCACAAAAGAGACCTTGCTGAGCCTCATGCCTGATTACACAGCTCAGAATCGCGTTCCACAATTGGCAAGCCAACAAAATTTTTAAAGAGAGCTTGTCAAGAGATTTTCGGTTTCTGCGACTGTATATTCATACTAAATGTAACTATAACTGAGAAACTCACTCTTCTTTTTTTGGGCCACTGTTAGAAAAATAAGAATACATAATATGACCTTTTTAAAATGACAAATTACTGATATCTTGCCGTATTTGGAAGTGTGTTCATGTATGAGTAATTTCAAAGTAGCCGAGCCTATTGCAATCTCCATTTTTCTTCTTTTCTTCTCAATTCAGAGTCACAGTTCAGTTCGGTAGCGCGTCATTTCAGATGTGTGGTTTACGGCATTGTTCATTGATCGGAGTTGCAATTCAGTTTAGTGACGCCTTATTTTTGAGAATACAATTAGTTGAACATAATGTAATTGAACTTACTCATACATAAACACACTTCCAAATACAAGATATCGAAAATTTCTGTCATTTCAAAAAGGGCATATATTATATTTTTTATTTTTCCAACAGTGGCACACAAAAAAAGAGTGCGTTTCTCAATCATAGTATTATTATTCTCGCCATCTGCAAACCTGGTTCTCAACATACAATAAACAAAAAGAAGAGGAGAACTGCCCACTGTGAACTGTCACCCAGCGTCTACAAACTTCAACCTTTATTTTCAAGAAAGTACCTAACTTTCTTCGTATGTACGCCCTTTTTGATGTGACTGTGTCGATTGAATTCGCGAAAGTAACGGGAACGGAAAAAGTAAGAAAATCAAACGGGAACCATTCTTTTATATTTTTGTTATAGAAAAAGAAACAAAAAGGTCTAACATCACGTTATCTTCGGTTGGTTTTCTAATTTCTATTATTTCTAAAGCTAATCAGATGTCGGCGGGATTCCAAGCAGAATGGCTGAAACATTGAATGGGACCTAATATACAGTGAAGAACAGGTCCTTTTCTCAGGACACGATATATTGAGTATTACCTATGGAAATTTGATCATACAATAATTTTGTTGCATTACATAATCAATATTTGTACTTTCATTTTATTTTCTTCGGTTTTATTTATTCATTTTTTATTTATTAGGAAAGGAATACTGATTCAATCAACAATTCGGACTTCCCAGACTGATGGCGCGCCTCATCGAGCCTTCCCCCCTTTCCGGATTCAAAGAAATTATATTTATCAATGACGGATAGCAACTAAACAACGCTGTACTTCCTAATGAACAAACGCGCGTTTTTATTTCGTCACCAATGCATCCGAGATTTATTTTCAAAGCAAATTCAAACAAAAGTCGGTAGCCTATAAACGTTAAAGGAAAACTTAGGAATAGTTTGTTTGCAAAAATGTGGTTCAAAGCCGATTTTACATTATAATGAACGCCTAGCATCTCAGTAATCCTAACACTGATAAGATTGCCAAAAACGTCCACTAGATGCCAGTTACTTTGCTGATGAATCTTGGGAAGCCCGAATATTGAATGCCCCTGCTACCATGTTACATTGAAATGCAAGAAATTGGCTAAAATCAATCAATTCAACGTGAAAAATTGAAAAAAAAATAGGGTTTCTATTGAAACTGAAAACAGAAAAACAGACTGCTATTTGATTGTCCTACGCCGAAAGACTGTCCGTGTGAGTTCTTTCACTCGTGAGAGCAAAAATTGACCCCTCTGGCGCCCCTTGAGCGGCAATATGTATAAGTATTCAGCATTAGTTTTTTCAGCGATGTATTGTTCTTTTTCAACAATACGACATTATTAATAAATGATGGAGCTTGTCTTTTGTTTTTTCCCTCTTCAGTATTCTATATTCCATGTTCAAAAGTTACCAAATTATGAGCATGGAACTTCCGTAAGACTGATTTTCAATATGTTATCAGAATATATTTTGGATTGATGCACAAAACTAATATAATTCAAAAACAAAAAGTAGATACAAGAAAATTCAAGTGAAATAAAGAATTTCCGGACAGAAAAAAATCTGAGATAGCATTCTTCTAAATACTGAGGTACCAAACATTTTGAAAACTAACCACATCCGGAAAAAATTGATTTTGACACACAAATTGCCTTTGATTTCATACTTTATCTCATATATTAATACACAAGTTAAAAATAGACCAAAGTAAAAGTGATTTTAAGTTAGTACATAACAGTAACGTTCTTTTAATAAAATTCGAAATAAGTATTTCGTTTGAAAGACTGATGCCACAACCAGATTAGACCAGATCAGTAGTAAGAAATGTGCAATAACAGAGATTAATATTCTCCTAATTATATCACTGTATTTATGAAACTTTCAAATTTTTGATTGCTCTGCCCAAAAGAGGATGCTATTCACATGCTCGGTTACTGATTCAGTCAGGTGCTTGCCATTTATTTATTGTGGTTGTTTTACTTGTCAATAGACACCCTGTAAAAACAAATACTTGGCAGGAGGTTGGGAGGGAAAACGGAACCAAAAAAGAATGAAAGGAACGGGAATCAATCGTCAAAGAATTGAGGAGCCCATTTCCAAAACGGCCCTTAATCCATTCTATAAGTCTGCTTCACTTCAGCGCTTATTTCCGAATACACTGCTGTAAAACAAATCTTCAATGTAGAATCATATGAAGATACGCACAGACTTGCTACGCATCAAAAAATGTCAAGACATTATATTGCAACTGCATTGTGAGTGACAAGTTTCAATTGATTTCCCACACTTCTGATTTTTTGGAGTAAAGGCAGTTCCGGATAGGGCTCTTCAACTGGTTCTTTCAACTGAACCGGAAAGAAATGGTTCGGAACGTATCAGGAAGTCGAGTTTTGGGTACCAAAAAGAACGGAACGGGAACCTAATGTAATCGGTTCGGCTATCTCTCAAATAAATAAATAGAAAAGGCGCAGTGAAAGTACTAATATGATACACTACCAGTGACCAGTGTAGCCAAAAAGCTGCGCTATTACTCTGATTCCTTCGCGCCTCATTCCTCAATTAAGCGATAACAAGCTATATTACTTGTGGCCCCGAGTTCGAGAATTTCGAAATTCACGACCCATGACGTACATGACGCATACGGTGCGCGGACTTTCAACGATGATACCAACGACGATTCACCTGATAATGCGGATAGCAGGTAGTAAGAGTAGTGTAAAGTACAGCACAATCGAATAAGCTTCAGAATGTACCGAACAGATATGGATTAATATTTTAGAACACCCGTCGAAAACAAAATCAAAATGTGTTATCTGTATTTATCAGCGGATCAATATGCCGTTATCGTGAATACAAGGCAACCTTTCGGTTCGAGTAACCTCCTCGAATGTTAGAACTCGTGGCGACGTGACTGCTTTCGCTTTTGTGATCACCAAATAGGAAAAAATTGTGCACCAACCTCTTCCGCGAACATAAGTATAATCATCCGTGGGTTCGATCTTGCCCATGCACATTTTTAATGATTTCGTAGCGTCGTCGGTTCTTTCGCAGCCGTCATTCAACTGAAAACAAAAGTTCCAATCAATCACAGAGGACTACGAACGATTAATAAGCTTATAAAAAACTAGCCGAGCGGTGATCCGGGTTAAATATTATCTTGTGCCAGAAAAAATTCATAAAGCCTTTCCAATTGTGTAGCCCCGCACAGAAGAAACTTGGAAAGTTTTGGCAGCGACTGGTCCACAAAAAATATTTGGAACATATCAGTGGCTTACAATGATTCAGGTTGAAATCCCCTTGGTTTAGTGTACTAAAAGTACATTCGATTTCAACAACGACTATATGAACGTAAATATATACTAGTTTTCAAAAAAGCAAATATCAAACACTAGTAGGGGGGAAAAGGAGTTCAAGATAAAGAACAGTATTTTTGTTCAATAAATGAAAAAACTGATGACGTAAATTAAAAAAGTGTACAAGAGGTGACTAAATTTAAGAAAAAAAGAAACTAGAAAGTGACTGGCTTTTTTTGCAAAAAAGTTTTGGACTATCTCTCTGAAAAAACTGTTCAGCCAAATTTGAACAATAAGACACTATGATCAAACTATATATATATATTTTTTTTTTTCAATTTCTCTTTTCTAATTTTCAGGGTGTCTACAGAAATTGAAAAGTAAAAATGAAGTACTTTTTAGGACCCTTTGGACGACTGTCGCCAGCATATTTTCCATCTTTTCCTCGAGTGGGCAAATCTTTTTTGTTCTCAATTGTTTCATCCCCTTCATCCCTTCCTCCTTTTGCTCCTCCACCCCCTCCTTCTGAATATAGATCGTACGCATCACTTTTTAATGACCAATCATAGGAATCGTAAAAAATGTATTTCTTAGTATTTCTAACAAAAATGAAAGACTTTTCAATTATTTTATTCAATTTCAGCACTTCTCAGGACTTTTAGGACCTACTTTCAAAAATCTAGACGTTTCAGGGCGTAAAGGACTTTTTAGCACCTGTAGATACCCTGATTTTGCTCTCAACCCGAGCCTTGGAATCCGCCCTTTCGAGCATTATCTCAGAGGCGTCGGGGAGACTGTTAGGGCTGTCTTAGCCCTCTTATCTTCTTGCCGAAAAACCGGCCTAGTTCGAAATGTAGCGAGTTGCTACGCGGGCTCGAACCTGAGACCTCCGGATTCCGAGGCCAGCGCGCTATTCACTTGGCCAACCAGACCCCCTATGATCTGACTATTACAAAAAGGGTTTGAATTTTTGAACGTATGAGGCGGTTTTGTTGCCTTTTGACCTAGAAACAACGTATATCAAATTTCAGCGGAAAATATTAAAATTTCTTCGAACTAATTTGAATTTTAAAGTCACAAATTTACCTATAAACAGTGAAGTGCAAGTCACGTCATCATGGATCTATTTTGTCAGGGGAATTTCCAGATCGGTTCCATTAAGATCAAATGAAATTCCTACTAAGTTTCAGATCGATCGGATAAGGAGCATAGAGGCCACAGTCCCTTTCCCTTCTCAGTAGATAAATTTAATCAACCATTGCTTTTCTCGGCCCTCATAAGCGCTAAAACTTCGAACTCTTCTTCACGATGGTTTTCTCGTGAATAAAATACTACAATTTGGCCTGAACCCCCATTGATATTACCTCGAGGATCCACATCTAAGCAATACCTTCACAATTAAATCCAGCGACCATCAAAACCGACAAATTAACACCTATCTCAAATTTCATTTTCCCGAACTCCAGTTCCCCGCTTTTCAGCCTTCTATGAGAGAACATCGATTTAGATCCCTGGCTGGCCCATGATGATCCGCATCATTGCTAAACACAGGATCTTTCGACATTGAAGAGTCTGAATTTTTAGCGCATATAGGGGACTAAGGAGCGACACCTGAATGCGCGCACAACCGGTTTTGACAGTGACGGAGTGGAAATAGACAGGCCCGGAAATCAGTTTTGCAGGTCAATTGTAACAATCGCAGGCCAATGCCCTCTCCCACTCTCACTCCCTCTCCACGTGAGGCAGTTGAAAATAACATTCTGCATCATGATTATCATTTTTTTATTTTCCTTTTTTTACCCCTCCCTTTCTAGTTTGAAGGGAACGAAGGCCTACTATTTTATTATCAAATAAAAACAGAAAAAATAGGCTAATAGGTAAAACGATCGTCGCGAGCGGAGCAAGCGAATTATTTTTTCAATCATTTGAGCCATAAAAATTAGTAACTTCCAACTTTTTCCAGCTAAGAGAAAGGGGATGAATTTATCCCTATACTTCTTTAAAACTTTTCCACGTGTATTTTATGAGGCAAGAGTCTTCCTAGAAAAAACTTATTCGGATTTGTGTAAGATTATTATTTCTGACTCTACGAAACTTTTTTAGGACTCTTCCAGACTTTTACTAGACTCTTTTTAAGACTCGCCAAGATGAGCAATAAAATGGGTATTTTGTTATATTTTTCTTGCTCGGACCAACAGTTTTTTAAAAGTCTTCATTTTATTCTTCAAGACACTAGAATTCTTCAAGGCCATCTCCAAAACTTTCCTATTCTTGTTAAAGATTACCATTTCATACTCTATAAAGACTATCAAGACTACGCCAGACTTTCATAGGACCCTGTAAGACTCGATAACATAAGCAGTACAAAATTAGTATTTTCAACTTTTCCCCAGAGGAGAGAGTCGAAGGAAGAGATATATCCACCCACACCTTCCTTGGAATTCTTTCACCTTGTTTTACTCTTCAAGACTTTTCCAGAATTGTTCAAAGCTATTTCTAAAATTTTTTCCGATTCGATTATTACTCTACGCTCTAAACTTTTTCAGACTCATCCCGACTTTTACAAAACCCCTCAGACTCATTGAAATGAGTGGTAAAATGGGTATTTTCAATTTTTCCCCGGTTGGGAGGGGGAGAGGGATACATCCTCATTTTAAAATTCTGTCAGGCATACTTTATTTTTCAATTGTTCCAGATTATTTCTACGGTTTTACGGCCTTTTTTTTCAGACTAGTATTCTACGCTCTACAGAGATTTTTTCAGACTCTTTCAGACGTCCCCGAGCCACTTAAATCTCCATTTCAGATTTCTTAAGACTCGACCAGACACTCAAACAAACAAGTTCAGAAAAACCTTAATGATTCTCAAAAAATATTGAGCCCGCCTCTATATGCATTTAATTGGGTTAGAAGAGTTTCAGAAGTTTCAATGAAGCATAAAATAGCCTCGAAAAGTTTCATTTATGTTTGCAAGAGTCCTAAAGAAGTCTTGAAAAATCTAAATAAATGTCGAAGGATCTTCAACCCGTTTGGATGATTTTCAAACAATCTTGAATAAGTTTCAATAAGTTCCAATTAGTCCTAATAATGTCGAAAATAATTTTTGAAAATCTCAATCAAGCCAGAGGAAGATCTTCATAAATAATGAGATGTTCAAAAGTCTTAAAAAGGTTTAATCAGGGTTGGCAGGTAAAATACATTTTACAAGCCAATTTTACAAGTAAAATAGTCGATGTAAAGTAACTTTTTATCTTACATTTTACATATCAAATGTAAAATGATTATAAGAGGAATCAAAATGAGTAAATTTTTCAATAAAATTTTAAAAACTTGCACATAACTGGAACTACAGTCAAGAATGGTCGTCTCCTTTACCATTCAATTTTATAATTTATACTACTCAAATTCACTATAAGTAACTCATAAAAAAGTAGATTGTTTTATAGAAAGTGAATTACAAAAGACAAGTATAGAATAATTTAAAAAAAAAAAATTGAGCAATTCAGGCCAAAACAAATTTTAACATTTTTTCATCAAACTTTTTAAAATTTAAACTCCTAATTAAAAATTTTCAATGAACAAAAACTAACAAAAAATAATTATTGTTAATAAATCTTATAAATTTCACAAAAAAAAAATCAAGTTAAAACTCATCGTACTTTGTGGTATTAGCAATTTTTACTTAAACTACTCTATTCTTTTTATTTTACCGTCAAAATTTAATTAATTTCATCTCAATTATTTATTTCATAATTCCTTTTCAATTTTTCATTATCATTTCTTATCATATCATTATCATCTATCAATCATCAATAATGTGTGTTGTTTTTTCGAGTTTTACATCGATTTTACATTTTACGTACATTTTACATTTTACATTCATTTTACGTAAAATATAAAATAAATAATTTTACATGTAAAATGCCAACCCTGGGTTTAATCATGATTTAAGAAGTTTGAAAGAGTCTCCCGAGTTCTAAATCAATCCAAATGGATGTCAAAAATGCTGAAAAGAATCTAAAAGAGAATTTGAAACAGGTAGGTTACTTAGTTACGAAAGAATATCCCTGCAATTCTGAAAGAAGTATAGAAAATATCAAAGAATGTGGCTTGGGATGGTGTTGACCTGTCCGCAAGATATGTATGCAGTTTTAAACATGTCTTGAAGAATCTTGAAGAAGTCTTCTTCTTCTTCTTCTTCTTCTTCCTACGCTGCTCCACACGAAAATAGGCGATCCAACTAACAACAGTGACTTTGGATGCAGCCCTTCGAAAAATTTCTACTGTTGAGCGGCCTACCCCCCCCCCCCCCCCGGAAATCCTTAAGCCACGAGTTCTGTTGACGACCGATCGACCGTCTTCGCTGAATATTGCCCTGGATAATTTAGCATAGTATTTCATATTTTAGGCCGCGAAGGATGTGACCAAGATACTACCTTCCGTTTCTTAATTGTGTGCATTAATTCCTAAGTTTTTTCATTCGAACCGAAATACTTTCGTTCGAGTCCCTTCTGTGTCCAGGATATCCCCAGCATGCGTGGAGTCATAAACAAGCACTCTAGGGGCTTGACGATGTCAGATCAATTCTCGGATCAGGCTACATTTGTGCCAGGCCACCGGGACTTTATCCGGTTGCCCGGCGGGCCACTACTGTCCAGCATTTGTACTTTTTTCATTCTTAATATTGAACATGAAAAAATTGATGTTGAGGAAAAATGACTAAAAAGTGACTTTTGGAGAGAAAAAAAAACGACAAGAGACTAGTTTCCCACCATGAGAGTTAGAGCCCATTTAGAAAAGATTCGTGGCCGTGCAGTCACACAAACAATGTACCAGCAGTAGGGGTCCGCTTGGGTTCAGTAACAGAGAAATCGTTCCAAGCAAGGATACGAAACTAAATAATTTTTTTTTTTCACTCGAAAAACCCGTGTTCACGTCAAGATTGTACAAAATTACTATGGAAATTTCAATATGCTAGCTCAGTAACACCAGACTGGACAGCGGTCAAAGGTTTACTAAATTCCACCTTTTTTTCATAGTTCTATCGATCGATTACCAATACAAAAGATATTAAATATCGAAATGAAAACATGAGTAAAAAATAGATTTACAGATACAACATTCGATTAGATCACATTACAGGTATTCGATAATGCACATGAAAGCTCGCGGACCTTCGAAGAGCACTCCATGACAGCTCGACCGAGCGTCTAACATGTTGCTACGGGAGTCGTCCATGCTCCTGGAACTGTCTTGTTGGCCGAGTGGACAGCGCGTTGGTCCCGGAATCCGGAGGTCCCGGGTTCGAGCCCACATAGCAACCCGCCAGATTTCGACCTAGGTCAGTTTTTCGGCAAGAAGAGAAGCGGGCTTAGACAACCCTAACGGTCTCCCCCACGTCTCTGAGATAATGCTCGAAAGGGCGGATTCCAGGGCTCGGATCGAGAGCAAATTAGAAAGAGATATTCGATAATATCACAACGTTAACGGCACAAACGATTTCTCTGTCACTGACAATACTGTTGTATTTGTCTACCAAGTTCGAAAGTCGCCTCAATTTTTCATAATCTTTTCCCCGACTCGACAAGTGTATGATCATCCAAAGGCCGTCAATGTGTATAATATACATGGAATCAACTAAATACCGAGGTCTGGCATCGAGTACTCGAGCGATTACTCGAGACGTGCAAAAGAATCACTTTCAAAGGTCTCACATAAGCGTCTATCGATGTTAGGCCGCATGTGCGAGCCATCATACATATGTAACTTCGACTACTCGATGCAGGACTCGAGTAGGTGAAAGAGCAAGACCCTCAACTTACATGCGCGTTGTTTTCCTTATTTTCATCCTGATCGACCAGCATGTTTATATCGCCAGTCTCAATGGTTCTCGACCGATTGAACCAGTGAGACGAATGTGTAACAGCATCCTTCGTTTTGCCGTGCACCACCGTATACGGTGAGTATCGTTGACGAGAGTCGTAGCATGCCATTATCTTGGTCGCCGGCACGCCAAGCAGGTAAGGATCAACTTCCGAGTGAACCTAGAACATGCGATGGATATCGGTTAACACACTATCGGTATTCACGCTACTATATTCTATACGACGAAAATACGATCGCAAAGGCCACGTTACCTTCCAGTTCGAGTACATGGAAATTTTGTTGTGCTCCGGACTAAGCGGAACGTACGTAGGCTGCGATTTATGCAACGTGCAAAAGGTACTGCGAGTTGAACACTTCAGCCCCAGGTAGGTGTACGCGTTTCCGCCGATATACAGTTGGCCGTACGATTTGTTGGGCCGTGGTGTCTCCGGACTAATAAGAGGTAGAACGGACACGGCACCGGGCAACAATTTCTTCGGCACAAAAGTGCCCGGTTTCAATGGTAACGATGTCGGTCGAACGAACCTGGCGTTGCCACACGACGTCTCCCTTTTCACCTCCGAGATATCCGCTTTAACGTCGGCTGTTATTTCGATTTTCGAATCCTTGATGCTTCCGTTCGTCTCGACCAAGTCCATTTTGTACTCTCGAATGTCTTTCTTCGCGTCAGTTAGGTCTTTTTTCGTCTCTCGGTAATCGCTTTTGAATTCCAACGCGTCGTTTTTCACTTCGAGCGAGTTTTTTCGATACTCCGGAAGGCCTCGTTTGACTTCCATAAAATCTTTCTTTAGCTCAGGGAACTCGTACTTGACTTCCTTCGGATGGTGGACCTGAAATACATTCAAATCCGAAAATAAGAAGAAGGAAACAAGTAGGCTTACTTTACACAGCATATAGATCGAGTTGAGCTTAGAAGAAAAGGCAAACGGAGGGACCAATGAACCTGAGCGTTCAACTGGGTGAAAGAGAAAACTTGAAGGAGAAAAAAAATGAAATACGAAAGGGGGAAAATGAAAAACAAGTAAAGGACTAAAAATAATTAAGAAAACACGTTTATTGATAGGAAGGGGTTCGTTACAATGATATACCCCCGGGAGCAATTTACATAAATCGGACGCTACTTTTCAAGAATCTTAATAATTCTGGAAGCGACTCACACACGTTTGGAATATACGTAGTTTCAAGTTAGTCAGAAAGAGTATTTAAGAGTCTTCAACTAGCCTTCGAGGATCTTGACAATTCTTAAACCAGTTTGGAAAAGTCATGAATCATTCGCAAATTTGCAAGCGTTTCAGTAATTTCTACAGAGTTTTGAACGAGTCTCAGAGAGCTTTAGAAAATGCGAAACAAGTAAAAAAGTCTTAAACGATTCTGAGAACGTCAAGTATCAAAGAAGTCTAAATATACAAGGGGAAAAAAGTTTTGAAGAGTATAATAAGAGCCTTATACAAGTCTGGAAGAGTTGTACAAAGGCTTAAGAAGGACGTCTGAACGAGTCTCGAATAACGTTGGACCGACACAGAGAACTAATGAGTCACTCCCCAGAAACTCAGATTATCAAGGTGGCAATTCTTTCTTTGTTAGTTCCCCCCCCCCTTCCCCAATAATATTTATTCTACAGATGATGGTAAAGTACGATTTTAATCACAGTTTTTAGGAGCTAAACTGACTGTTTAAGTGCGTCATGAATTTAAAGAATAGAAGCGTAACGTGACACAAGAAAAGGGTCTGAATGTTCATCTACCACTAAGGCCCTTTTCTTGGATACGTCACAAGTGGGATTTAATGAAATTTTAAATGTCTAGGAAATTAATGAGTTCGACAAAACATTTTTTACAGCGGCTCTTCTCAGTACATCTCGATCATTAATGTCTGAATCTCCAATTTTTTCCCGCTTTGCCGTTCTCTCTGGTTTTCTATACGAATACCTCGAATCACCATATCACCAGTAAACAGTGTTCTCAGATGAAACTTTTAAACATGTTTCAATACGAGGGGAAAATTGTACCACACTTTTGAGGAATGCACCACATTCAAAATCATTCGGACCTAGCAACGTAATGGCTGACATCTGGCGGAAGTTTTCAACAACATCTAGTTCTTTTGTGTTTTTATCAACGTTAGGATAAAATCGTACATTTTTTCCTGACGTTGATAAGAAATTCAATAGAAAGTCGTAAAACGATATCAGTGCGCCACCACCCTGCTAGGTCCGAATTGAATGTAATAATTTTATACTGCCAAAACGCTTAAAATTCGTAAGTGTGGTTCAAAATCCTGCGAATTTCTTTTTACTATGTTCAGTTTTCAATACGACATTTTATTCCATGTTTTATCATTATTTCTGAGCCTCGAAACCATGCTATTACTAGCGCTCTTAGCGCCCATAACCCATAACATTAAATTTATATTTTTCTTTTAACAGTCCGCCTTGTGGTACTAATTGCATAGTAGATCATGAAAGGTGGAGACTGCCGGCCGCTGGGTGTAAGTCTGCTTGCTACTGCAGTCTGCAGACTGCACTATCTCATATCATTCCAAATTTCTGAAAATTTGTAATTTTTCTTCATGTATTTTCTTGTCGCATTTCTTGTATATAAAAGTTAGTGTTGCAAATTTTTTGTCCGGGTGTAGCAATTTATGGTTGAATGTAACGCGTGCTCTGCTATATCTAGTTCTCCACCCATGATTGCAGTAACATTCTCAGTGTCGGGCGGTCCAAACGTGACGCATAATTCTGGCTAACAGCCACCGATAAAACATATCCATGTCAAAAAAATGCCACCTCAATATGCTCAGGTTCTGGAGAACGACCCTACTAAAGTACTACCGTCTTGAAACAACTGGTCCAACACGTAGCACATTGCGCAATACCATTTCACTAGTCGCCAGTTGAGCGGATCTACAAGAAATTAACTTCAATTAGAGGTACATCAGAAATTGTAGTAACTCACTTGAAACTGAAGGGGTTTTTGAGGTAACTCGACGGCGTCCGCGACGGCATTCGTTCTATCCTCAGCGTCCCACTTCTCATCGACTCGTTCCAGACTTCTACACTTGGCCACATCCTTACAAATAGTGAGGTTGAGCGGCTGCGTGTCCTCCGCGTTACTGATGTCATTCATAGACGCCGACTTCATGGCTCGCGGCTGCAGCAGGGCGTGCGCCAATTTCGACTCGACCGGCGGCTGTTGTTTTTCGTCCGCCGCCTCTACTGCGGCTCTCTTCTTCGATTCTAAACTAGAGGAAGACGACGTGGATAACGGACTAGAGGGCGAGCCCTCTTTGCTACGCTGGTAGAACTTCTTCGACCAGAACGGGTCGGTCGTCTCGACAATGGCTTGGTTCTCACTAATCAACTTACTGATATGCCGTTGCAGGAATTCGGGACTAGGCGACGAACCGCTGAATGGCGACGGCGTAGACGGCGTCGACCTACTCGACTGCACCGAGGCGGATGGTATCTTCAGCTGCAGCCCGAGCTTGTTCAACGTGCCCGCCGTCAAAAGTTGCTCGCTTTTGGAAGACAACGAGGAGGCCGCGCCGCTACTCTGAATGTAACTGGCCGCCTTGTGGAACTTGGGCTTATAAATCGACGTACGCGGTTGCTCCGTCTTCTCTTCGCTGGCGGATTCGACGCCGCCGACGCTGCCATCTTTAATAACGTGTTGCTGCTGGTCATCCTCGTCTTCGTCGACTTCCTCTTCCAAGCCGCACGCCATTTTGTTGTCGACGACGCCGACTTCCTCGAGCTTCAACGAATGCGACCTCGAGCGACAGTGTTTGTACAGGTTGCTTCGTGTTTTGAACGCGAATCCGCAAGGACGACATGGATACGGTCGTTCGTTGGTATGGGCGCGGATGTGCTTTTGCAACACGCTCGGTTTATTGCACACCAGCTTGCAGTACGGACACGCGTATCGGCCAATTATGACCGGCACGCCAGTCACGTCCTCTTCGGCTGGCAGCGGAGCGGTGGTGATGACGGACGCAGCGGCGGCAACGGTGGTGACAGTAGCGACAGTGGCAACGGCGGCGGTCGTCGTACGCGCGTTGCAGTATACAGACGCAGTCGTAAAGGCAGTCGGCGGTTTAGCTGGGGCAGTAACGCAATTTTGGTTAACAGTAGACGAATTTGTGGCACAGCAGTTGTTCAATTTGGTGCCGGCCAGCACGTCAGTTCGAGTACATTCTGGAAGACTAGATTGAGTCATCGTGGCGGCGGCGGCGGCGGCGGCAGCGACGGCGGTTGGGACGACCGCTGCCGCCACCGCCGAAACGTCGCGAGAGTGCGGCGGGGACGGTGCGGCAGGGGCGCATGCTGGTTGAGCTGTTGATATGTAAACGGGTTGATCGGCGACGGCGACGGTGGCCGCGGGCGCACTGTCGTCCGCGAGAACGGCCGCCATTTTCTTGAACTTCTTGTGCAGATATTTGATGCTGTTGGTGGCGCTGTAGTGCGAATACGACTCCAAGATGTTTCTTTCCGACTCTTTGACATCTGCGAACAGAATGTATAATCGCTTTAGATCATAGGGTATTCACCAGTCGAACGCCGCCAACTAGAGAAAATATTTTCCACGTTTGAAAGGACAAACGCGGGTACCTTTAGTCAAGTTGGTTCAAGAAAGCAATCAAATGCGAACGAAGACCAAGGAACGGATATCCCATTTCAGACTGACAAGACTGAGCGGACACTGAATATTATCCACGTAAGTTCTCTTTTTTCGATCTGTCACAATCACGACCCTCATTGAGAGAAAAACTGAGACTACAGAACCCACATTAGATGTTCGAGATTCGTTTCACCCCAGACAGGAGAACAGAAGCTTTACCATGCTCCATCCTAACTTATTAGCATTTCCTTGCAGATTAGATTTTACTAAATAATATCGGTGGTCAGACCCCCATAAATCATCGTCGTGCTCCCATTATCATTGTACCATTTGGACGAGCAGTACTCTTTACGGCATATAGGGTTCTGAAATCTCAATCAGTAGCAAATTCAAAGAAAGGAATCCAGGGGGGCTCTGACCGAGTTTACGCTAGTTACGACTGAAAATCCTACGAGTACGATTTCGACCTATTTCTCGCTGAATATCAATAAAAAGCCAAAAATTTTCTTTCTTGCTTCTGTGACAAGAGTTTGGGCCGTTCAAGTCTTAGTCCTTTCCATAGGTGCTTTCTGGGTTCGCCCCTCGTCCCAATGTGTAACCACGAGAACCTGATTTGCGGTAATGGTCAACATTTCTGGATAAGGTAATCCAGAAAAATAAGGTCACAAGGACTTCTGAAGGCCCGGGAAACTTTTTCGTTTCGAAGTTTGCGCACCAGACTTGTGGGGGGAGGTCCTAACGGTAAGTTTTTTTTGGTCCTACCTGTTTGTCGGCCGTTTCAATTAGTCACAGGTAAATGTTCCCGATGGTGAGGTCATCGCGCGCTTCCGCCCCCTACTGTCCGTGCGAGATCCGCGCGGCCAACTGTTTCTTGAATACCGCCACGAATATCCATCGGGAACTCATGGAAGTTTATGGTAGTGATGTGATTTTATTTTGATTTTAAAACCTTTATTCGAACGTACATTCGACCCCAGTTGTGTGAGGGCCGTTATGCTGTCGAATGCACCCGGTTTGAGGATGCGATCGCCCTCTTCCACTATCCCCTATCACTTCCTACCCTACCTTATAATATCCCAAGTTCTCTTGCCAATCCATTGCTCCACCCTGTGGGCGGTCTACTTCTTCTTTTCCACCCTCTTAGCGATCATTCTTCGACTGCCTTCCTCCATTCGTCCCGAGAAGCTTAGCTTAGCTTTTTTGACCCTCCAACTTATATCTCATGAACCTGTTGTTTTTTCAATCGCACTTAGCTCTAGTTCATTTTTTGTTCTCATCTTCATCATGCTGCGTAGCGTCCTGAAGTAGGTCATTCTCAAACTGTCACTCTCTAACTTGGTCAGAATGAAAGTTTGAGCTCTGTAGGTGATGGTGGGTATCACACACTGATCTGAAGTTTTTATTTTTGCCCTCATCGGTAAACTGCTCTTCACCACCTCCCTGTGTGCCCAGAAGTTTTTCCAAGCTTCTGCTGTCCAATTTATCTTTCCCACATGACCGAAGTAATCATATTCTTTCACAATTTCAATTTCCTCACCATTACCGAGAATCTTTCCATACGTATATTAGTCATAATCTTGGTCTAGACGTATTCATTGACAATCCAACCTTCATGCTTTCGATGAGTTCCTCGGTGACTGCTGGCAACTCCTTCAGATCTCAGTAATCTATGTCATCAACCAACCGTAAATTATTCAACCATTAACCACTAAACCTTGCCCCCTTCCCCTTCCAATGTAGATTTCTCAACATTTCTTCCGAAACCGGGTTGAACGGATTCGGGGAACGCAGGTCCCTTTGTTTTATCCCCCTTGGAAATCAAAATTCTTCCCCGATCCTGTCCATCACACATGAGCTGTTGTTTTCATACACATGTTTTTGAGTACCTCCACGATGTCTCCACTTACCCCCTGTTTTCTTAACGCTTCCTGAACTGCCGGTGTTTGACTGAGTCAGAAGCTTTATTAAAATCTACATAAACATAAAACCCAGTGGCGCATTGCACTCTCTTGTTTTTCCAAATTTGGTTCAATGTGAAAATATGGTCAGTAGTTTAATAACGCTTCCTAAACTCAGCCTGCTGTTTTGTTTGATTCCGGTTCAAAACCTCATAAATTCTACTTTTCAATATTTTTTCGAATATCTTGCTTAGATTTGATGAGAGGTTGATGGGCCTGTAATTATTCAAACAACTTCTGTCTCCCTTTTTTGTACAGAAAAATTATTTCCGTTTTATGCAATTGGTTTGCTGCGCGGCTCCACTGAACGAACCTGCTGAACAAGTTCACGGTGCCCAGTTTTTTTCCAAAATGAAATTCCCTGATTTTTCTCCAACTTAATCAGGCACGTTTCACAGTGATCCAAAAAGTGGCTACATGAAGTTAGAGAGCGTGCAAAAAGATCTGCGCAATATTCAAATTTACTAAATTAATTTGCTTTATTTCGGTTTCAACCACTTCAAAGGACAACACATGAAAGTCAATGTTTGGAAGCTCTCGTAATGCATTACGCTTTTTCCAAAAATATTTTCTAAAATCCCTGACTTTTCCAGAACTAAACACCCTGAAGTTTGCCATGAAGGGGACAAGTGCCTGTGCTACGATCCTCAATACTTCGTTCTCTATTCCACCAGGTCCCCTGCCTTGCCTTTTTTCGCTGTTCCCAACGCTTTCTGAACTTCCTCCTTCATGATTAAGGGTATATCTTCCTCCTCCCTTCCTTCCCCCTTGGACTTTCCTCTTCCGAAACTTCCTCTTCTTCATTACCTTCCTCCCATTCTTTTGTTTGAAGTTTCCCCTCATCTCTTTTATTATCGGTATATAATCCTTGAAAAATTCCGTCGTTTTCCTTAACTATTTCCTCCCTGCCTCAAAAAGTTTTTTCCTGGAATTCCTTGCTTTTACAGTCGGGAGTAAATTTTGCTCATTAGTCAGTACTCTACGCACTTTTTTGCTCGATCGCCTCTATTTTAATATTTCTTTCATCACCATTTGATTATGCTCATGTGTCCCTACTTACCCCCGTTTAATCAGGTGACAAGTCGACAACATGTCACGAAGAGGGTTAGATTATTCAGAGAAGGCCGAACTGATACAACGAGGCAAGAAGTAGGAGAATAGCAGTAATTTCTGAAGAACGTGTACAAAAAATTGAAAAACAATGGCGATGCTTGATGACTTTCACGGAAAATTTCTTGACATTTCTCAAGTCTCCTTGGCAATATTAGAGCGAAAAAACTTGGTTATAAGAAGTTGCGTGCGACATGGGTGCCCACGGAATCTTTGAATCGCTGTGCAGAGGAGAGAGAGAAGCTTTTTTGGACTCCCCGTAACAGGTAATGAAACGTGATTGTGTCATGGGTGTGTCACTACACCCTCAAAATCTAATAGACCATCACTTCAGCGGCCTCATTCATCTTTCCCTGCCACCAAGACGTTTCAGACAACCCATTCAGCCGGAAAAGTAGTGGTATCTCTCCTCTGGGACCATAAGGCGGTCCTTTTGGTTGATTTTATGCCTAAAAGTACAACCATTAATGCAGAGGCTTACTGCAATCAGTGTTGCCAGGAGTGACACTTCCAAATTTTCCTGGCACTTTGTGTAGCACTTTCCGAATTGGTGGCACTTCGTGGCACATTGGGCTAAAAATCCCTTATAACAAGAGTATGACTACAATTTTTGGTACTTTTTACTTTATTTTATCATAATATCCGAGATACTGTGTACAGCAAGTCTACAACAACAATAAAACTAAATTGGATAATTTGATTAAATCAATGAAAAATGAACCTAAAGTACGACTGAATTGCGGCCTTAGTGATAACAACGTTAGCCAGCATTACGGGCGTTCTAGGGCAATGGAAAATGGACCTTAGTTCAATTTGAATTATGGTATTTTTTCCTGGTTGCTTGAGCAACAAAAACTGATAACTCCGGTAATGCTGGCTAAACGGAGGACTATCCTTCAGCAGGATATTGCCCTCCTTTTGGACTTCAAATGTTAGGTTGTTCTTTGCTTTCGATCATTTTAGTTTTTAGATGGGAAACGTTTTTCCAACAATCAGGAGGTCGAGGAAGCTGTGGGGGAAAGTCGAGTTGGTTCCCATATAACCTAATTGGTTCCCAAGCACCGCACCCCTTCTGGTCGAATTGGTTCCCGCGACCCAAATAGGTCGTGGTCGAATTGGTTCCCGCACTACACCGCATTTTCCTTCCCATTTTACACCGACTTGAGACAGTCCGTAGGTATGGTTAAAAATGCGATGTAGGAACATGATGTAAGAAGTAAAGTAGTACGTCATCGCAAATAGAAATTTAAAACAAACGCGATTTATAAATTGTAAACGACTAATTCTTCCAATAATTATTTTTCTTTTGCGTTTACCCTAGGGGCCGAAGTACCTCCTAATTTAATGTAGTGTTCACTTTGGATTGTCTTCAGTGTGTCAGCTAAATGAAATACGCTGGGGTGAGGTGCATTAAACATTTTATTTAGTCTGCTGTGGGATCCCTCACAAAGGTTGGTAGTGCGTTGTTGACTTGGCGTGAACTCAGCCCACATCGAAGGAAGGAAAACACTATCAGGTGCGACATATGTTTCCAAAATGCAATCACAAAATTGATCATATTTTTCGTCATCTGGTTTCCGCTCCATTAAATCATAACAAAAACAGTCTTCCACTTACTCAGGGGGTAATAGAGATAGACCAAAGAAATATTTAAGCAAGCGTCCGTCTGGTCGCCGTATGCATCTGTTGACTCTAGAGCCTGTATTTGTACAATGTTCCCCCACTCGATTACGTAGCATTAGTCAACTCAGTAATCTGCATAGTCTACATATAGACATAAGTACGTCCTGCTGAAACGTGCTCATGACTCATCGTAAGTACCTTACAGCACAGTTCTGTGCAATACATGCAGCACCTGGGAACCAACTCGACTACAACCCCCGCGGTGACGGATTCCGCCTAGGAACCAATTCGACTGGCTAAAAGGGTACTTGGGAACGAATTCGACGTCCACCAAGCTGTGAAGAAGTGGCTGCAAGAGCTGGCGGCGGAGATTTATGAAACTGGCACTCAAAAGCTCGTGCCCCAACTACAGAAATGTCTCGTGTCCACGGCAATTAATTTTAATACATTTGTGAAGTATCCTGTTCATATCAATTCGGTCTTTCGTAAATGTTGTAACTTTACCTTCTGGATGACCCTCGTACACACTCGACATCAGCCAGTGCAGACTTAAATTTTGCTCGGGATAAGTACATCGCGGAGCTTTCTTTACTGAGATGTAAGGATTTTTTGGTATCGTTATCGGACAGATTCAAATTACTTATCCGCCGATCCGTATCCGTCCGAGCTGAGTACCGTAACATAAAACGGACAAACTACGACATGAGAACTGAAATCACTGCCCAACGAGGTCGGCCGATAAATCATCGGCAATGTTCGCGGCATCCACCGGAGTTGACCACAATACGACGCATGATCCTAAATCCGAATGTTTTTGGATTTTTCAAATATTCGAGCGTTCACAAAACCTACTAAGATATAGGTATGCTGAGGTACGCGTACGTTCGCCGAAAAACTTTCTTACATTTCTAACCGAATACTGAGAGGAGGATCACCTTGATGAATATAATACATATTCCGAAGGTCAGAAAGTCGAGTAATGTGACCGTCGTTAGAATTTCTCAATCACCTACCCAAATCCAGGCCATGTGTTTTGTATTCGGATAGATTTTTCAAACCACACTGTAATTAGTGCGTGGTAAAACACGAACGATCGAGATGAGAGAAAAGCGCAGAGACAGGAAAATTCGAACGGATGTCATTTCAGACCAGAGATGGGCAAGATCACAAACTAAATGATCTCAGAACAGATCAAGATCACCAACAGGAAATGGATCTAAGATCAGCAAGATCAAACTATAATTCTCTTTCTTCTAATTCATATAATCATAATCGATATTGTACCGTACGTTTTTTAGGGATTTATAACGTCACAAACTCACAATTCACAAAGAAATAACAAGCGAAGACCTAAAACTTGATACTTTCTAGGACTAATTTGATTTTTTTTTTTTAAAGAATCTGATGATCTGATCTGGTATTTTCTAAAAAAAAAAAAATCTGAAAAAATATCAAAGATCAGGCAAAGATCAAAATTTTATGTGATCTGTGATCTCAGATCATTACTGATCTAGATCTTGCCCATCCCTGTTTCAGACTCGACTAAAATTAGCTTTTCGATTCCAAGTTCCACCTTCCATCCGTCACCTCCTACCACACACTTTTAATCCTATCTTATCCGATTCCTATTATTGCGCAGAAAAACCCGGAATACAGGTCGAACTATGCACGGTTTCAATGCAGTTAACAATAATGACGTATTCAATAGTCTGACAGACTGCTGACTAAGTGACTGGCCATGACTAGGGTTACCAGATGAGAATACTCAGAAATCCTCATTTTTAAAATTTTCCCAACAGCAAAAATCCTCCACCATGTTTAAGCGTGGTAACCTTGCTGTTCGTTTTCTATTTCAATTCCAACTGAAGTTACAATATAATGGGAAGAAAATTATAAAATTGGACTTCAAAGATGAAAGGGATGAAACTCTGTTGAATGTACGTCGACTTCCGATTATCCGGCTTCACAAATTTCCGTCCTTCAATCCGGTTTCTTTATTATCCGGCCACGATAGAGCACCCGAATGGGATGTTTCATCCTTTTAAGTACAGTTCTGTACAACGATGTAGACACATTTCTCCACGGAACGTACCCATAGTAATCACTTTTCCAGGAGGCAGGAGGTGGAGGGGCAACTTGGGACAAAATTGCAAATTTCACGCCCAAAAAGAAAGAATGAAAGCTCCGAGTTCCCCGATTTCAATAATCTGCATGATACATCCTGATTTGAAATTCCCAAGTTGGTGGCACGTCCTAGCCCCCCTTGAATGGGAAACCTATCATCTAGCAACCCCACCATCATCTTCATCACATTACCAACACGACCATGACTGGCGTCACCACTACGATCATGATACAGCAGGTCCTCTGGAGGTAGAGGTCTGGTTGGCCGAGTGGATAGCTCGTTGGTGTCAGAATCCGGAGGTCCCGGGTTCGAGCCCACGTAACAACTCACCAGAATTTTCGACCTAGACCGGTTTTTCGGCCAGAAGGGACGAGGGCTACGACAGCCCTAACAGCCTCCCCGACGTCTCTGAAGTAATGCTCGAAAGGGCGGATTCCAGGACTCGGGTGGGGAGCAAATTAGAAAAAGAGCAGGTCCTCAACCAGCTTGATGTTGCAGAGCTGGCAGAACAGTCACTTCCCATTTAAAAAAAGTCTCAACGTATATCTCCTCATCGCGTGAGCCGTGGACAGAGCTTCAGAAACGGCTTGAGTGGGAAACATTTCACCAGAGCTAGCACTGCCGGCCTGCGGCTACGGCCATCGACCGCTGTCAATCGCCAAGTGTTCATCGTGGACATCAGATCCAATTCAGTCTCTCGAGTTCGACTGCCATTACTGGCGCACCACAACTCGCAGTTACGGAAGACATTATATATGATACATTTATACATTCGAATAGGCATTATGCGACTCCGAGTACTTACGATTTTCGCTCTGCATTTTGCGCATCTCAACTGACGCGTCATTGGAACCGGCCACCGTGGCGACCACAACTGCGGTGTCGTTAATTTCGTTTCCATTATTCTCGACATCTTCGTCAATTTTAATACCTGAAACATGCAATGACAAACCATTGAGACTTGAGATCGGTACAAATTATCCCTTTGGTAGCTTTACTTGACCCACGCCACTAATACTAATAAATTACGCAAATCGGGCGTATGGCAGGCGCTGAGAGTTCCGGACTTTTTCCGTTTTGGTTTTTCTGTCCTCGTAATGCTTTGAGAAATTGGAATCTGCAAAATAGGAAACGGGAAGAACACCTGAAAACAGTCTCGATTCGGGAGTACTCTGATCTAGCGTGAGTCATACTAAAGCTATGGTAGATGTAGCTCGAATAGTCGAATAATTATAGGAAGCTTCTCGGTTGCGGTCAGGAGAGCTACTGTGTCGCTGCCCTTAAGTCATTGGTCGTGCTACACCGTTCACTGGAACGGTCTCAATCCCGGATGGCTATGATTTCGAATCATCGCTACCGCTGTCACCGCCAACCGCCGTCACCATTCGCAACGATAATTATACGCCGAGAAAATCACATACGTAGGAAGTATACATACAGTATATATTATTATAAAATTATTAATTATTCGTCAACAAACTGGTACCAATTTACAACCATACCAGCTTGTAAAATACCGCGTAGCTCATCTACCACCAGTTTGAAATCCAGCAGTGTTGCCAGATTCAGTTCTTGAAAATATCCCAGTTCATCATGATAAAAAAGGACCAAAGAAAAAAAAACATAACTCAATTTTACCACAGAGGACCAAAATATCCCCAAAAACGCAGTGTTGCCAGATGTACTTCGCAAATATTAGACCAAATGAGCCTAATCCAAGTAATGGACAATCAAACTGTAGCTGGCGAGTGTCCCCAATGATAAGGACTGATAAAATTGGTAGATAGTATGCTTCCAGACTCCCTCCCTTCATAGCTCAGAGGTGTGAAAAAATTATGTTCTATGTTGCAGGGCAAGAAAGGAAAAATTGTCTGTTTCCTTTAAAAATACTTACAGATTTAAAAAAAGGACCAGAAAATGGACTAAAATATTTCAAAAATTTTCCAAATCCCCAAATTTGGTCCATTTGAACCAGATCTGGCAACGTGCACCACCATGGCCGTCAAATAGCGATACAAAAGAGCAAGAAAAAAGAAGAAGGAAAAAGAGAGGCAACAGCAGGTCGAGCTGAGTCTATCCCGAGAACAACCGGTTTGATGAACGTCCGAGTACGAGTGGCTCATCTCATACTCATACACCGTAACTATGCAGTTGTCGCTGCGGCTACCGCTGTCGATGCAGACTACGACTATCTGGCGCTGCTAGGCCGATACTACAATGCCGACTACGAGTAGTGGAATTAAAAACTGGTTGGTCAGCGTAGCCACCAGTCAGCCTTTCACAAATGGTCGCACGACGTAGACTCCAACCACGAGTTGGTGGGATCGATGACCACCTAACACGACGCGACTGGGTGCGGCCGTGCGGCGGCGATTCTCTCAATGCGTGAATGAGTCGAGCTCGGGTCAGCTCAGCTCTGCTCAGCCTATAGCCAAATAACGATGACCGAACGAGCGAATAAAATTCAGAATTTTATTCTTAATTACCTACGAAGTTCTATAGAATTCGGAGTACGTGTACGAGGAATTTTATGGTAAAAATTAGTCACGTCCCCGACGTACTCAACAATTTATTACAGAATTTTCGAGTTATAATAATAATCAATTAATCAATAAATCAATCAAACCATTATTGAGAGCGATACATGTGTAAGTATTAGTTTACAATGATATGTAGCCTCCAAGCGCTCCAAGGTCACACACGGACTGACTAAGCGGGAAACCGGGAAATTTCTCGGTGCGCCCCAGTACTTATTTGCGCCCCAAATTCGTAAATCTCCACTTGTCCACGTGCCTTTGCTGCAAAATGCCATGTAAAAAAACTGTTAGTTAAAAAAGTCCCTGTCACCGCCTCTTTTCTGCGAAGCGCCCTTTCAGTTCTCGGATTTCCCGGAGCGCCCTAAAAAACTAGTCCGTGTGTCCCCAAGGTCACCCCTTCGAAGAGCACTCTCACTATTCTGAGTATGTTCTCGGCCCGTTTGATTATTTCGATATGCGACCTGACTCGTAAAAAGGCGGTTAAGGGGCAAAAAATCAATTCTCAGATTTTCGATGTTTCCTATAGGAAATTTCATGCTCTTTCACATGGCATCAACGAAAAAATTCTAAAAAATTTTGCCCCTTAACCGCCTTTTCACGAGTCAGGTCACATAATATGTCGCTGTAAGGGGGTGGCGTTATTTTCTGACCCCTTCCCTCCCCCCTGGTGAGATGTCGTCAGATTACATGAATTTCGAGACCCCCTCCCTTCTCCCAGCGAGGAGAGGTGGAATAAAAGAATTTATGAATGGACCCATTTAGATTACAAAAGAGGAAAGGGAAAACCAAGTACCAGATGGAGAAAGGAAATACGTGTCAAGGCGGGGATTCTATGGACAAGCAGGGCTCAAAACAAATGTACCTGGAGGAAAATTGGGGAGGCTTATGCCCGGCAATGGGCGGGGTAATGACGTATCAGATAGATACAGAATAAACATAGATTAAGGAAAGTAAACTCAAACTAGGGGACTTCGCGGCCCAACCCCCCGCCGTTACTCGCTTCGCGCCTCGTCCGACCACTACAGTCCTCAGTGTTTGGTCTAAAACTTTTGTTCCTGAGTTGAAATTTTCTTTGGGCTACTTTTGCTCCCCCTCTATCAGCGGTCCTTAATCTTCCACCATGAACCCACTTCCATCTTTTCTTCATCACGAGCCTCCTCCTCCACCACGACCCCCTCGTTCACCACGGTCGCTTTCCGCCTCCACGGCCACACTTCAACAGTCGCAGCCCTCCTCAGCCACGAACTCCTCCCCCACAACGGCCATAATTTACCAGCGGCTTCAATGCCCGTATGACGTCATCAGGGCCGGATTTAACATGCTCACGCCTCCTCCCAAGGGAAGGCTACCCCTGGGGAAATTAACGATTAAGGGACATGGTAGGCAACCCGCAGCGGTTTATTTTCTCTCAGAGGCACCGTGCAGCCACGTAGCCACCGTTTATGATTTCGGGAAAATTCTCAGTGAACAGATGTGATGAGATGATGATGACGTCATAAGGACCTGAGCTCTCAAAGTCCAAGATAGCTGGTCTGCCCTATTCATGAGACTATATCTGCCTTTATACATATCTTAAGTTAGACTACCGTGTTATATCTTGCGAGACTTGAGATCTTGGAGATTATGGGTAATTATGTCATTATACTATGTCTTTTCATGTCTTATTATGTCGGTTGTGTCTTAAAACTTCGAGATCTATGTTAGAACCGATTATGTCTGTAAGTGTTTTCATTAGAGCAATTAAATGATTCGTCAATCTAAGTGACTTAAGTCGGCTTGCAAATTGAGATAGTTGATAATTGGTTTCAATTTACCAGATTTATAATAAAATTTACTAGAATTAAATTTCTGAAAAACATTTAAATTTTCATCCCGGCAAGGACGAAATTCTTTAATTAGATCTAAACCAATTAAAATATCATGATCAAAATCATCATTATCGAGAACAAAAGCCAAACATTTCTGGATTTCTTAAAAATTTTTACTTTAACTTTTACAAAACCGCAGATGCGGCCATAGCCACTGATCATTTTAAAGGTGACATTGGACAATTTATAAAGTTTTATTTTCAAAAATTTCACTAAATTTTTACTTATTGCAGAAATATTAGATCCTGTGTCATACGTCCCTTTACAAAAGGTGTTATGGTTAACAGTTACGTTAATCTTGATCAGCGGCTGGCTTAGTAGTTTTTTAACTCGTCATCTGAAGTGACAGGAGACTCAAGCTCCAAATTATTAATGGACTTGGAAGCAGAGGCCTCCTTGTCCTTAAACCAGCAGTTTTTTTTTCAGAATGAAACCTATGAAATCCTTTCTTAAAACAGTTTGGACATGGCTTCCTGTCCGTCTTGGAGCCAGAGGTCATCTTTTCTGAGGACTTATTAAAAGTACGAGACTTAGAAGAATTATTCGAACTATTGCCATCGGAACCAGACTTGGAAACAAAATTTGAAAAATTACTGGCCTTTGGCTTAGAATCAAAAATTTTATCCTCAGACTCGAATTTTTTTAATTTGGAGTGTAATAATCTGACGGACGTTACCGAATTACGGTTTAAAGAATTTTGAATGTGATTAGGTAGATCAACAACTATCAAATCTAAAATCATCAAATCTGACAAATTTCTATCAAGGTCAAGTAACATTTTTTCTTTACGTACCGCGTAATCCACATAGGATCCATTAATGTACTTGAAGTTAAAAGCATAACGAATCGGCTTCCATGACGTATCCCCAAAAGTGGAAATCAAATCAGCCTTCCAGGACTTCCAGTCCCCAGTGATTCCCAATTTCCTTTGGTTGCTGGCAAACCAATCCGACATAGATGACTCCAAACAGGACTTGAACACCTCAATTTGTTTCGAGCCAGACAATGAAAAACGATCACATTCCTTCTCGAACTGATCACACCACAAAGCAGCATTTTTATTTTTTGGTGAAAATTTTTCCAAAAGAAAATGTTTCAAAATTTCTTTAATCGACTCATCATTGGTGGACGACGACTTTGACTCAGAAGAATCGGCCGACGAAACAACTCGGGTCTCAGGCAGGAAAAAATTGTTGAAGACGAAATTATCATCCTCATCTCGATACAATTTGACAACATCAGCAGGCAGAGTGAAATTGACATTACGAAATTGGCCCCTCGCACGAATGGAATTGACGGCAGACTTGACAGATGCCAATTCGGAGAGAGACTTATGGAGAGCAATCTTCTGCATCTCTTCAGGAAAAGCATACCAGCTTTCCTCACCAAACACACGAATACGACGAACAAAAATGTAGGTGGTTTTATCAGAACCATCGGCCACAAGTAACACTTGGCACTTTAACGACATTTTACGAAAAAGTTTTTAGAAAAGAGCACAAAAAAATCGACAGAAAAATTTTCCGGAAAAGTTCAACAAGTTTCACAACAAACTCGGTAAAAAGTAGGAAAAGAAATTCCAATTTGTAAATGTTTGCATTAGAGCAATTAAATGATTCGACAATTTGCAAACTAAAACCGATTTTATTACACAAGAAAAATAGTCAGCTATATTTAACCAAGATATTCGGCAGAACGAATATCTTACATGTCCTTGAAAGTAGCTGATCTGCCCCTGCAATTTTTATGATTTTTAGGTAGGCAACCCGCAGTGTATAGAGTCCAAGGTAGCTTTAAGTTAGACTATGTGTGTTGTCTCTTGCGACTTGAGATCTTGGAGATTATGGGTAATTATTTCATTATATGTCTTTTTATGCCTTATTATGTCGGTTATGACTTAAAACTTGCAGATCTTTTATGTTAGAACAGATTATTTGTCCTTGAATGCAGCTGATCTGCACCTGCAATTTTTCTGATTTATAGGTAGGCAACCCGCAGTGCGTTTTTTTTTCTCCCAGAGGAGGTTGCGGCGGCGGCGGTGGTGGCGGTGGATTTTACTTTTTCTTCACCTTCTTAGAAGACAAAAATAATGCAATATTGAGAAAAAATTTAAAATATCCCGGAAAAATTGTGGAAAAGGACCAAATATTTTTAATATGCTCTAAAAAAACTGAACATAGACCAAAACATGCTTTTATACCCAGAGTATGCCAAAATAGGCACAATCAAGTATGGCTGATTCTGCTTGAAATTCTATTAATCGCGAAAATAACACGAATATTCCCTATCTATTTCAGCAGAGGGAAAAAAACAGGCAAAGGCATATTTTTAAATGGGCCTGACAATTTGACGTTTGTCAGTTGCGTCCTCTAAATGGGCATCAGGACTAGTTGAAGCTCGGCTAAGAATCGTTGAGATTATTGACTCTTGATGTGTTAAGATTTACTTACATTATGTTAGGATCGTTATAGTCCAGGAAAAGCAGCGTTTAATTCGGAAAAAATAAGAGACAAAGGTTTTTTTGCTGAAACGTGTTCTCCTAGGTGGTCTGAACATACCCTGAAAGTTCACCGCCCCCAGACCCCTGGCATCGCCCAGGGGGGGCTGTAACGTCTCAGAAAATTTGTTTTTTCTCATTTTCTCAAAAAGTATGCTACTTGAGTAAAATTATCAAGACACAAAAATTCTTCCTCTTGAAATTTCCTTAAATTTGGTACCAAATTTGACCCCTTTCACTCAACAGCGTCGTGCAAAAAATCAGGAAAGTTTTAACATTTCATTGGCTGCATTTATTACAATATTTACAAGTCAAGATCTGAATCCGAGTCAACGTGGGAAACTTCGGGGGCATTCGTGCAAGCATTCCCAGCACAATTCTTGCACGCTGGTGTGCATGTCATACTTGAAACAAATGAATTTATAGCGTAAGGCATAAATACAACTTACTATACACCTACAAAGAAGTAAAAGAGTTGAGATATTGAAGCGAGAGTTTTTTTACCACTTTTCCGACAGCCACAACTTCGACCACACCCTTTCTTACAATTGCAATACATTTTCGCAATGAGAATATGGGTATGAGCTGCTCTTTGGTCATGAGTGGCCTACAGTTGCTGATCCAGCCCCACTGTAACGGATCAATATTCCTTCCGAGCCATGTTTGCATTTCGCAGTACACTCGGAAACTGTGTTCCCTGCTACTGCGGAGAAGGGCAGTCGAGTCATCATTGTAGGAGAAGATATAGATCTCTTGATCCTAGCAGTCGCTTTAGCCGCACCTCAGAGCTGGGTCACATTCGTAAAACCGGGAAAAGGTGCAAAAGAGAGCCAAGTGTTTCCTATTCGAGCTCTACAGGAAGAAAATGTCAACATGAAAGAGACCATACTGTAGGCCCACGCATTTACTGGCTGTGACTCAACCTCTAGTTTGTACAATAAGGGGAAAACCAGCCTGTACAAATTTCTGCAGAGAGGGGAGTTGATGGAAGAATGCCGTATTTTTCATACCAATTCATCATATTCCGAGTCAAATGCGGGAACAAGATTTTTGAGATTGTATTGCCGAAAATTCAATCTAATGACTCGTTCCATCAATTTTCGCCTGGTTCTAGCGGAATTCGATTTGAGATCACTCTGTCCAACATGGGCGGCAGGGAACACAGGTTTCCGGTGTACTGCAAATGCAAACTGTCCGAAGTATTGACCGTTACAGTTTCGGGTACTGCCAACTGTAGGCCAACATGCATGACAAAGAAGTCATTACCCATATGTCTGATCGAAAATGTATTCAATTAGCAAAAGGCTTGTCGAAGTTTGCTCATGCGAAAAGTTTAAAAAAACTCTCGTTACAAAGGTTTCATTTTATTCGTTGTGGGTAAAAGTGTAATTTAATCCTTCGCTTAAATTCATTTTATTCTTGTAGTGCATGCAACAGTGATTTGCTAAGTTAAATTGTTTCACGAATGCCGCAATTCCACGTTGATGTGCTGGAATGCTTGACGAATGCACAAAGTTACCAGTGCAGCCAATGAAATCGTTAAACTTTCATATTTTATGCAAGCAGCTTGAGTAAAGGGTTAAACTTTCCTGATATCAAATTAGAATTTCAAGAGGAAGTAATTTTTGTATGTAATTTATCAATACAAACTTTTTAGAAATTTGAGCGAAATTAACCAAATTTCTGACGTTACAGCCCCGACAGCAAGTTCTGGGGCGTGAACTCCTGGATGTGCAGGACCCTAGGGAACACGTTTCAGCAAAAAAACTTTGTCTCTATTTTCCGAACTTCAGGAGTTTTGGACCACTTGTAACTGCGTTTAAGCTTTACTGAAATTGTTTTAAGTTTTCCAAGGTGTTAAGACATTTTGGAATCTCGATTTTGTTAGAACTATTTTAATACCGTGAAGAATCGTTAAGACTTGATCACGGTTGGTGGAGTCATGGACCCCTTAGCTCCCCCCCCCTCCACTGGCTACGCCACCGTTTCCACAGATTACGAGTGTACGTATGCATTCGAGGGTAGGTTGTACAAAGAAGACGAGAGTATGGCTCGGACAAGAGTATTCTCTTCCCGACGACTCTTATTCCATCGAGTATCGACTTAACGTGTTCGCGGAATATCGGATAGCTGGCGCGTTTTGCGTTTCGTCGAGTCTGTTCGACGTAGGAGACACCGGAAATGGAGCACACGCGGCCCTTCTCAGCGTTTTCATTTTCTGTCCTCGCAATTCGCACTTCTGCCGACGCTTGTGAGAACGTGACAGAGTGCTGACTGCTTACAAAGTGGAACAGTGGGAAACTCGATCAGCGACTAGTGTTTCAGTTTCGGCGATTAAAAATGCGTTGACGAAACGAGGATAGCCCGTGCTAATGGGGAGAAACGTACCGGTGTCACTCTCATTTCGACGTACCCGTCGTATATTCGGTTGGTTCACCGAGGAAGACGGAACTCGGAGGAGTCCGTTGCTGCTGATGGCCAGCGTTCGGCTTCGACACGCCGACTGTCGAGTTCCGGGCCGAGCGAAAACTATACTCCAACTGGTACGCGGCTGTCTCGAAAATTAGCGTACGTGGCCCGAGAACGGGTTTTTCTTTCCGGCTCCCCCTATGCGGCGGTTCCACGATTCCAGGCGAGCCGCGTAAGAAGTGAGGAAGACTACTCGCAGGAAAAAAACGGAACACCGAAATTCCCGTACAGTGGACCACCTTGCGACAGCGCCCGAAAACCAGTAGAATGAAGAATCTGTTCGGTCACGTGGCCATCGTCCTTGCCATACCAGCATGTTCGCACGGAATGGGATGTGACCGATGCTCGCAGCGCTCGTTGCCCGCCCATGTACGCGTGTATTCCCCGCCAAATACCTGTATACTTGTGCTTCTGTGCCCGTACACCACCGTAGCTGTACCTGTTCCCCTGTCCATGCCCATGCCCGTCGACGAGGTCACCACTCTTACGTAGGCATCATCGTATCGGCTCGCCGCGGCCAAACAGAACTCTCCATATGCGTCATCATCACAGTTTTGATTACCGCGATGACGTGTACCTGCGTATCGTGTGTCAGTTGTCAGTACGTGTATACACATATGCCGCGAGAAAAAACCCTGTACACCGTAATATTTTGTACCCCGTGCACCTACTAGGTACTTTGTAGGTGGGCAGCGGGGCAACACCGCCGAATTCGATAGAAGTTATTTCGACTTTCGAAATCAAATTGCGTCGCACGCCATCGAAGCTATTCCAACGTCTGTCTGTCTAAAAGACGGGCGTGTGTCGAGCACATTTTGTAAATTCTACGGAAATCAGCACTGATGTTCTTCGTGGTCGCCCTACAATTCACAATGTAACCTAGCGTCCTTGTGCTTTTGTAACATAGATTGTCCTGTACTCGTGTGAAGCTTCTGGCTTCGGGAGTGATTTTCGGAAACTTGAAATCCCGTCTAGAACTTAATTTTGCGAGAAAAACAGAACAAAAGTTGTATCCCATTAGGTGCTCCTGTCGGCCTCCTGTTTGTAATGCGTTTGTATGTCTCACGTTTGTTTGCTTGTTTGCTTATCTGTCAGTCTGCTGCCTCAATAACCGGTTGATTGACTGGCTGCCTGGTCGCACGTTGCTCCACTTCTGTCTCTTTCTGCGCCTGGTTCACACTCAAGACTATTCATTTTGACCGCCGAGTGCCCGTCAGAATGTGGCCCGAACCTTCTCTGTTGGTCAGGATTTCGAGGACTTGGCCACCTGATGGTTTGCTGAGCGTGACGCGGAATCGCTGGCGGTGGTGGAGCTAACCCAGTGTTTGAGGGTGAGTTTGATCTTCACAAAAAATTAGGGTGGGGGTGTCGAGGGGGTGTTAAAATTAGAAAACCCACAATCTAACGAATTTCCAAGCGGTCCACACCCTGGTCGCTGGCTAGTGACATGTTATGACTCCATGTTAGCGCAAAGTGATGGACGGTGTAGTGATCACTTATTGGAAGCGGAATGCGGTTTTTCGATGTTAAAAGAAGACAGATTATTATTTAACCTTGATTGCCCACCTGGCCTATTCCTCGGCGGTGCTTCAAATACCACGCGGGCACCCGTGCGGATAATATTCGGCGGTCAGCTGCCCGATAGTACCAGGCGGTGCTACAGTACTGGAAGTTCGCGTTAATACACCCCTGGTCAACAGTTGCCCGGCTCGGTGAGAATATTCGAAAGTGGTTTCTCAGACTGTTGCCTGTCAATCTAGTCTTCGATCTGGGAGTAGGATGTTACCGTACACGTAGACTAAGTATAGTTTCTTGACTTTTCTACTGAGTTATCTTTCTTCGACTTGCAGACAGAAAGACAAGCGCTGGTGAAGAACGGACCGAGGGCGTCGCCTGATTGCGTCCGGGTCAGTAAGAGGAGACAAATTATTGAATAAAATTAATAGTTTCATTAGAGTAGGTTTGCGTTCAGACTCATAGTTCCATTGCGTCCTAGTCCATTTAGAGTCATCCAGAGTGCACCACAAGGAGGCGGACCGAACTACAGTCAAGACTTTCAATATACATCCAGATAACTGTTCTTCAAAATCTGAATTAACCGCGGAACTGAAAACGTAGAGATGAGTGCACAACTTTCCCTGTTCAGAAATGCAGAAGAAAAAGCACCTATGTAGACTGAGGTCTCATTTTGGAGAGCTAATAACATTTTTAGCCAAAATTATGCTTTAACCCTTTCGCTCCCAATTTTTTTTTCAGTTTGAATTATTTTTCTATCTGGAACTTGTTGAACAGACTCCCCCTTATACGAATCCGGTGTCAGAGAATTTTTCACTTCCCCTTGGACCCCAGTGAATCTGGGACAGCGTTTATCCCACGGGTAAAGTAATGAGAATCAAAATAATGATTTCCGAAAAAAGCACGTACCATCTACCGAGACGTGAGTGAGTTAAGATATATGCTTTTGTAGGGACTCTACCGATGGGATACAACTAGCACTGTTTTCAACGTATATTTGACCCAGCAGAATTTTTCAAAACCCGTTGGGACAAACGGTGTCCTATTGGGAGCAGAAGGGTTAAGACCACCCTCACTCTAAAAGACGCATTCAGATTGCGTTTCCTACTTTTCGTAAAGACTATCAGATTCCGCTAGAACTCAATCTGACTCCTTTAGACTTGTTATACCTTGTTAGACTCTGATGAAACTCATACTAACTGAGATTTATCAGACCACATTTTGAGGTATATGAGACTCACTCGGATTCGTTCAGACTTTTTAACTCTATTTAGACTCACTGAGGCTGGGCTATGACTCATCCAGACTCCATCCTCGATTGACAAAAAGAGGGTCACAAAGCCTCAGTACACAAAAAAGCCAAAATTGAGATTTGAGGCAAAAGAGTGCTTATTTTTCAACCAATCAGAGCGCAGGATGAAAACAGAAACGAGAACGACATACTAGATGAGGTAGTTTTATGACGTCACTTGGTCAAACACAATTTTATGATGGACGTAATCGAACCATTCGAAGCAAGGGGCAAAAACGGGACGCAATATGACTATGAAAAAGGTGTGAGGCTACTTTTCGGACGCAATCGGCTTCTCCGCGGACCGACCGTCGTGGGGATAGGATGCAAAGAAATAGAGGATAGATGCGGCCTAAGAAGACAAACAGATACATATCAGATGTATGGAGATGTAAAGAAATATATGTGAGGTACACTGTAAAAAGAGACCATATGCGTCGACACACGGACCAGTGAGTGAAGAGAGGCGGCGCGTCCGGCCGTGGGGGACCTGAAATTTCCAGGCGAGCGCTCAGGGAGTGCGGACCTCGGTCAGTAGGAAACCCCATGGTAGCCCTGGTAGGACCCGCACACCGTCCCGGCACGTAGAAATGGGGGCTCGGGCCCGGCCCCAAGGCGTCCCTCCGGTCACTGACGCGATACTCGAAAGGGTAGTTCCTGTGGCCGGGGGTGCGGTGTCTCAGGGGCCACCTTGGCATGCGTGCATCGCCGTCCCACCACACCATTCCAGCATAACTTTATACGTCGGAGAACTGTTTTTGAGTGTTCAGCAGAATCTAATGGAGTACAAATGTACCTCTACTTCAAAAAAGAATTAAACCTCTAACTTCAATACAAACTGAAATAGAAGCAGCTGAAGTTTGAGGAAGTAAAGTCCTAATTTTGATAAAAATGCGTTTGAAGTTGTAGAACAGAAACACACACGAAAAAATCGATATCTCGGTGTCTACCGCGTCAATTCGTTTCAAATTTTGGCATGATGTCCAGCGAACAGGTACCAAAATATTCTGCAAGGTTCACAGGAAGTCGATGCATGTACGTAGAGGAATACAACTTTCGAGATGACAGTCCATAATATAAAAAACAAGTGAAGGGTTTGATCACGTTTCGTTCTTTTCATTTTCATTCTTGACCTACTCTCCTCAATTATATCACGGATTTTTTCTTGATTATATCTTTCTTAATTTCCATTTTAACTATTCTTTTTAGTATCACGAGTTCGATTTTTCCCCTTATGGCTACGATTTCCCTTGTTGACCATTCATTTTTTTTTCTTATTAATTCTTTCGTTTCTTTTGTTAATTTGTCGTCCGTTTTAATCTTGGTTCTTTGTGTACCAAATTTTTGGGATACTGAAATAATTGCCTCTTCGATTTAGCTGTATAGCTCTTGCATCGATAGATGCATTTTATTATAGAGTATTTGCTCCATTTCATTTTTCTCATTTCATCCTCTTGGGGGATACCTTGCTGTGGTGAGGAGGCTTAAGCGTAAAAAAAAGATTCCCTATGAGGTTATATATCGTTAGAATCTCGACCAAAAGCACCTAGGAGAAGGCAAACTCCGACAGATGAACCCTGTTGAAAATAATGTAAAACTACAACCGTATCTCTTTCCAGGAAATGTAGCTTTTCCAAATATTAATTACGATGATGGCGTTCCAACAGGTAAATAATTTTTCCGGACATAAAAAGCTTTCCATTCGGATGTCCGGGAGGGAGCTACTTGGGTGAGCATCATCATCGGAAAGTTTTAAAAAGAAGGGCGCAATTGAAATAGGGACCTGGAATGTGAGAAACTTGAATGGAGTTGGAAGATTAGAGAATCTTAAGAGACAAATGAAGAGGCTTAACCTAGGAATAGTTCGAATAAGTGAAGTTAGGTGGAAAGAGGAGAATGATTCTTGGCCAGGAGATTTTAGAATAATAAATACAAAGGGAATAAAAGGGCAAGCAGGCGCCGGAATTGTTATGAATAATCAAATAGGTAATAAAGTTATATATTATAAACAATAAAGTGAAAGGTTAATCTTGATAAAAATCAATACCAAACCAGTACTTACTACTTACAACAATCATACAAGTGTCTATGCTTACTAATACTCACGAGGACGAAGAAATTGAGGTGCATGAAGAATTAGAAGGACTTATGAAGCATGTTAGAGGGGAAGAGAATCTTATTATTATGGGTTATTGGAATGCTAGAGTTGGCGGAGAAAAAGGAGGTAATACATATAGTTGGGGATTTTGGATTAGGAATGAGAAATGAAAGAGGAGAGCGTTTGATACAGTTTTGTGCGAAGTATAACTTATAGGGAATACTCTATTTAAAAATCATAATAGAAGAAGGTATACATGGAAGAGTCCAGGTAACGAAGGTAGATATCATATTGCAGTAGCGTATCTAGGATGAAATCATGGGGGGGGGGTTAACTTTTGATTTTGAGGGTATTCCAAAAAAAAAACAAAAAAACCTTAAATGAGCATATTTTTGATATTTTTATAACTTTTTTGGCCATGGGAGGAGGGGGGTGAGCCCCGACTCCTCCCTTAAATACGCCACTGTCATATTGATTATATTATTACAAAACAACGGTTCAGGAATCATATATTAGACTGTAAAACTTATCCGGGAGCCGATATTGACAGTGATCATAACTTGGTAGTAATATAATGCAGGCTTAAATTGAAGAAAATTGGTAGAAAAGACGATTAACAGAATAGGAGGTAAAATGGATATGTGGAATTGTCTGAAGAGAAAGAGAGATAAACTAATAGGGCATAATTTGAGGCACCCAGGAATAATATCACTGCTGCTAGAAGGAAGAGTGGAAGGAAAGAATTGGGTAGAGCAGATAATCAAGGATGTGAAATGTAAGTTTTATTACGAAATAAAAGGACTGGCACAAGATGGGAAGAAATGGAGAGCTGCATCAAACCGGTCGTAAGACCGACAACCTTATCATCATCATCATTGTTCATGTCTAGTCTGGCTTCTACTACTTTGTTTAGCGGCATAATTTCCTGAAAATCTTTCTTCTTTTTTATATTTCTAATGTATCTACCTAGTTTTGGGATTTTTATTACTCCTCTGCACATTCGGTGGTCTGATAAGAATTAAAATCGTGATAGCGTGGAGACATCTTGTACGATACGGAGATCATTAGTCAACAGATGGTCTATTTCGTTTTTCGTATTTTTGTTTGGGGAGATCCATGTCCATTTTAATTTCTCGTCTTTCTCCAAGAAGGTGTTTGCTATTTTCAATCTGTTCTCAGATGAAAATTCTATGAGTCTTTCTCCATTCTTATTTCCTCTCCCGAGGCCAAATTTACCTACATTGTCTGTCATTTCTTCTTCCTTTCCCACCTTTGCATTCCAGTCCCCCATTATTATTGTAAACATTTATCTTTCTTTATTTAGTATTTCTTCTAGTACATTGTAGAAGTCCTCTATCTCATCGGTGTTAGCCTCCAGCGTTGGTGCGTATACTTTTATTATCAACATTTTTGTGTTTTCATCTATTTCTTTTTTTTAACCACCCTATTCTCTCTGATACTCCTTTAATTTCTGTAACTTTCTTCATTATTTCTGGACGAATGTAACAACCTTTTATACTGCTATAATAATAAAAGCAGCCATCTTCCGTTTGTATTAATTTTTCCCCCTCTATTCGAACTTCTGCCAATCCAATTATGTCTCATTTAATTTTTCGAATCACCCTGTTGAATTCATATCTTCTTTCATTGCTTGCAATACCTCTACAATTTCAATGTATTATTATATTCAATTTGTTATATTTGTTTCTTTCCCTCCCTTTTCTCCCTACCTTCCACCCTTGTTGGAGGATTTCGCAGCCATTTTACCCCTAGCAGCTGCGTTTCCCTGTACCGAGGGGGGGATTGAGTTTGTTCTACCTCTGACTCAACCATTTCCGTATACATAGTATGTAATAGGAATTCCACCTAAATCTAAATTATAAAAAGGTACCTTAAATATGCTAGCTCTCTTATGACGTCAAAGGGAAAATAACCATCGGGGTCACCAATCATCAGGGAAGCGACGTACACCACGGCAACCAAAACCAGCTTTGCTGGACCTTTGAATAATCCCTTCCGTGCATTATTCGGATCGTCGACGGACAGGGCTATGTAACATGTAATTCAGTTATACCAACATGGAAATAATGGCCGTCTTCAGACACTTTCTAACACGGTGCTTCGCCAACACGAAATTAAAAAATTACAATATTTCTTGAACTGTCTTCCGACAAATCTAACTCCGTCTTTCACCGCCATATTTAAACATTTATTACGTATTAAACAGCCGTACTAGCACGAGTCAGTACAGTGCAGCATGCCGCAGCGTCGCATGCTATACGCCGCATCATGTCGCGGAACACTTGCGGCGCGGCGAAGTAAACAATCAACTGAACACAAAACAGTAAACTCTCGAGTCCGAGGGAGTTTCTGAATTCTGACGATCGCGAACACCGACCGCCGCACGCTTCGCTCCGTCATCAGTTCGACAACGTGACGTCATCAAACTCCCGGTTACCGAGTGTTGTTAGCTCGTCTACCGGTGCTGACAGTCGACCTTTGCGTTCCCCGCCCCGGCGCCCGAGTAGAGTTACCTTGCGTCGCGTTCGTTCGTTCGTTCGGCAATCGGCAGCTCCTCTCACCACCGCACAGCACCGCGACGCCATCGTCTTAACCCGTGCTCCTGCTCTGAGCTGTACACAGTACTGTACTGTGTACTCCACTATACTGTATTCTGTACGGTGCGGTGCGGGGCACGCTACGATGCCGCGAAATTCCGGAATCACCTCGTACGGTCCCTCTGCCTCGCGTCCGCTTGTTGCCCGGCTCGGCTCGTCGGCTCGTTTTCCGCGCTCCCTCGACAGTCGACAGCTTCGTGCACACAACCACGCAGCGTACACTCGCGGCGCGGCGTTTAGGCCGTTTTCGCGCTGATTTGCCTCCTTATGGCGGGAATATAGGAATAGTGTGCGTGTGTACAGTAGAATGCGCGCGTTTTGTCAATTCTATTCTACGAGTATGTACGTTTTACGAACACTCTAAATATATGCGCAGGTATAATAACTCTCAATTTTGATTCACACATTTCCATTACTTCTTTTGTTAATCGTTAAACACATCATCGGCATTGCATGCAAAAAAAAAAAAAAAAAAAACAGGAAAAAACACGTAAAAGTGTGAATCAAAATGGAGAGTTATTATATCAATATACATAGGCGTAGAAAGGGGGTGGGCTTCGGGGGGCTTAACCTCCATCCTCTGAAAGTATCCCCCCTCCTCCCCAAAAAAAGAAAATACGAGCGAAAGAATGTCTAGAATTATTTTGCTACTCGTCGCCTCCCTCCTACAGATTTAGCTCCTTCCTTTAGGGCTCTATAGTTTCACCTGGGTATACTAAGCCGCCATTTTGGTTCATACTGCGCCCGTGGATGCCGAATCCGACTATGCGGAGCGTAACGCGTAGTCAATTCGGCATCGACGGGCGCAGTACGAACCAAAATGGTGGCTTAGCATACCCAGGTGAAACTATAGAGCCCTACTTCCTTACTACAAACCTACATGTTACATTCTCCTTCACTATACAATCACCTCACTATTCACTTCGATTCGGGCCGGGCAAATTGTAGGTTCGCTAGCATCGACTGAAGAAAAACTAATACAGAAAAGGGAGAGTTCAGCGTAGAATGTTTTTCCAAAATATCTCGAGAATGAATGAGTCTAACGGAAAATTGAAAAGAACATGCCGTGTAGCAAATGAAATTTCCTTCCAGATGAGCTCATTTTTATCAAAATCCGAGTGATTTTCTTTTTCGCATAAAAATAGCATTGCATCGTTGTTGTTGTTGTTGTTTCTGCCCGGTCCGAATACGCCCTGCTGCGTTGTGCTCAAGGATGGGCGCACAGGACGTAGAATTCATTCTACGCATCAATCCTACATCTGTTCTACACGAGTGAAACGCGTTATTCTACATGTATAATGTGTAGAATATATGTAGAATATTTCTGTTTCGCTGCGTATTCAGCACATTTTACGTACTCAGCTATTCCAAAGGAACAAGAACGCGTATTTCTTACGTTGCACATAAAATATATCAGCATTTTACGTATTCTACATACATCACACGCATTCTACACGTAAACTTTATTCCCTGTTTGTATTCTTTCCATCTGATTTGAAATACGATGCCGGAACTCGCTTTATTCGCTTACACTCGAATCATCTCGTACATGTTTACCGCCAATTATGATATGTAAAGTGATACAACAAACGAGTCGAGTAATCGTCAGCAGTCTGGCCTTCTCCTATCGTTCCTCTCCGCCGCATTTCTTCTAGTTCGTTCTTTTCCTCCGTCATTCGCAATTATTTTGAATCGTGTCAATTCGACTCCACTTGATCCTGGCTTGCTCGAAATTTGACTGTTTCACGCTACCTAAGCGTAAAACGTATACGGAGCAACGTACCTACATCGAAAATTAGGGGGAGGAGGGGACACGTTTTAGCATAGACTGGACGCGTCCCGAAACGGAGTGGCTGCGAGTAGGACTCATCGATCCGTCCAGCACCGGTGACGACTTCTGGAAGCGAGTTCGGAGTTTGGGTGATGAGCGAGTGAATGAACGCATCCGCGAGAGTCGTGGAATCTCCCGAATTCTCACCACCTGTCTGTACACTGCCTGCAGGACGCGGTGGGTAGGTACTAGGTACATTCGGCCATTCGTTGTTCATGTAAAGAATCCGGTCGGATCGGACCTTTAATCTCTCACCTCTTCCTCTTCGTCCTCCTTTATTTCTCTTTCTCCCTCCTTTCTTTCTTTCTTTGAAACAGCGTTTGATGCTCGTTATTCAAATAGAGCCGCTAAGTAACCGCGAACATCTTTTTCATACACTTATTTTTCTATTACTGCTCATCGTCTCAAAATAGTAACAAACTATGACACTCTTTCAAACTTTCAATTCGCCTCAGATCATAGGCCAGGTAAGTGCAAAATCAAAATAAATCTGGATGCAAGATTTTTAAACTATTCAAGACAAAATAAAAATTCGAAGAAAAAAATAATTCCAGTTTATAAAATTTCAAAAGCCAAGCAAAAGATAAAACAAGAAACAGAAAACTGGCAAAAAGAAAAAAAAATGCAAATGCATCGCAGATGTACACATTCCTGGAAAAACTTATTATAAACATATTAACGAATTTGGAACTCGGGAGAAGAAACAAAAGGTCTTATCCTGAAAAGAACCGAACTCAGAAAACAGAAATCAATGAAAGAAAAAATGCAGCTGGTAGAACTCAATAAACTGATAAAAAAGGAAATCAGAAAAGATGTGGCTGCATTTGAAAAAAATAATAATAGAAGAAGTACTAGAGGAAAAGTGGTCTACAAAAAACGCAATAAAAATAACTAGCAAAGATAAGAACCTACTCCCGAAACTAGCTGGGAGTGATGGGAAAGAAATCTATGATAGAAATGGCATTATAAAATTAGTTACAGAATACTATGAGAAGCTGTACTCGGAAACAGAGGAGGAAGTTGGGGGGCTGGTGAACGCTGAACTAACGGCCGACCCTGGCTATACTCCGGAATCGGAGTTCATGGAGAATGAGGTATATAAAGGCATACAAAAACTAAACCGTGGCAAGACCCCAGGGCCAGATGGCATTTATAATGACACGTTGAAAATATTAGCTGAGGAGATAGTACCTTTTTTGACAGAAATTTATAACAAAATTTTGAGAGGCGATGATATTCCAGAAAAAAGGGGAACTGCGGAAATTATATTACTACACAAAAAAAGTAATCAGGCCGATATCAACAACTATAGACCAATAAGCATGTCCTCTACAATATGCAAACTACTAATGATATTAATAAAAAATAGAACACATAGCATAATCGGAGGCTCGGGCGGGATTCAGAAAGGGCTTTGCCACGGTGGATCACATCCAAACAATTAACCAGGTAGTGGAAAAGGCCAAAGAATATAATATTACAGTGGATTTTCTATTCATCGACTTTAATAAGGCATCTGACTCGGTATCACACACTAGTATGTTCGAAGCATTAAGCAGACACGGGGTAGCGCATGACTTTATTCAGATCATAGCAAAGGTATACGACATTTCGAAAGCACAAATATACAAAAATAGATAAAAAGGAGGAACGTTCCGGATACAGCGGGGGTGCAACAGGGTGACCCGCTTTCACCAAACATTTTTAATGCAATATCAGAGGAAATTGTTCGGAAGTTCAAGAGCTATGTAGAAACTATATGGCAGTGTTTACTGATAGCTTTTTTCAAGGCGAGTACACCTTTTTGAATCAGGGGCCCACTTTTGAAAAATTCTACTTTTATGCTCTTTCTAACGATACTAATAACTCATTTTGTTTACAAATGTTGATTGGTTCCCTTACGCTTAACAGCGTCCGTATCATGTCGAAGGCAGTCGAAGGATCTTCGAGAATCGTTCCAAGATTATTCCGAGCTTGATTGTGATTTTCAAAGAATATTATAACTAATTGAGACTTTTTCATACTCATTTGAGATCCTTTGAAAATCATCAAAATTACCCAAACGGGTTTAGATTTCTCCAAGATTCATCAAAAATTTTTCAACCCAGTTTTCAATTTTTCAAGACTTCTTTAGGATTCTTACAAGCATAACTGAAACTTCCTGACACAGCGGATTCAATATTTTTCTTGACTCTTTAAGGTTTTTCTAAACTTGTCTGTTTTAGAGTCTACCCGAGTCTTAAAAAGTCTTAAACAGATCTATAAAAATCTCGGAAGAGTCTGAAAGAGTCTGAGAAAGTCTCTATAGACCGTAAACGAACACTCTGAAACAAGTCCGAAAGAACTGTAGAAATAATCTAGGATAATTTAGGACGAGTCTTGAAAAATGTATGTGGATATACTCCCCCTCCCCACACGGGAAAAGCTGAACACGCCCACTGTACAACTCTTCTTGGCGAATATTTAAGAGGTTTTGTAAGATTCGGAAGTATGAGGAAGTCTCCGTAAATCGTGGAGTAACATATATAATACATTAAATATTCAACCAATAAAACACAAAACTCGGAATCAGAAATAGACCAACTCTGAACAAACAAATAAGCAATGACAAAACAGAAACAAAGGGCAGTAACAACAGCAACGGAGTATACAGACTGGACTGCGAACATCGTGAATGGCATACATACAAGAAACAGGCAGAAAATTCACAATTAGAATAAAAGAACATGGAAAATCACAGAAGCTAAAGGATGACAAATCACTTCTTGGAAAATACCGCAACGACCAGGGACACAACAACCACTGGACAGAAAAATACAAAAGCCTACACATAGAAAACAACATAAGAAAAAGAAAATTCAAAGAACAACTTGAGATAATAAAGGCAAAAACAAAACGGGGCAACCTAATAAACACAACACCTAACTTTCAAAGCGAGAACTTATTCCAATTAATAATATAAGACTCACTGATTGAGCAGACTACACAACCACAGACAACCAATAGGAACATACTAAACAGGTTTACCATACGGTACTACACATCAATATAAGTACAGGACGACAAAGAGAGAAAAAATTAGGGTACTCCACTGAAGGATACGTAGAGAGGTCTGAATTTGTGATTCAGACTCTTTTTTGAGCCCCTCCAATCATTGCCGCTGTATGGCCTGGCATTTGCTAGGTACCTGTATTAGTAGCGCTTCTCAGCCATCAGTTTTGTTGCATTCGGAACCTTGGTACTATTTTAGGTATTTTGGAATCACCAGTGTAGGAAAGGTCTGAATCTGGAAGGAGGGATAGTGGTCGCTATAGCACATATCCCGTCATCTTATTGCTGTAATTAATGCGGCAAATATACATTCTAAAATGCTCTTTTTGACCGTATTGGGGGTGCTACCCTCTCCCCCTCGTTCCCACGCCAAGAATTTAGAATTTTCTTCACCGATATTGTTCAAGTTTTCTTAGAGAAATACCTTCTATATGGCGAATGAAAATACAGTTTTCCCGCGAGCTCATTCTTATCACTATGGCTAGGATTTTTATGTAAATGCATATTTGTTCTCGTAATACTAGATAGCGCATATCCACATTATCTTTGCGAATCATGAAATTCTGAATCCGTATGCAAAAGTTTACGGCGCATATTTTTGCATATTTAGGCCATAATGGATATTTTCGCTGAAAAATAGCGAATACCGCATATTTGAGGTTGTTAGCGGATATTTTCCCAAAAACTGGCCAAAAATCACTTCTATTGACAAAATTTCCACAATTTTCACGATTTTCTAAACAAAGGGGGAAAAAAACAAGTAACAGGGTGTGTTTGCTCTTTGCTGTAAGCTGCTGGAAGAAGGTTCGGCTGAAGACTAGAAAATTAGAGACAAGAAAAAGAAACCTATCGGTAGTCACGTTTAAGGTCTTTTTTTCCCTATACAAAAGATTATTCAAGGCTTTAAACTGCGAAGCTGCAAACTGCAATTGCGATTATTTGGAAATGAAAAAATTCTTTGTGTTTTTGATGATTTAATGAAATAAACGTTAAAACGAATGGCTCTTATTGTAGTGCTTCGAATATCCTACATTTCGATACCCATACGGGTGCGGTTTTATAGCGCACATTTTTGCATATTTTGACATTTTTAGCGCATATTTATTGCGCATATTTTCGGTTTTTAGCGCATAAAAATCCTAGCCCTACTTATCACGTTCTAGAAATTTTGCGTTTTATTCGTGTAATTTGTCTATTGAGTATAGGACTACCTAGTGCATAGCTGTGTGGTGGTACTGGCTGGATCTATCGTCTGTTAATTCCATGAATTCTTACTTTTTCTTTATTTCGTTCTTCATCGGCGACACAACGAGGTAAACTGCCATCGTCTTCGCCTTCGCCGCCACCATCGAACAGAAATAGTTGAAGTGGAGATGTGAAATGTGAACTTGAAAACTGGACCGGTATTCGACCCAACACCGATCGCTGAAACCATCATCCGTAGTTAGGTTGGGGCTTATAAACAGGTGACGTTATAAGTAGCTGTCATTTTGCCGCTAGACACGCGTTGGCACTTGGCAGTTGGCATCCATCCCAAACTCAAACCCGTACCCAAAGCCTGCCTGTGGGTGATCATCGTTTACAGCGGTTCTTATCGGTCGCAAAATTTCAAATTCGAAAACACTCTGATTTACCAGAATTTGGGAACGTATAACTGAATGAACTGAATCCAACAAGGAGCGTAGACTGTGTTTACGAATAATTGGTTCTGACGGGGGCGGATTCTGTTCACAAATCCAAAATGATCTCGCCAAACGAGCAATAAACGAAACAGAGCAGTAAAGCGAGATTTTAACAATGTATTTATTGCCTCGAGTTTACTGTGGTACCTTATTGTGGGCTGTTTATTCGTATTTTTCAACAGCGCGAACTGGCATATGACTTGTTTTTTCAAGCCAAGAGCACTTACTCTCCGCAGTTCGTATAGGAAAGATCACCGAGAAAAATAGGCTCAAAAATTACTGGAAATTCTAGTAAAACTCTGACTTTTAGCAGTTCAACTGCTTTTCAACTATCCTTAATTTTTATTCATTTATTTATACAACTTTGATACATGGGGGTTCTTTTAATTCCCACTTTTTTTCACCATTGAGGAGTCGTATTGACGCGCAGTAAACATGGATTTTTATTCTGAAGGGTAGCACATCTTTCGAGGTAAAAGAATGTTTTCGTCCTCAAGGGGTGGTTGGAACCTAATATCAACTTTGGAATCTTAAATGAAAACCTGTCGAGTAAGATATCGAAATAAGGGTTATTTGGGAAACTCGCATTAGATTTGATCTTTAAGGAATTTTGAGACCGACAAATATCATTGGTGCATCGGGTAGTCTTTTACGATCGAAATATTATCTTCGAGTCGGACACATCTACCCCGCCGACAATATTTGAGAAATGAAATGATTTTTTATTCAACCAGTAGCGGATCTAGGATGAAATCATGGGGAGGGGGGTTTAAATTTCGATATTTTTTCACAATTTTCGGGAATTTTTCAAAAACAACATGTGTTAAATGAGCATATTTTTATTATGCAAGGGTTTCCATTTTTTTAGAGCTTTTTTGGCCACAGGGGGGTGAACCCAAAATCCCCCATGAATACGCCACTGTATTCAACATTTGGCGTGGAAATGAACATTTTACGTCATTTTACTGGTAAACATACGCCAGAACGTGATTAGGACACTTTTTTGGCTATGATTGTTAACTGAAAAACCATGGTACACGGAGTACCTATTTTTTTCTTTGTTTATTTGTTTGTTTGTACAACGTTGTGGAATTCAGACGAAAATGAAATACGTCCCTATTGAAACATCCGAAAGACAGTTAATTAATTGACCTAAAAACCAAAATTTTTAATCAAACCTTACTACTCAAACGTGTTAGCCATTTTCGAAAAACAAGAACTTGATTCTTTCATTAAAAGCAATAAAATGAAAGTTTGGTTTCGGATTTTGTCAAGACTTGGTGAGTAAGCTCCTTGTGTCCTATCTCAAAGACAAAGGGTGATGGTTCTGTCAAATATAACGTCCGTCCCAAGGTACACATTTCTCCCCTACATACTCGTGTACTAAATCGACAAGCAGTTTTTGCATCAAACAATGGCAGTCGAAACTAAAAAGGTACATTTTTCCATCATGTCCAAAATAATTTTCAAGATTTTTTATGTGACAGAACTGAAACGCCACAGTCCTATTTCTTGGATCCGTTTGCTGATCTGACCGCATGGTGGAATGAAAAGGCATGCTATTAGGCTTTGTCCAGCAGTACCAATTTCGAGTTTCTTTTGGGTCAATCAAAGAGGATCTGGGTCTCCACATAGTGTCGAGAAGTCGTTTCCAGTTCCAGGATCCAAGTCCAGACCGATCTATGGCGCGATTCGTTCGGGACCATGCCGCCACGAAGCAGGATCACGAGACCAACATCGAATTCGCTGCTAATGGCTCCAGGACCCTTCCAGTATCGGCTAAGCACTACGTTTTATTTGTTCATTTTCATAATGTCAAGATTTCGTACCTTAGTTCGAGAATTTTTGATCATGACTAGTTTGCTACTGTAAGCCTAGCTCCCCTCATTTTGGATTTCATATTTCGTATTTTTTCGAATCAAGTGGGCAAAATTGAGTTTCCCCAAGGAACATCTTTCTTAGGAGGAATCAACCCGAAATTATTGAATTTTCGTTTTAGCAGGGTGAGCAGCATAATGACTTGGGTAATGAGTTTTCCACGTGATGAAAACGTGCTGGGGGCGATTCACATTCACTTCAAATTGGAGTTTTGGGACAAGTTACCGTGCTATGTTGTTTTTCAGTTCGAAAAATTTCAGATCTGAAAGCAATCCGTTTTATTTTATTTATTTCTGTTTATTTTTCTTCCTCCCTTTTTTTCATTCTAAACTAGTGAATAGCCTACGCGTAGCTCACGCAAAGGGTTAGTATTCCGGTTACTGTACGTTCGGGCAGTGATTCAAAATTTTAAGGTCCTGAGAGACCATTCATGATCAGTTCGATACGCAGGAATCGTCACCGAATCTGTGATCGTCAGAAGCGATCGTTTCAGGATGCTCTAAAGCTCCTCGAGCTCATAATTCGAGACATTAATAAGGCCCACATCTCAAAAATTGAATATCTCCTAGGGAGAAGGGGACTCTCTTGGGTTCAGTTTTTCGGATTCCCATTTGCTAGTCGTATGCTTTTCGTTGATTTAATTTTCCAGCCACTGATGCTGATGTTTGTTGTAATTGTTCTAGATTTTAGGGGGGAGAGGTTACTACTTCCTCATATGGTGTTATGCCTAATGTTATAAGTTTATTTAATTCTCAATTCGAACCCATATTTAAGGGTATTTCTTATTTTTTGATCGCGTACGAATAGGAGACGTATCGTGAAGTAAGAGCCACTGGCTCCTTGTTTATTTTATGAAGCCGTCGAGTGTCTCCATTGTGCTGGATTTTATTTATTTCCTCTTATGAATTTTTATTTGAATTTTATCTTATCAATTTACAATACACGTATCCTTGTGCTGTGTGACATGATTCTCATAATTTCAGTGAGGTGAATTTGGAACAATTTTATTCTTTTAGTTTATTTTATCGAACATGCTAATGCTAGTATTTGATTTATGGTACGTGGCATCCTTGGACGTTTCTCTACATTAGTTTTCCTTTCGGTGGACCTCTTTTCATTCAGGGACATGAAGAGTGGGTTCCCAAGTTACGTCCATCCTGATGGCCCAGGTCTTTCCGCCTTACTTCGCTAGTGATGTACACTGGGGACAGAGGTCATCGTGGACTCGCCCAGACTCCCGTGGGGCTTGGTGGTAGAGTACGGTGATAGTAGGCTGAACGTTCGTTATTGCGAGTTATTATCCCCTTTCGTCGGCAATCTACTATCGGCAATTTCTCACAGGTGAGATCCCTGGGAAACGCTTATTTTTCCAGGGCTCTTATTCCGAAATTTGGGCGAGACATCTGGCTTTTCGGGAAATCTGGCTACAAAATAACGGGAAATTTTATGAGGAAGAAATTGTGTGACTTGGTACTTTTGCTCAAGTAGCGTATTTTTTAAGAAAAACGGAAATTTTCGAGGCGTTGTGGACCCTTGTGGAATGCCAGCGATCTAGGGGCGGTGAACTTTCAGGATATGGCCAAACAATCTAAAAAACATTTTCTGTTTCCAATATTTTCCGAGTTGCACTTTCATGGGCTATTGTATCTTACAGCGCAGAAGACTAACCGGAAGCGGCGCCTTTTCATACTTTTTTCCGCTCATACAGGGGACCCTTTCAGTCGTGTTGTACTTTTCCCTTTTTCTTCTTTCGTGTATGAATCGCAAATGTCTCTTCCAAAGAAGAAGAAGAAAAAAAAAACACGAAAACGGAAAAAGGCTTGCCGTTGAGCCTATTTTGGCTTGCGCCGTAGTCGGCCTCCTTATCCGCTTGATGGTAAATAATGTGATCATGCCTGTAGCGTAGCCAGTCTAGTGTTTGCGGGAGGAGGGTTTGGTTTGGACCAAAGAGGGAAGGACTGATGGAGGGGTGCTGAAATCAGGAAAATCACTATTTAACGAAGTCACAAAGAGGGGGTCAGACCTCCTCGTCCCCTGGCTATGCCACTGTTTGACGCTTGTAAATCGGTCTCCGTATATCAGTACGTCTGAATCTGGCAGTGGATTCATGGTTCGAGGGTGATGGAGGCAGGCGTTCGTCTTGCGTGTTCCCTGAACTTACAGGCAGGGTTCGAATATAAATACTGTCTAGTGTACAGGCTGTGGCATCGAAATCGTCTTCGAGTGTAGCGAAACAAATAAGTCCGGGTCTGACATCATCGTGCACAAATTTTATTTTCGCGATCGGCCGGCCATACCTAGAAATTTTCCGTCTCATTGGTTATCGCTTACGTACTATTGTACGCTCGTTAAAAATCTATTCGCGCATAATTTTACATTTTATTTAATCGGTGACTCATATAGCTCACATAGGTGAAAACGCAATCAGTTATAATTTACGGCGATAACGTCGACGTGGCGACGTCTGCGGCGCGCGTCGGTCGTCCGTAGTCGTGGCTGTAATTACGGCGCTCGCGTACCTTTTGTACCGCGTGCCTTCTTCAGCCCACTGCATCCCGTTTCAGTGGTGCTCGTCGGCCATCTCCATTCCAAGTACCCCTTGCAGTGCAACTGTCGATGAATCATCCGAGAATATCGAGAAGAATGAGTAAGTCTTGTCGGTCTTGTCCCGAACTCCCGAGGCAGACGAGGTGTACGACGGCAGCGTGTACGTGCGTTGGTCGTGCGCACCAGCAGGGTCACGGGTTCCAAGATGACATACTTTTTGATTTGGGGGCCCTTGCTCGTCGATTATCGATTGCATTGCCTTAATTTATAGGTGAAGTGGAAGCCAATAATTTTATTGTAGGCTCTACATTACTGTTAACAATATGCTATACGCATATTTTAATAAAACTCATAGCCAATACTCACAGATCGCTTTTGCTTCTCCTCCAGATTCCAGAATTTAGGCCAAAGGAAATCAGCTAACCACACAGTGAAAAAACTCCCGAGTACCACAACTTGAGAAATTATTAGTTCATGTTTTAGTTTTATAGGACTCGGCCTAAACTTTCTTGGGCCGTGGTTGTTTCTGTAAGCTCAGGCAATTTCCAGGCCGTGGTTACTGAATCATGAAAATATCCTGCCCCTTCCTCCTGTGAAGATGAATTTTGCCCAATGTCACAGATGATGTCAGAGACATTCACTCTTATAGTTCCCATGGGGGGGGGGGGTTAAAATGAAAACAAAATTTTCCATTTTGAAATAGATCTGTTCTGTTTCTGAGAATTAGCAGGGGGCAGTTTTATCCGGTCAACTGGTAGGGATCCTGCCAGGGTGCCCGTGTCGTGCACTCCAACTTGGTAGAAACACCCGTTACCCAGCCCAACCAACCTTGGCGACAGTGCTCCGGTTTCGGTAGCCAGGCTGTTCAAATTTTTTCAGAAAGAAAAGAGTATATCAAAATGAAGAGGTTAGTGCCGTGGCATAGATATGGGGTACACTGAGAAATACATACACTGAGCGAAAGCCCTTCTCGCAGATAACTCCTCAACTGAAGCACTTCCAGTTACATCAATGTTACCAATTGGCAATGTGTACATTTCATTTTTGAACCAACAAAGAGTTGCAGAGCAGAAAAGTATCTTACGTCCAACAGTAGATACTGTTATTTTGAATCAGTCAAATTTTCAAAATATTGAAGTTTCAGAGGAAAAGAGAGAGAGTACTTGTTTTTCAATGTTCCAAAAGAGTTCGTCTCATCAACTTGCGGTACAGGGCTGGTATTCCACTAACAAAAGTGCGCGAGGTACGATCGCACTTGTACGATCGTTCTTATGGGAGTGCGCCCGTATCTCGTCATACTTTTCTAAGGGAATACCAGCCCAGGTGCCACCACAACCTAGTATGGTTAGTCATGTGTCTCCTCAACGTACCTCGGTGACGTCCTGCGTTTACTGGATCGAAAGGAGACCGTCACATCTCCTGACCTGACTTGAATACGTGTATAATGTCCCACCATCATCGGATTGCGATTGCTGTATCCCCTTACCCTGGGCCAGTTTCGTCCTACCTAGTTGATGTCCTGCCAAACTTAAGGACCGTCATGAATTGGTCCAACTAATACCATATGGCTTCTGCGCCGTTTGCAGGCGCATTTTAGAGACCCATCAGCTATGGCCCTGCCGTAAAGGGCGGTAGGCTGAAAGTGAAGGCTTCCCTGCTGGGGGGACCTCCTGGAGCCTTGGAAAGGGCCAAAGCCTCACCTAGCGACCAGTCTCGAACATCGTCGGGTGAATCCGTGTATTATACAAGTACAGGGTTTTTCAAAAGAAACGTCAGTGAAAACAAAGGTTGACAGCACTGCAAATGCCACAATGGCAACCCTGGTCCTTCTCCTACAAGGCTGTGCAGGTGATAATCTGATAATGCATTTAACCAAAAAATGGAGTTATATCAGACATGCTTGCGCCTGTCTGGCCGCCAATGGGCAACATTTTCAACATCAGTTGAAAAAATGTAACATAACGTTGCCAAAATAAAGGAGTTCTTTCAGTTTTTGTACATGGTGAATTTTTTTTTTTTTTTTCAGTGGGTCACTAACGTTTCTTCAGAAACATCCTGTACATTTTTTTTATACATAACTTTTTATTTGAAGCTGCCTTTGGGCATTTACAAGCACTTTTCTTATGGTGAGCACGAGGAAACTAAAGAAGATTTACAATTAAATTTCTTAGTCGTTTGAAAAAAGAAACAATATTGAGGGGTGAGGAAAGAAATAAATAAAAGTAGGCGTGTCTTCCCTCCACTACTTTAGATACCTTCGAGTAGTTTTAGCGCGGGACAGGGAGGGGAGCTCACACTTTTAGATTACATAATGCATGCGAATATAGCTAGAAGTCCTAATTACAACCTTAAAGCTAGACTAGATTATTGTGTCTGTCTTCAGTCAGTTAGTGTCTCAGTCTGCTGGGTTCTCCTATGTCTTTTTCGATTCCACGACCATTCCCTACAGCAGCTTCCATCTTCCTTCCCGACCCGCCACTCTGGCAACACACCCAAGACGGGAGGTTCGCACCAAATGGAGGGGCCGCCTCCATGGTCAAACGGTTACCACAAGAATTCTGTTTCAAGTTCTTTGTCGCTTCCTTGGAATTGGTAGGAGTGAGTGAGTCCAGTATCCGGTTCCAGGGAACGCTCACAGGTACCGAGGTGCCACTGGGCTTCCCCTTTCTTCTTCAACCTTTTTCACCCACTCCTGTCAGTGTCTCCTGTCTGCTCCTGCAGGGTCGATGTATTGATGGTGGGTAACGCCAACTTTCGGGCTCTTCATCAGTTAGGGGCCGGCCTGTTTCGGGCTCTTAGACTGACGGCTACCGGATCACCCTAATTCCCGCCAGTCAATGTTGGTGCACCGCCACCGGGAGCATCGGGTACGGGTCCTCCCTGATTCCCGGTGTTGGTGCCGGCGATGGCGTTACTCCTCGGAACCCGTGACTCTGGGTCGCGCAAACCCGATCAAGTACGTCACCTAATGTATAATTATTATCGTTGGTACGTAATAATCGAGTAGATATATTTATTCCGCGTACTCGGAGTTTAAGTGGGTACTCGGTACTCATAGCAGGCTCGATAGACGTCGAAACGGTTCGGCTGTTGTCGGATTTATTGGCGTGTTTTAATCGGATCGCGCAGTCTTTTTCGCCGCCGCTAGTCTTCACTACAGTCTACATTCTGCACTCGACTGTCGACAGCTCGATCTCGATCCACTCGCAGAAGATAATAACGTATAGGTATTTGAAAAACTGCGTTAAATCGACGTCTGTTTGGCAACACCGCCTCGGCCACGATCTAGACAATCGTTAATTGTTGAAGTTATTCGTCTTCAGGTGAAGTGATCATCAGAAAAAGAAGGAAGACGAGAATTTAAAAATGAAGACGATTTTAGAGGGCGGTTGCCGGAGACCATCTCGTTAATTAGACAGGTAGTACATTACGAGACGTATCGCGAGTGCGAGCGAAGTACAGCTCGTGTACAAGTTACGAGTAATTAACATTCGTGAAGTAAGTGCTACATGTATAGCATACATGTGCGTTATGCATGCTACATACTTAACTCGAGCGGGTACACCGTAATTCCGTAACCGTAACCGTAATCGTAAACCGCACAGTCATACGTAACGCAGACGATGAGACGTGTACCCGGCTTCCGTACTTGGTGTGCGACGGTGAACGGCGAGCGGCGAGCGGTGAACGGTGAGCGGTGAACGATGAACGATGCCTACTTACTCACTACCGTGGCATGTACGACAGAAACTTACAGCCGAGTTCGGAGTAGCTCGTATAGACGTACGACTACCATAATACAGGTAACGAGTTCATGGCTACCAGAGGCCAGGGAGACGAGACAGGCCATCAGGAAAATCAGTTTTGCAGACTACCGCTGTAACAGTGGTAGGCCAATATTCATTTCTCAATCCCTCGCCGCGGGAGGAAGTTGAAAAAGTAACTATCTTCATCATGATTGTCATTTTTCTCATTTTTCACTTCCATTATCCGCCAACTTTTTATTTTCTACCCCTCCCCGGCCTCCAAAAAAGAAGGTGGAAGGTGTAAAAGGGATATTAGTAGTAGAATAGCACAAGCTACAATTAGAAGTTTATCGAAATTTGCAGACGCGTCTGCAAATTGATGCACTTGCGAAACGTAGTACTCGAAGGCTAATACAAGGAACGTAATGCTCTCAGGCTTATACAAGGAGCGTTGCGAGTCGGAAGCGCCTCGTGCCTGAGCCTCGATTTATACGATTTACATTTCGTACAGTCAGCCAGCCAGCCAACCTAGCCAGCTCACCCAGCCAGCCCGTATAACGTAATTTTTGTGACGCTACGAGTTTTGTCATGCTCCAGAGTAACGCTTTTATCCGTTGCCTGCCAGACTATCTAGCCAAACAACCTTGCCGAGACATGTTTATATATTTTTAGATAAGACAAAGGGAAAATTCAAAATATTGGCAAGCTACCGTCTCCTTACGGATAAGACATAATAACAGATACCAGACTCATCGTTAAGACATAAGAAAAAACATGTCAAACCAAAGAATTGCAGGGACAGATTAGTCATCTTCTACTTCATTACTGAGATAAGACCTAAAGACAGACATGCTTCGAGTATAAATCTCCTGGTGGGATAGAAACCATGTTTCCTATGCTGGACCTGCAGAGTGCGCATTTCTGCCATGCAGATGCCCCCGGAGCTAATGAAAGCTTATGGCAATCAGTTTGTTTACAACGGGGCATTCCCATGACAGAAACGCAGGCATTACACGGTATAGCGTGCTCTACAGTTCCACGCTCTTATAATGTAAATAATCCGATTTCTATCTCTCCAGGAGATTTACACTCAAAGCAGACATGAGACTGTCAGGCTATGGCTGATAAAAGACATAATGACAGAGGAAGACATACGATAGGTATGAAAAGTCTACCCAATATAAATCTGACAACCACCTTCTCCTTCCCCACTGATATTACAGCAGTCTCATTTCCTACTGATACGACATAAAGACAAACGTAAAACTTTTCTATATATCGCTGATAAGACACAAAGGAAACAGTCCAGTCAGTCTGTCAGTCAGGTCTATATATTTTTGTTCTACCCGATATAAAACCACCTTCTCCTTCCCCACGGATATTATAGCAGTCTCATTTCCTACTGATAAGACATAAAGACAAACATAAAACTTGTCTATATGTCGCTGATAAGACGCAAAGTTATTTTATCAACGTTGCACGTGAAATTTTCACGCGTGGCGCGGGGAACGTCATGCGTGAAAACCTTACGCGTGAAAGAACGTTTTTTTGGTTTGGGTGCCAAAGTAAAGACATAAAAATGTCAAAAGTAATTTATTCAAACCAAAAACAAATCTGGAAATCAAATCAAGTCAGTCAGTCATTTATTATTATTATTCTCAGAGACGAAACTTGACTTTCAGTTGGAGGGGGAGGGGGGAGGGGGGAATTTGCCGACAGATATTTTTTGGAAACTAACATTTTTTAAAGTATAAAAATTTGCCAATTTTTCGATCAAAATATTTTTTTAATTGAAAAAAATAAATATAAATAAATAAATAAACAAACAAACAACGTTCTTATAAATGAAAAATTTAACTAAACAGTTTCAAAACTTGCCAACTGCCAAATTATTGGGGGTGTTTCACCCTCCCCCCTCATAGTTTCGTCCCTGCAAATGCAGATTGGAACTTTATCCCCCAAGTACTCACACTTTGGGAGGGTAAGCTGTAAGGATGTTAGGAGTACTTGAGAGGAATACACAACCTCCTTTACATATTGAGGTGGTCGTTATTTACTCTTAGTGATCTTTTTTTTTTTTTTTTTTGGATTTCCTCTGATTTGTCTCCTAAACTGGTTCCAATGAAATCAATAAAAAAAATAAAAAAGACTGAAGTTTCAGGTCGATCGGATTAGGGGAATCCGTGCCACAAGCTCCCTCTCGTTCTTATGGGAAAAACACTTGGAGCTTTGTTCCAGATATTCCCCAGGACCAAAGCCCGTAAATGAAACATTAGAACATTTGCTATCGGACTCACCTTGTGACATTGTGGAAAATAAGTCTTTTATTTTCAACTTTTAGATTTTAATAAAATGTTCAACTTTCTCAAATTTCAGGCTCTAGGTCGAACAGAGAATCTAGTAAAAACAGAATAGTCACTGAAATTCGAAATTCAACGTTTGCTACAGACTTTCGGATTTTCGAAATGTCTTCCACATTTCAGCTTTGTTTCAAATTTCAGATAACGTTCGATACTCAGCTTGAAACCTTCGGCTTTTGATTGACTAGTCTCTGACAGGAGTCCAGGGTACTCCATTTTCAAAAACGAAACTGAGTCAGTGAGTACAAGAAGGGCGTTTATATAAAAACAGCATTTCGAGAAAACGTGCTCCAAAGATTTCAAACATGATTTCACGGAATATCTGTGGCCGAATCGTACCAGAACAAATGTTATTAAGTTCCTGGGGACTGGAAACACTATTTCATTTCATCTGTGGAGCTCCAACAACTTCTCAGAGCTCCTGAAAAAAATATACTCATATGCCCTTTTTGCATTCAGTGCTATCGTATTCCACGGTTATCTGGGATCCATGTTAGAAGCTCTCTCGTGATTTCGTTCTCGTTTGTTCTTCCAACATCCGAGTACTGCAGGTTGATTATTTTCATTAAAAAAAGTTATAATTGACTTTACTTTTGCGTCAGCTGCAAAGGTGTTGGAAGAACGCAAAAATTATCTCGTTCCCGTTCTTGTTCGTTCTTCTCTAACTGCAAGGTTTTCGTCCATGCTCCTCGGTCTCCTTACCCTATTATTATTAACGTTCCCATTCTCGCTCTTGTTCCCAACCTGGTTCTGTTCCCAATCCCGTTTCCCATTCTCATTCTCAATCCCATCATGTTCTTGTTCGCGTTCTGAGAACAAGAACCGAGAACATGCCGTTTTTCTTCTCGTTCTTGTTCGTTCTTCCAACACTGCACCTCACTACAGACTACATCAAACTATTATGACTCGGAATGAAAGTGGCTGACACCTAGCGGCAGAGTTGAGAACCTATCTAGTTTGAGTAATCAAATTAATCACTTCCACAAGAACTGTACAGACGATGATCGATATTTTGAATTTTGAAAAATTTAGAGTTATTCGAGGGTAAATGCTCCCACACGTTAGTGTGTGTGCGTGTGTGCAGCGTCGCCAGCACTCTACATTTCATTCTACAATACATACATCCCAATAAGGGACAAAAATGCGAAATTTAGACTTCAGACTGCGAGCGAGCACGAGCCAGACATCGAGTCTACGAGACTATTCAACAAACAATCATCCTCGATTCTATTGTTCGTCTCTTGTTTCCCGTAGTTCCCCAACAGACTGGAGAAAAAAAGCAAAAATCTGTTCTCAATAGTTGGCATTGTTGGTTTGGCACTTTCTGAAGTGCTCGGCACCCGTGTACATAATACAGGTAAGTCGAATTTTGGGTACTTCGGTCTGGCATTATACACTGACCAGACGAAAAATGACCATTAGACGAACACTGACTGCAAACGAAGCGATTCGATTGTCTGCTCTTACAATTATTAGAATTCTTTCACAAATGGAATTCGAAAATGCGAAAGTGAAGGTGTGTGTGTCGGCAAGTAAGATGGCGTGTGTTACCATCTCACTATCACAACCCCAATTCAAAGAGCAAGGAAAATGTGGAATAAACTCGAAGTAGCCTTCTTGCACATTTCCGGCGACGTGTCTACAAATCTAGACAAGACTATCAGGGAGTGTCTGGAGTGTGTTTCAAATCGTCCTCCGTCCACATAATGCGATAAGAAACTAAGGAAAAGAGCACAAATGATCGATGATCGTTCGTTATGCCCTTTACTGAAAGAGAGGGAGGTGAAGTGAGGAAGGAAGAAAGTACACACACACTCCAGACAGGTATATGTGCGGCTAACCTGGCGATGCAGCCGATTTTCGCACCTGCTCGTTACCAGCAGGAGTGCAGCAGTTTCTCCAGTTGATGTCTAACGTACACAAAGGACAGAATAGGAAAACATAATTGTTTCTGAAATCGAAATTTGAAACACCAACTCTGTAAGCGAACATTCATCTTGAAGATCAGACTCTGATACCTACACGATGCAAGGTAATTTTCAGTCTACACTTTTTTCATTTTCTTTTCCTTCTTCTTTATTTGTTGGTTGGTTAGTACACATAATCAAAACGGCCCGGAACTCTTCACTCATCTCAATTGGCTATTTTTTTATTATTAACACTGAATCCACATTCGAGTAAAAAAGGGGACAAATGTCTAAAGAGGTGTCGGGGGGGGGGGGAGAAATAAAGCTACGAACACAAGAATGAATCCACAAAACGATCGAAAAAATGAAAGAAAAGAAGGAAACAATGAAGAAATATAGAAAATAGCGAGCAAGCAGGCAAACAAAAAAGAACGCAGGCGAGAACGAAAGAAAGAAACCTCCTACAACATGCACTGGTCTTGAACAAGAGTAAAAGAGACTTCAACAATCCCAAACAGACGGGGTGTCTGATTCAAAAGGTCTGGAAGAATGATCAGTGGCGCCTGCAGGGGGTATAGGTGTGACAAATGCTATACCCGTCGAAGTGGATTTCAAATATCGGGAGCTGGTGTCACATATGACCAGAAAAAATTCTAGAATAACAAGTCGGAAAAAAAACACGAAGAAATTGAGTTACAATGGCATAAATTCTGCGGTGTATACAAAGGCTTCTCTCACTTCTGTATCCCTTATAAAACGAAGTTACCCAATTATCAAACGAAGTTACACAATTATCCATCCTGAACCATTCTCGAAGACCGAAACGCTTATGGCAACGTACCGCATAATTGTTGTCAATGGACTGTAATCTGTATTTCCCAACATCTACACAAAGTTTAAGAATGACGTCATGCTTTCAGTAACTAGGGTGTCCAGGGCCAGATTTAGGGGGGCCCAGGGGGCCCCGGGCCCGCACAAATTGGGGGCCCGCACATCCTATACTAATTCCGTAAAGCTGATGATGGATGTTATTGAATAGCTCTTAAAAAAAAAAACCTAATAATAATGACGATGATGACGATATTAATAATAATAATGAAAATGATCATCAATGTTGCTAAAAAAAATTTTTTGGGGGCCCACAGAAAATTTGGGCCCCGGGCCTGCAAGTGCCTAAATCAGGCCCTGAGGGTGTCGACCGAAAGGTCGTTCTCAAAACTCACGATGCTGCACCAACGCCTTAATGACTTGAAGCTCATTTTAATTGAACATGATTTAGTCATAGATTAAGATAAGGTCATAAAAATTTTTGCAAACGAAGATCGATTCAGGAAACTTCGCATGGTCCAATTTTACCTTTACCCAAAAATTATGAAATATTCCCAATTACTGTATACTAATTTCGCTGGCAGTCACTGGTATTTTCCAGGCTTTTGTGTAGCCTAAGAGCCTAAATCAGAGATATTGTTCGAAGTAAATGATAACTAACACGTTTATATCTGAATTGAAAAGAAATTATTACAATTATGTTCAGAGTTGAGAGGTTAGGTATAAGTTTTTCTCAACAATTCTGCTACGTCTTTTTTCGTGATTTCGTATTATAGAGAACGGAGAAATACTCATCAAAATCTGCTTATCTCTTAGGTACTAAATGAGATTTATATTTGACTTTCGGCATTCTCTTTTCTTACATCTGCGAGCTTTTTCCAGTCAGGCAGTACAGGTGCGTATCCAGCGAAGATGGAAGGCCTCCAAAATATTTGAAAAATTCCACGCTTAAATTTATCGAAAATTCTAAAATGTTTCGTTCCCTTCGCTCATAATAGGGTTTTATACTCTGTCTGTGATGTTCCCTGGAAAAAATTTCTAGATACGCGCTTGGAGCAGGATTTAATACGAGTGTAGCCATGGAAGGTGAGGAGGTGGGTTCTATTCTCTAGAGGGTAGGGTTTGCTACACCTATCTAAAATCCTGTACACACAACTGAGAATAATAATTATCTTCAATAGATCGTGACGTCTCGAACTAATCTAGACGTATAAGGGCCTTGAAAAGTCCTTAATTTGAAGACTGCAAATCTCTTCCGGTTTTCATTGTAGGACAACACATTAAAATACACCTTTGGAAGTTCTCTTATATGCATTATGCTTTTTGCAGAAATCCAGACCTCCCCTGACTTTGCCAGAATTGGGCACCCTGTAGAAGTATCACTTTTAAAGTAACATTTCACATTTCGACGTCTTCCCCAGCTGACTGGAAAATCTATTGCCCCCCTCCAAAAAAGTTGTCTCTCCTAATACACGAAGTTGGTTTACGTCCAGCAACAACCTACAAGCCGTATGTCACAACGCACGATACGAGAACACCATTTTTTCATCTCGGTCGAGTCTTTCCACACTGAGCTTTTTTTCCGGAAAAGCGAAGCCACACAAGAACGGATAGTAGCCCGTTGTGTTTTGGACTGAGTGGAAGCCTGGAAGCGCGCGTGTCGTAGAAACGGCCACGCGGCACACGAAAAAACAGAACACGAACTTGCAACTTGGTCGAAGACGGCGCGTTCTCGTTCGCGAAGACTGGAGACTGGCGTTCTTGTTTGCGTGCGCACGTGAGAAGGGAATGCCCAAAAGAAGAAAACGTAAACAGAAATTGCCCAGCCAACGAGTGCAGAAGGAAGCAAGAACGCGAGAAAGAAAGAAAGAAAGAAACAACAAGGGGAAAAATGAAAGAAGAAAAAGAAAGAGAGCAAAACAATCGCCAGCTAGGCCACGATGGGACGAGACGGCGGGGAGAGTGAAGCAGCAGGCAGCAGGTTGCTTGTAACCTAAAAGGCCGAATTGCTGAATGATACACGTCGACCAGCTAGACCGGCATGGGCATGGTAGACTGTGCATTGGCGCCAGGATGTTTAAGCAGTGGGTAGTCGGCGAAGGGAATCGAAACGGAAGGGTAATCTTGCTCGGAGAACGGGAGATTCCTACTACCTTCAGCTTTAGCTCGATCAACAAACTTATACTCATTTCTGTTGCACTGCGCACCCGCTCCGACCCCGTCCTCCTCATCGCCACCAGCGTCACCAACGCCACCGCTGCTGCTGCTGCCATCACCGCTGTTGCCATCGCCGAGCTGTATGCCGACACTCGCGGAATATTGTATACTCGATACATCGTATCCTATCGCATCGCCTACTTCATCCGAGATCCGGTGGTAATGGGTACATCGGCTCAGTTCTACAGGATGTAGAGTAAAGGCTGGTCTTTTTGAATTTAATTTCGTGTTTCATGCTGACGACCATCTACTTGCCTGGTAACTGGTTCAGAATAAGGCGGAAGGTTAGATACAAGAAAATGCGTCGTTTCACCCCTGTACTGGGGGCTGCAGCAGAGGTCCGGCCCGAGTAGTGTTTCAGTAATAATGAGACAGGTTACTTCCGACCCAATCTTCCTCCGATAACGGGTGAACTGCGTCCTGACGGTTTCAGAATGACTAATGAATAGCCGAGGTCTAAGGGAACCAAATGAGCTAGAGTGACCAGACGTCCCAAAATTCCGGGATTGTCCCTAAATTTGAGGGCAATTTTTGCGTCCCGAAATAAGGTCTTCGGGATACTCGATTATATCCCGAAATCGAAAAATGACGAATGATTATACCAATTTTCACAAATTATTGAAAAAAGACCGAAGAAACTGCTGGTAATGTTAATGTACTAAAAATGTTACGAGTACATCTTAATTCTTAATGATATATGCATGGTCAAAGGTTAATATGTTCAAAAGTGATGAAAATTACTCACCGTTTTAAACCCTGTAAAATGACACCCATGTTGCCATGTTCATTTTGACTATTTTGAGACAAGTGGTAAAAACTTCCCCAAAAAAATTTTTGTCCCGGAATTTTAATTTTCAAATCTGGTCACCCTATATGAGCGGAGAGGGGGGGAGGGAGAGAGAGAGAGAGAGAGAGAGAGAGAGAGAGAGAGAGGAGGGCACGTGGACATTCACCCCACTTGTGTAACCGGACGTCCAGTCAATCAAAGGCGAAACTTAACTTTCTGTTTGGGGGGGGGGGGAGGAAAATTTGCCGACAATTATTTTTTGAAAACTAAAAATTTGCCGACTAATATTTTATTTTAACTAAAAATTCGCCGACAAAATATTTTAAAAATTTGAAAATTTGCCGATTTTTCAATCAAAATATGTATTTCTTAATTTAAAAAAAAATAATAATGATAATAATAATAAAACAGAAGCAAAATATGGGTCCGGGGGACTGATTTCAGAAGACGTCCTAGTACCCTCAAAAAAGGTCTGCTTTTTACTCTTTATTTTTTTCCCCCCTTTTTTCGTTCCTCTTTTTACATTATTTTTGAAGCGCCTTTTTTATAGTGAGCGGCTTGAGACATTCTCCTTCCTCGGCCCTAGTGCAAACATACACCATCCGAGAGGTTTCTTGGATTCATTTAATACTATGATAATAAGACTCTTTTGACCCATCAAGACCTCCTCCTCCAACTTATGTAAAACTTTTAGGAATCTTTCAGACTTCTCTGAGACTTCAAGGATCTGCTGAATTCGTTCAAGACTTTTTCAGGCTTCATTAAAACATTATACCTTAGAAAATAAAAAATTCAAATGAACAGTTTCAAAATTTTCCGACTGTCAAATTATTAAGGGGTTCTCACCACCACCCCACCCCGCCCCAACCGAATAGTTTCGTCCTTACAAATGCAGATTGGAACCTTATCCCCCAAGCACTCACATTTACGCACATGAGCATACCCTAGTCTGGGAGGGTAAGCTGGAAGGATATTAGGAATACTTGAGAGGAACACAAAACTTCCTTTACACATTAAGGTGGTTGTTATTTACTCTCGGTGATCTTTTTTTTTTCTGAATTTCTTCTGATTCGTCTCCTAAATTGGTTCCAATGAAATCAATAATAAAAAAATATATTAAGGAAAAAAAAAAAAAAAACAAAAAAAAAACTAAACCTACAAAAAGTTTTTAGGTCGATCGGATTTTGGGGAATTCCGTGCTACAAGCTCCCTTGCGTTCTTATGGGAAAAACACATGGAGTTTTGACTTTTGTTCCAGACTAAATTTCCCTCCTATTCCTATATTCACCAGGACCAAAGCGCGTAAATTAAATAACAGAACACTCGCGATCGGATTCAGCTTGTGACATTAGAAAATAAGTCTTTTGCTTTCAACTTTTAGACAGCCCCGTAGCCATGGGGGGCAAGCTGGGGCTGAGCCCACTCTAAAGGTATCTTGAGCCCTCCCTAGGCAGAGATACCACAATTCTAAACAATCATCATTACGCCAGGCCCGTAGCCAGAGTGGTGCTAGTGGGTCCTGAGCAGCCACTAACGCTCACCAGAGCCTCCCCTGGCCAAATTTCATGAATAAAAATAAAGAATTCCTTCCATTTTTCTCGCTAGTTTTGTTCAAAATTTTTTGTTCCACTACATTTTAACGTTTATAAACTTGTCAACACTGATTTTGCTTTGAAAGATAGAAGAATCGTATGTTTGCCGTACTTTATATGTGACGTGTCCCAAGAAAAGGGCCCGAATGTCCATCCAGCAGTTTCAGACGCACAGACCTTTTTCTTGTGTCCCATTACAATATTCACAAGCACAGTGGTAGGCTCGCGATCCAGTTCACATTGAATATCGATAGCTAAATGCCTGAATGGCTGTTTGAGAACTTATAAGTCCACAGAAATAGTGTTTTTTTACGGATACTTTCAAAAGTTCGAAAATTTGGTCGTTCTAAGGGTTAATTTTTTTCACACAATCTATTCAATTTTGTTTTCAATGGGTTATCGGTAAGTTGAATCACCAGTTTTGATTATGAATTTTGAGATCAAATTCAATCAGTGGCGTAGCCAGGATTTTCCCGGGGGGGGGGGGGGGGCATAGTAAGATTTTCAAGGAAGACAAAGTCGAAAATAGAAGTATTTTTTTTAAATCGCCGATATTAGAGGACTATTGTATGAAAATGAAAGTAAGATTACTACTCGAGCGAAAAATTGCTCATTTCTGCATATTTTACATTCTATTTCAGGTGCCTTGGGGGTAGGGCATTCGCCCCCTTTGCCCCCCTGGCTATACCACTGCCTCGGAGAACTTTTCACATTATATAATATGTCTATCCTCAAGCCCCCCCCCCTGGTAAACAGTCAGCACAACCTACCGCAGATGGCTGGCTACGGGCCTGCTTTCAAATGTTAATACTCAGCTTGAAACCTTCGGCTTTTGACTGACTAGTCTCTGGCACGAGTCCCTGGTACTCCATTTTCAGAGACGAAATTTGACTTTCAGTTTGGGGAGGCGAAGAGGAAAAATTTGCCGACAAATATTTTTTGAAAACTAAAAATTCGCCCGACAAAATCTCTTGAAAATTAAAAATTTGCCCATTTTTAATCGAATTTTTTTAACAGAAGAAAAGAATAAACGAAACATTCATAAAACATGAAAAATTCAAATGAATAGTTTCAAAATTTGCCGACTGCCAAATTATTGAGTTTCGCCCCTGCAGTCAATCCAACAACAGTCGCCAACACAACCAACCAGAACTTGAGGTAACAGAGCCATATTTGAATCGGTTAGAACCAAAAGGGGTCAAGTCCACTTTTATCGTTTTTTCTTTTTTCACGGATTATGGGGTATCAGGGTTGGGCAGGATTTAAAATCCAAAGTATCTCAAAATCCGGATTTTGGATTTAAATCCACTCATACTGAAGATTTTGAATTTCAGATTTGAAATCCGTTTTATAACAGATTTCGGATATTTGATTTGAAATCCTTTTTTCCCTCAAAATCCTTTATTTTAAAATCCAAGTCATCTGAGTAACTGTTCAAGTGTTCAGGCATCACGCTATTGCATAGTCATAACAAAGAGATGTAGCGGTGTGGTTGCGTCATTCAGACCTCTCAGCGCTAGTGTCGCGTTTTGGAGAATGTACTGATAAGAAACGAATGAGGGTTCAATGGGCGATTTTACTTTGGAGTATAAGGAGAATCGTAGTATGGACAAGCAATGCCAACGTTATTTAGAATAAAAAATACGAGTATGTTTGCTGAACTTGCATCAGAACCTTTAAAATATAGTAATTTTTTGTTGCCCCATCTTATAACTTCGTTTCAATCTCAATTTTCAAAATATTTGGAATTTAGTCCTGAAGTGAGTGATGCGATTCTCGCAGCTTGTTTTCATCCAAAACATAAATTATTATGGGTGCCTGGGGATCGTCGAGATTACGTTCAAACATTATGTAACAACAAGGTACTCCAATTGCAAGTAGACGAGACTTCATCTTCAGCTACAAACGATAGTGAAGATGACGACGATGATGATTTTTATTCCTACAGAGCACAAGAACAAATGAAAAAATCTAATAACAGGCTGAATTTGGAATTGGCTACATTTTTCGAATAAAATAAATAAAAAATAAAAATAAAAAAGAGAGAAAATAAGATATGCTACATGAATTTCCCCATATAAAAAAATTATTAATTGAATACAACACAACTTTGGGTTCTTCGGCGCCCGTTGAGCGCTTATTTTCATTTTGTAAGTTAATAATGACATCGCAACGCTCTACGACAAAAATTTTGTAGCTTTAATTTTTTTGAAGGGTAACGAAAAATTTACAAGTAACGTGACATATAGAATAGTGAAATACACAATAGCGAATTAGCGATAAAATAGTACCTATTTTGTTTCTTCTTAATTTTATCCATTTTCCATTAACATTTGTAACTTTAATTTTACAATAAAATCGTTTCAAAGCTTAGAATATACTCGTAGAATTCATATGATTGAACTGTGGCAGACATTTTCAGTATTAATTCAGGGTGTCTACTGGGTCCAGATTTTCTAATTCCTTGACTTTTCCTTGACCTTTTCTCACTTTTTCCATAACCGTTTTACACACATACAAATATAATCGTGTTCGTAGAACCTTACCAAGGTGGGGGGGGGGGCTCACAATAAATGGAAACACTAAAAAATACTATGAAAAAGGATATTACGTAATTATCTGAAAATATTTACGTTACTTTAAATTTACTTGTAATTTAAAAAAAAAAAAATCGTGATAGTAATTTTGAGGAAATGTAAATGAAAAATTTATGACTTTTCATGACCACTATCCGACATACTTGACTTTTCTTTTACTTCCTTGACTTTCTTTGACCACTCCCCAAAATACTTGACTTTTCCTTGACTTCCTTGACCGTTAGGCACCCTGTAATTATTTTCTTTACAAACTTGATATTTTCACAAAAATGAATATATCTGGAAAAAACAAGGAAAAAACAGAAGCAGCAACAATCAACCATATGGGGTAAAATTGCAAAAATGTGACAAATCAATGTTCAAGGTGTCTACAAGAATAAAAAAATATAAATTCCTGACTTTTTCCAAACTTTTTTTGTCTCTTCTTTAAACCTTTACAGTATAGACAGTACATGTATATTTATGTTTATACTACTGGACGAGACGCTATGGTTAAAATGAACTAAAATTTGAAGTTGATTGTGTTCACAGATATACATATAGAGTGCTGAAGTAAAATTAAACGACGAAAACATTTTTCCGTGAGTTCATTCTTTATTTATTTCCAAACTTCTTAAAAATATTGTTGAATTTCCTGACTATTTACAAACATCCTGACCTACTTTTCAAATTCCTGACTTTTTCCAAACTTACAAATTTCCCAAACCTGTAGACACCTTGTTTATTGGGATTTTGGATTTTAAATCGGATTTAAATCCACTCACACCAAGGTTTCTGGATTTTGGATTTGAAATCCTTTCGAGCCGGATTTTACCCAACCCTGCTCATGAAGTATAGCAAATCTGCTGGTGTGGTCGAAATTTCGTGAGACAGCTGGGAAAGTACTTTTTGGCAACATCGCTTCCTGTGAATTTTGTTCAAAAAATGGGGGTTTCCCAGAAATTATTCAAAAATGGTGTATTTTGGCGTAAAAAAATAGAAATAAATAAAAAATTCCGGCCTATCCCCCTCTTTTCGCATTTTCATACCTAAAAAGTGCTATTTTAAAAAACGAAATCGCAATTTTCCAATACAGCTTCAGAACTTTTTTTCTTACAAGCTGGGATTTTGCTCGATTGAAATGGGACACTAAAGTGACCTCTTTATGTCTGGCTACAAAAGAGGGGGGGGGGCCATTTCGAGCTGTAAAACTGCAAAAAAAAATCGTTCAGAACCAAAATGGGTCAAGTCCAAAAACTGTGAGCCCTTCCCAGCTTCGGCCCATCACAATTTTATTCGACGGGACCGGGCTTAAAAAAGTTGTCTCTTGTGACTCTCCACGACCCTGAAGGACGTATTCCACGATTTTCAAATTTTCGAATAACACAGTTTTTTTTCGCTTCCTGAAAAAAACGATTTCTGGACTTAACCCCTTTTGGTTCCAACCGATTTATTTAAAATTCACAAACAAAGCAATCAATCAAAACTTTATTGAGAACGATATTAGTTTACAATGATATGTAGCCTCCAAGGTCGCACCTTCAGAGACGTACCAAAGACTTTTTTCTGAAGGGGGTGCAGGGAACTGTGAAAGGGGGAATATTAAACTGCAAGAAAGGTAAAAGGCGTTTGAACGAAAAGTCGAAGCACGAAATAATAATTCAAAATAACGAAATTGTCAGTAGAGGTAACAAAAACCACCTTGCACGAAATGTTTAATCTTTTTGAACGAAAAAAGAAGAACTACGACGAATTGTACGATAGACATGATGCCAGACAAACACAGAAATTGATAAGAAAGCGAGGCGTGAAGCACCAGAAACAACCTCTCCTTTTTGATCTAAGAAGCAATTCATACTGTAAACTAATTTTTCAAATTGTAAGAGTTTAACTTATTGGTCTGTAATTCCCAATAAGGTGTCTATTTCCTTTTTTATATAGAGAATCAGGGGCGAAGCCATGGAGGGAGGGGAGGGGACAAGCGCCCCCCCCCCAAAAAAAAAACTGTAAGCTTCAGTTGGCAATTTTATAAACTATGTTGGCAAAATTAAATTTGGAATCTATGTATGCAGGATGAGAAATAAGCAGAAAAATTTTATTTTCAACTGCCCTTTTCCCCATCACAATGTCGTAGCCGACAGCCATCCATCTACTCCAAAATAAAATTCCTACCTATTTGTTATCATTTGACTACCACTGAAAATAATCTAACTACGTCCTGCTCTTTACGATTGTTTCTAGTCACATTTTGCACAGGGCTACTGGTTTTCAGAAAATGTCTAGCCGGAAGTTGTATTCATCTTATTGGATATTACGGCAACTTTGGCAAGACAAGGTTTAGCTTTTCGAGAAGGTGGAAATGATGACAATGGAAATTTTCGACAGACGGAACAATTATTCCGCCGACATAACTCTATCTTGGATAAATGGTTCAATAATGTCAAACGAATCAAACGATGAAATGCTAGGAAACTTAATTAAAGGCAATTTAATTTTAGTTGTAGATCACCAATCAAATGCAGTGTGATATGGCTGGATTATTTTAGTATAACTTTTACCAACTTCACATGTACCAATTCAACGGGTCTGCTAGATAGCTATGACCAGCTAACGAGGAACGACTAAACAACACAACCACACGCAGACACACACGAGCGTAGGAAGACGACAATAATTATTTTTAAAGCAGTTTATAATTCGAGATGACCGAGCATTCGTGACGTCAGTATATCGAAGGTTTTTCGTCAATTTCGTTCGAAATACCCGATTTTATTTTTAAAACCGACGACGCGACGACTATCGTAAGGTCGCTTCTCCGTGGTTCGAAGAAAGTGAAAAACGGTGTGAAAATAAATAAACAATACAAAATGCCCCCTCTGCATGTACAGGCCCGCAGAACAGAGGGGGCAAAGGGGGCAGTTTGTCTCGGGTCCTAGATTTTCCAATAGGCCCGAAGTGCCCTGAAGAATGTCTTGAAGATCGTTTCCCGTTGACCTACTCCCCACTACCCTTTTTTATGCATTTCTCCCCGTGAGGGGCGTTAAGTAAGGCCTGTCAGAACCGACTCCACTTCAACGCGAATTCGCTCGCTCTGGCAAATCATGTGCTGCGTGTGTATGTGTGTATAGAGGGGGGGGGGGGCTCAACAAATTTTACCCATCTTTCCAAATAACAACATCGAGTGAGTAATACCGTGATAAGTAATACAAATGATATTTTTCAGAAAGTAGAAAGAGAAAAAAATAATCTTGTTTACTTGGACGCATGACCTTCTGCACTACAATCAACGCTCTAATCACTACACCATAAAGCCGTACAAACATTTAAGTGAAAGTTAGCCATACACGAAGAACTAGTGCGATTGATTAACGTGTAGCGCTAAACGAATAATTTTAGTAAAAATTAGTACCCTCTGGAGCACTCTCACCATATGAATCTAAAAATTATTTTCTGTCTAAATGTAGGTTTTAAAGGTTCCAGAGCTCATTTTAATGGTTATTTCCCCATCCCCTACGCTATTCAGACGTCAAGAGGGCTAATTCCAGTTACTCTAAATTTCCTTAATTTCCAAATTCGTTACGTTATTAGTAAGGTGTTTCCGAGTTCCTACATCTGGTTCTAGGTACCTTTCTCTTCGTCCCTCACCCTTCAAGTTCCACAGGGGGCTATTCTGTAATTACTCCAATTTTCACAATGCTTATAGTAAATACAGGATTATACGGCTTGCTAACATGAAACTGAAAAAGGTGTATCTTACACAAAACATTAATAATAAACAAAACCGCAATAAAAATATGCATTCAAGTTTTGCTCTCCGTAATCACTTTGGCTTCAAGAATCTCAAATTCCAAAAATCAATGTTAATTCCCATAATAACTTCTTCCCCTTACAGAAAGGTTCAACCTTCCCGATTCTTCTCAAATTTTGCAAAAATATGTTTTTAAGGTGTCGTCCTTGAAAAAAGAAATCAAAAGTTGAAAATAAAGACTACAGAGTGTTTACAGAAATTAAAAAGTAAAAATGAAATACTTTTTCAGGACCCTTTGCAGGACTGTAGCCGGAATATTTTCCATATTTTCCCGGAGTGTGCAAACCTGTTTTTTGTTTCCAATTGTTTTATCCCCTTTACACCTTCCTAATTTTTGCTCCCCCACTTCCACTATCCTTGCGAATATAGATCCTGCGCTACACTTTTTAATGACCAATCATAGGAGTCGCAAAAATTTCATTTCTGAGTATTGGAAACACATTTATCATAAATGTTATTATTATTATTATTATTTTTATTATTATTGAAAATTCTAATCTTTTACAACGAACATTGATTTTAGAGGGGTGTGGTTTTAAAAATATGTATTAACAAAAATGAAGGACTTTCAACCTTTTTTTTTTTTTAATTTCCGCACTTTCCAGGATTCTCAGGACTTACTTTCAAAATTCAGGACTTTCCAGCACCTGAAGACACCGTGGACTACCCTAGCGTGTACTAATTATTGTTACCTACTAGAAGAGGGAGGAAAATATATTAGCCCTTCATGGTCCGTGTAACAAGTAGCATCCTAAATCGAGAGCTATGCATGAAACTACCTTGTTCGAATTCATTGTGATACAATTTCTCAACTTTCAAGAAAGTTCAACCCTGCAAATATTGATTCTAGTTCTACGAACAATATTAAATTAAAGGAATGATACTGACTGAATTCAGAGATACACGAGGTAGAAATCCTTAAAGTTTCTAATAAATTTATCAATAAACGTGAAAAACGAATAAAAAGTACTTGGAGTTCAGGTCTTTCAAGACCAGGGTAGAAGAAATATCCATATTCTAAAGTTGATACACGAATTACGAACTGGTAAGTATGGTACTCACAATATATAAATTCTAGGATGCCGAACATTGGTCAAAGGTAACTTACCTGAAACAAAAACCAAAATACTCAAATTAAACTTAATTGGTAACAAATACGATTAATTCAAAATTAAATTACAGGCCGCTAACGGCAAGAAAGCAATATTTAATACAGAATCATGATGAGCCTGTTTAAAAGAGAGCTTCCAGAAATATAGATTCAGTGACTTTAATTACCATATTATTGACGTAGTATTATGTCCTCGAATTAATATTATTTAATGCTGTCCCTTTCCTAACAAAGCCTGAAAGGTCGGAAGGACGTTGAAAAGAGCCCCAGAAATAAATTCAGCAACCCATGAAACCCTATTTTCAATAGGGCAATGTAAAAATCGAAGTAACTAATCGCGAAATAGCCCCTGCGGAGCACGAAGGGTTGAGGGGACAGGAGAAAGAACCCTAAGAGCTCATAAAGCCCTACCAACAACGCAAAAAACGTGGAAATTGGAAAAATTAGACTTTAATATTAAAGAGGAGTTGAGGAGTGGAGAGAAACTTCAAAGGTGGAGGGAAGAGAGAAACTGCCCTTTGAAACGGATTCAGTGGCCTAACAAAAATTGCTATCGTCGTACAGAACTAGGAAATCAGGGACACTGCGAGTACCTGGAGATCTCTCTGCAGAACCTGAAGAATTAAGGGAAGGGGAGAAAGAACTTCTGAAATCGATTTAGTAACCCAAGAAACTCTACTATCGCAGTAAAGAACTCGGAAGTTGAGGGAAATTAGGAGCCTGAAGGGTTAGGGACACCTGCTTTTCATAGCTCATTCCTGACCTTCCTTTCCAGTTCTTTCCCTCGACCATTCCCTCTAGCAATAATGACAATATCTCTGGATGTCTTATATTATGTTCCATCATTTTAACTCGTCTCTTTATGATTATATTCCAAATGTCTCTTTTCCCTCCTATTCGCCTCAATACTTCCTCATTCCTGATATTTTCTGACCATTGGGTTTTCAACATTCTCCGATAACTCCACATTTCAAATGTTACTATCATTTTTTTCTTTCATGTGTTCCTAAGGTGCAAGCAGGGGCGTAGCTACGGGGGGGGGATGTAGACCCCCAAATTAAAATTTATTCTGGTAATAGTAAGTATTACACCTGTAATGTTGTAAAAGTGAAACGACCCCCCCCCCCTTCATACCTAGTCTGGCTACGCAATTGTGTCCAAGTCTCACATCCATACAATGCTACAGTCCAAATATACCTATGTCTTCCTTTTAAATCTATACTGGCCCTAAAGCATGTCTGTTGGGGGGGGGGAGACTGTCTTAGCTTGTCCATTCTACTCTTTATTTTGGTTTTACTTCTACCGACTTGCGTTGTCAGACTATCTAAGTGTTTAAATTCGTTTACCTCCTTTCTTTTTTCACCTCCCGTTTCCATATTTATTGGATTTTGTTTCCATCTACTGACTACAATCACTCATGTTTTATTTTTATTCATCTTCATTTTATACTTCATTTTCAATTTTTCATCCAATTTTTTCAATATTCTCTTCAGTTCTTCTTTACTTCTTTCCACTGTTGCAATGTCACCTGCAAACCTCACTATTCCAACCGTTTTCCCTAGTATAATCACATCTGATTTCCTTTCATTCATTTCTTCAATTACGTTTTCTATAACTATGTCAAACAGACTGGTGACAAACAGCTACCTAGTCTCACTCCTTCTTGAATTTTCGCTTCTCCCACTTCATCCTCTATTTGTATTTGAGCCTTTTGATCTTTATAAATTTCATATTACTCTTCTTCCCTCATACTTCAATTCTATCGTTTTTAATATTTGAAACTTTTTCAACCATTCAACACTATCAACAGCTTCTTCTAAATTTACAAATGCTACATATGTATCACTTATCCGGGAGCCGATATTGACAGACAGTGATCATAACTTGGTAGTAATGAAATGCAGGCTGAAATTGAAGAAACTAGGTAGAAAAGAAGAAATAAAAAGACGGAATTTGAAAAAGTTGGAAAATATTAATACTAGAGAGAAATATCAAGAGGATATTGTATTAGAATTATAGGCTGAAAGAACATAGGAAAATACCAGTGTGGAGGAAGAGTGGGGTGAAATAAAGAAGGGAATATTAAAGTCGGCAGAAGAAAACCTGGGTAAAACTAAGAGAGAAGAAAAGAAACCATGGATGAAGAGAAAATCCTCAGAAAGATGGATGAACAAAGAAAATATAAGAATGCAAAAGATAGGGAAGGTAGATTAGCTTATCAACGGTTAAGGAAAAATAAAGAAAAAGTGTAAAAAGGCAAAGGAGGCATGGATGAAAGAACAAAGTGATAAAATAGAAGAGTTTATGAATAAAGGACAAATAGACTTGGCCTATAGAACAATAAAAATGGAGTTTGGAGAAAAAAGGAAGAAAGCAAGTAATATAACAAAGAAGGAGGGAGAGCCTATCTACACAGCTGAAGGAAAAATGAAAAGGTCAGTAGAGTATGCAGAAGGCCTAATTAGTAATAACGGAGATGAAGAGATAAGAATGGAGAGGGAGAAAAATATGGAAGAAGATGCGAGGGAAGCCTCAAGTTTAACAGGTGAATTTGACAAAGCATTGAGAGATTTACAGAAACGGAAAGCTCCAGGAGGGCATGAAATACCACCTGAATTATTACAGAACTTAGGAGAATATACATATACTTCATAAATTGTACAAATTAGTATGTTATATTTATGATAAAGGGGAAATGCCAAACGACTTTAAAAATAATGCTATTGTAACTATCCCAAAAAAAGCAGGAGCAGATTGGGAGACTCAAAAAGGGCCAGGATACATAATATATTATGGCATTCGTTGATATTAAAAAAGCTTTTGACAAAGTTAAATGGGATAAAATGTTTGATATTCTAAAAAATATAGGAATAAAATTTAAAGAAAGACAAGTTATTTTAAGCTTATATAAAGGACAGAAGCCACATTAAGAACAGACGGAGAGAAAGGGGAGGCTAATATAGAAGGTGTAAGGCAGGGGTGCTCCTTATCTCCAATATTATTTAATAAGTAAATAGAGTGGGTCATGAAAGAAATAAAAGAAAGATTTGAAGCAGGTGTCACTATACATGGAGAGCGAATAAAAATGCTCAGGTTTGCAGATGATACTGTCTTATTAGCTGAAACGAGTATTGATTTGAAAAACATTTTAAATGGAATGGAGGAAATTTTGGGTATAGAATATCGTATAAGAATAAATAAAACTAAAACTAAAGTAATGGTATGTAATCGATGTGAACATGATAACTTAAATATAAATATTGGATAGAAAAAGACTGAGGAAGTAAGCGATTTTGCTATCTAAGGAGTAAAATAACAAAAGATGGAAGGAGTAAAAGGGATATTAGTAGAAGAATAGCACAAACCAAATTAGCATTTTATGCTAAAAAATATTTTCAAATCAAAAATAAATCTGGAAATCAAAAAATTGTTCTTGAAAACTTATATTTGGAGTGTAGCCTTGTATGGATGTGAAACGTGGACCATAGGAAAACCGGAGAAGAGACGGATCGAAGCTTTTGAGATGTGTGCTATAGGCGTATACTTATCATCAAATGGACGGATAAGGTAAGGAATGAGGAAGTACTTAACAGAGTAAGAGGTAAAATGGATACTTGGAATTGTCTGAAGAGAAGGAGATATAAACTAATAGGGCATAATTAAACATAAAATTGCTACCCTAGTTCCTCTACATTTTCTGAATCCGAATTGGTCTTCTCCCATCCTTTCTTCCATTTTATTTTGTCCCTTGCTAAAATCTTTGATGCGTGCAACAGTAAACTTATAGTACGATAATCTTCACATTTGCTAGCTCATGCCTGCTTAGGGATCATAAGCAACCTGCTTTACTGGAAATCTATTGTCATTTCTCCATCAATTTTTTACCCTAAATTCTTACCATTAATATTCTCTCACTCTGTGGTGTATAACGTTGCACTCTACTCCCTATATCTTTATTCATAATAATACCTACACCTGCTTGCCCTTTTTTCGCTGCTGTATTAATTTATTATTCTATACCTACTCCCCCTTCCAAAATCATTTTCTTCTGGCCATCTCACTTTACTAATTCCAATTATATTCAACTTTGATATTTTCATCTCTTTCTTGAAGTTCTTTAATTTGCCTACCTATTCAGTGTCCTTACATTCCACGTCTCTATTCTCAATTCTAATAGTTTCTCACTAGGTAGTTCCCCGCTCGGACATCCGAATGGGAGGAGACTTTTTATGTCCGGAATTATTATTTACTCTGGGAGTTGCCATCACAGTTATTGTGGTGGAGATGCATCTCCAGGGGGAAATACTGATGTAGTTTCCCCTTGCTTTCATCAAGGTTCATCTTTCGGAGTTTTCCTTCTTGTATGTGCTTCTACTTTTTTCTTTAAGCCCCCTGACTACGCCAAGGTAGCACACACAAAGGAGGGGTGGCTTATTACAAAATCAAAAGTTGAAAATGTGGACCACCCTAATATGCACGCACTAACTGTGTGTGTGTGTGTTTGGGAGCCAGGGGCCTCGTAAACTCGATTTTCAACGTAATTTCAGATCCCCCACTAACGCGTGTAAGTTCGTAATAAATGGTATATGGTACCCGCAAATGGCATCAACTTGCTAGGGGTCAGCCACAAGTATTTGCTCGCGAAACACGAATACGCCACAGGTGTTGATTCTGGGCTGCAGACACGAACAGCAAGACGTAAGATGCGTAGGACTAGTAATAGAGGACTAGGCATAGGCATACCGATGCTAGGCCGGCTGCGACTACGCCGCCGTCCGTCTTCCAACACACATTCAAATCCGCATTCCGTTGTCGACGATCGCTGTATGTTGCAACCCGTTGGTTTAGCATCATACAGAGAAAAGAATTAAGGGGAAAAAAACCACTTCACTTCATTCCACTGGACTGGCAACGATCATCGTACTTGCTTTTCTGTCAGCTGCGGCTGTTACTCTGTAATCACACCCTGCTCAAATTACACGTGAAACGCGAATAAAATCCGTGGAACGTAAACCCCGACATACGCTGTACCATTTTCCAATTTTTTTTTTAATTCTTCCTTCTTTCGAAGAAACAAAAATGAGAAACAAGAAACAAGAATGAAAAAAAAAAAAAAACAGGTTGTCAAAACACCCTTCGTAGTTGACCGGCATTGCATCAACAGCGAGAGTGCGTGTGTTAATCTGGTCAGACAATTGCAATTACGGGGCACGGAGCTTCGAGCAGGGTGCAGGGTCCACCGGATAAATTCGTTAAAATGCGTCGGCTAAACGATTCTGAACTTCAACGGTGCCGCGGTGAAGCAATGAAACCAGCAACTAAATTACGCCCAAGTTCGCAGAATCTACGCGCGACCGCATCTCGACGAGCTCCGTTGCGGTCCACCGATGCGATACAACTTGTCCACTTTTGGAGCAATTTTTTTTCGAACGAAATTTTCACGTATTTCGCGTACCAAAAAAGGAGAGCACGACAGCGCAACTCGAATGTAAAAGCAGGTCCACAGCCATCAGGGTATCTTAACCAATCCAATCAAAACTCGATCATCGATCATTACCGATTAACCGGCATTCAAAAATCGATTTTTTGATCAGATCATGACTTTTTGATCATTTCTGATCCATATTTCAAATATATCAGGATCGATCATTTTCGATTAATCGGTAAAAATCGATTTTTCGACCCGATCATGAATTTCTGATTATTATTTTCAACCGTTTTCTTGTTTTTAGTAAATTAATTAATCAACTGAAAACCCGATTTATTTTTCCCGATTTTTTTAAATTATTGATTTCCGATTCAAATTGATTATGATATTTTGAATTATTAGAATGGTTGGCTGTATCTACTAAAAACTGTTGCCATTTGGTTGCTCTAAGCCAGAAAATTGCTAGTGTTGGTCCTCTACCCATAGAATAAACGATCGGCCTGAAAATGCGACGCTCCGGTGCCTTCTCAAGCGATTATATTATCGTTAATATTAACATTCACTCTTCTTCAACTTAGTATTAATCGTTACTGTGTATCTGTTTTTTTCTTTAATATGACATATCAACAAATGATAGAGCTTGCTTTTTCCCCCTTCTTTAGTATTCTACATTCTATGTTCAATCTTCTAAAAGATACCAACTGCATGAGCAAGAGACTTTCGTAAGACTAACTTTCAAGTCATCACGTAAAAATCTTTTGTATTGAGGAACAAAACAAACATAATTCAAAAACAACCAGTACAAGAAGACTAAAGTGAAATACAGAATTTTTGGACAGAAGAAAATTGAAGATTGCCTTCCAAATATTGAAGTATAAGGGCGATTCTCAGAAAATATCGGCATATTTCAGTGTTGTTAATTTCGAAAAATAGAAGGGGGTTTTCACTTCTTTTTTTGTGGGGGAGGGGGGGGTGGAATATATGGGTGTTTATATGTACTGACATGGGTTCAAGTGAGGTGCCTCTGGACTATTTCGAAATTTTTACTTCGATCAGGCTATTTCCGGTACACATGAATCCGAGCCGTAAAAAAATTATAAAAAGTGTTCCGATTCGATGTTTTAAAAAAATCTGTAGTTTTTATGAGCCAACTTACCAGTGTCAGAGCCGTACACAGGATTTAAATAAGGGGGGGGGGGAGGTTGCGATTAAGATAAATTTTTCTTGGTACGTGGAGGGGGGCTCAGTCACAGATCCGCCCTCCTCTCCGTCTCAACCCATTGTTTTTTCGTGATTTTTTTTTGGCCAATTGGACGGATTTTAATCCAATCCTCCCGTCGGTACAGCCCTGACCAGTGTCATTGATATAATTCTTATTTCCAGCGTCAAAGTTCGAGATTTCGGGATCTGAAAAAGGATCAACAATAAATTGACACCAATCAACATTTGGCCAAAACATTTTCATACTTCAGATAAGTGTCGTTAATCTAGGTATCGAATGTTGACCAGATCAACATTTGATATTTTTTTACAAATGCGTCTGGAAAGGAAACTATTGTACATTTCACTATCCGGATCGAAATGTATGAAATGTTTCAGAGTGTAAGTAAATGTAGTGAGCTTGAGATTGAAATCCGTCAAGGGATCAACATTTGACACCGGGTGTCAAATGTTTTCTGGACCTTTTTAGAAATCCTTACGGGTCAACTCTGGCTAAACTTTGAAAAAGTTCAACTGTGAATAATGAGCAAGTAAACAGTTGAAAATTATTATTAAGGGTTCAATACTGATAGGTAGGGGGGGGGGAGACCAGCAGGGACCATTTGAAAAAGGTAGATCAATATTTGGCACAAACAAAAAAAAAAAACAAGATTCCAAGTTAGTACATATTAGTAACGTTCTTTTAATAAAATTAGAAATAAGTATGTCTTTTGAAAAATTGGTGTTACAACCAAATTACATCAGATTAGCGGTACGAAATACTGTATGATAATAGAGATTACTTTTCTTAATAATGAAACTTCTTCTTTTCATAATACGTTTTTTGGCTATTTTTCCTAATTACATTCACTATTTATGAAATGTTCAAATTTTTGGTTGCTCTGTCCAAAAAAGGGTACCATTTACATGCTGGGTTGCTGATGTAGTTAGATGCTCGCTATTTACTTGCTTTGGTTGTGATATGTACTTGCCAATAGACACCCTGAGCCTACGAAACAAGGCCGGATTTAGGGTGGGGCCCAGGACCCCGGGTCTCCACAAATTAGGGGCCTTCACAAAAGTCATGAAAGTATCGTTATTACAAATACAATATGCTGTTCATATGTACTTTGCGTGCACTTCAAATTATTTTTACTCATAATTTTGAACTCCCGTTCTTTGGTGTTTTATTGGGGGGGGGGGAGAGTTTCTTGACATTTTGGGGCCTCCACATCTTCCTGGGCCCCAGGGTCACGAAATCTTAAATCCGGCCTTGCTACGAAACATTGTACGGGAAAGTTTGAAATCATTCAAGAGACTCGAAAAACCAGTAATTACTATATAGTACTCATTCGAATAAAACAAATTAATTTTAAAGAAATCCGCGCGAATGGAGGGGGAGGTAGAGACCAGGCACGTAGCGCGACCAATTTTCTAGAGGACACCCATATTTGTTCTGGGGGAAGCAAATTATGCAAATGCCATCAAGAAATAATTCAAGGTATTCAATTAATTCATAGTAATATTTGATAAAGACTTGAAAGTTTGAAAATTCTGACTATAAAAATCGAGCTTGACCATAAATATTGGTCTGACTCAAAAGAATTATTGTTTTCATTAGCGTACCAATTGGGTACCTAATTTTCAATGTTAACACCCTCGTCGTTAATTTTGGTTAAACGTGAACTTCGGTCATTTTCGTCCCAAATTGAGTAGCCTTGAATATTTTACGTTTTAGTCCCCAGTGGACCAATATGAGCGTGGGTTGGAACCAAAAACACTGGGGAAATGAAATCTCCGACGCCTCAAACTGTAATTTTGGTATGAATATTTGACACTCCTAGGGGCATTTCCATGTTCTTCCTCCTTGCGGAGACCTCTGAGTTTGGGGCAGGCAAAAAGTAACCTCAAAAATGAATTCAGTCGGTCTTGAAATCATGAAAACCGATTTTTACACATGTTTATGTATTCTTACATCCATGCAATAGATTACAATGTGAGAGTTCATTTTTTACAATTCAATACGGGGGCACTGACCTCAAAAATTTTTTCTTCATGGTAGTGTGGTACTGAATTAGTACACTAATGAGAAAAATTTTCTCGAGTCCAATATTTTTAATCAAACTCGATCTTCAGGATTTTTAAAAAGCAAAACTGGAGTTTTTCTAATAGAAAGTTTAAACCTCACCCCAGATGCACGACCCCTAAATACTCTTCAATTTAAAAAGAATGTTCGTTTGGGTTTTTTTTACACCTACTAGAAAGAATTAAGCCCTGAAAGAAAGAGTAGAACAGAACAAGGTAAGAGAGTCTTTTCTCAAAAAGCAGACATATTTAGAGTAAATATAGTTTGGTAGTAAGACTGCGATTTCTTCGACCGTATACTCATATGAGGCAGAGCAGGGAATTAGGTTCCAATCTGTCGACATGGAGTTTGAGTACCGGCATATATGTACTTCACAAATTTTCTGACAAAATGAGACCTTGCGCAACTCTCCAACTTCAAAACTCGCCGAGATATGGCTGTTCAAAGTTAAGATTTCAAAAATCTGATTTCGAAAAAACTGCAATTAAAAAAAAATATTGAAGAAAAACGAAAAATTACGAAGTCAAAGTGGCACATCTCTGAACAAATAAAGATAAAGAGCTCCGCGAGATGTTATTTCGTCAGAAATTTCATACAGAATTGGGACCTTTTCAAAAAACTAATCCGAAATGAAAGAGTTTAATTTCTGGTTACAACAAAACAGAGTTGCGTAGGGGCAAAACAAAGAGGGAGTGGGTTCAATTTTCATCTGTAAAAGACGAATAAAAGTAGACAGAGAAAGACGGATAACGCCATTCGAAAAACGAGGGTTTTTCCCTGCCGAAATCGTCACGAATCCCAATTTCGACAGTTTTGACCTTGATTCACAAAACTCAACGTATCTCTAAAACTAGGATCGACAAAGTGGGATCTTATTCCTTGTACTGCCACATATTTGGAGTGTAGCAATTTACGGATGTGAGATTTGGACAATAGAAGCATAAGAAAGAAAAAGGATAGACATTTTTATGCTGAAAATCAAACGGGTAGAATACAACAGGAAAGGAAAGAGAAATTTGGAATATAATTGTAAAAAAAAAAGAGGTAAAGTAATAGGTCATAATATATGACATCCAAGGACATTGTTATTATTGCTAGAGGGAATGGTTGGGGGAAAGGACTGGAAAGGAAAGCAAAGACTGAGCTATAAAGAGCAGATAATGAAGGGTACAAAGTGTAAATCTTTCTCAGAAACGAAAAAATTAGCACAGCAAAGAAAAAAGTGCGAGAGACAAAGGAATGTATCATCATCAAAGAATCTGAAATACCCATAAGTAGTTACACATGAATCACTCGTTATCAATCAACTACTTATTTATTACACAGTGATTAAGCGATGAATAAGCATTCCTAAATATTATCAATATTATTATATTTGTTATACGATAGGAAGATGGTACATGAGTGCCAACTGCCAACACAGCATCGTGTCCTCTCATTTTTCTCCAATGGTCAACGAATTACCGAGCGTCACAACGAAAACAAAAAATAAATACTACGGGACTGCTCTACCCCCTCCCCTCGGTACTTTATGGCCATATTCACTGGTCGATAGACACGCGCAAACTGCTCGGCGCTTTTGCAAATCGCCGAATCTCACAGCCTGGAAAACGCTATCGTGGTCTCCGGGGTCGACACGAGGGGAAAAGGTTGTACAGGGTGATAATCCCTCCGTATTCAAAAATTATAACCTGAAATCGGAAAATTCCGTCACCGAGCCGGAAACATTAGGAAGACGATGACATTTTCTCTTCGTTTCCTCGTCGTAAAAAATTTGTCACATTCTAGACAGTATCTATTGAAAAAGTTGTTAAAGTCGGAATTTTTCATCTCTACACCAGCCCTCTCGGAACATGTTTTTCGCCCCAGCCCCCTAGTGAACTCGTCCAGCTTCGTCCTTCGTTGGTCTGATAATCATACTTATCCTATATCGTTGGGCTCCATTGAAACTCGAATGATGAAAAAATGAATATAAAAATGAGTAAGAGATATTGGTCTGCTTTCAGAGAGGTGTGTGTGTGTGATTAGGTTACTGAGGTACAAAGACACATCGGATATAAGGTGCAGCACGCTGGATACATTTTGGTTATTGGATCCTAGATCATAGTTCTCAGCTCGGTTCTCTCTTCCACCCCCTCCCTGCTTGGCTGCCTAAGGAACAGATAGTCGACTATTTGTTTTCCAGTTGGTCGGACTGTCTGTCTGTCTAGGTCTACCCAACTATCTCTCCGACTTCTCTCTTTGATGTGCTGTTAGAAACAGACTTGACTTAAAGCAATACTGAAGTACTGCGTAGAGCTGGAGTCACCAGCAGTGTTGCCAGACTTTTTTGTCATGGAGTCGCCAATTCGACTTCTCAATGTTGCCGCAAGCACTATAAAAAAAATCGTCGAAATTTTCAACCGCCTAACAAAATTATACATTATTTAAAGTTTCAGGCGACCAGCAACACTTTTGTTGTCGCCAGAGGGCACTTTAAACCGCCCTATTGGCGAAAATTCGCCAAATCTGGCAACACTGGCTCACCAGGGAACTTCAAAAAATAATCAAAAGGAGAAAAACTGCATTTCTGGGGCATACTCCGGGAGGAAAGAGATATGAATTACTTAAGACTCGTTCTAGAAGGCAGAACTGTGGGAAGGAGATCCGGAGGCAGAAGAAAACTATCCCGGGTCCAGAATCTCAAGAGCCGGAGTGGCATTGAAGGACCTGACATTTTATTCAGAAACGCAAGAGACCGCCGACTTTGTGAGCAGCTAAAACACTGTTTAGTGCAGTAGGTCTCAACGGAGGCGATAACGCCCCTGGAGAGCGGTGCAGAGGTACCGAGGAGTGGCAGGTTTGTTTTGGGTAATAGGAGAACAATGAGGAGTATGTTTCGGTAAGGTTTCGGGTGGTCGGAGGCGGTGAGCATGTTTTATGTATACACGCTCAACTTCGAAGAAGGCCACACTCTTATCCCAAAATTCAACGACATTAATTTGCAACTTCAAGACAATGAAATTAATTTGACTACAATAAAATCTGTTATTTCTACCTTCCTAAAAAACTCACTTTGCGCAAGCAGAATTTTGACCGCAACGAGTTCAGCTAGTTTCCAGTCTAGTCGGATCTTCATAAACCTGAAGTTAGTGAAATACACTTTGGTGACAAGTTTACTGTCGACACCTGGAGTCTTTGCAAAAGGACTTTCCTGAATGTTCTCTTTCATTTTTATTTACTGCCTTGATTAGGGATTGTGTCCCTTAGTAAGTGAGTCGCTGCCTAATCTGTCCACCGTGGGGCAAAGGCTTCTATCACCGTTTTCCATATATTTCCTCACCCTAGCAGCTGTTCTCCAGCGAGGGCCGAAGGTTTTCAGAAATTCATCTACTCATCGGGTAGCTGGTCATCTTGGATTCCTTTCTCTGTCCACGAGGATCCATTCGAGAGTGCAAGCAGAGTTATGTTGTCGGTTCTCCTCTAATCATATGCCCGCATATCTGTATTTCATTTGTTTTATTTTGTATCCTATATTCCTTCTCTGTTAATTTTTGCTCTTCTAGCCATAGTTCCTTCTCCCCTACTTTGTTTGACATAAATTTTGTTTTTGATAAATTCATAGAAAGTCCAATCCTTTAGTTCTTTCGTCATTTTTTCCATTTCCTCAAAATCCTTAGCAACAATTACAATGTCATCTGCGAACCTCAGATGGTTTAACCAGCGACCCTGAACTTTAATCCCTTTCTCCCCCCAATCTAAAGTTTTAAAAATTTGCTCCAGTACGCTGTTTAAGAGGTTCGAGGACAAAGGACAAACGGTATATATTTCATAAAATTTCTGACAAAATGAGACCTTGCGGAGCTCTCTATCTTCAAAACTCACCGAGATGTGGCTGTCTAAAGATGAGATTTCAAAAAATCTGATTTCAGTGTCCATTTTGGAGTGTGAGTGAACTTAGTAATATTCCATCTGTAGGGAGTGCCAATTCACTTTTTCTTCTTCTATAGTCCGCTAGAGCGCTTTCGGCTGTTATGCCATCATCAGTGGAGTACCACAAGAAGAAAAAGTGAATTGGCACACCCTACAACGGGAAATCTGATTTTAATAAAACTGCAATTACAAAAAAAAAAAAAAAAAAAAACCGCGAAAAAGCGGGAAAAAACGCGAAAATTACAAAGTCAAAGTAGCATATTTCTGAGACAAATAAAGACAGAGAGCTCTGCGAGATACTTTGTCAGAAATTATTCTCAGGATATTTTATCTTTGGAAATTCCTCAGTGGGTCATGAATGCCTTTGTCAACATTGAGATAGTAGCGGTTGAGGTTCAGGAAGAACTGACACACTGACTAAACTTTCAAAAAATGAGACGCTGAAAACCAGCTTCCACGATGGTAATAAGCTCATGGAATTTTGGCTTCAAGCCGACATCACTCACCTCTACCCGAAAGTGTGGAGCGTTATGAAAGTTCTTAATGTACTTTTTAGGGTCGGCTACGAGTAGCCGAGCCTATTACAATCGCTTTTTTTCTCTTCTCTTCTCATCCGTTCAAGTTCATTTCAGTTCAGTGGCGTGTCATTTCAGATGTGTTGATTTGAGCGGATCTGAGTCACAGTTCAGTTCAGTGACGCTTTATGTTGAAAAAAATTAAAAGAATTATAAGCAACAATTTTGATTTTATTAGGGTCGGCAACGAGTCTCTTACAATAACTTTTTTTTTCTTTTCTTCTTCAGCAGTGCTCACTGATCTTGATCTTACTGTGGTTCTACTTCTACGTTCTACATAATATGCGACGTAACCGGGGCCAGGTTCGCTAGTGTCGACCTCCTGAAAAGGTGATCAAGGTTGATGTTCCCACAAGAAGACGTGTAAAGTTGGTATAATTTAAAGCTTCTGTAATTGCTGAAAATAAGTTTTCTTGAGTCATATAACAAGTCAAATTAAAGCTTGAAGTCTCTAGTTTATGATGAAAGGTAATTTAATGCACTTTATTCGCTCTAGATGGATGAATAAGTTGATTTCCTAACTACTGTTTTTCTTATGGAAGTTTACTATTGGTACAAAACGCGCTTGTAAACAACTAATACATGGAAAATAGAGCCGTTTCAAGTTCATAAAGGAAAACTAGAGACCTACATCTCTAAATTCATCAATTATAAGCCGCAAGAAAACATTTTATTGACTAGAAAAAGCGAATTCAAGTTATATGCATTCTTATGGCGATAACGTCCACGATCACCTTTGCAGCGCAGGGCTACCAACTTCGGAAACTCTCGGTTACGCCGCCTATACGTGATCCAGGGCTGCCAGATCTACGTCTTTGGTCGTAGATCTACGGCTTTTTCATCAGCTATTGAAATCCTACGGCTTTTTCTACGGCTTAGGAGGGAATCTACGGGTTTTCGGCTTTTTGAATTTTTTGTTTGCGTGCAGTTATTTATTCATCTATTTATTCACAATTTACAACACAGATGCATGGATCAGGAATCCGAAATAAAATTAATACTATAACCTAATTTTTAATGCCTACAACTCTGCTGAAGTTGTGCTTAGCATTAGAACTTGCACTACAAAACAGGGAACATATTTCAGCTTGACAGTATGTGTTTCTACTGGTTGACTTACAGACATAAGAGAAAAATTTTGAGAATTATTATGAACGGGTACAACATATAATTAAAATCAAAAGTTGTAAAAAATGATAATGAACCAGTTGCCCTCTATTATTATTTGAGGCGAAATGACTGGAAAGTGCGAGTGATTATTCCTATTTCACAGATATGCAAACTGCAATGCAGAATAATGGTAAAATGGGCGACACTAGCGTTACTATACGTCTACGGCTTTTCTACGTTTTTTTCCTGACATCCATAAACGAATATCTCCGGCTTTCTCATGAAATAATCTGGCAGCCCTGACGTGATCAATCCACATTCTACGACGCTAAGGTTTATCGTTTTCTTAATTTTCCATCGTTTTAGGTAACTATTTTGTAATTTGTGCGCGTTTTCATTTTTTAATATAACGTTTCGGATTCTGTTATACAAATGTTTTACACAATGATGGAAAGAAATTGAAAAGTGAAAAGTTTTAAGCAAAAAGCCTTTGAATTCTTCGAATTTTTGAAAGCGAAAAGTGCCAGCAAAAAGCAAAACAGATAACGGGAAAGCGAAAAGCAAAAAGTTTTATTCAATTCGCTTTTTACTTAATTGCTGAGTGGTGACTGATGTTTGGTGCTGAATATGAAGAATTGGAAAAGCGGAAAAGCAAAAAGTTTTAAGCCAGAAGTTTTTAAAATGTGGGAAGTGAAAAGCAAAATAAACGTTGAAAAAGTGAAAAACCGAAACTGCAAGTTTTATTTTCAAGATCAAAAGCAAAATTGAAAAGTGGAAGCGTTATTGAATCACTTACAATTCCAGCTTAGGTCTAGATCAAATGAAACCCCGTGACGTATCCATTACTGTAGTACTATCGCCCTTGTTAGTAAATGTTCAAAGGAACAATGGCATATGAATCATGTTTCCTAATCATAGTTAAGTATTATGGTAGTTTTGATATTCTGTTTGAGGTTTCGAGGGATGAAGCCTTCTCGCAGCCGTTTGAAATTACCTGCTCGTTAACATGTCTTGATAGCATTCGTGATGACTATGCGTATTCAAATTATTATAAACTTCATTTCAATGAAAATTCGCCTTTGTCTGTAGCGCAGGAAGAATATAATACGAGTATTAAGATTTTCATAAATACCACGGCACCTAAATTACACGACTTAAAGAACTATAAGAATCTGTTTTTCGAAAACACGTGATGCCAAGTTCAAGAGCCCCATAGAAACTATACGACATAGCGTTTACTGATAAGCTTTTTTCAACGTGGATACACATTTTTGTATCGGGAACCCCAATTTGAAAAAAAAAATCTACTTTTCACGCTTTTTCCAATGATACTAATAACTCATTTTGTCAACAAATGTCGCTTGGTCGCTTTTTGTTTACTAGCGTCCAGTTGTACAGAGTACCAGCCGAAAGCCGATCCTCTTCGAGCACCAGAGCTGCCTGTCTTTCACTGATTTTGGTTTTTAAGAAACTTCTTCCAATCTTCATTCTTCACATGATAGGGGGCGTCGGAGAATGTTCAGCTCCTCTGTGGGGCGGTAGCGTAAAAAGGGTTGAGAACCGCTGGTTTAGTGTACGACATTAAGAAGGAGAATAAGGAGATCACCAATAGCATCTAAAAACCGTATGAAGAGAAAAGGGGGTCTCGAGGGGGGGGGTTCTCTTTTCGTTGACTAATCTAAGTGAAAGGACGTAGCGACGAATCCCAGTGAGGGGGAGGGAGGGTCGGTGAAGAGATTGGTGAGAGAAGAGTGAAGGAGGGTGGAGAGCTACAAAAGCGGGAGGAGCGAGAGAGGGGAGAAACGGAGATGAGATGCGCGGATGCAATCATAAAACAACAGGCAACATTCGAGACAGGAGACATTCAGGATTCACCGGCGCCACGCTGTCACGTATATGTGGCATTCCGAAACCTGCGAACTTGCTTGCTTCCCTTCCAAAAGCGGCTCGAGCCCCAAAGCAACGCGCAAAATACGGGAAACTGTTCGGTTTGATCTTCGGACTATTCGGTTTGGTTTTTGAAATGATACAAGCAGAAGCGACTCCGCGACGAGCACGGAGTAAAAGTGAGCCGAGCTTGTCGGGTCGAGTCGTACAATGCGCATGATGGTAGATGGGTACGGTATGATGCACGATAGCACGAAGCACGAGAAACACAAGTCGCAGATCGCATCGCGGTGCTAAAGAATAGGGCAGCCAGCACGCACACTGTTACAGAGTCGCATGCAATCACACCGAGCCACACACACATACACGCGCTACACAGCAGAAGCACAACACGGCACAGGCCAGTCACTGAACAGTGACGGAGCAAAGTGAGAAAAAGAAGGGATAATATACCGAAGTAAGTGCGCATTCCATCGGTGACTCGCCTACTAGTCTCCATACACCTCCTTCGCTTCTCGCACTGCAGGGAATTCCGTGCCACGGCGCTACCGAAGAGCCAAACTAAACGTGCAAACATTCGTATTTCGATTCAACTCCAAATGTACGATCCGATTGATATAATGGGCTAGCATTCTCGAAACTCGATTTACGACGTTCGCATTCGCTCTTCTGTCTGAACGTCATCACGAAAGCAGATCACAACCTCGGGAACCAGCACCCCAGGGTCAGAAAAATGATCCTCGTTTCGGGTGCAAATTAGAAACACTCGTTATCAAGTACCAATAACAACTACCGAGATTTTACTTCCTCACGCAACACAAACCACAGGGGGCGGTATCTTAATAGTCCAGGGCTGAACGGCAATGCGTATGACCTAGTGCATGTAATGCGTATTCGTTCTACAAGGTAAAAGAAAGGAAAATATCAACGCTGCACTCATCACTCGGAATGATAAGCCTAATTAATCACATTTATTATCGATAAGATAACACTTACGTTTCGTGGGCGGTATTCCATATCCTTTCCTACGAGGCATATTCACATTTTCATTAAGAAAGATTGCGAGTAAGTTAAGCGATCATCCGCTCGTTTCTCCCCATCGGCGGGCTCCTCGAAATGGTGAATGAAGTTACGAGACATTGCGCGCAATTCTCACGCACACACGATACACAAGAGGAACGATGAAATCGCGGCTTCTCGTTAAAATGGCCATGTTTACAAAATGCACAAGCGACGCGAGCGAACGGCTGCACGTTTAGACGATACACGTAATCCTTGAACGTGGAAAATTAATAAGACAAGTGATAAGCGGAGAAAATGCTTACAAAAGAAAGGAAAAATGATGCACAAAAAACGCACACACAACACGCACACATAGACACACTCGCAGAAGCGACAGGCAGATCGCGACCGAACGCACCGAAGTAAGAACTCTCAACACTGGTACAGCGCGTGTTATCTCGGTCTCGGCAGTCGGCACTCGGCTCGGCTTGTCGATGTCGGTTAGCTTCGCACTCGTACTCGCCGCGTAGCTTTCTTACAATTGACAACATTCCCCCTCCAACGAGAAACACAACAAGTGACGTCACCTTATATCAGAACTTAACACCCGAGTCCCGAACACAACATGCCTTCACAGTTCACACACCGTACACCGCGTGCACCCGATTCACTAACCTGCTACCCCACCGTACCCTGCACCCGGCCGAAGCTACGGCCCTTCTTCTCAGTTCGCCATCACACTCGCAGTCACCGTCACCGGCTTCTCACAAGAACAGCTCGCAACTCGTTTTCATCGTACGAATACGTAAATACATGTACGTTTACGCATTCCATATTCCATCCCGTCGCTCCATGTGTTTTAGGTCAGTGTTGCCTATTAGATGAAATCTAAATGACCACGCTTGCTGCTATTATTGTGAGTTACTACAACTAGTGTTGTAAAAATGGAAAAATTCACCGTGAAATGAAATTAATCGTGAAATATTTAATGAGGATAAATCCCGAGATGACATTTTGGAATTTATCGGTCATTTTCACCGTGATTACGACTGATAAGAATAGAAGCAAAACCAGTTATTAAAGTTTTCAGCGTTAATTACTATTTAATTCGAGTATGAGGCCCAGAGGTCGAAAATATGTAACTTGGGAGAAGTAAGCCAGTTTTTAGTGAGAGAAGTGGAAAATGCATTAACGAAAGTAAAAATAGGGAAAATGGGTGGACCAGATGGTATAGAAAATTATGTACTGAAAATGTTTGCTGAAATTTTGCCCCCCCCCCCCCATTAACAAAAATTTTTAACTTGATTTTAGAAACAGGAGTAACTCCGAAGCAGTGGCATGAATCGGAAATCATTTTACTTTTCAAAAAAGGAGACAAATCTGACATAAACAATTATCGGCCTATTAGTCTTTCCTCGAAAGTTCGCAAAATTTTTATAAAAATCCTAAAAGAACGTATTTATAACACCCTTGACGAACAACAACCAGTGGAGCAGGCTGGCTTCAGAAAGAATTTTGCAACTATTGATCATATCCATACTATTAATCAAATTTTGGAAAAATCAAAAGAATATAACATGGAAATCAGCCTCCTCTTCATAGACTTTAATAAAGCTTGTGACTTTGTCTCCCACGAGAGTGTGTGGAACTCATTGGCCTTACACAGTGTCCCACTAAAAATTTTTGATATCCTTCACAATCTATATACAGTACAGTCGGTGGCGTATATCAAGCTCGATGAAAACGGGGATTGTTTTCAAAGTAAGAAAGGGGTTAAGCAGGGGGACCCTCTTTCACCGAATATTTTCAACTGTATACTTGAACAAGTGTTTCGGAAAATAGATTGGGAGGGGAAAGGCCTAAAAGTTAACGGTAGATGGCTTAATCATCTTCGTTTCGAGGATGATATAATTTTCATTGGTAAAAACATAATGGAATTGGGTTTAATTGTTAACGAACTGAATCAAGAATGTAAAAAAGTAGGCCTTAGTACGAATGTAACAAAACTAATGTCGAGGCAAAACACTGCAGTTGAAATATGGGTGGACGATCCGAAAATAGAGAGGGTGGAAGAATACAAAAAATATTTAGGCCAAATAATGTCTTTTGATAATAAAATCAAAAAAGAACTGGATGTTCAAATAACTAATTCCTGGAGAGCCTTTTGGGCGCACAAAACCGTTCTGAAGGGTAGAAACAGCTTGCAAACAAAACTCCATACCCTGGAAAGCTGCATTTTCCCAATACTGTCGTACGGAGCGCAGACCTGGGCCCTAACCGAGGGGCAAACAGCTAGACTCCAAAAAATGCAATATGCTATGCTTAGAAGCATTTTGGGTACTAAACTAAAAGACAAAGTAAGTAATCAAAAAATACAGGCTATCACTAACACTAAGAATATGGGATACGTAATTAAAAAATTAAAACTAAAATATGCAGGGCATATTGCAAGGGGAGAGGGAAATAGATGGAATCTAGCTGCCACGGTGTGGGCTCCGTACGATGGAAAAAAGGAAAGAAGTAGGCCACCGACTAGATGGCTTGACGAAATTGTAGGGTTCGTAGGGCAACACTGGGTCAGTACGGCAAGGAATAGGAAGGCATGGGCCAGACTGACGGAAACCTATGCCCAGAGGTGGGCGGGTTAGGGACTCCGTCTACCTAACCCAAGGTTGTAAATAAATAAAAATAATTAAAATAATTAACAAATTAATTTCACAATTGAAATTTATTTTGAAAATTTTCAGTGAGAATTTCGAAAAAATAATTTTACGATATTAAACAACACTAGTTACAACATCCACCGCTACGTATGCTACCTTGACGCGGTGAGGGAGCTCTAAGAAGAACTGAAGGCGCAGAAGGAAAACGACAGATAAACCCTGATGAAAGCATGGGGAAACAACATCAGTATTCTTCCCTGGAGATGTATCCAAGGGCGGAACTATAGACGGATGTGGGGGTTGAAACCCTCACCCCCACCCAATAATTTAGCAGTTGGCAAATTTTGAAACTGTTCATTTGAATTTTTCATTTTTTATGAATGTTTCTTTGTTTATTTGCTTTTTTTTTTCAATTGAAAAATATTTCGATTAAAAAATCGGCAACTTTTTAGTTTAAAAAAATGTTTAACGGCAAATTTTTCTCTACAACTCCCCCAACTGAAAGTCAAATTTCGTTTCTGAAAATTTCGTTTTCGACGAGGGGAATTCAGGCAGACGGGAAAGGTCTAGGACACTTTCGTCAGCTCAGCTGTACACTTCTCCATCAGTGGGGTGAAAAATGGAAAATTCGAAGCATCAGTCGGATATGTTTGAAATCGAAACTACATTTGTTCGCGGATTTAAAAAATGTTTGAATTTCCAATAGCTGGGAAAACCGAATCCAGAATTGGCGCGATTTGAAGAGTGAAACTCCTGGTCAAGGGTAACATTTTGTTGTTGGGATTAGGATACCTTTCCCAACAAAGTATTTTTGGTGCACCTCTGTAAAGGAGCTTTTCAAAGGCTTGATCACGTTCGGAAGAGGATTCTGCAGAAAAAAGAATGTTAAACCAAGCCTTAATAAATCACACTGTCATAATCAGAGTTGGGTGCATTTCAAAATAACTCTGGGAGGGCTTTAGTATATGAGTTTACAGAGCAAGTTAATGATATATCAAATCTTGATTAGTGATCTCTTCCCCCGCCTTCATAACCCTTCGAGACTACTCCAGTACATATCCATAACGTTTCCATACCAACTGTAGTCAATCAGCTATTCCATCGGACAAACAGACTAGCAGGCAGGTAGACTTTCATCATTTCTTTCATTTTCACCATTTAGGTCGTTTTAGTCATTTTTGTATTTTCTACCATGCTGTATGTTCTCTATCATAACCATATTTCTATAATTTTGTTTTCTTCGGTGAATGGAGAGGGAGAGGATTAAAACTACTTAATTCTTATTCTCACATTCCAAATCGTCTCTCCTGGAATTATCTCTTTGATCCGTCACGAATTTGATAAGTTTGAACGCTGCTAAGAAAGTCTCAGCGAAGTCTGAATGAACCTTAAACAGGGTGGCCACTTTCCTGGAAAAATTGGAAATCAGGGAAAAGTCAGGGAATCTTTTCAGTCAGGGAAAAGCCATGGAAAAGTCATGAAATTTTCAACAAAAAAGGCTTAATAAAACTGTTTGGTATAGAAATATTATGGTTCTATTTTCTTTTTGCAATTTGAATCAGGTACAAATTAGTTAACTATAAAAAACTGAATAAAGAGATTTTTTTCCTGATGATTGGTACCTATGTTCAGTTCTTTATAAAATGTTTGTTAACTGCCTATTGGTAGAAAATTACGGCACTAGAGGGAAATTGAAGAAGAAATAATGTGTCAACACTCATTAAACTTCCAACCAGTAGGATTACTCGTTGAGAAAAAATTGAGAAGTGGATCTGGAAAAATCAGGGAAAATCATAATTGAAGAAAAGTGGCCACCTTGTTAAAAAGTTCGACACAGGGACGAAACTATAGGGGTGTGGGGGCGGAAAAACACGCCCCAACAGTTTGGCAGTCGGTAAACTTTGAAACTATTCATTTAAAATTTTAATTTTTATGAATGCTTGTTTGTATATATACATTTTTTCAATTAAAAAATTGGCAAATTTTTAATTTAAAAAAATTCTATTGACGAATTTTTAGTTTTCAAAAAATATTTGGCGGCAAATTTTTCTTCTCCACCTTCCCGAATTGAAAGTCAAATTTATTTCTGAAAATGGAGTACCCTGGACTCCTCTCAGAAACTAGTCAGTCAAAAGCCGAAGGTTTCGAGCTGAGTATTGAACGTTATCTGAAAGGATGAAACAAAGCTAAAATATGGAAGACCTTCGAAAATCTGAAAGTCGGTAGCAAAGGTTGAACTTCGAATTTCAATGACTATTGTGTTTTCATTAGATTCTCTGTTTGACCTAGAGCCTGAAATTTGAGAAAGTTGAACATTTTATTGAATTCTAAAAGTTGAAAGCAAAAGACTTATTTTTCAACGTCATAAGCTGAATCCGATAGCAAATGTTCTATTGTATAATTTATGGTCTTTGGTCCTGGTGAATATAGGAGAGAAATTTAGTCTGAAACAAAAGTCAAAATTCCATGGGGTTTTCCAATAAGAACGAAAGGGAGCTTGTGGTACGGATTCCCCTAATCCGACCGACCTGAAACTTTGTAGGTTTTTTGGTTTTTTGTTTTATTTTATTGGAACCAGTTTAGGAGACGAATCAGAGGAAATTCAGATAAAAAGATCACCAAGAGTAAATAACGACTACCTTGATGTGTAAAGGAAGTTGTGTGTTCCTTTCAAGTATTTCTAACATCCTTCCACCTTACCCTCCCAGACTGGGGTATGCTCATGTGCGCAGATGTGAGTGCTTGGAGGATAAGGTTCCAATCTGCATTTTCAGGGACGAGACTATGGGGGGCGAACCCCATCTCAAATAATTTGGCAGTCGAAATATTTTGAAGCTGTTCCTTTGAATTTTTCATTTTCTAAGAACGTTTGTTTGTTTATTTTTGTTTTTTCAATTGAAAAATATTTTTATTGAAAAATCGGCAAATTTTCAAATTTTCATAATGCCTTGTCAGCGCATTTTTAGTTTAAAAAAATATTTGTCGGCAAATTTTCCTCCCCCCCCCCCCCCGAAACTGAAAGTTAAGTTTCGTCTCTGAGAGAACATAACTAAACGGATGAAAAAGGGAAATTATTAGACACTAAAAAAGACAAAATAAAAACATGGGTGGGATATTCTGAAAAACTGTATAAGAATGGAGTAGGTAGTAAATGTATGGAAAGAGAAGATAGTGTATACGTTGTATAGGATGAAGAAAGAGGAGATCCTATTTTGAGATCGGAATTTGATAAAGCTCCAAATGGAATGAAAGCAGGTAAAATCGAAGTAGTTAATGGAATTACCCCTTGAGTTACCGAAGAATGAAGGAGAAGTATGTAGTTTCAAAAAAAAAAAATCATGAATTAACTTGTAGAATGAATGAGGAAGGAGAAATACCGGCAATAGTTTTCCAGAGAAGCAGGTTGATGATCACTAAAAAAGCAGGGGCTAGCAAATGTGAAGATTATCTACCCTAAGTTTACTATATCGCATTAGCTAGGATAATAAGTAAGAGAATACAATATAAATTGGAAGAAAAAGTGGGAGAAGATCAGTTTGGATTCAGAAAAAGTAGAGGAGGCTTTTATCCTAAAAAAAAGATTTGAATAGATATGTAGGTAACATTTGTAGATCTAGAAGAAGCTTTTGATAATATTGAATGGTCAAAAAAGTTTCAAATATTGATGGAGGTAGGAGTTAAAGTATGAGGAAAGAAGAGTAATATGAAACTTATAGAAGGATCAAAAGGCTCAAATACAAATAGATGATAAAGTGAAAGAAACTAAAATTTAAAAAAGAGTGAGACAAGGTTGCTATTTGTCGCCGGTATTATTTAACCTATTTATAGAAAGAGTAATTGAAGAAATGAATGAAAGGAAATCAGATGTGATCATTCTAGGGGAAACGGTTAGAATGATGAGGTTTGCAGATGCCACTGCAATAGTGGAAAGAAGCAGAGACGAACTAAAGAAAACACTGAAAAAGTTACTGAAAATAAAATATAAGATGAATAAAAATAAAACATATGTGATGGCAGTCTATAGATGGAAACAAAATCCAATAAATATATGGAAAGAGGATGTGAAAAAATAAAGAAATTAAGGAATTTAAGTACTTAGATGGTCTGATAACGCAATAAGATGGGGTAGAAGTAAAACAGAAATAAAGAGTAGAATAGAATAAGCTAAGACAGCCCCCCCCCCCAAAAAAAAGAGACATATTTCGGACAAACATAGATTTGAAAGTAAGACTGAGATTTCTTCGAACGTATATTTGGAGTATAGCATTGTATGGATGTGAAATCTGGACAATAAGAACACAAGAAAGAAAAAGGATAAACGCTTTTGAAATGTCGTGTTATCGGAGAATGTTGAAAATCAAATAGACAGAAAAAATCAGGAATGAGGACGTACTGAGGCAAATAGGAAGGAAAGAAAAATTTGGAGTTTAATTGTAAAGAGAAGAGTTATAATGATAGGCTATAATATTTATATCATTATTTGTTATTACTCCTAGAGGGAATGGTTGAGGGAAAGAACGGGAAACGAAGGCAAAGAATGAGCTATGAAGAGCAAATAATGAAGGATACAGAGTGTAACTCCTTCTCAGAAATGAAAACATTAGCACAGGAGGAAAATAAAGCAGAGAGGTGCAACCTACTAGTCGAGAGACTAAGGACTATAACAACTAACAATAATTCTCTGGAAATATGCGTTTCGATCACAAGATTAGGATATCAATTCACGAAATAAATGATAGTTCCGGACGTAAAAAATCTCTCATTCGAATGTACGGGTGGAGACTGCCTAGTGAGAAACAACTGGAATTGAGAAAAGCGACATGGAAAGTAAGGATACTGAATGAGGCAGGCAAATTAGAAAACTTGAAGAAAGAGATGAAAACATTAAAATTATTTATAATAGGAATCAGTGAAGTGAGATGGCCGGAAGAAAATGAATTTTGGATGGGGGAGCATAGGATAATTAATACAGCAGAGAAAAGAGAGCAAGCAGGTATACGTATTATTATGAATAAAACTGTGGGGAATAGGGAGCGCAAAGTTGTACCCCAAAATACCGAGTTGGCCAAAAGTCAGCATACGCTCTCGAGTTTTTTTTTTTTTTTACATTTAAAAACATAATTGTAATTGTCATTGTTTACAAATAACTAAAGAATCGTAAACATTGAAAAATGCAAATTTATATAGAATCGTGAAAATTGAAACATGCAAATTTGTATGCTGACTTTTGGCCCACCCTGTAGTGAAAAATATTAACGGTGAGAATTTCAACTAAACCAGTATCTTGAAATTGTTCCCCTACTCAAACATTCTAAATTTTGTCAAAATTTTCTAGCATCTGCGACGTTTAATGTTTCTGACAACTTTCTCTTTCATTTCTTCCACCAAAAATAAGAGAGGTTATATCTCCCGGAAGAGGCCAATCCGAAACTTAGGTTGATGGCTCCATATATTCCATATCATGACGGGTTACAAGATTTTCGCACCAAAACCTACAATTCCTGTACACAGGCACAGGATGACTCTTGTTTCTAATATTCGTACTTCGTAACAAATGGAGATTTTCGTTCGCACGAAAAATAAAATATTCAAATGCGGACGCATTCGGCTCTGTCGACCTGAAAATAGCAGTTAAGTATTTGTTTTGCTATCGCTCTTGAAAAAATGCTAAAAACGCGCGCGAATAATTCTATAAAATCTAATTTTCCCTATTTTTAGCTTCGTTCCGAATTCGTTCCCCCCTGTTCAGTCGACACATTAAAGAAAGTTCAAACGTCCGTAATTTTGAATGTCATCCAAATTCGCAAATTTCTAACACATGATCGCAATTGTACGATTTCACGTCGAGCGTTATACCGCCGCATGTAATTACCACTGATTGCACCTAGTGCAGCGGCGTCGAACGAAGGGGGTGGATGTACTGGAGTACATTGCAATCTGTACCTAAAAAAAAATTAATTGGAATGGGGGAGAGGAGTTCAACGTATCATTTGTTTACTTTCAGCACCATCATAAAAAAACGCATCAATTTTTTTATATTCTGGTAACTACTATTCGTTGATAAAGTAACAAAACTAGTATTAAGTATAGGCGATGAAACTGAGGCGCAGAGGGAATAACTGCTCCCAGTCAAAATTCGGGGGAAGAACATCGCTCCCTGAAGTTTTATTTATTTTTTTGCGAGTAAGTGTAAATTTGGGAGTGTAGTTGGTAACAGCCTATGAAGTTCAACGTCGTGATTCCAGATGCGTTGATTCTCAATTTCATAGTTCACCGCTAGACAACCCTGACGAGAGCGGGGGGAGAACGGGGGGGGGAGAAATACCCCGGGCCCGGACGTTTAGGGGGGCCCGATATTTTTAAAAGGCCTGAATTTCAACGCTTACGGCTACATCATTTTATTTTATTACAACCTTGAATTGAGTAGGTACGTCCCTACTAATTCGCCCATCTTCCATTTTATTTTCAAATGATAGTATTTTTGTCCCAAATATTTAAAATCTTTTACGTTTTAAATTAGCTCCCCATCTAAATGTACTCCACTTGATTCTTTATTCTTTGATAATATTTTTGTTTTCGGACATTCAGTTCCAGTCCTGATTTTTGGCATTCGCGTCTTCGTTAGTTTTACCTATCAGGACTATATCATCAGCAAATTTGAGATTGTTGACCCATTTTCCATTTATTTTTATTCCCTTCCCTTTCCAGTCTAATTTGCGAAATATTTGCTAGAGAATAATATTTAAAATGTTGGGAGAGTCCCCTTGTTTGACTCCGCTGTGAATTTGAAAGTTTTCCCCTTTTTTATCAAGTTTTATGTATGCTTCTAAATAAATTGGTCAAAACTTGTATAATTTTTTTATGTAACCCTTGTATAGCCAATGCATTCCACGCTTTATCATGATGTCCTGAATGGAACGCCTTATTGAAGTCAATGAATAGAAAGTGGACGTCTATATGTTGTATCTGAATTAATTTTTCCATTATTCACCTTGGTGTATGGATGTGATCAATGGTGCTGAAATTTTTTCGGAAACGTGCTTGTTTTATTTTCTGCTCTGAATCCAAAATTTTATATATTCTAGCTTTCAAGATTTTCATAAATAAGTTACAAATATTGGAGGAGAGGCTGATAGGGCGATAATTGTATATTTCTGATCTATCACATTTTTAAATAATAAAATTATTTCAGCTATCAGTCATTGTTTAGGGATTTCTTCAGTGTTTAGAATTTCGTTAAATATATCAGTCAAAGATTGGGAGATTTTCTCCGAAATTAACTTCAAAATACTATTAGGTATCAGTTTTATCTGGGTCTGGCGCTTTATTCAACTTTAGTTCCCTTGAAGCTTTTGCAACCTCATCTTCCAGAATTGGCTCTACTTTATCCTGATTTCTCAAGTTTAATTCCCATTTCTCTACGTCTTGCCCAGTTGTTGCTTCCTCTTGTACCCTGTACAGTTTTTCATAAAATTCCGTTGCTCTGACTATTTGTTCCCTCTCAAATAAGAAATCATTATTACACTTGATTTTGGGTAGGATGTTAGTACCCTTTGAAATTTCTTTTTTTACTTTTTTTATTAACCATGCTTCCTCCAATACTTGTCTTATCATTTCACTTTAATTTTTTTTTTTTGACTAACTTGTTGATCTCTGTGAACTCAATACTTTCTACTCGAGTTTGTAATTTCTTTTTCTTGAGATTCATTATTCTTTCTAAAAGCAGAGACAAAACCTGACGTTCAGGTTTTTTTTTTAAATTTTTCTTTTTTGGAGGGGGGGGGGCTGGTGGATAAGGAAAATTTGCCGACAAATATTATTTAAAACTAAAAATTCGCCGACTTTTAAATTAAAATATTTTTATTTGAAAAAAATATAAACAAATAAACAAACAAACGTTCTTAGAAAATGAAAGATTCAAATGAACAGTTTCAAAATATGCGGACTGCCAAATTATTTGGGTGGGGGTTCACCCCTCATAGTTTCGGTCGAGACGTACCCATAAGGGGGGCAACTTAACTCCCCCCCCCCAACCAGTAGGAATTTTTCACCATTTCAGTCAGGCGATTTAGAAGAATCCAACAAGTTGAAAGATTTTTCTTTTGCTTCAATACTTGGAAATTGAGTTGAGAAGTTGGGAAAACCCAACAAGTCAAAAGGTTTTTCTCCTTTTGCATTCATACATGGGAATTTTGAGTTGAGTCAGTTGGTAAAACAAATCCAACAGGTCAAAAGATTTTTTTTGCTTTGATACTTTGGAATTCTGAGTTGAGTCGGTTGGGACTTTCACAATTTTTACCCCCCGTGTTCATTCCTGTAAATGCAGATTATAACTTCATCCCCCAAGCACTTACATCTGCGCGCATGAGCATACCCTTATCTGGGAGGGTAAGCTGGAAGAATGTTAAGAATATTTGAGAAGAACACACATGGAGTTTTGACTTTTGTTCCAGATTAAATTTCCCTCCTATATTCATTGCCACAAGCTCCTTTGCATTCTTATGGGAAAAACACATGGAATTTTGACTTTTGTTCCAGACTAAATTTCCCACTTATATTCACCAGGACCAAAGACCGTAAATTAAACAATAGAACATTTGCTATCGGATTCAGCTTGTGACACTGGAAAATAAGTATTTTGCTTTCAACTTTTATAATTCAATAAAATGTTCAACTTTCTCAAATTTCAGGCTCTAGGTCAAACAGAGAATCTAATGAAAACACAATAGTCATTGAAATTCGAAGTTCAACCTTTGCTACCGACTTTCAGATTTTCAGATAACGTTCGATACTCAGCTTGAAACCTTCGGCAGTCTAGGGTACTCCATTTTCAGAAACGAAATTTAACTTTCAGTTTGGTGAGGTGGAGACGAAAAATTTGCCGACAAATAGTTTTTTTGAAATAAAACATTCGCTGACCAAATTATAAAATTGCCGATTTCTTAATCGAAATATTTTTTAATTGAAAAAAAAAATAATAATAATAATAATAATAAACAAACAAACGAACAAACAGACATTCGCAAAAAATGAAAAATTCAAATGAACAGTTTCAAAATTTGCCGACTGCCAAATTATTGGGGGAGGGGGGGTCAACTCCCCACACCACCTGTAGTTTCGCCTCTGTCTATAGGTTTTTTGTTTGTATACTCAGTTTGTCATTTGTTTGTGTCTCGATCTTTAGACTCCTCAGCACTTGCCACATCGTTTCTTCAATGTACGTCTCAATTTTATCGTATTTTGCTTGCATCCTCTCAATGGTAACTACTGTTTCCGATTTTTCTTGTAATATATTCAAAGCTTGTGATATTTGATACATAGGGATGATGTAACTATTATTTTTATTTTCACTCTGTTGTACTGAAATGTTCGTTATATTTGGAAATATCAACTTGCACCTCCCCATCCAATGACCTGAGCTGAAGTATAAATCTGAAATAACATCCACGTCCATTACAATTTTCATTTCGTTGACCAAATATGATCTATTTCATTTTTTGATTTGTCTATCTCTTGTTACCAATCTTTTTGAAAAACGATCCAGCTATTTTTAAATTATATTTAACAGCCTTTTCGCATTTTCGTTTGTTTCTCCTTTAGCATATTTACCAACATTTCTTCTATTTCCCCTATTTTCACACACCTTGGCAATAAAGTCCCCCATTATTATTGTATAATATTATCTTTCATTTTCATAAATTTGGCTCAACTGGTCGTAAAACTTTTCGATTTCCCGACCATTGAAGAGTTTAATGTTAGAGCATAAACTTGGATTATCGAAAGTTTGGTTCATTTATTTATCTCAATTTTCAATACTGCGTTCACTGATACCCTTTATTTCTTTTACGTGAGCTATCCACTGCTTCTTGATGTAGAAACCTACTCCCCCTGTACCCTACTGTTGATCCAAAATAATAAAAGAAATTACCATTTCTCCTTTTCGATAAATTTCCCCCCTTCCTTACGTCATGAAAGAAACCTCTTATCCGGTATTTTATAATTTTTTCCCATCTGACAAAAGAACAAAATGACTTGGAACGAGAGGGGGCCCGTGGAAATTCCCCCAGGCCTTCTTTTTCTCTCAACGGGGCTACCTCTAGATTTCAGCCACGTCAAGCTTAAAAGCCCCAATTTCGTCTGAAATGTTAACGCATCAAGCATTTTTTATTTTTATATTTCACCACCTTTCCCGCTCCTCTATTCCAATACATCTTTCGACGTGTAAGTGATCTGGCATAAATCTCCGTCCCTTCCGTTTCCGATAAATTTTAATTATACTGCAAAACCCTAACTATAGACATTTCGATTTACCAGTCGATTCTTATTGTGTGCGCGCATATTATGGCGTCTGTGAAAAAATAAAATTAAAAAAAAAAAGTACGTTTTTACGAAACAGTAGACTCATTCGATAATTTAACCATTATTTAGAAACTGCAAATATTTTTAAATACTAAGGTGTAAAACGGTGGAAGTCGAAGACGGAAACTAAAAATAAACCTACGTAGATAAAATATTAAAAATTTGATTATTCGCAAGCAAAAAGGCTGGCGTACCGCTTCAGGCGGTGCCAATATGCGGAGGTGCCTTTAAAACCCGCTGGGTAAGGCATACGAAAGCTCGCGGACCTTCGAAGAGCACGCCACGACGGCTCGACCGAGCGTCGAACATGTTGCTACGGGAGTCGTCCATGCTCCTGGAATTTCCACGTGATACACCGCTGAAGATCTCCCTACCTTGGGAAGGGGATGCGATTCAGGAGTGCCACCACATGGCACGCACCTCCGAACGAGAATGGTAATTTTCGCGTATATATACTAACGTTCCTTGCTCGCAAGTATATCTATGAGTAGTAAGGTACACGTCGTGCCACACTGCGTTTGCGAAGACGTTCGGCGTTATTATTTGTGTTTCTGCCTCTGTACGAGTACATTATACACGTTAGTGGTAATTAAAAGAAAGGTAAAAGAAAGGGAGGAGGCTGAGGCAAATTTTTCGTCTAAATTAGTAGGGCGAAAAAAGTTTTAGCCGTTATAGTTTTCGAAAAAGTAAATCAAGTGTTCTTCGGTTCGAAAATCGAAATTTCTAAAAGAGAGAAGGAAAAAAAAAGAGAGAAAGAGAGAGAGGGAAAACCAGTGGCGGTTTTACCGATAGGGCCGGGCCTACAGCGGCAATTTTTTAGGAGACGGCAAATTTTGAAGCGGCGTTGTTGAAATAAAAAAAAATGAATTTTAAAAAAAGGAGAAAAGAAGAAAAGAAAGAAAAAAGTTACGTGGCTCATCATAATTGTTTAAAAAATTGAAATGTATTGTTTTTGTAGTAACCATTCACTTAATCTTGTTGGTAATTTTGCTGCAGAGTGTTGCCAGTATGCAATTCAATATTCCATGCTCTTACACAGGGACGGGTAGGCCTAGAGGGAAAAGGGTAAATTTCCCCCCTGGGCCGCTTAGCCGGTTCAATTGCACAATTGGATAGCTCCGACGTAAAAATGTACAGCTGACGGCCGCAGCCCTTGGCCCTCGCTAGAAAAAAATATTTCCTAGGTAAAAAGTATTAGACTATAGCTGGATTGTTGCTTGAACTTTTGTTATCCTTAAATGAGATAGCTAGAACGCCTGCAAAGTATTGTGCGGAAGCCCGAGGAAAAGCAAAATCGTTTTTGGACAGTTTTCTAACTTTCAAAATAATCCTCACGGCTTAAATTTTTCTTCGCATTTTTAAAAAGACAACTCCTCTTTGTTGAAAGCTTAGAACATGGCTGAAGATACAATTAGAGATTTAGCGAAGGGATTAAGCGACTTTGAAGTTATTTTACATTCAACAACTTTATATGTTTCCAAGATAAATGAAAAACTGGAAAAAGCTGAGCCTGAGGCTGATTTTGAAATAGAAGACGAGCTTCCAAAAATACGCCGACGAATGAAGAAGAAAATGTTCAATTACGAGGGTGATGATAACAAATGAAAACGACTAATTTCGCATAGGAGGTGTTTACACAAATAAAAACAACCGCGGACTGACTGGGGGGAATGGGGAAATCCCCGGCCAGGTCCCTTGGACTGCGGGCCCACCTAAAATATGACTTGTTCCTGGAATGGGGGAAAAATGAAAATGAAGGGCCCCAACCAGTATTCCTCCTTTACAATACCCTTGCCAGTCCGCGGGTGAATAAAAGACACTATTTTATCGACTATAAAGGACAAATTTCAGAGTCACAAAGCTGTATTTGCCGATATCAGTTGTTTGGACCCTAATCGATTTCCAGAGCTAAAGGATAGGTTGAATAGCGATCAATTACCAGTGCTTACAAATCTACATATTTTCCCATATTAAAAAATTTCGAAAGAAATCGACTCTGCAAGACTTCAAAGGAGAATTTAGAGATTTTATTTGCAAATGGGGCAGCTTAAAAAACTGAAGAAGAAAGTAACGGTAGTAATAGTGATGATGCTGAATCCCAATCCAGCGGTTGCAAAGAACTTTGTAAAAAGTGTCCTGCCTTCCTTTGTACAAGTATCTTGTGAACGATCCTTTTCTATTTTGAAACATATAAAGAATAGATTACGGTCGGTACTTACAGAGGCAAAACATGACATTCAGTTTTTTTTTGTTTTTTTTTTTTTTGGGGGGGGGGGGGGTGAGAAGGAAAATTTGCCGACCAATATTTTTTGAAAACTAAAAATTCACCGACGAAATTTTTTAATTTTTTTAAATTTGAAAATTTACCGTTTTTTCAATCAAAATATTTTTTAATGAAAAAAAAAAATAAACAAAACGAACGTTCTTGGTAAATGAAAAATTCAAATGAACAGTTTCAAAATTTGCCGACTGCCAAATTATTAGGGGTGTTTACCCCCCCCCCCCCCCCAATAGTTTCGTCCCTGCAAATGCACATTGAAACCTTATCCCCAAGCACTAACATGAGCATACCCTAGTCTGGGAGGGTAAGCTGGCAGGATGTTAGGAATACTTGATAGGAACACACAACTTCCTTTACACATCAAGGTAGTCGTTATTTACTCTTGGTGATATTTTTTTCTGAATTTCCTCTGATTCGTCTCCTAAACTGGTTCCAGTAGAATCAAAAAATAAACATTAAAAAAACCTACAAAGTTCTACAAAGTTTCAGGTCAATCGGATTTAGGGGAATCCGTGCCTCAAGCTCCCTTTCATTATTATGGAAAACACACATATTCGTACATGGAGTTTGACTTTTGTTCCAGATTTTCCTCCTATATTCACCAGGACCAAGCCCGTAAATTAAACAATTGAACATTTGCTATCGGATTCAGCTTGACATTGGAAAAGAAGTCTTTTGCTTTCACCTTTTAGATTTTAAGAGAATGTTCAACTTTCTCAAATTTCAGGCTCTGGATCAAAGAGAGAATGTATTAAAAACAGAATAGTCATTGAAATTCGGAATTCAACGGTCGCTACCGACTTTCAGATTTTCGAAGTGTCTTCCACATTTCTAATTTGTTTCAATCTTTCAGAAACTTTCGATACTCAACTTGAAACCTTCGGCTTTTGACTGACTAGTCTCTGACAGGAGTCCAGGATACTCCATTTTCAGAAAAGAAATTTGACTTTCAGTTTGAGGAGGTGAAGAAGAAAAATTTGCCAACAAATATTTTTTGAAAACTAAAATTTCGACGACAAAATTTTTAAACAATTAAAAATTTGCCGATTTTTCATCGAAATATTTTTTAATTGAAAAAGAAATAAACAAATAAACATTCATGAAAAATTCAAATGAACCGTTTCAAAATTTGCCGACTGCCAAATTATTGGGGAGAGGGGGTCAACCCCTCCTATAGTTTTGCCCCTGGGTACTTACAGATGATCACTTGGATGCACTTACGGTTATGAATATCGAGAAAGAAATCCTCTCAGAAATAAAAATTGAGGACGTTCTTTACGCGCTCATGAATAAGTTCTCAAGTATTCGGAAATTGTTAAATTAATTAATTTGATAAATAAGTTTTTTAGGCCAACTTATTTCATTTTTAATAGACCTCTTAATTATTATAATAATATTATGTATTAGGTATTTCTGTTATTAATAAACATACTAATTTTCTTATTTTCATTTCGCAGAGAGGTAAAACAATTTTCTTAATTGAAAAGATAAAAGAAGGGGGAAAACTGTAAAATGAGTATTCACGTGACCATTTGCTTTTTTGAACCCTGTAAGACTATGTGTAAATAAAATGCGGTGGAGCAAAAAAATTTTTTGGGCCGCTTAAAAATTTGTAGAGAGCCACTCTTACATTATTTTCCCCTTAGTTTCAATTCACCTATCCGCCCCTGATCTTACAGCGATTGTATACATTCCTCAGCGCGTCTACGAGTCGTTGGCATATAGTCACTGAGTTTTTCAAAAAATCACCAACTTGAGAAAGGAATGCCGAAGATCTTGAAAATAGTGATGACTAGGAGGACCTTATAACTGAGCAAATTGAAAGTACCAGTACAAATCAAAATCCTCGGAGGTATTTGCCAAAAGCTGTATCTCAGACAAGGTGGTCTGCGAGATATGTTACATCTAGAACTCTCCTTACAAATTATCAATCATTTGAAAAAATTTTGTCCCAAATTTCTGAAAACCCTTTGCAAAAGAATGAAACACGTCTGGAGGCAATATCTTGAAAAAATTAAATCGAAATGATACAGTATTTATAGCTCTACTACGGCATGCAGTCTTGGAACGAATTGAAGTAGTTGATAAATCTCTGCAGACAGCAGCCCCGTAGCCATGGGGGCAATCCGGGGCTAAGCCCCCTCTAAAGGTATCTTGAGCTCCCTTAGGCAAAGATACCACCATTTTAAAAAAATCATCATTACGCTGAACGAGAAAGAAACAAGGGATGAAGAGAATTAATATCACTGAAACAGTTTAAAATTTAGAACAAAAATTTGCTTCACTAATTTGGGACTCTTGGGGGGTGGGCAAAGTAAGATTTTCAAGGGAGAAAAAGTCGATAATTGAGGTATTTTTTAATAATCGTCAATATTAGAGGTCTGTTTTATAAAAATGAAGGTTAAATTACTGCTCGAGCGAAATTTTTTCGAAAAAACTGGTTTTAAAGGCGAAAAATTGCTCATTTTTGCATATTTTACATTCAATTTCAGGTGCCTTGGGGTCATTCGCCCCCTGGCCACACCATTGCTTCCTAGAAATCTTCACATTATATACTATGTGTATCCTTAAGCCCCCCCCCCTGGTGAACAGTCAGCACCCCCTACCGCAGATGGCTAGCTACGGGCCTATAGCAGAAAGTGGACATTGATTTAAATACAGCTGTCAGATTATATGAGTCGTTGTTGGATTATATTCAAGAAATGGGAGACAAAAGGGTTTTTCAGAATTTTTTGAAAGAGTACCTGAAGTGAGAGGTGCAAGATGGGAAGATTTTGAGAATGACGAAAATCTAATCTGTAGAGGTTGGTAACACGAAAATTGCAATTTGGTGAAACTCGTCATGGTGAAACTACATTTACCATTAGAGAAAAACTTGAGTACGAATATTTCAATGTCATACTCGACAATATAATTTCGGCATTAAAAAAGAGAAAGGATGCTTACAACAATGTTTATAATTTATTTTACTTTTTATTCAATTAAAAAAATATGAAACCAACAGACATCGAAATGAGTGCTTCAAAGTTGGCGAAAGTTTATAACCAGGAGGGAGAGACAGATTTATATGATGAATATTCTTTGCTGAGGAATGCATACATTTCAAACATTTTCATTTATCGGTCATTGATCTTCCAAAATATGATAAATACTATTTGTACGTTTCATTTAAAATTAATCTATGTTAAATAAAAATAAAATTATAAACTTTTGAGCAACAAGTACATGTAGTATATAGTATAGTCTTATAATCTTGAATCCCAAAAAGAATAAAATTTATTGTGACCCTAAGTTTAGGTATGTATTTCTACGTGTTTTAAAAATGCCTGCACGTTTTTAAGGACCGCCTCAGATATAAGCTGAGGTCCAGCTAATATAAAAAGAATAGTATTCAGATGTAAGCCGTGTGAGTGTGAATAGGGAGTAGTTTACAATAAGGACTTTCACGTATATGAGTTTTTGTCTTACTAGTTTTTTCGCCTACCTTTTTTGATTTTTTTGAATCAAAGAATTTTTACTCGAAGGTGAATTTTTTGAATTAAAATAATCCTTCCCCCTCCGTCACAAAATAAGAAAGAGTGATAATATTGTTAGAGGGGCGGCAAAAATTAACTGGGTCTACAGCGAACACAATACCTAAAACCACCACTGGAGAAAACAAAGAAAAAAAGAAAAATAGCCAAGCCATTCGAATGAAAAATGCTTCCACCACCAAATTAATATACCTAGACTAGGCGATCGCCACCGTTACTTACTGAAATGAGTCGCTTGGTAATAATATATAGATATAAAATGCTCAATATTCTTCATTTTTCTGATAGACTCTCTTAAATGTTATTATTATAATAATTACTCGCTGTGGCAGAGGTAATTACATACCTAAGCCTACATATCGATAAAAGACTGACGTGGAAAAACCATATTATGGCCAAAAGAAACGTAATAAAATTAAATTCCGAAAGTTAAACTGGCTCTTGGGCCGAAATATACTTATCGCTCGAGAACAAGATCCTAAGTTGTACCAAGCCATATTCAAACCCATTTGGTCATATGGCGCAGAAATTGGTGCAAGTAAGTTCAACGGGTGCAAAATAAAATTGTATCATCTATAATCCCAAGCTCCGTGTGGTACACAAGAACTGAAGAAATTCACTGAAGAAATTCATAGTTATTCGCAGATACCATACGTAAAAGAATGTATTTATAAGCAACAAAGCATTCAGCTCTAAAATCGGATATCAACCCACTCCAATCACTTGGTTATTAATCTGCTACCTAGATAGCAGCAATGACACATTGACATTTTCGTGTATTAAAAAGAATTCATACACGTACTCAACAAAAAGAAATGAAAAAAATAAATAAAAATAATAATAATAATTACTCTGAACAGGCAAGCAATGTCGAAGAAAATTGAGTTATCACTATAAAAATGATCGTTTATCATATTTAAAAATGTAAGTAACGTTGGTATCTCATCCCAAATGTCCCGATACTTGACAGAATATTTTGAGCTTGAACTTGTCATTTAGCCTCAAATGACAGTTCTGTATATATAATTATTGAAAAGTAATTAATTATAATTCGAGCTTCAGCTTATCATTTAGCCAGGAACGACCATTCTGTATACAATAATTGAAAAGTATTTCATTATAATGTATGTGATCAATTACCCCGCACGGTTGTTCATAATTTAAGCGACTTTTTAGGTCTGGTCCTAGCTGACATTGAGCACTCAACTTTTCAAGACAAATTGAAATACGATATTGAAATTGAGTTAGGTGAGACTACAGCACACTTTTGATATTTTTTTACCGGCGAGGTCTTTGCTTTTTAGTTCATGGAATTTTCAAGTATACTATGAGAAGGAGCATGAAATTCTATGCACTATATTTAGTTTCAGAATGACAGTAACAACGAAATCGGTAAAATTTAGAAAACACCAACGACCTAGGTAATGTACCTAGGAACACTGCGTGATGTACCTGGAGTGTTCTTAACCAAAAATGAAGAAGAAATTTTAGCATTGGCGAGTAGGTTACAGATATTCTACAAATTTTTTTTCTGTATGTAGAAATATAACGTTCCTCGCCTGATTGCAGACGGTTTGACTATATTGGTTCAGAATTATGTTCGTACTCTAGACTTCGGCAATATTATCTACTTCATCAGGACGCGCGTTGTGTTCCTAATTCCTATAGGTACAACAGGTCCATTTTTATCACATTCAATGATCTAGACGACCAACATTAAAGTAAATTACTTATTTTCACATGCTGAATTACTTACCTACCTCGTGTCTTTTCCTTTTACAACAATTACTTCATTGAAATAGGGGTACTTCAGCCGGCAATTTCACAAAATTTGCATAATGTCATAAAGCACTTGACGCATTTTGATTAGCGGAACTTCTTTTCGACATGCATAGAACAGCTACTGCTATGCTCGTTTTTTGTAGAATGCTATGCAGAGTTGGACGTTGTTAAGCAAAACGGACTCAAGCGACAAATTCTGTATTTTTTGTTTTTTTTTCTTCGAGAACACGCGATCCAAAGTTCAACAGCCATAATAGAAACCATTTGACATAGCTGGTAAGTTCATCATTTCAACGTTGGTACACATTTTTGTATCGGGGGCCCAATTTTAAAAAATTCTACTTTTTACGCTCTTTTCAAAGATACTAATTACTTATTTCGTCAACAAATCTCGCTTTTAAGTCCCTTTTGCTCAACAGAGTTCAGTTTACTCTCATTATTATTATCATGTAGGAGCGCTAGTATTGCTGGAATTACATAGTGTTCCAACGTTCCAAGGTAGCTTGTGTTGTAGGTACAACAATCTCCCCTGTAGTCATTTTTTCAGAACAAGATATCTTCGAAGCAAAGGTGTTTTCTTCAGCACGGGTCACAAATTTTGTTCTAATTTTCAAGTGATCTTCAACAACGGACAACGAATTTGTACTACCCGCTGTCCCGCTGCCAAAAATGTAATATTGTTTCAATATACGCACATCTACATGTGCGTGAATAATTAAATGATAGTTGAAGTAGATTTAAAATTTCGTAGCAAGAGGCATAGAATTCTTTGAAGTACAAATTCACAAGAAAACGGAGTCATCTTTTTTATTCTAATGAAATCAGTTGTTGCAAGTTTATATGCAGGGGATAGAGGTAAAAGCTTAGACTCCGGACATTTTATTGAACTTCGTCAAATGAATGAAATGGACGCTATATTCAACGAAAGGGAACCAACCAATATTTGTAAACAAAATGATTTATTAGTATTGTTGGAAAAAGCGTAAAAAGTAGAATTTTTCAAAATAGGGCACCCGATTCTAAAATGTGTACTTACGTTGAAAAAAACTTATCAGTAAACGCTGTGTCATATAGTTTCTACATGGCTCCTCAACTTCAAATCACGTGTTCTCAAAAAGCAGATTTTGCTAGTTGGTTTTCGTTGAATAGCGTCCAAATAAGAAACAGTATTCGAAGGTCGAGGAATCAACCAAGTTCGCTCATGGCTTTTCCAAGAATTATGTACAAGTTGCTACCCTCTCAAACAGAAGCACAAAAATACTGGCTTCAAAATGAAAATAACTTCATAGATTCGGTGAACACCCAACACCAAGCAAACAAGTCGCCTCTTTCTTAAATTTCGTTCATGGAGAAATCGGTTTCGATAACTCAAGGAGATTTTCAAAATGAAGCAAGAAAAGAAAAAGACCAATGTCTTTGCTAGTATATTCTGACTTAAGTATTCCGTATTTTCGTCATCGAGCGCGATCCTGCCAACTCATAAACGTGTATGGGCGAACAGACTGTCATGTGGTTCCCCTAAGTGCGCCTGGGTGCATAGTGTTGATAAGACTCTGATTTCGCTTTCCACGAAACCAAGAAAATAAATATTGGCTAACTTCATTTGAAGTGTTGACTGCAGAATCAAAATCCAGGCACATTCGAAAGTGTAACCAACTCATGGTCTAAATACATATATGGGGGGGGGGGTGCAAGTGGTCCTCGTGATTTCGAATTTCCTACCAGACGAGTTTTCGATTCACCTTGCAATACGAGGTTGTTTCAGGATTTTCATGTTGACAGACAAAAATTGGAAAGTTTTAACATTGTTATTCATTTTATTACTCAAATTTTGTACATCATATTTTGTACACAAGCGACCTGAATTATTCACATTTTCTTAAAAATAAACGTTATATTACTCTTACGGAAACTCGATTCTAAATACACAAAATTCATGTACAATTTACAATACATATATTTTATCAAATAGCAACTTAAAAACGTACACAAAACATGAGATCTTTTACTCTCAGAAAATAATTGTATTCACAACCTAATTTTTAAAAGAACAAACACAAAGAAAAAACCCATTTTCAACGGTGCTGTAAGTCTTCTAGAACCCATTTATTGCTCTTCGCGAACACACAAAATGAATAAAATGTCGCCTATATAAGCCAAAAACGAAGGATAAAATTAAATCAAGCGAGGGAAAAGTAAGGCACTGAAAAAAAATATTTTATAAAATTTTGTACTATCTCATTTTCCAACAACGTCTACGCCGATTATTAACAACATACTCGTGATTAAAATCAAGACCGAGTTAAATATTACTGGATTGGCACAGTCGAGCAGGTATACGCTTCCAAAACATAAGAATAATCAAGACTTATGCGATAAAAATGCGCCCTCGATAATATTGGAAACATCGAAGTGAATTTAAAATGATTTTCGATATTACATAATTTTAATCAGCCAGTGAATAGAATTTTTTTTTTAAATCAGACTAGAGTTTTTAAAATAATTCTATCGCGTACTTGTTAATACCGGCGAACTACCGGGAACAAAAATACATAGCGCTTTTTGATTAATCTAGGCAGTTCAAGTTCTTGACATACTACATTGGCTACGAAAAACGGTGAAACATTCATCAGTAATATTCTAAAGATTTAAAACATACCTATTATGCGTACATGATAATAAATAACGTATAACTAAGAAAAAAATGAAAAGAGAAAGAGAGAGGGAAGAGAAAGAAAAGAAAAACAGAAAGACTAGTTTCTATACACAACACAATATGGAGAAAGAAATAATAAAAGTGGGGGAGTGGGAATGCGGGAGTCTTATGATTGCGGGTCATTCAGAAATCAAACCTAACATACTACAATCACTAAAATCTCGAACGTTTTCTCTAAATGACATAACGGGAACATTAAAAATTTTTTCCACAAGAATAATCTCTTGTGATACAACGTTATGAAAATAATTTCAACGCCAGTGTTACAGTATGCCTCTGTAGACAGAGCTGTACAATTTCTTACTGAAAGATCGTCTAAGAACCGTTGTCGGATTTCAAAACTCCAGTAAATTATTACAAACATTTCCCAAAAGCAGAAGTACCGCTGTATTCAGTAGTGGAGGTAGGAAATGGATTGTTCTGGAGCAGCCGTTACCATCTTCAAAATGTGATGTACGTTGTACAGTTGAATTGAACGAGCAGAATATGGAACAATTACGAGGGGTACAAGAAGGGGATTCTAACCAACTCAATTGTGATGGACCTCCAAGCAAAGATAACGTTCTGATTTAAAAAACGATTATTCCACTCACTCGTAGTGTAAGGTTGTTTCCACCCAGCTTTCGACACTAACACCACACATCATCACTAGAATCACCAACACTGCAATATTTGACGTAACTTGAGATCAATTCTGAAGATGTAACCTATGGTGATCTAGGCTGAACGTCCAGGTACCTAGCGAGATCGTGTTCCAGTGCACTGCTGAGATATAATCCTGATTGAATGGATTGTCGAGATCACTTAAAATCACCAAGGTTGTGCGTGATCGTTAGAATACCCGGAGATCAATTTGAAAAATGAGATCTTAGATGACCTGAGATCAATTTCCGAAAAATTCGTTCACACTCTATAACCTAAAATTGCTCTTTTATTTGTTTATAGAATACAACCCACACTCGGAAATATTATTCGACGCTTATTAATTATTTATGACAGGTTGTGTCGCATACCACTATATAGGACTGGGGGATACGGTGTTTGTGGAGAGACTAATTTGCGTTACAGTATAATGAATACCTACATCGAAATTTGTTACACTTAGCAGTGCACTGAGACACGTATTCTCAGACTAGTGACCTCGGAATTGCTATCAATGGGGGTTCTTTCAGTTCTTCGTCGCATGCTAGCTATCAGATAACCTCCAACTTCAAGAATTCCTCCACATATTTTCAATAACGCACCAATTTCCCTCTGAAAGCAGCGAGTTTTTGTCGGAACGTTTCAGGTACTATCCCATCATCGGCGACTCAGTATAAGGCACTGACGATAACATCCTAAAATGTTGTGACAAAAACATGCTTCTTTCAAAATGAAACTGGTAGGTACATTCAACATAGAGACCATTGATATTCGAGCAGGCTATCAAAAACTATCGGTAGGTACGATGAAAAATCACCAAAAACAAGTACACAGTTCAACATCACTGAAGAAATAATAAAAAGTCATTAGGAAGCGAAAACATTTTTTGGTGCCGTTTTAGTATGCGATCTGTCGATTGACGTGATCTAGATTACACAAGGTGAATGTGATCTAGTGTCATACAGCCGAACATTTGGACCACTATTGTTGGATGATGGGGAGGAAACATGAATCCAATCATAGCATTCTTAGAAGATATTCGGATTACGTACACTTAATAGTGCATCATCTTTCTGACAACGTATTCACGGCTACTATTTGTACATTTCTTACAGTGATACATATAACATATTCACGGCTATTACTTGTCCATTTCTTACTGTGATATTTCAATGAAGTTACCCTTCGTATTCGTACAGATCGCATATTAAAATGTTTAATCAATCAACAGATCGCATACTAAAATGTTCAATCAACCTACAGATCGCATACTAAAACGGCACCCATTTTTCTTCTCTCTTGTTTTACTTGCTAACAATGTTGGAAGATTTTAGTGGTAAATTTGTGAAACTCGGCTAAGTGATAAAAGTTGATAACCGCCGACCGTTACTGGTATTCAAATTTGTTGAAAGTTGACATGATAATATCTGGACCAGAGTTGTAGGATCACTTTCCCGAAACTGAGGATATTCAGGTGACATTTCTTTTTTATTAGATTTTTTTTTTCTCATACTGAGTTTACAAATAGAGAATACTGAACAAATTTACACAGGAGCATCAAGATTTAAGGGGGCACTGATATCCACGACTTCCGAACAACGCTTCAAGAATTTCCTATTCCAGAGAATTTATGAAAATTGTGCAATCACATGTGCCATTGACAATGTCCAAATGGAGACAGAAGAATAAAGCTGGTCGATATGCACAAGAAGATGGTCCTAAAGTTGATTTGCAAAAAGTCTTTTTTCGCAGGCGAACACTAAATATATCTGACCTGGTCCTACATAAGTGGAAAAACATTTTTTTGAATACATGCTCGAAAAGCGTCTTATTTGTAACCACTTTTCAGCGTAAGAAGTAGAACTTTTAAACCAACAGTGGAGTGCACTGACAATTGGGATATAAACCTGCACTAGAGTGCGCTGCAAAATCACCTGTGCGGGTGTTACCGGGGAAAATGAAAAGGTAATCACGTGTATACTTTCAAATAGAAACATTGCTATCGAGGGGAACAAACGAGTAGAAATTACTCTACCAGTGGAACTTATTATAATTCAATTTTTGTAGTGATGATGCAATTAAATTTAGGTCAAATTTTCTTTGAAAATGAATTTTTAAACGACTTGAAGTCTGCTACACGCTTATGAATAAATCTCCATGATCATCCATTTATACCACTGATAAGACACAATCGTGCCAACACTTGCAATTCTAAGCCTAAAAAGTTAAAAGTACGCATTAACTACTATGCTCCAGTGCAAAAAGAAATCAACATTGGGGTATAAACCTGCACTGGAGTGCGCTGCAAAATCACCTGTGCGGGTGTTAGCGGGGAGGAAATAAATGGGTGACCATGTTTACTTTTGAATAGAAAAATCTCCATGATCACCCATTCAGACTAAAGCCAATGAGTACTCGCATACGCCATTCTGGAGCCCATCGTGCCCGTCGAACGTCGATACCAAATTGACTACGCGGTACGCTCCACTTAGTCGGATTCGGCATCCAGGGTACGATGGGTTCCAGAATGGCGTATGCGAGTACTTGTGTTTATAGCGCTCTAATTCAGACCACTGATAAGACGCAATCGTGCCAACATTTGCAACTCTAATTTATATCCCAATTCATGCATAAACCTTCCTCTTGTAGAAGGGCTAGTGTAGGATGACGGTTTGGGATACTGATAAAACAATATGGACTTAATTAATTACTTTTATAAACTGTTTTCGAGCATTATTCATTGAAAAAAATATAGTTTGCAGCTTTTGCAAGAAACGCGTTATTCGCTCGTGCTGCAAAACTTCGCAATCATCAGGAATGACGCGCTTCTAGCACTCGTTGCAAACTATACTATTTTCCACTAGTAAAAAAGTTTCAGTTGTTGCACTTCTACTTTCTTAGAAGGCAAAAATAGTGCCATATTGAAAAAAGTTAAAAATCCGCAAAAATTGTGGAAACAGGCTAAATATCCTTCAATATTATACTCTTAAAAACCTGAACTTTGCCTGAACATGCTTTTCCACCCATAATATGGCAAAATATGCGAGGTAAAGTATAGCTCGTTCTTACTGAAACTCTATGAATCGCAAAAACAACATGGACATTCTTTATCTACTCAAACAGAATAAAAACATGCAAAAGCATATTTTTGAAATGCTACCTAACTATTACATTTTCATTTTTCACTTTTTCTACGCATGTTACACACAAAACTGACACTGAACACTGAAGTTTCACAGAATTCATTAATAAGATAACTGGAATTAATGACAATTCCGAATTAACATCGCACTTTTCATTAGAAGTAGACTGTTCAGTTAAACAAAAAAAATAAATAAAAAAAATAACAACTTTCCTGTCTGGACTCTGGACTCTTCACGGCGGTGGCGCGCTAGTGTCCCTGGTTTGTTATCAGTAACTTTTTGTTATCAGATACGTCGCCTATTTTTCGACTGGGGCAAGTGAGTGATCGGTCCGTGTCGAAAAAGGACATTAAAATGTATCAATATCAATCAGATCAACTTACGCGGGTTCTACATGGTCAATAAAAATTATCATTATTGAGCGCTGCGTCAATACACAGAACAACGCCATGATAATGATTAGAGATCACAAAAATGAACGAAGCGTCATTAAAAATTCAAAACGATTTGAATTTTTAATGTCATGTAACGTTCCTCGCAGCAGCTTATCCTAACTCTGATAACATCGACGTATACGTTGTGTGCTTGCAGTGGTGTGTTAACGGATTCTACAGTTTAATCTTGAAGAGTCCGATTGGTGTGATTTTTTGCGAATATTATTGTGTAACCCAAAATGCCCTCAGTTTCTTGAGTGACCCAACAATAGGTTACATCAATTTAGGACTGATGCTTTGTAAATTATTTCATCCGCAAGTTGGCATGATTTTGAATCAAAACGTATTAACATATACTCTATTTTCCACTCGTAACTTTCAAGCAATATGGGAACCTTTGTTCTTCATGCACCAACATTTTGGTAATGTATTACACACACATGCACACACAATCCTTTGAATGTCTAATCGTACGTACTCGAATAAGTAGGTATCTTTGAAATTATTGAAGCATATATGCGGATAGAAAGTATAGTACATCCAGCCTACAAGGTTAGCCTACGAATAAGTCAACAAACGGTTTGACTTGACGATCATATATACGTACAACATACATCTTCCTGGCTGCGTTAGGGGAAAATTTTCAAAATCGGATCATCATCTAGATGATAAAAACGTTTGTTTCGGAACAACACATTTTCTACAATACTGCAACGTATACAACCTTAAATCGTACCGTGTGTTACGGATTATCAGAACTATTTTTTGTTCACTACGAACACTATTTATAAAAAAATTCTGAGCACTTTCAGAACGTGTCATCAAGAAAGCAGGCACCGAATAAACGTGGTTGGCTCAACTCATAGGCCTCGACATATTAGGAACGTTCAGGTGGAGCTCAAAGCAAGAAGGTAAGTAACTTGGCGACCTGCTTTCAACATGTTAATTTTTTGCACGCTTCTGTAACGTTTTCGCACGGGTTGACTAGTTTTTGCACTATACAGCAGAGCGCAAACGAGTCGAACCGTGTGTAAACAAATGTAGGTACCTACGCTTATATTCACTTTTTCAGTTAGAAATTCTACACACTGCCTGAGTGTTTTCTACGCAGTTTTAAAAACTGTATTAAAAATAGCCACATTTCGAGTTATAGTTTGCGTGCGAAAAATGATATTTCTTAGGGATCAGTTTAAAAACCACTTATCGAATTTCAAACCGACAATGTTCCAAGATCTGTCCAGTTACCGAGGTAGGAACTTACAATAACACTGATGTACAATTTCAGCGGAATGACCCACAACCGACAGCGGTATTTCATGATAACGGTTTCAACCTATTGCTCGATAATACCCAATGGTGATTGCCAATGATGGATAACGCAACGTAAAAGTAAAATGCAAGATAAAATTCTGCTAAAATAAAGAAGGTAAAAATGCTACAATTATTACAAATAATAAAAACAAACGAAGAAAAATAAAATAATAACGAAATTTACGATGAATATGATAGGAGAAACGAGGAAGGGTAAAAATCGAAATAAAATACGTTGAAAGGTGATGTAAACTTACAACACAGTAAACACATAAAGCGGATTCGACGAAAATGGAATAATACGATCGAAGACTCGAGAATTAAGAGACCCTAACTCCGCATTTAGTACACAGAGCTGAACACTCAAGCGGGGCCAACATTCGGGTTACAAGTAGACCATCAAAAATCAAACAGCCCGAATACATATTTCGTCGAGATCACGATGAGATCATAATGGTTAGTAACACCTTCCCTATAATGCTTCGAAATTTATGCCATACGACAGACGGGACACAAGTTAAAGGGCATCATCATTTTAACTGGGCTTAGAAAGTTCTACACGAATTTCATCGCTATATCGACCGATCGAGATCAGTGATTCGCTCTGAGCGGGCAGTTATAGAATTTTGTCCCCATAAATTTCGGTCGTTTTACTCGTAAATTCACCTTCGGCCTCGTCTACTCGTAACTCCAAGAATTCTGCAGAAAACTAAGAACGCGCACGCAATGCGAGAACACATATCTACATTATTTTCACTATCACTCGAACAATTATCACATAACGAAATTTTCAAATCAGGGAACACCGAAACACAAGACAGCTGAAATTGAAACAAGGAAGAAAAAAGCAGAAAAACCATTAGTTTCCAATACCAATGCTTTTCTATCGACGAAACGTCATGAACGGAAAAGAAAAAAATTTTGAAAACATTTACAAAAAAATAATAAGAAAAGAGAGTAATAATAACAGTAATTTGAAAGAAAGAAAAAAAGGTATAAATTAAAACAACTTTTACGAGGATCAGGTTTTTGTCCCTCAAAATTCTCTTTTCTCAGTGGAATACAAATAACTTCTCAGGGCGTATTTCACGTTAATTTTAAAGCAATGGTAACAATTGTCCACAAAATGCACATTAAATGGCTCGGCTCGACTATTTTGCATTTACATTAATGGACGATTTTATTAGAAAATTGACTTGGAAAGCGGGAGAGAATCAACTGCAATAGCATGTAACCAAGTGCCGTCACGTTTTCAAAATTTATAGTGCCTCTTCACTTTTTGTTGGTTAAAAATAATGGATTAAATCCGTGAAAGGAATGCCGAATCTAAACGTCCAAAAATCTCATTATATTTCGAGTTTCATACGGAGCAGTTTTGGACGAGCTGAACACTAAAAATGCATTATAACACGAAGCTGTGAAAGTCGAATACAAGAACTCGAGTTCAATGCACAAAAATGGAACATGAAAAAGTGATCGGAAAAGTTTTTGGCAGTATGTTATTTTTACAGCTCAATCTTTCTGATTCTATTCCACCAAACACGAAGATATTATCAAACATGTTAAAAACGAATTTACCACAAATTCTAGAAACAAAATATTGGCAATAAGAACTTGCAACTGGTTTCAAATAAAAAGCCCAATAATCGAATTCAATCGGCATGGGCCGAGTAAGTTATTCCAACATTCAACGTTTTTCAAATTTTACGAACACCGAAAAGTCAAGCTGTAGTAAGCAGAAGAAATTATATACTAACAAATTTTTCACAACTGTATAAAAGGTAGTAGCATGGGGCAACTTCTTGCTTGACTCTAAGAAGGCTATTCGCCCTGAAACATCCCGGTTCAAAACAAAGGTTTTGCTGTCCCAAGAGCCGAAAAACGGCATCCTCAGGCGAGGTATACGTATTTCTTTACATTGAGTCTTCACACAGTCATGTCACCATCATTTCTCCAACTACTGAACGTGAAATTGGATGCTTATCGGAATTTCGAATACAATGATCAACCTATTTTCAATGAAACTAAATATATTGGCACCTCGGGGTAATCAAAAGATTACGCGAAGACTTTTGTCCCTCTTCGGTAAAATCAGGTATACTCGTACAACGTGGAAACCACGCCATTTTCCCAGCTTTCCTTTGCAAAATTCACCCACGAATTCGCAAGCAAGTCAGGCCGACCTGTCATATTTCCATTTCTCACCTACAACCCGTGTAGCTCGCTTCGTCACTCGGGGCGAGCGATTTCACCGACCCGAAGAATATATAGCAACCAAATAAATCCTACGCAAACTCATTCATCTTGTACTTCATTAAAATTTGTATCACCTCCTGCTAGGACGGTAAAATGCTGCGCACCGCTTCATCGGTAGCCGGATCGCTACGTTGTAAATTGAGAATGCTGTCGATGGCACTCTGTACCTGCGCGTTAATCTCCTCGTCGTCCGGGCAGTGCTTCTTCGGATCCTGACTGATGTCCGGCATCGAATCGTTTTCGTGCTCGCGTTTCGTTCGAACGCTGACGTTGGCCATCGCGGTAGCTGTAACGCTGCTCGCTTCCGAAGACGACGGCGACACCGACATGAGGGAGTCCAGCTGGCACATGACCGGTGAACAACGACCCGATGAAGTCTGGAGATCATCATCGTCCAGTAAGGACTGTTTCGCGCACTCGTCCACTTGAGCTGGAAGTGAAATAACGACCATCATTGAGATTTCGTAACGAGTGTTCTGAACAAACTATTTGTAAAAAAGTCTGAGGAAGCAATTTAAACGAGGTGTCACCGTGGTCCACATGATACTGTAAATTGGGGCTATTTTACATATTTTCCTAGTTTGGTTTTTAGTCTTTTCGCTGGGGTAAATGAACGAACGTTATTGAAGGCTATCAATAGTGGTATCACTGGAAAGTGAACCATGTGAGAAAAGCATCCATTACAAAAATAATGACCTGGGGCTCGGGGGTCGGTAGTTACGACGTCTGAAAGTCGATTGGTAAAGTAAAACAGCTTTGGGGCTACTTCACACATGACACAAAATACACGCACAATTGTGGCAGAACGTATGTATTCCGAACAGAAATGTTGAGAAAATAATGAAAACAAACTAACACTTGGCAATAATCATGCGAAGTCGGGGAGCAGAGGCGTTCCGAAACTACTTCATTGGGGGGGGGGGGTCCTAAAATTTGCTGACTAATGCAACGACCGCAAATCGAGAATTTCTTTGTAGGCCCGTATTACGTGCGGCTATAACCTTCACTTAGTTTACATACCGTGATAACAGGGTACAACTGTTTACTTGGTCAGTTTCTGTGTAGCACCATGCAAGTATTCAACAAACGTCTTTTGTCTCTGCATACCTGCACATCCGGTTCGTTATTTGTTTAAAAAACACATTCTTCTTCTTCTTCTCACTCATTATCTTTTCTCCTTCATTGGTCGGCCTGACAGGACATTGGAGCAGTCCAGTTACAGTTTATGCTAACCCTGACAAGATTTACTTCAACTGTCGATCCATCAATACACGCACCTTCTCTATACCGTCTCGTTTTTCTGATTTCGAATGCCTTTGCTGCGGTCCCAACTACACCCCTTTCTCGTGCAAATTCTCGAAAAATCCGCACTCTCCTTGGACAGCTATACACTGATTCCACAGCCTTTTCCAGTTTTCATGACAATATTGGGACACTTTAAGCCGGCAGTTTCTTAAGTATCCTCGTCACGTACTTTTGGATGTCAGTTACTGATTCGAAATATGTTCTTCAACGATTTGTTCGACCTGGGGACACGAAAAAAAGTCATACGGTGACATATCCGGATGTTTTTTTGATGTGAAGAACTGCGTTATATTGAAGGCACGATGACATGGCGCATTGTCAAGATGAAGAATCCACGTGTTTGCGACCCCTGAGCGAACTCTTAACGGCGAATTTTTAAACGAAGTTTGGAGTCGTTCAGTCGAAACGCATCTGGTGCATAGCTATAATCCAAGTCATAACTAGTCAAAAATGCGAAAGCCAGGAATGCATTTTGAATTGACCACCTTTTTTGTTCCAAGGTTCGGTGTTGTACCTCGGGATACCTCGAAAGCAAAAAATCAACTTTCAAGACATACATTATTGGGATATAAACTTGCACTAGAGTGCGCTGCAAAATCACCTGTGCGGGTATTAGCGGAGGAGAATGAAAGGCTGATCATGTGTACTTTCAAATAGTAACACTACTATCCTCAGGAAGGGAACAAACGAGTAAAAATTACTCCACCAGTGGAACTGATTATAATTCAATTATTTAGCGATGAAGCAGTTAAATTTTAGGACAAATTTTCTTTGACAGTGAATTTCTAATCGACTTAATGATAGCTGAAGTTTGCTACAGCCTAGGGATAAATCTCCATTATCACCCATTCACGTCACTGATAAGCAGGGATTCGGAGCGGATCAGATCGCATCGCATGAGAGGAGTTGATGGTCCTTTTTTCGCCCACTAAAGAGCGAATGAAAGGGAATTTGTTTACCGAGAAGGAATCAAGGAGCGAATGAGGAGTTTGGTGAAACATTGTTCAGCAGGAGTGAATCAATGAATAAATTAATGAAATCCCTGAAAACAAAGAGCGAATTCTTAGTTCAGATAAAATCTTTTAATTTTATAATTCAGAGGCGTAGCAACGAGGGGGGGGGACACCCCCTGGCATCAGCCGACAATGTGAAAAAATTAAAATTTATTCTGGTAATAGTAAGTATTACACCTGTAATGTTGTAAAAGTGAAACGAACCCCCCCCCCCTCGTACCAAGTCTGGCTACGCCACTGTTATAATTAACAAAGTCCCTATGAACATGGAAAATCAGCTCTTGAAACGTCAAAAAACTTGGACCACCCAAGTTGAATAGTCTTTATTTATTTATTAAGTTGATATTGCATCTGCTTAAAAAAATGGATGATTTTATCTGAATTTCTAAATAACGCGGAAGAGCCGAAGGGAGCGAATGAGCGATTGAATTGAATTACTTAGTTTCCTGAAAGAGTGAATGGGATCGGATCGAATGCAAACACACTGCCTTAGAGAGCGAATAGAGCGACTGAATGAATTGTAAGACGACAAAATGAATTGAGAGAGCAAATTAATTGTATTACACGTCTTCCAAAGAACGAATCGGATCCTATCAAGATTTATTACAGTTTGAAGATTTAATCGGATCGGATCGTATTCAAAAATAATGCACTACCAATCCCTGCTGATAAGACGTAATCGTGCCAACATTTGCAACTCTAATTTATATCTCAATATCATGCATATAGCTTATGAAAAACAGAAAACGCCGATTTAGTTCCATAAAATAGTAACTGGAATCCATTAAACTCGAATCTACGGTTTTTGACCATTCGCCAATACAATGCACCGTCACAAGTGTGTCATGGTATGTGTGGTTCCTTTAAGAATATAATAGAGAATCATAAAATGATATTTTTGATGACTGGTTTTTCAACTTTGGAGCTACTCCAGGGTGCATGAGATGACCCCCCGACAGGGAGCACCCCTTTTTAGATTCTGAATCGGCCACCGGACTGCATGAATCATCATCTGTCAGCTGAACAGGGAGGGTGTCCACGTGCTATGCAGTCGATACCCGTGAAAGTCTATTCGATTTATCAGTGCAAGGCTGGATAATCCTTCATGGTGCTTGGAAATCTTTTAAAGCTTAGTCATTGATTTATTGACTTCAACATAATGCCGTTGATTTAACACTGAACTTATTTTGAAAGTGCTGACTGTATTTTTATACTCATGATTACCGATTTAGCCGACTTTAACATATTTTTGGGAAAATTTGCCGACTGCCAAAAACATGGGGGGGAACCCTCCCCCCTGGAACGTCCCTGCGTGAGAGAACATTTCAAGTAGGTAACAATGGTTCCGAACAAAGTTTGAATAAATTCGTAGTTTTTCATTTAAAAAAAAATTTCTTACATTTTATTCAGCGGATTCTCTTCCAGACTTATTATTTTTTTTTATTCACTAACTCTCTATAACTAACCGTTCATTTTTACACCGCTAACTCACTATAACTAACCATTTGTTTTTACAAAATTATTGAAGATTGGAAAGTGCAGCGAACAACACTGATGACAGGATTTCAAACAAACAATCGCTTCCAGTCATCTGTGCACGCACCTTTCTCCATACTATCATAATATCGTTCGAAAGCTGATAAACTTCTGCGTCGGTTGTTTACGTTACGATAAAAAATATTCCATAGTACTGTATACTGTAAATAGAGGGAATTTTGTAACCCAACATTTTCACCTTGCTTGGCACTGATACTTTCGCAGTGTTCTCAAATACCGTTAAATACACTTCTTTCGGCTCGAAAAATACCAAACCTGATCGAGTAAACATCCAGGAACACAATGAGACCACAATCAATGTTCCCTCTTTTCTAGATTGTACAATTCTCCTCGCTCGCTAACGCGGTAAAAACAGGTATTGTGTAAAGTAGCCCCAGTTTACGATATGTAATGACCACTCGGCTATCGGGTACCAATGCATGGGGACTAGCCAGTCACACTTCGAACGTACAGGGTGTTAGGACTTTTCCAAAATAATAACGTACCCCCCCCCCTCCAAAAAATGATTTTTTTCTTCAAAAACCTGTCACAAAAATAAGTTTTTAAAATGTTAGCTTAATATACGCTTTTAGATCGCTGAAGGGAACACGCGATACTGATGCAGTGCCATGTAAAATAAGAAGGCAGAGCAACGATGTAGTGCGATATCATATCTGTCAGCTAACGCAGTATTGCCACTAATATTTATTGGTGTTCAAATTCAATGTTCAATTTTCGCTTGAGTGATAGGGTTTCAGATTTGAAAAAAGTAGGACCTTCAACTTAAAAGCAGGACTTTTGCAGGACTTCAGTACCTTACAGCAAAAAGCAGTACTTTTCAGGACCAGTGGGACTAGACGGACCGTTAAGACACACTGACGTACTAAATATATCTCGTTCGGTTTTAATGTAAGCGGAGTCTATCGTAGACATCCAGGTTGCCGAAAAAGAATAGCCAAATCACGCGATTCGTGATATATTTCCATCGAAACTAATGGTTGCCAACGAAGGGTACAGGGAAATAAACACGTAATTCACTTTTTCGGCGAGATTGAGTAATTTAGAATCGCTGGAACGGACGTGATGAGTAGTAGCAGCTGAGCTATGGTAAGAAGCCTGAAAGGATGCCACAGGCCGAAAAAATAGGTTTCAAAATTCACATACAGATAAAGAGCCACGTACGTAAACACATTGTTTTTCATTTTTTTTTGCTTCACCACAAAAGTAAATTCCAGCTTTTTTCGCTGTACCCTTAAATCATCTTGGATACGTACTTGCAATCGAGCAGGTAGATGGTGGATTATTGGTAGCGTTCAGATCCGCTTTCATCTGTTCTAATAACTGCGTTTCATCGGCAACGAACATTCTGCCCAGCATAATTAGCTCCGAGGTTTGAACTTCTCTCTGTAAGATTTTTTTCAATTATTACGAATCGTTCGAGTCTAGTTGCCACCGTAATACCAAACACTGAGCATGACCAAGACAATACCTGGATGACAGATACTGCGGCGACGCAACGCCCCGGTCACACTCATACAACAATGGGAAACAGTAGTTCCTGAAAATTATATATTAAACCCTTCCAGCGAGCAAAAAAAAAAAACGGAACTAGACCAGGTTGACACCCACGTTGATACACATTTCAGGTGCATTTTCGATTTTCTAAGGATGTTCTGCTGAACTAGGGAGAGCTTTTACCACTGTCTGCATCAGAAGAGTTCATTTCCTCAATTTTGACATATTGCGCATAGCATTCTGATAATAAGTGGCAGAGTTACAGCCCATTTACATGAATTGTCTATTTTTCGGAGAATTACCCAACTACGGAAATAGGAAATAAAAAAATAACGGAGGTAAAGGAATTTAAATACTTAGCTAGTCTGATAACGCAAGATGAAAGAAGTAAAACAGAAATAAAAAGTAAATTACAGCAAGTTAAGAGAGCTTTTTTCCAAACAGGAGACATATACAGCAAGTATAGATTCGGAAGTAAGACTGAGATTTCTCCCAACATATATTTGGAGTATAGCATCGTATGATACAGGCTGACCACTCAAATTTTCTCTGAAAAAGGTGATAAAAGTGACCAATTTTGTAAAAAAAAAAAAAGCGACCGAAAAGTGACCAAAAAATCACCATAATTCCCATATTTTCGACTAAATATTATTCTCATTCAGACTTTATGTAATCTTCGGCTCTCATGACTTGAAAAAAACATACATCACAAGTTTTTCGTAGAATCACACACTCTACTCACGCACACTTGTCTTGTATACTTATATCACATAAATATCAGATTGAAGAAACACTTTTTCAGTTTTTCTCTCTCGATAAATTGATAATAGCACTACTGAACAGCTATTTTGCACAACGCAGTTTGACAGGTGATTCTGAGGTACTTTTCAACGCTGAACACGATACTGCGATCCATTTTTCTCTATCACGTCACAATTCGGAGTTCTGAACGACTGTAATTCGTTTCCATTTTGTTTTTGCAGTGGAATAAGCGGTACCACTGACTGAATATCATCAGTGTTATCAAACCACTATACAGAAAACAAACAGACGGAATACACACCACTACACAACCTCAACACACAACAATACGAATCAGTATGACCACATTCAGTTCCTAAACTTCTTTTTGAACACATTTAGTTGAATTTTGAATAGTTTTTGATCAGAAAAACTAGACGTGATAGAGAAAAACGGCCGACGGCACTATATTCAGCGTTGAAAAGTACTCACGAATCACCTCCTTAAATGCGTTGTGCAAGCAAAAAATTTCATTTTGTTCAGTAGTGTAGTTAAAATGGGAATTTTTTATATTTTTTTTAAAGGAAAATTTTTAAAAAGTGACTTTTCTGATTAAAAAGTGACTTTCGTGACCAAATTTCAAAAAAGTGACCAAAGGTGACTCAAGGTGAGAAAAGTGACCGAGTGGTCAGCCTGTATGAATGTAAGACCTAGACACGAGGAACAAAATAAATAAAAAGAACAGAGGTGTTTGAAATGAGGTGTTATCGGAGAATGTTGAAAATCAAATGGATAGAAAAGATTAGGAATGAGGAAGCACTGAGGCGAATAGGAAGGGAAAGAGAAATTCGGAATATAATTGTAAGAAGAGTTAAAATGATAAGTCATAATATAAGACATCCACGGATATCCTGATTATTGTTAGAGGGAATGGTTGAGTGAAAGGATTGGAAGAAAAGCAAAGAATGAAGCTATACAGGGCAGATAACGAAGGATACAAAGTGTAAATTTTCCTCAGAAATGAAAAGATTAGCACAGCAAAGAGAAACGTGGGAAGGATGCAACCTTCTAGTAGAGAGACTAAGGAATACATCATCATCATCATCATCACCATGCCCACGCCGAAATACGGTACAATCTGATCATCTAATCGTGCCTGTCAGACCACAAAAGCTCCAGCCTCGCATCGAGTTATATTTACCTACGAGTCTTATACACAGAACCTCACATTCGTTCTTACCATGCTTTCCTTGCACAACAGATAGCTGTATTTGTTATGCATCTGCGCGTTTTTATCCAGCAAGTGTTTAGCGGTCGCCTCGAAAATTTCGTCCGCTTTTTCCAGATCTTTTTCGCTTAGAACAGGTTCGTCTAAACAGTGGTAACGTAACAATCTTTTGCACGCGTCGCTAATCGAATCGAACGGCGTGTTTGTATCCGGCTGTGTGACGCTTCGCTGGTCATTTTCCAACTGCTCGGCTATTCTGCAAACATTAAAAAGATATAAAATAATAAACCTCATACGCGGTAGCCCGGCTCGACATTTCCATCGAGTAGAGCATGCCCACAAACTTAGGAACCACAATATCGTTGGGGCCCGTTTGAAACCTTAACATTTTTGGCCAGAATTGCTTCACCGATCGATCGATCTGCAAAATCTGAATATGCTAACTGCCACCATTTTCGATCGAGAGCGCTGTCATTTCTCTAGATACGGGCTAGTCATACGGTAATTGTAACCTGTATTTCGCTTCTCCAGTAAAATTTGTCCCAGTGAATGTAGAAGGGATTAAACTTCAATAAGGTGACGGCTACTCCAATACTCGTTCGAAAGCGTAAATTAACATCAGCGACTGTTAAGCCAAAACGTATCGAAGAAGCCGAGGTAAATAACAAGCAAATACTAACAGACTAGCTCTCTTGGCTGCAGTCAGTACAGGAACTGGGGGCGGAGGAGTAACTGGTGGAGGAGGAACTGGAGAAGGAGCTCGAGGTACAACTATCGGCGCCGGAACTACTGGAGCCGAGACTGGAACGAGAACAGGTTCGTCTAAAGTTGTTTGCGTTCCGACCTAGAAAAGAAATAGCGTTGAGTAAATCGGTATGAAAATCAACGTCAAGGAAACTATACGTTTGACTTGAGAAACTGATGCGTATGGTTACCTGAACATGCAGAGGTGAAGTAGCCTTGTTACACGTTGGAGGCGTACTAGGAGGATGCGGACTTGGCGGAGTGGTGGGCGGTGGAACCAATCTCACTGGAGTTGAGACCTTCAAACATATCAACGTCGATGAGAAGTGAATAAAAGTACTCACGGAATCAAGTTTTTAGATATTCATCCGCGTCTCCGAATATGGTTTCCCTTGAAAATCTGTACTAAATACTCGTGAAACACTTTTTCGGCTATCGGCTAATGAAGATACTTACGAAAGTCAGTCCTTGGGTATTCTGACCAGGAATAGTTGGTATAATTTTTCCAGATAACAGAATCTTCTGCTGTTCGTTGAATAGCTTCTGCAGTGTTGACTGTTCGGTCGGGGTGCGCGTCTTCTTTGCACTCAACACAGCTATCTGACTTTGCACAACCTTCAAACTCTGTAAAAACAAATGCATCCGTTAGGTTCCAGTCCTCTACTTACATTAGCAAGGAATTTTCGGCAAAGAAATAGGGTCGACTACACTTTAAAGTAACGTAACGAACTAAAGTTGAGTAAGAGCCCACTCTTGTACAATCATCTTAGCTCTTCTATCGTGGATTGCCATTCTAAGAAACGCAGATATTATTCTTCGATTAGATCGATCGAATCAACACAGAAGAAAGACCTTCTTAAAATCAAGTTGTAACTGAGATGAACGAGGGGGCTAAATGCATTTTTCTCCGACAAGCTAAGAATTGGTGGATCACGATTCTCTGCAAAGTGAAGAAGAGGATACCTCTCCAGCCAAAAGAAGATCCTGCTTGACGTAAGAAAACCACCGCGCAGCATTTGCGAGACCATAATACGGTACAAAATTCTTCAGAAAATAGTTTCCCTCAACGAGCCGGGCGTCTTTACGCCGACTGGCACCGGAAGCTTCTAAGATCAGTACGTTCGTGTAACGGATAAGAATGCAATAGTCTAGGAACGGGAAAAAAGAAGGTACCTGCTGTTTCTGCGGCGTCAACTGTATAGTCTGTACCCTCTGCACGACGCTGGAGTGCGTCTCGTCAATGGCGACCGGATTTAAGCAGGCTGGTCCGTCATTATTTTTTTCCTTGTCCTCCGACTGGAAGACCATCGGCTTGACGACGGCCGATTTTTTCGGTTTCTTGCCGCGCATCACGTTCGGTTTGGTGGCACACGGTTGCACTATGCCCGTTTTGCTGATCGAGATGTTCGGGTGCGAGTGCGGTATCGTGTCCAGAAACGAGTTTTGAGAGTTCGCAGTAGGTGGACTGGACGTCAGCAGACCGTTGTTCAGCGACGTCGCATCGTTCATGACGGAGCCCGGACTGCTGGCGATGGACGGCGCCGCGAATCTGTCCGTGCCACAAGTGTCGGGCTGGCAATCAAAATTTGTCTTGGCGTACTCGACGACGACGTTAGTATGGGGTGCGGAATGAGATATCACAGCGGCGCAAGGCTTGCCTGGCATGAGCGTAGGGCTCGTGTCGAGATTTTGATTAATCGAATTATTCGTCGATATCGACGTAGGACTAGACTGCGCAACGACCGTCAGGTTCGGCCGGTTCGTGAAACACGAGTTGATTACGTTCGGCGTCGCCACAATCGGTGACTGAGGCGAATGGTGCGACGGACTCTTGCTACTGAAAGGACTGTGGGGTGAGGGACTGCATCGGGGACTTATCACAGACGAAGGAGAACACGCGATCGTGTTCCGCGAGACGGGTTTGTACGTTTGGTGCGCGCTGTTCACGTTCTGCATTCTTCCCTCGTACGCGGACGTACGCGATTTCGAACCGTCCACGCTAACGCGATGCACCGTACTCGTATTTTGATTATTCGGTTTACCGTCTTCACCGCTGGCGGTCGAATTACCTTTCGCAGATTCGCCGCTCGAACTATCTGGTAACTTATCATGCAATTCGCTCGAAATACAAGGCATATGATTCAGCTTTTGCACACCGACGTCTTTCACTGGTACCGCCAGCTTGTGCAATTGCTGCTGCGTCGGGTTCACCGACATCTGCTGCAACCGCTGCTGTTGTAGAGATTGTTGTAACTGTTCCTGGAAATTTTCAATACTCTTCACAGTTACCTTCTTCTGGTGTTCGTTTAGCTGCATTATACGCTGTGGTTGTTGTTGTTGCTGCTGCAGTTGCTGTTGCTGCTGAGGTAACTGAGTGATGATTTGTATTTTACGTTGCTCCTCGAGTTGCTGTATCAAACGCTGCTGTTGTTCGGTACCGCCGCTGTTCGACACGACCTGTATTCGGTTTTGCTGCTCGTTGAAAGACATGGTACTCGTGTTGAGCACCCGTTGGTGCTCGACGATGATGCGATTCTGCTCCTCGTTCACTCGCATGAAGCGTTGCTGCTCTTCCAGATTGGATATGACGTGAAAACGTTGTTGACCATCGACTGGCTGCGAAGTATCCGCCGTCGCCGTCGTGTCTAGCTGCAAATGTTTCAACTTGTGCACGTCATTTAGATGCGTTTTATCGTCGACGGTGTACTCGGCGTTCGGTATAATCTGGAAGCGATTCTGTTCGTTTAGCGAGATGGCACAGTTCTGCGGCAGATTGGCGATCATCTGTAGCTTGGCCTGTTGGTTGGCTATCGTGTCTGGCAGCGTATTGGCCGTTATGTGCACGTCGGTTCGCTCGCTCGACGAAATATGCAAGTGCTCGTTATTACGTTCGGAGTTATTCTGGAAAATTACGCGCGTATTCTGCTCGTGAATATTCGAAGTATTAGGAACATTGGTAAGAATCTGCTGAGAAATATCGGACACGAGCTGCTCCGTCAGCGACACGGTTCGTGTGTTCGGTATCACCTGAATACGGCTCTTCTGCTCGTTGACGGCGGTAGTATTAGGAACACTGGAAATTATTTCCATACGATTCTGCTGCTGTTCGGTGAGCGAGACCTCGGCAGTAGAATTAGGAACACTGGTTAAAATTTGTACATGATTTTGCTGCTCTGTGGTTAGCGACATGCTGCTTATGTCCGGCACGCCGGCCGTTACGATCTGCACACGTTGCTGTTCCGTGAGCGACATCGTGCTCGGATTCTGCATTCCAGCCACGATTTGCACCCGGTTATGGTCCTGCACCGTGCTACCGGACATTATTTGCACCTTCCCGGCCAAACCGTTGAGACCACCAACGTCGGTCAGAATACGAACGCCGTTTGTCACCGAAGTCGGATCCGCGGTCAACACCATGTTTGGCGTCGTCGACGCGCGCTGCATAACCAACGAAGGCTGTCGCAATGCGAATCCACTCGGCGTTTTCAGCATTATAGACTCCGAACCAGTTAGACTGACCACGGCAGTCTGGAATGAAAACAAATAACAAACATTATCGCGATAATCAGCACCGACATGAGCGTAGGCGATGTAAGAATAATGAATTGAAACTAGAAGGGTCTGTCACCAATGCTAGAGCTTTACCTGCAATATGTGTCCTCCGTGTTCGGCCATCAACTGAGCTAACTGCGTTTGAGCAGCAGCCGCAACGCTAGCTGTTACACTTTGCGAAGCAATCTGGGGTTGGTGCAAGATCACGTGACCATCGTCGGCGATTGAGAACCGTAATCCAGTCTGCTAAAGAACAAAACATTAACTGGGGGTTCGGTTCATTCTCACTCGCTTAGGAAAAAGAAAAAGGCGCTAATAAGCGTCGTCTTAGAATGCATAAAACAAGATTACCTGAGGCTGCGTCAATACGGATGTAACGTTATTTTGCTTCGGAGTAGACGGACGCGAAGACGTGAACTGCTGCTGCTGTTGTTGTGGTTGCTGCTGCTGTGATTGCTGCAGTATTTTCTGCTGATTGGTTTGTTGCAGATACGCCGACTGCTCGGACTGTATACTTAGCTGATGCGATTGCTGCGGTAATTCCAACTGAATGCGTTGTTGACACTGGGTACTTGTCGAGGGTGAAGACGTTTGTACGGTGTAGGAAGTAGGCGGTGATAAGGATACGGACGAAGAAGAGGACAACGAAGACATCGAAGATGAAAGCGAGGAAGAAGTCGATATTGAGGTTGGGGTAAATGCTACATCTTCTTCGTCGATACCTGAAAATACATAATCGAATCGACTGGTAAATATGTACTTTCTTGATACTCGACTCTATCGAGTTGAGGATTACGGCTAACAACTGGTTCTCAGTTCAAAGGAATATTGTCATTAATTTCAACGCTTTAGTGAAATAATACAGGGTTGTCAACCAAATGAGATGTGGAATGAGACACCCGACCTTACGTCAGAAAATTCAATTTCGGTTTATGATATAAATTTGTTTGAATTGCAGTACTTTTTCATATGAGATCACTACTACTTCGTAAAAGTGATGCTATATAGCTCTGGGACCGGAGTTTGTACCGACATAAGCTAGACGGGAACGAAGCACGATATATTTTAAATGCGTTTTTTTTTTTCGAAATCATCAGTTTTCTCATTCCACACCACAAGACATGACTTTTTCGTAACCTTTCCATGAAACATAACATAAAATACCACAAAATCACACACAGCAATCCGGTTCACGTCACCACAGTACCTACCATGACAAGTATACGTGTCACTTGTCACGTATCATTTTATGAAGATAAATAATCAAGTCAAACATGCTATGCTGCTGCCCACGCTCTCTTTATTATCTATTATTTATTTATTTTCAGATGAATTTGGAGAATATTTATGATTTTTGTGAAACAGCAATTCAAATACCTATACAATTTGAATTCATAACTATCATGATTTTCCCCCTCTGTGTGTGTTACCCTGGCGTGGTGAGGGGGCTTATAGAAAAACTAAAAGCACATAGGAACAGGAAAACTCCGACAGATAAACTCTGATGAAAGTACGGGGAAGCTACATCAGTATTTCCCCCTGGAGATGCATCTCCACCACCACAAAGTAAATAATCATTCCGGACGTAAAAAGTCTCCCATTTGGATGTCCGGGCGGAGACTATCTAGTGAGAAACTATTGAGAATAGGGACATGGAATGTAAGGGCACTGAATGAGGTAGGCGAATTAGAAAACTTGAAGAAAGAGATAAAAAGATTAAAATTAAATACAATAGAAATTAGAGAAGTGAGATAGCCAGAAGAAAAAGATTTGAGAAAATATTAATGGTGAGTTTCAGTAAAACCGGTTCTTTAGTGATAGTTCAAGATACAGGAAGTTATAGTGATTAAAAAATAGAAAAAAAAATTATGAAAAACTGATGAAGTACTCAGAAAGGTAAAAGGAAAAGAAAATTTAATTATAATGGGAGATTAGAACGCTAGAGTGGGAGGTAGAAAAGAAGAAGTGGTATGTGGGGAGCATGGTTTAGGAGAGCGAAATGAATGAGGGTCGAGGCCCATAGAATTTTGTGAAGAATGTACATCAGTTATTGGAAACACTCTCAAAATCACGAGAGAAGAAAACACACTTGGAAAAACCAAGGAGACGATAGAAGATATGAAACAGATTATATTATGACCTGAAGAAGATATAAAAATCAAATATCGGATTGTAAGATATACCAGAAGTGGACGTAGATCATAACCACAATTTAGTAGTAATGAAATGTAGATTTAAATTTAAAAATATGAATAAGACAGTAAGAACAAGAAGAAATTGGAGTTATTCAACGAGGTGTAAATCGCAGGAATGAAAGGGCGGTGATGGAAACGATGAGACCTTTGTCGGAGACCGTTCTTTACAGTCTAAACTATCACTGGTTGAAATTTCAGAACATCAGGTGCATTCCGTGCCCATAGAGAACGCCACAAATTTGTCGAGCTCACCCTTGAAGACCTTTCTATTCGCGTTTGGATGCTAAAGAGTCGCTTTCTAACGACCTAATGAAATGTGGCACGCTGGGAGAAAAAGATGATCAGCGACAAAAATGTTATATTAAAAAAAAAAAAACTAAGTTGGGCTCATCTGAAAGGAAATGATATGGGCTGACACTTGAGTTCGTTTCAGGTTTCCATAAAAAATAACACTGAAGATGCTTAGGCTCATTTTCATTTTATTTCATTACTTTCAGAATAAGTTAATAATAATTATTGCTTTTTATTATTATTATTATTATTAATTTTTTTTCAAGTTTTTTTGATTTTATTATTATTATTTTTCTTTTTTTTCTCTTTTCCTAATTTCATTTATGATTTCTTAAGATATTAATCTCTCCCTCGCTATACTGGCCGACCTGGCTGTTGGAAAGGGGAGTAAAATATACACATTATTTATTTATTTTACTTGTACATGTTTTTATGGTAAAAATACCTTGATCATCTTTTCGTCCACGATACTAGCGCACCTACAGGAGTGCCCAAACGCCAATAGGATCTGTGGGATCTATGTTTACACTAAAGACGTTTATACTACTACACTAGATACCTAACTTCAGCCTGCTAGCAGGGATGTGAAAGAAGCTGGAAGCAGAAGCCGGAAGCCGGAAGTTTTTATGTATCCTGACTCAAATCGAGAAGCCGGTAGCCGGAAGCCAATTCCAGTTGGAAGCCAGAAGCTGGAAGAGAAGTCTTTTGTTTATCGGCTTCTTTTGGCTTCCAAGTTCCAATTCAGAGTCAGCATTTGGCCTAATTTGTCAGTCATTGTTTATAAGAAAAGAGCTCTTAAACGCGTTGCTTCAAAGTCTAAATATATTATTTCATTTGAACTTGTTTTGTGCTTCTTATTATTTTGGAAGAGGGGGGAGGGGGGCTTAAAAGATGCTAGAGGTGAAATAAAGTGAAATTTCGGGAGCTAGAAGTCGGAAGCTGGAAGTTTTTTGAAATAACAGAAGCCAGAAGCCGGATGTTTTTAAATTACAAAATTGAAAGAAGTCAGAAGCTGGAAGCTTTTTAAAATTATGGAAGCCAGAAGCCGGAAGAGAAGTTTTTTCAATAAGCTTCTCATCCCTGCCTGCTAGTAGTATAAACCCTTCTCACCAACCCCGCGTTTTAGTATCCCATCTGCTAGCCTCACCTGTATAGAAAATCAGCTCCAATGCATTTTAAATGGGAAGTTGGTCATTTTTAAACCGCGCTTATTACATTTTTCCTGGGTAAAACGATCTGAAAATTTGACAGACCATGTATTCATATCTTGGGAGCAGGAAAATTAAAAAAAATTAATATGCTACGCTTCAATTTCTTATTTTTTTTAAATTTGAACGCCGGCACCTCCACGCGAAATTCACCATGTATTTTAAATGGGAAAAATGACTATACCGGTGACTGGCGAACGCTTATGCAATATTCGCACAAATTCTAGATACGCTTATTTACTACGGTAGGTATAGGAAGTTAGGTATCTAATGTAGTAGTATAAACGTCTTTGGTTTACACACAGTACTTTCCTTCTTATCAGAGCTATTGGGATATGGAACGGAAAGTAGGAGCGCTAATGTGCTCCTCCTAGTAAAAAGTTGAGTGACCACGGAGGGAAATAACATTGCCATATGGGCAAGAGGGGTTTTTCAAAAAAATCATTATAAAATGAAGAACTGACGGACATGCTTCAAATCTAAACTACAGAGAGTTACATATTCGAATTTGCGATTTTAATACGTCAGGTAAGTGCGGTGAAGTAAGAAATGAGAGGTACTTTATCAATTGCCGGCGCAAACGTTTTCATTTTTTCTCCAAGATCACTCAATGAGGGTTCACAAAACATCCGCTGATTCCGAGTCTCAATTGCCGCCTTCGTCGGCTTTTTACTTTTGTTGCCACAAAATGTAAGGTTCATATTATTTTGTCAACGAATCAAGAGTTGAAATTTTCTACTCTTTCACGACTTATATCTTGGAGTGTTTAATAAAGTACTGCTTTATCATTTTTAATTATTAATTTCCCCAGCTTTATAACGCATTCTACAGACTGCATGCTACAGCGAGTAGGATACTCACCAGAAATCCTAATTAAATTTGCGAGGTCCAATTTGGTAGTTTCTTCTTCCTTTCGCTTCTTCTTTTTATAATTATTCCCGGAACTATGTTGGAACTGATTACTGGTAGAGCTAGCGTTTATATGATTAGTCTTCTTTATCACATTTTGATTAATAACCGAAGTCTGCATAGGTACTGTCGTCATAGAAGGAACTACAGTGGCTGTCTGCGTTGTGGTAGTCTGCTGCAGAGTCGGTTGCATAGAAGGCAAGGCCACAAACGCCGGCCCCGATGTGGTGTGCACTTGCTGCAGCTGGAGACTTTGCCCGGTAAATAATCTAAGAAGCTGAAACGAGAAAAAACAATCGTGAGTGTTCGATTCGACGTACTACAAGTGGCGTACCGTAATCGTTTCAAGCGATCTTTTTCACCTGTTGAGGCGGCGTGCGATTGGCCTGGACAAAAACCGTATTGGGTGATGTGGACATAGTGCCATTGCTACTGACGACGACTTGTGCTTTAGGAACAGAAGTAGAAATAGTTTGCGACGAAGGCGACTTCAGTATCAACTGCACCCCGCTGCCAGTCTGCTGACCGACGAATACACCAGCATTTGGAATCATCTGCAAAACGGCGATACCGTGATTACGATTACGCATTTGTCTCCCGCATCTGCTGATCCATCATGCAATACGTTCAAGCCAAAATATACCAGCCCAAACTGTAATCGCATATTCTCCATAACACAACCAGTATTCGACGCCATACTACGGATACAGTCGTTAGAACAAGCGGTAGTCTTATCGACAATGTGGAAAAGAATATACCCGCAATACTAAGGCGTTCGATTTGTCACTGATGAGGAGTTTGCTCCCGGGAATACGGACATTCGATATCAACAATCAATAAAAACAGTAATAAGACATAGACAATAGAAGAAGAAACTCGTCACTAGGAAATTCACCGTCACTCGGTAGGCTTAAAACGCATACGCATTATATGATTCTTAACAGTTGTGTTAAATCAGTCTACATGGAAACTCGAATAAACTTTGAACGCAGACGTGTTCATTTTATCATAATTCGAGATAAGCGATTCTGTGGACTGATCTGGGACTAATATAACTCGAAACGGTTAATTTTAACTACGACGAGCACGTTGAGTTGGCCCACAATTAGAATACATAATCAAATATGTCTAATGAATGGGAAATTAGATCGGTCGGAAAATTCAATAACAAGCCACGTGCGAGCATCGTGGCACTGGCACAATTATACACAGAACAGAAAGAAAGAGAAAATTAAAAGTAACAAAACCTTGTAACTAGTTGACGATAGCACATTCGTGGAGGGGGAAAGTAATAATCAGTTATACGTTCTTTAGGAACTTGGGAGCTTTCAGACTTCAAAGTAACAACCAAGGAACCAATAGTCTAATAACGAATGTACGATGACTTTCTGAATACTAGGAAATTTCGAGTACTCCTGTTCGTGTCGCAACGAATTCGATTTTGTATTTGAACCCTACAGCACATGAGAGAACTGGCAGTCAGGATATTATGGCTGACATTGGCGCGCAGCCGAACAAACAGAACACTCATTCATTTATGCAAAAAAATATCTACCCGGATGAAAAGAAGTCGAGACATGCAATGATCTCAAGGACGGTAAGCGAAAACCGACCGAAAATGAAAACAAGAAAAATGAACTGTAAGAACAATTCCAAATTTTGTTTGCCGAATAACATGATAACAAGACCTATTGAAAAATTTGGCAATCGATCGCGTTTTCAACTTATAAAAGAATATAACTCCACGAAGGTGCGAAAAAATTCGTAAAGCAATATGACCTACTATACCATGTTTTCGGACAATCTGTACAGCTCTTTTCTAATTTTACTTTCAGCCCGAGCCCTGGAATCCGCCCTTTCGAGCATTAAGTAAAAGACATCGGGGAGGCAATTAGGGCTGTCTTAGCCCTCTTCTTATCTTGCCGAGAAACCGGCCTAGGTCGAAATGTAGCGAGAGTTGCTACGTGGGCTCGAACCCGGAACCTACGGATTCCGAGACCAGCGCCGCGCTATCCACTCGGCCAACCAGACTCCAGTTAATCTGTACAGCTGTATTTTAGAGGGATTTTGTGAGACCTCGAGGATCCCAAAGCGAAAGACGGAAACTATAATACAAGAAGAAGTCTGTCTGACTATCCAGCTGCCTGTTCTGCTTCTGGCTAACTCTCTGACTGGTTCGATTTTGTAGTGATAGATCTCTATCCCTTCAATCTTTCCAATTTCAAGTAAGCAACCCATCAACGGTATTCACCGACTGGGCGAGTGGAGGCATCGGTCAGAATTTTGATCTAAGTACAAGAAAGCCAAGATTAGTTTCTAATATACAACATACAACAGAGGTAAAGAGTCATTTTAAAAGTTGAAGCCCAAATTTCCAGCAAAAGAAAGACGATAACGTTGTTAACGACCATTTTAACGGAAAATCGGGTTCAACATAATTTCGACGATTTACGATATAAATACGACCGGTAAACGATATTTATTTCCATAGCCGGGACTTGAACTAAGCAATGACCCGTCTTGGGAAGCGCAGGTAATCGCTACGCCGTCAAGTTCATCCTTTTTCGGATATTGGCATCCATCGTTCATCACCACCTTTTTCTGTCTTGGACAGTTCTGGTCCATAATACCCCGAGTTCCCCGACCAATTCGTCGCGCCATCAGGTTGGTGGCCAACCCCTCTTCGCTAGTGGGGTCCTTTCTTCTACTGCTCTATTCCATTTTGTAAAGTTCCTTGCTACATGACCCGCATACCTGAGTTTAAGTTGCCTACCTAAACCCCTACATCCCTTTAGTGTTGGATTTTGCCCTGATATGTTTAGTTCCTACTTTATTCTTCATTTTAATGCTTAAAATGAAATGAAAAACTTTATTTGCGTTTTTTTCCTTGCACTCACTGAGCGGAGCTCGTTTCGAGGCTGTATAATAATATTTTTGAATTTTTTGTGTAACTACGCGGATTTAAAAAAAATTATATATATATAAAATGATAGAAAAAAAACAACAAAAAAACAAAAAAACTACTACATAGAACAATTTGGAAAAAGAAAATCGGAAAATCAAAAAATACAAAAACAAAATGAAAAGGAATAAAAAAAACAAAAGAAAGTAGAAAAGGAAACTAGAAAAAAAGAGGAGAAAAAAACAAAACAACAACAAAAAAAACCAAGCCATGAAAAAAAAAACTACCGATCCCCGCCCCCATCCACCGTTTACAAATTAATGAATTGGGAACTAGGGAAACGAAAAGGAATTTTGTTATATTTATCCTCAACCAGAAAATTTATTGTTTATTTATTTATTTTCATTTATTTTTTAATGGTATTTATTTATTAGTTGTTGTTTATTTATTTATTTAGTGCAAAATGCTTTTCAACATTCTGTTGTGGGTTCTCAACTTTCCTACATGAGATTTGGTCAATGTGCCCCATACGGTAGCTAAGGTACTACGCACTGGTCAAGGATTTTCATTCTCAGAGACAGATTTAGATTAATTTTGAAAATGTTTTTGTGAAACCAAAAATTTCTCCATGCATTTGCTGTCCTTGCTTTTAGCTCTTTTTCCATCCTATCTTCAAAAGCTTGTGTCTGGTTTAGGTATTTGTATTCAGAAATCTGATCGATTTTGCAACCATCAGTTACCGGCATATTATAAAAGTGCGGGATTATATGAAATAACTAGTCAATTTATAAAATGACTTACGATTTTAGACAAATTGTGAAAAGGCGAAATAAATTCCGTAACTTACCTAGGAATTTTATAAAATTACTAGGCTTTTTGTGAAGTGCTGAATAGTCGTCAGGCAGATTGTGAAATACATAAACTATTGAACTTTTTATACGGGAACACACGATGTAACCTATTCTTTAAAATACACACTTGTACAGTAGAGGTGACACGTGATCCTGCTCCCAGTTTCTACTTTCCACATGAAAACTAATTAGCAGTCCAACATGAAATTAATTAATTCCTTTCGAATAGCGAACCAAGCAATCCGACTGACAGATATTTTAGTGTCATTCACTTGATACGTTCTATATTGAAACACATGATTCAAAATAACAGTGTCGATCACTGATTATATTGTGTGTGTGTGTGGGGGGGGGGGATGGTAAAAAGCATAAATATTTTCATCCGAATGATTTTTTTCCTTCCAAAATTGAGATTACTGGTTACAGAACTACTTCATTTTTCGAGGGGGAGGGGGAGAGTTATTTAATGTATTTTTTTTCTATCTCGACTACGTATCGTTTCGATCCCCAAAAATCTTTTGGATTCTGCTTTCCCTTATGTCAAACGTGGAACACGTCAGCTTTGCATTCACAATTTCTGGTGGATAATCTGCCTAACTCCGTTTCATCATTTTATCAGGAATGTTGGTCATTAAGTAAAGCCTTGTGGATAAAAGTCAACAGTTGTTATTTCATGAAATGATTAGTCACTTCATGAAACGACGGATTTAACGTTACGCCAGTGGTGGGGCAGAGGAGGCGAATGCCCCTCCAAAGCACCTGAAATTGAATGTAAAGTATGCAAAAATGAGCAATTTTCCGCTTTAAAAAAAGTTTTTTCGAAAAATTTTCGTTCGAGCAGTAATTCTACCTTCACAGGGTGTCTACTGGATTTGGGAAACAAAATTATCATGACTTTTCGTGACTATTAAGTGGGATATAAAAAGGAAGTGGAAAGGGGCAGACTCAGCGCTGCGCGCCTCACCGTGGGCTCCACCTTTTGACCACCCACCCCCTTTTGATTAATTTTCAGATTAACCAAAACCTGTATTATGGAACTTACATTCTGCACCTGATTTTCCAATAGAGGGATACCTGAGATAAGAGAATATTTTGAAAGTACAAGTGTACCCCACTTTTCAACTTCAGGCTAAACAAAAGATGTATTGCACAATGTAAGAAGACTGAGATGGGATTGGGCTGGCCATATGAGCAGACTGACAGACATCCGGCCACGTTCTGGCAAATTTATGAAAGCAGAAAGCCGGGAAAGCAGAAATCAGTTAAAGGATTTGAAAGAGCTTTGTGACACAAATTTGATCCCTAAGTTCTACCAAACTTATTTCAGAAGTTTGTTTTCATTAAATCAGTGATTGGCAATTGATTGTTTCATTATTTGATCAGAGAAATTTCAAGTTTGCCAAACGGTTCATTTTCCTCATTGTTTAATACTGTTCTACCTTTAAGTTCTAACACATTTATTCCAAAAATTTGTTTTCATGAAATTAGTGATTGGCCATTTATTGTTTTTATTATTTGATTAACGGAATTTCAAGTCTGTCAAAAAGTACATTTTTCTTGTTTAATTTTGTTCTAACTTGAAGTTCTACCAAATTTATTTCAAAAGTTTGTTCTTACAGGGTGTCTACAGAAATTGAAAAGTAAAAATGAAGTACTTTTTCAAGACCCTTTGCAGAACTGTAGCCGGCCGGCATAGTTTCCATCTTTGTTCCGGGAGTGCAAAATCTTTTTTTTTTTTTTTCCAAATTAACAAAAAATCAAACGAGCATGCTTTCGAAACATTCTCATTCATTGCGTTGGATAATTATTATTACTGAAAATACTAATCCTTTACAACGAACGTTGATTTTTGAAGGGGGTGGTTTTGAAAATACGTATAAACAAAAATGAAGGACTTTTCCCTTTTTTTTTTTGCACTTTTCAGGACTTTTAGGACCTACTTTCAAAATTTAGTACTTTTCAGCACCTGTAGATACCCTGTCTTATTAAATTCATGATTGGCCATTTATTGTTTTTATTATTTGACTAAAAACATTTCAAGTTTGCAAAGAGTTTATTTTTCTAACTGTTTGATTTTTTATTAGCTCAGGCAAAAGAAGAAAATTTTAGTGACGAAATAATTCTACATATTTCAAAATAGGACCCTCGCTTTGAGAGAAATTTTCGTTAAGAAAGAGCTAACTCAAAACAAAACTGATTTTCACCTTGACATGGGATTATACAAATAACAGAAATTATTCCAGGTAAATCTGATTCAAAAATCTTGTATTTGAAAGTATGTTGTCGATATGTTCCTTAGTCTCTCGATCAGTAGGTTGCGTCTCTCCACTTCTTTCTCTCCTGCGCTAACCTTTTCATCTGAGAAGGATTTACACTTTGTATCTGTTATTATCTGCTCTTCACAGTTCGCAACTCATTCTTTGCCTTCCCTTCCAGTTCTTTCCCTCAACCATTTCCTCTAGCAATAATTACAATATCCATGGATGTCTTCCATTATGACTTATCATTCCAATTCTTCTCTTACGATTATATTCCAAATTTCTCTTTTCCCTCATATTCGCCTCAATACTTCCTCATTCCTGATCTTTCAAGTCCATTTGATTTCCAACATTCTCCGATAACACCATATTTCTAAAATTTATGTCCTATTTCTTTCTTGTGTTTCTATTGTCCAGGTCTCACATCCATACAATGCTATACTCCAAAAATGTAGATTTGCAGAAATCTCAGTCATATTCTTAAATATGTATTTGCCCTGTACATGTCCTCTTTTTGAAAAAAAGTTCTCTTAGCTTTTTCCATTCTACTCTTTATTTCTGTTTTACTTCTACCATCTTACGTTATCAGACTACCTAAGTGGCAAGGCACAACGCGTGGATTTTTTTTTTTTAATGATGAGCAGAATTCAACATTTTTCCTTTAAGGTCGGTTTTTCGGTCAGAAGGGAAGAGTGCTAAGACAGCCCTAACAACCTCCCCGATGTCTCTGAAGTAATGCTCGAAAGGGTGGATTCCAGGACTCGGGTAGAGAGCAAATTAGAAAAAGAGGAATACAAATAAGGCAAGTCTTAAGAGAGTTGAAAAATGGCCATAGTTTTGCCCTTCCTTGCGGGTGGTTTGATCATGCAATCTTCTACATTTATAAGCATGCAGAAAAACAGACAATATTCCACTTGTATGAAATTGGTGATAAATGTGTTCCGCATCTAATAACTGACAGGAAAAATGAAGGCTAACAGATATTAGATTCATTATGTATTGATTTAGAAAAATCATTAATCACTTATTTATCAACTAATTTTCGAAGAATGAATATAAGCAATAATAAGCTGGAATCAACAGCTTTGGAAAATATTTTTGGAAGAAATTACAAAATACTTCGGCCTCCACATTAGCGACAGAGAAAAGTCCAGATTTAGTAGTTAACGTCCGTGACAACAACATAATTGACCCGAATGTAGATACATGCTATTTTTTATCTATTACCAGCATTCAATACTAACGCCCTATCAATACAGAGCGCGCTAAACGTCCATAATAAATATTCACTCAACATTTTTTTCTCATTAAATGAATAAAACTGATTTTTTTGTTATAATGGAAATATTGTGAACTATGATAACATGATGAAATATCATAACTTTTTATGAATTTCATGACAATTTTTCGAAATCATAACTTTTCATGACTTTTTAAGGACAGTAGACACCCTGCTTTATTTTTATAAAATAGTCCTCTAATATCGGCAATTTAAAAAAAATACCTCAATTTCCGACTTTTTCTCCCTTGAAAATCTTACTTTGCCCCCTCCCCCATGGGAAAATCCTGGCTATACCACTGCGTTATGCCGGTAACACATCTACTACAAGACCATTAATCTTCCTATTGGAGAACAGTTCAGTTTTAGGAGTGTTGACTGACAGGCCAACTCTTCTGCTTTCGTTACAAAGGTCTTCAGCCATTTGTTCCACATCATTCATCTTACTGCTTATCAGGACAACGTCGTCTGCAAAGCGCAGATTGTTCAGCCAGCAGCCGTTTATTTTCATTCTCCTTCCCTCACATTTAAGATTGTAAAAAACTTCCTCGAACGCATTGTTACACAGGTTAACAGGAGAGGATTACCTTGTTTTACATTTTTCCCTAGATTGAATTCTTCATTTTTCAAATCCAAGCTTATGTGGGTTTTAAAATTTTGATACAGATTTTGTAGAACCAAGGTAATATCTGCTCCCACATCCTGATTTTTCAAAGCTTCCCATACAGCACTACGGAAGACCCAGTCAAAACGATAATAATTATTAGTGTTCTCTCTTCAAAACCGGCGCATCTCCAAGTTCAGCTCTATGTATATGAGCAGGAATTTCCGAAATGTTCGAGTCGCCCGGATTTTGACACCATGTATTTATCCAACTGAGATGTTGGTTACAATACTGTTCGTTCAGAGAAGTAACTGAGAGAGGAACGCAAGAAACATACCTGATTCAAAAGTAATGCTCCAGTCGGAGAGCTAGTCTGAGCGGGCTGAGGTTTGAGGGTGGTCTGCGTCATAATATTGGTTATTGGTTTGGGTAGTATTTGTTGAGGGGGCTTGTTCTTCGTCTGCGGGGCGACTGCAACTGAAACAGAAAGCGATAAAAACATTAGTATTCGTATTCTCACAGCAATTGAACAATAATTACTGTCCGCCAGGAAATTAGCAAAAATATTAAAGCTCTAATGGATGCAGACAGAAAAAGAAGGTCGTACCGGTGTTTATTTGGGTTCAAAATGGAGATCTAAATTGAATTTTAAAAGGAAGAAAAAATAATAATGACAATTTGCGTTTTAAAAGATACACTCGCTCGAAACCCCAACTACAATAGATGGGTCATTCTTCAGAAACTGAAAACATCAAGATGACATACACTCCCTCGAAACCCCAACGATGATAGGATGGTCACTCTCTAGAAACCGAAAATATTAGAATGGCATTTTCCCCATAATACTTAGTTTATTATACGTAGTAGAGAATGTTCATTACAGTAAAGCAGAAGCATCAAAATTTAGAGACTTTTGTTCACGACGATAGACATATTGTCCATGGCTAACTGATATCCACGACTACGGACAAAACAACTTCAAGAATTTCCTTTTCTGAGGAATTTTTGAAAACTGTGTCATCACATACGCCAATAACTACGATCTGGCGCTTGGATCGCACTTAAGGATCAAAACTGTACCAGTATTGTCATTTGTTGTGCTAAAAAATGTACAAGATCTTTGCACTAGTCGAAGATTGACCACGACAATGGACTGGAAATCCTGATAATAGAGCCTTGCGCCATCCCTTCTACAGCAAACTGAACTTTTCAACATTTCCAGTCTTTCTGAATAACACTACTTTATTGGGAAAAAACAACCTGAAACAAATATTTCAAAAAATTAACAGGAATAGAGACACGATGGTAACAACATCCACGACGATGGACATCTTCCTATGCTTTTTCCATTCAAAATATGGTAACGGTCCTATCTGATGAATTGGTCTGGCGGAACTTTTTGCGGATGTTATTGGGTAACCCAAAAAAAACCCTCCCCACCCCCAGAAAATCGGAAGTCAAGGTTCAAAATCTGCAGGAAACAAAATATTCTCAGTTTCTGGAGAATGATCCACATCATCACCGACCACTTGGAATTTCAGTTCATTATAAAACAGATGGATCCAGATGCTTTCTTATCGTTATTCTACGCTGACCCGCTTCGTGGGAGGGAGGAGGGGTCAGATCCATAACTCCCCCCTTGTACACGGCCCTGATCGTTTGTACTAATGATTGTTGTAGGGAGAAAAAAAATTTACAAGAAATAGTGCATTTATTATCTTTGTACCGAAATGTCTTCTGTTATAACCACAGGTGTAGATACCTACTTAATGATGGGTGATGGGTAGATACATGTTTTCTTGCAATGAGTAGGCGAACTTGTGCACCAAAGTGGAAGTTTGATTAGTAATAATGCGTGTACTTGTGACAATGAACGATATTCGTAACAGTAGTTATTTCACACTTTCATATTTTGATACATAAAACACGCGGCAAATGTTTACTTACAGTCAAACCAGTGGCATAGTCAACCTAATGAGGGGGGGGGGGATCTGGTCTTGAACAAAGCGGAGGATGTTAAAATTAGAAAAAGCACTACTTGACAAAGTCGCAAGGATGTCCAACCCACCCACTGCCAACGCCACTGAATCAAACAATAATACCTGGTTTCTGTTCTGTATGTGCATGTGTGTTAATGGATAGGTAGCGGTGTAGCGCCTGGCTGGTAGGAGAGCCAGTACCCAGCATTACTTGAACCTGCGGAAGTTTATAACAGGAAATAGCTTCAACTCCCCCTTGCATTCAACCCAAGAGTCCTGATCCATTGACAGTTTATCGCTCCATGTTCGTGTTATTCAAGCGAATACGTTGGTCTTTTCAAAAATTCAACTCGATAGTTAGAAGAAATGCTGAACATAAATTTTAGGGCTTTTGGAGACAATACGAGGCTGAATACGAACCGGGTGGTACATAAATGAGCGTGAAATAACATTAAAGTACATTATAGTCGCGTTAAATCAGATGTAAATGTAAAAATAAGGTATTTTGAGCTCATTTTGGAGATTTCAAATTTTCAACCCCCTAATAATTTTTGAAGGGAGGCAGTTACAGTCACCAAATTCAATGTAAAACACTTCTGAAAACGTCGAAGTCAAAATACAAATTAGGGAATTCAGAGAGGCCAAAATTTTACGACCTTCCCTCAGCCTAAAGCCTTTTCAGAAATTATACAAACACATCCAGAAAATACGAACCTTCTAGCTCTATGGTTCACCCGCTGACCTCGAACAAACACGCAAACAAACACTTTTATATAAATTAGAGATTAAAGACACACATAATACATTAAACATACACCTCTGCCACTGGTACATAGTAGGGCGTCCACGTTATTCCCACAACTGACTGAAAATCCCCTGGACTGAACTCTCAAGCAAAGATCAGTTCATCCAAATAGAAGAAAGAATGACAAAAAAAACCTCAGTTCGCGGCATGTTTTATCAGCAGGATGCATGCAGATGATAAGGGGTGACAACAGTAAAACGAAAACGTTTCGAGATCGCATTTTCAATTCTCACACTCGATTGTGAACACATGGAAGCTGCGAACATCGAAAATGCGAAGTCGATTTGTAATACTGCGGAACATCACCACGTCCGTATATTCGTTAAAAAATATTGAACAAGATTGTGTTGTTTTCGGCGAAGAGTGAAGTGAAAAGGGACTCATTAGTCATCAAGTCATCATAAACACCAAGAAATCCAAAAAGGAGCTGAGTGGCTGCTTCGAAAAATAAGTCATCGAACGTCCACGAAGAGATTCGTAAAAAACGAGATAAAAAAATATAACGCAGATGGAAAAGTAATTCAACATCAAACACACGGGCGATATCAATTTAGTGGCAGGAAATGGTCGCTTAAAACTTCCAGAAATTTAACATTTTTCAGCGAATATTTTAAAATTACTTCAATTTAAGGTGCAACTGGGAACAACAGATGACCATCCGGGAGGTTCCGAGTTGCGGCCAAACAACCCCCTTTTTAGACCGAGTTGCGGCCGGCTTGCAAGTGGGATGAAGGCAATGGTTCGAACTCGTGATGACTGTAAAATGACCGCATGCATGAGTTGGCGCGTACGAGAAGTTCAAGCAATGAAGTGTATTCATTCAGTAGTTCACGATTGAAACGTGTATGTGCACCGAAAAAGGAAAGAAATTGAAAATTGTACATAGTTTCAACTTTTGCCAACATAAAATGTTGAAAAATGAAATTGAAAAGTGGGTTTATGCTCGTAAATCGTGTTCAGCTTTTATGAAAATCTATCAGTCAGGAACAGTTTCTGATTCGAGGCAGACCCACAACTATGCAGGGAATGATGCAGCTATGCTGGAAAAGGAACACATAAACAATAGCGTAAAACAGAAAGCTATTCAGGACATATCTAAGCGTCTAAGTATAATTCTCAATTGTGAATTACTCAAAGAGGAACCTTCAATGCGATCTCACAGATAGTGATGTTCATCGTATCAAGAAGAACATTCACACGCTCGTTTCCATCACCTGCCACAGTCAACGATGGTTTTCGACGACTTGCGTACAGCATTGCCCCAGGGCCCGTAACCAGCGCCAAGGCAGACAAGGCAATGCCTTGTCTGACCAGTGCGCTTGCCTCTAGTAAGAAGATGAGTAATTCGAATTTTGGTATTTTTTAATCTGATAAAGATTAATTTTAGGTCCGAACCTTCGCCCACGGAATCTTGGAGTCGGTAAAGTAGGTCAAGCCTACGGCAGACGTCCAAACATGAACACATCATGACCGAAGCACAAAAAAACTGAAAGAAATGTACTACATTTGATCCAAGCAGGATAATGTAATGTGCAAAAGAAAGGTGGAGAGCGCCAAAGCATTCAAACTATTAGGAGTCGAGAATATGGAGCTTCTAGTGGGGACGCTAGACGCTCAAGAAAAGGGTCAGCAGCAGCTCAATTCCCGGCAACAAAGGATACCAGTAGACGCAGCCAGTTCAAATCTTAGCGCAACTAGAAGAACGAAATTGCAAGTTCTTTAAAATGAACATAAAGCCACCAACATAGGAAAACAGAACGGAACAGGTGATGCAGCCAGCAACATAGACATGGGAACTCAAAAATGATATAATAGGCCAAACTCACCCTCGAGCCCAGGTAAGTCCGGTCAGCCAGAGGTACAAAGACCAATCCTCTCAGAAAAACCGCCCCAAAAACAAACACAAGAACAAATATGTACAAGCACAAAAACAATCAAACACTAAAACAAAACAAAAAATACAGCAAAACCTTTTGTAAATTCGAAACCAATAATTCTCAAACTACTTTGACAAACCAACCCAACCCCCTGAAATTCAATAGAGTAAAAAAGTCATCCATTTCGATAAAGGACGCCTTATTCAACGTAAGAACTCTGAAACAACAAGAAAACCTAGACGAAATGAAATCAGCCTTCCAGAACTCAAATCTAGATATTCCAGGCATGGCAGAGGTCGGCAGAAAAGGCGATGCGATAATAAAAGCCAAGAACAGCAACTTGTTGCGCAACACAGAATTACAAAGGGGGGGGTGTCAGAGAGTAATAGATTCCCTCATAAAAGAGAACATAAGTCTAAAACTACTCGAATTTAAAGGTATCTCGGACAGAATAGTCCTAGTAAAATTCAACTCAGATAAAACAAACACTTTCATTAGTCCAAAATATACGCTCTCACTGTCTCTATAGATAAAAGAGACAGTATGAGTCTCTCTACACCAAGCTGAATGAAATTCCAAGTACAATAAAACAGAAAATGAATAAATCTGATGGTAATGGGTGACTTTAACAGTCAGGCAGGTTCTAGAGAAACAGGAGAGGACGAAATTGTGAGAAAATACAATTTTGGAACTAGAAGCTAAAGAGGGAGCAAGCTGGCCCACTTTTGCCAAGAGAAGAACTTAAAATTAAGAAAAGAAAAGACGAGGTGAACGTGACTGGCTCCCAACCAAGAATTTAAATCCTAAATTTATTTCATACTTCATCTCCCATGACTTTCAAAAATATACTAAACGGCGATACTCTGAACAATTTCCATTACCACTCTGACCACCGATCCGTATTCTGTAAACTGTTAATAACAAAAGAAGATATAGTCCAACAAATCATTATAGCACACCAAGAGTTCATAAAGAAAACAAAAACACATACCAAAACAGGCTAAAACTAAAACTGGAGGAGATAGCATTCGATGGGGAGACCTCAAGCTAGAACCAGCTACAAAATGCCATATCTGAAGCGGCACAAGAAAGCCTACCCTCCAAACACCACAAAACCAAGAATGCATTTCTCAAAAATATACACGAACTCATCATAAAAAGAGAAACCCCAAAAAAGCACATACATCAAGTAGGAACAAGATCTAGTTCAACTTAATCTGCAAATTAATTTAAAAAAAAAATTAAGGAAGTTTAACGAGGAAAAAATTGATTTCTTTGGTAACTTAGATCATGGAAATAACGAAAAGTACAAAACTAATTCAAAAAACAGCTTACCCACGGGAAAAAGCATCTGATAAGCTTACTCAACATGCAAGGGGAAAAAGTCTTCGATAAGACCCAAATGAACAAAATAGCCAAAGATTATTATGCGAAATTATACTCGAACAGCCAGACTCCCCTCAGGATCGAGTCCAAAGGGAATGAAGACCCCCAATCAGGATTTCTGGAGAGCGAAGTTATGCGAGCTATTGGAAATTTAAAAGACGGAAAGGTCGCAGGTCACGACGGGATCTGCAATGAACATATCAAATTTGGAGGAGAAGAGCTAGTAAAAGTTTTCACGAACTACGAGTATAACAATAATGAAATCTTAAGAACAAAAACAATTTCAGAAAGTTGGAAAATTTCCAAAATAATTCTAAATATAACATTGAAAATTATAGACCAATTAGCCTAATACCGATCCTATCAAAGATTCTGTCAGTTATGATAGACTTCCGCTTCCGAGGAAATCGGAGTTACAACAAACACCATATCAGGCAAGCTCAGGAGGTTTATATTTTACTTTTAATCTGTATAATGTCACGAACCTAGCTCTCTCATCTCATTCCTATTTCCGCAATTTACCACAACCCAATATTTTCGCAATACTCTTTTTTCCGCAATTTACCAAATTATCGACTTTATGTTTCAATACAGGAAGCGTACGTTCAATACCACAAATATGTACTTTCAATGCCATTAAATTCTGTCTGTCTTATTTATGTACTTAATTGCTTTCACACCCTATGTCGCCTCTTGTATTATCGACTTGCGTTGGCACAGCAGTTCAGTCTCTTTTGAGTAACTTTCAGAGTTCCCAAAGAATTGTTATAGTTCTTTCTTTGGGAATTACGACATAAATAAATTGGGCGCAGTCGGTAGGACCTTCGCGGATTACCAGTCGAGAAATAATTACAATTTTTGTGATTCGTGAAGGATCGCCCTTTTTTTCGGCTTTGCGCCAATATACATTAAGGGTATATAACAATTACCTGCATATTGACTTTGCTGAAACTAAAGGATCACTATTTTGTCTAGGGCTGGGAATGTAATCGATTAAAATCGATTTCGAGCCACCTTATCGATTATCAATTTCGACTTACCGTTAACGATTAAAATCAATGTTTTCCATTTTTCACATTTTTCGGTTTTTTTTGTTTTTTTTTTTAGTTTTTGCTTTAGGCTTCACGTACACGACACGTTCTACTAGTTCTACCGGTCTAAAGTCTGATCCAGTTAGGGCTGGAAATGAAATCGATCAAAATCGATTTTAATCAATTTCAAGGCTCGAAAAATCGATCTTAATCGATTTTAAAATTTATCGATTTTTCCCACATTTAATTTTGTTTCTGAATCTCTCAATTTTGACTTTACTCACAAGGAGCTACTCAGCTACTCTTGTGACAAGTTTTTGGTTTCCGGCTTACAAAAAGTCGAAGAAAAATTTTGTCATGTCAATTTTCAAATTTTCAAACTTTTCGTATTGATTTTCCGGCTTACAAAGAACCAAAGAAGTTTTCGCAAATTTTCCACGGATAGTTACAGTTCCTTCTCTGGGAATTATGACAATAGATTCAGCTGCAAGCTGAAAGCCAAATAAAGCCGTTTCCATAGTTTTTTTTTGTTTTTTTTTTTGTTGGCAGATGATACTTTTACGAAAATTTTGATTTTTAATTCTTTGAGCCATGGTGTCTACAAGAATGGAAAAATAAAAATTCCTGACTTTTTCCAAACTTTTTTCCCCTTCTTTAAACCTTTACAGTATAGACAGTATATATTTATGTTTATACTACTAGACGCTATGGTTAAAATGAACAGAAATTTGAAGTAGATTTTTGGGGTGAAAGCATTAGGAAGGTGTTCACAGATATATGTTACAGTCAAAGTAAATAATCGGTCATTTTACATATTGCCCGGCCAATCTATATAATGTCTAGGAGAAATTGACATTGTGTAGAATCCCTTTGTCAATCTACACAATGACCACAGTCATTTTATAGAACATCCAGTAAAAATTGGTCAATGTACACGTAAAAATTGAATGAAATTGAAATCAGAAAACACTGATGTACAAAAGTAAACAAAAAATCAAGTAAGTCTACTCTCCTGTCCAGCAATGTTCACGACGTTGTACTTCTTCACTAATGAATAATGTGCAGGCTCTTTTTTACAGGTCGCATTTCGCAAATTCTCTTTGGCTTTCTTAACCTCACATAGGGGAGACCTGGGAACAGTGTAACACTCTCCGTCCATTTCGATCTTTGGACTACAAATTAATTTTGGATTCAGACTTTAATACCTCACCTGAAAGATACAGCCTTTGGCTACATTTTGGTGTTATTACCGCCTGAAAATATTAAAACCTGAAGAATCTAGAAATTATTTTATCCATGTACTTTTTTGTTACACTGTACCCTAGTACCTGGGCACAGTGTAACACTGCCAAAAAGTTGATAGGGTAATCATTTAGCTTGGAAAAATCCAGAATTTTTTAAATAATGGACCCAAGAATCTTTAGGTACAACGTATAAACTACAGTTTTATCAAAATTAGCGGATACCGGGCATATCAAAATGTAAACATATCAGACATGGCAGTACACAGACGTATGGAAAAAAGAAATACCTGCTCTTATACAGACATATGGAAGAAAAAATATACTGTTACACTATTCCTCATCACTAGGGCTGCCAATTTCAGGTAAAAACATATTTTCTTGTATGGAACCTGATTCTGTATGAAATAACTTGCACTGATTCATCACAATGACCGTTAGGTCTCGGGCATTATACAGAATATCCAAAAAAAGGTGGGCATTATGCAGAATGACCGGGCAGTATGTAAAATGTCGCAATTATCTACTTTGACCATAACATATACATATAAATAAACAAAGCGATGAACTAAGTTATGAATTATATTTCTCCAAGTGTACGAGATGAAAAATTCCAAACTTCTTAAAAATATTGTTGAATTTCCTGACTATTTACAAACTTCCTGACCTACTTTCCAAATTCCTGACTTTTTCCAAACTTTCCAAATTTTCCAAACCTGTAGACACCTTGTGAGCGCGTAATTCGACTTTTCCAATATATGTTTTCGAAAATTCTCCAATGATCTAGAGGAAAGAATTTTGGAGACTCGACGCCTCGAGTGTTAGCGAGCGCGAGACATCCGATTCTCTATGAAAGTACGAAGACGAATCGTTGTTTTGGCTTTTGGAGATGGAGATTGGTGTTTATGTTTCTGTTTATTTCCGACTTTTGGCTCCTTTCGAGTTTCGCTTTCTGTCTTTCCTTGTCTGGAATGCCTCGCTATTTCTGCTTCGCGTCTGCTTGTAATTGGTTTCCATTTTCCAGTTATATTCTATGATGCAGAAGTATCCAGATTTAGAATATCGAATTCCTTTCTCCTTTCATTCTGAGAGAAACGCAAAATGGAGCGTAGAGCAATCTGGGAGGTGGCGAATATCATATTTGCGGTGCCGGGTACTGAGATGGGTGTCATTTTATCCTCAGTCCTCGGCGCAACCTTTCGTCAAGGTCTTTAATTGAGTAAATTTTATTTCGAAGGGTAATTATGATACTTTCGTTAATTTGAAAATTGAATAGACTGATAACATGAAAGAATCTTGTAATAGGTTTTTTTCTTTTCAAGTAAAGGTTGATTTTAATAGCATATTATGTTCTACGGCTCAAAATACCTTCTAGAGGATAACAACTCGACGAACAGCCAAATAGCAGCCGAACGCCAGCTTTATTTTCAAAAATTGGAGCAGCTGAAAGCCGAAGTCGTATTTTTCAAGGTCATCAGTCTAAGCCGAAAGCCGAAGCCATAATATACGGCTGCAATACATTACCTTCTACTATTGCAATGTCATCTACAAACCTTATCATTACAACCGTATCCTCTCGTATTATCACGCTTGATTTCCTTTCATTAATTTCTTCAATTACTTTTACTAGAAATAGGTTAAACAGTACTGGTGACAAACAATCACCTTGTCTCGCTTCTCCCACTTCATCCTCCATTTGTATCTGAGCCTTTTGATCTTCATATAAAAGCCCTATTATTCTTCTTTCCTTATATGTCACTCCTACCTCCTTCAATATTTGAAACATTTTTGACCACTCAATATTATCAAAAGCTTTTTCTAAATATACAAATGTTACATATGTACACCTTTTCTGAGCCTTTTTTCTAATAAGAGCCTCAAACATAAAATTGCTGCCCCAGTTCCTCTACATTTTCTGAATCCAAACTGATCTTCTCCCATCCTTTCTTCCATTTTATATTGTCGTCGTCGTATTGATCACTTTGCATCAAGAGGTTGCGTACATCTATATTCTTCGATTTCTGGCACATCTGATCGTATCACGTAGATTCTTGCACGGAGAGTTCATTGGCGAATTTATGGTTACAAGCTCCGATCTTCTCATACCTCTGATATCCCTGAATTCGACCTTGTACTGCCAGCATGAAAACGCCATTTTCCCGGATTTTGTATGCTATGTACTTCAGTTTTCGATTCTTGATGTCTTCTACCATCGTTTTTACTTCTTTTATTCTTGCTAGGACTACGTTCGTTACAGAATCAGTCCACGGTATTGTCAGCAGTCTTTGATAGCACCACATCTCGAATGCGTTTAGCATCTTTTCGCTTTCCGCATTCATTGCCCAGGTTTCACACGAGTATTTCAGCACAGTCCACACGTAGCATCTTATTATCCTTTTCCGCAGACTGATGCTCAGAGTTTGGTTTTTCAAAACGCTGCCGAGGTTATTGAAGGCCTGCTTCGCCATGCCAATGCTGCTTTCAATTTCTCTTAGGTCTCTACCATCCTCGTTTATAAGAACATCTAGATATCTGAATTCTGTGACGTTCTCAATTTCCTCATAGTTAGAGCTCGAATTTTTACGATTTGTCATGTTTTCCTACATTGGAGAAGATCAGGCATATCGTGTAGATCTTGGCGAATCATAACATTCTGAGTAAAATGAGCCCAATTTGATAGTGCATATTTTGGGTATAAATGCATGTTTTTGCATATTTTAGACGTTTTAAGCGCATATTCGTCATATTTTGACCTTTTTTTTTTTCATTTTTCAGTCATATTTTGGAAATATTGGCCAACATTTTGTTTTCATTGTTTTTCCCCACTGAAAAGGGCAAACCTAAAAAAACCAAAAAATTCTGAAAAACTTTTTTTTCGTACTAGTAAATTAGAAGCACTACAATTTAAATCTGAAAATCAATATGAAAGTGACTGATCCCAGAACGCCTTCTGTTTTAAAAAAGACCTTCAAATTAAAAAATCCTTTCAAAAGATACCCATATCGATGTTGCATAAAAGTGTATTTTTGCTAGATAAGTGCATATTTAATCATATTTTGACGAAAATAAATGCATGTTTTATGGGCATAAAACAATTTTTAAGCGCATGAAAATCCGAGCTCTACTCATAGTCTATCTTAATTTTTGCTTTGGTGTCATTTGTTCTTGAGAATTTCATCACCTTCGTCTTCTTGGCATTTATCTCCATTCAGTACTTTGTTCAGCACGATTCATTTTATCAACCATTTTCTGTAGTTACGCTTCTGATTCTGCTATTACCATTTTATCGTTCGCATAGTTTAATTCTGAAATTCTTTTACCGTTCATCTAATAGCCCCGTGTTTCCGATTTTTGCCTCTCGCATTATCTCTTTAGCGTAGATGTTGAAAAGTCTTGGAGAGTGGACATCCTTGTATTACTCCTCTATTTATACCGCACTTCCCAGCCGAATATTTTGCGCCGGTCTTGATACTTGCGCGCTGGTTCCAATATAAAACCTTTACCATCGATATTGTATTTTTTGAAAACTTCGATCAGCTTTTCATGATTTACTCGATCAAAAGCTTTTTCATAATCGATAAAGCACGCGGTGATTTCTTTACTTGGGTTTAGAGCTCTTTGTATGACTTTTTTCAGAAGTGCCATTGCATCTCTCGTTCCTTTCTTGGCAACAAAACTGTACTGTGTCTCACTTAGATTACCATCCAGTTTTCTTTCAATTCTAGCGCGTTTATTATTGCCAGTAGGAGTTTCACAGTGCGATGATTCTATATTCAGAGCATACTTGAGAACAGCTTTTCATTGGAATTGGTATGAAGTTTACTGCTTTGAAATCTTCTAGTAGTTCGCCTTCTTCGTATATTTTGTTGATAATTGTCAATAATATCCTTCTCAAATTCTGGTATTATCTATTTATTATCCTAGCTAAAATCTTTAATGCGTGCGACAGTAAACTTACAGTACGATAATCTTCACATTTGCTTGTTCCTGCTCTTTTAGGGATCATAATCAATCTACTTTTCTGGAAATCTATCGGCATTTCTCCTACCTCATATATATTCTGCGAATTAATTCATACAAATGTTTTAAAACTGCTTGTCTTATGTTCCTCAATAACTCACTAGAAATTTCATCAACTCCTGCTTTACCTCCTTTCATTCCTTTCAGGGCTTCATCAAATTCCGACCTCAGGACCTCCTCTTTCTTTCATACTCCACGCTATCTTCTTTTTCCACACATTTACTTATACCTGCTCCATTCTTATACAGTTTTTCAACATATCTAACGCATCTTTTTACTTTGTCTTCTTTAGAATCTAATAGTTTTCCTTTTTCATCCGTTAAATTATTTGAAGATATAATACTTCAATTATGAAACTAAACCTGGAAACTGATTTCTTCTTTCATAAGAAGACTTTCAAAACTTTAAATTCGTTTTCTGAGACAGTGCAAATTTCGGGTATTGAGTTTTAGAATTCGGTAAGAATGTTCCAATATCTGGCTCGTGCCTTCTGCAAAAATGAACTGCAAAGCGGAGGAGTTCATCCAGGAGATGTAGAGCACCGCGTTGATATTACTTTGAGGTATTCAATTGCTCCCCCCTGTCGACACCATAAATTTAGTGTTTTTGCTGTAAGTTACCGAAAAGGAAAATGGTTTGAAAATTCGAATGGATTTCCATATCGGAAGATTTCTAGGATTCCGGTTACAACACTTAAGATCACCGAGAATGCCAGATTGTTCTCAAAAATCATGTTTCAAGTTCGAATACTTAGGTCACATTATCCCGATAATAAGCCAATCGATGGCTGCACTATAATTCGTTAAATTTCGTCATTTCGTACCCGTTAGGCGCACAATCATGAGCCCCCTCCCCCTCCGACAAATGTGGCGACAGGCGAACTTATCACGATTTACCACGTCGGGTCTACTCTCGTATGGCGCAGGTGTTATCTGCATCGTTTGCCGTGAGTCGGGTCGCCTAGTTCGGACTAACAAAAAAATACTTATCACTTGGGCACAAGTGTGTCTCCACCGGTAGTACCTTATTATAAATTACATTATGAAAATGTTTACATTATTAAACGCTATTGTATTTTATTTACCGGTCGTACGCGTTGGTGGTTGATACAACTGCAGAACAGGCCCCGAAGCACTCATCACCTATGAAACGAGAAAATACCATTAATTACGTAATAGTAAACAGCAAACTAAAAAATCATTTTTTTCCCGTTAGTTTGTAATCGAACGCGTGACGCTCACCGAGCAAAGGGAAAACAGATGCTATTATTTACTCATCAGCATTCCTTTTTTCAAGAACTTACATTATTTCTTAAAGTTTATACGTCACCCGAAATATGATACATTAAAGCAGGGGTTCCCAACAAAAAATTTTGAAGAACCCTTGTAAAAATCTCTATAATTTCAAGGACCCCTTATGTATATAATGCATTTAAATATACTTCAAATTTGCTAGAACTGTCAAATTCCTGACGAACGAAATATTTTTGGATCAGCTCGCGGACCCCTAAATCATCCTTTGCAGACCCCAAGGGGTCCGCGGACCACCTGTTGGGAACTACTGCATTAAAGTATTTGCAAATGCACCTAGCAAGTTCTGATTTATTTCATGGATATTTCAGCATGGATGTGAATTCATTTACGCCACTATGATTCTTCAATTGCGACAGTCAAGATCACTTTATTTGAAACTGTAATCGGAGGTGATACCGGATATGACTTGAAAAGAAGTCAGATAACTCCGAAAAATCAGAGATCTTTGAGAATCTACAACCGAACCAGAAGTCAAAACTGAATTCAAAGATTATTTCAAACCGCAAACACGTACAAGGGTCATTCTCCGGAAATTGAGAATATATTGTTACTGGCAAATTTTAAAACTTTGACTTTCGATTTTTTTTGGGGGGCGGAGGCGGGGGTATGGTGAGGTGAGAAGATAGAGGAAGGGTATTTTGGGTTATACAAAAACATTTGCAACAAATTCCACTAACCCAATTCATCAGACAGGACAACTGCCCAGGGCCGTATCCAGGAATATGGCGAGGGGGGGGGGTTGACCTAACATATAGGGTTTCTAATGTTTCTGAAAGCCGCATTTTCCTGAATTTTTAAGCGCACGGCTGTACCTAAGAGGGGGGGGGTCCAGACTCCTTAAACCCTCCCCCCTTGTATATGGTCCTGCAACTGCCATTTTCTGAACGGAAAAATCATAGGGAGGTGTCCATCGCCAAGGATGTTATCTTGTCTCAATACCTGTTATATATTTTTTAATTTTTGTTTCACAAGCTGTTTTTCCCCAATTAAGTGATATTATTTAGAAAGATTGAAAATGTTAAGAAGTTCAGTTTGTTGTTAGTGTCTTCAAATTTCCAGATGGGATGGCGTAAGGCTCTGTTATCAGGGTTTTCAGTCCACTATCGTGCTCAATATTTGACTGATGCAAATATATGTGCCTTATAGATTTATAAGCACAACAAATGGCAATCTGAGCCCTAAACACGATCCAGCAGCCAGATTATAATCATTGGCGCATGTGGTAGCACGATTTTCAAAAATCTCCAGAAAAAGGAACTTCTTAAAGCTGTTTTGTCCGCAGTCGTGGACAAAAGTCGTTTTCTTCCCTAAATTTTGATGCTTCTCTCAGCGAACTTGCTGAATATTCCCTACTGTAGATAAACCAAGCGTTATGGAAAAAAGAAATCTACAAGAATGTTAATATGTTTATCTCAGACAAATATCTCAAATATCTTGTGAACTAAGAACGCAAGAAGAAAAATTTGTTGCGACATCTAGAGAATGTTGCTTTCTATTTCTTCAGCACAATAGCAATAATGTACATATTTTTCTGTAAGGATAAAATCAACCTTAAATACCCTTATCTGTCCTTGTCATGGCTGCTCCATAATAGCTTATTGATGAGAGAATATTGTCTGCCAGCATCATCTTTCCGTCTTGGATCAAACTAGTTACAGCATATTATTGTAAACATTTTGAGAATTACATTGGCAACATACATTATGCAATTAACAGTCAATGTAGCCTACTTTCAAAACTGTCCTAAGGGTAAACTTACTGTCCTCGATGTAAGTCATTTATCAATTAATAAAATCAGAGTGTTAGGATTTTTTTTTTTTTTTGTCATGAAATATGCAAACCTGGTGTATTTTTATCAATAGAATTCGGTCCCGACGAAATTAACCGGCTGTCTGATCTAAATTAAATCCTTCATTTTACGAGTAACTGTGAAAAACCTGAGATTCAATTTTTTTTTGTAATGGTTAAGGACCCTATTTCTGTTTTGTGGATGCTTAATTACGTACCGCTTTTAGAAAATTAAACCTACTGGTAGGTACGTTAGATCATACTTAATAAGTAACCATCATTTAATTTGCAAATCCTGAGAAAGTTTCAGCGTAGTTCTGTTTAGTTGTCCTCGTCGTGGACCGAGTTGAATCTTTCTTGCCATGACGAAGACATGCGTGTCAGGACGAGGCCGGTGACTTACATTTTTTTTATATACAGCAAAAATGTTGATCGAAGTCCAGAATAATTATTTTATTTATCATGCTCACAGCGTCATTTAGTAACGTCTCGCACCGCGAATAGCGATACTTCAATTTATCACACGCTGAGATTTGAAAGGGAAATGTTAGGTCGGGAATTTTTTTTTTCATTAGATGGTGCTGCATTGCAACACCATTGTTCTTTATTTTTTTTTTTAATAATTTAAAAATTTCAAGTGCCAAATTAAGACAGAAACGTATAATTTTCACTGAGCTTGAGTCCCAATCAATTGTTTTCCAAAGATAAGTGAATAATTTTTTAATCATTGAATCCTATAAATTACATTTATCATTTTTCTGAAAACGTGATTTCCCCTCCCCTACTGACTCTGCGGCATGCCCAATGTTAAAATGTATACAAAAGATTCCATTCAAAAAAATTCTGAAAATACCCTTTCTGAGGCCCACTTTCTCAATCTCTAGTTAGCGCTTATCTAGCGGTTACAATGCCGGATAACTATTCAGTAGATGAAGTACCGAATAAGAATAACTAAAGGTTAGCTAACTAGAAGTTTGATTAGGGATTGAGAACATGGGCCTGAAAATCGACATTCTTGTAGAATTACGCATATATAAGTGAAGTATTATCGAGTGGGGGGGAGGGAGGGGAAGGAGTCTAATAAAGAGAGTACCACCGCCTTAATCTACTCGTAAGTTTCTGGAGAATAACTCATGAGTCCGCTGTTTGTCATTTTGACCCTCGTGTCAGTCCAACGCTGTTCAAGACTCGTTCAGATTTCCTTCTTAAGCCTCCGTAAGTCCCTTGCAGACTTGTACAAGGCTCTTACATACCCTTCAATATCTTAGAATTATTCAAGACTTTTAAAATTTGTATATGACTCGTTTAAAACCCGGTAAAAATTACCAAAACGCTCCAAAGTTTGCGAATGACTTTTGACGTTTTCGAACTACTTTAAGAATTGTCAAGACCCTCGAAAGTTTGTTGAAGACTCCTAAATACTCTTTTCTAATTAGAAACTATGTAAAACTATTCGGAACTTGTTGAGTTGCTTCTAGACATTTTCAAGTTTCTTCAAAAGTACCGTTGGATTTATGTGAAAAAGAAATTCTTGAAGCTGTTCTGTCCATAGTCGTGGGACATCAGTAATTTCGCATCGGACACAATATGTCTACCGTCGCGGACGAAGTCATCCACCTTCCTAGTTTTTGATGCTCCTGCTTAGCAAACTTGTTGCATATTCTCCACTACATATGAACAGGCTTTTGCAAGAGTGTTATAGTCGAAAAACGCAATTTTTCAGGAGAGCAAAAAGAAGATTTCTGTATGAATTGCGAGTGTCTGAGTAGTGTTGGTAGCTTGAAAAAAAAATCATTAGATAGCAGCACCGTTTCGGTGCAGTTTCCTTTAATTACAGATTTTTAGGTTGATTATAACGCATTTTGTAGAGCTGCAAAAACAAAAATAAGTCGTGACTTATCACATTTTGAACAATAGTTTAACTGCAAAGCTCTATAAAATGTTATAAGTCCGTGAATGAACAGAGGGCGTGCCTCAGCAGTGGATGGTGAACGTTCAACGTTGGAATGGACTTATAACATTCTTGCAAAATCCCGACATCATTTTTTTTTTTTTTTTTTTTTTTTTTTTTTAAAGTGGTCGGTCTGGAAATCCAGTGGTCCCATTGCGTTCCTCGCAAGAAGTACTTTCTGTTACACCGCTCAACTCAAAACTGTCAAAATTGGACTTATAACACACTTGCAAAAGGCTGTTCATATAAACTAAGTATTATGGGGGAAAAAGTCTAAAGAAAAACTAAAAAGCCACGTTAATACTCTCAGTTTCTGGAGAATGACCCATAACACAATATACGAACAGCGTATTCTATCGTATTTCCAAATTCAGCCCCGACAAATGCCTGAATTTTCAATCTAATACCAGAAGGACGCAAAAAATCGACAACTGGGTACCTTTAAAATTGCTTGATATTTTGCACAAGGTGACCACTTTTTTAGAATTATTTTTCGGAATTATTCCCGGTTTTCCAGACCAATTTTCCAAATTTTCCCTGACATTTTTTGTTGGAGTATTGTGCACAGCTTAACTGATATTCATTAACTACTATGAAAATTGTGTGCATTCTTTAATTCTTATTATTCTCAAAATGTTTGCCGATTTTGATCAAAATTATCGCAATTCCCTGACTTTTCCAGATCCAGACTGATAAAATTCCCGGACTTTTCCTGTTTTCCAGAAAGTAGCTACCCTGTTTACATGATTCGATACATACACTTAATTTTTCTACGTATCCCCTAAAACTGTTTAATGTAATACCCTTACTTTGGGCAGAGGCCTCTCTCAAACTCGTCCATTCAGTCCGGTCCTGTGCAACGGTGTGTTCCAATTAGGATTGTACTCGTACAAATTTCTTAATATCGTCCCTCCAGCTGGTTTTTTGTTTCTCCCATTTTCTGCTCCTGTTTACACACCACTTTGTCGTTTGGTACGTCCATATGTCACCTTTCAGCTATACACATGTCCTACCCAATTCCATTCTGTTTAATGGTGTTAGTTTTCTTATTCCGTCTCTTCTTTTTACATTTGTCACAGACCTTTCCATTGCGTCTTGTGTGCTCTGCACTTCAGTATGTCTGAGATTCTTTGTGAATTACCAGGTATCTGCTCCATATGTTACAGTAGGTATTATACACATACTGAAATTTGAACATGTGTACTTTATTCATTATTCAGTTGCAGATTTTGGTTTTCTTGGTTATTTCATAGTATCTTTATTTTGTTTTTATTTATACTCAAGCCGCCAATTTTCCCCATTTTGATTAGTACGTACCTGTATCATTATTTATAATTCTTCTCACTCGTCTGAGATTATCAAGTCGTCTGCAAATCACAGGTTATTCAAGTAACTGCTATTTACACACATTACTTTTCCTTCGCAGTTAAGGAATTTAAAGATTTCCACACAGGTAAATAACAGTGGTGATAACGAATCCCCTTGTTTCGCTCCTTTTTCTATTTCAAAATGTTCTTCTGTTTTGTCTAATTTTTGCTTTTCAAACTGTTACACATGTTTTGGATTATTTTCATGTGGGTCGTGGATATACCTCTGGTCTTTCTAGCGCTTTAAGCATGAACGAGTGTCATATTGAGTCAAAGGCTTCAGAGCAGTCAATGACAGCTATATGTAATTCTTTTTGACGTTCCTCGCTTTCTTCTGCAATTCGATTTATGATGATTTTCTGAACCGCAAATACATACAATACAATATACGAACAACGTATTCTTTGGTATTTTCAAATTCAGCCCCAAGTGCTCGATTTTCAATCTGATATTACAAGAACGTAAAAACTCAATACTTGGGTTACCTTTAAAATTGGTGCCAGTATATCCGCTAGCACCCTTCTCACAACATGGAGTCACACGTATCAAATTAGAATCGAAATTATACCAGAAATTAAAATAGCAGCTTTCAGAGCCTATAAGTAATATGTTGGTTGCTATTCTCTTTTTTTCATTTTCTCTCAACCCGAGCCCTGGAATCCGCCCTTTCGAGTATTACTTCAGAGATATGGAGGAGCCTATTAGGGCAGTTAGCTTTCTTCTTCTCTGGTCGAAAAATCGGCCTAGGTCGAAATGTAGCGAGTTGCTACGTGGGCTCGAACTCGGAACCTCCGGAGTTCGAGACCAGCGTACTATCCACTCAGCCAACCAGACCCCATGTTGGTTGCTATTAAATACCGTTCTAAGTTTGCACGTTTCCCCCTTCCTCCCAGAACAATGCTCAAGTCAACATCACACTGAATAGGAGTTTCTTCAATCTATTCGCCGGCACTCGCTTCGCTAATCTTGCCTCTCAACTCGACGCTGGTGCTGCGCTCCTTGTAAACTGCCTACGGTAATCTCTTTGCTAGATATCAGCTAGCCGAGCCAGCCAGTCCTGTCTGTATGTTTGTCGGCTAGAATAGCTTACTGAAAGTGTCTGTCTGCCAGTCTCACCTATTGGCATTTTCCCGGGAAGAGGGAAGGACAGTTTTTAACTTAGAAGGATATACTGAAAACTTGATCTCTACCTCCTTCAGCAAGAAAATGTCTCGTTTTCTAATACTCTTCCGTCTGCTCAAGATCTTTTATATTCTCTCGCTCACCAACATCTTCTTCTCAGTCCGTCTTTATATCTACCTTCTACCTGATCAATTGCAGGGTCCAAAATCAGAAACCTCTCCACTTCAATCGCTGAATGCTCTCAATAACCCGCAACTATTTTCCTAATTGTTGAACTTGTGGATGTAAACCCGCTCAAACTCTTTAAATTTTGTACCTTAAACCCCCCCCCCACCCCCTTGAGAACAGCTCGAATTCTGATAAGCAACCGTTTTGACAGTTTTTTCTCCAAACGGAAAGAAGTGAAGGCCAGGTTCTTACAAGAAAATACCGGTACTTATTTGTACCGTACTGCCGTACACACGATTTAGTTCGTGTTGTATAATCCGTAATACGAACGTAACTCGACAAAAATGTTGCAGGGATGACGGGAGGCAGGTCAACAAATTTAATTAATGATAAAAATAACAAAGGTTAGGTAATGAGAAATTATCAATATTTCGGGTTTTACACAGGTAACATCGAAAAAATATTAACAAGGAGGGGGAGGGGAAGGAGTGACCACGAGCAAATTACCCCTGTAACTTATATCATATAGCTTGCATAATCATGGCTGAAAGAGGAACTGCAATTTTAAATATTATTAATGCAACTATTAACATTACATGGGCGAATATTGTGCCCATATCGTTTTCCGGCACAAGATAATAAGTTGCAGCGTTCTACCGATGTGGGGGGGGGGGGAGAGATTGAATGAATTCCACTAAGGCATGTCCTACATAACAGAGCAACACAGCAACATGGCAACAAAAACAAATGAGTTTGATTTTGTCACCGTGTTGCTACACAGCAAATATATCTGTGTGTGTTTTGTTGCCATGTTGCTTGTGTTGCCCGCTTACGTAGGAGAAGCCTAACCAATATTTTATCGGCAACAATGTTTCACCTAACCCAATTATTATAAAATAAACGGAGAATTCGTTATTTACTCTGTACCAGCGGCAACTACGAAATGTAGAAACAGACACGGGTGGTTATCGCGGCGGCGTTTTAAAATCAGTTTTTTTTCCTTCTTTCTTTTACGAACTATGAAAGCCGTTATCAGTTTGAAATAGATGAGTAATTCAACAAGCCTGATAATAGGAAATGCTATAATAAATTTCAACACCAATCCCGAGCCACGCTAGTCCAGTCAACCATGGACAGACAGCATGAACTAATAAGCAAGAAAACATACTGGTTATCAGTTCAAAATACCAAGTGGGTTACAATAACACAACAAGCCAAAGGTCACAGGGGAGAAGACCGAAAGCGGCTAAGAGTGAATGAAAAAACATATGTTCGACTGTACTGGTTACAAATCAAGAGAAAAGGAAGGTAAGGGCAACGTCAACGATGGGACTGAACGCCTGGACCGGCTTCGCTATCATACAAAAATCTCGCAGTAAGAGGTTCAGTTCGTCACGTGTCATTTTGTTTATGCATAAATTATAAAAAGGCTTCTAGTGTGGCACCCAAATGGCGGTGCTTATTATCCGTTCTAAATTTGTGTACCTGTCTAAGGAAATGCCTCACATGGTCGGAAATCGAAACTAGTTTCCGAAGTTCAGTTGAATCAAAATTGCAGGATTTCATTTCTCAATGGACTGTGGTAATAAAATATGCGCAAAATTCGATTCTGATGTTAATTAGACCATAATATGGAAATTCAGGAATCTAGAAACAGTCAATCGGTTGGTCAGTCTGCCAGTCAGCCGGTCGGTCGGTCGGTCGGTCAGTCAGTCAGTCAGACCTGCGAGCGCTACGCTCTGCTAGTGTATCATCTTGCAGACAAGTCTGCAACCACGAGAGAGCATTTTCATGTCTTTGCTTCGCCGACTGCGCTGACATAAGAATGTCATCGTGTCAGTCAGTCATTTATTATTATTTTTATTTTCTATTATTATTATTTTCGTAACGCTCCAAAGTAACTCTTTTATCTGTCGTGTGCCAAAGTAAAAACATATAAAAATGTCAAAAGAAAATAAAAAGGGAAAAAAATGAATAAAATAATAACCAGGGTCTCATGCACATTTGACTCAAGTTGCAAAAGTATAATTTCTCAGATAAGCGTTTTGAAAATTTTGTAATTTTCAAGACCTTTTTTTCGCACAAATGATACTGTTCTAGACCAATGATGGGGGATAGCATTTATAAAGAATACGATAAGAAAAAATGTCTGAAAGTACAACAGCAGGGTGGCAAGCCCCCCCCCCCCCAAAAAAAAAATATATAAAATATCGCTGACTTTTTTAGATTTTTTTTTTCAGATTTTGCTAGCCCATTTTCCAATTTTTTTCATTACATACAAATTATTTTCAAACAAGTAACCTCGTTACTCGAGGAGGGTCGGCAAAAAAGCTCGACAAGATGACAAGCAATACTATCTATCTTCAATATTGAAGGCGCAAAAAATTCACCATAATATCAAATTTTTAAATTACATTATGGCCCCTCAATTTTGAGAACAGGCAAATTCCTTTTGCAGAGACTTTTTGTAATGAGTTTCCCCCATTTAGAAATATTACAGAATTTTTAAATAAAAAAACTATAATTGACGTGTGGGGTTTAAGGGTTAATCAGCAGTCAATTCAGTTAATATTGCAATTTATATTGCTGCGCTATCATGAAGATGCAGATAAAGCCATACTTTGCAAATCTATTTGAGGATTAATTCAATTCCTGCGGAGGCAAGAACCAACTCTGCGAGTTTGTTAAAAATATTGCCCTTTCAGTGGGGGGAAAAGACGTAATAGTACCCAACGTTCAATTTTTAAATTGCTGGGAAGTAGTAACAGCAGCAGTAGTAGTAATAGTGGTACTAGTAATGAAAGTGAAGATAACGATGAAATGTATGATGAAAAAATAGAAAAAATAATTCGACTTGATCATACACTAATAAACAAAATTTCCCTGGAAATTTCTATTAACAACACAACTGCAGACTGCAGTCACGCAGCAAAGATCTGAGCACATGGCTGGAAGGAAAAAAATTATCTTCATGGAACGTTATCCATATGATACTTGATAACGTCTGAGTGCAGAACAACATGAAGAATAAATAAAATTAAGAAAAAGGTAATTGCAATAGGGTCTCGCTGACCCTGAAAATGGTCAATTGAGTCTGACACAGAAAATTGTAGAATACTTTCACTTCATAAAATTTTCTTCAACATTTCCGGTTTCGATTTTTTTTTCTTCTAAATTCTCTGAATTTTCCCTGACTTCTCCAGGTGTGCTCACATTCCCCGACTTTTCCCCGTTTTCCAGAAACTGGTCACCCTGAATAGATTCAACCCTACAACTGTCACCTTCAAAAAGGGTACGTACTTGACACAGCTGGAGCATGAGGAAATAATGCTTTGTACTATTAGCTTAATTAGCACATTTAGCACCTTAACAATACAACACATGATACATTTGTACGCTGAAAATAAAAACGTGAAGAGTGTATTACAGATGTATCCCCATCATAATTGTACTGAAGAAAATAATTATCTGTCGGATCGATACAAACAGAGTAATTAATATTTTAATACAAATTTTGTGTTCTCATTTATGTTTTTTCTTTCAACATTCGCGTTCTCGGTTCCCGCATTTTTTTAAAAAGATTTTTCATACACATTCGTAATATTCACAATCTGCCGGCATAATTTGTTTTTCAACATTTTCAATAAATAGTTTTGGAAGAAGATTTTTGTGGGTTTGTGTACCGAAACAGAAACGTACAGCTTTCCTTTCAATTGGGCTCTAAATTTAATTTTACAATTACGGTGGAAATACAACAGGATAAGCAGCTGTTTCACTTGGGATGACTGAACACGAAAGCAAACGTGTGTTTGGCACTTATGTCAAACGTCATCTGCTCTCTAGCGGACAGAAAAACGACTAATTCGTCATTTCCTTCGTACAGGCTGATAGCTTATAGCTTCAAAAACAGTTCCTCAATTTCCCACAAAAATTTACTCAAGTCAAAAATACATGAGAATTTCGGTAAGTGTCATACGATTGGTACATCCTTACGTTTTAACTACTTTTTTGGTTGAAACGCAACTACAATCATGCTCCACGAAACGAATTTATCCCCTGAAGGGCGACAAATAAATGTAAGAGAATGGTAATTCTACCCAGCTAAATACTGGGAGTTTTCCTTACGCAGGTATACCCACACAAAGACTGAAAGGTCAACGAAAATCATATAGCGGAGGTCTTCCAAACCATATCATAAGACTACGGCCTAATATGGATTCAAGAAAGTCAGCTCTTCGTTTGACCATTAACATTCATCTGTTTCTTCGCAAGTCTTTTAAAAATTTTCGAAATAGTAAAAGTTTCGTCAGCAAAATAGGCTAGGTACAGAGGGAAGATTATCAACAAAAATTGGTTGACAGGTGAACATTGAAAAACGCTCGCGTACTGACGAGAATCTGAGGAAGAGGCCTTCGATATTTCTCTGGTTAACTGGGGATAAACTGATATAAGATGAATACCGAATGATGAGCGAAACCACGAAGTTCCAGAGGCTATCTTGAGTCCTTCACTGAATAGACGGGATGCTGGAAACATTCTGAAGATAAATGGATAGCAGCATTGCAAATAGGACCAGCTGTTTTGAAAAGTAATATAAACAGCGTACTCGAGAAAGAAATGGATACTCTAAAAGTAAGGGATATTTACGAGCAGCAAAGATCATTTCTGACGAAACTGAGGGTAGTTCGTATCTTTCGGATATCGTTGACACCCTGTCAGTCGATACACCGTCGTTAGTATTTGGAGTATTCAATAAATTAAAAACGCAATTCGAAGGAATTTTTAAAAACTAACGCGCAATACGGCAAAGCATGACGTTTACTGCACTAATGAATAAGTTTTCAATTCAAAGAAATTCGAAACATGGGCTACTGTAGCCACCGGTCAGTCAAAACCACAAGTACCGATTAGCAAAATTTCGGCAAGCGGGGTTTGGTTGGCCGAGTAGATAGCACGCTGGTCTCGGAATCCGAAGGTCCCGGGTTCGAGCCCACGTAGCAACTCGCTATATTTCGACCCAGGCCGGGTTTTCGACAAGAAGAATAGAGGGCTAAGACAGCTCTCAACAGCCTCTCCGACGTCTCTGTAGTAATATTCCAAAGGACGGATTCCAGGGCTCGGGTTGAGAGTAAAATTAGAAAAAAAGAGCCTTAGCCGTATTCACACAAATTTAGGGTCCAAAAATCTTTACACTCAACTCTCCTTCCTCTCCTGCCGAATAAACAGATAAATCGAAGTATTAGATATCACAGATAAAGATGAACCACTGCTGAGAATATTGGGACTGGCGAAAATTTTGTTAATAGCCTACTTCGTACTGCGTCAGAGCTTGCTATCCCTGAACCTCTCTGAGACACCACGAAGGCAGGATAATACTCGAAAGTAAAATAAATTTCGACTCGCTCCTGGATCTTGATTGTGAATCCTCTTTTTTATAAACGAGAAGGCGACGTGACTCAAGATTTTGTATATTTTACGGTAAAACCTCCGAATAACAGATACCTATAGTTGTCGATTTTTTGTTCATTATGAGGTGTCCACTATTTTCCCATCTTTGTTTCTTTACCCATCAAAATTTTACACAGGTACATAGATACGGTACGTCAGTAAAGTCAACCACAGAAGTCAGCACAGAGAAGCCCATAAGTGAATCAATATTCTCTCAGCTCATTCGTCCTTCTATTGTGAAAAATACAAAATTATACTCGCTACGTGTCGGTCTGACATGAAAAAAAGAAAAAAAAAATCTGTAGGCAGTGCAAAATAAGGAAACCTAGCCCAGTGTTCAGGGGATCCGTTATTCGACAGGTTTCCCATGAAGAAACATGAAAAATGTCTCCTTGAATTGTTTTCTAGTATTGATATACGTAACCAAGAGGTGACCGAAGTTGAACTGCATTGAGAATAATTATAAAGGTAGCAAGGACCCCCCCCCCCCCAATCAGTCACATACACTACGCAAAACTTCAGTTGACTCGGACATTTTAAACACCCGGGTACAGGTCTGGGCTGATCTTCTCGCATTTACCAAATCCAATACACCAGCCGGATTTGTAATCCAACTTTTATAAATTACCCTCTCAATTTGCATAGCATCCAAAGTTGAATATAATCTAAGAATTCGAAATGTACTTCTGATATCCGTGTTGAAGATAGAAATTTCGGTGAATACGAACCTGTTGAAAGACAGGCTGTGGAGTAAGGACTCGCTGCTGCGGAGAAGGTGTGAGAGATCGCGAGGAAAATGGAGATGCAGGTGACACTGGAATGCATTTATTGTTCCCGTTGATGATGCCATTGCTGGTTTCTGTGAATGACTGCTGTTGCGTCTGCTGCGATCCAACCTGAAATCGAGCAAATACTGTTAGGAACTAACGTCGTACAATACGAAGCAAACTAGTCACCAGAACTAACGGTAATTTTTCTCCAAAAAATCTGCCAATTTTCATAATAACCATTCTGAATTCTTTAGGAACAAAGGAACATGACAGACAGTTACCAATTAGCACAAAGTAAAAATACTTTATACTCGTATCAAAGTCGATTAAATGGCTCATTCAACAGATGATAGTCAACTCGTTTTCATCATTGCTCGAATCAAATTCTCTAAAGCTAAACAATAAAACAGCGAAAATGCGAGTAAAACCGGGCTGACCTGTTGTATGGTAGACTGCAAAATACTGGACTGTCTAACATGATGCTGAAGAACTTGTTGAATACTGGTCGTGTGCTGGGCTCCCGAAGTTACGGGGTACGCGGCAAAACTAGGGGTTGTTTGAGAAGTCAGCAGCAGCTGAGGTGTCAACACTCCGGCTCCACCTCCCTATAACATGCAAAAAATATTAGTTTAACCTCTAACGGTCGTCATCTCGGGCGTACATTATCCATCTTCAACGTCAGCTGACAATTTGTCAGTAAACCGAATGCCATCCATAAATCCCGTCATACTGCCTGCACAAGAATCCCGCAAAGGTTGACAATAAAATGAAAAACGAACAAATGGTCCGAGAATACTATTACTTACAGCAGTGTGATGCAAAGCTAATGTAAGGCCACCACTGGCAGTTGCAACTTGCTCGGTTTGTTGGTGCTGCTGACTGGCAGTTGCGACCGCCGCTGCCTGTAATTGTTGCTGAAGTTGTTGCAACTGAAACAGCATACCATGCATTAGAATTCCAGGTCTGACAACACCGATACGTACATACAATAATGTGCTGGAGCTTTACCTGATGAGATGTCAAGAAGAAAGAGTTGCCAGCGGGGCGCCCCTCTAACAACCCGGGCGGTAACGAGTCCACGATGTCCTATCACTACAAATAAAAAGAAAATATCGGATTCTGAATTAATACACTCCGTCAAATTGGAAATACTGACTTGTAATCTTATCACGATCATGCAAAAAAAAAAATCGTGGACGTTCGATACTAACAAATACAAAGTTGAAAATCCTTAGCTCCTGGTCATGAACGGGTTATTTCTTGATTCTAAAATAATATAGAAGAACATTAGATCGTGTAGTAAAATTAGTACTTATAAATGCATAATTCACCATACAAAGACTCTGGACAGATTTCTAGTATTCTGAAAGATATCGACTCGGCTACTTATCGATATCTATGGATATGCTGAGCGTAGTAAAGGTAAAGCTACAACATAACACTCTCAAGTGTTTTAACCAAAATTTTCGGGTATCTTACAACGCGATAACGCAAAATTAACTCTTCGAACGCTATTCGAGGCTAATTTCATCAAAATATCAAGGAAATTTGCGCATTGTACCCAATGTACTGTGTGAACCATGAATTACTGCTGTTTGTGAAACAAACGTAGTAGGTCTCAATCCTGTCAGAATCCGAAAATTCTAGCATCAGTGTACTTTCGAAAAATATTATCAACATTTCTCTTAGTGTACGACATAGTGGACCCAATATAGTAAATAGTTTTTTATCAATAAAAGAATAACGCGCAATATTTACTTCACATTACCAACAGCAGAACAGTTTAGTCAGCTCACTGGATAATAGTATCGGATAATGTTTAGGCGGCATGACAAATGCATGAAACCGCAACACTAATATCGCCGAATACGTTCAAATACTTATTTCTCATTGTAATCGCCGAAGTTAACCAGTTCGAGTTTACCGATTTTTGAAAACATCAGACAACCGCCAAACAATGTAAACACAATTAATACCAATTAACAAGTCATTAGCGCGCTAGTTGCTGGCACATTAACACACTGATTACAGAATTTAATAAAAATTTGCGATCGAATTAATATTGGAACCGAACCTATCGATTCTGATTAAAACTATACTAGTAAACACGAAACATTGTCACTTATGTTTTAAACGGCCATCTTATTTGTTGCAAAATAATCTACAAACACCACTCACTCAGTGTGACCATTTGTTGTACATAATAAACGTGGAAGCGTGAATGGTGACGGATTTTCCAATAAGCATACACTGACATCTGACACATAATTCAAGGTCTTTATAAACAGGAGGGTGGTACACTGTAGTTTCACACAGGTATCGAGGTATATAGAACCGACATTTTCTTACGACCTTACGAGTTCGGTCCCTCGAAAGAAAATCGGCAGAGTGGTAATGGTAATGGTAGAGTCCTATAAATACAAGTACTCGCATACGCCATTTTGGAGCCCATCATGCCCGTGGAAACTAAGTGGAAACTAGTGGAAAGCGCCCGTCGATGCCGAATTGATTATGATTAGGCAGTACGCTCCACAGTGTCACCGCCTTATGATAGGGCTCTATAGTTTCACCTGGGTATACTAAGCCACCATTTTGGTTCATACTGCGCCCGTCGATGCCGAATTGACTGCGCGTTACGCTCCGCATAGTCGGATTCGGCATCCACGGGCGCAGTATGAACCAAAATGGCGGCTTAGTATACCCAGGTGAAACTATAGAGCCCTACTTATGAGCGGTTGGATCTAAAATGGTGTCGCACTCGTGTTTCGTGTGTGTGTGTGTGTGTGTGTGTGTATATGTATGTAGGTGAACGTTGGTGTGCGCATAGTGCTTGAATCCGTCGATATCAATATTTCATCCCCTCTTTCTTGGTCGATTGTTCTCGTGGTTGGAGTGTGTTTTATGTTGCAATTTTGCAATTAATATTGTGCGGTTATAAATTAAATTTCCGCCCTTTTAATCTGCTGCAATTGAACTACCCAATATGATGAGAACAGTTAATCCCATCAGATGCGGCAAAATGCGTAAGTACTTCATAAATTTCTCTATTGTAGTTATGAAGGTTGCAAAATTTGACTTGAATGACAAGTGATTGGGTGCTTGCTGTCTATACTGTATTTAGTTAATCTATTTTCCCGTTTTGTATAGTGACAGAATCTTTGCGAAATAACTGGTCAGAAGTACCGTTAACTGTCTCCTTGGCTGTAAGTGGTATCTCAATACAGGCATACGCTTCCTACATGATGGTCAAAGCGGGTCATTACGCTCCAGTTTTTCCATTTACAAGTGAGTATTCTGGCTTCTTAACCAACTTTATTTTTGCTTTGCCGGAAAGTCGTGGTGTGAGATTCGGCTTGAATCTTCATTTCCTGATGATTAATGCATCGATTACGACAGGTTAGGTATTTACCGTTGCGTCTCTGTCTAAGGCATCAGAATTTTGAAAGTAATTGAAATTTGTCGATCTAAATTGGACGTTGTTAAGCGAGAAAGAACAAAGCGACAAAATTAGTTTTATTTTTAGAACATGTGATTCGAAGTTCAAGAGCCATGTTGAAACTATATGACGTAGCGTTTACTGATATGCTTTTTTCAACCTGAGTACACATTTTTGCATCGGGGGCCCAATTTTGTAAAATTCTACTTTTTACGCTCTTTCCAACAATACTATTAACTCATTTTGTCAACAACTGTCGCTTGGTTCTATCTCGCTTAACAACGTCTAATTAAAGTACTACAAAAAAGAAGTGGACACAGTTTTCTGATACGTTTTCAACGATACACCTGGTGTCTACAGCTATTCTCCCCCATGCATGTCAACTTGTAAAAAAAGGGGCTTTATTTAGTACATTTGGAATAGTTACCTGAGAAAAAAGAAGGTAGAACAAAAATGTCGAACGGTGGTATTTTTGTTGGGTGTATCATGTCGTACGCCCATGGTACAATTGAATGCGAATCAGAATATGAACCTACATTTCAATTTGAATTTTAAAAATCCTAAATGTCGGCATTTTGAGAATATACTATTTCAATTTTGTTTTGTTGCAGAGTACGAGACTTCGAGTACATCCTAACAACGTCGCTATCTTGTCGCAGTTAGCTCATAATTATGTCCAGAAGTCGTGCTTTACTTCCTCATGTCGCCGCTCGATGCTTTCTAACCGGGGAACAGTTTGTTCCTTGTTTTGAAGCTCTTCAGATACGCATTGTGTTGAGGGCTGTACTGTATTCCCCGAATTTATTTGTTTTTTAGCCTGTTAATAAATCCATGCAGAATACGTCTATGCGACCAATTTATTTGTAGTTGATCACTGACATTGTGTGATACCGGATCATGAATAGTTGGTAGCCGTCCGTAGACCCACATGTGAGTCACCCTGAGCCTAGTAGCTGAGGATTAACTACATCTGCCTGTTTGTAATCAAACGGCTTTTATTGATAACCATTTGTCATTTGATCAAGGTTTATTGCTAACTAGAAGACTGGAAGTAGCTCAAGAGCTCAGACATGTAGAGAGAATGGAGAAAATAGGAACATTGCCCCTCTTAAGTCAATTGATATTGGTATTTCCGTGGAGTCTGAGTCAAATATTACGTATGTGACCATGTCTCAAGAAAAGTGTACAGAGTCCAAAGACCGTTACTGGTGGAGCGTATGGCAATGCTCGCATACCAAATTGGCTCCCCAGTCACCGCACCCCTTGCTCGGAAACTACCCTCTCGAGTATCGCATCAGTAACCAGAGGGACGTCTTGGAGCTGGCCCGGGTACCCATTTCGCCTCTCCGCTTTGGATACGCGCCCTCCTGCCAGCACCACTATAGGACATCTTACTGACCGAGGCAACGCTCGACCAACATTAACCTAGAATTTAAGTGCACCACAGCCGACCAAGGATCTGTTATCAAGAAATATGATATTAGTTTATGTTTCTTAGAGCCCGGTCACCAAAATTCATTTAACTCGTTTTTCTTGATCTACGTTTCTTGAGGCACGGCCACATATTTACTTGGAGTTCGAAGTCAAATCTGATTGCCAGCAGGAATCTTCAGTTCTTTTCGAAACTACCAAACCACTATGACGTGTCCCGTGCGTAGGACTCTTGAGGCGAAGATAGGCTGAGTCAGCTCTGAAGTCGAAGGCTAGAGTCACATTTGTCAGGGGTCCGAGTATATTTTACTCGTTAGGAATCATGAAGTCAGAAAATTTCAAAATCAGGGAGAATAATTATATGAAAAAGAAAAATTTATCAAAATAATACATAGGTAAATAACGATACATCGTTTCATCAGCACAGAGACTCGCGAAAAATTCACTAATATTTTATTGCAATATTCTTTCCATAACCTCCTCGGCCCGTATCAAAATCGGTTCTGTATTCGTCTCGAACCTAATAAACAAATGTAAACATCATTCCGCTGCTTTTCATCCATTGCAAATGAAATTCAAAATATATTTTACCTGTCCGCCGGTTTTTCCACGACCATATTGGCGGCCTTCAACAAAACCAGCGTCCCAATCCGTTCGGATGACTCTGTCATCTAAACGTGTACCATTTATGTATCGCATTGTGTTTTCAGCTTCTTCTCTGGAATAATACCTAATGTACCCGATTTACATAAAAAAGAGTACATAAAGGAAGAAAGGTCAATGATTCAAATTCTATTTTGTAATAACAGTACAGTTTGGGCACCTGTTGTAGCTTGACAGATTTGACTAACTGCCACAGCTACGCTTCAATAATGTTATACTATCTCGTTTCCAAGTAGATTATTCAATTTTCTTACTAAGTAAATTATAGTTTTCCAATACTGTTGGCTATATTATAATAATGCACGTAAGAAGCACTACGTATATCATGACCCAAATAACAATAATAATCTATGAGATCCTCTTCTTACAGTTGCACACGTACAACTTGCACAGATTTTTTGATGCCAACAAGTATTTCTTATTCTCGATAAAAGCTGAATAAATACGTACTCTAAAAAGCAAAATCCGCATGGCGTCTTCTTATACTTGTCCAGGCCCATGATTATACGCTTTATGTCCCCGCATTTCGAAAACAATTCGTATATTTGTTCTTCTGTTGTGTAAAACGAGAGATTGCCAATGTACAGGGTAGTAGACTGTCGTAGTAATTTTTCTTGATCGACCCGAGAACCCTGCAGTTAATTTCAATACATAAGGGATGTTAGTTGAGCTTCGTTTTTCCTTCAGCTTCAAAACTGAGTATCAAATGGCTTACTTTGAAATGCTGATCTCGATAGGAACTGAGATCAGAACCTGCAGACGATGTCCGGGGAAACATTGAGTTACTAACATAAAATTTAATTTAAATAAATACAAAATAAATGGACAATACTTATGACTAGTTCATCCAACCAAACAATTAACATTAATCCGCATTATTCTTTCTTCATCAGGCTTCCACAAGAGGCTTGAGGCTTCCAGTTTCGAACACTGAAATTGGTATGATTACGTATGGTCAAAATATGATAAATTGATAACTGATAACATTTATTCTACACATTTCACGTATTCAACTTGTTCGTTGTTCTACATATTATTTTACTTTACACTTTACATGTAGTGAGTAGGGCCCTTAGACCATATAGTATATACATAGACCGCCGATAGCCTATGTAAACTGACGTTATCAGCCGTCGGAACATGGGAGGCGTGCTATAAGTCGGCACGGTTCTTATCACTATTTACTGCAACGGAACCCGAAGCGACTACGTTTATTTTTCTGTTCTCTTTCTCTGTTTCTCTTGAGAAATACTGTTGAAATGGAAAGATCTAAGAAACTATCTTGTTTTGCATGCGGAAATGTACGAGCGTGTTCTTATTTCAGGTAGGATACATTAATTACATTCGCTAAATGCTTCTGATCTTTGAAACCCTGCAAACAAATTCATCCGAAAATCCGTGTTCAGATACTGGTCACAATGTCTGAATTCGGATTTCAATTGAAGTCCCAGATTTTTGTAGTCTGGTTTGTCTTTCAACGAGACGCCGTACTTGATCTTGTCAAATGACTGAGTTATGTTTGTGTCGAACATCTTTTCCAGAATATACTGCAAGAACAATTTTGATCTCATTTTTGTCGGCAGATGTTATTACAAAATCTGTCGTCCACAAATAATTCACTTTCATTAAATCTTTTCTTTAAGGAATACAACATCTAGAATGCATTTCAACGAGGTGTGTGTTGTGCGTAAAAAGGACTGATTAGAACCTTGCCGACTTATAGCAGGCCTCCCATGTTAGGACGGTGCTCTTATCACTACCGGCAGTCTATATGTATACTATATGGTCTAAGGTAGGGCCTTTGACTATATAGGGCTAGGAAAAATATGCTTTGGCATATTTTTTTCCATTGCGCCACAGTGGGTTATGTTTAGTATCTGGACGAATCAGAAGATTTTGAGTAAAATGAGCTGCGCATATTTTTCAAAAATTGGCATATTTTGATTCTCTGAGCATATTTTGGCATATTTTAGCTGATTTTTCAGCATATTAGGGAATATTTCACTGAAATTCACAATTTTGAAGAATATTTGCCAATTTTTTTTACTGTAAATAAATTGCATGTCACAAGAAAAAGGTCTCAGTGTATAGTTACCACTGAGGCCTTTTTCTTCTGACACATCACAATTCTTGAAAAATTAAAATTAATTGAAAAACATGAGAGCATGAGAACATGACATTTCTGCCATCCAAAAAATAATTGACGTATGTTCTATGAGGAATAATGCTCTGTATTTACTGAGGAAAGAAAGAGCTTTAAAAAATCTGTGATTTGATACCCATAATATTGCAAAAGCATATTTTGGCATATTCTTGGTTTTTGGAGAATATTTTTAGCATATTTTTATCAGTAATGCGGCAAATTTTATGCGCATATTTTACATTTTTTTGAGCATATTTTTCCTAGCCCTAGTAGTGAGTAGTAGTGGGCTTGGAGACTTTGGACTGTTGGACTATTTATTGGGATTTTAACACTCCACTTGGAGCGTTAGTAGTAGCATGTTTTGAAAACCTCTCATTTTTAGCCTGATCAGTTATTTTGAGGTTTTTTGTATAGAAGTTGAATATAATTTATTTAAAACATGTTTTGTAACAAATTCAACGTGCTTATGAGGCCATTCATAGAAGGGAAGAAGGTGCTTAATACCAAACACCTGTCGAATTTAAAGAAGGATCCAGGTAGGTACTACACAATCACTTATTTAATTAGTAATGAGCTAAAATAATGAAGAATTTATAATATTATTTTCAGCAATAAGTTCAAGCAGGATCATACCGACGGTAGGGAGGTGTCACCCCCCCCCCCCGTGGCTATTGTCCAAATTTTTTTCATGTGTGGACAATTGGATAAATTGGGGTTATTTGTAGCCCCTCTCCATCAATAAAAAATTTAGTTAATTTTGTTCTTTTGTCAGATGGGAAAAGACCATAAGCTATGGGATAAAAGGTTTCTTTCATGGTATAAGGTGCTGATTTGATCTTTAGATGTACAGGATGATGTGGCCGCAAGCGTTGAAATTCAGGCCTTTTAAAAATACCGGGCTCCCCTGAAAGTCTGGGGCCGGGGTATCCCCCCCCCAACATCAGGGTTGTTTAGAAGTTTATCATCTTCCCACTTATTTATGATTCCAATTCATCTCCAGAAGGTAAGATGCAAAGCCGATACCGATACCACATCAACAGAAGCCTATAATAACTGATTGGCTTGGCAAGGGCAACCTTCATTGATAATGGAGAACATGACTTTCTCACATCAGGCTACGCACTTTCCAATTTGATAAAAATATTGCAAGCCCTGGACATTAGAACACAAGAAAGAAAAAGGACAGAAGCTTTTGAAATGTGGTGCTATCGGAGAATGTTGAAAATCAAATAGACCGAAAATATCAGGCATGCGGAAGTATTGAGGCAAATAGGAAGGGAAAGAGCAGGGTTTTTTTTGTGGGGGCACGCAGTGCGCCCAAAGGAAATTCCGAAAATATCGAAAAATTGCCATAAAAAATGAAAAAAGTGAAAGAATTTGATTATCCAAATACAAAATCAATTAGCGTGCCCCCAGAAAAGAAGTGACAAAAAAGGCCTGACGAAAGAGTAATTTGGAATATAATCGTAAAGAGAAGAGTTAAAATGTTATAAGACATCCAGGGATACTGCCATTACTGCTAGAGGGGACGGTTGAAGGGAAGAAATGGAAAGGAAGGCAAGGAATGAGGTATGAAGAGCAGATAATGAAGGATGCCAAGGGTGAATCCTTCTCAGAAATGAAAAGACTAGCATGGGAGAGAAAAAAAGTGGAGAGACGCAACCTACTAGTCGAAAGATAAGGACGACTAACAACAACAACTTTAAGAAAGGACTCCAAGTCAAAAAAAATGTATTTACCAATTTGGTTACATCTTACAAAAATGTATGCAAATAATAACATAGTTTGTTCAAAAATTTAAAAAACAATTTAAGAACATAACTCTTTACACAAGTTACAAATAGCAAAAAAATATAAATAAACGTGAACATAATATGTATATAAATATGATTCATATTGTACACATATATGATCCACTAATTTTTTGCTTCCTCGGACATACATTTTTCATCCGTTTAGTATACCTATAAATTTAATCATTTTTTATACAAACAACAACGTAATAATGCTTAACATTTAACAAAGTATAAATAATTAAATTTTAAAACTGTATCAATTTGTTAGCAAAAAATGAACCCCAATACTACACAGAGTGGACTGAAATCATCATAAAACTTCTCTATTGATAAAAACGGTTAAAACGATTGAAAAAATTTGAATTGCGATTACAGAAAGTTCGAAACATGCGATAAAAAGTGGGTAAACGTTACATTTAGGGAGGAAAAAAGAGGGAAAGGCGAGAAAAATTAATGAACAAATGCACGCGCAATTAAACTAGCCGGATCAGTCTCAATCATCCAAATTTTGCGACAGGAGAAAATTAGCAGCCGAATTTTCGTTCTTTTCACAGGCGAAGTATGCTTGAACAACTAAATCTTCGGGGAATCCCAACTGCTTTAGCTGTAACACAAAAACCACGAATAACATTAATCGACATCAATTTTTCAGGCGCAGATTGAACAACTCACTTTTTTAGTACCTACTGTTCATTATCGACCACAAAAAATATTAGAGTGTGCTGTAGGGGACTAGCAAGTGACACGGGACGGATGTCGCCATAGATTACATTGTCTGCGTTTTCACCTACACAGGCCTCCACTGGGGCTATCCTTTTTTCTAATTTTACTCTGAACCCGAGCCCTGGAATCCGCCCTTTCGAGCATTACCTCAGAGACGTCGGGTTTTACTCACACGGACTCCATTTAGATTACCCTCGCCCTGTAAAGCACGAACCGGACTTCCACCAAGTTCCCATGTCCAGTTTTCCCTGCACGGACTCTGTTCAGACTACCTGTGCCATACATATCATAGACGGGGTGGGGGGTATTTCTAACGAAATCCATGCCATGTATAACAAGGATCTGGACATCTGGACGAGGTTTTATGGTCAGGTACGAGTACACCGACAGCAGGGTTTCTTGAGTCGCGGAGTCCATTTTGAGAGCTTGAAGTTGTAAGGTATCCATGCCAGTACTAGACATTATACCAGTAGTAAGCACTCTTCTTTCCAATTGCCAATATTAAAGCTGAAAACGATGATGTTGGCACCACTGCCATGATGTAATGAATGAATGAATGAATATATCATGACAGCGTGGCCAACACCATCTTAAGCCTTGATACTGGCAATAGGAAAGACGAGTGCTTACTGCTTACTATTGGCATAGTGCTTAGTACCGGCATGTTTACCTTAATCCTCAATAATAAAAATCATAAAACAAATGAATGACGGAAGGCATCTGTATGCTGTAAACCCGAGTAATCCAAATTTCAATTTTTAAATTCAACAGTGCCCCTGTTCCCTAAAAAAAATAATAAGTTGTAGTAGTAGGAGCGGTTTTTTACCATAATAAAAAAACACTTGGGTGGGGTAATTGAAACTAAGTTTGTGAATTTAAAATTAAAATTAAAAAAAAAGAAAAAAAAAAGAGCGCGTGTCTTTTATCCTGTGTCGTCTAATTACGAGTCTACCACATTCCGGGTCCCGGTGAGTAACACAGAGTGTTTCAAAATGACAGGGTCCGTTTTACATGCTTATGACTTGGCAACACTGAGAGAAAAGTAGGTATGTTCGGTATCATCTGAAAGGGAAATGAACACCATAGATTAATCATGTCTTGGCAGACTGTGCAGCAACGTGCCCTCGCCATTGAACGTCATTTAGTGAATTGCACAATTTGTTAAAACGCAACAGGAATTTCCCTATCATTTCAATCTTTCGGGGAAGGGTAATGTTCCTAAACGGCAGACAGTACACCGAGGGGTGGAAATATTCCGTGCTACGGGGTCTGTAACGTGGGTACCGGTAAGCGCGAGGAAAAAACAGTATGAACAGCGAAGAACCAGGGCCATATACAAGGGGGGGTTAGGGGTCTGACCCCCCTGGGTACGGTCGTGCCCTTAAAAATTCAGGAAAATGCGGCTCTCAGAAGCCCTATATGTTAGGTCAACCCACCCTCCCCGTCATATTCCTGGATATGGCACTGCTAAGAACAGAGAAAGACTCTCGATCTCAGCGCATCGACTATTTCTTTTTTCGGAATGAAAGAGCAACCGAATTATTGTAATAAAAAACCTGGTTTCAGCAAGACGGTGCCATGTCTCATACTGAAACACTGTGTTAGCCTGTAAACCCTTTTAGTGGCGAGAATGTTCCATCCATAGGAGAATGTCTATTTTCATTGATTATGATAATGACTACTATTCCAACAGACATGATGCATAAATTGCCTAACTAACTCCTGAATTCTAGTAGGAAATAGGAAAAGAAAATTTCAAATGTCCTACTTCAATTTTGAAAGGAATCGATTGGGACATGCACTGATTATCGTAAAACAGAGGAGATTCAAGAAAATATGAACATTTTTTGAGAGAAAAATTGGAGATGGAAGAATTACAACTTTTGATTGAGAATGAAAGTTGTAATTCATCCCTCTCCATTTTTTTCCCCAAAAAAGTTTTCATATTTTCTTGAATCTCTTCTGTTCTAAGATAATCAGTGCATGTCCCAATCGATTCCTTTCAAAATTGAAGTAGAAAATTTGAAAATTCATTTTCCTATTTCCTATTAGAATTCAGGAGTTAGTTAGGCAATTTATGCATCATGTCTGTTGGAATAGTAGTCGTTACCATTAATCAAGAAAAAGAAACATTCCCCTACGGATAGAACATTTTCGCCACTGAAAGGGTAAAAGAAAGAAAAAAAAAAATTGGTGCAAGAATCATCTCCCAGCGTATAGATTTTAAGTGGCCCTCTCCAAGTCTGGACTTGCCTCCTTGCAGCTTTTTTTTATGGGTTATGTCAAATCAAAGGTGAATACGACTCCGGTGAACGATACCGTTATGCTGAAGACTTGTATATAAGAAGCAATTATGAATATTCAGCCTGAAACTTCACATAACGTCTACCGAGATTTCTGTGTTCATTGGCGTAACAGTATCGCGGAAGAAGGGGAGCATTTGGGGAATGTAATTTTTGAAACTTACATAAATACTGTATACGACATAAAATGTGGAACATTTATCTTTCGATTAAAACCAAACATGCCTACAGTTCTCTCAACGTTGCCAACTTATGAGCGTTCAAAAAACTGACCCTGTTATTCTGAAACACCTTGTACAGGGTTTCTACCAAATTTGAATTTCGAAAATATATGACTTTATATGACCCGAAATCGGGACGAAGGCTGTTGCTTCAAAACACTGTTGAACAACCACCCCCCCCCCCTCTAAAAAAGAAACATGGGTGTCATTTTGCAGCTGCTCTAATGCTGAATCTAAAGAGCTGAGAGATGCCTACATTATAACTGTTAGAATGTTTTCAAAGCGTGACTGCATGCAGTAACACAACGAAAATTTACACAGTATAACCTTTTGTTAGATGATTGGAGCGGCCCCATTTGCCGAAGGCACATTGATATCTTATTGGTGAGCCTTTCAATTTGAGGCTTGTTACATACTGCCTCACTTAGCACTATTTTATTCATATACTAGACAACTCTTTTTCTCCTTCTTCGAATATTTATATGACTTTGACTGAAAATAGACTTTATACGAGTATGACCACTTTTCAAATATAGCGCTTTATATGACTTATGTGACTTTATATGACCGGTAAAAATCCTGTTGTACGATCGACGTCTCTGTACAGAAAAACAGACCCGGGTAATAGTACTGAAGTCCTGCCTATGCTTTACGCGGCACGGGCTTCGAAAGAGATACCTCGTCTGTGTAACACATGGACCGGGCACTTTCTTAGTCCATGCATACGCGGCACGGGTAATTGTCCCGAAGTCCGGTCCGTGCAAAACATAGATAGAACGCCGTGCTGGGTGATACACGGACACGGGTTCTGTGGCCGGAACCCTTACAGAACGGACCCCGTATCACCCACTGTCAGAAACTACAAATACAATTAATGTTTTCTGAAAATGTAACTAGATATTCTCGAACACGGAAACGGAGCCAGTATTGTACACAATTCTTACATCAAACGAGTCATGGTTTGATCAGGATTTTGTCCATTAAGTTCGAACACAAGTTGTTGCGAGTCTCAACGCAATTCTGAGTTTCAATCGAAAGGGCAAAGTGATTTTTCAATGTAATTTCCCGTGTAAAATTCAAACTTCGAACACGCTGGAAACGAATTCTATATGATCTGATTATCTTTTGGTAAAATCTACCTAGAAACTGTCGTTATATCCATTAAATATGAAACACGAAAAAAGGGATTAAGTTGCATATCTTACATCCCTGTTTCTCGTTGCGCATCTAAGAAGAGGAGCGATATATTAAACTTCATTTTCCCGTGTGAAACGAATAACTTATTAGAAACTAATCAATTTTCCTCTCGACAGCACTAGCACTTCAGCTAGTACTATGCACGCAAGATTCTCAATTCGCTTATCACACACGAATATTACCCGACATTCGTACTTCAATTAAATCCTGTAAAATTATTCGTACAACTTCCTCAGTTCACAGGGTTATGTAAGAAACACCAGTTAACAGGCATCACAGTTGGTCACACAAAACCTCAATACATAAGTAAGCTAGCACTGACCCTTTCAATAGCGGCTTTGTCTTGTGGAGTGATTTGCAAGGTTGTAGGGCCTAATGCGGCACCCAACGACGAATCATCGGAGTCAGCGGACAAATTTGCACCTGCAGCACCACCAGTGCCCGCAGTAGTTCTCCCAGTTCCCGCATCTAGCCCTGATACTGGTTCATTGAGCATCCGCACGAACGCCTCTTGATTCTGCGAAATTAGCTGCAGCAAAGCTGGATTCGTTTGGCCGATCTGTTGCAGCACAGCGTTCAGTAAGTCCGGATTCTGTTGAACCATGGCGCGCATCTGCTGAAACTGTTGCTGACCACGTAAAAAGGCTAGCGGATCTGATTCTGAAAGCGCCGTAATATAACGTAAACGCGTGTTATGAACTCTGATCGGCATGGTGGCACGATAAATAACAATATCATTTACTCACCATCCGACCTCGGGTTGGCAGCAGGAACATTCTCAACAGTATCAGCATCCGTGTTCGTAGGTATACCATTTATGAGATATTCGACCGCTCTGTCTGGATTATTAAAACTAGCACGCAAAGCTGCCTCAACCTATTCGGGAAAAGAACGAAGAAAGCGTTAATAGAAGGATAGAATGGAGAATTTTCAGTATGAAAATACAATAAGGACATAAGTACGTAGACAGTTGTTAAACGTGGATCTCACTCAAAGAGAACAGAGCGAGAGAGGATAGTTAACACGTTCACCATTACGAGTGTGAATAAGCAGTACACTGAGAATGTTAGTAATCCGCTTTTTCAGGGGAAATGATAATTTTTTAAAAACTACAAGATTAAAACACCGCCAACGGAAATACTGGTGCGTTCAAATTGACTAGGGCAAGATCTAACATGCTGAAAGAACAACTGACATGAACATTCCCACATAGCGTTGCACACGATCTAAATATACCGACATGTTTAGATTTAGAACCACAACGATGCAAAATATTATACAGAAATGAAACACCAACACAAGCTGAAGTTGCCGGCCGGTTTTTTAATTTACCGAAGCTACTCTTGTCTCTCATTCGCAACTGAGATTGACTTAGAACTGAACTGGTGCACGTCAAAAAGCTCTTTTCGAAAAATAAGGTTTTGTCGTTGCATTTCTCACTTCGTTTTCACGGAATTCATAGTTCTATCACAAAGAGATTAGGACACTCTGGTTACACTTAAAAACAATTGATCCGCCATTTTGTTTACAGGAAACAATTTCAAGAATCAACCATATCTCAAAAAGACTAATTTTTCTAGAACTTTGGTTAAAAATTTAGATTCTGCACTTGAACTTTAATCTAGTAGCGCACGAAAATCATTATTTATCAATTCTGATAATTAATTGTCATTCATAAATACACTAATTAGGAAACACAGAATGTAAGAAAATTTTAGATAATATAATTCTGGTAGTTACATTACGTTATTTTTAATAATGTTTAGTGTTAATTTTCATATAGAAACCAACGTTGGAAACCCCGATCGATTTCCCAAGAAACTAAAAAAAATGGCTTCTTTACAAACAGAATGGCGGATCGATTAAACTCATTTGATAACCATAGATCCTTATACCCCGCGAAAGTACATCTGAAAAATTTCAGAGACAGTCGTCAGTGTTGTTTTATCGCACAGAGGTAATGGTTTTATGCTCTGAAGGTTTTTTGTTTTCCAAAGAATAACCGCGTATGAGAAAGAGACAGTGACAAAATTGGTAGACTTGCTCAAGAGACGCTCATTAACTCATTATGCCATTCAAAATGTTTTTAACGCATGCTGTAACGTGTTTGCGTCAAAGTTGAGCTTCAATTATTTCACGAATGTTGAGCTGAAGCCACTAACGGCTTAAGTTAAAATTCAAGTCACAATTTTGATGGTTATTTACTAAGCCAAAAGCCAGCCAGGTGAATTCTGCAAGTCAGTTTACAGCTCATACATCAGCCATTATCCAAGTTCTTATCCAAGTTCTGTAGCTTACACTCATCAATTCAGCTAATGCTAAAAGTCAATAAAAATGATTACTTGAAAATGAATGATAAAAAAATTGCTATCTTTTGAAATATTTGCCGTGAACCGCGACCAGTACTTCGAGGATCAGTATTCAACAGATCAACACCGATTCCAATTGGTCTTATTAGTCATCAAAATAGTAGGAAATTGCAAGCTTTCGACTTGTAACTGAAGTCAACTTAAGTGCAATGATTACGCTGTAAGCTAAAACGCAATAAGCCATATCTGAAGCCGGAAAATTAGCTTCAAGCCATAAGCCAAGTTAACCAGCAGCTTACAAATCATCAGCTAAACTGAAGTCAGTGACCACCAGAGATGCGGAAGCCGAATGATACAGCTTCCGTTTCCGGCTTCTAGTTTCTTTTACTTATTCTCACCATTTCACTTTTACTAACCTTTTTTTTTCTCTCTTTTCCTTCTACTTTTTTAGATAAAACAACATAAAAAACAATTTTCATAAAATTGTAAAAAGCCGATTGGAAGCTGAAAAATTTTCAGCTTCCGCTTCCGGCTTTCAACTTGTTCAGCTTCCAACTTCCAGCTACCGGCTTCTGCGCATCCCTGGGTGACCACTGACTCAAGAGTCAAAGTCAAGACTCAACCAGTGTTTGGAACCGGAACCGAAATCGAATCCGGAACCCATTCAAATTCAACAGTTTTATGAGACCGAAACCAAAACCCTTTAAAATGCAAAAGACCAAATTAAGACCTGAAACCTTCAACTCAACTGGTCGTTAACCAAAACATAAACCAAATATTTGAAATGTAGATTTAACTGAAACCACAACCGATTGAAATGAAAGCTCATGCCTGCGTCAAGACCATAAACCAACTAAATGAAAATGTCCCAATTGGTCAATCGTTTTCTGTTCTTCTTTGTCGCCGCTTGGGAGCTTACAGCGACTTCGCGTCAGTGTATCAGATTTTAGGATTTTATTTCAATCGCCAAAGTGAATTAACCCTAAAAAATGTTTGAGAAAGATGTTTTGAGCCCGACTGAAACCGATTCATTATGTGAAGTGAAGACCATAACCAAAACCAGTCCAGCAATGAAAGACCGAAGTAAGACCTTTTCAGTATTTTAAAACGGTCTCATGACTGAAAACAAAACCTATTGGCAAATTAAATGGAAATTCCGAACCGAAACCAACCAAAATGGAAACTACTAAGTTCAAAACCGATCGAAACGAAAAATTGAGTAGGCTCCAAACACTGGACTCAACATCATTGCATCATTCGCACGTGGCCTTCCCGCTAGGAGCGCTAGTGTGTACAAGGTGTTGATTTACATTACGTACGCTTACGGCAGAATTCACTAAATTTCGACGTGAAAAAGTGCAAATTCAGGATACTGACGTAAGACTGCAAAAGATAATTCATTTTTATGTCTCCCAGAAATGAGAGCTAGCATTTTACGTTATCAAAAAAGCTACTCGTAATGGTATTACTGTCAAAGTATTCGAAAAATATTACTTTTAATACATCGTTTCCTCTAATTACAATTATTAATTGCATTGAGTCAACCTTGTACTTACTAGAGGTTTTTAATCAATATAGGGAACTTCTACAAACCTACAATTACGTAACAAAATGTGATTCTTCACAATTCGCACTCTGCTAACTTTCACAGAACAATTTTGGTTCTTTTCATTTCTCCCAAAAGAAAGCAATATACAACTATACAATTACGAAATTTTACAACTGCTCCCACAAACGCAATGTAATTGATCACCTCGTCTAGTTTTCAATTGTACACACCAGTAGCGCACCCTTCTTGGCCTCACGCAAATTATCTGCTTCAATTTCTCGTCATTTCTGTTCTGTACTTTCGTTGTTCAAGAACGAAACTTACCATTTCTCGAGGATAGCCCATATCAACGATATTCTTCACTGTGTTCTCGTATTCGTCTCCCACCAGTAAAGCAGACTCGGCTGATGCAATCGGTTCTGTTACTGTACTAGCTGCAGTGGCACTCGGTTTCGATTCTGATTCCACTTTTTTCTCAACTCTGAAATAAAAAAGCTGCCACCCGTTAACTACAATTCGAAGTATTTTTCGATTCCTTCACTCGAATCACTTCGACACTGTTTCAGGCCACGGAACAAAAACACCAGAGTATTTAAAATGCATCACTCTGCATCTACATGTGAATCGTAATTTTGGCGACGATGCCACGCCACAACTCGAATAATATTAGCCGAAGTCATTAAAAACAAATTTTAAAGGAATTTCTCAAAGCGAGTAAATAAGTATTAGTTAAATATAAACGATTCAATCACGTATCGTGTTATCACACATTACAGTACAATGTTGTGAAGTTACACACGATTAATTTATGAGTTACATTGATCGTGTAACATCACATTACTGTCGCACTCGGTGGAATTCTTACTACAATCATATGATGACTGTAATAGACCAGTTCCGGTGCATTTTGTTCAGCAATAATTATCAACGTAAGATTTCAACTTTTCAAGGAACAAGTATATACAGTGAACATAATACTCACGTTTCTGATTCCTTTTTCGCGCTTTCAGTTTCCGCTGCCTTACTGGTCGATGTCGACGCACCGGGTTTAGCTTCTGACGGAGACTCTAGCTTCGTTTTACATACCATGACGACCAGGAATTTGTTAACATCGATATTGTACTCGCTAAGTGGTGTTTCATCACTCAGTATTTTACCTGAGGCCAAAAACAGCTTCGTCAACACAAACACAGGTATCCGAAATAAGAGAAAAAGAGGGGCATATCTCACCTGCATAAATGAGTCTTTGGTAACTAGAGGGGTAATCACTTCCCTTTTGCTTTTCAATTTCTTCTTTCAGTTGTTTTACCTGAAAAAATCAACTATTAGTACGAGCGAAGAATTTGGATCTGTTCCAATTCCTGAGAAGGAAAACCGAACAATAATCACGACGTCTATTGTCATGCTACAAATCTGATCGGCCGCAACGTCACTACAACTAATGAACACGAGGACGGAATCACGAATGTCATCATTATCAAGCATTCAAACTCGACAATTAGTATACAATATAGAATTCTGAAATCTGTTCGATAATTCGAAATTAACGTAATGTTCTGGGGCCGCTAGTGTTCACGAAATTCATACGTGGAGTTGAGTGCGGGTGATCTGCAATTTGTACAGCGCCGAACGCACTAATAGCTTCGAGAAGACTGCTGCATGAAGTTCACATTCACTACAAAACTACAGAACTATCTTAGCCGCATGAAATATACCCCTTTGGAATGATACTGTCGTTATTTTCCAACCGTTTCGGCTAATGTGACCACACAACGAACAGCGAAATTGAAACTTCGTTAACGACAAATTGAAATTAATACTCCAATGACGAATACATACCGTGCATGCGGGATCTATTTCGACGGTAAAAGTATGCTGTTGCAGATTCTTAATTGTAATTAGCATTTTTGTAAATTTAATTAAACTCAATTCAAAATAATTAACGTAATATCACGCCAATTCAACTTATCCCAACGGTGAGATAGCACAAAATTTGTCTCATCCACAAATCAAAACAGAAAGCACACATCCATTACATATGCACAAATGCACATACACCGACATACACAACTACTTATTTTCAAAGAAACAACTAAGGAGAATTTTTTCACGTTGGAGAGAATGAGATAATTATTGGTTCTGGCAACACTGCTGGTACCTCTTCTTAGGGCCCTATAGTTTCACGTAGGTATGCTAGACCACTATTTTGATTTGACGACCCCGAACCAAAATGGCGGCCCAGCATTCCCGTCCAAGTCAGTCCAAGTCTCCAAGTATGCGCATACGCCATATTGTTTGCAAAAGCGCCGGTCATTAGTAAAACGGTAAAACTTTTGATCCTTGATCACATGATCACTCTTCATTTTCTTATCAGTAAGACGACAGCAGCGCGCCAGGCGCCACAAGGCCTGCGGAATCCGAATGTCCTAATAGGCGATAAAACCGGCACTAGAGAGCGCTTCAAATTCACCTGCGCGGGTGAAACCAGAGATGCCGAACGGGAACGAACGACTCGTTCTTCGTTCCTTCAGCTAGGGAACGACGCCGTTCCGTTCTTTTTTCGTTCCGGAACGAGGAAACGGTAACGACGGAACGGCCGTTGCTTATCAGTATTATTCCCCTATCATTTCGCCGTAAGCCTGATTGTCATTTTTATCTCGCAATTTGTATAATCTTTAATTTCTAATGAAGGAATAGTATTTTTCATGCCTTCACCTTAATTTGCTGCAGGTAGAGTTGCACTATTTTTATTTTTATGAAGAAATACTGCGAGTAAATGAATCCACCTTTGTTGTTACCTACAAATTTCAAGATTCAGGTACTCCTCATGTTCCTTAATTGTCGATTTGAGATCGGTTGTTATCGGCGAAAATTAATGATGATTGGTGTCAAGTCTGTTTCCTTGCCATTCTTGTTGATAGTGAAAACATATTTTTATGAAATAATATTTCTCTCTACGCAACATGATAACCAGGGTTGAGATTTTTATGCTTTTGCATATTTTTTGCCATTGCTTCACTGAACACTTACCTTTACGAACTGTAAGCTGTGAAGTAAAATGAGCCATATTATATTTAGAAGAGCATTTTTTGTATATTTTATTGGTAGTTGCTTATTATTTTCGACTATTTTTAAAATTCTTAGGGCATTTTCTGGCATATTTTCACAAATTTACAGTTTTAAGGACATAAAAATGCATCTTTCACTAGATTTACTCATTCTTTCTCAGGAAAAATGGCAACTCTGTCAAAGGAACTTTGAACTTGGTGAACCAAAAAAGAAAAAGAACAAAGTCGCCTCTTTCTTTCTTCTCTACCATCAAACTTCGTTACAATGCTTTTCATTTTTTATTTCAGTTCAGTACATTATATACTGATGCAGAGCCTATTTTAGGAGAAATTTGGAACTGCATTGTATATGATTCTGCATACAAAATTTTTCGTCCTCCTCCTCACGAATAAACTTATAATATTCGGCAAACTGAGGCCATGGACCTGCAGTTTCCGACTGTTCGTTGCACTCATCCGTCATTTAATAAACTTTAAAATGCGAACGAAAAGTATAATTTAAAAATATGGAAAGATTTGCTGATATATATCTACTGAAGTTTTGTTACTCAAATAACTTGAACTGACATGAACCCCCGCCCCCCCCCCCCTCGGAAAGACAATTCGCGCCTATTTTTTATTTACAATTGACTTTGGGAACGTCGTTCTTCCGCATTTTCGTTCCGGCATGAGCCGTTCTGAACGTCGTTCCGGAACGACATGTAAACAGAACGGGAACGGAACGAGGAACGAGCCGTTCTTCTCGACTCGTTCGGCATCTCTGGGTGAAACTGAAGGATGATCATGGATAAATTTAAATGGAAATACTGCTATCTGTAGGAAGGCAAAAAACGACCCAAAATTATTCCACCCACTTGCTTTGACTGTAATTCTATTGTTTAGTAACAATACAATAAAATGTAGCACAATATCAATTTGTAAATCAATTTCTAATGGATTTAAAGACGTTTAAAGTTTGCTGTAATCTTATGGAAAATTGCACATGATCACCTTTTCAGTACGCAGCGCCACCAATTTTAGGAACTCCCAAGTTTTAGTGCCTCTGCCTTAGACCATTTATATATACTACGTAAGTATATATAAATGGTCTAAGGCCTCTGCCTATAGTATAGTTTCTAGCTTTCTAGTTTCTACACAGCTCTTGAACTTTGAATCACGTGTTCTCAAAAAACAGATTAATTTTGCTGACTGGTTCCCTTGCGCTGAATAGCATCCAATATGTGATGTGTTACAAGAAAAAGGCCTCAGTGGTAACTTCTTCTTATGACACGTTGAGGTACTGTTTAAATTAGTGTAATTCTCCCCCCCCCCCATTATTTGTTTGGAAGGTGTTCTGTAATCATGTAACGAACTTTTATTCTTCCTGTATTTTCAGAACGGAAAAAGAATACATTTGTATTACAAGATCAGATCCATCATCAAATTAGGAGTTATCTCTCAAAAGGGCCCCTTTGAGCAATGATGACTGAGAAAAACGACTTCAAAGTTTTCAAGCTGAAATACTGCTTTCAGACTGATTTAACTGAAAAATATGTTATTATAAAAAGTGTTCACGGTGACTCCATTAACAGAAATGACTGATTAATTGTTTAGTTCCTTCAGAAACAAACGGGACGAATCAAGAAAGAAGGAAGATGACAAGGGCCCTTTTTAGAGCGATGAGAAAATTAGTGTGGTGGGATGTGTCGTGGTTTATCAGTAGCTGTTTTCCCATATGATAATATTGGTGAATTTTATGCGTTTACTCTTCTACTTTGCTAGTTACCATATACATTAATACAACTTATGAAACAATACAATTCCGAACTTGCTGTATGATGAGTTATTGTCCATTTTAGTGACTGAAGCTAATGTAGTTGCAAAGAAGTCTCTCCCTGCTCATAATGCAACCAAAATGTGTAATTTGCTAATTTCTGAGGTGTATATCCTGGATGGAGTCCAGTGGCGGAACTAAGGGCGGGCCTGGGTGGGCCAGGCCCTTCCAAAAATATTTTTGGCCCGCCCAATTTTTTTTTGAACGATCTGAAATTTTTTTACGAAAAATAACTCACTTACAATAGACGAAAAGAATTCAAAAATAAAATACTTATAATCGATTTGCCAAAAGTTTAAATTTAGATAATGTTGTAGAGAATTTTGCTCTTCATCATAAAAAGAGTCGTATTCTTTTATATTAATTGTTAATATTATGTAAGTACATACATGTACAAATTTTTATAAGTACATAGTTTCATTCAAGCCGGCGTTTTATACAAAAAATCCCCGTCCTTAATAATCCGGCCCTTCCATGCCCACCCGAAAAAAAATCGTAGTTCCGCCACTGATGGAGTCACTCGCTTTTCACTCTATGATATAATATATATTGTATGCTTGGTTTCATTGACTATGACGCATTCCTACCAATGCGTTTGTAGTCATTTATTGGCGCCAATTTTGCTGAATATTATATGTTGTTACACAGAGCGGGGGTTTCCTAATAAAGTAGGACACGGAGAATTCGAAAATCAGTATCTCCGCAAAAAGGGCCTCTGCTTGGCAGGGCCCTTTCGACAGATAACTCCTCAAATAGATCTTCTAAGTACTCACTTACATCAACTCTGAATATTACGAGTACAATGATTCAAAAATAATTTGCAGTATTGTTTGATACATGTATGTTCATAGTGTTGCCTGCACGGACCCATTACATGTTATTTTGGTAACGAGCTGTAGTAAACTGAGATTGGAAACTTGAAATATATTTTTTACATAGATATTTACACTCATTTAATGTGTTGTAAAACAAATTAATTTGTCGTCAAAATTGCCTTAGGTAAGTCATTTTGAAAGCTTGAAATATTAAATCATGTGACGCGTAAGACTTACGGATATATTTCTCATTAATTTTAGCAACTGTATACAGGTATCAGATTAAAAGAAATTAAAAAAATAAAAATCAACAAAAAAAAGAGTAAAAAATCGGTTGGGTACATTCGGTTAGTGACTTAGTAGAACGTTCGAACACTGTGACCATTTATTATAGTCTGTTTACAGATAGGTACACAAGAGTTATGGCTGTCGCTTTCGTATTTTGACAACTTTTTTAATTTTTCGTTTTCCGTCTTCAAGTTTGATAATTTCTTCATTACTTAGTGAACCAGGTGGATTAAGTCGCATCTGAAATAATAAGAATATGAATTTAATAAAAATAAGTTATCCCTCATCACAACAAATTAGCCTCCAGCCCAAAAATATTCTTATGGACGAGTGATTCATTCTTCATTCCTTTCATCGAAATTAGACAGCATCAGTGCTACCTGTAGTTTTACAACCTCTTCCAAAACTATTTCCAACATTTTTATCGCTGTTTGCCGATACTTTGATTGCACACCATAAATTGAAATGACAATGTCACACACCTAAAACTTTGGGCGCTAACTCTGGAACCTTATCCCCCTCCCCCATTGTCTTAATAATTTACGTTCACAGATAGCTTCGGAGCCGTACTTTCCAACTTTCCTTCTACTCAAGCCCAGTATATATAAGCAATTACCCAATGGCCTTCTCCCACTTCTTACGCTTCGAAAAATGCCGTGACAATTTCCACATATGGTTATTATCACTTATCAGTTTTGATAGTACCGGATTTGAGGTAAATACGTTCCGGGTTCTATCATTAAAAGTGCCCCCCCCCCCCACCTCCTCGAAAAAAGTCATGAGATTTTTTTTCTTCAAATTTTAAACATTTTCTGAACCACCATTTTTTCGGGAGGAGATAATTAATTACCACCTGAATGTTTAAATATTTTTATTTCTTCTCTCGTCCAGTTTTCATTCCCTTTTTTATTCCACTTTTCTAGGCATCCCAAAAGACTGATGTCTCCTTTGACCTCTCACATAAATTCATTTACGATTCTAAAGTAACACACTCAACTCTACCAAAAGAATAAACTAACTAAACTTGCAGGAAAAAAAGAAAAAAAATACAGTGCAACAAGAAAAGATACACCAGCCGACTGACAGTTCAATAAGTCACTACTGCAGACCAGTAGTTTCTCAATAGAAGAAAAGAAAACAAGCAGTGCGCGTTTGTAAATAACTTATAGGTAGGTAAAAATTTGTATAGAATAAGTGCATCATAGCACGGCAAATGAATATAAAAATGATGCGATGCTGGTACAGAATTTGAAGAATTAAGAGTTTTATTAATAAAATTGTATTTATTGACCTGCAGTTACAAAACTTCCTACAGTGATACACAATGGCGATGCCACTACGGCCGATATTGAGGGCCAATATTTCCTCACGGCGGTTTATTTATTTTACTAATGCTTTTTCAATAAATCGAAGACTTGAATATTGCGTGGCAACTAGGTATGATAATAAATTAAAAACTGCTTTAGCATAAGACGGGTTACAGAGCCAATAAGTAGGTTTTTCTGACTACAAGAGAGTACCTATACTATTATCATTAGGACACAGGAAACTGATTTGGTTTAAGTCTGATATGACCTATAAAGGCTGCTAAAACGTAATAGTATCAAAGACACTGTGACCGGTGGTTGTGATCCGGTATTGGCGCCATATTTGGCCATCTACTTTGGGGTTAGACAGCCTCCTCTTTCTCAAAGATTTACTATTACAATAATCCATCGTAGATATTGATTTTATGACGACGTACTGAAGGCATAAGCAATTGTTCGAACGATAATTTATTCGTTTGATAGTCGCGATCACTTGAAAAGGGGAAAGGATTTACGTATTCGAACAACTAATTGTTAGTGTCCATGCTGGAGTGTGAGTGAACTCGGTAATATTCTGTATATAGGGTGTGCCAATTCACAATTTCTTCTTCTGTAATCCAGAGCGTTTTCGGTTGTTACGCCATCTTCAGTGAAGTACATTAACACTTTTCTCTTTGTCGTCCTGCATGTATAGTGATGTGTAGTACCGTGTGGTAAACCTATTTGGTGTGTGTTCCTATTGGTTGTCTGTGGTTGTGTAGTCCCAGTGACCTATATTCCAAATAATATCTAACATAACACTCACTGATTGGATAGACTATACACAACCACAGACAGGCAATAGAAACACACACCAAATAGGTTTACCATATGGTACACTACATATCACCATAAATACACGACGACAAAGGGAAAAGTGTTAGGGTACTCCACTGGAAGCGCTCTAGACTACAGAAGAAGAAATTGTGAATTGGCACACCTACATACAGAAGAATAATTGTTAGTTGTCAGCACAATTTTTGCTGCACTTGCTAAATTGCATCCTCGTTTAATCATTTTCGGTTGATGTCGGTATCGGCCTTCATGACTTCGTATCTCATGAGAACTTAGACGCAAGCACAAGTTTGCGTCAGTATGTAACCGAAGAACGTCAGCAAGTTTGGAGCCTTGGCTTGCCAGTACACGATCCTCCTGGGCGTGGGTTCCGGACAGAGATGTCGTATCCCTCTTGGGTCAACGGCATGTACTACCGTTGTGAAAGCACTATGAACCGGTTCATCATTACGTAAATTTGGAGAAGTTTTTTGGAGGAACTTGTTTGTTATTTTTGTGGTTTGAAATAATCACTCTTCGAGCCGTCGTCGCAATAGCATTTAGTATAGAGCAAAATTTGCAGTAATAAGTTTACATAGATATCCTATTTGCGTTATTCAATAGATCGGATTCTCACTGGTTATATGTTCAATTTTTATTGTCAAGTTCCTACTTCGAGGCCCTTGGGTGTGACACCATAATACCCACATGTAGTGTCCATTTTGGAGTGTGAGTGAACTTGGTGATATTCCTTTTGTAGGGTGTGCCAATTCACTTTTCCTTCTTCTGAATTCCAGAGCGCTTTCAGCTGTTATTCCATCATCAGTGGAGTACCCTAAATGAGAATTGTCTCTTGCGGTCCTGTAGTTATAGTAACAGCCGAAAGCGCTCTGGAATACAGAAGGAGGAAAAGTGAATTGGCACACCCTACAAAAGGATAATACCCACACGTAGGTATATGGTAAATTAATTATCATTATGATTTCTTGTACATCAGCTTAGAGAGTATAAGCAGCTGAGTTGTCAAGCATATAAGCATAAAATACCCTTGTAGATACATTGGCATCGCATGCAAGTGAATAAAAATACAATAAATGGAATACCAGCAAGTACGAGTAGATGCATTCGACCATTCTATACATCTCACATAGTTTTAGGCAATAAAAAGGACATGCGCTTAGTAGAAATAAAAACCCGACAGTTAGAAACTGTGACCGTATAATTCTGTGTATTCTTATATTGAGCTTAAATCTGCCAAATTCTCAGGACTTTGTTCCAAAACATAAGCACTAGGCACATAGGTATATTTAGTTGTATTGTTTTTATGAACGCGAGCCGCGGACTGTTCAAACACAAGCAGTCATTGGATACTCTGTATAGCTTGTTGGGGCGTATGGCCAGGCACGTATGCCAAGTTGGCCCTTACGACACCGCATCTCAGGCCCTGTAATCCACCCTTTGGGGTATATGTCACAGAGTCGGTACACGAGATACCTTACAATATAAGTAAGTACCAAAATTAAATCATCCGCAATACAGGTCTCGTCCAGATCTGCTGAATAACATCCTATTTTATTTTTAAGCAATAAAATAAATTGAACGTGCTGGATGAAAGAGACAGTACGTGAAGGATTCGCGCATCTTGGCATGTATGCGTAAAATTTCGTGATAGCGAAAAGTAATTGTAAAGAAATACCATTTAATTTTTTTAATTATTTTGCTTTTCTTCGATACGAATTAATTTCTCCAGAGCCTTTTTCGGAAGCCTTTTCTGCATGTAGAAACGTATAACATAACATAAATTAGTTTAATATAATTATAACAGGTACGAAATACCGATGGCGTATAAATCTTAGATACCTACTCGAGTTACATGGATTCCTGAGTTCAGTCTGTTTTTTGACCGTTTTCATTCCACTCTAATCAACACAGTAACTCAACTTCTTCTATCAATACCCGTACTATATGGCTCGGTCGTATCAAATAGATCACAACGCCGTGTCAAAAAAGGGACGGATTTCGGGAGTCGACAGTTATTTCAAAAGATTATCGTAATTTATTCTGAATTACCATTTATGAAGTTGCTATTGTCTTTATAAATAAATAAAACACGAATCCGTGGGTCTATCCCCATAGGTCAGAAAACTCGTCCTGAATTCGGACCTAGCAGCGTGGTGGCGCGCTGATGTTTTACCACTTTCCATTGAATTTCTTCTCAACATTAGGTAATGTACGATTTTATCCTAACATTGATAAGAACACAAAAGAACTGGATGTTGTTGAAAACTTCCGCCAGATGTCAGCCATTACGTTGATAGGTCCGAATACTGAACCCCCTTTAGACTTCAGAGCCATAGCAGTTAATATTTTTCGAACTCCCTCCGCCCTTTTGACGATGAAAAATGCAACAATTTCTTTTTTTACATAGATACGGGTATCTTCTTTCGATTGGTTGGTCTATCATCTCAACGTAAGTGAGAATTTATGTTCGATAGAAAGTGATTTGATTCGATATGTACCGATGGTTTCTAATCTAAGTTTGAGAGCATAATAAACAACAAATTTTACCATTATCCTGTATTTTTCCTTGCACGCGAATTCAGTTTCATCAACATCATGATAACAATCTGATTTGTAATCCTTCGGTGGTGGTTTACCGTCGAATTCGCAAAGTTTACTCAAAGGCCTAGAATGCACGTACAGTTTGTCGAAACCTATGTAATGGGCACATTACAATATCTGTTAGCGTGGAAAAATTAGAAATACACGTATCGTCTCCTTATCTAAATTGTTTTTACAAGGACGTACCGAAGAGTTTTTCTTGGGAGGAGGGGGGGTGGGGTGAAAGCCTCAAGTGATTCAACTCAAAATTCCCAAGTATCAATGCAAAAATAAATACATGGGTTTGTTTTATAGTTACTGAACATGTTCTACGCATTCAGTCAAATGTCCTTTCGATTTCGGAACCAGGGATGTATCAATAGGGGAGGGGGAGTGGGGTAGGTGGGGATTCACCCCTCCCCAGTAGGAATTTTTCACTCAGTAGTTGGAAAAATTTACCATTTCATAGTCATGTGGAGTTAGGAAACTGTCCATTTATTTTTTTTTTTTGCTATACTTCGGAATTGAGTTGAGAAGTTGGGAAAATCCAACAAGTCAGAAGGTTTTTTTTTGCTTTGATATTTAGGAATTTTGAGTTGAGTCAGTTGGGACTTTCACAATTTTTGCCCCCCCCCTCCTCCACCCCAGGAAAAACTCTCCTTCGGTATGTCCGTGTTCGGAACCATTCTCGTCTTACTATTTAGACGTGTCCAGTTTCACGATTGATAAAAGGCATTCACGACAAAATGCTAGGAAATGTTAAAACCCAAATGTTTGGTACAAAAAATACGGTTTTTGCTCAAGTATACTCAGTATGACTTCAATAGTAACAGGAGTGTATCATACACTAATTAAAAAATTTCCATGGAAATTTCTACTAACAACACGGCTGCAAGCTGCAGTAGCGCAGCAAAGATCAAGATCAATGAACACATGGCTGGAAGAATGTTGAGTGAAGCGTCGAGCATGTCGGGGGAGACGTTACAATTTCGCTCAAGCGAACGTATGGCGTACTAATATCGCTCTAGGTGATAAGAATTTGAAAAAATGATCATGGCAATCAAAATGATGGGTAAATAAAGCAATTTTCTTCATTTTTCGCATTTAAAAAATATTTAACGTAATGTTGATGGAGGTTTCAAAAATTTTTGGTACGGCTCTTGAAATTATATTTTCTCCGACCAGAAGAAGTAAAAAAATTTGTGCCATGTTGAATACACATTACTACACTTTCGAATACCTTCACATTATTAATTTCAGAAAAATCGATAAAATATAGAAAAAAAAAAGTTTTGGCCTTCCTTTTTCCATTATCATCTAGAATTGAATAGTCCTAGATGATCATTCTTTCCAAGTTTCTATTTTTGGCCGCCAGGGGACGACTCTTTCGATACCCGGTTCCAATACCCATGGCTGGAAAAGGCAGTGTAGGAAGAACGCAAAATTCATTGTTCCTGTTCGCTGTTCCCATTCGTCCCTCTCTAACTGCATGGTTCTCATTCATGTTCTTTGTTCTCTTTACCTTAAAATTACCAACGTTCCCGTTCCCGTTCCCATTCTTATTCCCACCTAGGTTCTGTTCCCGTTTCCCGTTCTTGTTCTTATTCTCGTTTTGAGAACAAGAATGAGAACATGCCGTTTTTCTTCTCGTTTGCGTTTGTTCTTCCAACACTGGTGCGGTAGGCGGTACTGTAGTCTGATGAGATTATTAAACCATAGAAGCAGGGACTGAAAGCTAGCCGAAAGCCAAAAGCTGAAAAGCCGAGAGCTAAATGATTTTGGCATGAAAGCCAAAGTCAGAAACCAATTGGGTTTAAAAGCCGAAAGCAAAAGCCGAATCTTTTCCCACTTTTTTTGACTTTTCCCCAAAAACCAAAAAGTGGCAAAATGGCAGAACAAACGAGAGAAATAGACAGTATTATGACAATTGCGCGCTTAGCCATGGAGACATATATGACGTTTACACGCTTAGTCATCAATATTGTTATTATTGTAAAAATTGCCCGAAAATCCAAAAGTCAAAAGCTGGAAAAAGGCGAAAGCCGAACGACTTTGGCATGAAAGCTAAAGCCGACAGTCAAAAGCTGATTGAGTTTAAAACCGAGAGCTGAAAGCGGAAGCCGTATTTTTCAAGGTCAAAAACTAAAGCCGAAAGCGAAAGCTTTATCGTTCGGCTTTCAGTCCATGCATAGAAAGTTGGCCAGACGTGTAAGGCGCAAAGACAAAAATGACGTCACTGCGGTGCAAATCATACAGGCTGTTTACGGGAATGCCGATTTTTTCGATTTTTACTCATAATTAATGCTCTCAACATATTTATCTGTTATTTTTACGACATAAAATACTCAACTGGCTAAAAAAAAAAAAAAAAAAAAAAACCACCAGCCCTCTACAATAAAAATTCAAATTTCTCCATTACTTTCTTACAAAGGGAATTCCGGGAAGCGGGTGAAACGGGAAGAATTGTTGCGGGTTGCTTACCCGGGCTGTCCAACCTTCTCTAGTTATAATAATCTTGGCACACAGATGGAATTTTACTTTTGCGCCAGCTGCAAAAGTGTTGGAAGAACGCAAAAATCAACTCGTTCCCGTTCTCGTTTGTTCTTCTCTAACTGTATGGTTTTCATTCATGTTCCTCATTCTCATTACCTTATAATTACCAACGCTCCCGTTCTCGTTCCCAACCTGGCCCTGTTCCCGTTCCCGTTTTCCGTTCTCGTTCTCAATCCCATCATGCTCTTGTTCTCATTCTTGTTCTGAAAACGAGAACATATAGTTTTTCTTCTCGTTTTCGTTCGTTCTTCCAACACTGCTGGAAGGTGTCAAACTTTTAAGCATTGCAAATTAATCGGCAGCAGTCTACAGCCGTGCAGCAAAGATCAAGATCAATGAGCACATGGCTAGAAGGAAAGATAATTTCCATGGAAATGTGGATCACTGAACTGAAACCATGAAGAGTTAAATCATGCTGATTGGCTTCATGCAATACACACAACTGAACTAAACCATGAACTGAACTGTGAACTGAACTAGAATCAAGCTCCGTGTTGGTCCAAATAAAAAAAATTGACTTGTAAATGGTAAAATTTCCCAGCTACTGTGTAACAAATTTCCTCCAGGGGGGAGCTCACCCCCCCCCCGCTATCTATGCGATCCTGTGTTTTTGCAAAAAAGTTGATACAGCGATATAATTTACATCAAAAATAACAGATTTCTCTATGTAGTAGGTTAGGTATACATACCTTTTGGTTTTGATAATGGACAGTAAAATACATTCGGTGTTTTCTTATCAAAGACTATTGATTTTCTCATCATGTCACCTCCATGGACTAATGCCTAAAAAATAATAAGTACGAATTTGTTATTCTGGTGTACAACTAACTGACATAACAATATCGCAGGTCGGTGGACGCAGATGAAGGCTCTGGGTGGGGTGGGGGGGTTAAGATGAGTAAGAGGACCTGGTGGAGGAGAAAGTCCTTGGGGAGAGAGGGGACCGGGGAGAGAAATGGCCGTGGTGCGGGAGAGTCTGGTGGCAGGGTGGGGTCCTGAGGGGGAAGGGCTCTCGAAGGGAGGGGTGGTCATGGTTGTGAGAGCTCCTGGGTGGATGGCCAGGGATCTTCGAGGGGGTCGGAGGACCATAGTGAGGACAGGGGCTGTGCAGGGAGATGAAGCCCAGGGGGTAGTGGTGGGTGAGGGTCCTGGAGGGGCAGTGAAACGTTGGCAGATAAAGGACCGGGGGTGTAAGAGGTACTCATGGTGAAAGAGGGAGCTCCTGAAGGGGAAGAAAACCACCGCAGTAGTGGGGACTGTAGAGGGAGATAAAGGTCTCGGGGGGGAGGGAGTAATGGTGTGTAAGAGGTCCTGGTGAAGGAGGAATGCCTTGGTGAGAGAGGCGGCCGGGAAGGCAAATGAAGGCCGTGGTGCGGAAGGTTCTGGTCCCGGGGAGGGGGTCTTGAGGGAAAGTGTTTTCTTGGGGGAAGGGTGGTCATGGTGGTGGGAGCTCCTGAGTAGAGGACCAGGGGATATTCAAGGGAGCTGAGACAAGGAGGCCGCAGAGGAGGAGGATCAGGGATTAAGGCCTTAATTGGGGAGGGCGTAGTGATGGGTGAAGAGGTTTTGGTGGAGGTGTGGTACGTGAGCAGAAATGAAGGCCATAGTAATGTGGGGCGGTCGAGGGGACGTGGTCCTAATGGGGAAGGGCACTCGGGGTGGAAGAGGGTGATCGAGGAGAGACTAGTTGGAGGACTGGGTGAGGATTGGAGGGATGAACGGAGGGTGCCATGTGGGGGAGAAGCTATGGATGGAAAAGGTTGTGGAGAGAGTAATGTGAAGAGATTAAGGCCCAGGTGGTGATGGTTGATGATTGTAGGGCCTACCCGGATGTGCAGGGGGAAAGGATTCGCCGGGGGGCCTACGGAGGTAAAAGACCATGGGGTGGACATTGAAGTCTCTGGTAGGAGATTATGGCCGTTTTGGGGGAGGAGTTTGTGGCTGAAGAGGGCTGCGACTGTTGAAGTGTGACCGTGGAGGCGGAGAGTGACTGTGGTGAATGAGGGGGTCGTGGTGGAGGAGGAGGCTCGTGATGAGGAAAGGATGGAAGGGGGTTCATGGTGGAAGATTGAAGACCGCTGATAGAGGGGGAGCAAAAGAAGCGCAATGCAAACCTTAACTCAGGAACAAAAGTTTCAGACGAAACACTGAGGACTGTGATGGTCGGACGAGGCGCGAAGCGCCGAGCAAGGCCGGCACGAGCAAAGCGAGTGACGGCGGGGGGTTGGGCCGCGAAGCGGCCAGGGGGCGAAGCCCCCTAGTTATTATTATGATTATGATTTAGATACGGTTATTTTGAAAACTTCATGCGTCACCAAAATAGTGATTTTCACATTTTCATTGCTTTTAAATATTTGAGGCGCTCTCTATCGATTGACAGTGTCGTATTAGGTTTCTTTGGTGATTCGCTTTCAAAATACAACAAACACTAGTAACCTATCTAAACTAAGTCATACATTAGGTCTATTTCCCGGACACTTTTTGTTAAAAAAGTGATCAGCCAAAACTTCACACGTCAACGGAAGCCAGAAACCAATAATTATAACCGAAGGAGATTTGTGTTAATCAGTTATTTGGCCTGGCTCTCATTTTACTTTTGATTTTGGCGGAATTTGCGATTTTTTCCCCTGAATGATGGAATACTATTGTCTTTCCTCTTTTGAAATTGTAATATTGTAAGTTTGTCTTTTCCTGTCTGGTCTGCGGTAGTACCAAAGGGAAGTTCTCAAATCTCAATTATCCTTGTTAATCAAAACACTGAAGTTGAAAAGTTGAAAGTTGGAAAATGTTAGATTGGAGCTTCAGCAGTTAGCAGTTTGGTTTAGAATTAGAAGTCAAAAAGAAGTTGAAAGAAATGGAATCCGCCTAAATCAAGTATGGGATGTCCCTCAACCCATCACCTGTATTTCACTTTTACAATCGAAGCACCAATTTGTCAACTTGTAGTATATCAACTGAAGAAGGAAAGAAATGCGGCATAACAGTGAAGGTAATTGGGAAAATGAATCAACAATCTCAGAGATGTAACAATATGACGAATGAATATTCATGTTGTCTGCAGTTAATCAGTTTTTAGCCTCTGAGTATACAACCTGTGTTAGAATAAGATTGGTGATTGGTGGAACTGGACTGTATGTAAAAATACCTGTAAATTGACAGGTATTGGCATTATGACGAAATGACAAAACAAAATGACAAAATAATTTGTCATGATATAACAAAACTATGAAGAAACAAAATGACAAAACTCCGAACATGACAGAACTCATGACATAACAAAAAAAAGTGAAATGTTCATCCAACAAAATGACAAAATGACGAAAAATCGTTTCGTCTAATATCACTGCTAGTAACTGAACCAGTAATTTCTAAAACCCCATTATGTAGTTTTAGAAATGAAATGAAAAGTTTGTTTGCATATAAAGCTAAAACATGAAAAACTTTACATTCACGAGTTTGCACGCAAATTTTTTTCAATTCTCACGTTCAAGTTTTTATTAATAACAAAAAGTGTACTGAGTAAAAATTGGGTCAGTTTTGTCCTTTTACCCCTAAAACAGTCTCATCTTTTAGTGATTTAAAAAAAAAGCGTATTGGGTAAAAATTAGGTCAATTTTGTTATTTTACCTCTAAAACAGCCTCTTTTGTAAATTTCTCATTTTTTCTGCAAAATAAACAAGCTTTTCGTACTGGTTCTTTTTAAAACCCCGCAAGTCCACGAATTTCATTGCGTCACAAAGTAATTAAGTCGACACTTAGAAAGTGGAAATCTATGCCAGATCCTTTTATTTTTGTTAATAATTTTTATCACACTGCGCTACATTTTGCATAAAGCAGTTTCACGTTGCTCCTGAAAAATTCAAGTCTTTAGACTTACGGGGTTTTCAAAATGACCGATTCTTCTTCTTATCATTATTATGGTTAGCTAGAACCCAATTTTTTTATTCTCTTCACAAATTTCTCCAAGGTATTCATTTTTTCCACGGGCCGACCATAAAAAGATTTATGCCCCCCAATCATGAAGCTTCTGACTCGTCCAGACTTTGGGAAACTTCTTCCAGTGGAGTAGCCAGACTTGGTATGCAGGGGGGGGTCGTTTCACTTTTACAACACTACAGGTGTAATATTTACTATTACCAGAATAAATTTTAATTTTTTCACATTGTCGGTCTACAAGAATGGAAAATATAAATTCCTGACTTTTTCCAAATTTTTTTTTTCTCTTCCGTAAACCTTTACAGTATAAACAGTATACATATATTTATGTTTATACTACTACACGCTATGGTTAAAATGGACTGAAATTTGAAGTTGATTTTTGGGTGAAAGCGTTAGGAAGGTGTTCACAGATAAGTATACGTATAAACAAAGCGATGATCTAAATTATGAATTATATAAAAAATTTTCCGTGAGTTCATTCTTTGTATTTTTTTCCAAGCTTCTTAAAAATATTGTTGAATTTCCTGACTGTTTACAAACTTCCTGACCTACTTTTCAAATTCCTGACTTTTTCCAAACTTTCCAAATTTTCCAAACCTGTAGACACCTTGTCAGTCTTCACTAGGTGCCACAAATACTAGCTCGAGATTTAATGAATGGAAATGAAAAGTATTTGCTCACTCATTTTGTTCTTCCTCAAATAGGTATCTACCTACCTACATTGGTTTCGTCGTATCCGAACCTTTTAAATCTACTATTTCACACAGTGGCTCCAAATTATTCGCTCATTCGGTTGATTTTAATGGAGTTCCACATCGCAGTCCCATGGAAATAGGAACGATAAATATTAACGCAGTACCGGCGGAGCGTGTCATTTCGAATTAGTTGAGAAAAAGTATCCGAATTCAATGTCAAGGTAAAAGAGTAAAAAAAAAAGTGTTTCGAATTCGTCGTCGTTGCTCTATGGTTTGTATAGTTATTCAACCGAAAACGATTGGGATAATCGTACTTCTGGAAAACATTCGTTTTCGTTACGTTCGTAGACTGCTGGTGAAAAAAAAAAAGATGATGCGCATGTGGGTAGAATGTGAAGTGCAGAAGGCAAGGCCGTAGCTATGAGAAAGGTCTTGGGGCTTCAAAGTCGTACACTAGATAGCAAAAATATGCACTTTCGCTCAAATTTGTTGAAAATTCAAAACATTTTTGTTCGCAAACACGTTTTCCAACTTCTTTCTTTTTTTATTTGAAGCCCCGATCTTTCCGATAGGGTCTAGCTACAAACACTGGTAGAAGTTAAAATAACACCGGGAATTTTCCTTATTAGTCACTTCGTTAATTCTTCTATTCCTTGCTTATATCGGAGGACACACGTTACAGCTGATTGTCAGGTCCCGAAAATTCACAATTTTCCACTGATGAAGTAACGGTCAAAAGCCCAAGTTTCTTATAGGATTCCTTTACCTACTATACTGAATTTTCTGTAATAAAATACCGAGGATTCAACTACCCTACTTTTTGGGAAGTGATGTTCCCTCAATGTTAATGATCATTTTCCTAAAATTTACAACGAAAAGTTCTCTAAAAGTAGGACAAATATACCTTAATACGACTTGTAAACTGTAATACGTATTCGTGGGAAGGTTTCAGTTATAATCCTCTCCCGAAACTTTTCATATTAGTTCTTTGATAAGCACTCTAACTGATCATTAAAAAATGTATTCTAAGGTATAAATCCCTCATCATTTTTCTTATCGTATAAATCAAAATTCACTGTGTTCATAACACGTAAGTACTTACCACCATGATGAGGACATAGATCGACAAGTATAACTTCACTGAAACATAGAAGAACAGGAAATATTATTCGGAGACTTCAACGCTGGTGTACAACAAGTCGCCACACTTATTTTCAATAATGGTCGTCGCAACAAAGTGTGAAAATTTACGATCAAGTAAGCATAAAAACTTCTGTATGTAGAACGGTTCACCGTAATACGGAAGATTTAAGGAAACTTTGAAATGGACAAGAAATAAAATAGGTCAAATTTAACTATTTCGAAGGTACTTACCCATCTTTGAATTCGTCTCACAAGTACGATAAAAATTCGATTACTTAATCATGAAGACGACTTTCTTATACTAAACACACCGCCTCCTGTATGTAACACAATTGAATAGATCCCGTTAGTTCCACATCTCATCGGATGATATCACACTCTTTGGCTTTGGTCGGTACTAATGTAAACTGCAGCTGTATCCGTGACTTCTACGCTTTTGGGCGATCTGACTGGAAGAGAGAGATGCCGAGCGAAGTATTAAGCGAATGGTGTGGGCAGAGAGGTTATTAAAACGTAGGTTGATCAAGTACCACACACCGTTGCACTTCGTTCTTCGTCTCCGTCCAGGTAGCTACTATCGTACCCAAGTGACTGTGGAGCGACTTGGCGAGGTTATTCGACTTGTTAGAAAAGAAGGTAAGCCAGCTTTTCAGCTTGTTTTACGACGGAAATTGATAAAAGTCTACCCGGACAATTAGTGACAACGTTGCTCATTGTGAAATGAAAATTTAAAATGACGAAGTACCGAAGAAAAAATTCAAAACCGACTGCGTAGAGAGATGCCACTATTCGGAAAAAGGCTGCGTGATATCGCTAGCCATAGATAGACATAGTGCTGATCCCCTCTCATCTTACAATATGCTACTGCAAAAAAAAAATAGTGGAAGTGAAATCATAATGAAACTACGCGCGACAATTATTCAAACAGTACTGCATTTTTATTTTTCTTCATGTAAGCACCTACAGGTGACATACACAAACCGAATAGAGTTACTTTTTGGTACATCCCATAGAAATTCTTTTCGGATCAAATCATGAAAGTAACAGCTGATGATGTATTACGTTTTGAAGAAGATATTATGTTTAGAAACTATTACTCAGTCGTGCAAGTGACGTAATATTCACCTTTTTCTTGTCCAAGATTGGCAATAAGGTTCCGGTTCAGATCGGTTGGTACTTTAGATGTTTTGTCAACATGGATCCACGGTCTCCGCTATTTTGCCCTAAAATCTCGCTACGATTTTTGGTCCCGGTCGCCCAACCCTACTTAAGATGTTGACTGTTATTAATTTAAGCCACCAAATTGATTCTCTAAATTCGACTTGGTAAGTACCAGTTATTTTAATATAGCGATTCGATTCGATTCCATTTATTTATTTCCCAAACTGTATAGAGCTGGACGTCTGTGAAAATAAAAATTTCCATTTCCGAGCACACGTGAAAATGATTCATTCTGCCGTTGTGGGGTACAGGGAGTCAAACCGTTCGCACTGCCTATACCCTTTTTACGGTACCACGATAGTTCCCCCTCTGTGTGTGCTACCTTGACGTGGTGAGGGGGCTTAAAGAAAAACTAAAAGCACATAGGAGACGGAAAACTACGACAGATAAACCCTGATCGAAGAAAGAGGAAACTACATCAGTATCGTTCCTTGGAGATGCGTCTCCACCACTACAATTATGATGACAACTCACAAAATAAATAATAATTCCGGACGTAAAAAGTCTCTCATTCGGATATCCGGGCGGAGATCACCTAGTGAGAAACTATCAGAATTTTGAGATTAGGGACATATGGAATGTAAGGACACTAAATAGGGTACTTAAAGAAAGCGACCTCCTCTTAGGTAATACCTTGCCGTGGTGAGGAGGCTTAAGTGTAAAAAAAAGAAAGAAAAAAACTCTCCATGAGGTTATACGTATCGTTAAAATCGCGACCAAAAGCACCTAGGAGAAGGCAAACTCCAACAGATAAACCCTGTTGAAAGCAATTAAAAACTACAACAGTATCTCTTTCCAGGAAATGAAGCTTTTCCAAATATTAGTTACTGATGATGGCGTTCCAACAGGTATATATAATTTTTCTGGACGTAAAATGCTCCCCATTCGGGTGCCCGGGAGGGAGCTACTTGAGGGAGCGTCATCATCGGAAAGTTTTAAAAAGAAAGGCGCAATTAAAATAGGAACTAGGAATGTAAGAAGCTTGAATGGAGTTGAAAGACTAGAGAATTTTAAGAGAGAAATAAAGAGGCTTGACCAAGGAATAGTTGGAATAAGTGAAGTAAGGTGGAAAGAGCAAAGAGGAGATGATTTTTGGTCAGGAGACTTCAGAATTGGGATGTTAACCTCACCTAGATAGCGCTAGTATCGTAGTATGGTGACAATGGCGATACCGTGTAGTCAGTTCGGCATTGACGGGCACAATGGGCTCCAGAATGGCGTATACGAGTACTCATCTTTATAGGTGGCTTTAGCGAGAACAACTGATAAGAATTTATAAGGGGATAATTTCGTGAAATCATCCCCCTTATGTACCTTATCACCTTGTTATTACCGGCAAGGATACCCACTTCGGAAACTCAGGTTAACATCCCAATAGTAAATACATAGGGAATAAAAGAGCAAGCAGAATTGATGACGGAATCACAGGAACTTTCCGAGGCGGTGGCGCGCTAGTATCGCTGTTACTGATAAAACAAATAACAACAACAGTGAAGCAGGATCAAATTTATCAGTTAAGTACACTTAGTTTACACAGAGTACATTGAGATTTTAGTTCTTCCACTTTTCTTCTAGCTTTGTCACGACAGTTAACGCGTTTTTTCCACAGCACGAATCATCATAAATAATTAATTAACTATAGGAATAAAAAATCATAACGTAATAAATTCTGGTGGAAAACTGTGTACCTAGTAAAATTAACGAAGTATCCTGCTTCACTGTTGTTGTTATTTTTCATCATTATGATGATAACGTGCGGTTCATAAAACAGCCACCAGGTTTCGCCCACTCCGTTGGAAAGTTCCTATTGTTATGAATAAACCAATAAGTAATAAAGTTGTATATTATAAACAACAGAGTGAAAGGTTTGATTAATCTTGATAAAAGTCATCATCAATCCAGTACTTAATCATTCTCTAATTCAGTTATTCATTCATTTTCTCACTTTGTCATTCACTCAATAAGTTAGTGATTCACTGACTCACTCAATCATTTGCTCACTTATTTAGTGATTCACTCAGTTACTCAATCACTTACTCAGTTACTCAATCACTTACTCAGTGATTCAGAGATTCACTCACTCTTACTTAGTCATTCACTCATTCTCTAATTTAGTTATGCATTCACGTCTTCACTCCATCACACACTCAATAAGTCAGTGATTCACTCAGTCACTCGCTTACTTATTTAGTGATTCACTCACTTACTAAGTTATTCATTCCTCTTTTAATTCAGTTATTCATGTCAGTCACTCGTTTACTCATTCAGTTATTCACTCAGTTACTCAGTCACTCACCCATTGATTTAGTGATTCACTCACTCACTCGGTCATTCATACATTCATTCTCTAATTCAGTTTTCATTCACTTCCTCACTCACTCAATGAGTCAGTGATTCACTCACTCACTCAATTATTTGTAAACGGCTACAGTGCGCCACCGCTTTGAGTAGCTCGAAATCTGTTGTTATTAGATTTTCTGTTTGACCTAGAGCCTTAAATTTGAAATTTTGATTAAAAAGTCGGCGAATTTTCAAATTTTTAGAAAATTTTGTCGGCGAATGTTTAGTTTAAAAATGATATTTGTAGGCAAATTTTTCTTCTCCACCTCCCCAAACTGAAAATGGAGTACCCTGGACTCCTGTCCGAGACTAGTCAATCAAAAGCCGAAGGTTTCAAGCTGAGTATCGAACGAGTAAATGGAAATAAAATCCAATATGAAAATAGGGGATGAATAAATAAAGAACGTAAAACGGAATATTCAAGTACTTAGGTAGTCTGATAATGCAAGTTGGAAGAAGTAAAACAGAAATAAAGAGTAGAATGAAAGAAGCTAAGAAAGTTTTTTTTTTTTTTTCAAAAAGGAAACATATTTAGGGAAAATATAGATTTAAAAGTAAGACTGGAATTTCTTCAAACGTATATTTGGAGCATAACATTGTATGGATGTGAGATCTGGACAATCGGAAAACACAAGAAAGAAAATGACAGAAGCTTTTGAAATGTGGTACTATCGGAGAATGCTGAAAATCAAATGGACAGAAAAGATGAGGAATGAGGAAGTATTGAGGCGAATAGAAAGGAAAAGAGAAATCTGGAATATAATCGTAAAGAAAAGAGTTTACATGACAGGTCATGATATAAGACATCCAGGGATGCCTGTTGCCATTACTGCTAGAGAGAATGGTTGAGGGAAAGAACTGAAAAGGAAGGCAAAGAATGAGCTACGAAGAGCAGATAATGAAGGATACAAAGTGTAAATCCTTCTCTCAGATATGAAAAGATTAGCACAGGAGAGAAAAGAGTCGAGAGACGCAACCTACAGTCTAGAGACTAAGGACTATAACACAGAAAAAAAAAGAATACGAAAGTTAGCAGCTACTACTGTTTAGTACCGCCATATTCATCTTTTCTGATATCCATAAATTACCATTGACTGATTACTTATACATAGTTACAAAGAAATAGTATACATTCTCATAATAATCCAGCAATTCTCATCATCAAGTTAGATAAATAGGTATGTTTTAATCAGTTCCCATGTATCGCGTACACACAATTTGAAAATCATTATCATATTAATTGAATTAAGACTTTTCGCACTGGACGCCACCCAAGCAATTTGGATATGTTTAAGAATGTGGGAACAAAGAAAAAGAAAAAAAAGACCTAAATGATATCTACGCCTAATTCATCATCACTAGACTAGTGGTGCGTACGCTGTAGGGGATCGGATTTTTATTCCATTTAATTTTCGAAATTTCAATAAAAAAGGTACGAGATATTCTTAAAATTCGATTACCTAATCAATTATGACGGATTCTGGAAAGTCGATTCAAAATAATCTCCATGACCACTCGGTTGGAAGTACGGACATTGATGTCGATGACATTATCAAATGGTGGACTAGAAAGTTCAATATCAACAGTTACAGTAAGTGCAATTATTTTTAATTTGTCTTTTCGATACACCACAAACAACAGGTAATAACTATATGGCGTCGCAAGAGAAAATGGAAGCTAAAGGTTAAGCATTAGTATCTCTTGATACAAGTGCAAAAAGCAGTTATGGGGGCCTATCCAACTACCTTCAAATTCCTCATACATTAATGTAAACAATTCTACTCTATACAAGGATTGTAGAAATATATATGCTAGTTTCACTTGAGTAAACAATATTTTCCCGAAGAAATATGAAATTTACAAAAGTTCGTAAATCATACACATTCTGTAGTATGATCAGCGCACAGCGGAACGCCACCGTGTATCAATATTATATTGTCCTACCTATGTAATATGCAAACAGAAACGACTTAGCTTAAAAACAAATAATATTCTGAAAGGAATTGTGGTTTGGGTAGTTTGGATTTCCGTCTCTGATGAATTCTCTGACAGGACGAAATAAGGTGGGAGAGGGAGGGGGTGCTCTTTAACCCCGATGCGCAAAATCCCACCACTTACCCGAATAACTAAAGGGGAACACGGGTAATCTGAAGGTAACCGAGGGTAACAAATGGGTAACTTTTCCGCAGGTAGCTGATTGCGCATTGGGACGAGCAACAAGCAAAGCGAGTTGCGAGTCCTAAATACGAACTGTACAATACTACAATCAATTTCCCGCCTTTTCTGTAATCATATTTAGGATTCTCTCTCCTCCCTCTTCTCTGTACCTACTTCTAGTAGGGCACTATAGTTTTCACACGGGTATACTGGACCGCCATTTTGATTCCCAAGTTAGTCCGAGCATTCGGACCTAGCAACGTGGTGGCACGCTGATGTCGTTTTACGACTTTACATTGAATGGAAACAGAAATAGTAAGAACATGATTAAGATAAGTTTTATAGTCAACTCTTATGCATACCTACGCATTATTATTTTTTTTAATATAAAGTTAAATTTCGTCAAGTTTTCAATCTGCAACATCATCTTTGTTCATTTTGAGAGATCAGTCGATTTGTCTTTAAATAATTTGCTATCCAAAATCTATTTATAGTTCTTCGTCCTAAACGCCCGATGCGTAGTCAGTTACCCTCTGGTTACCCAGTAACTCACGGGAACGTTACCCATTTGTTACCCTCGGGTTACCCTCTGATCACCCTTGTTCCCTTTTAGTTACCCGGGTAACTGGTGTGATACTACGCAATTAGTTATACCCTCTACTTACCCGCGACGGAAAAGTTACCCATTTGTTACCCTTGGTTACCCTCAGATTATCCTAGTTCCCCCTTAATTACCCGGGTAACTGGTGGGATTTTGCGCATCAGGACTTCATAATTTCTCATGACGCATCGACAGGTAAGGAAGGCGCGATTATTTTTCTGATAAAGACTTTTTCAATTTCAGACAATAATTTCGTGAGAAATTTCCTTAAAAAGTGTAACTACGATCAAAATCTTTGCAAAGAGGCTCTCGCTCGCTATATTTGCCACAAGAAAGTGTACTCGGAATACTTACAGGCGGGCGATTTGAAACATGATAGCGAATTTCGTGATTTTTGCAATTCTGTGTAAGTATTACAGAGACTAAACTATGTGCGGTCATATTTGAGTATCGAATTTCATTACTTAATTTTATACAATCCTTGCCAACTCACTACCAACAATGCAATGCCAGATTTTTAATTTGACGTCTTATCCCTTTTCACAACTTACCCCAAAAACGTGAACATTATGCAGCCCCATTGATAAGTTTTAGTGGTATCCCCTCGGCACTGATGCGATGCTCGAAAGGGTAGTTTCCGGTGCTGGGGGAGCGGTGTCATAGGGGCCACTTTGGCATGCGTGCATCGTCATACGTCCCACCACATCATTAAGTTTTAGTGGTATGTTTGGTGGAGCGTATGGCGATACACGCATGCCAGAGTGGCTCCCCAAACACCGCACCCCTGGCTTAAGAACCCACCCTTTCGAGTATCGCATCGGTGACTACAGGGGACAAGTCTTAGCGGTATACAAATTAGAAAGTTTAAACGCAATAAATGTGAAGATGAGGAAGACTTACACGTGTAAGTTCAGACTTAGTTTATTGCTATTCCACCGTAGATGGATACCGGTAAATAAGTGGTCATGCATCCAGAATACCCCCGTGATAGGTGTTACCTAATGAAGGTACCAATTCCAAAAAGTGTTTAGTTCAAAATGGTGGTTTTCCAAACATAAAACCAAACCGGGACAAAGCACTTCTTAGAAACGGGTCCCAAACATTCTAGCTCTTTGAACACATATACATATTATACAACGATAGATTAGGTACTTTTCACTATTCTCCCACGGTCATATTTCCACATTTGACCAACAGATGTCGTTAAAATCACATTTTCGATTAAAGGAGTAAGCACTTTTTGGAATACTGGTATCTTTTCATATACCATACACCTAAATATTATACCGCTATTATGTGTACATACGCGTATATTATCACTTCCATTCGACCACTTCGCATAGAAGGCACACACCTCTATTCTACATACATTTTAAATATAGGTAGATAGGACGCTGATCACCAATTTACTAATAAAACCGATTCTGGGGAACTGGAGGAGAGGAAATAATGTATAGCTGTATGGCAATTCTCAATTTCCATACCTAAATAATTTGATTTGACATTTTCATGGAAATTTGAATGGGTGTTCACTGAAGTCAATTAGACAAAATTGAGACTGCTATGAAGAGCTACCTACATATTTACTAGTAGGCATATGGTCAGGTCCGACTGGAAGTTACTGACCAAATTAGGAAAAGTAAACATCAGCTTCTTTTTGTCACTGCCGAGACAGGATATTCCTTCTTATTTTGAAGTTGACCAACACTACACTTTGAAGTGAGAATCCATGTCCGCCAACTGACAATGGGGAGGGGGGTCGCTTCCTCTTTTTGCTTTTGTTGGATCCCTGAATGCCCTTCTGTTGATCAAACCTTCTATCGCGCTGAATTACGAAATCTAATAAATAAAAATATATATTTGTAGGTATGATATCTAAATTCTGTGTAGGTTTTCATTGTACATGCCAACGCTGACTTCGGAGAGATATCGGGTATATATTGATAAAATTACAAACGACGAGCATTTATTCAGCGTTTCCAAAATCATGAAATATTTCTCAATGCAAACTGATTTACGTTTTATGGAGGATCAAAGCGACAACGGAGATGTTTTTCTATTCGATTGTAACCACGCGAATTTGTTACATTTTATGGCGTTCACGCCATATTTCATCAAGTCACTGACGTTGGTTTTAGAAGTAATTAATGAATTCTTATATTTTGATGTTCTTTGTACACACTTAATTGATGAGTAAGTAACCACCATTTTTATTTGTAAAAAAGGGGGTGTATTATGTGTGTGTTACTGTTCATGTCTTAAAGCCGGTAAAGAGTACAATAACTAGAAGTTCTATACATTAACTGAACGGAGCAGGTAATGTAGACAATTAAAAGGAATTATGTGGGTACTTTACCTAGTTATTCAGTACAATCACTGTCAGCGAACCGTTAATGTGTAAAATTCACATCATATTTGTACCTTCCATTAGTAGCCTCAGCCTCAGCTCAGGTCCTTGGCAACGGGTAGGGCTTCATTCGATGCCACTGCACAAAAAAGATAACACTAAAAGATATGCCTTTGCTTTAATAAAGGCAAAATGTCACAATTCGAGTTCTTGCTGCAATAAATTATATACTTAATGTTTCATAGTTATATTACAGGCTTATAACGAGACCGTTTGGTCCATTACAAATAAAAACATTTTCAGTATTCTGTGTACACGAGGAAATAGAATTTCCCGTTTGGTCCATTATAAATAAAAACATTTTCAGTATTCAGTGTACACGAGGAAATAGAATTCCTCGTTTGGTCCATTATAAGTATAAGTAAAAACATTTTCAGTATATTATTCAGTGTACACGAGGAAATAGAATTCCTCATCTACTTACCATTTCTAACCGAATTTTGCACTTCAACAGTTCGCCACCCGGGATTGTATAGAATTACTCTAGTTAGTGTATACAATATACCTAATTAATGTAGAAAGGATTTTTCGAATTTTACCCTTTACCTAAAAAAAGCACGTTTTATTGTACGTTCATTCTCTGATTATTGTATACATATGTATACCGATTATCTACTTTTAAAACATTAACAACGTCCAAATTACGGAAAATTAGACGCTGTTCAGCAAAAGGAAACCAACTAACATTGGTAAACAATATGAGTTATTAGTATTGTTGGAAAGAGCGTAAAAAGTAGAATTTTTCAAAATTGGGTCCCTGATTCAAAAATATGTATTCACGTTGAAAACAGCTTATCCGTAAACGCTATGTCATATAGTTTCTACATGACTCTTGAACTTCGAATCACGTGTTCTCAAAAAACAGAAGATTTTGCTGGTTGGTTCCCTTACGCTAACAGCGTCCAAATGAGTTACATATTAGTATCGTCGTAAAAAGTAGAATTTTCTAAAAATGGGTACGTACTCACGTTGAAAAAAGCTTATCAGTAAACGATATGTTATATAGTTTCTACATGGCTCTTGAACTTCGAATCACATCTTCTCAAAAAGCGAATTTTGCTAGTTGGTTTTCCCTTTCATTGAATATCGTCCAAATGGTACTAAGAATTCTTAGGACTGCATTATGATGCTATAACACGATAGGTACTTTAAAATACTGTTAAGACCCTTGTTGATTATGTGCACAACTTGAATTACCCTGTATAACAAAATATTCATCTTAAAATGCAGGTATATCCAATGAAATTAAAGCTCTTGGTTCTGGTGAACACAGGAAATGTAATGGCATTATTACTGAACACTATCAAATTGTTATTCCTCCGAAAGTTCGCTTCCATGGTTAGTGAGTACAGCTCTGTATTTATTTTGTTTAGTTGTACCTAAATTGAGAGCCTGTCGTTTATTCTATACAAGTATGTAACTAAAAGAACAAATCGGAGCCAATAATTTCTAATCAGGCCTGCAGCCATATAATCATAGCAGGGGAGGGGGTTTAGCAGAACAAATATTAATTTTCATGTTACATTTTCAAAACAAAAACTTGTAACAAAAACTGTCGGTAAGCGAATAGCAATTTTTAAAATATTGAGAAATGAATTGACAATTGTGTTTGTGCTAGGGCAGGGGGAGGGGCAATTGACTTACAGGAGAAATACCCCACTCCCTCATCTCTTAATGACAGACCTGTTTCCAATGAAAAAGAATGTGAATGAGAAATACCAAGTGCATGCTTATTCTGAATATAAACTAGTTTCAAAGAGAAATGAAAAGGAACGGAAATCCATTACCTACAAATTAAACTTACACGTCAATTTACCGTTCGAAATGAACATCTGTATTCTGGGAACTTCAATAACTGGAACTAAAGTAGTTCAGTTGTGTCCGACCAGCTCTCAACTTACATTTTGTATGACTAACATAGAGTAGTTTTGCTAACCAACCTCTGTGCTTGCAGTTCTACGTTTACTCTAATGGCTGCGAGAACTTCCAAAAGCACGTGGAAGTCGACGTACTACCCTCTGACTATGGTGGAAAATTACCAAAATTGGAGCTCATTCGGAGTAATAACACTAAAGTCATTACGTATTTTAGCGAAGTTCACTAGTTTTTGCAGATATTTAAAGAGTTCTGTTGTCGGTGAAATTTCAGAGAATTGGATACGAATATTAGATGCGAACCACCAATTGTTCACCGAAATGAACCATCAAATAAATTCTGGTTGCTACGAACCCGATTGTACCAACATTTATGGCGTTAATGGATCCTTTACGCATTTGGAAATAGACTGAATAAACGTGGACGCACACTTCCAAGCTATAACTCTTTATTTTTACATGATTCACAACCATAATTCGTTAAACCTAAGAGATAATAGGTAATTAAAATAATCGTAAATGTACGTTACAAAAAACGAACAAACTTAAATTCAAGCGAATTCACAAAATAAAATATTTAAAATGAATACAAACATACGAATACATTGTTCTTCACACATTAGACACATCTAAAAAATGGTACTGGCTATACACTTGCAGAAATAATATTCAATGTATTTTAAGAACATACTTAACTTTAACATTTTAACATACGAAAGCACAAAAAAGCTCTGTCAATAAGCACCGTTAAAAGCGTTCCAAAATAAGCTCAATACTTACTCTTAAAAGTACTAGCACAGAAATGTTTATTCGATCTTTATAGTTGTACAGTTATCTCCTGAATGATTAGAAATACACAATTATTCTCTAACTTGAGTTACCTACCATCAAATATTCATTTTTGTACTGGCGAAAACACACGAAAGACGAACACAATTTTCGCACATCCCTACCGAATATTAAAAAAGAATACTTACAAAATAGCAGTTTCCTTTGCTGATCAACAGCGTTATTCTAGTGGCCAAATTTTGTAGCAATATTCCCCATGATAAGGAACGAGATCAGGTCTACCAAATTTCCGACAATATGGAAAATGACGGACACCCTATTGTAGAGGCACTTCAGGCATGAATTTGAGATTTACAATAATGTTGCCAACTTAATTCCTCATTCTGAACAGTCACTAGTAATAGCGCATCGACACTGGTTCCCAAACATCAGGCTAAGAAAAGAACATCACCAACAAAGTTACGCACAATTTCTCCAAACAATGTTTGGCTATTCTAAACTCGAACACGGATTTACACTGACAATGAAATTTCACTCACTATCTCGGAGCTGTCTTGCATAGTTGGCAGGAAACATTTCTTCCCAAACACCAGCTTATTGGTTTTGAATCCGAAACGGCTATGTTGTAAGTAGTAAATGGGTCACTTGAAAACATATTCCACAGGGGGTACTGACCCCAGAAAGGCGTCACTCAAATACCCCTTGCAATTCTTTTTTTCTTAATACTAGGTTATCCAACAATGTACATCCTCAGCACCTTCGTGATAATATTTCAACTACTTATTATAGGTACATATAGGGTGATGAATGAGAAATTGCACTATGGGGCTAACATATAATAAGGCACAATGGCGCTAACATGATAACACAATCTCTGCTACATGCATTACATACACATTGCACATCACTACAAGTTTACTTATGGTATGACTTCTTATTCATTACCTAGTATAATAAGAAGAATAGTATTATTACTCATGCTGTGATAAGTAATTGAAAGATTATCTTTTAAATTCCAGTTTGTAAGTTTTTCAGGAGTGTTGAAAAGAGGATGGAATCTTTTAAGTAGATTAAATACCCATTCCTCAGTAACAACTATGATAGAATTACTAGACTTTAAAGTAAATGGTTTGAAGGATGAGATAGGGAATGAGGTACCTAGTTCAAAATCTATGAATTTTCCAAATGGTTTATTAATATTACTATTTATAGCATTAAACTAGCTTTGTGAAGGCGCATCTATCTTACATAGAGTTCAGTGAAGGAATGATAAAAATTACTCAGACTACCTATATTTATAATTTTTCTTTTACCCATTACCCCTACCACTATTTCCTTTTTTAATCAATACTTATATAGATTTAGTGGGGTTAATTTATACAAGCGGCAGTATCTGCGACATACATAATATGGATAAAACCAATAGTCTTTAATATATTCAAATTTGCCTATCATTAACTTACAAGTTTCCCATATTGAAGAATTTATACTTCTCTAATCCAGAAGTATTATATTTTTTTCCACACACTTATCATACAATTGACTAATATTATGCATATAGCCAGTATCTATAAGATCAAATCAATATATAGAGTGGGTTTTAGAATTCAACTTATTTTGACCTTCATTAATAATATAATCCAATGAGATGTTTTCTTTTTATAGAGAGATACAGTACCAAATGTTCAAAGGTCTTATTGTGGAAGTCCCTAAGCAAATACTACATGAATATTTTTTACAAATCCGTCCTCTATATTCAGCCTAATCTAATATTTCCCCAGGTTATAAATTCAACCATTTATCCCTCAACTGCCTCTTAAGAACTAGTGGTAGTCCTATAATATCATGTACATTAACAATAGTTATAACATATTCCTTTATAGCTAAATTGAACAGAGAAGCCATCTTATTTAGAGTTGGTAGTAAGAATGATGGAAATAATTCATACCCCCTTAGGTATTTAATCTACTTAAAAGATTCCATTTAATTTTTAACGCTCCTGAAAAACTTATAAACTAGAATTTAAAAGATAATCTTTCAATTACTTATTATAGTGTGAGTAATAACACTATTCTTCTCACTATATATACCTATAATAAGTAGCTAAAATATTATCACAAAGATGCTGAGGATGTACATTGTTAGATAACCTAATATTAAGAGAGAAAAAAAAATTAGTTATATACTTATAACATCAGCATACAGGGGTCTAAGGCCGTTAACGTCATCAAGTATATTATTATTATTATTATTATTATTATATATTTTTAAGTTAATAGTAGGGGAAAAAAGGGAACAAAATGCAAGGGGTACTTGACTGGAGCGCGCATCAGAGTCAATGCCCACTGTGTCAATGCCCCCTATAGTATGTGTCCTCAAATGACCAATTTACTACTGTTGTATTAAACATTGCTTGAACTGTTGTTTGGGAACAGTGTAAATGCGTTATTCAGCACTTTAGACTTATTAAACATTCAATGTTAAACCCAACGAATATGAACTGCACTTCCAACGAGTATTCAAAAAATATGTAAAAGTTGAACTAGTTCTGCACTCTTTTTTGAGACTAAGGAACCATAGAACTAAAAACCCGAGTAAATGCTATCGAGAATCTAAGTTGAGCATCCAAGTCTTTGTTCACGCACGCGTTTCCTAGTCGTAGTTATATTAAGGTACATCCTCAAAAATGAGTGTTCACGCGTCCATTTCCTAGTCGTGAGTACATAATATATTAAAGTACATTCCCAAAAATTAGCGTAATTCGAATGGCACCATAGTTCCCATAAACCATGACTCACAGACCGAACTGCCGACGCACTGATGGCAAGGCAGAGCTGGCATGTTTTAAATAAAACTTTAAAACAATTGTTTTAAACACGTTAAAACAAAGGGAAAAAAAGAAAAAAAACACGCCTATTTTACTATTTTAAACATTACTTTTTTTGGACTTGCATAAACGCTATGTTTCTGTTAAAACGCTGTTGTTTCAAACAAGAAAAATGCAAGTTCTACACAAAAAATAATTTTAAAATTTAAAGTAGGACGTTTAAAATGAGTTTTTTTGGTATTTAAAACTTTTTTTTTAAAAAGAACACAAACTTTAAATTAACAAAAAAAAAAAGTTTAAAAAAAAGGTCTTATGGTAAAAAAAAATAAGAAGAAGAAACAAATAATTGAAAAATGTCTTCGCCCAACTTTGGTGGCAACAGAAAACAAAGACAAAATAGTCCACATACTAAAACGAAATATTCTGGCACAGAAACACAAATTTTAAACCTAAAATTCTTATAGCTTTATAGGATATTACTTTGGTAGAAGAGCAATGGAGAAAGCAAAAACGCATATAACGTCAAGCTCTACGCTAGCAACTGCGCCGAGCATTTGTAATCAAAAGTTCCTGTCAACCCCAGAAACGAGCGTACCAGTCAGCAAACGTATTGATCACGATACCGAAGATATCGGATTGTTCGGGGCTCCCATTTGAGTCAACACTTTGTCTAACCACTGCAGAGCCCCGTGCAGATGTATTTCAATCCAACATGGTGTCGAAGTGACATCTTGTCGGTGATACTCGGCACCCCAGCCTTTTACGAATGATAATCTGAAAATTCGATAATACTAATTAGAAGAATCCGAAATTAGTACAACCTATCTTGGAAGGGTGGAGGAGGTCTCCTGTAGACCTACACCACAAACAGAAACTCAGGCTTGGTAACTATCTTTTTCTATTATTTTAATTTGTAGGAAGTCCGAAGTACCCAAACGGTTAGAATATTACAACAGTAGTAGCATCTTGTGCCCTCTCTGCGCGTGCACATAATAATTCCGGATGTAAAATGTCTCTCATTCGGACATCCGGGCGGAGACTACCTAGTGTGAAACAATTAGAATTGAGAATAGGGACATGGAATGTGATGATGATGATAGGTTATCAGTCTTACGACCCGTTTGATGCAGCTCTCCATTTCTCCCTATCCTGTGCGAGTTTTTCATTTCGTAATAACACGTACATTTGACAACCTTGATTATCTGTTGTACATACTGGAATCTTGGCCGACCTACCCAATTCCTTCCTTTCACTCTTCCTTCTATCAGCAGTGATCCTCGGTGCCTAAAGTTATGCCTTATTAGTTTATCTCTCCTTCTTTTCAGACAATTCCAAATATCCACCTCACCTCCTACTCTGTTGAGTACTTCCTCATTTTTCATCTTATCCGTCCATTTTATGCTAATTATCCGCTTATAGCACCACATCTCAAAAGCTTCGATCCTTCTCTTCTCTGGTTTTCCTATGGTCCAAGTTTCACATCCATATAAGGCTATACTCCAAACATAAGTTTTCAAGAACAATTTTTGAATTCCAGATTTATTTTTGATTTGAAAAGATTACTTTTTCGATAAAATGCCAATTTGGCTTGGGCAATTCTGCTACTAATATCCCTTTTATTCCTTCCATCTTTTGTTATTTTACTCTCTAATTAGCAAAATTCGCAATCTTTTCCTGCCCAATATTTATATTTGAGCTATCATGCTCACATCGATTACATAGCACTACTTTAGTTTTACATATTTTTATTTATTCTCATACGATGTTCTATATTCAAAATCTCCTCTATTCCATTTAAAAAGTTTTCCAAATCAATACTCTTTTCAGCTAATAAGACAACAGTAACTGCGAACCTGAGCATCTTTACTCGCTCTCCATGTATGGTGACACCTGCTTCAAATTTTTTTTTTCTTCTTTTATTGCCCACTCTATGTACAGATTAAATAATACTAGCGATAAGGAGCACCCCTGCCTTAGACCTTTTTCTATATTAGCCTCCCCTTTCTCTCCTTCTATTCCTAATGTGGCTTTCCGTCCTTTATATAAGTTTAAAATAACTTGTCTTTCTTTAAATTTCACTCCTGACTTTTTTAGAATATCAAACATTTTATCCCATTTAACATTGCCAAAAGCTTTTTCAATATCAACAAATGCCATGTACATGTATCCGGCCCCTTTTTGTGTCTCCCATTTACAATTAATCTCGAAGCTAACACTGCTTCCTTAGTATATCTACTTTTTCTGAATCCAAACTGATCATCTCCTAGTTCTACATCTATTCTATTCTCAATTCTCCTATACATTATCCTAGTTAATATTTTTGACGCATGCGAAAGAAGACTAATTGTTCGATAATTTTCAAACCTATTTGCTCTTGCTTTTTTGGTATAGTTACAATAGCACTCTATGTAAAGTCCTCTGGCATTTCCCCCTTATCATAAATATAACATACTAATTTGTACAATTTATCAAGTACATATTCTTCCAAGTTCTGTAATAATTCAGCTGATATCTCATCCACTCCTGAGGCTTTCCCTTTCTTTAAATCTCTCAATGCTTTGTCAAATTCACCTCTTAAAACTGAGTCTCCTCTCTCATCTTCTTCCACATCTTCCTCCTTCTCTATTCTTATCTCTTCTTCCCCATTATTGCTATACAGTCCTTCTACATACTCTACCCACTTTTTGACTTTTCCTTCAGCTGTGTAAATAGGCTCTCCCTCCTTATTTGTTATAATACTTGCTTTCTTCTTTCTTTCCCCAAACTCCATTTTTACTTTTCTATAGGCCAAGTCTATTTGTCCTTTATTCATAAACTTTTCTATTTTATCACTTTTTTCCTTTATCCATTCCTCGTTTGCCTTTTTACACTCTTTATTTCATTCCTTAACTTTTGATGAGCTAATCTACATTCCCTATCTTTTGCATTTGTATATTTTCTTCGTTCATCCACCTTCCTTGTGGATTTCCTCCTTCATCCATGGTTTCTTTTCTTCTCTCTTAGTTTCACCTCGATTTTCTTCTCCTGACTTTAATATTCCCTCCTTTATTTTACCCCACTCTTTCCTCACACCGTTAATTTCCTGTATTTTTTCAACCTCTGATTCTAATACAATATCCTTTTCATGTTTCCCTCAAATTCCTATTTTAATTGCGCCTTTCTTTTTAAAACTTTCCGATGATGATGCTCCCCCAAGTAGCTCCCAATAGATTTCCAGAAAATCAGGTTGATTATGATCCGCAAAAATGCAGGAGCAAGAAAATGTGAAGATTATCGTACTATAAGTTTACTACCACATGATCAAAGATTCTAGCAAGGATAACAAATAAAAGAATACAAAATAAAAATGGAAGAAAGAGTGAGAGAAGATCAGCTTCTATTCAGAAAAGGTAGAGGAACTACGGAAGCAATTCTGTGTTTGAGGCTTTTATTAGAAGAAAGACTGAAGAAAGGTTTGGATACATACGTATGCAGCATTTGTAAATATAGAAAAAGATTTTGATAATGTTGAATGGTCAAAAATGTTTCAAATATTGCACCAGATACAAGTTAAGTGTATAAAGAAGAGTACAATGGAACTTATGTAAGGATCAAAAAGCTTAAATATAAACAGAGGATGAAGAAAGAGAAGTTAAAATTTAAAAAGGAATTAGACAAAGTTGTAGTTTGTCACTAATACTGTTTAGCCTATTACAGGAAAAGTAATAATTGAAGAAATGAAAGGAACTCGGGTGTGAGAGTACAAAAGGAGACGGTTAGAATGATAAGGCTTGCAGATGACATTACAATAGTGGAAAGAAGTAGAAAACTAAAGAAAACATTGAAAAAGTTGGATGGAAAATTGAAAATAGAATATAAAATGAAGATGAATAAAAATAAAATAAACGTGATGGTAGTCAGTAGATGGAAACAAAATCCAATAAATATGGAAACAGAAGGTTCAAAATAAAGCAGGTAAAGGAATTTAAATACTTACGTAGTCTGACAACGCAAGATGGAAGAAGTCAAACCGAAATAAATAGTATGGAACAAGCTAAGAGAGTTATTTTTCAAAAAAGAGACATATTTAGGGCAAATATATATTTAATACCTCCCTTTTCTCCCAAAAGTCGGTAAAAGTAAGACTGAGATTTCTTCATACGTATTTTTGGAATTTATAGTGTATGGATGTGAGACCTCGACAATAGGAACACAAGAAAGAAAAAGGACAGAAGCTTTTGAAATATATGTACGTCCACATCGAAAGGGCCCACCTTGTCGATCTTAGTTTAGGAGATACAGCCATTTTTATAAAAAATTATGGAAAAAAAACACGAAAAATAGGGTTTTTAGCGTTTTGTATACCTGGAAGCATGGTCTATCAGCTAGCATAGAGATCTTTTCGATTTCTTCCGAGAGATAGCGCGCAAAACGTCGCGGATGAGAAAGGGACCACTTCTTCGATACCCAGTTTTTCAACGTTTTTCCCTCCGTACGGCCGAAATATGAAAGGGACCACTTTGTCGATACTCGTTTTACATTGATTTCAATGTAAAAAGGCCCACTTTGTCTTGCACTCGTTGATGCACATTAATCGCTGCGCATTGCTGCATTTTTGGGTAGACACCTTCTCTGTACCAGTTTACATCAAAATAAGTCTAAACTTTTCATTTTAAACGTAAAATGTTCATAAAATATCGTTTTTTCAAACACTAATTTCTTACTCAAACTTTAAACGCGTTTTCCTCGAAACTACAATTTTTCAAACTTTGATTTCAAAAATTCCTAAAAATTCGAATTTTTGACTTAAAAACCTCGGGTTTGGCTCATTGTGACCGAAATTTATCCTAGTATTACCCCTTGGCCTTAACTCCATACCGACAAGGTGGGCCCTTTCGACGTGGACGTACACTATGGTGTTATCGGAGAATGTTGAAAATCAAATAGACAAAAAAAGATCAGGAATAAGAACGTATTGAGGCGAATAGGAAGGGAAAAAAAAACTGATGTCACGATTTCTAAAATGCTTCAATATGCCTCACCTGATGGTACACATTTTCGTAAGTTCGTACACAGCTTCGAACCCGTCATTCACGGACTGCATAAGCAGGTCGGCAAATTCTTTATTGTTGAATATCTTCAACGAACACCCGGCTGGTATTTTGCATACTGTCGACGGATGAAATCCGTGGTGATAATTGCAGTTTCTAGATTGCACAAATATAGCTAAGTCCGAGAGACACTCTGCGTATACCTCGCCGCCGCCGTAATACAACTGCACGCCTAAATAAAACGAAAATTCATGTGATGATTTAGACACCCATCGATCAAAGATCATCATTCTATTCCGAATTGACATTGGCTTAAAGCAGAGCGGAACTACCCGCTCCGCTTCAAATAAATGTTGGCCCTATCAAACTTGAGCTAAACTATGCCAGCTAAGCTATGAATTCACACTCTTCGGCTAAGCTGAACAAGTTTAAATCGTCCAGATTTCTTTTCGACCGGTTTCTAAACATTAGTAACTGCCAATCCGAAATCAGCTAAGTGAGTTATGTTTTCAAAATTTGTTCTCGAATGACCACAATGTAGCGCAACTCGGTTGGCTTAGGTGACAAGTAGACATAGCACGCATCCCTTAGCTGTAGTGTTATGGTGGATTTACATTCGAGTCGGCGACAACTACGGATTTACATTCCTTTCCAACCTTGTCGCAGACCTATCAAAGACATGTCGCGGACAACTTTCCCCCGAACCGACAAACGCCAGTTTGAGGAAGATGTCGCCGATATTGTGTAGCTGTGTTGTGTTGTCAAAACAGCATCCGACAAAAAATATTGGCCTGAAGTCGCCAACTCGAAGTAAATCTACCAACGGGCCATTACCCAGAACGAAATACTAATTTCTAGCACATCATGTGTACCATCACGTTCGCATACTTGCTCACGTGATATAGGCGCTTCTTGACGCAGCCTACGGTGAGACTTTTTTCGCCTGCCGTCCGCTGACAGGCAACCACTGCTAATCCTCAAAGACTAAATCTCCACGCCCTCCCTGATTTCGTTATCCCAATGTTCCAAATTTCTGTTTTTCCCCAACAGTAGTGGGTTGCCTGTCGGGTAATGGTAGTTAAGGAAATGGCGATGAGCCTAGATGAGTGATTCAATGGGAATGAAATCAAACGTCCTTGGTGTATACATAGGTACAAAAGGTTTTGTTTTATTACCAAAATCGAAATGTGTACGCCCTTGTTTTTCGTTAAGCTTCGTTAGTTTTGATTGTTATATTCTATTTCGGAATATAAAGCTAACCAAACAATATATCAGGGCCGGCGAAAATCCAGTTGCATTGGAGCACGTTTCCCCATTTTCTAAAAATTCAGTTTTTTTGAAACTTATTGGTACTTATTGGATATTTTTTGTGTTTCAAATTTCTCGAGGCGAGGGGATTCCAGAGGTCCTTGTTTACACGTTTTGTATTTGCACTACGTAAAAAGATGAAAGATCGCCAATCCTGCAATACAGCATTTCTGTTTGCTCGAATTATTTACAAATCAGGGTTCAAGAACACCATGTCGCACACAAAGAGCTAGTCAGAAGTACGCTTCGGTCCGCCCCCGATCACGATACTTAGCAAGCAACCTACCTTTGCCAATATGTCTCCGGGTGTTTTCAATTGTTGAATTGCGATTCACGTTCGACAGCTGGCCTAGACAGAATCGGTTCAAATTATGGCTTGTCGGATTGGTAAAGCCATCGACGATTATCAATGGAGACTGACAATGGAATATCTCGCCAACTCGGCAGTTCAACTCATAGTACGCGATACTCGCCCAATACGGTTGTTCCTGCGCATTCGAACAATATTAGATTACAAATAGCGAGAATATATTCATAAGCCGGATTCAAAATCCTCACCTGATATGGGATGGAGCAGACATCCGCCAACGGAGATTCGAGAGTAGTGGTCTCGCTCAAAGTTACGCCTTCTTTATCTTCGTTGGGTGAGTATGCTGGGGGTGGAGTTTCTACAGACAAAATAAATACGATGAAAACAATGCTATACTCGATAATTTCAAGTATTTCATAATTAAACTGGTAAGCATACGCGGAATATATATTTAAGAGAATGTTCGCTGTACTGGATATCCACTGAATATACTCGAACTGATGAATACTGACACTTGCGCATTGGAAGTTTGAGCGAAATTTTTAGAGCGTAGACACATTTTTAAACAGGGCGCAATGTTGATTTCCTAGGCGCAAATATCAATAAGAATATCATCCGAAGTTGATTCTCCGGTATGAAATCAGTACTTACCAGCTAAACAGTTGACTTGATACGGACTATGAGCATTCGAACTGGCCGAGCTGGCCGCACCGTTGATCGGTGAATTTGGAGATTGCTGACTGAATCCGTTATTGGGAAACGTTACACTCTGAGATAACGACGTGTCACCGAGCTGCTGCTGTCGCTGTTGCTGCTGATACTGTAGTAGAGCATGATTAGGAGCAAATTCACTGTGTCTGGGAACTAGTACAGGAGGTAACACTGCAACACAAAAAGCTCCATATTACAAACCTTAATAGCGGACTTATTTCCATTATATATGTATAATAGAAACGTAACATTTTCTTCGGTTAGTAGCCGAATACGTCTCTCTAGAATTACAAATTTCGCTGTGCTGAAATCGACTCGATTCGTTTCGATGTAAATAAATTTCTCACAATTTACCTGGGCTTTCTACACGTCTGTAGTGATACGGATTTATACACACTTCTTTCTGTTTAGCTGAGAACGGATACAGGCAATTTTCTTCAGGCTTCAGCTCATGATGCGACTGCAGATCTGGCCACCGCCAAACTCGGCAGTATATAACATGCGGTAAACCTTTCCTATGTGAAACCTGAAAACAACCGTGACCCATCAAGTATGAAAACGATTTCGAATATCATGAAAAGTATCTTAATTACAAGATGCGTGTTCATAATTTGCAAACTATCTGAGGGAAGTCAACATTCTCATTAGAAATAACATAAGCCACAAATAGACGGATTCCAGAAAAAATGACTCAAGTCTGGTTCCTCAGATATCTTTTCAATATCAAATTCAATTCCGATTCCGTAAAAAAAAAAGAATCACGATTCCAAATGAACAGAGCCTTTCAATTCTCTGAATGTAACAAGAATACTACGTTTTGCGCCATGAATAGGTTAAAAAGACATAATCTGAGAAAACATTTTGAGTCCGCGAAACTAATTCTCACCTGCAATCTACCATCCAAGCTTTTAGGAATTGTAACGCATTTACTAGGTTGACCAGGAAAACTGAGGGCTTTGACTAATTCCTCGTATGCACTTTTGTTCTTCTTCAGCTTCTTCACGAGTGACTCCACTGCTTTTTCGGCCCACTTTTCCTCTTCGTCGCCCTGTTTCCAACCTAAGAGTTTTTTTACAGCTGGACTCGTGAATGAGAACAAGCTGTTTAGGGTAGACATAGATCCAGAACTACGGGATTCTACATCATCTGTATCCATTTCGAATCCTATAAAACAGTGAATGTACAAAATATTCGGTTCAGTAACTTAATTTCCGAGTAACCAACGAAAATAGACTATACGACGTTACATACGGAATACCAAAACGAATCAACTACATATGATAACTGTGTCGCCTCAGGTTCTAACATAACGTTCGCAGTAATCCTTACATGTCAAGGTACTTACAGATGATCCACCCGGGTTTGAGTATTTTTGAAATACGCCCAAGAATCGAATACAGCTCACAGTTGATCAATTTATCGTTATATTAATTGTTTCAAACTCTAAAATTATACGCATTCTTCTTGTTACTTTTCTCCATAACTTTGCAGTTTACTAGCGACCAGCTGGCGACATAGCAATGCTACCAACACAAACAGCTTTTTCGTTTTAATTATTGCGCGGATAATTTTTGCCAGATATTTCATATTTCATCACGCTGTTGTTTTACAATTATTATTAGTGAAGATTGAAGAAGTTCTGCAATTTACGTTAGAACAGAGTCCTACTTTTTAAAAGATCTCGACTTATTCAAATTTCAATCTTTCAAAATTTCACTGATAACATTTTCAAGATTTCCCGTGAGCCGTGACATCACTGAAAGGTTGATTTATCTGAACCCCGCTAGGAGCGCTAGTATAAATAGATATGATAATGATGATGAATGATGACGTAATGATGACGTAATGAGCATGGCAATAGTAGTTGTAACTAATCACCATCCGGAGTGAATACCCTCCGAGTTATAAAAACCTTGTATCTTATCAGTAATCCTAGATTTTGATAAGCATCCATAAAATTTAAATGAAATGGAAGAAGAGAATGACCAAGCGAGCGAAAGTTTAACGTTCCGCGATTTTATTTTTCATAATTACTTAACCTTATTCGAATTACATAACAATGAACTCTGCTGTCGTAAGAGCCCGCAATATTCTGGCTCAGTTCCCGAAAGATAATTTCAATTACTGCTTCTGTTATGGATCGGGTGTCTTCAAGCAGTCAGGTAAAACCGGCAATCCTATGATAGATTTGGTGCTAGTCGTCAACAATTCGTCCAATTTTCACGAAGATAATTTGGTTCAAAGACCATGGCATTATTCGGCGCTAAAGTACCTCGGTCCGAATACGATCACCAAATTCCAAGAACAATGGGGCGCAAAAATCTATTACAACACCTTGATTTACCACAGAGAAGAAGACGTGACCTATAAATATGGTATAATATCGCGTAAAGACTTCATCACCGATTTATTGGATTGGTGTTATTTGTACATTGCCGGTCGACTGCACAAGCCGGTGGCTGTTATTCACCAATGTACAGACGACGAATTACTTATAGCGCTGAGAAACAATCTTTTCAGTGCGGTTCACGTTTCGTTGTTAATGCTCCCCGAGAATTTTTCTGAAATCGAATTTTATCAAACGATTGCGAATATATCGTACTTGGGAGATTTTAGAATGTGGTTCGGAGAAGATAAAAATAAAGTCAAGAATATCGTAGTGCCACAAATCGAGTATTTCCGAGAGTTGTACGCAAACGTGATCTCGTCGCTCACCGATTTCCTATACATACCCGACAACACTGTCAGTACCGTGTGTCAACAGAACATAAGTCCGGAAGCGAGATGGCATCATTTGAATAATTTGCCTCGTGTACCGCAAAAGGAACTAGTGAAATATTTCAACAATCTGGGACGCGTGCGAAAAGATACCGAGGAGGTGCTTCAAACTATGTCGTATGATCCCGACGTCGGTGAAGTGCTGAATAATGTTTTGAAAAAAATTGTGCTGAAAAGTAGTATTCGACAAAGTGTAAAAGGTGTGATCACCGCAGGTATCGTGAAATCTGTGAAGTATAGTGGGCGAAAAGTATGTAAGGCGTTATGGTCGTTCAATCATTGATTACTTGGTCCGTGGAAATAGTTGCGAATTACCATGTTTTGGCAAATTTGTATTCGTATTGATGGTCGACTAGATTGGTGGCTGCTGATAATGGAAGTCGTTAGTCATCACGCGATAGCCTTCAAGCAGGAAGTACACATATTCGATGAACTGTCCGTAGTGAACGATCCTTCTGGAGAAGGGAAATACAGTGCTTATGTAGGGTGCGAGCTCATTAGGCTCTTAAGTGTTATTCCTGAAAATGCAAGAGTAATGAAGTCGACTGATTATCGTATCAGTATCACTAAGATACTGATCAGTTTATGTCTTCTCATTTTTCTTGTATGTGCCCTGAAATCTGGTCAAATGTGATATTAATGATAACAGTTTTTGAAAACTTGTTTGTTATTTTAAATAAATAATAAATGTTTGAAAGTGTACTTTAGTTTCGATTAAATTTTTCTAGAGGAATATTGGATTATAAAAAATCTATATTTTTGTCGTCGCACGAGAACTTTTTTTAATATCTCTCCGTCTGATGTAACTCTCAATTAAGTAAAAATGTAATAGTTAGTGATATAAAATGGAGTCATTCTTTTCCGTGTTGTAGGCGGGGGGTTGGTCATTTCATCTGTCGGTTAGGTGACTATTTCAACAGTCTCTTTTCTAACTTTACTCTCAACCCGAGCCCTGAAATCCGCCCTTTTCGAGAATTACTTCAGAGACATCGGGGAGGCTGTTAGGGCTGTCTTAGCTCTCTTCTCATCTTGCCGAAAAATCGGCCTAGGTCGAAATGTAGCGAGTTGCTGCTCGAACCCGGAACCTACGGATTCCAAGACCAGCGCGCTATCCACTCGGCCGACCAGACCCCTGCTGTTTTCAACAATATCCCAAAGACTATTTCAATATCAGTTTATAGACGTACCTTCCCCAACCCATTTAGGCTATAGAGTCAATTGGTGTAAAATGACACCCCTCCCTCGAACACTAGGCTCGCTATGCTACTGATGTAGATAGACAAACCAGTAGAAATGCAGGTGTTCAGGAAAACATTACAGCACACATCCCCCTTCCATCTCTCATTCAGTCATGTCATCAGGGGAAAACTGAGCTGAAAGCCAAGATCCGTGTCTTGAAACGTATTAACAGAGTTCTCGGGGTTTTTGACAGAGAATGAAGATGAAGAAGTCACTCTGGAAATCTGGTATTTTTGTTAACCCTTTCGAGGAAGAAAATCCGAGATCCAAGGTAAAAAGATCGGTGAATGAGTATTTAACTATACTTTTGAATTCATTACTCTATGCTTTCAAACGAAAACATTTTCAAACACTTTCCCCTCCAACTGTAACTTATACAAAATGCAAACTTTAATGTACATTGAGTTGCCTATGTTCACCGAAGACGGGGCTTAGAATTGATTTTCGTATACGGTACTGAACTTTTAATATTACTCTTGTCTCACATAATGGGTAGAGATTGATCGGCAGATTACCGAAAACATTTTTAATTGCTGGTAAGGTCAGTCTACAGGGATTCACTGATACGTGAAGTTGCCTATCAGATAACGATGACTTCGCGATGAATCTTCCAAAATGTATTACTTTCAACGTTATTTTATAGAAAATTTGAAAACTGTTGTACTTTAGATACCTATAGCCAGAAAAGCACTAATTTAAGGGAGGACTTGGTTGTCCCCCCCCCCTTGTCACTTCGCGGTCCAAAATAGTTGTTTGATGGAAAGTTCATGCGAAGTTGTTCATTTTATCGCATACAGCTGAATTTTGGTGCCATGGGCTACATTATTTGTCTATTAATCAAAATATGGTTCAAACAGTGGACCTTAAACCAGGGATGGTAAGTTTTAGCCAATGATCACTCAAGTTGAAGCTTAAGCTCATTTTTGAGCGGCTTTTAAGCGCTTCAAAAGCCAGTCGTGGCCATCTCTATTCGTCATAAAGGAAGAGCTGAGTCGCTGATTGACTCTTTAAACTTTTTTTTTTATTACTTATCAGTGATTTGGACTTCCCATTGTTCAATGCTCATTGACCATCTCGAGATTTTGAATTTTGAGTTGTAATCAAATAATGAATAAAATAATACACCGTCATCAAGAATGAGGTGATAGGTTAGCTGAAATTCAATTTGTAAATATTGTAGAACAGTAGAATTTCACTGGTGATAAAATAATGTGATTTTTGAATTCTATGAGCTGATGAAATATGCTGAGAACCTGTTAAACTGAAGCCAATGTTTAAGCTCATCGCACATTCGGGCTGGTCGAGGTGGTGGCGCGCTGTCATCGCCAACGTGTAGTATAGTGATCATTGTAAGAATATTCCATCTTTCTTAATTTTCAGATAATATCACAAAAACGAAAGAGTTTTTCAAAAAAATGAAAAGAACCAAATTGATAGCGGTTGAAATTTCCTTTCAGATGAGTCCATCTTCATTTCAATCAGAGCAATTTTCTAAAATGATCACTTTTATAGCAGTTCATCTTTTTCACGCTATTGAAATTGTAGAGCGCGACTCTTTCGCGGTCCCAGTCCGAATTGCGATCCACTTTCCACCTCTGCATCAAACACAGGTTTGTTACCGAACTATTATTGGACCGCGGTTAAGCAAAAAGAACTCCAGCGACATTCGTTGACAAATGAGCTATTAGTATCGTTGGAAAGAGCGTAAAAAGTAGAATTTTTCAGAATTGGGCCCCCGATACAAAAATGTGTACCCACGCTGAAAAAAGCTTATCAGTAAACGCTTATGTCCGTAAACCAGCATTACTCATTGGCTTTGAATATTACGCTTTCTCAAAAAAGCGAAAAAACAGATTTTGTTGCTCAAGTCCTTTTTGCTTAACAGCGTTCATTAATTTTATATTATTTTACGGAAGTTATCAGCATGAGGTAGCTTGTAGCCAGCCATCAGCATGCAGCATACAGCATGCAGCCGCGCAAATATTAGGCGAACATGAGACTTCTCAGCAGGGACGTACCAATGGGAGGGGGGTCCCCCCACCGTAGGAATTTTCCGCTTAGCAGTTGGGAAAATTTGCCATTTCAATCAGACGAAATTGGGAAAATCCAACGAGTCGGTCAAAAGATGTTTTTTTATACGCTTTTACTACTGGATACACTTGTGCGAAAACCGTAACCGCTCCCCTCGTAATGGTCCACCCATAACGGCCTCCAGTAACGCTCCTGTTACTATGACGTCATACTACTGAGTATACTTGAGCGAAAATCGTGTTTATATATTTCCATGGAAATTTACTTCTTCCAGCCTGTGGACACACTCCCCCCGACACAAAGCCAGCGCCCTTTCGAACATTACCTCAGAGAGGTTGGGGTTTTGGCATTTTATGTGCTTTTACTCCTCGGTATACTTAAGCGAAAACCGTAACGCTCCCCCGACACGAATTCAGTGGTTGTCATTTACAGTCTGCAGCCGTGTTGTTCATAGAAATTTTCGTAAAAATTCTTTTTATTGAGTTACGAAAGCGTATAAAATATTACACAACCGTATTTCAGGAGGTAGTAGGGTGACAGGGCCTCAGGCGCAGATCCACGGGGGGAGGGAGGGAAATTCTACCAACATTTCATCCATATCTTGAATATCAGTTTTGACTTTTTGCAGTTTTTGTTTTGAAGGTTTTTAAAGTAAAAACGATGAATTCTCTACCTTAATTCTTTCTCTTGCCTAAACTCGAAGGCTACTATTTGCCCCAGGTATTTGTACTCCTCTACCCTTTCGATTCGTTCCCCCTTAATATACAGCTCTTGTTCGTTATCCTCGACAGAACTGTTGGACATATACATATTTTGTTTTTGACATCGAAAAAGCGTGGGGGAGCTTCTGGATACTGAAGAATATATAGGAACAAAAAAGTACCGCTAAACACAAAAATCAAAACATGGGAGATGTGTACCCTCCCAGTGTTATCCTATGGGGCGCAATCATAGTCCCTAACAAAAACCCAAATAACAGGTATGCAAAAAACACAAAGAGCGATGGAGAGAAGGCTACTGGGGATAAAACTGAAAGATAAGGTCAGAAATAAGGAGATAAGGGAGGTCACTGAATGCCAGGATATAGGGACAAGAGCAAAACTAATCAAATTCAAATACGCGGGACACATAGCAAGATCAGACCCCGGGAAATGGAACTATAAAACGACATACTGGACCCCCTACAACTACACCGGAAAAAGAGGAAAGCCACCTACAAGATGGAGGGACGAAATAGTTGGCAGAGTCGGTACCCCCTGGCACAAACAAACCCACAATAGGGCGGTATGGCGGAAGATCGGAGAGGCTTATGCCCAAGAATGGGCCGATAAGTAATAATATTGGAATTGTGTATATTTAATACTAAATAAAGAGGCTGTTATTATTATTATTATTATTATTATTATTATTATTATTATTGAATTGAATTGAATAATGTTTATTTGACACAATAGCTACAATTTCAAAATGCATGCGAGACCCTTATGCGCCTATGGCGCGAGCAGGGTCTGGAATAATAATAATTATGACGAACACAGTAAATACAATTTTTTGGCTTTGAAATAATGGAGATCTAGACAGAAAATGAATTCAAGCTTGTAACAGGCAGAGATGACCGAAAAAAATAAATATACAGGTAACATTCGGGAGGTACAAAAAATTTAGTGCGTAGCTAAGCTAATAAATTAGTACTGGACGGCTCACATACATAGAAAAAAAAATAAATAAATAAATAAATACGCCGTAATAAAGAACAATAATAATATAGTAAATATAATTTTGGACTATGAGACACATGAAGTCTACACAGAGAATCAAACTATTAGGCTATTAGGCTAAGTTTAAGGACCAAAGATCAGACACCAGCACAGCAACACACAGCACATGCGGACACAGCAGAAAATTGTGCTCAAAAATAGTAGCGCGCAACGAGGCCGCAACAAATAGACAGAAAGGTAGTGAGATAAATAATAAATAAATAAACCGACACATAGATAAACCATACATAGACAAACAGATAACTCACAGACAAGCAAAAGCGCCAACAAAAATATAAAAAATATATAAATAAAATAAAACAACAATAAATATAAATAAATATAAAGAACACAACAAACAAATCACAGACAACCAAGAACGCACACAGACAACTGCAGAGAAATTTAACAAATAGGGACAACAGAAAACTGTAGGTCAGGAATAGTCAGGGACATGGGGACACCCCGTCGGACCACTTCCATGAGCCTCTGGGTAGCCAACACGCATGAATCCGGCTCTGCGCTCGCTGCCGCCGCACCCAACCAACCGGTGCCCAAAGTAAAAGCACTTAAGGGCCCCGCTGGCCAGCACACGACGGCAACTGCGCACGGCGTCGTCGCTGTGTCTACCAGCCTGTTCAATGTGACGCCACCCGCGCCGGCTTTCATCCCCCAGATTATTATTATTATTATTATTATTATTAAAAACGATGAATTTTTTAATAAAAGTGATTAAGAATCAACTATGCAAAAAATTTTCCAAAACTATAAGACACTTTTGGTTGAACAGATTTACCACTAATCAGTCATTATTTGAAACTTGTGTTTGGTTACTTCATATTTTTAAAATAACAAAATATGTCCGTCTTTGTTGTTCATTGTTGAAATGTTAAGTGTCTTCAATAGATTTTCAAAATCCAAGTATTGACTTTTATACAACCTCACGCAGAATAATATTAGTGGGTCTTGACTGTGCGTAAAAATCCCTGTAAATTGATAGGTATAGGTATATTAAGTGTTTGATGAAATTTTTGCTTGACTTGGGAATTTTGAGTTGAGAGTTGGGACTTTCACAGTTTTTGCCCCCCTCCCTCTCCTAGGAAAAACTGTTCGGTACGTCTCTGCTTCTATTCTCCTGGTAGAAGTGCTACTTCAGCACTACATATAAGAGCAAATTCGTAATATTTTCCAGATGTTAATGAAGTTACATATGAACACGTTTGAAGGCACTCTCCATCTAAAATGTATATTATGTTGCATAAGCGAAAGTTCAAAGGAGCATATCAAAAGCATTCTGTTCCGGCCATGCATGTGTATTGCGTGAGAAGATTCGAAGTGACTTCAAAATGGAAATACATACGAGTGTTAAACTACTAACTGGTAGCACCTCAACGTGAGCAATTCCAGAGACTAGAGACTCCTGGTACAGTTATCGGGGCCGCATAAGAGCTTTTACGAAGCCTGGGTCAAATAAATTTTTGAGCCCCGTTATTTTATTTGTAGTTCGCTTCGAAATGAGTGCAAATTCTTGAATTTCTTTTCTGTATTATAAAGGGTCACTGAAGGGCCTCTTTACTAGTGCGGTCCAGGGCGCATTGCGGCTCAATGATCTATATTTATGCTCTCCCTTCGTGCAAGACAATCTCTTCAGTGAATCCGCCAATAATGAACCGTGGGCGGTTGGGCTGTTATGGTTCTTTTGTGAATCAGTCATGGTACGTGTGCGGTTGAACTATGTTGATTTTGCCGAATCATAGACTCAATAAGGAGCGGTTAGCTTCTTCTGCGATACATGTATCGAGTAACAGAGTATAATGATGGTTAGCATACTCTATTATGGGAATTTTTAAAACACTGACTATTTGCGAATGTACCTTCCTCCAGAGACGCTAGTGTCGAGTACCAAAACCGTATACGTGTGTATTACACCAAAAGAACGCGTGCACATGAAAGTGTTTCACGCATCTTTGATATTGATTTTTATGAAAAAATGCAGAGAACGAAAGTTGTAGCTCTTTTCATTTCCTATCAGATGAACTTAATTTTGGATTTCTTGGATAACTCTTTTCATCATCTGTCCCATGTCCTGTTTCGTCCGAATTCTCCAATCAGCAGTGGCGTAACTAGTATCTTCCCAAAAGAGGGGCAAAGTAAGATTTTCAAGGAAGAAAAAGTCGAAAATTGAGGTATTTTTTAAAAATCGCCGATATTAAAGGACTATGTAAAAATATTGGGGGGGGGGGCATGTGCCCCCCACGCTACGCCACTGCCAATCAGTGAGCAGAATTGTTGTTTTCGATAATAGTCACCAGCAGCGACTCTTTTGCGTACATTCGCGAATATGCAACCCCTGCAGTTTCTCCATTACCTGATTATTTTTCACGTCAGTTTGTTTGCATACCTCATTGTTTGCTGGCAAAAGAGAAATTCACTCGGTAACTTTCAGTCAACTCGATGAGGTACAAATTACTGTTTATGGGATAAGTTGGATTGAAACGAAACTGCGCCGACTTACTTCGTGGACTATTAGTTTCTAGAATACACCTTCGATATTGGAACCCGCGATTCTAATATTTTTTTTTATTTTTTATTTATTCTTTTTTCCAATATTAACAATTACGAGCCCTTCCCCCAGGGTTTTACAAAATGTTTATCCCCTAGAGGTGGTTCGGTTTCAACTTAGTATTAGTTTATACAAGTAATTAAATTTAGACTATATAATTAAACTTCAACTTAGCTTACAATGTCATTTGCTCTAGTGGTAAAACTTAGTACTATAGGTAAGATTTAACTTATTTCTTTTTTCTTTCTGAGTATTTCTTCTACCATACTGTTAATTTTGTTATGACTGTTTTTGTCCCTAAAGCATTCCTGATAGTCATTTTCTGTGACATTATGTTTTTTCCTGATTTCTTCATAAATTCTACACGAAACCAACCCCACCCATACATCTTTCCCCTAAAGCAACAGATCCCAAAAACAAACACAAATGATAAAATAAATAAAAATCAAAAAATAAACAAAAAAACTTTAGATCTAAATATCGGAACAATGAACGTCAGAACACTCACGGCACCAGAAAATCTAAAATCTTTGGAAGATGAAATGGGGGAGGCCGGGTTAGACATACTGGGGATATCGGAGGTAAGAAGAAAACAAGAAAAGATTTATCAAGAAAAGATTTATCAAACCAAAAATAAAAACACCTTCTTTCACACCGATAGCCACCAAGGTCAAAGGGGGGGGGGATTCCTAATAAACCCAAAACTCAAAAATAATATCTTAGAAATAAGAGGAAGTCGGATAGGATAGCAATACTAAAACTGGAAATCCAAAAGAAAATATTGATGCTGATCCAGGTCTACGCCACTTGCTCGTCCTCGGAGGAGGAAATAGATGAATTTTACGAACTGTTAGGGCAAACCTACCACGAAATGGAACAAAAAAAGGCAGAAATAATAATTTTGGGAGATTTAAATAGCCAAATAGGTAGAAGTAAAGTGGAAGAAAGACACATACTAGGCAAATATAACTACGGTAAGCGAAATAGCAGGGGGGAGAAACTAATCAAATTCTGCCAAGAATTTGACCTAAAAATTATAAATGGTTTTTTCAAGAAAAAAAGAAGATGGACCTGGATCAGCCCAAACCAAGAATACAGGAATCAAATCGACTTCGTTCTTACACCTAGAAAAAATAAAGATATAATAAACTTTGAGGTAGCAAAAAAATTCAAATTTGTCTCCGATCATAGGCTTATAAGTATCAGGCTAAGGTTGCCTAAATCATACCCTTACACAAAACCCGAAACAAAAAGCTTAGCTATAAACAATATAGAAAGCTTTCGAGAAAACGTAACCACAGCCCTGAAAACATTAGAAAAAATGAAATGGCAAAGCATAGAAGATCAATATTCTGCTCTCTGTAAGGCTATAATAGAAAGCTCAAAAGAAAGCAAAAAAAGATAGTCAAACACAAAACGAAAAAAGCTAAATATGGTCTCAAAAAAGATAAAAAGTATTCAAAGAGAGAAAGAAGAGAGGTGGAAAACAGAACTGATTAACAATGCTTTGGAAAACACAAAAAATATGAAAAAATTAAATCGAAATCTAGCATTAGGCTCCCAACTAACAACATATCTTATAAATAAACAAGGTAATAAAGTGTATGATCGGAGACAAATAAACGAAATAGCCACCGAATTTTACAAAGATCTCTATTCGTCAAAAGAAAAAACAAGACCAGCTAACATGACCAGCCCAATAAACGGCGTAAACGAAAATGAACCACCCTTTCTATTGTCTGAAACAGAATATGTTGTAAAAAATCTGAAAAAAAAAAATAAAACACCAGGTAACGACGGTATCCAAAATGAACACATAATATACGGCGGGGAGGAAATGATAAAAGTACTAACATCGCTCTTCAATAAAATCTTGCTAACGGGTAAAGTACCCAAAAACTGGAAACTAGGGGATGTCATCCTCCTTTTTAAAAAGGGCGATCGCCATCAAATTGGAAATTACAGACCTATCAGTCTATCTCCTATGATCTCCAAAATCTTTACAAAATTAATAGAAATGAGGCTAAGAAACTTTCTGGAACCCTTCCAACCTCCAAATCAAGCCGGATTTAGAAAAAAATACTCAACCCTGGACCATCTTCATACCTTAAACCAAATATTAGAAAAATCACAAGAATATGGCCAAGACATACATATAGCATTTATAGATTACAACAAGGCTTTTGATTCGCTAGAACATCGATATATCCTACAAACGCTTAAATCTCAGGGGACTCCAAAACAATTAATAAATGTAGTTGAAGAAATATACTCAGATTCACAAAGCCGAATTATAACAGATACAATTGGGGAGTACTTCAATATAAACAGAGGAGTAAGGCAGGGCGACCCCCTATCCCCCTCCTATTTATCGCGGCTTTAGAAGAAGTCTTTAAAAAATTAAACTAAGAGGAAAAGGGACTAACGATGAACGGTGCGAAAATTTCAAATTTAAGATTTGCGGACGATATCGCATTAATAACAGAATCAACAGGCGAGCTCGAGGAAATGATAAACGATCTAAACAAATACGGAAGGGAGGCAGGTCTTACAATAAATTTTAATAAATCCAAAATAATATCAACAGTCACCAACCCCTCCCCCCCAAAAATTAAGATTGAAAACAAAGAAATGGAACTCGTATTGGAAATAATATATTTGGGACAAACAATCTCTCTCGAAAATAAAATGGAGAAATAAATAAATAGAAGAGCTACTTTGGCATGGAAAAAATGTTGGTCCCTAAAAAACATTTTTAAAGGAAAATTCAAAAATACATACAAAAGTGAGATATTCAACATGTGTGTAGCTCCAGTCCTAACGTACGGCTCACCCACCTGGGCCCTAAACAAAAAATTGGAAAAAATCATACAAACCACTCAAAATTCAATGATGAGATCCATTCTAAAAATTAAAAGAAAAGACCGCATAAGTATCAAAAATATAACTAAGAAACTACCAGAAATGAAAAATTGTTTACAGACAATTAAAAATTTAAAATGTTCGTGGGCGGGTCATGTAGCGAGAACACCTACAAACAAATGGACGTACAGAGCAACATTTTGGTCCCTATGCCACAAAAGCCGCAAATGTGGCAAACAGAGAACTAGGTGGAGGGATGAAGTCGACAAATTCCTGCAAAACAAACTGTTTCACCGCACTGCCCAAGACAGAAGGGAATGGGAAAGGCTGAGGGGCACCTTCGCCTATTATGGGCCGGGGGTACATTCAGTACAGGCAAAAATTAGACAAATATATTAAAATAATCAAACACTGTAACAAATGTACCACTAAATAAAAAGGTTTCATTCATTCATTCATTCACAATGTCATTTGCTCTATAGTGGTAAAATCTAGTACTATAGGTAAGATTTAACTTATTTCCTTTTTCTTTCTGAGTATTTCTTCTACCATTCTGTTAATTTTGTTATGACTGTTTTTGTCCCTAAAGCATTCCTGATAGTCATTTTCTGTGACATTATGTTTTTTCCTGATTTCTTCATAAATTTTACAGTCCCTAAAAGTATGATCTGGTGTATCTTCTGATTCCATGCACTCTCTGCAGATGCTGGTTTCAGTGATTTTGAATCTTTTCAAATATGTTGCAAAATTTCCATGACCTGTGAGATATTGAATTAGACAGTAATTAGTTTTTAAATCCTTATTTTTTAGTCTTATTGCAATGTCTGGTATTAGCTGCAATGTTCTTCTTCGTACATGCTTTGCCAGGTTCCTGGGTAATTCTAAAAAAAAAAAGCAATTTTCAGGTACCAATGCAATTCTCAACAACTAAACACGTTTTCCAATTTTTTTTTTTTACTGTGTTGTAGAGCAACGTGTCCCTCACTTTTTTCAACAATTAGAAATAATATGCCCCCTCTCCTAATTTCAAAAAATCCTTCAGAATCCTCGAAATCTCCAATGCCGTGACTGTAACTCACTAGTCCTTATTTTATAAAAATCTCCATAATGATGTTAATTAGGCATTATTTCACGGAAAATCAATATAAATATTATTGGAAGGGTTAAAGCAAAGACAGACACCTACAAAATGGACAAAAAGTTTTCTATGTGACCCAGAGGAGAGCTTTTAGTTGTGTAACTGGGTTTTTGTTCCTATGCCGTGGCCATTTTTTAAGTTGCTTCTTCTGGCACACTGTTTACATGTTTCATGCGGCTGCGAAGCTGAATGGCTTCGTTTGAATAGTGATAACATAATCCGCATCTTAGATCTTGGATACTGTACGCCTTATCGATTCTGTAATAATAAATCAGTGAAATTAGTGTTGTGTACAATTTTTGGTATCCGATAGCGTGGCTGTTCGTTCTCCGCCAAAATGATAGGATTTTCACCTGAAACAAGAAGGAGAACCCTTAATTAGTACGTGTGATTAAATTAAGATTGAAAAGTAGCTTTGAAAATACTTTAAGGCTGTAGAAAAATAGACCAATGTCGTGTCTTGCTTTTTGTCTCTTATGCCGTGGCATAAGCTGCTTCCACTGACCACGGCATTGGAAAGTGATAACCACGACATGAGATTTTGAAAGTGAAATGTATGTACTTGTTCATTTAAACCTGCTTAATGTTTGTTTATCAGTGGCCCTTTCCCATAAAGAACGATTGAAGCGAAATAAAATTGCCGAGAGGAAGCGACTGCTAGGTATCAAAAATGATCCAATGTATGCAAACGAGTCTTATCCAAAATTTTATGTTAACTATTAACTAAATAATATTAAGAGAAACATTTAATTTCATGCAAAAGTGTCTCATCTTGCTTAGAGAGTATTTTGATATTTTTACAAGTTTGTTCATTGAGTTTTTGTTTAAATATAATGATTTTGTCTGCTAGTCGTAAATATCAAAGATTTATTTAGTAATTTTAAGTGAGCAATTCCGTGATTTTATGAAAGTGGTCCTAAATTTTTAGTCAGAATAAGTCTAAGGCTATTTCTCTGTGTTAACTTTTTGTTTGATTAATATGAGTACTGTCCTAATCTTATTTCAAATTCAACTTAACAAGATTTTTCAAAATATTGTGACTGTTTCATTACCTGTCCTTTGTATGGGATTCAACTGCAGTCTGGTACCTTACTCCTAAAACATGGTTTTCCACATAATTTTTGCATTGAGATAAGTGGGTAAGTTTTTAACACAATTTAAACCTGGAATGAAACATATAAATTGTAATACCTATAATAAGTATAATTTTTCAACTAGTCCCCACCATTCAATACTTACCTAATAAACGTTGGTCATTGTTCTCCAACAGGTTAAATACAACAGCATAATATATCTTCTCTTCATGTTGAAGGTTTGAAGTTGAATAACATCCGGCCACGGCATAAGAATTTCCAATGCTGTGGCTCATTTTTACTGAGCCACAGCATTGGAGAATAGCCACGGCATGAGAAGTTCTCATGCCGTGGATAGATAATATTTTAAAATGCTCTGCCCCCTCCCCTGGTCAACATGAATTGAGCAGAAGGGTGTTTATGTCTTGTGGAACACACAAACAATAAATTCCACCTTCAAATTCCCCCAAACAGAAACTTTTTGAATGGAAAATTTTACTCTGTGAAAATTGCTTTTTTTTTAGAATTACCCCCCTATGCTTCTTTCGTTTATTTTTCCAATTTTCATTTTTAGTGATTTTTTACTCATTTTTTTCAATTTTCCCTCTGTTTTGATTTTTTTAATTTCATTAATTTTCTCGAGTTGTATATTAATTGGTGGTTGCCCTGATATAGCATAGGTTGAGGTGTATGAGATTGTTTTGTATGCCCCTATGACTCCTATCAAAAATATTCTTTGTACTGATTTTAGTTTTTTAATGTCTGATTTCCTTGGTTTTTTGTAGTATGTTAGTGATCCATATTCAGTTATTGAACGGAATAAAGCGTTATAAAGTATTTCACGTTTTGCAGTATCATATCCCTGTTTGTTGAGTCCGGAAAAAGGTACACTAAAACAACGAAATCAATCATCATTTTGTTAGGCAAATGTTTCACCATCGAGAGGCCTACCCGTAGACTCCTTCACTCTGCTATTCGTATATCTTCCTTATATCACAACTAGAATAGAGAAAGACGTAGGTAGCTGGGCTCTAATATTTTTTTCTACGACTACGCCTCGAGAATCACCGAACCCTAAAATAAGTATAATCGTGGACGAGTAGGTTTATATTATTAATATGACGGCTAACATAAGATCGCCGAACAGATATTCATATCGTATCATCACTGCGCCATCAAAACTCATCATCTGCCACTCACGCCGAATTAAAAAAGATCTTCATCGCTCTTGTAAACGACTCGCTATATTTCCTCTATTGTCGGGAGAGATTTTTTCTCGACCGAGAAAAAATATTATTTTATTCGAAATGCCAGTTTATTTGTTTGTTTGATTTTTCTGACGGCCTTTTTTGTTCGAGATGTTCCGCATTTTTTGTGCGCTCGTGTCCGTTTTTGATAAACCCGTAGAAAAGGGATGCGGAGTGGGACTCGGCTCTTGGAATGAGCGCGCGGTTGTAAGTCCGTCGAGTGTGTATAATATGTTGTACGGCAAACATGGCTTTAAATCGAGAACGCTGGAGTACACGATAATAATATTTATATCCGCGTCGAATGCCTTATACGAGACTTTCGGAATCAGTCTTACACGTCAGCAGGGCCGGAATGGCCCACCGGGTAACCGGGCGAATTCCCAGCGGCCTGGCATATAGACCGACGATCCAAGGCTTCCCTGATACGCAAAATCCCACCAGTTACCCGAGTAACTAAAGGGAAACAAGAGTAATCTGAAGGTAAACGAGGGTAACAAATGGGTAACTTTTCCGCCGCGGGTAACTAGAGGATAACTAATGGCGTGGTATCCCGCCAGTTACCCGAGTAACTAAAAGGGAACAAGGGTAACCTGAGGGTAACCCGAGGGTAACAAATGGGTAACTTTTCTGCGGGTAACCGGGTGACTAGAGGATAACTGATTGCGCATCGAGTATATTTTAGAATTTTTAAAATTCTTCAAGACATGTGTAAGACTTTGCATGGCGGATTCCAGGGCTCGGGTTGAGGGCAAATTAGGAAAAGAAGATATCACGGACTCGGTCAACACTATCCAAAGCCTCGAGATTTTCTGAATATTCTTCAGATTCTTTGATATTTTCTGTGCTTTTTTTAGAACCGCTGAGATATTTTCTCATAACTACTTTACCTGTTTCAGACTCTCAAATTCGTTTAAACCCTTTCGACATACTCCTTAGGACCGGCAACTTTTCATAATCCCATGTGTAGCGAAAAAAACAGAATGGTGTAAATACGGGGGGACACCCCCCCCCCAGCGCCCTTAAAAGTAAAATTTTTAGTTTTTGCTGCGTTTAAAGAGCGTAAAATAGACCTTATTTTGTAATAGATGATAGATATCTTATAACTTATGGCTGTTTCTTTTTTTGTTCATGTAATGAAAATTCAACATGGTGAAAATATACCTACATTTTATTCTATGATTTCCACCCCACCCACCAAAGGATGAGTAGTACGCTACTGAAAAGACAACACTGACTTTACACAATAACGTTTTATTATCGTATCATTAGGCCGTATGCATAAAAATTAAGTTTTAACGTCGAAGCAAAAGCGCGGAGTGAGAGCCTTCGCTCCGAAGAGAAAAAAGAAGTTTAAAGTTTTGCTTCAATCCGTTTGCGTAAGCTTTCTCTTTCATTTCAAAGCGAACGCTCTACAAAATAAAACGAGAGTGCTTCAAAGATAACAACTTTTGTTCAAGTTGTTACCAGCCGATGTACATGTGTCCAAGGTACTTCTTCTAAATCGAAAATCATTTGAAGGAGCGAAAACAAAGATGGTGGTAGTGTACAAGTGGAAAACGCACCAACCGTACAAAACGATGAAATAATTTTCGGGGAAAATCTCCGTTGATTTCCAAACAATTTCATCAGAAATCTTCGAAAAGCTTCCTTTGATTTCCGAAAATAATTTCCGAAGAATTTTCTAGAAAATATTAGGGAAAAATATCCGATCATTTTCGAAGAATTTCATCGGGCATCACTAAGGAAAATTTCCGATGATTTCAGGAGATTTTTTCGGAATTCGTTTCCGGAGAATTTCATCGGAAATCTTTAGGAAAAATTTCTAATGTTTTCGAATGAATTTCTTCAAAATTCTTCGAGAAAATTTTCCGATAATTTATGAAGAATTTCATCGGAAATATTTGGGGAAAAACTCCGATGGTTTTTGGAAGAATTTTATCGAAAATCTTCAGGAAGAATCTCCGAAGATTTCCAGCGAATAATTTCATTGGACATCTTTGAGAAGAATATCCGATGATTTTTAGGGTAAGGTTGCCTATTATGGACCCGTTCCTAATATGGACCCCCGGTTTATCTCGAAAGCTATTAGCGCTACCAAGCGGCAAAAAATATATGTTGTACCTCTCTAGTCACAGATCAATATCATACAAAAAGTCGCTCCTCGGAAGCCGAAAAAAAAATTACAGCCAAAAAACGAAAATTGATAAGGCAACTTGTTTTTTCATCTCAGTTTTTTCATTTATCATTTTCGAAAAATTCGTAATCGAATCTTTTCCTTTCCTGTAAAGTTGAGTACGTTACAAGTACTTTCAGAGGATTACTTCATTTTCCAAGTTGAAGCTTCCGTATTCAAGGTAAGTTCGTTTGAAAATTTCGCGATATGGGACTTCAATATGGACCCCTTACACTCATGAGTTTTTTCAAGTTTTTAAATGACTTATTTTCAACTTTTGGACAATTTTTGGTTAAGAAAGACGTTAGAGGTGAGAAGTGGATCATGTGCCGGAAGTGCTATTTGTGGGCTCACGACGCATGTGACACTGCTATTGAAGAATTCGAAAGTAAAACGAAGTATGTATATTTGTTCGGCTCGCTTGAATTTGTAATCCTCAAAGCTCAAACTATACTTTTTTTTCTTATTTCTATGATTTTTACGTTTATATATATTGTATTGCTCAATATATACATTCATTTCGCATTTTTCTACATTGAAAAGAAATTCATTTCAGGGGCCCATAATGGGAGCCCAAAATTTGATTTTTCAAAAATGTACTTTTTGGGGGAAAAATCGCCAAAAATCGGGTGATTGCATTTTTCAAATTCTACTTAAGGGGGTTATAGCCAAATATCTTAGGTACAATTTAAGCCTATTTCCACCCGCCTAAGTGTCACTGGGGCCTTTCCAGAGTCCAAAAACAAGATGGGGTCCATATTCGGCAACCTTACCCTAAGGGAAGTTTTTGGGAGGAAAATTCCGATAACTTCCGAGGAATTGAAACTATTTTCCACTCATGCGATGGAATCAGAGATTTTTATCGAAAATAATTTGAGAAATATCTGTGATAATTTCAAAAAATTTCATTGGAAATTTTCGAAAATAATCTCCACTAATTTTTGTAGAATTTCATCGGAAATCTTCAGAAAACATTTCCAACGATTTCCGAAAAATTTTCCAAAAATCTTCTGGGAAATCTCTGATTCCACCGCATGAGTGAAAATAGTCTCAATTCTTCAGGAATCGGAATTTTTCCCAAAAAATTCCCGATGAAATTCCTCAAAAATCATCGGAGATTCTTTTCGAAGATTTTTGATAAAATTCTTCAAAAACTGTCGGAGTCTTTCCTCCGAATATTTACTATAAAATTCTATAAAAGTAATCAGAAAATTTTCTCGATGAATTTTGATGAAATTTCTTGGAAAACATTGACAATTTTTTCTAAAGACTTCCGATAAGATTCTTCGTTAATTACCGATGAAATTCCTGAAAAATCATCGAAGATTCTCCTTGATTTCCAATGAAATAATTCTTTGGAAACCATCGGAGATTTTTCCTGAAGATTTTCGATAAAATTCTTCAAAAACCAACGGAGTTTTTCCCCGAATGTTTCCTATTCAAAAATTATCGGAAATTTTCTCGAAGAATTTTAATAACATTTTTTGGAAAACATTGGAAATTCTTTCTAAAGATTTTCAACCGGATTCTTCGGAAATTTTCTGAATTTTTTTCTAAAAATTTCGGATGAAATTCGTTTAAAATCATCAGACATTCTTCTCGAAGATTTCCAATGAAATTATTCTTTGAAAGTCATCAGGGATTTTTTCCCGATGATTTCCGATAAGATTCTTCAAAAACCATCGGACACTTTTCCAAAATATTTTTGATAAAATTATTTTAAAATTTTCGGAAGATTCTTGGAGAAATTTTTCGGAGAACATCGGAAATTTTCTCTAAAGATTTCCGATGAAATTTTCCGGAAATTATCAGAGAATTTCCCAAAACATTTCTGATGAAATTCTTCGGAAATCATCGATAATGTATCCCAAAAATTTCCGATGAAAATCTATAAAAATCATTGAACCTTTCTTCTGAAGAAACGCTTCAAAAATCATCAGAGATACTTCTCGATGATTTTCAATAAAATCCTTTGGTATCGTTGGAAATTTTCCTTAAAATTTTCTTGAAATCATCGGAGATTTCTCTCAGTGATGTCCGATGAAATTCTTCTAAAATGATCGGAAATCTTTCCTGAACATTTTCGATAAAATTTCTCGGAAATTATCTTCGGAATTCAAAGGAATCTTCTCGAAGATGAATGATAACTGCACGTGTTTTTCGAAAAGAAGTCTACTCGGGACTAGATGCAATTATCTTGCGAGCGAATGCTTCACTTTTGAAGTTAACACGCCTCTTTATGACTACAACTGGAAGAGAAATAAAATCTTTTTCCCGAAGCAAGCTCTCTCACTCCTGAGCATAAACTTCCTCTTCACTTTTTTTATGCATATACACTCTGCAGCTTGCACTTCACTTTCGCAAAGTGAAAGCTGAAGCTTCTCTTTATGCATACCTCCAATTGTACCAATAACTTCCTCGGTGTTGCCATGTGTAGCATTTGCTACATACATATGCTATACAAGAGTTGCCGGCCTTGGATGGGTTTAGTACTCTTTGAGACCCGTTTAAGCTTCTTAAATCTTGTTTAAGATTTTTCAAACTTAAGAACATGTTTTTATCCTTTCTAACTCTTCGAAATTCAAGACTACTTCTTGCTTTTTTGGAAGTCTATTTTCGACGACTAATTAAGACTTTTTTAATACCAATTCAAGATCCTTTGAAAATTCAGTTAAAACTCTTCAAAATTCATTAAGATTTTTCCAATCCTACTTTAAATTTTTCAACATTTCTTTAGAACTCACACAAACATGGCACGCTTTGTGGGGACTTTCGAAACTCTTCTAGCCTAGTTAAATTTTTAAGACACCAAGGTTTTTCTAGCTTGTTTGTTTTAGTATGTCTAGTCGAGTTTTAAATAGTCTCTATTTTTAAAGACTTCGAGATTTTTACTAGATCTGGTACGTTCTTGTTTGGAAATCTAAGATCGGTGGAACGTTCCAACCACCCTTTCAGGGATGGAAAATTTTTCCATTAAAAAAAACAACTAAACATTACCAAATTTATAGATTCTACTTCGTTACCTTCATTCGACTTCGCGGTCAAAAATGAAGATAAGGTATACATTCTATTAGACACCTTGTTTTTATATGTATTTATGTACCTATATACGTCTCCTTCATCAGCCAGGTGGGACTGTGGAGTCAGCAGGTACGTACCAATATGGGGGGGGGGGGGTAGGATAGTGGAAAACTTACCCCCTCACCCGTTACGAATTTTTTACTCATATGTTGAGGAAAATTACCATTTCAGTCCGGCGGAGTTTTACTGATAAAATATCTTTATTCTCTCAGAGACAATGTCGACATTTACTTTCCTAAGCTCGATCCTTACATATCGCGTACGCTAATGTAAAACGAATAAATGCTGATAATGATATTTACATTATAAAAGAGTTGTAATATTGTACCTAGATAATTGACAACCGTATTTGAATTCGAATCCCCTAGGTTGATGGATGTTTTCGGAAAAGATGTCGGTCCGTCGGCAGGATGAACGAATAAATAATGTTCCTTTTCCACTTCTTAAGAAGACGTATTAAGCAGCTATTTGTACTAGCGTGTCAGTATTCGCTATTTCGATTTACATAAAAATGAATCCGGGAATTTGCTGGAGGCTGATTCTCGAGGTTCTGGAACTGTATACGCGGATTATATTCTAAGAAAGTTCAACGCTGTTGTGCCGTTGGGACAGTATACGATTTCGCTGTGCACGTGTAAAACATCTCGATTTTCCTTACAAATACCCACTACACCCATTTACTGATCACTATTACTCAAATTTATTGCTCCAGGGTGCAGGTTTACCGTGAATTAACGGCTACCTGTCATTTGGCTGTCATTTTTTCATTCCCTTTGGATCGGTTCGGAATAAGGCTCAAACATATTCTTACTTACACGAGTGGGTTTTGAACTGAAATTCACGGTGTTCGTTTCTATTGGTGGTAATAATGAGCACTCGAGTGTCTTAGTACTTTGGCATACGAGTGACCTGTAGCACCATCATAGGAAGGTCTTAGTCTTGAGAGGAGTTTTAGTCGCTAAAGCACATATCTCATCACCTTGCTGTAATAAATGCGCTAAAATATAGTATGAAATGCTCTTTTTGACAGCGCGGTGGGATTCTGACCCACACCCCATTCCTACGTTGATGACGAGTATTTTCATCGCTGGAAATGAAACTGTGTGGCAGTTTTCCCCGAATATTTCCCATAAAATTCTTTAATAATTATCAGAAAATTTTCCCGATGAATTTCTATGAAATTCCTTGGAAAACACTGACAATTTTTTCGAAAGACTTAAATGAGATTCTTCGTTATTTACGGACATTTTTTTCCAAAAATTTCCAATGAAATTCCTGAAAAATCATCGGAGATTCTTCTTGATTTCCAATGAAATAATTCTTTGGAAATCATCGGAGATTTTTCCTGAAGATTTTCGATAAAATTCTTCAAAAACCACCGGAGTTTTTCTCCTAATGTTTCCTATTCAAAAATTATCGGAAATTTTCTCAAAGAATTTTAATAAAATTTTATGGAAAATATTGGAAATTCTTTCTAATGATTTCCAACGGGTTTCTTCGGAAATTTTCTGAATTTTTTTCTAAAACTTTCCGATGAAATTCGTTTAAAATCATTGGATATTCTTCTCGAAGATTTCCAATGAAATTATTCTTTGAAAATCATCGGGGATTTTTCCTGATTTCCGATTAAATTCTTTAAAAATTTTCGGAAGATTTTTGGAGAAAGTCTTCGGAAAACATTGGAAATTTTCTCTGAAGATTTCCAATGAAATTCTCCGGCAATTATCAGAGATTGTTCACAAATATTTCTAATAAAATTCCTTGGAAATCATCGGAGAATTTCCCCGAACATTTTCTGATGAAATTCTTCAGAAATCAGCGGTAATTATCCCAAAAATTTCCGATGAAAATCACTGGAAATCATCGAACCTTTCTTCTGAAGAAACGCTTCAAAAATCATCGGAGATATTTCTCGATGATTTTCAATAAAATCCTTCGGTATCGTTGGAAATTTTCCTTAAAATTTTCTTGAAATCATCGGAGATTTCTCTCAGTGATGTCCGATGAAATTATTCGGAAATGATCGGAAATTTTTCCTTAACATTTTCGATAAAGTTCCTCGGAAATTATCTTCGGAAATCAAAGGAATCTTCTCGAAGATAAATGATAACTGCACATGTTTTTCGAAAAGAAGTCTACTCAGGACTAGATGCATTATCTCGCGAGCGAAAGCGTCACTTTTGAAGTCAACACTCCTCCTTATGACTACGACTGGAAGGGAAAGCTTTTTCCCGAGGCAAAATCTCTCACTCCTGAGCACAAACTTCCCTTTCACTTTTTTTATGCATGCACTCTGCAGCTTGCACTTCACTTTTGCGAAGTGAAAGCTGAAACTTCTCTTTATGCATACCTCCAATTGTACCAATAATTTTCCCAGTGTTGCCATGTGTAGCATTTGCTACACACGCTGTCGAAAATTCATAATTTTCGACTGGACATAGTCGAAATTTATGATCATAATAATAATTTATTTAATACAACTCTAATATGATTCAACTGTATTATTACGTCATTCGTTTTGTGTGTTCTACAAGTCTTGTGTCACTATCTGGAGGTGGTGCACTCGGTAAATTGAATTCTACAGGAATTTTACATTTCTTCTCTCGGTGTCTACTACATGCCTTGTGTTACTATCCGTGCGGTGGTGGTGCACTTGGTAAAAACCTACAAGTTCTACAGTAATTCAACGATTCTCACTCACTTAGAATTTCTATCAGAGCAGTTGGTAGTCGCATTAAAGTGCCTCGATGGTACCCGTCTCCACCCCCTTGGACTTGAGGATGTTAGCTTCTACTGGCATGTCAATCCAAGTGTCCAGGGTGGTCGTATTATTTGTACCCCGGTGGTACTCGTTTCTCACTTGGAATGAATTGTGTTAGCCGGTGCTCTCACGTTGATCCGAGGCGTTATAAAATTGTCTTGACATCTTAGGACTGACGGTATCTTGTTTCTACTTGTGCCGTTAGGTAAACCCACAGAATAAGTCGCCCGAAGAAGAAGATACCCGAAGATTGGATTAATTATTTATAGTTATTTCTGTGGTATGTGTGTCAGTTATGCTCGTGCCTACATTTCTCTCTGCACCATGCAGGTGGGAATTCAACTTTATAAACTACAAGTTTCCACTGCAAGTTCAACTTTAATAATTAATCTCATCGTGATTAGTTTCAACTAATAATTAATCTCCCCCTTGAGACTTGGTAATTATGAAATAATATTGGTTACGATCGTCACTCTGCTTCTACGAATTATTTCACACACGCTATACAGAAGTTGCCGGCCCTGGTGCCAGGAATGCGTAGTACTCCATGTATCTCAAATCTCAATGGAGAGAGGTTTTCAAAAATGACATTGTAAGAATCCCAAATTGTGCACTACGAAATTTGGTATATTTGGAGAATTACTCACGTATGGAAAAATATCTCAGCAATTCTAAAACTTATGCATGGAAAATATCAAAAAATTTGAAAAATCTTCAGAAAATCTCGAAGATAAGAGACCGAGTCCGTAAGATCTACAAAGAATCTGAAATATGTCTTGAAGAATTTTTAAAATTCTAATATGGCGGGTGCGGCACAAGTCAGTTTCCGTTGTCGAGTACAACAAAAGCTTTGAAGAAGTATTAAGTCATTTTTCCCCTTATAGGGACTCAATGCCGTAGTGATCTGCTGTACCGAGGAAACTTGAAAATGTTCAATCAATTCTCGGATCAGCAAGCTGTATTTTCCTCCCGGCCACTGATGCGAAATTCGAAAGGGTAGTTTCCAGGGTCGGGGGTGTGGTGTCTCAAGGGCCACTTTAGCATGCGTGCATCGCCATACGTCTCACCAGACATCAGGTTGTATTTGTGTCACGCCACCGGGAATTTTCCTGTCCCTGGGTCGCAGAGTTTGTGTTTTTTTAGTTTTCTCTGCTCGGACGATGACGTAGGAAGGTTCTCGGTGACATTACGCATCCTTACCCTAACGCTAAAATAATTATTTATTCAGACTCGGGTATAATGAAGAGGAAGCAAATGAAATATGTATATGTTTTTAGGTATTTTCTTCTGTATCCAGTCTACGTTACCGGTCTGTTGCCAGAGCTGCAAAATGAGTAGAGTGGGTGCCCGCGTTCCTAGGCCTAGGTATGATCTTTTCAAATAGTTCGTACAAACGGATCAAGAATGTGTACTTTGCAAATCTGAAAAGACTGTCGCAGTTCTATAGGCTTACTGCGTACATAGTCAAGAACTGGGCTGGAATTTGGTAACCGTATTATGCGACGAAAAACATACAGCCGAGGATGGTCGATGAGCGGCAGAGGCGGTAATAAATAAACTTGCTCGCGTTAACGTTTCGCCCTCGCGGTATATTTAATTTGTAAAAACTCGATTTACTGGCGGAATAAACGTGCAGCCGACAAAGAGTTCTTATAAAAGTTATTAAATAGGATAATGAACAGACGAACGATTTCGAATTTCGGGCTACGGCGGCGGCGCTGCGGCCATGCGGCGAGGCAAAGATGCATGCTCTGGCTGGCTCTGCTCCGTCGATCGAGCATCGGGGGGGAATCCTTTCGCGATTTTTTCCAAATCGCTCATAAATGCCACATTTGGTCAAGGGATCGAAACCGCGCGGCGCGCTCCTTAATACCCCGCTGCGGCGTTTAACACACATCATTCGCCCTCAAAATATTTACCGAGTTGCTTATATTCATCCGGCATTCGGCTTTTTGTCCGCCTTCGTTCGGGGTAAATATTTATCAAACTTATACCAACCGAACGGAAATTATAGATTCTATTGTACGAAAAACCTTTCCGCCGCTCCGCGCTATATCCACTTCTAATCTGCGCCGTTTACGTTCACCAAAACGAGTAAAATAGTTTTATAGTTTCTTCCGCGAGAAAAAGATTTTCCGATCGAGAGGGGTAAATTATTATTGTTAATCGACATCGGTTCGCTGATTTTCACGCAGTTCGCGAATCGAACCATAATTCATGAGCACAAGCTTTGAGGCCAATACTACAATGGCAGCACTCATCCGAGTATAATACGTGTACTGTGTGCCTCGTATTCTTACATGTATTTTCTAGGTAACTGGTGGAACTGGGTGCGGGTGGCAAGTCTGTAGCTAGCGTTTTTTTAGGTGGGGGTGCTAAAAAGGAAGTCCTCAGTTTTCCAACTTTGCCGACTAGCTTACTTTCCACTCAAGATTAGCGGTATGACACCGTCTTCCCAACCTCCCTGGTGGTTGGAGTCGTATTAGAAACACTTCAGCGTTTTCGTTTTTCATCCCTCTTTGTAAAACATGACCAGGAAGTTTTGGCCCCCGACCACTTGGTGGATCAACCCCCTTCCCACACACGCATCGCTCGTATCGGCTACTTCTTCAGTACTTGGATTTCTGCGTGTTTGTCTTCGAATTTGGAGAGTGACACGGTGGAGCCCACCTGTAACGTCCCTTCCCATTTTCCAGTTTCACTCTTGATTTCCCAATAATTCTCGCGCTTGCGATGTCTCGCATGCCCGTGTCGCACCTCATTTTCGGGTAGCCATTTCCCTAATTTAAATTACTCTACTCGTATCACCTTAACAGTAGTAATGATTGAGATCTACAAAATGAGTTATGTACAAATTTGACCAATAGGCAATATCCCTGAAGCAAAAATACTTGATACGTACTACCTCTTTCGAATCGACTTCATTGCTCGGAATCAATGCCTAAGGTAATGTCTAGAGCTAGGAATTTTCGGCAATAACGAAAAGTAAGCTTACAATATTAGAAGGGAGCCAAAATTTTAATGAAAGACGGATGTTCACAAGTTATACGACAAAAATCTTTTATTGAATATCACCACTAAACATAGACGTAGCTACTGGGGGTCTAGGGGGCTATAGCCCTCCAGATATCAAATTAGCCCCCCCCCCCCGATAAAATCCGTGTTTATGTAGAAAAAACTTAATTTAATAACTGTAAATGTAAGATAATGTATAGATATGGAAGAATAGCTTCGTTTGTTTTATCCAGAAAGTGTCCATTTTTTTACTAGTTTAGCACCTGAAGCTTCGTTTTGACAATTTTACACCAAAAGTAGACCGGAAGTAGATTACAGTAGGTGGCCTAAACAGAAATTAATGCAAAGAACCGCGAAAACCTAATGGCAGTTTCTATAAAAAGGGGTAACTTTGTCGATTCGACGAATTTTGAGTTACCAGTCAGTACGTAATAGAGGAATGAATGCCCATTCCAATGAGCTATGGGCGAGATCTGTAGCGTTTTTCGTTGCGGAGATACAAGCGGTCAAAGATGAGGGTAAGGAGAAGACGCAAAAACACGTTTTCGGGAAAAACGCGTTTAAAGTTAGACACACCTTTTTCTCCCACTCCTTCAAGCGGCCGTAACTCGCCGCGGAATCACGTTACCAGCCTCGACGAGGGCTTGTTGGAAAGGTAATTTTTCGCTCTTCTACGTGGTAACAGTTCAGAACATCGGATTTATTCGTGAGTTCCGAAAAACCGCGAAGAAGCGAATGGAGACATTCGCATTTTTTTCTGTCTCTTTCATAATTCTCTTTCTCTCTCTCCCTCTTCTCTCTCATGCGTGTAAATTTTGTCTCTTCCTTATTGCAATGTTTTTTCTACAGAAATCAACCAAAATCTCAAAATTGATTTTTTTGACTAAAAAATTTTATTGTTATTTTTTCGCGTTTTCTGAGACTTTGATCGATTGACAAAGTTACCCCTTTGCATAGAAACTCTGCCACATATACCGAATTTACACAAACTTGCACTTCAACTTCAAAACGAATGTGAACGAACTTTTCCAAAAAAGAGTCAACTTTGTAGAGTTATTGCAATAAAATACGTGAAGTTACAAACATGTGAGAAGTATAATTTGAAAGTTTATTCTTTCCTCTACTCCATATAGGTATATTCAACATCTGATCAGTCCAACTTTGAAAATCTGCCAAAAAAACAAAATAGTGATGCTGGACTTAAAAACTGAGATATCTGGATACATATGAAAAGGTTCCTAAATTTTTCAAGCAGTGATAATTCATAATTTATTCAAAAACGAGTATTTATGGTTATGGAATTATAAGTCTTATTAAATACTGTAATAACTGTCCCTCAGGAATGGACCTCATGTTGGAATAGTTTAGGGTCCTACATATTTTTAGTGCTTGAGAACTACTGAAAGGACTGAAACTGGCCCACGCTGTTTAAAACACATGTTTTTAGGATGTACAAGCTATCCTCGTAGCACAAGTCTGTTTGAGGTCAAGATACCAATGTGACCTTAAATTAAGTGAACATAAAGACCTTTTTGAAGGAAAGAAGTAATATTGATCGATGAATAAATATTATTAATTTGAAATGTTGCCTGAATTCTCCAGAATATGATTTCAGGCATCCGAAATTTAAGATATTTATTTTGAATTTTTGGCAGATTTTTTAAGTTGTAGTGATAACATGCTAAAATTATTAACTTTAGTATATATTCTGTCATTCTCTTCTAGTGACGCTATAAACGATAAATTTTAATAAAGCTTACCTGCATTGAATAGAGGAAGGTATAGAGTTTCAAATCAAACTTACCAGACATTTGGAATCTCGCATATTTATTTCAATGCAGTATCTCCGAATCTGGCGATCTTGGGATCGCGCATAGCGCTTCTAGCCAGGGATGGTAAGCTAGCCGTTAGCTTTTAGCTGTTAGCCGAGCAATTTTGGAGTATATTTAGCTAGCTGTTAGCTAGCCAATCAGCGAAATATAAACAAAAAATAGCCGTTAGCCGATAAAAACTGAACTTCTATCGGCTAATTGAAACATTATTCTCCTAACCCCAGCCAAACACTCAATTATAAAGTCAAAAAAGTTGGAAACAAATTTCATTAGCCGTTAGCGAGTTATTAGGTAACCGTTGAAAGATTATTAGCCGTTAGCTATTAGCTGAAGCCATTCAGAAAAATTCGTTAGCTTTAGCCGTTAGCCTTAGCTGTTTGGAATGCGGCTTATCGTCTCTACTTCTGGCGTTCTGGAGAGAAAGCATCACTAGTGGGTAGTGAATAAAATCTAGAAACTTTCTATGCTGTCTGCTTCATATCATTGTTTTCGTGATAACGAATCCTCACAGGATGCTCGTTCTTCGTTCTCGCAATTTCGCATTTACTTTGGTCTCAGTCATTAATGTAATTTCGCAGAACACTGCAAAATTCAGAAATGAGTATAGGCAAAGCGTCATCTAGAATCAAATCTGTGATCTCGACTTCGGAGGAGAGAAGGTCGGATACATATTTTGACGTACTTTGGGCAAAAATTTATACTTTCGCAAGTGAATTAAATATTTCGCTACAGCCAGCAAGAGCCTCAAAAAAAAAAAAAAAAAAAAAGTGTTTCAAATTTATTACATGCAGATCTGGTAATTGAAACAACTTTAGGGACCAAGGACGAAATAGAAACTTCCACAGAAACAGATCTGGTTAAAATAAAGGAACACTGGAGAGCTCATGTGTTCTATAACATTATGGATAAAGTTATTGCTAGCTTAAAAAGAAGATTTTCAACAGAAAGCATGAAAATGGCCACAGCAATTGATAATTTCCTTTCACTGAATTATGAAAACTCCAAAGTGTCCATAGATTTTTATGGTCCGCTTGTGAATATAAATGACACAGCTTTAAAATCAGAAATGGCTGTTTGTAAGAATTTACACTCGACTCACTGCCAGAAAGAAACTATTAAAATAATTGAACTTGTTCAGTTGTTGAAAGAAAATTTGAAGACTTTTCCCAGTTTGATAAAATTATTCTGTATTGCCACGACTATTCCCGTTAGCTCAGCTACATGCGAGCGAAACATTTCAGCATTGCGGAGGATTCAAACTTGGCTCCATACAGCAATGATACAAATCAGATTCACCGACCTTTCAATTTTGCATATCGAAAATGAATTTGTTCAAAATAATGTTGAGACTCGCGATATTTTAGACAATTTTGTAGATATCGGAAAACAAAGACTTTCACTGAAATTGTGATTTTTTAAACTAAAACTTTTATGTTGGGTTAGTTTACTCTTACTGAAATATATTTTTGAATATTACATACGTAGTTTAATATTTTTGAGGTGCACGTATCAGTGGCGTATTTACTCTTAAAAACTTGTGGGGAGGGGGATCCCCACTATGATAACAGTCTGAAAAAAGAAGAAAAAAAAAGGTTGAAATATGTACTTCAGAAATTCATCCCCCCCCCCAAAAAAAAATAAATAAATAAATAAATAAATAAAATTGAGACCTAGCTAAGCTTATGCCACTAAATGTTTCTCTATGTTATCCTGAGTGAAACTACTCCGTTTATCAGATAGAAGATACTTTTATAATTTGAAAATGATCGTTCAATGTCGGCGGAAACAAGATGGCGCGTATGCGTATGCATCTATAATGGCTAGGGACATAAACTCCTCACATGCCAATGTAGTACCATGAACCAGTCAATTATTTAAATTTTTTAAGGTTTCGAGACCTGTATTTTTCGTAAAACCTTGTTCAGCCTTCGTCTACAGGCTATGTCCACGAGCAGCGGCGGATCTAAAAATTTTCCAAGAAGGGGGTTTAGAAAATAAAACTTTTTCCACCTCCGCCCTCTAAAAAACCGAGATGGATGTAATTTTAAATAATTTCGAAAGACAAGTTCATAATGTGATTAAATCGTTTCAAAATGAACATTGTAGACTGTAGAATGCTGCAGATACTCAAAAACAGGAGAAAAACTCAAAATTCGCAATGTTTTTTTATTCTTCTTCGACCCAAAGAGGGTGTCCGACACCCCCCCCCCCATGGATCCACCACTGTCCACGAGCACTCGGGATTTGATAAGATTTCGATGAAACATCGTGGATAGTCAGCAGTTGCTCGTGTAGGGAAAGACCTCTCGTTTCCAGTTTTCGAATTGGGTTGGGTATTAAATGAAAGGACAAGTAGGTTGAGATGGACGTGAGATGGTGAGAGCTGAGGCTAAATTTCTCTTGGTGCAATCAGTGATTTTAGGGTTGATGTCTGTTTGCAGTCGTCGGGTAACTTGCTAAGGAATTCGGCAAAGTTGGAGAAATGTCCGGCGTAGAAGAGTGCAGCTGTTATCCATTCTCCCCATCTTGTAACGCAGACATCGGGTGGCAAAGAACACAGCATCTCCTCTTTATAGAGTGCTACATGCGCAGGACATTTAACGAAAATCTTTCGAGTGCAACTAATAAGGCGATTTTGGCGTATTTTTGCAATGAACTCCCAGTCAAGCCTGACTTCCGTACACCAAATTGAGGAGCGATTTTCCAAAACGGCCTCAGTCCAGTTTTATATTTTTTTCACGGGGAAGAAAAAACTTTGTGTATCCCTATATTACGCCTACATGTCACGGTTGATAGTCGGGTTGCCTAGTAGAACACTTACAGGAACTTATCTCGTTGAGATATTGAATGTACCCTGTACAGGAGACACGCATGACAGTCGCGAAGTGGGGATCTCCTGGATAGATGCCGTTTTGGAACAACATTCTTGAATTACGAGTATTAGTTTTGGTTTGGCACAAAATTAGACATACTGTGTCTTCCAGTAGATTCTTGTTCATAAAATTCTTAAGATAATGTCGACTCTTCTATTGTGATAAAAATATGTGAACAGAGCCTGTTTTGGAACAACTTTTTACTTCTCTTCGCGAGTCTATTTTGGCTTCTTACATGCGTTAAATTCGCGATATCGTGATTTTGTTCGGGCCAGAATATGTATTACTAGATTCCTCACCAGATGGCGCTATAAAATGATTCTTAAAGAAAATGGACAGAGGCCGTTTTGGAATATTGCTCCTCAATTCATTGTTGTGCGCAGATCATCGTTTTCGGCGGTATTCGGCATTTAACTCTAATTTCGGCATTATTCGGCAAAATAAAATTTTTCCTCTGGCCTTGTACTACCCTGATTCGTGTTCATCTTTAATTACATCCCATCTACCCTTAAGCAAACTCATTCGGCAAATGCCAGCAAATTGTTCATTTAATGAAAATTAAACATGGTGAAAATATATACCTACTTTTTGTTCTATGATTTCAACCCCCCCTTCCCCCGAAGGAATGAGCAGATACGCTACTGGGTGGAGCTCATAATTTTGAGGCCAACTTGAAATTTTAAACTTTCGGAATTTTTGAGAATTTATTCCCGAATAGGGTGTAATTAGCCAGTATTAAAACCTAATCCAACCCGCTTCTACTCATACTCGAACCAATTTTTTTTCTGCATCGCCATTTTAATTTTACGACCGAAAACTGAAACTCGCGGCCAAGAATATGACAGCGGCTACAGTTAGGTATTTTGAAAAGGGTTTTCGTGTTAATTTCCCCCAACAAATCAGCGATTATCGCGATAATAAGAATATTATGAAGTCGTGTTTTAGTAAAAAGGGCTCTTGCATTATGAAAAAGCTACGTTAAGTTGAACTTACTGTTCATGTATTATTCATCGGCGGTACTCGACCAGAAAAGTTTTCGTCGCTAAATTATCAACCAGGCCTAGTCTCCGTTTGGAAATTTCGCATTCTCCAATCCATAGCTCGTATTTGTATCCTGGGCGTGTGATGGAGTACGCAGAACCACAGACGAGGAAAACATTTAAGTGTAAGTATAATAATCTGTATACTCGTACAGTAAATCGAAGCTCAGCTACGCGGCCTGGGTAATCAAATTGGAATGCCTCTCTGCTCTGGAATAACTCCAACTGAAACATTTTTCATTTGAAAATAGACTCGACGATAAATGAAGCATGTAGCAGACAAAATGTTGAATATTTAAGCGCACCTACCTATTCGAGCATAACGTTTGTAACCGATGATGGTGTGTATAAATAACTTTATGTTTGCTAAATACATCCCTCGTTTCATCCGCGTACTACACTGCATATTTATGTATACATGTATTTTTTTTTTTCTATTAGGTGTTTTATTTAAAACGGAAATATTTTTATTAAATCTTTTTTCCGCTTCGTTAGAGGCGGAAAGAGAGTCGTTTGAAATTTGTAAATGTCGGTAATTAACTCGTATATCGTTCGTTTCACACCTTCTAACTCTGCGCCTGCCATGCCGCCTGATTTGTTCCCACTTCGAGGCTAATTACGACCGATGCGATAAGTTTGACGTTCGTTTGTAAAATTTACATTATACCAGTCATACACTCGTTATATTAAAGTCTTTACCTCGTTACTGTGGCTATCTTAGCGCATTCGCTTAAACGGTTAACTAACATCTCTCTGTTGGCTTCATATAAAAAGCGCCGAGCGCCGTAGTTCTCGCTCCATGGGACGATTTCACAAACATTCTCGCACCCGTGACACGAATAACGAAAATAAGACGATAATATTCGCGCCGAACCTAGGAGTGACTCTCGACCCTGAATTGGCATACATGGAACACGTTCCGCAGGTCATTAGAAAAACCAAAACAATGATGAGGAAGCTTAATATGCTGGACTGTATCTACGCTAAAAGGCAGGGGGATCCAGGTAACATACCAACAAGAACAAATCCGTGCCACGACCATCAGAGGCTGTCCACAGAGGGGAGTCCTCTCTCTCCTACTGTGGAGCATAGCGGTGGACAGTTTGCTGGATGAGTGTAATGGTCAAAAAATGTACACACAGGGCTACGCTGACGATTTGGCCGTGGTGGTAACCGGCAAACTTCCGGGAACAATCGCGGTGTAAACGCAGTCGGGGCTCCAATGTGTGGAAAAATGGTATGCGAAAAAGGGGTTATCAATAAACCCGGGCAAAACTGAGATCACACTTTTCACCCACTAAAGGAAGGGCAAAGAGTTGATCAAGGTGCAATACCAGGGAAGACCGTTAGCCCTCACAGGAAAAGCGCAGTACTTTAGGAATATATATCTTGATGAAAAACTCTCTGGAGGGATTACGTCTCAGGGAAAACAAGAAAAGGGATTGAGGTTCTTTGGGCTTGCCGAACTTTTATCGGCAGGACCTGGGGACTCTCCCAAAATGATGTATTGGATATATACGGGTGTCCGGGTCCACTTGGCTAAAGTCAGAGAGGAACTAGACCACCTGCAAAGGCTCGCGTGCATGATGACAACGGGGGCAATGAGTATACAAATTATACTAAGGAATTTATTAACATTTATTCAGAATGGAATGAACGAACCGAGTCCAATTTCTCGCATAGCCGCCAGATACATCAGTTGTCAGATTTTAGCAGCAACAGGGATGAGTTAATGTCCTGGGACTTATAAACAGCTGAATCATTAATTTCGTCCTAAACGGGCGTGGAATGACATTTTCACGGATTATGTAGATTTTACGCCGGTTTCACACACATATACAACAGAAACAATCGGTCCATTTACACTGTGAGGTGATGCGATGCAACGTTCCGCAGCGGCGGCATAGCATGGCATGGCAGTGCAGGGTTCGACTAAGAAGACTGTTAAAATAAATGCCGTGAAAGAAGTGCCGATATCGGCGTTGAGCTCGACATTTTAATTTCGTAATTTCTGTTACATTTCTTACGCCGTCGCTCATGTCGCACTAGCCTGACAATATCTCATTTCGAAATAATTTCAAATAGTTATGAAAGTAATAATAGTCAAATCGACACATTTGTCGCTGTCGTTAGAATTGATAATTCAATGGGTAATCAGTAAGTCGAATTTCGCATAGAAAAATTTTTGGACAACCAATATCCTACTACACTTCTAGAAAAACTAGCAGATTTTCGATATGAATATATATAATGAAAAAATGTATAAGCGTTATTACTTAGATATGACGTAGGTTTAGCGTATCAAAATTATATTTCTATCAATAAAATTGGAACACGCACTGTCAACTTATTCTACAGCCAAATTATAAGAATCCGCGGATTTTCCCCTTAAAATTTGTCACTTCTCAAAATTTGCCGCTCTAGACACGTGTCTATATGTTGTCCATATGCGTAAATCACCGCTGGCTTCACCTTTTCAAACCATGCTGCAAGAAAATAAGCTCGATAACACTACACAACAAACAGGCCCGGCAAATCTTCGTAATCCCATGTGCAGCGAAAAAAACACAGTGGCGTAAATATGAGGGGGAACCCCCCCCCCCCCGAACCCTTTAAAAGTAAAATTTTTAGTTTTTGCTGCTTCTAAAGATCGTAAAATAGACCTTATTTTGTAATAGATTAAAGACATCTTACACCTTATAAGTCTGTTTCTGTTTTTGTTCATTTAATGAAAATTGAACATGGTGAAAATATATTTACTTTTTATTCTATGAATTCAATCCCCCCCCCCCCAAGAAGGAATGAGTAGTTACGCTACTGAAAAACCAACACTGAATTTACACAATAACGTTTTATTATCGTATCATTAGGCCGTATGGGAGTGAGAGCCTTCGCTCCGAAGAGAAAAAAAGAAGTTTAAGGTTTTGGTTCAATCCGTATGCATAAGCTTTCTCTTTCACTTCAAAGCGAACGCTCTACAAAATAAAACGGGTACTTCAAAGGTAATAACTTTTGTACAAATTGTTACCATCCGACGTACATATGTGTCCAAAGAACTTTCTCTAAATCGAAAATCATTTGAAGGAGCGAAAACAGAGATGGTGGTGGTGTACAAGTGGAAAACGCACCAACCGTACAAAATGATGAAATAATTTTTGGGGAAAATTTCCGATGATTTCCAAACAATTTCATCAAAAATCTTCGGGGAAAATCTCCGAAGATTTCTTTGATTTTCGAAGATAATTCCCGAAGAATCTTATCGAAAATATTAGGGAAAAATTTTCGATCACTTTCGAAGAATTTCACCGGACATCACTGAGAAAAACTGATTTCAGGAGAATTTCCCCGGAAATCTTTTCCGGAGAATTTCATCAGAAATCTTTAGAAAAATTGTCTAATGTTTTCCAAAGAATTTCTTCAAAATTCTTCGAGAAAATTTCAGATAATTTATAAAAAATTTCATCGGAAATATTTGGGGAAAAAATTCGATGGTTTTTGGAAGAATTCTATCGAAAATCTTCAGAAGAAATCTCTGAAGATTTCCAGAGAATAATTTCATTGGAAATCTTTGAGGAGAATCTCCGATGATTTTTAAGGGAAGTTTTTGGGGAAAAAATTCCGATATTTTCCGAAGAATTGATACAATTTTCCACTCATGCGATGGAATCAGAGATATTTCCAAAAGATTTTTGATGAAATTCTTCGGAAATCAGCCCACAATGTCCAAAGAATTGTATCGAAAATAATTTGAGAAGAATCTGCGATAATTTCAAAAAAATGTCATTGGAAATCTTCAAAAATAATCTACACTAATTTTTGGAGAATTTCATCGGAAATCTTCCGAAAAAATTTCCAACGATTTCCGAAAATCCTCGGGGAAATCTCTAATCCCACCGCATGAATGGAAATAGTATCAATTCTTCGGGAATTGGAATATTTTCCCAAAAATTCCTGATGGAATTCCTTAAAAATCATCGGAGATTCTTCTCGAAGATTTTCGATGGAATTCTTCGAAGATCATCGAACATTTTTCCTGAAGATTTTCGAAAAAATTCTTCAAAAACCATCGGAGTTTTTCCCCGAATATTTCCTATAAGAATCAGAAAATTTTCTCGATGAATTTTGATGAAATTTCTTAGAAAACATTGACAATTCTTTCTAAAGACTTCCGATGAGATTCTTTGTTAATTATCGGAATTTTTTCCCAAAAATTTCCGATGAATTTCCTAAAAAACCATCGGAGATTCTTCTTGATTTCCAATGAAATAATTCTTTGGAAATCATCGGAGATTTTTCCTGAATTTTCATAAAAATTCTTCAAAAACTATCAGAGTTTTTCCCCGAATGTTTCCTATTCAAAAATTATCGGAAAATTTTCTCGAAGAATATTAATAAAATTATTTGGAAAACATTGAAAATTCTTTATAAAGATTTCCAATGGGATTCTTCGGAAATTTTCTGAATTTTTTTCTAAAAATTTCGGATGAAATTCGTTTAAAATCATCGGACATTTTTCTCGAAGATTTCCAATAAAATTATTCTTTGAAAATTTTCAGGGATTTTTCCTGATGATTTCCGATAAAATTCTTCAAAAATCATCGGACCTTTTTCTAAAATATTTTTGATAAAATTCTTTAAAAATTTTCGGAAGATTTTTGGAGAAATTCTTCGGAATCATTGGAAATTTTCTCTGAAGATTTCCGATGGAATTCTCCGGAAGTTATCAGAGATTGTTCTCAAATATTTCTGATAAAATTCCTTGGAAATCATCGGAGAATTTCCCCGAACATTTCTGATGAAATTCTTCAGAAATCAGCGGTAATTATGCCAAACATCTCTGGAAATCATCGAATCTTTCTTCTAAAGAAGCACTTCAAAAATCATTGGAGATATTTCTCGATGATTCCTTTGGTATCGTTGGAAATTTCGCTTAAAATTTTATTGAAATCATCGGAGATTTCTCTCAGTAATGTTCGATGAAATTCTTCGAAAATTATCGGAAATCTTTCCTTAACATTTTCGATAAAATTCTTCGGAAATTATCTTCGGAAATCAAAAGAATTTTCTCGAAGATGAATGATAACTGCACGTGTTTTTCGAAAAGAAGTCTACTCGGGACTAGATGCATTATCTCGCGAGCGAAAGCTTCACTTTTGAGGTTAACACTCCTCTTTATGACTACAATTGGAAGGGAAACCTTTTTCTCGAAGCAAACTCCCTGACTCCTGAGCACAAACTTCCTGTTCAATTTTTTTATGCATACACTCTGCAGCTTGCACATGTGAAAGCTGAAGCTTCTCTTTATGCATGCCTCCAATTGTACCAATAATTTTCCCAGTGTTGCCATGTGTAGCATTTGCTACACACGCTGTACAGAAGTGGCCGGCCCTGAGTCAACAAACTGAGATTTTTGGGAAACCACATAAACGAAAATGACGATTCTTAATGTACTCTTAACGCTGAATTCAAATATGATATTGAAAACGTTCAATTAGTCAATTATGTTTTACGTTTACTGAGAAATAAATTAGGGTATTTTGAGGAGTTGTTTAATTTTATGTGGCGACACTGATGGTGTATTAAACTGACCTTACTGATAAGCTCCTTTAATCTTTGATACCAAATCACACGTTCACCCATAGGCGGAACCAGCTCCCCTCTCCCCCACAAAGAGGATTTTTTTTAAATCTTAGTGATTAAAGGAAGTAATTTAAAGTGTTCATTTCGTTTCTGCGTCGAATATATTTCCGAATTGAAATTACAACCACTTCTAACGAGTCAGTTCTGGAAACTGCTGATCAAATTTGGCCCGAAAAATGCAACCTATAGAAAACAAAATCTTAGTGATTAAGGGAAGTAATTTAAAGTGTTCATTTCGTTTCTGCGTCGAATATATTTCCGAATTGAAATTACAACCACTTCTAACGAGTCAGTTCTGAAAACTGCTGATCAAATTTGGTCCAAAAAATGCAACCTATAGAAAACATAAATTCACTGCCTTTTCTTCCAGATGTAACATCAGCATTGAATTTATGAGACGCGGAATTGTACACGAAGGTTAGCATCTTGCTAAAATTTTTTTGTACAATTTCGGTCACAACATGCAAAACGTATTTGCGAAGGACCATGGAAGCCAAAAGAGGTGGTCTCTGCTGTGCTGTACATTCTTCGACATATTGTTTGAAGTGAATCCGGAAGAAATAACCGATATTTTGATAAAAAATAAAGCTAAAAGATTGGGATTTCAGAGTGTAGTTTTTCTTATTTTTCGTTTGTAATTTCGTTTACAATGTTTTTATTAATAAACTTCTGTGGAATTTTAAGCTAAAATTACAAGTCAAGTATTCTACTTCTTCGAGTAAAATTTACCCTCTCCCCACTTATCATTAGCGCAGCCCCTCCCAGAAGTAATTCCTGGTTGCGCCTATGCGTTCACTGGACACCTGATGTGTTCCTGAGTTTACTTTCGCAGATTCTTTCAAAGTTTTGATTTTTACCGGTACTTTTATTCACTGGTCTACCGCCTTCAATATGCGAGATTGACCAAATTTGTACACAACTTTTTTAATAGTATTCATCGCGAACTTTAAATTGGTTCAGATACAAATTTTGTCTATCTGCCATACCGAAGGCTCTACGTATAAAGCAACAAAGTATTGTAAGTGCTTTAGCGTCTTCAATATTGCAGATAGGCAAAATTTGTACATAACTCATTTTGTAGATCTCAATCATTACTACTGTTAAGGTTGCATGTGAATTTTGTCTATCTGCCATACTGAAGGCTCTACATATAAAGCAACAAAGCATTGTAAGTGCTTTAGCGCCTTCAATTTCATAGAGAAGCAAAATTTGCATGTGAAATAATTTAAAGTTCGCGGTCTTGCATAACCGGCATTTTTAAGGCACAGTAATATTCAGGGAAATTCACGAATTAAAAAAAATGTTTAACACATTGCAACTTTTTACCTTTTCGAAAACAAATGTTGACGATCCACCCAACTGAAGATAACAATGCCTAGTTGCGAGTTTTGTTTTTTTGCGTTAATTCGTTGTTTTTTCAGCTTCATTGCAACCTTTTCAATTTTGAGAATACCTATATCATACGTGTACGTCCAGTTGTTGGTTCCCCTCAATGAATACCAAAAGCATCATCCTTTCACCTTGTCTACCGAAAGTAGGACACCCTATATACTATACGTATAATAGCACGGATTCGCATACACAGGTGCAAGCAGCAGTGATTGAGAAAATCTGGTAGCCGCGGGGTTCGTTTCCGTTTCGGTTCCTTTTTCGAATCTTTTAATTGACTGCGCGAACGAACAGACCTAATAAACGTTTACCAAGATACGCAAAATGACGAAAACTGCAGAGGCGGTGTGTACATAGAAGAAACCGAACAAGTTAAATTTGTTAAAAATCCGCCTAGGAAGGGTAATGTTTGTTAAACGAGTGCCGGATAGAGGGACTGTGGGGGTGTAGGGGTAGGGGGCTGGGGTAGGTCTGCTACTGGCAAACGGTAGCTGCCTGCGGCCGCGTATACATAAGGTATAATGCTACATTGTTATTCTCGTTTTATAGGACTCACGCTTGGACACACACGTAACGTATTTTACGAATAAGACGTCTTTCTTCAAATTGGCCACCCGTGTTCGCGCAAATAAAAAGTCCTAGACATTTATACCGCAGCCTTTTTGTGCGCCCTTATTGCTTCTTTGACAAATCGCCTACGATAATTAGACCTTTTGAAGAACACACTGATAGGGTTGTTATTGTTGCCGGCGTACAAGTGTCCTTTTCTTTTGGTTTATTTGATGTCGGAGCCGCGGTGCCGACAGAGCACTCGAGCTCCCTAGACAGACTGGCGCGGGTAACAACCTTCCTTCGGTGCGGCCTATATAATGTTTATCATCATCTATCTATATTTTGTATCTACTGAGAATCGTCTACACCTTTTTTTACGAGTCAGCCGTTCATTTTTTTCCCAAATTTTCCGCGAATTATTTATATTTTTGATGAGACCGATTACACTACACAAGAGCCAAGAAACCACAAAAACGAGAGTAGCCAATTCTATAGAGGTATTTTTCTCGCTACATTCAATGCTGTTCTTCGTTTTTCTTAGTTAGCTCTTTTCTCGTAAATTTATTCTGAATATTTGAATGAATGAATGAAAACTTTATTTGCGTCTTATTTTTCTTGCACTCACTGAGCGGAGCTCGTTTCGAGGCTGTATTATAATATTTTTTGAATTTTTTGAGTAATTACGCGAATTAAAAATATATAAAATGAGAGAAAAAAAACATAAAGCTACTAGATAGAATAATTTGGAAAAGGAAAATCGAAATCAAAAATACAAAAAGAAAATAAAAAGGAATTTAAAAAAACAAAAGAAAAGTAGAAAAGGAAACTAGAAAAAAAGAGGGAAAAACTAGAAGAACAAAACAAAAAAAAACAAGCCATGAAAAAAAACTACCGATCCCCGCCCCCATCCGCCATTTACAAATTAATGAATTGGGAACTAGGGAAACGAAAAGGAATTTTGTTATATTTATCCTCAACCAGAAAATTTACTGTTTATTTATTTATTTTCATTTATTTTTTAATGGTATTTATTTATTAGTTGTTGTTTATTTATTTATTTAGTGCGTGTTTATGCTATAGTAGGCTATTTATAAGTTTTTTTATTTTATTAGTATTTTTTGCTGGGGTACACATGATTTATGCTTTATGGGATGGACTAAAGTTATTGAAAAATGAGATGCCCTGATACCTATAGTTTTGTTGTCCCCTTGTTGTACTTTTTTTGGCACCCTAAAGTTACAAAGGTTATGCCTAGTTGTTATACTATGATTTTTCTGAATGCGTAATAAATTATTAGTTTTTATGTATGTTAAAGTGTTTTTAATATGCAATTTTCGTATGTTTAATAAGTTGGTTATTTTATAGATCTGAGTCGTAGACGACCTTGGGTGGAAATTAAATATGATTTTTATGATCTTATTTTGCACTATTTGTAAGGGCTTTATTGTTGTTGGATAAGCACTAGCCCATACTATTATGCCATAGTTTAATATGGATTGTACTAGCGCATAGTAGACATATTTTATTTTAGTGTTTGTTATGTTTCTGATACCTAACATGAAATACGTGAGTTTTCTCAGTCTTGATGCCAGACAATTTATTTGGCTTTTCCATGTTAAATTTTTATCTATAATTATGCCCAGATATCGAAATTCATTTACCTTTGCCCCTTATTTCCCTCTTTTCTTTCAAATATTAAGGAATGTGGCTACACTGCATGCACTAATGTGTAAAGGAAGCTCCGTGGTCCTCTCAAGTATTCCTTACATCCTTCCAGTTTATCCTCCCAGACTAGGGTATGCTCATGTGCGCAAATATGAGTGCTTGGGAGGTGAGGTTCCAATCTGCATTTGCAAGGACGAGGGGGGGGGAATGAAACACCCCCAATAATTTGGCAGTTGGCAAATTTTGAAACTGTTCATTCGAATTTTTTATTTTCTAAAAACGTTTGTTTATTTATTCATTTTTTTTCTTTTCAATTAAAAAATATTTTGAATAAAACATCGGCAAATTTTCAAGTCAAAATATAATTTTGTCGGCAAATTTTTAGTTTTTAGAAAATATTTGCCTGCAAATTTTCCTTCTCCATCCCCCAAACTGAAAATCAAGTTTTGTCTCTGAATACTCTGCAGCTTAAGTACCCCATGTTTTAAAAATATGTTTGTGTAAACGTAATTACACACTTGCACATGCGCTTAGGTCAACTCTTGGAGTAGAAGGGGAAGGCTATACAGGTTGATTCAGTGAAGATATGAAGATATGCTGTACAAATTCAGGGTAAGTACACATAATATATAATAAAGCAGCAACACTTGTGTAGTACGTGTATGATATTTTACCCAGCCCAGGGGCGCAACCAGAACTTTTTTTAACGGAGGCTAGAATTTAGAGAGAGAGAGGAAAAAGAAACGTGGGTAGGGGTGTGAGCTTGATTTGGTACTACAAACCTACAACGCAACGTAACTGCATCAGCCCATAGGTATCAACTTCTTTTTTCGTTCAAATTTGATGTTGAAAAAATTTCGGAGTTTTTTTTTTTGGGGGGGGGGGCTATAGCCCCCTAGCCCTTCTCCTTGGTTTCGCCCTTGACCCAGTAAGTATCTTTTACCTACCCAATCCTTTAACCCTTTCAGTGGCGAGAATGTTCCATCCATAGGGGACTGTTTATTTTCATTGATTATGATAACAACTACTATTCCAACAGATATGATGCATAAATTGCCTGACTAACTCCTACTCGTAAATACTAGTGGGAAATGGGAAAAGAAAATTTGAATTTCCTACTTCAATTTTGAAAGGAATCGATTAGGACATGCACTGATTATCGTAGAACAGAGCAGCTTCAAGAAATATGAAAATTGTTTGAAAAAAAAATTGGAGAAATTGGAGAGGGAAGAATTACAACTTTTGATTGAAAATAAAACTGCACCGCTCGCGCACTCAAAGTACGAACTGTTTCACCGTTACGACGATCGAATTTTCATAAATTACTAATTAACACAAAAGAAACTAGCGCGGGAAATCTTGGTTTTTACGATTCCCTGAATACTGTAGTAGGAAAACTGTGTTTTGTATGACGATGACAGAATAACCCAATACTGAAGAATGATTTTCAAAACTATGAATTATTCCTCCTCACGATTTTGAAATGTTTGGAAAATTTTTTCAGTGACATGATTGTCAGGTGCTTTACATTGAAATAATTAGAAAAGTATTTTGTTAAAGCGACTTCTGTAGTAGAAAACTCTGATCTTGATCCATTTTTACTTCTAAGAAGCCTTATTTTAGAACACTCCTATTTCTTCCTATAATTTACTCAACCTCAGTTTTGTAATAAGATTTCCAGAGAGGTACCTATTTACATATTGGAAAAACATTCTGACACCGAAATCCCACTTCCTACAATGCACTATAGAATTTTAGAAAAAATTGTTTGTGGAGATAACCCACTTCCTTCTACAATGTACCTGTTTTCGGAAAAATATTTGCAAGGACCGTACATGATAGACACTCAGCAGTGAGATCATTATGAAAATTCATTCTCCAACTTGAGACTTGTAGTAAAAACCCTTGAATAATGTACACTCATGTCTACTGAAAGAATACTATGGAAAAAGTCTTATTTCCTACTACTAATCATAGAATTTTAGAAAAGTCTTCTGGAGAACGTACAAGTTTGCCACTCAGCTATGAGATCAGCATGAAATTATTTCCTGAACTTGACTCCTCTAGCAGTGGTCTTAGGGGCATATACACTTACATCTTTGAAATGCATCAGGTTGGAGAAACCCTGCTTCCTATACTACAATACACAGTGAACCAAATACATTTTCTCAAGAACGTACAGGGTCGTCACTCAGCCTCAAGATGAGCAGAAGATTGCTTCCTCAACTTGAGTTTTGTAGTAGGAATCCTCGCAGCATGTAGCTACACTCGTATCTTATGATAAGATACTGTTACAGAAGTCTTACTTCCTACTCCACAACACAGAATCTTTGAAAAATTTTCTCAAGAACGTACAGGATCGTCACACAGCAGTAAGATCAGCATAAATTTATTTCCTCATCCCAAGTATTGTAGTAGGAAACCTTGAAGCATACATATATTAATATCTTTAAAATAATACTATTGTTGAAGTCTGACTTCCAGAGCCGGATTTAGGGTTTTCGCGCTGTGCCAATACCTTGCTTCAGGGGCGGATACAAGAGGGTCCAGATCCCCTACCCCTGAAATATCTAATATATCTACCAACGCAACTTCTTTATTATCTTTTTTCTATAACATTTTTCATTCGACCCCCCCCCTCCTCCCTCCGAAATTATTTTTGTATCCGCTACTGCCTAATTTTTTTTGTTTCGAAAAAAATGCTTTCTGTAGTAATCACAGAAGAAAGTTTATTCTACATTTGCATTTTACAAAAGTCAAAAAGAATAGAGCTTCGATTTTTTTGAGATTGTGAATTTTTGATTAGTTTTTTACGGAACGAATTTTGCTATCGATTTTTTCACGGCGCGAATTTTTGGTCAATTCTTCAAAAAATGTGGTGCAAAAATTTCGCGCCGCGAAATGTTTGCGCCACAGGCGGCCGCTTTGTCTGCCTAATGGGAAATCCAGCACTGCTGACTTCTTCTACACATCCTCGAATTTCGGAACAATTTTCTGAAGAACGTAAGAGTTCATCACTCAGCTTTAAGATCAGCATAAATTAATTTCCTCATGACAAGTCTTGAAGTAGGAATCCTTGAAGCACATGCATTCATATCTTTGAACGAATACTGTACGGTAGAAGTTTTACTTCCGACTACACATCCTAGAATTTTAGAAACATTTTCAAAAGACTTTGGAAATTCATTGCTCACTTTTAAGATCAGCATAAAATCTTTTCCTCACTTCGAATATTGTAGTAGGAGTCCCTGACACGTCTACATTCGTATCTTCTGGAAAGACACTATTGGAGAAATCTTACTTCCTACTATATACCCTGAAACTTTGGAATAAATTTTCTGAATTACGTGAGAGTTCATCACTCACCTTGAAATCAGTATAAAATTACTTCCTCACCACGAACCTAGAAGTAGGAATCCTTGTAGCATATACATTCATGTCTTTGAAAGATTACTTTTGGAGAATTCTTGCTTCCTACTACACATCCTAGCATTTTGGAAAAATTTTTTGCTGATTGTACAAATTGATCACTCACCATTAAGGTCAGCGTAATATTATTTCCTCGCTACTAGTATTGTAGTAGGAATCCTTGAAACGTTTACACTCGTATCTTTTGAAAAGACACTATTGGAGAAGTCTTATTACTTCCTTCTACACATGCTAAGAATGTTGGAAGAATTTTTTGAAGAACGTACAGGTTTATCACTCAGCTTTGAGATAAGCTTAAGGAAATAATTTTGTGTTGATCTCGAAGGTTAGTGACCAACATGTAAGTCCTTGAAAAAAATGTCTCTTCATCTCGGTATATTGTAGTAGGAAGTGAGTATTTCCCAAGCCAACGGATTTGAAGGATGTAAGTATATAGGGTGCTAAAATTCCTACTACTTGACTCGCATTAAAGTCCCAAAGCTAGGTGACGAAGTTGTATACGTTCTTGAGAAAATTTTTCAAAGAGTAGGAAGTACGCCTTCTGCAACAGTATTCTATCATAAGATACGAGTGTACATGCAGCGAGGATTCCTACTACAAAACTCAAGTTGAAAAAACAATTTTCTGCTCATCCTGAGGTTGAATGACGATCCTGTACGTTCTTGAAAAAATTATTTCAATATTCCAAAATGTGTAAAAGAAAGTAAGACTTCCCCCATAAGATACGTTTGTGAATGCCGGAAGTAATCCAACTATAGAACTCATCTTGAGGAAATAATTTTATTCAAATCCAAAAGCTGAGTGACTAGCAGGTACGTCCTTGGAAAAATGTATTCGGTTCAGTGTGTATTGTAGTAGGAAGTGGGGTTTCTCCAACCTGATGCATTTCAAAGATGTAAATGTATATGCCCCTAAGACCACTGCTATAGAGGAGTCAAGTTTAGGAAATAATTTTATGCTGATCTCATAGCTGCGTGGCAAACTTGTACGTTCTCCAGAAGACTTTTCTAAAATTCTATGATTAGTAGTAGGAAGTAAGACTTCTGCAACAGTATTCTTTCAGTAGACATGAGTGTACATTATTCAAGGGTTTCCAGGCGCGGATTTAGAAAAAAGTGATGTGGGGGGGGGGAGTGCAGTAGCGGCGATGCATATAGATTGGCTGTTGCTTTTATGTTGGCAGGGGTGTGGGGGCGGGGACGCCCCCGGAAAAATATTTTATTTAATGTGGGATACGTAATGACGAATATATAAATGCGTTATTATACATTTGTGGCATATAATGAGCGTACAATTCATCATTTTTATTCTTTTTTTTTCTATTATTGCATTAAAAATTTCAATCAAGGGGGCATGTACCCCATGGCCCCCTTGGATCCACCGGGTTCCTACTACAAGTCTCAAGTTGAGGAATTAATTTTCATAATGATCTCACAGCTGAGTGTCTATCATGTTCGGTCCTTGCAAACATTTTTCCAGAACCACATTATTGTAGAAGGAAGTGGGTTATCTCCACAAACAATTTTTTCTAAAATTCTATAGTGCATTGTAGGAAGTGGGATTTCGGTGTCAGAATGTTTTTCCAATATGTAAATAGGCACCTCTCTGGAAATCTTATTACAAAACTGAGGTTGAGTAAATTATAGGAAGAAATAGGAGTGCTCTAAAATAAGGCTTCTTAGAAATAGAAATGGATCAATATCAGAGTTTTCTACTACAGAAGTCGCTTTAACAAAATACTTTTCTAATTATTTCAATGTAAAGCACCTGACAATCATGTCACTGAAAAAATTTTCCAAATATTTCGAAATCGTGAGGAAGGATAATTCATAGTTTTGAAAATCATTCTTCAGTATTGGGTTATTCTGACATCGTCATACAAAACACAGTTTTCCTACTACAGCATTCAAGGAATCGTAAAAGCCCAGATTTCCCGTGCTAGTTTCTTTTGTGTTAATTATTAATTTCTGAAAATTCGATCGTCGTAACCGTGAAACAGTTCGTAGTTCGAGTGTGCGAGCGGTGCAGTTTTATGTTCAATCAAAAGTTGTAATTCTTCCCCCTCGAACTTCTCCAATTTTTTTTTCATATTTTCTTGAAGCTACTCTGTTTTACGAAAATCAGTGCATGTCCCAATCGATTCCTTTCAAAATTGAAGTAGGAAATTCGAAATTTTCTTTTCTCATTTCCTACTAGGATTCAGGAGTTAGTTAGGCAATTTATGCATCATGTCTGCTAGAATAGTAGTTGTTATCATAATCAATGAAAATAAACAGTCCCCTATGGATGGTACATTCTCGCCACTGAAAGGGTTAAAGTAAAATACAGAGTAATGAACTTGGCTAATATTTTTCAAATTCGCCCTCAGAAAGTATACACTAAATAGAAAGCTTAAATACACACATGTAAAAGGCTGTAGTGGTTATCATAGCAAAATGAGACGTTGATGAAGGGATAAACGAGGCATGCCGCGGATCGGGCAAAATATGAAAATATAGAAAAAATGTTCATAATACATTCAACATTTAAAAAAAAACAAAAAAAAACACTCCCTTTACAAACAGTGATTTTATTTTCTCAGATAATACCTAATCGTATACTCCATCTTTTGTAAACAAGTATGAAAATTATTTGTAAAGTTTGTTCTAACAAAATGAATCTTGTAATAATTTTATCCCATGGAGAAGAATGGCAGAGTTGAATTTTTCAAATTCGGCAACTAAAACAGATAAATGAGCCGGATTTGTTCGGTGGGGAGGGGTACAATGAACAGAATATCACCCCACTGCGGTTAAATATTTCCATTTAATCGACATACCAACTCGTCTTCTCGATCTTAATTAACGAACTTCGATGGCTCGTTCAACTTTTGAGACAGTTCGCGACAAAAAATTTTCGGAACCGTGGAGTCGTGAAGGGACAGATTAAAAGCGTACGTAACGTACAAGTACGGCAATCGTTAAATCTTCGTTAGTAAAATACGTACATAAAACGTCTAATTTACGGGGGCCCGCGCGCAAAAAATTTGGGTAAAACGTAAAATGCTTACACAGCTGTTGATATACAGCAAAAAGGAGAAATGTGATAGGATACGGGACCCGCACGTATAGCGTATTTTCATTCCAAAATATTTACATTGTTACGGCTACCGTTCGCCTCTGCACATTATTTCCTAATCTTACATTTCCTGCGATGTAATTTGTTGTTTTTACTACTTATTTATCTTTCGTATGTAAACACGAGTTGTTTTTACGTCCGATGATATATCTTACGTTGGGCTGAGTAGAAAGCTTGCTTAAGACCGCCGTCGTCGCCTCTTCTCGCTCGCGCTCCTTTGAACTCGAGACATCGCATCGAGGCAGCACCGACACCGTTTAGCTTCGTTGACAATCAAAATAATGGCGGATTAGATTTCCTTAAATTTGTACAACAGGAAACTTAGGTTCTTCGCGTTGTCACACGCATCATCCTGTTGCCAAAACTTCACTTCGGTCAGACGTACTGAGACAAGTCACGCCCGAATGCCATACAACGAAGACACAGAGGACAGCTGACTAATGTCGTGTACTGTACACCTACAGCACGTTACACGAGTAGCCAGCTGATCGTGACAGACAACTCGAAATCATACTTGGTCAAATTTTGCGGCCGTCTCCGGTACAGACACTTCCGATGCCAGATGCCCCGCCGCTCGAACCAACGCGTCGCAATTTTATTAACAGCTTAACTTATATACTCTCGAGTCATTTGAGTCAGTCAGGGCCAGATTTAAGATGTTTGTGCCCCAGGATCCGAGACTGGTGAAGACCGGAGACCTCTGGTAATACTCCGGGGGGGGGGGGGTCAGCAAACAACCAGTATTTTTATTTATATATATATTTTTAAATTTCTTTCTCTGAAGGGGGCTCCCTGGCCTGGATACCGTGGATATTAGAGTGTCCCTTATTTTTACACGTTTTCGCCAATCGATTAGATGCGCACTGAAATTTGTTCCAATGGACCTAGAAACTCGTCATAAAAAATTTTAGCTCAAGTTGAGGTCATTAACCCGTGGTGCTTTGACTTTGAAGTTATCTTTACTAGCTGAATATTTAACAAGGAACATTTTATCTTATTTGCATTTTTGTCCTAAAGCGAATATTTTTTTTAGATAACTGCGATTTAGCTGGTAGGTTATGAAAAAAAAAACACGTTCTTCGAAACGTTAACATACATTTTTGCGATTATCTCGGTAAATATGCGTTCTAGAGGAAAGTTATATGGAATCTTTTTTATAGGCAATTTAACAAGGAACATTTTGTGTTACGTTTATTTTTGGTCCTAGAGTTGATATGTTCCGAGATATTACCGGTTCTTTTGTAAAATCTCAGTATTACACATGACTTCAAGGTCAGAGCGCCACGGGTTAATGACCTTAGATTGAGCTCAAATTTTTTATGGCGAGTTTCTAGGTCCATTAGAACAAATTTCAGTGCACACCTAATCGATTGGCGAAAACTTATAAAATAAGGGACACCCTGGTGGATATACACCTAAATCCGGCCCTAATGGAGTAAGTAATTCTTTTTCGTCTATGGCGAAGTAAAGCGAGCTGAGCAATAAAACCAAACTACATGACTTTGAATAAAACATCTCAAGATCAGCGTTACCAACTCAGAACTTCAGAGTTGCCCGCCGGGATTGTATTATAAAAATGCCCAAGATTGCCGGAGACAGTAGGAAATTTTTGGAACACGAGTTCGAGTAAATCGTTTATTTTCAAATGTAGCACTATAGAACAGACTCACCGACTCACAACTAAAAACATTACTTCAGTAGGCTTTCTAAGCTGTGGTTTTTGTTTTATCAACAAAAACGCAGCAAACTTGCTGCCAACTGATGAAAGAAAGAATGACAGTTCGTAGGATCGCAGCTCTCAGCACGCAGCAAAATTGCCAACATTCAAAGATGGCAAATGTAAAAAATAAGTGTACAGAATTTAAGATTTAGAAAATGCCTGACATATTGTATAAAAAATACCTGAGTGCCGACTGCCGAGGAAATGCTGGGAAAATCTAGAAAATACGCGAGTGCCGGGAAAATGCCGGAAGAACCTAGAATTGCCTAAGATCTCAGGCAATTGCCGGAGGGTCGGTAACACTGCTCGTGATTCGAATATGCTAATCAAAGATGACGGTGACGATGTATTCCTCAATCTCGACTAGTATTGGTTCTCTCCACTTCTCCCACTCCTGCGCTAATCTTTTCCTTTCTAAACAGAATTTACACTTTGTATTCTTCATTCTCTGCTCTACATAGCTCATTCTTTGCCTTCTTTACCAGTTCTTTCCTTCCATCATTCCCTTAGGAAGAACAATATCACTGGATATCTTATGACCTATTATTTCAACTCTTCTCTTTATAATTATACATTTCAAATTTCTCTTTCCCTTCCAATTCGCCTCAATACTTTCTCATTCCTAATTATTGCTGACCATATTTTATTTTCAACATTTTCGGGTAGCACCACATTTCAAAAGCTTCTATCCTTTTTCTTCCTTGCGGTCCTATTGCCCAGGTCTCACATCCACACAATCACCAAATATGCGTTCGAAGAAATGTCAGTCTTACTTATACAAATCTATATTATGTGCCCTAAATATGTCTCCTTTTTGAAAAAAAAAATCTCTTGGCTGGTTCTATTTTACTCTTTATTTCTGTTTTACTTCTTACATCTTATGTTACCAGACTACCTAAGCAGGGGGGCGCAACCAGAACTTTTTTTATGCAGGCTAAAATTGAGAAGAAAAAAACTTGGGCAAAGGTGAAAACTCGATTTGGTACCTACCTGATTTAGTATTTGCCTATTTTCATGAATTAATTTTGAAAAAATTTTGACTTTTTTGGCAGGGGGGGGGGTATAGCCCTAGCCTCCCTTAGTTGAGCTCAAGTACCTAAGTATTTAAATTCCTTTACCTCGTTCATTTTGACATGGATATGTCTATAGTGGCTCGTCAGGCACAAGAGAAAAAAATTCCGCAGATAATGCTACGCAAAAAACGTTCCGCAGTAACAGTGGATTTACACCAAAAAGTTATATGCTATCAACATTCAAAATATTAGAAGTTGTGTTTACACCGAATATGTTTAAAGCGTTGCTGATAGCTGCTATTATAGCAGTGTTTTGGAAAAACGGATTTAAGTCCGCTGATTCCGAATGTTATGAGCCAAGTATTTTACACCGGAGAATGTTAGTTAATAATATGTTTGGTTACGCTTTGCTTATAACATATTTCGCAATTGATAACAAATAACTGAAGAGATTCAAACTAAATGATTTACCCGTAAGATGTAAATATAAAAGAACCGTTGCACTGATAAGGATGACTCAACATGAGTCAACTATTACTATAATTATTAATAGATGCCATACTGGCAGTTTTAGTATAGATAAACAGTTAATTCTTATTAATATAATAAATAAATAAAAAGTTGTTCTTCAATTACACATTAACTGAATGTCTTTACACACATTTTTTGTCGACCAGTCTTTTCAATGTTATTAGTTGTTTTTTTTTCTTCTCTCTGATGGGAATATTATAGTTGATCACAAAAAAAATGGGAGCCGGTTCTTTTTTCTCGGCGACAAAGCCAAAAAATGTAGCATCCTACCACTTTTCCCAACCATGTTTTTAAAGAAAGTACTAACAAGATACCGTCGAGAGAAATATATTGCTTGCGATGTTACATCGAATTACATATTTTTCCTGATTGTTTATTTTTTCTGCTTAGTTTCATCACTTTGTAGAATTTGTTCATAAGAATCCTTGGAATTTGCACGAAAAATTAGGTGAAATTCTTAAACCACTAAAAATCTTTAAAATAATCCTCGAGAATTTTTCACCAATCACAAAATCTTTAAAACTAAGGATAAATCCTCAATACTGGCAACACTGGTTACCATCGCGTTGCAGTTCCCTATTCCTTTTCGCGCCCTCATTCGTTCAATCACGATGTTTCGCCTGACGGACACGGAGAATGCCGAGCGATGCCGAGAATGGACGACTATAGTCCTGTAACTAGTTCAACCAATGAGAGAATAAACGAATCATGAGCATGTGGGCTTGGCGGGAGCGGGAGGGGTAATCTTTCACACTAGACGGGGTAAGCACGTCAGTTGGTCAATTTTATTGCTTGCGGGCGCGTTGCTCTGATCCGAAGCATGAACGTCGGAATGCCTTTATTTTTTTAAACGTCATAGAATAAATAAACTTGTATTAATTCACTAATAAATTGTGCAGTACAGGTGTTGGGAAGGTAAAATTTGCCTCATCCAGAATCGTCGTTACAGCAAGAAGAACGTGGTCGCCTGGAAGACATATCCTTGTAACAATCTAACAATGTACGTACTTCCCTGCAGTAGTCAAACTCTTTCTTTTTTTTTCACTTTCTATTTCCATATTATTATTGGATTTTGTTCCCACCTAATGACTACGAACACTTTTGTTTTAATCTTACAAGTAATCATTTTCATTTTATATTTTATTTCCAAGTTTTCATCCAACTTTTTCAACGTTTTCTTTAACTCTTCTTTACTTCTTTCCACTTCTGCAGTGTAATCTGCAAACCTTATTATTCCAACTGTCTTCCCTTGTATTTTTACCCCTGATTTCCCTTCATTCATTTCTAATTACTTTTTCTATAGATAAGTGAAACAATACTGATGACAAACAGCAACCTTGTCTCACTCCTTTTCGAATTGCTCTATTTGTATTTGAGCCCTTTAATCCGTATACCAATAAGTTCCATATTCTTTATACTTAATCGAAACATTTTTGATCATTTAACATTATCAAAAGCTTTTTCTAAGTCTACAAAAAAAATGCTACATATTATGTATCCGAACCTTTTTAATCTTTCCCTCAGAGGCGTATTAAGGAAAGAAGCCGCTCTGGCAATATAAAATCTGCCGCCCAATTTGATGAGAAATACATTGTAGGAGCACATGGAATCATAAGTGCGCCCAATTTACAATGGCCAGGTGACTATGAACGGGGCTGCTAAAGTGCTAATACCCTTTAGACCACATTACGGACTTAAATTCACTTCGTTGTCAAGAAAATAATTCTTAATTTAAATTAATTTATATTTATTGATAATATTATACTGCTGAATAAAAAGTCGATTTAAAAAAAAATGGACACGGTTTATCGCCGTGGGATCGAAAAATAACTCAAATATGCACTCTGTATAGCTTTTGTACGAAGGTAATTAATATATCTTTTCCCAGTGATTCCAAGTTACATCACAGTGATGTCTAAGTAACACGCTCTCGTCATTTCTCACAAAAGTTATGGCCCTTGCGACTCAAATAAACTATGTAGGTGTAGGCCACAAGCATATCAGACGAACATAGCTTTTCTCTAGTCCTCTGTACGAAAACAAAACGTAAATAGAATCAAAACAAACATTAATTCCGCTCGTACGACATCTTCACGCTTTCAAATTATGGCGAAGGCGTGACGATGTACGTTGACATCATTCGCTGACTATGGTGTCTTGATATTATATGGTGTACTCGGCAGATTCCAGCATCGTGCACCCTCATTAAAAGGTTCCACATTCGGGTTTGCAATCTATAGTTTGGTCGAGTTCCATTTTCGGTGACTGGAAACAGGCCGAGTGAAAGAAGCGAGATTGTTGGACCAAAATCTTTTTATTTTTTAGGGGTGGGGGTGGGGGGGGGAGGTGTGAACTCTAAATATTTTGACTGAGGTTTTAAAAAACTTAAAAACATGCCGACTGCTGCTATACGGAGCAATCTATCCTACATGTAAATTACTTTTTCGATTCGAGCTATTTCTCTACCCTATTCAGGCAAATACGAGAAATGTCTCTCAATCGGAAAGTATATACACATACTTTTCACATCAGATCTAACTTTATGAGAGAAACGTGTTTTTCATTGCTTTGAAGGGTTAAGAAATGGATATCACAGAGTTACCCCTACCAGGTAGAGCAGGCCCGAAGCCAGGGGGCAGGGAGGCAACTCCCTCCCTTACGCAGTCATTTGCCTCCCTGAGAAAATCTGAAACAACTTTTTTTACTTTCTAATTGCCCCAGTAAGATTAAGGATTATTATACATTTTTTGAAACTTTATTTTGGTATCACTGATTATTTTCTCGTTCATTCCGCATCAAACTGGCGTAAATTTTTTAATGGGGGGGGGGGGGGGTAAAATATTTTATCGTTGATAATTTTTAAAATTTTTGAGTCAAATGACGACTTTTTTCGCACCAAAAAACAATTTTCTTTTTTTATTGACAGAGAAGGGGAGGCGTTATTTTTTTTACTTTTTTATTATTCAAAGAGAAAAACTAAGTGCATACTTTTTATTCAAAAAAGGAAGGTATGACTTTGGCGATATTTTTTTTACTTTTTCCGTTTTGGCTTACTTTATTCTGGATTACAATTTTATCTCCTGTATTGTGAGTTTTGGTTTTTGGTGCTGTTATATCACAATTCTATTTCGATTTTTTAAATTCTTTCCTTTGTGACTTATGCGTTCGTAATCAAATTTGGAATATAAAATTTTATTCTGAATATTTTTTTTCATGGGCCTTAATGAGCAGCACTGCCGATATTGGGCAGGGCTGTCTGGGTATTTCCAAAAAACAATATATACATAGGTTAAGAAATTAATTTATTTAAAAAAAATTGTTTAAAAAATATTAATGAAAGTGAAAGTAAAAAAATTTGAAGTTACACTTAATTAAAGTCAAGGTTGAACTTAAACAGTTGAGGCAATAGCGCACAGCATTCGTTTACTCACTGGTTTCTTTTACAATTTTATTATTTTTTTGGGATAGGGGGCGGAATTTTTTGGTCATGGAAAATTATCCAAAGAGAAAATTGTTATTTTCTTACTCTTGCTTAAGGGCCCTTCTCTATGTTTTAATAAATTTTTCCAACAAGCTTATTATCGTCCGAATCGGAATTGATCATATGAGATCTGAACGAGGTTACTTTCTGGAATGTTGAGGTTGACTTTTTCGCTCCCTCATTTATAATGTGGTTTATTTCAAATTCATATAAGTACTTAACTTCTATAAAAATACCTCCCGTTCCTGTTTGATTTTGTCTAAGGTTTTTTCTAATTTTTCTCCTAAGCCTAACTAATTCCTTATTTCAGGGTTCTTCGAATTTCTTAAGAGTTTGTAAGTATACTAGGATCAAATTTTTTGGTAAAATTTTCGGCAATGGCATTCGATTTCGGTAGAATTGGAAGCGAGGATTTTTCGCAGTTTTTTAACTATTCGATTAACATTGTATTGCCCTTTATAAATTATGTAGTAATTTTAGGTCCTGAATTAATAAGAATTTGATTAGGGTTCAGATTAAGTCGCAGAATTTCAGTCAGGTCTTAACTAGATTTTTTACGAAAGAAATACGCCTGCGTCTAATCGCGAATGATAAATTAAGAAGAACTTGATTTTTGAAAAGATCATTGACCGGAATCCAGGAAACAAAAAACGCTCGCATCTTCCCATCCAGAACTTAGCCAGACAGGACGATTTGTACAAAACCGTACATTCGAGCATGATTATTCACCCTACATTAATCTCTATTTGCTCAGTAAATAATATCTACCATATATTATGTATGTAAAGATGTGAACCCACCTCACCCATTTTTTACACTGGATCTCATATATTGTGTTGAACTTATCATCTATTGTTTTTCCCAGTTTTCTAATCCCTCTGTGGGTATAACGATTAAACTTATATTTCCAAGTATTTCGACATAAAATATACTCTGAAATACAAGTATTTTAATGCGGATCTCGGGTTGTCCACTTTTCATCCGGATCTCACCCTGGTCAAAAAATCTGTAGATGCACCTATGCACTTGATTTTGACAGATTTTCAAAACATAATTTGCCCTCCCCACTATATCATTTTCCCCCTACGAAACATAGTGCGGCTACGGGCCTGTGGTATAGTTGTGACGGACAAAAACTTGCCTACAATCTTACTCTTCAACAGTCGCATTGATGAATGAAATCACGGGAGTTTCACTATTCATTTCATGTATACTCAAAAGCTATTTTCCTAAATACAAGTCTGAAATAATTGCACTGTAGTGGAAAAGTTGCCACAAAGTAACCCTTACTCAAAAGAGTAAAGTATAAAAATTGCGAGTTCTGGTAGTTATCCTGAACAGGTAGTAGGTAACAGTATCGACCAGAAAATGAGGTAACTGCCAACTCGACAAATTTTGAAAATTGCGAGTCTAGCCAACGGTGAAAAGTAATGCTCGAAAGGGCGGATTCCAGGGCTCGGGTTGAGAGTAAATTATAGAAATAGAGTCTTCAAAGTGCGATAATTCAAGATGCGAATGGTCAAAGTTCCAGAATTTAGTTCAAGTAGCAAACTGTCGCAATCGATATCACAATGCCTTCGATACTTGAGATGCTAGAGCAAGGAAGAATCGAAATCATATTTCACGTTGCCAATACATATAACGCCTACCTTCTAACCGCAATCAGAAGTGTTCGATTAGAACGTCCTCATCCGTGTCTGCGATAACGTCATTCGAATTTACCGTACACTTGAAGCGGTAAATTTTCTATACGCAGACACAGGAAAAAGCAAAAATACGGAATCAAAACGTATTTAAAGGTAAGTGGATGAAACAAAATGTAAGGACGGCTGTTTCGCTCAATTGCGTTTGTTTTCTTCTGAAAAAATCTCGATGTAAAAAACTTTATTGTTTGTAACATTTGTCGTTTGACTACGAAAAGGAGCGGCGCGGAGAGTTTTACGAGGAAAAGGGGAAAAAAAGGACGGATACATCGACGAATTCGAGGACGAAGCGGGGACACCGACAATGGCTTAAATTATGATTACTTTTTGTTTGGAAACAAAAGAGTGTAACTCGTTGGAGCGCAAAACAAATCAGTTTCCTTTTCGTTTTTACTCTTTCGTCTGTTTCCCGCTCGCCGTATCTTCGTCTTTCTCGCTGCTCTCTTTTTTCATTTGCTTTCCTCTTCCACAGCTCCGCTGAATTTTCCACTCCCTAATCCACGCTCTAAAGTGCTTTTGAAAAAGAAAGAGCTTTCCGAGGAAAATAGCGTATTTTCGAATACAAATATTTCTTTATTCGCGCCAGCGTTGTAATTCTTCGAAATTTTTTCCTTCCTTTGAAAGATAAATTTGGTCGACCGGGTACGCGATTAATGGTTTTTAATTTCGGCTCTTTCGGTCCGAAGATGATCGATCAAGAAGCCGACCGCCGATTGCCGAAAATGAACGTTAGCGAGTTCGCCGCAGCCACTGACGTGCGCCGCACGATACATCGCAAGCTAAACAAATCTTTCGCAAGTTACGGTCGATGTACCTACTCGAGTGTTCTTCGCATGAAAACGAACCCTTTCTCATAGACTGGAACCAGAATTCAAAATATATCTCGATATTAAAAGCGAACACGCTGCATGTCTATCTCGTTATTTACCATTAAGTACCTTTATTTACTGTGCTGCTCTTTTGATTTCCATTGTCGGTACACACGGAATATAGAAATCGTTGTACAATAAAACAAATACCCGTTTAGTGCCTGCTTACTCCGGTCCCATCCCCCCTTGCTGTCTTTACCGTACGCCGAATCACCATCAAAGAGCGTTTAAGCGTAATAAATCGAAATCGTGTCGTAGGAAATGCGTGCCAGAGGCTAAAGGTACCGTGTTTACATTGAAGCGAACCGAGCTTTTGATAGTAAGCAATAAAATGAATTTGATTCGCGGAACACGGTAAACAATCAGCGAACTTATCTGTAGTGGGGCGGCGTTAGCGCGAACCGACAGTCGAGTCGATGTCGATACATGCACCATACACAATACGTGAAAGTATAGTGAGCTGTACCCATCGCTGAACACCAAAACACAATTTCCGCGTATCCTGCCCGGTATCTACACACGTAGGTTACACCGAACTCGATCGCAAACTCCATTCATATCGATAGCCATAGCGTAGAGTTCTACCACAATTGGACGTTGTTCAGCAAAAGGGACTTACGCGACCATAGTGGCGTAGCCAGACTTGGTATGAAGGGGGGGTTCAGTTCAAACAAAAAATTATTCGCTAATAACATGATATCGAGTAGGCGGGGGGGGGGGTATGAAGTACAATTCGAAAAAAAATTTTAAAGTAATAATTTTATATTTTTTCAAAGAAAAAATTCATAAGTACTTAACTAAATTAAAAATTTTTAATCTAATCGAAAAATTATAATTTGATTTTTTTTTAAAGCAATAATATGTATTTATGTAACAAACTAAATTTAAAATTTAAAATCTAATCTCCGTGTTTTTCTACAAAATTCTTCTAGTACCTCCTCCGGCGTGATTTTAATATCCGTATGTATATTAAGATGTGCCAATCCATTCAATCTTTGCTCGCTCATACTATTTCTTAGATACGTTTTTAAACGTTTCAACGAGCTAAAACTTCTTTCTGTGTAGGCGTTTGAAATTGGTAGACAGCAGAAAATCTTTAGTAACTTGTATACATTTGGATACAAATCAGCATTACATCGTTCCAATAATTCCGTCACCTTTATTATTTTTGTGTCCGCAGCTCTATACATTTTGCTTAATAGCACTCGCCATAATTCAATTTCTGCTTTCACTTCGTCAGAACTTCCCAAGTCATCTTTATACATTTCTATCAATTCTTCCAAGGCAGCCACTTCTTCTTCTTGTGATAAAAATTTTTTTTTCGTCGATATCAACATGTGAAACATTTTGAAAATATTTTTATGTGTAGTGAATTTTTCTTCGATCTGTGTTATAACTGTATCCAGAAACGGAATGAAAACGTTAATACGATAGTACGTTTGTGGAGTTATTTGACTTGCCCCTGCATTACCCCTATTAGTTTGTCTTCCACAAAGTCGGGGTAATTTGTCTATATCGAAACCAATAGTTTCATGGACCCTTTCCATCTCAGCAAAAAGTGCATTAAATTTTTCATCTATTTTACTTCGAATAGATCGTAACTGCGTCACAACATTTTCAGCATTTTGAACGGCTGCAGCTAAATCAATATTTTCTTTTTGTAAAAATGAACTGAGTGGCAACGTGTATACCAGAATTGCATTCAAAATTCGCAATGTTATATTAAATTCGCTTCCTCGTATTGCAGTTAATAACTGCTGTGCTGACGCAGATGTTTTGCGATCATCCTATTGCGAAATTTCTTCTAATGCTGAAATAATGCTCAACTGCAAATCCATGAATACTGTAATGGATGTTTGACGCTCAATCCACCGAGTAGGGTTATGTTGTACCAATTTTTTATTCTTCACTGCTTCATCAATATGCTTTTTGAGACAAGTTTGCCTATAGGTGTATTAAAAAAATCATAAACAGATTCGACAGTACCGGTTGTGTTTTTAATTGAAGGGAGGTCACTTGCCGTGGATAAAGCCAAATTTAAACAATGATTAGAACAATGAACATAAATCGCAGAATTTATTTGTCTTTTAATTATAGCTTGAACGCCATTGAATTTACCGCTCATAGAAGCAGCCTCGTCATATCCTTGCCCTCTCATATATTCGGTTTCTATTTCCATTTCATTTAGCTTATTTAAAATTACGTTAGCCATATTTACGCCAGTTGTACTGTTCAAAGGTACAAATTCCAAAAATCTTTCCACAATTTCACGTTTTTCATCATCAACATAACGAATGCACAAAGAAAATTGCTCCACTTTACTGACATCAGTTGTTTCGTCCGCCAATACATATAGCAAAATATTTTGATTTGCGAACTTCACCAGTAATTTTTCTCAAAATCAGGTTACCACAAATTGTTAAAATTTCATTTTGAATATCAGGACTAGTATATGTAGCATTTTTTGCACATTTTTCACGAATGCTACGTAGTTCATCTTGTTCTGCAATACTTAATCCAAATCTTAAAATAGCAGTGAAATTTCCTTCACTTTGTACAGAATCACTAAGAACTAAAGAACCTGACCTTTCATGATGTCCTCTTAGTGGTATTCCTTGTCTACCGCAAAGCAGAACACACTTTATAACGGGGAACATTAACTTACGATTCTCCTCTATTTTAGCACGTTTGGCAGTATCTCCGAGAACTACTACTGAAGCAGTTTTACGTTCCCTGATCAGTTGTAAATTTTCAAAATCTTGAATGCAGTTTTTATGATAGACGTTCTTTTCATGATTCTTACAAAGTTCAATGGCATCTTTCCAATTTTGAAGTTCCTTAGTGCAGAGAGTACCTAATTTTTGATCGCCTATAAATAAAACAAAAATGGCTTATTTAACAAAACGTAATAATAATAATTCATAAATACACAGGTCTATTAATTCGTAATTACCTTTTCCGGCTTCTTTCTTCGAAAATATCACGCAAAATTTACAGAAAGCACCGTTCTTTTTGCTTTGGAATACGCCAGCCATTTAAATCACTCCAGCCAGTTATATTGAAATTTCAAATTCCGTCCTTTTACAGGTACGACTGGAAATGCAAAATCTCGCGGAGGAACCCATACGTTTTGAAAATTTCGACTTTATCTACATCTTTGACATTTTTATTCAAAAAATAACTTATATCATTAGAAAGTGCGTCAGTCTCAGTTCCATTATCTGGTTGAAATTCTCGAACGACTTGAAGAGAGGCTGAATCTACTGCTGGGGGCGCTGAAAATACATTTGATTGTTCGGATGATTTTGTTTCTGAAGTACCTGGAGCCGATAATCTTCGTTTTTTCGTTATAAATTTATCCATTTTTCATTGATTCTTGATCGCAAATTTGCAATACCACAAACTTTCACAAAGTAGTTATTAATAACTCGTTACAATGCAAAATAAATGAAATAAACGCACACTTTTATTCACACGCGCATACTTAAAGCACCTAACTGATCGAAGAAATGCAAATCATCGAAGATTTGTCGTATTAAGGAGGCAACGAGGCAATTCAACAGTTCCGTGCTATGACAAGTCGATTGCTGTCTCCTGCCTCGTCGCGTATAGGCGCCACAAAAATGTGAGATAACAAAAAACCGAATACGTATGCATGGAGATATGGACACAGTCGCAGAGTTGCATGTTCATCAAAAAAACAAAATTTTTCACGTTTACATGACAGGTATTTAAAAAAAAAATATTTTCGGCTGGTGCCAGGGGGGGTGTTCAGACCCCCAGACACCCCCGTGGCTACGCCACTGTACGCGACATTTGTTGACAAAATTAATTATTATAGTATCGTTGGAAAGAGCGTAAAAAGTAGAATTTTTCAAAATTGGGCCCCTGATACAAAAATGCGTACCCACGTTAAAAAAAAAGCTTATCATAGTAAACACTACGTCCGTGAACCGGCATTATTCATTGGCTTTTAATGTTACGTTTTCTCAGAAAACAGATTTTGTCGCGAAAGTCTTTTTTGCTTATAACTGCGTCCCAATTAGCAATCCATTTCAAAACTCTCTGCCCGCCATACTGAAGTAAAAGGAGACGGGGAAGAAACCCAAGAATGAGAGATCGCTCACATGAAACGGTCGGTATGCCAGGTAAGTATGCTGGACGTCCATTTTCCATCAAATCGAAAAAAGAGAAGGCTGATTTTCTTTTGTAAAAAAACTTTCAATTATCGTCACAATTGAAGCGGGTGGTAGGCACACGAGTACTCGCCACATAACTGCAAAACTGACTAGATTTAGCTTTACAAGCCTACAACAGACTCACAGAAATGGATTTTTAGAAATACCTAACTCCGACAGATAAATCCTGTTGAAAGCAAGGGAAAACTACAATACTATCACTTTCCAGGAAATGTAGCTTTTCCGAATATTAATTACTGATGATGGCGTTCCAACACGTATATAATATTTTCGGATGTAAAAAGCTCCCCATTCGGATGTCCGGGAGGAAGCTACTTGGGGGAGCATCATCATCGGAAAGTTCCTCAAGCGCTCTCCCAGTTTCTCTAGGTTTATCTGGATCCTTATGCAAGTCTATATGTACATAATATGTGGCCTCCCTTATGAAATATTTTCCATTTTTTACTGTCTTGCCTTCCCTGTCATAGCTGCTTACATAAGCCAACTACAGTGTATCGTTGCAGAATAAGGTTATCCTCCGCTGGTCCTAAAATTTCAAATTTACCCCTCGGTTAATACCTGCCCCTCTTCCTCACCCTAATTAGGATTGTATTTCCGATAGGACGTAAGCATAAAACATAAAAAAAGAGCCAGCCATCAGATTTTAGAACTGCTCCCCCTCCTCTCATGTTTTCCTTCCAGCTCTCTGGTTAGGACGCTGGGCTGTACGCTACAGCACTTGATGATTGGAAACGCCGACCTGGCTACAATTTCGCAGGCAGTTAATTTTCTTCGGCTGGTGAAAACGACGTAATTTGTTAAGGGCAGCTGCCAAACGAACAAACGTTTACAGATTGGAAAACCGGGTCCCCTTTAAATTTTTCAACGTTGATCTTTTTTTTTTCTTTCTCCCGCTTTCCCGGTTGGCATTAGTTTCCAACAAAAGCTAATGAAATGTCGGATTTTTTTTTCGATTAGCGTGGAGCCCGAACATGGGATAGTTTAACAGAGGGAGAGAGAGAAAAAATGTGTTACTTCTTTTTTTCACCTCTTCTTCTTTTTCGATACCGCGTCGTCATTCTGTCTTTCGCGCATTAAGAACAATAATATATAGTGACTTAGTATCCTCAGTGGACCACACATTTTCCTCAACCGGCTTTTCAGTTTTGAAAATACTGCAGCAACCTTCAATTCAGGCCTGTAGTCAGAAATTTTTTCAGAGGGTGCAATTGAACTTTCAGAAGGGCAGTCATTAATGTCGATAAATATAAAGACGATGTTTCGTATTGAATTTAATAAATGCAAAGCTTTTTTGAAATGTTATTTACTAAGATACTGAAATAAACAGTCGGCGGATTCTTGCCGGGGCAAAGCCGATAGCCAGGGGGGCAATGCCCCCTGGCCACCCTTAGCTACAGGCCTGCCTCAATTAATACTGATTCAGGAGCGGAGTAAGATCAGACAGGCTACTGGGAAAATCAGTTTTCCAAGCCATAACCGTACCAATCGCAAGTTAAATACTCCCTCCCACTCCAGGCCACGGTAGAAAGTTGAAAAATTAACGTTTTTCATCATGATTGTCTTTTTTTCATTTCCCTTTTCTTTACCCCCTCCCCTAACCTCGCCTTCTCTTACGAACCAAAAAGTTTTAAAATAACGTGTTTTATCATTTTTCAAAACATTTTTACAATTTTTTCCAACAAATCTTAAACAGTCGGCGAAATTTTATTGACTGCTAAACATTTTCGAGAAAATGATATTTGCCTTTTCGGTATTGAGTTTCGATGCGGAAGAATAAAGTCTTTTGTAATTTCATTTCTATTTCCTTTAGATTGAGAGTCGAAAGTCTGAGCATGCTCTAGTAAAATGAAGGATCCGTTAACTTTATCTAATGGAGTTTGAAGTCTCAGGCTATTACCTGTAGACGAACCGGAAAGCTTTTCCTTGGGGGGGGGGGGGGTGAACGTCTCAATTGATTCAACTCAAAATTCCCAAATATCAAAGCAAAAAAAAAAAAGCTTTTGACTTCTTGGATTTCCCAACTCTACCGAAATTTCCCTACTTTGGCTAACTGAAATGGTAAATTAATAAATTTCCTACAGAGGGCTCCTCTTCCCCCTCCATATCGGTATGTTTCTGATTACCTGTCTGTCAAGTAATAGGCACTTCGACTTCAAAAACTCAAAAACTAACTAAGTGGGTCTAAGCAGTAGCGTAACAGAAAAATCTTGAAGGGGATGAGGGATTACTCATAATTTTATAAGTTTGGAAAAAAAAAGGGTCTCATAGGTAAGTATATAGTTGCAAGCGGAGCGAGTGAAAATTTTTGGGTCTTTCAACGATCTGAGTGGTAAAAATTAGTAATTTTCAAATTTTTTCCCGGCTCAGAACAGTGGGGATTTACCACCATACTTTTCAAAATTATTTCAGATATTTTACCCGACTAGTGTCTTCCAGAAGAACCGTTTCCGGATTTATTCTAGATTATTATTCCTGACTCTACAAAGACTTTTTTAAGACTCTTACTGACTTTTACTTGACCCTTTGAGACTCGTTAAGATGCGCAATAAAATGTGTATATTTTGTAGGTACTCTTTTTCCTTGCTCGTAGGGGTGGGGGTAGGAAATATATCTTCACAGTTTTTCAAATTCTTTCAGACATATTTTAGTCTTCAAGACTGCATGTTCCAGAATTCTTCGAGGCCTCTCTAAAGCTTTTTCATTCTTGTTCAGGATTATTATTTCAAACCAGCGCCGTATTTCCCTAGAAGCCTACGAAGCCCCTGACTCTACAAAGACTTTTTTAGACTTTTCCAGACTTCTACCTATAAGACCCTTTAAGACTCGTTAAGATAAGCAGTAAAATGGGTTTTTTCAGCTTTCTTTCTTTCTTTCTTCCTTTGGGGAGCGAGGAAGGAGGGAATGATCCCCAGATTTCCTTGAAACTCTTTCAGACTATGTTACTCTTCAATACCCTTCCAGAATTGTTCACGGGTATCTCTAAGACTTTTTTCGATCTAATATTATTACTTTACGCCCTACAGAGACTTTTTCAGACGCTTTCTGATTTTACACCATTAAGATGCGCTGTAAAATGGATATTTTCAGAGTTTTTTACTTATGTGGGGGGGGGGGTGGTACATCCTCAGACGCTTTTAAAATTCTGTCAGGCGTACTTTAATTTTCAAAACGCATTCAGAATTGTCCCAGATTATTTCTGCATCTTTTTCGGACTTGTTTTAGATTCTTATTTTATGCTCTTCTTCTGAAAATTGGTTTCAAAAAATTTTCATCCTCGTTGAGTGCCCGTCTTTTATAATGCAGAAGGGTAATGTCTGATTTCTTTTTCTGTGCGTGCAGGCATGCAGCTCCCCGCACATGATGCTCGGTTATGGATAATCGGCTGTTTCCGGCAGTGTTCGGTTCGGGCGCGTGTTGACGAGTATAGTCAACTGGGAACGACAGTCGCCGCGCAGCTCTCTTGTGCGCAGGTGTTTGTGAGCGGGGTATAGCAGGGGGTTATCTGCTTGTAACGTGTATGTGTTGGACAGATGCTTACTGGTTCTGCTGGGGCGTGCGCGGTGTTCGTTGTGGGTGGTTTCTACTCTGGTCGCGGTGATTTTCGTCTACCCTTTTCCCCACGTGACTCCCTTAGGGAGGGGCACCGGATTATCTCCTGCATCAGTAACGCGGCATGCACATAGCACGTCACTTACACGTCACAACACAGACCAGACTGATTTTTCCGCTGAAGGAGCGCACAAAAATTTTTAATTTTGGCACTGTACTGTATATCTTTCGATTTGTCCCAATGATACGAATACGCAGAACTATTTTTCTTTTCACGGGCACTATTTGTACCATTGTACTTGAATAATTTCGAGAAAACTCAATATCGCTCTGTAAGAACAGATGTGGACGTACATACAAACGCGTGTTCGTTATCTGACGTTGTTTCCACCGAAAAAATAACCTGAAAATAGCAGGTACCTTTTCAAAAAGCGTGCAGAAAGAAAATGGATCTGTTGAGCCAGTGTTTTCTCAACCATACGGTTAAAAACGAAATCGGTCGCTTACTTATAAATGATATGTCCATAATTATATAGCGATTGCTCAGTATTATCTCGATTTGAATTATCCTCTGACCATATAGCAGGTAGACGTCTGATCTCCATTCCTAGAAGGGTAAGTAAAAACTGCCGCATTCCATAAGGCCGAAATCCGCTGTAAAAATTGATAATTCCAGTTCACGAACAGGAGACAGCCAGACAATACATGAAAATGAACTACAGTATTAGAACCTCGATTATCCGACATTCGGTTATCCGACTTCGCGATTATCTGATCAAAAAATTTCATCTGACTTCTGTTGATGGTTATCCGACGTCAAAAAATCGGTTAATTTTTTTGCTATCCGACCTCTCCCAAATTTTGCATTAGAATGAATACATCAGAAGTTCACGTAGCGTTGAGAACTTGCATCAGTGCGATATATGATTACCAAATAGGGTGTATCTCGCACCTTGAACGTCCCTACCACTGCTGGAATGCTGTATATAAAATGCTTTGACCATACAATTTTGTTTTAAGAAGAAAATATTTCATGATGTAATTTTTAAATCGACGTCTTTTTTCGTTTCCTAATGACAAGGCAGTTTTTCGCTTATACCTTATGATTGAAGACTGAAAAATGCCTAGACCTACACATCCTTGGAAAGCTGAGAGTTCAGGCTTTAAAATGACACCACAATAATTTTTTTGTGAGTGCCTGGTTTTATTCCACATAGACTTTATTTATCAGGTTATTATTTCGGAACTTTTTCTATGCTTGAAAAACCGTCCCCCTTTGCCATCTACTTCGGCCTGTGATACGTCTCACCAGTTTTTGAAGTGTATCTCTACGTCCCTTCATCGATCTATGCCCTTAGAAGTGTTAGGAATACATTTATATTCGTCACAGAGCCAACAATATGGTCAAAAATGAAAATCAGCAAAGTCACCTCCTGTCGTCAAAGTCACCCCGATTTGCGGTACTTTCTTTTTTCAGAAAAAATTTAATACTTAAAAAAGGTTTAATCCTCTTTAAAAAATGGGCAGGCTGAGGCATTTTTTGGACGGGCCTGGCACGCCCAGGCCCGCCCCTAGTTACATGCCGCTGGGTTTGGTGTGTATAATTGTGCATTCCTAGGGCGCATTCATACCGGACTGAATCGGAAAATTTCGCTTAATTTTTTACTCGTGGGTCACACGAAATTTGCGCCAGATCGCATATTTGGCTTGATAAAATTGCGATACTCCGTTGCAGCTATCAATACGTTTGACGAACTTCTCCAGACCGTTATTTTGGCATCCCCAAGTAGGCACAGCCTTGCTGTACCGACCTCGGATCCACGCCGTATTCTGGCTTTCATACGGTGGTATGATTGAGATGCCTTTCTGCGCAATCATTACAGGAAGGTGTCGAATCTGCCCACGTATCATCACTTTGTATTGGGAAGTCGACCAAAAGTACCTATGTTGGTAGCCCTGCTTCTACAACAAGGGGATAATTTAACTCGTTCATATACAAAATGTGTAAAAAGGAGTGATTTTTGAACGCCTGTGGCGAGTTACAAAAATCGTTTTTGAAAGAAAGTTGGTTGAAATAATTTCAGCAATAGCATGAAAAAAGTACCTCAATTGACATTTTTTAAATGAAATTATGTGAAATTGAAAATCGCGAATTTTGATGTAGAATAGGGAAGCTGAAATACTCCCCCAAACGTTTCCAATGTGTTGAGCGTTACTTAGTTTGTGTGTGTTACGCTAGGGCTACGTAGGCAATGTTGACTTCCCAATTCGATGACCAGTCAAATGAACAGTCTTAAAATTTGCCGACTGCCAAATTATTGGAGGGGGGTCCAACCCCCCACACCCCCTATAGTTTCTCCCCTGATAATATCATGACAATCAGTGCTACCAACGTACGCTTTAAACGCTATCTATAGGTAAACAACCATCAAGAATGTCGTCTAAATAATACTACTCCCTGGCTCCAGCGCCACTGCCCGTGACCAAATCGTGCGTCTTTTCAATCCGCTACGCCAAATTTCTTTGTTTCTTTCGTTTATTTTCACTTTCTCGAACAGGGGCAACAACGTTGTTATAATACGGTAGTCGTTATCAATACACGAAAAATTCGATACCGGAAGAACCATTTGCACGGTAAAATGTAAGACGTCTTCTTTTCCTCGCTCTAACACTCGCTCGGTCTTCGTCTGGCTTAAACTCGATGATTAGACAATGCGAGTCTATGTACACGTCGTAAGGCTTCGTTTGTATATACCCGGTAGTGGTTTATTTTTCAATGAGTGCACTTGTTTGGTCTCGTACTCGTATAGTTGGACTAGTTTTGTCTTCTAGCAGGTACTGGGCCCTAGCAAGTGTATATCGTTGTATTGCTACTGCTACTGATGGCACTGGGTACTACTTTTCGAGGCTGCGGCTGTTCGCAACCACGCGGCGACGCTCGACGAAAAGTACAAAACGCGGTGGCTGCCCTAATTGGCGAAATTGCGCAGAGGCTAACGATTTGCTAAACGTGTAACAAACGAACGGATTTCATTTCGTATAATTCAAACGCGACCGACGAGGCTGGTGTCCGGGAGAGGTGGCGGTGAGCGACAAAGCGTGAAATGAAAATAGGCCCCGGCTGCGATACAGCAAAGGTGCCGTACCGCCCTGAAGCCCAGCCGAGTGCTTTCCTTTAGTTGTAAACACTAAACAATCATCGACGCAGTGTAAACAAGCCACCGTGATCTTAAAATCTGCTTAATGAAATTTCGAAAACGATTCCCCCGTTTTATGGTTTGTTTTTTTCGGCTTGTAAACTACGTAATACGAAATACTTTATGCTTACGATTAGAGACCTATCTACGGGACCATGTATGTAGCGTGTACGCGGTACGTGTGTACACACTCTTTATGGCGGCAACGCTTCTCGCGCCTTTCACTCGAATTAAGATCGATTTAATCAGCTCACTCGATGGCCGTAAATTAGTGGCGAGTATTGACGTCCCGTTTCCGAGAATCGCTGGAAACAGAGAAAACCGCCTTGGTACAGCCGCGGACAAGTAGCATACGCCTGTTTGAGAGGAGTTCTTTCGAAGATGCGATGAAACGTCGCACGGGGGTCCGAGACCTGGAAAATACGATCAAGCCAACCCGCATGTCTACCGGTCGGGAAACTCGTAGAAGTTAAAAATTTTACGCGCGAGTCACGAAAACGTCATCACGAATCCACATCAGAAATGAATGAGGAAGTATAGAATGAACACAAAATTTGTTACCGATTCCAAATCAAGATAACAGACAAGGTGTTGAAATATCTCAAATTTTCGGCTTTAACTCGCGTTTACGTTTTTTTCATTCCAGACTCCACTAAATATTGAAATAAAATCAGGGGCGAAACTATAAGGGCTGTGGGGGGTTGAAACACCTCCCCAATAATTTGGTAGTCGGCAAATTTTGAAACTGTTCATTTGAACTTTTCATTTTTTATGAATGTGTCTTTGTTTTTTGTTTTCTTCTTAATTAAAGAATATTTCGATTAAAGATTCGGCTAATTTTTAATTTTTTTTAAATTTTGTCGGCGACTTTTTAGTTTAAAAAAAAAATTTATCGGAAAATTTTTCTTCTCCACCTCCCCAAATTGAAAGTCAAATTTCGTTTCTGAAAATGGAGTACCCTGGACTCCTGTTCGAGATTAGTCAGTCAAAAGCCAAAGGTATCCAGCTGAGTATCGAATGTTATCTGAAAGGTTGAAACAAAGCTGAAATGTGGAAGACATTTCGAAAATCTGAAAGTCAGTAGCAAACGTTGAATTTCGAATTTCAATGAGTATTCTGTTTTTACTAAATTCTCTGTTTGATCTAGAACCTGATATTTGAGGAGGTTGAAGATTTTATTAAAATATAAATGTTGAAAGCAGTGACTTAAGTATTTTCCAATGTCACAAGCTGAATCCGATAGCAAATGTTCTATTGTTTAATTTACGCAGTGGCGTAACGTGGGGGGCACGTGCCCCCCTCCCTCCAATATTTTTACATCGTCCTCTAATATCAGCGATTTTAAAAAAATATTTCAATTTTCGACTTTTTCTCCCTTGAAAACCTTAGTGCATGTGGCCCCCCTTTGGGAAATCCCCAGCGAGCTTTGGTCCTGGTGAATAGAGGAGGGTTATTCTTCGAAAATGTTGATATTTTAGTCCCCGGCAGTTATCTTACAAACTATTAATGATACGGCCATTTTTTATTTTTTTTTATATTTTTTTTTTGATAGATATGACTGAATTCTACTTTTTCAAGCTTTCAGAGAAAATATGATCCACTTTCAATGGGTCGAAATTGGATTAAATATGCTAAAATTTACGAAATCTGATAAAGTCTAGGCAAGTGACTTGAAATCTAAAGACATTCACAGAAATTTGAGCGGAAAACCGCCGAAGAACTATTTAAAACAAATACAATATCGTCGATGTTCTGCTAAATACCTCCTGTGAGCAGAAAACGTAATTTTACTGTGGAGAGCGAAAAAACTGTACAACTTCGTGCCTATCTGACTCAAGCTGTGGAAAATAAATTTAAACCGTAGTTTAGAAAGTTTAGAATTGAGTTTGAGTAAGTTTTAAAAGTTTCCCTCTGTGTAAAGTTGGTAAAAAAATAAAATAACCATTATAAGCACATAGGAGGTATTTCATCAACACATAAAAGATATCTCATAATTATTAGAATTTTTAATTTCGTACAAAAACAAAGTTTTATTATTGAAATAATATTATAAAAGTGAAAAATCAACTTTTATACGAAAAAGTCATGGATATTTGAAATTAAACCTCATACTTAAAACTTAAGAGGAAAAAAACTTCATACTTAAAACTTACAGTAAAAATCACTTCAAACTAATTTAAATGGAAACAATAAATAAAAAAAACACAATAGAACTAAATGTAAACAATCCAATAAATTATCATCTTGGGTGGGTAATAGAATGTTAGTACAGTGGACTGAGTTCTAAACCTGGTCAAAAGTAAATATCTATGGCTCAAAGCCAGAACAATCCAATTCCAAATTTCAAGTTTTGACATCATCACAGTTGGAGTTTTCAAAACCCATCTATTTCCCTGTATTTGGAACTTTGGTTTATATTCTGGAGACAATGAATAGTTGTTTTACTACCCTGAGTTTGTAAAATAGAAGTTCAATCCTTCAGGGACGTACCGATAGCGGGTGGAGGGCAACTTACCCCCGTAGGAATTTTTCACTCAGCAGTTGGGAAAATTTACCATTTCTGTCAGGCGGATTGGGAAACTCCAACAAGTTGAAAGGTTTTTTTTGCTTTGATACTTAAGATTTAAGAATTGAGTTGAGAAGTTGTGAAAACCCAACAAGTCAAATGGCTCTTCTTATTTTGCTTTGATACTTGAGAGTTTTGAGTTGGGTCAGTTGGAAAAATCCAACAAGTCAAAAGGTTTTTTTTCTTGCTTTGCTTTGCTTTGATACTTGGGAATTATAAGTTGAATCAGTTGGGACTTTCACAATTTTACCCCCCCCCCCCCACACACACACAAAAAAGAAAAGCTCTTCGGATCACTAAATTTGGAGTTGGATCGATTTGGTTCTGAACCACAGATTCAGATTACTCTTGAACTCACCCTTTATGTAAATCAGCTTACTAGAATTATCATTATTAGAAAGTATGAAGCAATTAATCTTCACCTGCGCGGAAGCAGGACTCTCTGGTAATTTGGAGCAAACAGTAAGCAGTTCCTCTTGTCAAAAGTTTCCATACCTTGTAGATCCGAGCTCACCAGCAATCTTTGCTCATTCATTTTAGGACCAGGATTATTTGATTGCATTGCTTTCTGTTTAATAACCGTTTAAAATAATTTTTATTGAGTCTAGTGCTTTGAATTTAGGAGCTGAGAAATTGATTGCAATCTTGCCTTATTTCGAACGCTGAATGCTTTTACTATAATATGAAGTGTTGCATCACAGCTCACGGTTCATCCATTGAAAATTATGAAGATTTTTGTAATTTTTAATTTAAACTGTACGACCGAACGAGACAAACTAATGAAAAAATAGGGTAAGTTGTTCTTAACTTCTCATCATAAAGACACGAAACGCACATAGGAGATAATATTTGTAACCACAATTTCGGGCATATGCACATAGGAGGTATCAAAAGCGCTCTTTATCAAAAAATGAATTAGAGTTGTGGATTTTTTTTTCTATCGGATGCGCCTTTTCGAGAAACGAATCCAACGAGCCCAAAAACGTCATTTTCATAATTTTCTTACATAGGAGGTATTTAGCAGACCACCGACAATATGTTCATAGCCGAGAGGTATTAAAGAATAAATAAATAAATAAATAAAAAGCTAAATAAATCTGATACCTTCGAATTTAACGATCTGGGAAAATGTATGAAGTCTATCTGGCAGTTGATACCGGGATTACGTTTTAATTGGATGTTTACTCGCGAGAGTAAAAGACAAATAGCGAATACCTATAGGGTAACTACTCGGTATAGGAGCCAGGGGGGACATGCCTGCGCCTATCAGCTTCCGCACATTGCGGAAGTATCGCGATCAAAATCCGTGCAGACAAAAGGTAGCCCCGCGGCTCGTAAGTATAAAGAAATAGGACCACCAAATTACGAAATTACGAAAACTCCTCGAAACAAGAGGACTGCCTTGACACCAGCTAATTTGAGAGGCAAATTGGATCGGAATAAACTTATGGTTATACAGCAAAGGGCGAGGACGAGCAAGGGTGATAGGTAGGCATCATGGCATATAACAGGAATAGATGGGCGTATGAGTACATACTCGTATATCGATGGAGTGCGAGTGTCGCATACCACCGCGTCACGCCGCCTCGGCATGGATGAGCCGGTGAAGGAAGGAGTCGTCGAAATGGCATGGTTTGTTTTCCAGGGGTAAATGGAAGCTGCTTTCGCGAAATAACGCGAAACAGCTTTTAGCTAAGTTGCACGCGTTGCGAAAATCGTATCGACAAAACACGTTTCCCCATATGTTTCCTCTCACGAGCAATCAAACACATTAGCTGTAGCCTAAAGTTTTTACATTGCAGAATAATATATAAACTACGACGGAACTATACTTCGCCACTTCTGCACCCTGCCTTATAGCCAACTTTTCGTCGATGCCATATGATTCCACGCACCTACACGTCTCGTCTATTGCACCATTGCTGAGGCTGACACGGATGCTGCTCCCAGCTGGCAGCCCGCAGCCCGCGCGACTGTCGAGCATATTGCCGAGCGCCTCGCCGCTTCTGCAGTTTCCAAAGACTAGTTTTCCTCTGGCACCTTGCAACTCTTTCCACAACCACGTCGCTCTTCATGTTGTTAGAGCAAATAGCGTCTCAAAAGGCAGATAACGGGTTGTATTTCACACCACCGGAGGTGAGCGTAGAAATATTATACGGAAAATTATCCGTCATCGTTTTCGTTTATTTGCAACGTCGACTAAATTAGTGCGTCGCCTAATAACAAGCACATGTCGTACTGGGCTTAGCAAAACTAATTGAAACAGATGTTCGGCTGTTACTACTACTACTGCTACTTCTTCTTTTAGTACATTAGCTGATGTAGAATTACAATGTTCTGCTTTTCGTACTCGTTTATATTTTAACGTCAACTAGCAGCTACATATATAGCATAACGAAGTACCACTTACTGGTCTAAGACCTCAAACAAATGGGTACAAATAAGGATTTTGACGGAATTCGCCCGGGAAAATTGAAAACCCATTTTCCATCTTTTCCAGACTTGCATCACGAAACTCTCACGTATGGGACAGAAAAGTTTTCTCTGGTTTTGGCGATGGGGCAAAACTTAATTTTGCTGTGAAAACGCGCGCAAAATTTCACCATAAAATATTAATAACATTCTGTTTCTTAAAATTCGGCGTAGGTACTTTATTATTATTAGGATAGGGATCTGTAAGAGTGAGCAGTTCTCGAGACTGATGACGTCATTGTGTTTTTAATGACTATGTGGTACATTGCACCTTTCAAACGATAATAACTGGTGCAAAAATTCCAGGTTTTTTTGTTCGAGTTTTATCATTGTCATCATTGGCTACTAAACGGTCGAAAATGAAACAAGTATAACTTCGCTACTTGAAGAGGGTCGGCAACGGCAACACCTTCAAATTACGTAGCTCCAGACTGCAGTCGCACAGCTCTATCACTCTTAATCACAACAGGAAGGTACCTACTCTGCAATCAATTCCAACCCAATTCAGGGGACATCTTTTAGGAAATTGTAATTCTTAATACGCTTACGACAACGAAGGAATTTTATTTAGGCATAACCAAGATTATCACCAATGGTATAAACACTTGTTAACTGGCATCCAGTTTTGAAAACATCCGAAGTATATTTTTGTTTGTCATATTTGTAACTATAGAATGATCAAAAAACAGAAAAACAACCTCGCGATAAATATCTTCGCGATACTCAATAGCAAGCTCCAAAATTTGATCTCAATTCGCTTTTATATTCACGCTTTTGCTAGATAAATTTGAAGTCTCTGTTGTAGTATTTCTCCTCGATGCTTCTTGTAATGTATACGATTCTGCATGTATAGCGTTCTGATCTACGTTTATAAGCTGTCTGTGCATTATGAATAAGGTTTTATCCTGTACTTGTTCAGTTTGTTTGCGATTAGTTCATTTGCTGCATCGCACATTCCCGCACAATCGCCACACAGGGGAACGACGTTTCTTCTTTTTCAGATGAAGACAGCCAGAACACTGAGGCTTCACTGATCGAAACCTGACATAGAATACCAAAATTACCATTAAAATACCTTCATTATCATTGTATTCATGAGACCTAATTCACAGCACATTATTCTTTGAAAAATTTACTGATAAGAGCACCACAGAAATATGGCTCGATTCAAACGAATTGTACACTCTTTTCAAACTGAAAACTCATTTTATACATTAGCAAGCAGCTTAACTTACTTCTTCCTTATTTCTAAATCCAGTGAAGGGTTTTACTCAATTTTCAAAATCTTTTCTCATAACAATATCCAGTTCTGCTTCCGGCGTTTCTGATCAACGTTTACAACAAACTCTCTGTGCATCACGTAGTAAAGTTTTATCTTATACTTCTTCACTATATAGCTAATTATTCATTTGCTACTCGCTTATCCGCTGCTAGTTCATATACTATTAGTTCACTTGCTGCATCGCATATACCTATTCCCACAATCACCACAGCGGGCAACACCGGTGTTTCGTCTTCAGATGAAAACAGCCACAAAGCTAAAAGGCTTCACTGCTCGAAACCTGAAACAGAATACCAAAATTACCATTAATACTTTCATCATGCGTATTTATGAGACATAATTCACATCGCATTATTCCGGAAAATCTGCTGATAAAAGTACCAAGGACAGTTGAACTGAGAACCCATTCCATACATTAACAAACAACACACTTACCTCTTCCAAATCCAGTTAATTTCTGCACTTTTCTTGAGGAAATGGTCATAACTTTACATCGACAGCAGAGTGATACGAAAGTATTATACGCATATCTTGGCCTTGGCTAAGTGTTCTGTAGAAGTGACCGATCTCTGATGACCAGTTTTGTCCTAAAGGATGATGGATGGCCTCTGAAAAATGAGAACCTGTGTGCATTTGTGCACGGTGGATGAAACCCCATATTCTCTTCCATTTTTTGAAGATGACGGCTGAAAAACCGTTTATTTTGGTTACGATACCGTGCAGCCATGCCATAGTGAAATTACCATGTAAACACATCAGTAGCTGTGTACTTAGCTACACTGATCGAGAGGTCCGTTTAGCCAGCCCCCCCCCAATTAGATTTCAAAGTCATGCGGAACGCTTCCATGGGGCGCTAGGGAGGGAAGGCTAGCGTGGGGCTACTCATTTTATGATTCCGTAAAGTTATAGGTACAAAATGGTACAAAACAAGCAGGCCCAAAATTTTAATACCATTCCGGGTGCCGAACAATTCCGCGGGGGACAGGGGCTATTTATTTTGCGAATAAGTGGAGAGGGGGAGGGTACAAAATTCGGGATTGGTGTTACAAAATGGTACAAAGTAGGTACAAAATTTTGATACCACTCCGGGTGCGATATTCTCAATTGGGGGGGGGGGCTACGTTTCGCTAGCCTTTTTAAAAATGCGGGTAATGATGCGGGTACAAAATTCGGGACTGGTGGTACAAATTGGTACAAAATTATGAGATAGTTTTTGACTTCAGAATCTAATTTGAGGGGGCTGACGAAACGGACCTCACTCTGGAAGACTTCTGACATAGTTCACTTTAGAAACCAACTATTTTTTCCAATCTCTGGTAACACTGGAATGTAAGAGGAGACAGAAATGTAGGGAAACCTACCTTCTATAATTTTTATTTTGGTCCACAAGATAGGGCATCAAATTTACTTTTGACACAAACTGACTTGAGTCACTTTGGAAAAAAGCTCTTCATTTTAAATGTAATTGAGGAGATTTTGAGTATAGAATATCGTATGAAAATAAATAAAAATAAAACTAAAATGGGCTAATGATATTATGTTATTGATGGAAACACGATAGCTTAAATACGTATAAAAATTAGTCAGGAAGCAATTCAGAAAGTAAGCGAATTTTGCCATTTAAGGAGTAAAATAATAAAAGATGGAGGGAGTAAAAAGGATATTAGTAGTAGAATAGTACAAGCCCAATAGAAAAAGTAATCTTTTCAAATCAAAAATAAATCTGTAAATCAAAAATTATTTTTGAAAACTTATTTGGAGTGTAGCCTTGTATGGATCTGAAAGTTGGACCACAGGAGAACTAGAGAAGGATCGAAGCTTTGAAATGTGGTGCTATAAGCGAATACTTAGTATCAGATGGACGGATAAGGTAACAAATGAGGAAGTACTCAACGTTGGAGAGCACTCATAAAACATATCACAAACCACTACCGTTTTGAGACTTTTCGCCACTCACATTTTTTTTGTGAGTGTTCAACATCTCATGATCTGTAAAGTGATCACTCAGCATTAGTGTGATTACTGAGTGATGTTCACAAATGCACTCACAACTGGCCTCATTGTCAATCGGGTAGGAGGTAAAATAGATATTTGGAATTGTCTGTAGAGGATGAGAGAGAAACTAATAGGCATAACGTGAAGTACCCAAGAATAATCTAACTGCTGTGCTAGAAGGAAGGGTGGAAGGAAAGAATTGGGTAGGTCGGCAAAGATTCTAGTATGTTCAACAGATAATCGAGAACCAATGTCAAATTAATTATTTAGACATGAAAGAACTCGCACAAGATAGGGAGAAATGGAGAGCTGCATCAAACCGGTGGTAAGACTGATGAGTGATAACCTTATCATCATTATATGTACATGTTGATACTATTTCAAAGATCACAAATTTTATTTGGTGCATTTCATTTGAAATCTGGTTCTATGTTAGAAAATTTCTTGCCATACATTTTTCAACTTCTCATCTGGTAATACTGAAAAAATGTTTTTACAAGTCTGAACTAGCTTCCATAATAAATTTTTATAGAAGCCTAAATATATCGCATTCGGGAAACTCGGTTAATCCCGAACGTGATACGCTCTTTGCGACGAAAATAATATGCGGCTGCAATAAACTTGCAAATCGTAAAAGTACATTTTAGCTTTAGCTGTTTCTTGATAACTTAAATTCTATTCGTGGGAGTCGGTGGCGTAGCTTGGGAATGCTTCAGGGGTGAAAGACAAGGGCTAGAACATTACGCTCGGTTTCCAAAAAAATATTCGAACCTTTTATCCTGCTCGCATAGGTATCTAAAGGTTTCCAGGAGACGGATTTGATTCCCCTTCCGAGCCTTCGACCTCATGACTATACTTCTAGCAGAAGAGCGCCTTCCCTAGAAATTCGAACGACTATTTTTATGTCGTTATATTCAACGTTTTATTTTACAAACTGTCGTAAAAATCCGTCGAAATGCAAAGGCGAAAAGACGCGTAACGTTAATTGCAGATTTTTAAACGAAAATTTCCAAATTTGCGTGTATGATAATGGAAGTACTAGTTTTTTGTAACTGTCTGTGCGGATGATTTTGGCAGTGAAATGAACGAGGCGTGTGAGTTTCGATTCGCTCGGTTGACATAGTAATAAAATCCATCCGAACGGAAAAAATAATGTTTTGATGTTCGCAAAAAAAGAAAAAAAAATGTTTCGGGAAGAGGAACAGTGATATGAGAAATTCTTTACATTACGCGGTTTGTGTATTTTTAGCGCCTTGTGAAGATTTCATACCCAGGGGTGTGTCCAACTCATTTCAGCTTCGAAGTCGACAATTTTTTAAACTGCATTTGTGTAGAACGATTCCACAATAAGAGCAATTCGTAATCTTTGGAAGAGAAGGTATGGGAGTATATATCCCCCTCCTCCACAGAGCTGATAGGAAAAGTTGAGTTTAGAAAGTTTATCAACTAACAATTTAGACTACAGACTTACTCGTATTTTGTTATTTTACATGTCTACAGAAAATTTGGGCAAAATTTATATCCGAGAAATTTGTATCTGCTAGTCAAGTCAAAATTTGATCCGAATGAAATTTTGTTGGTCTGCTACTATTCTATGTACAACATTTTACACCCCTCCCCCAATTCTGTTCCAGAGGAGCTTCCTATTCACGATACTGATTTTGATGATTGTAAAAAAAAACGTGTGCAAAATTTCATCAGGAAGTTGTAGTAGTCAGCTTTTCTGTGGGAGCTTGTATACTTTTGACATAGGATTTTTCAAATAAAGGAAATTTGGTTCGAGTCGAAAAAGTTTTTTCTAATCAGCTTATCGTGAGTACCTGCGTCAGTGCAAGCAATTACTAAGCCTATAATAAATCTGGTTAGCAAAATTCTGGATACGGGAAAGACCCCATATCAGTGGAATCTCGCCGACATTATAATTCTCCACAAAAAAAGGAGACAAATCAGGTACCAACAGTTACCATCCAATTAGGCTCTCCTCGAACATAGCTAAACTCTTTACGAAAATTTTGAAAGAATAATGTACGTATTTACAATATCCTCATCGGCCTATCGGAAAAAGGGGATTTCGGAGAAAAGTTGCCACAATGGACCACATTCAAACATTGAACCAGATTATAGAGAAATCCAAAGAGTATGACATAGAGGTGTGGCTAATTTTCGCAGATTTTAACAAGGCGTTTGATTCGCTGTACCACAGTGAACTATGGCAGTCCCTGACAGAGCAAGGGGTACACTACAAAATTATTGAAATTATCGTCTACTTGGTATGAGCGTTCGGAAGCCCATATGCGAACGGATGTCAAAAGTACAAAAACATTTTGTTATTTGCATTTTGGTCCTAAAGTGAATATTTTTTCAGATAACTACGATTTAGCGAGTGAAGATCGGTTATGAAAGAAAAAACAACAAAATCCACGTTCCTTGAAACTTTCACACATTACTACGATTATCTCGGTATAAATATGCGTTTTAGAGAAAAATTGCATAGGATCTTTTTTATAGGAAATTTAACGCCGAATATTTTGTGTTATATGCAGTTTGGTACTGAAGTTGATACATTCCGAGATATTCGCGTTTTTTGGTAAAATCTCAGTATTATACATAACTTAAGGTAAAAGCGGCACGGGTTAATGACCTCAGATTGAGTTCAAATTTTTTATGGTGAGTTTCTAGGTCCACTGGAAAAACTTTCAGTGCGACCCTAGTCAATTGGCAAAAACTTGTCAAATAAGGGACACCCTAATCCGGATAATACCGACTTTTTCAGATATACGCGTTTTGCCTCATTTTACTCTTTGATGTATTTCATTATTGGTAAATATTTATGCGTGAATAGCGATTAAGCGGCGATTAAACAGTCTACCCACTAAATTAATGACTAGGAAACACTATTAGACTTATGCTGCATCGTTTAAATTGGTACGCTTATTCCTAAAAAGAATTTATTTTCATTTTATTTTACTGCAGCATAGTGGAAAACTCTAATTATTGCGCAGTAGCCACATTACGTATCAATTCCATCTTGTGCACATATGTAGAATTCAACATGTCCAAGTCAATGGAGTAGCGTGAGGGGGCTCGTGCCCCCTCCCCCAACCCCAATGATTTTCGAAATGTACTATAGTGTACCAGACTCGTAAGGTAGTTCTTAACAAGAACAAACCATTGGGCAAAGTACTTTTCCCCTATACTTATTATATGTAGGTATATTATGCTTTTGCACTTAGTAAACATAGGACCCCTCCTTGCGAGAAAGCTAAATTTTCTCCAGGGGATTGCCCCCAACCCCCAATCGTGTTGAGCACGCTACGCCTCTGGTCCAGATAATTCGAAAAGATTCAATTAACCCGAAGTCCGGATGATCAGAACCTATTTCTAATATCCGGATAACCCAAATTCCGGATAATCGGGATACTACTATACACATACTCGTACGTAGTAAAAAATAGATACGTAGCAGTTGATTATGATTTTTCAGTTGTTTTTTTTATTTGTCGACTTTGTCTGGTAAGGTGAAGGTATTGATAGTATCAATACTTATCATTATTTTTGAACACCCAATCGATACTAATCGACAAACGTTGAATTTCGAATTTCAATGACTATTCTGTTTTTACTAGATTCTCTGTTTGACCTAGAGCCTAAAATTTGAGAAAGTTGAACATTTCATTAAATTCTAAAAGTTGAAAGCAAAAGACTTCTTTTACAGTGTCACAAGCTGAATCCGATAGCAAATATTCTATTGTTCAATTTACGGGTTTTGGTCCTGGTGAATATAGGAGGGAAATTTAGTCTGAAACAAAAGTCATCAAAACTCCATGTGTTTTTCCCATAAGAACGAAAGAGAGCTTGTGGTACAGATTCCACTCATCCGATTAACCTGAAACATTGTAGGTTTTTTTTTTTTTTGATTCTATTGGAATCAACTTAGGAGACGAATCAGAGGAAATTCAGAAAAAAATATCACCAAGAGTAAATAATGACCATCTGAATGTGTAAAGGAAGTTATATGTTCCTCTCAAGTATTTCTAACATTCTTCCAGCTTACCCTCCCATCAGATTAGGGTATGCTCATGTGAGCAAACGTAAGTGCTTAGGGAATGAAAAATTGAAAACGAATAAAGTGGGATTTATTTTACGTATATTTTTGGGGGTGGTAAAAAAAATTAGCACATAGCGGCCAGTCAGGTAAATCCGGCCTTGTTAGTGAATAAAAACACTAACCGTTAATTTTTATACAAACTGTAAAATGATAATCCCCATACCCATTTTTATTCCAATGTCCGATCGACGTGGGACTAACTGGGGTCTTCAAAAGGCAAATAGAGATGCTGAATTGAGGAATGCATTCACTCTCATTTTCCTCTTTTTTTTCGCAAAGAATGAAGATGAGCCCATTCTGAATGGGAAAAGAATGAAAGTTTTTTCCCTTGATTCGGCATCTCTGACGGCAAGGTCTCGTTTCTTTTTTGGTAAAAAAAAAAAAAATCCCTCCCATTAAGCAAGACTAGAGCTAAACTTGAAATTTTATGGAAAGATCACTAAAATAGGAGTTTTTGGGTCATTGATTTCGAAAATTTCACCAGAAGATTCTTCTTTAAATCCTGAATTGACTTTCAGAGTACGCTATTCTTGGAAAATTAGATAACGAATCGAAATACAAGCAGTTTTTCGCATCGCTAAATTCGGAAGCTTCTATGAGCTTTCTTATTAAACTGCGATTTGGGCCCCAAAATTCAAAATTGATTTTTAGGAAATCGAATAAAGTAATAGAATTTTCTGGGTTGCTGAATTCGAAAATTTCTTCAGATTCCTCTTGGATTCCCGATTTAGGCTTCAGAAGGCAAAACTGGTTTCCAGAAGTGATTAAAATTGACTTCCTGGTATGTCGAAATGAGGATGGGGAGAGGAGAGGTCGCCTAATTTGGAAATTCCATCAACGCGATAAATTTTCGATACTGACTCTCGGGTAGGCCTCAAACACCAAAATGAGAGTCAAAATTGAACGAACTTGATTTAATCTTTCAACATTTTCATAACCATCAAGTTACTAAAATTCAAATTGGAGGAAAAATTTCAAAATTATCCAAGTATGAGTTATTATAAGGGGAACATTCAAGTCTTTAAAAATCAAAAACTATGAAATTGAACCAAAATTAGGAATTACAATAGTCGCAGTTTCAATAGATTACTTGGGTTTTCAACGTCAATTAATTTTTGTCAATCTTTGGACTTCAGATTTTCATTTAACCTAAGAATGATGAAGTCCAATTAAAGGTCCAAGGACCATTACTAAATTTGTAAATGCCCCCCCCCCCCATCTCAAACAAGAAAATGGAAATAAAACAACTTTCACTGCGATAGTTCAATCATTTTTTATAAAATCATATATGCTGCTTTTGAAAATTCGGCATTTGACGATTTAACCCTTTCTCAAGAGATTAGAATGTCTGTAATGATGAAAATGAATCAGCGATCTTTAGCATTTTCAAAAACAGTCTGTTAATTTGAATTTAAGATCGTAAGATCTCTTCACTTCAATAGTCTACTCGATTTGTAAAAACTAGGTAATTAGTGCTTGTCCATTTCGATTTATGGGGTCTTTTAAGCTTGAATCAGATTCAGAATTTAGCGCATGTTCGAATTCAACTACACTTAAGGTCAGTAATTATCCTTTTTGGGATCCCATTCTGAGTTCTGAAGTCCAGGGACGTACCGAAGAGTTTTTCTTGAGAGAAGGGGGGGGGGGGTAAAAATTGTGAAAGTCCCAACTAACTCTACTCAGAATTCCCAAGTATCAATGCAAAAAATGAAAAACCTTTTCACTTGTTGGGTTTTCCTAGCCTGTCAACTCAATTCCCAAATATCAAAGCAAAAAAAAAACACTTTCAACTCGCCTGACTGAAATGGTAAATTTTACCGTTGCCCCCTACCCCCTTATCGGTACATCCCTGCCTTCAATAATTTGGCAGTTGGCAAATTTTGAAACTGTTCATTTGAATTTTTCATTTTCTAAGAACGTTTGTTTGTTTGTTTGTTTATTATTATTATTTTTTTTTCAATTGAAAAATATTTTTATTACGAAATCGGCAAATTTTAAATAATTTTGTCGGCGAATTTTTAGTATAAAAAAATATTTGTCGGCAAATTTTCCTTCTCCACCACCCAAATTGAAAGTCAAGTTTCGTCTCTGTCGATACTTGACACCCCTTCTGTGTAAAAGAGTGATAACGAGATTCACCGATAATGCCAGATTACAAGGTCGCCGTCGCCGTGTGTCTAGTTTTATTATCATCGTTTTTGATTTTCTCAGTGTTTTCCTCGATAATGCGACTTCCTTTTTCTTGGCGGGCTTTCACAAAAGCGGCTCGGATAATTTGCAGGCGTAAAGTAGTCGTTATAAGAAATATAAGAGCAAGTTCACCTTAGATTAAAAAGAGTTTAATCCGCTGGTTAACCGAATATGTTTGGCCTAATTTGGGAGGCCAAATCTCGAATAGCGGATCAAGAAAACTGTACAAGTCCTCCATAAATTACCAACAACAAACTAACGATTAGTATACTCATACGCATAAAGCTATAAATGGGGCTACATTTATACAAAATTTCGAGTTTACGATGTCCACGAGTATAAGGAGCAAAACTGCTTCAACCACAGTACGCACCCTCGAGGCATTTCTATATTTTAGGTGTTAAATGATAATGAAGCGTATTTCAATAGGGCGAGTACACGTATGAATTTTTACCACGGAATTTCGCAGCGGGATATTGGTTTTGGTGTAGGTTTGGTGTAGGCCTCGCGGTACCGTTCAATCGAGCGGGCCACTTGAGGCAATCAAAACTGCACCACTTACAGCATCGAGTGTCACGCGGATTAGGGTCAATTATCCGTGTATAATACAGTTTTGCCGGGATACATTGTTACTCTTACCATTAGGTACGTATCTACTGTAAATATCTACTGTGCGAGTACGTTTATACGAATGGGTAGCAGTATTTAGTTTACATCATCGGTACTTCGGTACGCCGGGATGTATTTAGTTGCTTTTTGTACAATAACGATGTTGACTATATCGTCCGATTTTGAAGAGATGGTAAAAATGAACTTATCTACGCATGCTTTTGTACATCTGTGCTGAATGCGCAAGAGGAAGACTGTTGCGGTTGATAGAATTATTATGTTCGGGTTGTGGATCTATATAAGAGTGTAAATATACCACAAATAGAACGTTCCAAGGTAAGGAGTTCGCGTTCTTTCAAAGCCGTGGGTTCCAGTAGTCTGAATTAGAAGATAACAACCACTCCTTTCTACGTTGAAATGCTCAAATTGGAAACAGTATACCCAATACTTGAGAAAATTTGAAAAACTTGAGTAAATGTAACATTGTTAAGTGGAATTCTTTATTCTTTGATTAATATGATTAAAGTTGTTGAAGGTAAGTGTTCAAAACGAACCAGCGTAACATGGTGAGCATTTTTACACGTATGATATGTTGCCTACTCAACAGGGTCGGTCTTTTAATTCCCACTTTTTTTTCACCCTTGAGGGGATGGTCACATCGACGCGCGGTAAACATAGAATTTGGTAGCGCATCTTTTGGAGCAAAATATTTTCTCCCCCTTTAAGGAAAGCTCACCAACCTTGGAATCTTAAACGGAAAGCTATCGAGTAAAACATCAGAATATGGGTTATTTGGGTCACTGATTTGGAATATCGTACCAGATTTTTGATCTGATCTCATCTAGGCCTCCAAATTTGAGAAAAAAGACAAAATTAACTTGGAATAAAATATCAAGCAAAGTATCGAAATAGGGGTTCAGTGGCTGATTTCGAATATCCTTTCAAGTTTTCGATCCAACCCTTCCCAAAGCCTTAAATTAACAAAAAAACGTGTTATTTAATCGACTGATGAAACAGTGTACGAACGATGGGAAAGAATGTAACCACTGAAAATGAGAAGTAACGAACCATAGAAGAAATGGCTGCACTATAAAATATAGCTGTTTGAGTAGAAAAAGGTGTTCGCCCAATTACAAAATAAATTGAACAATGAAAAAGATAAAGTAGCGATACACATTGCACGTTGACGTCATTGATACTTCACTCTTAGATGCCTCAGAATTGGTGAAACTGACTCATTTCTGGAAACATTTGAGGAGACTTGAGGAGTGCCACTGGAAACAGGCACTCAGGGAAAATGTGAATCAGTAAATGGAGGACCTGAGGTCAATAGGGGATCCTTAGAATCGAGGGGGTCCAAAAGGGTGAAAATAACTCGGGTCGGAGTCATACTAGCGAGGCGGGCGAAGACGGTTGGGTTATCATTCTGGGGAAGAGCGGAAAGAGTAGGAGAGCACTTTGATGGAGCCAAAGTTTTCCTTATCCTATATCAGCTACAAGAAGGTGAAATTGACTCGGGTCTGAAAAACACTTGAGTGAGACTTGAGGAAAGCTGTTGGAAAAAGACATTTGGGGTAAAATTGAAAAAATGAATAGCGGAACCTATGATTGGTGAGCGATGTTAAGGATCAAGAAGAGTCCAAGACGGTAAAACCGACTCGGAGTTCCGGGTCATACTTGTGTGAGGATGCCAGGAAGGAAAAATGGGCTAATTGTCAGGGAAAAAATAGAAAGAGATAGGTGCTCTTTGATGGTGATACATTTTTCTTCATCCTATGCCGGCTGTACAATAAGGTAAAACTAAGTTAGACCTGAAAAAAAGTTGGGAGAGACTTCAGGAAAGTCCGTATAAAAGAGGGCATTGGGGGGGGGGAGAAGTGTAATATATTTTTCAGTCGTTGAACTCGGAGTTAATGCGCATCGCAGAGAAGCGTGATATGTGAAAAGTTAATTAGCACAATTTCTATTGTTGTTTGTACACTCGATTTGATTGTCACCGTCATCGTCTTCTCGTTTATTCACTTTATTTCAACGGGCAATTGAAGTCCCCCCCCCCCCACCAAAAAATAGAGGAAAATTTGACAAACTTTATTAAAAATAGAACGTTATTTAAATATTTGTAGAAAATAATACAGAAGAAAATTCAAAAACATCATTCACAATGATAACAAACTTCTTTACCATCAACAACGAATTTCGGCTTTCTATAAACTGTAAGCAAGCTTTCTGTAAAGTTTCCTCTGTGTATCTAATTATATATACAGTATTCTCGCGAGCCGTTTTGTTTCGTATACTTTTGAAGCACCTTCGCAACGAATCTGCAACAAAAAATATTTTAAATTAGATTTGGTGTATTATACTCAGAAAAACAACTATACAAAACTGTTATTTACCGTTGAAAATTATACGGCATTCGATGCCAGAGGGATATACTAATTTACGAGAAATATCACTTACCGCGTCGAGTTGAAGCGAATTTTTCATGTAGACGTTGCTGCAGACAAAATCGCGATAAATGTCTACAACACACATACCTACAAATACATGTAAACAGGCCTTTTTTGTCACTTCTTTTTTGGGGGCACGCTAATTCTCGACAGCTGTAAGTCCACAATTTTTTGTACTCCCTCCCCATCCCTTGCCACTCTTTCATTTTTTTCAGTTTTTATGGCAATTTTCCGATGAAATTTCCTTTGGGGGCACTGCGTACCCCCACAAAAAAGCCCTACATGTGAACATTCCCAGATAACTGGTAAGCAGTCTCTCTTCAAGTGTCTACAGTGGTGTTGAAGGAATGCGGAGAAATAGTTCATAACTTACCACCAGCGAGCGCTAAAGTGGAAAGTGCCGTTGTTCAAACTAGCCCCACTTTTAATTCAGGAGAACGAGATTTTGAAATAGAACTAAATGCCATCAAAAGTTTTTTTGCAGTAATGCCTTAGGAATGGAGTACTAATAAATATACTAAAAGTCCACAGCCATCAGAGGAGGGCTTCACTCCCTTTTGGGGTCACTAAGGCCCAAAAATTAGTTTTTTGCAAGTATCTTGAAAAATAAGCGGTTTAAGAAGAAAAGTTTGAAACAAAGATTCCGCATAAAAATGTTATACAAAAAATGTTTGCAGAGGCAATATGAGAACCGCTAACGAATATCGAAGTCATCAATTATGATGTATCTTGGGCATAGGCGCCGACTTATGGAAAATATTGGGGGTGGGGGGAGAATCAAAGTTATAACGGTTCTTAGGAGCGGTCAAATATCCCTCTATTTTAAAATTCGAATGGTCGTTTTCCATCTAGTTTGGTGCCAAAATTATACCCTTCTCATTGTTACTTATCTTATTTTACTTTCTTTTTTGTTAAATTTAAAAACTTATCTTCAAAGTTTTCATAAAGCCAGTGCTAAGTCGGCGCCTATGATTAGGTACGTAATTTTAATGTTCATTGTAGCATAAAGTTAAGTTATTCGTTCAGTAAAGATTGTATGCTGTTTCTAAGAACTTCGGAGAAGATTTTAGCACCGTTAGGTACTCTATGAATGATGTGAGTTACAAAAATATCAAGAGCAGGGGGGCAACTTCTCCCACAGTAGGAATTTTCCACTCAGTAGTTGGGAAAATTTACCATTTCAGTCAGGCCAGTTTGGGAAAATCCAACAAGTTAAAAGGATTTTTTTCTTCTTTTTCTTTCTTTGATACTTGGGAATTAGTTGATACGTTGGGGAAAACCCAACAAGTCAAAAGATTTTTCTTATTTTGCTTTGATACTTGGGAACTCTGAGTTGAGTCAGTTGGGACTTTCATAATTTTTATCCCCCTCCCCCCTAGGAAAACTGCAAAGAATTTAAACTTTTTCAAAATGCAAGTTGAATATTTTTTCGTTACAACCATCTCACACCATGGGGTAGGTTGTATCGCACATCAGAGGGTGTAACATAAGAGAGTTCAGTGTATACTCAAACGGGAAGTACCGCCCTCTTTTTCTTCTAACTTGACTCTCAACCCGAGCCCTGGAATCCGCCCTTTCGAACATTACTTCAGAGACGTCGATATTGGGCACTACCAAAAACTTGTTGGGCAGCTTCGATAAAGAAAGGAAGAACATGCGTTTAAAAATTTATTTAAAAATGAAAACGAATGTAAGAAAATCATAATTTTGAAAAATGTGTTAAATGATTAAAGAATAAATAATGATGAACGTAATGAAAACGACTGTAATAAGGACTTGATGTAAAAAAATTCAAAAGTAGGTAAGTAATGTAATCGTAAGCAAAATAACATATTTAAGCACTCAACGCGAATGATTTTTTGAATTATATATTTTTGTCTCGGTGGGAGGGGGATGAAGTACTGAGGTAGGAAAAAAATTGTAAAACCATAATTTTACAATTAAATTGAGACCAGATCTCTTGGCTGCTTGTCGTATTGATAAGCCCATTTTTAAAATTTTCTTCACAGCTTCAAGCATTTCTTCTTTTGAAGCACATCCACAATCAGTCTTTTTCTTCCAGTTTCGAACCACTAGGCATAAAAATTTCGCTGAAATGAAAAAACCTGAGAAATATACACGTCAATACAGTATTACAACCATCCCATGGTCATACGATCATTTGATAATCAAGAACATTTTTCCCCCACAAAACTTTTAAAATCAATAACGACCAAATTACCGGTATATTTAAGAAGATTATATTTATACTTACTTTTTATGTAAGACAATCGCTGATTTCCGTTTTTTAAACCACCAAGAAAACTAAATATGTTTCCTCAAAAATTTACTTCCAATGTTGAAAAATAAGGTTTCTGATAATAATTGGGACTGCCAGCGCTAAAGAGTCGCACTCTAGAGTGGCATAGCCAGAATTTTTCCAAGGAGGGGGATCAGCAAAATTTTGGGCGGCGGGGGGGGGGGGTACACCTAACATGAACTGCATGTTTTTACATTGTCGTATCAGTATGTTGTGCTTTTCAACTTCAGTTATGTATCTGAATTTAAATTTCATTTCACGCATTCACTGTGATACTGCCAGCATATAAAAAAATTCTCATCTCAAGGGGGGGGATTCATCCCCCTAATCCCCCCTGGCTACGCCACTGGCACTCTGTATACAATTTTAGGCACTTCTAAAAAGGAACTACTGAAACCCTACACATTTTAGAAAAATTTATCAGATTGAAATAAAAATGGTCTCAATGGAAGAGAAACTTTTGTGCACTACAAATTTTGTTCTATTCATTTTCTCGATAAACACTTTCGTTTTCATAATTTGAGATTTTTTCATACGCCTGTAATATTGAAATATTCCCCTCGATCAGGGTTTCAAGGTAAACAACAGCGCGCCACCACATCGAGCAGCCCTAATCCCACAAATACGAAATCTGTAGATGGGAAACTTCTTTTTAGGCTTATTTTCACATCTTAATACCCATATAATACCGCTAGAAGCGCTAAAGTCAACCCATCCCGGTGTTACAATATACCCGGTATCCCTTGTACATTTTGAATGGAAGAGATAAATGAGCGAGGTCTCGCAACCCTGAAATAATTGCATGTGAAATGGACATGCATTTCTGTGTCTTCAAATTTTCTTTTCTGTTATACCCAGGCACGGCCTGGCTGGGGGTGCGGAGATGCAAATGCATCCCGGGTCTTTCGACCTATTGTGGCTTTATGGGCCCTTTTTTATCGCAATCCACAACATCGCTGAAAAAATTGTTTAAACTTGTTGACCAGGCGCCTTACGTTTTGCAAGCCAAGAATTTAATTGCCAGGCCGTGCTTGGTTAGGCATAATGACTCAGTATTTTCAGTTTCACGCTGGCTTTTTCGCTATCGCCTTTAAGACAATTCTCTACGAACATTTTCTATGTAGAATTTCACGAACAAAAACTTTTGTCTGAAACTTTTCTTCTTAAACCGTGTATGTTTCAAGATATTTGCAAAAAACTAAATCTTGGGACCTAGTTATTATTGTATGATAACAGTGTTTGCGATTTTTCTATTCCCTTTTCTGAGGTTGGCAACACGTTTTTGTTTATCGTAGGTTACAGTACTTGTGTTCCAGATTTTTCGTTTTTTCGTTCATCTTGAAATGTAATTTGTAGAATATAATGATTTTTCAATTAGCAGTTTTATTTCCTCATTTTATAACACTAGTAATCCCAAAAGGAGGCGAAGCCCTACTCCAATTGCTGTGGACTTTCAGTATGTTCATTAGTATAGCATTCCTAAAATAGCTATTACTGAAAAAAAAAAACAAAAAAACCTTTGATATCATTTGTTTCCATTTCATCCATTTTTCTCTGCCAATTTTCCTGAATTATTTACGGTCCTCAATGTTGTTTTTTCTTACTTGTCATCATCAACTTCGGGACATTCTGATTTTGATATAGCTCGTGGATTTCCGGTTGCCAGCCGAGAACTAGCCAACTCTATACCAGTTTTCATCGACACACGTCAAATGAGCAACAATTTTTCAATGAAATCGGGTGTTCGTCGGGAGGGTCGTAGTCGTGAATCGTATAATGATAATGCGAAAGCAATGTACATCGTACACCGTGCAGAACAGTGATGAACACAGGGTACAGTTTTAAAAAAGCAGCCGAGAGGCTACAGATTTGTTAGTAACGCTTGATCCGCGTACATGTACTAACAATAATCACATAGGCAAACAGATTAATGCACTACAGAAGTGTTTGCAGCATGCGCCAAATAATATATGCATTCGGTGTTTGCACTCTTGTGTTCTCACTTCGCCAGCAATGCCCCGAAACGAGAGAACGAGGGTGTCCGTCTGTCCGTTGGGAAACTGCTAACGAACGGACATGTGCGCATTTCTTATATATCGGCGACAAATTCGAAGTAAATTGCGCGCTGCGGTGGTCTTAAAAAAGCGAATGCCGACCTTCCGGAGGGGTACGCGCACTTTCCATACGTGTAAGCAAACATATAAGGGCGCATTCGGGAAATGAGGAAAAGAAAATCCGGTGGGTAAGAATTAGGTATTTGTTTTCGTTATTGCGACGAGAGGGTGTCGCACTCAATCCTGGTCACATTACGCTCGAGAATTGAAGAGAAAGGCGCATTTAGATTGGCAACTGACTGGGGGCCAGAATAGTCTTATGATCTGTAGACTGAAAATTCAACTTTTGACTCGATTATAGAATTTCAAATTTAACATCACGTTTCAGTGGATAAGTACGGTAGTGCATGAGCTCAGCGCCGCAAAATGTAAGGGACCCAAATATTGATTACTTAATCTATTTTTGCTGCAGTTTGTCGTCAAAGAATCGAAACTCGAAACTCCTTATAGCATTAGTGTTGTCCTCAATCCACCAAATGCGCTAATATCATCCATGTTTGAAGTTGATGAACTCCATAAAAATGAATCCTACGTAGACAACTTGATTAGTAATTTTTAAAAAGGTGGACCTACAGTAGCGTGCGGCGAGTTTTCCTAGGAGGTAAGCGATAAGCGTTTAGAGATGAAGTAAAAATCAGAATAAAGGATGAAACATGCTAACAAAACAGCATTGATGAAATTATTCAAATTGTCGTATCCCTGTGTAAGGAGGGTTATTCCATATGCGTTTACTCTTTTCTGTAACGAATAATAGACACAGGGACGTACCACCGAAGCGTTTTCCGGAGGAGGGGGGGGGCAAAAGTTGTGAAAGTCAAAATTACCAAGTATCAAAGCAAACAAAAAAAAACTTTTGACTTGTTGGATTTTTCCAACACTGACTCAACTCAAAATTCCCAAGTATCAAAGTAAGAAAAAATCCATTTGACATGTTGGATTCTCCCAACTCCTGAGTGAAAAATTCCTACAGGGGGGGGGAGTTGCCCCCTATCAGTACGTCCCTGAATAGACATGGCCAACAAAACAGTTTTCCACCATATTCACAACTTGTTAATCACAAAATGTATTCATATTACAATACGTGGAAATGTCCAATAAAAATCGAACCACCTTTCTTTTGCTTAGTTTTCAGAAACAGTGATTCTGGTATCAACTTACCACCATTGATAAATTCTAATTGTTCATTAAAAGTAAATCGTAAAAAAGATTTTTCAATAAGATCCCGAATACATATTTTATGGGCAAAAAAATGTTCAAAAAATCGGAGCATTTAAACTCAAACGCGTTGATTCGCACATACATAGAACATTGATCACGTTTCACCTGCCAACTTCGACGTTCGACTAGCCATAAGCGATATTAAAATCGCTTACACAGTTTTTGTCGCGTTAAACATGCTAGTGTGTTTTTGTGTTAGTCATCAACACGGAGGCGGAGCTTCAGTCGTGTATAAGTTTACCTGCAATATGAAAAATAAGCGATTTTCGGATCGCTGCCCTGACACGAATAAATACGAGTACGTAGGAGCTGACTGCTGAACAGTGAGGCTTCTGTTTCAACTGTCTCCTGAACCACCGCGACAGACAGCGTCATTTGTTTCGTGTGAATTTATAAATGTAATAAGCGGCAATACGATCGCTTCTTCCTTTGGTCAAATCTTTTATTTGTTACAAGCTGATTATATGAAAACCCATTTTCTCGGAATTTTTCAGGGTAAGCGGCGCTTACCTCGCTTACCTGGAATGCACGCCACTATGGACCAAATACCTACTGATCACGTGTAATTTAATGCCAACATGAGCAAATAAAATGACCATCATGTTGAAAAAGTATTTATTAATTAGTTTACAATTTGTTAAAGCAGTATACAGGGTGTTCCACGAAAGTCCCCCCCCCCTGTTTTTTCACGAACCGATGGGCAGATCTTCCCGGGACGAAAATGATTTCCCAGTCGTAAGGTCTAGTTTCTCTTGAGCTTAAAAAATTTTCTCCCCCTTTCACGGGGGGCTGGAACCTACCACCAACTTCGGAATCTTAAATAGGAAGGTATGCCTTTATGCACCTTGTTGGAAAGGCCATTTACTCCAAAATACGAATCCGTGGGAAAAAATTAAAATTTATCAATTTTGGGGGGTAAGGGACCTAGAGATGACTAAAATCCACCCAGAATCAAAGTGTGGTGACCTATCAAACGAACTACCGAACATGGGGTTTTCCAGGTCGCTGATTTCGAAAATTGCCTTATTTTTTCGATTTGACTAACTCAGGGGGCAGAACATTCAAAAATTTGGGGCAGAAGGGGTTATTTTAATGTTTCTCATTTTCGCTGATACAATGTCTTTATGCACCTTGTTGGAAAGGCCTCTTTCTCCCAAAAGTAGAATCAGTGAAATTTTTTTGAAATTTGTCAATTTTGGGGGGCGAGGGGGCCTACAGATGACCAAAATCCGCCCGGAATCAAAGTGTGATGACCTATCAAACGAATTATCAAAAAGAGGGTTTTCTAGGTCGCTGATTTCGAATAATTGCCTTATTTTCCCGATTTAACCCGTTTTAGTTTTAAAATCCGAATTTTCAACCTAAAATTGGTTCCATTATTCACAAATTTTTGACTTTCTGAATGCAGATTATTAAAGTGGCTTCATGGACATCGTTGAATAGAATACTTTCTCCAGAGTATGAATTCGTGAAAAAAATTTCAAAATTTATCAAATTTGGGGGGAAGGGGCCCAGAGATAACCAAAATCCGTCCAAAATTGAAGTATGAGCTAGCAAAAAGACTATCGGAAAGGGTGTTTTCGAGGTCGCTGATTCCGAATATCACATTCTCTCCTAGATTCAACGCGTTTCAGAGCCTTACAATTCAAATTTTAGACTCAAAATTGATTCTAATTTACAAATTTTTGAGCTTCTGAACTCAAGTTATCAAAGTGGCTTCATGCACATCGCTGGATTAGACAGTTCCTCCAAAATACTAATTCGTGAAGAAAAATTGCAAATTCATCAACTTTGGGGAACGGAGTGTAACGCCAGCCAAAACCTATCCAAAATCAAAAACCTAAAAGAGGTGCAGGGTGAGTTTTGAGAATGACCCTCCCCCCCTGTTTTTTTCTCGAATAATTGTCGGATTGCTCCCAAACAAAATGCGATCTTCGTGTACCGTGGTCTAGTTTCCTGCGGGCACAAGAAATTTTCTCCCCCATATTTGGGGGGCTGGAACGTACCACTAACTTTGGAATCTTAAATGGGAAGGTATGTTCTTATGCACCTTGTTGCAAAGATCTCTCCGCTCCAAAATTGAATCGGCGGAAAAAATTCAAAATTTATCAATTTTAGGGGGCCAAGGGGCCTATAATTGGGGGAAATCCATCCAGAATCAAAGTGTGATGACCTAGGAATTTCTAATTGTTCTGAGAAAATTCAAAGAAAAACTTACGTTAGAATGGTCAAAAATCGATACCACAAATGTCACTCCAGTTTTTGTAACCTTACTTTTGGAAATTTGGGAATTTCATCGAAGATCTTTGGGAAAATTTTCCAATGATTTTCATTAAAAATTTTGGAGGAAAAATCTCATAGGAAATAAGTTGATGGAAAACTACAATGGTTTTGGAGAATTTTGTCAATGATTTTCAGGGAAAATGTTGCATGATCTCCGAGGAATTCCATCAAAAATTTCTTGAGGAATTTTGTCAGAAATTTTTGGGGAGAAATTGCAATAATTCTAATCTTTAGGAAAATCATTCGATAATTTCTGAAGAATTTCATTAGGAAACATTTGGGGAAAGGCTCCGATCGTTTTTGAAGATTTTCATCAAAAATCTTCAGGAAAAATGTTCGAGGATTTTAGAAAAATTTCATCGAATTTCTTTGGGAAAATTTTCCGATGCTTTTGATGGAACTACATCAAAAATTTTTGAGAAAAAAATCCTTGGGTTTTTTCAATTTTTTTTATTATTAACAAGCTTAATGCTGAACTGAAGAATCTTATCGGACATTTCTGGAAAAAATTTCCAATGTTTCCCAGAGAATTTCTTTAAAATTCTTAGGGAAAATATTCTGATAATTTTTGTAGAATTTCATTAAGAGAAAAACTCCGACGATTTTTGAAGTATCAACAATGTTCAGAAAAAATGTTCTCCGAAGAAATTCATCGAAGATTTTTGGTGAAAATCTCCGAGAATTTTCAAGAAATTTCACTGGAAATTTTCGGAAGCAAATTCCGGTAATTTTTGATACAACTAACCTCCAGGAAAAATGTTTTCCGAAGAAATTCATCGAAAATCTGCAAGAATAATCTTCGATAATCTTTAAGGAATTTCATGAGAAATTCTTGGGAAAAAATTGCAATAATGTCCAAAGGTAGAAAAATACAGGAAAAATCCCGGATAATTTTCAAAGGAAGTTCATCAGAAACGGAAAGAAAAATAATTGCAGATTTTCTCCAACAGTTTGCAAACAAAAAAAGCGAACGAATCACTTTCTGAACAAAAAATCCTAGGTCATCACACTACAATATTCTCGGTGGATTTTCTCCAATTGTAGGCCCACTGGCCTAAAATTGATCAAATCAGAATTTTTTTCACGGATTCTAATTTTGGGGGAAGAGATTTTTTCAACAAGGTGCATGAAGTCATGGTGTCAGTGAACATAAAAAACGTAAAAAAATGAATCCCTGCTCCCCCAAATTTTTGAATTTTCTGCCCCTGAATGGGTCAAATTGAAAAAATAACGCAATATTCGATATCCACGACCTGAAAACCCCCTTTTTTGATATTTCGTTCGATAGGTCATCACATTTTGATTCTGGGTGGATTTCCCCCAATTTTAGGCCCCCTGGCCTCCTAAAATTGATGAATTTTGAATCTTTTCCGCGAATTCAATTTTGGGGGGAAGAGGCCTTTCCAACAAGGTGCATAAAGACATTGTATCAGCGAAAATAAAAAACATTTAAAATAACCCCTTCTGCCCCAAATTTTTGAATGTTCTGTCCCCTGGGTTAGTCAAATCGAAAAAATAAGGCAGTATTCGAAATCAGCGACCTGGAAAACCCCATTTTCGATAGTTCGTTTGATAGGTCACCGCACTTTGATTCTGGGTGAATTTTGGTCATCTCTAGGCCCCTTGCCCCCCAAAATTGATAAATTTTGATTTTTTTCTACGGATTCGTATTTTGGAGTAAATGACCTTTCCAACGAGGTGCATAAAGGCATACCTTCCTATTTAAGAATCCGAAGTTGGTGGTAGGTTCCAGCCCCCCGTGAAAGGGGGAGAAAATTTTTTAAGCTCAGGAGAAACTAGATGTTACGACTGGAAAATCATTTTCGTCCCGGGAAGATCTGCCCATCGGTTCGTGAAAAAACAGGGGGGGGACTTTCGTGGAACACCCTGTATGTACTTACTTACCTATTTGGGGCGTTCCCCAGACGCCGCGTCACATTCTTCATGTGCCCAGCGGTAACACGTGGTACACTGTATCCACTCCTCCCCTTTAAAGTTACGCGACAGAAGGGGCACTCACCGTCATCGTCTTCAGTTGTAGAAAGAGTCGTCAGGTGCTGTAATTGGACAAATTCCTACCACTGGTCGGGGCGGATTAACCCTTTCTGGTGTGGGATGCAAGATCAAAATTGGTGCTCTTCGCGAGCTTCATCGGCGCGCACATGCCTGCGTTTGGGTTGAAAATTTTTTTCCCGCCTCCTGATTGGTGCCCTTCTCTTCTCCACACCCTAAGCAAAATGTGACGCGTCATAAGAAAATATACCTTAAGGTGAAAATCGTAATTTTGCAGTAAAGGCAAAATTAGGGTGAAAAACTAAATTTTGGTGAAATTGAGTTTTCAACGGGAAGTTGTTGTTCACCTTCCAGGCAACACTCAGCCCCGTAGACAGAAAAAAAGGGCCTGGGGTAATTTCCACGGACCCCCTCCTTCCAGTTCATTTTTTTCTTTTGTCAGATGGGGAAAATTATAAGCTACGGGATAAGAGGTTTCTTGTATGGTGGAAGGAGTGATTGCTGATTTCATGTACAGTATGATGTAGCCGTAAGTGTTGAAATTCAGGCCTTTTAAAAATATCAGGCCCCCTGAAAGTCCGGGCCCGGTGTATTTCCACTTTCCCCCCTCCCTCTCGACAGGGTTGGCAACACTGTATCAACTTGTGGAGGCCTAATCGACATTTTTACCGATCATGGTATTTGGTAGCAAAGGGACTCGCATGTCTGTAGTATAGTGTGACGATGAAGTTCTGGGACTACGCTTCCTAGAGGAACTTTATAAGCGCCATCTCTCGGGAACACCTGTATTATTTTTAATACAGTTTCTCCTGCGCACCATATAAGTTTCAGCTTATAGCGCCGACTGAAACGTTCTTCAGAATTCAGCGGCGCTGAAAGCCATTTTGGACCCCGGGGTAAATTGTTTTAGGGGCCTCTAATCCTTTACTTTATAGTAGCAATGGCGGCATCCAGGTGCGCACGCACGCACGTAACACAAGTATTTCAAAAAGGCACTAAAACTTAGAGTTCCCAAAGTTGGTAGCCCTGCGTACTGAAAAGGTGATCATGTACAATTTTCCATAAGATTACAGCAAACTTTACACGTCTTCAAATCAATTAGAAATTGATTTTAAGAAAAATCTCGTCCTACATGTTATTGTATTATTACTAAACAATAGAATTACAGTCAACGCAATTGGATGGAATAATTTTGGGCTGTTTTATGCCTTCCTAAGGATAGCAGTATTTCCATTTAAAATTATCCATGATCACCCTTTCAGTTTCACCCGCGCAGGTGATTTTGTAGCGCTCTCTAGTGCAGGTTTTATCGCTTATTTGCTTCATCTGTTCATCTGTGTTTATTCATAATGTACATATTATGTAGCTCTGTATCAGGTATTTGAAGGGTCCTGGGCCCAAGGGAAGTTCCCCGCCCTTCCCCCTTCTCGGCGCCACTATCAGAATTGTTTTATTTGTAACGAGGTTTCACGGCTGTCGTGGCAGAAAAAACGGGGTAACGTTCGGCTATTAAATTCTCGAAAAGTACGTATTGTAATGCTCTGATTTCAAAACGCTATATCTCAGTTGGGAAAAGAGCTAGAGACTTGCGGTAAGTCGCATTGGATTCCCCGGGCCTACTTGTATAAAAATTTGTTAAAATCTTAATTTCAACCTTCATCCCCCTAAGGTATGTTTTCTCGTGACGCGTCACAAATGCTTCTCATGCTTACGTGTTAATCTGCCCCTGCATTGGAGTCTGAGTCTGAATCTGAAGAATATGTGAATCTGCGATGTGATGTCTTCCGGGTCATCTGAAAAGAGAATAATATATAATTAATACTTGAGAAGGCCAAAAGACTTCTTTTTATTGAGAGGGACTCACTTTTTGAAGGGTCCTTCTAGACTGTATTCCGGAAGAGCTGGGTTGATTTATGTCAAATTTGGAATCCACAATCGAGGTTTCCTTTACAGAAGGAGAAAGAGAGGTGCAATAAAAATAAGTTAATCAGTTATCTGGGGGTCTGGTTGGCCGAGTGGATAGCGCACTGGTCTCGGAATCCGGAGGTGTCGGGTTCGAGCCCACGTAGCAACTCGCTACATTTCGACCACCTAAACCGGGCTTTCAGCAAGAAGAGAAGAGGGCTAAGACAGCCCTAACAGTCTCCCCGACGTCTCTAAGATAACGTTCGAGAGGGCGGATTCCAGGGCTCGGGTTGAGAGTAAAAAATGAAAGGCGTCCACGATTTTTTTTTTCCATAACGTCTCTTACGGCGCTTTCCATTTCCGTTCCACTCCACTGAGGTCGTTTCTCGGCATTTCCAGAGTGAAACGAGGTGGTCAGTATTAGGAACACGGCATCATGTTTGCAATTTCAAATGAAATTTCGAAAACATATCACTTACTGTAATTCGTTGATATGCAATAAGATCGTTTTTTCTCTCTCTCCACGATAGTATAAGATGCCGACGGGTAATATGCTCCCCCCACCACTCATATCGAACTATGAAATATTTGAAGCATATAGCTGCACTGATTGATGTTGGGTATTATACCAGAACACCATATATCATTACGGAAGTGATCTATCCACATGAATTGCATCTGTGGAAGTTTGTTTGAAAAACGTGATAAGCAAAATCGTCGAAGTTGAGAAATCGCCGGTTTTCAAAGTGCGCCAAATCTACTTTGAGTAAACCTAAGTACGAACTTTTTCAATGATAATTAGGGAAATTTTATGAGCTTTCCGAATGTAAGAATAATGAGGTATCATCGAGCTCGGTTTATCCAGGAAAAGTAATTTTTATGAAAAAAGAAAAAAATGTCCATGTCAGAGATACATTATCATCTTCAATTATAGAAATGCATCACGGGCTACATCGTAAGAAATTATGACTTTCAATAAATTGTCGTTCATTTCGAAGCTTTTTTACTCTTTCTTTTGTTTTCAATGACTTCAAGTTTCGAGAGGAAAAAATTTAGTATTAGTTGTACCCTGAATCAGCTATTGCTACAATACTGCCCCCTTCCCTCCATGAGAAAATAATGTAGGAAAAACCAATCACCGAAAAAAATTATATATTTCCTGATTTTCCCCCCATTCTGCATTACAGAAAAACTTAAACACCCATGCCCATATTATGTTCCTTTTGACTTTAATATGGGTCACCCAAGCCTTTTTTCATTCGGCGCTGGACGGCTGTAAATTCACCTTTTGAAGTGTTTGTGCTCATATTCTGATGGTATATTGACCCCCCACTACACTTTCCACTTTGTGCATTGTCAAAAGAACAAAAACTTCTCACCAGAGCGATTCCCGCTTAGGGGCCCATATTACCCGTCGGTACCTTACTTGATTTTGAAATCTGAAATTCAGTGCGTTTATGACAACAAACTTTTATTTAGAAATTTTATTATTTTTACACTGATAACAGTGAAAACAGAAAAATTGAATTTTATCATCAGGATGCAGTATTTTATTCGTGTTTGTTGACTGATCACAGCTCACTCCTTAATGAACATGTTCTGGCCACTGGCCGCCAGAGTGCTTTCATACATTGCGATGTGATGTCTTCCGAGTCGTCTGAAATGAGAATAACATATACTTAATACTTAAGTAGGCTAAAAGACTTCCTTTTATTGAGCGGGACTCACTTTTCTTAAGGGTTCTTCCAGACTGTACTGTCGAAGTTTTCCTTCACAGCGATCTATTAAAAAAAGAAAAAGAAAGAGTGGTGTAATAAAAATGAAAATAAGTTAATCAGGTCCACATCTCTTCTCCATAACATCGCTTACGGCTCTTCCCATTTCCGCTCTATGCCACTGACGTCGTTTTCCTGACATTTCTAGACTGAAACAAGATGATTAATATTAGGAACACGACATCAGGTTTGCAATTTCAAATGAAATTTCGAAAACATATCACTTACCAAAATTCTTTGATATGCAATAAGCTCATGTTTTCCCACTCTATTGTATACACGATACTATACTTGATTTTGAAATTCAACGCATTCATGACAACAGCAAAAGCTTTTATTTAGAAATTTCGTTACTTGTACATATTGATAACAGTAAAAACAGAAAAATGAAGTTTTATCAGAATGCAGTTAGTATTTTATTCGTATTTGTTCACTAATCACAGCTCACTCCCCTTAATGAACATGTTCTGGCCACTGGCCGCTAGGGTGCTCTCATACATTGCGATATTATGTCTTCCGGGTTATCTGAAATAAGAATAACATAAACTTAGTACTGAAGTAGGCCAAAAGACTCATTTTTATTGAGCACGACTCATTTTTTCGAGGGTTCTTTCAAACTGTACTCCGGAAGTGCTGGATTGGTTCACGTCAAATTTAGTAGAAATTTTCCTTCACAGTGATCTATTGAAAAAAGAAAGAGAAAGAGAAGTGTAATAAAACTGGAAATGAGTTAGTCAGGTCCACATCTCTTCTCCATAACATCGCTTACGGCTCTTCCCATTTCCGCTCTATGCCACTGACGTCGTTTTCCTGGCATTTCTAGACTGAAACAAGATGATTAATATTAGGAACACGACATCAGGTTTGCAATTTCAAATGAAATTTCGAAAACATATCACTTACCAAAATTCTTTGATAGGCAATAAGCTCATTTTCCCCCACTCTGTATGATACCTACTATACTTGATTTTGAAATTCAACGCAGTTTTGACAAGATTTTACTTGGAAATGTTACTTGTACATTGACAACAGTAAAAACGAGTTTTACCAGAATGCCGTAGGTATTTTATTCGTATTTGTTGACGAATCATAGCTCACTCCGCTCTGGTTCAATTCTCTAGACGCTGTGTAAAGTTGTTTGTTTTTCACCATGCTGCTGAAGTTCGTTTATCTTGAAGATTATTAAGTGTAAAAAAATTAGAGAAAATGAAAGTAATAGAAAAAACTCTACTTTGTAATAATATATACGATATTTCAAGAATATTTACATTTAGGGTCGAATTTTTTGATGACTTTTGAATTTGCTAAGGTGGTTCATATTAATACCTAGGTCTATATTACTATAGGTGTTCAGTAAGTAAAGTTCCCATCGAAATAACTCGAGAACGAAAAGAGGCTTTCTGATGCGCTTTTGGGGTAACACTGCCTGTTGCCTTATCACTTAGTATTTTGAGTTGCAAGTTATTCCGTTAATTTGGTAACGAGTTATTATTTTCTGAAGATGGGCTGGGAGGTGCCGAGCTCCTCCAGAATAGAACAACGTTCGATGATCAAGTTTTTATTACAATCTCTGGAATTTGGTCTCTTGTCACATCCGCCATACATTCCGGACTTGATTCCACCTGATTTTCATGTGTTCGGCCCTTTCAAGAAATAATTTTTCCGAAAGTGTTCGCAAATGCAGAAGTAAAGCCAAACAGTGAGTAGCCCAAGTTGCCGCCAATTTCTTTCACGATGCAATTTTTAATTTGGTATTACGCTGGGATAAATGCATCAATAAAGGTGGCACCTACATAGAATTGTAGTGTTTTTGATTTACTTTTCGAATCTTTCTTTAAAAATAAATTTCATTCATTCGTTCTCGAGTTATTTTGATGGGAACCTTACATACTGAACACCTATAGTAATATACTTCAGTTTTCAATTTCACAAAAATTGCGGCAGTAGAGAAACTTACAACGTTGAAAAAAAAGTTTTTGATCCATGAAACTAGACCATAGATGTCTCACCTTTTGACATATTGGCCATTAAAATCGGATGATTTTGAGCCGAGTTATTGAGAAAAAAATAGGGTGGTCCATATAATTATTGTACGACTCGAGGCATATTGTACTCGTAATAAGTATACTTAAAGATAAGATGACATGAGTATCTTTCGAGGTACCTACTGTTTTCATTAACGTATTCAATCTGCAAGTACATCCATCCAAGATGGAGTGTGGGAAATAATTAAATTTGATAATTTCGCCCATTTTTTTGATTAAATCTTAAATTTAAGTAAAGTAAAAAAAGAAAGAATGATTACCATATTGTCATAAAAGTTGAAAACTTATTCGACACCCATGAAATTATACCTACTGGTTCTGATGAACACACTGGTAGTCACATTACCAATGGATGAAAGATCCGGTTCACAGCTTTCAAGTGCATGGTAGGTACTTACCTCACTTTTGGTGATGTTAAATTGACTAAAATGTTGGCAAAGGACAGAGGTTATGGTAGCCAAAGGACAAAAGCGAAGATCCGTTTTTGAGCTCTCAATCGAATTTTAAATCAGTATAGGCAAGTTATACGCAAGTTTTTGAAGTACATGCCCGCATTACATCAACCTAGAAATAACTTGAAAGATTGATCTGATATTTTACCTTCTTCATGGAACTTCCATCCTAATCCGATGGAAAGCTTATTATAGAATAATAATCCGAAAAGAAGAAATTCTTTATCGCATAGGGCGCAATTCATCATCAGGAGGAAATTTCTAGAGCTTATACTAATCATACGGTTGACCAATATTTTTTTGATCACCCAAAATTCTCCGAGTTTTACAGTAGTCAGGTCGGAGAAAAGGAGGGTATCCCCACTGTTTTAAAAGTCGGCATTTGGTAAATTTTGGTTAACTTTCGGTTTTTTCGTAAGACTACCGGCAAAACTGAGAAAATGAAATCATTTCTTCCAGGGGCGCAACCAGAACTTTTTTTATGGTGGAGGCTAGAATTTAGAAAAAAAACTTAGATAAGGGTGAAAGCTCGATTTGGTACCTCTTATTCTAATTTGCTCTCAACCCGAGCCCAGGAATGTCGGGGAGGCTGTTAAGGCTGTTCTTAGCCCTCTTCCCTTCTGGCCGAAAAACCGGCCTAGGTCGAAATCTGGCGAGTCGCTACGTGGGCTCGAACCCGGGACCTCCGGATTTCGAGACCAACGCGCTATCCACTCGGCCAACCAGACCCCTCGATTTGGTATACTTACCTGATCATGAGCTGTAAAAATTTGTGCATCAGGCCATCAACGTCAATTTCTTTCGTTTCAAAATTAATTTTGAAAAAATTTCGAAGGATTTTTGTTGGGGGAGGCCCTAGCCTCTTCTTGGCTGCGCCGGAGAAGCCCGATTGCGTCCGAAAAAGTAGCCCTCGCACCTTTTTCATAGTCTTATTGCGTCCCGTTTTTGCCCCTTGCTTCGAATGGTTCGATTGCGTCTATCATAAAATTGTAAAGCACTCGAGACTACAGAAGAAGAAAAAGTGAATTGGCACACCCTACAAAAAGAATAGAAGCACTCTTTTGCCTCAAATCCCAGTTTTGGCTTTTTTGGGTGCTGAGGCTTTGGGACCTTCTTTTTGTCAATCGGGGATAGAGTCTGGATGAGTCATAGCCCAGCCTCAGTGAGTCTAAATAAAGTCAAGAAGTCTGAACAAATCCGAGTGAGTCTCGCACATGCCTCAAAATGGGGTCTGATAAATCTCAAGGAGTCAGCATGAGTCTCATCAGAGTCTAAAACAAGACCTAACAAGTCTGAAGGAGTTTGATTGAGTTTTAGCGGAATTTGATAGTCTCTACGGAAAGTAGGAAACGCAATTTGAATGCGTCTCTTAGAGGGTGAGTGGTATATCTTAGCTCACTCACGTCTCGGTAGATGGCGAGGTTGTTTCGGAAATAATTTTTTTGATTCTCATTACTCTACCAGTGGGACATACGCTAGGTCCATGGGGGGCCCAAGGGGAGTGAAAAATTCTCTGACATCGGATTCGTATTACGGGGAGTCTATTCACCAATTTCCAGCAAGAAATTAATTCAAATTGAAAAAAAAAAATTGGGAGCGAAAGGGTTAAAGCTGCATTCTAGCCACAATAATAGCTTTCCAAAATAAGACCTAAATCTATATAGGTGCTTTTTCTTCTGCATTTCTGAACAGGGCAGGTTGTGCACTCACCTTCACGTTTTCAGTTTCGCGGTTTATTCAGATTTTGAAGAATCTATATCTGGATGTATATTGAAAGTCTTGATTGTCCCGTGGTGCACTCTGGATGACGCTAAATTGACTGGGACGCAATGGAACTATAAGCCTGGACGCAATCAAACTCTACATCGGCCCGTAATGAAACCATTCATTATCTTCAATAATTCACCTCCCCTTACTGACCCGGACGCATTCCGGCGACGCCCGGTTACACCCTTGATTTCTTCTTTCTTCTTCTGTCAAAAGCCAAATTATTTACTGAACGATACCTTTTAACAGCTCTATCTTTCGTGTCCACACCTATTCGATAACTGATTGTCAATTGAACATTTTGTAAGTTTTTGCCAACATTTTTGCCATTTAAACCCCTCTCGCTGCAAAAAAATAAAAAACAGAATAATTGCCAGGACTAGCCCTCAACAATAATAAATTGTTCGTGATAAAATTGCTCAACGCTAAAAAATAAAACAAATAGGTGTTTGTACTTTTTACGGTGCTTCCCGATGCGCCAAATCCCGTCAGTTACCAGCAGAAAAGTTATACCCTTTTGTAATCCTTCGATTACCCGGGTAACTGATGGGTAACTACAGGGTTACCAGTTATCCGCCACGTAAACGGAGCGTTCTGATAGGCTGTATGATAGTTTATGGAATAGCCAATCAGAACGTTCCGTTTACATGGTGGGTAATTGGTAACCCTTTAGTTACCCATGTAACTCTTTAGTTACTCGTCAGTCCCGGGTAATCGAAGGATTACAAAAGGGTAACTTCTCCGCGGGTAACTGGCGGGTTTTTGCCATAGGCGTGTCTGCCATGTGTGCTGAATGTGCTTGGGCACACTCTACTTTATCTAGAATTTTTTCCCCCCACCAATATAGTCACGATAATGTAAAATATTGTTCATTTTTCATTTTCATTAACAATTGGAGCTAATCCTTGGTCAAATTTGGAATTTGCCAAAGTTGCAACACTGACTACCGAAAATATAATTTTAATATTGCTATCGGCTTGGAGCGTTCTCTTCCTACCTGTCAGCAGGAGTGGACAATCCTGCTTTTGGCACCACTTAGAACCCCCGGTCCGTCAGAAGGTCCAGACACGCTTATGGTTTTTGCGCATCGGGTTCTAAATACTACATCCGATGGCATAAAGAAGAAGATAATATGAAAAACAAATCTCTTTATTACCTGTTATACAAAACAAACGACGTAATTAAAATAATATCACAAGTAACGGCAACAAATACTACACATATAGAATTAAAAATAATGTACAATGAGTTAACTAAATTAAACGAAACGAAATTTACTTCGAGAGGAAACAAGAAGGGAGAGAGAGAGAGAGAGACAGAAAGTACATAGGAAATTTCCAAAGAATAATCGTCGAAAATAAATGCAGTACACGAATATTCAGGGGATGATTGGACGCAGAAGTTCCCGGGCTATTCCTCGGTGGATCGTTTTCAATTCATAGGCAACCAGCGAATTTTTGGAATAACAAAAAAAAAAAACACGAAAGAAAACCTTTGGCTCGGTAAAATGACAGTTTCCCGGTAACTTCCAAAACCCCAGCCGCCCCTAGAGACAAAACTATAGGTAGCTACATGTACAACTTTATCGATTGCCTAAGGGAGTTGGAATACAAACATATCTCTGATTTGTTATAATTTTATTTAGAAATAAATTAATTGAGATCTTTTAAAGCGAATAGTATTGATCGGTAGACGTCCGAGCTCAATATAATTCATGAAGTCAGATTTCAGGGGCAGAGCAATAAGAGATGACTTTAACTTACACACTTTGAACGCAGTTTCACGATATGCATCGCATCGCCATACTTAAATAGAGCGTGATTTTGGTCCTACTTCGTATTGGCTGTCAAATTATAGAAATGGTCCACATTCAAAGGAGAAAGAAAAAAGTTGAAAAACGTAATTCCAATATTCATGAAACTGTAAAAAAATTTTCGACTAAAAACTAAAGCCAATCACATAACATTCCACATTTTGTATAAGAAATGAGGCTACCAGTTTTTAAAGACCGAAATACATCCCTGAAGCAGGGTCAGATTGGCGGTAGGGGATGCCGAGAAAATTTCCGATGGGCCGACAAGCCCACTCCAAAGAATTCCCTCATCCTTGCACTGGGCCGGGGTCAGCTATCTTTTCCCGGTAACTTTTTAAGACCCAATCTGGCCCTGCCCTGAAATGTAGCTAGATCGGAACAGTCGAAGGTTCTCGAACTAATCAAAAGACAACAAGGATGATCCATTCATCCAGGAAAATCTGTTCGCAATAGTCTTGGCGCCTTTATCCCAAGCGTCTGAATTGTTCTTATTTTCAAACGATGATACGCGTTACGATTTTATTAGTGGCATCAAACCCTCCTGGGGGTTCGGAAATAGAGTTAGCGATGTCAGAACACAGTAAAACTGAATTTCCAGTTCCATATAGTCAATTTTAGTCGAGTATTCAAATTCGAGACTGGATTTCCCACAAATGAGTTTTCATCGCATCTGATCGGAGGCATGCTTAGCAAGGGTGTGGACAGAGGCGTCGCTGGATTTTCTTTGGGAGGAGGGATATAGAATGTTGTGTCTAAGTGTCTAACAGTCATTCAAGTCATTTATTTTTAGTCATGGTCATTTAAAAATTTAAGAATCAGCAAATTATACCTTGAAAGAGAAATCAAAGAATTTAGAATTGGAAAATTCTATTATAATGAGCAGGGCTGTAATTTTTATATTTTTATCCATGGCGTATAGGTGTAAGTTTCAAAAGATCTCCACCAGAATTCTGAGTCAAATGAGCAGCACTTCATTCTGCATATTTCGCATATTTTGGTATTTACCGCATATTTTGCACCAATTCTGCTTATTTTTCAATTTCCCCCCCCCCCAAAAAAGTTGTCTTTTTAGTTCTGAGAATGATGTCCGACTCAAAAAAAAAAAAAAATTGAGAAGACTTAGGGCAAGTCGATGTAAGAGTGCGCAGTGTTGATTTCTCAAAAAGTATGATATTGGCAACACTGGTAATGCGCTCATTGTATGCGCCTAGTGTATAAACCACGGTGGAAAGCCAAAAATACCGGATACATAGAGCATTTTTATCTATTCTCGCGATAGTTTGGATTTCGCTCCAATTATTGTAATTTTTCATTATCATGGGAATAGTGATGTGAAGAAAACTACGAAAATGAGCAGATTTGTTTTATACGCTTTCGAATGATATATTAACTTTAACTTTTGCATCATTATTTACCGCGCTAGGAGGAGTAGTACAAACCAGCATCAGGAAAATGTAAAAGTGCGCATTCATGTTACCAGGCACTCTTCAACTGAAAAATTCTGGTAATTTTTAGTCAAAATGACTACAATTTTAAGTTAGAACGCGTAAAGTCGCTGAACCTCAGGACACTATAGCCTGAATTCTCGTAATTTTTACCAGAAAATTTCTCTCAGTGAAAATCGCCACTTCATCGAAAGACATACTCAATTTAAAAGCTCGTGCCAGAATGTGTAACTTATCTTGCGCTCGTCATCGTCAATTTTGGGCGTCGTGATAAAATTTTTCGAGAAACGCTTATAAAAATAAGTAAAAATAACTTAAGTACCAATAAACGAGTTTTGAGTTTTATCGTCGTTGTCGTCGTCTTCATTCGACGACGAATTATTGACTAGAAAAATAATGGTGCGTATAGGTAGGTAGGGACCTGTTCACAATTTGTGTAACGGTATTCCCATGTAAATACACACTCTATAGCAAATATACATAATACACAAAATACATAATACATTATTAGACTGGCGAGTTGTGTAGCTGGAGGTCAAGATGTAAGTGAAGAGATTTATGCAGCTAGATACAAGTTACAAGGTAGGGCTGACTCTCAACTGCAACAGCTATCAAATGTCAGAATCAGAATGCCTTTACCGGGAAGTTTAATACAGTTTAACAGTTTAACGGCCCTCAAAGTAGGGCCCACTTGTACCCAGATGCAAAGCGGGCAAAGGTTCCTCGTAAGCGCTCCATTCCTATGTCTGGCTATTGTTTAGAAATTTTTATTCTTGAGAAATTCATTTATATCATCTTTCCACCTCGGCATTTGTCTGCCTCTACGTTTTCCGCCCTATGGTTACCAAAAAATCGTTTTGTAGGTCCATCGGTCGTCCCCTAGGCGAGACGTGGCCGGCCCAGTTCCATTTACTGTTTCTAATATTAAATGCATTCGTCCTAATTTATTTAGTACATTATAGGGCGTCTTCCAGATTATCATAAAATTTGTATGCCATAGCGGTATAATCCTAAACGTAAATAAGAGGGCTTAGGAAGCTTAGCCCAATCTGTAGCTCCGTGATTTTTCCTAAATGTCACGCTGCTCGTTTTCCTTTATCTTGGTATACAAAAGCTATTTCACCCACTTCCGGTTGGCTTCTTGCCGTTTGGCGTGGGAACCCCATTCTCGTATAGGAATTGAAGATACGATGTTCGCCATGCAGATCAGAATTTATTGAGGGTTTGTTGTATTTCATTTCAAATGCGGAGTGTGCGAGCTGCAGCCGCAAGAAACGAACATGCTCAAGCTAAACACACTACTGCCAGCCGAACAACTCAACTAATAGAGATGTAAAAAGTAAGAAGAGAAAAAGAAGAAAGAGACCAGAAAAGGAGAAGTAAGTCGACAGGCCGGTATGGTGGTAAGCCTGAGGGAAAGCTGCATCCTATTCCGAAAGGTAGTGAACCCCTGCAGGTAATCCACATAGACCATCTTGGACCTTTTCCAAAGTGCAAGCATGGGAAACTGTACGTATTCGCTGCCGTTGACGGTTTCACAAAGTTCACCTTCCTCTGTGCTGCCGAAAATAAAAAAGTAAAGTTCGTGATTGAATACCTGAGAGATATCTCTGCAACGTGTGGCACACCTAAAGTCATTGTCTCCGACCAAGGGTCGTGCTTTACTTCACATTGTTTCAAAGTGTTCTGTCGACAAAATTTCATTGAATATGTTCTTGTCACCGTCCCAACTCCGAGGGCAAATGGTCAGGTCGAGCGACTTGACCGCTCAATTTTGAACTCGTTGTTGACCTACACCACGGAGGAGGACCGATGGGACAACAACCTTCGACAAGTCCAGTTTGCCCTGAACAATAAACTAAATTCATCTACCAAAAAGACGCCGAGTCAGTTGCTCTTAGGATACACCCCTCGAGGTGGAGATGATACCGCATTACGCGACGAAGTTTAGACAAGTTCTCGCATAGTCAAAGACATTGTTAACGCTCGAGCTGAGGCTGCCAAGAATACTGAGGTAGCTCAGAATACACAGAAACGACATTATGACAAGCGTCGCAAAGAAAGTCGTCAATACAAGGTAGACGAACTTGTGTTGATAGAGAAGCAAGCCGCTTCTACCGTAGGTCGCGTAAGCTAATGTCCTTACCAGGGGCCCATGGAGGTAGTGGAAGCGCTTGGTAATGCTAGGTACAGAGTTAGAGACATGGCGGGCTCGCACCGGGTAACTAGGTTGAGAAGATACGAGCAGGTCGTGGCAACGGACCACATGAAGCCATGGCGTTTGGATGGAGACCGTCTTTGAAGAGGACGAAGCTCCGGCAGGGGAAGACGATACTGCAGTCGCATCTGACCCCAATGACGATACTTAGTACTCCCGTCAGTCACTCGAGGTCGAGCGTGACAAGCAGAACGGCCGAATGTAAAGAAATGGTAAATTTTAGTTCCCTAATTTTGGGGTGCACGGCGAGACAGATTAGCTGCAGCGATTCAGTCATTTCTGTAGCTTGTGCCGGAATCTCACGGGCAGGTAATTCACCCTCGCCCCCAATAGTTGATGCAATAATAGACTCTAGCCACCACCTACACATTTACAACGTGTTTCCGCCACGCGGACAGGAACTCGTAGGGATGATCTAGGATGCTTGGTACATTCTTCGTTAGGCTACCTTCGCGAGAATCGTTTGCGTAGTACCGTTGTATTTTTGCAGTTATAAAAGTGTAGTGGCAGCTGGAAAAGCCCAATTGCATCATAGGTGAGTTAACTCACGGAGTACAAATCCTTCTATAGGCTTACCCTTCTAGATATCGAATTGCTTCATTATATTACCTAATTAGGCTAAAGGGTTGAGCATATACTCAGACTGTCTTGCCGAGTACGGACGTACGCTCGTTATGCAGAGCGGGATGCTCAGGCGAGAATACGACGTACAGCCTCAATGCGATACCTTATACTGGCCGACGAAGCAGTGTGGCTAGCACTCAAGCCACGGGACAGATCATGAGAGCATACTCACAGTTCTGCATGCCTGACTAGATTTCGAATCATGGTACTCAAACGGGATTATTTTCTTAAATTCCAGGTGGTACCAATCTGCAGACGCGCTAAAGATTCGACCCTCGCGCCTACAAGGTTTCCGTGTAAATTGCTTGATTAACTAACAATATCGGTTATGTTTTCATTATGTAAAATAAAGTTCATACGTTATATCAAAATTCAATCAGTTTCCTCAATTTACCACCATACCAACCTTTCGACTTACTTCTCCTTTTCTCCTCATTTTCTTCTTTTCTCTTCTTACTTTTTACAGAGATAACCAGCACACGGGCACAAATCCTCTAATATCCTTTCATCAAAAAATGTGAAATTGAAAAATTATACGAAAAAAGAACTTTTAATAGCATTTTATTACTTGTCAGCCCGCTCCCCATAATCCACCTACTCCAGGTCATTTGTGCTTCTGAATATAATGAACGAGACATTACTCGTAGACACTCTTAAAAATACCCGAAAAAAAGCCTCGAAAGTCTGATTTTCAAATTATGGGATTGGCTGGCGGTGACCAATTTTCAGGAACGAACGAAGTTCATGACTGTTCACTCACTCGTAAATGGCCAGTAACTGAAGGCTGATCGATTTTTTTGGAGTAGGTTCATAAAAAGTTGCTAAGTAACAGCAAAAAAGGTAAGTATAGCAGGTAAATTTACGGTAAACAAGCTGATAACGAAATACGAGCACAACAAATTTTTTGAGGCAGTATAGATGACAAAAATGCGGACGGAATTCTAACGGATTTTCGGTTGACAAAAAGTACACGTTCTCAGATTTTGCCAACTAGTGACAGGACTTGGTTCGGATAAAGATTCAAAGCCGATTCCTTCCAACCAGCACAATTTGTTCACAAAAGAGAGAGTTTCATAACATGGCGTGCGGTTTCCTAAGACGGCGCACCAGTGTTTCAAAAAAAAAAAAAAACCTCAATAGAGACGGCGATGAAAGTAATGGCAATCGAAAGCCAAACGACAATGTACCAATGTATTAAATTTTTCAGATCTATGCGTTAATTTGTTTTGATGTCTTTTATGGTTTTCCTGTTGTTTCGTAAGGGATTTCAGCGGTGAAAACGGGGAATTATTGTTTTCAATTGTATACATCATCAGACAGGGAATTGAAAAACGAATCGATCCGTGTATTCTTTTTACATTCATCGATCAATTTAAAAGTGAGAAAAGACATTTTGAAAATATTAGTTTACTGGTTCTTAAGGTGGCGCACCAAATTCGATACAATGAAGGAACAAAATTTATCGGCTCTTTTTAATAATGAGTCTGACGACAACAGCGATGACGACGACGCATTTGGAATTTACTGTAATGGACTATTCAGTGCGAAGACGAAAAGTAATACACTACGGACTTGTACAATGTGTTGTGGCTTGGCACATGAAAAATGAGCCTAAGTCACTAAATCTCAAATTACATTTACTTGTAAGCATCACTAATAAATTACTACAGCTTTCTTTCGATTTTGATGTCCTATTTGTGATTATTTTAGCAGTTTTCAGGTGGTGCCAACTTAGGAACCCTAAAGCGTCATCTTACCCCTGTTCCTAAGATGGCGCTTTTGAACTGTTCCATGAGATCTTCACTTTAAGAAAACCTTCGAATATTTATGGGTAGTACTCTATGGTAACTTGGAGTAGACATTTTGGGCAACTCTCTCCAACACCATTGTGCGCACCGGCTGTTCGCAAATGTTAATAGAAGTGAAGTGTTGTTACCACATTCATTTACAACTTTCTTGCGACATGACGCAAATTTTAGACAGTGACAGACACAATAATTCACCTTTTGCATCAATTTTCATTTTGACAGTCTGAGTGAGATGATTATGGGAACTCGACGAAGAATTAAAATTAAATCTGGCAGCAAGTTTTAGGTCTGACCACGTTAAGCGGTTGTAGCAAGTCCAACTGGAATAGAAAGCCGATTTCTTAGTAAACCAGAGGCAAGTCTGAGAAAAAAAAATCGATTTATGAGGAACTTAGGAAGGGTAATGCTACTACACACATCGCTCACCCACTTCGACCAAAATAGGTAATCATAATCAGCGTCCGACTGGCCACCAAGGTGGGTCGAAAAATTTGAAGTTTATACTTGAAAACACATCGTATCCTATTCTGAAGTACTCCCTCCCCCCATCCTGACGCGGCCCAATCGGGGTATTTCCGGGATAGGGATGCTGTGTCCCGGGACGCTAATTTGGCATGCGTGCATCGGCATACGCCACACTATCATCGATTGTATCAAGTAATAACACGTATATTTTATTTTATCAATTCTTGGATCCACCGGACTTCTCATTTTACGGAAAATCGAAAATTCAAATTTGAAGATGCAATAGGAGAAAAAGACCTACCTGTACCGAGCAACCATACTCATATTTTACTATATTTTTATGTGAAGATGGTTCTCAATTTTTTCACACTAAGAAACATTTTATGGTAAAAATTACTAGAATTCTGGTAAGTCTCTGACGTTCTGCGATTTCACACACTTTTTACCACAAAATTCTGGAAATTCTTACAGAGATCACTGTAATTCTATATCAAAATTTAGTCGAATTAAAGTGATTTTCTTTGTTTTGTTTTTCTTATAGTTTTTGTTCGGATGCGCGAGGAGTGCTCACACCACCGAACTCGCCCATAGACGGGCATACGCTCTTATAGTCCTTCTCCACCACCCCCTATCCCTTCCTATTCTTCCCCATAGAATTCCAAAAGATTTTACATTTCGTCTCTCCATTTTTTAACCGGCGTACCCATTTTCTTTTCCATTCCTTGGCGACCATTCGTCTGCTAATCTGCCCCATTTTTCTTTCCCCCTCACCATATGGCCCACAAAGCTCAGTAACTGTTATTAGAATCTAGTAAAAATTACCAGAATTTTCAGTTAAAGAATACGTGAAACTACTGATCATCAGAGACCATCCAGAAGGCTAGTTTTACCATAAAATTTCTTCTAGTGCGAGAGAGAGGAAATTAAGGAAAAAAATTGAAGCTGTAGTAGAAGGCTCAACACTACTTGGTACATGAAATAAATTACAGGCGTTATTACTCGATACAGTACCTAATCTTTTCTCCAGCTATATTTTCAAATTTGAATTTCAGATTTTTCGGCCTACTGAAGAAAATTTGACATTTTCGGAAAAATTAAAAGTCCGGTAGAGAGCATGAGACTTGAGATAAAAAATATTAAATAAAATATACTTTCGGTATTACTCGATACAATATCCGTATTTTCCTTCTTTATGTTTCTAGATACAAAAATGTAAAACTTGCAGACCATAAACTAACATGCAAACTAGTGCCACGCAGTAAAGTATGATTGAGCCACTATATTCTACAATCTGTGACAGGGTGTCTACAGAAATTAAAAAGTAAAAGTGAAGTACTTTTCCAGGACCCTTGCAGGACTGTAGCCGGCATATTTTCCATATTTTCCCCGAGTGTGTGAACCTTTTTTTTTTGTTTCCAATTGTCTTATTTCCTTTACACCTTCCTCCTTTTCTTCCCCACTTTCCCTCTCCTTGTGAATATAGATCCCAATCATAGGAGTCGCAAAAAATTCATTTTTGAGTATTGGAAACAAATTTATCATCTGTAATCATTATTATTGAAAAGTCTAATCTTTTACAAAGAACGTTGATTTTTGAGGGGTGTGGTTTTCAAAATATGTATTAACAAAAATGAAGGACCTCTCATAATTTTTTTTTTAAATTTTAGTACTTTTCAGGACTTGAAGGACTTTTCAGCACCTGTAGACATTGTGTATGAATAATGATCCACTTTTTTCTACCTCAACCCCGTCAAAATTTTGGTTGAAGTACGCCACTGAATGAAATTATTGAAGCCACCCCGTGAAAATGTCTCAAAATATGCTCCACAAAATTGGCATACATATAAAAACGAAACACTCGACTGGCCACGTCTGATATAAGCGATTTTTGACTAATTAGGACCTCCTGGTCTCCAAATAGAGCTCAGCAAGTTTGAAGATCAGTACACTTTTTTTTTTTTCAAGTGTGTTTCTGAGAAGAGGGAGCTTGTAACTTGCTCGTTAAGGACCGAAGGTTCGACCAGATCGATGCTGTCAGTAATGTCATACACTGCGTACTCCGCAGTGAATCCCCACAGACTACATACGCAATTTCAAAAAGTCAGTTTTACTAGCTACTAGAAATAAAATAAGGGAATAACTGCTACTGTTATGTCTTCAGCGCTCGCAGCGCTTATTTTAAGCTTTTTTAGAGCTGCCCAAATCATAGAATTGCCGGTTTTATCACAATTCTCCTTCGTTTCCACCCCCTTCCCCCAAAATCTAATTTCAAGTACGTGAAATCTTCGAGACTAAAATCTTTAAAAAATAATTACTTACGACAGAAGAGATTTGGCCTTAAAAAATGTGTGTTCATGTTACTATCGGTTAGGGTGTTGAGAAATGAGTCATAATTCGCCGTGTATAAGTTCAGCTTTGACTTGGATTATCTGATTTCAAAATTTTTTACTTTTTGTTTTCGTTAATATTTTTTGAGCAAATTTTTTGCTACTGTTTTTTGGAAGTGCCCAATAAATTTTTGGTACTGCTCAATATGGGCGCTACTGTCCGCTGGAATGTCAAGTGTCCGGACTTATTACGGCTGTTAGCCGTGGCCGAAAGAGTCACCAAAATCGCCAAATACTTAAAAGCTAGGAAAGGGGGCGGACGATAATTTAGCTGGAAAAAATGATGAAAAAGACCTTCGAGGCACTCTTGCTCATTATCCAAAATACACAACGTTTAAGAAGTTGAATATAAGATTTAAAGAGGGTCAACTTAGTTGATCAACGAATATTTCAAAAAGAAGAGACACGGAAGCGGAAAAGTTACAGGCAACGTCATATTAATTATTCATTTTTGGAGCTAATGGTCATTTTTTGATTTCCTTTTAGTTAGAGAAAAACTACTATTTGGAGTAGAGTGTGGTAAAGGATTCACTACGATAAACCAGGGCGACGATCCCCCCCCCCCAAAAAAAAAGAAGAAATTCTGACTTTTCCAGATTTTTTTAGATTCTTCCAGTCTATTTTCCAACTTTTTCATAACAAACAAATTATTAAGAAAAAAAGGTTCAATGAAGTCTGACAGAGAAAACTGTACAATACTTTCACATCAAGAAATTTTCTTCAAAATTCCCTGGCTTTTTCGATTTTCTTTCAAAATTCCCTGACTTTCCCCGGTTTTTCAGAAACTGGTCTGGATTAACTACATCTATCATTTTCCCACGTTTATAAGTTGGAACATAATTGTACGTCAATAGTGATTTTCTAAAATTAGGTCTTCCAAAAGTTGGTCATTTAGATTTGACTGATACATATCCATGGGAAATCAACTTGGCCTCCAAAACATGCTAAACGGCCATATCGTCACGCAGATCTACCGAGTTATTTGTGCTCCTTTGCACTAGATTTTTCGCTAACCCTGTCTCAGATTTCCTGAACTCCCCCAGAGAATTTTGTTCTCTCAAATATTTCTCGGCGAACATCAATAAAATTGCGGCGAGCATAAGTCCGTCCACGGAAACTACGCGTTACAAATGAATTTAATTTGGAATGCGAATATAGTTACCCGATTGACAATGAGGCCAATTGTGAGCGCATTTGTGAACATCACTCAGTAATCACACTAATGCTGAGCGATCACTTCACACACACTATTTTAAAATGATGAGATGTTGAACACTCACGAAAAAATGTGCTTGGCCAAAAGTCTCAAAACGGTAGTGGTTTGTGATATGTTGCGTGAGTGCTCACCAAACTGTCAATCGGGTAGTAACCTATCGGATACGATCATACTATAAATACCTTGATGAAAATGGTTATTGCTGATGAAACTAGAAAAAGAAACCGAGGACACCTTAACCCTGTCTACTTTGAAATTTCTAAATATTTAGACATGACTTATTATGAAGATTGTATCGTTGCACGAAGAATTATTACTGGGGATATTCAATTTACTTTCAAATTGGAGAAACGGAACGATCCGTGCCCGTTACCAGGGTGTCTACCAGATTCAAAATCTGAAAATACTTGACTTTTACTTGACTTCCTATTACTTTATTGTGTGGGCAGAAAGCGCACCTGGTAAATCATTTTATTTGCTACATGCAAAATTGAACAGCCAAAATTTTGTCAAGAAAATATCAACCTCTCAAAAAGACATGCCTTATGCGAGGACCTATTTTTTACCTCTAGCTTTGTTATTTTTCAGTTCATTCATTGTTCCTAGTCATTCATATAATTAACATTACTTGACCTATGAAAGAATTTTGAGAAAATACTTGACTTTTACTTTACCATTTGACTTTTTTTGAAGTACTTGACTTTTACTTGACTTACTTGACCCTGTAGACACCCTGTTTACTAAACAAAGTTATAAAAAAAAAAAAGAAAATTGGAGCCGTAACAACTTGAGTCATTCAAGAAACTCCTACGTTATGTTCCACCGACACGTGCAAATAAATTGTTTGGGGACAGAATTGTAACAATGTGAATCAGTTTTTGTATACGTTTTCAAAAAGTAAGCGTAATCCATTGGACTTCTTCCATTTTTGTTTTCTATTTACTCTTCCAAATCACGTGCAAGAACAGGATAAGTCCTTTTGCCTCTTGCTTTCCCCCTTCTCACCCCCTCCAATATCGAAATACATCCAAACCAACCGTCCGAATACCATCTACTGAGTTGGATTTTCACTTTTTCTTAATAGCAAAGTGGTTTTTAACAGTATTAGGTGCAGTGGGAGTTCACTTTATATAGTTTTTTCGATCTCCTACCAAAAATGTGACTTATCCCATTTTTGTAAACGACTATTCATATAGACAAAATACCTTTTAAAAACAGTGACTAAATGCCAGCAGTCATTTCGGCTTTAGGTTGTAGTTTAGCATGGCGTGTGAATCCTTATTTAGTACACTCAGTCGAATTTTGTCAAAACTCCGGCAATCCACGAACTTTAGGCGGGAAGCTCATTTACCATCGTTAGCTTTCGAAAAGACGATTCTACAGTCGAACTCAAATGAAGGATTACTTCGTATATTCAACAATACACGAAATCGTACGGTTCAATTATTTTAAATTCTATTGAAATTAAGAAACCAAATGATTTCAAAGTAATGTTATTTGTATAGTTTTTATGACTTTTTATTGTAATGCCAAAATTAATGGAAATTTTTAATCAAACCAAATAATAATTTCGTTCTTTAGTTATTGTCACCTTCTTTCCATTTGGGGGGGGGGGGTGCGATAAAATTAGGGGGAATATTAAACGGCACGAAAGGCAAAAGGCGTTTGAACGAAAAGTAGAAGCACGGAAAAGTAATTCAAAATAACGAAATTGTCAGAGTTAACGAAAACCCCCTTGCACGAAATGTTTAATGTTTTTGAACGAAAAAAGAAAAACTTCGACGAATTGTACAATAGACACGATGCCAGACAAACAGAGAAATTGACAAGAAAGCGAGACGTGAAGCACCAGGATGGCTGAAACGACCTCTCCTTTTTGATCTAAGAAGCCTTTCATATACTGTAAACTACCAATTGTGAATTACTTTTAATTAGGCCAGTTTTCTGACTTTCAGTTTACATGCAGTGGAATGAAAGGATTGGCAAATTCAAAGCCTCCAGAAGGCAGTGCAATTCCAATGTCTCCAGTAGGTTGCCACCTTGTTTGACCTTTCCCTTGCAAGGAGCATCAGTCATTCATCTCCCACTGTAATCCGGTATGGTTTCTCAATTCCAAATTGCAAACATCAACACTAGACTGACCGAACTCCCTCGATTAAAAAGGGTCATTGTCACTGCTATGCCATTGCATGCAATAGAATGAAAGAATTAGCAAATCCAAAGCTTCTAGAAGGTGCTGCTATTAAATAAGCCAACATTTTCGCAACTATCAAAACTAACACAAACCCAAACTGGTCTATTTTTAGTTCACCTGAAAATTGATATTTTAATAATTTTTCCTGGTTTTCCGTTTGTAATTTTTTGCGCAATATTTTATTTTTTCGTTCAAAAGTTTTTCTTAATGTTCATGTATTATTTTTTCTATTTCCTTTATTTTATATTTCGTGGAAAGATTAATAACCGCTCAATGTCTCTTTTTTGTCGTGATTACTGACTTTCCTTTTTGTGCTAGAAAATCACACCCTAAAATTAGGAGTACGGTGGGGAGAGTAAGTCTTGTTGACATTGGATCCTAACAACGGCCCTGACTATTGGGTACCTCGTAACTTGTGCATAAACATACACGAGGAAGTCGACAACACAACTCGCAGTCTAATTTTATGTACATAATATGCATACACACCAGACCTTAAAATTTTCACGATATGTGTATGGTCAATGAGCCGAGTATTTTGTGCATCGCAGCCAACCTAATTATGTACATTACATTTATATGTATACTCAACTTGAGAACTGGTAACACGCCAAATTACTTAAACTTTAGCCTCTGTACACTTTACAACAGGTGGCGGAGCGTGCGGTTGCAAAAACGCAACACCCCATCTCCGATATCACAAAATATAAATAAATAATAATAATAGTACTGTATCGTAGATAAGAAATCATAATCGTAATAGTAATGTAATAATGATTTAATTTTAAAAAAAAATCGTCTAGACTTCACTTACGGCTTATCTAAAAGACCAAGTCAACGGCGTGAATGCGGATTCGAAACTCCTACTGACGGAAGGCGAACAAACATCGGCCGCAACTTTGGCCGACGTTTGTTGCTTCTTACCGATCAACGAGTCTATGGTAAAGTGCGTCGATTTCTGCTCTTTGGAATTTGTGATAGTAGTTGTCAAGGCAGTGGCGGCGGCCGTAACGCTAACAGGAACTGGTTTCGGCATCGACTGATGCGCGTTCAGCAAATTAAAGCCTAAAGATATCCTAGCCAACTCGGCTGGCGGTAGTAAAGGAATCGCCGGCGGCAACGGACTGATGTACGGATACGGGCCGTGATGCAGGGCGGCCGTCTGTTGGAAAACGTGATACGGATCGGTAGCCACGTTCAGGTAGGAGGCCATTGCCGCCGTGGAATGGTGGTCGCGCAGCAGAAAGTCCGAATGCTGTCTTTTGTAGCGTTTTCGTCGACGCAGGAAGCTGCCGTTATCGAACATGTCCTCGGCCATCGGGTCCAGCGTCCAGTAGTTGCCTTTGCCCGGATTGCCCGGCTCGCGCGGTATTTTGATGAAACAGTCGTTCAGCGACAGATTGTGCCTTATCGAGTTCTGCCAGGCCGGGAACTTTTCCCTGTAATAAGGGAAGCGCGACATAATGAACTCGCAGATACCGCTGAGCGTCAGCTTCTTGTGCGGCGACTGTAATATGGCCATCGTGATCAAGGCGATGTACGAGTACGGCGGCTTGGCCATCGAGTTCGATTTCTTATCCTTGTCCTGGCTCGGAATCGGGCTACTGCACTCGTCCGTCGACGCGTTTCCGTCTACGTTGCGGGCGCCCAACCGAGCGCAGAAATCGTTAATATCCACCTGCGACGGCAGCGTCGAGTTGGACAGATCCGCGTCATCCGAGTCGACGTTGATATCCAGATCGGACTCTTCTTCGCCGGACGACAACGGGCTGATGTACGGTCCGTTCAGCACCGTCTCCGGCACTTGATGGTTGCAGCCGCGCAAATCCAACGGCCTCTCGAACGAAGGTAACATACTTTCCGCACTAGCACTTTTCAGATACAAGTTACGATAATTCAATAGCACGCGGTTCTCGTCCATCGAACCGTTACGCTACGCAAAAGGTGCACCACGTGACGCCGTTTCGAAAAATTTCTCCGAGACGAGCGCGAAATAGGAAAGGCGCGAAATTCGTACATAGGTATACGACACTGGCGAGATGCACGTAGGGTACCGATGTACGCCGCGGAGTCGGAAAAAAGACACGCTACACAGCCGACATCGCCGCCGCTGCCACCGCTGTCACCGTCAATGTGTTTACGCACCCTAACGAGAGAGCACCGGTAGCCAATGACCAACGCGGTATCGATGGGCGTGCCCGACCGCTCCGATTGGAGCGCTCGCTCGAGGGTTGGATCACGGCGTCCGCATCCGCCATCCGACATCTCGTACACGTACGAGCTTACACAGCGGGGCATCCGCGCCACGCCAGGCCGCGCCGAGCCGCGAAACACGCGTTTAATTGAGCGAATACTCGTCTCGGTCTCGCCACTGCCACCGCCGCCGCCATCCGAACCCGCCGCCGAACCTAATACTTTCTCGCCCGGCGACTATTAAAAACAACAAATGATTCGTGTATTACTTCTTGTCGACGCACCGCGCCGTTTTCCATCCAACTTACCCTTACAAAACGGCCGCGCTGCCGCTACCAACCCCGCGCCCAGTCAATCGTTGCCGCGCCACGCCGCCTGTACCATAATATTGCATTAACACGTCGAAACAACCGACCCAGTATTTATTTTCGCTAACGGAAATATTTTTTCTTTTATGGCAGATTCACTCGACGCTGCCGTGTACGAAGCCTCTCGAAGCCGTCTGAAATTACCGGCGACCGCGGGGCGAACGAAAATTGCAACCAGGTCTCTCCTGCGTATATTTTTCGCAATTACCGTTGATATTTCACGCGTCTTTTCTGCCGCTCCACTTCCCTCCTCTCCGCCACTAATTGCAGCCATTACTGGCGAATAGCCTGTGGTACGGTGTGTATAAAAGAGAAATAAATGTGCGCCAAGAAGCCGTATTTATAAATAAAATTCAGCCAGATCAAAGAGGAAGAGGGTAATGAAGATGAAACTTTGGAAATACTAAAGGTAGAGGAAGTCCTCAAAAAACTAAAAACAAACATAGCCTCGGGTTGTGATCAAATCCGCAACGAATTCTCGAAAGATTACTCAGAGACTTTAACTACCCCGCTTACAAAAATATTCAATATAGGATACTAACCAATGAAGTAATACCAGATCAGTGGAAAATTTCGGAACTTATACTATTATTCAAAAAGGAGAGCAAAAAAGAGATAGGGAACTATAGGCCAATTAGTCTGTCCTCAAACATTTGCAAGGTATTTATGAAAATTTTAAAAAGAAGAATGTGCAACCAACTCGATTTCAACCAGGGAATAGAACAGGTATGGGCTTTCGTTAAGAACAGTCAACAATAGACCCAGGCGCGGATACAAAGGGGGAATTTCCCCCTCCCCAACTTAAAAATAGGTATACTTCAATTAGTTGAAAAAAAAATTGAGGCGTTACGCGGCAAGGTCAGCAATCTCTAGTTTTGATCGAAGTTCAGGTTCTTAACCCTCAAAGTGCACACACTGTAAAATTCACAGTTTTTCGAATTTCACAGTCGTAAATCTGAAATTAAAAACAGAAACTGGTTTTTATGCGGGGCGCTTAATACCTTCGTGCGAACTTATTTCACGAACATACACAACATCAGAGAGAGCAAAAAAGAAGCTCAAATCGCAATCTTATCACGGAGAAACTACCGTCACTGAGTTGCGACTTTCGGTCTCCTTTTCCTTGCCGGCGTCCAGAAAGGAGGAAAACTAAACATACAAAAACTGTGGGATGTCAAATACGGACCCACCATCTTTCGCGCCACCATGAGCAAACAACTATTCGCATACATCATGACCTGCATGCGATTTGATGATAAAAGCACCCGATTCGCACGAGTTGCAGAGGACAATTAGGCACCTATACGTTATGTATGGGATAAATTTGTAGCAAATTGTACACGTTACTACTCGCCTTCGCATAATATGACCGTAGACGAGCAGCTTCTGAGTTTTAGGGGTAATTGCCGGTTTAAGATGTATATTCCATCTAAACCGGATACAAATACGGCACGAAAGTTTTGATGCTAAACGATGCCGCCACCAGCTACTTATATGGTAAACGCGATACCATACATTTGCTTAAGTGATAAAGAACGAGAAAAAAGAGAAACCGAAAAACGAGAAAAAAGTCGGACCAGAACATCAACAAGAGAAGCTGCCGGGTCATCTAGAAATGCTGAAAAACGAGGAAAAAGTCAAACACGAGCAGGTGCTCAACCATCGTCGCGAGAAACAGCAGGTTCATCATCGAAAAGAGCCAGACTTGAAAAACCTACTCGAAAACCCGTCTAGTCAGCAGACTATTTTGTTGAAGAGTTAACCCGAACATTTCACAACACAAGACGTAGCGTCACGACTGACAACTGGTTCAACTCAGTCCCCTTATTTGAACGATGTTAGTGGACTGTGGTCTGATGTACATGACCGGTACTCTGCGAAAAAATAAAGCAGAGATACCACCGTACTTTCTGCAGAAGAAACCGGAAATTACTACAAATTTTGGGTTTGACGACACAAAAGTACTAGTAGGGGAGAGGCAGTGCAAACAGTGAGACATCATAAATTACCATGGTAAAAACGTAAAATTTCTCGTCCAAAATCGGGTAACACGCATGCGCACAGTGTTACCACGCCAACCAATACAGTTATTACTGCCTAAAACTTCTTACATCAAAAGTAATTTTAAAAAATGTGTTTTCGCAACAAAAAAAATTTATTTTTCAATCTCACATTTTTTCCTTCAGAATTTTATTTTGAATATTGAAACAACCTTTTGTATTTGATTCACTCATTTTAAAAACCGCATAAGTCCCACTTTTTGCGTTTTTCATGTTTTGATGGATTTTAGTAAAGAACAGCGATATCTATCGGGAAAAAATGAAATCAGTGTTGTAGGTAGCCGAGAAGTGACCTATTTTTATTTAGTCATTTTAAAAACCGCATTAGTTCATGGACTTATGCGGTTTTTATAATCATTTGTTTTATGATAACGTAGTTTTGTTTGTTTAATCAAACAATGTTTTTATCATTTTTACGCGAGCTTTTCGAGTGTAATTTTTTATAATGGATACTGAAAATATGAAACCAAAAAGAAGCCGTGAAAACGTGCACGGAGAGAAATGTACAGTAAATTTTACTACAAATCTATTAGAATTTACCGTGGGTTTTTTCTACTTATTGCTATGTTTCATAGTTTCATTGAAAAGTAGAGAAACACTGCTACTTAATGCTCTATTCCAACCAGAAATTACTATCCAGCACAATAATTTCCTTAGTGCACTACAAATACTGTAAAGTGCTATAATGAATATACTAGAAAGATGAGACACTGTTTACTGAACTTTAACACTGTACAATTTGTTGAAGCAGTACATGAAGCTTTAGTTTATTAGCACTGTACAAAATCAGAACTGAAATCCACATCTTATAATACCATAGTTTTAATGAATAAATACAATAGTGTACATGGAAATATTTTTAAGGTGACTTTGTAGAACACTTGTCAGTGATAATCTAATTTCAAGGCCGTATGCATTATCGTGCATCATAATCACTAGATTTTAGGAGGAAGCTGAGTATCCTTTCATATATTGCGGAGCATATACAGGGTTACCCGACATTCGCCGCAGCATATGAAAACCCCGTTAGCTGCGTGTAAATATGAATTACAATGCGGCGTCCAGTTATCTATTAATGCAGGTTTCGACGCAGCACTGATCAACGAGTTGGCGATAGTACGAAAGGATTTGTCACTACTCGTTATTACGGAACTCGTATGCGTAATTCGTCTCAACGCGTAAAGTGTTTAAAACTCGTCGTTATCGAAAATTGTCATTTTTTCGTGAAAAGTGTTGAAGTGTGACAACGTTAGATTGTAATTTTTTTCGTGGCCGTTAGGTAAGCAGTTTCTTGTGTGTGCGCGAAAAAAGAAAAAACATGACGTACACAAATGATGAAAAAGTTTGGTGGGTAACGAAACATTTGTCTGGGTTGTCGTATCGAGATGTGTCTGATGAATTTCATGTTACTATTCCTCAACGACCAAAACCACACAACACGACCATAAAACGGTGTTGTGATAGGTTCCGTAGTACTGGGTGTGTCACTTATCATCGAAAGGGAACTCACTATCAGGTCTCCGAGTCGCTTAATGAGACTGTCGTTCTTGCCAGCGTACACACTGATCCCCGATGTAGTACAAATGCTATTGCAAGAGAAACTGGATTATCGCAGTCGCAACCATCACAACAAACCGGCTTTGAACAATCCCATGAAGAAGAAGAGTACATAGTCGAAGAACTTGTCCTATCCTCTTCACCTTCACCTTCATCTTCAACTTTAGATCCTCAGGCTCAATCTACTCCAACTTTTGAGGAGTCGATGGAATGTAGTGCAAGCGGTATAAGCGGTGGAAATGAGACTAATGAAAGAGAAAATGAAATTGAGAATTATATGGAAAGATTCGAAGAAAAAATTCGTACCTTCACTCGTTCGGAAAACGGATATAAGGCGGCGATCTCATTTTTTAAAAAGTTTCAAAATTTTTCTACCGAATCTGCTTTAGAAAATGCACTTCATAATTTTGGAAAAAGTTCCCGCGTCAGTAAAAATAATATTACTGTTTAGAAAACATCTGTTAGTCGACGTAAAACTAAACTTGGTGGTATAGCTCGCATTCCGAGTGGACGTCCCCCTAAAAGACCTGTTCTTGCTGACCATACTAATTACTGTCGCGATAAAAATATTTTAAAAAAATCTCCTCATGAAATAAGTTACTGTGTACGGGAAAATTTACCCCCAGCCACTCAACAGTTTATAATTTTTATTGAATTATAATAATGATTTTTCATTGTTAATTTAATATTATTTTTATTGTTGAAAATGCTATAAAATAATTAGTGTAGTTCACAGGAACAAAAAGCGACTGATAAGAACTCTTTTCATTGATGACATCTCTCCCAAAAAACTGATAGTGTGGGGATAGAATACTGATAGTGTACAGGAAACCGTCAGTATTTTTGAAAAACAAATTACTGATATCAATATACTGACGTCAGTATTACTGATCGTCTAGAACGGCCTTTAGATTAAATTAAACTGTATCTTGCAGAATCCGAGTGAAGTAGGACCTCAGTTTCTCCTTGCTGTAAAAAACATTTTCATGGAAAAACAAGAGAAAATGATTTTAACAGGGGAGATATTATCAGCAACTTACAGTGCGCATTTTGACGCCTATAGCATCTCTAACGAAAATCCCGACAGTACTCACGATGGTGAATGGTTTTTAATTAAGTGTAAACAATTTAATTTCTAATATTCAGTAACTGATACAATTTTGTTAACTGAAAGTAATTTTCGTAACTTCGTTTTATTCTTTCATAAATTTTGTTTTTGTTAACTGAAAGTAATTTTCGTTACTTCGTTTTACTCTTTCGTAAATTTTGTTTTTGCCACTTCGTTTTATTCTTTTATACATTTTGTATAACGATGATCAAATGTTTTCCTTGTGAAGCCTTGTTCTCCAGTAATAAGGAATTTATTTTACATGTTGGAAGATTGCATTCTAATTTACACACCTCAGGTTGTACTGAAAATGATGGTTTAGGATCATTCACTTTATTGAATTCGTTTCGAAAACATCGCTATATACAAAACACAACGATAATTGGTGTTGTGGGACGTATGGCGATGCACGCATGCCAAAGTGGCCCCTGAGACACCACACCCCCGGCACCGGAAACTACCCTTTTGGGCATCGCATCAGTACCGAGGGGAACGCTTTGGGGCCGGGCCCGAGCCCCCATTTCTCCTGGCCGGAACGGTGCGCGCATCCTGCCAGGGCCACCACGGGGTTCCCTACTGACCGAGGTCCGCGCTCCCAGAGCACTCGCCTGGAAATTTCAGGTCCCCCGCAGCCGGACACGCTGCCTCTTCCTCTTCACTCACTCATCGTGTGAGACTCTTCCGATTGAAGCTCCAGCCCTTGCACTGCGGGCGAGCTCTGCTCCAGCCCTGGTGCTACGGGCGAGCTCTGCTCCAGCCCTGGTGCTACGGGCGAGCTTCGCTCTCCTCCTTGCGTCCTCTGTCTCGACCACTCAGCCTCCATCTTCCGTCGCATGATGGCCGAAACGAAACCCGACACCCGGTTCCAACCGCTTCGGCTCCTCAACAGCTCCGGGACCAAGGTGTCCGGCGCAAGACGGTCGATCACGCCGTCTCCGGGATCGATCGTGACCGCCCCGCGCCTCACCTCCTCCCAGGCGTCGCACTCGAACAGCGTATGCCACGGCGTGTCCTCCTCTCCGCTTGCACAATGGGTGCACTCTGCGCTTGCTGCCAACCCCATCCGGTACAGGTATGACCCGAGGCAGCCGTGTCTGCTCAAGACCTGGTCACTCTTGGCTTAATAGTTAACGAGAGGCAGAGATAAAACGTCGAAGAGTTTTGTCTGAAGGGGCCAAAATTGTTAAATTCCCAACTGACTCAAGTCAAAGTTCCCAAGTATCAAAATTTGTTTATAGTAGCAAAAATAAAACCTTTAGTTCGATTTTACCAACTTATAATGCAACTGACTCAAGTCAAAATTCTAAAGTACCAAAATTTATTTATATTAGCTAGAAAAAAAAAACAAAAAAAAAACAAAAAACTTTTGACTTGTCAGATTTTTTCCTACCAAAATTTCCCGACTCTAGCAAAGGCTGGGGGCACACTGCTCCCCTCATGGGACTCCAAAACTCGGGGGGGGGGGATAAAAAGTATAAAAAAGAGATCGACCTCAAGACAGGCCACAGGCACTGCCAGGAGCATAGCCCGGACAGGTCCATAGTTATAATCAAATAAGAACACAATTGAAGTAAAAAAAAATAAAATAAATTGTATCCGATTATAAAAGTAAGATAAAAAGACAGTAAAATGATGAACTGTCAGATAAGGAACGTTTGAACAGAATTTTAGGACAAGTAAGTTTTAAATATTTGAATTTCATGTGCCAACATAATTATTTAGATGGTTTACCTAATTCGATTGAACAAATTTATATGTATTTGGAAATCTGTGTTCAATCTCTCCATGAAAAGAAATCTGAAGTTCATAAAAATTCGAAAGCCCCTACAGAGAGTTACTGTCGGCTCTCTCATTTGTAGGTGATTATTAGGTATCGACCATATACTTGGTGTGTTTCAGTGAGCACTAGTTTTAGGAGTCCAACACTGACAAACATCAAAAATTATAGTACTTTGTTACAGACTGTGGAGTTGAAACGGAAAGTACAGGAATATACTGTACCCCACTAAAGGGTACAAAATATCATTTGCACCGCTCTCCTCTCATCCAAAATAAATAAATAAATTCAAAAACGACATACTGAAACAAGTTGATATACAAAGTTGATAAGCAGATGCCTTAGACATTTTAGAGATGAGATCAACGAGAATTTTGGCCAGTCAACCCAAATTTCAGAGACAATTTTTTTTGGCTTGTCAACTCAAACTTCTTTGTACCCACTAAAAAGGAAACTCCCGACGTTACTTATTACAGGTGCTACGATACTGGGACATGTCCAGTCTGCTTCTTTCCAAAACAAAATTACAAATCTTCTTGCCGGTTATGTACGCAGATTGGAGAAATGCGGATCATAAATCAGCGTCCAGGTTTCGAAGTCACCATTATTGTCAGGGTTTACTGCGGCACATCTAGTCCCTTTTTCAGGGTATACATATGGGTTCAGTTATCAAAAGGTGTATGCGTATAACAGTGGCTTTAGTGTTTTTCCACGTTCTACGACAGAAAAAAATTACACCGAATAACTAACCGCAAGAATCGCGAACGAAAAAAAGAGTGTACGTTTGATTAGATTCACCCCCTTCCCTGCCAAAATTCGGCATTACGTTACGTGTCCTCGATGCGGCCGAATATTAGTTCCAACATCCCTGCACAGAAAATGTGCGAGCTTCGATAATCATGTCCTCCAATCGCATTGTTACGTTTCTACCAGTTCGCGTATATCTACGCCGGGCGGAAATACGTAGGGGTTGTTTGGGCTGTACGCCTTCCGCTCATCCTCGTTTCAACCTTTCACACATCCCTCAAATAAATCTTCTTTTTACTTAGAAGGTAAATTTGTTGCTACTTCATCAAGTACGACAAACGAGCCTCCTTTCGCGCCCCACACAAAAACGATACATCACTTACGCCCGTGTGTCTGTGTTGGTGGGCACGAGTGCCCGTAATACGCAAAATAAAAGCGAGGGAAAAAAGGAAACGAATTTCGCATATCCTCGTAATTTTCGCGAGTCGAGTTCTTTTCACTAAATCGCGGCACTGCATACAGCTCTCAACCGCGTGAAAAATAACGACCGATTTATGGCTTTTGTAAGAATCACGAGTGTTTTACTCGACATTGGCACATCGTAAACAGAATCATTTCTGACTAATTTTCTTTTGTGCACTTGACTATACTTCACTACATGGGCTGTACGCGAGTGACTCGAAAAGGTTTAGCAGTTCAAGTCAGAACTAGAATTCATTTTCGTCCTTACATTCAAATTTATCACGTCTTGGTGCGTAATTCAATTCTTTCACCACGGATACGGTTTGGTATCGTGTGGGAACGAATTTGAGAATACCGTCAGCGGGGGTGAAGATGGTCCCGTAGGGTGAAGGCGGTCACTTTCAGCTGATAAGACAAAATCAACTATAGCGCTTGAACGGAGTATGTCAGAAACTTTGAATGAACGATATACAGTTGGGGAAGGTTGTCGCCTTGTCGCTACGAGGGTATAAATATGATCAACGCGACCCCTCTCAGAGTGTACAAGAGAAATTTTGTGAATCAAAAATATGTTGAGTGAAATCGGAGTTCAGGTTGGTTCGAGTAAGATTCAATGTGACAATCAAGCTTGTATCAACATTGCGAATTCAATTGGTAACTATAACAGAACAAAACATTTCAACTTGAAGTGTCAATTTATAAAGGACATTATAAGGAAAAATATAACTGAATTCGTTTATGTTGACACGAAGTTTGATAATCACATGATCAGAAAACGTATGCAAGAAATTCGTAAAAATTCGATTTCATCAATTTGTGACGATTTTTCCAACAGTTGTGTTAGAAGCTCAAAACACCTTCTTAAAAAATTTCAAAATTGGCGATAATCGTAATCAATAAGCACTAGTTTAGTGCACATCTCAGCAATTAACACGGGGAATATATTAAATTCTCATTCGTTAAAATACATTCGAACTTCACTTTTCTTGATAATAAATTATTCAGAGAGACGAATTTATATTAAAGGATCTGAATCAGCATATATGAATTAGCTGACCTTTTGACAAAATCGGTGTCAAAAGAAACTTTGAATAGGATGATAGGTCCCATTTTTAATTAATTCATAATTTTTTTAATAATAACATTTCATTATTACGATTGGAATTAATCTAAGATAAGAAAAATTATACCTAATGATAGATTGCCCGGCGTACTACCAGCAGGACACCGCGTCCTTCCGGAAGGACGAGGTTTACACGGCATTAACTTGCTTGCAGCGTGCAGATGGAAGCGATATGACGTCGGTAATCGATTCAGTGTTGAAAGTAGATGCAGCGCAAAAAAAAAACAAAAAAAAAACGGAGTTTCTGGAGCTGTGATAAAGGCCTTAAGAATAACAGAATGAGAATTTAGTTTTTCTTTAAAGTGGTAACGTTGCTCTGGCGTTTCATGTGCTTTAACCTCCTGTTATCAATGTAAGCCGGTGATATTTATTTTTTTCGCTCCATTTCAATCAGAAATAAAAAAAAATTACATTTTTCCGTTCATTTTGAGCGATGCGGGTGTATTTTTAATCGTATTTTCTGCAGTTCGTTGTTAATAGTGCGCTTTTATCTTGTTTTATTAATATTGACGACGGCATATGTGATGGATATCAAAGAATTTAAGATCGGGGGAAAAATGCCGGTAAGGGCGACTTTCTTTGACACACCACTCACCTCAAACAAGTGGAGTAGAAGCGTATTCGGCGATGCTTGGGATACCGCACGATGCAGTGGTACAAGTCAGAAGGTTACTGCGGGTAAATTTAAGTACGCATACGTGTACTTTGGGATATTGATGGACAAATATCTAAAATCAATGTGAAGGAGTTAGTTCTGGAGAACAATGTTGATGGTAGGTGCCCACGTAGATATTCTTGTATTGAAATTCCGAGTGTATCAACAAGTACACATTTTTCTCACTGAAACATTATATTCATGCTGATTCTGACAATAGGTCGTGATACAGCTGACAATATCAGTGAGAATATTACTGAGACTGAAGTGATCGCTAGTTGGTCGAATGATCCCGCTAATGAAACTGTCGACGGTCGCAGTTTGAACCTCAACTCGGAGGTATAAGAGTAAAAAATTGTGATTTTGAAAATAAGTACCAAAAAAATGTTACTGTTCCTTGAAATAATGATAAAAAATTGAAAATTATAATTTTTTAGACAGAAATGAATCAATTGCACTTGAGAATTATCAGAAATGCGTGATTAATATCTCCTAGCAATAAACGTCCTTCCAGAAGCTTACTAACATTAAATATGTTACCATGTATTAGTAGTCCAATGTCCTGCTGGCAGGACATGTACATAATCTTCCGGTAGGACGCTTACAAAAGTACTGCTGGAAGCGCCTTCCAGCAGGACGGAGCGTCGGGCGTTCTATCACTAAATGTAATGGTGTTTGAGTTCCTGAAACTTTCATACTTATTATCATTTATAATTTTTGGTTCACCTTTTTATCACCTAAAATTCAGTGCTATTTTATCAGGCTTCCGAGTTCTGAGCAATTTTATGTGTTTCAAGAAGGAAAGATCCTTTTGTATCAGTTGCTGACTTAGTGCTATAAAATAAGACTGTCCGTTTCAGAATAAAAGATAAAGCTATAAAACGATAGACACAAATGTAAGAGCAACCAGGAGCAACAGGAGAGCTGAAGAGGATGATCTGCGAAAGGAGAAACCAAAGGGGAAGCAGAAGCATCCAGCGCCGAAGTATCGAGTAGCACGTAACCACCAGAAGGAACTGCTGCAACTAGGGTACAGCAACCTAGCGGATGCAGGCATCCCGTACTGGGAGAGCCAGCTGCCGGGAGAAACCACAGCGGAATACCAAGCACGGAGACAAAGTGAAAGCGCTGCCATGAATGCCTTCATTAAGGAGGAGATGGAGACACAGACCGACCTCGAAAGGAGCATACATGAGGAGACCACCAACGCAGAAGTGGAGTTACTGGAGGTAGAAATGGAAAAACAAAATATCCGACTCACGCAACAGTCCAAGGAGCTGGAACTTGAATGGGACGCGCGCGTGTCATCACCCACGATAAATTTCTGACTTAACAAAAATCGACATCCGACAATCACGCTCTAGACACGTGATCGCCGAATGCCGAGTATAAAATCTTCCTCTCATTATCATATTTTTATATTATTTCTTTTGCCTACGTGCTCGATCCAATATCCTTCACACCTTGATATTTTCCTCTTATATATTCCAATCTCTAACGTCAATTGCATTATTCATTTCCTGTCTTGTATAATTACGCTTTCGAAGCAAATAGTTCTTAGTCTATATAATATCATGTTTCTGACTTTCAACAGTCAGAATGTTCAGTTATATTTTTCTATCAAGTTGTTACGTTACTGTATAAATATTCGAACCTCAGTTGTAATCAAAAGTTCTATGTTCTTTCACGCTCGTTGCCAAGTTGGGTTTCGAGAGAATAAAATCTTTTTAAAAATATTCTTCCAAGCTTTTGATTGTGACACGCGTCCAGGCACAGAAGGAAGCGACCCAACTGAAAGCGAAACTGGGAGCAGCCAAACTCGGAGTCATGGCCAACGACAATGGAGATGATAACATTGTTATAAATAATATGTAAGCAATATCCAGAAATATCCGGCTACTAAAATTTATAAGATTATTATTTTTAACTAACGTCGAAGGAAAGACGAGACTGAAGAATCAGTTCGTATAATAAACTTGTCCAATAACGATATTCGAGTTTAATTAGAATCTCATCGAAACATGAATACATTATCGGTTAAAATGTTGATAAAATTGGGAAAAGTTGACTTCTATTGGCGACGTTCGGGGTTAGCTGACGGATTGGCCATTGCAGTACATCAGAATTCCTTACGAGAGAAAATACGAAATATGATTAATAGAAGTGAAGCAGTAACTATGAAACTACAAGAACTTAGGCCTGAAAATTTTTTTTGTATTCAAGATGAAAGTTACAAGCCTGCTGATAATGATTTTATATTGAATTTTTTAGTACAGCAAGGTTATCTGATGATTAATAATGACATCGATGTTACTATTCAAGATGTTTCGGTGGAAGTTGCTATACCCAACCGTGAAGTCAGAAAAGATTTTAGTGATATGCTAATGCAGTATTATACAAAACTTTACAAGTTTGATCCTGCGAAGATAAATGTATGTACTAGCTGTTTCAACTCTCAGCATACAGTAACAGAACGAATTCTGAAATTTTGGCGAGTTATTAATATCGTAATTCGTATAATAAACTTGTCCAATAACGATATTCGAGTTTAATTAGAATCTCATCGAAACAATCAAACGAAATTTCACAGACTGGTAAATGTGGGAACGATATCACTAAAACTCAAACTGATAACAATAACAATGAAACTCGAACACGATCCGGACGAATATCAAGGAAGCCGAGTCGATTATCATACTAATTAAAATATCAGTGCTCAAATGATTCTCTGGTTTTCTTTTCAAAGTTAATTGTCTAAATTATTATTATTATTTTTGTATTATAATACAAAATAAGTGAACTTGTATTTGAAGAAATAGATGCAGATTTACAGATACTTTTACAATCAAAAGAAACGTTAGTGTCTACTGAAGAAGTTGAAATGATAAAAACTATGGCCAAGTATGCCGGTGTAAAAATTTTGCAAAATTTATTTGCATAGTGACTAACTTTTGAAATTTAGAAAAACTACAATTTTTTTTTATTTGACGAGCCATAAAACTACACAGACGAGTTATTAGCGGATAGATTGGAGATTAGGGGAGAGAGAATTTGGTATTTAATTTATTATAATATACGATAAAAAGGGAGATGTTATAAATAATATGTAAGCAATATCCAGAAATATCCGGCTACTAAAATTTATAAGATTATTATTTTTAACTAACGTCGAAGGAAAGACGAGACTGAAGAATCAGTTCGTATAATAAACTTGTCCAATAACGATATTCGAGTTTAATTAGAATCTCATCGAAACAAACACAAAGGCGATACATCAACTCAAGATGGACTCCAGAAGGAAAGGGATCTGCGACTTGCGCTCCAGGCCGAAGTGGAATCGCTGAAGAAGAAAGCCACCTACAATGAAGCACTAATGGCGGCTAGACAGAAGCGGGATGCCGCCTGCTCTTCGCCACCTGGCACCTTGACAACATCAAGTACCTTTGCGACACCCCAATCTTTCGACATCACCGCCATAAAAAAGGCAAATACATGGATCTTAAATCCCAATAGTTATAATTGGTTGATTTCATTGCCTTATATTTTGATACCTCGAAAATTTCAAAAATTCGTCTCTCTGAATCCTCTGTGGAGGGAGGGGGTAGAAATGAATTTAGCGCGTCAAATCCCTACACTGATGTCAACATCATAATTTCCAAAACTCGATTTTTGAAGTACTAAATTTCATTCTGAACCAGTACGTGGCGGAAAGTTACATAGAACATTCAACTGAAAATAAGAAAATTTCCAGGCGTATTACTGAATCCATAAATATACCCAAACTGGCAAAAGAAAGCGTGAATAGAAAAGAAGAAAAACCACAGCAGAATACCCTCTACTCGATGTTCAATTAATGACTGAAACAGAAGTAATCGCTGACGAGGCGATGGCGGAGAGGATCTTCGAGTCGTTTATGCGCTGTTATAGTGCGAAAAGGAATCGAAACGTGCGTACACGACTCGAGGCGGACGAAAAAATAACTTGAGTAAGTCACAAATTACCTACCATCTTGTTTTTAGTTCCACCTTTATATATTCCAGATGTCAATATGAGTTAAGGCAGCCATGTTTACTCGGTACCTTTTTTCTTGGAGGACACGTTTTGAAAACTCTGAATCGTATATTTTTCCTGCATTAGTTTTAAGAAATAGTGTTCCCACACATGTACCTACAAAAAGGCTTCTTGCACTTGTATCAAAATATACTACTGGAAAAATCACGTATCTTGAGCAGGTGTACAAAAAATTTAAAAAAAATTGAACTATACGTGAAGTACTTAAAATCATCGTTTTTTAGACTTGGCAGTTTTCAATGTAAGAATTGAACTTATTCGTACAGAATGTATAATGTCCCCTGATTATCTGTTGATTGCCCAGCAACGAATAACATGTAAATAGGTGCGTTTTAGCTCATCTCCAGTAGGGTATACAACCGACCTTATTACGAGTCCATTTTTCAATATTTGTATGTCACAATGCGTATACACGTACAGCTACCGTGGAAACGGGCGGTAGGTCGTGCCGAAAGCCGAAACACACAGAGAGATAATATGACAAACGAGCTACCGAGCTACCGGTTATAAAAATGCCAACCGACTAGAAAGAAGCCGAATGTCCGAAAAGCGGACAGTTGTCAGCGGCATCCTTTTTTACAAACCGGAGGTATATGTAGTTGATATATTTTGCTAAACGAACATCCCCTTAACTCCAAATACCTTATACCTTTTTCTTGCTCTTTCTCTTTCTGATTTCTCTCCTTCACGGTCGGTAAATTCACAAGCGTATTTGAGATTATAGGTGCGCGTCAAGTCCATTATACCGTTGTCTTCGATGCATGTGGTCCGGAGTCCGAGCTCCAGACGCGGACCACGAATTAGTAATAATAATTCAATTCGATCAATTTTATTTGAAATATCAATACAACATTGTTAGGGCCCAAAGGTCTGAGTAAGGAGGAAGCTTATTATTATTCACTGTAAAAGAGAGGGTACACTCATAATTCTGCGTTGTTTCAGTTCGTAAGGGCACAAGGGGAATGAGGCAGGGAAAAGGAGGGAGCTTCAATTTTCTGAGATGATAAACGATTGCGCTCTAACGCCTCAATTTCCAGGCGTACACTCAGAAAAAAGATAGTAATTTTCCACAAGGAATATATGAAAAAATGATATCTGCTTGGGAATAATGACTCAAAAAATAGTGTAAAATACCATAGAATATGAAAAATTACTATTTGTTAGAATTTATAAGTCAATGTGAACTTTTACTCTAATAGCAGGTAAAGAATATTATTCATTTGGTAAATTTTCGTATGTACTTGTTGTAAAAGAGCAAAATATTTGGTATTCTTTCATATTGGTTTTTAATAAAAATTATATTCTATAATACGAAAATATAATAAAACTACATGCTAAATAGTGATAGAAGAAATAGTGAATATTTACATTTAAATGAGAAAATTTCCCAAATAAATGTGAAGTTTCAACATTTTGAATGTTAAAATAAGTGGTTAGTGTTGTCATTTGTTCGACCGTTATTTCGAATGATACTTAGTCCAGTACACGTTGCCGTGTAACGTGGTTTTCAGTATAAAATTCGAACTTTGTGTTTCATAATATGTTGTTGCCAGTGCTATTGAATGGATTATGCATTAATCGTAAGTATTCACAAGTAATTAAAATACTTTCAAGAAAAATCTTCTTTATTTAGCGTAAGTTTCGTTCAATCCGCGAGAAAATCTCCTTTCTATTAACATTTCATAATTTTCATGGACTATATGTAATCCTGCTATAGTCAGCTGTTAGTTGACGATTAGAAATTCACTATATTATACCTAGTCAGCTGTTCGTTGAAAGTTAGATTCGCTATACTTAGCTGTTAGTTGAAGGTTAGAGATTCGCAATACCGCCAGTTCTGGTACCTTCAATTTATTATCAATAGGTAGTCACGTGTTCGTGTAAGTTCTCACTATAGCATATTCGGTAAAAATTGATGATATTCCGTACATTTTTAATGGCAGTCCGACATTCCAACTTATTGGTGACGATTTACAGACTGAACGATCTTCCGACGAGGCGCGATCATCATCCGGAGCCAAAGTTTCTTCGGAAGCTGTATCTTACTTACCGTTATAGACAACGTCAATCAAAATTCTAAGGTCAGTATCTTTGTCTTGAAAAATTCTTATATTAAAATTTGATGTTGATAGTCGTCTCCGTCACGTGCGTAGGTCTAGTGATCCGTGTGCAGTGTAGTCTCGGCAGAGGATCCTCGTGGTCGTCTTCCTGTCGGCGTATATCTCTGGATCAACTTGGGTGAGCGTTCTTCATCCATCCTTCTCACATGATTTTGCCATTTCCTCCAGTAATCCTTCATTTTTTTCAACTCCGGGGTTAGATATGTTCAGCTCCTTCAGGATGTCTTCGTTTCGTTTTCTATCCTGTAATGTGTATAACCAGCCGATCTTCTCATGAAGCGCATTTCCGCAGCGGTTATTTCTCTGTTTGTCACGCTTTTTGAGTGCACACACTTCACATCTGTACGTCAACATTGGCATCGCAAAGGTGTTGTAGACTCGTGTTCGTGTTTCTCATCTAATGGTATGTGCCGGCATGATGCGATTTATGAGGCCAGAGACTATGTTTTTATCTACATCAACTTAAGTATGATAGTTCAATTCCCAAATACTTGAACATATTCACCTGTTCGACAATCTTTCCGTCCATCATCATTTTTGCATGCTTCGGCTCCTTTCCTATGAAGGTCATCACTTTTGTTTTTGTCGGTGAAATTTTCATATCATATTTTTTCGCTATCATCACTTCTAGGTCATATACAGCTCGCTGCAAATCATCTTCGTTCTCAGCTAAAATGGCTTGGTCATCGGCAAATAGTATCGTTTATAAGTGATTTATTCGGTCCTCTGCTACACTGAAAAAACTGATTTTTCAAGTAATACATTTATTCCTGCAAATAATGTAATGATAACTTGATTTTACAGTAAATAATACAATCATCTTCTTTTCATTGAACAATTAATATTTTCCCAGCATGTAATTCATCAATTCATGCAATAAGTACATCAAATAATGGAATGAGCTCTTCAGGTCTCCATTACTACTTTTCTTGTACTCTTTGTAAGATGGAATTCACTTACTACATCCACAGCATTAGTCCTACGCTCACTCAACGTAACAATTCGATTAAACTCAGGATATAAATAACGGCCTTTTAACAGTAATCAGCATCCTCTACTTCCAAAATTGTACAGCGTAAATAAATGTAATAAAATGCGTAAGTACGTTAAAGGATGAAGGAACGTGTATTGAGGTATGTCGTATTATAGGGGGTACCCACTACCTTTTCACGGGAATGAGTCCATTACAAAACATAACACCGATTACCTTATCTTCCAGTAAACCTTAACTCGAACGTGTACTTGATAACGTTTCCCAGTATTTAGTACATCCAAAGAGTGAACATGTCAACTCTATATGGCTGATAATACTCCCCCTAAAGGAACGAATACATGAAAACAATTCGAAATATTGCATCATATTATTTTCAGAAGGTGATGCGTTTGATGATACTTTTATTTCTGGAACGTGTTGCTCTACCACACGGTCTTCTATTCAGATATTAGTTCATAGGTATATAACAAGAAACACTTCTAGTATTGTGGAGTAACACTAGTGGCTTTTCGGAGTTAATAACAGCTCTGGATCGTGATGGAAAATTCGACATCAGGATCAAGTCTACACGAATCGTGGTATTTATCAGCAGGATTACGTGGACCACCGAGGGGGCAGAGTACAAGCTCATTGCCAACACTCTCGGACAGAATTCCCGGGGAAAAGGGGTAAATAAGGAAAAAGGTATGATTGAGAGTTGGGAATACAACTGTTAATAACCCTACTTCGACCTGCTCCACCGCAACTTTGGTGAGTCAGGTGATATTCCTATGAACAGGTATCATCATAGTGAGTAAACATAGCACATAGCTAGTCGGACTCAGAGCATAGACAATTGAAAGGGGGTACATTTCCTCAAAACAGTAGGAACGATGCAGAATAGTCAACTAATGAAATCTGAAAATAAGCAGTCATCTTCTATGACAGGTAGATTACTTCACATGACAGAGAACTCAAACTATTGGATAACTCCACACATTAATTAGTCAGCTCATCTTTAAATTTTCTAAGTAGAAGTAAGCCCATCTCCCTGTCCGGTACCACCGGGGTCAAAACCACGGCAGTCCATCCTACCACTACTCTAAATCGTATTTAAGCCATAAAGGCGATCATTATTACAGAAGCAGAAATTATTAAGTCCAAATTAGTCTCTTATCCACAAGGGGTGGTGGATCTTTCACCGCTCCCCCTGCGAGGCTCTCGACGAATTCAGTCCCGGCGAAAAGCGATAACTCGCCCGCCAGTAACTGAATTAAGCCTGTGCGCAAAATATCTTTCACTGCCTGCGAAAAGCGATAACTCGCCCACCAGCAGCTACTAAATATATATAAAAAACTGTCAATAGTCAACTGATCCAAAAATAAATGAAAGAAGCGATGATATCGAATACAAGTAGTATAATGTGTCCGTACATTGGTATTTGGAATTCAGTAAAGTATTAAATAAGAAAAATGATATTATATATACATAGCAGCATACATTATCTATGAGTATCAATGGTCATATTGCGACACAACGGAAACGAGTTCGAATGTCGATAAATGAGTGATTAATTCTTTCTTTCTGAGCGCTTCAAAGAGATCGCAACATAGTTTTGCGAAGAACTAATTTTGGTTTCAAGAAATTGTGGAGTCAGAGCTCCACCTGTCACACCTCTTTAAATCACTTTTTTCCTAATTTTTTTATTTTAATTTTTTACTTGGATATTTCTAAAAAATTGAAATATTTTAAGAGATTATTATATCTCATCGTTGGTAGACTTCTAATCACAAAAATCCTCATTCGGGCATTTTTCTGTATATTTTGGAATTAAGATGGGGGTATAAACGTTTGAATGTTTTCCCTGCATAAAAGCGAATTTTAGTGAAGTTACATAGATATGTGTAATTTGATTTCACTTGTGAATTATTCCATTATTTTAAGTGTTATTTTTTTTAGTGTTATAAACATCATGCCCACTTGTTGTCATTGCCAGTCCGTTTTTGACCAATATTCAGATTTAGGTATACACTTATACCATTTTCATAAAAATGAACCTTACATCACCTGCGTAGAATGCCCACGGCCCTATCATAATATTAATTCATTTAGGAAACATGCTTCAAAGTATCATCCACCAAATTTGTCTTCTGTTCTTGTAACTCCAATAAGTAATTCTACGATGATTGATAATGTAAATCTTGAAACAACAAATTATATATCTACTGGTCTTGAAACCTCCGATAACCCTACAGATATGATAATAGATGACAAAAATCTTGAGGTACAAAATTTAAGTTCTGCTGCCATTATTGAACACAGTAGTAATGCAAATAGTCAATTTGATGAAAACCCTACCAGCAACCATCAAAATTCCGCTTCTAATACTTTGAAGTTCTTGGCAAAGTTACATAGTTATGCAGATGTTCCTCGTTCTTGTGTCACTGAAATTTTACATGACGTTTCTGACTTTTATGACCAAAAAATTGATGAAATTATCGATTGTCTAAAAAAATGTGATTTAATTTCTGAAAAAGCGGATCAAATTTTACAAGATAAAAAACAACCTTTTAATAGATTAGAGACGGAATTTTTACAGTTTAAAAAATTTCAAAAGGATGCTTACTATGTACCTCCACAACAAATTTTATTAGGAAGGAGGAGCGATTATCGTAAAAATAAAAGTAAAAAAAATAAAATTCCTGTCCAGATTAAATGTACTGCTGATTTTATTGAAATTCGATTTATTTTGAATATTTTTTTGAACTCCCTGGTTATTCCCAACAAATTTTTGAATTTGTTGAATCGCTGTATTCCGATAAAACGTTGATAAGAAATTTTATTCAGGCTAGTTTTTGGCAAAATAGAAAAAGAACTTTTGATGATGCTGGAGGTAAAATTGTTTTCCCAATTTTTGTGTACTACGATGACTTTGAAAATAATAACCCACTTGGCAGCCATGCTGGGCTTGCCAAGTGTGGTGCTGTTTATTTTTCGTTGCCGTTCTTACCCGATAATCTTCGATCTAAGGTCACCAATATATTCCTTTTTGTGCTCTTCAATTCCCTGGATCGTAAGTTATTTAAAAATAAAATAATATTTCATAAAGTGATTACTGAATTGAAATATTTAGAATCTGTAGGTATCATGATAAATATCGAAGGGAAAGAAGTTCGTATATATTTCCAAGTAGCGTTAATTCTTGGAGATAATTTGGGACTCCACACACTTTTTGGTTATTCAGAATCGTTTCGAGCGAATCATCCATGCAGGTTTTGTTTGATTCATTACAATGAATTATCCGATCATTTTTCTGAAGATAACGTTATTCTAAGAGATGAAGTGAATTACCGACAACATGTTGATAATATTAAATCCAATGGCAGTTTGCCTTCTTATAATGTGGTCGAAGAATGCGTTTTCCATGCCTTAAAGAATACTTTTCATGTTACAAAAAATTTATCAGTAGATGTAATGCATGACGTGTTTGAAGGTATCGCAAAATATGATCTGGCCCTTATCTTAAATCATTATGTGAATAATAGTAAATTATTCACGCTGGAGCAATTAAATGAACGTATTTCAGCGTTTTCATTTAAAGAATGGGAAAATCGACCTACCGAAATACAAACTCATCACTTGAAAAAAATGTTGAAAATGTCAGCGGCCTAAATGATGTCGTTTATTCGTAATTTTCCGTTTTTAATTGGTGACCTTGTGCCAGAAGGAGACGCTTGCTGGAACCTTTTTCTAGCTTTTAAAAAAGCTGTCGATGTTATCATGTTGAGTGTTTATGATGCACATACTCATGAACTGATGAAAGTTGTAATTTCCGAATATCTTGAGGAATTAAACACCCTTTTTCCACGTAGCTTTAAACCCAAGCACCATCATTTGACACATTATTGGCGAGTTGCTTACCTCATGGGACCACTTTGGCATTTATCATCAATGCGCTATGAGAGTCGGCACCAAGAAGGAAAGAAAGTTTCTCGGAGCGCAATTTGCCGCGGTAATGTGTGTCATACGATAGCTATAAAAACTCAGTTGATATTAAATGATCGTTTTTTGTCAGCAAATCAACCTGCATCAATATTCACTTACGGCCCATTTTCAGAAATGTTGTTCGAAAGTTTTTCTTTCAATTTCAACGATTTCCCCAACTCTCCTTCTGGCTACACTGATAAGAAATCAATATCAAGCCCAAAATGGGTAGCCCGATATGGGAAAAAAATAAAAGTCGGTGATATTCTTCTGGATTTTCAAAACGATAGTGTAGAACCTCTTTTTTTTGTTATAAAACATATTGTTTTTGATCCAAATCATGGTTTTCTCATTGTTGCTCGAAGTCTTGATAAATTTACATTTTATGACAACCATTATCAAAGTTATTGTATTTTACCGCAGTATGCATCGCCCCAACCATTCGAATTGAAGTTATTTTACGAAGGTGATGTAATATGTTCTTATTTCACTTCCACTTTCGTCTTTGGTGAAAAAGAATATATCAGTGTTTCTGAGTTCTAATAATGTACACAGTGAGGATTCTGGTTCAATCCCCCGAATCCATTATCCCGACTGGACATTTCCCCGAACGGTTATTTTCCCGAACACTCACTTTCCCGAATCCAATCCCCCGAATTTGAATTACCCGAACGATTCTTGTCCCGAATAGTTTTTCCCCCAAATTCAGATTTTTTTTCTTCCCAAAAAACTTTTAAAAAAAAATTTCTACCTACCTATACAAAATTAAAATATTTATTGTGACTTTTTGTGTCCAGATTTTTCATTTTTTTTCATCCTACAAAAATTAAAAAAAATTTCAGTACAAAATTAAAATATTTTTTCCAAAAAAACTAACATACTCATTTTTTTATCAAATGCGAAATTTTTTTCTTCGAAAAATCGAAAGTTTTTTCCATAATAAGTTATTGATACAAAAAAATTGGGATTTTTTAAAATAAAAATGGCATTTTTTCTTAAAGAAATTGAAATTTTTCGTATCCAGATTTTTCAATTTTTTTTCATCCCAAAAACTCATTTTTCTAATCAAATCAGAGATTATTTTTCTTGAAAAATATAATTTTTTCCCGAAAAGTCGAAAGTTTTTTTCTCAGAAAATTGGAATTAGTTTTTAAAGATATACTTTTGTAAATTCGGGGTAATGAGATTCGGGAACGTGAGTGTTCAGGGAAATAACTGTTCGGGGAAATGTCCGTTCGGGATATTGGATTCGGGCGAATGAACCGGAACCGTATAATCAATTATAAAATGCTCGTCATTCGGAATACCTAATTGAAAATGAAAATTTTAAAGATTTTTAAATATTGACAAATTTTGAAAAATTTAAAAGACTGAAGATTTATAGAAATTTGGAACGGTTTAAAATTACGTAAAGTGATAGATTAGGTACCTTTTAAAATTTTTAAATTCAAAAAATTTTTGTATAAAAGTTTTAAAGAATTAAAAAATGATTGTTTTCTATAATAGGTAAATAATTTTTAAAATTGTATTTTTTAAATTTAAGTTGTAATCATGTGACGATTTTTTTTAAAATAAATTTTTTCTTTATTATTACATTTTTATTTTTATTTCTCATCTGAAAGTTAGGTAATACCTACATCGATTCAACATCTAAAGAGACATTTTTTCATGTTTTCCAAAAATAATGTGAATTCAGAAACGTGTAAATAATAGACATTATTCATCAAGAACCATATGTGTAGTTTGGGTAAATTCGATTCTTGTGTTTGGTAAGTTTTTATTTCAGTCAAACTCAATAGGTACTTGTTCAGTATTTTTTGAAAATTTGTTTCTTAGTAAATAATGAGTAACCAAGTATGTATCATCACATAATTCCAAAACTGCAGTTTTAAAAAAATAAAAACCAAAAATCACATACCATTGAATTTACTGTACATTCAAGGCACCCGTTGTTACAATATAATGTACTCATTACATGATTTTCGTTTAATATGCCCATTGAATTTACTGTGCATTTAAGGTAGACGTTGTTACAATGTAATGTACTCATTACATGATTTTCGTTTAATATGCCGCTGCAGCGTAGGTGGTACTACTATCAAGGTTGATACACATTCCCGGAATACACAAGAGCAAGAAATTTTATTTCATGTAACTATTACCCTGAGGGAATTTACCCAATCCAGCCTCATACTAAAGAACAGGATTGAATCCATTCTCTCACTGCAATAACAACATTAAACAAAATTTCTTACTCTTGGGTACTCTAGGAGTGCGCATCACCCTCAACGATAATGCTACCTTCACTAAAGCGGTATATTTTACAAAAATCATGTAATGGATACATGACATCATAGACTAGGTATCTGGAATTGATTGCACTGTTAACTTTATTTTTCAATGTAAATAGTACCGGAATTTTGAGCTATCCCTCGTTTGTCGGAAAATCATGTAGTGAGTACATGATTTTATACCCATTCAGTCCCGGTTAATTTTTTCAGTGTATGCCTTTTACCTTTGATGTTTCTTGCCATAGTATTTCGTCCATATAAATGTTGAAGAGTACGCATGATGCTGGATCGCCTTGCCATACTCCGCGATTTATTTTCATTGGGTCTGATATTTCGTTCTTGAGGAGCACTCTTATACTTGTTTCTGCGTACATTGCCTGCATACTCGTATCCACTTGTTTGAGATTCCTCTATTTTTTAATATTGAGAATACTCTGCTGTTTCGATTGACTCTATCATATGTTTTTTTGAAGTCTACAAGGCATATAGTCTTTGTGTTTCTTCATTACACATTATACCTACTCAACTTGTTTTTCAATCGTTAATTTTACCATATAACTATGGCATCAGTGCGAGAGCGTCCTTTCTGAAAAAACATTTAACATTCTAATAGGAGCATGTCAGCCACCTCCGTCAGCTTTCTAGCTATCATTTTAGCGAGTATTTTGTACGCAACGCGTAGCAAGCTTATTCCTCTGTAATTTTTCATTTTTGATAGATTTTGAAGTTTATTTATTCTAATTTCCAGCATACATCACTTCAGTCATTCCTGGAAGGGGACATTGACGGAAGATTAATTGTAAATGATAAACGACCTAAACCGCCTGAAATCAGCGCTAATCATTTAAATCAAAATACGTTGTCAATGTCATCCTCTGAAGCAGTGGCGTAGCCAGGGGGCGAAGGGGGCGAATGCCTCCCCCAAGGCACTTGAAACTGAGTGTAAATATGCAAAATGAACAAATTTTCGCTTTTAAAACAACGTTTTTTTCGAAAAATTTTTGCTCGATCATTAATTTTACCTTCCTTTTTCATAAAATAGTCCTCTAATGTCGGAAATTTTTAAAAAATACCTCAATTTTCGACTTTTTCTACCTTGAAAATCTTACTTCGCCTCCCCTTTGGGAAAATCCTGGCTACGCCACTGCTCCGAAGTATTGTGTTTTGTCAGAATTAATATTAATCATAGGCGATAAGATTACAGTGTATGATAAATGTTGAAAACTTTTAATTTCTTCTTAAAGATATTGCCAAACGTCGTAAAGAAATTGCCAAGTTCACACAAAACGATTGGAAAAGTCTTCTAGATTCCATTTCTTGTGCCCATGCTCCTAGATACAGTTTTCATGGTCATTATGAAAACTTAAGTACACCGGTGTTTAAGGATCATCGTTGAAAAATCACCGTTTCAGGAACGTTCAAACCATCAGTCACCTCAATCATTGCCACACATAGAAAAAGGAAAATGCTGAACGTTTGATAAACGTGTTATAAGAAAAGATTCAAGGACCTAAATCCTCAATATCATTAATTTTAGAATACTTGGTAATCAATATTTAACAATAGTTATGATGATATTGCTGGCACCAACTGAAGAAATGATTTCTAAGGGGGGGGGGGGGGCGCTCGAGTTTGCGAATTAAAACGCAAATAGCTTACCTTGAATGGGGAAAGGACTCAAGGGGACAGACAAGTATCAAAATAACGTCAAAGATTCTCCCTCTTGTATACTTTTTACATGGTGTCTACTGGACATAAAAAACCTAAAAAAACTGAAAAACCTGAAAATAGCATGATTTTGCTCGAAGTAGCATGAAAGCATGAAAATGGCATGATTTTTTACAATTTCATTGTAAAAGCATGAATTTTCAACATTTTAACTTCAACATTTTTCAATTTTAAGTGAGACAATGATTAGGTACACATTAATTTTCCTGCAATTACCTGCAACTATGCAACCCTGATAAATGTTTATATATTTTACCGTTATAGTGCTCTCAGTATTGTCAGTGAGAGCGCATGAAAGTTCCTAAAAGACAAGTATACACAAGGGGGGGGGGACTTTTTAGAGAAAATTTGGAACATGAAAAATGGCAAGAGAAAACAAGAAAATAGCATGAATTTTCATTTTCTGAAACTGGTGGACACCATATTTTATAGAATTTTTGATGAAAAGGGATTTCAGCGGATTGGGGGTCAAGTCCCTCCAACCCCCTTTCCCTTATTTGCGCCTATAATTGCAATACTTATTGCTTGAACCGCATAACGAACAGTGATAGAACATGTTTAACATATAGATTCAGTATTGATTACTTTGTGATAATGTGGCATATAAGACTAATAAATTGCGGTTTTTCTAAAACTGAATAAGATATATCGCTCAAGCCTTTAAGGGGAAATGCAACAAACTCTTCAGCTCGCTGTACCCCGTCCAGTAAAACTTTTAGAATGTAAAAGAACTTCATATCAAATTTATAAGTAAAATATCTCCATTCAGACCTGCACTTACATATTTATTTTACTTGACACTGATACCATATCTAGGGAAACTGAAACCCCTACCTCCTTTTTCTTGTCTCATCCGCCTGTACTTTCACAAATGGAAAGAACCTAGAATTATTCCTACTTCTTGTACCTCTCCCATTACAGGGAGTACTGATAATAGTAATCCCTCTCAATACTCAGACCCTTAGGCCGATTGGGGGAGGGGGCAAAACTTATTGTCTTGATATTTTAAATAAAACTTACTGAACTGAGTTAGTATTATTACCATTATTATTCGCGAATTCGGTCGAAGTTATCACGTTTTTACAATACACATATTTTAGGTCAAGTTATTATACGAGTGTAGTATATACCGTAACTACAATATAAATTGTCAAACAAGCTCGCGTAAACATCGTAAATTTCTGAGAGTACGCCCACGTGTTATGAAAACGAGATTAAAGGAATAATAAAAAGGTTTAAACGTTCGAATCAAAACAAGAGGCGTGTCAAAACACTTTCCATCTTAGAATAGCGACTGGTCTTTGAAGTACGCCGAATGAATAAATAAATAAATCGGGATGATTTTCTCGTTAAACAAGAATTATGACCGGGAGAAACGTGTTGGCAACTACGTTAAAAATGCTCCCGCTATTTTTTTTTTTTTTAGAGTGGCAGGCGGATGTAGAGATAATCGGCACAGAATTTCCTGTCACATTTAAACGTGTCCGGTAAATTCATCGGGGGTAAATTGAACGCGTCAAATTGGATACAAGGCAAATTCATCGCCGTAAATTCATCGTACGACAAACAAAATTAGCAAAGTTAAACGCAGAACCTATGTTCATGGAGCTTTAGCAAATGTACACCCAACTAAAAAAAATTCTAAGCACTCGGTGAATTCATCATACAACAAGGCCATAACTAAGGAGATGCAAATGGGGGCATTACTCTCAAACAATCTGGTTTGCCTCTCCGCCTAGCGAAAGATAAAATTCATTCTCACCTTCGGTTTCTGATGCAAAATTTATTGTTAGGCCTTCTTTTGGAAGAAACTGGTCCTGTGGGCTTCCCAAAAATGTGACCTGATACTGTTAATACGAGAGGCTGGTTACGGCCATGGCGATAAATTAACCACGCGGTGAATTCAATATGCCCACGGGGGAGAGGGAGGTGGCAAGGTAAAATTCAGTCATACAGCAAGATCCAGAACATACAATAAGCCTACTGTAAAATTTGGATATCTCCCCGAGCTCCGAAACTTTGAACGAAACCGAGTACAAAATCGGATAAAATATTCCTAATTTACGGCTCCAACAACCTGTTTTGGTACTACCTTGAATTTTCCCAGTGTCAAATGTCATTCTCCTTAGGGTAGTTCCCAGTTCCGTATTAACACAAACCATTTTTGGACTCGAGTCCCCGGATTTTTTATGTCTACGAACTTTTGACATGGATACGTCTATTGGCTAGCCCTCATCCTAAAATCGACGTCACGCTTCCCTGTTGAAAAACCGACTCTCAAAGACATCCATGTACTAACTATGTATCACCAGTTTGGGCTAAGTTTGGTATCCGGTTTACTTAGAATATTTTATCTGTGAAAGAATGAATTAATGGCACACATGTGCGGTTACAAAGTTCGGTAAACCTTTCATTAAAAAATCATTAAATAATAACTGAGATCCATACGTCTTGAGACTGATTATTTTCAGCTGGTTATGGGCCCAGCATATTAGTCGTTATCCTATTTGGAACTCAATTAAAAAATTAAAAATTCTACAAAATGAGTGTAAACGTCTCTCTATCGTATCCTCAGTTGGGATCCAAAAATGAGTATTGCCAGGAGTGGTGTTTACGAACCAAAACCTTACTGCGCAGTGGAAGCATGCTAACCAGGAGATGAGCGAAAGCGAATGTTGCGCACAAGACAACGTGTGGTCTGATAAAGAAAGCTGTAAAAGTATACATGAACGGTTGACATTAATGCATTAATGGACATTTTTTAATTTTAATTAATTTTTTTTTTTTTTTTTTTTAGAACTGACGTGTAAATTCTTTTATTGAACTTGTTTGCTTCGCGACTTATCGTGGAAAATGGTGCGCACGCGAAAGAATGTTACCGAAACGGAGGAGAACGAAAGTGTGCTTAAGTCAAGCGTGGGCGACCTAGTGGAGATCGAGGTACCGAATTTGAATTCAAGTCCAACCCCGGCTCCAGATGCAGAGTCAGTTCCAGCAGTAGAGCCAAGTTGCAGTGATGATAGCATCAATCATTGCACTAATTCAAAATGGCAAAATCAAAGTTCCGAATCTGACAGTTAGTACTCCAGCCGAGACGGAGGAAAAAAGGTTGGCGGAATTAGATTGCAGCTATAGGACTCCTACATTTGCTCCGCTTGTATTTAGTGACGATGCACGTTTAAAAGGATACAAAAACTACAAGTCCTGGAAAACGAAATTAGAACGAGCGCTTGAAATGAATATGTTGCTTCCCTACATAAGATCTGAGGACGGTGAAAACGTAAACGTGTCACCAAACTATAGAGCGGTTCTGAATGCAAGAACGATGCAGATTATCCATTCATCTGTATCACGAAACATTGGCTTACAAATCAAGAATGCGAAATCATTATAAAACGTACGCAGCAACTCGAATGCGAGATTATGTCGAACTGAGCAATCGATTCACATCACTGAGATTCAAAATTGGATTCAACGCCGACTTCGAGAACTTTATACACAATTTCCTATTTAAGCTACCACCTCTCAGAGGAGCTAAATATTTTCTAACGCCTCCTATCATGGAAAAAATGAAAATCAGAGGAAGTTTCTTAAAAACTAAAATCAGTGAAAGAAAAATTCATTTGGAAGAATAATAAAAACAGATAACAGAACTTTATTACACCAAATCAAAAGAACAAGATCTACTCGACGAGGTAGGTGAAGGGGAAGGCAATAAAAAACTTTTTCGTGACGCTCCACACTCCAGGGCAGAGGTGAGCGATGTCGGCTTGAAACCAAAATTCCGTGATCCTATTACCATCGTGGAAGCTGGCTTTCAGCGTCTCATTTGTTGAAAGTTTAGTCAGTTCTTCCTATAAACCTCAACCGCTGCTGTCTCAGTTTTTGACAAGAGGATTTATGGCCCATTAAGGAATTCCAAGACATAAAAGCTCAAAACGTTCAGAAAAGTCCTGGCGCGAAGACTCCAGGTGCTGACAGTAAACTTGCGTGTCACCAAAAAGTATTTCACGGACCACAGGCTTATGAAAATCCGACAAGATGGGAAACTGGCTGAACTCGCTGCGGCCAAAATTCTGCCTACACAAAGTGTTTTTTTTTTTGTTTTTTTTTATGGCAGAAATAACAGATTTTGTTGTAATCAAAGTGACTTCACCACCTTGAAGTTAAAAATTGATTTAGTTGAATTTTGAGCAGGGACTAAATTATAGGGGGTGTGGAGATTGAAACACCCCCACCCCAATAATTTGGCAGTTGGCAAATTTTGAGACTGTTCATTTGAATTTTTAATTTCTTTTGATCTTTTTTTTTTCAATTAAAAATATTTTGATTAAAAGATCGGCAAAGTTTAAATTTAAAAAAAATTTTTGCAGCGAATATTTAGTTTTCTAATCACAATATTTGTCGGCAAATTTTTCTTCTCCACTTCCCCAAATTGAAAGTCAAATTTTGTTTCTGAAAACGAAATACCATGGACTCCAATCAGAGACTAGGTAGTCAAAAGCCGAAGGTTTCAAGTTGAGTATCGAACGTTATCTGACAGATTGATACAAAGCTGAAGGTGAAAGACATTTCGAAAATCTGAAAGTCGGCAGCAAACTTTGAATTTTGAATTTCAATTACTATTCTGTTTTTACTAGATTCTTTGTTTGACCTAGAGACTAAAATTTGAAAAAGTTGAACATTTTATTGAAATCTAAGAGTTGAAAGCAAAAGACATATTTTTCAATGTCACAAGCTGAATTCGATAGCAAATGTTCTACTGTTTAATTTACGGGCTTCGGTCCCGGTGAATATAGGAGGGAAATTTAGTCTGAAATAAATGTCAAAACTCAAGGTGTTTTTCCTTTAAGAACAAAAGGGAGCTTGCGGCACAGATTCCCCTAATCCAATCGACCTGAAACTTTGTGTTTTTTTTATTTTATTCTTTATTTCATTGGAACCAATTTAGAAGATGAATCAGAGGAAATTCAGAAAAAAATACCACCAAGAGTAAATAACGATACCTTAATGTGTAAAAGAAGTTGTGTGTTTCTCTCAAGTATTCCAAACATCCTTCCAGCTTAGATACTCTCCCAGACTAGGGTATGCTCATGTGCGCAAATGTGAGTGCTTGGGGGATAAGGTTCCAATCTGCATTTGCAGTTTGCAGGGACGAAACTATGCTGGGGGGGGGGGGTAAAACACCCCAAATAATTTGGCAGGTGGCAAATTTTTGAAACTGTTCATTTGAATTTTTCATTTTCTAAGAACGTTTGTTTTTGTTTTTTTTTTCTTAAATTAAAAAATCGGCAAATTTTAAATTTTTGAAAAAGTTTTGTCGCGAATTTTTATTTTTTAAAAAACATTGTCGGCAAATTTTCCTTCTCCAACCCCCTCCCCCCAAACTAGAAATTAAGTTTCGCCTTCGATTTTGAAGTAGGAGAGTAGATCTTCAAAGTCGCGCTTGTATACAAAAACATGCTCACCGCCCTCGCCTGAAACATACTCATCGCCCTTTTACTGGCTAAAACAAGCTTGTCGCCCCTCGATACCTCTACACCGCCTCCCGGAAGTGTTATCACCCCTGTTGAGAACTGCTGAGTACGAGAATATTTTCAGCGTTATGCACAAAAAAACTAGGTCCGATCACCCAAATTGCAACAAAACCGGGAGTGATATTTTTGGTGACCAAGTTACACCCGCATCTTGGGCACGAATTACGAAACTGGCAACACGAAGCATTCGTGCAGGGCACTCCTGCATATATTCGAATTTGGAGATTGCTAAATGGTATAGTAAATGCTAAGCAGCCAAGACTCATAATCGCGAAAGTAAATAATGGAAACTAATCACCACGAATGTACACAGTGTAATATTATGCTCATCGCGGTAGCCGCAGCCGTGCAGCTATAATGCCATTCCGCGCACAGCGATATTAATAAGTCGAAAAGCGGGCAGCAATCCATTATTCCATCGAAATAATGCAATAAATTTAGCAGCATCATTGTAACCATCGTGCATCGTTTCGGACGGGCAAATAAGATATCCATGGCTGCGGTGATAGTAGTGAGCACTGAGCAATAGTACGCCCTACAGTTTCGCGAAGGCGAGATATATAACCGTTCAATTAATACCATTAAGACGTATTTTCACCCTCGCGCGTCACTGAGGAAGTATTCAAAGGGTGACTTTCAACTTCCTCGTAATCCGTAGCTGGGGGAATGGTTTAGCTCTACACAGAAAGCGCATGGTATTCTGCGGGTAATACGGCGGGCGCGTCAATCGACGGTATAAACGCGTTATACAGCCAAAGCTTAATTAGGTTTGTTTGTAACTGCTTGACCACAAATTATCGGTCAATTCATCTAATTGGCGACTATGAAGTAACACTAGAAGTACTTTCACGGTAACTTTCGAAAATCCCAAATTTAGTGTACGGTAGGTATATTTGAAAATAATTGCTCGTTTCTCACGTCAAGCAACTATCAGTGCCTGCATACGACTAAGGTACGCACTGAAATCTTGAAAATTGCAAAAATAATGCTGATGCAGTTAAAAGCCCAAAGTTCTACAGTCCAATTTCGCTTCTTACGGTTTCCTGCAATGTTTTTCAGAAAGACATCAAGTATAAACTCGAAACGACAATCGCGAAGAAAAATCTCCTGCCAGATTTTCGGTTTGGGTTTGGAGAAAAACACTTGATAGTCGAACAAATACATCGTGTGGTTCGGACCATTCTTCAAGCGCTAGAGGAACACAATTCGCACCTGCATTCCTCGAAGTGGGCGCAGCATTCGATAAGAGTCTGGCACCCAGGTCTCATTTGTAAAATGGAACCCTACTTCTCTCCAAGTTTCTGCCGAATTATCTTTTCGTACCTGAGTGACCGTAAATTTTACATGCGGTATCGCACTGTGGAATCTCCTCTGACTGACATTCAAGCTGGTGCCCCGCAAGGTTCGGCGACCAACAGCTTTTGTCCAGGACTTTGGTCCCATAACCGCCATAATTAGTGACAACCAATCATGTTTCCGCTCCGAACTCTAGGCTGACCACCGGCGAAAGTGGAAAATCGAAATTCGCTATGAGGCCTGAACGTGTAATGAGAGTTCTAGGAGATCGTTTTTGCGCCCATTTGCGAGGAAAGAAGCAGGACAAATCGGTGGATTTGCTTCGCAATGTCGGAGCATCAATACACGAGACTGAACACCGCATTACCAGGATCGCACTAGTCGTACTCGTTAGAGGAAGGGTACCCGTCGATCCATTATCTTCACGACTTCGGACACCGCCTCTAGTGGACCTCGAAGAAGCAAACGAACGAGTTTAGAAATGCTTGGACCAAGTGAAGGCGCAGTGAAAACGAAAGAACGCCCTAGTGAGCCGCGAATTTGTTCGGGTATGGGACTTGGTGTTCGTGAAGACGCATCCGATCTCGAGTCGGGAAAAACACCGTCATAGCCAAGCTGTGCCAGACCGTCCGGGGGCCTTACCGCGTGAAGAAAATTATCACCGCCAACACTGTTGTACTGCGAGCGATAGAAGATGACTCCACAGAAGAAGTCCAGAATGTCCGCAATTTGTTCAGGCTGTCTGAGCCACGTACGGCATGGAATCAACCCTCCTCTCGTCCTTTCTAATCCTAATATCAGTCTATCCGTACCGCTGTATCCTGCATTAGATGTAAACGTAGAGATATACTTAGTGCACGTCAATGTCCGCAATAGATCATGAATCCCAATCAACCTCGCGCAGTCAAATCCAGTGCTACCGAAGACCTGTATGCCAGACAGCGTTGCCAACTATATGGTAATTACTGTATCATACGGTTTTGGAAGGCTGAAACTCATGTACGGTAATGACCCTTACCGTACATATGTTTCATACGGTAATGAGATTAAACCACCCAAACTTCAAAATTTGCGACTAATTTTCTAATTCGAGCAAAAAAAAAGTTGCACAGTGACACACACTATCAAGTACCCCATGATTATGAATAACAGTGAGAATCATTCGACTGATAGCTGATGTCATATACCATTCGACCAACAGAATATCAATCGAAGTGCTGACTGGAAGACATACATTGATCGGAGGCCCTTCTTCCAGCCAGCACTTCTATCTCATCAATGTACGTTCTTCTACTCGTATAATTAATATCATCTATTCATTTATGTTCAATGGAATTTCCAAATGGAATCTGTGATAATAACTGATAACAACGAGAGACGAGAGGTCGAAAGTCGAGTGTTCTGTAGTTCGCTGTTGATCAAATTTTATGCTACCGACTCGGAGACAAATATACGAGTGAAGTACGAAAGAAGGCAGTGCTCTTTCAACTGAAGCCAAGAAAGAGAAAAAGGTTGAAACCAAACAATCTGATAGCGTTCGCTACTGATGCGGCCGTCAGGGTCATTTGTGGAATCAGTACAGGTCAAAAAAGTAGATCTACTACGAGGGTAGTTCAAAAAGTAAGTTCCGGTATTTTTTCATATTTTTTGTAGGCACAACAACGACCTGCTTGAAAGAGGGATATATAGGGTAGGGTTATGTGGTAACACTGAAGAAGTTTTGCTGTGAAAGAGCGCGTAGAACGTCATCCATAGTACAACTACCATGGAGTTACCATTACAACGTGTGTCCAAGTTAGAAGTGCGCAGTACGATACGGTTTCTGTGCGCGAGTGGCGAAACTCCACCTGACATTCATCGTCAGATTAGGTTGGTGTATGGCGACAATGCGTTCAGCATTGAGATGGTGCGGAGATGGGTACGGATGTTCACAGAAGGAAGAGACGATGTCTTTGATGAGCCGCGTAGCGGTAGACCGGCAGACGCTGTGAACCTGAATTCCATTGCCGCTGTTCGCTCGGCGATCGACACTGATTGTCGCATTATGATTTTGCAAATTGCCAAGAAATTGCGAGAGAGTGAGTTCATCAACATTTCAGTTGGTGCTCCATCAGACTTTCACCTTTTCAGCCACATGCGTGTTGAATTTGGCGGAGAGCGTTTCCAGACAAATGATGAAGTGAAAACTGCAGTGACCAATTACCTTCACAAGTTGGACTCTGAACATTACCGTCTCGGAATTGAAAAGCTGATTCCTCGTTACAATAAATGCCTCGAATTGCATGGAGATTATGTAGAAAAATAAAGTATTTCTTCGAGAATACGTGTGTTTTTGTTCAAGAGAGATTGGTTGAGTTTTAAATTTTTTCTGGGTTACCATAACTTACTTTTTGAACTACCCTCGTACAATTGTAGGCAACTGACTGACAACTACAAGATCCGCCATCTGTATCTACTAGATAAAGAAACAGACTTTGAGGTGTGGAAAACTATTGTAGAGAACGATTCTAATGTTGATGATAGGTCGCAGCTATGAGTGTAAGTATTAAGTATGTAATTCTAGTTTATTCAAAACTCAGAAAAAAGTATGAAATCGCAAACAGCATCTTTAATTTCTCCATTTATTTTGCAGCCTCCTCCAAAATGATTGAAATACCAGCAGCATCGCACCCAAAAATATTGGAAAGAATAGGAGAACGAAGAAGAGTTTAAAGGTTGGCTTACCAAATTGGAATCAGAAACAAATGCATTCTGCATTCCTTATAATCAACAGCTAGAGAGAGTCCAGGCATCGGAACGGCTGTATGACCCCTGGACCAAACAGAGTAGACGGCACAGGCATCAGTGGCAGCGTCAACAACAACAACAACAAAGGCGAAGTGGACGCTTCCTGCACCTCTAGTCAAGAAGCTGACCTCCAAAGAGAGGACAAAATTCTTTGGTGAGATCAAATGATTGCCGGGGGAAAGCGACTGGGATTTCCACAGCCGCTGCCCAAAGGAAGGAGTGGAGAGAACCCGAAAACTCAAACAGGCAGAGGTGACCAAGGCCTTGCTGTAGAGTCAGGACTCCAGTAAGTCCTTAAACTCTGCAATGCCGTACCACAGCGCCCCCTCATCTCCACATGTGGGCGGGCCTGAAGTCAATGCAAGGCTGCCCAGGCGCTCCAGCCTTGTTGCGGCTATCCTCAAAGTGCAGACGGTGACGGCCGCAATAAAACGGGAAGAAGAAGCCGTGCCGGCAATGCCTAAAATGCTTACCACCTCAAACCCTGTGAATTGCCACAGGAAGCAACAAAAGGAAACACAGATACCCAGTCCTCCAGGGGTGGAGATCATTTCAGTAGCGGAGCTCACCACAGAGAATGCCCTCCTCCGGCAGCAACTCGCCACGGAGAAAGAGGATTACGCTGCCACTCTACACCAGCTGAGACGGGAGGGGGAAGAGGAGGAGCGGAGGCCTATCAAAAGACGCGGCAGCTAGAAGCGGAGCTGAAAAAAATGAAGCTCGATATCGAGAAGTTGCAGGCGGCCACTGATGTGAGGAGGGACAAAGCTTCACTGCAGTAGCTCATCCTACAAACAATTCGGCCGTTGCTTCCGGACTTGAGGGGCCCTGTAACAACTCGCCCCTCTCCCACCCCACAACCTATGGAAACAAAGAGGAAGAATTAGCAGCTACCACTGACAACTTCCTCTGCTCAGCCGAGTAACCAGCCAGGCAAGGAGCGGCCACCTCTGGTTGAGAAGGCATCAGCTTCTGTAACATCCAGAGCCGAGCCGACCACCACACAGACACTTCCAGAGCCGCTACCAGAGCAGAAGAAGCAGCAGTCGGCTCCTTCCAGCGGAAGAAGCTACGTGTATGGCTGGTGGTCAGAGTCAGCCAGCCAGACAGCTGCAGGAAGCCAACCAGTCACGGGTGAGTGAGCCCACACCAGTACTCAAAGGTGGAGGGAGAACTGGCAGTGGAAAAAGAGAGAGGTCGACGCTAACACCCAAAAAGCGACTCTCACCTCCAGGAGCAATCCACTAAAGAGGAGGAGGAAGCAGAGGAAGACCGAGAATGTGGTTTTGGTGGTACTTGCAGCGCCCGCAGGAAGAGCCCTGGACTCGCTCTAGAAGATCCCGGGGCTCAATCCAAGGGCGTTGGGCATCACCAACACGATGCAGTTCCGCTCGGGCACCGTCTTGGTGACCTGTAAGAACATGGAGAGCATTAAAGAAATCAAGAAGGCGGTCAACACCAGAACGGATGTCCAAGTGAAGAAATAGGAGCGGAGGCAGCCTGAAGTCTGAATTCATGGAGTCCCTACACATACCACAGAAGATATTCTATGATTTTAATCCCCTTCCCCCTCCCCCAAGCAACAAGTAGTAATGCTACTATGAGAAACAGAATTCTTCTTGCATCTATCAGATTATCTGATAGTACAACTACAAACAATTACAATACCTACACTTATGGCCATCAATTTTATATCATCTAATAACATTGGTGATGCAGAAGTCAGACAAGTGGATTACAAAATTTAAAAATAAATCCGAAGATTCGACTTCGAGTTTAGGTATTATTGATATGACAAATACAATTATGACTGCAACTACAGAACAAAGTACAAGTTCAAAGAGTGGTCCCAGATTTGTGTGGAGCAGGTTACCATCATGAAACGTATCTCAAATCAACTGAGAAGTATCAGTGTGATGCGCGGCGCAATGAAGAATGCTGTTGCTGACATAAGCCATAAGCTGAACACTGTTGTTGGACTAATTACAAGAAAAGGAGCGTCAAACCCTTCTCTCCCTCATCGAACAGAAGCCATCAGAGAGCTGAAAGCGCAATTAACGAAATTGGAAGCCAATCCACCCGAGTTGTACGCCATAGGAACGTAAACCAAGATAGGTGGTAAACAGGACCAAGGGGTACAAACCATACTTGTCACATTTGCTCTTTGTGGAGATGAGGATTGAGAAACGCAAACAGACTATGTGGAAATCCCCGATCCCAATCTACTAAATGAGCCAACAGGAGTACAGGCATCGACGTCCCCTCCACTGCAGCTAGGAAAGAGGATGGGAGAAGGACAGTATAAACACTCAGGGCGAAATCCTAATGCCAGAGGAGTCGGAGATGTTGAGGTGATCAGACTACCATCTCACTTGAAGAAGTTCCCGCTGGTTCGTTTTATAGGGATTAGAATTCCCGGGGAATCGCGCGTGAAATCCTCGCAAGCCATCCTTGATTCGGCTTCACCTGTTTTGATAGTTGGAATGGATTACATCCAAGACTATGTCCAACTGACTAAAATTGAGCCGCAAATTTTTCACTTCCCTTGGAAGCAAAGTACAGAATTCAGCGCTAGAATGAGGACCAAGATCACTGTCGAGATTAGAAGTGATTGTCTACCCATTTATGTCTACATGTCAAAGCATAATATACGATTTTTGGCCATCCTCATACAGGATTTTCTCGGGAAATACGAAGACATTGTTGATTCCAACAGGTGCAGATGTTCTTGCTGTCGCCTAGGGTAAGAGTCCCTATATACTTCAGCTACTATGAGAAGCGGCGTCAGGAACCCTAAGACAAATATAAGGAGGAAGAAGACCGGGACCCCAGAGACTATGAGAGATATTGTCGACGACCTGCCGTTGAAGAAGCCGGATATGAAGACTAAATGATGTCAGGGATAGCTAGACTGTTGGGAGTGCGTACTGAAACATTTCAAACATTATACACGCAGTATACAGTTGAGGATCGCACGCTACTAATTCTCAATAATCACTCGACGCATTGCGCTTTCACAACGTTGAAGTTTGCTAAAGAAAACAGAATTGAACTGTCACGTTTCCACCACACCTGACCCATAAAATGCAATCATTGGATGTCGCCCTAAATAAGCTGTTCAAGGACACAATGGTCGTATCTTTAAACAACACATCATTACTTTTCATAATCGTTTTTCAGATTCAAGTCGACGTTCCCACACACATTCAGATAGAAAAATGGATTAGCTAATGGATTTAGCTATAAATCTTGAAAGCTCTGAACAGAAATCAAAGATCTGGAATAATGATAAAATCTCTTCATCAACCAGCGAGTCTTCAAATGATTGTGAGGTACCAGAATTAGAATCATCAGATGGTGAAATCTACAGTTATTTCAGATAGATGTATAGGTATTGGCGTTATGTTTGTTAGTGACTATAGACCATTTTGGTGTGACATCACACCAGTGAGTTACTGTTAGCAAAAGTACTAGTTTTTTTTTCATGCGGACGTATTGACTCCCATTAGAAAAACACATGGAGCAAAGATCATTGTTACTATCTAAGAATAAGAAATTTGTTAGAAAGCAAAGGTATATAATATTTTTAATCCAGAAGGTTCTTAGCATTTGCTAATAAATTTCTTATTCTCAGGTAGGCTCCGTCTGTTTTTTTTTTTATGTGAGTCAATATGTTCGCACGAAAAAAGACCTTGGCATTGATGCGATGTCCGAAAGGGTAGTTTCCGGTGCTGGGGGTGCGGTGTCATAGGGGCCACTTCTTTGGCATGCGTGCATCGCCATACGTCCCATCACATCAAGGGTACTTCTTCGAACTGTACCCAAGAGTAGTAACACTCTGTGTGACTTATCACAAAACTGGTCTACTGCTTACTAAGTTCAGACTCTCGAAAAGAATAACTTTTTCTATCGATTCATTTAAAAGGTACTTCAGACCTGAGTTTAGTTTATGAAGGTAAAGAAGAAAAGCTTGAAATTTATGTGAATGCCTCACTTGGAGTGAGTGATGAGATGGGTATCGACTACAAGGCCGAATTCGAACGGCTACAGAAAGAAGTCGAAGAGCTAAAAAAATGTCTTCTCCAAAAAGAAGAACACAGGAAAGAGTTTAGGGCCCTCATCCGGCGGTCATTTTAGATTAAAATGCTGACTTTGATTCATCGAAGCAAATTTGCTTTAATGAGCTACTAAGTATGAATTTGAAGTTGCTAGTGGACGAGGATGACCCCAAGCCTGACTTGCCTGACACAGAGATTCAGAAGAAAACTGCTTATGTAAACACTTACCTCGTATCACGGCTATCCGATGAATATAAAAGAGCGACGAATGAGCTTTCTTTGCCTATTGAAATTCTGAATAAACTTGAAAAACTAAGATACCTACAGGTTCCATCTGCTACTTTTGATCTCCACAGGCAGTGGATGAACATGTTATATCAAAAGGGCAAAGAGACGGCCCAGCAGTTTATCGATAGATTTGACCTAATGGTCACGAAACTACAAAAAATAGGCAAAGTTGATGACGATATGATAGCGGGCAATTTTGTTGCAGCTATTAAGCCCTATGTGAGGAGGTAGTGCATCGCTATGATGCAGCAGATGGAAAGCTCACCATTGAGCAACTAAGGCTCTTACTCCCCAATTAAGAGGCGTCAGAGGAGGAGAGCAAAAAGCGGCCAGGCGTGGGGGACCCAAAAGCATTTAATGTGGAAGAAACAAGTGAAAGCCGAGATGAGAAACGGAAGGCTGGCAACAGCGGTCTAGTACGACCCAAAAAAGATAAGTTAAAAACCACTTTTCACGACTCCTTTTACTATAGAAACCAAGATAAATAGCTATTAAATTTCGTTTTTGCAGAGAAAAGGCCATTTAAGGGACTAATGATGTACCTAGCACTACGACATTTGCGCTTAAGTTACGAATGGATTCTTCCAATGTACGATATCGTTACAAATTCAGTTCATTTTCAGTTTGCATTCAGTTCACCCTCTCAGTTCTTTTGTAGCATAGGACCGCAGGTACTTTAAGTTTCAGCCTGGATGATCGAATGCTAAGAATATTACGAGTAGTTTTCTTGTGTAATTATAAATTTAAAACGAGAATGTGCGTTAATTTGAATTAATGTCGAAATGGTACATCCACTTATTAAATAGATTAAGTGGTATACCTATCTGAAGAATGACCCCCTTTCCCCTATCATGATGGAAAGTCTACAAAAAATGAACTGGACGGAGTCTGCAAGGCGAGGAAAACGTATCGCCTGTACTGCAATTGATCAGACTGACTGCAAGTGTGAGAAAGTTTAAGCTTGAGGATTCTAGATGGGTGAAAACTCGTATGGAACCGAAACAGTCTAGAAATTGTAAACGGTAAAAACGATAAATCGTGTGCACTCAAGTTTCAGAAGCTCCTTACAATTGGTTCGCAAAGACTACGGGTAAGGCATCTGATTTCCAATACAAGTATTCGAATTAAAACTTTTCATTTTCGCGTCGAAGAATCTCCCACGCGAAACCCTGACCTACGTTCAGAGAAAAACCACGGCTACAGCCGACATTCTAATTACGATATCCCGTAATGATGCGACAAGTCCCCTTCACTGTAAACCGAGAATAGGAAGTCTTCGAAGAACAAGGCAAAAGCGGATATCGATGGTCGAAACCCGGTGGGAAAAACGGAAATGCGAAAAACGAGTTGATTGATTGGCGGGTAATTATAAACTACACGGAGGCGAACCGGTTAGTTGTTTTTTTTTCCGGACTGTGAACCGACGATACGATACGATAGCCTCCTTAAAGACAAACTAAATAAAGCGCCGTTATTTATAGTTAACAACATAACATATTGAACCTGTTAAAATAGTTTGTGCATTTTGTCGGCAACCGGCAAACTGTTAGACAGATTGTCTTTCAAAACGCCCATCTTCGGGCGTCACGCAGTCTACTTTGTCTCGCTCGCAGCCTACACACATCTTACACGGGCTGCTTCTTCGGCAGGGGTTCGTAAAACGAAAGACGAGACGCCTTCTGATGGTCCGTTTCGATGCCCCGAATTTCGAACAACTTTTTCCTGTAGCCTGATAAACTTACACAAGTCACACGGCCAGGCCTACCACCCTCGATTTCTGTTTGTTGTGTATTTCGTGTAAGTGTAAGTATCAATTTTCATCGATGAAATTCGGGTTCGGTTGCTGTGTTTAAGGTATCCATGTACAAAAAATCGGTGCTACCGAACTCGCTAACTCGAAGTGATTGATAGGACTGTTTTCACGCGGACGTATAACAGTTTTAATTTGAACAACCACCCACCTTAATTCCTCCGTTTCCCCTCAGAGCGTTATTAATTGTACACACGGAAGCGAGACTGTCGAGTTAACTATGTACGTCTCTATCGAAAAGGCCCACTTTGTCGACTAGTTTTGACTGTAGAGCTGTTTTTATGAATTTCGATCAAAAATCGATTTTGGTGGTGTTTTTTTTAGCGGTTTGGATAGTAAGCTGAATCCTGTTCTCTCACCTCCACTTTGCCGTTTTTCAGCTCTGTGTCGCCAGCAGCACATGAAACCTATTAAAAAAAAATTGAGTACCATTTGTGTATTTTTGTGTGACCAATTACAAAATTTATGAGTCATCCCTCCAGAAGATATAACCAAAAAACCAAAAGTAGGGCAGTGCGTTGCTGGCGACATACTGCACAAATAACGAGATTAGGTGTGACCAACCCGCAAATAAGCTCAAATAATTGTGTTCTAATTGTGTATTTTTGTGTGGATATTCACAACACACTAAACTGCTCCCATCCTCCTTCCCAAAGAATAGGGGTGAGATACATTTTTTAGGTTCGCGGATGAAGACTGCCCCAAGAAATTTCGTAACACTTGTACATTCTTGTATGGCCAATCGCAGAATTTGTGTATGTCATCCCTTCTATAGATACAATCAAAAAACCAAAAGTAGTGCATTGTGCTGCTGGCGATATGTTGCACAAATAACGAGATTAGGTGTGACCAGGGTTGTTCCGTAAAAAAATTCGCGTGAGGGTACAGTAAAAAATCGTGTAGAATTACGTAATTTTACGTGTGTAAAATAATGCATTCCATTTAAAAGCCAAAAAATGTAAAAAAATTGCAGAAAGTGCGGAAACAGGTAAAGGCAGTGACACATGAAGTCACCAGAACGCTCGTTATCAATATTACGGGAAAGAACCAAAATGAAATACATGTAATCTAACGGGAAGTCAACGCTACTCCAGTTCAGTCTTCACGTCTTCAGTGTGATTTACAAAATTTTAGATACCTGACATACAACTTTGTTAAAGGTTAGTGTTGATTATTTAATAATTAAAAACAATTACTAATCCTCCATGTACATTTTACTATGTTTTCCGTTTATTTTGCAAAATATTTTATGAAATAAAAAGTTTTAATTTTGATTTTTCATGAAAATAAGTCACGACTTTGATAGGAATTAGAAAACCATGCTAAATTTAAAATAAAATACGCGTTATCAGTTGTTATCAATCAGTTTTGCTTGTCTGTCATTGGCTGAATTTTTTTACATTCTTCAATGATTTTACACAAAAAACGTAATTTTACATTATTTTACACGAAATGTCAAAAATGTTTTTTTACACGTAAAGGAACAACCCTGGGTGTGACCAACCTGCAAATAAGCTCAAATAATTGTGTTCTAATTTTGTATTTTTGTGCGGACCCGAATGGCCCCAAACGACAGCTTTTTAATCGTGTGTTTCTGAGTTGATAATTTCCGAATTTATGCGTTAACCACCTGCCACGAAGAGGGGTTACCATTGGAAAACTCATTATGATAACCCCAGCATGGAAGTTGATGCTAAAAGCCTCCGAATGCCTTTATGCAGCAGTTGTTTATTGCGTACTCGTATGATTGTTTGGACATTTTCTGAATTTACTAACTTTTTATTTCTATGTAATCGTACTGCTGTTGACTTTCGAATGGTCTCAAATTATGTCTACCTGCCGGGGTCGGGCGGTGGCGGACACAGAAATTTTCCGAGTTCGAGATCCCCGCCCACACCGTAAAAATTTGCCGGGGTTCAGCGGTGAAGTAGATCTCCGCCGACACCGCGAGAACCTGCCGGGGGATTAGCGGTGTCGGACATAAAATAGGTAGTTCTTGAAAACAAATCTGATTTCTGATTTCATCACTTTCATTGTTAAGAATGAAGTCTTGTCAACCAATATTGGGTAGCAGATTGGTTGTTTCCATACGTCGCCAGCAGCACACTGCCCTACTTTTGGTTTTTTTGGTTATATCTGCGGAAGGGATGACACACAAATTTTGTAATTGGTCACACAAAAATACACAAATGGTACACAATTTTTCCGTATAGGTTTCATTCACATCCCTTGTATATGTACTGCTGGCGACACGGAGCTTCTCTGCTTCTCTCTTCGCTATCTGACTCCGTTCCAGCTCCAAAGTATGAAATGCATGGAAATAGAAAGGCCCACACTGTCGATTCCGGATTGTTCCTCGTAGAATGTTTTCAATCTTGATCACTTGCCAATTTTCAAACGCGTTTTTCTCAAAATACAGTTTTTCCGTGCCTCAACTTTAAAAACCCGAAAATTTTTTTTTTCTGTAAGGCTACAAAGCTGGTAATTTTGTCTAGCAATTACCCCCTCTTCTCAACTCCACATTAAAAATATTTATAAATAATTTTGAATAGATTTAATTATTTTAAATAATTATTTTAGTTCTAAATTTTATATTTTTAAAATTACATTTTTAATAATTTTAAATTTTTAATTTAATTTTATAATAAATTTAAATGTTATATTTTTATTTTCGATATAATGGATTTATTCGTATTTGATTACAATAATAGCTGTTTGTTGCTGATTCCGCCATAATTAGCAAGATAAGCAGTGGCTGGCTCGTTGAATACTCAAATGGGAAGGCTTGATTACTAGGTGCCTGCTTTCCCTCCCTTTCATTTCTCTCTCGTCAAGTCATCCAAAACTCACGTTTGAGGTGAATGATCTTATCAATGCCCTGGAAAATAGTATCTACATTGATGAAGTGACAGAACTTCGCGCCGTTAGCGTGACGAAAGAAGGTGCCTCCCCAGAGGAACCCTCAATTAAGACAATCACTTTAATCAACCGTACTCAAACTATGTACGTCGCTTCCCCGCAACTCTAGAAAAGCTGCCCGTAAGTGTCTGTTTTGCACAGGCAACCATGCATCGACTGACTGCCGAAAATATCTCACTTTCAACGAACGTAAACAACGCATCCAACAACTCAAGAGGTTAAAAGTCCAGGAATCAGCCCAACAGATACGGCCAACATGCGGCCCATTTGTCTGCTAGACAACCTGGGGAAGCTGTTGGAACGTCTGATGGTGCAGAGGCTGTGGTCTACAGTGGGGCCAAAACTGACACCAAATCAGTATGGCTTCACTAAAGGCAAGTCCACACAGCAGGCCATATTACGAGTCTTGAGAACAACAGACAATAGTGAATACACGTACGAGCTCGCAATATTCCTGGACATTAAGGGAGCCTTTGACCGAGCATGGTGGCCGATGATCTTAGTTCAGCTAAGTAGGCTCGGCTGTCCAGTAGACTTGCTAAGACTAGTTGGCAGCTACTTGGATGGTCGCGTGGTCATGATGGAAAGAGAAACTAAATCGTTTGAGCGGGCTTCTACAATGGGGTGTCCGCAAGGCTCAGTACTGGGGCCCTTCTTGTGGATAGTCCTGTTCGACGATCTCCTGAAGTCTACCTTGTCAGAAGGATGTCGGATGATAGCATATGCGGATGATGCACAGGTGACGATCAGAGCCAACAATAGAGAGACGCTCATTCAGAAAAGCAATGAGGCGATGAAAATATTAGTGATATGGGCAGAAAATGCAAATATGATCTTTGCCCCAAACAAGTGTGAAATGATGTTGATGAAGGGCAACATCCACCTGGCTCCGATCAAAGTGATGATGGGCAACACAAAGCTGCAGTTTGCAGAAGAAATAAGATACCTCGGCCGGATAGTGACTACCTCACCCCGGTCGGTTCATGCCCACATCAAGCTGGTCACCGGAAAAGCTGACGCTATGTTTCAGAAGTTAAGAAGACTGACGATCCAGGAATAAGGACTAAGACCCTCCCAGTTGATACATATCTACCGGGGGGGGGGGTCTACATCCCTATTGTATGCTATCCAGTGGCAACGTACCCGGCAAAGATGCTGAAGGATGACCGCGACCTGCTCAGATCCAGCCAAAGGCGGGCCCTACTAACGGTACTTGGTGCGTATAATACCACAAGTCACGACGCGTGCCATGTTATCGCGGGGGTCCTGCCGATTGAGCTGGAGATAGAATGGCGAAGACAGTACGCTCTGTTGCCTGCCGGAATGTTTGCAGGACAGAAAAAGAAAGAAAAGAAGAGACTACAGGAAGAAGTATTAACTAAATGGCAGGCAGCATGGGAGCAGTCCAAGGCAGAAAAGACCAAAAGGTTCATCCCCAACATTAGGGACAGAATGGAAAAAGGTTTAAACGTCAACAAGTATGTGACCCAGCTCCTCACAGAACATGGGGACCTGGGCGCATATTTGGAAAGAATTAAGAAGAAAGACAATCCAAAATGCGGAAGATGTGATACTGGGGAAGTCGAGGACACCCCACACATAATATGGAGCTGTCCAACTCATGAGGAAGCCCGAAGTCGACTAAGAGACGCCCTAATGTTGGAGGAATGACCGTGCCCCTTACTCAAGCTATTAGAGCGGGGAGGAGGGCCCTTTGCTGTCTTCGCCAGCGAAGCACTGGCCGAGAAGAAGTGTCTACCTAACGCGTAAGCGAGGTTGCACGACCAAGTATCCGAACGCAGCAGAAACAGCTAGTAGTGAGGTCGAGTCTACCAAGCGGTACATAGTGCCTGTAGGCACACTAGCCAGGCCAAGTGCAGGAAAAAACCTGTCTTACCACAGCGCGATCATACGCGCATATGGCGTCTTCGGCGAGTTCTGCTGTGTCCGTGTACATAGCAGAAACGGCGTACGCTAAAATACTCGGCTGAAAACCGACCAACAGCGGAGCTCTCAAGAGCGCTGCGGCGAAGTGCAATGCACAAGCTCTTGGTGTCTCACCGCCTCGTGCCAAGAGCTAGCTCAAAGCACAGGCGGTGTACGCCTAAAATACTCGGAGGAAAACCGATCGTCATCCGTGACACGCCCGAATATGACAGAAGAAACAACACCGGCTACGACAATTATCCACCTGGACCAGGAGAAGATTTAAGTTTAAAAGAAGATATTATTATTAGTTCATAAAGTTACTTAGAAGAAGTAAGATATAATAGGTATCATCAGTTAAATTATTATAGAATACGATAAAGAATTAATTAAGGTGTAAGTTGATGTAAACGTAAGTTAAGATTGTAAGAGGCGATGAACCATAGTGTGTGATTAAAATGAAAAATAAGGAGTACACACTATGGGGAGTCGAAAAAAAAACAACAAAAAAACTCAAGAGGTGCCATATTTGCCTGTCCACTAACCACGCTCTGCTACCATATGGAAAAATCAGAGGGTCTTGGACTGCAATGGCAGACAGACAGATCGTAACAAAATGGAGGCGAACCAATTCACCCCCACCAATGTCACCTTACGTTCAGCACTTAGTGCTCTGGCCTCGGTCTACGACCCGTTGGGACTTTGTTCTCCTTATCTCGTTGACCTCAAACTGTTTGTCCAAAACTGCTGGAAAAAGAAATCAGCCTGGACTCTTCATTACTATCCGCTATGGAAGTTCAGTTTCGTAAACTTATGTCGGAAAGAGATGATATTAGATCTCTTGTATTTCCTCGTCATCTTTGGAAGACTACTTCCATCAGAGGATCATATGATCTTCACGTATTTTGCGACGCTTCCAAATTGGCTTATGGGTGTGCTATCTATTTGGTCCTTAAAACGGCGAATTACAGCGAAGCCCAATTAATGTTTTCTAAGGTACGCATAGCTCCTTTGAGTGAACGAACTATTCCTCAATTGGAGCTATTGGGCACCCTAGTCAGAAAACATACTTTTACTTTCAAGCCCATGAGCATTTATTATTTGAGTGAGCAAGAGCTGTCGTCTCCCAGCCTCTCCTTCTATCCGGATGGGGACCCTAGGCTAGGCCCCATTGTTTCCACTGCCCTCTGATTGGACAACCTGTATTCCAATGAGAAGGAAAGATCTCGTGATTGTGACTTTGGTGGGGATGATTTGGTTCGCCCCCAATTTGTTACGATTTGTCTGTCTGCCATTGCAGTCCAAGACCCTCTGATTTTTCCATAACCATTGTGAAACAGTTCGTAAAACTGTAATCATGTTTCGTCTGCTGAAAACAATCATCGTCCACTAAATCAGAGTCTTTCGATCGACAATATATCTGGTGAACTGTAGACTCGTTGCGTTGTCTTCAATGTAAATATTGTTGGTGTCTGGTATTTGGTAATGGGTTTGAGGCGTTAGAACCGAAGAAGATACAACATTTTGCAACACCTTCCCATCCACACTCTAAAAAAAGAAAATTCTTCAAGCACGTAACGGATTATCCAATCCTCTACTGATTGTAGAGCAGAACACATACCCATATACCCCACATGGAATGACATAGTTACAATGACAAAAATCTTATGATAAAAATGATTAACATTCTTCCCTAGTTTGCAACCCTTGTCAAACCACCGTAACCGTCTCCCATATCTAATCCGCTCTCCTGTCTCATGGTCAATCCTTAAATTTCCCGCCCATCCTCCCTTTAATCCTTCCAGATGACACATTTTGCCTTAACGAAGTCCCTAAGTTTTTTGCCGTCACCCATCTTCTCCTCCCATTCATTCGTGTTCCTGGCTTGTGTAGCAGTATAAGTGACACATAAATTGTAACAAAATAAAGAAATAGAATTCTGATATGTCCCTGACGTTCAACAATTTCATACATTTGAAACTAAAAATTCTAATAATTTTTATTCTGGAAACAATTAATGTAACTCGACTAAATTTGTATCAAATTACAGAAATTGTCACCAGAATCCAGCGCGAATTTTGTAATTTTCAGATAAAGCGTGAAATTGCCGAACAACAGAGACTTACCAGAATTCATGTTAGTTTTACAATGAAATTTTTTCAGAGTTGAAATCTGAGGTTTTGAGGAACAATTTATGCTAACTACTGTCAAGGTTATTCGTGGATTAGTCTTAATGTTTTGATCTGTGGATTCTAGAAGTTTCTAGCGGAATGGCGGATCGAATTTCGAGAAACAAACATGACAATAAAATTGAAAAAGTGTAAATTTGCTGCATCCCAAGTTGAATTCCTAGGGCATATCTCAGACAGCAATGGAGCCCAAGAATGTTTTCATGAAGCTTATCCGGTAGGTCTAGGTTTTCTCCGAACCCTCCAGTCTTACAGAAAATTGCACCTATAATCGTCTATAGTATATTTTGCCTTGTATCTTACGACTAAAATGACCACTATTATCCATCTCAGTCATCTTCTTAAGCCGAGAAAACCTGTTCCGCGATAGGCTTCCGAACGCGTCTATACTCAAACTTCGTACTTTCTACAGAACTTTGACTTCCCTGAGAATTTACTTAGTTCGGTGTCTATGATAAGGCAAATTTGGTTCGTTAAACTTCTGTTCATTAACTAGCAGCCCTGGCACAGAAAGCGAGTTTGTCCTTCAAAATAATATTCACATCGTAGCCTTGATGATCACCAAAAGTCGAATGAAACATTAAGAGATTTTGGTTTGTTCGGGTGACACACAAGTAAACTTCAAATTCTCGGATCTCCAATTATTGAAACAGAAAAACGTTCACTTCTTCGCGAATTAGCAACCCCTAATTGCATTGCTTGAAATGCACGGAAGACATCTCTCTACTAAATCGAATGAACACATGTGAGCTGCAACATATAAACACCGAAAGAAAAAACGGCTGGCCGGGTAATTTGTGGTAAACTTTGTAAGACAAAATATGCCACGCATCATCGCCTCCACTCTGCTACTACAAAGTAAACCGAACGTTACCAATTAGTTTAACGATTTATCCTTCGCGTACGTCGAGAGTTTAATTAGATTTTTAAACACGACCAGATACACACGAGTATAGGTACGCCGGCTTCTTATCCGCATAACTACCCACTTATTTGTTATTTATTGTAACACAGAATGCAAGACATATAACGTACATTCGAATTGAATTCAGGTTTTCTTTCAAGAGCAACAGGGGCGGAGGGGACTAGGCAGGCCACCGGGAAAATCAGTTTTGCTGGCCACTACCGTAACAATCGCAGGCCAGTGCTCCTTTCCACTACCGTCCTACGGAAAAAACTTAAAAAGTAACCTTCGATACCTTAGAGCACAGGACTGCTATGTCCACTTTTTTCGAAATTGAGATATTGGTATCACTGGATTCGTCTTGACGAGGAGAATTCAATGCAAAAAACGGCTATGTCCGCATTGAAACAGTTCTCTTGTAAACAGCCGAAACAAAAATTTGCTACGTCCAGAGTACCTTTCTATACTAGAGCATAGTTCGTCTATGTCCCACGTTTACATATACAAGTGCAAAAAACTTCTACGTCCAGGACATAGCAGTTCTTTGCATTTGCCTACAAGCCTCAGCTGTGTTACTGATAGCAGTGATAATAATGTGATTAAACAAGTTAGAGTCAGTAGTTCCTCTCTACTTTACTCTGAATTTTGAAAACTATTTCTTCGTAATTGATTGAAAAAAGAAAAGATGAGTGTAAGTAGCCGCGATCCGAAAGTTTGGGCCAGGTGGCTCGAAGATATGAAACAAGATAAAGGAATACAAAATTCTATTGACGACGATGGAAACAGCGAAGAAGAAATAGCTGACGTTTTATTCGACGGAGAAGTAGACATGTTATCGACATTGACCAAGACCAGGAAATTGATGATGTTATTAACACATTAATGTCAATGCAAGTGGTGAGTAAATCCGTTAATGTTTAACTGAGTTTAGTAATTATGCCAGTTTTGATCGCCTATTAGAGACTGTTCGGGCACAGGATCGAATGATGTCACGACACGATGGCAGTATCCGACAGATGGCTGATGAGGCGGCACGGTTCTCACGAGCTGTGGCTGAATTTCAGCAGCGGCTGCGGAAACCGGCAGTGACTCTGACGACTCCATCGACGATGCCGGTTAAGACTCCGATGCAGCAACCAACTCTGATGCAATCAAATCCCTCGAGGAACAGATCCCGAAGTTCGACCCGCGAATATTACAGAGGGCCGCACCGCGCATCGAAGTCCCAATCCAGGTCCTCACGGTCATCAACGCCACGCCATTCTAAGACGCCGACGAAACCAGCTCAACGGAAGGTAAGAGATGATTCTGATGTTTAATCTAGATATGTCGAATTATGTCGGATTTTAAATCGACATCCCGAATAAATCCCCGTTCAAATATTGTATTTTTATACTCATTTGACGTGATTTTTCTATACAAGGTAGGTGCGCCAAATAAGGCCAGGGCCCCTATAAGGCCCGACCCGCAAATCTCGGCTGCTATGCTTTGTGCTGCAAAACGACCTGAGGGAAAGTTGTATTTTCATCTGGTAACACTGTGCATTTGTTTCGGTCACGTTATCAGTTGTGGATAGAGAGAGAATGTCAACAAAAATTTTGACCGGCTAAAATTTTCGCGGAAAAGTTTTTTTCAAGAATGTTAGAAAGCGTTTAAAGTGAATCATAAAGTTTCACCCGAAAATCGACGTTTATTTTTTGTTGACTTATATTGTTACCTAGTGAATGAGGGAAAAAAATCTTCGAACGAGTATTTTATAGGTGAGTGACCAGCTAACGATGAAAAAATGTGCATTGTACCCCAATAAGGCCCGACCTGATGAGAAATATGATCAACTTATTTCAGCGAGAAACCATGTCTGCAACCAGTAAGAAGAAAGTCAAGAGAGGCGAGTGGACTCAAGAAATGCTCGATAATTCAATCAAATATACGAGCACTATGGGGTGAAAAAAATCCGAAAGTCATGTTCTAGATTAGTACTGAAATGTAAATTTCCCCCCCCCCCAAACAAAAACAAAACAAAAACATTCATCCCAAGGCAGAAATTGACCAAAACCAAACATAGGGCCTTATTTGGCGCACCTACCTTAGATAGAAACTTGACATTTTCTATAGGTAGAGATGTGATTTTTCAATATGGATGCAAACTCGACACTTTCTATATGAACAAGTGATTTTTTGATATAGATGCAGTCTCAATATTTTTTATATCGACAAAGACGAGATTTTTCGATATCTATTTTAAAACGCAAATCGAGATCGACGAGAGTCCCAGTAAAATTCTGCCTGTCAATATTTTCGGAATAATTTTATTATTTAAATGTTTTTATTTTCATAAGACTCGTACCAATGCATTTTATTTTTTGCTGATAGTTTACTTTTTTACATCATTCACTATTGATGTATAATGATGAAGCTTGAGAATTCTGTTTATACTTATTCTCCAAACCGGGTATTAATAAGTATCATTCTGTTAACTTACTAATTTGCAGAACGAACTGACAATTCAAGTTGATAGGAGCACCAATTTGTATTGTTCACGCAAAAGAATCGTGTTCTACAATAGGTGTGCAAGAGCAATACCTGTCATCATGCGCGCAACGTATGAATCCAACATAGCCCTGTTCTACAACTGACATGGTAAAAAGGGGAAATCTAAATTGTCCTCTTTCCAGAGTGCTTAGATTATTGTCGGTAAGCACATTATGCGAAGAATATCATCTGAAATTGGTCTCAAGTAGAACAAAATTTTTCTATAAGGTGTCTTAAGTCCTCAAGTAGCTTAATTGATGTCCATCTGCAGCATCTACTCTTCTTTTCAATATTAATTATTCATTATATTTATGCTCATGTGCAGCTGTTATATTCAAGGAAAATAAAAATGCCCGAATTCAAGAAATAATTTCGAAAATTGCGGACTAGCTCACAGGGAAAGCTGATGGCATAAAAAAATACAGAGGCGTCGAACCGCTTCTGATATAGAAGCGCCTGTCTCTGATGTAACACAAAGGCCTGTTTCTGATGTAACAGAAGCGCCTGCCAGGCAAGGAGAATATCCTAGTCATTAAACCTTAAGTATTATTATTATTATTATTATTATTTGCTTTAATACTTCATAAACAACTTTAAAAACTTGCGAATGTTGTTTTGTTCATATTTTTAGAAGTTGATTTTGTCTTGTTCAGTATGGAGGTTTATTATCGCTCAAATTTTGTACTTTGGTTCTTTTCAGTGTGCCAGTTTTCAATGTAATATCAGCAAAATGGTACAAGAAACTGAGAACAAAAAAAGTCAATATTCCAGCTCTACCATTGTGTCGGTATTGCATTTTTTAAAACTGATTGCATTAAAAACGAGCAGTAGTAAATGTGTGTGTGAGCATGTTATATCAAAAACAGCTATATATACATATACCTAGAAACAACCCAGAAATGAGGCTGAAAAATTCTTTTGTAAAAAGAGATATAGAAAAGCCTAGGAATGTTTTGATACGTGGTGAACTGTGCTACGAACTGAATATTGGTGTGTATGCCTCGTTCTTCTCAAAAAGAAAGAATGCGTCGCACTTTCAATTCATGGAAGTTCCAGAAAGAAATACGCTTTCAGCTGCCAAGAAGGGAGACATCAAAAATTTACTAATAAAGCATTATGGTGCTGAGTGGCTCTTGGATGTCGCGTTGGAAGATCCTGCCGCTGTTGGAGACGAGCCTGACCCAGATGATGGTCAATGTCCTCCAAAGTCGCCGAACCATAGCGAAGAACTTATTGTTTAACTAATACACTATAATATATAAATGCATACAATGAGGGGGCTGGCGACATGCACACAAAGTTTCATTGTTATCGGATGTGAATATTTTGTAAGTACGGACTTAGTGCAATTTTACAAGATTTGAATATGGAACGCAATTCCAGTCGACTGGACGAAAATACGACAATTCGTGTGCGAATAGTGTGTAGCGGCTGGACGAATCTCCACACAAAAAATATTTCCTTTGATTATTCGTCTAAAAACCGCTCGTCGGACAGATCGGTACGAACAGCATTTTGTAAAATATGCAAAACCAACCCCAGAAAGTAAAGGGCTACTTGTGCTTGATAATCACGAATCACATGTCAGTTATGAAGCCTTACTGTCTGCCAAAGAAAGGGGAATAATTCTGGCCACCAAATTGAAAAGAAAAATCCAGGCTTTTATTTATACAAATTACTGGCCACCAAAAAAATTATCCCTAAAAGATACAACTTTTTATAGACTTTTTATTCTCGTTGTTGATACCTGTATGAACAGTTTTAAATGCCGTTTTGGTTCAAAGTTTTACGTTTTTCGGTCATTGAATTTTTTTACTACCTATCTATTACCTTTACGACAAACCAGCTGCACTTCCTCCTCATCTCAAAGAGCCCACGCCAGCATCTTCAGAACTGCCAGGATGTCTCGTTGTTATACCGCGCGTACAGTTATCCGACGGTTTCCAGTTGAGAGTCTTATTTAAAGACCCCAGAAAGTCATCAGGAAATGCTTGTCAATGTGTACCCGCCGCATTTCGAACTTATTGACAACCCAGGAAATGAAGACATTCTCCCCAACATGTTGCCTCGCGCATTCTACACACTTGAAGATGCTCAGTACATGGCACTTGAAGTTTGGTACAATACCATGAAGTTACCCAAAGATCCAGCTCACCCGTTTTGATGTTGGGATCCAGCGTGCTTGAGGAGGAATCACAAGCTTGCCAGAAAAGAAGATCAAGAGAATCATACAGCTACAGTTCACAGTGGTGTTTTATTTGCCCACAAATGCAATTTCTGCTACAAAGTTTTTGGTTTCGCCAAAGAAAAAGAACAACACAAGAAGAAATGCAAACTGAAGAGAAAATCGCAACAAAAACCAAAGGATGATGCGGACTTCTTGTCACTTAAACAACACTGTATCAGAGGTATTCAATATGACAACATGGAAATATTATGCCCTTCTATTATGGCTCGCATGATTTGATCAGACATGTGGCAGAAACCGGTCGAAGGCGTTACAATGCCACCAGTACGCCATCAGATCACTTATATGACCCCAGAAGAGGGTATCCAATCAGCATGGAGCAGAGAGCATTACTTTCTGTACAGCTTTGGCGAAACAATGACATGCCCTGACAACCGTTTAGGTGATCACTACTCTACAGCAGGGGCTGTGCCTTTCCTAGGCCATGCCACACATTCGGCCACCATTGCTCCCAAAGCCGAGTTCCTTGAGAAAGACATAATTCTCGACAAGTTAAGTAATATGTTAGGACTTCTGAGTTGGACCAATACAAGAGGATTTTATGGAAGCAAATATTTGGAGAGCAACATGGATAAGCTTATCTATAAAATCTTAGAAACGTATAGGTACGACAGAACCAATCACCCAATTCAAACATTACATCAGTAAACGCAAGTCAGGGACTGTGAAACATCATGTTCGCGCCAATAATTATAAGGAGACAATAGCACCCAATGCGCTCTCTAATGTGTATTAACAAGTAACTATGGCAAGTCGGATACTCATGTCACACTCCGAAACTTGTCAATTAGTTCTAACAGCTGAAACTACAGCTATAATCTTTTAATTCTTTGAAAGTGGTTTACAAGTTTTACAGAAAGTTTATGATTGTTTAGGTCTTCAGATTAAGTGTTCTCCGTTTCAAATTTCAGGTACAGAAACTATGTTGATTGTTTGGATTCTAACATTCGTTCTGATATTCTGTAGATTTTAATGCATTCAAGAAGCCTTCCACAAATCTGTTGCGTCATTTCTCGAAACAATCACCCGAAATAGCCGAAGAAAGAACTAGTTATTCTTCCTTTCAAAACTACACGAGTGTACAACTGGGATGATAAATCTCAGTGGTATTGATGTCCGGATTGAGTTGGAAGTGGAATGGTGCAATAGCAAATAAGATTCTTCATAATATAAATAGCGAACAATTTTCATAATTATCAACCTGCAAAAAACATTTCCAGGAAAAAAAAGCGGGTTCGTTTATTTTTGTATTTCATTTAAATGAGCAGTTGCGTCAATCATTTCTCGGCTGCAAAACTTTCCCTGAGATTCGTTTTCGAGTAAATTTGTAAACGACTGTGTTTTTCCACTAAAAAGGTAAAGTTTGTTAAAGTGCTAACAAAGCTGTCGGCAATGAAAAGCAAACTTCTTTTTATAATATAGATAATTTGTTCTTTCCGCCGCATTTTCGCCTTCTAAGACGTAGAGATAATCTTTCAAAATGATTTCCCTTTTCAGTTCCTTCTCGTCGGTTTTCTGTTCAACACCCCGAGGATATCAGCATAACGTGAAGGGGTCGAGATGATAAACTTTTGTCAAACTTATCCCTCCGTCTTTGCCCAACACCTGAGATGTGTTCGTCGATTATTAAAATCTTTTCTCCGCAACGTTCACTCGCTGTAAGACGGAAATTTCGGAATTTCCTGGGTTAACGTCGATTACAAAATAGGAGTTAATAAGGTGAACGATAGAGTCTCGTGTCGCATGGGGCGTATTGGTGGAATTTCAGATAGTCTACGAGGAATTTGTTTTTTCTGCAAGCTCGGTTTGTATAAAGCTTACTTATCCATGTCTCCGAAGAAAGTAGCCGGATCCAAACCACTATCACTCTTAATGGTACAGACAAAATGAATCGCCTTTCATTTAGAACTGAAATGGCTCCCGCTTTAAACCGCGTCAGTGAGAAAATTCTTTCTGGCCAACCTGAAACGAGCGTCTATTCTGACGATTATTATTGTTCATGGTCAACCTGAACAAGAGTACCAGCAGAACCTGATCAGCTATCTACAGCGCCAACAAGAAAGTATAGACTGATTTCTAGCTGACGTCATAATCGAAATTTAGTGTTGCCTATAGCCGAATTTTCTCTGTTTACTTTTTTACAGAAAAATGGTCCACTTCGACATTGAATAACGGAGTCATTTCTGAAATTTAAGCACTAATTTTTATACGAATGAAATCTGTAAACTCTGTATATTAATTTAATGTAAAATATGATGTGAAATAATGTCCAATAAAAGTATACAGTAAGAATGTCACATAAGCCTCAGTTACTCCGAGGTAACTCAAATGCTATCTTCTTTGACACTTGTACGAGGAAGTAGAGAGCTGTACGAATTTTTTCAGACCAAAATTATGAAAATCGAGCGAGTAAGGCCGAGGTAATATTCTTATCAGTTTTACAAATTCAATAAATGAAATCTTGTGCTTGTGATACAGCGTGGTTGATATACTGCAGTCTGAATGGTTGAGTACTATACAGTGTTCGTTTATTTGTGCAGGAAGTTCGTAAAAATAAATGATGATTAATTTAATACCAACCCGGTGCTATTCTAACCTCTAAGCAATGTAGATATTATTTAGGGCTGGACCCTGAAACAAAGGAAATTTCCATTGCACTTGCGGATGCGACCTGTGCCCTGTGGGATTGAGGCGAGAATCATTTCATCTCGAACCATATAATTGAAGTTTTAATCGACAGTAAAGGATTAACTCGTACCGTACAACAAATGTAGCTGAGGAGCGTACAGTATACAGTAGTACCAACATTACAACACTCGTGCAAAAGTTTTGCCTTTCATAAAGAAAGTAGAACGAACAGCTGAGGTGACCTACATCTATTATTTTGATGGACACTACTAACGGTTGGCATCCATAACTAAAAATTAAGGAATGTACGCCCGTTTTAGGTTACAGTAGAAAAGAAACGAATATCTAGTTCCTCGTGCTCCTGAGTCCTGTAGGAACTAATCGATGCTCTCATATTGTGGCCATTCCGTTTTACATCCATAAACATACGAATATTTTGACAGATTTTAGTACTTCAACGGTAACACTGTTTAGCTAAAATGATGCGATATGACGTCACTGGAAATCGGTCTATTCGCATACCAATAAAAGTAATTTCGCTTATTTCCAACACAGTCAAATATTTGAGGCACTGTATACCGGAAAACAAAATGACAGACCCAGATAGTTGATATGACAGACCCGGATAAAGTCTCTGGAATCTTGACAGAATACTGATGACGTCAGACGTTTTCTCAAAATGGTTCGCAATATTATGCTCGATTCCTTAAAGCTCCGTTCATCGTATGCTCAAACAAGAGCATCAAATTTTGAAGAAATGTTCTGATGAAGAATTTAGTGCCAAATGCGAGACTATGATTGAAGCATAGAACACCTTGTTTGAGTCCTGCCATGCGACTGTCACTAAAAGTCGAGCAGAAATTGCCAAGTTTAAAGGCAATAAGGCTCGTGAATCCCTCGCTGCCCCTATGAATTCAACCGAAATGCCAACGTTCGAGTCTTGTTCGTCATCGCACCATTATCCAATAATTAAAATTCCAAGTTTTGATGGAGATTATCGTCAGGTTATGCGATTTAAGGGCATGTTTATCGATCTGATACACTAAGAAGTGTCCAAGTCAAACGTGCGTAAAATTTATTATCTCCAAGATGCTTTTACTGGAGAAGCCTCTCGTCCGATCGAAGATTTGCCTATGTCTGACAACTCGTATAAAGAAGCTTGGTCTTGTATTACTGTTCGCTATGATAACCAAAAAGCATTAGTCATGATTTCTTTTCGTGAATTGCTCGTGATTAAGAAGATCTATGAGCCACACAAACTGCGTTCGTTACCAGACACGGTTACAAACGCATTAAATAACTTGAAACTGCGTACCCGCCGGCCGATAATTGGGGCGATTTAATGATGTACCAATGTCCAGACAATAAGACGAAGGATGACTCTGACAACGGTCAATCAAATAGCACCAAATTCTTTGAATCGAACGTGCTTGTCTACATTTTTGAAAAGTCGAGCATATTGCAACGAAACTCGCAAACTCGTCGACACTGCCTTGCCAAAGTTCGACTCTATACTTCATACAGAACAAGCAGGCGCAAATTTCCGCAGAAAAATTCGACTTCCAGCCACCAATCAATATTCGGGATGCATATAGCTTGCCCAGAGAATCATTTTCTCATTAACTGCCAAATAATTGCAGCCATCTCCAAAGTAAAGATTTGAATTACCTATTATTAGTTTTTCTACATAAGATGTGCACTTATTGCTTCAGCCGCGCTGATCATGTCAAAGAGTACCCCAGTAAAGGCTTCTGCCATACGTGTAGCCAGCGCCATCATTCGTTGCTGCATTTTTCAAAGAAAACTTCAGCTGGTTCAAGTCACAGCGCCCCTGCTTCTCCACCTACCCCAAACACTAGCTGAAACTGCCAGTCTCAATGCCAGCATGCTCCCCCCTTCCCAAGATAAGTCAGATGATTTTGATAAGGTGATTTTTTCGTAGTCTGGGCTTAGACGGGGGTTTTCCGACAAAAGCCCAGTCAGCAAATGTCCTTCTGTTTTCAGTGAAGACCGTCACTGAAACGCGGAGCCTTCATAGTCATGGACAATGCCGATGTTTTCACCACATCATCGGAAATGGATATTCGAAATTTCTAAAGAACCTGAGAAAGCAACTCACCAACTGTCACCAGAAAATCGAAAGTTGCTAATGAAGGCCAAGCAGTTTAAGAAGATAGGCGCGATCAAGTACGTTTGGGTTCGAGATTGTGCTATTAGAGTCAGAGTCTCTGATGATAGTCAAGCAGTCGTCATAACTAACGAAGATCAGCTGCAGAGGTTGGTTCCAAACCAGATGTTGTCCCAATTCTCGGGTGGAGGCATGGTGCTAAGCAGTCAACAAAAAAGCAGTGCAACGAATAAAAAGAGAAACGTCGAGACCAGAAGCCCGGAGGGACCAGCGACTCAAAGGGGCAGTCAAAGCTCAAGTCAAGGCGGCAGTCGACTGATAAAACAAGCCAAGCTGAATGTCCAAAACTCAGAACAGATTAACCATCTAGCTAGCCCCAAAGGAAATCCAGGCCGGCAATCAGCTTATTAACGTGTTAAGGTAAGTGGAGGTTCACATATTTCGGGCTCCTCACCCAGTAATTCAAAATCTAAAAAATATAGTATGGCCCCAAGTTGGTCGATGGGCGCCATGGGGCAGTCAGCCCATAAAATTCGATCAAGTCAATCCAAATTAAACTCAAAAATGTTGAAAGAAAATTTCGGAAAATTTTCTCAAAAAATATCCATCTGTTATTTTAACTGCCAAGGTCTGGCGAACGAGGAGAGGCTTTTGGAACTTGAGTATGCTCTCTCACAAGGTAAAATAGATATTGTAGGTCTAGCTGAAATAAAAATACAAGGGGAAGCTCTTATCAAAAGAAACAATGGAAATTTATTTTACTACTTTGGCTCAACTAAAGGTTATAGGGGGTGGGTTTTTATATTAATAAACATTTGGTCAACTTAGTTACTGAAATAAAAGGGATATCCGAAAGGACAGCAATATTAAAAATAAAAACAATCAATAATAAAAATATCTCGTTGATACAAGTCTACGCCCCGACTCTGGCAGCACCGAGAGAAGAGACAGATGAATTTTATGAGGTACTAGAAAATTGCTTAAGAATTGATAATGGAGACTACAAAATTGTGATGGGAGACTTTAATGCCAAAGTGGGAAAAAATTCATGTCTAAACCTAGGAGTGGGTCCAGAGGCGGCTGGTGTGACTAATAAAAACGGGTCTAAATTAATCGAATTTTCGAATAAAAATGATCTTAAAATTGCAAATACCTTTTATAATAAAAAACCCCAAGGAAGGTAGACCTGGAAGTCGCCTGATAACAAAACAACAAACGAAATTGACCACTTGCTAACTAGCAATCTATGTAAGCATGATAAACAATATCAAAATAATTCGTAGATTTGCTTTCTCCTCGGATCACAGACCTGGTCTATGTACTGTTGTAATAAAAAATGAGTTCTCAAAAAATCCCCGAAATAAGGGTAAGTCTTATTCCAAAAAATAAAATAATCCCAGTTTCCTCCAAAGGCGATGCTGAACAAGTTCTATTAGACTATATTGGCCAGGTCGATTGGAATAATTTGAATAAAGATAACTTTCAGGAAAACTATGATTGGCTGATTTCGTCTTTGGAAAATGTAATGAACGAATTTGGCATACATAAAAGTGATATTAGAACGAAACACAAACTTAGCTCAAAAACCAAAAATCTTATAGCCAAGAGATCAGCAATCAAACAAAAAATTAACCTGACTAGAAATGAACAGATTGAATTAATAGAAATTAAAAAACTGATCAAAAAAGAAATCAGAAATGATATTCAAAAATTTGACCAAGATTTAATCAAAGAAATCATAGAATCGACCTGGTCAACTAGACAGACTAGGAAAGCACTAGCCAAAGGCAAATGGCTTCTTCCCAAAGTTAAAAATGAGAGAGGCGAACTAGTTTATGATAGAAATACAATTGCTAGAACGGCAACAAAATTTTATAAAAAATTGTATGATGACAACAGAGTTGAGGAGGAGGAAAGTGAGGCTGGTCACTGTGGAGACTCAGTCGTCAGTCCAAAAATTCAGGGGAGGGATGTCGACGGAGCAATTACCTCTTTAAAATCCAATTTTGCACCAGGGCCGGATAAATTAGAAAATTCAACACTAAAAACATTCAAAAAAGCTCTCATTTTTCCGCTAACGTTAATATTTAACTGCACTCTCTCGCTGGGTCTTGCGCCAGAGCAATGGCATCTCTCTGAAATTATACTCCTTCATAAAAAAGGTGACAGGTCAATTATCGACCCATAAGCCTCTCGTCCAATGTTTGCAAACTTTTTATGAAAATTCTCAAAAATAAAATTTATCAGATTCTAGATTCACAGCAACCGGCCGAACAGGCTGGTTTTAGGAAAAATTGCAGCACCATTGACCATATTCATACACTAAGTCAAATTTTTGAAAAAGCTAGGGAATTCCAACAAAAAGTAGCAATTATGTTTGTGGATTTTAATAAAGCATTCGACTCGTTATTTCACGATAAAATTTGACTAGCTCTGAATAACCAAGGGGTTCCTCATAATATCATTCAAGTCCTGAAAAAACTCTACTCCAAATCAGAAGCAATAATTGGGTTGGAAGGTAACACAGAAAAATTCAAAATCAGGAGGGGGGTTAAACAGGGCGATCCGCTATCACCCAATATATTTAATGCAGTGCTCGAAGAAGTTTTTAGAAAATTTGACTGGGAAGGGATGGGTATCAACATGGGGAAAATCCACTTCTTTGGAAAAATTAAATACTTGAACAATCTGCGCTTTGCTGATGACATAGTGCTAATTGGCAAAAATAACGAAGAACTAAAAGCTATGGCAACTGACCTAGCGAGAGAGAGCAAAAAGTGGGGTCTTTCAATAAACTTTGGTAAAACAAAAATCATGACAAATATCAACAATTTCGAGGAAATCAAAATTGAAAACAATATCATTGAAATTACTGAAGAATACACATATTTAGGCCAGAATATGACACTTGAAAATCGTATTAAAAATGAAATTAAAGTGAGGAAAGCTAAGGCTTGGAGAGCCTTTTGGGCTCAAAAAGCCATTCTCAAAGGTAATCTGAAACTAAAATCTAAAATTAAAATTTTGGAAAGTACTATCTATCCGGTCCTAACCTATGGGACGCAAACTTGGGCGTGCACAAAAAAGCAAATACAAAAAATAGGAATAACGCAACACGCAATGTTAAGGAATATTTTGGGTATTAAAATTCAAGACAAAATCAATATTTCAGATATTTTTACTAAAATAAATGCAAAAAGTGTAGTTAAAAAAATACAAAATTTAAAACTTAAATATGCAGGGCATGTGGCAAGGCAACCTGAGGACAGATGGAGTAAGATCTCCACGTTTTGGCATCCTAGAAGAGGCAAGCGCAAAGTGGGCAGACCTCCACTGAGATGGGCTGACGGAGTAGTCGCAGTGGCCGGGCCAAGCTGGCCTCAAAAAGCCAAAAACAGAAAACTTTGGATTGGCTTGATCGAAGCTCATACACAGAAATATGTTACTGGGTGAGGGACAAGTGGATCTCCACTTACCTAAATATTAAATTATATGTTATAGTAATAGTTAAGATTCGTTGTCCAACCGAGTACAAGAGCAATAAAAAAAAATGATATAAATAATTTTTTTTATTAAGAAATTTATTTATATAAATTTGAAATTTATATTTTGATTCTTTTTAGATTAAATTTAATAAAATTAAATTTAAAGAAAATATTATAATTTTTTTTTAAATAAAAATTTTTATAAGCGTGCATTTTATGCCATTCCTGTGACCAGTAAGGGCAAAAAGTTGCACTTCATACACATGAAACTGGATCCAGCCACCCACAAAATCGTCATCCTACCTGTACTATACTCGTACAGGAAAAATGACTATGGTGAATTCTGAACAATATATCTGAACATTTACGGAAAAAATCTTTCTCCAAATTAGTAGTTTAAAAGATTTAGGTTTCTACTTGATGAAAATGAAATGAATTTTTTAGGGCGATTCTTATCGCTGATTTTTAGCGACTTTCTACAAATTCTGTAATTTTGAACTCGAAATACACAGAACCACGTATATACTCATTTCTTCATCGCCCTCGTTTGTAGAACAAATTGTGCAGATTTCTATTTCTTTATTCCTTCTTTCATTAATGTATACAATAGTGGGTAATTTTTTAAGCCGACAGTTGTTTCCTCATTCATGAATGGACGATCGCAGTGTAATTCTATATAACGAATACACATATACGTATATAAGTGGCAGCAAAGGTACTCTAAAATCACCACCATTATGATTCAAGAGGTTTAGACCAACTGTTTGAAAACTTGTACGAACATACAAACGTTCGATAATACCGCCCGTTACTCGGGATAGCGAAAATGAAGCTACTTGTCACCCAACAAACCAACTTATACAGTCAGATAAAAGGTCTAACCTTCCTCTTTTTTCCCTCTCACTCTCTTTTGTACACAAGCCCGATTTCAACGGCACACCGATTAAGATTAAAAAAAAAAGAAAAGAAAAGAAAATTAGTGAGAATCAATTTGGTGATAGGTTATATGCGGTATGATTTTGATATTGGTAATGCGATGCAATTTTAGTACACTCTCTCTTGCCGAATACATAGAACAATTATTACTTCGCTGTTATAGCCCATTATTGTTATCAATGAGGGACCATAAACGAGGAAATTTCAGATTAGATTCAGAATGCAGCAGCATAGTCGTTTTAGGCATTTGATCCAGAACCCTTGGAATCAGAGATGACTCTTATATGTATGGATTAGCTCAGGGCATTCTCTTGTGTTGGTAAAATGGTTTCGAAACATTTTTCACAATGGTAACGCTGTTATTTGAATGTCAGAAGATTTCATTATGATTACAAATTTCTTCAACAGTTTCTTTTTCTTCATTTTTTTATACAGAAACCCCAGAATTCCGGGAAGAATACATCAGCGGCAGCACAAGAAAAGCTACAAAATAAGCTGCACTAGTTGCGAAAGAAAGAGAACCAAAATTTGGTAACCGGATTAACAAATGCGATTGATTATCGTGTTAACGCGGGGGAGACCTTTTGCAGTCGATCACCAGAACACTAACAATGGAATTTATTTATTATTATCAGGGGAAAAGGTACATTATGAATTGAGGTACAAATATGGACCCCCCCCCCCAAGACACTGAAACATCTTTGTATCGAGTTTTCGGTACTCCGGTTCAATTATTTATACGCTTTATGTGCTCATCAAGAATATATGGGGGGGGGGGGCTCTTTGCAACAGCCTCTAGCTAGGAAGATACAAACGCGACTGCTATAAGCCTTGCTTGGGAGAAAGTAACACAGGCTATGACAATTCAGGCGAACGCGCTAGTCAACATAGCAGAGGTCATGAAGACATTCAAAAAATGAAATAATTATCAACTTTTCACCCTTTTAAAGACAAAAATCATCATAAATTTATCATTTTTACCATAGTAAGGAATACACTACTTTGTGAGGTTCAGCAAAGCTGGACAGTAAGATCCATCATTTCTTCATTCACTTATGTTTTGGTAGAACAAAAAAAAATACCCTTATTTTACTCTATGAAAGGTAATAATTTACTTATTCAACATTTGAAAAATCTCAATAAGGACTTATTGAAAACTGAATATTAAAAACATACCTTTTTAGGTGCTATGTCAGCATTTTCTTTATCGTAATACGTTTTTCAAATACAATCATTGTACCCGACATTTTTTGTACTGTAGCTACACATTAGAAATTAGTCCTAACCAGCACCAAGTATGCAACACTCATACATCTAAGTAGTGAATGTGGCCTGTTTTCATCCGTTAACGGTCAAGTTAGAGGACTTTTACACTCCACTATTATAAATGATGGCGTCGTTTACTCTGGAGTATTAAGATAATAATAGAAGTGGTGAATTTCACCACTGTGTGCCTCTATCGTAAACCGTACCCGTGAGATGGGGGGAAGGCCTTGTGACCTTCTCGCCATGGGAGGCTAAGTTCGACCAGATTGACGCAGCGTCTTAATACTGCAGTAGATGAACTATTTGGCAAAACTAGCTCGTAAGAGAACCTAATAGTGAAGGCAATCGACTGATTTGAGTTCTCCCTTCACAGGTTTCCAACCTAAGAAACCAAACCCACTGAAACCACCAGACAATACAAGCAGAAATTCTAAAAATTTAAAACTAAAGAAACGTTATAACTCGATCATTTTCAATATTCTTGTCCCTCGTATATAAAAGCAATAACGTAAAAATGTTACCCGGGAATTCATCGAGGCGAAAAAATTTACGAAAAATGTTATTGTAACTTTACAAACGTCTTAAAAACAGAAATAAATACGAGTATTCTGGCAGGGTAGGAAACGTGACACAAGTCAACATTGATATTACTCAGGAAAAATCCATCTCCGTGAAAATTCGTATTATAATGAAATGTTTGATAAATGGTTGGCTGGATATTGCAGCAAAGGGATGAATACTGTCGCCAAAACAGGCGGGCGCGGTATCAGGGTTTCAACGTAACAAGGTCGTTTTTTGGAATCATGCTATCTTCGTATATCAGAGGATAACGGTTTTATCAACATATTATGGAGAGAACGTTTGCTCGAAGTAACTTTAACAATACACGTGATAATCCGGCTATCTTAAAATATTCACCAGTTGACTAAATGAAAATATCACGATATACCAGTGTACAACAGTTTCAAATACTGTTCGCAAATACACTCATTTTCTATGCCTTCTGCCTTCTTTTCGGCTTGAATTCCGCATGTACTCACGCTTGAAAATGAAAATGTTCTTTGTACGTACCTTTTGGGCTTCTGTTATCTCGAAAATAATCCTTAGTTGTGGCTGGAAATGCATATCCAGCTGGTCGATAGATTCGTTGATACAGCATCCTTTCCCGGTATTTTTCAACGCCTTCGTTAAGAAAAAAACTACCATATTCATCCAGTACGGTACCCCCAAATTTGGACGAGGTCGATCCATGAAAAAGGACGAAAAACAGGGTATCCGCCAGCGTCGTGGGCAAAGCGAACGAACAATTTTTGAAATTTGGCAAAAAATGTGTCGAAAAATTCTACTCTGTCGACTCCGAGGGAAGGCGTTATCTTCTTCCCCATGTTGTTACGCCCCTGAATCCACGTGGTGACTAGAACGTGGTTTCCATAAGAGCGAGTAAGGACTGTTTCAAGGCAGCCGAGTCCAGATTACGTCCTGCAACACACAAAAATGATCCGCCATGTCTAACACATAATATACTCTGCGATTTGAAGGGAAATTTCTCATAAAACTAGGGTCATTTTCCCCCATTAACTACCGATGTGCACTGAACTGCTGCATGATAATCGAGCATAGACCTATGGACAGCATATTCGGAGAACTGGAGGGACCGCTAGGAAAGTTAGTAAATTCGAATACAATTCTAGATTATTTTATTTTGTGTCTAGTTTCCAACTCAAACCACACCTGAAAAGTTGGAAACAGTTCGTTATTCTTTACTTACCGATGAAAATCAGTCTGCAAAGATTGACGGGGTCGACGTTGGAAACTGTCTCCATGTCGTAGGTATCGTAGACTGCCTGCACTATGTACGATTCTTCATCAGCTTCTTGTGATGTAACGATTCCCTAAGCAAGAAAATAACAAATAATGTATTTAAATGGGTTATCAGTTTTGATTCCTCGAAGGATATTCTCAACTTTATCCGGCTATATAAAAATCCAGTTTTCAAAATAGTTTTTTTTTTTTTGGATTTCACTAGAAAAGTCGTATTTAAAAAAGTAACTATTTTAAAAACTATTTTGCAAGAAAAATCATTCTTGAACGCTCAAATCTTATTTTCTATTTGAAATCGGTTTTGGATTAGACAATTTATTTAAAAGTAGACCATCAGAATCGTATTTTCTATTTGATTTTGGCACCTATTTGCAAATATATTTTTAGAGACGATTAAGCTACGCATTGTACACGGTACATTAGGTTAGCCTTTATTTACTACTGGTGGATATTTTTCTCGTATTTTATCAGGGTGTCTACCACATACCAATTTATGAAATCTATGACTTTTTCATGACCTTTCCAAGATTTTTCTCACGGGCTCACATTACTCACATTTGAGGTCCAAAACTGCAAGATCAAAAATTAATTTAGACGTTTCAGTGATACTTGTTCAGCTTATTCCTTAGCTAATATTTTGGGGTTCACATTTAAAAAGGAAGACAATAAAATAATGAATTTAAGAAATTTTACATTAAGAATAATCATATTTTTTCCGATTTTGGAGAGAATTTATGATTTTTAAGAAAAAGCAAATTAAATACACAATTGAATTCATGACCTTTATGACTAGTAGACACCGTGTTTATACGGGATCCCCTCCTCTCCCCCCCCAAATTAGTTTCAATAATATAAAATAGAAATTTCTGCAAAGTTTCAGGACGATCGGTCGAAGGAAAGACGTGCCTAAAGCCTATTTCCCTTCTCATTAAAAAATACATTTTTTGATATTTTTAACGGTTTTTATTTTCTTAATCTCAAATTGTGCTAACAATGTATTTTCCCAGATTTCGGAAGTATACATCCAATATAGATCATAAGTACAATAGTTTGTTTACCAAATAAAGGTTTTTGACCCCCCAACGAGCGGCCTCAAGAGAGGAGGCTAATTACGAAATATTTCAAATCGAGATAGGGGTCAATTTGTAGGTTTTCATAGTCGCTGAATTCCACTCTGGGGCAATTTTTACGCTCGACTCCAAGGAGTGCTACTGCAGGTGCGAGGGTCGAAAATTCGTTATTTTTTAAAGATGGTATTCCATTTGCAGAATTTTACTGGAATTCAGAGATTCGTGTTTGGAGACTTTGAAAATCCGGAAATCGAATATTATCCAGGGAAGATGACAAATTTTTGACCCCGCGCTAGCAGTTGTACTCCATGAAGTAAAACGTAAAAAGTACAGCCAGAATTGTCAGTGACTTCGAAAACCTATACACTGAGTACCATTTTGGAAGCATGACTAATATTTCACTTCACTACCTACAGTGATATATCAAGGGGTTGTATATTATAAAAATGAAGTTCAGAATTGAATTTAGCCACTTCGGAAACTTATAAATCGACCTCTATCTTGAATTTTCAATTTTCACCATTTCCCCCTATTATGAGATCACTCCTCTAAGGTCATCAACCCATGCGAAATCAAACTATTTTATTTTTGATTTATATCGAATGAACTTCAGAAATCTGACAAAATAAATTTTTAATGCAATTAGGGACTAAACAAATAAAATTTCGTTACAAATGCCAAAACTCTGTGTATTCTTCCATTAGAAGGGGCATTGGTTTGAGGAATGTCTTCCTGTTATCCATTAGACCTGAAATTTTACAGGAACTGTATTTGATTACAATCAATCTAGGGGAGGGGAAGGGGTCCCCATATGCAATTCAGATGGTTGAAAATCGATACACCCGAGTGTTTTCAATTCTTCATCCACATTTTTCAACGTTTTCTCTAGTTTTTCTTTACTTCTTTTCACTATTTCAATGTTATCTGCATTCATTCACCTCCTCGAGTACTTTTTCTATAAATACGAGTAAGTTAAAGGAGTTAAGTACAAGGAAAGAAGAGTAATATGAAACTCACGTAAGGATCAAAGGGCTCAAATATAAATAGAGGATGACGTGAAAAAAGCAAGAATTCAAAAATGGGTAAGACAAGATTGCTGTTTGTCACCACTACTAAGCTTTTTCTAAGTCTACAAATGCTACATATTTATGTATTCAAACCCTTTTCAAGTATTTTTTCTAATAAGAGCCTCAAACTTAAAATTGCTTTTCCAGGTCCTCTATCTTTTCTAAATCCAAACTGACATTCTCCAACCACTTCCTCCAATTTATTTTGTATTCTTTTAAGTACCCTTGCTAGAATCTTTGATGCATGTGAAAGTAAACTTATAGTACGACAATTTTCACATTTACAGGCTCCTGCTTTTCTAGAAATCTATTTGCATTTCTCCTTCCTCATATATTTTGCAAATTAATTTATATACATTTTTCAAAACTACTTCTGCATTTTTCAATAACTCGTTAGCTATTTAATCAACTTCTACTTCATCTGCTTTCATTTCATTCAGAGTTAATTTATCAAATTCTGATCTCATCTTTCTTCGTCCTTCACACAAACATTTACTTACACCTGCTTATTTCTTATACACTTTATCAAAATATCTCACCCATCTTTTCATTTTGTCTTATTTAGAGTTTCATAATTTTCCTATTTCATCCGTTAAATTATTTGTTTTCTTTCTTTTGGCTTCAAAATATATTTTTACTTTATTATATGCCTAATCGATTGTTCCTACTTTCATTTGTTCCTCAATTTCCTCACAATTCTAATTAATCTATTTTTGTTTACCTTCTTACATTCCCTCTTTATTTGATTTCTTCAAGCCTTATATTTGTCCTTGCTTTTCTTTCTTTCACTAACTTCAATATTTCACTTCTCATCCATGGTTTTCTCCTTTCTGTTATTTGAGCAAGAGAGTGTATTCTAAGCTGGCGCACTGCCTCAGATGGCGCACAGTAAATTTCTCGTAACTCGCAACACTGATGTCAAAAATGACTTCGCACCGACTTAGCACCCCGAGTCCTTGCCCTTTTATCGTACATAAGAGCACCCGTTCATGGGGTTGCCCTGCTTTCGCCATAACGTCTTGTTTTTGTGTGTGAATTTGATTTTTTCTATTCCATATCACAAGGGTTCTCAAATTTGTATTTTTACAAAAAGTAAGTGTGAATATCGCATCATGTTCGGAATTTCGTCTACTTTCTCATGAATCAATCGGATTTTTAGTATGGGTCGCTGTTTATTGATAATTATTTAAATTTCTAATAGATTTAACTCATTCTAAGATAGCGCAACCACAGCCGCTGAAATGGAAGCTATGTAATGAAGAAAATTTATCAACAGAAGCATAAAAAAAGAAGTGAACAAAGTGAAAGTCAAAGAAGTGTAGCTCGAGTACGTATGTATACGTTTTTACTTAAAATTTGAAGGCGCGCCATCTTAGGAACATATCTTTAAAATGGTGCATTTGAGTTTCCTTCACAATTTTAATAACTGAAGGAAGAGTTTGGGAACGAATAACACAAAATTTGGGAATAAGCAGTAGACAGTCCAAAGAGCCTTCCATCAAATTTTGATAGATCGTGATCCTACACATTTATAGAAATCGGCATTAAAAAAAGAGAAAAAAAAAAGAAAAAAAAAAGCGCCATCTTAGGAATAGAGTTGCGCCATTTAGGAATACATGTCTCAAGATGGCACGTATGACTTCTTTTCGTAATTTTAATTACTAAGGCAAGAGTTTGGTAGCGAATAAAACAAAAGTTTGGGAATAAGCAGTAAACAGTCCAAAGAATCTTTCATTAAATTTTGATATATTTTGGTTTCACACATTTGGAAAAATTGGCAAAAAAAGTGCGCCAATTTAGGAATGCATGTCTTAAGATAGAGCATTTGAGTTTTCTTCATAATTTTAATTACTGAAGGAAGAGTTTGGGAACGAATAACACAAAATTTGGGAATAAGCAGTAGATCGTCCAAAGAATCTTTCATCAAATTTTAATAAATCTTGGTCCCACACATTTGGAGAAATCGGCATTCAAAAATTTTATATGCTTTTACTACTAGGTATACTTGAGCGAAAACCGCAACGAAATGATTGGTAATTACTCGGAGTCTTTCTCAGGACAGGGGTCGGATTTTTCATTGTGTTTGAGTATTAACATGAATTTGATAATGTTACTATCACCCGAATTGAAGGGAGCCCATCAATTTGAATTTCAACCTTAATTTGTTTTTGTATGATGAACGAAGAGATTCTGAACCAATTTTCTGCGCTGATTCCATTACTTCGTAATTTTTTAGCATTTTATATACTTTTACCACTGGGTATACTTGAGCGAAAAGCGTATCGAATTTTATGAGCATTTTCATGTCTAGAATTTAACTTTGCTGCGCACTGCGCAACTATATTCTGCAGCTGTGTTGTTGCTGCGTAACTGCAGTCTGCAGCCTTGTTGTTAATTTCATGGAAATTCTTAATACTGAGGTTGGTTGGAAAAAGTACGATACATAGACTCACATATGCATGGCCCTGCGCGGTCAGTCATTCAGTCATTCGGTTGGTCATTTAGTCAGTCAGCCAGTCAGCCAGTCATCCAGTCAGCCTACCCAGCCCGTAATGCGACTTTCGTAACGCTATTTTCGTTACGCTCCAAAGTAACGCTTTTTTTGTTGTTGTGTACTAAAGTAAAAAAATGAAAATGTCAAAAAAGTGCGCCATATTCGGACAACCTCCCCTGCCTATTTTCCTCATTGCTTTTTTAGTGTTATCCACTCCCCTTCAATATCACTTCTTTCCTTTAATTTACAAAGTGTTTCGTTACTTCTTTTTTCTTTACCTCTTTCAATAACTCAAAATTTCATTTTGTTTTTACTTTCTTCTTATTCATTAAAGAAAAAAAAAAATTAAGCTTACATTTCATTACTAATAAATGGTCACTGTCTACACGTGTTCCTCGGTATGTCTTACAATCCAGTTCTTGATTTTTATATCGTCTTCTGGGCATAATATGATCTATTTGATATCTTCTTCCATCTCCTGTAATTCTCCAAGCGTATTTTCTTCTTTCATGATTCTTAAAAAGGACGTTTCCAATAACTAATTTATATTATTCATAAAATTCTACAAGCCTAGACCCTCTTTCATTTCGCTCTCCTAAACTATGTTCTCCATATACTCCTTCTTTTCTTCCTCCTACTCTCTCCGCATACCCCTTCTTCTTTTCTTCCTCCTACTCTGGAGTTCCAATTACCCATTATGATTAAATTTTCCTTTCCTTTTACCTTGCTTAATACTTCATCAGATTCTTCGTACATTTTTTCTACTTCTTTACCACTGTAATTTCCTGTTGGCATACAAACTTGGACTATTTCTAAAGATACTGGTTCAGCTAAAATTCACACCATTTATATCTTTGCAATATATTTCCTACAATCTTATTCAAAATAATACCTACTCTTGCCTGTCCTCTTTTCAATGCTGTATTATTCTATACTCCCCCGCCCCAAACTCATTTTCTTCTGGCCATCTCACTTTACTAATTCCTATTAATATCTAATCTTAATATTTTCATATCATTCTTCAAATGTTCTAATTTGCCTACCTCTTTCAGTGTCCTTACACAGAACATACTGTGTCCCTATACTCAATTTTGATAGGTTTTCATTAGGTAGACTTCGTTTGCGTTCATCAGGGTTTATCTATCGGAATTTTCCTTCGCTTATGCCCTTTAGTTCATCTTCAAGCCCCCTCACCACGTCAAGGTAGCACACAAAGAGTTAGTATAAATGGTACATAGCAAATTCTATGTTTTCGCACTTTAGGATTATCTTAGTACCCTTACCGATGATATTAGAGAAGATATCCAGAATGCTAATAGGCTCATGACCCTAGATTCTACATAACGCACTTCCGATTTCGATAACCACTAGCAGCGGTGATTTCGGATAAGAATCACTCCATATATAATAGACGATGCGAATTAATCGCAGTCTCGATCAAATCTGGAGTGTAATAAGCTAACACGTGTTTTTTTTAAGAGGAGGAGGCGAAGAGGGAGAGCAAGAAAGAAAAAATAAGTCAAAGGTTTCGACAAAGAACAATAAACAATTTAACAACGCGTTATCGACAAAAGCTATCCGTTCTAATAACGCAACGGACATGAGTACTTTGGCACACTCTTTTCATCAATATTATACGTGTATACGAGCAAGGCGCAAAAGTTTAAGCCCTCTAAAAAAAGATTTATCGAGGGTTGGTAAGTAGAAACATTCCGAAGACGCGTGTGCGAAACGCCTACGGCGTGAGACACCCATTCGATCCAATTTTTACGCGCACCCAGTCTCACTTCCTTTCTCACTTCCCCAGATGATCGTATAGGCACATGGATGATCTTCGTAATAATCATAATCTCGCAGTCCTTCGGCTTCGACATTCATTCTTTCCAGTTCTTGCCACTGATATGAAAGAATAGGAGGACATGACTGTTTAAGCAAACGTGACGTGATGCGATGACTTAACGGGTGTCCATTGCAGCTCCCTTTTGCCCGGCTTAAAATATGCTTCTTATTTTTTGTACCAAAATAGCGCGGAACATTTAACACCGTCGACACGATATTCCTGCAGAATACTCGACGTGGAATTTAAATATTAGTTTTAATAATATCGAAGGAAGGACGGAGGAAGGGCGAAAAAGAGAGGAAAAGAGCAGCGATAAGTTATGCTTTCGTAGCGTGAAAATGGTGGAAAATGCTATTAAATGCGAAAACCACGTTCCGGAATGATATGTTCGGAATGCGGTTGACGGTTGCACGAGGAAACCTTGGCTTGTACTATTACAGCCCGGCATCAGCATCAGCACTATAGCATCAGGGCTAGTGCCGCTGATGCCGCCTTTTGCGTATCACGATATCGAAATAAAGAAAAGAAAAAGGAAAGGAAAGAAAGGAAAAACACAGCGCAACTTCCAGCCGTAACCTATTCAGTTATGTACGTCGCGTTCGACTGGATAATGATACCGTTCGACGGAATTTTGTAAGGAGATTCGCTGTAAAAGACGATGAGAAACGTGCGAAAATTAGTTACGAACTTTGGCGATTACATTTGGCAGAAAATAAGCAAAACCGATATTGCCGTTTGAAATAACTGAGTACCGGGTTTCAAATGGGTCCATTCCTACTTAAAATCGGTACTCGACAATTGTAGCAGCGGAAAATTGCAAAAAATAACAATTTTCGTAAGCGAAGGTTTCATCCTAAACAGTTTTACCAGAATAAACAACAAAAGTCAAGTCCAAGTGCAAATGCCTGTGAGTGTATTCTTGCCCCCCCCCATCGATTCGAGTGTTACTATTTCCCGAAGTTTCAATTTTTGAAAAGCTTGATACATAATAATATGTTCATATCGAGGATTTCAGTAAAGGCCTCGCCTCAAAGGTTGACGGCGCTTCGTATCTTGATATCTAAAAAGAGTAGACGCCACGAATCGGTTAATAGAAATCGACTAAAGATCGTTTTGGTTTCATTACAGCGAAACCTGTCTATAGTGGATCTGTGTAAAGTAGAAAACCTGTCACTAGGGAAGAAAACTGCTTGCGGCCCTTGGGAAAACCTGTCTACTTCAATGTACATATAATATGGAAAACCTGTATGACGTGAAAGTGAATCTCAGAAGTCTGTCAAATAACTTGTCTATAGTGGAATTTTTGCACACGTGCTCATCTTCTGGGCCAGTTTGTATTTGTACATACACGCTACACGCTACATACAGCACATTATTACCAGAATTATCGTTGACAGTTTTCATTCTGAAAATGTACCGTATTACTGTATGTACATATATAAACTACATAATCCCATAATTTTCACAACACTATACAATTTTTTCCAATGTATTTTAGCTACTCCTGTCTAATGTGGAAAACCTGTCACTGTGTGGACAATTTTCAGATAGTCCGTTTTGATTCCATTGTACACTAATAGTAAACAGAAGGTTTTGCTCAACGTCCTAGACGCTTTTTTTTTAAAGTTTTTATAAATTTGTTTCATTTTAGTTAAATCAAACATGGGATTTCCTCCGTGTCGTGCATTCATAGAAATAAAGATATAATTTGTACATGGGTACCATTATTCAAAATGTTTGATTTTGGCAAGTACGTAATAACATGAGGCATAGAGTAAATAATAATGTAGGGGAATAATGTGATCAAGCCCTACAGATACGGGTGGGGCGGAGTGGAACTAGATAGGCCACCGCCGTAACCCACTCCTTCTGTAACTTACTCCTTCACCACGGGAGGAAGTTGGAAAAATAATATTCATTTTTCTCGTTTTCCCTTTTTTTTACTCTTTCTAGTTTCTACCCCCTTTCTCCCAAAAAAGTTTAAAAAATAACATTCATTGCTAATCTTTTAACTTCAAGTACAAGTTCTAAAAGTCCGAAGTCCCAAGTCATACTCTCTAAGAGTCACGTCTAATTTTAAAATTTTACTTCTACCTTGAAAATAATGCAAATTGCGAATGCAATGTTCCATCTCCCATCATCCAGAGCTCAGGGGTGGAAATAGAGGAGGGCTGGGGGCTAAGCCCCCTAGTTTCAAAATTATCCCCCTAAATGAAAAATGTAAAACTATACGAGTACCGCTACTATCGTTTGTGATGTTTTCTTTTGTCTCACAAAGGAAGTATTATAGAGAAAAAATCAATTTTTATAGCCTTTTTTTTTTTGATGGGAGGGGCCTATGATTTTTTGGATTTTTAAAAAGTTACCCTAGACCGCCGGCTTAAGTGAGTTGGTTTAAGTGAGTTAAATACTGTCGCCCTCCAGTTCCGAGGGATAAAGAGTGCAGAGGAGCCTAATCGTGATCCAACTGATAACGAAAAAGACCAAGGTAGATGTGTGTGAGTGCCCGAAGTAAGTGAAGTACAAAGTTCAAAGCAGCTTGAGAACGTTTTTTCCATAGTCAAAACTCACGAGAAAATACCTACATAAATCCACATTTTCTTCCTTACATTCCACGTAATAATGACTATAAATCTTTCTACAAATTCAAAAGAATACCAGAACGTGTTCAGTACATATGATATAATGATGATGATCAGAAGGTTATCAGTCTTACGACCGGTTTGATGAAGCTCCCCATTTCTCCCTATCTTGAATTTAAGATTATTATTACGCTCTACACAGACTTTTTCAGACTTCCCCAGACTTTTACAAAACCCCTTAAGACTCGTACAGAAGAGTTGTGAAATAGGTACTTCACCTTTTTCCCCGATTGTGAGGGGATGTATCCTCATTCATTTTTAAAATTCTGTCAGGCGTACTTTATTTTTAAGACTCATCTACAACTGTCCCAAATTATTTCTACAGCTTTTTTGGACTTGTTTAAGATTATTAATTATTATTCTAAGCTCCACAGAGACTTTTTCAGACTCTGTCAGACTTTCCCAAGACTCCTACGGACCTCCTTAAGACTTCTTAAAACTCGACTAGACACTAAAACAAACTAGTTTAAGAAAACCTTACAGAGTCTCAAAACATATTGAACTTGCTTCTATACGTATTTAATTAGGCTGCGAAGAGTTTCATAAATCTCAATGAAGCATAGAAAAGTCTTAAAAAATTTCAGTCATGTTTGTAAGAGTCCTAATGAAGTCTTGAAAAAATCTTATCTTAAATAAGCATGAAAAAGTCTTACTTAATCCTAATAATGTATAGTTTTTAAAAATCTCAGTCAAGTTAGTATTGAAACGAGATCCTTAGAAATGATAAAAACATGTTCGGAAATCTTGAAAAATATTAAACAAGATTTTAAGAAGTCTAAGAGAGTCTTAAAGCGTTTTAAATCCATCCAGAAGAATGTCGAGAAGTCTGAAATGAACCTAAGAGTCTAAAACAGGCAACATGGTTATAAAAAAAACCTTAGCGATTCTGAAAGAAGTATATAGAAAATATCAAAGAATCTGAAAAATTTTAAAAAAAATCTTGAGGCTTGGGATATGGTTGGGGTTGGCTGAGTCCGTAAGATCTGTAAAGAGTTTTAAACATGTCTTAAAGAATTAAAAAAATATCTAAAATATAGCAAGAGCCTTATAGACGTCTTGAAAAGTCTTAAGCAAGCATTGAGGAGGCTTGAAGATGTTAAATCAATTCTCGGATCATTAGGCTACATTTGGGCCAGGCTACAGGGAATTTATCCGGTTGGCCATGGGCCACTCAGCCCCTGGGTACGGAATACTTCGTTAATTCTATGGGACAATATATTATATTTTTCGAATTATGGATACAGCCTCCTAAAATCTACAAATTTTCACTTCTTTATGCTTCTTCTGAGCTGGTCAGCATAGCGTTCTTCTATTAAATAGTCTCAGGCGCGCATTTTTGGCTTCTAAGCATATAGCTAGCCTATTACGGAGGATGCGGTAGTCTCAATGGTGTTTCGTTATTGCGATTCGTAATTGTAGCTTAATTAATGGTCACTCATCCAACTGAAAGTTCTTTGTGCTCCATACGTTGCTGTTGCACGTCATATTAACATAATAGGATATCGGATCGATTCTCCCAACAACGAAAGTTGTTCCGAATATCAAATGGAGAAAAAGTAACAAACAAATTTGAAATTAATTAGATAAAGTTAACACGACCTTCGAGGGGGGATAAAAAGTACAGAGCTTCGGGTAAAAATTAGCTTCAAACAGAAAATTGAAAATTTAATTATTGTGAAAAGTGCTCTTCTTCAATACTGTAAAAATTGGGAATTCTATCTTCAAAACTGAAACTGAAAATGATGCATACAACTAGATGGAAAACATGAGGGAATAGCACACCAGAATGATGGAAATATAAAAGAGAGAACTGTAAGATGTTTGGGTCTTTGTAGGGCTCGCCGTAGTCGCCGGTCAAACAGTGGCTGCAACCAGTTTAGCACCCGTACACATCATTCTCGTTGTCCGTTAACATTGATATAGGTGTTTTTCAATTTTTTATAATTCCTCTAATTATCATCAATTCTATTTTTTTTTTCAAACTTCCATAGTTTTCATTGGTATTTCTTTCTCGAATTTTGCGCCTATATCCTCATATTCCGATTTTAAAATTTCACAGAAAATTTCCAAATGATGTCTTTTTAGTAGGGCTGTCAAAAATCGAAAATTTTTCTTATCGATTTAAATCGATTTGTTGTCCTTCCTGATCCATTTAAATCGATAATTCAATAATTTCTCAACCTGCATTCTACGGAGTCCCGATTTCTCTTAGCAGAAGCCTGTAGTCTGCACTCCTACAGCCTGGTAATCCGGTATTGTGAACAGGAGCCACACATATACACGAAAATAGGAAATCGGAGTTGAAATGCTGATCATGTTCTTCTTACAAACTAGCTCTGGATGATGGGAGATGGAATACTGCATTCGCAATTTGCATTATTTTCAAGGGAAAAGTAAAATTTTAAAATTAAACGTGACTCTTAGAGGGTATGACTAGACTTCGACTTCGGAATTTTAGAACTCGTACTCCAAGTTGAAAGATTAGCGTTGGAGCTAGTTGAATCGGAATTTCTGGCTCTATTTCTCTCGTTACAGTTATTATTGGTACAACTCATCTCATGAAAAATTAATCAACTTTGATCAGATTCAATTTTTGTTTTTCGACAATCTGAAGAACACACTCCAGCCAGACAACACATGACTGATAACTGATAACAGAACTAACTTTACGCGGTCAGTCAGTCAACCGTTTGGTTTTTTTTTCGGGGGGGTGGGGGGTTCTCCTCTTTGAAAAGCAAGGAAACAGAACTGCGTTTCAATTTTCTTCGTGTGGAATGATACTATCTCTTTGTAAAAATACCTATGTCTCACTGTCGGATGGCTAGGTTCGGATAGTGAAACACTTAGGGAAGTGTCAACCCTAATGAGAGGGAGGGAGGAAAGGGGGAAATACCCTGAGCCCGGACTTTTAGGGGGGCCCGACATTTTTAAAAGACCTGAATTGGAATTTCAACGCTTACGGCTACATCACACTGTACATCAAACCAGCAATCACCCCTTCCACCATGAAAGAAACCTCTTATCCCGTAGCTCATATTTTTTCTTATCTAACAAGAAAACCAAATGAACTGGAAGGAAAGGGGGTCCGTGGAAATTCCCCCCAGGCCCTCTTTTTTTCTCTACGGGGCTGGGATGTGTGGTCGCAGGCTTCTAGCGACGGCTATTCAGATGCAATTTAAACGCTTCAGCCTTTAATTGAAACTGATGCAAGCTTTCTATTGATCGTTTCAGAAATGACGTCACCGACATTTAAGTCGGTAGGAGCTACATAAGAATAACACGCAAAAAATAGTTCTATCGACTTGGTCGCGATTGGTGTCATATTAAAGAAGATTTAATATGCTATACAAAAAATGATGTTCTGAGGATATTTTCATTTCAACTCATGATTTTCGAGAAAAATGCATAGAAACGGTATTCCTCCATAGCTATATTAAACCTCCTACCAAGCTGCTTGGCTGTGACGTCACTGTGTCAACATTTTTGAAACGATCAATTGCGTCAAATTATTTTATGAAGTTTAGACGAAAATTCGAAAACGTAACTTACTGTGTGGGCCACTCCCCTACGGACGCCAGTACCCAGCTACAACTCGCAACTTCAGTGGGCTTGAATTCATGAACAAAGGGGCACTTCATTCAACGGGTTCCTCAAATTTACGATCGACGAAAATGATCGGTGTAGGCGCAATAAACGGCGCCATCGCACTTTTATCACGTTACGTAAAAAGCAAACCCATAAATAAAGTTGCGCGCGGTTTTTAATATCGCAATCGTAAAGAAGGTTTTCTCGTTTCTCGCATTCTGCTCGTGTCCGTGTCTTCTCGCTCGAAAGAATGTCATCACCATCGAAAATGTCTTCGCGTTCGCGAAATCGAAAATGGTGTTTGTTGTTCTCAGCTACCCTTGTTGTTTCTTCATAACCGCGCAGAAAGGCGTTTTATATGTGACCTGATTATCGTCATCAACCCTTCTATATCTTTTTATTGCGCTACGGTTTTCATACATCCGACCGTAAACGTGGAAAATATTGTGGAAATATTTTCATCGCCACCAGAGCTGCCATCTTGAACAAACAATTCGGTCTTGTAAGCGAGGAATTTTTATAGTCTTCTAGACATTCGTATTGTGGTCAGCTAACAGTCAAGTTCTATCGTGTAGAACGAGCTTTTTACACAAACTTTATTTCGGCAATCTACGCACTCTGCGGAATGCTAATCGGATGAGAAAGTCCATCAGACGGGTCTGGATGCATTTGCAGAGGCGTTGCTTGCCAAAATATCCGCATATAGGAACTTTAACAATACGAATCTCGCTGCAGAGCGCATAAGTTGAAATAACTAACGTCTTTGACAAAAATTTGACCGCAGAGCCTCGGTATACTAGAACACTATAAATAAGACTTAGAGCGAACGTGTTTTCATTTTCAAGCCATCAGACGTAAGGTCATCTCACAGTGGGTGAACTGAGGAAGCTGATACAAGTTTGCAGTGACGTAGCGAGCCTAAGGTTCGTGGGTCTGGTACGGCCAAAAAGGGAAGAGGTGTTAGAGGGTGTGCTAAAATTAGAAAAATCGTATCTGACGAACTCACAAAGGGGAGATCTACACCTACACCCTGTGGCTACGCCACTGCAAGTTTGCCACCAGACCCACGTGAGATAATTTTGTGTCCAAAAAACCTTTGCATTGAGTCAGATAATTCGTCAATTGTGGTACAGACAACAGACTATTAAGTAAATCAAAACCAGATATATATTATAAGGTAGCAACTTTCACCGCATTACCTCGACATCTTTTCCCAAAATCCCATCGAACCTACGAGGGGCAGTCAATAAGTAAGTTTAAAACCGCAATAAAAGTAAACAAATGCGCGGATTCCAAAAATCTTTCTCAATTCTTAAAATTCAATTCATTACATATCTCTCTACATGATTATTTAGTTAGCCGTGTCCACACCTCTTACAACTTGGTTACCTTTCTTCTCTTTTACATTAAGTGTCAAGTATCAACATTAAAGATAATAAAAAGTTTTTCGCGGACGCGATCATTGTAATTAGAGGGATGGTTGTTACCGGCCTCTCCACCTCACCAATTTTGCTGCTCGCGAAGTATTTTTCGTGCGGCTTTCCAAGCAACCCTCTCCTTTGCTACCCTGCGCCACAGAGTTCCTGCGTAATTGTAGAATTCTTCTTCCCACCTTTGGTGTGCTCCGCCTCTTTTCTTTTTGTTTTGCAAAGGGTACCGCTCCAAAATTCGCTTGGTCCATCTATCTTTCCCTAGTCTTACGATGTGCCCACATCAGTACCATTTTAATGTTTTCACTCTTGTTAGGATCGATTCTGATTTTGTTTTCGACATAAAAGTAATGCTCGAAAGGGCGGATTCCAGGGCTCGGGTTAAGAATAAAGTGGAAAAAGAGGTAATACCTGGTTTGGGATTTTCGTCTTTTAGTTTAATTTTCAAAATACATCTCAGTAATCTTCGTTGCTGTGTTTCTAAATATTTTCCCTGTTTTTTGGTAAGTGCCCAAGTTTGGTAACCGTACGTTAGAATGGGGTAAATGCAGTTTTCCAGAATTCTTATTTTGGATAATAGATTGAAAATTTACTTTCAGTCCATCATTTCTGAGAAAGATAATATTTGTCCAAGACAGGTAACTTCTTCTGCATGTTTTAAGGCTATTCTGTTTTTAAGGTGTGCCAATTCAATTTTTTGTTTCAGTTGTCCATAGTGCTTTCGTCTGTTAAGACATCTTCAGTGGAGTTCCCTAACATTTATTTTTGTTGGTCCTGCATTAGTAGTAATGTGTAGTACCGTATAGCAAACCTATTGGTGTGTGTTCCTATTGGTTGTCTGTGGTTGTGTAGCCTGTCCAATCAGGGAGTGTTAGGTTATTAATTTGAATACGTTCTCCCTTTGGAAGTTGATTGTTGTGTTTATTAAGCTGCTTTGTTTTGTTTTTGCCTTTATTATCCCTAGTGGATCTTTTAATTTTCTTTTCCTTGTGTTGTTTTCTATGTGTCGGATTTTGAACTTTTCTGTCAATTTGTGGTTGCTGTGTCTCTGGTCGTTGCAGTGTTTTCCAAAAAGTGATTTGTCATCCTTTTGCTTCTGTGATTTTTCATGCTCTTTTATTCTAGTTGTAAATTTTCTGCCTGTCTCTCCTACATGTATGTCATGTCATAATGTTCTCAGTCCAGTCTGTATACTTCGTTGCTATTGTTCATGTCTTTTGTTTCTGTTTTGTCGTTGCTTATTTGTTTGATCAGGGGTGATCTGTTTCTCTGATCCCGAGTGTTTGCTTTTGAGCAGTGTCTGTTTTTTTTTTTAATGTATTAATTTGTTAATTGATTCTGTCTACTGTTTGCGGTTGATATTTGTTTGATTTTGTTAATTTCTGTTGTTCTGTGGTTATTGTTGTTTAATACGTAGATTGATCTGTGGTAGTAGTGGTGTAGTGCTGCCATTTTGTGTTTTTTTATGATGGAGTGAGTCATTAGGTATATTACTGCTTCCGTGTGGGTGGGTTTTCTGTAAACGTTATACTGTATCTCGTTGTCTTTTATTTGTATTGTTAGGTCGAGGTAGTTTATAATCTTATTGGCAAATGGAACCAAAGAAGGCGCTGCAGGTGGCGATTTGTGGAAACATCTCTAGAAGGTGCATCATTCTGATAGAAATATATTATGGAGTCTTATGGACGAAAAAGTGGTCGCGAATAACCCAAATACTTGTCGTTTATGATTTTGTTTTGGCAAGTTATTTATTCTCATTCAGGATACTCTAAGGAATCGAATAATATTAAAAATACCAAAATTTGGATCCATTATATTCCGAAGTCCGAGTTCACAATTACAGTACGGTAAATGGGACTTTGCCATTATGCACCTTCTAGTTGAGCAAATCTAGCACTCCTACAGATGATCCTATTGGCGAGTTGCCCTTTTCCACTGTGAACTTTATGTTTGTTGTTTATGTTATCTGTCTCCGTGAGAAACTGGTCCAGTTGTCTGTCTGTTCCTGTCCAGGAGATTAATATGTTGTCTACATATTATGTTGTCCGTGCCCTTATGTTTTTCATATGTTTGCTGTTGTTTAGTAGGTCATTTTCAAAATTGTTCATGTATATTCCGGCTAGAATTGGTGCCAGTGGTGGTCCCATTGGTAGGCCTTCTGTTTGCTCGTAATATTTGTGTTGTTTTTGTAGCTGTTGTTCGTCAGTATTGTTGTTAGTTCTTGTTTTGGTATGTTCCCGAACATGTATGTTACGTCCAATGATATGTACTAGTTTGTCATTGTTGTTAAATGTTATTTTATCCAGTTTGTATTTTTAGTTGTACATATTGTGTTTTTTTTAACTGTGATCTGTTCTAAAATTGTAGTATTTGTTCATGAATTAGGCTATTGTTTTTACTAGGCTGTAGCTTGGTGAACGTACAATGTTGATTAGTGGTCTTATTGGTCTGTCTTGTTTGTGGAATTTTATAAGTCCTTTTAACTGTGGTGCCCTGGGGTTAATTTCTACCAGTTTTTTGTTGTTTATGTTGTTGTCTTTAGTTTAGCTTGGTATTTGTTTGATCGGGTCCGAGTTTAGTGGTTTGTAATACTGTAGTTTTTTATGTAACCTTCGACTTTCGTCTTTGTTTAGTGCCAATGGCGAAGTTCGTTTTTTTTTTTTTTTTTTTTTTTTTGGGAAGGGCCAGGCGGCTAGGAGAAATCGATGAAAAAAAGTTTAGCTCTAAAAATTCATATTGAAGTCATGAAATGAGATCTGTACAATTCTAAAATATAATTTTTTCACCATAGTCTTTGTTTATAATGCACGTATTGAAATTCGAGTACAGAAAAAGTTGGTCAACTTTTTTACTTTGTAGCTAAATATTTGAACATCGGGAAATTTTTTGGGGAGGCTAAAAATTTTTCCGAGGGGTCTGTGGCCTCCCTGGGACCCCCTTAGCTCCGCTACTGTTTAGTGTTACTATGCTATTGCCTTTGTCTGCTTCGGTGAGTTTTTTTTTTTTTTTTTAATTTTCTGTTTGAGTTATAGGGCTGTCTTTTGTACTTTTTTTGTGTTTATTTCCTTTTTTCTTCTTTATGGTCAGCAGTATGTTTCCTATTTGTGCTCTTGCTTCGTTTCTGAGGTCTGGTTCAATAGTCTGGATGATTTGTTCACAGTCTACTGTTAATTCTTTGTTTTATCTCTTATATTTATGTTCTGTTGTGTTGTATTTGTTCCCTTTGTCAAGTAGATTGTTTTCTTCTTGTGTAAGGTTTACAGTCGTCATGTTTACTGTCATTGGGGTGAATTTGTGTTGCTGGTTTTGGTTATGTTGAGTATCTTACATGCCAGATTAAGTTCTTGTAATGTTTTTTCCAACTTTTTTGCTGAGTCTTTGATTATTACCACATCATCAGCGTACTCGTATCTTATATTTGTAAGTTTACGGCCAAAAATAGAAATACCTTTGTCCCCTTTCTCTAGACCGTTGAAAATTTGTTGAATTACACAGTTAAATAAATCTGGCGAGAGCGGGTTTCCCTGTTTGTCACCTCTCTAAGTTGGGAATTCGCATCCCAATTTTTCCAAACTAATGACCGCTTTTGTGTCCGAATATATTTCTTCTATAATTGTGACGTATTTTTGATGAATACCCGTTTGTTTTAAAGCCTGATACATGTATGAATGCCTCATGATGTCAAATACCTTGTTAAAGTAAATGAAGCCAAAATAGAGCGTAAACTTGAATTCCTTAGTTCTTTCAACCAACTGCCTTAATACTAGAATACGGTCTAGAGTTGAAAAAGACTGCCTGAAGACCGCCTGGTCACATGTTTAAAATTCATCTAATATTTCAATCCATTTTGTAAAATTTTTGCAAAGATTCTGTATAATGCCGAAATTATGCTGATGGGGCTATAATTTTAGATATTTTTCATGTTTCCTTTTTTAGGCAGCAGTATTACTTCCGAAACTTTCCATTGGTCAGGAATTTGATTTTCTTCTATTATTTCGTTAAAAAGTATGCATATTATGGGTTTTGTAAGGCAAGTCCCTCTTTTGGTAGTTCATTTTTAATGCTATCCATATCTGCCATTTTTTCATTTTTAGTCTTTTTAGTTGGTAGTAAACTTCAGATTCCAGTATTGGTGGGACTGGGGGGGGGGGCTTTGATGCACGAGAGCTTGGGCTATATAGTTTCCGAATCAGACATTTTGTTTTCATCTTTGTACATGTTTGCATAGAATTGCGTTGCTTCCTCAAGGATTCCTACTCTGTCTCTGATTTTTTTATTCTTTAGTAGTGTTCTCCAGCTCTAGTAGCCATCTAGTGTATTCATTCAATGCTTTATTGATATTTTTTGTAGATTCTGCGGTTTCCAATATTTCCTTCATTAATATTAACTCTCTTTCCCTCAGGGCCTTGATTTTTTCGTAGATTAGTTTGGTCAGTTCACCAATTTTGATTTTGTTTCTGCTGGTGGGTGATCTCTCCATACAGTCACCTATTAAACTAAGGCACTTATCATCACGTGGCACAAGTTTGCAAATACCTCTTCAAAAAATTTCCGTCCGAGTGTTTTCAACCAGTCTAGTTGCGCTTTTGACTTCTTCGTCGATTCAGTATCGTTCGCTGATCAGTTCGTTGTTCATTGAGCCAAAGGCATGAAAATCACAAGGGGACAGGTCTGAAGAGTAGGAAGGGTGCTCCAATACCTCCCATACCAATTGTTTTTTAGTAGATCTTGAGTAATTTGAGGGGAATGCGGGGTTGCATCCATCTAGCGCAAATTTTTCGGTATTTCAACTGTTGTGTGATGATTGAGTATACACTATGAGGTGAAATCACTTTCACGGCCATTACCAAGCGATTTACACCACTTAACCACTGTCTACAGCGAAATTACATTAATGCGATATGGTTCGATTAATTCACCACTTCAGTCGCACTTTTCTCTTATAACCATAAAAAATAAATATTTAGGCGAATGTATCAGACCTGGACGGCATTTTAAAAATCTTACTTCAGTGGCAATCCCATAAATCATCAACACGTGCTCGAAGGTAAGGTAAAGTATCGCCACATCTGGTCGACGGTGGGACAATATTGACTTCAGTTTTGACCAAAATTTCCACCCGTTCAAAATTTAGAACGATTTTAAACTTAGTAATTGACTGCCCCTCGTATACGAATGGCAACCGCCAATTTGAGTGCAACAAGCACACCGAATTCCGAAATAATTATAGTGCGATTTGCAGAACCGGTCTGAATTTAGAATAGAGAAGCGTTAGCAGGTCCTAAGAGTATCACATGCATGTAGAAAGCTAATACCCATGGCCGACTCGTTGAGATGGCGTGTAAATTAAAATTAAGATACTTTACACCGTGTATCGTAACATCGGCCTGGTGCGGATGTTTCTGTATAGTCGGGCCATTCGTCACGTTATTACAGGTATTTTAAGGGTAATAAATAAAATACAATGTGTCGGTTTACTAACAAGGCAAATATAAATAGAGCGATAATACGGGACTGGCATCTCGTTTTAAATAGGGGCTTTATACGGCACCCCGAAAAATAAAGAAGAAAGAAAAAAAAAGCCCGAATAAAGGATAAATACTGTAACAATAAAAACGATATAGACTAGACCGGTACATCTCGCAATAATAGTTTAGATTAGTTGTGACTAGTTCTATTCATTACGCCGTTTATTATTCGTTGTGTACATTCTCCACCCCCCCCCCCCCCCGGTGCTGGAAAATGCGAAGAAAGGATCACATAGGGCAGAGGGAGAGAGAGAGAGAAAAAAAGGTAACGTGGAAGTTTATTTTCAGAAATCCGCGTTGAACCCTCCATTTTGCTCATCCTTTTCTTCGGTTATTGTGGTGTATTTTATTCGCCTCGTCCCCTAGCGATCAAAAATATTAAAAATATTTACGTCCGTCATCGCTCGGGCTTACAGCGTTTATGCTTGGGATCAAGTGCTCTGTGTATACATGTTGGACTAGTAGCTCGTGCGGCGCGTGATGTGACGTTATTTTTGGTCGACAAGCGACAGGAAAAGATGATCGGGGATGTTGGAGGAAAATACTGATCCGAGGCTAATTCTGTTACTCTAGCCTCAGATGCGAAGTATTTAACCGAGTCACAGAAGAAGAAGAGGTACCAAAGCAATGGAAAGTGGCGGAAATTGTATCGATATTTGAAAAAAGGGAGAAAAAACAAATAGGGAATTATAGACCAATTAGTTTAACATCAAACATCTGTAAACTCTTTTCCAAATGTATGAAAGAAGTCTGCATCTCTAACTAGATTCCGAACAGGAGCGGTATTCTGGAAAAGTTGTTACGGTAACCACTCATAACAACTAGTCTTAAAGTGGTGTTATGAGTGGTTATGAGATGTTATTCAACATTGCGGTAAATGGGTAATAACCGGTAACAACTCATAACAACTTTTTTATAACAACGGTTGTTATCATAACATCGCATAACAACTTTTCGAGAATAGTGGTCCAAGGGAGGGAACAAGCAGGTTTCAGAAAAAGTAGATCAACAATCGATCACAGCTTCGTAATAAACCAAATAATAGAAACATCTAATGTTTGACGAATACAACCCACAAACTATCCTCCTTTTCATTGACTTTCAGAAAGCCTTCGACACGGAGGAGCACAATTCCATGGGCTTTGGAGAAACTGGGGATAAACCCAAAATACATCAGAATTATCAAAAATATGTTCGAAGGGGCCGAAGCATACGCAAAGACGAACAAGATGGGGAACGATTCAAAATCGAGAGAGGGGTGAGACAAGGCGACCCACTCTCCCTCAATCTATGTAATAGCGCGTTAGAGGAAATTTTCCGGGGATTGAATTGGGAAGGGAAAGGGATAAGAACAGATGAGGAGCTTGGTTCCAAAGTGGACTTATCCATTTTCGGCAAAAATGAGTTTGATACGGTTTCGGGTAGTTGCCGTGATGGCCTACCAGATGAACCTAGCACCGTCATTCGACAATGCCTCGTTCCGGGAGAAAATCGCGCTCAAAGGGGTTGGCTGCCAAGGCGGATTTGTTGTTTCTTTACTGATAAAAAGTACACCCTTGTGAATTTGAGATGATATGTTCTGCGTTAACTGAGTGAAAACTTAAAGTTATTTCCGTGTTTTTCGTAATTTTTTACCCAAAATGTCCCCCAAAAACAGTCGGCTGCAAAGAAACAGAACCGCAGATTGAGTACTTCGCGAAAGAAAGTTCGAATGGAAGAGATGAGAACCAAATATACGGAGAAGAAAGAAAGGTAAACATCGAATTTTTAGAAATAAAAAAAAAATCAGCCTGGGACTCAAAACCTTCTTTATCCAAATTGAAAGTGGTATATTTCCCTCGTATTATAGGACGCAATTTGTTACCAGTCAAATAGATATGTTGCCCTGGAAATACGGATACTTTTCCTGGCTTCAGTCTTTCGACTGCCCTCTTCACTTCGCATTCCAAAAAGTCCGGTTCGCAATCATAACTGCTTGATGTTTTAATACAGGTACGGAATCGTCTGAGTATAGCTCTGAATAGAAATCGGTAGCAATTTTATTTATTTGCGTACGATTGTATACTTTTTCGCCTTTTTTGTTTTCTAAACATGTCATAAATGTTTTCCCCAAAATTCTTCTTTTTTTTTTTTTTTTTTTTTGTGCTTTTTGTAGACTCCATAATTTGATGAATCAAATTATCTAATTTATCTTGTTTAAATTTTCGTAAAAGTTTTCTTACCAGTTTGCAAGTTAGGTTGAATTCAATTTTATTTTTTGTTGTTTTCGGCTGTTTTTTCAAAGATTCCCTTTTTTTTTTTAAATCCGAAATTTTTTGAGGGAGTTTTAACTCAGATTTTCCTTCCGTGGGAGGTAACCTCAGATTCGCTGCTTCTATAATCATTTTTTGAATTTGCTCCCAGCTAGGTAGTTCTCCACAGCTTCCCATTTCTGGCAAGTTTCTGTCTAAAGTTAATTGGTAATCTTCTTGGGTTTCTGAGGAGATTCTGGGAGGTAGTTTTTGAGTATTTGGACGGTATCTTTTATTCTTTATGACTAGTTTGTAAAATATAGGTCTGTGGTCAGAGTGGAATTGAAAGTGAGTTAGGGTATCACAATTTGTTATATTCTTAAAAGTTATTGGGGGGGGGGTGCTAGTATATAGTCGATTCGTGATTTGAACGTTTGATTTGGGGCTAACCAAGTCCATCTCTTGTATTCTCTCTTCTTGAAAAATGTGTTTACTAGTTTAAGATTGTTTTCCTGACAAAAGAGAACCAGTTTTTAGCTCCCCTTGGATTTCTTTTTCCATAGTTGAATTTTCCTACAGTTTCTTGCTCGTCTGTTTTTTGGAGACCTACTTGGCTATTAAAATCGCCTAGTATTAGCAAGTGGCTTTTAATGTTTTGTTTTTGCTTGTTCAGAATTTCCTTCAATTGTGAATAAAATTCGTCACAAGTTTTTTCTTCAGTAGTGGCTGTTGGTGCATATATTTGGATTATTGTTAATGATTGTTTTTCAAGTTGGAATTTTATTATGGCTATTCTGTCGTGAGATTCCTCTGAATTCAATGATTTTGTGACTTATAATATTTTTTATTAAGAAGCCTACACCTCTCTGACCACTTTGAGAGCCTATATAGCAAAAAGTATTTTTTTCTTTTGTGAGGATCATGTTTTCGCCATTCCTCCTGATTTCCGCAAGGCCTATAATATCCAATTTTGAGTTTCGGAAGGCTAATTCTAGTTCGGCTAAATTTTCATCTTTTTTTAAAGTACGAACGTTGAAGGTGGCAATTTGAATTGATTTTGTTTTTTTGGTTGATTTGTTTTGTTGGCGATTTTGTGATTTTTTAAAGTTTTGAGTAGAAGTCAGGTTTTGATTGATTTGAATTTTTTGGATGATAGGGTTGCTTTGCTGAAGGGTGTGATTGTAACGAGTGTGTTGAGTGTAGTTGGGGTTGTGATTTATTTGAGGTTGATGAGTGGGGGTGGTCTTGAAGGCCCTAGATGACCAGACTTACCCGGGCCCGAAATAATTATAGTGGGTTACTATAATAATTAATATCGGAGTCGAATTTTTTTCGACAGTACCTTTCTTTGTAACTAAGATTATCCAGCCAACAGCAAGTCAATTTTCATCTTCAGACGTCGGAGATTCGCAAAATGAATTGACAGCTAGCAACCGTAATAAAAATGGCGCTGAAGTCCGTACTGTTACTCAGATATAAAGTACTTTTCTTGATAATGAACGAACATTATCTCGGCTAAATGGCGTTAAACAAATTATAATTTGCCTAGCAATGGAATATTCACTGCCAACATGTACGTTGCATCGTGCCAGGCAAATATAGCGGGCCAGGTGTTGAGCTGGCGTCGCGGCGACTCGCTGCGACAGCGCATCGCGCCCGTAGTCGCGTCGACCAAACGCAAGATTAGTTTACCACGCGACGTCGCGTTACGACGCATCTCAAATTGATTCTGCGTCGCACAAGGCTGCGTAATTAAACATTCCGCGCGAAATACAAGCAATTTACAATTTTCGCGAAAAGGAAATTCGCTAGTGAAAGCAATTAGGTGTTGATAATCTCTCTTCACACGCCGTGCAGTACCGCTACCGCTCCGCGTGTGTGAGCGCGCTAGCACCCTCTCGGCCCGGGAAGCATTCGCCGTCACCCAACTATTGTCGTCACATTCGACCTTCTGAGCCGACGACGACGACGCTGCTTATATACTCAGCCGCGAATACCACATACCAATGCGTACTTGCATTATCAGGCGACGAATTGCACATACTTAAAGCATTGTTTCCCTTCGACGGTAACCCAACCCAACCCTGGCCCCGCTTTCCGAGCTTTTATTAAATTGACGAAGCAACCCTCTCTCGTATTCATCGTCGCTTTCTCGCGCCTTCGCTTCGTATTAAACACTCGATCTGATCTGATATTACACCTGTACCGAATGTTCCTATATAGTTCGTACGTACGTACGGTTTTGGAATATTAAGATTAACCAGATATACACATACACTGTGCGCGTATCTAATTACAATGCTCTTTTCCCACTGCGGTATACCAATACCGACGACACCCAAAAAACGACAGAAAGACCAGGAAATGGGTAAGACAAACGGATCCGGAATAGGTTTCTAACTCGACTGAGACTCAATAAGCAAAGAGGATGGGAACTCGAGTCTGGAAGTAGTGTACACTGAAAAAAATATGAGCTTAGTAGGGAAAGGAATGCCGCAGTTTTTGAGGGGAAAATCCAGTATTTAGAGCAAAATTAGAAAAATACCCATTCAGATGTCCGGGAGGGAGCTACTTGGGAGAGCATCATCACTGGAAAGTTTTAAAAAGAAAGGCGCAACTAAAATAGGAACTTGAAATGTAAAAAGCGTATTAGAGAATCTTAAGAGAGAAATGAAGAGGCTTGACTTAGGAATAGTTGCAATAAGTGAAGTAAGGTGGAAAGAGGAGAATGACTTTTGGTTAGGAGACTTTAGAATAATAAATACAAAGGGAATAAAAGGGCAAGCAGGTGTCAGAATTGTTATAAATAAACAAATAGATAAGGTGAACCGGGGACCTTTTTCTAATTTGCTCTCAACCCGAGCCCTGGAATCCACCCTTTCGAGCATTATTTCAGAGACGTCGGGGAGGTTGTCAGGGCTATCTTAGCCCTCTTCCCTTCTGGCCGAAAACCGGCCTAGGTTGAAATCTGGCGAGTTGCTATACGTGGGCCCGAACCAGGAACCTGCGGATTCCGAGACTAACGCGCTATCCACTCTGCCAACCGTCCCTTAAAGGTGAACCGGGGTAGGTGGAACCGCAAATTCCGTTAATTTAATTTTGAACTACTTGTACACTTAACGAATCGACCTGAAACTGTCATGTTTTCTATAGTATACTTGACATTGTGTAAAGATTTGAGCATGAGAGAATGCACAGCGTGTGTGGTGGACGTGATAAAAAAAAAAAAAAAAAAAAAGTCGTCGATGGGTTCCACTTTCCCGCACTGCAGGGTAAGTGGAAATGTGCTGAAAACCATCCAGAAGAAATATATTAAGGACGTAAAAGAATCGCCGAGGCAAGTGGAAACAATTATAAGCATGAAAAGAAAGCAATGTTTCGTATAGAAACGTGTGGAAAAATTTTATGGGTAAGTACCGAAATTACAAACGTGAAACTCAGAAGTTACTTAACACATTTAACAAGGCAATTTATCAAAATCAAACTCGAATTTTAGGGGAGAAGATTGCCGTTTTGTAACTTGTGGGATAGGTTGCTTTTAGTGGCGTAGAAAATGGGGGGATTAGGGGGATGAATCCCCCCCCCCTTGAGAGGAGAATTTTTTACATGCTGGCAGTATTATAGTAAATGCGCGAAATGAAATTTAAATTCAGAGGATCATAATTGACGTTGAAAAGCACAATATACTGATACGTCTATATAAAAACATACAGTTCATATTAGGTGTACCCCCACACCCAGTCTAACTACATTATAAAAAAATTTTGCTGATCCTCCCCCTTGAAAAAATCCTGGCTACGCCACTGGTTGCTTTAAGTTGCATACAATGTCCGAACGTACCATTCCTAAAACACAAGAGTTTTCAGTAACAATTGAAGTTTTCCAGCATAATTTGTGAGCGTATTCTATGAAATAATCTGCAGTTCCACTTGCCCAATACCTTAGACCTTAATTATTCCAGGCGAAGTTTACCCTGAACGAAATTACAACTATAAACGACGTGTTGTTGCTGCGTGACTGCAGTCTGCAGCCGTGTTGTTAATAGAAATTTCCATGAAAATGTCATAATTAGAAAATAAAATAAATTATAATCGATTACTGATAAGTTGATATTAAATTCAAGATATGAAAATGCTCTCTCGATGTTGCAGATCCGTCAGCGGGGGGAGCGTTACGGTTTTCACTCAAGTATACCCAGTAGCAAAAGCATATACAATGATAATTTCCATGGAAATTGGGATCAGGAGCATGCCGGGGGAGCGTTATGGGGGGCGTTATGGAAGAGCGTGACGGTTTTCGCTCAAACGCATATAAAATGGTAAATTAAATACCGAAGATGGTTAGAAGAAATAAGAATTTTCATGGAAATAGGGACCACTGAACTGAATTGTGAACTGACTTGTGACCATGAAGAGCTAAATCATACGGATTGGCTTCACGCAATACGCACCAATGAACTGAACTGTGAACTAAACTGGAAATGAGAAGAGAAGAGAAAATAAGTAACCTCATTCCTCGAGGAAGGTCGGCAAAAAAGCACGCATCTTGACTCTCGACAAGAAATAATGAAATTGTTGCTGCGCGACCGCAATCTGCGGCCATATAATAGCAATTTCCACGGAAATATCAACAACTGAACTGAATTTTCATAATGAAGAGCTAAATCATATAGACTAGCTTCGCGTCGGGGGGCGGGGGGCGTCACGGTTTTCGAGCGTGTCGGGGGAGTGTAACGGTTTTCGCTCACGTATACCAATGGCAGGAAGAAAACATCATGGGATGGCTGGAAGAAATAAAACTAAATTTCCATGGAAATGTCAACCACTGAATTCATGTTGGGGGAGCGTTACGGGCGCTAAAGTAACGCTTTAAAGTAATATTTTTTGAAATTTTTTCTATGTGCCAAAGAAAAGACATGAAAATGTCAAACCACTGAATTTGTGACGGGGGGGAGGGGCTAAAGTAACGCTCCAAGGTAACGTTTTTTTTGTTTTTGTTTCTGTACATTTTTTCTATAAGCCAAAGCATGTCAAAAAAATTATTCTCAAATATTTAGGACACATAGTGAGGCAAGACAACCTGGAAAAACTGACCGTCCAGGGGCACGTGGACGGTAGAAGATCCAGGGGACGATCACCTACGCGATACACGGATCTCACAAAGTAAGCCATTAGAATGCCGCTGACCGAGTGCACCAGGAAGGCCAGGACAGAAAGGCCTGGAGGGAGCTAGTCGACAATATCCCAAGAAGAGGAGAAGGTAACGGTAACAAACGCTTACATAATTGCACATGCGGACAGATTGGAATGTAAATACCATCAAATGGGGTATCTTGGACTAGTCAAGTAACTTGGAACGCATCAACTGACATGCATACGAGCCCATCAATGGCCCACTTAAACTAATCTTCGAAGTTTTCCTCTCTCTTATGGGTACATGAGCAGTGAGTGGGCTGTCGAATTTTTAATATTGTGCAAGCCTCTTGCACGGTGTCTAGCGCCAGGCCAGAAAAAATTTCCTGATTTTTTCCCCGACTAGTTTTATTAAATTTTCCGGTTATATTGTTTTAGTCCAATATACTTTGTGAAACAAAATTAGTCCCCCCCCCCTAAATTAGTCCCGCCCTTGACCTGAATCTCAAGCGAGTCAACTCCACATAACCAAGAATATCTTAAACCCCAAGCAAGCTAACCCCACATAACCCACGGTGCTTTAAACCTCAAGCGAGCCAACCCCACATAACTCAGGGTGTTTTAAGCCTCAAGCGAGCCAACCCCACATAACACAGGATGTTTTAAATCCCCAATGAGAAAAACTCTTTCAGCTCCCACTGGAAGTCCTAGTTCAAAAAGTAGGTGTTTTGTGAAAAAATTAGGTCTGTTTGGCTTATAAATTTTACAAAAAAATAATTTTTTTCCAGTGAAAAAGTCGTTAACCGAAAATACAGGGGCGCAAACAAAACTTTTCTTGGAGGGGAGGGGCTAGAATTTAGAAAAATCGTATTCCTCCTAAAATTTTGATGCTCTTGCTTTGTTAACTTGTTGAATATTCTTTACTACATATTAACTAAATATTATTGGGTGAAGAAGAGGGGGGGGGGGAAACGAAAAACTAACAAAAAATGTCACTTTAAAATTCTCAGTTTCTTGAGATTGACCTATAGCCCGGAGTAAAACGAGAGTGGTTCCGAACTAAAAGACCAAGTAGAATCCCTTCCCCCATCCCACAAAAAATAGGTGTGAACTGATTTATACCATCAACCACAAACGATAGCATAAAAACCATAGAAGGCGGAGGAAGCAGAAAGGGAGAAGGACGATAAATCAATCTATTTATTTTCCAAATGTGGAAGGAAAATTATTTTGTTATATTAGGAAAAATTACGACACTTGACTGAAAAAGTCATAAGAATTTCCCCAAATTTTCATTTTTGATGCAAAAATTATTTTAAAAAACAGTCTCCGTGGGTCGAATATTTTGACTTTGTTACCCTCTGAAAAGAACAGGATTCTGCGAAATCTGAAATTTCAAAATTAAATAAAACCTACGGTAAGGTCCATTAGGAGGAGAATGAAAACGGAAGGAAACTACTCGCATCTACCTTTTGAAAATCTTCGTTCATCCTTGATAAAAATTGTTGAAATAATTTTGAAATAGTTCGAAATCGAATCCGTAAACAGAGACCAGATCAAATGAGAGCGACAACCACCCATAACCATATCATTTGGCGGGGGGCTTCTAAAATAATACAAAGAAATATTGGGAGGAAATTTACGAAAAATAATGGAAAACAACTAGAATCTTACGTAAAGAAAAACTGTCTATAGATCTGACCAAAATTGACCAAAACGACCGAAAACTAATAATTCGAACCAAAGCGATCAAAATCACTAGCACCTTGAAAACAGGTCGCGGACGGATCTGCAACCACGATTTTCATGTCACAATTTTAATATCGACGCGACTGCAGTCTGCAGCCAAGCTGTTAATACAAAATTTCCATGAAAATGTCAACCACTGAACTGAGTTGTCACCGTGAAGAGTAAATCATACGGACTGGCTTCGTGTCGAGGGGAGCATAACGATTTTCGCTCAAGTATACTCATGGCTGGAATAAAAATAAATTTCCATGGAAATGTCAATCACTGAACAGGATCGTCACCATGAAGAGCCTTGATTTCAATTCTCGCCTCAGAAGAAATGCTCAAAAAGAAACACTTTTTTTCGTTTATGTGCCAAAGCTCTCGATCATTTGTTTTTTATTTTTCGTGATGCTCCCAGGTAACGCTCAAAAAGTAACTTTTGTTTTGTTGATGTGCCAAAGCAATTTTCGTTTGTGTGCCAAAGCAAAGACATGAGAATGTCAAAAAAAACAACAACAAAGAAACTTGAACAGGGGTGAAAGCTTAATTTGGTTCCTACCTGTTTTCATGATCTGTAAATTTGTACAAACCTACGACACCACGTAACCGCATCAGGTCACCGGCATCTATTTTTTTTCGTTTCAAAATTGATTTTGAAAAAATGTCGAAGAATTTTGGCCTTGGTTGCGCCCTTGAGAAAATAAGTAGAAAATAGCGTTATTCGCGAATATCTCGGTAACAACTTTTCAAAATACGTTATAACCTTAAATCAAAATGTAACTTAATAAAAAAGTGAATAAGCAGGTTTTTACCCGATTGAAATCCGTGGAGTAATTGATTTGTAATAATTAATATTAAAAACGTGACGGCAGCGAGTCCGAAAGAGTAAAATGGCATCTTCCGAGACGCTAGCTTCAATCGGGTAAGGACCTACTAACTCCTTTTTTCATTAGCTACATATGATCACTCCCGTTGAAAAACGTTGTGGCACTGATTTTTGGTGCCTTAACGTAATTTGTGGTGCCACAATGACCGATATTACATCTACTTTCTACTTTTATATAAGTTATAATGCACTTTGCATACATATTGGCAAATAACCCTACTTTTCTACTTATTTTCTTAATTTTCGACTACTCGCACTAAGAATAAATGCTTAACGACTTTTCCATTCGAACGAGTGATTTTTTTTTTAACTACTTATAAGCCAAACAGACCTAATCTTTAATTTTTTTTTACAAAAAAAAATCAGAGCGTCCGAACTACTGAGTGATTTGTAAAACTTCCCGTATGTTTCACAAATTCCCTGGCTTTTCCCCGGCGATTTTAATTTCCCATTTCCCCCCAGGTTTTCCCGATTTCCCGGTCACTAGACACCCCGTCTTGGGGCGTTCCAAGTTACACAGCTGTTCTAAGACACCCTGGTTAATGGTACATTAAACAAAACTGAAGTAGTCTCGAAACAATTGGGAACCGAAAGGTCTCAGCTCTAACAAACAACCAGGAGCCACCATGTTCTCATTGAAGTCAATATTCACTGATATTTTACTTGGTACTCCCTGATGTTGCTCGGTGAAGTTTGTGACTTCATGACAAAGGCAAAGCAAAATATGCTATGGCATATTTTTTCTGTGACAATTCAATGGGAATATCGATGATATTTTTGCGAATCATAAAATTCTCAGTAAATGAATGTGCATACTTTTGCATATTTAGATATAAAATGCATATTTTCACATATTTGAATTATTTTTAGGGAATATTGGAGGATATTTTACAAATTTTCGCAAATGAATCGATTTTGCTGCGTGAGACGTAGCTGTTTCGCATCGTGTAAATCGCTAATTTCTCAAATTATACGTGTACCGTGATTGCGATATCGGGACACGATACCCGGTTACGATGGATCAAAAAGAAAAAGGGCAGCCCGAGATAGATTTCAAAATAGTGGCATACAGGCATACCTCCAATTTTCGGATTCGGCGTTTCTGAGGTATGCCTGTATGCCACTATTTTGAAATCTATCTCGGGCTGCCCTTTTTCTTTTTGATCCATCGTAACCGGGTATCGTATCCCGATATCGCAATCACGGCACACGTATAATTTGAGAAATTAGCGATTTACACGATACGAAACAGCTACGTCTCACGCAGCAAAAACGATTCATTTGCAATTCCAATCGACTTTCGAGTGCCCACATCGTTTTTGCACGCTAACTCGATAAACAGCGAGTATGGGTACTCGAAACGATACATATGTACATATACCACCACTAGCGTATATATGTATAGTACCCACTGTACAATTTTTCGAACTAGCTTCACGAAGCACTTTCAGCTCCATAAAGCAAGGCAAGGGCGAGATCAAATATGAAATCGTTTATTCCCCATTCACTCGAGAATCTTCTTAACGTAAGCAAACTTATAAAAAAGATCTGTTACGCATATTTTTCCGTAAAGAAAGCGAGGTATTATCAAACAAAATAAGTTCCATCGAAAGCTTTTATCAACTTTTTTAATAAAGATGTCGGTGGACGGATTTACGAAATGAAGTTTTCGCTGATGGTATTCCTCTCGGACACTGACGCAAAGGAACGGATAAAGAGAGAGAGAAAAAAAAAGGGCAGCACGGTCACCATTTAACGTGTTTGTTCATGCGTGCTTTTTCAATAAAAAATTTAAATTCAATATCTGCGTCGAATATTCATCCTTTACAAAAATACGATTATTTGTCCTCTTGTCGTCTTTCTCTTTCTCTTTCGCTTGTTGTTTTCTCTCTTTCTCTCGTCTCGACAAACTGCTGAATTAGCTACTTCTTCAAACACTGTGAAAGGGTTTTAAACGTAGAATTTGATTAAATTTAAAGACGTTATCGTTTTTATTAAAAAATTCCGACTATTTTTGATAATGCGAAAACGAACGCGCGTACGTAAATGTTGGAAGATATGAACAGATGAATGCGAGATCGTAATTATGTTATTAAACGCTTCGTTTCCCCGCTAAGACCGATCGACGACTATGGGAGTGTTGGCGACCCAGCAATAGCAACCCCCTAATCGGGTAGACTATATTTTTCGGCTACGGATCGAAACCAATAATATTATGGATGAATCGATAAACACGGCTTGACTAGTTCATAAAAAGGTTAAACGGCATTAAGTATTCTATTGGTCTCTTTATTTAGTTACGGGCTGTGTTTGCTGCACTCGTATAATCCGGGCATTCGGAGGTTTTCATTTTGCCATTCATTCGTTCATCAGAGGCCTTGCAGCAGTTATTTTCGAGCAAAAGCAGCTGTCAGAGTTTACAGCGACGGGTTCGTCAAAACCAGGCCGAATATTCGCCGTAAGAAAGGAAGAAAGAAAAAACACTATCGCATCGAACGCGTGTTAGAAAAGCTGATTTAAAAAAGGAATCCATCCGGTTGCCCTTATTTTCGCACTAAAAAAAAATGAACCTAATGAAAATGGTTGATGTGAAGTTCAAATCAAAATTGAAAGGGGTAACATGTGTCTCAAGGGAGTTGACATTTACATAGGGTGATCCGAAATAACTTGGACTGGGTCCAGTCCTAAATATCTTCATATCTTCGGTATACAAAAGAACTTTTGAATTTCTTATTTCTGCAGTAATGTCACTGATTTAAAGTGAGGATCCTGCGGTACTTCAGGGCTGCAGTCTATTAATGATGACCTTGTGTTGATGCAATTTCATAGATTTTTCACGACTCGTAACATATCAGCCGCAACAGTGTCAAGGATTCACAACATAGTTTAAAACAGTCTTACTGAATCCCACCATAAAGTCTTAACCTTACCCTCAAACTCTGAACATAATCTGCACGAACCATAACCATCCATAACGGCACAACCAGTCAATGTAGAATGCAGACAAGTAGCGGAGAACAGAGCCTAGAGTTTTCTTGTTCTGTTTAAAGTCAGCTCGATAGTTCTTATCGTTCGTTCGGAAGAATTTTTCGCGTAAAAGCTGTTTGTGTGACCCTTAACAAGTGCCGAAAACAGAGGCGAAACTTGACTTTCAGTTGGGGGGGGGGGGTGGTGGAGAAGGAAAATTTGCCGACAAATATTTTTTGAAAATTAAAATTTCGTCGACAAAAAATTATTAAAATTTGAAAATTTGCCGATTTTTTAATCAAAATATTTCTTAATTGAAAAAAGTAAAAATAAAACAGAGGCAAAATATGGGCCCGGGGACTAATTTTTGGGAACGTTCTAGTACCCTCAAAAAAGTCTGCCTTTTTTCCACTCTTTATTTTTCTTCCTTCCTTTGTTCCTCTTTTTACCTTATTTTTGAAGCGTCTTTCTTATAGTGAGCCGCTTGAGACATTCTCCTTCCTCGGCCCTTGTGCAAACCATACACCGCCATCCGAGAGGTCTCTTGGATTCATTTAATACTATGATAATAAGACTCTCTTGACCCATCAAGACCTCCTTCTCCAATTTATGTAATACTTTTAGGACTCGTTCCGACTTCTCGGAGACTTCAAAGATCTTCCGAATTTGTTCAAGACATTTTCAGGTTTCATTAAAATATTATATCTTAAAACATGAAAATTTCAAATGAACAGTTTCAAAATTAGCCGACTGTCAAATTATTGTTTTTTCACCCCCCCCCCCCCCATAGTTTCGTCCCTGCAAATGCAGATTGGAACCTTATCCACCAAGCACTCACATTTGCGCACATGAGCATACACTAGTCTGGGAGGGTAAGCTGAAAGGTTATTAGGAATACTTGAGAGGAACAACACAACTCCTTTTAGACATTAAGGTGGTTGTTATTTACTCTTGGTAATCCTTTTTTTTCTGAATTTCCTCTGATTCGCCCCCTAAATTGGTTACAATGAAATCAATAGGAGAGAAAAAAAAAAAAAAAACTACAAAGTTTTAGGTCGATTGGATTTAGGGGAATCCGTGCCACAAGCTCCCTTTCGTTCTTATGGGAAAAACACATGGAGTTTTGACTTTTGTTCCAGACTGAATTTCCCATCTATATTCACCAGGACCAAAGCACGTAAATTAAATAATAGAACATTTGCTATCGGATTCAGACTGGAAAATAAGTCTTTTGCTTTCAACTTTTAGACAGCCCCGTAGCCGTGGGGGCAATCTGAGGCTGTGTCCCTCTAAGGGTGTCTTGAGCCCCCTAGGCAGAGATACCACCATTTTGAAAAATCATCACTACGCCAGGGCCCCTAGCCAGAGTGGTGCTAGAGGGGTACTGAGCACCCCTTAACGTTTGCCGGAGCCTCCCCTGGCAAAATTTCGTGAATAAACATAACGAATTCCTTCAATTTTTCTCGCTAGTTTTGTTCAAAACTTTTCGTCCCACTACATTTTAATGTTTATAAACTTGTCAACACTGATTTTGCTTTGAAAGATAGAAGAATCGTATGTATGTCGTTCTATGACGTGTCACAAGAAAAGGGCCCAAGTGTCCATCCAGCAGTTTCAGACACACAAGGCCTTTTTCTTCTGTCACATTACAATATTCACGAACACAGTGGTAGGCTCGCGATCCAGTTCACATTGAATATCGATAACTAAATGCCTGAATGGCTGTTTGAGAACTGATAAGTTGATAAGTCCACAAAAACAGAGTTTTTTTTACTTCCAAAAGTTCGGAAATTTGATCGTTCAAAGTGTTAATTTTTTTCACGCGATCTATTCAATTTTTTCTTCAATGGGTTGTCGGTAAGTTGAATCACCAGTTTTAATTATGAATTTTGAGACCAAATTCAATCAGTGGCGTAGCCAGGATTCTCCGGGTGTGTGTGTGTGGGGGGGGGGGGACAAAGTAAGATTTTCAAGATAAACAAAGTCGAAAATTGAAGTATTTTTTTAAAGTCGCCGATATTAGAGGACTATTGTATGAAAATGAAGGCAAAATTACTACTCGAGCGACGATTTTTCGAGAAAAAAAACGTGTTTTAAAGCGAAAAATTGCTCATTTCTGCATATTTTACATTCAATTTCAAATGCCTTGGAGGCATTCGCCCCCTTTGCCCCCTGGCTATAACTCTGCCTCGTAGAACTCTTCACATTGTACGAGTATACTATGTGTATCCTCAAGTCTCAAGTCTCCCCCCCCCCTCTGGTAAACAGTCAGCACCACCTACGCAGATGGCTGGCTACGGGCCTGCTTTTAGATTTTAATAAAATGTTCAACTTCCTTAAATTTTAGGCTCTAGGTCAAACAGAGAATCTAGCAAAAACAGAATAGTCATTGAAATTCGAAATTCAACGTTTGCTACCGACTTTTAGATTTTTGAAATGTCTTCCACATTCAGCTTTGTTTCAACCATTTAGATAACGTACGATACTCAGCTTGAAACCTTCGGCTTTTGACTGACTAGTCTCTGACAGGAGTCCCGGGTACTCCATTTTCAGAAACGAAATTTGACTTTCAGTTTGAGGAGGTGAAGAAAATAGATTTGCCAACAAATATTTATAAAAACTAAAAATTTGCCGACAAAATCTTTCAAGAATTAAAAATTTGCTGATGTTCTAATCGAAATATTTCTTAATTGAAAAAAAAAAAAATAATAATAATAATAAATAAACAAACAAATAAACATTCATAAAATGTGAAAAATTCAAATGAACTGTTTCAAAATTTGCCGACTGCCAAATGATTGGGAGGGGGTCAACCCCCCACACCCCCTATAGTTTCGCCCCTCTCCAAATAAGCGTTTCCTGTGATCCCCGCCTGCCGTACAGTCCAGATCTTCTGGCCTTTCCCCACATTGTAGCGGACGATGCTGGGTCGTCCCGTTTCGCCAATTGCCAAAATTCAGAGCTGAACCATATTCGAGAGGCTGAGTTTGCGAAAACATATATCATACGTGGGTTGAACGCACGCAAACTTGTTTCAATGTAAGTGGACAATACTTTGAGAAAGAAAAAAACCGACGAATGAATTTTTTCCGGTTTTTCTGACAATTTTTAGGACGTTTGCTCTATCTTGTTAGGAGTCTGACTGATACGTTTCATAGGAAATATGTACTTTCGCACCGTACTGAAGCGAGGTAGCGCCTTGAAATTTCTGGAGATACCGTAGAAAACTCCAAGCTACACGTTCCTATACTTGACAGCACGATTAGTTGCCTGGCACCCTCGCGAAGGAACCAGTCCATGTTATATCACTCTATGTAAACGGGATTCGACAGGGAGATTCTGTGTTTTGCGCTACATATTTCACTACAGCTCACAGTTATGCGACCAATTTGATTTTTGACTTCAAATAGAGACTTCCTAAATAGCTGAACTTATTTTTAGAAAGTCTTTCCTTTTTTATTCCACAGTTTTACAGAGGGACTACTGACAATTAATGTAAATTAAAGCATCGTAAGTTGAAAAATAGGAATTTTTTCGAGCACTGCGCTCATTTTCAAGTCATTTCCGCCCTAGTCCTTCCCTTTTAGGCTTCACAAGGAGACAGTACTGATAAAGGTAAGAATTAACAAATTTTACTTGCACCCCATCAGATGGCAGAACAATCATCCGGATCGAGGTTTCTTTAACTTAGCATTGTTAACTCTGTAGTTAATGTGCAGTTTAAAAATTTGTCAAAAATCACCGAATATAACTATCTGAGCAACTAACGATATCAGGCACGATCTCTTCTCAAAGTTTTATTATCACCCACGAGCGAATGAATCACACGTGCTTGTAGGATTTTGTTTCTTTGGAAAAAAAGAAAAAAAAAAAAAAGAAATACTTGGGCTCATTTTTTTGTTCAATTTATGGGAGAACTATTCGGTATTTCGGTACGAAAATTGGGAGATATAAAGAAAATAACCCGAATCAATCGCTGAAATTAATTTTCTGAAACAAAGGTTGATATTTTCAAAATTCGGAGAACATTCAAAGCGCCGTAACCGAGCAGCTGAAGAGTATTTCCCATCATGACTTCCAAAACTATTTTATAGAATGGAAAGAGCGTCTCCACCGGTACAAGCTGGAAGAGAAGCTTACTTTGAAGGGGGTAGATTGAATTTGTATTTCAGATTTTATTTAAAAAAAAAAAAAATTGTACAGCATCATTCTCATTATTGTTTAGACAGACGGTAGACCACAGTGACAAATCGTCGAGCAATATTCGATTAATTTATTTATCACCGTTAACGATTATCTTTAATATCGAACAAATTTCAAAACACACCGATATTATATGGTGATCTTTTCTCAGCTGCTGAATGTTTCTGTCAACATTGCCTGGCTCCTCTATTGTCGTGAGTTCGTTCTTTCCGTCGGTAATATGAAACCTTGGTTTTTAAAACAATTCCGAATCCACATTGCTCTCTTTTTCTCTATTTTGGAAGTAAGGAAGGAAGGCCCTCAAGTGCAAACAGTACTTTGTGGAATGCTCCTGCCGTTCGACACGTCACTAAAAAAAAATACTCATGAGCCTCATGAGCACTGCAAGCCCAACGAACGATGTCCGTCTCGACAAAATGGACAATTTCCTGAATTTTTATTTTAAAAAAAACCTCTGCAAGCGTTGTAATGAAGAGAATGACGCGTATTTTGTAATAAATGTCATCTGAATTGGTGCTGTACCCCAAAACCTAATTGTTTCGTAGATTATCATGTAATTAAACAATAGTTTTGTAGTCATTATCGCTTTCGTATGGGAGAGTGGTCCAAGATGACATAGCGACGATTCCTTGAAAACTATCCACGCGAAAAATACAATTCTTCGTTTCAAATGGCAATAATATGATCTTTGAACATTGAACTGCGCAAAGGCAAAAAAAAACGGTTTACTTTTTTGCAACGCATGATTTTTATTTTTATTCGAGATAAATATTAACAAGTGAAGGTGAATTCATTTTTCAAGTTTTTTTGCAGCAATTATTTCAATCAAAAGAGCAAAAGGTTAAGCTTCAAAACAACAGTATCCTTTTAAAAGGAAGTTTCAATTTTTTTCCAATTTTGAAAATATGATACGAAAATAAACAAGAAGCGGAGGGCAAAATGACATACTACCGAATTTGCATATTCGAACTCCGCTAGGAAAGTTGTAATCGCTGGACGCAATTATGATGCTGTTTGTTTTGTTATCACCATCTACTACAGTGCAAAGTGTCAGTTGATTTACTAATCTTCTGCTTTTAGTTTCATGTTAAAATGAATTTGTTTCTTTTTTACTAAACTACATTTACCCTGATAAACCAGAATTTTGTTTGGAAATGATTATTTTCAATTTCAAAATTATGTTCGAAGTTTACGTGTTCATACAGATGTAGGGTGTGTAATAAATAGGAATGGGATTTTTATGTCATAAAAATCGTGTTATATGCGCATAATTTATGTTTTTCGCGGTCTGAAATATGTCAAAAATATTCCTAAAAATCCGACAATATGCCAAAATATGTTTGATAAAAGGGGGGCAATATGGACATCAAAATTCAGGGGTTTTGAAGGAGAACAATAATACGACAAAATCAAAATGAAAACTTCATTCATTTATCCGAAAAACGTAAAAAAAAAACAAAAACAAATGTTTAAAACAGTCGCCATCTAGAGGAATAATTGCGAATAAAAAATCACAGAAAAAATATAGATTTTTCCCCAGGAGCAGATTTCGGCAAAAAGTCAATTTTCGAGTATTTTGCGAAAAATATCGTAAAAATGAAAAAAAAAGAGTAAAATATGCTCAAAATATGTCAAAAAAAAAAAAAGGTAAAAACACCAAACACCAAAAATACTCGTATGTAAATTTATGCTTTTTACGAAAAATATGTAAAAATATGCTCATACAAATTGGGCTCATTTTACTCGAAATTTTATGATTCGCAAAGATAAAAATCCCTTCCCTAGTTACAAACCATCTTTTCGTCCGCTGATAAGCTTTGTTCGAATATGCGAATAAGTACTTCTAGAATTGTGTCAATTGAATATCTTGTTTTAGATAAAATGGTTAATTCTCATCGCACCAAAACTACAGGAAGCGGTTCTTGGATACCAGCGTACGTTCTTTGCGCTGATGTAAGTTTCAACGAAGCTCAATTCGTTTGTGAAATATGTACATAAGTCAATTTTGTACCTTGGTTTGTAATAAAATAAAGCAATTTTTGATCTAAAAAAAAAAATTTGTTCATTTTTCAGTTTTTCTGGCTTTTTAGAATTGAAAAAAAAATCACCTATGTCATCTTACCAACCTTATAGCCTAAGACGACATGCCTAATAAATTTAAAAAAAAAATAAAAAAATTTTGAAGCATTAAAAAAAATTCAAAAAATATGTAGTTCGAAGGTAATGATAGCTAAAGAGTTGTACTCTATTGGGTTCCAATTAGATTTTTCCAAATATCAACATTTCGCCCAAAGAATGGGTGAAAGTAAAACGTACGTCATTTTAGACCACCATCCCCTACATAGGTAGAGTGAACTACGATGAGTTACATACGTAGTGTGAACTATGAGTTCTCTTTCTTTCAGTTTTTTTTTTTTTTAATCATTGAGATATCAGCATTGCATAGGAAAAACATTAAAATTTGCACTTGACACATCAAAATTTGTTCAGCTTGCTCTGCTAGTGATCAGCCTTACATATAAAGCGGAAGACATAAAAAGTTTTCCTGATTATTATTCTCCCCCCCCCCTCAGGAATAACCTATTGGACTACTAGAATTATAAGAAGCTGATAACGATTACTTTTCAAGCCAAAATAACGAACCTGACCACGTTAACTTCAAGTAACGCTGAATTTGTATTTCAATTTCTACTGGTTCTTGACAATGTGAACTACCGTTAATATTCTCTAAATCAGCCCTTTGGTGATCAATTATCAATTTTTTGGGAGCATGGAATGAAGTATCATGATTGGGCTGAAATTTGTATGCTCCGAAACCACGTGAAATATGCGAATGTTTATGTTCAATTTTTTGCTCAAATATGCCAAAATATACCTAAGGAAATGTAAAATATCTCAAAACATTCCAATACAATATGAATATCATTTTGAAGCGAAAATAAAGTACTGTTTGAAGGTAGCACTGACATTAGCTTTCATTCGCTCATTCTCTGGATTTTCTTCCAAACATGATCATTCATGATTCATTTCATGATGATGAGCAAAATCTGATTGTCCATTTTATTGCTAACCTAAGTCGCTGTGTGGCCTTGAGGTTAACGAGCCCGATTCGCATTCCTTGCGTCTCGGGTTCGAATGCCGCCAACGTCGGAAAGCTAGTGCTATTCGAATACTCCCGCTAACATCTAGTGAACACGCGACACCAGTATCAATCGAGGTGGAACGATAACGCGTCCTGCAATCTCCGTCAGTTCGAACGAATAAGGCATAACAATCGCAGGGCATGTTACCACCGGACCTAAAAGACTGATACTGGTATGTGCACGTCATGGCCAGCTTACTCAACGTCGCGAAAACACGGGGCCTGTAAGCGAACTGCGGCTGCACACTCTTCGGCACAGAGAAGGAAAACTCTAACGCAACAAACCATGGAAAAGCAGTGGCAAACTTCCTCAACTAAACTGCTAAGAAAGTCGTGCTACCGCAACCACCAGCACTCAGACATGAGTGGAGGGATTTACGATGAAAGTTATGTTCAGTCTGTTTCACGTACTGGTTGATCGGTATTCAAAAAGCTAGGTCTAGAGATCCCCTGGAGTTGTGGAACTCCACGGGGGGATGGATACGAAATGACCTCAAAAATGGGTTCAGCGACCCAAAAACTCTTTAGTTTAAACATACTGGGTGTTAAAATTGGCGTTAGTTAATATTACCCCCCCCCGGGGAACTATAGAGCTTCACGGAGAAGGATGTTGACAATCTACTTCAAAAATAGATCTAGCGAATCAAAGAATCCTATTATGAATATATTCGGCTTCAAAATTGGTGTCAATTAACACTAGCCTTCTTGTGGAGCCTTGCGGAGCCAAAGAGAGAGAAAGGCAAAAACTGAGCACAAAAATGAACTCAGCGATTCAAAGAGCTCCTATCTGAAGATGAAATGAATTTCATGAGGCACCTAATCCCACCATAGCAAATTTTTTCAAACGTTGAAAAAAATGTTTACACATGCAAGAAAAACCTGATTTTTCGGGTCTACTTTCTGTATGGAAAATGATGACGTAATCATATTAAGAAAGAATTGTGCGAAAAATAATCCCCGCACTTCCCAGCTTTTACCACAGCATGCAGAACGATAAATGATTGATGGTACTAGTAATAAATATGTTGTAGCCGTTTCCCAAATTTACTTCTGATTCCTTTTCTAGAAAATAATACGAATGGCTTACACTTGTAGAAAAAAATCACGTGAGTCACGCGTGCGTAACTGGGTTTTCCGCACTTGTATCACAATCTACAATTTATTCATTGGCTCTGATCAGGGAGAGGGGCTTTGTTAAAATGAGGGCCCCTCTAAGGTACATATTTCACTTTTCCACAACGTAGGGACATTTGTTTCTATATTTATTGGTACCAATCCGGAGGTGGGGTGAAAAATAAATCCAAACAATGCCCCCTCATACACTTTACCAATGAAATAAAAATATTTTGGGAGCAATATCCATAGGTTCATTCATAAAATTCTGCTTACCTTCAGTCTGATGATTTCGATAATGTTAGCGCTGGAATCGACCATTTTCTTTTCCCACAGTAACTGTTGCAAGAAATGATCCAGGGTAGTTTTTGGACAGTAACGATCGATCTCCACAGTAACGGTGCCGATGGACTAAACGGAGGGATTAAACAAATAAAATTTGTTAGCGGATGGTTAGATCGAGTACATAATATACATCGGTCAGCAGATCATGAATTCTTGCTTACATACCTTATCTATGTGAGAACTTTGACTAGTCGAAGCTTCCAGAAGTTTTGATTTGAATCTACAACAAATAAAATTAAGTACAATAATTTAATAGGTATCTAGTTTTCCGATAGTTGGAAGGTTCAAGCAAAAGCATCAGAAGGGGTGGGGGAGTACAGAGGTACACTGTACTCTCGCCCTAAAAAAAAAAAAAAAAAAAAGAGAAGAAATTCAAAAACTACTCAGAAAGTTAATGAAACTGCGTTATGAGAGATTTCACTGCCGAGATTTACAAAATTTTTTGCTTGTTGACTTAACTTTGAGAAACATTTTGTATGCTTTTGTACCCACCTAAAAAACCTTCCGATCCCACCGGCTCCGAGTGAGAAGGTGCTCCATTTCTTTCACATTTGGTTTTTAGACTTGAGACTGACTAAGTATTAACGCAGGTATCCCTAGTTGTACCCGCAGGTATAGACAGATACCCTCTTAATGTCGGGTAGGTACATGTTCCTTTGGAATGGGTAGGTAAATTTGTACACCAAATTGGAAGTTTTTGGTTAGTAATAATGAGTGTGCTCATGACAATGAACGATATTTGTAGTTGTAGTTATGTATTTCATATTTTCATATTCTGGTACACGAAACACACGACACATTCTTACACACAGATAAACAATAACAACTGTTTTCTGTTCTGAAACCCGCGGAGGTTTACGATTCAGGCCGTCCAGCGCTAGTATCGACTACTCTTTATCAGCGACCAAAACATGAAGTTTTTGACACAAGCAGGAAAATTTCGGAATCTAGGCACAAAAATAGTCTTAATCGAAAGAAAATTCTTTGTTTGAAAAATTCTTTTCTCTTTAAATGCTTTAAAAACGTCTTACTTTTCGAGATATTTCAATTTTAATGAGTATGTACATTAATGGGGGAAATGCATAGATTCATGTTTTCGTACTTATCACTAGTGCTTGATTATAGCGCTCTCTGATGGATGGACGGCCCGAATAGGACATAGCTTCAACTCGTATCCTGATTCATTTGCAGTTTATCGTTTGATGTTGTGTTTTCAAAAATTTAATCGGATAAAATTAGAAGAAATACTGGACATATTTTCTAAAGACTGAAATCTTAGGGCTTTTGGAGATGACAAAGGGCCGAAATGGGCCGCGTGGTACACAAATGAGTACGAAACAATATCCAAGTATATTGTGATCGTATTAAATCAGATATAAATGTAATAATAAGGTACTTTGAGCCCGTTTTGAAAATTTCAGATTTTCAACCTCTAATAATTTCTGAAAGGAGACAGTTACAACCACCAAATTTCAACATAATGTAAAGAAGTTCTATACAAACACTTCCAAAAAGTTCAAGTCAAGAGAAAACTAGGCGGTCTAGAGAGGGCAAAATTTTGTAGTCCCCCTCCTTACAAAGGTACCGAAATTTCGTATTAGTCTAAAACTTTCTCACAGTTTACACGAACACATCCGGAAAATACGAACCCTCAGCTTCTACGGCTCACTCGCCAATCTCAAACAAACAAACAAATAAACACACCCACAGACAAACAAACACGCTTATACATATTAGAGATTTCAACTAAATGCAAACGTCCAAGTCTGTTTTGAATTTCAAGAGGCCTTTCCGGGGCCTGTTACTCGTCGGATTTGGTGTGGTGGGACGTATGGCGATGCACGCATGCCAAAGTGGCTCCACACCGCACCCCCGGCCACAGGAACTACCCTTTCGAGCATCGCACTAGTGACAAGCATCGCGTCAGTGACACTCGTCGGATCTGGGGCAAATTTCCCCTCACCCTCCCCCCTCTTCCTTGCACAGCCTCGAGTACAGCCACAAAGATGATCTCGGAAACAAACTGGTTTCGTACCAAAAGTTCCAAAATGAAAGTTCCACATATCTTTGTTCCAATGTTACTAGTTTTCCAATGACTATTATTCCAATACTCGTATTTGAGGAGTTATCTGTCAAGCGTCTTTTTGACAGATAACTCCTCATTTCTTTTTTCCACTAGAAATGCATCTTCATTGCAGCCATATGTATATATGCACGCGGCTACAAGACGTTTCACCACGTGTACTGGCTGAGCTCCCGGACCATGTAGGATTGAAAAGACAAATTCAACGGGAACGACTAAAAGATTTGTTAACAAATCCACGTACAATGGAAGACCTATTTGGAATACCGGAGAGATATCGGATCACAAACGCCAGGGAGCAATTCCTCACGTACGATTTCCTATGAGGGTGAACATTATGACTTGAAATGTGGAAGCATTCTTACATTTTCTACTTCTGAAAATTTGATCTACCATTTGGTACGTTGACGGGACGTTCAAAACTTCCTGAGATTTTCTTCCAATTATTCGTCGTCATGGGGTTAGCTATTCAGCGGCATAATGGTCGTGAACAGACTGTAACTCTACTTAATATTGTATCGCAGTATGACAACTAAGTCGCACAGAATGACATTATAAGTTATCTGAAAGCAATCGGCTATAATTTGCACCATTTTTAATTAACAATTTTGAATTTTCGAACGTCAATATTTTCCCCCAATTTCTGACGTTAAATCAGGGTGCCTACAGAAACTGATTAATAAAAAATTCAGACTTTTAGGATTTTTAATGACACTAAGAAAATGTGAAAAGCCGCGTAAGAGGCGCGGCTTATGTAGGTTCGCCTTCTTCTGTAGATGTTATACTGTTAATTAAATTCTGTCATTAAGTCCACTCATCTTTTGAAACATATTTCTTCATTATAACTCTATTCTCTAAGAGCATTCTTAATGTTGATCCAACCATTCCTATTCCTTATTAAAATCAAGAATAATTCTTATGAATAACTCATTGATCTTAAAATAGTACCTACCTACAAATTGGAGGAAAACAACGGTGTAGGGATTGTGCAACTTTTTCTACTAAAAACCACTTTTCTCCAACTCACCCACTTTTCACTACTACTTTGAACTGAGGGCCACTTTCACCACTTTCTTTCGATTTAGTGCACTTTTCTAAAACTTTATCGCCCTTTGTACAGCGAAATATCGTGAGCCACTCATGCAAATAAGTAAAAAATCACCTCCTGCTGGCTAATTCAGATTTTCATCACACCGATTTATATCAACAGTCCGAAGTCTGTCAAAGTGAGAAAGGAAATGTGAATAATTAAGCTCGAGACTCAATTGGGACACGACGCTCCGCAGTGCACGGGACTCAATTCGGTATTAATTGCGGTCAGCTCTGCAGAGGGACTTAACTTGATTCCAAACGGGACCATAATTTTCCGGACTCAACTCGATGAAAACACTGATTTGAGACGCAACTCGAGACCGCCCAAGCGATTAGTTCTTTACTTGACAATATATTATAAAAGAAAAATTGAAATAAATAGAGAGCCTTTGCTCGCCAGTCACATTAGAAAATACCGAAAGAGACTCAATCAGACTTCAGGGTTTAACAGGTTCCGATTCTAATTTTTCTGTTTGAGCTGGTAAAAAGAATTTCCAGTTCCTTGATGAAAATAAAAAAGATTTTCAATTTTCATGGTTCCGATTTTCTTAATAATTATACGAGGAACAACTTTTTACCGGGCCAAGTTTTTCTTATGCTGACATATTTATGAATACGATGGAATAAAAAACCCTGACTTCTCCCAAAAACCTGTTTTCGAGAAAAACGCAATAAGCTGTAGAGAAGTCATGGCAACTTGTACAACAATACGTGGGATAGGTAGTAACGCCGTTGCGCTCAACATTTCCAACTCGCCATGCATGTACAACATATAGTAGAAGATGAACATTGAAGGGGAAGTGGAAAAGTCTCCGTATTGAAGTTTTTCCAGGGAGGGGAGGGTAAAAATTGTAAACGTCTCAACTGACTCAACTCAAAATTCCCAAGCCCCAAAGCAAAAAAAGAGAACCTTTTGATTTGTTGGATCTTTCCAACTGACTCAACTTAGAATTTCTAAATATCAAAGCAAAAAGAAAAACCTTTGACTTGTTGGATATAAACAAATCTCAACTCAATTCCCAAGTATCGAAGCAATAGGGTCTGGTTGGCCGAGTGGATAGCGCGTTGGTCTCGGAATCCGGAAGTCCCGGGTTCGAGCCCATGTAGCAACTCGCCAGATTTCGACCCAGACCGGTTTTTTGGCCAGAAGGGAGAAGACGGCTAAGACAGTCCTAACAGCTTCCCCGACGTCTCTGAAGTAATGCTCGAAAGAGCGGATTCCAGGGCTCAGGAATCCCCTCGACTTCAGGCCCTGCAATGCAAAATGTGGGGGTTCCAAAGGTCATTTCTCAGTTTTTGGCGATTATCTGAAAAACGGTGCGCCGTACAGAAAATTTTATACTATTCAAGATTCGAGATGATAAAACTTCCTGTAAAATGGTGTATTCAAGTTGTTTCCTAACTGTTACCGTTTCCGAGATATAAGCCGTTGGAATGAAAATTTCTCGAAAAAAAGTTGTATCAATTCAGGTATCTTGTCCAACTTCCTCTTCTAACTCTTTCTCTTCGATTTTGCAGAAAACTTGTGGGAAGAAAAGCTGTAGGGCATAAAATTTCCCATAAAAAATATGTAAATTTGCCAAGTTATCTTCACTTGGTAAAAAGTTAAAAGTGTTTTAAATTTCAGGGATACACATCAATATTTCACTAGTTAAATTCTCGTCATTCAAATTCATTTTCAAGGTCTGTAACCTTCTCAATGTAATAGTAATCACTTAATATAATTAATTTAGATAATTATAATCAGTAATCACTTTGTATGCTGTTAAATGAGATATGTACAGTATTTGCAATCAATATGTGCCATATGTAATCAACCATTATGGCGGCAGTTCAGCTGTGGTTTTTGATGGTCATGAACAAGGCAAGGCAAAATGTTCTCTAAAAATCACAAAATATGCGCATATTATATTCTTACAACCATACTGATATATGGGAAAATATTATTTGAAAATTCAAAATATGCGACAGTATTATTGTGCAACATGGTTATCAAAAAACAGATCTCGCACGATAATATGTACGTGGGAGTGCATAGTATAACCTGCGCCTGACAAGTAGGTCAAGTACCTAAATGAAGCGTTGTAGCTACGCGTATGCGAATTTTTCAAACATCTCGTGAACAATTGATTTTGATGCAAAAATGTTGAGAATAAAATTTCGGTCTTGTAATTTTCTATCGAATGAGATCATTTACAAATTTTGTTCAAAATGAAAATATTCAAAATTTTAAAAATATTCCCAAAAAAAGGAGAAAATTTGTAAAATATCCTCCAATATTCCCTAAAAATAATGCAAATATGCAAAAATATGCATTTTATATCTAAATATGCAAAAATATGCACATTCATTTACTGAGAATTTTATGATTCGCAAAAATATCATCGATATTCCCATTGAATTGTCACAGAAAAAATATGCCATAGCATATTTTGCTTTGCCTTTGTCATGAAGTCACTTCACCGAGCAACATCAGGGAGTACCAAGTAAAATATCAGTGAATATTGACTTCAATGAGAACATGGTGGCTCCTGTTCATCAGGAAAACTCTCTTTCCAAAGGAACAAGCGAAAGTTCATTAATATGATGGTTCAGGGCTTTGGTGCAAGGGGTATACAGTCTGGTATAGCCAAAGGAGATGCTGACTGCAGTATTGTCAGGTGTGGATGGGAAAACATCTCTCATTCAACCGAGGTAATTGCTTTCGTCTTACCTATTTGAGGCACTCATCCCACGAGACACGAATGTATTTTTCTTGAGGTGAAGATAACTTCGCAAACTTACATACATTCTTAAAGAAAATGTTATGCTCTAGAACTTTCTTTCTCGCGAGTTTTCTGCAAAATAGAAGGAGAAAAAGCAGGGTGGCCAGCCCCCCCACCCCAAAAAAATCCATGACTTTTCCAGATTTTTCAGGTTTTTCCAGTCCATTTTCTCACGTTTATTTTTTTAAAAGATGTTCAATTGACTCTGACAAGAGAAAATTGTACAATACTTTCACATCATAAAATTTTCTTCAAAATTCCCAGACTTTTTCGATTTTCCTTTAAAATGGTATAACTTTTTTCCCGAAAAATTTTCATTTTCAACGGCTCGTATCTCCGAAACGGTAACAGTTAGCTACAAATTTGTATGCGCCTTTTTTGTAGGAAATTTCATCAGCTTTAATTTAGAAAAGTATAAAATTTTCTATACCACTAACCGTTTTCGAGGTAATCGGTAAAAACTGAAAAATGACCTTTGGGACCCCCTTTGGCGCCTGAAATCGAGAGGACTTCATTAAGCGTTGTTCAGGAGGCCGCTCCCAAAACATAAAAAAAAACAACAAAAAAATGGAACCCTATGATGTAATGCGAGATGAAAACCTAATCTGACTGGACTAGAAGTCTCGCACCGCGAGCGATGCTTAAATTTAACATGTGTCGAGATTTTAAAGGAAAATTTCAGGTAAATTCCAATGTGTAGCAATGCAACAAATGGGAATTTTTCATGTGTATCGAGTGAAGCGGGGCTATATGCTTCTCACCGGCCGCATGAACCATCTTATACTTTGCGACCCTAAAAATCGATCTTATGGATGTTTTTCGACATTTCTGATTGGACCATTCGATCCGCAGCGTGTTCTCAACTATAAGAATCCACCTGCAACTTATTTTCAGTAAAATTAGAGAAGTCAGGATTTGATTCTAACGTACCCATATACTGGAGAAAAACGTGAAAAACTTTTGTCGAAGGGCAGAACGTTTTCCCGTCTTCTCATGTTAGTTTACCAACGGACCATTTCGAGCAATATTTCTTAATAAATTCTTTGGTTAACTCAATTTCACATTCGAGGCACTGCAGTATCTAATTTTACGATAAACGTTTACGAACCATAATCGGCCGAAAGGTCACGTGAAATCGGTTAGGTCCACCCATAAATAGTTGACTCATTTGGTGGGTTTAAGGCTTTCATATCAACTGCCAGTCGAGGCCATTTTTCACGATACATCAGCGTATTGTTTTCGACGACTGCAAATAAACGATTTGAAAAAGGTTTTTAAATAAACTTTTATTATTTGCACATTATACGTTGCGGTCAAAAGCGCAATATTGACCTTTTAATACGGGAGTATATTGCAGTGTCACGTTTTCCAGCATTGCACGATACGCCCGTTATCGTCGAATTTGAACGGAAATTATCGCGATTATTATTCGACAACAATAAAAATATGAAAACCTTAATCGTAGACAGTTGTCCCTTCAGATCGGACCTAACCGATTAAAAATATTTATTCGTTCGTCTCGACGGAATCCCTTTTATGATCTCGATATTTTTCGCTTTGTATTAATATCAGGCAAAGGGTTGCCAATTCGAACGAGGTAATTGGCTTACGGCTGTTTACTAGCTTTATACAAACTCAAGTCAGTTGCGAGTGTTTTTTGGGTTCTCAATAAAAAAGGAAACTTTTCCGACAATCAGATATTACTCTCAGGCTCTTGTGCTTCAGGTAAGTACTGTAAAATGGGGCTACTTTGAACATTGGGGGTTACTTTAAACAGCGAAACTTTTTCACTTTAGCGCATACTAATGGTGAAGTTATGAACAATTTTTCTGCTTTCCTTCCACACCGGCTGCAGGTGAGTTACAGCCCAAGTAGTGTATCAGTAATAATGAGACAGGTTAATTCCAATTCGATCTTCTACCGATCACGAGTGGATTGCGTCCCATTGATTTCATGATGATTTAACTGCGGTTGAGCGCAGATGAAGTATTACCAATTTCAATTTTGGTTTTGTTGCGATACACTGTACATACTTGATACGGAATTTATTACAAGCGAAAAAGGAAAGTCGCTCATTCTTTACGAAAATTATAAATTTCGTTGGCGTGTGTGGTAACCGACGACGGCAGCAACGTGGAGGTTGTCGGAACATAATATCGGGGATTGGGTAACCACGGGACTGAGGTATACCGCTGTAGGGCCACGGCTAGCAAAGGGTCTACAGGGCATACGGATAGGAACCACTAAAGAGCTTATTGGATCTTGCGTGTTCAGGTTGTTAGGTAACTCAGGGTTAGTTGAGTATTTAGTCGTCGAAAAGCCTCAAGTACCAGCTCTCACTCTGACGCGGAGGTAAGCAGGAGAGAGGCGTGAATACGAGATAACATATAATTTACAAAACCAGCAACAAATAATTATACGTTACGTGTGATTCGACGGGACACAGATTGACTTAAGATCTAAGTGAACGTGGGATAGTACTCCAATGATGACTGGACGAGTCGGATCTTCCGGGTTGTTCATGGGCGAATCTCAGGTTGTCTGAATAGTATCTAGCTACTCGACTGGCGCACCTCCATCCTCATTTAAGAATCTCGGGCCCTCCTTAGATTACGACGTCGGGTACGACTCAACGTTGCACACGTGTTTCAGAACATCGCGAAATACGAGTACGCAAGAATGCGAAACTGGGTAAATTGTGTTCGGAGAAGGATTACACACTTTTAAGAAGTTCACAAAAATCTCAGGAGTTTGACCAAAATGGTTAAAAGACCGAAATTTCGAGTTAGCGATTTCACTTTGATGTTGCTTGCATCATGTCTTTTTCCCGAGTCCTCGCTGCCTGGTTTTCCACGATGATCATTGGTGAGTTTTCCCCCTCTCTCGGTAGGTCGAGGAAGTCAATTATAATCTAGGAAAAGTCGATAATAATTGAAAGAAGCGGGACAGAAAGGTATTATCAGGAATGGACAGGTATTGTCAGGAATCGACAGGTTCGGGAGAAATGAGAGAGAGAGAGAGAGAACTCGTTTTATATCAATCGAATAATTTAATATCTACTACGTTGATCATCCGGGAACCGAGGAGCTAGGTTACCACACGTGCAACCCTAAAGGATAGCGTGCAGAAATGGCCTTGTTGTGTGAGGACATGTAAATGTTTCTTGAAGTTATCACCTACCGATATTATAACTGAGAGTAACACGAACCATAATGACGAACAATGTAATGAGCAGGTCATTAATCGACAAAAATTGAGTAGGTAATTCATTGAAACGAAAAGCTGTTGAGTATGTTCACATAGAAGAAAGTCAAGTCTGTCTGTATATGATATGCTAAGGCATGCAGATAAGGGATGACGTTTGTTCTAGACTTTTTTTTTTTTTGGTTTACAAATTTACAGCTAACAGTGAATACTGTTTGACATGATGCTGCTACATCTGCTCATCTACAGTCAACAGAGACCAGAAATTGAGTAACTATTATTAAATTATTTTTTAACTTCCAAGTTTCAAAGAACCACTTTCCCTTGATCAGAGGATCAGACACTTGAATGATTCGAGGACCTATGATAGATGATCTGAGGATCAGAAAGTCAGATGATCCTCGGAATCAGACACTTAGATAGTTATTGCTGATTGCCAAACGCAAGAAGATAGTCGACATAAAGACGGCATGCCTGATTTGGTGTACAGCAAACTCAGATTTTTCAATAAGGAAGAAATGGTCACGTAAAAAATTAGGTTAACTTTAATGCAAAATATAAACCAGGATTTAACCTATCCTATAGTAAAAAGTGGCAGTAACAGAAGTTGCTAAGCAGCCCTTGAAAAGTTTTAACATGTATCTTATTTCCTCCTTCTCGTTTGAAACCCGGGAGCCTATATCAGATCAGCTTTTTCGGTTTCATTGCGCATCCGGTCTGCGAAACTAATCCGCTCAAAATTGAGAAACTGAGATATATTTGAGATGATCGGCCGCAATTCACACGTCTTCGGAAGACAGTTGGGCAGCAACTTATAGACTGATAGACCGCAACTCACCAATACCGACGACACCAGGCAACTGGACACTTATTTTGAACCCATCTTTTATATTGAGCTGTGCACTTTCACAAGCAAGTTGTAAGATGTTTCAAAACAGAAATTTATACTGAGAACTGGACTTAAAACCATGGCTTGACCACTTTTTCATTAGATCATTACAATCATGGTAGCCACACTCACAAAGTGAAATATAGCAAAATGAAACGGAAAATGTTCAATGAAGCCCCACAACTTAGGTAATTTTGAACGCATCTTGTATATTCAGCCGTGCACTCTCACAAGCAAGTTGTAAAATTTTTCAAAACAGAAATTGATACAGGGAATTGGACTTAAAACCATGGCTTGAACACTTTTTCATTAGATCATTACAATCATGGTAGCCACACTCACAAAGTGAAATATAGCAAAATGAAACGGAAAATGTTCAATGAAGCCTCACAACTGAGGTAATTTTGAACGCATCTTTTATATTGAGCAGGGCACTTTCACAAGCAAGTTGTACGATGTTTCAAAACAGAAATTGATATTGGGAACTGGACTTAAAACCATGGCTTGAACACTCCTACATTACAATCATGGAAGCCACACTTACAAAGGGGAATATAGCAAAATATAGCAGAAAATGTTCAATGAAGCCCCACAACTGAGGTAATTTTGAACGCATCTTTTATATTCAGCTGTGCACTTTCACAAGCAAGTTGTAAGATGTTTCAAAACTGAAATTAATACTGGGAACTGGACATAAAACCATGGCTTGAACACTTTTTAATTACAATCATAGTAGCCACACTCACAAAGTGAAATATAGCAAAATATAGCGAAAAATGTTAAAAGAAGCCCCACTTTACGGTATTTCTTTGCTGCGATCATTCGTTATCCATTGCGTTATTGAAGAAAATTTGACCGGTAATTTTCGGTTCTCCGGTAATTCGACTCGATCCTCGCTACTCGCGTGGTCTCTTCATCGCAACACACGCGCAGAAAAGTATTTCTCCGCGCTGTGACTTGTTTTCTGTAAGTTAGTCGTCTTGATTCCCCATTCCAAAAGTGGCCGTAAACACCTATAGTTGCCAAATCGAATCAATATAAAAGCAGCTAACAGTCCCCCAGTCCTTATAAAACTCTACCACCGCCAAATGCTTGCCGCCTAAAAAGTTTTTCGCAATAAATTCACTCCGATCGCGACACAGTAACATTCTAGTCCAATTAGATCGTGTTTTTTGTGTCTTCCTCAGTCAAAATACGCTCTTGTTTAGCTTACGGAGACGTGCTAAGCTTGTAGTTTGATCGACGTTCTCATTTTCACGCCCTCTTGATCAATGACATGATATCCACCACGAACACAACGGCCGCAATCACCCTTTTTTCTATTTATTCCTTTGGCCTCATATAATACCCTCTCCTCGCCCTTTCTCTTTTTATTTTGCTTACAATAGAAACGATTAATTCCGCTATTGCTACCGCCTGTCCTTTTGTGAATTCATCATTTTCGGCACGCTGGTATCATCCTGGTATTGTAGCGTCGTTTAATTTATTAGGTATTATTACCCTCTTGTAAATGCAGACTATTTTCGTATACGTGTATGTATATTACCCTGCGTGTAGATACAGATACGAAGTGTACTTTCATATTACATACGGCGACGATAATGTGTCACTTGAGTCGTGTAATTTTGCTCTTTTCTTTTTCGCAAACGTAGCGGGCGAAATTAGCTCGGTTTAAGTAGTTGGTGGGTACATCGTTACCTCATACGAACTTGCGAAAATCACTGGCACGTATTCCGTCGAGATTTATTAATAAATACCAGACAGCTGAGAGGGAAAAGGAACTGTGATGTATTCAAAATCAGGTGTCGTCGATATTGTCTATACAAATTATAAAACAGACTGACCTTTTCGTAACATGACTTCCTGGTTTGCTTGCTCAATAGAATACTGACTTGAACAGCTCTTTCCAATCGTTTAGATACTCGAATATTGAAAATTTTTCCTAGTACGCAAACGGGTACAAAAAATGAGTAGGTTCTGGGTTTGTTTGAAATTTCGTCGATTTTAGGACACACGAGATAGGCTACAACTTAAATTCCAATTCTAGTACTCTTCTTCTCCCAATTCTGCATCCACATCCACAAGGGTATAACGGGGTGATTTCAATCTTAAATTTGATCCTCGTGCTTTTCCGACTAAATAAGTTTCATGTGTGTACGATAAATTGAATGATTATTGAGAAATTTTGTATGAACTAGCCACAAAGGCGGGTTTTTAGTCATTTCATTGAAGGCACCAGGGTTTCTTCTGTGTGTTTCAGAGAAAGTTGGAATGTATTTATTTTCCAATTCCGAACACGGGGGAGGGGCTAATGCGTCTACTATAACCAGCTCCCAGATTCTACCACTGACTACAAGGGTACTTGACGGCATCAATATTTGAAGGGTAGAGAATCAAAACTCAATTTGCCATTTTACTTCAAGGGCGCAAATAGGCAAAATAGTGTACACGGGTGCAGGAATATCTTTGCTGCGCCAGTGAATGTGCGATATGTATAACATACTCCACGTTCACAGGCGCAGCAAAGATATTCCTGCACCCGTGTACAGTCTTTGGCCTATTTGCGCCCTTGAAGTAAAATGGCAAATGGGAGTTTTGATTCTTTACCCTTCATTTGTCAACTCTGATGATTCTCACAAGTGTGATGTAGGCATTCCTCGATGATCAAAAAAGGACCGCACGAGAAAACTCGAACACAGTATTTCAGATTCGTGCCTCCGTAAGGTGCCAAGCTAGCAGCTCGAATAAACATGGCGAATAACTACGCTTATACAGTGCACAGGAAGCATACGGGCTTATTTTCAAACACCAAGCTTGAGTCGAACGGCAGCAGAATCAATAAATGCAACAAATAACAGAACTTGAATTCGAAAGCCTCGTGAACCAATACAAACAGGACATTATTCCAAATCATGTGAAAATGCTTTCAAACTATGCAAAAAACCAAAAAAGAAAGAAAAAGAAAAAACAGCGATTTTACCAGTACAAATCAAAACCATATACACCGAAGTTGGGCAGATGGGCGCTGTTTGATAAAATATTTCGAGGGGGAACACGCGAGAGAAATGAGCAGAACGAAAATAATTTACATTATGCCGCTGTTAGGAGAAAAACAAGTGGTCGCTTATACGGAAAACTCCCCGTCCACGCAGTCGTTCACTTGCTGCTAAGTATTATCAACGCCATCCCTTTTTATTTTATTTATTTGCCAACTTTATCGCCGTTTTATTTCACCTCCCCGGAGGTTCATTATACGTAGCGTTTTTATTATCTAGTGGTTCTAAATGTTGTAATTACGACTAACACTTACCGATGAGCTTCTGCGGTATAACCTTTCAGATCCAGAATGCGGTTCAAGTCGACTCTGAAACAAGTTAAGCAATATGATCAAGAACTTGATAACATTAAGTAGTCGATAGAGAATTTAATGGTTCAATGCGGACCTATTGTTTAGCTAAGGACCAGGCAAAATTTTAGGAAAACTTCCTCTGTAGAGTATAAAACTGATAGACATTTCATATGTAGAAGGTAAAAACAGATCCATTAATAATAACTAGGGGGCGTTGCAACCTGGTCGCTTCACGGCCCAACCCCCACGACACTCGCTTTGCTTGCGTCGATCCTTTGCTCGGCACTACACACCACTGAACCAGGTATTTATGGTTACATTCCATAAAATAACATCATTGCTAGGCAAAATTATGATGATGATATATGATAGCTAAGTAAACCCAGATGAGATGGTCATCACGCAGCTGGGAATTCACTGACAGACAAACCGGATTTTGGAACTATAGAAGACAACCGGGTTTGGAAATTACAGAAAAAGAGGAAACTACATATTATATCGGATTCCACGAGGTAACTACTAGTCTGCCCTTGCAGTATCTGTAGAGTGCGTCTTGTATGTCACACGTCAATCTTTACGTCTGTCTCCATGCAGAGATTGGCTATCAGTAACACATGATGCGAGATTAGTGTCTTCAGTCTCATGTTTGTCTTTATGTCTAACTGATAAGGGAGGAGAGGGAAAATATCAGTAATATTTACATCGGATACGTTCCAATTCTCATGGCTATCTTATGTCAGTCTCTATGTCTTAACAGGGTGTCTAACAAAATCGAATTTTGAAAATAAATGACCTTTAAATGATCCTTTACCCCAATTTGCTATGAATACGCTAAAATAATAAACTAAAGCTAAAAATACTTCTTCGTCTATAACACTACTGGTACATTTTAAAGAAAAAAAAAAACTGATTTTACTGGTGATCACGTCTCACATAATTCATAGGAGCATGTCATACATGCAAAGATTCTTGATACGCTACTGGCTGTTAAGCTGAAATTTTGATTTATCGTCATTTTTTAGGCACAAGAAATAGCGAAATATGCGCAAATTTTATGCATTGAATTCAGGCTAAATAATGCAGAAAATATACGCCAAAATTGTAAAATATGCATGATTATACAGATACAATATGGGTATCATTTTGAAGGAAAAATTAAGTTGGATACACTCAGACAATTTTTATCTAATTTCAAAATGATCTAGCAAAGTATCTACGAGTATGTATCTCAGAAGTCCAATCTTTCTAATAGGAGATGCACCCAGGAGATATTGCTCCTATTCGTAATTGATGATTGATGAATGTGATGCGGGCAAGAGAAAGGGTATCTCACGTGCATACAACACGTTTTTCTAAAAGCTTTTCTGTTAATTCATTAATCATTAAGGTTTTTTTTTTTTTTTCTTTGTTTTTTTTTTGAAGTCTGGAATTATTTCAGTATTTTTGAGCAAAAAACTACAAAAATCACTTTTAGGAGAAAATATTGAAAAATAAGCACAATTGTACATGTAAAATATGCGGCAACTGCCAAAAAATGCGAAATATTCAAAATGAAGTGCTGCTCATTTGACTCAGAATTCTGTGATTCGTGAAGATCTCTAGAATATACGCTATAGATAAAAGAGAACATTCATTCGTATACAAATTGCAGCTCTGGTCACTATAATAGAATTTTCTAATTCTAAATGTTTTGTTCTTTTTTTCAAGGTATACTCGTAATTTGATCATTTAAAAATTTTTAAATGACCATGATTGAAATTAAATGACTTAAATGACCTTCTCCTTCTTCATCAAAAAAAAAAAAAAAAGACAAAAAAAAAAAAGACGTTAAATGACTGTTAGACACCCAGCTTTATGTCTTCTCAGCAAGGAAGGAGAAGGTAGCTATCATTAATATTTATATCGGATACGTCTTATGCTTTAGGTCTATCTAATCTATCTCTGTGTTCGCGGATTTTTCGGGGTTTGTACGAGAAAGAGGAGTGTTTAGTTCGAACCGCAGCGAGGGCAATCGAAATCAGAAAGACAAGAGAGCGTAAAAAGTGCGTGTATTCTACGATCGATAGTAAAAGCAGATCTGTATGCGAGAGCTAAAACATATGAACTGTAGAAGAGCTGTAACTGAACAGTAACAGCGCTATGACTGAACTGTAGCTGAACTGAGACTGCAATAATGTCCTATCTGGGGCTGACCAAGGTAGAAAAAAGGAGAATGAGTCAAGAGAAGAAGAAGAAGAAGAAGAAGAAGAAGAAGAAGAAGAATGTGGTATTGAAAAGATCACCAACCGAATGTAAGTACAGGAATGCCGGAGACAGAAGACGTTTGTTGGACACCCGCATCGTGCTACACAGAAAGTGACCAGGTTGGACAATCTACAAAAAATTATATATTCACAAAGAGAGGATCGCTGCATGTTTTTATGTCTTATGTCTGTCTTTATGTCTCATCAATTGGCTTGTTCAAGTCCCGTTGGGTGCGGTGGTGTGAATATTGAAAAAGGGATGTATTTTTTCCTATTTAAACGTAGGCAACTTCAAAATTTTCTGAAATTCATTTTCCATCGGACGCAGGTGAATGAAATTCGGTCTTCATATTCAGAGGCCAGTAATCTGTAATTGAAAAATATTACTCAGATAGTAGGTACTGACCTTATTTTTGATGTATTTGGTGTTTTGAGTTTACACTATTAGTTTCCCATTTAAAATTCGAACATCAAATACACCGAAAATTAATTCTGTATTACCTGAGTAATAATTTTGAATTATAGCTCAGTGGTATCTAAACTTTAATACCAAATTTCATTCGCTTGCATCCGATGAATAGTTAACTAGAAAATTTTGATACTTCGAACATGTATATAGGAAAAATTGCATAAGTCCCTTTTTCAACTAATTCTCGATTCATCCTCTAGAAGGAGACTCTGAACTTAGACAGGCCAATAGGGACGGAGGAGGTAGCCATCAGTAATATTTACATCGGGTACCTACGTCGCAAGTCTCATACCTATCTTACATTTGTCTCTATGTTGTTATGTCTCACCAGCAATATGTATACGTATATAGGAAATTCTCATGTCTGTCTTCATGCCTTGTCAATAGTGGAGAGGTAGTTGGTCAGCTTCTGCAGTTTTCCGAATTTTTCAGATAGGCAACTCGCTTAGCGTTTCTTTCCTTAGAGGCAGAGACGAATTAGGAGGATAGATTTTTATTATATAGAGCGATAGTAATAATAATAAACAATAGTATTACGCACTACATACAGAGTGTGTCATGAAATGCTCCTCTCATTGTTTAAAAATTTATTTATTGCCAAGTCGGATCGATAAGGGACGTACTTTCCGAGTAAAAAAATGTTTTCTTCCCCAGTGGGGGTCCACCCATAAGAGTAACTTAGGAATTTTAAGAAGAAGCATACATCAAAACAGAGATAGTTCGGATCTCAAATTACAAATATCGTATCAGTACTCCAATTTGGGCCTAAACGATCAGATTTTGAACCCAAACAGGATAAAATTGACTAGACTTAAAAAATCAAACAAAAAATGTCGAAAACCAAGTGTTTTGGATTGCTGATTAAGAGTATCGAATCAAATTTTTGCCTTGATCCTGACTTGAACTAGAAGCCAAATGTTTCTTCAAGCTAAGTCAGTTTGGTTCATTTCAAAACTAAAGTTGGGATTTTTAGCCCAAACTGGGATTGGATCGAGGGAGTGGATCAAAAATCAGATACGATATTCGTAATAACTGACCAAAAACACCCCTATTCGACACTTTGTTTTATAACTTTCTATTTGAAATTCCAAAACTGAAGATACACGCGGGCCTCCTTGGGAGGGGAAAGGGAGGGAAAATGTTCTAACTTGAAGAGAAATTAGATCTTACCACCTAAAGATCCTCGTTTGCACCGTGTCGATCTGACTTCGTAGTACATTTTTTATTTTGGAGGAGAAATGGGAATTTCATGACACATCCTATATTGAATGAAGCCACTGATTCATACTATCAATTATGCACATTGTAAGTTTGTTATTTCTATTAACTAATAATTGAATTTTTAACTACCTGCATCTACACGCACGAACTATTTCAGCCATGGTATTGATAGATCTGAAAACAAGTACAGGTTTCAACGCTTTTTTCAAAAGCTTACTACGGCGCATTTTAAAGAATTTGAAACACAGTTCATTCAGGGGCGCAGCACCGGAGGATCCAAGAGTGCAAGGGGACCCACTCAATAGATCTCTTCACGATGACGTCATGAAGAGGACTGTTGCGCAGCTGCTCCAGCTAGTCGCAGACATCAGAGTCCAGCTTTTTTTGTTTACATTCATTTTACATGCAAAACTCCATAAGCGAGCATTCGTCTTTCTTTGCGAGTCTATAAATATGAAAGAGAGCATTTCTTAATGCTTCCGGACGCTTATTTATGATCTAAAAGCATTTAGTTTTGATTTAAATCATCGTTCAATATTAAGAAATGCTCGCTTTCATATTTATAGACCCGCAAAGAAAGACGAATGCTCGCTTATGGAGTTTTACATGTAAAATGAATGTAAACAAAAAAAGCTGGACCCTGCAGGCTGCGAATGCTGGAGCAGCTGTGCAACAGTCCTCATGACGTCATCCATGAAAAGGTCTATTATGATGGGAATCCCCTACAAAGAATAACGTTTTGATTTTAAAACTACCATTTCTTAAAAGTTATTGATAGGCACATTCTCTAAGCACCTACTCACAGTATAAGGTTGCGGCGCCCCTCAGTTCATCACACACCACAGAAACAGTACTTTAATTTCATCTCCCAACAGTTCCTTCGAAAATTAGTATTCGCGACTGTTCTTCGCTTCAACAGCACTAATCCTTAATCACTGGCGAGCAAACAGAAGATTTGTGGTAAGACTTGCACTCGCCACCACGCCACTAGCAAAACGAGTCTAACTATCGTGGCGATATTAATTACCAGCTTGCGCTTATCAAAGCTGCTTCTCAGCCACGCCTGACTGCCTTTGTACAAAAGAACATTTTAAGAATAAGTCTACATACTCGATCTTGCTTTGAAGCGAATTTAGTTCATGTTCTCCGATCTGATCCACTTTATTCATAATGATCAAGTCGGCCAACGCTATTTGTCTGTAAGCAAACAACCAAAGCGAACGCCACATTAATAAGACATTCGTGTTAGACTGCTTTATGCTTTTGAACATCACTTGACAGTTGACACTTCGAAAGCGTTCACGAGTGTTTACTTAGGCGAGATCGTGTCTCGAAGGACGACCGTTGTGTGCCTTCAGACATCGAGAGGGTTTCGCTTTCCCCAGTCGAGAGCGATAATCGGCACTGCACTATTTTTCACGTTACATTCGCGTAAGTTTCAGAGAAATAAAACAAATAAAATGCCTCACCCTTTCACATCACCTTAGTCTCGAAATCTACGTCGATGTCGTCATCATAAACAGAAATCAACTCTTCAAATCAGGATCGGATTCAGGCAAATTTTTCTCAAGACTCATTGACGACTCCTTCAGATTGAGTCAAACTCTTTATGACACTGGGATTAAGGGCGTAGCCAGGAGGATAAGGGGTCTGGACCCCTTTGCGATTTCGTCAAATAGTGGTTTTTCTAATTTTAGCAATTTCTATAACATTTCCTACCCCTTTGGTCAAGGACAGACCCCCCTCTAACACCAGGCTGGCTACGTCACTATTTCGGTTTCGTTTAAAGCAAATAACTAGGGTGGGTAAGTCTCGATGAATCAATTTTAAAGCATAACTACATACCACATCTTTTGCTAAAAACAAAAGAATGTAACCCATGAAGTTTCGTCAGGTCGGCTGGTATATCTTCGGATACTAAACCGATGCGCGTTGTTATCCTCAAATTATTAATTTACCCATGAAACTCCTCAAGACGGCAGATTTAAAACCCTTTCAAATCTGTCTGAAACCCTTTTAACGCTTTTCCGAATTTACCTGACACTCCTTAAGACACTTCAAGGCTGACAGGCATATATCAGAAACTTTCAAACTCCTCCAGATTGAGGCTCTCCTAGACATATTCAAGACTCGTCCAGACATTTTTCAACGATTTGCGGCGACTCTCGTACATTTTTGTACAAATCATCCAGCCTGGCCGATGCAAACGTCTCACAAATGTCTTTTGTCTCCTGCATTCCTGTATATCCGGTAGGTGATCTTTTCAAAACCATGTTCTTCGTCTTTTTCTTATTCTCATTCTCTTATTTCTACCTCGATCGGCCAAACAGGACATTAGTTTAGTTTAGTTTCAGTTTTTGTTCCGTAGCTCTGAACATCCGTTTATTTCAGTCACAGCTCAGCTGAGAGACAGTTTATGTTGAGCACTCGCATTAAAATCTGTTTTTACTATTGCTCGATCAATACACGCGCTTTTGCTACAAACTCGGGTTCTTTGATTTCGAATGTCCTTGTTGCGGTCCTTCTCGTACAAATTCTGAAAAATCCGAAGATTCTTAAAAACTTTTCCAAACTTGTTTAAGACTATTTCAAGGTCCTTTAAAAAAATTGAAAAAGTGACCAAAACTCAGAAATACGTGGCCTAAAAATGACAAACATTTCAATAATTTTAGCCTCTGGTGCACGAATTTTTATGGGGCTGCGTACACTGTCGGAACAAAATTCTAGTTATTATTCTATTCCATGAAGCACGCTCAACTCAAAATTCAAATATTCAAAATGGGGAAAGAAACTATTATGCACATATTTGGAAAATAATGTTTCGATTAGGATACCTACTTTTTCAAATACCGGCTCATATTTCAAAAGAAATTTTCTTGGGTCCAAAAATTACTGATAGTCATTTCTTCTTCAAAAATCTTCTCAGTTTTTAATAGCACACATTCATCATATAGCACTGTGTTATCTATGTCACTATATTCAATAAGTTTGGAATCTTTTCAACGTCTTAAGCAAAATTAGGATCACTTTTAACGTATTTTAATTTTAGGAACCTTATAAATCTCAGAGCTGAAATTTCTGATTGACTTAAGCATTCTAAGTATAAATATTCTGTTATACCTAAATACTTAGCTCCTTTGACAATACAACAAAAAGTCCAATTTCTCTCTTCATTAATAGGTAGTAGAAAGTTCAGTTTTCATCTTTTTCAGTCTAACAGGTAAGAATTTCAGTTTGGATTCGTCAACCTTCACAAAACAAATGTTGGATGTTTTCATAACATGATGAAGAAGTGTTACATGTAAACGCATTTCTGAATACAAAATTTGGATTAATATTTCATTGGGAGATTGAAACATTCCAGTCATACTGGTGATTCAATAAGAAAGAATGAATTTATGCAATCTACTGTTTAATAGTATCGGCTTCTCTTTTGGCAGGAAACCCGAAAAATGTTCTCAAATTGCAGGACTCTGCTTAGTTACTATTTTTACTGAGTTTCCCAAAGTCAACCAAGGAACTGTAATATGTTTTGGTACTTTTACATATGGCAATTTCAATTTTTCTTGAATGATACGGATATCTGCCTCTCAGTTAGGGTATTTATGAATAAAATATCATAAAGCTATAACAAATTCTGTAGTTCTATCGTGAATTTTATCAAGACCTTTCAAGAAGGCATTATGGACTTAGGGTATGTTACAAGTCCCTATGTTTAATAAACTTTTAGAACGTTTATCTAATTTCTGCTTTTTCACTGAATAAAATTAACACTGATTTGTTAACATTGGGACCATCTGAGCCCAACATTAACAAATTTTTCAGCGGCAAGTGAGCCTTAATCCATAGCCGATCAAATGGATTGAAAAATGACTTCAGCTTCAGCAGAGCCAACGAAAATGGTTTCCAAATCAGCAACTATCACTTTGCTCTTACTTTTAGACCAAAATCTAATACAAATTTGTAACTTTTTTTTATTAGCGACATTAGAAGTTGCATCATACAGAAGAGAATAACAGGTAATACTTTCAATGTCATCCTCAATCAAACGCTTGTAAAAATATGGACCAGAAGCTTCAGTTACTCGGTATCGAGCTTTTGTTTTATTTAAAGTTATATTGTTTCTATTTTTTGAGTTTTGGAAAACATGGCGTTGAATATCGCAATTACTTTCAGCACATGCATGCTTTTCTTGAAGGAAACAAAGCATCTGATACCATTATCGCTGATACACTTACAGGAACTGATGTAGATGGGATCTGAATTTCTTAGTGTTGTTAGCAGTGGCGTAGCTAGGAGGGGTGCCCCCCAAGGCACCTGAAATTGAATGTAAAATATGTAAAAATGAGTAATTAATTCTTCGCCTTTAAAACACGTTTTTTTTTTTTTTAAATTTCGCACGAGCAGTAATTTTACCTTCGTTTTTATAAAATAGTCCTCTAATATCGGCGATTTTTAAAAAAATACTTCAATTTTCGACCGTTTCTCCCTTGAAAATCTCCCCCCCCCCCCCGGAAAATCCTGGCGACGCCACTGGTTGTTAGATATAACAAACAAAATGACAAGATGATGAAATAATAACTGAATTTTCAAAATTTTGTCATACGACAAAACTTTAAATAGTCTTCTGTCGGGACTGTTTTGTCAATGACATGACAAAAAAATGAATTCAATGACAAAACAAAATAAAAAAATTCTGTTATGACATTTCGTCAACGATTAAATGATAAACTATGACACACGACATAATAATTGAAGACAGATTATGCTAAGCGACTCACTATTGATAGTAGACTATGCTAAGCGACATGACAAAATAATTTTGTCAAGGCACAACAAAATCGTGAAAAAACAAAAACTGACAAAACTCGGAAGTTGATAAAACTCATGACATAACAAAAGAAGATGAAATGCTTGTCTACCAAAATGATGAAAAGACAAAAAATTATTTTGTCTAACAACACTGGAATTTCTAGTTAAGAGTGTGGCATTTTTTCATAAACGACCCTAAAACCGGGTGTCCACAAAGAAATGCCGATATTTGTCTCCGGTCGCACCTTCCTGCCTTACGACCGGAGGACGTGCTTAGATCGAAAAATCGGCGTAAGTGGCCGACCAAGAAGAGCCCAGAAAGCCTGAGGAAGCGTCCCGACTAGCTCACAGGAGACCTCTCAGGCGTGGTATTGCCAGGGATAGGAAGGTGGTTACCCAGATTACATGTTAAGTCGTTTCAAGTTCTGGAACGAAAAAGTGAAGTAAAACTAAAAACTTACGTTCTCACATTCTCCTGCGAAAATTGCCCATCTCCTCCCTCACAAAACAGCCTAGTTAAACATATCAAACATTTTATTTACATAAAACCAAAAACGGAAGAAACTAGAACGTCCGAAAAACACACCGCGAACCAGAAAAAACCACATGGCGGTGGCGAGGAAGAACGAACACAAGAAATACAACTTCTGAGTTCTAGTGGCGGAAAAGTCTTGGATCCGCGAAGACGGCAGTTCGAAAAAAGAAATTAAGAAATAGAAAAAGAATTTACAAAGACAAAACAGCAAAATCAAGGAAAAAAAAATCGCTCGTGCAAACGGCATCGAGGACCAGCAGAAAAAAAGAAAAAAGTTGGATGACCAAAAAATCAAAATAAATGTTGAAAAATAATTGGATTTCCATTTCCTAATGGATTAAAAAATATCGTTGACAAGTTATGGTCTAAGATAATTATTATAGTAATAGCTCTAGCTAAGAACTATCACCGGAAAACATTTTGCGGATTACAGGTCCAACAAGATGGTAAGGAAAAAAGGTAGGAAGAGGAGGGAAAGGACATAGAAAATGAGAGAACGTCTTATATTTGTAATTCGGCTAATAATTTTTTTTGTAGGGATAGAAATAGAATGGGAAGGTTTCTGAGTACTGGGTCAAACTTTTTTTTGTTTCGTGATTTCCGGTAGGGTGCTCAAAAATCTGGCCAGGTGTTTGGGCCCGCGAGCACACGTGAAGTTGCCACCTATGACTAACACAACAACTTCTACAGTAAAGTTTTCCTTTTCCTTTTTTTTTTTTTTTTTTTGAAAAATCGAATTTTTAACCTAACAACTTCAACTCACGACTATTTCAATGCCCAAGTGACATGTAGGACCGTTTTCTCTAGCAATTCATAAATAAAAACATTACAACTTGAGAGCGTAGGTTGCGCGATAGAAGCCAAGAACAAAAGTACGGTCCAAATCTGTACCCCTTTCCCTGGATTAACAGGTTTCCCATAAAAGTAGTTATAAGCAACTACGTTAATTTTCCTCCTCGTAGAAAATTTGTTAATCAACCGTTGCCTGCACGCACAACTCGGAACTCGATTATACATGCAAATTACAGCCACAAATTGTTCAATTATTCTTCACAAATTCCCAACTACTAAATGACCGAATGAACGATCCATATTCGCTATATTTATGAGTGGATTCCTTTTTTTCGTTCTCTTTGCTCGGATTTGATTCTTAATTAAATTCTCGCCGCGTCTCGTCAACCAGTCTACGTAAATTGCAATACCTATTCGCCAAATAGTCGCTTTACATTTAAATGCGCTAATTTTAAATTTCGATTTATTCGCAAGAAACTCCGCCGCCTCTGGGTACCAAACAGGGCGACTAAATTTAATAACGTTTCCATTCTACTTTTTTCGCAGTCCTTCGGTCCCTTTCTCGTTCGTTTGCTCACTCGAACAAGCCATTTTCGCGAGGAAACTGTTCGTCCCCCGACTGATTACATTATTTCGAGAGTTTCTATTTGAATATTTCGAAGACGAGATAATTCGTTTACTGTCGTTCCTTTTCCACCGCGACGCGCAAAACCATCATCTCGAAAAACGATCCCATTATGGCCTTGTAAACGGTGTACTTTGCTCCTGTTCCCGTTCCTGCTTTCTGTATGCCGCAGTTACACGTTCGAGTGTTAAATGCATCTTAACTACATTAGCATGCACTTCGTATAATACACTTTTTATCGCTGATGTAATTAATTTTCGAAAAAATGAGTTTACTAGCGCACTCACTTCACGAACAAGTTGACAGGGCTGGCAGTAGCGTTCTCGTCACCAGTTAGACATGGCTCTTCGAATTGCTGAAACATGAAATTCACAATATCAGGGTCTTCTGAGCGAACGAAAGCTCAAAATTGTTATATCTATGTTGCATGTCAGTACAATAACCAAGAGGGGAGTGGCCCGCCGGGGCAACCGAGCAAATGTCCGGTGACCAGGCACAAGTATGGTCTGACCTCTCCAAAGTGGCCGGGTGATGCTAATAAGCAATGTGTTTGTATAGTGAATGTACAAAAATATTGTAGCATAGGTACCAGGGCACTGAGTCAGTTCTCCAATCGATGTCAGACAACTGTAAAGTGGAGCTACTCTGAACGTTGGGGGCTACTTTGAACAGCGGCACTTCTTGACATTAGCGCACACTGGTGACGAAGCTATGAACTACTTTTCCGCGTTCCTTGGATATAAGGCAACTAGAGTCTGTTCGAAACAGTGTATTGCAGCCAGAGATGGGCGTTGTTCACTATTTAATGAATTTGCTCTTGCTCTTGTTCTTTTCCATTTTTAGTAAACTAGTTCTTGCTCTTGTTCACTTGGTCTTCCGACTGATCTAGTTCATTGTTTGTTCATTGAAGAGAACCTTTGCTCTTGGTCTTGCTCATTTAAAATTAGGGTTTTTGTACAAAAAATTGCAAGGGGCGAGCAACATTTTTGGGTAATAGTTTACAACTGAAAACTGGACGTTGTTAAGTAAAAAACGCACAAATGTGATGCCCGAAAGGGTAGTTTCCGGTGCTGGAGGTGCGGTGTCTCAGGGGCCACTTTGGCATGCATGCATCGCCATACGTTCCACCATACCATACTTGCTAATTCTGTCCTTCTGCTTGATATTCAAGATGCTCCTTAGCATCTTGTTAAATGTTATCACTATTCTTTTTTCTTGGTTTCCGGTCAGTGCTCACGTCTGTGCCCCATATAGCAGCGTAGACACCACACAGGATTCCAGAATTTTTTTCTTCTACTGCTTCTACACTATGACCTTCTAGCTTACACGAGTCTTCTTTCGACTCAGACAATAGTTTAGATTTTGTGATATTTATCGATAAGCCTACTTTCTTTCTGGTTTCACACAATTCGGATGCCATGGTTTTTAGCTCTCCCAGGATCTTACTGATTAGCACTACATCGTCCGCAAAACGTAGGTTATTAATCCAGCAGTTGTTTATCTTGATCCCTTTCCTTTCCCAATTTAGATTTCTGAATGGTGATTCCAAATCGCTGTTAAATAGGTTCGGAGGGGGGGGGGGTCACCTTGCTTAACCTCTTTGGCCAGTTTAAACCTTCTCCCTTCCACATCCATTTTTACATAGGCTTCTGATTTGGGATACAGGTGCCGAAGAACCCTTATAATCTCTTCTCCTAGGGCCTTGTTGGTTTAGGGCCTCCCATACTGCCGAATGGTACACGGAATCATCAGTGCTGCCATAACCATATTTTGATTGGGTATCGTAAACTGGTGTGACTTCGGATTTGTGCAGGAAACTTCGGACACTGCCCGAACTGGAGTAAGATTGGTTAGATGCGTTATTTCTTCGTTAACTAGGGTGGCAAATAAAATTTCGTAACTTGTAGCTACACTGTCATGTGTGAAAATCGATGTTCCAGTTCCCCCACAAATCCGAAGTTACCCCAGCCTACGATATCCGTTATGGTTATTATGATATTTCTATAATTCAAGTTATGCGTTGTGTTATGATTATCTAATTTTATGGTATGGTTACTCAAGCGAAAATAACCGAATAAACTTAAAATGACTTAAGAGAACTTACAATAACGTAGACAATTTTTTTATTTTTTTTATTTTTACACCATGATCCAATGCGAGGATAGAAAAAAGAATACACAAAAATTTAACATAAACCATTTGGTAGGTAAGTGAAAGCCCCTCAAGATTTTACTCCTCGCCTTCGATCGCCCATTATTGGGCATAGGTTTCCGTCACCTGTTTCCATTTGTTTCGGTTCTTGGCCACCATGGGCCAATTTTGACCGAAATTTTGAACCAACTCGCCTGACCACCTTGTTAGGGGTCTCCCTCTTCTCCTCCTCCCCTCATGAGGGACCCACAATGTCAATCTTTTGTTCTATTTATAAGAGGAGTCCCTAACTATATGTCCTGCATAGTTTAGTTTGAGCCTTTTAGCATGGACCCAGACCTGTTTGGCATTAGTTTTTTTCCAAAATTGAACTTACTTTTATTTGATCTTCGAGTTTAACTCCTAAAATGCTTCGTAACATGGAGTTATGGGTAGATTGAATTTTACAGATTTGTTTTTTCGTGGTAGCCCATGTTTGAGCACCATATGTGAGGACTGGGAGAACTGCGCTTTCTAGAATACGTATTTTTGATTTTATTTTAGATTACTTTTAAACATTTTTCGTAATGACCAAAAAGCTTTCCACGCATTTGTTCTTCGAATTTTTAATTCTTTTTCTGTTTTGTTAGTAAATGCTACTGTTTGACTAAGATATTTGTACTCTGAGACAACTTCAATCTCCCTGCCCTCAATTTCAATTTTTTCAAAATTTGTAATATTTGTCAAAATTCTTGTTTTATTTTGGTTGATTGATAATCCCACCTTGCGACTCTCTTTTACCAGGTCATCCACCATAGTTTTCAGTTCATTATGGTTTCTCCCTATCAGAGCAATGTCATCTGCAAATCTAAGATTATTCAAAAATTTATAATCAAACAAGTTTCCATTTCTGTCTTTGATTTTAAAACCTTTATTCCCCCAATTTAGCTGGCGAAATACCTGTTCCAAAACTGCATTAAGAATATTGGGGAATAAGGGATCCCCTTGCTTGACTCCTCGGGAGATTTGGAAATTTTTTGATATTTTATCTAATTTAATTTGAGCTTTAGAATTATTGTAAATGTTCATTAAAAAATTGATGATGTCCTCTGGAATGCCTTGGCATGCCAAGGCTACCCAGATTTTATCGTGGTACGAAGAGTCAAATGCTTTATTAAAATCTATGAAAATAATTGCGAAATTTAATTAAAATTCATTAGTTTTTTCTAAAAGTTGGTTGATAGCTTGGATATGATCAATAGTACTGAAAGATTTTCTGAAACCTGCTTGTTCTGTTGGTTGTTGGCTATCTAGGAGTTTGTATATTCTGTTTTTAACCAAAGACATGAACATTTTACAGATGTTAGAAGAGAGACTAATGGGTCTGTAATTATCGATATCCATTCTGTCCCCTTTTTTGTGCAACAAAATGATCTCAGATTGGCACCACTGCCATGGAGGGATTCCCAAAGTGAGTGCAGTATTAAAGAGAGCTTGAAGTGGGACTATCAGAGAGTTGTTAAAGGATTTCAGGGTTTCATTTTCGATTTGATCAGGTCCTGGGGCCCGACCCGGTTTAAGTTTATTTTTATGATTCGATCTCATCTAGCCGAAAAGGTTAGGTTTTTTCCGAATTTTGAATTTTATTTCGCCATAGGTCTGGGTCGCCGCTTCCAGGTCTTTCGTCTCGGTATATCTTATAAAAGAATTCCATGGCTGTGTTTGCGATAGATTCCCTATCCGAAATTATTTGACCAGCATTGTTTCTTATTTTAGGGAGCCAGGCGCGCCCACTTGATAACACTTTTTTAACCTGTTTGGTAGACCATGAGCTTTCAATGATCCCTGTTATCAGTTCATTTTCAAAAATAAAAATGGATAACAAAATTGAGATTGCGATTATTCAGGTTTACTCTCCCACACTTTCGGCCCTAAATGATAACGAAGAAAAAACAAAACAAAAAACCAAAAGACGCGATTATTAGCGTTTTTTGTCTGTTTGTATGTTTTTTTTTTTAAAAACATATATTGTGATACTAGTTCGATGACTAGTTATGGAGACGTGACTGATTCAGGATGATGATGTTTATCGTTATGTTGTCGAAAACTTGAACAATCTTTCACATTCAAATACCCATTATGGTTATGATTATCCCCCCCCCCCCCACCACTGATGCGATACTCGAAAGGGTAGTTTCCGGTGCCGGGGGTGTGGTGTCATAGGGGCCACTTTGGCATGCGTGCATCGCCATACGTCCCCCCACACCATGGTTATGATTATGACAGCACTGATAAATATTGATACTACAAAAAAGCGTGAAGCAATCGGCGCCAATCGTTAGTCGAGATTAATGTATGACTCAGGAGCTACAATGCGAGAGTCGAGGGCCAGAAAGAAGAAACAGTAGAGTTGAGGTACTTTGAAGACGAGCAATATCAGCGATCCTTGGGGGAGGGATTTATCTTCACTCATACATAAAAAATAAATATTTGTTCACGAAGAAACCATACAATGTTTTTCACGAAAAGTAGTACTTTTAGACCCAAGAGTTTCAATTCCTAAAAAAATAGGTAATTTGGATACAAATAATTTTTTGCCTTCGCATCATCCTCAAATGAAATGAGCCATCACTACCGTTGAATATAATGTCATCCGCTTTATTGATTCATAACGTGTGTTCTCTCAGATAGCACGTGTAAAATGAGTCATTTTCAAATTTATTTTGTGATCGACATATGCTCGTGCGCTAATGTCAAGAATTGCATGAAACAATTGAAAACTCCTTTTACATTCCACTTCGCATGGTTTTCGTTCACAGCTGAACTCGGTTACTGTAAGCAAATTTGAGTACTGATTTTAAAGGATGGCCGGCCATCTTGGTAACCATGGTGGCAGCGGCAGGGGGAAAATAATTGCTCAAAGTTTCTGAAACATGGCAAGTTTTCATACATTCCCAAGATTCAATTTCCTGTTCCGTGGAGTGCGAAAGAAATCAGCGCATTCATTTGCATTTCCATCAAACTAGAATAAATTTCAGGTTTTTCATACTTCATAAAATTTCATAAGGCTGCGGGTTTTCCGTACTAAATGAACTCAATAGGCTCTATTCAATTTTCCAATCTCCAAGTGAACGAATTTTCTGACATTTTTTTCAAATTCTGATTAAATACGGTAAAATGTTTAAAAATATTTGCAAAAACAATGCGTTAACACACATACATATTCAGCACGACATAATCAGAAACAGTTGCTGGAGAAAATTGGTAATCACTGCCGTAGAACGTCCGAATTTCGTCGAACCTCCGGCATTCATTCTAATCGCAAAAATAATATTTAACAATTCGTTTCAAGATATTTTCTGCCTATTAAAAATACCTTTTTTAATTTCGGTAGGAAAGCGTGACGATGAGAGAATGAGAAGAAAAAAGAAAAAAAGAAAGTAAGGAAGAAAAAAAAAGAAAGAAAAGAAGAAAATCGGATATTCTTGAGAAGAACAATGAGTTAAAACGGCTTCCCATCGTTTTTTAACTTTAATCTAACCGAATATTTAATTTGTATTTGAAAGCCGTATAAAACGACTCAGCAGCCCTTGTGGAAATTCTATGGAAACCCCCTTTCGAATTTATCGTGCTGCTTTTTTGGGGTTCGATCGTGAAGGGAGGGCCGGCGTAATACCCTTGTTATTAAATAAATGCCAACGGAGCGGATCCCGATACGATAAACACAAAAACGCTGACAAGTTCATATTAATTCGAACTTAATGAACTTTTCTCTCGGATTGCTTTTGTGTGCAACTTGACTTACCAGGATAATGGCGTTAAGCTAAATATACTGCTACTCGGGCCAGGGTACTCGCTGTTAAGTTGATTCAACTTTGTACGGGGGCTGAGCAGCTCTGTTACCAACTACTTATAGACAAACTATTTATCTAGCCGTCAAGCAGCAGAATACTTTGGCCGCACCAACTGCGAAATTTGAATGACACAAGATTTCATCTCGATGTCTGGCTATATCTCCGATTATGAATAGAAAACAGGGGGAGGGGCTTATTAATTTTGCGACAAGGGGAAATTAATGACACAAAAAGTTCACTTTCACACTTTCTTATGTCATTTTTGTTGACGAGTTAAGCAGCGTCTGAATCCTTATATATTCAGATTGGGAACTTGTTCAATTAGTACAAGTCCTAGGAAACTCAAACAATTACATGCGATTTTTTCTAAATTAGATAAGAATATTATACCTCAATGGTGTTCAACAAAAGCAGGATAATCTTTTACCTGAAGGTGGACAGATCGAGTAAGTACATCCAAAAATATTAACCGCAAAATTTTCAGTAATATTAAAGTTATAAGTTTTTGCCACGCCCCGAATTCCATAAATTCTACCACGAAAATAAGCACCACGTATCATACGGAAGACTTCCCTCAGCTCATTTTCAAACGAAATTTTCTTTAATTTCTTATAACCAAAGTTGTGTTGATTATCTTCCCAATAAACAGAGCTATCTATGACCCCGAATAAAAAGAAGCTTCTTAGCGAATGCTAGCTACACACTTATCACATTTCCTATTTCATGTAGCGTTTCAAGGTGTTTCACGAAAAAGAAAATGAATTGTGAAACACTCCTCTACACACTTCTCACCATTTTCATGAAATTTGATTTTCTACTATTCCACAAAATCATGGCGAAAAAACCCGGGACTGTGAAAAAGATTTCGTCATGCCCGATGTACAGAGGCGAAACTTGACTTTCAGTTTCGGGGGGGGGGGGGGGAAGAGAAAAATTTGTCCACCAATATTTTTTGAAAACTAAAAATTCGCCGACAGTATCTTTTTTAAATTTGAAAATTATTTGTCGATTTTTCAATCAAAATATTTTTTAATTGAAAAAAAAAAAACAAACAAACAAACAAACAAACAAACAAACAAACGTTCTTAGAAAATGGAAAATTCAAATGAACAGTCACAAAATTTTCCAACTGTCAAATTATTGGGGGTGTTTCATCCCCCCATAGTTTCGTCCCTGCAAATGCAGATTGGAACCTTATCCTCCAAGCACTCAATTTCTCGCACATGAGCATACCCTAGTCTGGGAGGGTAAGCTCGAAGGATGTTAGGAATACTTGAGAGAAACACACAACTTCCTTTATCCTTAAGGTAGTCCTTATTTACTCTTGGTGATCTTTTTTTCTGAGTTTCCTCTGATTCGTATCCTAAATTGGTTCCAATAAAATAAAATAAAATAAACCTACAAAGTTTCAGGTCGATCGGATTAGAGGAAACCGTGGTTGGATTGAGCTGGATTATTAATCACATCTGTGGAAAGTGGTGAGTTAGGATTTTGGGATATTTTGAGCAAGTATTTGGAGTAGAGGATCATTCTGCGGTAGGGTAGGGGAAGTTCAGCCATTTCTGCACAAAGACTGATGGATGGACTAGTGCAGAGGGCTCCTGATACTATTCGAAGGGCTGAGTTTTGGATTGTGTCGAGCATTTTGAGGGTTTTTGGTGGAGCTAGTTCGTAAACTTGACCTCCAAAGTCTATCTGTGATCGGATAAGTATGGAAAAAACACATGGAGTTTCCAGACTAAATTTCCTTTCTACAGGTATTCACCAGGCCAAAACCCGTAAATTAAACAGTAGAACATTTGCTATCGGATTCAGCTTGCGACATTGAAAAATAAGTCTTTAGCTATCAACTTTTTAATTTTAATAAAATGTTCAATTTTCTCAAATTTCAGGCTCTAGGTCATCTATAGTAAAAACAGAATAGTCATTGAAATTCGAAATTCAACGTTTGCTACAGACTTTCAATTTTCGAAATGTCTTCCACATTTCAGCTTTGTTTTAAACTTTCAGACAACTTTCGATACTCAGCTTGAAACCTTCGGCTTTTGAAGAGTCTCTGACAGGAATCCAGGGTACTCCATTTTCAGAAACGAAATTTGACTTTCAGTTTGGGGAGATGGAGAAAAAAATCTGCCGACAAATATTTTTTAAAAACTAAAAATTCGACAAAATTTTTAGAAAATTAAAAATTTGTCGATTTTTCATCGGAATATATTTTAATTGAAAAAAATAATAATAATAATAATAATAAACAAGCAAACAAACATTCATAAAAAATGAAAATGTCAAATGAACAGTTTCAAAAAATTTGCCGACTGTCAAATTATTGGGAGGGGGTTGTTTCAACCCCCCCACACCCCTATAGTTTCGCCCCTGCCGATGTAGTGCTCCTTTTGAGGCTGAATTAAGTTGTCGTATTTAGTGGTATTATTTTCGTTTGAGGATGAGTTATGATGGAGACAACGTTATTGCTGCGGCAAACATAGCTGCATCCTCACAAGAAAGGAGACAAGTGGTACGGGACTTCTTCTCAGGTTGGTGAGGATCCCATAGGACAGGACGATCTCTCACCTCGCGTACCAAATCCGTTAATTTGTCTTCAGTCTACTCCATAGTACAAGAAATTATAAACGCCAAAAAATAACGATACACAAGTGTTCACTTCAGGATTTAGCTAATCAAATTGAACGAGCACATGACAATCATATTGAAATGACACACTTGTCCTAGAATCTAGTTCTCCCTTTTAGCCAATGTAGTTTTTTCTCTTCTTTTTTTCTGTAAAACGGCGGCATTTTGCTTCCCTTAATTCTTCGATCATTATTCTCATCACATTTCCAACACCCAGTGCAGGGGTGGAACAACGCAGTTTTGTATTTATTGTGAACCAGTTACCGAGCAAGTCGACTGGCAATGCCGATTTGTCGTTTTTGTTTTTGCAAAGTATGCCCCTAGCGCGGTAAGACAGCGCATCGAAAACAAAAACTCATGAAATCATAATGTTACACAGGGCCTGATTTAGGCACTTGCGGGCCCGAGGCCCAAATTTTGTGTGGGCCCCCAAAAATTTTTTTTAGCAACATTGATCATCATTTTCATTATTATCATTAATATCGTCATCATCGTCATTATTATCAGGTTTTTTTTTTTTTTTTAAGAGCTATTCAATAACATCCATCATCAGCTCTACGGAATTAGTTATAGGCTATTATAGGAGGTATTATTACAAAGGTATTTCTATATTGTACGTGAGCGTACGTAGCGCGCGCGTCTGTACAAGCATGTAATGAAAAATGTGCGGGCCCCCAATTTGTGCGGGCCTGGGGCCCCCCTAAATCTGACCCTGATTACAGTTAGGTCACTTTGGAAGTGGGTTCTTCAATTGTAAGTATTTTTTCAGTTTGCAAACTAAATTGTCCGAATGCCTCCATAGGTAATCACCCGGCCTAATTAATATGCACCCTCAGGACACCAATAATATCATCTGCATTCCTCCCATGCTCCGCTTAGGGACGTGCCGAAGAATTTTTTCTGGGCGGATGGGAAAGTGTGAAAGTCCAAACTGATTCAACTCAAAATTCCCAAGTATCAAAGCAAAAAAAAAAAAATTAGGCTTGTTTTGTTGGATTTTCCCAACTTCTTACATTCTCAATCAAAATTCCCAAGTATCAAAGCACAATACAAAAAAAAACAAAACGTTTGACTTGTTGACTTGTTGAATTAGTGGGTAAAAGAAACATCAATTTCCCAAATTTTGCCAAAATTACAGAATGAAAAATGACTGGGGTGTTGACACCCCTTTTCGCACCGACTGTGACTCCGCTTCCTCCCGAAACCAGTTTCAGTCAAAAGTGTTGCTGCGTCCTCTCTTGGCATACTTTACAAAGGGACCTTACGATCTGTGACCGTCGGGTCCCGCTGCCCAACAGGTGACCAGCTTTCTCTGCGGACTAACCGGGCCATACAGCCCGAATTTCGCGACAATCTATATTGAAATCCGGCTGCATTTCATGAAAAGTGTGTATCGGTGCTGATGTTTAGACAACACCTGATGAAAAACCTTTTATATTTCAAATTTCATCAAAAAACCGCCACCTTCAGCGAAAGGACGTGAAATATGAAATGTGAAAAAGATGCTCTGTGAAACGCGCCACACATACTCTACAGACACTTTTCACTTTTTCATATTTCACGGTCGTTTCATGATAAGTGTGTAGCCGGCATAAGAATGAGTTTTTCAGATACATGGAAAAGAAATTTTGCACAGCTCGTTCTCTGTCCAGCCCAAAAAATAATAATTTTTGAAGTTTCACATTATTAGAGATTACGTCTACATGTCTACCAGGACCTGCCAAAACCCTGAATTCGATTTCTTTACGCTAAGGAGTTTTTTCTTACTCGGGATCACATCTATGCTTGTGAAACGTCAAGTTTTCAATATTATAACACTACACAACAATTTGAGATTTTTTTTTAAAAATCAATGTCATGAGAATACATTATTCTGTATCTATTTTCGACGAGGAATCTAATGCCGATATTAATTTTTTGATTATAGTTCATTTCCCCCCTATCTCCTATCTTAAATGCAAATATGATACTACTAATCGAACAACTATACGTGTTTAGAATACTTATCCATATCAGTTTAACTATTTATGGACGACAAAAAAGAATGAAAAGTGAAAATTTTAATTTTGAACACGGAAAACGAGAGGTTCTTGAGAAAAATGGTTAACGCCATCGCATTCAGCATTCAAAATACAGCTGAAATCATATCATCTCATCCCATTGTTTTTTCTGTAGTGTAATTTGTGTGAATCCAAGAAACAATTAATTTTTTCTAAACTTATCAGTAGTGTAGCCAGGTGCCCCTCCCCCTTGGAAAAAATTTAAAAACTATTTAGCAAGTAGATAAAAAAAGCCTTGGGTTATTTTCAAGATGTGATTTAACAGATTTCTTTGGACTGTCAACGCAACTGCCAGAAACGACAATTTTCCCCAACGTTTCGATTAAAATTTTGTACCCCCTCCATAAAGAAACCTAGAGAAGCCACTGAAATTTATAACGTAGTTTTAAGGATATTACCTAAATACTTTTAACCGAGTCCAAAGGAGTTCTTATATAGCCTTAAGCGGTCTTAACAGAGTCTTCAAGAATCTAAACGGAAAGCCTCCATGACTCCACCAACCAACCGTGACCAAGTCTTAACGATTCTTCACGATATTAAAATAGTTCTAACAAAATCTTAGGGATTCGAAAATTGTCTTAACAAGCCTTGACAGCTGTATAAAATTTCAGCAAAGCCTTAACGAGTCCTAACCTAATGTAAGTAAGTCTTAACACATCAAGAGTCAATAATCTCAACGATTCTTAGCCGAGTTTCAACTATTCCTGATGCCCATTTAGAGGACGCAACTGACAAACGTCAAATTGTCAGGCCCATTTAAAAAATATGCCTTTGCCTGTTTTTTTCCCCCTGCTGAAATAGATAGGGAATATTCGTGTTATTTTCGCGATTAATAGAATTTCAAGAAGAATGAGCCATACTTGATTGAGCCTATTTTTGCATACTCTGGGTATAAAAGCATATTTTGGTCTATGTTCAGTTTTTTTAGAGCATATTAAAAATATTTGGCCCTTTTCCACAACTTTTCCGGGATATTTTAAATTTTTTCTCAATATTGCATTATTTTTGTCTTCTAAGAAGGTAAAACTGCAACAACTATACCTTTTTACACAAAAAAAAAAAAAAAAAAAAAAAAACAGCGCTGAATGTATTCAGTGTTCGCCTGTTGAAAAAATACAGTTTTGCACGACTACCTTAGGACCTTTTTCTTTCGCATATTAACCAGCTTCATCTTTCTGCTCCCATTATTTGACTAATTTCGGACCCGTGATCTTCAGATCTCGTGATTCTCATCTGTCATCTTTCAATTTCCTCTTTCAAATGATACCCATATACCTGTCTCATTCGAAAATTATTCACGCAGAAAATTAGAACTTTTGAAAACGTCAATTGGTGCGCGATGTGTGGCATATTCAACGCGTGGAAGGCGCTACAAGAAATTGTTACTTTGATATGGGAATATTTTGGCATTCTTCGGGGTTTTCAGGGAGTATTTTAGTATATTTGACGAATATAAAAGCATATTATAAGAGCATATTTGACACTCTTCCAAAGCATATTTTTGAAATCACTACACATTTATAAGTAGGTGTAGCAGTAGGCCTATCCTGTTAACCAGAGTTGGAAAGCCGTAAGATAAAGCTTTCACTTTCGACTTCAACTTTCAATTTTAACATGAAAGACTTCTGGATTTTTGCTTTTCACTAGAAATACTTTTTCAGCTTTCAACTTTTGGCTTTCCAGTATCAAAATGTTCTAACTTTCGGGTTCAAACTTGCAACTTTAAACTTTTTAAAAAAAAATACCTCCCTTTTCTCCGAAAAGTCGGTAAAAACCAAAAAACATTTATGAGGCATTGTTTATTAGTTTGTAGAAAAACAGGAATTGGAAAAGGAAAAGGCCAAAAAAAAAAATGAAAGAAATCTGAATAAATAAAACTTTTAGCTTTTTGTTTTCCCATCAAAAAACATTTTTCTACTTTTAACTTTTGGCTTTTTATCGTCAAGATTCTCCAGCTGTCGGCTTAAAACTTGCAGCTTTCCGCTAGATTTTCAACCCTGCAGATGGCACTTTCTATATCATACTGGCCTGTCCAAGTCAAGAGTCTCCACCTAGCGGATGAAGTAAGAACTAGTTGAGCAAGGGATGTATCCAACTTTTCTCATTAAAATGTAGGCAGCTTCAAAATTTTCTAATTAATTATCTATCGGATGCAGACGAATAGCATTTGATATATAAATTCCGAGATCACCAAGTATTTATAGATAAAAATACAACTCAGATTATACAGAACTGATTTTTGATGTATTTTTTTGCCTGCCTACACTAAATAGGTAAAATTGCATACGTCCATTTCCCAGCAGAGCTCCAAACTTTATTCAAAAATATCAGAGTTGTTCAATTTCTTGAATTTATTTTTTGAAATTTTCATTGGAATAATTCGTGGAAATTTCAAAACAAATTTTAAATGCCAATTGACGACAATTCATCAACAATTAACGTTGAATAATCTTGTGAATTGACATTGCTAACATTCTTAGAATCAAAAATGATCAATAAACTTCAAAATTTCATTTGGAAATTTAGTTTTGTGAAATATTTTAGGGCGAAAATTTTCATTTTTATAAAACTACGAATTCTGTCTCCCCCCTCCCCAATAGAGCGTTTTACGTTGTTAGACGGAATTCGATTACGTATTTATATGTACTTAGAATGTACCCACCCGCCAACATTTCCTTCCAAAATGGAAAATAAGATCACGTGAAAATATAATTCTTCTATATAGCTTGCGCTCAATGATAAACACTGAAAATCAACAGGATAGAGAGAACAGATTCTGTAAGATAAGCGTTCACACAGAAGCGAAACTTGACTTTCGTCTGGGGGGGGGGGGGGTGGAGAAGGAAAATTTGGTTTGTCAACAATTATTTTTTAAAAACTAAAAATTCGCCGACAAAACATTTAAAAAATTTGAAAATGTACCGATTTTTCAATCAAAATATTTCCTAATTGAAAAAAAATAAACAAACACACCAACAGAAGCAAAGTATGGGCACGGGGACTAATTTCTGAGAACGTCCTTGTACCCTCAAAAAAGTCTGCCTTTTTTTTCTATTCTTTTATTTTTCTTCTTTCTTTCGTTCCTCTTTTTACCTTATTTTTGAAGCGCCTTTTTTATAGTGAGTCGCTTGAGACATTCTCCTTCCTCGGTCCTTGGGCAAACATACACCATCCGAGAGGTTTCTTGGATTCATTTCATACTAAGATAGTAAGACTCATTTGACCCATCAAGACCTCCTCCTCCTACTTATGTAAAATTTGTAGGACTCTTTCAGGCTTCTCTGAGACTTCAAGGATCTTCCGAATTTGTTCAAGGCATTTTCAGGCTTCATTAGAACATTATACTTTCGAAAATGAAAAATTCAAATGAACAGCTTCAAAATTTGCCGGCTGTCAAATTATTAGTTTTTTCACCCCCCCCCCCCCCCATAGTTTCGTCACTGCAAATGCAGATTAGAACCTTATCCCCCAAGCACTCACATATCCTAGTCCGGGAAGGTAAGCTGGAAGGACATTTGGAATACTTGAGAGGAACACACAACTTCCTTTACACATACAGGTAATTGTTATTTACTCTTGGTGATCTTTTCCCCCCTGAATTTCCTCTGATTCGTTTCCTAAATAGGTACCAATGAAATCAATTAAAAAAAAAAAAAAAAAAATACAAAGTTTCAGGTCGATTGGATTTAGGGGAATCCATGCCACAAGCTCCCTTTCGTTTTTATAGGAAAAAAACATGGAGTTTTCACTTTTGTTCCAGACTAAATTTCCCTACTATATTCACCAGGACCAAAGCACGTAAACTAAATAATAGAACATTTGCTATCGGATTCAGCTTCTGACATTAGAAAATAAGTCTTCTGCTTTCAACTTTTAGACAGCCCCGTAGCCATGGGAGGCAAGCTGGCGCTGAGCCCCCTCTAAAGGTATCTTGAGCCTCCCCTAGGCAGAGATACCACCATTTATAAAAATCATCATTACGCCAGGCCCCTGAGAGCTCCTAACGCTTGCCGGAGCCTCCCCTGGCAAAATTTCGTGAATAAAAATAAAGAATTCCTTCTATTTTTCTCGCTAGTTTTGTTCAAAATTCTTCGTTCCACTACATTTTAATGTTTATAAATTTGTCAACATTGATTTTGCTTTGAAAGATAGAAGAATCGTATGTTTGTCGTTCTTTATATGCGCCGTGTCACAAGAAAAGGGCCCGAGTGTCCATCCAGCAGTTTCAGACACACAGGCCTTTTTCTTGTGTCACATTACTATATTCACAAACACAGTGGATAGGCTCGCGATCCTGTTCCCATTGAATATCGATGGCTAAATGCCTGAATGGCTCTTCGAGAACTGATAACTAGATACGTCCACAGAAATAGAGTTCTTTTTTACTTCCAATAGTTCGAAAATTTGATCGTTCTAAGTGCCAATTTTTTTCAGGCGATCTATTCAGTTCTTTTTTCAAGTGGTTGTCGGTAAGTTGAATCACCAGTTTTGATTATGAATTTTGAAACCAAATTCAATCAGTTACGTAGCCAGGATTTTCGGGGGGGGGGGGAGGGGGCAGAGTAAGATTTTCAAGGAAGACAAAGTCGAAAATTGAAGTATTTTTTTAAAATTGCCGATATAGGACTATTGTATGAAAATGAAGGTAAAATTACTACTCGAGCGAAAATTTAAAGCGAAAATTTTCTAATTTCTGCATATTTCACATTCAGATTCAGGTGCCTTGGGGACATTCGCACCCTTCGCCCCCTGACTATACCACTGCCTCGTAGAACTCTTCACATTATATATTATGTGTATCCTCAAGCCCTCCCTCCCATGGTAAACAGTCGGCACCACCTAACGTAGATGGCTGGCTACGAGCCTACTTTTAGATTTTAATAAAATGTTCAACTTTCTTAAATTTTAGGCTCTAGGTCAAACAGAGAATCTAGTAAGAACCGAATAGTCATCGAAATTCGAAATTCAACGTTTGCTAACGACTTTCAGGATTTCGAAATGTCTTCCACATCTCAGCTTTGTTTCAACCTTTCAGATAATGTTCGATACTCAGCATGAAACCTTCGGCTTTTGACTGACTAGTTCTCCGACAGGAATCCAGGGTACTCCATTTTCAGAAACGAAATTTGACCTTTAATTTGGGGAGGTGGAGAAGAAAAATTTGCCGATAAATATTTTTTTTTAACTAAAAATTGGCTGACAAAATTTTAAAAAAACTAAAATAAATTTGCCGATTTTGTAATCAAAATATTTTTTAATTGGAAAAAACTAAAAAAAAAAAAAAAAGCAAAGAAACATTCATAAGAAATGAAAAATTCAAATAAACAGTTTCGAAATTTGCTGACTGCCAAATTATTATTATTATTATTATTATTATTTTTTTAATTTTTTTTTTTTTTGGGGGGGGGGAACTACCACTCCCTTCCATAGTTTCGCCCCTGAATATGCAATATTCCAAAACGAATGTTACTAGGAGTCTACAAATTGAATCTGTCATTAAAGAATATCTAAGCTCTTGATTCGCTTGATTATTTGGACGCTATTCAGCGTAAGGGAACCAATCAACATTTGTAAACAAAATGAGTTATTAGTATCGTTGGAAAGAGCGTAAAACGTAGAATTTTTTTAAATTGGGCCCCCGATTCAAAACTGTGTACTCACGTTAAAGAAAACCTTATTAGTAAACGCCATGGCATATAGTTTCTACATAGCTCTTGAACTTCGAATTACGAGTTCTCAAAAAACAGATTTTGCTAGTTGGTTCCCTTACACTGAATAGCGTCCATTTCGATAAGTCATTGTTAGTATAATACAGAGTAACTTCACAAAGTTCAGAATTTTGAACATTTTTCATACTTTCAAACGGATGTTCCTCATAAACTAGACGTGCTAGAAAAAAATGACTAACGGCATCGTATTCAGCGTTGAATATACGTACTTCCAGAATCACTTAATGGTATTTGTGGAACAGACAAAAAGTTGAAATTTGTTACCTAGTGTAATTCGCAGAGGTTCTTAGCCAATCAGATTGGCTAAAAGTAACGGCTGAAACTAATTTTGTTTTATTAATTGTTTTCGGCTAGCGGCTAATGGCTACAGGAGGCTGATTGGCTAGCTAAGGCTAAAGACTAATCCACATTTTCAGTAAAAATAAAATAGGTGAAATGGTAACTTGGCTCCAATTCTTTTTCTTTCCCCCAATTTTGAGTCTGAGTTTGACCGAGTTTGCAGTTTCAATCCAAAAAACGAAAATCCACCGAAAAGGAATAGGAAAAAAATTCAGTTTGAATGTAGTCAAAAGGGAAAAGGCAAGAAATTAGCAAAATGAAATCAGCCGTTAGCTTCCGAATTTTCATTGGCTTACGGCTAGCTAAAGCCTGGCTAAAAATCTCCCAAAAACTGCAAGCTAACGGCTAACAGCTAATGGCTAGCTAAGCACCTCTGGTTTCATTGTTATCATTGTTGACAAACCTGATGAGGATAAACATGATTTTCGCTGTCTGAAATTATCGCACTTCCGCTGCATGAGTTTAAAAAACGAAAAGATGTGACCTGTCACAAAAAAAGGCCCTTAGTGATATCGAACTGTTTTAAGAAAAGGGCTCTTAATGGCATCAAAATATTTAGATGTCTGTTCCCACCTTCCTACCCAAGTAATGTTGGACAAAACGATTTTTTGTCATTTTGTCAGACGAGCATTCCATTTTATTCGTCATGTCACGAGTTCCGTCATTTTGTTTTTTCATGGTTTTATGCCACGACAAAATTATTTTGTCATTTTATCAAAAGGCCGATACCCATCAATTTACACGTATTTTTATGCGCAATCTAATTTCAGCAATTACCCTGACTCAATTACGGGCTACAGACATTTAAACATAAGCTCGCAAGACTACTTCGTAATCCGGCAGGGTGACTGGGGAACCAAAACCCGGGTTTCTTCGAGGGCGAAACATGAAGACGGAGGGAGGCGCTAAAAGCAGAACGAAAAGGTTTTTGAGAAAGGCGGACTTGTTTTACCAACCTCTTTTCCGGTGAAATATTATTTGAACAACCTCAAAAGACACGAGAACCCATTCTGCGACTTTGTTTACAAATGGCAATCCGTTCATTTTCTTTTGTTTCAAATCTCGACTCTATTTTACTGTCATTCGTTTCCCTTTGTCATTTCTGCCTCCGTTCCATTTCCGAGCAGCAGCGAAAAATGTTCTCAATACTGAAAGAGAGAAATTCGCCTCATTCTCTACTAAATGTTATTCGGATAAAACCACCGTTTTCCTCTTCGTTATTTACATTATTATTATTTACATTGTTTTCCTCTATTCCACTCTCGACTCCGTGCATTCGCTAACTTTGCTCTCTCGAGTGGAATTAATTTTAATCTTTTATTACTTTTCAGTATAATAAAACTTTTGCGCTCGAGACTTTTAGGCTTTAGTATATTTTAATAAAAACCTTGCAGTTTACTCTCTCTATCTCACTTGTTTGTAAGTACCCAACATCTACGAACAAGCAGACATTTTCCACCGACTTTGATTTTCTCTTTCCTATTCGTTACCGCCGATCTGCTTGCCTTCCCATCCGTCGCACAGTTTGTTAAATTTTTCAATTTGAATAACGTGCCAAGAGTAACTCTCCAACTAGGGCTAAAGAAATTCGATTGATACAGTTAAACTGAATAAAACTTGTCTGGAAAAGAGAAAAAAAATTGTAAAGGAATTTTTTTTATGGTCAAACTAATAAAAAGCTAATGGTGACTGTTCCAACATCTATTTACCGATAATACTGGTGAAAAGTTATTCTTCTTTTCTCAACTAAATAGATACCAATATTAGAGTTCTAAGCCAGTAAAAACTATGGAAAGATAAGTTTGTAATTATTAATTAATTTGCAAATTCAAATTTACTGACAAAGTTCCGATGGTTGATGTATTTGAGAAAATTGAACCTGTGCTCGAACAAGGAAATTACAATTTTCCGTCTGACTAAACCCATAGGTCCGCTTTGGCAAATACAGGGTACTCCATAGCCCACATTCAAAACTGAAGAGGCTGGAAGTCTTCAAAGTTTAGAGATAGTGACGTTTCATTCCGAGTCTGATTACTCATTTTAATCCAGAAGTTTTCGTAACAGTAATGACTGGGTAGTACACTGAAGAATTAAAAGAAATTTACCGAACTGAATTGTCTACCTTGAAGGCGGCTTTACCAGTTTTAAAATTCTAATTAAAAAATTTGCTAAGGTGCACAATTTTTCATTTTTGTAGCTCCTTCAATTTTCGAAATGGACAATATGATGTGATAAATTTTGTTTATTTTTCAGAGAAGCCGCGATTCACAGCCATCGACAACAAAAAATGACATTTTGCTTGATGAACATTCATTCACAAATTTTTGAATTTTTAAAATTTTTATAAAATGTGGCAGTGCAAGGAGGAATGAGGTCCGACTTGATCAATATAGAGTTATGAGTACCGGCATATACTGGATACAACTTCTGATAAAAAGAGACCTTGCAGAGTTCTCTAGCTCCAAAATTTGCCGACATGGTGGCTTAAAGTTAAATTTCAAAAAACCTGATTCTGAGAAAAATACAGTTTTAAAAAAGTTTCAAAAAACGAAAAATTACAAATTCAACGTGGCACATGTCCGAGACAAATAAAGCTAGAGAGCTACGCGAGGTCTCATTTGTCAGAAATTTTATAAAGAATTTGGGACCTTCTCAAAAAATTAATGTGGGTGGGGGCCAAGCAGAGAGGAGGTGAGTCCACTTTTTTGTCTGTAATAGACGAACGAAGGCAGAGACAGAAAAACGGATAATGCCATTCGAAAGAGGAGGATTTCTTCTACCAAAATCGCCATATCTCAAAAACTAGGATCGACAAAGCAGGATCTCATTCCTTGCACTGCCACAAATATTAAGAATTTTGGAATTGAATTTTGTCAGTTGGGACTTAATTTGCAACTTTTTTTTTTTAATCTCTTTTAATTATTATTTTATACGGTAGCAGTATATAAAATATTGAAAATTACACGTGACTTATTATTACTATCTGTTGTCTATCGCAAAAGTTGAAGAACGACAAAACTTGAAACTTGTGCACTTTAAAAATAAAACTTCAATTTAATTATCAGAAGTCTGAAACTGGTGTAGCCCCTTAATGGCACGGTAAACTAAGGCACAAAGTAGACTTACAAACAGGAACTACTAAACTGTAATTCGTCACGAAATTAAAACTAAACAATGTAACTTGCATTGAAATGCTCCTATTTTTAAACTACACATTTATATTTAATTGAAACTATTCGTATTACAACACTTTCTTCCACTACACCTGTTATTTTCACGCATCAAAACATGAATGTCATAATTTTAAGGGGTATGTAAACAGGAATGAAAAGTATATATCTTCGTTTTGATGGGCGAACAGGTGGGATTATTATACTTGAAATATTCGATAGAAAATACCCATAAGAACTAGCTGACACGCAGTTGTTCAAGTGCCTCAGCAAGCAGCTGCACTTGAAGATAGCCCGGATTCAAAAAAGAGAGAGCTTAGAAGTTTCAAGAAACGTCTGCGACTAATTCTCAACATTAAGGGGAATGAAAAACTAGTGATGGAAAAAGATTAAACGCAGGTGATTCTAGTCCTGCCGTACAGCTTGGGAGTAATGAGCAGATCCAAAACCTCTCTGAGGCAAATAGAGCAATTAGAATGTTAATGACGACTGAAAAAAAAACACCATCTAGTGTCTCAGTTGTTCGACTATACATTCTATGGGAAAATGGAGGAGAATGAAGCATTGCCAAAGCGATTCAAGATTAGGTTATAGCAATGAGGGCGAACCGATGGTACCTATCAGAGCAGTGCACGATACGAGTATATACTCATGTGGTATTCGGTATCGTATCGCTTAAAACGATACCGAGTATACTCGGTATTGTAGTAACAGGTAGTCGTTTTCGTGATATGGTATCGCCGATAAGGAGTATCACTGATAAGGCATCACTACTGCACCACCTAAAATACAGCGCTAATCATAGAACGATTCCTGAACGAGTATTACTCGGTATCGTATCGGTGAAACCGACTACCGACTACGTAGTCAGTAGTCGCTCTCCAACGATACGATATCCGAGTACCGATATCGGTATCGTGCACTGCTCTGGTACCTATAGAGTAAACGTAGCATCGTAGATAATTACCGACTCAGCACGAGACCAGTGGAATCTATCCAGCACACCGCAGCCGGATGCACTCTACTGACTAATGATGCTTCACCTGGAGGACTCAGTGCTAAAGGTAGTTAAACCCATTTTGGCGAATTGAGACTCAACCCTTTCTTGCACTTAGACTTTTACTTATCAACTGTTATCTGAAAAAAGATCAGAGCCAAAGGCGTCTACTCCGTTTGAACTTGGCTTCCTCTTACACTAAGTCTTCTTTCGAATGACAGCTGATACATGCAGAGCTCGACTTCACTGGGACTAGACTCCCCCTCACACAGAGTCTAGTAACAATTAACAGATAATAGGCCTGATTTAACAAGAGGTTAGGACCAATCGGGCTCGACTTTCTCTAGTATTGAACCTTTTAGGTAACAGCTGATGCATGGTAGGCGGAGTGTAAGAAAGGGTCAAGCCTCAACTTTCAGCAATAGAGACTTGGTTACCTACTATACCGAATTAGAATTCTCGAGAACAAGACAAGAAATGTGAAGCGACCGTGAGCATCAAGATATTTCGAGACAAGAAAATTATTTCTAGCCTTGAACGGAAACTCTACAGACGGTACTGACAGTAACATCCCATGACAGATTGTACTAAATGCCTTTTCCAGTATTTAGCAGCATACTCTATCATTCAATGTCAATGGTATTTAATACTGTCAGTCGCATGGGCGACAATGCCCTTTAGTTAAGATACTGACAAGCTGTAAGTTCTAATCATTTTCTCCAGGATTCAGATTTATTTAGTTTATTTATTTACTGGCCGATTTGGATTTTTTGTTTTGTTTTTGTTTTAAACAGAATTCATACAAGGATTCTAAATCCATCCACTTTCCTAGAAACCTATAAATGGAATATCATCTTGAAATAATCAGTTTACAGTTTTAATATCCCTTGGTGATTCCTCAAAGAGTAGGATATTAGTCTCTCAGAATTAAATTTAACTTTTTCAAAAACCTATCGTCTTAAAACGCCATGAATTGACTCACATTATTAATTTTTTTCTCTTATTCTCTTCCCCTTCTTTTTCAAGCACAAACCCTATGCCACTGATTCATATAGCGGATCCAAACTATTCCATACATTTCTCTCAAGAAAGATCGGGTCCTCGGGGTGCCTCCGATAATACTATTACTACTCCTCAGAATTCAAGTTACTCACCTTTAGCCCGTGCATGCTGTCGATCACGGTAATAATTCCTGAAATTAATACAAAATTGATGTAATCAGTTATAACGGCGATATTGTGTTTCCACAGATCTTTCGATTTCAATTAAATTCAGAAATAATCTTACCATCGAGGTACACATCACTCTCCAACTCCTTATCAATCCAGAAAACGTTAGCAATTGGACCTAAAAATAATGAGAAATAAACAATATTAAATGAGAAATAACATGTTCGGCTACATTAAAATGGTAAAACGTATCAAATTCAGTCCACAGAAGCATGTACGTGGGTTAATAACTAACAAATGCACAAATGTGTTCTAGAAAACTAAAGTCAAGGACGCTCATATTAATAAAAATTTAGTTTCTTCCTTTATTCATTTATATTCATTAGATAACCAGGCCAAAGCTGAACCTTACATCGATAAATTAACTAACAGAAAATCAAACAGTGAATTGGCATATATCTACATACTAGGAAGTCTTAATAAAGAAGATGAAAGAAGGCCCAAGGATATTTGGACTGTATAAGAGGAAAAGGCTAAAACTGTTTTCTCCTAAATCGAAAAACTTTATTATTATTTTGCAAAACAACGAAAATACAATGCATGTAATTGGATAGGGATCTAACAGTCCAAATGAAAAAATATTCCTGTTAAAATTCATTAAGGTGCTCTCATTTAATCAGAAGGTACAAAAATTACAAATATTTACCAGGATCAGCGAGTCCAGTAGTTTCCAGAAGTATGTAGTCGAATTTTCCACGCTGTTTCATTAAATTTTCTATAGCTTTAACACCATTATCTCTGCAACACGGATTGGAGACCATAAGCGTTAAAAAAGTGTCCACAGTAACCATCGAAGTGCTTTACTATCATATAGACTGGCCTTACAAGTTGAGGTGGACGCGTTTTTATTGTGAATCGGGACCAATACACAACACAAACGACGCACCCAATTCAACACATCGTCAGAGCAATTAGTAAACTAATTCAACTAGTTAAAATCAGTAGATATACACGTACTTCATTGAGCAGCACAAACAGCCATTCCGTAATTCCAACCATTCTTCGTACAAATTTCCCTCTTTACTAACTGCTATTGACTTTTCTAATGCACTACCTGCAAAAATCCTTCGCTAGTGAACATGTGAAGCATTATAAAGGATACTTCAGGAATACAAATTCATAAAAGGTTTATGAGAAAAACTAAAAAGGCGTACCTTCACCAAATTCATTCAGTATCACCGCGATTTTCTTATTATGCTGCTCGGTTAAAATGTAATTCAACATTGTAGTTTTTCCAGCACCGAGAAAGCCGGTAATGATGGTCACTGGAATAGGATCCGTTCCATCAGATGAAGAAATCAGCGTTGGTATATTTTCGTCTGATGAATCCATCTGCATGAACTTCTTCTTTCTTCGCCAAATTAGAAATCAAGTGACAACTTCTAAATTGATAATTAAAAACGACTGCGGCAGCAATTTCTAATTCTTTCACTTAATAATTTGAAAATAAATTCACACTAGCCAATTCCATCAGCCGGCGGTGTCCCGCAATTTTACAATTCAGTATCCGGAATTCGCGTTTCCGTTTTCGCTCCAAAGAAAAGTGCCGACGAGTGCCGATGTCGAATGATAATTCTCAAGGAAGTGTCGAGAAAGGTTTCCAATTGAGGCTGTCGCCATTTTTTTTCTAACCCAAGGCAACGAAGTAGTCGAGGAAGTTGACCGTCCGCCGTCCCTCTCCGCTCTCCGCTCGATAGTCCATACTCGACTAGTTCAACCTAGATTGAACCTAGATAGCGACTCTCGCGCACGGTCTGATTTTGAATTCCCTTCTTTTCTGTTGCCTTGAAGCAAATAAAATTTAAAAAAAAATGTACCTGTACAAACGCATACGTATGTGTGAAGTGAACGTCAATTCTCAATACTTTTCACGAATGTTAAGACTGTATACGTCATCTTGATAAGGAAAATGAAACGTTTTCTGTTTTCCTTATTTCTTCAAATTCACCGGATGAAATAGTTTATTTTATTATAAAAATATGTGTATCTACTCGTGACACATCGCTTTTGTATTAATTAGTTGTTTCGTATTAGTTCACCGCCGGACGGTTTGCGATATACGGAGACAGGTAAGCAAAATTAATTTGAGTGATTTATACTCCTGTAAGTATATATATGTGAAATTAATGATGATGCCTTTGTCGATCTGGCTGGCAATCGGTCTTTTTTCTATATAGTTGTACACGAGTCAGTTATTTCAACCTGTAGCGCTACAAAATCTTCGCAGCGTTCAGATGTTCTTTTCCGGAACTAAGAGTTAATTTTTTTAATATGATTTTCCGCCTTCATTGTGGACCATTCTTCTCTAACTGTTCAAGTCTCTAATATACTTGGGATATTTCGCAGTACACAGATTGTACGATACGGGTCCCTACTAAAGACCGTAGGTTCCGTTTTATTTTGCGTATTTTGTATGTTGTATTTAGAAGGTGATTATAGTTTACTTTTATGGAACACAGGATTACTTTTTGTGTTCGGTTTCTTACATCTTGTGTATTATATTCTGTAATACAGTAAATTGTTCTGTAAATGTATAACGCGACGGGATGGAAAGTTTTACATTTTTATTCTCTCGGATGATGTTCACCAACGTTCTGAACTCAAATAAATTAGACCACTCTGGTCGACATTTTGAAAAAGAATAATAATGAATACGTAAACTACGAAGTTTCTGATTGAGCCGGTTCGTATTATTTCAAGTTAACGCTCTCCTAATGTTCTATTATGTTGATTTCAGATACAATGGCGTTTGTATTTGGTTTGATTACCCTTGCAGTTGCTAGTTTCGTTGGACCACTGGTGTATGTAATATTTCGGTATACTATGAAGGAAAAAACGTACGATGAAAGAATGGCTGAACAGAGGAAACAGCTGGCCATGGAACATAGTATAAAAGCTAAATCAAAACACCAGCAGTCAAAGAAAACTTCGAAGAAAGTTGGCAAAGAACGTCCTCATCAGGAAAAGAAGCAAAAGCCTATTTCATGGCAAAATGTTGCCAGTAAAGAACTGAAGAAAGCGGATACATCTAAAAACAGTGCCTTACCGAATACCGATAAAACAGTAAGTGGCTGTTTTTGTTAGTAATTCGGTATCATTATATTCAATCGGGAAAACTCGTGTCTGATTTGTCCTAACTGCAGGGTTAGTACGCTACGTCTCTTCTGTACAGCTTAGTTTTCATTTCCATCGACACGAAACAAAAGATACTAATGCTGTAGGGCGGTTAACATTGCCACCAGGGTAGATCGGTTAAAAAGTTCTGCATTCTGTAATAGAAAAAGCAGGAGAGCAGCTTGGAACCTTACGCCAACATTTGCCTCCGGATGGCTCATTTTTGCTGCACAGTGAAGCGAAATTTGTACATTAATTTTTTCTGGTTCTCTCGTCATTACGAAGTATCGTGTACCTATATCAAGTTCGAAAATATGAGTTCCATTATGAAAAGTACTATGGAAGAGGATATTCTTGCGAAACAATGACAATTACTTAGTCGGTTCATCTAGTAGTTATTTTGTACATATTGACACCCAGTTTTATTTTCTTACCTTCGGGTGTTTTCGTCTCTCCTGTAAATGAATTGAAACGGATTGAATTGGTTGTAATACTGAACGCGAAGTGATTTCCTTGATCCTGACTAAAATAAAATCCATTACGGCTTAGATCTCATGTACCTTTAATGATGTTCGGTATTTGACTTGAAATACGTGATTTTGGGCACATTTGAATCATGTGGTAACGAAACTAAAGACTCCCGGGGTACCGAAACACTACTGCACATGTTGTAACCTGTAACTACCCTTATCGTACGCGTGTTTATATTAGTTTCTGACAATCTGATAAATGTTGTTCTTATTCTTACTTCAGTGCTCTAACTTCTCCGAACCAATGGGAGAAAACATTGGGTTCTCACACTCACAGTAACTTTTCCCACTCAAGCGGACGAGTGTAAATAGATTCTCGCTCTCAGTGGGAGAGTTCTCGTGCTACTTTCCGTGCGCAAAATTTCCTTTCTTATGCATCAGTTTGAAAAAAAAAATTAATAAATTGTATACTGCTTAGCAAGCAATGTATGATTTCATCAGTTTACTCGGTGTTATTGCAGAGTGATCACTTGGTCATTTAAGATCATTTTTGGTCATTTTCCCCCTAAGATGGTTACGTAAGTCATTTTTAGGTAAGTTTTTCCTTCAAATTCTGGAACTTCTGCTGATTATGAAGAAATTTTTTTCCTTTATATTGTACTTCTGCTGTGCGGTGTAAATAAAATTGAATTTCCATTTTCCGGCAGATGGCAGCAAAAACTTACAAAGAGGTCAGTTATGTCTCAGAAGTACAGTGATTGAATATTATAAAGCACTTAAGTGTGCGGATGTAACCGGCAATGCGAGAAGAAAATCGAATGTTGTATTAATCCATTCATTTAAAAATTCATGTTTTTGTGGTTATGGGGTTAAAAATCGAGTAGTGTGTAAACTGAGAACAAAAAAGAAGGAAAAAATAGCAAATTGTCTCCAATTTTGTTCATTTTTTGGTCGTTTTACCATTTTTTTCCTTCTGAAATTTCTAGTGGTTACCCTGTTATTCCTTTTAGAATGATTATCACAGGGTGTACTTAGCAATTTGCTTTACGTGTACAATATGTATTATGTTTATGGTGACATCTACCTTAGTGTTAAAATTTTGGCATTTCTTTCAGCATTGCCGCTCTTCTATTGTTTTACGTATGAGCCTAATTGACCCTAATTTAAGAAATACTCTTTAAACCTGCTACCATAGAATCTGTGTGCAGGACAAGTAATTAGTGAATCTTCTTTATCTCTAAAAATTGTAAATGTCGAGAAATCAGGAATATTATTTTTAGTTTTCTCGAGACACTTTTTGGAAGCTGCCTCTTTACAAACTCGCTTCTACATATTTTATTTAAATAATGTAACCTCGGATAAGAAAAAGCTCTTCGGCGTCAAAGAATTGAGTTCAGGGTTTTAGTAGGTCTTAACGCGACAGTAATGTGAAACTTCGAAAATCGTTTTCTGGGGCCAGACGGAGGCTCCAAATTAAGCCCCGTGCTTGCCGAGAACGAGCTGTGCGAAGTTTCTCCTCTGTTGTATTTAATGATATTTGACAAAACAGTTTTTAGTCAGTTTGTTATTTTGTCAGACGACTATTTCATTTTTTTTGTTACTTCTTTTTTTATTTTAAATAAGAATTAATATAGGTTACAATTCTTATGTTTATCCAATAAAACTGCCGGCGGCATCTATTAATAATTATGGTAGTAGTCTATACATGTTGAGTCATCCGTACCAGTGTAAGGGTGCTCTTATTTACATCTTAAGGGTAAATCATTTGGTTTGAATCTCTTCAATCGACGGATCTCTTGGCTATTGTCTAGTAGCTCGACGACTGTAGGATTTACGTGGTCGCGAAGTCGTCTTTCATATTGCATGTCGAACCGGCGTATCTCTCCTAGGACAGTCGGTATTTTCAGGTCGCGATGGATATCGGCGTAGCTTTCAGACCTTTAAGCCACGACTATGGTGCTTAGAGCTATGTTTTGACCTCGTTGGATGTTGTCTACATTTGCCATACTGGCACAGTCCCATAGCTGGATGCCGTAGGCCCAGATTGGCTTCACAACTGCAACACAGAGTAGCCGCTTGCTCTCCAGAGATAACCGGGATTTTCGTCCCACTAACCAGTATAGGTTTCGCATACATTCCCGCATTTGTTGCCCTTTCTCCATGGTGTGATGCTGCCAGTTCAGTTTGCTGTCGATGTGCATTTCTAGATACTTCAACGTATTCTTTTGTGGAATGATTCGGCTTTCGAGTGTCACTGGGGCGTAATTTTACTTCCGCAGGGTGAAGTTAATATGGGATGATTTCATGGCGTTTAGTTGGATCTTCCTCTGGCGCGTCCACCTGTGGAAATTGTCAACTGCCTTTTGTAGTTTTTCGGTCGCCTTGGAAAGGGTGTCAGACACTGCTAATATGGCCGTGTCATCGGCGAGCATCGCTGTTATCGTATCGCTAGACGTTGGTGCATCTGCAGAAAATATGAGGTACAAAATGGCTCCTGTGACGCTACCTTGGGGCACTCCTGCTGCAATGTGGCCTCGTTATTGATTACTTGAAACTGTCTTTCGATGAGATATGAGTCGAACAGATCGCAGCAGTTTGTCGGCAGGTGCTGCCGCAACTTGTTTAGGAGACCTTGGTGCCATACTTTGTCGAAGGCTTGGGCAATGTCCAGAAATACTCCACAGCAGAACTTTCTCTCCTCCAGAGCTTTTCCTGTTACGTCGGTGACTCGGTGAACTTGCTGTATTGTGGAGTGTCTTTGTCGGAACTCAAACTGGTGGTCCGGTATTAGTCCTTCTTCCTCGACCAATGGCCTCAGCCTCTTGAGAAGAAGTTTCTCGAAGAGCTTTGACATGATTGGGAGAAGAGAGATCAGCCGATACGACGCTAATTGCTCTGCTGGTGTGCCTGGCTTCAGCAGCATTATTACCTAGGCTATTCCATATTTTTGGTATACAATTTAAGCGTCTTATAGCGTTAAATATGAGCGTAAGAATTACTATGCCTTTTTTTGACAGCTCTTTAAGCATTCGCGCAGTTATTTGGTCAAAGCCTGGGGCCTTTTTCTGGCTTAGGTTTTGGTCTATTTCTTCAGCGACCTCTAGGGGTGTGAAATGACGCAAGGGTGCACTGTCATCTCGATTTGTTGACGGCATAGGGCAAACAGGTTCAGATGGTGTCTCATTCGGTTGAAACTCTTTTTCTAGGTATCTCGCGTATGTATCTGCTTTCTCTTGGTCGCTGCGGGCCCACGTCCCATCTTCCTTTCGAATGGGTGGTATGTGCGCTGAGGGTCTTTTCATGCGTTTAGTGGTCTTCCACAGAGATTACTCGGTCTCTTCGTCTGTTGCAGTAACTGGACCTATATGTTTTGAAGGTCTCGTTTTTAACCTCCTGAATCTTTGCGTGTAGTTCTTTGCTTATTCGATTAAGCGCAGTCTTATCTTCCTTGCTCCGCGGCTAGTGCCATGTCCGTCTTGCTTTCCATCGTTGCTGGACCAGTTGTCTTACTTCGAGAGGGTACTCGACCTTTTTTTTCGACGGGTGCTCCTATTTCAGGTGTTGCTTCTTTCGCTGCGTTTTGGATTGCTTCAGTGAACGCGATTAAAGCCTCGTCCACGTTCTGTTTTGATTTCAGTCTCACCTGCAAGTTAATGCCGGCGTCTAGTCGCTCTCGAAAGTGACCCCAGTTGTTGTACTTAGTTGTAAAGATTGATCTCCTGACCTTTTTTATTACAGAGGGGCTCAGCGTCAGTAACACTGGATCGACTATTCCATCCACTTCTGTGTAATTTGAGGATATACCTTTCGTAACAAAGAAGTCGATAAGATCCGGCCTCTTACTTTCATCTGTGGGCCAGTACGTTGGGTTTCTTGATGTAATTACATCTGCTGGGATTTCCAAGATGGCTTTTAGTAGTTCGCGTCCCTTTGGTGTGATTAGTCTTGATGCCCAGTGGGTGTGTTTCGTATTCTAGTCTCCGCCCGCGATGAATCGTTTCCCTAATGTTTGGAGGAACTTCTTGAGTTGGTTTGCTACGATGGCGTGTTTGGGTGGACAGTATACTGCTGATACAGTTAGTCCGTTGTTTGGCTCTGCGATGTGCACTTTAGTAGCCTGGAGGTAGTCCTTCCAGCATTCTCCGAGTTCGTGAGTTTGATTGAGTCCTTGATGATGACTGCGGTGCCGCCTTTGGCTTTATTGCTCGGGTGCTCCATGATGTACACTCTGTATCCTCCTATTTCTACCGCTGTCCAGTTTGTGCAGTGTGTTTCAGAGATTAGAGCGACGTCAATTTCCTTCTCGTTGAGAAAGACTTCAAGTTCGTATTTGCGCTGAGATAGCCCGTTTGCGTTCCAGGTGATGATCCTGAGGGCATTCATTTCTTCTTTTTTTTTTGCTTTGGTTGTCCTGGAGAAACTTGTTTTCTAATTTCTCCAGTCGTTTGGTAACGCTGACTACTGTTTTCATTATTTCGTCGAGTATCTTCTTCGTCTGGTCACTATCTTTCAGCTCATTCCCCTGATCTGTTTGCGTTTTGAGTTGAGCTCGTTGGCTGGAGTCTTGTGATTTCTGCTGCTGTCTTCCCTTCTTTTTTGCAGCTTGGGAGTAGGATACACCTTGTTTGACAAAGTTTGTTGGTTTTGTCTCTCGAATGCGCTCTATTGCTGTCTTTGTTTTTGGATGGGCTTTTTCTTCTGCTGCTTTGTAAGCGGGGCAGCCCTTCCAGTTGGCTGTATGCGTGCCTCCACAGCCTGCGCACTTTGGCGCCGTTTCTTTCGGTTTGCTACATTCCGATGATGGATGAGCCTCCGCGCATTTCACACACTTTGCTTGGTGGTTGCAAAACTTCTGCGTGTGCCCAATTTTAAGGAACTGCAGGTGTGCGCACCGTAAATGTAAACGAACAATAATGAAGAGGTTGCGTGGATTTGCAATAGGGTGCTTGCAGCGCTGCGTGCGGCAAACACCCTAATTACGCGATGTAACCCTGCACTTTTCATGCAACCTCTTCATAATCGTTTGTTTACATTTACGGTGCGCATACCTGCAGTTCCTTACCCAAATTGTTGGCAATTTTTGCCTTGAGGGATATCTTTCTTCTTAGGCGGCACGTCCACCGTTATCTTCTGGTACCATATGTGTGTCATATTATACACTTCGGTATTTATTGGGCTTGGCATCAGGTCCACAAAGGAACTAAAATCCACGCACTGTCCTTGTTGCCTGGATCGCTTCTCTTCCGCAGGATTACGTTGGTTGCTCGTATATTACCTCGTGCCCATGTTTCTTCATTTCGCTGGCTATGGTTTCGGCACCAGTACTCGGGTGTAATCTTCGGACCACTGTACGGTATGGTTTTTCACTTTTCAGTTGATGACTATGATACTCCAGATTATACTTGTTTACTTCATATCGGATGAGCCCGTACGTTATCTCGTCCTTTGGTTGAACTTTGGGGATCCCGTTGCTGAGGATCCTGAATTCAGGGTTTTGTTATTTTGAGAATTTTGTCATTTTATTTTTTCATAAACTGATCTGTAATCTCAGTATCTAATTACATGAATACTATGTTACTGATCATAGATATGTCTACATTACCTTAAGGCTGATGAAAACATGTGTATGTATTACTAAAAACTAAGTGAAAAGAAAGCATCTGATATCAGCCATACAGAAAGCTATAAAAACAAATTTCTGACGTTCGGAAAAAGTGATAAAAAATTTACATGTAGAGAATTATTATGAAGCTCTTTATGGGGCTATACTAGAGGCTTCAGACTCCCTGAAAAAAAAATCAAATTTTAGTACAAAAATGCTCAAAAAGTAAATCTGAAACATCTCTCGGACGGAAGGTAGAAAATAATGCGTAAAAAATAAAACTTCTTTGGATAAGGTGGAACTAATTGCCATATCCAAAAAGATGGAAAATGTGCAAAATGAGAGTACCTAAAAAGAAGGGATGTGATGAGTGAAACCTTAGAAACCAATAGAAATGTGGAAACATTGAAAAGAAACCTATCGCTGGGTTCTCAGCTACTTATCTCATGGGCCAAAAAGGTAAGTGAGTCTATGACAAAAATGGAATACTGAAGTGACCACTGATTACATCTCGGAACTATATTCTTCAAAAACAAGCCAAGAAGGAGCATTCTGGATCAGACCCCCTAGTGAGGCCAACGAGCCCGAATCACCACCCTTCCTAACTTCTAAAATCAAAAATGTTATTAATAATTTGAAGGAAGAAAAAAAAAACAAGGTGTCAGGAAGTAATGAAATAGAAAATTAACACATTGTTCTCAGCGGGAAACGAATGTTTAGAGTATTAACTACATTATTCAGTAAAATTCTTGAAACAGATATATGTAGTACCTAAGAGCTGGAAACTTTCGGACATTATTTTAAAAAAAGGGAATAGGCACCAAATCGGAAACGTATCAACCGATTAGCCTCTCACCCATAATTTCAAGAATTTTTTTCAAAACTCATTGAACTTAAAATTATAAGATTTTTGGGAATATAACCATCTGAACAGGCAGAGCTTAGGAAAGGCTACTCCACTCTGGACTTTCTGCGCTCTATTAACTAAATCATAGAAAAATCAAAGGAATCTGGGATGGAACTAAACCTGGCCTACATAGGCTATAATAAAGCCTTCAATTCTTTGAATCACCACTTCATTCTAAAAGCTTTACAAAATCAAGATGTCTCTACGCAATTGATCAGGGTGTCTACTAGCCTGAAAAGTCGTGATATTTTAACCAAAATTCGAAAAAGTCATGATATTTCATCATGCCATAGTTTAAAATATTTCCATATCCCCCCCCCCCTCAAAAAAAAAGAACAGTTGTATTATTTATTTAATGAGAAAAAAAATATTGAGTGAATATTTACTATGGAAGTTTAGCGCGCTCTGTATTGAGCCCCGGTGAGGTGCGAAGCACCGAGTTTGCTCCTGTCCCCTTCGACTTCATTTTCATATCCCCCCATGATAGTCATGAAGAAATGTTATGAAAAGTCATGATATTTGGATTCCCAAATCCAGTTGACACCCTGTTGATGAAAATAAGAAAAAACGTGTGTACAAATACAAACTACAAACCCACAGAGTAGACAGATAAAACTGGACTGTGCTTTGAAATAAGATAAGGTGCTCGCTAAGGAAATGCGCTGTCCTTTATTTTATTCAATACAGCCTTTGAAGAAATTTTAAAGAACTTGGAGTGGAAAGAAAAAGGCTTGTGGAGAAATGGGAATAAGTTGTCCAATTTAAGGTTCGCAGACGATATAGCGCTTATATCAGAGTCAGTAGAGGAGCTGACAGAAATTATCTAAGAACTAAATAAAAGGGGTAAAGTGGCGGGGCTATTCATAAACTTCACAAATCAAAAATTGTCTCCACAATTCCTAACCCACTAAGAATAAAAGTTGAAAGTAATGTACTAGAGATGGTTATGAGGACGATTTATCTGGGCCAACTCATTTCACAAGAAAATAGAACTGGAGAAGGATAAAGTCGTGGAAATTCTTTGGCATGGAAAAGATACTGGACACTTGAACACATTTTCGAAAGGAATATTAAAATCCACCAAGAAAGAGAAATCTTTAATATATGTGTTACATCGGTTCTCTCATATGGACCACCTAATGGTCCCTTACTTTACGGCTCTCTCAAAGAATATAAACCACCTAAAACTTGATTATGAGGTCTATGTTAAGATATTCAAATTGAAAGACTATATCAACTTGACAAAAATAAATAAAACAACTTCCAAATATACAAAACTGTTTGTCATTAATTTGAAATGGGGTTGGGTAGGATGTGTGGCTATAATGTCCCAAAACAGATCGGCATACCTAGCTACATTTTGGTTTCTGAGGCAAAAAATCAGAAAAAAGGTGAACACATAATTAGGTGGAGGGACAAAATCAACAACTTCTTACTACATAAACATGGTAAGGTGGATCTTTCCCCAATATGGGCCAGTGGTACATTCGGTATATGCAGCACTCATTCGTATAAACCATTGCAATGTACGAGTATGTATCAACGCTAGTAAAGGTCATTATTATAACCCCTAGTTGACCCGCTTCTCGGCTCATCTAGATTGCAGGATAAAGTGAGTTAGATGGAGGAACACTGGTATCTAGCTCTATAAAGCAGTACATGTAAGTTATTACTAATCAAATGAATTATTTGGTGCTCAGTTTCCCTCACATTTGATTTCCCCACTGAGAGGTATCCCTTGATGTAACTGCAGGTATACCCGATGCACAAAATGTCGCTAGTTACCTGGGTAACTAAAGGGGAACCAAGGGGAACTGACTGGTTTCTGGGTAATCTGAGGGTTGCAGTCCATTGCACTATTCCTCAGGTTGCTGTTAAGGATCAGCTCAGTAGCCTCACTTGTATAGCCTAAGTGAGAACTTCACTGAGCTCTCTTCACTGGGTGCTGGATACTCTAGTCCCAATGCTTCACGTCTTGTCTCGGCTATTGCTGGGCATTGACATATGATATGGGTCGAGGTTTCTTCCACTTTTCCACAGTACCTACTAGAGCCGCTTTTCACCACTCCTATTTTATACCACATGTGTTTTGTGGCTCTATGACCAGTTAGTAGCCCGACCATGAGCCTTGCGTGTTTCCTGTCAAGCCCTAATAGGAACTTGGCATACTTACTGGAGGCGTCCCCTTTCAGTGTTTTGCTAACGTTCATGCCACTAGCCAACCGCTAGTGCATTTCCGTCTGCTTACTTATCCAAGCCTTTACTTTGGATTTTATGACGCTGTATGCTACAGGAAGACACGGCCTGGGTGTTGCCAGTTCCTTTTTTATGCCCTCCTTCGCTAGCTTGCCAGCAATCATGTTCCCTTTTATGCAGCAGTGTCCCGGTGTCCATAGTATGGTGACACGGCTTTCCTGAGCAAGGGTGTATAATTTGTTAACACACTCCGCCACCACCAGGGATGCAGTTTGGTGTGACAATAGTGCCTTAATAGCCGATTGACTGTCTGTACAGATATAGATCTGCTTATTATATTAACAAGGCCCTTCTGCTGGCTACATCAGTGGCCACCGTGATCGCCATTACCTCTGCTTGGAGGATAGTGACGCTCTCGCCCAGTGCCATTGAACAGTTGTCGTCAGCGCCTTTGGTATTCGTGATTCCGATTCCTACACCTTGGTCATTCTTAGAGGTATCTACAAACCACCTATTCTCCTCTTTACCTAGAATGCATGGCCACCTCTTTTCCGAAGCCTCCCGTGTGGGGCTATTAGCGCACGGTACGGCTTGTCAAAGAAGTGCTCCATCGCGATTCTATCCTTTGGCATCCCAAAGCATTTGTCTATCGTCCCTGCCATCTCCCATATCCTTCTGTGGCCTGTTTTTTGGGCGTGAAGGTTTGGTTGACCCAGACGATAAGCCTCCATTATCGCAGCTGCTTCTATAGCAGTGTGAAGTAGTGGCAATTTAGAAGCTTTTCCAGTGCTTTAGTCGACACCGTACTCATTGCCCCCGTTGTCATCTCGCACGCGAGCCTTTGCTGGTGGTCTAATTCCTCTCTAATTTCGGCCAGGTGGACCCGGCCCCGCCGCATGTGTGATCTGGGATATATTACGCCGTTATATATCCAGTGCATCATTTTGGGAGGGAGTTCCCCAGGTGCTGCCGACAAAGGTGCGTGCGGCAAGTCCAAAGAGCCTCAATCCCTTTTCTTATTTTATCTGAGACGTGATCCCTCCAGGAGAGTTTTTCATCAAGATATACTCCTAAGTACTTCATCTTTCCTGCGAGGGCTAACGGTCTTCCCTTACCTCTCATTTTGCGGGTGAAAAGAGTGATCTCAGTTTTGTCCGGGTTTATCGATAACCCCTTTTTCACACACCATTTTTCCACACATCGGAGTCCCCACTGCATTAACTCCGCGATGGTTCTCGGAAATTTACCGGTTACCACCACAGCCAAATCATCAGCGTAGCCCTGTGTATATATTTTTTGACCATTTAACTCCTCCAGCAAACTGTCCACCACTAGGCTCCACAGTAATGGAGAGAGTACTCCCCCTTGTGGACAGCTCCTGATGGTCGTTGCATGGATCCGTTCTTGTTGGTGTATTATCCGGATCTCCCTGGATTTTAGTATAGATACAATCCAGTCTATTAAGCTTTCCTTCACTTCCCTTTCCATCAGGGCTGTTTCTATTGATTCATGAGAGGTCGCGTCAAACGCTCCCTGTATATCCATGAATGTTACCAGGACATAATCTCCGCCAGTCATCCCTCTCTCAATTGCCGTAACAAGCAAGTGCAGTGATGACTCTACTGATCTGCCCGCCCTATATGCGTGCTGGTTCTCATGTGGTTGGAACCTTTTCAGGGTAACCTCTCTTAGGTGCCTGTCTGTCAAACTTTCCAAGGTTTTTAGCATGAATGATAAGAGACTTATCGGCCTGTAGGATCGGGTAGGTACTTACTTGATGTCGGGTAGATATATGTTTCTTTGGAATGGGTAGGTAAACAACTTATGCACCAAATTGGAAGTTTGATTAGTAATAATGCGTGTTCTTATGACAATGGATGATATTTTTTGCTATAGGTATTTCATATTTTGATATATCGTTATTAGAGCTAATATTATTTCTCCTTATTCCAGGATGGGATCGCCGTATCCGTACCGAAGAAGAAGAATGACAAAGTTCATCCTAAAAATGTGAATGCTGCCAGTAACAAGAACAGCTCTGATACTGCGGATGACGATCAGCGTAGCGATAATGATAACAACAATAACACTTGCGAGAATACCGATTTGGTCGCTGCAGCTGACGAGAGTGCCGACAGCGGTGATCCATTCACTAATAATGCGAGCAGTTGCGTCACGAACAGCATAAACAATGAGAATTCCAGTAATGGCGCTTCATGTGAGAACAGTAGCGGTGATAATGCGAATTATAACGGTAGCAGTAATGAGAGCGAAAGCGGCAGTAGTTCTGTCGAGAAGAATGTTGCCAACAAGTTGAAGTATACGCAGCTAAGCAGCGTGCCCGACGTCAGCGATGCTCTGAAGGGAAAAGCAAACGCGGGAGACTCGCATGAAAAAGCCGTGTCGAAGAAACAGAACGCGAAACAGGACGGCGAAGGTGTCGGAAAGTCGTCGCATAAAGCGGAAGAAAAAAGTGCCAAGGAAGCGAAAACGTTTGCGAAACAAAAAACCGAAGAAAAAGTCGCCGGAAAAGTGGAGGAAGAGAAATCGCCGAAAGATTGTAAATTGTTAGCTTCTCCTTCGAAGACTAAGAAGTTACCCGAAAGCGGATGTAAAGGCGGCGAATTGGCGAATGCTGACGGGAACCCGACTTGCAATAATGGACAAGAAGAGACAAAAAGTAAATCGGACGTTAAAAAAGAAAGCGAAGTAACCGTGGTCGGTGCAGAGCCAGTGGTGGAGAAGGAAGAATTCTGCTCGGTTAATAAATTGGAAAAGTCTCCGTTGTCTGCGGCGCCCAAAAAACAAAACGGCTCGGTGAATACAGCATCCTCTGCTGGCAAAACGAGTCCCGTGCAAAGTGTAAAAAATCAACGCCAACTGAACAACATTAAAACGGCCAAGAAGCAAACAACAGAAATCAAGACTTTACAGAAAATCAGTAAGTCGTTGGAAGTTTCCTTTCAGAATTGAACAGCCTTCGGTGCAATTTATTGAAAATGATCCTGTTATTTCTGCTAATGGCAGCAAGGAAGAAAATAGGCACTCAACAGAAAGGAGAAAACCATGGGTGAAAAGTGAAATATTGGAGTTAATGGAAGAAAGAAGAACGTATGAACTAGCCAATGATATGGAAAGGAAACATAAAGGCTTTAAGAAATCAAAGAAAGAATCTAAGAAGACAAAAGAAAAAATAGATTTATCAGAATTGTGAGGAAATTGAGGAACAAATGGGAACAGGAAAACTCGACGAGACATATAATAAAGTAAAAAGATATTTTGGAGCAAGAAGAAAGAGAATAAATGATTTAACGGCTGAAAAAGGAAAATTATTTGACTCTAAAAAAGACAAAGTAAAAAGATGGGTGAGATAAGTTGAAAAACTGTATGAGAATGGAGCAGGTATACATAGATGTATGGAAAGAGGAGGTATTATGTAAGATGAAGAAAGAGGAGATCCTACTTTGGGATCAGAATTTGATGATGCCCTGAAAGAAATGAAAGCAGGTGAAGCAGAAGTAGTTGATGAAATTGCTAGTGAGCTACTGAAGAATGCAAGAAAAGTAGTTTAAAAATTTATGTGAATTAATTTGCTGAATGTATGAGGAAGGAGGAATGTCAGTAGATTTCCAGGAAAGCAGGTTAACAATGATCTCTAAAAACGCAAGAGCCAGCAAATCTGAAGTATATCCTACTATAAATTCTGTAAATAGGGTGTGCCAATTCATAATTTTATACTTCTGCAGTCCAGAGCGCTTTCGGCTGGTATGCTATCCTCAGTGGAGTACCCTAACACTTTTTTCTTTGTTGTCCTGTACTTATAGTGATGTGTAGTGCCGTATGGTAAACCTATTTGGTGTGTTCCTATTGGTTGTCTGGGTTTGTGTAGTCTGCTTAATCAGTGGTTCTCGCTTTGGAATTTAGTTGCTGTGTTTATTAGGTTGTTTAGTTTTGTTTTTGCCTTCATTATCTTAAGTTGTTCCTTTAATTGTCTGTCAACTTGTGGTTGTTATGTACCTGGTCATTGCAATGTTTTCCAAAAAGTGATTTGTCATCCATTAGCTTCTATGATTTTTCATGTTCTTTTATTCTGGTTATGAATTTTTTGCCTGTTTCTCCTATGTAGGTCATGTCACAGTGTTCGCAGTCCAGTCTGTATACTCTGTTGCTGTTGTTCCTGCCCTTTATTTCTGTTTTGTCATTGCTTATTTGTTTGATCAGTGGTGGTCTGTTTCTGATTCCGAGTTTAAATGTTGTATTGGTTGAATATTTTCTGTATTTCGTATGTATATGTCCCTGTGAATGGTATTGTCCTGCGTACTTGTCTGTGAATTGCCACACCCTACGTACAGAATTTCCCAAGTTCACTCACACTGCAACATGAACACTAAAATCCTACTATAAGTTTACTTTTGCAAGATTCTAGCCAGAATAATGAATGAGAGAATATAAAATAAGATTGAAAAAAGGGTGTGAGGAGATGTTTGGATTCAGAAAAGGTAGAGGAACGAGGAAAATAATTTTATATTTGAGGTTTTTATTAGAAGAAAGGCTGAAAAAAGGTTTGGATGGATACATTATGTAGTATTTGTAGATTTAGAAACAGAGTTTTTGATAACGTTGAATGGTCAAAAATGTTTCAAATATTGAAGGAGATAGGACTTGAGTATAAATAAAGAAGAGTAATGTGGAACTTTTATGAGGATCAAAGGGCTCAAGTACTTGTACAAAAAACAGGATGAAACGAGAGAAGCGAAAATTCAAAAAAGGAATGAGACAAAAGTTGCTGATTATAACCAGTAATGTTTAAGCTGTTTATATAAAAAGTAATTGAAGAAATTAATGAAAGGAAATCAAGTGTGAAATATAAGGGGAGATGGTTTGAATGATAAGGTTTGCAGATGACATTGCTATAGTAGAAAGAAGTCATTTGGTGGAGCGTATGGCGATGCATGCATGCCAAATGAGCTCCTTAGACACCGCACCCCTGGCCCCGGAAACTACCCTTTTGAGTATCGCATTGGTGACCAGAGGGGCGTCTTGAGGCTCACCTGGGCCCCCATTTCGCCTCTTTTTCTTTCTTCAGATTTGCGCTATCCCGCTAGGGTTACTATGGGACACCCTACTGACCTAGGCAACGCTCATTCGAATTCGAGTGCACAACAGGCGGACTGCGCTTCCTTCCTTAACCCCTTACCTCCTCGTCTTGGTACGTGTGGCGACGCAGGGAGGTGGTATAGATAAGGATGGACAATGCTGGAGGTCTGTAGGAGCTGCAGTAGATCTGAGATGTTGCAGAGTTGTTGTGTCGAGTGTGGTCAACTGTTCATCGACTTGCCTACAACATAAACTCGTCCATGAAAAGGGAATCTAGGAAACCAGTGGAAAAGAAACATTATTGCACGTTTAATACAAACAGACATAAGAGTAGGTACATACATAAGACAACATTTCAATACAGGGATAAAATCAATCAATCGTCCATCCAGTAGAAATATTTTTATGTTATTTTCCCTTAAGTGTCTTGCTTAGGCCTACTTTCAGCAAAATATCAGCCAGAGTTATTTCTTCTTGCGGTAGAGACTTATGAGTGGTCGTACTGTTTTCAAATTTTCTCCTGTCATGAGGTGTCTTCTGCTTGTTATTTTGCTGCCCTTTCCTGGTGACGTGGAGCTTCAGCCTCTTATCAACGTTGATTTCTTTCAGCGCCTCTACATATAACTTTCCTTACGTTCAGATGAGGCGAGTAGAATTGGGAACTGTAGTGCCGATGGAAGGCCTGCGGTCCGTTGGTTGTCGCTGGTGCACCGGAAATGGGAGCAGCCCACATAAAAGGGGGGATGTAGAGTTGACGTCCACATAGTTATTCAGTACGTAGTCAGAAAATGCTAACAAGGTTTCGGAAGGAGCGATTTTTATTAGACTAATGAAAGCGTTCTCAACTTCCACGGGAGGTGAGTATGATAGTCCAAAGAAGTAAAACATAAATAAAAAATAGTATAGAACAAAAAGGAGACTTATTTTGGGCAGATACAGATTTGGAAATAAGATTGAGGTTTCTTCGAACGTATATTTGAAGTATATATCATTGTATGGACGTGAAACTTGGAGAATAGGAATACAGGAAAGAAAAAGAATAGACGCTCCTTAAATGTGCTGTTATCGCAGAATGTTGAAAATCAAATAGATAGAGAAGATTAGGAATGAGGAAGTATCGAGGCGAATAGGAACAGAAAGAGAAATTTGGAAGATATTAGTCGAGAGACGAGATAAAATGGATAGGTCGTAATATAACGTTCAGGGATAAAATTTGGAGTACAACTGTCAATAGACGAGTTAAAATGGATAGGTCGTAATATAACATTCAGGAATATTCTTATTACTGCGAAAAAATGGTTTGAGGGAAAGTATTGGAAGGAAGGCAAAGACTGAACCATGAAGAACAGATAAAACAGATAATTAGGGATACAAAGTGTAAATCCTTCTCAGTAATGAAAAGATTAGCACAAGAGAGAGAAAGGTGGAGAGACGCAAGCTACTAATCGGGAGACTAAGGAAGATAATCATCATCATGAGGCTAGAATGCAGCTGTGACTTGGCCTTCGCCGGCAGCAAAATTCTAGGCTGGTTGCTTGCCTCAAAAACTCGACAAATATCGAGGGTAAATCTATTCACGCAAGATCCAGTCAAAGTGTCAAATTGAGAGAAAAGAAAATAGTTAGCGCCCCGCTCCTGAAGCCCGGAAAAACTATAATTGGAAGACGAGTTATAGAATTCGGGAATCAAGACAGGCAGAAAGGTACACTGTTAGTCGAACAAACTTTGAGAAAGTCAGACTGACTGCAGAAAGTGAAGTGCGCAGCTCTGAATGAAGGCAGAAATTCAATTCATTTGAGGATTGGGCCATCAGGCTTCCTAGTTACGTTTTGAAATTCACCCCAAATGTGAAGTAATTACGCTTACATAGTTATGATGTCCATTTCAGGTAATGAGAGCAACGGACCTGTGAACGTAACGCTGTTGATTCCGTTAATCGCTAAAGCCGAGTTATCCCGCTCAGAAATTCAGAATCTCATCGATTTGCTTCTAAATAAACAACAAGAAAATGGTACCATTGATGCCGAATGGATTGGGGTGAGTCTTTGCATCAGTATATTCGGAGTAGGTCTCTCGTGGTATGTGACTTCGTTTTGCGATTCTCGTATTCGTATTTTCTAGAGTGGACGTCAGGATCCGGTCGTCAAACTTAAAAAACAATTGGCCGAGAGAGAGAAAGCACTGGCGGCCGAACAAGAAGCTCATCAGGCGATTCAGAACAAATTGAAAGAGTTACGTGCCGAATTGAACATCGAAAAACACGCGAACCGTCAGCGTGAAGAAACACTGAACAGTCGTCAGTCGGATATGCAGGCTTTGAGTGCTCGACTTCAAGCAGTCTCAGATGAAAAACAAAATCTCGCTAAACAATTGCAACAGGTGCGAATTTCGCGGAGGTTGAGTGTATTTAAGTTTTATAGACGTTCGCAAGCACTGAAATATTTTGTTCTCATTTAATGACAGTTGCAAGCCAAACTAAACGAAGAACGTCTGATTAATCGGTCGCTGAAAGAAGAAAGTTCCAAAACCAAGAGCAGTCTGCAACAAGAACTGCTATCGCAAAGACAACAACTAGAAATGCATATTGCGCATTTAAACGAACAGCATTCTCAGGTGGGTTGTTGTGAATAGAGTTATCAGCAGTGGAAGGGAGAAAGTGTTTCAAAGTTAAGACTTCATTTTCACGAAGGTGAACTGAATCGAGGGTATTTTCAAATTGATTTTAGAAAGCAGTATCGGATTTGGGTAGAATACACTTCTGAGTAAATTATAAAAATTTCTTTACCTTTCCAAAAGGATTTTTTTTCTCAATATTTTAAGACTTCAGTGGCGTAGCCAGACTTGGTATGAGGGGGGGAGGGCACTCGTAAGACTTGCAGTCTTATTAAATACCTTTCTATACCGTACTGAGACACGTGAAGACTTTTCAAAGTATGTCTCAGGTCTAATGAAATTTTTCCACACTAACCTAAGAATCTGTGAACTTTTTCTGACTTTTGAAGACTCTTTGAAACTACTCCAGGATTGATCAGAATTCTTGTAAGGCTCTTCCAGAGTTTTTAGAGCTGTATAAGACTCTTCCGAACATTTTAACGTGTTTTTTTTTCAGACTTCTTGAAGGGTTTTCCAGTCTTATTAAAGATTCTTCTCGACTTATTTAGAATTCTTCCAGACTCGACTAAGTTTGTGTAAGACTGAGTCTCGTTAAATTCTGTTTGAGATTTTTTTCATACACTTCAGGTTTTACTCAGTTCCTTGGGATTGACCACAGTGCTCTTCCAGACTTAAAAGACTCTGTTTTCTTCAACTTATTCTATGTCCATTTGAACTTGTGGAGTATTTAATTGCTGATCGCTTTGAGCCAGTAATTGAGACATACCCTTCCTTCCAAATTTTTACTCTTATAGTTTCCTGATATTTTTTCCGTCTCATTCTTTCATTGTTCTCTTTCTGCTTCGGTTTTTAAGATTTCGCTATCCAGCTGAGAGCTCCGAGTGTTTTATCCCTTTTCGCCTTCGTGTACCCAATATTGTTGAAAACTGTAATTATTTTTGAATTTCCTTATCTTTCTACCAGTTGGAGGTGCATTATTAAGCCCGTGCATTAGAATCTAAGTTTGTCAATAGCGTTCAAAAGTTGATATTATATGTAGTTAACGTACATTCACTTTTCAGGCAATTATAACGTTAGAAACTCAATTAGGTCAGCTGGCGGGTCGACTGCAAGAGCAGGAGGCTGCAAATGCGCAAATAAACGAAGAAAACGTTATGCTCCGCGATCGGGTAGCTGTTCAAGAAAACCAAATCGCTCATTTTAATCAGACTCACAACAGCGCTACTCAAGAACTTATGATTCAGTTAGAGGTATGTACTGCATACTTTCTCGCCTAGTTCAGTTTTGGAAAAAAAAACACAAAAAAACAACGGTGACTTTGCAATTATGAGGTGACTTTGCAATTATGAGGTGACTTTGCAATTATGAGGTGACTTTGCAGTTGTGGGGCGATTTGGCACAAGTATGTTTTTATTACCCCTACGAGTGCGAACGGAAAATGGAATGTGTGGCAACACTGACGCGTGATGTTGGAGCTCTATAAATCCGAGTATGCCAAGCCGCCATTTTCATCCTGACTTTTTTCGTTGACTGGCGAACGCGTCGCAGGCAGCTTCGAGCATACTCGGATTGATAGAGCTCTAGTGATGTAGGACGTTGGAGCTGTTGTGTAAAACCAACTGGGTGTTATTCTACCATTGCCAGGCAGCATTGTTAGGTTGTTCGTGCAGAGCTTCAAAAAAATTTGTTTCTGATGAGTGAAAATGAAAAGAAATTTGATGTGTTTGGTATAATTACACGCAAAATTCAATTGCGTTCATGATAAAAGTAAACTGTTATATGTTAGTCAGCATAGTGAAGTAGCAATTGGGTACAAAACTGAAAGAAAAGTGGAGAGTGTGAATTTGCAAAGAACTATTTATTATTAGTCTCTAAAGCTCTTGATACCGATAAGTGATCGATTTCAATGTTCTGTCTTATTACTAAAGAATGAATGAATACCAATCAGATATTAATGCATTTCAGAGAAGATGATGGGCGTATGTTCGCGTATTAGGGCCTTGGTCTTTCAGAGGAAGGATTTTATTTGTTTTTTTTAATGATATTTGGAATAAAGAAAGAGTACATGTTGTGTTTTTTGCCTACATCTGTATATATAGTACATTAATTTCTGCCCTATTCATTCATGAACATATGCAATGTCACCCAATCTACCACTTGGCACACTTTATTTCATAATCTTGCGGGAAAATTTGTAGAGCCAGGGTGTCACAATCTTTTGGGGAATGGATTTCGCAATATCCTATCAAAATTAGAAAACGTATCCCGGTTCTTTAACCCAGTTTCTACGATCTGTGGAGCGCAAATGTGCAATGTCACCTCATCGCGGTACCACTTGACAACTTATTTCATAATTCTGTGAGAAAATTTGTTGGTCGGGAGTGTCACAATCTTTTGGGGAAAGTATTCCGTAGTATCCCATCAAAATTACAAAAAATATTCCGGTTCTCTAACGTGGTCGCTAGCATCATACTTGAAAGTTCAAAATAAAACGAGCAAAGTCACCCCGTGTTACGGTACAAGAAGACGTCTGAATGTTTTTCTTCTGCCATCGTGATCGCTGAAGCCGAAGTTGATGTAAACGAATCTTGGAATAATTTGAACAGCTGTGGATTTATTCTGAGATCTACCGTATCACATCACAAACGGTCAACGAAAAATACGCGTTTGTGTCCGCACTAAATTACAGTCAAGATTTGAATATCGAAAGTTTTTGTTTTAGGATTTGAGAACCATTAGAACGGTACTGGAGCGAGATTTAAATAATAGTCAATTCGAAGTGACCAAAATAGGAAGCGAACTGAAGTCTGCGACAGAGCAGTTGAGCCGGCAGAGTGCAGAAATAGACAAATTCAATCGCATCGTTCAAAACGAGCGAATTGAAATCGATGAATTGTTGAAAGAAAACGCGCGTCTTAACGACCAAGTGAGTGTTATTATTTTTTGTTCAATTTGCTTGTGACATGGCCATTGCATCGTTAATTATTTAATTTCCCCCTTGAATTCAGAATAACATAACATACAATGAGAATAACCAGTTGAAAATGGAGAATGAGAAACTCAATAGCCAGTTGAACGAACTTCGAGAGCAATCGCGTAATGTTGACGAAATCGACGAGTACGTGTATTCTTGTTTTTAAAAAACCTGAAAATCAGATGATCTCGAAATCGTTTTAATCTTTTTTATTTGGTAATCATGTAATCGTCGTAAATGATCTTACTGAAGTTCGTGTTTGTTGTGCACAGATTAGAAAATAAGATTACGAGTTATCGAAACGCAGTCACCGAGAAAAATCAAGAAATAGCGCGACTGAACGACCTCGTAGCCCAGTTAGAAGCGTCCACCAAACAGTATCTGTCACGAAGTTACGAGCTCGAAGAACAAAGCAGAATCGTCGATGAACTCAAAGAGAGCTTGAAGAAACAGTTAGAGAAAAATAACGTTAGTATATTTTTGTCTATTTTTTGTTCTTGTATTCCTACCTGTTAGTTTGGAAGGAATTTTAGTAATTATTTACGGCGGTTGTCTTCAGTACCCGAGCAAGTCGAATACGCTCTAGGTCAGGAATGATCCGCGTTCCACTGTTTTCGAGCCCAAAAACTGTATCATCAACGTTACATGATCTGATTCGGTAGCGTTTCGATTTAGCTATTATAGTTTTATCTGCCTGACGTATTGATGATGAAAATCTTCTTTAGGATTTACGCAGTAAAAATTGGAAAGCCATGGAAGCTTTATCTAATATGGAAAAAACTTTAGAAACCAAAGTGAAGGGAATGCCGTGTGCATCGTATGTAAGTAAAATACGCGAGTAATGATTGGGTTTTCCGAAGTAGTTGAGGTTTTTTTTTTTTTCGTTTTGTCGAAACTGCTTGAATTCCGGTTTGTTTGAAGCCGAATTCTGTTGCACTGAGATCATTCATAATAGTACGCGCTTAATACAGTATGGGGCTATTGTCAGAAAATTGAAACGGATACTATTGTTGGCGCACTGGTGCACATTGCCCCCATTCGTGCAGATTTCAGCAAACATTCGAGTTATGCACATCACGTTATGACATATCTTTGCTCTGTTGAAGGACAGAAGGGAGTCGTGTCGGTGTATATTCGATTTGCACTCTAAAGTTGCTTTATTGCTGGAAGTTCTTCACTTGTTTCCTGAGACGTCATCGTGAAGTTCAGGCGTTAAGCAGCGTGTTTCAACATAAGTGTGACAGACGTAGAGTTAAACAAATTTGAATTTCCGTCCATGTTTTTCCTTTATGCGTGTGATGATAAAGCAATGTGCAATCACCAATGAAAGTGGTGAGTTTTTTCCGCGTAACACGAATTTCTCGTCTTGTCAGATAGGATAGGTTCTCCTTCCAGAACGAGAATATTGGTCGTGGAGTAGTGAGAAACGTCCAAGGAAATTATTAAAACGTTTATAGCTTCTTCAATTTATTTGTGGACAGAATTTTAAATTGACAAATTTTAGTATTTGTAGGGAGAGTTGTCATGTGACGAGCAACGTTTTTCTGCCTTGTGAAGGGTTTTAGTTTGGACGAGGAACATAAAATTATTGCTTGGTGGGCAGTATGTCCACCTAACAACTTCCGTACCCGTTAAACCATGTCGGCCGCGAATCGACGTCGACTTGATGTCAAATCGACCCTTTGTCACGGTTCAGAATCGACATCGATTTCTCGTCGAAATAGTTCCGGGGTTGTCGACTACAAATCGACAGTTAATTCATAGCACTTCGAAGCAACGTCGAAATGAAGTCGATTTTGGGTAAATGCCGTTCCGTGTGCTGTAAATCCATATCGACATCGAGTTGAATTTCAGCGTATGATTCCTCACGAGCCTTGAATCGGCGTCAAAATTCAGTCAGTTGCGGATAATCAGCTTTTTCGTGGACCGTAAATCAACGTCAATATGAAGTCAATTTTGTCAGAAGGGTTTCAGTCAGCGTCAAAATTCAGTGGAATTCGGGTGTACTTATTTAGATCAATCGATATCAAATACATGATTTGGGTAGATCAAAAGCACACGTATTACACTCCAAACCAACTTTCGGATTGGATTATGCAGTCAGGGACGTACTGAAGAGTTTTTCCTGGGGGAGGGGGGGGGATAAAAATTGTGAAAGTTCCACTCAGAATTCTCAAGTATCGAACCAAAAGAGGAAAAAAAAAACCTTTTGACCTGTTGGATTTTTCCAACTGACTCAACTCAAAATTCTCAAGTATTAAAGCAAACGAAGAAAAACCTTTTGACTTGGGTTCCCATCTTTTCAATTTCATTCCCAAATATGAAAGCGAAAAAAAAATTCTTTCAACTTCTTGGATTTTTCCAACTCGTCTGACTGAAATGGTAAATTTCCTCAAGTGCTAAATGAACAATTCGTATTGGGGGGGGGGGCATCGATACGTCCCTGTATGCAGTTGTGGTTCATTTCTTGGCAAAAACGCGTCCTGAGTATTATTCTTACACAGAGTATGTAAGCGACGAATTTTTGTTTGAATTTGCCTTATAGATAAATCCCTGACGCATTAGTGACAAATTGAAAATGTATGTTTCCGCATTCGAAATTATAGCAACATTCGCCGCTGTCTTACAGTTGAAAGTTCTTCGAGTCCTTCAAGTCCTGAATGTTGAAAATAGGTCCTGAAAGTCCTGATAAGTAATGAAATTGAAAAAAAAAAAAATCGAAAAGTCTTTCATTTCTGTTAGAAATACTCAGAAATAAATTTTCTGCGATTCCTATATACGCTTGGTCGTTAAAAAAGTGTAGTGTAGGATCTATATTCACAGGGAGGGCGAAAGTGAGGGAGCAAAAAGGAGGGAGGGATAAAGGGGATAAAACAAATGAAAACATTAAAAAAAAGAAGATTTGTACAGTCGAGGAAACGATGGAAATATGGTAAATATTCCGGCTACAGTCCTGCAAAGGGTCCTGAAAAAGTATTTAATTTTTACTTTTCAATTTCTGTAGACACCCTGAACTTATCAGCAATCATGTTATTAGGTGAATATTAGTTATAAATCGTTTTTTACGAGGGTCAAAAAAAAAGAATATCTCCTGATTGCTCATCACTAGCTCAGAGGTGAACTAATGCTTATCGCTATGCATTTAACTGTGTGTGGATATACTGAGTGACGAGTGTTGCTCGAAATAATTGTTGATAGATCATTAATTATTCGAGTATTCAATTTTGTGTTGTATTTTTCGCGTTGTACTGTCCTGAGGGGAAACTATTTTTTTGGATGGGAAGCTCCCAGTACCCCTTGTCCCTTGAAATAACATCCCCTCCTTCTTGTCTTTGAGAAGCATCATCCTATAATTCGTTTGGTTAGTGTGAAAAGGTGCTATCTGGAGGGGGGGGGGGACAAATATTTGTTAAAAACTGGGTGGGACTAAAAATAATATAACAATGCCTCATCATTCAACTAGGAATACATCTCAGAGATGAAAACATTCCACTTTCTTTTCTTTTTTAAAAAAATAAAAAAGAGGAGAGTATATAGCACCACTTCACACTACAAGAATGATAGAATTCAAGGTGCTACATACGTCTACTTTACACTACTCTTCAGATTAGAAGGAAAATTGTATTGAAAACGCCTTTTCACACTAGACACTACCTCCCTCCCCCCTCTGCGTTTATAACCTATTCAGCTTTATTTAAATAATGAGTAGTGATTAGTCAATATTGAAAAAAAAAAAAAGGAAAACAAAAATACAAAACTCTATGTTTTGCCTTTTAATAAATTAAAATTCGCAGAATAATACCATGAAATTTGAGTTCCCGAAATTGACAAGTGTTGCCATCTCTCTCACAAAATTTCATAAGATCTCACGAGTTTTTGAAAAATCCCAGAATTTTCGACGAACTCACGAATTTTTCTTATACCTTTACGCTTTACCTTTCTTACTTTGGTAATTCTATTTGAATAATCTCGAAAAACCCTAGTTTTTTGAAAATGGTCTGAACGTAGCAAATTTTCAATATTTTTCTTTCATGATTGTGTTATATGTACCTATGCTTATATATTGTGTTTCTGTCTGTTATCGCTACATGCAAAAGTCCAAAATGATTGTTCACTTTTACTGATAATTAATGAACAAGCTAATTTTTAATGATATAATGGGGTAAAAATGCCGAAAAATGATTTTCACTTCGAACTTCAGGAAAATCCAATGCAGTCTGAAACTAAAAATATAAAATATAATATTATAGTCGTTGCCATGGAAAAGTGTAGATTGTTAAAGTTTGACGTGCAAGTATTCAACAGTTAATGCTTTTATTGAAAAATTAGGTTGAAAGAAACTGATTGAGATTAAACCTTCTTTAAATTGAACCTTTTGTCAAGTATTTGAAGTGATCGAAACTGCACCACGTAAAGAAGTGCAAACTCCAATGTATTTATTCCTCTAATACAACCGAATGTCATTTTCCGCTCATGAAAGAAAAAAAAAATTAATCTTATAATTTTGTAGGAGTCCACGAAAAATGTATGTGATCTCACAAATTTTTTTCGTGAAATCTCAAGAATTTTCATGAAAGGGATCTGGCAACACTGTAAATGACAAATCCAATAGAAAATTATTAAATTTCACTTTTTAACTTATTACTTCATATTTTCGATTATTTTATTCGAAACTTTGTTAAAGCACATTACACACAGGTTGAAATAAAATCGAACATAGGTATATCACCTTCTCTTCCTGTAACATTCTGTAGATAGAACCATTTAACCCTTTTTGTTTTTCGAGTTTTCTGTTGAACTGGGGCAATAATTTATCATTTACTGTGTGGTATCTAATAGATGATAAAATTCCCGATCTAGAGATACCAAAAAGTCATTTTGTGAAAAATTTGCTGATAGCACCTTTTCACACCAACCCAATGAATTAATGGACTAAGTTCTGCCGGTTTATTCGATTTAAGAGTGAAGTAAGATCGCTGTTGTTCGTATTCGTTGTTACTCAGATAGCCCGATTTTGATGACGAACTGAAGTAACTTGACTAGCTGTACTTACAAAAGTCCAATATTATTGCCTACTTTAATAGTTTTGGTACTTGGATGTAAAATAAAATAATACTAGGTGAGAAATTGTGTTTAGTACAGCACTGCATCCTACTTATCAGCACCATAGAGCTGTGCGCTGGAGAATTCGCTGCTTTTCAAATGTTTTTTTCCCCTTCTCGATTCATTTATGCTAGTGTAATAATGCAGTAATTCAGTATTGTTTCTCTTGATTACTTCACAAGTCAGTATGTCCTATATGGGGGGGGGGGTCAGAGATGAAACTCTCAAGGGTGTATTAACGCAGTTGTTAATTCCAGTCAACAAGAACTGAACAAGTGCATGTAATGACCTCTTCTCATGGTTTATAGGTTCGCTGAACTTGTTTTTTTGTTTTGTTTATGCTTCGCCACAAGGACTCCGGGGGGGGGTCACCTCTTGAACCATTCTTGTTATCAGTGAGATTGGAGTTGCGGCCACAGTAAATTAACTTTAACTGTGAAGAACAACTTTTTCTTGGTAGTATGGCTCACTTTTTATTTCTGCTTTTTTGGTACTTTTAACACTGTAGTTGTGTAGTTGATCTCGTGTAATTTTTGAAAGTCGGCTAAACGTACTTAATAATCTCTTGTGAAAAGGATTTAATGCGTAGATCTGTTGTGCCTTTGTTTATGGTTTTCAAAAATTCAAAACTAATTATTGGAAAATGAGAAACGCGAGTAATTACCAGTCTTGAAAATCAGTGGAACCGATGATTCGTGACTTGAAAACAAGTTCTTACATCGATATCTTCAATATACTTGCTTTTGTTACTTATAAATTTAATCGTTTATGGGCTCTTCCTTCTCTCTCTAGCTATCATCACTTTTCACTTCTCAGCATTCTTCTGCTCGAGAGAATAACTGTTACTTTCACTTCTTAGCTTGTTTTCCTAGTGCGAACTGCTGTCATATGTGTGAAAAATGCTTCGATTAGTTCATTTGTACGTTTGATTACTGTTTTGGCTTTTCATTGCTGGTGTAGTTTATTTTAATGATGGAATCCTTATTAGTATACAGTATATAGGCAGCGGCGGATTTAGAAGCTAAGCCGCTGTAGGCTTTCAACGAAACGACTCCTTCACTCTTTCACTCCATATCCTCCTAATGAGCTACAGGTCCAAATTGATAATTATTTCCCAGTTGTGTTTTCTGCAACTTCTACAATATCTTCCTTTTTTCTCTCTGTATCTTCTTCTTTTTCTGAGTTTCCTTCCTTTTTTCCACTGTTTTTGTACAAAAATCTGCCGCCCTAGGCACTTGCCTAATGTGTCTATTGAGAAATCCATCGCTGTATGTAGGGTGTAAAATGTAATGCCTATCTTATTTTTTGCTCAAGTGGTTGAATTGAGCAACGACCAAAAGAGATCTGAAGTTGAAAGTTAAATTTTTTTCAGCTGCTTTTGAAGTTTTCATACTCATAAGAAAAAAATCTTAAAGATACTTTTTCATCACGTGTCGATTCAGCGGGGCGCCATTAATGGGTGTCAGGTCACCTACTTAGTTGTGATAGACACTTCTAGCGGAGGATAACGTTTTGATTTAAAAACTTTTTTCCTTTTTAGTTATTGATGGACACATGCTCTGAAAGCACCCCCACTCACACTATAAGGTCGTTGCGCTCCTGTGATTCAGCTATCTATATAGAAGAAAAACATTATATTTTACTCCCTATATGAAGCGCAACTGAGTACTAAACATTCTCGAGTCACTTTCCTTTCTACGAGTTACTATTTTTGTATTTTAAATGCTCGAGTGATAACACTGGACGGGGGAAAAACTATGGCAGTCTTTTACTCCGAACTCCACTAATAAGCAAAATTCTTTTTGGCGTAATTAGTTCGACAGAAAACACAAGTTTATCATCAGACTATGTTTTGGAGTACAACAAAATGCAAAGTTCAAATGAACTATGAAACCTTTCGGTTTTTCCATTTCCTGAACACTCCACCTTTTTGGTCTTAGAATTTGCTGAACGGCCGGTCCTCGAAGACCAAATAAGAAATTCAAAATGTTGAAGCATTTTCTAGTTTTCCTTTTATTTTCCTTCTTGTTTGATTGTAACCTGATGTGAGAAAATGAAATTCTTAGAAAATCCAACAAGTCTGAGCCAAAATATCTGCAACATGAATTCTTGTCAGTGGCGTGTCGTTCGAAGAGTTGGAAAAATTGCGAACTCTCGCCTCTCCGAGCAGAATCCCTTTGGTATCGGCGTAACATTTTCGATTTTTAGAAACGTGGACGAGTGCCTAGAATATAAAACTTATAATTTCTTCGTAGCAATAGGTATGTTGAACAGTTGGCTAACTGGATATTGCCTAACAAATCCAGTGTTCCAGCACGATAAAGGTCTGTGGATAAACCGGTAACGCGGTTTTTTCGAATGATGTGAAATTTCAGATGAAAGTAACAACTCCTTGCTGGTAGCATTAAGTCAATTCTGTTTTCTAATGATTGCGTTGCCACATCAAATTGTGATATACATTTTGGCTAGATCTTCGCTGCTAACCACATTGATTTTATCATTCTTCCCACAAATTTTTATCTACCATTTATATCTCGTTGACTTATTCCAGGAGGTGAAGATTAAAGAACGAGAAGAAGTGCTGCAAAGAGTGAAAATGGTATTGCCCGCAATTCCGGATGTGGGCTTGAATTTGCCGGCTTCGCTGGAGGTAACGAATTTGGTGTCAAACGCAACCGTGTGAATACAAAATACGTATGTTTTATCTCGATTATCCAACCCGTATTAACGTGCAGGATAACGTGTGGTTCGATTATTTGGAAAAAGTATTCGAAGAACTGCGGCAGAATAAACTTGCCGAACATCAGTCTCAGTTCACGCCGCATTCTGAAGAAAACGCAGTTCCGAAAGACGGAAACGTTTTGGTCTTAGATGAATTAGAGAAGCAGAATAGGCAGCTACAGACGATGGTCAGTCATTACAAAAGCATAATCTCCGACACGGTAAGACAATTGTCTATGATTTTTATACAGTTCTCGCGAGGAGAAGCCATTTGTGATTGCATTTCGCATTAAAATTTGCAGGAAGGCATGCTGAATAGTCTGCAAAATCACGTCGAACAAGAAGAGAAAAGCTGGAGCGAACAGAATCAGATATTACAGTCTCAGTTGAATACTGTCACCGAAGAACTCAGCAATTTGCGTGTATTAGTTGATAAGGCGAAAGTGAGTGCCATCGAAAAATACGTAGGTAATATCTTTGAAAATGTGATTCGAACAGATCAGTCAATATCCGATTCGATTTCTGTTATAGGTTGTGAACGGTTGCGTTGAAAATGATTCCTCGAATAGCGAACAAAAGTTGAATAATTGTGTGAATAAGTGTTTACCATTAATATCCAATTCTTCCATTAACGATATGCACGTAAGTTTATTGTAGATTATTTGATGATGATATTTTCCTTAGCCTCTAGACTAATACGTTGCGTCACTTTTCTCTCTCATCTGCTGGTCTTTTCATTTCTGAAGAGGATTTACACTTTGTATCCTTGATTATTGGCACCTCATAGCTCATTCTTTGCCTTCATCAAATCGAGTTTTGGCCTTTGTTCAGAACTGCGCGCTTCATTTTCTATCTGTCAGTCTGCCTTGCCTCCCGGATTCTATAACTCGGTTTTCGATTTTGGTTTTTCCTGGCTTCAGGAGAGGGGCTGCCTAATTTTCTTTCTCTCACTATGGCACTTAGACTGGATCTTGGTTGAACAGATTTACCTTCGATACTTATCGAATTTTTGGAGAAAAGCAATCGGCCAAGAATTCTGCTCCACTGAAGGCCAAGTCAAGATACTTAATACCTGGAGAAGAACGCACTTGCTAACCTTATGATGTTGATACATTCCTTCGAAGAATCTAATTGGAAATTTCCGGGGAAAATCAGAGAATTTCTTGGGAAATTTTCGAGAAGATTTTTTTAATTTTCGATGATAATGTCTGAGGAAATTAATCGAATACTAAAGAAAAATGTCCGATCATTTTCAACAAGTTTCATCGGACTTCATTGAAGCAAATCTCCGATGATTTCAAGAGAATTTTTCTGGAAATTTTAGAGAAAATTTGCAATCATCCCAAGTATTGGAAATCACTCAGAAGTATCTCTGATTTTTGAAGGATTTCTCCAGAAAAAAGTTTCATCCCAACTCCCACGAAGATCCCCTGGTCCTCCACTCAGGAGCTCCCATCGCCATGACCACCCTTCCCCTTCAGACCCTCACCACCAGCCCCTCTCACACCATGGCTTTCATTTCCCGCCCCAGTCCCACTTTCACCCAGGACTTCCTCCTCCACCAGGACCTCTTACTCACTTCAGGAGCTCCCTCCTCCACCATGAGTACCTCTTATAACCCCGGGCCGTTATCCACTAAAGTTTTACTCCCCCTCCAGGACCCTCACCCACCACTACCTCCTCCTTCCTCAATGGCCACCCTCTCCTACCAACCATTTCCTCCACCACGAGGACCCCTCACCCACGGCTACCCCCTAGGATTTATCTCCCTTCACAGCCCTTGTCCTCACTATGGTCCTCCAACCCACTTGAAGATCCCTGGCCGTCCACCCAGGAGCTCTCACAACCATGACCACCCCTCCCCCGAGAGCTCTTCCCTCTCAAGACCCCACCTCGCCACCAGCCCCTCCCGCACCACGGTCATTTCTCTCCCTGGGCCCCTCTCTCACCAAGGACTTTCTCCTCCATCGGGTCCTCTTACTCATCTTAACCCCCTGCCCCACCCAGGGCCTCCATCTCCGTCCACAGTCCACGTCTCCATAGGGGCCATCCTCCCCCTTCAGGAGCTTCCTCCACAACCATGAACCCTCTCCTGAGGGTATGCTACCCCTGGAAAATTGAGCAATTAAGGGGCAGGGTAGGCAACCCGCAGCGATTTGAGATCTTGGAGATTATGGGTAATTATGTCATTGTATGTCTTTTTATGTCGGTTATGTCTTAAAACTTGGAGATCTTTTATGTTAAAACAGATTATGTCCTTGAAAGTAGCTGATTTGCCCCTGAAATTTTCCTGATGTTTCACTAGGCAACCCTCAGTATGGGTAATTATGTCATTATACGTCTTTTTATGTCTGTTATGTCTTAGACGGAGGTCGGGATTTAGATATCAGGCTCCTTGGAGTTTTTTTTTTTTTTTTTTCAGGGGGAGAGGGAGGAAGAGTTTTGGTTTTTAATATATTGAGAGACTAATTTTTAGGTAGGCAACCTGCAGTATGGGTAATTATGTCATTATATGTCTTTTTATGTCTTATTACGTCTGTTATGTCTTAAACGAAGGCCGGGATTTAGATATCGGGCTCCTTGGAGTTTTTTCCAGGAGGGGGAGGGGGAGGAGGAGCTTTGGTTTTTAATATATAGAGAGATTTCTTTATAAAAGCATGGATTCTCTACATTTTAACTCTAAAATATTTTCGAATAAAGTAAAAAATGACTACGCATTAATTTTCCAGCAGTTTCCTAACCTGCAATTATACAACCCTGATAGATAATGTTTGTATATTTTGCCGTTAAAGTGCTCTCAGTACTAGCAGTGAGAGTGCATGAAATTTCATACAAACAAGTATGCACAAGGGGGGGGGGGATGAGTACTTTTTAGAGAACATTTGAAGCATGAAGAAACAAAAAAATTTGCGAATGTAAGCACCTGTAGATAGCGCTCGTTAATCGGGATCGTGAATATTTATTCAATATCGTAACAAAATCTGCCCGAAGAAAACGGCACAAATGTCACTGGGGTTTTATAAAACTGAATCATGGTGAACAAGTGAATAATAAAATTCACTTAAACTATGTCACTTTCGATGTAATATGATGAATGAATTGTAATTGCGAGCGAAAATTTCATTAGCATATTATACGACTCATATCACCATAATCCCGATTAACGGTTAGTTTATTCAACTGCCGCTAGTAGCGTATTTTCACTTACATTCGCCAATAGGGTTTTCCAGTACTCCTAATGCATACTCATTCGCTTCTCCTGTTATCAAGTTGGTAGTGTATAATAACAGAATTTGATGTGCGAAATGGGCCCGATACTTACAAACGCCGGAGATCAGAATTTCTTGAGAAAGTTTGAATTCTTTCGGCAATGCAAACGTTGCTAAATTGCGTTACCGAAAGTGTAAACCGAAAATTGAATTGTTATTCAATGAAATCGATGATCATACGATAAGACCGTAAGGAATGATCGAAAAACGAAAATTTCGAATCATACAGAGAACAGAGAAGACAGACGAGAGATGAAGTATCATAAAAGGTACGACATGAAAGACGAAACTCAAAACTCACTGGCACGACCATAATACTATTACGAAATTACGATTATGTTCTTATCGTACACTACCAACTTGATAACAGGACAGGTGAATAAGTATGCAATATGGAGGACTGGAAAAGCCCTATAGCAAGAATTTTCATTTTCTGAAACTGGTAGATACCATGGTCCTTACATTCCATGTCCCTATTCTCTGATAGTTTCTCGCTCGGTAGTCCCGCCCAGACATCCGAATGAAAGACTTTTCACGTCCATATTATTTACTTTGATAGTTGTCATCATAATTGTGGTGGCGGAGATGTATCTCTAAGGGAGAATATTGATGTAGTTTCCCCGTGCTTTCATCAAGGTTTATCTGTCGGAGTTCTCCTTCTCCCCTCATCGCGCCAAGGTAGCCTACACAGAGGGGGTAGATTATTTACTACCTATTTAGACTGGATACCAAATTCAGGTGAAATGGACCCTAGCGCAAATCGCTGGAAAAGGCCTCTTTCCTCTCAGATTTTTTCTTTTCCCCTCGCCGCTTCAGTTCTTTTACGCCGTATCCTTTTTTATCCTCAGGCAGCTCTTCTCAGCTAAGCTATACTAGGGATTCATCCTTTTCATATAGGTGAATCCGATGTGACTCCCTGTCATTGACTATTTATTTGTCGAATGACTTTTGTAATCCGAATGTTTCGTTTTCAGATTAGTAGTTAACGACGCGTCTGCTACGGGATTATTGCAATAACAAAAATGTAATTATTACATCCTGGAATAGCTTCCATTCGTTCAAGTTACTGCTTCGTGAAACTCGACAACGGTTGGTCGGCGGAACGAATGTTTTAACCCGGTGTTTCCCTGAACATTTTCGTACTTGAACGCGTGGAGTCCTTGACGACTCGGATCGTCCTAATTTATTACATTAATTTAATTAACGTATTTTATTTGAAAAAATAAAAAGCACTGGTCCCCATCCGTATATCGTGTTTTTATATAATATTTTGCTTTCCCCTCCCTGTTTTATGTAGTAAGAGCTACTCGATATTTTAGGGAACATTCGAATTTACATGTAAGAAATCGTTGATCGGTTTCTCGAACAACATCGGGCTCGTTGTTCGGACGAAATTTTATGTATGCGTCTAGTTGAATTATTTCTTTGAATTAGTGTTATATATTATATATTTATTAACGCATTTATAATTCGTGTCTTTTTTTTTTGTTTAATTTATTTATTCATTTAAAACGCTTTCTTTTTCGTAAGATTACAGAAGTAATCGCATTATGTTGAATATTTTTTCTTGTTAATTAGTAGTAAATTATGTGAATTTATCGTGAATTATCTTCGTTGATCGTTGCAATAATATTTATTAATTTATGAATGTATTATTGGTAGCTTAGTTTCGGAAACGTTGTTTTTATAGACTCCTCCGAATATCCCTTTTTACAGCCAATGTGTTGGAACTTTTTTACAGTCTTTTTTATTACGTTTTCGTTATTTTTCGTGTTAATAATTTTTCATTATTATTTTATTTATTTAATTTTGTAAGCAGCCTACAAACGCTGTTTCGTATTTATATCTCCACATTACAATTCGAGAACTTATACAATTTACCTTTTTTTAAATCTCGTAAATAACCTGTCGACGACGGGTTACGTATGTGGTGTGACGAAGGTGGTAGTAATTTTTATATCAGTCGTATTTTTGTTGTATTTTGGTTCGTGAATACATTAGTGTATGGTGAACTCAGTACCCTTAAAGTGTAAGCCTCGTCCAGAATATTAGTTATTGCTTTAAGTTAACCATTTGGAATCGAGTGCAGTACACCTACTGTAATGTAAAGAACTTATTAATTAATAAATATATCTACAATGACGTATTCTTACGGATGCTCGGAATAATTTGAGGAATTCAACGTTTCTGTGTCCTACTAAATGAGATAGTGCACTCGACGACGATATCGAGCTTACAGTACAAGTTGCTTGTGTAAACGCTGCAAAGTATCTTCGATTTGGCACAGTCTACTCGACTTGTATAATGTTATTAGTATGCGAGTAATGCAGGATTTACACTAAAGTTAAGAGCATGCTGTTATCAAGTACGCTACAGTTAAAATGCTAAAGCATAACTTGGTAATAGCATGCTTATAACTTGGGTGTAAATTCAGCATTACACGCAACATCGAATTATTTGAAGCCAACACGTGTTTTTCATAAAACTGGGATACAACATGAAACAAACTTTCAGTTTCTTGGGCAAAAGCGTAGCGACCAAAAGGGAGCTTCTTCAATAAAGTTAACCAATTGGGTTGTGTCTTTCGAGTTCAGAAAATCTCATCCAAAAAGCGGGGAAAGACTTGTTTTTTGTCTGTTTTTACCCCGCTGAAATTATTTGAAAAAATAATTTTTTCACTTTGCTTGCAAAATTAGATAAACTTCAGCTGGAAATTTCATCTGCCTTCCCCATCCAATGCGATTCGCTTCTTCGACATACAGATCAATCTCATTCCATGAGATTTTTGTGAAACTGAAAATGGGTTCAGCGCCATGTGAGTTACTCGTATGAACAATTCTCTAAGGTAGATCCGTTACTCCAAGGTCCAGCCTTATAAAGACGCAGTGACGTACCGATAGGGGCAGGGGGCAACTTATCCCCCCCCCCCCGCCTGTAGGAATTCTTTACTCAGCAGTTGGGAAAATTTACTATTTCAGTCAGGCAAGTTGGGAAAATCCAACAAGTTAAACGTTTTTTTTGTTTTAATGTTTTGATGCCTGGGAATTGAGTTGAGAAGTTGGGAAAACCCAACATGGCAAAAGGTTTTTCTTCTTTTGCTTTGATACTTGGGAATTTTGAGTTGAGTCAGTTAGAAAAATCCAACAGGTCAAAAGGTTTTTTTTTTTTTTTTTTTTTGGCTTCGATACCTACTTGGGAATTTTGAGTTGAGTCAGTTGGGACTTCCACAATTTTTACCCCCCACCTCCCTCAGAAAAAACTACGTCCTTGGAGAGAAGAACGGTAAGCCAGATTAGCAGACTGTCAGCCAAACCACCGGACGGAAACAGACATTATCCCGCTAGATAGTCAAAACAAAGGTCCCCTCCCCTTACTCGAGATAAAATTTCCTAGTCTGAAATGCAGACAGCCAGATAACTCATTCAGATAGGATGAAGCGTATGAAACCATAGACTTCTACCCCTTCCTAAAAAAAAACTGATTCCTTGTTAGAAACGTTTGAGACTTTCTTCAATTGACACACCAGGGTTGGAGAAATGGCAACTTCCCCTAGAAAATTTGTTTTCTTACTAGAACACTACAGATGGGTAAAAGCCTAGACGAATCCTAATGAGATTCTCAACCAGTGTCGGACTGGCTTTCTTTAAGGCCCCTGGCGATTCTCGCACATTGGGCCCCGTGTCATACCCCACTTTTGAAAATTGAGCCCCTGCACTTCAACTAACAAACATAACAGAAAAGACTGTAGTTATTTTCAATAAAAAGGCAAAAAATACTCGCAATGAATTCCATTAAACTTCATTATAAAAATGCAAAAACGATTACAAGAAAAAAATCAAGAGTAAAATGGTAAATAATTTTATAAGAACTGAAGTCAGAAAAGGGACAGTGTTGCGAATTAAAAATACACTATAGGTAATAACGTAACAACAAAGACAAAATCAAAATAGTAATCTCTTTAATTCTTTTGAGGATTGCCCAAACTGGTCAATAATGTGTCATCAACATTAATATTTTTTACAAGATCAGATTCTACAAACATCAACAGTAAAGGGCTTAATAATTCTTGGCCAAAAGTATTTCTTGAACAGTCCTTGAGCTTTTTCAATTTCGAAAAACACCGTTTGCAATACACTTGGGTGCAGGGCAACAAAAGTATAAATTTTATAATTACGTATAAATTGTTAAAGATTCAAGACATAGTTGTTAATTCATGCGAAATTGAAAAGAGGCATCCCAAACATGAGGCACAGTTTTTAACTTCATCATATGGTGAGTTTGAACTACTGTCATTCTCATTCCTGAATCTGGATCAAATTCTTCTTCAGATGCTGAACTTTCCATATTTTGATCTTGATCATTCTCAACCTGTCCTTTATCTTGATGACCTACTGCTGCTGTAGCTGCATAAAGTTTCCGCCAATTTTGAGTCAAGCTATCATACTGCTCTGCAAGTTGCTTGAGTTCATCCAGTAGGTAAATATATTCTGCTCAAGCCTGTTATGTTAATTCACGTATCTTTACAAAAGTTGATGTAGGAAATTCTAAAAAACTTTTCATGTTTGAAATTTCTTCAAATTTTTCTGGATCCAACCACGAACAATCCATGTATAAATCTTTATTTGGAATAAACTTCTCGATCTTTTATAGGTACTTCCTTGAGCATATTGTCAATATAATGCTATAAAAAATATTCACACGAAAATCTGCGGACAAGCCCGCCAATTCTGGCCGTTCATCACTGGCTTGCTCATCGCTTCTCTTTTTGTTTTTTAGGAATTCTACGAGGTGCAAAATCTTCTTCTCTATTTCTATTGACAAAGTTTCCCTCAGTTCAAGTTCAAGCTCACCCTCCTTCTTATCGTTGTCATCGTCATCACTAATGTCTTCAAATTCAAGTTCATTGGCCTCTTCCGTTGCAAAATATTCATTACATTCTCTCACAAATAATTTTGTTTCTACGTATAATTCTAAAATATATGCTTCATTTCTTTTGGCTCCGATTTGGGAGCTTAGTTTTTCCACAGGAGTTTGTTACAGAAAACAAATCTAAAATAATTACGGCGATAAAAATTGTATCATATTTCTCCCAACTCTTTATTAAAGAACGTGCCTGAAATTTTGATCTACAATCAAATTTTCTGCCATCAGCTACCTTTTGAGATACTTCAAAAAAATAATAAATCGCGATTTCTTATCATTTCTGGTATTTTTGCAGGTAGTTCAAAAACTGAAGATAAAGCCTTATTTTGGCTCCACCATCTTATTTTTCCAATTTTGCCCAAACGCCTCAATTTATTATGACCTTCCACTGTAGTCGCAAGTTCATTTTCCCACAAATCCATTCTTTTATACCTATATTACAAGCAGTTTATTTTCTCCTTAATTCTTCAAACTTTTAGAAATTTAGAAAAAATAAGTTTTTGTCGCATACTCGTATTTCTTCTTTTCTAAATGTCTACATGTAATTATTGTTGAATAGTCCGCACTCGAAAATAATTTCCTTCAAACTTTTGTTGAAAATTCTTCTCAAGCACAATATTGTTGCAATACAGCTGTTTTTGGGCCCCCTTAAAACTTTACTTTCGGCTGGCCTTCGGCGATCGCCAGGTAATCCCCGGGCCAGTCCGACACTGTTCTCAGCAAGTTATCAGAAGTTTCAGCATCAACCGAATTCTCTTGACATGACACTGAGATCTTATCCACTCGCTGTTTCCGAGGAAGAAACGAAGGCCGGCAGCTAAAACGATAGGAATCAAGTTGAGAATCCCGTGACAAGGGACCGACACTCACCGACAAGAAGTTTGATCTCAGGGCGGCTATTTCATTCCTGCAGTCAGTCTTCACGAGTTCAAGTGTCGGCGATAGTCCTCACTACTTGCAGATCTTTGTATTAATAATTTACAATTTACACTTTTTGCTGTCGGGAAGGAACTCCAACATTCTAGATAGGAGTCAGCAAACAGGAGAACCGAATGAAGAAATGCATTCACATTCCCTCGAAGAATGGATTTCCAGGAATGTAACTGTTTCTGATACTGAATGAGAATGATCATTATCATGGTGTTGAGCCATGCTCTTCGATATCATACGATTTTGCAATTATGAGTTGAACTACCTACCATAAATTAGCTCTTTTTTTCAATAAATTTATTCGTCAAAATAAATTATAAAAAAGTAATACACATTCGGAACAATGGTATACAACATAGAAGTATATTGGTAAACAAACCAACACAGCCCACTCCAGTCAACGAAAAATAAATAGTCATCGAACAAGTCAGATTCTGAACATATTTAGATTATCATAGTACTACTGAGGAATCGGAATGAAGTACACGAACACTAAAGTTGAAAAATTACAACACTGGGAACAATAACACATCATTATTTCCGGTACTGGTTGATCAACGTGGAACAGGTCGACATCTTCGAACACTGAAATCGAACTTTAGGCAGCTTTCGATGCACATTGGAAAGTGTTTTACGAGAACATCAAACACATTTCGTGGCCACACATATGGGTATCAGTATGTCTTCATAGTTCTCACTTCGTTTTTGGAAAAATGATGCTTAGCAAAAGTCTCGGCCACGAGAAGCGGGAACACCAAACTGGCATCTGCCCAAATCTAAAATGACCAAATATTTTGCATCAGCTGGTGATATCCATCTTCTAGAGGATTCGTCCAATTCGATACAAAAAAACGAGGATTCAAAGATCTTGTAATATCTTTATAACAGAATTCACTCGTGAAAAGTTCACACCTGAATGTCGAATCCAGTTTCTTCATCGAATTTGTGGTTTGCTAACGCTGAATACCTCACGAGAACCATTTTCGGCACATCGCGAATCGTTGTTAAGCCACGAATACTGACGAAGTAGACCAATCAAATATGCAACAATCTACTCACTTTTACGGGAGATGCGTTTTTCCTTATTTTACCCCATGAAATTGCCTCTTCCGGTCTGGCACCGCTATCACTACCATCATATTCTGTTCCAGTATTGACGTACACAGAGAAATCGGCACCGTTACGCTGCAAGATATCGTACTGATGAGAAATATGCATAGAACAGTCTAAAGCAGCATGCACTCATGAAAGTACATACCATCAAATTAGCATTGCAGATATGATGTTTAATGACGCCTCCGCCTAAAATGATCATGCCCGTGTGTTTGGCGCGTATTGCAATCGTATTCAATCTTCTCACATCTGAAAATGAATACACAAATGTACTCACTGCGAAATTGGCAAATTCGGGGGAAAGGAGTTAAGAAACTCACGACTCACCCTGTACAATATCTAGAATTAAACCAGGATTTCGAAATGAGTGGAAAAACAACATGTCACCCAAGCTGCCATCAGTCAAAGCTGGACAAAACACGGGTATCTTGTTGACAGCCGCCCAGTAATATATCGAGTCTTCGTTATCGATTTCCTCGCCTAGACGAGTTATCATTTTGGACGGACTCCACAGTATTTTCTGCAAGTAGCAAAAATCATATATAGTGTAACATGCTGAATGCGTACGATTATTTGAACTAATATGTAAAATACTTTACCTTAGTGTTTTGTTCTTCGACCATCTTGTCCAAAATGGGTGTAACCCAATTCTCGAATAAACAATAGTTTTCATTTGGTATTAGAAGATTGCCGGCGCGATTGATTCCCTCGTCTCGTAACTTACGATCGTCAACGTGGAAACTTCCTACGTACGTCGGTGCCAGACATTTAATCAAATCCTCTTCGACACCACCTGCCGACGTCACAATACAATCTACCATTTTGTGCTGTACTAAGAAACGTATCGTTTCTCTTGTACCCGACGTAACCATATTCGAAGTATACCCCAGGAAAATGGTTAAATTTGATTTCTGTCTGATAAACTCGTCCTCCTCAGTTTCGTAAAAATCTGGTTCAACGTATTCTTTATTCCTATAATAAATCTGATGGTTTCGAACGTAGAATTAGTCTAACTTTTACGAAGGATTTTTTACCCTAAAAAAAAATATTTACCATGTCATTGATTTCCTTTACAGCAAGACCGAAATTGGTAGCTTGTTGTCCGCAATGGGCAAATGATTTCAGTAACTTACTGTAGTCGAATCCCTCATTCCAATCATACCCTACAGAAAATGCTTTCATCAGAAGAATATTCCAGGAATAGTTACACAAACTACAGAAAAATAAATTCTTTATACCTTTTACAATCGGAGTGTACGGAGGGAGACTGACACTCTTTACGAACAAAGCATCTTTCGCGCTCTGAGGTACGTGCTGAGTTCCTTTCGTCTCTTTGCACACGTCTTCTTCGACGAACATCTTTTCACCACTCGTTGCTACGACCTGCAAAAATGGTAAAACGAAACCGAATACAACGACCGGTAATTTCAATACCGTACCAACGGGTCGCGAAGCACCGCAGTTGAACGAAATTAGTATGAAGTTCTAAGAAAACAGAGCACATACAGAATGTGGAAACGCTGACAAAGGTTTAAATTTTTGACTGGATGTGCCCACACAGAGATAAACTAGGGTTGAAGCATCTCGCATGTTGACGATGAAGAGGATATGCGGGACAGCTTTCCAGATTTTCTCGTAGGCGGTTTCAACTATGCGTGAGGAATTAAAACACCCACACAAGAAAGTATTGATTTTACTCACCGATTCCAAGGGGTTATTAACGTCGACCATTATCAGCCGAATGGTTTGAACTCCTATGCAGCAATTCCTGGTCCCGAAAATAGATGATAAACGAAGTATCATCGTTCAACTATTATTGAACTTGTATCGTTCATCAACCGGTAGATGCACGATGCACCTGCTGGGTGTTCATTCAAAAGCGTTAGAAGTTGCATAATCAGATAATGTAATGATAACAAAGAAGTTAGTATCAAATCTTGAAAAGTTGAAAATATTGAGATTCATATAATTATTTTTGAAGAATATCTTTATTATTTTCTTTCTCATCATTGTTGTGATGAATAATGGAAAAAATTATGAAAAAGGGAACGGGATAATAAGAGATTACAGAGCAGGGCCACCAAAGTTAACATAGGGTTGTGGAACGGAATGTAGGAGCGCTAATGTGCACGTTCTAATGAAAGAGGTTGAGTGATCAGCTGATCACAGGCGGAAACAAGGAAACAACGGAAATAACATTGCCGTAAATAGGAAATACGTGTTTTTCAAAAATTCATTATAAAATTAAGAAATGACGGACATGCTTCAAATTTAAAATATAGGGAGCTACATATTCGAACTTATGATTAAAATTTTAATACGCCAGGTAGCCAGGTAGCAAAATTAATTGGGATGTTAACCTCACCTAGGTAGCGTTAGTATCGTGGTCAATTGTGGTGTGGTGACAATGGCGAGAACAACTGATAACTGATAAGAATTGAAAGGGGATGATTTCGTGAAATCATCCCTCTTTTGTACCTTATCACCTCGTTATTACTGGCAGGGATACCAACTTTGGAAATTCAGGTTAACATCCCAAATTCCCAATAGAAGTGCGATGAAGTAAAAAATGAGAGGTACGTTTTGCCGGCCCCGGCCAGACTTACGCGTACCCCACGCGACTTTTCGGACCGGAAACATCTGGCGCGCTAGTATCGCTCTAGGTGATAAGAATTTGAAAGATCAGAGAATCAAAAGAATGATCATGGCATGCAATCAAAATGATGTGTAAATTCTAAATTGGGACATAAACCTAAGTTGCATGTGTTGGCAGCACTGTGAGTATGTTCATTGCTGAATGTACATACTCAAAGGTTTATTGTATTCTTATCACTTCGGGGTGAATTTTCGCGAACAGATTACCCCAAACTGATACCAATTAACAATACCAAAACGTCCAAAACTCGCAAAACATTTGTCTAAGGTAGCGCTACCTAGGTGAGGTTTGAACCCCAATAAGGCCGTGATACATGACGTCACCAGAACGCTTGTTAGTTGTTATTGCTTATTGTTATCAATATTGGGGGAAAGAATCAAAATGAAATACATGTAGTCTAATAGGCACTAAAACTTGGAGTTCCCAAAGTTGGTAGCCTTGTATACTGAAAATGTGATCATGTGCAATTTTCCATAAGATTACAGCAAACTTTAAGCGTCTTCAAATCAATTAGAAATTGATTTTAAGAAAAATCTCGTCCTACATTTTATTGTATTGTTACTAAACAATAGAATTACAGACAACGCAAGTGGATGGAATAATTCTGGGCTGTTTTATGCCTTCCTAAGGATAGCAGTATTAACATTTAAAATTATCCATGATCAGCCTTTCAGTTTCACCCGCGCAGGTGATTTTGTAGCGCTCTCTAGTGCAGGTTATATCGCCTATGGGAAGTTAACCGAATTTTTCCAGTTAGGTCGAAATTTCTCGAAAGTAAGCGGAATTATGAGAAAAATGATAAGAATAAAATTTGTAGGAAACGCGGTATTTACATTTTTATAAAGCAATTTCCATATAGTTTCGAACATTCTCTTGCGAATTATTACATATTAGTAAGTATAGTCCGTTCCAATTAAAGTATCAAAAACCTAAAGAAAATATGGTATTAGTCTATTAGTGGGGTGAACGGAAGCGCGAAATTCACATTGAGCGCGTCAAGTAGCAGAACGCACAATATCGCTGCTTGTCTCTCATTTGTCGTGAAAACGACGCGCCGACACTCAACGTTGTGGTCGCCCCGGAGGTTTTTGATACTCTATAAGTGGAACGGACTATAGCTCAACATTTTGAATTATTTATTTCGGATTTACGTTCTTTCTAATGAAATTTAGTAATAATAGTCAACTTTTCACCACCACTGCTTACCAATAACTTGAAAAAAGTGCAAAATTATTCAATGATTTTTATCAAACTTATGGGGGCAAAATATGTAAACAAAGCCAAAGTGCCATTCTCCTATAGAGCAATTTTCATGATTTTTCGCATTTAAAAAATATTCAATGTAATTATGTATTTTCTCTGGCCAGCAGAGGTAAAAGGTAATCATGATAATTAATATATTTTATGACAAATAACAAAGGGAAAATTTGTGTCACGTGAAATCGTCCTTATTAAAGGCTCTCGTCCTGAAGCATTGTGAGATCCTCGAATGCAAAATGACAGACCACAAGAACAATGGGTATCCAGGGTCACTTGGCTTCAAACACGGAACACGGCGTAGTGTGTACAACACTGACGTGTAAAAGAACGGTTACGCCGGTTATCCCTATGGAATTTCAGTGTTGCACAAACTGAAGCGACAAGATTTCTCTCCGCGTTACAATTATTACTACTAGTTCTTTGAGAAATTTGGTCCGGATGTCCGGATGTTGAACTAATGCAGCTGATGTTCGTTCCTCTCCGGCAGTTACTTTTCATAAGTATATTTAAAAGATAACATTTATTGTAATAAACCAGTCACAGTCGACGAATTGAAAAAAAAAACCCACACCTATGATACGACGAATGGATGCTTAGCAAACGATTTGAGGAGGATAGAAGTAGTTCCAACAACAATTAGAACTAAACAAATTTCTGCAGAGAAAATAGTTGTAAAATTGAATTTTTTACTAGAAAAACTTCTTGGTCACTTTATAACATGTTAATTCACGCTTCTCACATTTTGGCCCAGCCAACTGCGGGAACGAAGGCATCAATATCGATAGATCTACGTTTACCAACAAAGGATACGAAAGGGCGCGACTAGTGAACGTAAGCGACCAGCAGCTATCTACCGTTCGAGTTTTGAAAGATTGCAGTTCTCCGCGATAAACCTTTTGCACGATTCCCGCCGTTTCTAATACAGTTGGCCTAATATACATGGGCTTCTCTATTGCGAACGTCTTAGTACCTTGAACGTGTATCTGCGTACTATATAAGACGTACTTCCACAATTGGTGTACATCAAGCGCAATATTATAGATACCCTGGAGGCTTAGAGTGTATAATATCGACGTAATAAATGCAAAATTACGATGAAGATAATGGGCCTCGGCAATCGTCGTAGTCGCTCAAATCATTACAATTTCGCGGAAAATAACGGCATTTGACTCGAGGCTGCGGGAGCCGATCGACAATTTTCCAAATTACGATGAAGAATATTCGAAAAACCGATCTGGGTAACTCGAGTCAACTGCGGTAGTGTATGAAATGTAGTAACAACTTACTCGTACTTTTACGAGAACGTAAGAACAACGAAACGAATATTTAAGTTGGAAAACTCGGAAGCTCGGTTCACCTTTACACACACTGGCGCTGAGGATGAATGTGAATAAACTGAAAAGAGTAGGAACCCGACTGAGTCCTATATACTTGCGAAGTTGAACCTGACAAAGACACAGTAGGTACTCGATTAGTTATCTCAAGCACAATGTACGGTATAACGACGGTAATTGGTAATCGTGTCAAGTATGTACCTTCTCGCATTTACTTACCTACCCTACTGATGTATTATTACCTCTGTTTGATTAGTGTCTTTCAATTGGGACTTGTATCCGTATCGGTATCGGTATACTTACCCTACTGAATTATTATCTCTGTTTGATTTGCGTCTCTCGATTGCAACTCATATCAGTATCGGCAGTGGCGTAGCTAGGGGTTCCCCAAAGGGCGGGGGCACAGTGGAGAAAAAGTCGAAAATTGAGGTATTTTTTGAAAATCGCCAATATTAGAAGACTATGTAAAAATATTGGGGGGGGGGGCACGTGCCCCTCGTGTTCTCCTCCCCCCCCCCGCGACGCTACGCCATGGAGTATCGGTATCTGTTATTAAAATTCTGTAACCCATAGTCCTCAGCAGTAGCCACTTGCCAGCTAGCTTTAGCCAGTCAGTACCTGTCTACAAAGCGTATTATGAATCCTTACAAATATAACCTACACCCCACTGCAAAAGCAGCCCTTCTATTGGTGCATGTTATCACCCATGTAGGCAATTAACGATGGCGCCACTTTTCAAATGTTTATTTCGATAGGCGCGTCGATTCTTCGCGCGCCTAAAATGACAACTACTTTTTTTCGCGATTGTTCATGATTTATGACGCATAGATCACGTATCACAAAATGTCTAGCTCTGCATTCGTCAAGAAACTATGAAGGTATCGCGTCTGTAACTGTTTGAAACTCATCCTTTTTCATGAATGAAAATGTCGCTTGATCCTTGCTTTTTATTCGAATTAAAGCATGCGGTTCACCCGCCACGTTCAAGCATGTTATTGTCGATGAAAATTCAAGCGAAACTGAATTCTATATTCGCAGTACTAATATTATGAATATATGGAAGAAATCCATTAATGGATTACAGAATTCAGTTTCATACACAAACTCAGTGGAATTCACGCCATTCGATTCCGAATGGAACGCATAATGTGAGGGCGCATGTACCGAAAGGGATCAATTGACCAAAAGTAAAATTTTGCAGAAGAATCGTTTAAAGTTGAGAGTATTTTTTTTTGTAATTACCGTTCTGATACTTACCAACATTTCAACTGTGAAGGCCCTACACACTATCACACGGTCCCCTAATCTCTTGTCCCTTCTTTTCGGAAAAAATGTCCAATGTTTTCCGAAGAATTTAAATGTTTGATGATCTCCGAAGAATTTCATCGAAAAATTTGGGGAAAATTCTCCAATGATTTTCAAAAAATTTCATCGGAATTTTTGGAAGAAAATTTCGATACTTTCAGTCTTTTCGGCCTACATGGAGGTTCCCAGCGAGAAATGCGAGATTCCCCTTCAGCAAGTACATAGGCAACTCATCCGAACAACGGGTAAATGTATTTGCCTGCTCTCGCATTTAGAAGGGCAAGAAGAAAGTGTGTCCAGTATTCATGGAAAATTGTTTTCGAACAATAATTTAATTTTACATAAGAACATGCTATTTCCTTCTTTTTTTTTGAAAATTTTGAGATAATAGATTTTTACTTGCCTCACTTAAAACTGCAATATCTCGTTGAATTTTCAAGATAGAGGTCTGGGGTTGATTTTATTCGATTTCTAAGGGGGTTTTCATAAATTTAGCCAGAAAAGTAAAAATCGAAAAATTGGTCAACTGGTCACCTCACAATATATGGTGTGCATGTAAATTCATTTTCACTATCTCTCAATCGTTTTCTTTTCCTGAATTTAGGCACAATATTCTTTTCTACAGTTTCATAGGAAACATTTTGGGTGCCATCATCCCGTTTTTATGAAAGTCGATCGGAATATAAATTCTCATGGTCCGGCTATATTGAAAAACGCGTCTTGTAGCAGAAGTCATCATCAAAATCAAATTGACCACTAAAGAACTAAAGATACAGCTAAACGAAGCCCATTTGGACGCTGTTTAGCGTAAGGGAACCAACCAGCAAAATCTGCTTTTTGAGAACACGTGACTCGAAGTTCAAAAGAGCCATGTAGAAGCTATATGACATAGCGTTCACTGATATAAGCTTTTTTCAACGTGAGTAGACGTTTTTGAGTCGGGGGCCCAATTTTGAAAAACTCTACTTTTTACGCTCTTTCCAACGATACTAATAACTCATTTCGTTTACAAATGTCGGTTGGTTCCCTTACGCTGAACAGCGTCCATATCCTCTTTGTGGTTCCTGGAACTCAGACAGAGCGTCTACTGGAGTTGAAGATTGAGAAAACATGACTTTTTTATGACCTTATTTATATTCATAATTTTTTCTGGTTTTTGCACAAAAACGAGAAGACTGTGTCCGCTAGGACCAGTGCGAATATACTTGTTATGATGTGCTCGGGGGAGGGGGGAGGGAGAAGTAAATGCATCAAAACTTCTAAATCAAATTTAACTGTTTTCCCCATTATAGCCAAAAGCTTCAGTTTCACATACGTTCCAATACTCAGGTTTTACTGTATATCAAAACTAGGTTTCTTCGAGCCGATACTTCCATTTTTGTGGTTGTTTTGGTTCTCTATTTCCATCCATATTTATTCACAGGTGGCTGGAGCATAGCTTAGAAGAACCTAGTCACGATATACTCAACACCAACGTTAGTGTTTCAGTTCCCTGCAGACCAGGAATGAACAATCTCAGAAGTGAAATCACTAATTCGAAACACTTTAATGTTCGTGCGCGAACTGTACCAATCGAGGTATAGCCTGGCGACTATAACAAAAAAGCCCTCTATGGGTGGCAGGTAAGGACGAGTTACAGTGGCGGTTAAAAACAAATGTCGGTACCAACGGATGGAGGTGGACGCCACATAGCAAATTATTATCCTAGCCGGGTTTTAGACGCTTGCAACTCGGAATTTTCGAGACTAGTGAAGACTAGGATCAGTTTCAACTTGCACGCTTGCTACGAAGAATACGAGCTGTCTAGACTTCAACAACGTGATAAAGCTGATTCAGCACTACTTACTGATGCGAGGAGAACTAGTCCAATACATCGCCCAGCTCATCAGAGATCCGTGAGTAGGCCGATGCCAATATGGCATTTTGATTTGGATATTCGAATGTATTATAAGAGTATATACTTACTATCCCTCGTTTTCGTCTATTTTGTTGTTCGCTACGTCTATTTACTTCACGTATAGCTCATACGTTTTGGTTTCTACGAGTGCAGTTAGCGCTTTGCAAGACACTTTGAAATTGGAGGCCGATGTTACTATAAAATTGAGAGATATCGCGTGTCCACTTGCGAGCAGCCCGGAACAGAAGGAACGAACTTCAACGACTATATCACGTAAGTGGAACTCTCACCTTACACACTGTAAATGGCTTGTACCCGATGCGTGTTCGGTAATATCCGGATTATTGCGCTGCGGGCTAAGCCATCTACAATATCATACTAGTACCAGTAGGGGCGAGTTGGTTGAATACATATAGATGGCACGATGTTCAATAGGTTTAATGGTCGATGGGGCAAGAGTGACCCGACACCGAGTTCTACAAACATGGTTGTAGATGCGTACCTATATAAGATCTCGTAAATACCAGTATACCTGCCACGCATCTCTTATTCATCTTTAACCGAGTATATTACGAAGGGCACAGGGTTCAGTTTTGCGACAAAGCGAAACTGAAAAATTGTTTACATGTACGTGAATTTTGAAACCTGTTTCCCGGACTGTGGCATCTTTTCAGGCTTCCTGTCAGAGCTCAGCTATTTCTACTTATTACGCCCGTTTCAATGGTAGGTACCCATCCTACTAACTGAATTTCGTCCAAAAAATGAATTACCTGCTTCTTTCTCTGCACCCTTCATATAATACGGTACGCCATTCGAAATTATAATTATTCTAATCAAGTGGACTTCTGATGGAGATAAGCTAGAAATACGTGGTATTCCATATCGTATCGGCGTGTTGTACAAATACATATTTGTTAAAATCGTTGTCGACACGTTTCGACAAAGATAAAATCATGATGATTCGCTTATCTTAACGACGTCGTTCGCATACGACATTAATATCGATGGATGTAATTAAAAATTGAGGCCCGATGTTGGGATAATCGATTCAGAATGGGGTGATTCTCAGATTTGGGGAACGATTCGTGTCCTAATTGAATATCTCCAGAATGGTAAAAGATACTGATTTTTTAGTACTACTGTAGGCATAATTATGGGAAGTTTAAGATTACTGCATGTTTGAAGGTAATTTTATATGCAGAAAAATAAGAATATCCAGTAGCGTGGCCTGTCCCACGAGTAAATAACAACAATACCGGAACTAAACCTAACTGATAAGCGAACAGTGATGAAGTGATGATTACTTTGACTCCCATAAGAAAAACACACGGAGCAAAGATCATAGTTACTACCTGAGAATAAGAAATTTCTTAGGAAAACCAAAGGTATACATTTTTAATCCAGACGTTTTTTTGTATATTATAAAAATACGTAAGTACACATACAACATATAAAGAAACCTGAAATTCAACATATAAGGAAACCTGAAATTCAACCACTATTTCAGTTGCAATCTACACATTCTGAAACGTAAAAAAAAAACTTGCCCCCACCCCCATCTCGACAACTGTGACGAATATAATACCTCCCTTTTCTTCGAAAAAGTCGGTAAAAAGAGGAAAAATGAAACGAGGATGACCGTCCATAAAGACGCGCACATTTGTCCCGCTGGTATATACCTTCCATTTACCAGCGAGTATGTGCTCAAACCGAAATTTTGGCGTAGGTAAACGCTAAAAATGTAGGCATCCGAAAGGGGGACCTGGGAGAAGCCACGACTAGCTCACCGAGACTCGCCCAGTGAGAGGGAGGTGCCAGGGGCTTGGAGGGCGGTTATCCAGATCACATGTTGAATATTCAATAGTTCCGAGGCCTGAAAAAAGAAACAATTCAAAAAAGAAAACTAAAGCATCTCTCTCTCTCTATCTCTCTCTCTAAGCTTATGGATCCTTATGTTCTCTCTTACAAATAGTACTTACGACGTTATTGTCGTTTATGCGGTGCCATATAAATAAAAATGAAACAGGTCTCACATCAAAACAATACATTTATTCGTAAAAAATAGAAAAAAAAAAAAACTGCCGGATGCGGCAGCAGTCCAGAAATCGCAGGTGCCGGCGAAAAGGTACTCAATAAGTTCGCGAACACGCGGTCAGCATATGGTGTGGATAAACGAAAAGTTACGGAGCTCGACAGCGGCAGGTCGCGGAAAAGTCGCACAAAGTTGCATTGCCGGTCGTGGTGATAACGGTGGAAAAGGTCCACGCAAAATTTTACGAACAAATTTTCTTAAATTCTAAAAAATATAAAAAAAACATTAAAAATGGAAAAATGGCTAACTCGTGTTGAAGCGACAAATAAAACAAAAAAAAAACCGTCAAACATGCATCAAGAGATAGGAAAACGCAATGCTGTCACCGCACACTCATCGGTTGCAATTAACAGCCGATGCCGGCAGTACGGGAATGGTAGAGGGAGGAAAACTGCAAGAGTTTTCATGCAGGAAGATCAACGTTGTCTGTGGAGCACAGGGGACCGTTAGAAGGACGGAGACGGAAGGTGGAAAAGTGGTTAGCGGTAAGGGGAAAATAAGAGGACATACTAATGCCTACGGAGTTCCATGAAGTTAAATTTTGACATGTATTCGTGTGTATCCGCGTCACATTATTTACTGTTAGAGGGAATGGTTGATGGAAAAACTGGAAAGCAAGGCAAAGAAACAGTTGCAAAGAGCAGATACTGAAGACTGAAGGATACAAAGTGTGAATCCTTCTTAGGAATGAAAAGATTAGCACATACAAGACAAGAGTGGGGAGACGCAACCTACTAGTCAAGAGACTAATGACTATAACAAGTGACTTATACTGAAACGAAACGTGATTTTGTTTTATTTATTAGTTATAGGTAATAATAATGTTTCAGTTTTATTTTTAAAATTATTGCGATAAAATCGTCAGCCTTACAGTATTGCTTTTAATGATCTTTTAAAAAATGAATTATTAGAAAACTTCAGTTTGGGAATGAAATATGATTTTTCTTTTTTAAATTAGGATTTAGTTTGTTTTTATCCTTGTAGCCACTAAATTAATTTTGATTTTTCTAGTTAGGTACTATTTTTATGACATTATTAAGACTCGGACTTTTATGAAAACGTGTGGTTTTTTTTGTCACTTCTCATACGACATTTCAATGGTCTCGCATGATACTCAGTAAAACAATGTCACTACGTTAGCGCACATTTTAGCATATTTTGGATAAAATCCTTTTTGTTTTTATTTTGCATTTTTTGACCTTTTCTAGCGCATATTCGCAATGTATTTAGCGGGTCGGGTGTACCAATGACAAATAATTGTTTTGTCGAACATCACTGATCGCAAGTAATTACGTCAGTGTAGAGTCTTCCTGCCTGGAACCCTGTCTTACGCTTAGAGAATATAAAAATATAATGATGGAGGGCTTCTTGGTCTTTACTGGCAATAACAACATAGTATGGTGAGCAAGGGCGCTAGGTAACTATAGCCCCTCAAACAAAAAGTCTTCAAAAATGTTTCAGAAATAAAATGTGTACTCATGTTGAAAAAAGCTTATCAGTAAACGCTATGTCATATTGGACGCTATTCAGCAAGACGGAACCAACTAGCACAATCCGCTTTTTGAGAACATGTGATTCGAAATTCAAGAGCCACGTAGAAACTGTATGACACAGCGTTTATTGATAAGCTTTTTTCAACGTGAGTACACATTTTTGAATTGGGCGCTCAATTTTGAAAAATTCTACTTTTTACACGCTTTCCAAGGATACGAATAACTCATTTTGTTTACAAATGTTAGTTGGTTCCCTCTTGCTGAATAGCGTCTAATAAATATAGTAATTAAAATCTAAAATGTGAGATGTCAGGAAGAAAGGGACCCTAGCGCGAAAAACCACAACATTTTTCGTGATAATAACTGATTTTGATTAATTTTTGGCCGCTCTTTTGTGTGGTGTTGTCGAAAAAATTCTAAAAAATGTTCCCAAATGGCTGTAACCCTGTAAGTTTTTAAAATTGAGTGTCTCTCTGACTCTCTTTAACGTGAAAACGTTATCAATTTTGTTTATCCGCTCTCCTGTAAAATTTACATTTTTGCACTGAGGTCCCTTTCTTCCTGTCAGCTCACAGTTTCTACATGGCTCTTGAACTTCGAATCACTCTTTCACTCATGTTCTCAAAAAACAGATAGATTTTGCTGGTTGGTTCCCTTACCCTTACGCTGTACTCCTGTCAAGTCGCCGTCAAGTGGCCTGCGCAAGGTGTGACAGTGTGAAGAAGTAGTGTGACTGTGTGATTGGTACTTCAGTGACGTCATTGACATATTTGCGCTTTGCTAAAAAATGAACAAACCTTAGTTCTTAAGTTGTAAGAACCTTGATCATCTTATTATTGTTTGTTATCAATGCTGTTCTGAGAAATTGAGAAATTGTATGCGCGAAAGGAATGTGAAAATGCGAAAAATTCTATACAAAATGAATCGTGGTTGAAATTACTTGTAAATTTGCGTGCGCTTCATTTACAAAGCGTTCTATCGTGTTGGTTATCTATCCACGTCATACATATTTTTAGTATTCATGTGCGCGATTCAAACCTCCAGACTGGAGGTAGACGTTCGTCGTCTGCTGTCCAAATGTGAAGAAATGGCGAAACGGGACGATCGGGCTGAAAACTGGAGACTGCCAAAGGTGAGTACCTGAATAATAACTTGAGAGCAACAACTGGTTTCGCTTAACGTTTAAAAATTAGAGAATAAAGTTCGTGACTTTTCGCCAGACTGTCTGACATTTTCAGGTATTCTAAAATGATAAGGCGGTCAAAAAATATTTCTGATCTCAACCTTTTTGATTTGTGATATTATTTTTGAATGGCTGAAGAACCAACTTGGCTGAACGTCTCGTATTATATTCTTGATTTTAATGTACGACAAACATTGTCAGTTGTTGCTCTTCAATTATTTTTCCAAGTAACTGAATGATCTTTTTGTTATTCTTAGGAGGAATTATCCAATTTGATTCTAAATTTCCATCTGTTTTTTGTAGTTTGTTGAGGCAGCTGATGAAATGATCCAGAATTTGAAAAACACGCCTATGTAAGTGATGCTTCTCATGATATGGATGTATATTCCTTACAACCCGCTCGGGTAACGGTGTACAATCTGACTACCTTCAAATCGCTTCAAATTTGCACTTATAATAATGTACGCGACACGGTGATTTCAAAAATATATATTTTCACCTGAGTACGTACAATGTTTGTAAAAAAATAATGAAAACAAATTGGAACGTTTTACTCCGTATGAGAGAAGAAGCGGGTGCCGTTGAACGAGCAACGAGCGAAGCGAGTTGCGAGTCCTGAATACGATAGGATAGAAAAATGAACTCGCCACTCGCTTCGCTCGTTGCTCGTTCAACGGCACCCTCTTCTTCTCTCATACGGAGTAAAACGTTCCAATTTGTTTTCATTATTTTTTTACAAACATTGTACGTACTCAGGTGAAAATATATATTTTTGAAATCACCGTGTCGCGTACATTATTATAAGTGCAAATTTGAAGCGATTTGAAGGTAGTCAGATTGTACACCGTTACCAATAATAAATATTTCAGTTCGGTTAAAGAAAGAAAGAAAGAAAAAAAAAATGAAATTTCTCATTTTCAGTACATCAAGGTAGTCATATGAAAGAGCAAGCTAGCTGGGCTGTAAATTATAAAAACATAATTATTAGCATTAGTAGCTGAACTACCGATATCTGGTTGTCAATATCCTTATATTAAAGTTGAGGAAAAACCATTACTGGACAACATTACTTTCTGGCATACAATCGACTTGGCCTTCCCGTGGTGTATCGTGGGATGCAATTAGTCTAAGCCTTGAATGCACAGTTTTTCCAGGCACATGTATTGTCTAGGATGCAATTGGCCTACACTTTTTTCTCAGGTATATGCATCATGCAGGGCTCCCTATTTTCTACGAAGAAGGATTGATCCTGCCTGCGAGACGTAATTGGATTATCACCGCTCGTTCACTGTCGAAATTTTCTGAACGAAGTCCCTCATCGACCATACATTGAAATACAACTTTCTGTTTCCAGAAAATCTGATAAAGAACAAATACAAAAATATGAAAAGCAAGTGGAATTCTTGAAAGGGCTCTTGGAAACTGAGAAAATGGTTTGTAACTAAAGAAGCTTCGAACAGTTATAGTCATTAATGCTTCAATATTAATATTTTTACTCGATTTTAGGAAAATTTATTACAAAAGTCGATTGCTGTACAAATGTTAGCTCCATCATCTGCACTAAATGAAACCGCTGCCAAGGAAATATATCAAAAAAGCTTGACCGATTGCGAAAACGATTTACGAAAGGAGTTGTTTCAAGGTGGTGATGGTTCTCCAATTCAACTCTTCACTGAGAAAAATTCTGAATTGCGGCATAGATTTTCACACCGGGAACCATCCGGTAGTCAGGAGCTGGATTCAATATTGAAGTATCATAATGAGAAACACGAGCAAATCGCCTCTGAGATGTTAAATATGACACGCAGCATGAAAGAGCAATCCGAATTGGCTGGTAGGATTATACGGGAAGATACTAAAGTAATTTTTAGAACCTACGATTGAGATAGTTATGCATGTCGCAATTCTGATAATTTATGTGATCTACGAACCGTATTTTCTTGTTGTTATCATTTCAGACTTTGGAAAAATCAGTGAAAGTTATGGACGGTAATTATTATAATCTACAGAAACAAAGCAACCGTTTGCAAGACTTCATATCGAAATCGAGTTGGAATTGTTGGGTTTGGATACTGCTCGTTATTATGATCGTGATTTTCTTAAGTAAGCTCAAAATTCTTATCGTAGACAGTTCGTACTATATTCCTCGAATAACATAATATCTATCAGTGTGAAAATGACATCAAGGGTTCAACCTCGTCTGTGTCATGAATACCTAAAATGATGAAGTTTTATGGCCCTATTACAGATATGATATTTTTCATGAAGATTGCGAAGAAAAGATATTGAAAACAGTGTGGCTCTGACGTCTAAGGACATCAATATCATTTGGTTTGGGTGTATATCGTTCGGATATTACGCTACATACATGATACTCCTGGGCTGGCAAAGTTGGAATCGCTTGTTATGTGTATTGAAGCATTGGGAGTGGGATTGCAGAATACTCTTGCTTGATGTGAAAAGTTGACCGATCATTTCGAAATGTTCAGTTCAACTTTCATATCTATAGCGATATTGTAATAATGTACGAAGTTACTGAGTTGGATTTCTATTTCCGAATATCGTGTTTGACTAGATGATGTATACGAAAGTAAATGCCCTGTGCTGAGTACTTTGAATTTTTTCCCTTCTTCTTTTTGACTAACGAGTTCTTGTGCGTTGTACTGTGGGCATTTCGTTGAATTTTGATTTTATATATTTGGCTGGCATCGAATAGTGTTACGGTTGGTACATTTCTTGAAACATTATTGGTGTTTGGTGTAAAGATGCGTTTCAGATTTTAAGTGAGTTTCAAATAAGGAGGGCCAAATATTTTCACTGAATCCCTAAAATTCAGTGTTGCCAGGTTTTTTCCTCGAAAAAGTCGCCATGTTAAAAGTTGAAAATCGCCACAAATCGCCACTGCCCAAGATTCATATATTACTAAGGGTACCTCGATGCGAACGCAACCCGCTACACATCACGCGGCATGGAAGTCTGTCACAAACGCGCTCATCACTCTTATCAGCAGGGCAACCCAAAATGCGTCATAAATCACAAAATATGCGCATATAATATGCAGTTTTTTTTTGTACAAATATGCGAAAATATTCGCCATAAATGTGAAATATGCAATAATATGCACAGACAATATGGGTGTTGGCGAATTCCTTTTTTGACGCACAGGCACAAGGTTAAGTAACATATTGATCTTTGCTCCCTGTGTTTTTCTTATGGGATTCAAAACGTTCCTTGGCCAAAAAAGGGCATTTTTGCTAACAGTAACCAAGAACTCTCGCTGTGTGACATCAATTCCTTCCCCATAACTATACCAGCAAATGAAATCTTAAATGCTTAATTAACAGCGTCCAGTTTCAGTTTTTCAGTTCTTCAGTTTAAACGAAAAACACATCACAAATGAATATTGAAAACTGAACAAAACAACAAAGGAAGAAGGGACTGCTGTTCTCCTCGTGTCAACAAAATTTTGGTATATATTCATCGATGCCATCGACCATCAATAGACTGATATCGCTACCGCTATTAATTTTCAGTCTAGTTTTTATGAAAAAGTACTAAAAACTCCATATCTTTTAGGTCTTTTTTCTTAGGCTTTCTCCCAATCAGCAGTGCTGTAAGTTGACCTATTCAAAATATTATGCAACCTCCCAGTCAATTTTGGGCACAGTTTCTTTTTTAATTAATTAAACTTATTTTTTGATTTTTTCAAGACTCAGAAAAAGAGAGAAGTCACGCATTCTGCCTAAAAATCGCCACAATTTTCACACATCGCCCGACAGTATTTTTTAACGCCCGGCCAATTTCAAAATCGCCCCACCTGGCAACACTGCTAAAATTACAAAAGAGCCAAAGCGGCAAACATAATGCCAAACTGATATTACAAGAAACATTGTTATCATTATTTATGGGAAGAACAGCCGCCATATTTTTTCTAGTTCGGTGACCAGGTTCGCTAGTGTCGACCTCCTACAAAGGTGATCAAAGTTAATGTTCCCATAAGAAGACGTGTAAAGTTGGTATAATTTAAAGCTTCCATAATTGCTGAAAATAGTTGTTTTTTTGCTCATATAATATGTCAAATTAGAGCTTGAACTTGAAGTCTCTAGTTCATGTTGAAAGGTAATTTAATGCACTTTATTTGCTCTAGTTGGATGAATAAGTTAATTTCCAAATTACTGTTTTTCTTATGGAAGTTTACCATTGGTACAAAACGCGTTTGTAAGCAACTAATACATGAAAAATGGATCCGTTTCAAGTTCATAAAGGAAAACTAGAGACCTCAATATCTAAATTCATCTATTATAAGCCACAAGAAAACATTTAATTGACTAGAAAAAGCGAATTCAAGTTATATGCATTCTTATGGTGATAACCAGGGTTGCAAAAAAAAAAACAACAGTTTTTTTTTTAAAACCAACAAAACAAACGTTTTTTTTTTTGTTTAAAACTGTTTTTCCCCCGTTTAAAACGCGAAATATGACAGTTCAAAATTAGGGTGTTTAAAACACATTTAAAACGTGTTTTAAACCGTTTAAAACCAAAAAAATTGAATACAATTCATTTTTTTTTCTTGGCTTTTTACTTTTTTTCGCCTGTTATGCATAACAGTGGTATACCAAATTGGGACTGATAATGTACCATTAAATTAATGATAAGTTTTTCTGAAAAACTGAATTTCTCTTTCATGTTTTTGCTTTTATAAAACATAAGATAAAAATAAGTTCCTGTGATGTGTATTATGTTTGGTTGCATTGATTAAATACAAGATTTGTGATTCAACGCGACATTTATTTCAAATTTTCAACTTCTCTAAAAAAACTAAAATCAAACAAAAAGCGTGTTTAAAAAAAAAAAAAAATAGAACCAAAAAATACAACGTTTTAAACAAAAAATAAGTTTAAAACGGGTCTTCGGTTTAAAACATATTTTTGTTTTTTTCTGGTGTTTAAAATATGTTTTAAACGTAACAACTCAGGACCACTATTCTCGAAAAGTTGTTATGCGATGTTATGATAACACCGTTGTTATAAAAAAAAGTTGTTATGAGTTGTTATCGGTTGTTACCCATTTACCGCAATGTTGAATAACATCTCATAACCACTCATAACACCACCTTGGGACTAGTTGTTATGAGTGGTTACCGTAACCACTTTTCGAGAATACCGCTCCTGGTGATAACGTCCACAATTACTTTTGTAGCGCAAGGCTACCAACTTCGAAAACTCTAGGTTACACCGCCTATGGTGATTTACGATTTTGCATTTTGGTGATATGATGGTAAGTGCTAAGTGGTAAGTATAAATAATACCTAAATACCAGAGTTTGATAGTTTTTGGCCAAAAGTTAAACGATTTCTGGAAACTGAAAGCGAAATCCAAAAGAAACATCAAAACTGTAAAGTTAAAAGTGAAAAGTAAAAGTTTTATTACACAGCTTTTTATTTAACTTTTCCCAGAAATTCTTGACCTTGTTAATAATAATAAGAGGAAAAAACTGGAAAAAGTCGAAAACTAAAAGCCAAAAGCCAATCGATTTCTGGAAGCTGAAAGCTAAATAAAGCTGAAAAAGTCAAAAGCGAAAAACGAAAGTTTTATCATTTGGCTTTCAAACTCCGGTAAATACCGCGTGATGGTGGATTTACATACATTCGAGTTGGCGACAACATGTTTGGTCGGATGCTGTTTTGACAACACAACCAGTGCATTGCAGCTAGCCAAAAGCCAAATTCAGCCGAATTTTTTACTGATAAGAGAAAAGCTGAAAGCCAGCTTTATTTGTAATTTGTACCTTCACAAGCCGAAAGAAGTCAATTTTTTCAATTTTTTTTTGGGCTTCTCAAAAACCTATAAATTCGTGAGCTTTCATCAATTTTCCTTGTGTGTGATATTTTTGAGAACTGCATTTTCCCTCCTTAAACCTTGAAACCTCAGCTCAGGTGTCAGTTCTTAGTTGACGGCGAATTTCAGCTCAAAATACCAGCAACATTATTAAGAACATGTTTTGTCTTTTGGGTATTGGGCAACAGAAATTGAGTATTTTTATCAGTAAGGACTAAAAAACGCAAAAAGCCGAAAGCCAGCCGGATTTTTCTTAAAAGCCAAAAGCAGAAAGCCAGATCCGTATTTTTCAAAGTCAAAAAGTTTGAGCCGAAAGCCGAAGCTAAAATTTTTAGCTGCAATGCACTGAACACAACCAAAGACGTTTATACTACTAGATTAGATACCTAACTTCCTACTTCCTATACCTACCGTAGTAAAATAAGCATACCACAGAATTTGTGCGAATGTTGCATAAGCGTTCGCCAGTCACCGGCATAGTCATTTTTCCCATTTAAAATACATACATGGTGAATTTCGCGTGGAGGTGACGGCGTTCAAACTAAAAAAAAAATTAGAAATTGAAGTGTAGCATATTGTTTTTTTTAAATATTTTCCTGCTCCCGAGATATGAATGCATGGTCTATCAAATTTTCAGATTGTTTTACACAGGCAAAATGTAATAAGCGCGATTTAAAAATTTAAAATGCATTGGAGCCGATTTTCTATACGGGTGAGGCTAGCAGATGGGCTACTAAAACGAGGGGTGGGTGAGGAAGGGTTTATACTGCTAGCCGGCCAAAGTTAGGTATCTAATGTAGTAGTATAAACGTCTTTGAACACAACGCAGCTATACAATGTCGGCGACATCGTCCTCAAACCGGCGCTTGGTGATTCAAGGAAAAGTTGTCCGCGACAGGTCTGTGATAGGTTTGCGACAAAGTTAATAAAAAATATAAATCCAAAGTTGTTGCCGACATTTAAAAGTTTGTTCGCGACATGTCGCCGACTCGAATGTAAAGTGTAAACCCACCATGACCAGAACATACTGGAAAGAGAATAGGCGGCGTAACTGAGAGTTTCCAAAGTTGGTAGCCCTACGCTGCAAAAGTGACTATGGACGTTATCACCATGAGAATACATAATAACTTGAATTTGCTTTTTCTAGTCAATAAAATGTTTTCTTGCGGCTTATAATAGATGAATTTAGAGATTGAAGTCTCTAGTTTTCCTTTATGAACTTGAAAAGGCTCCATTTTTCATGTATTAGTTGCTCACAGGCGCGTTTTATATCAATGGTAAATTTCCATAAGAAAAACAGTAATTTGGAAATTGGAAATCAACTTATTCATTCAACTAGAGCGAATAAAGTGCAATAAATTACCTTTCATCATGAACTAGAGACTTCAAGCTTTAATTTGACATATGTTATATGACTCAAGAAAACCTATTTTCAGCAATTACGGAAGCTCTAAAGTATACCAACTTTACATGTCTTCTTATGGGCACATCAACCTTGATCACCTTAACAGCAATCACACGGCTGCCGTTCAGCTGGGGATACTAGACTATGATGAGTACTCTCGACCGCCATTTTAGTAGCAGAAGCCGAGAGTAAACACGTAACATGTTGTGATAATGATTTACGTTGTGATAAGTGATGTTTACTCTTAGCTTCTGCTACTAAAATGGTGGTCGAGAGTACCCAGCGTGGTTCCGTATCTCTAGTTCAGCCAACACGGCGTAGTGTGCAACCGGGCTTATGAGTTAGGACATAGTGTTTTGTTTACTGATAAGATTTTTTCAAGGTGAGCTCATATTTTTGAATGGGGGGGGGGCAATTATAAGAAATTCTACTTTTTATGCTTTTTCCAGTTTCCAAAGATACTAGTAAAGTAACTGTGGGCTGACAGGAAGAAAGGGACCGCAGAGCAAAAAAACAATTTTTGTGATAACAACTATTCTTGAACTAATTTTTGGCCGCTCTTTCGCCTGGTGTTGAAAAAATTCTGAACAATTTTCCCAAACGGCTGTAAGTCTTCAAAGTTGAGTGTCTCTGTAACGTGATAACGTTATCAATTTTGTTTATCCGCTCTCCTGCAAGCTCTGCTGTAAAAATAATAATACATTTACATTTTTGCACTGAGGTTCCTTTCTTCCTGTCAGCTCACATATTACTAATTTTGTTTACAAATGTCGGTTGTTTCCCTTATGCTTAACAGCCTCCATTTTTATTGAAAACAGGAAAAATACTCAGTTTCAGTTGTTAATGAACGGTTTATCTTTCATTTTTACTAATTTATTAGAGTGGAAATGCATCGCGAGTGTAGAAAGTGAATAATTAACGTGTAAATATTAATGTTAAGAAGATGTTTGTTATTGTCCTAATGTGAATTATTCAGTTCCTCTGCTTTGTTGTCTTCTTTTGGAAAACAGGTATGATTATCTAGTTCTTAGGAATTACTTCTGTCCATATTTTGCACATCTTGCAATTTTAGAATGGAGTTCAGCATGTTATAATAATGTTGTTCCGGGGTTGAAAATTATGAATCAGTATCTTTCTTTATTGGAACAATAGAATGCTTTAGCCTTCAAACGCAGCTAATAATGCTTGCTGCTTTAAAGTTTAAAAAAGGGCTCAATAATTTATAAAATTTTGTCTGAATTTCATGCATGAATCATAATATCAATTACTCTATAGTGAGAAGTTAGCGCTTAAAAATGCTTACACTTACCATTTCTTTAAATGGGAATACATATATGTTTGTGTTTCTAAGTGGAAATAAACAAAGATAGCTATGTCAATATGTGCATGGAGATGAAATTTTGGACATATTATTGAGAGTTCTTGGTATTGAAAGTCGGATGTGTACTTGGAAACAACCCCAACAGCCAATACGAATATTGTATATGTTACAGAGAAGCCGTCCAATATTACATTAGTGTCCATCTCCTTCTAAGATGCTAAAATGAAAATTCCTCAAACCAGATGCCTGTTCTCAAGGTGACTAAATTGCTGGTTTGGTACCATTTACAAAACTTTGAATCTCAACAGGTTTTTATTTGATAGTACAGATCCCCAATTGACATGTGAAGTGACTTATCACTAATATATGATGAAAGTCTGGAATTACTTTACCCTCATATGATGTGAAAGTGATCAATTGAGAAGGTTTCTAGATAATCACTTTTTATAGTCACGTATTAATTAGGTACTTACTTTCTTAAAACCTTCATTGATAAACTGCAGTCATATTTATTATACCAGTTTGTGATAAGTTGACCAAATTGTGATCCATTAGTTTTCATTACCTTATTTAAAAGTGAGTGGAACAAATTGTTAAGTGAGGAAATGTACTGGCCTCTCATAGCCTTCAAGAGAAACTGATCAATATTACATTGATAACTCATGGAGGTGTATTCTTTTTGTTATTTCCAGGAATAGAGATTGGACAAGTCAACCAACATCAGGATCTTATGAAGAAACCAAGTCCTGTATGGAAATAATGACTGTGAATATCATTTTTATTGCAGTGTGAAGTGAAATTCAGTGCAGTGCAGTGAAATATAGTGCACTGACAAAGTGTTTGGATTGGCTTGTAATGGCTTGTGTTTGGTTCGCGTGCATTGTGCTCCCCTTTTGTATGTTTGCATTTTTAAAGGGTACTTGCTGTTATCCTGTCCTTTATTGCTCATCGTCGTGTCCTTTACAGTTTTTCTAAATTCGCTCAAATTTGTGTATGTTTGTTACCAAAATTTTGATGTTTGTTACTCTCGCATTAGACACTTTTTCCAGACGTGTTCCAGTCAGTGAGTACTTTTCAATTTTTGGGGTTCTTAACAGCGGATATTATATTCAAAAACTTCTCTCTATTAATGGAACAGTACAAAATATGCAGATTTTCCTTTTTATTTGTATTTATTATTCATCCATCTGTATTGAGGTAAATAAGATTTACATAAATTTTATACAAAAGCTCATTATAAGTAACATAAAGTTTAATTTGAAATTATTCATCTGTATATCTAAATTTTAAGCTGGTAGAGACTTAATTTAATTCAAAATCTCTGAGATTTTATTTTGTTTCTACTAACAAACAGTCACTGATGAAACACTCGTATTCATACAATACACATCAGTTTTACTTAATAAAATTCATATAAATCATTAATTTAAGTGCCAGTTTGTTGAATTCTGCTTCTTTGAGCGACTTTTATTATTTAATAATGAATGATTCTGATGTAATGAGCTGATTTTGGTGTTCCATACTCTGCTTTCTCTCCTTATATCCGCTGTTGTAGTTAGTTGGTGTTGGGTTATTGTAGAGTGCAGGAATGGATTAATGTTTAGTTATGATATATGCCATAGGTACTTTAGTATGTCCGTGTTTTCTTGTTTTAAATATTTGTGGTTTATGTTTTCTTTTTGTGCTGCAATTGCAGTAAATAGTTTGTCAGTTTGTGGTTTTTTTTTCTTTCATGTGCATCGAGTACAGTATTTATATATCTCCACATATTATTCTCTCAGTAAGTACGATAATCTACAACTTTATATTGTATTAACATTGTTAGATTATTTTCTTATGTTACATGTTAGTTTTAAGTGACTGTTCTAGTAATTTTTTTACATGGAGCAACTTGCAAACACATATTGTTTGTGTAACTAATTACTATAATCTATTGTAGTACATAGATATATACTTAATGTATGTTCTAGCGCAGTTGAAGATTTCTCACTTTTATAAATCCCAAAAATTCCATAAATTTTTATCGTGAGATTTCATCAGTTTTCAAGGTAAAAATGGAACTTTTCCTCGTAATTTTTTGTCATGTAAAGTCATAAAATTTTCAATTTTGTACTAATTTTTTTACAAAATTTCTATATTTTGTCTATTTTTTCTACATTCTATACAGATGTCGATTTCCATTTTAACGCAGTGAATGCTGATTTTCCACTTTTTCATACAATTTTCTTCATTTTCAAACATCTCAAAAATTCTTCACTTTTTTTATATTAAGATTTCTCTCATTTTCAGAAAAAATAGACCATTTTCTCTCAATTTTTCATCAATTCAAATAACAAAATTTCTGATTTTTTTGTCACGAAACAAGCTTGCTACACACAAGTGTGTATCAAATTCTTATAAATTTTCTATATTATTCAAGCTGTCTTCCTAGCTTCTGGCGCAGTCTCAGATTTTTCATTTTCTGTTCAAAATTGTATCATTTTTTAAAACCTAAATGCTTCAAATTTCTATCATGAAAATTCATCTGTTTTCATAAGAAAAATAGGTCATTTTCTCACAATTTTTTGTCAGGTCAAGTCATAAAATTTTCAATTTTTTGTCGCAAGACAAGCTTGCTTCACGCAAGTGTATATCAAATGTTTATGAATTTTCTCTATTCATCTCTCTTGGGTACATTTGAAAAAATAGGGCTGAAAAATAATAATTCCTCAACGAGGTAAATTTCAACACATTTCACTCGTTTTTTCGCTTTTTCTATCTTTTCAAATGGATGAGAGATTTTCCAACATTTTCTTTATCACTTATTTAAAAACTTTTTCTCTCTTTCTAACACATATAATTCTTTCTCTCTCTTACACATTAGTCTTATGAAAGCAACAATCATTTGGGCAGTACAGACTAGCCAAGGTCATCAATACTTCTCTGGCATACACATTAATCTTGAGGAATCAATGATTGTTTGGTCTATATACAGTACATTATTTATAGTAGAAATGCATCTTGCTACAGATATTCTCATTCAACTAGTCGTTGAATAGTCAGGGTCATCTCATCAAAATTTTTTCATCTCTTCTCTAAAATCATTTATTTTTTCAACTAATTGTTTTTCATCATTTTTCAATTCTAAATATTTTCTGAGTAATTTTAAATTATCACTATCATACTTAAGTGACTCAACTTCTTCAAGCAACTCATCATTACTTTTTATATGTTCACATATATTTAAAATTTACTACCCATATTTTCTGGGTTCAATTTGGAATCAGACATTTCTATTTATATGGAAAACAAGAAATAAAAGTCTGTTTAAAATTTATTCAATATAAATGGAGGTGTACAAAGATTCTTTTGTCAGTGAAGATGAATTTGATTTTAAAATTATAATACCATATTTCAAAAATTCAGTTCATAGAACAAGGTTAAACCAAATTTATGATAAATATAATCGCTCATTTTAGTGTTTTTTCCAGCATTATTGAAAAAGTAATAAAAGATTGTAAAAGCAATATTTCCCAACATGATTTAGAATCTGATGTTGAAATAACTTATGTTTCCGATTAAAAATATGATCACTATTTATTTATTTTCTATTTCCTGATCAGATTTAGTTTCTGAGTCATTATCACACTGGTTCATTGACTATCTCTATATCTGATTCATTCCCTGATTCATATCCAAGATCAGGTTCAAGTTGAGGATCATCCAAAGGTGGTCTACCACCATAAAACATAGTTTTTACATTTCTAATTGCTCTTATAATTTCTCTGTATTCTTCAGGACTTTCTTCAAAATTAACTTCATAGACATTTTCCATATATATATTTTTTTTATTTGCTAAGCATTTGTAGGATAGATAGGTGCACTTCATTTTCATACTTATTTTTCAATAGCTCCATTTTTATTTCCTATTGAGCTTTTTTAAATGTCGAATAAAATTCTTTCTTTCTGTGTTAACCTCGTAATGACCCCAAGGTAATGTCAAGGTGCGAAGTCGGATCCGAACCAGTTGGATACAAGTACAGAGACTAATGAATCTTTTTTATCAGGCAATTCAGCTAACGCAGTGGATGATCCTGGTAAGCTCGAATAAATTGATAATTGATAATTACAGTGTACATTTTTGAATACATTCTCGTTTGTAGTTGCTACGCTCGGCTACTCCAAAAGGAAGACTTTGGCGCTTATGTTGATGAAAGTGTTCCATGAAGACGTTCCAAACTTGGAAGTGGCCGATCAAATTTTTTACGTCCGTTACATCTTACAAAAAATATTAGAAATAATCCAGATCGATGGAACAATTTCCACGTTGAGATAACAAATTAAATTACAATCTATTTTACACAATCGTTCTTTTCGGAAAAAATTTCCAATGTGTTTTCCAACGAATTTGAAAGTTCAAAGATGTCCGGGGAGTTTCATCGAAAACCTGTAGGTAAAATCTCCGATGGTTTTTAAGAAATTTCATCGGAAATTTTTGTGAAAGAAATTCCGATAATTTCCGAAGAATCCTACTTATCGGAATTTTTTTTTCAAAAATTACCAACGTTTCCAAAGAATCTCAACAAATTACTTTACTGAAAATTTTCTGGTAAATTTCGAAGAATTTCATAGGAAATATTCGAGGGGGGGGGGAACTCCGATGGTTTGAAGAATTTTTTGAAAAATCGTCACAAAAAATGTTCGCTGATCTCCGAAGAATTTCATCGAAAATCTTCGGATCCGAGTCCCTTAAACGGTAAAAGTAGACCGGCATTCATGCAGCAGGATAAGTTGCCTACGTTGTGAGATTGGAGGTTCCCAGCGAGAAATGCGAGACTTCCCTTCAGCAGGTGCATAGGCAACTCATCCTGACAACGGGTAAATGTATTTGCCTGCTCTCCCATTTAAAAGGGCACGAAGAAAATATGTTCAGTATTCCTGGAAAATTGTTTTCGAACAATTTCATTTTACATAAGAACATGCTGTTTCCTTTTTGTACTTTTTGAAATAATAAATGTTGACTTGGCTCACTTCAAACTGCAATATCTCCTGGTTCCTTTTTGTATACGCCCTCACATATTATGTGTTCGATGTACTGTATTTTCCCTCCTCTTTCAGAGCATTTCATCAGTTTTACCAGTACATCGAGCAATTATACTATTTTTTGTCCTCAGAGTTACTCATAGAATATTGTTTTTAAAAACAGCGGGGGGAGGGGCCTAAAAATTTTTTGGGGTTTCCTCAGTAGCTTAGAAGGATTACGGCACCGCTGTCAATATTACCCCATGAAACAAGTATCAGTGTTCAGGACTGTTTCACAACTGAGGAGAAATACGTGTGAGACACGTAGTGTTGATGTATGGGAGGCCGTGGAATATTCCGCAGCCGAGCCCTCACACAAAGTGTTACGAGAACACGGTTCCCTTCACCGGGTGAAGGCAGCGGAACTGGCTAAAAACAAAAACCAGGGATGCCAAAAACAAAGCTTAATAAACAATAGGTAAAACAAAATTTGAAAAGGGTTAATTCACGGAAATCAATACACACATGGATTACGATAAAATAGGGTGGACCCAAAACAACAAACGAGAGCAAAGATAGAATCAACACCACATGAATAGCTTAAAAAATATATATACATATATATATAATCAAGCCCTATATGAAAAGGGGAGGACCCACCCCTCTGGTACTAGACCTACCTAAAAAAGGGGGGAAGCTCAACTGTCAAATAGGGTAAGTAAATAAGAACTCAAATAGAATGGAGAGGAAGTGTACCATCGCCAGTAGGTACGTTAGCCTTATGAAAGGGCGAACAGTTACGACAACCTCAAAAACAAAATAATATTAAAACATGAAAAGTGTGATTTTAAATTTGGACACGAAGCAAGTTGAAGTTTTACTTATTATTTTTCATAACGTTATACTAACAAAATTAAGCAAATTATATCGATCATAAACGAATACTTAAAGTAAAATAGCCACGCTCACTGGTTCTCTAGAACAATCATTCGCAATTCATTCAGTTGATTAAGTATACTTACTTAGGTACATTTACTTACGACGAAGTTACTAGCATGCACATTAAAGAGACACTGTCCTCTTATGTAAGATTTTGAATTAACGGGGGTGTGGTGAGGCCATTTTGGTGAAAAACATTCTTCATATTCGTTTTTTTTCTTTTCTTTTTTTTTTGGTGGGGGGGCTTTTTTCCTGGTCAGATGAGGAAATAGGAAATGTTTGTAGTACATTTTTATTATCCATAACACAGAAAGTAGTTACTTACGTTAGACGACGTTAAAATTTTTTTTTAAATTAGTGTTGTCTCGCCTATCCATAAGAATGGCTCAATCGACGACCCATCTAAATATCAACCAATATCTATAACGCCAATTTTATCGAAAGTAATTGAAAAATAATGGAAAACCGTCTGGTTGCGTATTTTCAAATGAACAATATATTCTCTCCTCAACCCAGTTTGGATTTCGTATAAATCTAAATACTGAAAACGCAATATATAATCTTATTCATCAAATATTGAAAGGTTTACATAAAAAAGAACATCCGGTCGGCATGTTCTGCGATTTAAGTAAAGCGTTCGATTCGGTGGATCATAAGATACTACTCGGAAAATTGGACCATTACGGTATACGGGGGTTGCCTTTGAATTGGTTTCAATCTTATCTCGAGGGACGCTCACAATTAGTTAAAGTAATGAGTCATAAGTGATAACATACCATAATGTATCAGATATCGAACCGGTGATCAAAAGGGTTCCACAGGGGTCAGTTCTTGGGCCCCTATTATTTACAATTTATGTTAACGACCTATCCAAATGAATTTCTGGGAATGTAACTCAGTTCGCAGATGACACGAGTGTAGTGTTTAGCTATCCACCTGGGAAATTTTTAGAAGAATTAGGAAAGATCATGATGGAACCTAAATTTTGGTTTGATAATAAACTCCAAATGAATGCCCCCAAAACAACAATTTTACTTACCGCGTCTCCTCATAATTCAGATAGTAATATTCACCCACTACAGCAATCATACACTAAATTTTTAGGAATAGAATGAGAAAATACTCTACAGTGGAATATTCATATTGATAACGTTATTAACAAGTTGAAAAGCATCTCTTATATTTTACTTTCTTTAAGATCAATTGTAAATAACCATGTACTACGTATAGCTTATTATGGACTATTTCATTCGCGAATAATGTATGGCATCTTCTCTTGGGGTGGTAATACAAGCGGGCTGAACAGACTGTTCAAAATTCAAAAAAGAGCGATTCGTATTGTGTATTTTTTGGGGCCCATGGACTCTTGTAAAATGTATTTTGTTTCGGAAAAAATTCTAACCCTCCCTTGCATATATATCCTAAACATTTCGGTTCTCATGTTTAAAAAAATTATTAACACTGTCCCTAGGAATCATGGCCACAACACAAGGAGAAAAAATTTAGCATTAGCGGGTACTTTTCGATCACAATTTTTTCAAAACTACGTGGAAGGGATGGGTCCAAAAATTTATAATAAAATTCCTGAAAATATTAAATCTTGTCCCTCAATAAAAATTTTCAACAACAAATTAAAACGCTGGCTCTTGAACCATGCTTTTTATTCAGCAGACGAATTTTTATCGGCCCAATTGTAGTTATCTATTTATTATTTTCAAGTTGTAAGATATAATTTTTAAGCCACGTTGAAATTTTAGTTTTAGTTTTAGTTCGTTTGATTATTCAAATAATTTCTTATAATATTATTTTTATTATGATTTTAATTTTTTAAATTTTTATTATAAAAAGAATATTATTAATTTTTATTTTAAATTATCAAAAATATGTTTTAATTTAATGTGTGGACACGGTATAATGGCCTAGTGCCCAATTTTATACTGTAAGAAGAATAAAGAATAAAGAAAGAATGAAGTAACAAAGCCCCTTCATGTAATACATATGCTATTTATTGTACTTCAGTGCATGAATCAGCAAAGAAAAAGGAAAAATTATTGAGAAACTGAAACATGAAATTTGGAGTTTTTCTATTTCTTATCATTTAGAATTTCTATGACACTTCTTGTAGTTAGTTTATTTTACGAGAATATGGAAAATTTAACATAATTACCTAGTTTTAAAATGCCGAGAAACGTTTTATTTAAATTTCGTTATACAGAATTGCTTTGCAATCAAACTATTAGAAAAGTGACAAGTGGAATGAACTCTGCAAAATGAAGGAATACCAAATTGTGTCTGATAAAGAAACAATTTACTGCTATTTCAAATTAAGGGGGGGGGGGTCAACCAACAGAGTTTGAGGGGGGTTCCTTCATTGGACCAAGGGGATCATGACACCCCTCATTAATATTGGATCGCTTTTTTTATTTTTTATTCTTTCCTATAAGCACGGAAAAATTAGTAAAAAAGGTGAACCAAATGTTGGCCATTTTCACAATCTTGAAATCACGCGATTCACTTACAGAATAATGTTCTGCGTATTAAATAATGACAGTCTGGCCGAGAAAAACAAAAAAATTTCAAATCTGAAGAAAATTACACCAATTTTGAAGTACTAAAATTCCATGCTTTCAAAGCTTCCGCACAATCATTCCAAATAAGGGTTTGAGAAAAATTTTAAGTGCAGCATGTGCTGAGACTGTATACCTAACTATATAAATCAAAAATCACTCAAATATAGCTAAAATTACTTATATACAATTTTTTGTTGTTGAAAATCTTTCACTTTTGAACAATAGCAAAATTTAATCAACTTTTCAATTACCTTCTTTCAAAAAATGATAACGCACAATAAGCAACATGGTTTCACAGAAAAATCTCACCAAACGGAAGTATAGGATATTATTTTATGTTGATACAGTTCGCGTAACCAGCGCACTCTTCATAGCGCATTGTAGGTATATGAGAAAAAGTGGCCAACATTTGATACCCAGGTCAACAATTGGCACTATCCATTAGGTCACTTCCGCAATAATGGGTGTTATGGTATGATGCCCGACATCAATCAGTGCAGCCATATGCTTCTAATATTTCATAGTTCTCGATATGAGTGGGGGGGGGGGCTCATATTAAAACATGGCCCATATTACCCATCGGTACCTTGCTTTCGTACCCTCCCATCTTGACAACTGTGACTACCTTTAAATACATTTAAAATATCATGCAGACAAAAATTTATTTGATAAAAAAAGAGTCTTCAGTCTAAAAAAAAAAATTAATTTTGTTGGCAAATATCACAAACATAAAAACCAACTCCAGTGTATGATGTGCATGCTTCATGTGCCCACTGAAGACACATATTACATTGAATCCATTGCTCTTTATTTTTCGAATTGATGACATGCTCTCCACAAATTAGGCATAAATCGTCTGAAACTGGAGTTGGTTCTATTGGTGGCTTTCGGAATCTGAGTTTTAAAGCTGTCTCCTTAGTCACAACTTTTGAACTTCGAGGTACACGTGTTTTCCTTTTATTGTGCATTGTAGATCTAACCACTGGAGGCTCCTAAATTTTGCAGAAAAAATTAATTACTTGGTCAACATTTTTAAATAAGTGAAAATATTTAAGAAAATTGACTCTCATACTCACAGCTGAGGTAGAGACAATGTCTGAAAGAGGCTGAACTTCGTCATCACTCAGTAGCAATTGGTTCACCTCCACATTTTTAGAAAACAACTGTTTCTTAGCTTTTGATTTTTTTGATTTTGTAGCATTCTTAGTGGCTGGCTTAAGGCTTTGATGAATGGACTTGATGTGAGTATTGCTGACTTCTTGCCTCTTTTTATACGTTGACGAGGTTCCTGGAATAAGAAATGTCATTCAAAATTTTATAATTTTCTCAAAAATAAATTCTTTTAGTTCAAAGTATTTTGATCCATAGGTCTACCTTTATTTTAGGATAAGGGAGTATATCTTCTGGTGAGATGTTGTTTGGTTTCCACACTGTTTGTACTTAGTTCTACAGACATAGGTGTAGCCTTGGACCTATCTGACTTAGATGAGCTTGATACATTCAAAATGTGGCTATCTGGTGCTTGATTTTGTCCAAATTCATCCTCTAAATTCTCTGTTGATTGGTCTGTTACGGTAGGAGGTAAGAAGTCAACATCATCAAAAATTTGTGAGTTGAAGGGGTAAATTCTACATGTTTTGAATGCATCCATCAACGGCTGTCTTCATTGTGGCAGATTTCAGATGAGCCTCTTGGAAAAAAGTGATGAAAATTGTCTTATAGTGATCACTCTCCCTGGATGGCTAGTTAACCAGTTATCACAAATTTGTGAATGATATATTTTCAGGATCCCAAAAAGTCCTCGATCTAAAGGTTGTAATTTTTGTGAAGAATGAGGTGGAATTGTCAGAAGATGAATGTGATTTTGTTTACAAAACTCCGAGGCTTCAAGAGCAACATGAGAGGAATGATTGTCTAAAATCAATAAAATTTGATTTTCAGCTGATGGATGGGCATAGGTTTTGAAGTGCTGTAACCATTTAACGAACAACTCAGCATGGATGTATCCACTTTCGGAACAGTACATAATACTATTGGGAGGTGCTCCATCCAATAAATCAAGACATTCCCTTTTTCTGGGAAATATAATGGCAGGTGGAATAAAAGAACCCGCAGCATTCATACAGGCAACAATTGTAACCAATTGTCCACGTTCTGCACTTGAAACTTTTGAAACCAAACGTTTGCCTTTTCCTGTTATGACTTTTGGTACAGAATTCGGAACATTAGTGAGGCCACTTTCGTCCATATTATAAATTTGACTGCTGGTAAGATGATACTTTTCCAGTAGTTCTTTCAAATTGTTGAAGAAAAGGTTCACCTAGAAAAAAAAAATCAAAATTACCTAATCACTGTCCTTTCACTTGCAAAAAAAAAAAAGATGTTACTTTTTGATTGTATAATTAGTGCTTACTTGGGCACGATTGAAGCCCATGATTCGGGCTATAGAGGTTTTTTTGAGGTATTCGTAGCGAAAGATTGTATTTGTCTCTGAATTTTATGGCCCAGTCTTTTCCAGCAGTTTTCGAATTTGTATTAAATGGGTGAGAGATATTGTTAGCGGAGGCATAACTATATACCAGCCGACGCAGCTCCATTAAGGTCAAGCCATAAAACCGAGCATCCATTTCTTTAACACGCTGCACAATTTCGAGTTCTTGGCTCTCTGTGAAAACTCTACGAAACCGACCCAAGACACCAGCAGTATCACCTATTTTTAAATAGTTTATTAAGATTTGAAATTCAACCGATTGAATTAACTAGGTTATTATTTTATTTAGTCTAACCAACATGAATTCAATTTTTATCAAACAAGGTTGCTTACTTTTTTTAAGGGCTACTCGAAGACTCGATTCATCAAGCCCAACTGAGGCAGAAACTGCGCGTATAGATATTCCACTTGCCACCAGATACTTGGCCTCTTCTAAAATTTCTTTTGTGACAGCTTTGAATTGTTTTTTTCGAATATAATTTCTGAAAACAATGGAAAATATTCGTTAAAAGATTCTTCATTAAATGCGGGTTTTTGCCCCTGACAACACTTCGGGTATTTGCCCCTCTCATACCTTTCGTAATATTGATTGTATTTAAGAAAAAACAGTTAGTTTCCCAGTAAAAGTTATGATTGAATCTGGTACTTACCTCACCATTGTATAGCCTGTGCAAATTACGCCAGGTAACGATAGTAACTTAGTCAAAAATAAATATTTCTGTAAGACCAAAATATTTTTGTCAAAACACAATATTTCGATTTATTGTTCTCAACTGATAAAGAAAAGATGATGCAATGATGAAACTTCGTAAGTAGAGCATTGATGTTACCAGGTTTGTAAAATAATTAGTTCGGTTGAAATATTATGAATGTAGGGGCGCTAGAGGGCATTCGGGGTTTTGTCCCACGCGGGTTTTTGCCCCTCCTTACTTTAAGAAAAGAAAAGTGGAATATTTTCATCTCTGAGGTGTATTCCTAGTTGAATATTGAAGCATTGTTATACTATTTGTAGTTAAACCCATTTCTAATAGCTTTGTTGTGGTTGCTTCAAAACCTTTAAACCTCTCTCTTGTAAAATTTGTTTTTTTGCAGATAGCACCTTTTCATACTAACCCAACGATAAAATGCTAAAAGTAAGTTTTGCCGGCAGGCGAAGAGCGCAGCCGTGGGACGTTGCCCCCTGCCCTCCCCCTGGTTACGGGCCTGCATCTTACTCACCCATCGAGCAAGATGGCCAAAAAAGAAGGCTGGAAAAATGATGATACCTCGGGCGGGGGTAAAACCATAAACATCTTAGTAAAAATTGCAGACAAAGAATCAGAGTATTATAGCCAAAATTTCAGCCGCGTCGGATGTTTTGTCAAGAAGCCATGACCATTCTTCAAAATGTGCGTCATCTTACCCTATACTTTACCTTACATGATGAATCCAAAAACAGAACAACAAATAACACTTCAGTCTGTAGTGTTTCAATTTTTAAAAAAATGTTTTACGATTGACAGGTTGGGTATAATTTTCGGTCAAATCTTCGTTACAATAATCGATCGATCGCTTCAAATAAAAAATTTCGTTTCAAGATTTAGTCGGGCGTAACAATGTAAAATAGCTGCGGATTAGAGGCTCATATTTAAGGCTATCCGGTTACCGGCACGATACCTGCTGGAAAACACGCATTGGTACTACTGAAAAATTGACATACAAGGTACACGTTTTTATTCGCGATGAAATACGTGGAAAAATGTGATTGTCGGTTTCTGAAAGATGAGAAAAATCGTATCGATTCGCCGATACAAATTACCAGCGACTGCTGGTGCAAATGAAAATAAAATAGTAAGAATACAGTTAAAGTAACGCGTTCGACGAATCCGGTTTTTGATCTGAAGATGGCAGAAAATATCGCTTCGACGTAGTGAGTCATGATTTACCTCTAAGCTGAAAAAAAAAAGAAAAAAAAAAAGATAATCGTCGATGCATGAGTTAAAAAAAAAAGACAATAGAAAAAGTACGTAAGCGATTATGACGAGAAATTAAAAGGTCTGTGCGTCTGTTGGTCTTCTCGGATAATGGCAGACGAAGAGAACGACGACGACGAGAAATCTTCATTCATTAATTACGAAGAGTGCGTACATGAAGTTAATTGATGAAAAAGCGCTACAAATGCGAAAAATGCGTGCGCTATTTACGCTGGTGTTTTACATTCGAGAATGTGGCTACTCTGCGTTTTTATGTATTTGCCGGTTATTTGAACATTCGAACATGCTGTGGGGTTTCTTCCCCAGTCAGTTCCTCAGTTCGTCAGTTATTATCTCGTTCTTGACGTTATTTTGTGTAAATACGCGAGTGCGATTCGTTACGAACCAATTTTACGCGTACAATGGCTGCACTGTGCTTTCGCGGTGAAACTTGATAAAAAAAATTTATTTTCGTTATCGATAACAATTTGCCGCCAACTTGTTCGAAATGGTGAAACGGAAACGAGTACCTTTATTTTTGACAAAAAATTACTGTCACTTCGTTACAATCATACTGATCATATTTGCAAACTGTGTCGTCGCTAACTGGTGGTGAGTGGAGATTTTTTTTTTTTCTCAACCAACGTGTTCTTATTTCGGTAATTTGAGTCGAATTTGAGAACCGGTTTTTGCCGGACAAAAACGAATTTCGTGCATCGTTCTGATATGTGATGATGGTGGATCGACGTTAACATCGACTTATGCGAACACGATTCATTCGTCAAGTGCATTCGATCACGTGATAAGATTTTTCAAATTTTTCTATTGAATTTTGGTCGGATCCTGCGAAGTGCTTGATATATTTCGGATAGATTGAGAAATATGCCGAAACTTTGAATTTGATATAGTGATCTTTCGTACGTAATGAATTCTTCGTATTTGATGCCGGTCTCAAATTTAAGGATAGTGCTGAGAGGGTGTTCGTGGTGTGCCTTAAATCTAAACGAGAATCCCTTAAATTTTCTTTCCGACTTTCGCGCCGGAAAACTGTGTACTTTGATAAAAATACGGGTTTCAAATTTTCGCACGAATCTGTTCGTAATCGGAGGTCGCTCTCAGTTTGTAAGGCTTCAGCCAGTTAAAAATCAAATTTTTGAGTAAGTAATTCTTACGTGCTTTCGTGTTGACTTCCATAAGCCGATTAAAATTTTTTTTTTAACAAAGAAAAGATAAGACTTAAAGTTTTGAAAACACAGACCTTAAGAATGATATTTTATTCCTTCTCAAAGGCGTTTTTACCGCTACGCAACCTAGGCAGCTGCCTAGGGCGACAAAATTTTGAATTTTCAGATTTAAAAAAAATAATAATAATAAAGGAAAAAAGGAATGAGAAAAGTCTGAGCCGGCAACTTGGAATTTCTTCGTGTGGAGCAAGATTTTCTCTCAAAAAGCGTGTACATATAAAAACAAAAAAAGAAAGCTTTTGTAATTTTTAGGGCTAGGGGGGGGGTGGTAATTTTTAGAAATAAGCCGAATACCTCATTCACCCAAGAGTGATTAAAAATTAATGTTCATTTTGTACTTGTGTTTAGATATTCTTAAAATAATATTAACGATGAAAGAAGTTTTTAAAATTAATGAAAAAACAAACAACTGCTATAAGCGTAAGAAGTTTTTTCCCCTGAAAAAGTAACGCGTAGCGCTTCGAATTTTATTAGCAGAGATACAATTTATTTCATTCATATATAATCCTAATAAATGTTTAGATTTGCAACATGGTTCAATCTTCCTTGCTTTAACGTAGATCGTTGATAGTTTTTAAGTTTTCTTAAGCTTGAAAAGGATCCTTCAACCGTGCAGGTTAAAAGGCAGGTACACGAGGAATCTTTCTTGGTCTTGGAAGAACAGGTTCGTCCAATTTTAATCTTGACGAGTTCTGAACACATGAAATCCAAAATTTCGAGAAGCTCGAGTCATGTTTTTCTTGCAACATAGTCACGATCGTTTCAATTTTATCGAATGATTTAATAACTCAAAGTTGCGATTTTCGAACCCGCCCGATTTTGATTTTTAACTACCATCTGCAAAACTGCTGAACCAGAAAAGCATAATTTCAACTTATGTAACGAAATTTCTAACCGATTTGGTCTTTTACGATGTTTTATTACCACTACACTCTAATTTTGCTCAAGTTTTAAGCACACAAGCCGATAATGGCTTAAGTCGAAGCTTGAGCTATTTTTGAGTGGTTTTTAAATGCTTCAGAAGCCAATCGTTGCCTTCTCGATTAAACGCAAAGTAAGACATAAAGGAAGGGCTGAGTCGCTGCATCATTGGCTCTTTAAAATTTTTTATTTTTTTATCGCTTATTAGTGATTGAGATTTTGTCAAGAATGAGCTGTTAGGTTAACTGAAACTCAATTTGGAAATATTGTAGAACAGTAGAATTTCACTGATAATAAAATAATGTGATTTTTGAATTCTACGGTCGATTTCATATTGAATTGACCATAATGCCAAGTAAAATTGTCGACTTTTTGAAAAAAATTAAAAAAACTGGCGGCGAAGCCCTTAAAAACTAATGATAAGAACAAAAAGCCAAAGCTAGGCTGATGATTTATTCTGAGAAACTGTTAAGCTAAAGTCAACGTTTAAGCGCATCGCCAGAGACGAAACTTGACTTGCAGTTTGGGGGGGGGGGGGTGGAGAAAGAAAATTTGTCAACAAATTTTTTTTAAACTAAAGATTCGCCGACAACATTTTTTTGAATTTGCCGATTTTTTAATAATTAAAATATTTTTCAATTGAAAAAAAAATAATAATAAACAAACGAACGAACAAACGTTCTTAGAAAATGAAAATTTCAAATGAACAGGTTCAAAATTTGCCAACTGCCAAATTATTGAAGGCAGGAACGTACCGATAAGGGGGCAGGGGTCAACGGGAAAATTTACCATTTCAGTCAGGCGAGTTAAAAAAATCTAACAAGTTAAAAGTTTTTTTTTTTTTTTTGCTTTGATATTTGGGAATTGAGTTGAGAGGTTGGGAAAATCCAACAAGTCAAAAGGTTTTTCTTCTTTTGCATTGATACTTGAAAATTTTGAGTTGAGTAAGTTGGGACTTTCACAATTTTTACCCCTCCCCCCTTTCCCTTAAGAAAAACCCTTTGGTAGACTTCAGAACTCAGAATGGGATCCTAAAGTGGATAGACTATCGACGTTAATTACTGACCTTAAGGGTTGAATTCGAACATGCGCTAAATTTTGAATCTGTTTCAAGCTTAAAAGACCCCATAAATCGAAATGGACTAGCACTAATTAGTTTTTACAAATCGAGTAGACTATTGAAGTGGAGAGTTCTTACGATCTTAAATTCAAATTAACAGACTGTTTTTGAAAATGCTAAAGAACGCTGATTCATTTTCATCATTACAAACATCCTAATCTCTTGAGAAAGGGTTAAATCGTCAAATGCCGAATTTTCAAAAGCAGCATATATGATTTTATAGAAAATGATGGAACTATCGAAGTGAAAGTTGTTTTATTTCCATTTCCTTGTTTGTGGGGGGAGGGGGCTGTTACAAATTTAGTAATGACCCTTGGACCTTTGATTGGACTTCATGATTATTTGTCTAAATGGCAATTTTTGCGTGTAATATTGAAGAAAAAACTCATTACAGCTTGCATCTTTACGAGCCAACATTTGAAGTCCAAAGATTGACAAAAATTAATTGATGTGGAAAACTCAAGTAATCCATTGAAACAGCGACTGTAGTAATTCCTAATTTTGGTTCAATTTCATAGTTTTTGATTTTTAAAGACTCGAATGTTCCCCGTGTAATAACTCATACTTGGATAATTTAAAAATTTTTCCTCCAATTTGAATTTTGGTAATTTGATGGTTATGAAAATGTTGAAAGATTAAGTCAAGTTTGTTCAATTTATGAAAATGTTGAAAGATTAAGTCAAGTTTGTTCAATTTATGAAAATGTTGAAAGATTAAGTCAAGTTTGTTCAGTTTCAACTCTCATTTTGGTGTTTGGGGCCTACCCGAGAGTCAATATCGAAAATTTATCGTGTTGTTGGGTGACTTCTCCTCTCCCCTTCCCCATTTTGACATTTGATTCGGTTACCGGAAAGTCAATTTTAATCATTTCTGGAGACCAGTTTTGATTTTTGAAGCCTAAATCGGGAATCCAAGAAGAATCTGAAGAAATTTTCGAATTCAGCAACGCAGAAAATTCTAATAGGTACTTTATTCGATTTCTTAAAAATCAATTTTTAATTTTGGGACCCAAATCGCAGTTTAATAAGAAAGCTCATAGAAGCTTTCGAATTCAGCGATTCGAAAAACTGCTTGTATTTTGATTCGTTACTCAATTTTTCAAGAATAGAGAACTCTGAAAGTCAATTCAGGGTTTAAAGAAGAATCTTCTGATGAAATTTTCGAAATCAACGACCCAAAAACTCCTCTATTTTAGTGATCTTTCCATAAAATTTCAAGTTTAGCTCTAGTCTTGCTTAATGGGAGTGATTTTTTTTATCGAAAAAGAAACGAGACCTTGCCGTCAGAGATGCCGAATTAAGGAAAAAAACTTTCATTCTTTTCCCATTCAGAATGGGCTCATCTTCATTCCTTGTGAAAAAGAAAAAAAAGGAAAATAAGAGTGAATGCATTCCTCAATTCAGCATCTCTACTTCCCTTTTGAAGACCCCAGTTTGTCCCACGTCGATCGGACTTTGGAATAAAAATGGGTATGGGGATTATTATTTTACAGTTTGTATAAAAATTGACAGTTAGTGTTTTTATTCACTAACAAGGCCAGATTTCCCTGACTGGCCGCTAAGTGCTAATTCTTTGTACCACTCCCAAAAATATACGTAAAATAAATTCTACTTTATTCGTTTTCAATTTTTCATCCCCCAAGCACTTACATTTCCTCACATGGCAATATCCTAATATGGGAGGGTAAGCTGGAAGGATGTTAAAAATACTTGAGAGGAACACACAACTTCCTTTACACATTAAGATGGTCGTTATTTACTCTTGGTGATATTTTTTTCTGAATTTCCTCTGATTCGTCTCTTAAGTTGATTCCAATAGAATGAAAAAAAAAACAAAAAAACTACAAAGTTTCAGGTTAACCGGATGAGAGGAATCCGTGCCACAAGCTCCCTTTCGTTCTTATGGGAAAAACACATGGAGTTTTGACTTTTGTTTCAGATTAAATTTCCCTCCTATATTCACCAGCATTTAAACCCGTAAATTGAACAATAGAACATTTGCTATCGGATTCAGCTTGTGACACTGGAAAATAAGTCTTTAGCTGTCAACTTTTAGAATTTAATAAAATGTTCAACTTTCTCAAATTTTAGACTCTCGGTCAAACAGAGAATCTAGTATAAACAGAATAGTCATTGAAATTCGAAATTCAACGTTTGTTACCGACTTTCAGATTTTCGAAATGTCTTCCATATTTCAGCTTTGTTTCAACCGTTCAGATAACGTTCGATACTCAGCTTGAAACCTACCTTTGACTTTTGACTGACTAGTCTCTGACAGGAGTCCAGGGTACTCCATTTTCAGAAACGAAATTTGACTTTCAGTTTGGGGAGGTGGAAATAAAAATTTGCCGACGAATATTTTTTTTTAAACTAAACAAACAAACAAACAGACAGATATTCATAAAAAATGAAAAATTCAAATGAACAGTTTTTAAATTTGCCGATTGTCAAATTATTGGGGGGGGGGGCCTCATAGTTTCGTCCCTGCACATTGTGATCCATTTCCCATCCCTGAATTAAGCGGACAATCTAATACGCGTTATTAAAAAGTAAACTACTGATACAGTGTTACTAACCGAATTGAGATTTTAGCTTAAAAAAAGCTTAAAAAGCTGAAAATGAGAAAATTTGATAGCTCAACTTGTTGTTTAATTGATAAGTTTGCATTTTGAAATTTTCGGAATTTTCTCGTGTGGATCTTTCAGAATTCCGTGTGGAGCACGTGCACCAGTGCATATTATATTGATTTGCCGGCCCTGAGAAAAGTAGAAAAATGGAGAAGGAATAAAATAGAAGAAGTAACTACGCAATTTGAAAGATTTCTGTCATATAGGGGGTGAATGAAAAGTCCGTTCCTGTTGAAAAATGCTTAGAAAAATTTCTGAGTCAACTTATCGAGAAAATGCCTACTGCAGCGGAATTCTTGGTCCATTACTATTCCGAATTATCAAAGCATACAAAAATTTTAGTTTAAACTAAGGATTATTCTCTTGATTGACAACGATGTGAATTTAAGTCCGCAATTTGGTCTATAAAGGATATTAGTCTTATTCTCCCAATAACTCAATATTTAAGTAAACGTTTGGTATCCCAAAAACTAAAAATGTTAGAGCAATAATTTTTTTTTGTATGCTAGATAAGCGTAAATCTCTTCTATCACATCAGCCTACCAAAGAGTTCGAAATGCATGACCTAACATTCCCAAACTGCAAATTATGGTCAAAAGTTCCATCGTCGTGTACGTAACCACTCACGGATTTTTCTTAAAAATGCGTCACACAGACAAATATTTCTAATAAAATCAATCAATCAATCAAATACCTTTGTTGGCTCACATTACGGTAATAACTACTTTTACAAAATTAATTAATTAACGAAAATATTGCCTAGTAAGCCAAGCCCTTCTCCTGGGCAAAGTCCTGTGCCACCGTCGTGAACAGCGTATGTGTCAGGAAATTCATATCATCCGTCCACCTTGCCTTCTGACCCCCAGGTCTCCTTTTTCCATCTTGAAACCAGAATAATACCTTGTACCCCCATCTGTAGTCTGAGGTTCTTGATACATGTCCTGCCCATTCCCATTTTTTCCTCCTAGTTTCCTCGACAATTTCCATTAGCCTTTTCAATATCTTTTTCAGATGTACGATTCTTATCTTGTCTTTATCTTTCTTTTGGACCCCTTGGATCGATCTTATCGTAGAGTTCTGTGTAGCTTTGAGTTTTCTTTTCAGGTTTTGATTTAGGGTCCATGTTTGAGAGCCGTAAGTCATTACCGGAAGGATGCATGAGTTCATTATTTCCACTTTACTTTTGTTAAGATATTTCCTTTTCATAATACATTTTATAGACCAAAACTTTTTCCACCCTAACGCAATTCTGTTATTAATTTCCTCTTCCGTTCTGTTGTCTACTGCGATAATTTGGTCAAGATATTTTGTTTCAGTCACATTTTCTAAAATTTTGTTTTCTATGGATATTTTCTCGAGATTCGTGCCATTAGACATTATTTTTGTTTTGGATGTATTTATGATTAACTCCGCCTTTTTGCCCTTTTCGTTTGAGTCCGTAATTATTTCAGTAAGTTCATTAGGATCTTTTGCTATCAGGACGATATCGCGTCGGCGAATCTCAGATTATTTATATATTCCCCGTTAATTTGGATACCTCTTTTCTCCTAGCCCCTTAAAAATCTCTTCTGGTGAAAGCGGATCCATTCCTAATAAAGATCTATGCGGATTGTTTTTGTCAAAAAGATATATGTGTACGTCCACGTCGAAAGGACCCACCTTGTAGGCATGGAGTTAAGGCCAGGGGTAATATTAGGATAAATTTCGGTCGCAATGAGCCAAATCCGAGGTTTTTAAATCAAAATTCGACTTTTTAGGAAGTTTTGAAATCCGAGTTTGAAAAATTGTAGTTTCGAGAAAAACGCGTTTAAAGTTTGAGTCAGAAATTTTTTTTGAAAAAACGATATTTTATGGAAATTTTACGTTTAAAATGAAAAGTTCGGACTTGTTTCGATGTAAACTGGTACAGAGAAGGTGTCTACCCAAAAATGCAGCAATGTGCAGCGATAAATGTGCATCAACGAGTGCAAGACAACGTGGGTCTTTTTACACTGAAATAAATGAAAAACAAGTATCGACAAAGTGGTCCCTTTCATATTTCGGCCGTACGGAGGGAAAAACGTTGAAAAACTGGGTATCAACAAAGTGGGCCCTTTCTCATCCGCCGCGACTTTTTGCGCGCTATCTCTCGGAAAAACTGCGAAATCGAAAAGATCCCTATGCTAGCTGATAGACCATGCTTCCAGGTATACAAAACGCTAAAAACCCTATTTTTCGTTTTTTTCATAATTAGCAGGTACTAAGCATATCAAAATGTAAACATTTCATAAACTGTAGTATATAGACGTATGAAAGAAAAAAATACTGTTACACTGTTCCCCATCACATCATTTTAACAAGTACGACGAATTATTGAAAAACTAGCTAGTCAAACCCAAATTGTACTGCTCGATTAAAAAATGCGTACTTTTCGTGTAATTTTTGTATATTTAGATCGTCAAAAGGATAAATTTTGATTCAAAAATATTTAAAATTACAGCGGAGAAAGACCAAAAAATCAATTAAATTTTTTTTTTGGTGTAGATAAAAGTCGAGGCATTGCATTTTTTTCACAGATTCCTTTCTAAAATTACTATCTAGTAACCAAAACGGCAACATTTTAGAGTGTTATGAATAGGGCTGTCAAAAATATGCCTAAAAACAGGTGAAATATGCGCATATTTTATGTTTTTTTATATCGCTAAATATATCAAATATATTATCTAAAAAGTCGAAATATTCCAAAATATGCTGCTTTGATATGGGTATCAGTTTGGAGGGGGGAATGAGTAGATTACAACGATAACATTGTTTCAGGGAGTTTTCTCTACTGGCGCGACAAACAACCTTTGACAACAGTGAACCATACAGTGTTGCTACAACCAATAACTTTCATTTTCTCCAACGTTTACGACTTACCAGTGTTGTTTGCAGTAACATGAAAAAAAAAAAAAAAAAAAAAAAATAATAATAATAAATGCGACATAGTGTAGTCGTGGTTGTTCTACATGTCCAAAATGCACAAATATAGAAAATTTGATGAAAATATGCTCCAAATATGCAAAAAAAAAACAAAAAAACACCAAATATGCAATTATATCGAAATATGCAACAATATGCAATTTTAAATATTTTACGTTTCGCAAAGATATCTTCAAAATGCTCAACTTGTTTCACAGAGGAAAAATATGCCAAAGCATACTTTTGACAGCCCTAGTTATGAAGTAATTTAATGATCACTGTTTCCCAGTCTCCCCTACTGTTGTTTTTGGAGCTGCCCCAAGTTTTTTTGGAGGTGTCCAACAAGTTTTTGGTATCTACTGCTAAATATGGGTGGCACTGCCCGTCAGAATAGGCATTGATATTGTACATACCCCAGATAACGGGCCGTATAAATTTTAATAAGGTGAGCAAATTTCTAAATTATTACAAAATTTTTTCAGTTAATGGTTTCATTTTCAGACTACTTTTTCCGGTGTTATTCTCATTCTCCCTTTAAAAATAAGGTTCCTCGAATTTTAAAAATTTCTCGAACACCTACATTATTTACCTATTCGATTCCACAAGGCTCGGTTCTTTATGTGGATCAGTGAAGTCATATTGAAATACCAAAATTTTGCATAGTCGAAAAAAGCACGGTTTTTTAAACTTCAATTCTTATTTAACATTGGTGAGTAAAAAATAAAAATGGGGTAGAAAGTTGCTTGCATGATGTGCACAAATAATTTTCACTAGTTTCACTAAATTCCTTCGGTTTTGTTTTTTTTGTATTTTTTGTTCTAAACGGCAGTTTTGATCAAAAAGTTGAATTAATCTGACCTCGTGAGACACATGTTATTAATAAACATGCTCAAACATGTTCAAATATATTTTGCATCATTTGAAACAACTTCCGGGGGCGAGAGAGCAGATCGGAAAAAATTTTGTAATGTTTCTTTACACGTTCATCGGCGTGATTTAAAAACTACCTAGCTTTTATTCGAGAGTTCCTGAGTCCTCCACCACGAACCCGTTTGCAAATGCTGTTAGTAATTATTGATACTCCTTTAGTTCGAGAGAAAAAAATTGATGGTAATTTATCGCGAATCTAATGAAAGGTACCGCTGTTTCTAAGTGGGGTTCGAGTTATTTCTAAGCTCGTCACGAAACCCCTTAAGTCTCCGGCATACGCCGCAGATTACGAATGTTTTGATGTATTTGTTCATATTTTACGAAATCGTACAAGTCATTTCCTCTCTGCGGTTTTGATCGCGGTTGTAAGTTGTAAGAACTCGTAATCGAAACACTCGATTTGTGAGCGCTAAGACCAAAAATTTTGAACTGTTGTCGGTGATGAGCGTGCTCTGCAGAAAGTGGAAGAAGGAATTTTCTGTACTAAGGGTGACTATGCGAGCTGATACGTGTTTGGGAGAAGTCTCCTAGCCTCGCTCATGCCCTCATCCCTTCGGTTGTCCAGAGTGAGCTATATTTATTTTTAATTCGAAGATGAAAGTCTTACTTTATTTTCGCTAGGACGGGTTTCATGCTCTCCTTCGAAATGTGTGGGCTCAAATCTGATAGTATGAATTAGGAAGAAAACGAATTCACCCCGTCTCAGTGGTCCCGCGAGCACCCGAGATTCACTGTTCACTCGTTTATTCGAATTACCCTTATAATTTTTTTGCTGAAGGTCCTATAAATTGGTGCGTCCCTTTCGACCTAATGTTTAAGATACCACTCAGTAAGAGGGATGGAGATCGAACAATACTTCAGGCGAATCGAATAGAGCACAACATTTTCGAATAAAATTTGACAAACCATCTCCCATCCTTTTTGTAAAATCTGACTGCCTCTCGATCGACAAAACCATCAGTTATGTTTGTGAAAAGACCGAATTATGACCCGAATATGTGACAGTACAAGTTTTCAGCTAATGGGAATAATAAGTACATAAATTTTGACATAAGCGTGAAAAACTTTTACGCATACTTCTGTTTCACAGTTGGAAATTTTACGCGTGGCGTGAGTGTTTTTCGCACAGATTTCAAAACTGTGCCAAAAGGTGACACATTTTGTCTCTGTTGCGTACCAGAAATCGTGTTTTTTATGCAACAGCTGAAGCTAATTTTGTTATTTACTTCTATAATTGGCTCAAAATTCGTGACCTAATTGTGACTGAAATGCGACAGTAAACTTTTTCACCAGTCAAAGTAAATGAAATAATTAGCAGTCCTATCACTGGCTGAACACTCCCGTAAAAGGAGTGTCGATGTCAATATTGGGCTCGACATTTTACTCGACATTTCAATTTAATAATTTCGGTTACATTTCTGATGTTGTTTAGACACTACATACGACGTCGCACTAGCATGAAATTATCTCTTTTCGAATTAATTATAAACAGTTATAACAGAAATAATAGTTGAATCGGCATGTCGACATGTTTGTCGCCGTTGAAGTTCGAATCGAGAATCCAGCTGGCAATCAATACTGAATTTTGTAAAGAAAAACTGTTGGACAGCCGATATTATATTTCTTTTAGAGAAACTTGCAGATTGTCGATATTGAACTTATATACCTGTAAAACATAGTTGATACAGTGGTCAACACTTTTGTCAACATTCAAAATTGGTCACTTTTCCGACACGTCACATTTGTCGAATTCAACGGGCAAAGTCGGTTACAAAATCGAGTTAAAACCAATATCGTTATCAACGTCGACTTTTTTGTCGTCTTATGCTGGTCGAAAATCGATTAAAAAAGTCGATATTCTATTATTTACGGTAAATAACCTAAGCCATCTCGACTTTTTGCCGACTTTGGCTGCTCAAGAGCTGATGAGAAAGTCGATAGGTATCAAATTATGTGCAAATATCGTCTCAATAACCACACATTTTTGTCGACTTAGGCTATTCAAATGCCAATGAAAAAGTCGACGCAAATTTCCATGCAGACTTTAATCTTGTTATTGAGTTATCTGATCCTCTTGTTTCTGATTTCACTCGATGCTTATAAGTTTTTCCGTTATGAATTCAATATCAACAATCTACAAGTTTTTTCCAGAAGGAATATTGTATCGGCTATCCAACAGTTTTTCTATATAAAATTCGATAGTGATTATTTACTGAATTGGTCGACCTAAACTTCACATGTCGAATCGACTATTATTACTGTTATAACTGTTTGTTATTAGCTTAAAATGGAATACCAATACTAGGGGGTAACATTGATAGAAAAAAGAAACATTTTTTGGGGGGGTGAGGGAAAAGGGAATGTTTTTCTTTTTTCTACCTAATAATTTTGAACATGAGTTTTCAATTTTTTCCCCTTAGAATATACATTCAATTCTGAATAATTTGAGCCCGGTGTGGTTTCCGAAACATATAAGGATAAGAAAATGGAATTTTTGGAAAATTCAATGTTGAAATCGTCGAAAATGGGGTAACACTGATAGTTCTGAAAACACATGTAAAGGAACGGCAAAATTCACAGGTAATGTGTGAGGTATCTTTCGTAGATGATTTGGTACATTTTCTGGTACGTTTTGTCTTTTTTTTTTTGGTACGTTTCGTCATTTTTTTGGTTCGTTTTGGTGCATTTTAATACTCGTATGTTCAGCGGATTATTTTAAAAATATTAATCAAAAAAACTTCTTTTACATTTTGGTACAATTTCAAAGATCAGATATTTTGTTTGGTGCGTTTAATTTGAAATTTGGTGCAATCCTGAGAAGTTCCTTGATGGTACATCTTTCAACTTCCCATCTGGCAACACTTCCGAGGAGAATAACATTCGTTGCATCTAGAAAATAAATGGTGAATAACTGTACTCTGTCAATGTTACCCCATTTTTGAAATCCTCGAATCTTACAGCTTCAACGCGAAATGAAAATTTTTTCACACAAACACCAGAATACTTCTATCTACAGTCTACAACAACAGTAACAAGAAAATACATTTTCATTACAGCCTGACACTGCAGACTTTTGTTTAAACATCCATCATTGCTCCTAAGTGGGGAATATAGATTGAACACGCCTACTCGTATTTTCAACAAGACGGAAATTGGCGCTGTAGCTTCATTAGTTGAGTCGCTAGAACTCATGATAGTCGAAAAAACATAGTTATCAAAATTACTCCTGGATTATCAATATTACCCCCGATTATTGGTATTTCCAGGCTAGTGCGACGTCAAATAATGATGTCTGAGCAACAGTATACGAAATGTAACGGGAATGTCCAAATTAAAATTCCGAGTAAAATGTCGAGCTCAGTGTCGATATTGGCACTTCTTTCATGGGTAATGGAGAAACTTATTAACGTCAAGTCGTATCAAAATAAATTATAAAAATTAAGTTGACTCGATAACAAGATCAAAGTCTGTATGGAAATTGATGTTGAATCGAGACGTTTTTCTGTACACAGTTCGATATCAACTTTTCCATGAAGGTTGCTCAAGTCGACAAAAACGCCGAGGTGGCCAAGTTTATTTACCATACATAATTTGATATCGACTATTTTGTCAGTTTTTGACTGACAAAAGATGAAAAAAAAGTGACGTCAACAACAATATCGGCTTCAACTTGACTTTTTAATCGCCTTTGTGTGTCGAATTCGATAAATTTACCATGCTGGGAAAGTGACTGATTTTGAATGTCGACACAGTGTCAATTTTTGTATCGAGTGTGTTTCACAGGCTGTCACATTTTCCGTCACAATGTGGTCATGTGTCAGATGTGACCAGATGAGGTTGTCTTAAGATGGCACACTTTTTTTGAATGCCGATTTCTCCAAATGTATGGGACCATGATGAAAGGTTCTTTAGACTGTCCACTACTTATTCAAAAGTTATGTGTCATTTGCTTCCAAACTCTTCCTTTAGTAATTAAAATAGTTAAGAAAAATCAAATGCACGGTCTTAAAGCATGTGTTCCTGAGATGGTGCACATTTTTTGAATAATGATTTTCTCAAATGTATAGGACCAAAATGTATTAAAAGGTTCTTTGGACTGTTTCTTACTTATTCCCAAAGGTTTGTGTCATTTGCTCTCAAACTCTTCCCTCAGTAATTAAAATTGTGAGGAGAAGTCAAGTGCGCCATCATAAGACATGTATTCCTAAGATGGCGCACCTTCAAATTTCAAGTTGAAACGTATGAAAACGTACTCAAGCTAATATTTGATTTTTGCTTCAATTCAACTCTTTGTTTTTTTGCTTGGGTTAGTAAAGTTTCATCGTTACATAGCTTTTGTTTTGGCGGCTGTTATTGCGCCATCTAAGATGAGTTAAATCTACTTGTAATTTGAATATTTACCAGGGACGTACGAAAGAGTTTTTACTGGGGGGAGGGGGGATAAAGATTGTTAAAGTCCCAACTGACTCAACTCAAAATTCTCAAGTATCAAAAGCAAAAAAAAAACAAACATGTTTGACCTGCCGGATTTTTCCAACTGACTTAAACTGAAAATTCCCAAGTATTAAAGCAAAAGAAATAAAAAAACCTTGTGACTTGTTGGGTTTTTCCAACTTCTCAACTCAATTCTCAACTATCAAAGCAGAAAAAAACATCTTTCAATTTGTTGGATTTTCACAACTAGCCTGACTGAAAAGGTAAATTTTCCCACCTGCTGAGTGAAATATTCCGGCGGGGAGGGGGGAGTTGCCCCCTACCATATATTGGTATGTCCCTGATAATTATTAATAAATATCGACCCAGACTAAAAGTCCGATTAGTTCATTAGAAAGTGCCTAGAATTCCAAATTATAATGCCAACTGGAGAACGCTTCCGGTATAAAATAGAAAAAAAATCAAATTTACACACACAAAAACAACAAGACGTTACGGCGAAAGCACGGCAGTCGTATGAGCTGGGTTCCTACGTTAAAAAGGCAAGGACACGAGGTATTAGGAGACGATTTGAAGTCAGTTTTGACATCAGTGTTGTCAGTTGCGAGAAATCTGCAGCGCATCGTCTTAGGCAGTGCGCCATCTTAGGACACACTTCCCTATTTTGGTCAGTATAGAGCTCCTTAGCCTACAGGAAATGATTTAGAAGCCTATTTCGAACTCCTGTAACAATGCAATAATAGAAGAGAGCTGTGGGTGTCGTCGGTCGGCAAGATATGGTATATGATATGGTCTGCTTGTGAAGAATCCATAATGTGCTCCATCAGTCTTTGAAAGTGTGGACTAATATCGGACTAAAATATTCGCCGCAGAATCCCCGCGAGTTTTCTCGCTCCAGTTAGGCTTGTTTCTCACCGCTGGCCGATTAATCTGTACGAGCCCTCGTGCCACTTTGCCACAACCACGATCCCGAAACCTTTCCATCCGATAATTAACAAATTACCGGCGTTCAATTTCCATTCTACCTACCTCCGATAAATTACCTTTTCTGTTTTTAGACACCCAGTGCCGCTCTCGGCGGCTCTCCTAATCGTAGATGGCCGATATCGTTCGATGTAAATCATGATTTTACCTGCAGTGGCGGCTTGGACTTTTATTAAAGGGAGAACCGAACAACGAAATCGTAAATGGTTTAGGTGTCACGGTTATTATAGTTTTTAATAAACCAACCTTTTTTTTTTCTGTCTCTCTGGACTCTCTTTTTGGTTCACAGTTTCACTGTTACGTTGCCGCGAACCAGCATGTAAGGTATTTTAATAACTCATTTTTTCTAAAATAAGCATAACTTTTGTGAAGCGCCGCATCGTTTTCTGCCATATTGTTGAGGAACAATCGGCAAACATATGGGTCATAACGAAAGAAACTATGAGAGGAACAGACCATCAGCGTGCTGTCACTTGAATTTAGGTAAAAACGTTGAAATTCACCATCCAGAATAAATAATAAGGAAAAATTAATTGCGTTGTACGTGTTACCGTCGGTGTACTGATGAAAATTAGAAGGTTATTCTCACCACCGACAAAAATGAAAAAAAAAAAAAAAAACAAGTCCAAGTGTCATCGGCGTGGAGAGCTGGCTTTGCAAAATATTTCTTTTTCCTTCCTTCTTTCGACACACTTGAATACTTAGGCTGGCAGATTGAAGTGGATGTCGAGAAACAGCAAAATTTAAAATATTTAGCGGAAATATCTAGCCCTTGTTCTAGTCGAGAGTGAAATAATCACAAAAAAGATTCGGTGAAAAGTACAAACGAATTTTCCGTATTTTTTTTCCTTCCCGTCGTCCGCATTGATAATTTACTCGAACTGGTTTTCAGTGAATGACGTTCAAAAGCGTATGCAGCCTCTTTGGGGGCCGCACGATGACTTCTCTACTCTTAGCCACAGGTCTACCTGCGTTTTATGACGGCTTTTTAGGTGTCTTCCTTCGGATTTTGATTTATAACGATACTTAGGCAGAAAATGCTAATAAATAAACGCCTTCCAACCAACTCGGCTTTGTGAGAATTATTTTGTGCGGATACCTATTACACTATGGTGAATGGTGACCCGGTTTTAGTTGCTTAAATGGTGAAGAATCACGTTTTAGTTTTGTAGTATGTCCATATAGCGCTTTTTCCTTCTTTCTGTAATTTACATTCCATTTTTCGTTGACGGTACCGCATATCCCGTTGCGAGGTTATTGATAAACTTCTTCATCAGTTTTAGACAACTGAATGACTTTCGGTTCCATTGAGCCAATTCGGGAGGGAAAAAAAAGATCGATGAGCAGTAGCGTATTTGAGTCAATTGGCGGCTGAAAAAGGCTCTTGATTACTGCTCCGGGCTGAAAAATACGTCTGCACCTACCCATTCTCTTGGTACAGACAGATAAAGACTTTCGAGGGAATGAATTCTGCAGCATTCTCTATATATGTATTTCAGCCCTTTGATCCTTATATAGGTCCTATATTACTTTTTTTTCTTTATACTTATCTTTTTTTCAATATTTTGAAACACTTTTGACTGTTCAATATTTTCACAAACCTTTTTGCGTCTGAAAATAGTTGCCGATAGGAGAATACTTAATCGCAGACAATCAGTACAGAGATCAGTGGCGTAAGGTAGCCTAGCCAATAATGGGCACCTTAAGCAATTTTTTCTCGTAAATATTTTTTTTAAATTTTATTAGATCAGCTTGCGAACGTGTGGCAAAAATTACAAAATGAAAGATAAAATTCTCCGTGCCTTTGAATGGGAGGAAAGAGCTTAAAATTAGTGTTCAAAATTATTCTTAAAGACGACCATAATTTTGGCTAATAATGGACCCTGAAAAATTCGAAAATCCAGTAATGGACACAAAGAAAAATGTATTTGTATTTTTAATAAGTGGGCTTGAAACGAACTACACATTATATAAATCTAACTTTATATCAGTTTTTTTTTAATTGAATTGGTTAGAACCAAAAGAGGTTAAGTCCACTTTTGTCGTTTTTGCTTCTTTCACGGATTATGGGGTATTAAAGTATCGCAAAGTTTAAACAAAGTCGGAAAAGGTTAACCCGTGTCGCAAGGAGAAGGAGCAAAAATAACTATGGGAATTAACAAGGTTCTCATAACTAGAGAAGGTTGGCTCATTCAGGTAGGCAACCCGCAACAATCTTCCCGTCTAACTTGCGCCAGAATTTACTTCATAAGAAAATATTGGAAAAATTGAATTTTGGTTGTAGAGGCTCTTGTTTTTTTCTTCTTTTTTTTAAATGGTAGCCAATTAAATATTTTATGTCGTCAAAATAGTAGAAAAATATATTGAGGGCATCAATTATGAGTAAAGATCGAAAAAAAAAACTGGATTCCCGTAAGCAGCCTGTATGATAGGCACTTCGGTGACGTCATCAACGTCTTAGCGTCTTACACGTCTGACTAACCTTCGATCTGCTGGTGTGGTCGAAACTTTCTGGACTTAACCTCTTTTTGATCCTTATATACGTTCCATACTACCTTCTTTCCTTATACTTGGCTCCTATCCCCTTCAATATTTGAAACATTTTTGACCATTCAACATTATCAAAAGCTTTTTATAAAACTACAAATGCTACATACATATGTATCTAAACATTTTTTGTCATTCTTTTTTCTAATACAAGCCTTAACGTAAAATTGCTTCCCTAGTTCTTCCACCTTTTCTGAATTCAAACTGATCTTCTCCTGCGTGCTTTTAGTTTTTCTTTAAGCCACCTCACCACGCCAAGGTAGCACACACAGAGGAGGTTTTTGATCATAGAAAAATAAAAATGTATTACACTGTTGAAGAAACAAATGCTGAGTATTTCTACATACAATAATTGTGTAAGGGACGCAGTGGCGTAACCAGACATGGTATGAAGGGGGGGGGGGGTGCAGTTCAAACAAAAAATAATTCACTAATAGCATGGTATTGAGGAGGGGGAGGGGGTATGAAGTACGATTCGTGGAATAAAATTGAAAGATCATAAAAAAACAAAATGTTTCACTTTTATAACATTACAGGTGTAATACTTATCTACTATTACCAGAATAAATTGCAATTTTTTTACATTTTCGGCTGAAGCTGGGGGGGGGGGAGGTGAGACCCTACCCGGCTACGCCCCTGAATCACGTCAGAGGCATCCAAAGATGAAACTTGACTTTCAGTTTTAGGAGGGTGGAGAAGAAAAATTCGCCGACAAAATTTGTAAAAAATTAAAAATTTGTCGATTTTTCAATCAAATATTTTTAATTGAAAAAAAAAATAATAATAATAATAAAGTAGACAAACAAACAAACAAACGTTCTTAAAGAATGAAAAATTCAAATGAACAGTTTCAAAACTTGCCGTGTGCCAAATTATGGGTCGGGGGGGGGGAGGTTAACCCCTGGTTTCGTCCCTAGAGGCATCCATTTTCGTTGGCATAGGTGAAAGAAGCCACGCGGTAATTTTTGGAGTAGGGTGACCAAATGGCAATCTTTTTCTGTTCTCAGTTTCAGTAGATATCCTGTCCATGATTTCGTGGTCGCAAATTACAATATCAGTCATCAGGTTCCAAAAACTTGCAAGATAGATAAATAAACTGGATGTGAATGGTATCATAATTGTATGAAAATAATTTCAATAAATAGCCCTAAGGAAATCCAAGACAAGTAATTTGACCAGGGGTGCAATTTTGTGAGCACATGAGTGCATTTCACAGAGTGAATGATCTTTATTATGTGTGTAAATTACGCGCAGATTCTTATAAAATATCATCCTATGCTGCGATTCTTCTACATTATGGGTAGTAAGCTTATTGACCAGCGTAAACCTAACTGTTTCCAAAAGAAGAAAAAAAAGGACAGGGATGCAGGGCCCCTAGCTTAAATATGTGTTTGTGTATTACTTTAGAATTTTGAACTAAGTACCTATGTATTTTAAACTTTTGAACTACACACTATCATTTTATAGTTTTGGACTAAGTATATTATACTGTTCTGTATTTTGGAATATAGTATTGAAAATTCCCTCATTTTCCTCATTTGAAAAACACAGGACAGATCGCCCCATCTCTTGTGTCAGAGGGTGATGTGCCACAAAAATTTTACTTCGAAAAAAAAAACATAAAAAATTCAGTTTAATAATTTCAGGATTGAAAATTGGTGGGATGTAACAGAAAAATTTCTGAAAATTTTCCGAATCGTTTCATTTCTCAGAAAGTGAGTAGCGTGTTAATTTTGGCGTAGATCGTCACGGTCTCCCCTGCGTCTTCGGGGATCCAATGTGCCAAGTGTAAGCTGTCTGAAATGATCACTCAAACATTCGTCATCGATCCTCGCTGACCCGAAATTGTAACTATTCTGTTTAAGATTGATAAGAAGTGCCCTCTTCCCCCTTCATAGTATTATTCAAAAAAAGCTTTTGAATTTGAAATCAGGAAACATACCGCGAATGATTGGGACCTGTTTTCAATTTGTTCTTCGCTTTAAAGAACCCTGCGAGGTGAACAGAATGCGTGACTAAGATCATTCTTTTTCTTCGATTGGCAATGAGAAAAAGTTTAATGAAGCGAGGATAACAGCTGCCTTAATCTAGAACTGCTTTATACAGAGGTGAAGGAACGATGTAAACGGAATTTACTACAAATTGTATAAATAAATGAGCCGTGTATACGTCGTCGTATCTTTCTCTTTTTCTTTCATTCGTTCAGTTCGACTTTTTCAAGAAGCCAGAAGTGGCGGGCGCGATCCCCTCAGAGAAACTCATTTGATTATGGCAATATTCACCCTTCTTTCTCCAGCACGAATATCCTCATCCTCAGTGCTACGTAAAGTATAGTTATAGCGTGCATGTTGTATACGTAGTGGATACAGAAATACAGATATTATGTCAAAAGTCAGAACCACCAGTACTAATGGGTAGTGACGATGCCGAATTCCGGTGTTCAAACTTAGGCGTTCTTCTGTTCGTATTCTAAATAAGTTCTGTACTCGACAACCCGTCTCTCGAATCGAAATTTTTAAAGCAAAAATCTACCGCTCATTAATTTTTACAAGCGACCCGGAGCCATTAGAGGGAAAAGTATCGCGAGACTATGTTTCGCAACCCAACACAGAGAATGTAAATAATATTACTGTAAAAGAAAGAAAAATCGAGAGATGCTTCGGATACGAGATTTTATCCTCCGCTCCATTCGCTCGTCTGTAGTCTCGTTAGCGAAAGTTGAATTTGCTTCTGAATCTGAATAAGGTTCCTCAAATTCACGTAACTTTTGTACTTGAAATCGGTACTTGTAACTTGGATTTTGAATTTGCTAAATTGGAGATCCGGCCTCGGGCACCTTCTAACGCATACAGCCCCGTAGAGAGAAAAAGAGGGCTTGGGGGAATTTCCACGGGCCCCGCTCTTTTGTTCTTTTGTAAATGGGAAAAAACTATAAGCTACGAGATACGAGGTTTCTTTCATGGTGTAAGGAATGATTGCTGATTTGATGTACAGTATAGCCGTAGGCACCAAAAAAATGTATGCTGAGAGGAATAACACAAAAGGAATAGAGCCCCAACCAGGGAAGTGGGCACCCTGGGGCTGTCAGCCCACAAAGATCCGTCATTTAGACCACAAAACAGAAAAAATTGGGAAAACAAAAATAAAGACAGAAAATATAAGAATTTTGTTCTTTAATTGTCAGGGGTTAGCGAACGGGAGAAGATTTTTGGAATTGGAAAATACGTTGGAGGGGCTAAAGTGGGATATAATGGGGGGTATCAGAAACAAAAAGAAAAGGGGAAAATTTATCCAAAAGGAGAAATGGTAATCTCTTTTATTATTTTGGGTCAACAATAGGGTACAGAGGAGGTTTCTACATCAAGGAGCAGTGGGTACCCCACGTAAAGGAAATAAAGGCTGTAAGTGAACGTATAGCAATATTGAAAATTGAAATAAATAAAGGAACCAAACTTTCGATAATCCAAGTTTATGCTCCTACACTAGACTCTTCAGTGGTGGAAATCGAAAAGGTTTATAACCAATTGAGCCAAATTTATGAAAACGAAAGAGAATACTATACAATAATAATTAGCGACTTTAATACCAATGTGGGTGAAAATAGGGGAAATAGAGGAAATGTTGGTAAATATACTAAAAGAGAAACAAACGAAAATGGGGAAAGGATGTTAGGGTTAGCTGATAAATATAATTTAAAAATAGCTATGGATCGTTTTTCAAAAAGAGTGGCAACAAGAAATGGACATAGAAATCACCTAATGAGAAGTCAAAAAATGAAATGGATCATATTTTGATAAATGAAATGAAAACTGTAATGGATGTGGATGTTATTTAACACGTGTACTTCAGCTCAGATCACAGGCTGGGGAGGTGCAAATTGGTGGTAAGGTTATCAGTCTTACGACCGGTTTGATGCAGCTCTCCATTTTCCCCTATCTTGCGCAAGTTTTGTCATTTCTTAGTAACACTTATATTTGACATTCTTGATTATCTGCTCAACATATGGAATCTTTGCCGACCTACCGAATTCTTTCCTTCCACTCTTTCTTCCAGCAGCAGTGATATTATTCCTGGGTGCCACAAATTGTGCCCCATTATTTTATCTCTCCTTCTCTTCAGACAATTCGATCCTTCTCTTCTCTGGTTTTACTATGGTCCAAGTTTCACATCCATATAAGACTACACTCCAAACATAAGTTTTCAAAAACAATTTTTTGATTTCCAGATTTATTTTTGATTTGAAAAGATTACTTTTTTGATAAAATGCTAGTTTGGCTTGTGCTATTCTACTACTAATATTACTTTTACTCCTTCCATATTTTGTAATTTTACTCCCTAAACAGCAAAATTCGCTTACTTCCTCAATCTTTTCTAGTCCAATATTTATATTTAAGCTATCATGTTCACATCGATTACATACCATTATTTTAATTTTATTTTTATTGATTCTCATACGATATTCTGTACTCAAAATCGCCTCCATTCCGTTTTCCAAGTCAATACTCCTTCCAACTAATAAGACAATATCATCTACAAACCTGAGCATCTTTACTCGCTCAACGAGTAACGGTCGATTAGATACTCGTAATACTGAACATAAGGAGCACCCCTGCCGTACACCTTTTTCTGGCCGACATAAGGAGCACCCCTGCCGTACACCTTTTTCTACATTAGCCTCCCTTTTTTCTCTTTCTATTCTTAATGCGGCTTTCTGTCCTTTATATAAGTTTAAAATAACTTGTCTTTCTTTAAATTTTTTTTAGAATGTCAAACATTTTATCCCATTTAACATTGTCAAAAGCTTATGTATCTGTTCGGATGTAAAAAGAAGGATCTTCGGTGGTAAGATCCGGTAATTTTGTTCCGTCCTTTCAGTGGCGTAGCCAGCCTAGTATTCGAGGGGGGCTTGGTCTTGACCAGGGGAGGGTGTGTTAAGGGAAGGTACTAAAGTTAGAAAAACCGCTATGTGACGAAGTCGTAAAGGGTCCAGATCCCCTGGCTACGCCACTGCATCCCCTGAAGGAGAGGAGTCGACTAACTTGAAAAATTCACCTGAGAATTTGAATCTTTGCCAAAATAACTGAAACGCTGTTCATGCAAAATCCTTTAAAAAAATTGAACTCTTTTCCCGCCCATAAATGGACGCTGTTAAGCGTAAGGGAACCAACCGACAGTAAACAAAAATGAGTTATTACGTTATTGGTGTCGTTGGAAAGAGCGTAAAAAGTAGAATTTCTCAAAATTAGGCCCCCGATTCAAAAATGTGTACTGACGTAGAAAAAAGCTTATCAGTAAACGCCATATCACATAGTTTCTACACGGTTCTTGAACTTCGAATCACATGCTCTCAAAAAGCGGATAAACGTCTGAAACACCTGAGTACTGACATCCGCCATTTTGATTTGCTTGGTGCCTGATGATTAGAACTCGGATTTTTATGATTTGTCATGTTTTCCTACATTGGAGAAGATCGCGCTTATCGTGTAGATCTTTGCGAATCATAACATTCTGAGTAAAATGAGCCCAATTTGATAGTGCATATTTGGGTATAAATGCATGTTTTTGCATATTTTAGACGTTTTAAGCGCATACTCGTCATATTTTGACTTTTTTTTCATGTTTCAGTCATATTTTGGAAATTTTGGCCAATTTTTTTTTACCAACTTATTTATTTTTCACTGAAAATGGCAAACCAGAAAAAATCAAGAAATTCTGAAAAAAAAATTTCGTACTGATACATCGAAAATACTACAATTTAAATCTGAAAATCAATACGAAAGTGACTGATTCCAGAACGCATTCTACTACCTTCAAATTAAAAAATCCTTTCAAAGGATATCCATATCGATGTTGCATAAAAGTGAATTTTTGCTAGATCAGTGCATATTTTGTCATATTTTGCCAAAGTAAATAGATGTTTTATGCGCATAAAACAATTTTTTAAGCGCATGAAAATCCGAGCTCTACGTGATGATTTACAATTCGAAACGCGGTACACTGATGGCACACGTTGCGTGTAGTGAATTGTGTGTGAATCATCGGGCACCAAGCGACTCAAAATGGCGAAAGTGAGTACTCGGATGTTTTCAGGTGCTCTGCTTGCGTAGATGGCGTGCGTGTAGATATGTTTGCTCATTCTCACTTTTGAAGGGGCTGAGATGTGATTAGTAAAAAAAAAAATGTAAAAAATGTATTCGCTACTTTCATAAAATCGTTTTGGAATCTCATAATTGGAAGTACACCAGATGGTGGAGTTAGCCTGCGTAATAATAGAAACCAACGGAATAAGACTTGTCGTAACTAGTTTTGCAGTAGGTTAGAAGTTGACAAAATCTATTTTTACCTCAAATAAGAGGAAAATTTCAATTTTCAAACATCGTTAGCTAGAAAAATGTTGGAGATAGAAGGGCAAGGCTAAAATGAGGGATCTTATTCCACGATGAGCTAAATGTAAAAAATATAATATTTTACAGGAAACTAAAAAAATGTTTAAACGTTACAGGGTAGGCACTAGTTTAAAAATCCAATGGAGTGGTTCCGTTAAAGAGTACTTTACTAATCCAGATATGTCAGCGGAAAACCCCAGATGCTAACAGGTTCTCCGTAGTTACCAATCAAATATGGAAGGGACCCATCTCTTACATTGAGCTCAGTTTGGAAAATAACTTCGCGTTTCTGTAAGTGAAATAAGAAACAAAGCAAGATCATACAGTCAATAATCTCTATTAATTATCATTATTAGGTATCACCTTTAGCTCAGTTGGGAATAACGACTTCAGCATTCCTGCCTAGAATAAAGTAGTCAACATAGATAGAGTTCCACTTTTAGTATGTCACGCGCTCTAGCGGTTAGTATCCGAATCATCCCGGATCCTGGACTTCCGGATTACCTTTAGCTCATTGGAATAAAATCCCTCTTATCTTATTTACTTATACATTAATTTTTTTTGTGAAGGTTACGTATAAAGGAGTCGTTTTCTGTTCAAAATTTTCGGCTAGGAGGGCAGTTCTTACAACAATCAGAAAAACGGGGGGAAAGTTTTGAATTATTTTGATTTCTATCGAACAAGCTGTCTGCTTACCCGGTTTATGACGAATCTTTTGTCCAGGGTTGCCGCTGTGCTTTTCCCTCTCTCACCACAAAAGAAATGTATGTTATGGAAGAGTATACCAATTTTAAGTAGATAACTTTGACAATAATTTGAAGGAAAAACGACTTACTTTTGTGTAATTTCTAACCACGAAATGTAAAAATATGTTTTCTCTTTTTTCTTTCGCGAATATTTGTACCACACGTATTGCTACAGTTTCAAGCAGTGTCGGTGCGGGGGGGGGGGGGGGCTGAAGCCTCCCCAGTCATTTTTCGGTCGACAATTTTAGCGAAATTTCGGAAATTGATTTTTCTTTTACACACTGATTTCACAATTTATCCGACAAGTCAAAAGCTTTTTTTTTCTTTTTTTTTTTGAAACTTGGGAATTTTGAGTTGAGAAGTTGGAAAAATCCGACAAATCAATTGCTTTTTTTTCTTCTTTTTGGTACTTGGGAATTTTGAGTTGAGAGTTGAGAAATTGGGAAAATCCGACATTAAGAATTTTGAGTTGAGAAGTTGGGAAAATCCAACATGTTACAAGTTTTTTTTGCGCTTTGATATTTGGGAATTGTGAGTTAATCAATTGGAATTTTTACACTCCCTCTAGAAAAACTCTTCGGCACGTCCCTGATTTCAAGGTTCAGGATTATTATGCTTGTTTATAAGAATGCACCTTTAAATAAAGATGTTCTAGTCCCTCTCCTGCAAAGGTTGCTATGATTTTCCAAGACCTGTTGTAAAAATATGAGTATTTCTTTTTGGAATCCTTCCCGAGAACACAGCTTACTATTCATTAACCCCGTTGTCTTACTCGTATTTTAGCTACCTAATCCCTAAAGAAAAGCAAACTTGGTAGCGAAATCATTTTCTAATTAATAGAAAGGTTGATATAACAAAATACAAGCAATCAATAAGACCATATTTTCGTTACTTATTTTAATCCCTGGAGATTCGCGAAGAAAATTAGCAGGGTAGTTAACTACCATTTTGCAAGTTCCTTTTTCCGGTCTCAACCCTCGCCCGACTTAACATTATTTATACTTCACTTAAAGCGAAGCTTTTCGCTTATTATAAAAGGGATGCCCAGATTTGATTGCTTCCTAAGATAAATACGTGAAATGGCCTTCAGTACAATCGACGAATACTATTTCCGTTGTAAAAGCTGCTCATGCAAATTATGTCTAATAAACAAAGCTGATAATCTACCATCGACGAGATTTCCACTGACAACAGTTTCGTGCAAAAAGTTACCGAAAACTCTCTCGTGCGATGCTCGCATTTTCCAGATTTCAGTTTTCAACTTTTGATTACCGCCGATCGTTTCAGTCCAATTTGTATTCTCTTTGCGCAGAGTACAATCGGCGGGTGCTACTGAATTGATTTGCAAAGTTAAGGGCAGGGCAGTGGCGGAGTAGCCCGCTGGACAACCGGGCAAATTCTCGCATGAAATCAAATGCTTGGAACATGGTCGAAAAGTAATATTTTAAAAGGCAAGTTTAATTTGGCATCGATAATCAAAATCTTAAACCAATGCGTAATTCCAACCTTAACTTACGATGCATAAACATGGGTCCAAACGAAGGCGCAAACTGAGGGATTAATAATCACCCAAAATCGGATGTTTTAAGAAGCATACTAAAAATTAAGTATTGCGAGTAGAAATAATAAGGCAAGAGATGGACAGTCAGGAAGTTAGGACTAGGATATGCAGGTCATTGAATTAGAGGGGCAGACAAATAGAATAAAAGTTGGAAAGAATGAACCTCATATGAATTTAAAAGAGAGAAGGGACGCCTACCTACCTGCTGGAGGGACGAGCTCGTAAATAAATGTGTATGTCTCTATCGAAAGGGTCTACTTTGTTAGTCACAGTTTTGGCTGTACAGCAGTTTTTTCTAGATTTCGACCGAAAAATCGATTTTAGGGTTTAGCGTTTTGCATAGTAGGAATCTTGTTCTTTCACCTCTACTTTGCCTTTATTTTCTTTCCATTCCAGCTCCAGAGTATGAAATCCATGGAAACAAAAAGGCTCAGGCTTTTAGTTCCTCTACAACAGTCAAACCGCATGGTGCAACGATCTTTGCACCTTTTCTGATCTCTGCATTATACAGGCTTGTTGCGACAGGAAAAACGAGAACAAAAAAAACAAATAAAAACCAATTTCTTGCGAACATGCCCATTTTATTGGTCTTTGTCTTTTTGGATTTTCAAGACCAAAAAAAAACTACCAAGAAAAGTTTTAAAATGTTCTAATGTTCCAAGGAAGCTCGTATCCACAGAAAAAAAATCCGGCTGTACTATCACAAGAAGGAAGTTTTCATTCTTGATCACTTTGCGAATTTTCAAACGCGTTTTCTTTTCTTCGAAATACAGCTTTTTCGTACCTCAACTTCAAGAATCCGAAAAAATATCTTTCTGTAACACTACAGGTTAAGGTCTCATTCGAAAGATAAATTTGTCTGGTGAAACCTCCTCCTTACCTCCACACCGACAAAGAGGGGCGCTTTCAGTTTTGTCAATTTATTTATTTACGTGATGCAGGGGCAACAGGGGCCACAGTTACGGCATTGTACATTTTACAAGGTACAAGAAAAGGAAATTTGCATATGCACAATTTATGAGTAATTGTGTAGATGTTGCTTTTTGGAGATGGTGGATTAGTAGGTCGGGTGTTACGATTTGGAAAAGATTTTTGAGTGTAAGGGGATTGGGGAGATGGAAGCGTAGAGACATGAGGATTGGGCACTCCAGTAGGAGGCGTGGAATTGTGAGTGGATAATGACATTGAGAGCATATCGGAGGAGGTGATTTGTTGAGGAGGAATTCATGAGTGAGATGAGTGTGGCCAGTGAGTAAGTCGGGTGAGAATGATGTCGTGTCTGCGATGACTGGTGGAGAGGATGACTGTTGCTGGGGTATCGAAGATGGATCGAAGTTGATGTGTGGGATGTTGAGCTTGCCAGCGTTGAGACCATTCTGCTGTTATGGCTATGTTGATGAGATAAGTTGCTTCTGGGTTGGTCAGCGTTAGTTTCTAACCTGCGTGCAAAGCGTTTCCGATTGTAAGTTCTGTGGCGGTTGATTTCCTCCAGTGGAAATAGCGTTTGTGTGGATTTGCTGATGCGGATACTGAAGCGAAGGAAAAATAGTTGTCGGCGAAGGTCTGGCGGAAGTTCGTTTCAGAGAAAATAGAGATTGGAGCAGGCACCACTGGCCACGCGTAGTGCTCGATGGTGAATGGCGTTCAGTTTGTTTAAATCAGTCTTTGTTGCTGCTGAGTAGATGGCGAGTCCGCAGTCGCATTTTGAACGGATAAGTGAACGATAGATGCGTAGTAGAGATGCAGGCCTGTGCAGAGGGTGAGGGGTGAGGTGGGTTTCCCCAGGACCCGAGTGTTTTTTTGAGGGGCCCGCTAAGGGCTCGCCAATGCTTAAAAAATCTGCTTTTACAAAAAGCGCCCTAAAAACATTGTTTTTTTTTGCTCTTACCTACTTTTTACTCCCCCTCCCCAGGGCCCGAATTTCCTTTGCACGGCCCTGTAGAGATGTTATATCGGTGCTGTAGAATGTGTGTGCTAGTTTTTTGAGAAGGCAGAAACGTGAGTGGCAGGATTTCTTGAGTTCTGTAATGTCATGTCTGAAGGTGAATGATTGATCGAAGTGAAGTTCGAGATATTTGATTGTAGGTGGAGTGGGAAGGGAAGTTCCATTTAAAGTGATGCTGATGGAGTGCTGACAGGTGTGTACTTTGCAGAAGTGTAGGGCGTCAGTTTTTGTAGCTGAAAATTCGAGGCTGTGGGTGGCGTCAGATCCAGGCTGCGAGTTTGTTTACTGTTTCTTGGAGCTGATGTGCTCCTTTTTGTGGCGATGTGCTGGAAATGGAAATGGTTAGGTCGTCTGCGAAGAGAGTTGATTTTACGGGTGTAGCTATTTCTTCACAAATGCTGCTGAAACCTATGTTAAAGAGTGTGGGACTTGGAGCGGAACCTCGAGGAACTCCATTGTCTAGTGTTCGACTTGAGGAGATGGTGTGACCAAGACGAACATTGCAGCTTCGGTTGGTGAGAAACTGCTAGACAAAGAGAAGTATACGGCCTTTGATATCCCATTTGTATAGTTGTTCGGTGATTTGTATTTTCCAGATGATGTCAAAGGCTTTTTGTAGATCGAAGAAGACGGCTAGTACATAATGGCGGCGGGAGAAGGCTTCGAAGATGGAGCTGGAAAGGAAGGCAGGTTGTTCTTCTGTTGATCGGCCGGGTTGAAATCCAGCTTGTTGAGGAGGATTAGTTTTTCTGTGGAAAGAATGCGTTGAAGTCGAACGTTGACTATTTTTTCTAGGATCTTGCCAAGTACGGAGGCGAGTGAGATGGGTCTGTAGCTGTCGATGAGGTGTGGAGGTTTGTGTGGTTTGAGAAGTGGTATGATGATTGCGAGTCGCCATGCTTGAGGAAATTGTCCAGTGTTCCAGATGGTGTTGAAGAGGCGGAGAATGAAGAATTTCAGTTTGGAATGTGCATTTTTGATAATCAAAATGTGGATTTGGTCTGGTCCTGGACTTGCTGATTTGGTGCGTCGAATGGCTGATTGCAGTTCTTCGTAAGTGAGTTATTGGTTCTAAGTGGCTTCAGCGTTCGATATAGAGGTGTAAACAAAATTGGTTTACTTCGGCTCAGAGCAGTCCTTTGATAGGAGCAAATGGAAAAATATTTTCTACATTTCTTTCAAAATCGCTGAGATATTTTCTCATGTTTTTATCATTTTAAGGATCTTTGATATTTGTTCCAAGGCTATTTCTGGCTTTATTGAGACTTTTGAAGACTATTCTCGACATTATTAGGACTAGTTGAGACTTTTTCACATTTATTCAAGATCCTTTGAAAATCATTCAGACGGGTTTAGGATTCTTCGTGCTGTATTCAGATTTTTCCGATCATGCTTTAGATTTTTCAAGACTTCCGCAGAACTCTTACAAGCATGACTGAAACTTTTGGAGGCTATTCTATGCTTCACTAAAATCTTTAAAACTCTTTCAACCTTGTTACATGGCCACAGAGGCAGGTTCAGTATTTTTTGAGAATCTTTAAGATTATTCTAAATTTGTTTGTTTTAGTACCTAGTCGAATCTTAAGAAGTCTTAAATAGTTTCTAAGGGTCTCGGAAAAGTCTGAAGGGTCTGAAAAAGTTTGTGTAGAGCGTAGAGAAATAATCTTGAAACCTAAAAAGTTTTAAAGATAGCTTTGAACAATTCTGGAAAGGTCTTGAATAGTAGAATAGTCTGAAAGAATTTCATGGAAGTGAGGGGGATTATTGACTTCTCGCTCCCTCTATTCAGGAAAAACTGAAAATAATCATTTTACTGCTTAAGTCTTTGTAGAGTCTGAAAGAATTATCTCGAACAAGTGTGAAAAAGTTTTAGAGATAGCAATGAAGAATTCTGAAAGAGTGTTGAAAAATAAAATGCGTCTGAGGGGATTTAAATAAACTATAAGGATTCCACCCCCCCCCATCAGGAAAAAATTTTAAAATCCACATTTTATTGCTCACGTGTCTTAGAGGGTTTACTAAAAGTGTGGAAGAGTCTTAAAAAAGTATTTGTATAGTCTGGTTTAAACAAATCCGAAAAAGTTTCTTCTGAAAGACTTTACTGAGTAGAATACGTCTGAAAGAAATTTGAAGACGTTTGGGAATAAATTCCCTCTTTCTCCGAGCTGGATGAAAATTGATGATTTTTACAATCCAAATCGGAGGGGAAAAAATGTTAAATTGTTCATTCTCTCCGCTCGCAACTATAGTCTTACTTATACGCCCCCTAATTTTTAAAACTATAAGCTACCCCCCTGTTCCCTTCAAAATTTGTTTGTCTATGCCACTGCCCAGAGTCACCTAATTTTCGAACTTTTGAAGTCGAAGTACCTATTGGCCTATCAGCAGCTGTGCTGAACTCATTTTTGCTTTACTTAATGGACAGGTAATATCCTTAAGATTTGATCTTTAGAGCTCAGTTTGGTAAAGTTAGAAGATCCCTAATTTTTTGTGAACACATTTCGACTTTTGACTCCCAATCATCGACAAAGGGCACCTAAATGGAAAATACAAAAATTGTTTTCTCAAAAATGTCCAGCTTTCATGTTGAGTTAATAAAATTTCACCAACAGTAATTTCTTCTCAGAAGAAAATTGTAAATGATGCCAAAAAAAAGTTACTGTTAAACTTTTTTTATTTTTATTGAGGGCAAAGAGATAGAAAATAGAAGGGGTGGGGGAGTAGAGAAAAGGAAAAATGAGAAAAATGACAATCATGATGAAGAAACTATTTTTTCATATTTTTCCCGTAAAAAGGAAGTGCGAGAGGGTATTGGCCTGCGATTGTTAAGGTGGTGGCCTGCAAAACTGTTTTTCCCGGTGGCTTGTCTGGTCTCACTCTGCCACCGGGACAAGGGATGTGTAGTCCTTTTCTAACCCCAATGGTTCAGCTGGACGGATGATAATAGAGGTATTTCCTCTGTTAGGGTAGCAAAATGTAATTTAGCGCGTATTCTTTACTACACATAATCAGTTTTCGTACATTTTCTTCTTTATGAATAAAGATAAGTAAGTGTGCCTAAGTAACCCTCCTGGTTTCATGTTCACATCGCCTTCATACTCGAAACTAATACTTCCTTGAGATTGGAGTATCGACTGGGATTGTTTAACTGCTGCCAAAGATTTCGTCAAAAATGCCGCTTTTAACTCGGACTGAATCTGAAAATATCAGCGGTGAATAACACGATCCGCCGCTTGCAATTTGTCTTTCGAACTAATTAAGAACGAAAACCCTAATAAGAACTCGCAACAACATAAAATTACTATTTTCTGTCAACAAACCTTTCCAGAGTCGAATGTCGGCAACATCCGTCGTAATAAGTCCTAAAATCTTCGCGAGCATCTATTCTTGATACTTTTTTACGACTGTGGCCGATTTTCGAAACATTTTTATCGCCCAAAGGTTTAACGAAATACTACATACCAAGCGCTTATTACAGCGCGTTAAGGAACGTTTTAATTGGGCTCGCGTGGCGCAACGTTTAAAAATAAAGTTCGCGACTGGAAAGAAGTCTTCACCGCAACTACTATAATATTATCAGGGTAGCATACTCGTAGTTGATTGAAAGTGTCGCACAGTGGACCTAAGCCCACGAAACACATGAATCGGATTCATAAAACATGGATAGCATCTGTATGTAAAAGTTTATAAATGGTGACTTTTCTTCCCTGTTCGTCTGTATTCCACCAGTAGTGTGATCCACTCTGTTCCACAGGAGCGGGGGACTTGAGGCAAAATTTTGCAAACTCACTCCATAAAGCGAAATGAGCCGAAAATAAGCAAAAAATAAATCTTATCTTTTTTGTTAGGGAGATGGTGTGTTGGGATGCGGACGTATGGCGACGCACGCATGTCAAAGTGGCCACTAAGACACCGCACCCCCGGCTCCGGAAACTACCCTTTCGAGTATCGCATCAGTCTGTTAGGGAGATAGGGCAAACTTTCGGCTCGGGAGGAGGGTCAGTCCCACCATTTGCCTCCTCTTTTTCGAAAACGCTACGAGCCTACAAGTGCTTTCAAGTTCAGGATCCTGCCTGCGTTCATTGTGGAAAACAAAGAGTATTAAACACGAATCGAGCAAAGGTACCTCAAAATAATCCGCGGTCTTATAAAATTCTGATGAAGGAAAATGGTGTAAGCGTGCAACTAAATGTACGGAAATATTAATGAATTTGAATGAAAACTAGCGGGAATTTTCTCACATCAAAAGCGCTGAAGCAAAGTTCGAGCATAGCCTTAACCATAAAGAATTAGTTTTCTATACGACCATGAATTATAAATTGCTTAAACCTGATCGGTAAGGAGGCAGATGAGTTTTTGGGAAGGGGCAGTTGTTCCCGGTCAGTTTTGTAGAGTAAAAGGTACAGTTATGAACCAAGGTATAAATATGAACCACTACCTACTGGAACTACTGCTTGCGCTACTGGTGAACTAATCGAGAAGCATGTTACTAGACACTGAAACAATATTGTTCTATCCAGTTTTCGGTGCTTCGGTTCAATTATTTAAACACGAAAGTTGTTTGTTTTTCCACCATGTTATCAACTCACGTTGTTAAGATTTGCTGAGTTGAAGTTCATTTATTTCGAAGATTATTAATAATAATATATCTAAAATAGTTTTAAAACAAAGATCAAGATCAATGAGCACATGGCTGGAAGAATTTTCAGAATTTTTTCGACAACACCACGCGAAAGAGTGGCCAAAGATTAGTCAAAACCGTCATCCGTCAAAACCAGTTGTTAACAGAAATTTCCCAACTTCTCAACTCAATTCCCAAGTATCAAAGCAAACCGCTAGTACGTCAGTTTGCAGACGCGTCTGCAAGCTGATGCACTAGCGGAGCGTAGTACTCGAAGGCTAATACAAGGAATGTAATGCTCTAAGGCTGATACAAGGAGCGTTGCGAGTCGGAAGCTAGAGTCAGCCAGAGTTAGCCAGAGTCAGCCAGTTTCCGTTCCCTGCCGGACTATCCAGCCAGCCAATCTAGCCGAGACTTGTCTGTATATTTTTGATGAGACAAAGGGAAAATTCAAAAAATTGACCAGCTACCGTCTCCTTCATTACTGATAAGACATAATGACAGACACGAGACTCGTCGATAAGACATAAAGAAAAAACATGTCAAAATAAAGACATAAAAATGTCAAAAATACAAATAATTGCAGGGACAGATTAGTCACCCTCTACTTCATTACTGAGATAAGACCTGAGACTGTCAGTCTATGGCTGATAAAGACATAATATGACAGAGAAAGATATACAATAGGCATGAAAAGTCTACCCGATATAAATCTGACAACCACCTTCTCTTTCCTCACGGATATTACAGCAGTCTCATCTCCTACTGATAAGACATAAGTAGATAAACATAAAACTTGTCTATATATCGCTGATAAGACAAAAAATTAGTATTGACATTTTCATGTCTTTACTTTGGCACACAATGGAAAAAAGCGTTACTTTTTAGCGTGACGAAACTAGCGACACAAAAATCGCGCTGGCTAGGCTGGCTGACTGGCTGGCTAGGCTGGCTTATTTTTGACAATTTTATGTCTTTACATTGGCATACGGAAAAAAGCGTTACTTTTTAGCGTGACGAAAATAGCGACACGAAAATCGCGCTGGCTAGGCTGGCTCATTTTTGACATTTTTATGACTTTACTTTGGCACACAAACCGGAAAAACGTTACTTTCACGCGGGCCGTTTCTTGACTGGACTAACTGGACTGACTGGACTGTCTGGACTGACTGACTGGACTGTTTCCTTTGTGTCTTATCATCAATATATAGACAAGTTTTATGTTTGTCTTTATGTCTTATGGCAGTCTCATGTCTGTCTTCAGGTCATATCTCAGTAATGAAGTAAGTGACTGATCTGTCCCTGCAATTCTTTGGGGTTTTTCTTTATGTCTTATCGACGAGTCTCGTATCTGTCATTATGTCTTATCAGTAATGGAGGAGACGGTAGCTTGTCATTTTTTGAATTTTCCCTTTATCCTATCAAAAATATGTAGACAAGTCTCATGTCTGTTTTTATGTTTAGGAAAGGAGATTTGCCTTAATACCTTGTCAGTAGGGAAGGAGAAGATAAATGTTAGTGATATTTATATCGGATACAGTGTAAGTCTCATGCCTATCTTATATCTTTCACTATGTCGTTATGTCTTATCAGCCATAGAGAAATCACTTTCTAGAAACTAGAATTGGTAACATTCCTCCCATCTACGTAATAAAAGGTACTGCTGTCTTAACTCAAGTCCTAGCGTGAATAAGCTGAAGTGATGTGAGATTTTGTTGCCAGATCGTTCACCCAAATTCTTCGAAATTTCCCTCTGTAGTTTTTTAAAGTCCTAATGATGAAAAATTTTTGTTATTTGGCCCAAAACGAGCATCGCAGGGAGCGATAAGGCTGATCAAAGTGCTGCAAATATAGCGTGCTTATTTTTTCATGGTCCGGTGTAATTAGGCTATCTCTTAACTTATAAGAAAATCCAACTGAAAATGGATGTCCAAACTTGTATTCTTTAAATGAATAAAGGTATATTACTGACTTCCCGTAGCTAAAAAATTTCGATTTTCTTTAGTCATAGATTATGAAAAGGGAGACGTATGGCAATCTAGGCGTTCACAGTGACGACGGGTACAAATCCTGCTTGCCTCGTTCATCTATGCCCAATCGCATCACAAACGATATAACCGATGGGAGAGAATAATCACTCGGTATTCTCGAGACCAGTCAATACATGAACCAGTTTGGTTCAGTTTTAAACAGAATGTCCGTATTAATTTAGACGTAAATCCGGTGCAAGTGCAGTCAGTAAAAAGTCTAATAAATCAACCCGTTGAAGAGACACTTATTGAGATGAGAGCCGAACCGGTTCGAACGGAATTTAAACGCAGAATAAAATCTTTCTTTATATTTATTCATTAACTTTTTTTCCCGAAGATTTGTACTTTCAGAATTTGTGTTATCGTGTAATTTACACTGATTTTGAGGTAAAATTTATACGTATTAGCCGAGGGCGTGACAAACTTATACTGCGAGTGGATGCTCAAAGCATGTTCCTATCGATGACTAAAAAACATTACAATTTTTAAATCAGAACGTCATCTTTTGCTGGGGTGCCCATCACAATTAAGCGAGTGTCCTGGTACCCTCTTTTGGACCCCCGTCGTTGCGCCCCTCATACACCGATGAGAAAATACTGAAGAAATACTTGGGTATAGTAAACAGGTAGAAGAGCACTGAATAGAGCCTGTGTTTTATGAAGATTTAGTAATTAAGTTATTGATGATAGAGTAACACCCGATAAAATTGCTTTCAAGTGAAGCTGGCATTTGTATTTCTAGCTCAAAAGTAGTACCGGCCAAAAGGAGATGGTGTTAAGTAAAGTGCTACTAGTACATACTACGCAAAATTCATGAATTGTCTCGGTGACGGATCTAAAGAAGAGCTAGAGGGCGATACTGTAACATAAATTCTGGTGTTAGATCACATAAATCATCCGTCACCAATTACATCAATACTGATGTCTTATAGACGTATTTTCAAACAACACTTAATTTTTTAAGTACCCTGAAATGGAAAAAAATCACTAGAAATTTCACTTAAGCCACCTCTTTACTTAAGTGCAATTTTAAGTGATTTTTCCATTTAAAGGTACTTATACTTAAAAAATTTAGTGTTGTTTGAAAATACGGCCGTTAATCTCCAACTCTGTGATGGTAATACGAAGTAAAAATCAAAAATATGAAATTTCTTCGACTTATACCCTCTCTTCCTCCTTCGTGCTCAAATCTAAATGCGGAATATCGAAAATTATTTAAATTAAGGGTACAGCGGAAGAACATGCTACGTCAAAAATTTCATGTTTTGCGTCAGTTACATAACTGGGCGTAGTACGTAAGGTAAAATAGCGGAGTGATATGGAAATTCCCAAAAAGTTGCCGAAACAAAGTGATTTACATTTTAAAACGTGCTAATAGGAGACAAATGGTATTACTGAATTGTGTACAGTGAGAGGAGTAGTTTCAAGTATTTTGGTGGATTTACAGTTCGTGAAGACATGCCCGTGGAACACTGTGGGCGTTGACAGAAGCATCGACATTTATATCGACATTTATATCGACATAATTTTTTTCACATATTCTGAGTTTTTGTGTACAAATACTTTGAAACACATATTGAGTTATCCCGAACTATATGAGAATTATGACCATAACATAATTTATATGAAAATGATTCAGCCTAAAGCATTTGTCGAGTAGACGTGCCAGTGCAAATATCGACTGTACAATTGGGTCTACTTTTGCACTGATACTACAATGTTGATAGTAAGGTTGATACTATCTTGTCGACCATAATGTCAACTAAAATGTGAACTATACGAAAATTTGTTGACGCCTACTGAGCACCTGCCAATTTGCTGCATACTACAATGCTTATAATAATGTCGATACATATAGATACCATAACACGGGGTGACTTTGCAATCACAGGTTGAATTTGCACACGTATGTTTTCGTTACTCCCAGGAGCGCGAGTGAAAAAATAGAACGTGTGGCAGCACTAACACGTGACTCATTGTAATGTGGGATATTGTAGCTATCGTATAAAACCAACTCGATATAATTCGGCTTTTTCCAGGTAGCGTTATCAAATTGTTTGGGTAGAGCTTGAAAAAGGGTATCAAAATTATATTACATAAATTTTTTCAGATAATGAGTGAAATCAAAGGAAACTGCGTACCTATGTGTTCGGTATCATTACACGCAGAACTTGATCACGGTCGTGATAAAAGTAAGCTATCATATATTAATCAGCATAGTGACGCAGCAGTTGATGAAAAACTGAAAAAGAAAGGGGGAAACGTTAATTATACGTTGAAATAAAGTGAATAAATGATAGGAAAATGACGATAAAATTGAGTGTATGAACGAGAGGAAATGTGACCATTAACGTTACACTTTGCATGCTTTTCTTCAATGAAATAACATTAACTTGAAATGAGTTCAGGATTAAAACAGTATATTACACATCAAGAGTCAAAAGTGATGAGTGTTTACATGCGAGGAAAAGTTTACGAACGAGCGTAGCGAGAGAGCAATTCCCGAGTCATTTAAACTCACTTTGGGTCTTGTTTTTTAAGATAGTTTTTACAATACATGATCAGAAAAGGGAAACATTAACCGTTTTGTCTTATCAAAAAAGTAACGCTGAAAAATGCAGCATGTACATTTTCCCGACTAAAAGGAAACCTGTAATTCCGATAGCGAATAATATCAGGAAGCAAAACTTGCAATAATACCATCGTAATAACATCCTCGGCATTAGTTGGCTATTTTCGGCATCGGTCGGCATTCTTGGTGCCGCTCTGTTGTCTCGGTTGTAAACGTGCCTGCATATAAAAATGTGACTTATGCTTTTACATTGAGGCACGTTTACTTTACATTGAGGTTATGCTTGTATCTGATTCGTCAATGAAAAGTGCTACTTTCCACTTGCAAAATACTAAAGTAAACATTGTCTTTCTGATTATGTATTGGAATATACTATTTTATACATTTTTTAGATTTTTAAAAAACTTTAATGCAGTAAGAGTCTTAAAGAAGTCTTAAAGAGTCATAAACAGACACTGAAAGTTGTGGTTACGATCCTTCTTCTTGTAAAAAGATGAACGTGTTCTCATCAAAGCATTTTCCGATTCACTCACATTAAAATCTTCTAGGGGCGTTTTATTTTTGCCGAATAACACAGAATTGGACTTTATTGCGGAAAATGGTGCTGAAAATGCCTTTTTAAGGCTGAAAAAGCCTTTTTAAAGTCGAAAATTGTTTTCACAATTTCGAACGTTTTTTTTCTTTAGCTATGAAAAATTTGATATTTCTTGCTCAAGATGGCTGATGTATTAATTCATATTTTCGTTGGTTTCTCTCGTCTATTAAAGGGCGAAAATAGTCAAAATTAAAATAGGCAAATTTGATAATAGAAAATATTACGATGTTTACTCACAATGAATTTTTATGGTGAGAAAATGGTGTGAAAAACGTGAGACGGGGAAAAGGCGAAGTAACAAAAGAAACTGGTCTACTTGCAGAAAAAAGTTAGCGAAACAAAGGAGGTTAATTTATAGGAAATCTCAGACTTTACATTTTACTAAAACTATTCGGTCTGTGTTGGATGTGGACCGCATCGAACAGAAAGGCCTGAAAAATTGTGACAGAAACATATATTATGCCTTAAGGTAGGTGGAGTAGGCGGCGGCTTTCGTACACGACAAACCAACGTACGAATAAACAAAACACCGATTACGGTAACACTTTCTTAAGTACACCTATCCAATGTTGAAATAAATAGATAAATAAATAAATAATTTTACATTTGACAAAAAACAAAAGGAAGACGCACGAATGGTGGAATATTTGATGGATATGAATGGTCGATGGAGCCATAGGTATACCTACTTCAAGTCCTGAAAGTATGTCCAGCTCTTACAATGTGAGTGAGTCTTCACTCAGTTTTAAACGTGTAATCGAACGAAGTAGGCCAACCGAATGCATAAGATTTCAAAGTACATATTCTGTTTTGGTAAAATTTTGTGTAATAATGCCGAAAGTTGCTTTCGTCTTTTTTCAATAAAGGCACGTATCTCTCCAATATCATACTGTTTAAACATCGTATTATTCTACAGAATGTTCAATTTCAGTTGGAAACATCAAAAACAAGAAGGTGCTAATGTATTTTTGAACAGGAGAAAGGTAAATTCATGAAAAATAATGGGGGGCGAGTTATGTACCCACAAAATGAGTCAAACCCCTGGCGAGCCACTCGTGTCAGAGGGGAAGACAACATTTTTAAGAAGGAAAATTAGGACAGCAAGAGGGAAGGGTAATGAATGACATTCCATTTTGAAAAGTAGTAGTGCCCCTTGCCTCCGACGTCGGCCAAAAACTGGCTAAAATTGCTAAGAAATTTGCTAATAAACAATGAGTAGTACAATAAAAAGTGCCAAAAAATAAAGTAATTGAAGACTTCACCTATTATTGGAAAAAACTAGTAAAATTTCACATTTTTAGACCCGAAAATGGCTTCTTTCTCGTCCGGAAAGCGTGGGGCCAGTGTCAAATTTGCGCCAGTTTGGCGCTAGCGCCTTCCCAGTTGAAATACATGCAAGCACCTTTGCCGTCTTGGGCCATTTGGGGCCGGTGTATATTTGGCCCGACTATGGCGCCTGGCGCAAATCGAGAGCAAATTTGGCGTATACCTGGCATCGATGTCGGAATTTTCAGACTGATTTCGCGATTTTCGGGCGAGTTAGTGCTGAAAACGATGTTTTTTAATACCGAAAATGCTATTTTTTACTATCAATTTCCGGTGTCTGGTCATAAGCAAGCATTGAAGAGGCTTATAGATGTTAAATCAACTCTCAGATCATTAGGCTACATTTGTGCCAGGCCACCGGGAATATGCCCGGTTGCCTGGCGGGCCTCTTCGCCCCTGGTTCCAGAATACCACAATTTTGATAGTTTCAAGGCTTACCCGGACACGTCAGCAACGAGGCATGTACGCACCGCTTCATGTCTGTTAATGCGTGCTCGTAGAAATACGATTGCTTGCTTGCCCTTGAAATTGGATTCAACATTATCAATTGCCAATATTGGTAGCTCTTATACTAGAAAATACCCGACCAACATCAGGTCTCCTGTACTATCAACCATCCCATTCACCCATTCACCTCACTGACGAGTAAAGTGTACAGTTCTATACTATAGTAGGTAACATTCCATTGCACCATCTTCAATATTTTACCTAACGCGACGTATTTATGCGTGGTACCTCGGAATCCCGGCCAGCTTAATGCATATTTATTTTCCTAACGAATAATAAGTATGATGGTGGACTATAATCTGCTAGGCGACGTTTTTCGACGAACTTTTCTAAAACTCTTTTCGTATATGTCAGGAGGAATCCCAAGCTGCTAGAGCTAGACAATAGTAAGGTCGAATGGTTAAAATAAATTAGCATTACGCCGCTTTTCCGAACACCGCGCATCAGACTCCGATGTATTTGTTTTACGAATACCAGATGAGTACAGCGTAAGGATTTTCAAATCGAAAATTGAGTATGCGAGCTTTGCTCTTTACTGCTCACGGTCATTGTGAACCAACTGACGGTACAGCGTTCTTTTGTGTACACTGAAGAACGAACCGCCGTTGGTGGTTAACCCTTCTTGGAATTTACGTCGTGTTTAATTGGCTGAAAACAATGGCGAAAAATGGGAAGTTTAAACGTAGTTTTATTCTCATAAATAACAAATTAAACACTCGTAGAGTTTCCGAGATGAATAGTAACGGTCATAATAACGCTCGGTAGTTACACGAGCGCATTCGACTTGTGTTTTGAAAAACAGTTTGTCCTACCCCCATTCCAGTCATCGAGTCAAGTCAAGAACAAAAGCCAGTTTTTTCATCGAATAAAAATACTATTTTAGAAAATTGGTAGCTTCGGTCCTTCAATGCCATGACCAAAATCAGGGGCGGATACATAATAAAATAACTTCACCAAGGGGGGGGGATGAAAATGTTACAGACGAAACATAATACCTCTAGGTCACTATAGATAGATTTAGATATTGGTGGGGGGAGCTGTATCCACCACTGGCCTAAGTTAACAGCTTATTGTAAAATATTTGAAGAGTACCTACACGTCGGAATAATTACTGATTTTTCAGGAGAACATTCTTAAAATTTGGGAACTTGCCAGCTCTGAGGCTATGAAAATTTACCATTCGTTTTTGAACCAGATTTGAAAAGTGAACCTGCTGACATTAGTAATACAAACATATCTGCTCCGAGTTTCCATGAAATATTGTAGGAACAAACCTCTTAAAATGAGCGTATACCTAGCACGTTCTTCCATAGTTCTTCTGCATACATGTAGCACATATTCCGTTTGTGTTTGTTTAAACTTAGAAAAAAACAGAAAACAATGTAATTACAAGCAGACCCGTAATTAAAGGTGGGGTCAAGGGAACGGAACTTTCCTTTGACCAATCTGAGCTGCCGTCCGATGATTGTTTCAATTGTTTTCTTGTTTTTGCAAGTCAAGAGACAATGTTGAAAACCCCGAAGAAAAAATAATTGGGGGGGGGGAAATAAGAAATCGGGAAAAATAAGGTACCTACATCTTGTATTGTAATATTGTTTGTTTCTTGATCTTGAATCCGGAGGCTAATTTTTACAGACACACATGTACACATTATATTTGAGTCAGTTTCACATTTTTAGAAAAGGAAGGATTTCAGAGTACAAAATATCAATAAAAATTTCATATCTACAAACTCCGAAAAAAGTTCCTTCCAAATGTACTTTACTACCCTTCTCTCTCTTCGTTAAAATAATTTGTAGTTGTGTGTCCTTATAGGGAGCCTCCAGTGAGCCCTCTTCTAAAAATCCTAGCCATGGAGCTGAATGTAAGCTTGGGGGGACGGACGAAAACTATACATTTTTTCACGCGTGAAACACGTGCCTATGGAAATGTCGTCTAAAATGTTAAGTACTGAAAACCAGGACATTTTTAGTACACATTTTCATGTGCAGAGCACATGTAAGTATCGGATGCTCTCTTTACTGTCGACTGTGCAGTAAACATTTGTATAGATAAAATGATAAACAAGTGTTCAATGAGTAAAATAATATATTACCTTTCTCCCCCCCCCAGGTGCCGTCTTTCATGAGCCTCCTCAAGCTCAACTTTTTTCAGGCCCAAGTTAGTTTTACCTTTTTGCAGCCGGTATATGATATGGAAAAATTTATCAACATCAAAGGACACCTGTCTCTTTCTGTACACTTTTCCCCATCAACCCAATTTCCCCACTGGCATCCGCATACAAGTATGACTCGGATCCGAGTCAGTTTTACACCATTTTGAACTCTTCTTGACCCTGTAGAGAGCCCTGAGCCCTCACCAGTTGTGGGTTCGCTTTTTTCAACAACTCTCCTCAAGTCTCACTTAAGTATTTTTCAGACCCAAATCATTTTCCCCTTCTTGTGGCTGGTGTAGGATAAGGAAAAATTTGGCTCCATCAAAGTGCCCTCTCCACCTCTTTCCCTCTACCCCAGAATAATAACCCAACTTTCCTCGTCCACCTCCTCCCGCTAGTATGACGCCGATCCGAGTTATTTTTACTTTTTTGGATCCCTGTGATTCTAAGGATCTCTTATTACCCTCAGGTCCGCTATTTACTTATTCACTTGTTCCTCACGTGCCCATTTCCAGTGACTCTCCTCCAGTTTCACTCAAGTGAGTTTCAATTACATCAACGTGCAGCATCCCTATGTAGGATTTTTCGTTGTTCAGCTTATTTTGTAATTGGGCTAATATTTTTTCGTGTTCAAATAGAAATATTTTATCCTGCATCCATTTCTTCTATGGTTCGTTACTTATTTTCTCGGAGAACTAATTTTTTAATCGTTAACTACATTTACAACTTGTTTCTCTGTTCATTTGTGAACATGTGCATTGTCACCCCATCATGGTACCACTTAGCATACTTATTTCATAAATTCTGTTCAAAATTTCGTAGAGCGCGGTGTTACAAAATCTTTTGCGGAATGTATTTCACAATGCCCCCAACAAAATTACTGAAAATATCCCGGTTCTGTAATACAATTTTTACAGTCTGTAGAGCGCGTCGAACTTGAACATACAGAGAAAGGTAGCAAAGTCACGCACTGGGATTTAAACCTACACTAGAGTGCGCTGCAAAATTACCTGCGCGGTTGAAAATGAGTGAGTGATCATGTGTACTTTCAAATAGAAACACTGCTATCTTCAGGAGGGTAAAAAACCGAGTAAAAATTATTCTGCCAGTGGAACTGATTATAATTTAATTTTTTGGTGATGATGCAGTTGAATTTAGGATATATTTTCTTTGAAAGTGAATTTCTAATCGACTTAATGATAGTTGAAGTTTGCTACACGGTTACGGTAAATCATACGTAACACTACCAATACATGAAACTCCAAGTTTAAATCCCAATGCTGACTAGAATGTCAACTGCATTGTCAATAATAAGTAAATTACTTTTTACAATACATGATCGTAAAGAAAAAACATTCACCACTTTATCTTGTCTTATAAAAAAAGCAACGCTGAAAAATTCAGCATGTGCATTTTCCCAACTGACAGGAAACCTACATTTCCATCGCAATAGCAAATAATATCAAGAAGCAACAATATTGCAATGATAACGTTGTAATGATAACATCCTCGGCATTAGTCGGCCATTCTCGGCATCCGTCGGCATTCATGGTGTCGCTCGGTCGTGTCGGTTAGTAAACGTGCCTGCATGTAAAAATGTGACTCATGTTTTTGCATTGAGGAACGTTTACTTTACATTGAGGTTATGCTTGTACTTGTTTCGTCAGTAAACGTGCTACTTTCCGCTTGCAAAATACTAAAGTAAACATCGTCTTTCTGATATGTATTGTAAAAAATTCTTTACAAATCTTACGGACTCGATCAACACTATCTTAAGCCTCGAGACCTTCTAAGGATTTTTCAAATTCTTTGGTATTTTCTGTACCTCTTTCAGAATCGCTAAGATTTTTTTTTCATAACTCTGTTACCTGTTTCAAATTCTTTTAGATTCGTTTCAGCCTTTTTGACATCCATCTGCATATGGGCTTGAAACTTTTTGAGACTCTCTTAGGCTACTTAAATCTTATTTGAAACCTTTCAAGACTTCTGAATATTTTTCATCATTTCTAAGGATCTTTGAGATTCGTTTCAAGAATATTCCTGGCTTGTTTGATATTTTTAAACTATCTCGACATTATTAGAACTAATGGAAACTTTTTCACACTTATTCAAGATCCATTGAAAATCATTCACATGAACTTGAACTTCTTCAAGATTCATTAAGATTTTCAAAGACTTCTGAACATGTTTTTATCATTTCTAAGGATCTTTGCAAGACTGTTCCTTGCTTGATTGAGATTTTTAAAGACTATTTTTAACATTATCAGGACTAATTGAGACTTTTTTAATACTGACTCAAGGTCGTTTAAAAATAATCCAGATGAGTTTAAGATTCTTCGAGATTCATTTTAAGATTTTTCCAATACTTTTTTCAGCTTTTTCAAAATTTCTTTGAGACTTACAAACACGACTAAAACTATTTGAGACTATCCTATGCTTCACTGAGACTTTTAAAACTCTTCCAGCCTTGTTAAATGTTTTTTTGAGGCTGTTTAAGGTTTCCTAAATTTGTTTGTTTTAATGTCTATTCAAAAATAGAGGTCTCAAACAGGTCTCTAAGAGCCTTGAAAAAGACTGTGTAGAGCATAAAATAATAATCTCAATCCGAAGAAGCTATAGACACAATCTTGGACCAATCTAGACGAGTCTTGAAAAATAAACACCTGATATATCGAAATTGGGCAGAAGTTAGAAATACCCATTTTACAACTCATCTCAGCGAGTCTTATGGGTTTTGTAAAAGTCGGTATAGAGCGTACAGTAAAATCTTAAATTTGAAAATTTTAGTGATAGGTAGCCTTGAAAAATTCTGGAAGGGTCTTGAAGAGTAAAAGAGTCTGAAAGAAGTGGTGGGATGTATTCCCTCCTTCCTCCGTCTTTTCCGAGAAAAAAAAAGAAAAAAAAAAAGGAAAAAAAACTGAAAGTACCTATGTTATCGCTTATCTTAACGTGTCTTAAAGGGTCTTACACAGGTCTCACAGCCGAAAGCGCTCTGGAATACAGAAGAAGAAAAAGTGAATTGGCACACCCTACACACGGAAGGTCTGAAAGAGTCTAGAAGAGTAAAACAGTCTGAAAAAAATTGGGGATGTATTCCCTCCTTCCTCCGTCTTTTCCAGAAAAAGTTGAAAATACATTACTGCTTATCTTAACGAGTCTTGAAGGGTCTTATAAAAGTCTGAAAGAGTCTAGAAAAGTGTTAACAGTCTGAAATAATAATAATATTGAACAAGAATGAAAAAGTTCTACTAATGGTCTTGAAAAATTCTGGGAGAGTCTTGAAGAATAAAATTTATTTTGGCGGACTTTTACCGAGTAAACGCGACTTAGTGTTTTTCTAATTTTAGCACCCCTTCAACACCCTCTCTCCCTTTGGTTTAGACCAGATCCGCCCCTTGAACACTAGACTGGCTGCGCTACTGAAAAAATACAGTGTAAATTACAAAATAAGACTGCAAATTTAGACCAAAACGAGTGCTCACACTCCTCTACTGCCATCGATGAATCTTATGAAGGAGAACGTGGTGCTGAGGGGCTAAATCTCTCCAGAAATTCGACTTGGACCTCTAAAAGAATTTTTGAAATATATTAAAATTCTATTATTGACTTATAAAAAATATTTGGGGGGCAGAATCAAAGTTATCGGAGCGGTCGAAAATCTTTCTCTTTGAAAATTCGAATGGTCGTCTTCCATCTATTTTGGTGCCAAAATTATACCCTTTTCATAATTACTTATCATATTAAAATTATTGATTTTCTTAGATTCTGTTCTTATTCGTTTTCTCTTTTTTTCTTTTTTGTTAAATAATTTAAAAATTGATGGTAAAATTTGTTGTACATTTTCCATTTTGAGTTAAAAATATTGGGGGGAAATGCCAAGTCGGCGCCTATGGCTTAACCCTTTCAGTCATCACAACCGACGTTCACGCGATCTAGGGGAAATTTGTATACATTATTTGAAGGCATAATCATTCAGTAAGAACATCGTAAATTCAAAAACAAATTATTGTTCCTCAAAAGGAGCACCACGCGTCTTCGATATAGACTGAATCTATTACTGCCAGTTTCGTGGAAATAAAGGGGATTGGCCACAAAAGGAGTTATTTTTTGTTTGAATTAACGTTATATTCAGTGGTGCACGTATGGAGGGGGTAGGAACAGTACTTTTCTCTCGTGTATGTTTGAGTTAAATTAAACACGTCATCCATGATCAGAACGAGTGGAGAAATTTTTAGACCTTATTTTAAATAACCCCTTTCCTGACTCCTGCCCTGGAAATAGTCTTTAGCTATGCTACCTGCATTACCACCGCATTTTCGCCACATGTCAGTTATTATAAAGTAAATCCGGAATTGAATATTCGGTTAACTCAGCCCATCACTGTTCTCAGTAGTTCATTCCATTAATGTTTCGAGTTACTTGAATTTTTTTATTTCAATCAATATCATAGGTGGTGTGTGCATGGTGGATGCTGAAATGAGTTTCTCGCATCAACGATTTCGAATGTGCGTTAAATATATTGAAATAATGATAGAACATATGTTTGCTTTTCAATACGCGAAAAAATGAGCATTGAAAATGTATTTCGCCGACTAATATATCCGTAATTGGATATCATATTAATCGCATGAACGAGTAGACCAAAAATCTAAGAAGGAAAAACCTGTTTTGGACAGAATAGTGAGCAAACCTCTATCGAAATAAATGATTACGCGATTATAATTATTTGCCCTAAGCCTAGCTCCCAAAAATGAAATCCACGAACACGGGAACTAAAAAAAAAACAGAAGTGCGATTTAGAAGAGAAAGAAGTAAAATGGCGCGACGAGACGTGGGTTTGATTGGCAGTTTGACGCTGATTGTTTCGAAAACTGAGTCTGAATTCGCGTCGCGTTCGAAGTTCGGCAAAAGAGCTCGGAGGAAGAAATCATTTTGAAATCTTATTTCCTGAAGAGGATATGTTCTGAAATGAAAACTATCAAAATACAAATGATTGCCGTTGGTGGCTTATGTTTCATCTTGTATAATTTTGAACTCTTTCGCAGTTGATTTTGATTCAACATCGTGCACGAGAAGCCTCGATTGTATTATCTATTTTCTCAGTTTTCTCAAATGTTTCATCCGCCCTTCGCGTGCTGTCGCAAAATTTCTTCAGTTTATTCCTAGCAGTGGTTTTTCAGCTTCTCCAAGATTTAGGTGCATAGGTCTATACCAGGGGTGGAGTGACCCGCCGGGAAACAGGAAAATCCCCGCTGGTCTGGCACTAATAAGGCAAAATACCAGTTCTTGGTCACCGTGCCGAAATTATGGTAAATTTTCAAAGTATCACAGACAGGACCGTCGAGAGGAGGGGAGGGTACTTTTCCCTCCGGGCCCGGTTTTTTTTAGAGGGTCCGCAGAGTCACAGAAATTATAATTATCAAATAGAAAATATGCCTTTTTACGAGCAAATAATTTCAGTGTAGGCCCGCAGATTTTTCCCCCGGGCCCGGTTTGGCTCTTGACGGCCCTGATCACAGATCGAACTATTCTAGTTGGTAAGTGCTGCTGTCTATGGTAGATTGTTCTCTAGGTGTCTACCTTCCAAACGACCCCTTTTGCGCTGTGAAATAGTGATTTGTTAAGAAGTTATCAGTGATTTTGTAAAAAACATTTACCTGCTTATTTTTCACGTTTTTTGATGTGCCAAAGAAAAAACGAATGTGCGGGAAAAAATTAATTATGCTAAGTATTTATTGATTTTGTTGGTTCCAATTGTGCTTTCAAACGGGTCAGCTAGACCGTGGGCTTAAGTGAGTTGGCTAAAGTGAGTTGATTTGAGTGAGTTCGATAGTAGAGAAACATTGGTATCTAGCTCTGTACCAAAGTACTTGTAAATTATTGCTAATCAAACAAATTATTTGGTGCCCAATTTCCCTCACATGAAATTTTTTTGCTGCCCCTCCCCGCAGATTCCTCCACATACAGATTTTCTCCACAGATTTTTTCCTATTCTTTTTTTGGGCGGGGGGGGGGGATTCGTGGATCCGCGCCTGGTGAATGTATGCAGTACACGTTACACAAATCTTTTGCCACGTGTCTACATTACTTGAACAGAAGAAAAAAAGCTTTCATGAAAAAAAAACAAAACAATTCCGCATGAGCATATTTGCTGGTTACCCATCGTTTTGTCGCTTTCTCTCTTGTTCTTCTTTTGCCCTCGCTTTATTACCTTATTATTGTCTGGCTAGACAGTGGTTCCATATTCGATTGATATTTTCTAAATCTAGAGTTCTCAATTCGATCTTACTAAACATACATCTCGACACTTACCTTCAATCTTTCTTTCTGTATGGTAGTAACAGAATCCTGAAGCTATTCCGAACTCGTAAGTACCCAAATAACTTTCATGTAGATACCTACTCAACAGCGGGTGGATACATGTTTTTTGGGATGGGTAGGTAAACTTGTGCACCAAATTGGAAGTTTTATAAGTAATAATGTGTGTACTTATGACAGTGAACAATATTTGTAGCTCTAATTATTTCATATTTATTTCATATTTTGATATATGAAACACACGGCACATTTTTAGTACAGTCAAACAATAACAACTGATTTCTGTTATATGTATGCGTGTGTTGGTGGATGTGTGGCAATGTAGCGTGTATCGCTTCTTATATGTGTTATTCAGCCGAAGATGTTGGTGTTTTCAGAAATTCAATTGGATAATATTAGACGAAATGCTTATCTTAGTTTCCAAAACATGAAATTTTAGAGATATGAGACTGAAAGTGGGCCATGTGGTGCATAAATGAGTGCGAAACAATATCCAAACCAGTTATATTCTAATTCAAATGATCATGAATTCGTGAGCTGTCGGGGGGGGGGAGAGGAGAGCACCAGAGAGAAGCAAAGCTCCCTTCCCACTGCGTGAGTTGCAACATCAGTCGGTATGTGGGTGTACTGAAGAATGTTACCTAATACAGAAACCCAACAAATCAAAGATCATAAAAATCGGCCCAGCCGTTCTTGAGTTCTGAATGGTGCAACTAACCCGGTACCGAAATTTTTTATAGGCTAGAACCTATTCCAGGTTCATACGAACATATCCAGAAAGTACGAACCCCCAGCTCTTATGGTTCACCCGCCAATCTCAAACAAACAAACAAACACATAGTAGACAAACTTACACTTTAGTATAGTCAGTGGTGGCAATCCTGGGAGGGGGGACATGGGGCACATTCCCCCCAGAAAAAATCAGGGGCTGTGCCCCCTGGTAAAATTATTGTTTTTCTTTGAAGGGGTGCACATGAATTATAACTCTTGAAAGTAAAAAGTTTAAAACTGAATAATCTGGAGTTTAATGAAGAAAGTGCTCACATAATATATATACTTATACATATCATCAAACGTAAACAGAGATGAAACAAAAGAAGCACTGCCTGAACTGATTATTACAGGGTTGGTGCTAGCAAATTTGTAGACTGCACAGTGCATACGGAAGCCCGCACCTTGTGAACGATATAACGATTTTGCTTATGATGTAGAAAAAGCAACTTACGAATTTATTGTAAAGAATTCAAGGCGACGAAACACATTTGCATTATTTTAATGCAAATGTGTTTTTACTTGAAATTTCCTAAACATAATATAGTAATTGCATATTGATATTTGTAAAATTCATTTCCAGTAACAGTGAACGCGGTTTAATTGCACTTCTTCTAATGAATCAAGCGAAGCTATAGTGTTCTTTCTCCGAAATTACACCCCCCCTCCCCCTCTGTCGTCATCAGTGGAAAAATATCAGTAGATCATCAGTTTGTGCCCCCCCCCCTGAGAAAATCACAAATCGCCACCACTGAGTATAATAGAAGATTTTTTATAACTGATTAGAACTTTTTGAATTGGCAGAACTCCTCTAAGACTCGTCAACACTGATCACGACATATTAAGACAATTTCATGAGGAACGCCGCTGGTCATCTCTCTCGTAACCTTGTTTTTTCAGAAAACACGAAAAACTGATTCCCAAAAAACATATATGTATCTCATTATGAGGTAAAAAATTTCTCCAAGTCATCCTTCATAGGTTTGAAACGTGTTCCCAGCAAAAAAAAATTTTCATATTCCGCCCCTGGGGGATTTGGGACTACAATATATGTTGAAACATGTCAGTTTTGACTCTAAAGCGATTATTTTTGTAAAAGCGTGGAGTATTACTGACTAACGCACTTACTGAAATCGAAATTGCATTTCTGTAAACCATTATCCCTTTATTTTTGCCAAAATTGATGAAATTCCAGAGAAATGCTGGACGAAATAATAATGAAAAATTCATTCAACGACCATATAATTCTGTTACAATTCTAACAGCGTAAACTGAGAACCTTTTACACAGTGCAACTTCGACTACAGCAAATAGAAACCCTGTAGAGAGGGAGGGGGAAGGGGGAATACCCCGGGCTCGGACTTTCAAGGGGGCCCGATATTTTTAAAAAGCCTGAATTTCAACGCTTACGGCTACATCATACTGTACATCAAATCAGCAATCACTCCTTACACCATGAAAGAAATCTCATATCCCGTAGCTTATAATTCTTTTCTGTCTGACAAAAAAACATAATGAACTGGAAGGAAAGGGGGCCGTGGAAATTCCTCCCAGGCCCTCTTTTTCTCTCTACGGGGCTGGTAAACAGCCTGCCTAAGATGCGATCACCGAAACCTTAATCCCGAAAACTCACATGATTCTTTGGAACATGTATTTTTTGCCTCTAACCATGAATTTTGAAGGCCTTTTTTACACTGAAGAAATGAATTTCGCAAAAATTTGTTTACATTTACCAAATTTGATTCGGATTGCAATGCTCTATCCAGTACCGTGCTTAAATCGATTTCGTTTAATTTGGATCTTGTTTTGTTTGCACCTAGACCCCTCACAGGGACGTGCCGATAAGGAGAAGGGGAGCCTACTCCCCTGTAGGAAATTTTTTACTTAGCAGTTAGGAATTCGGTAGAGTTGGAAAAAACCTTTTTTTCTTTTGCTTGCGCTTTGATACTTGGGAATTTTGAGTTGAGAAGGAAATTGAGAAATTCCAACAAGTCAAAGTTTTTTGTTTTTGCTTTGACACTCGGGAATTTTGAATTGAATCAGTTGGGACTTTCACCCCCCCCCCCCGGAAAATCTCTTCGGTACGCCCCTGACCCCTCAGTAATTATTATTCTTATTGTTTAGTCGTGTATACTGAAGTACTATTCTTTCACTTAACCTCGGAATAAACTCTCTTTAATAGTTACTTCACTTATGCCGTTTCACTTCGCGGGCTTTTGAGTAGAGCTCTCAACCATTCGTGTTCAACGATTCCAAGCCGTCAGGGCTCCAAGGCGAGCCATTTAGGAATCACGTTTTACATTCACTGGACACTCCTTCTCTGTGACTTTCTGGCATTTCATTTTCCTCCCTTTTTTCTGAAACCTATTATTACCTGCTTAGGATGCTTATAAACTCATTTCGGACTTTTGAGACGTATATCAAACGGGCTTAGGATGCTTTGAGATTCCTTCGAGTTCCTTCAAACTTTCTTAAGACTTCTAGACACGACTGAAGACCATTCTTGGGTTTTTCCGAACTCGATTTGGTCGAGCGTAGAATAATTTCCAGGCTTCTTGAGATTCTTCCGGACTTCAAAACTCTTCCAGGCGCATGTTTCAGATCAACTGTATAAGATTGTTCCGAGCTCATTTAAGACTAACACTGGCTTGATTGAGACATCTGAGGTTGTTCCAACGTTGCTCAAGACTTGTTCGCACAAGTTTAATACTCTTCACACGTTGGTCTGACTTTTTCAGACATGGTCTAGTGGCTGAATGAAACTGCAAAACTCTTCCATAAGTCTGAGAAAGTCTTGAAACAGTCTTGCACAAAGGTCGAAAAGTCTGAAAAAGTTTTCGTAGAGCCGAGAATATTCTTATGCCCGAAAAATACTGTAAAGATAATCGTAAAGAAGTCTGGGGGAGTCTTGAAAAGCCATGAATGAAGTTGGAGAAGCATTAAAAAGCTTCAAATGGGTTTAAATATACCTACCTGTATGAGTACAGAGTCTTGAACAAGTCTAAAAGATTACTTTGTAAATCAAAGATGGTCGTTGTTCGTCGTAATTTGTTGAAGGTTTATTATATTTCCGGTACGATAGGCAGTTCCTAGCCCTATCGACATCTCTGATTATGATGACAACTACTTGACAGTCCCGAAGTTGTCGGACAAAGCGAAATAAATTTCTTGCGTTTCGATCATCAGATTTGAAAAACAAAGCAACAACAGAATGATGATTTCCGTCGTTGAATCCATTCATCACTGATTCGCGTATGCTTCGAAATTTGTGCTATGAGTCAGTCAGTTTACCTATGCATTGTGCACAATAATTATGCACGTGCAGAAAGACTTCCAGGTAAGCGATTCAAAGTGCTTAGAACGCTGATAACTCAATCCCTTTAGTGTAGGTTTTATTTCCGTGAAAGATCCGCGTTTCCATGAGAATGTTCGAATGGTAAGCAATGTCTCAACTCCCACACTTTCTTCAGAGTGTTCAATGACGGTATACACCAGGGGTGCAGTGAGACTAGACAGGCCACCAGAAAGATCAGTTTTGCAGGTCACCTCCGTGATAATCGCAAATACCCTCTCCCACTCCTTCTCCCTGGGAGACAATTAAAATAACACTCTTCATGATTGTCATTTTTCTAATTTCCCCTTTTCTTTACTCCCTTCTAGTTTCTACCCCCCCCCCCACCGGCAAAAAAAAGTCAAAAGTAATATTTATAATTTTTTAAAAACATTTTCTATCATTTTCAATTTTCTTCTGGAAAGTAATGACAGTCGGAGAAATTCTATTGACTCAGTATACAAGCTGGATGCTTTTGAGAATTTTTGCATTTCATATACGAGCGTTTGGATACAGACGAATTAATTTTCTTGAACAAAGTAGGTTTATTTACACCATTTATTCAAGAACGGCGGGAACGATTTTTATGATCTTTGATTTGTTGGATTGGTTTCCGCTCAGAATAACAGAATAACTATTAAAACATCGGAGAAATTCCCGGGAAAAAAGTTTATTAAGAAATTCATTTTCTCATACATTTTGTATATGGAACGGCTTTTCTCAGTTTTTTCTGAAATATCTTATTTTCGCTTATCCATTAAAATATTATTTTCGCTTATCAATGGAAATCGGTTTTCACTCAGACTGGAAGAGTAATAAATATCTATGGAAATGTCGCCCACTGAATTGAATTAAATGTGGTCAAATTGGGTCAAAAAATGACTCTAGCTCAATTTTGACGGAACCGCTTTGTAAACGTCGGCTCAGCGGCCTCGAGAAGACCGCAGAACCGCTTTGTAGTCGTCAGCTCAGCGGTCCCAAACGAGAGTAGCATGTTTCATACTTTTATTCTGATATTTACTTCACCTCTACGCTCATCGCTTACCTCCTAGGAAAAATCACCGCACGCCACTGGTTTGTTTCAATTTTTTTTTTTTTTAATTTGGTGGGGCCCCCGTGGGATACACCACTAAATCCGGCCTTGAAAAATATCAGTAAGAAACTGTTGCAATTCAAATCAGCCCTGATGATGATTCTGGTAGTTTAGAGAGTGGTTGAATCGCATGCAGCGGGTACAATCTTACATTGCTCTCTTCGATTGGTAGATGAACAGAGAAAATGGCCGGTGGGCTTTTGCAAATTTAGAAAAACGAAAGACGACGAGAGAGTGTAATTACGAAAATATTTTCGGCGCGGCGATTCGATTAAAAACATTCCGTTGGTGGAATTTCGACCCTAAATCAAAACATCGTTACCGATATATTAAAAAAATTCTTTAGAAGACGTAAAAGTCGAAAAAAAAGGCAAATTAAAGAAATTTTACTACCAGGCTTTCTTAAATATTTTCCGATGCGACGGTTACGAAACTTTTTACGATCTAGATACGCTTAGAAAGCTTTTCATTTGGGGTCATTAATCCGATTTAGACTTTTACTAGGTCGAATATAAAATTCGTCTTTATAGTTTTTAATATTAACACGGTCATAAGCCGCTTTTTCGGTTTCTATTCCGTTCGGAGGGTGCAGCCCCAGGAAAGGATACCGCCGTAAAAAGTCCATAATACGAGTTTTAGAAATTAAGTACGTCGTCGAATTCTTTACCTATACTGCTGATGCTGCTTAGAACTTTACGCATGGCCGTAAATAACCGATGGGCCTAAATTCCGTCATTCGAACTGCCAGCTGACGAGATAAAACCGCTTTTATATCCTAAAGGAGTATAAAGGTTCCTTTTTCGTTTTAACAAAACACCGTGCAGGAGATGTAACAAAGCTCGCCGAACATTGGACTATCGCTCATAAAACGCATTTAATAGTCCATGTGGTAGTTGCAGCTTTGATGTACTTTTCAGCAAAGGGTTTCTCGTTTCCGACATTTCGTCCAGTTTCGGCGGATGAAGCAATGAACTCCTTGTTGGTTTATTCGCAGCGTACCAGTCGGTACCTGTGCCGTGATCTGCATAATTAACACGTAAACCTTGTCTAATCCGGCTGTGGGCCACCTGAATTCCGTGTTAACGCTGGATAAGCATTGCCTCGGCCAGTGGGGTGTTCCATAGTGACCTTGGCAGGACAGTGCGAATCGGAAGCAAAGAGAGGTAAAATAGGAGTCCGGGCTAGCCTCAGGGCGTCCCTCTGGTCACTGACGTAATGCTCGAAAGGGTAGTTTCCGAGGCCTGGGGTGCGGTGCCTGGGAAGCCAACTCTGGCCATACGCTTCATCAGTGGATACCGGGTTCAAATGTCTTGAGGATATGCGTCCTCAACAATAACTCGAGTGTACAAGCAGAAGTAGACAGGCGCAGAGTGGCCCGCCGGGCAACCGGGTAAATTCCCGGTGGCCTGGCACATTACATATAGCCTGATGATCCGAGAAGCGATTTAATATCTTCAAGTCTCTTCAATGCTTGTTCATGACTAGGACTAGGATTTTTATAACAATCATTTTTTTTGTCTCCCTTTTTATACGTGTTAATGACATTATTTATCCGTTTTACATGATCTAAAGTAAAATTACACCAATATGTGAGCGCATAGTTTAGCATATTTTGGTTTTGCATGTTTTCATTTTTTTAAAATATTTACGACATATTTGGCCACTTTCTCCACTTTAGCCCATATTTTTGAATAATTTTGATTTCTTATTTCTAAATTTCGAAAATTCTAAAATTTTTTTTTGAAAAACCTACACTGCCTTTTTTCAATCCAAACATATACGACCGTAGGAAAATTTTAAATTAAATTTAAAATCATCAATTACTCGTAATAGATTTTTTAAAGCTATATTTTCAGAATATACGAGTATACTTACCTGTAAAAATAAGCGCATATATTTAATCGCCTACTTTACCGTTTTTAAAACATAAAAATCCAAGCCCTATATATGACTCTTTAAAACTTCCTTAACTCTCCCCAGTACAGTTTGTAGCTGCTGCGGGGGGAGTAAGTTGCACAAACCCCTGAGAATACTCAAGCGTTATGCGAAAAGGGGGAAAGGGACACATAACAAAAAATCAGATGTGTATACTCTGGAAGCCAATCCCCGCATGGGAAAAAATAGAGAAACAAGAAATAAAATCATCTTTTCGGATAACACAAAAAGAAAAACAATATTTTATTATACCTTTTGCATTATAATTGCAGGGGATTGGTGGCCAGCGACAGAATTCTGGAATTTGAAAATAACATTGAGAAAATAAAATGACATATAATTGCAATGGGTAAAACCTAATCAATAAGAATCAGGGATACTTCTTCTATCACTACGGACAAACAAAGGATTACAAGGGGGTGGGATTGTATATTACAGAAGAGCTCATGGAAAATGTGGTCATAATCAAGGCATTATCGGAGAGAATATGTTTTCTAAAATTTCAATTGGGCCAAAATGTGAGGGCTTTGGTATGGTGGCGGTGTACGCTCCAGTGCTAAACTCTGAGGAGTGTGAAGTGGAAAAATTTTACGAGGAACTACAGGAAACTCTTATTTGTCAAAAAGAATATAATAATGTGGTTGTAGGCGACGGAACGCTATCATCGGAGGCCGCCAAAGCATAACGGAAAATATTGGCGACTGCGGTTTGGGGAATAGGAACCAAAATGGGGAAAGATTAATTGACTTTTGTGTGAGAAACAACTTGAAAGTTGCGAATAACTTTTTCTCAAAAAACAAAAAATTAAAATAGACCTGGCAATCGCCGGGTAGCAAATATAAAAATGAAATTGACCACCTTTTTGGTAAACGATTTAACCATAGTCGAGAACGTACCGACGCTGCCGGGTTTTCGCTTTAGCTCAGACCACCGAATATGCAGAGGCACCTTCAGCTTCCCAAGAAAAGTGAGATTCAAGAATAGGAAGAGAGGAGATCAAGGAAGAAAATAGATTCTAGTGTGGAAAATGAATGAGTCCAGAGCCGCGATGCTATAGTATGAGGGAAATACAAGGTACTTGGGACGAGTTTAGCGTGCATAAACTTGAAGAGGCAATAAAAGAAATCAGTGGGAAATTTGTCAAGGATAGCTCCAAAGTTCTTACAAATGACACATTGAAAGCGGAAACGAAGAAGTTATTAGAGAAGAGAAATATGTTGGAAAAAAGGAATTAAGAACGTTGAGAGAAAAGATTGAGCTGCTACTGCTAAGGAAAAAAGTAAGAGCAGAAATCAGGAAGGATGTTCGTGACTATTACGCCAAAAAAACTGAGGAAATCTTAACGGAGAGCGGCTCAATTAACAGATAAGGAGCTATATCCACACAAAAAACTCATTCCCTGTGCTAAATGAAGCTGGAGAGAGACTGTACGAGCGTAAGGAAATTGTAGAGGTAGCAACACACTTCTACGAAGACCTATACAAAGATGTAGAAGAAGAGGAGGATTGGCCGGAATTGGGGGGGGGGAGATGTAGACGAAAAATTTCCAAAAATATTGTATAGCGAGGTGGAAAAGGCAATCAAGTCCTTAAAACTAAGCCAGGCAGTGGGCCCGGATGGGGTTGAAAATCGTACACGCTAGTTCTTTGGGGATGATATAACACCAACGATGACAAAATTGTTCAACAAGATTTTGGCCACAGAAACCACGCCAAATCAATGGAAGAAAGCAGAAATAATAATTTTATTTGAAAAAGGTAGTAAAGAGGATATTCGGAATATAGACCGATAACCCTTACTTCTAACACTGGAAACATTTTTATGAAAATTGTCAAGGAAAGGCTGTTTTCTAAGTTGGACTATAACCAGGCCAGGGAACAGGCTGGGTTCAGAAAGAATCACTCAACCATAGATCAAATCTTTATCATGAACCAAATAATCGAAAAAGCAATAGAATATAAAATCCCGATCTACGTGCTCCTAAAAGACTTTTCAAAAGCATTTGATTCTATAAAACATAAGTACCTCTGGCAGGCACTCTTGGCTCAAGGCATAAATAAAAAGCAATCAGAGTTATTAAAAATATCTATGAAGGAGCAACGGCTTATGTCAAAACTGATGTAAAGGGTAGAGAGTTCAGAGTGGAAAAAGGAGTTTGCGGGGGTGATCCTCTCCCTCCAAATCTATTCAACTGTGCGTTGAAAGAGGCTATGAGACGGCTCGAATGGGATAATAAGGGACTAAGAATTGACGGCGAATTCCTGAGCAACTTGAGATTAGCGGATTATGTTACTCTAATAGCAGACAATCTGAAAGATTTGATAAGGATGGTAGAAGAATTTATAGTTGCATGTAAGATGGCCGGTCTTAAGGTCAACACAAAAAAGACCATCCTACTCTCAAACACCCAAGAAGAACTTATCATAATAGCAAACGAAAAGATCGTATGGGAGCGCGAAACAAGATATCTCGGCAAAACAATATCCTTTCGAAACGCTAGGGACAAAGAGCTGTCTAGAGCAGGATCAAGAGTGGGTGGAGCAATTACTGGAAGTTAAAAGACGTCTTCAAAAGTAAACTTCCAGTGAAGATTAAGGCGGAGGCCTGGCAGAGCTGTATACAACCGGTGTTAGTATACGGGGCCCAAACTTGGGCGCTAATCAAGGGTAGTGTAAATAGGCTGCGTACTACACAAACCGCTATGGAACGCAATATGTTGAACATAAAGAAAAAAGATGGAGTAAAGCTTTCGGAAATTAGGGCAAAAACAAAACTGCGGGACATAGGGGAGGTAGTTAAAAGCCATCAGTGGAAATACGCAGGTCACATTTGGAGGTGAAGAGATGACAGATAGGAGAGGAAAGTGGAATGGTGGACACCGCGTAACTGCAGGAGGGGAAGGGGATATTCTCCTAAGTCCTGTAATAATTCAGCTGATATCTCATCCACTCTTGGAGCTTTCCCTTTCCTTAAATCTCTCAATGCTTTTTCAAAGTCACCCCTTAAAATTGAGTCTCTCCTCTCATCTTCTTCCACATCTTCCTCCTTCTCCATTCTTATTTCTTCTTCCCCACTATTACCATATACTACTTCTACATACTCTACCCACCTTTTCACTTTTCCTTCACATGTGTAAATAGGCTCTCCTCTCCTGATTTGTTATATTACTTGCCTTTTTCCTTCTTCCTCCAAACTCTATTTTTACTTTTGTCCATAGGCCAAGTCTATTTGTGCTTTATTCATAAACTCTTCTATCTTATCACTTTTTTATTTCATTCCTGAACTTTTGATAAGCTAATCTGCCTTCCCTACCGTTTGCATTCTTATATTTTCTTCGTTCATCTTTCTGAGGATTTCCTCCTTTATCCATGTTTTTTTCCTTCTCTCTTAGTTTTATCTAGATTTTTTTCTGCTGATTTTATATTCCCTCCTTTATTTTAACTTACTCTTCCTCTACACTGTTAATTTCCTGTGTTTTTTTTAAGTCTCTAATGCTAATACAATATCCTGTTAATATTTCTCTCTGGGATTAATATTTTCCAACTTTTTCAAATTCCATCTTTTACCTCTTCGTTTCTACCAAGTTTTTAAGCTTGCATTTCATTACTACCAGGTTATGATCACTGTCAAGAAAATAACCTCCCACTAAATATTGAAAAATGTAAAGTGATCACTTTCACTCGTAAGAAAAATCCTATACATGCGATATATGACATAGAGGAGAAAAAACTGGAACGGGTAAACGAAATTCGCGATTTGGGGGTTCTCATGGAAGACAAACTGAATTACTCGCAACACCTACAGAATACTATGACCAAAGCAAAACGAAATGCGGGGCTAGTAAAGCGGTTCTCCAATGTATTCAAAAAACCATCTGTTCTTTGACTTCTCTACCAATCTCTAGTACGCTCACATCTTGATTTCGCTAATGTCATCTGGGGTTCACTCACTAAAACAGAAGAAAATGCACTAGAATCAAGTCAAAAAAGATTTCTTAGATTCCTCTATTACAAAGATTTTTCATATTACGATTTCTCGGTCACGTACCCAGAGCTTGTCTCCGGTTACGAAATGAATACATTGCTGATGAGGAGGAACCTATGTGCAGTAAAGCTCTCCTTTACAGTATACTACGGGGACAAATAGACTCGCCATGTCTCCTATCTAAAATCAACATCTACATACCACATCGCATAAGCAGGCCCAAAAGGGGCTCTTTTCGGTCTCCAGGACAAGAACAAATATCTTCTCACCTTTGGAAAAAAGTATGAAACTCTATAACAAACTAGTCGAAATTAACAGCGAAATTGACATTTTCTTTGATACAAAACATAAATTTGAAGTAAAGGTAACGCAGGCTCTCGCACAACTTTATTCATGATTAATAGGTACATACCTAAATATCTTAGGACTGCTCAACAAGTCCGATTCAAAGTCACGTGAAAGCAGGTTGATGGAGGTGGGAAGGTTAAGGCGGCGTCAATTATCGCAATTAACATTCTTATTGGTGGTTACTATTATTATTATTATTATTATTATTGTTATTGTTATTTTTATTGTTAATATTATTATTTACTACTTTTTTTTTGTCATTACTATTATTATTATTATTATTATTATTACTAGTCCTCTAAAAATATTGCAGAACGGTGTTCTAAAGTGCATACTGAGGCTTCCTAGGCTCACTAGTACTGGAATGCTATACAACCAAGCAAAAAGAATGACCTTATGCCAGCTACACCAATATCGATTGCTTATGTTCGCTGTAAAGCATCGGCAACTTACTACATTCATATCTGGGTCTGGTGACGGCGGTGCAACAAGAGCCAGGGCTGCAGTATTACTTTAGCATCCAAACTGGATGAAGTATCACTCCAGACTTCAGTGACTATACCAAGTATGCGAGCTGTACAATTCCCTTCCACGTATAGAGAAATTAAAAAAATAGGGGAATATAAAAGAAAAGTGAAAGCACATCTATCCAAAGAGGTATGCAGACCCTAAATGACCCCACTTGCATTGATCCAAAATTCCGTCACGGTCCTCAATTTTCAATTTCCAGTTCTTTCTCCTACGGGTTCAGGGTCGGTAAGTTGCAAAATTAAAACGTACCTCAAGTTTGATGGGTCTTTGGGTTTTTGGCTCGGGTTGCTCTGCTGAGTTTAAATGAGGATTTTGAATCTGATCTGTTTCTTAGTTTTGTAGTTTACTTGTGAACCTGATTAAGTGTTTCAGTGTTCAGATGTTGCCAATTTTAATTTTAATTTTTCGTTTACCACTATGTTTACTTACTGCTCAGTCTTCATTTAAATTTAAATTTCTTACCTTGGGTTATATGCTTTGGGTCATTGTCTCCCTCTATTTCTGTTTCTGATTTTGTTTTTAATTTTGTATTTGTTTTGATTTTGTCTTTATTTTATTCTGTTTTTATTGTTTTTACTCTGTTTTTTTGCTCTATTTTTGCTCTGTTTTTATTTTGCTCTGTTTTTATTTTATGTTTTTATTTCGTTTTTATTCTGTTTATTCTGTATACATTTTGTGTTCTACCTTGAATTTATTTTTATTATTTTTATTTTTTATTTTACCTTGTTTTTATTTTCTATTTTTTATTTTTCATTTCATTGGTCGGCCTATCCATCTATTTGTATATTTATTTTTATATTATTTTATATTACTATCTAAAGTTAGCTACCTTTATGTGTTTTGTTTCTCGGTTTTCCTGGGTTTCGTTTTTGCTTTGCTATTTTGTCCTACCATATCATGATTGTTTTGTCTCCGGGTATTTTCTGAGTTTTCGTATTTTGTTATTTTATTTATGACCTTTGTTTGGTTTATTTCTTATCTACATTCTACTATCTCCAAATGTTTTCTGAAAATTTCTGAATTTTTGTAATTTTGTTTTTTTAGTTATTGCTTTTGCTTGGCTTATTTCTACTCTACGGCTTTTTAATTCCAAGTAATTACCATAGTCGGCCTATTTTTCTATATTTCTATATTTTTGATTACCTTTCTATTTTTGTTTTTGATTCTCCCTTCTGGGTTTCATTTCTGCTTTATTTGCCTTACTATGCTGCGATGTATCTCTGGCCAAATATTCTTTGAATTTTAATATTTTTGTATCTTTAGTATTTATGGCTTTTACTTGGTTTCTGTTTACTCCTAAATTAAATTGAGATAATACTCGAATAATAATCCGCCGCCCGTTAGCGCCATAAGGCGCACAGGATGGCGTATATTAAACATATTATGTATTGTATTATTGAACTGAACTAAATTAATTGAATTTAATTGAAAATTGAATTATTATTATTATTATCAGTATTAGTATTAGTATTATTATTATTATTATCTTTATGTTAGATAGTGTTGCCCTACTATTGGCTGAAAAAGCTGTTGGGCGGCACTTTAAATACACGCTCTAAAATAAATTTAAAAAATATCGGCTCCCGGATAAGTTTTACAGCCCAATATTTGATTCCTAAAACGTTGTTTTGTAATATTTGTAATATAATCAATTTGATATCTACTTCGTTACCTGCACTCTTCCATGTAAACCTTCTTCTATAGTGATTTTTAAACTGAGTATTTCCTACAACTAAGTTATACGTCGCACAAAACTGTATCAAACGATCTCCCTTTTCATTTCTCATTCCTAATCCAAAATCCCCAACTATATTACCTTAAAGCACGATTTTCTACTAGGGAACTTATTCGTAGCCTTGATCTGAGTTATAATCCTTGAAGCTGGTACCAACTTCTAGAATTGTAAAAAGTGTGTTTACCAAAGTAGTTTTCTGATGTGACAAAAGGGAGGTCTGACACAAACCCCTCTCTCCTCCCCCATCGGTACGCTCCTGTATTAGCTCGTGAAAACTAAATAAAAGTAACTTAAAAGAACTAATTTTCAATCCCTTCTTTTTTTTTTCGGCGGTAATGCTCGTACTACCGATGGCATCACCATTTCTTGGCTAACAACCCCGAAAATCCGGGTTGTTGTAAAACCAATCCACGAAAGCAAATATCTGCATTCCAAAACGAGTTACTTTTATGAGAATGGCTCGGTATGCGCTTCAGTCTGTCGTAAATTTCCTTTTTGCCCGCGCCGAACACTAAAAAGGCAGGTCTGCTCGTATATCGCACTGGAACGACTTTAGGAAACCTTTGCTTTTGATAATAACGACGTCAATGAAAAACACCCTCCGCTATTCTGTAACTTGGTATAGTCGTACAGTATAGTACTTTGAAATGTATACGGTCTCTCTAGTAATCGCAGTAAACGTTATTAAATCGCTTTTAACCGTAGAAGGGAGTGAAAATATGTTGCCGTATATCTATAGTTTTTCGCGGGCATTCGTCCTATCAATCGGATTTGTTTCAATTTAAAAGTTACATGGTCGCCAACGTCGGTGCGATCGTGTTTCTTTTGCCCCAGCCACCACCTTTATTCTTCCTTGTTAACAATATTGTTATGTACACCATTTAGCTGCATGTACAAGAAGTATATAGCTTACATTTTGCAGACTGCGAGCGCGAATATTTATGTCATCGGCGAAGCGGCCTTTTTGAGGCCGTTCATCGATGGAACGTGGGTCAAAAACCGTGAACGGTAAATTCATTCTAAAAATACTTTATACCGTTCCTCGTTCTTATCGGTTACTCTAAATTGGTGATTACGTTTTGTCAACAATAGGATAGCGCGTAAAAAAAACCTTTTTAACAGTCTTCTTTTGTATCGAAAGCAAGCCGACTCTAAAAATACCGAGCATCCTTTTGCACTCTACTGGGTAGGTACTCGTACTACACGACCAGCCTTGATGCTGGCGGTACCTAATAAACATTAAAATCGTTAAATACCGCCGGCGTTTCGACGAACACTTCAAGGCGGATTCGAAAGTCATTAAGTTCGAAAAATGAATCGGCTAGAAAATTCGAAATATGGTCAAATACACATTAACGTAGCTATTGCCGATTTTATGGAAGCGTTACTCGTGTAGAACGTAATGAATATTTCGGCAGAAAAGCGGAAATCAGTTAGAAAAAAATATAGGGAAAGAGCTCCTTTTCTCTCTCTTTTTTTTTTCATTTTGCTCTCAATCCGAACCCTGGAATCTGCCCTTTCGAGTATTACACCTCAGAGACGTCGCGGAGACTGTTAGGGCTGTCTTAGCCCTCTTCTTTTCTTGCCGAAAAACCGGCCTAGGTCGACATTAGTGAGTTGCTACGTGGGCTCGAATCCGGGACCTCCGAATTCCGAGACCAGCACGCTATCCACTCGGCCAACCAGACCCCTGCTCACCATTCAAGTGAAAACTCTGATGCAGATACCTTTTGGAAAAGCGGAATCATTATTTCTTTGTTTCACCTTTAACTTCTTTGGTAATAATAATAACAGCTTTATGTGCCTAAGCAGTTTGTACGAAATCAGATTACATTTAGACATACTGTAGTATGGGTTGACTTTGCGAACACGGGGTGACAGGAACACGAGAGAGAAAATAGAGTACGTGGCAACACTGACGCGTGACTTGTAGGATGCTGTTAGCTATCGTGTAAAACCAACTCGGTGTAACTCCGCTATTTCCAGGCAGTGTTGTCAAGTCATTTATGTAGAACTGCAAAAAGCGTATAAAATTTACATTACAAATTTTTTTTCCGATGAGTGAAAATTGAATACAACTGTATGTTTTTGATATCATTACCCGCAGAATTTGATCACGGTCACGATGAAACCAAACTTTTGAGTATTAATCAGTATTGTGACGTAGCAATTGGTGAAAAACTAGAAAAAAACATGGATGAGTGACTTTACACGCAATTGTTTATTTGTGCTTCAAGCCTGTAAGTGCGTGATTTTAAAAAGGGTCCAACTTGGAAAATGGCGTTTTGAGAAAAACGATGTTAATGTTTTCACTTTTATGCCACGCAAAAATGAAAAGAGATAGAAGGGTGTAGTAAAAAAACTTAAAAGTTCGAAGTCTGTAGAATTCACAAATATAAATAGTTTGAAAATCCAAAACATTTTCTTTTAATAAGCATGTGATGAAAAGTGCCCTACTTGTGCCCCTCTGATTTGTAGTTAATTTTTTCTACTGCTTTTCTAAATTGTGGCAGTTTCTATAAAAAGGGGTAACTTTGTCGATCGATCGAAGTCTCAGAAAACGCGGAAAAAGAAAAACAAAATTTTTTGGTCGAAAAAATCAATTTTGAGATTTTGCTTGATTTCTATAGAAAAAACATCGCAATAATGAAGAGACAAAATTTACGCGCATGAGAGAAAAGAGGAGGAGAGAGAGAAAGAGAATGAGAAAAGAATGCGAATGTCTGCGTTCGCTTCTTCGTGGTTTTTCGTTCGCTTCTTCGTGGTTTTTCGGAGCTCACGAATAAATCCGATGTTCTGAATTGTTACCACGCAGAAAAGCGAAAAATTACCTTTCTAATAAACCCTCGTCGAGGCTGGTAACGTGATTCCGCGGCGAGTTAGGGCCGCTCGACGGAGTGGGAGAAAAAGGTGTGTCTAACTTTAAACGCGTTTTCCCCAAAAACGTGTTTTCGCGCCCTCTTGTTACACTTATCTTCGACCACTTGTATCATCTCTGAAACAAAAAACGCTAAAAATCTCGCCGATAGCTCGTTGGAATGGCCATTCATTCCTCTATTACGTACTGTCCGTAACTCAAAATTTGTCAGATTGACAAAGTTACCCCTTTTTAAAGAAACTGCCAAATATTCAAAATGTCCTGTCTGGTTGGGAGGTTTCTGCAAATATTAAGTTTTAACTCTTAGAGCATTCAAGAATACTTCGACTCTCTTTACTTCCATTTACGAACACAGAAAAAATTTCGGCTTGGGCATTCGGCGGAATTTTCGTGGCACAATGGCATCTACACAGAAAACTCATAATATTCGCTAAATAATACTATTTTGCACTATAATACATATTTTTTAATAATTTCAAAACCCGTGAACTTCAACACGTAAATTTTTTGATAATATTTACATGAAAAAATGATAACACTACACAACAATTTGAGATTTTGTAAAAAAAACAATGACATGAGAATATATGATTCTATAAAGTATTGTCAACGAGGAATTTAATGCCGATATTAATTTTTGGATTATAGTTCATTTTTTTTTCTCATCTCCTACCTTAAATGCGAATTTTAGCATTATCAAGATGATACCACTGATCAAGCAACTATGCCCGTTCATTGTTATCAGTATCAGTGTTGCTATTCGTGGATGACAAAAAGAAATAAAACGAGAAAAATTTGATAACATTTTAATTTTGAATATGGAAAACGAGAGGTTCTCGAGAAAAATGGCTAACGCTATCGTATTCAGCATTCAAAATACAGCTAAAATCGTATAATCTCATCTCATTTAAAAAAAAATGCATTTATGTAGTGTAATGGATAATCATAGATCAACATAAGCAGATTGCCCGCATTCAATCGCAAAGTTCTCGGCGAGTATGATAGATAAAGCAACCCGGTTTGCAACATTCGACAGACGACACTACTTCACAGATTCATTTTTTGGGATAACTTAAAAAAGAGCATAAGTCAACTTAGGCCGTTTTTAAATTCACGCACGCAAGTGATTAATTTCGATGTTCTGTCTTATTGCTAGAGTGAATGAAGAAGTACAAATCGGATAATGCGTTTCAGAGATGCCGAAGACATGCGTTTGTGTATTAGTGTTTCTGCCTTTCAAAGGAAAGATGTCATTGTATTTTACTATTATGAATGTTATGTGTAATTTTATGTTCGTTTTTGTTGCAGGTAAGGAAAAAATTAATTCATACTCTTTACTATATATGTGGCAAGATAGCATAAGAGGTCGTTCTACAAGTGGGTGAGTTTGATATGCGTTACATTTGAAGAGGAATGAAATAATCATTTCCGTATAAATTTGACATTTTCTTGTCTTTTTACTTTGGCACATTCCAACCCTCATGGGTATAACACAAACGGGGAAAACGTTACATTTTAGGAGGAATGAAAAGGAATTATCATTTCCGTGGAAATAGTTTTGATATTTTTATGTCTTTACTTTGGTACACAAAGGAAAAAAGCTTTACTTTGGAGTGTGATGAAAAGAGCGTTACGAAAAATATAACTGACTGACGGACAGACTCAACACTTAATTCGCCTGTGAGTACTACTATCAGCCTGTATTCCCATGCGAGCATCACGTTCCTTGTACCAGCCTGCGAGCACTACACTTTGCTAGTCCATCATTTTGTAGACGAGTCTGCAACCATGGGAGAGTATTTTCATGTCTGCTTTGCGGACTGCGTCGACATAAGACTGTCGTCGTCCGGCGAATGTAGCAAGCTGTAACATGTTTGCGCAAATATAAAAATTTATACGGGAAAATACGAGAACACGTTTGCGCAAACGAAAACGAACGGGGAGATGAAATTGGAGGACCTGTTTGCACAAAAGGAGTGCAATGCTTTCCTTCTCACTTTAGCACAGGCTCAGGACTGTCTGTGTAGGGGCAGGCGTGATTTAAAATTTTGCTTTTGGACTTGAACAATTTTAGATGGTTAACATCTGTACTCTGTACCCGACATATCAGGTACAATAAATGACATCATATGTTCCCAAACTTATACGCAGCGTACTTTTTCATTATTCCTTCCATTTTATCTGTGACTGTGCTAAGTCGCATAATTATTTCTTTTGTTGCAATTTATCGAAATAATGCGTAAATCGGACTCCACCTGTATCTGGCGAATTACATCCAAAACTTCATAAACGTGCGGATGCGCCCGATAGAAAGACGCATTGCAGTGGGAATGGAAACTTTCGACTGTATTATTTGACCGGGGATCTTGCGACGGTTCAGAAGCCCATAAGTATGGTGGATAACGAGCTGCTTCTTGAACGTAATTTTCTGTAATATAATCGGCAAACTGTGTACATGACACACTGTCTTCGGCTACTGCCATTAAATCCATGAACACGTTAGGAACTTCATTTGGATGGAGGTACTACAAACGGAAGCACTACTTGAGCCATGACCCAATGTCATTATCCTCCTTTGTCGTGTATGGCTTTGCCTTTCTCGAAACCACGATTTTCCAAGATGAAAGTTGCATGCCATTAATCGCCAGTCTGAATAGTAACTATAATTTCCGTGTGTCCATCTTCGTAACATTGAAAGTACGACAGAGAGAAGCAAACTGCTGAGTGTTCTTTCGGAGTTATGACTGGTTTGTAATGACTTGCTCGAGTTATCTTATCTTAGGAAATATATAAACCTGCTTATTCGTGTGATTTTACAGATTTCATGCAAGAATCTGTAATTTCAATTATTTCACATTGGGCGCAATCGTGTCGTTCATTTCAACCAGGCTTCAATATCATTTTCTGCGCAAACCAGCCCTTTTTATTCGTAATTCGCGCAAACGTGCTTTTCCCATGTAGCGCCCAAAAAATAAGCAGCGGACGGCGACATTCTCATGTCGGCGTAGTCAGCGAAGCAGACATGAAAATGCTCTCCCGTGGTTGCAGACTCGTCTGCAAGATGATGCATTAGCAGAACGTAGTGCTCGCAGGCTGGTACAAGGAATGTGATGCTCTCATGGGAATACAGGCTGATACAAGGAGTGTGGTACTCGCAGGCGAATTAAGTGTTGTGTCAGTCAGTCAGTCCAGTGAGTCCAGTGATTTTTTAGCCTATGTAAACAAATTTTGATACTTGAGAATTTTGAGGTGATTCAGTTGGGAATTTAACAGTTTTTGCCCCTCTGGAAAAAACTCTTCGCTACGTCCCTGTCTGAAAAAGAAGAGATCGGCGAGGTGCTGAGCCACAATCCGACCAATGGGCCAATCCCTTTTTTCTCTCGAGTTCGCTGAAAACGCAAAATATTTCGACTTGCTTCTGTCACGAACAGGGGTTTTATCCTCTCGTGTTGACTCTGTGATCTACTTATTTATGTTCAGGGCGCAGTAACAGTATTTCAGGCACTGCATCGCCAAGGATAGCGAGAAATCAAAGGTATACAAGAATTAATACTGGAAAGCTTCGTCTTATATTCCAGTTTTCGAACTAATTTCAAATTAGATCGGCCATTTTTAATGGATGTCAACAGTGTGAATGTGAAAGTAATGTGTCGGTTGACGTATGGGTATCTCCTTTGACATTGCCCTTTTATCATATCCTCAATAATTGGAGTAGCTTAGGTGATAATTAGGCAGCAAAGCTCGGCGTCTACGAATGCGGCTCTTGTGCTTTCGGTGATCGGCCTACTTAGCTGATGAAAATGCGCTAGATGACGAACGCATTTTAACGTAAATGCTGGGGAACGACGGTGCCCGCCTCACAGGGTGTTTAACAAGCATCGTGTAAATTACGTAATGGATTTTTTATTAGTTCACGAAATTCTACCTGTAAGTGTTAACGCGATCGGTGTATGTGGATAAAGTGATAATTGATATTTTGAGAGCCGGATAACTTATACATACATGTATACGTACACCTTCGTATGTTGTGGGATAAGATGTTTGTTTATCGTACTAGTCGCATAACACCGAGTAAGGCAGTGCACTGGATAGGGCGTATAATATGCGGTACCTACTTACTACCTACCCATGTACATCGTATTCTCGTCCTAAAAGTTTACGATTTGTCGAAAATCATTTCGATCGTGTGTTAACACTGAATGGCTTTCGCCGCATTCATCCGATCTTTAAAATTTGTTCACGTCTGTACAACATCATCGACTGGAAGTTAAATGTACTTACTTCCTCACCGGAATACACTTTGCCAAATATCCTTTCGTCGAAGTGCCAAAGCTGTCAGCGCTGAAAGGGTTTCTCAAATTTATAACCGCGGTCGCAACGAAATTATGTACTCGTTGTTTGAATTCTTTTATTCGATGACGATACGTTTTGAAGCGATTCGTGTTGAGTTTCGACGATGGGCTCTGGTTCGCACGAATCACTTGACTTACCAATTACATCCACTTTCATCCACTACAAATGTTAAGCGGGTACTTGAAACTGCATACATGTTACCTACCCAGAGAAAAAATTAAAGAATAACGAACCTAGCCAACAGAGAATGGGTAACTTTCAATAAAAAAAACAGCATATTTCATTTACCAGCTCATGTTTTCAATACCGAACATGTTGGAGGACTTATTTTCAATGGTTTCATCGAGAATTCTCGCTTTTAGGGGAAAGACGCTAAATATGGAATAGGTTGGTAATATGGAATACCCTACATGCTGCGTTCTGCGTAAGACATCTACCGGCAATGATGGGACATGTTGAGTAACGTTGATTTAAACATCTGTGTACGAAATTTGATGTCTATGGAATCATCCTAGCGGATGATAAGGCGATTTTAGTAAATGTTTCATTTTGGAACGTGAGTTTAAAACATTTTCATGTTCACCGGAATTGTCTAAAATCAAATCAAATAGATACTTTGGCTGACATCAATCGAAAGAGAAAAGTAAGTACTTCCATGTCGTGTAATCAGTTTTAGTTTAAGATACAAAATGAAAAAGTGAAAGATAATTTTCAAAGACGTTCTTGGGTCTTGTAAAATGGAATACTAAAGATTTTTCATGTTTATCGTGTATTCAACAGAATTCTAAACCATGGAAGGTCGAAAAGGAGGTCTGCAAGTGAAGAAGAAACGAAAAGATTATTCGGAGGACGATATGCAAAAGGCTATTCAGCTTGTGAAAGATCGTAAAGCTGGTTATTTGCGGGCGGTACAGCTATTTTCGGTTCCCAGATCATGCGCGCGGTTGTCTCACGAAGATTGTGCCGGAGTTGAAGGATCATATGTCTGCAAATTTTGTCAGTAGATTGAAAAATATGTTTAAAAAAATTTTTTTGAATAAAAAAAATTATTCCATATTACAAGCCTATTTTTTTGAAAGTTGAAATTCTCACTTTTGACAAAATTTATAATTTTGAAAAAACATCCAGGCCTATTGTATAGAGCTTTTTAGTTTATGTTAGGGTATAGTATTGGCTACCATCTGGGCAAAAACGAAGTTATGTTTTTCCGTGACGGTGCCTCCTCCCCTAACTGTCCAGCAAATCAATTAAAATAGCTTAACTTTCCACTGCCGTGGCTGTTACTGCTTACGTCTTCAAATATCCTCTTCCCGAACTGTTGTTCTTACGCTTCTTATTGAAAAAAGAAAGGCGTGAGGTATCGGAGGACACCAGACAGAAGGAAGGCTTCTTTCGCGCTGTGCAAGTTGCTACATCATTCGGTAGGTGTGTGTAATGAATGTTGTATAACAAAAAAAAAAAACAACTGTTAACGGAGGTGTAGAGGGAAAGCAATCTGGTTTCACATACGCGCTCTCTATCTCACTCAAAGTGGATGGAGCGTTACTACGTCATTTCCGTAAAGGGCCATTTTTCCGAATGCAATTTCCCAACAGCTCAAATCCCGACCCTTATAAAAATCTTCTTTCAGTGTTATATACGTTGTCATGATTAAAGCGATAATGTCGGCGAGTAAACGGAGGAAGTCGAATTCTGAATTGAGCTTCATAATTATAAAATTCGAGAGTAATGCTACAAATACGATCGTGTAACGACAGCCATTCTTTTGCAGGGGAGTTTTTCACACGCCTTCCAAGGTTTAATTCAGCCAAGTAGGTTTCGGTGTTTCCCTGCTCCTTTTGTAGTTCTAGGATTGCAGCATAGAGATCAGGGTGATGTTTTGCTACAATCACACTGAACCTGTTGTGCCAATCCTCACTTTGCCCTCACTAACATTGTTAGTTCTGTGAGAGTTGGCCAATGTCACGTCACGTTGATTCCATATTTCCGGTTTATACCTGGGTGGCACAGCTCGTCGTCGACCTCTGGCGGTTGCACCCGCGGATGTAATTAGTGTTGAAGTCGTTGTACAAAGGAAGAATTTCCATTGGTGCATCGTCGAATAGAGAAGTTCATAAACCCGCACAACTTCTGCCACTGGGACGTAAGCAAGAGCTAATACCATGTGGGTGTACCTATGTCTTGATACTCCTGTTGTCCTCATCATTGTACCTCTGCTGTAATCCTAGCGCCTGTACGTGCCTGTAAACGCTCTGGCTGAGGTGGAAGAAGCAGCATTTAACTGATACTCCTGGGTAAATTTCTTGAGCAGCATTAATGATACGAAGTCTGGCATTAGCGTTATTTATTTATTTATTGCTTCTAAATTACATTTCTGGCTGTACAGTATGACACTGAGAACCACTACTTTTTACTTAGCAGCTTGTCGGTGTTTCTCAGGTCATTTACAATAATCATGTGTACTTAGTTTACTTCATTATTACAGCAGATAGACTAATTCAATTAATATATTTTTCTTTCTTTTTCATAATTTCATTTACATAGTCGATTGTTATTTGTATGCTGTTGCGATTTTCAAACCAGTTTTTGCTTATATTTTCAATTTTGTACTTATTTCTAATTTCTTTGAAAGCGGGACATGTCAAGAAGGTGTGATCTAGGGTGTCTGTTAATTTTTTTTGCAGTTTATGCAGGTGTCATCTTCTATGATTTTGAATTTTTTTAAATACACGCCAACGTTTCCGTGACCTGTTAGGAATTGTGTGAGGTAGAAGTTAGGTTTTAGTTCTTTATTTTTAAGTCTTTCTTCAATGTTTGGTATTAATTCATAAGTTCTTCTTCCTTTTTCGGAGGTGTTATATTCTTCTTGCCAGAGATTAATGTATTTGGCTTTAGTTTCATTTATTTTCTCTTTTTTCTGGGTTGGAGTGAGTTGGGACCAACATAAAACACACTAGCATGTTCAACGCGACGAAACCTGTGCGTTTAGTTGCGTTTTGAAAGCGCTTCTTAAAATGCTTCCGGCTTGGCTTGGCTACACACGAACGTCGAAGTTGACAGTGAAACATGATTTTGTTCTTCTACTATAGTAAACGTGTTATGTTTGAATGTTCCATATTTTTTTGCCCACGAAATGCGTATTCAAGATCTTACTGAAAAACCGTTTTTGCGACTTACTCTTAATGAACAATTAGAAATCATTAATGGTGGGAAGCCTAAAAGCTAGAATTACCATCTTTAAAAACTGAGCAAAAGACTGGTGGTTCGAGTTTTACTAGACATTGCCACGTATCGCAATATGAAAACATTATGTGGGTAACTGGTTGTCAAGATGGTGGGAAATTGTTTCTTTGGCCATGTCTATTCAGGGATGTACCTATCTGGGGGGGGGGACTCCCCTTTCCTCTATAAGAATTTTTTACTCAGCAGTTGGAAAAAATCCAACTGCTTCTTCTTCTTTGATACTTGAGAATTGAATTGCAAATTGGAAAAATCCAACAAGTCCAAGGTTTTTGTTTTTAGGAATTTTGAGTAGACTCAGTTGGAAAACTCCAACAAGTCAGTCAAAAGGTTTTTTTTTTTTTGCTTTGATACTTGGTAATTTTGAGTTGAGTCAGTTGGGATTTTCACAATTTTTGCCCCCCCCCCAAGAAAAACTCTTCAGTGATACGTCCTTGTGTCTATTAATGCCCCGAATGGGCCTACGTCAGAATAGGGGTGTTCGCTTTGGGGTAGCTCCTGCTACCCCTATTTCTCCCGTCGCCTCTTCACGGCGCGGCGGCGAATTTACGGCGTCTTATTATTCTGTCTCTTCGCTGTCAAGTTGCGCCGGATCGTCTTCTTCGTCGGTTATTGGCAGCCGCGACATCGTCGTCGTCGTCGTCGATGTTGGTGGGATGGCGACTGCCGGCATAGGGTGCTGTGTCCGCTGCCTTTGTCTCTACCACTCCAGCTCCATCTTGCGGTCCAACGTCTTCTTGACAAAGGCCGTTGCCTGATCCCATCCCGCTCTGCTCTTCAGCATGGTCGGGGCCAGGTTCTCCGGTATAAGCGGCTCAACGTCAGCGTTTTGAAAGACGGCCGCCGCTTCTTCCTTCTCTTGGCCGAATGCCGGACACTCGAACCGGGTGCGCCAGGCATCATCATCTCGCCTTTCTGCAGCGCAGCAGGAGCACCGCGGGCTTTCTGCTATGCCCATCCGGTGCAGGTACTTGTTGAATACTCGATGGCCGCTCATCATCTGCGTGAAGTAGAAGTCCAGCTGGCCATGGCGTCTCATCGCGTACTAGCAGTCGGGTCCACTCTCCCTTAGTACTGCGAGAGAGCCGCTCTTCCCACATGCGAAGCGTGGATTGCCTATTATCCAGCTTGACCCGTAGCGCCGCACTGCTCTTCGGTGGCATCTTCCGCGTTTCGCTGTATACCCTCTTCCGCTCATCCGCCTATAACTCCACTGGCGGTATACTTGCTAGCACCCAAACTGCCTCTGTGGAGACAGTGTGATAGGCACTGACCCACCTCAGTGCTGCCTTCCGTTGGACCCTTACCAGATCGGCTCTTCTGTACTCCCTGGCACCGATAGCGTCGGATCAGATTGGCGCCGTATATAAGAGGACCGACATGGCGACGTTCGCCAGCAGCTTACGTTTCTTTTCTCTCGGCCCCCTAGGTTCGACATGAGTCGGCTTAATCCGGCTATGACTCTCTCCGCTTTCTGCGCTGTCCTCTTCGTGTGTTCTCTGAACGACAGCTTCCCGTCGAACCACAGCCCGAGGTACTTCAGGGTTGTACAGGGCGCAATCTCCGCTCCCTTTAGGCGAAAGGAAAAAGGGCTGTACCGTCAACGGCGTGTAAACAACACCGCTTCTGTCTTCTTTCCTGCTAGGCACAACCCGGCCGACTCGATCCAACGGGTCATTGCCTCCAGTCCCGCGTTCACCTTGCTTTCAAGCGTGACTACGTCGTCTTCGACTGCGATCACCAGAGTGTCATCGGCGTAGCAGATGATTTTCACCCCTGGTGGTACCTCTGCTCGCAGGATGTCAAACGCGATGTTCTACAGGAGTGGACCTAGAACTGATCCCTGCGGAACCCAGCACAACTTCTCCCGCTGCACCACACCCGTAGCAGTTTCCGCGAGAATTATCCGACCACGAAAGTAGTCATGGATAATTTCGCGTAAATACGCGGGGACTGATGCGTTCTCCAGCGCTTCCAATATGCGCGTTCATGGCATCGTATTGAACGTATTCTGTATGTCGAGACTGACGGCTGTACCAAATTGGAGCTTTTGGATCGCTGATTATGCCAGACTCTTCAGTTTCCCGGCGGCATCAATCGTCGATCTTCCAGCTCGAAACCCATACTGGTTGGCGCTGAACGCGCGCCTCCCCCGGAAGTGTTTCTCCAGCTTGTTTGCTATCATCTTTTCGAAGATCTTGCCAACTCTGTTCAGCAAACATAACGGTCGGTATGACGCTATAGTCCGCCGACTGGTTTCCCTGGCATTGGCAACAGCACCGAGCGAGCTATCTTCCATCAGGCGGGGAATACTGCTCTGCTTAACGCTGCATTGAAGACTGCAGTCAGTATTCCCGGGTCGGCCTGACGGATGACGTACCATACACTATTCGGTATCCCATCCGGTCGCCTTCTTCGCTGTTGTTGGTATTCTGTCTACTGCCACGTCGATTTCTGCTGCCATCAGTGGTGGTACGGCGTCCACTTTCAGAGGTGTGTCCATCGGTGCTGGGCGTTGTGGAAATAGATGGTCCACTATCTGTTCCACAGTGCCCAACTCCATACGCTCGGTTATGGGAAGGCCCCGACCTTCTTCATCACCATTCTGTAGGGTCTTCCAAAGGAGTCATCCTCCACCTGGCTGCACAGCTCTGGAAATATCAAAATAGTAAATACTTTACATTTTTTGACATTTATATGAGTGTCTATATGTACTGATATGGATTCAAATGAAGTATCTTCGGAAGATTTTGAATTTTTTTTTTACGAAGCTATTTGTGGGTCACATGAATCCAAAATAATAAAAAGTGTTTCAATTTGGTGTTTTTTTTAAAGATTTTCAGTTTATATGAGCGTATTATTTACCAGCGTTGTTGATATTATTCATATTTCCAGTATTAAGATTCAAGATTTCGGGGTTTGAAAAAGGATCAACATTTCGCAAATAATACATTCTTACTTGAGATGAGTGTCAAATGTTAATCTAGGTATCGGATGTGGACCAGATCAACATGTGATATTCTTTAAAATTAATGTGTTTGGAAAGGAAACTATTGTACATTTCACTATCCGGTTTGAAATGCATGAAATGTTTCCGGGTGTAAGTAAATGTAATGAGCTTGAGACTGAAATCCGTCAGGGTATCAAATGTTGTTTCTTATACCTTTTTTGAAATCCTTCAGGGTCAACACTGGCTGAACGTTGAAAAGTTCAACTGAGAAAAGTGAAAGAAGAAGGTTGAAATGTATTATTAATCGCGATTTCGGAGTACAGTACTGATATGGGCGGCAGCAAAGGCCATTGGAAAAAAATAGATCGACATTTGGCACTTTACCTTATGAAACACGTTAAATCTCAATTTTTATTTATTTTAGTGGTGCGCACCCCTGGGAATCGAATGCGCACACTTGAGGTGCGCGTTCTCCAAGTGCGCGCATTTGACTTGCTGTGTAAGATGCTCAATATTTTTGAATGAGGTGGAGTATCTAATCGGCGTTTTGTATGAAGGAAGGCTTGAGGTATATACAGTGTAATTTTGAGGTCAATAGGTGGTATCCATTTTCAATAATTACCGATTAGAAAATAAGTGCGCACACTTAGGAGCATAGATATACAAAATGTTCAATACGTTATCTTATTCGAGCTTCATATTGAATCATAGATCGATGCATTGCTGTACCCGCCGCCTCACAACAGCGTGTTGGTTCTATGGAATTCATTTCTTCGCCTCTGCCTCCGATGGCTCAAAAGAAGAAAAGGCGTTAAAGGGAGTACGGTTCATCGTACATATACACGGGCTAAATATGGAACCTGTAGCTCCCTTTGATGATACGTACCTTATCGGTGTATTCACGAAATCGAGGGGAAAAGTGAAATACGAATTAAGCCAAACTTGTTTGGGAACAATGTTCGGAAATTTTATTGCGTTTCGCGGCACCCCATGCGATCTTTCTCCCATTTTGGCACCACTCTCGATTTCATTTCGAGTTTTATAGTCGCCAGACACAATCGCGTAGCCCCGCACAGAGCGACGAGAAAAAGTAAATCCGACGAACACTTTAAGACTCACGATTCGGCTACAAATTTCGGTTTTATTCGATTCATCACCGCTACCAGTTTTCTTTTCGTTTTCGTTAACTCGTTCATAATCCTTTCAACTTGTACGCTACGGTCGAATTTTATAGTAAAATCGAAACAATTTTATAGTCGGAGAGTTGAGAATTCCGAAACGTTGGGAAACGTTTCCCGTGCCACTGCTTTGGCTTACCCTTCTCCAGCTGTGAGTGGGAAGTAGAGAGTCACGCTGTTTTCTACCTACACTTTTAGCTTTACCTCTCGCTCTGCTTTGTTACTGAATGCAATAGCTCCGAGCTAATTGCAGAATTAAATTACTTCCTAATAAAGTCATGTAGTACTGTTCGAACCTCTTTTTAAAGAATAACAACTTTTTTTGAAGATATTACTATAATTACTATAGGTATGTAGTTGATGTTTTGTTTATTTTTCATATATGACGCAATAGGGGAGAGATATGGAAGCTCAGTTTTGCTAACATAACATCCAGGCTGATTTCACATCCTTTCTTATCTTCTACAGCAACTTCACTCGAGCTTCAATATGATCTGCTCTGTTCAGAGGAGGAACGGGGCGGGAGGGAAAGATAAATTCACGCCGCTTTATTATTTTTTCATGCGAATGAAACAGATGGAAGTAAGTTTCATTAAGTATTTCTCGATGATTGGGGAGCTATTGATGGGTTAGAAGCAACCAAAATTTATTGACCGGTCAAAAATAATTGATTGAACGATAAATTATGGATATATTTCGAAGAAATCGTTTTTCTAACGCCCGTCAGCTGTGAAAGAGTTTTCTTATAAACCATTCAATAAAAATAGCAGAGAGATTTTGAAATTTGCAAATTTTTGAATATTTTTGACTTCGTTACAGAGAGTTTCCGGGTTCTGAAAAGTTCGGATTACTTTTAGGGTGGTCGTGGTATAGATGCCTATGCGAGATAGATGCCCCGCTTCTGACCCACCGCTCCCTATGGAATATTTTTGAAAACTAATTAGTACAGTTTATACCTCAAGATGACAAGTTTATGTGATAAAATTTTCATCTGTGATAGTTGATGATAACGTGATATTATAATCATTTGAAAAAAATTTTGCTAAAAAAGTACCGGATTTTTTTACAAGAGATTTTTCGATGCAATTTTTGGAAGATAAAAAGTGATTCCAGAAGGCGAGTAAGTACCAAATACATAAGTTCTACACATTGTCTACATTTCTTTACACAAAAATGTAGACAAATATTGTCTACGTGTAGACAAACATCCCTGGCTATAGGTAGTGATAAAAAAGGAAATAATATCCATTTTTGGCCAATAAATAATAGATTGATAACCTAGGCATCCTACAAAAAAAAAATCGAAAAAATTTATAACAGCGGGTTTTTTGCGGGAATGTGTTCAGAAGGGTCTCAGTAGACACCCCATAAAACCCAAGAGCTCCAAGTGTTGAGGAAAATAAAATTCTTGGGGGTGGAACACCCTTAAAAATGAGTTTTTTCACATTATTTTGAAAAATATCAACTCTGAATTTAAGAAAATAACAAATTCGGAATCGGCGGACAATTTTCGATCCGATGATACCCAACACGACCCCTTTCAAGTAAAACATAAGCCCTTAAGAAGGGGTTCAAATTTTTGAAATTTTGAAAATCTCAGGTACTTCAATGTTATAAGTTGAAAACTGTAATTAAGTGATATTTTATTGTGCCCCAACGTTCGTTTATAAGTATGTGAGGGATTGCAAAAGTATTTTGACACAGTCGCACCCCTATCCGGGAGCTGGACCATTTTGATACTACCGAAGCATTCACACACACACACACAGACTGGCTTTTTAGGGTGCTCCGGGAAATCTGAGAACTGAGAGGGGGCTTCACAGAAGAAAGGCGGCAATAGGGACTTTTTTAGCTAATAGTTTTTTAAGGAATTTCGCAGCAAAGGCGCGTTGATACAGAGACGAAACTTGACTTTCAGTTTTTTTTTTTAGGGTGGAGGGCGGTGGAGAAGGAAGATTTGCCGACAAATATTTTTTTTAAACTAAAAATTCGCCGACAAAATATTTAAAATTTGCCTATTTTTTAATTGAAAAAAGAAATAATAATAAACAAACGAACAAACGTTCTTAGAAAATGAAAAATTCAAAAGAACAGTTTCAAAATTTGCCAACTGCCAAGTTATTGAAGGCAGGGACGTACCGATGAGGGGGCAGGGGGCAACGGGAAAATTTACCATTTCAGTTAGGCGAGTTGAAAAAATCTAACAAGTTGAAAGTTTTTTTTTTGCTTTGATATTTGGGAATGGAGTAGAGAGGTTGGAAAAATCCAACAAGTCAAAAGGTTTCTCTTCTTTTGCATTGATACTTGGAAATTTTGAGTTGAGTCAGTTGAGACTTTCACAATTTCCTTCCCCCCTTCCCTCAAGAAAAACTCTTTGGTACGTCCCTTCTTCTTTTGCATTGATACTTGGGAATTTTGAGTTGAGTCAGTTGGGACTTTCCCAATTCTCACCCCCCCTTTCCCTCAAGAAAAACTCTTCGGTATGTCCCTGGACTCCAGAACTCAAAATGGGATCCCAAAGTGGATAAGCTATCGACATTAATTACTGACCTTAAGGGTAGTTGAATTCGAACATGCGCTAAATTTTGAATCTGATTCAAGCTTAAAAGACCCCATAAATCGAAATGGACAAGCACTAATTAGTTTTTACAAATCGAGGAGACTATTGCAGTGGAGAGTTCTTACGATCTTAAATTCAAATTAACAGACTGTTTTTGAAAATGCTAAAGATCGCTGATTCATTTTCATCGTTACAAACATTCTAATCTCTTGAGAAATGATTAAATCGTCAAATGCCGAATTTTCAAAAGCAGCATACATGATTTTATAAAAAATGATTGAACTATCGAAGTGAAAGTTGTTTTATTTCCATTTTCTAGTTTTAGATGGGGGTTTAATAAGACAGCTCATAGAAGCTTTCGAATTCAGCGATGCAAAAAACTGCTCGTATTTTGATTCGTTACTTAATTTTCCAAGAATAGAGAACTCTGAAAGTCAATTCAGGGCTTAAAGAAGAATCTTCTGGTGAAATTTTCGAAATCAACGACCCAAAAACTCCTATTTTAGTGATCTTTCTATAAAAAATCCCAAGTTTAGCTCTAATCTTGCTTAATGGGAGCGATTTTTTTTTACCGAGAAAGAAACGAGTCCTTGCCGTCAGAGATGCCGAATTAAGGAAAAAAACTTTCATTCTTTTCCCATTCAAAATGGGCTCATCTTCATTCTTCGCGAAAAAGAAAAAAAAGAGGATATCAAAATGGTCCACCCCCCGGATAGGGGTGCGACTATGTAAAATACTTTTGCAATCTCTCACATACTTATAGACAAACGTTGGGGCACGATAAAATATCCTTTAGGTACAGTTTTCAACTTATAAAATTGAAGTACCTGAGATTTTCAAAAATTCAAAATTTTGAACCCCCTCTTAAGGGCTTATGTTTTACTTGAAAGGGAACGTGTTGGGTATCATCGGATGGGAAATTGCACGCAGATTCTGAACTTGTTATTTCTTAAAATTCAGATTTGATATTTTCCAAAATAATGTGAAAACACTCATTTTTGGGGGTGTCCCACCCCCCAATAATTTTATTTTCCTCAACACTTGGAGCTCTTGGGTTTTATGGGGTATCTACTGGGACCCTTCTGAACACATTCACACAAACAAACAGCTGTTACAACTTTTTTCGACTTTCACCTGATTTTTTTTTTTTTGTAAGATGCCCGCATTATGATGAATAAACTAAAAATACGAACTTCGAAACATGATTTGAAAGAAAAATAACTGAGGAAATGTGATGAAATATGAATTAATGATTCTCTCAACTCGAATCATTACTCCACTTATTCTCCATATGTGTACCAAGAACGTCTTATCACTGAGGGCAATCTACATCGTCTAGTAACATGCTTCGGGATTAGTTCGCCAGGAGCGCTAGCAGTAATTCCTGTAGGGGGTGGTTCATATTTGTACCTTGCTCCATAATTGTATCTTTAACTCTGCGTAATACCTTCGTGGAACAGTCTATGTTTTCATTTGTATTTACCTATTTACGCTAAAGAGGCGCTAGATACTTCTGCGTTTCCCCTTTCCAAAATGAAAGTTTTGAATCAAGATTTGAGTGACGGTTGCTTTTCTTTTGTAGAATATGAGAGAATGTTCAATTTTGGAGGAAGAGCGATGGTGAGCAAATCTTTTGGGTAGCCCTGTTTTCAACTACTTGACTCTCCTATGAGCGCTTCCTTCTCCCAACTGTTGACAAAGTAATAAGGTGGGAAAAAGCTTGTACTATCAACCAAATGAGACATATTGACTTGTTCTTGATCGAACGACTGGCTTGATCCAACAATAAGGTTCAACTTCTGTCGTTTGTTACTGTAATCTTTCATAGCGGTCAACTAGTTCAGCATTGGAGTACCTCTAAGTATGCTCGAATGCATATTGCCACTTTAATGACCTATCGAATCTGAGTTCATAAATTATCGATACGAGAACATACGAAACGCTGGTAACCAAGAGAGCAAACTCAGTTGCTGGGTGTTGAGAAAAAGTAATTTCCTATGATATGAACGTGTTTACTAAACACTACTCGCATACACGAAACATAAAATGCATGTTATACGTAAAAGCAAAAGCAAAAAAAAAAAAAAAAAAAAAGAAATGTGTGGAGTTGATTGCTTCCTTTAGAATGAATTTTTATTTCGCCGTACGATGCGCACCTCACATGGACTGAACTCGTGTACGAAAGAACATAAATGTCACGCCGGTGTTAGTAAAAATAAGTTAACGTCTCTATCAATTGGCTGAGTTCTGCTTCAAATTTTACCATCCGGAAATTTTTCAACTAGTTACCGCTATTTTATGGTTTTGATTTAGTCGATGGTTACCGGCAATAAAATGCGAATAATTTTCGCAATTAAATGGTCGTAAATTACACCACAAAACGGTTAGATACTTCCAAAAGAAAAAAAACAACAACAAAAAACAGAACGCCTATAATTAAATTTGGTTTGATTTTCGATTTGTAATTGTCAGTGACAGCTGGACTCGCGAATACTGCCAGATTACGACGGTTCTCGAAGCACATCACGCATTTTGAAATCAGACAGCACCTACTAGTGCAGTGCTCTGTGCTCTCATTATAAGCTAGTTTGAGCAGGAAGCTCCAGATATGGATAAAACCCAGTGAATGTTGAATCTCTGGTTGAGTTGTTCGCAAGTGCGCTCGGTTACGTTGTTGGTGCTTGAGTCGAAATGAACAAAGGATAAGACGAGTGCCGAGCAAAGGCCAATCGTATTACTTTAATAACTAGAATACAAAAATGTCGACCCTTCCGTAATTGGCTGCTTTCCTGCGGTTATGAAGCACTCGAGCTCAGTTTCTAAATATTATGGAGTATGGATCCTCTTGCGTTCCCTTCATAAAGCATGTAGTATTGTATTAAGAAATCGAGCAGAACAGAGATGGGAGGATAATTTACGAATCTCATACAAATTCTAATTTTCCTTTCGGAGAAGGAATATGCGTAAGACTCGAATGTATGCCTCCACTCGATGGCTGATTGGCCTCTATAAGGATGAAAGTTAAAAACCATCATACAGATCACATCCGCAATGAGGAAAATCTCGTGTTCGAAAGATCTGTAACTCGGTATAGGAAATGCACAAAAACAGTCTTCTTCCTTCCCTATGTGAGAAGAACTTCCTCTTTTGCATTTATTTTTTTATTAGAAAGAAGAAGCAACGCATCCCTTTATACATTTCCTAAATGAAAAGAACGTGGTCCTATAGGTTAACTATAATTGTTCCATTTCTTAAACAGGGTTGCCACTTTCTGGAAAACCGAAAACCGGGAAAAGTCAGGGAATTTGGTCAGTCAGGGAAAAGTCAGGGAATTTTCATTTAAGTCAGGGAAATTTTCTGAAAATAACAAACGAGTTTGTATTTTATCAGAGTAAACTTTTTTTATCATAACATAAGAATAATGATAATCTATTCGCAAAATGAAATAGTCTATAATATTGAAAAATATTACATAAATTACATCTGTACCTTCTTCTTCTCGATAGCGGTTTTTTAAAAATCTGTATTGTAAAAAATTTCTGTGACTCTCCTCCCTCTGGACTTCTCGGAATCCTGTAAAAAAGTCAGGGAAAATTAGAAAAGTTGGCCTGGAAAACCGGGAAAAGTCAGAGAAAATCAATCCTGAAAAATAGTGGCAACCCTGTTGAAGGATAAAAAACATATAAGATAGGTGCGCCAAATAAGGCCCGGGCCCCTAATAGGGGCCGACCTGCCAATCTCGGCTGCTATGCTTTGTGCTGCAAAACGACCTGAGGGAAAATTGTATTTTCATCTGGTAACACTGTGCATTTGTTTCGGTCGCGTTATCATTCGTAGATAGAGAGAGAATGACAACAGAAATTTTGACCGGCTAAAATTTTAGCGGAAAAGTTTTTTTCGAGAATGTTAGGAAGCGATTAAAGTGAATAATAAAATTTCACCCGAAAATCGACGTTTATTTGTTGTTGACTTATATTGTTACCTAGCGAATGAGGGGGAAAAATCTTCCGAACGAGTGTTTCATAGGTGAGTAATTGGCTAACGATGAAAAAATGTGCATTGTACCCCAATAAGACCCGATTACTTTTAACGATCTTCATTAACTTTTTTCCGCACTATGTCAAGTTATTATACTTACTTGTTCAATTTAATTTCAGATATTGGTTTAATAAACTTTTTTGCGGTTTCAGATTTTTTTGAAATCGGGCCTTATTAGGATTTAGGTAGGTCCTTATTAGGATTTAGCCCCTTTCCTCGGAACCGATGGGATCCCCGAAAGGGTAGTTCCGGTGCTGGGGATGCGATGTCTTAGGGGCCACTTTGGCATGCGTGCATCACCATACGTCCCACCGCACCTATTAGGATTTAGGTCGGGCCTTATGGTACACCGGGCCTTATTAGGTTTTCAAAAATGAAACTTTTCAATCGAATATTTCATGAGCACTATGGGGTGAAAAAAATCCAAAAGTCATGTTCCAGATTAGTAATGAAATGTGCATTCCAAATAAAAACAAAAACAACATTCATCCTGAGGCAGCAATTGACCAAAACCAAACATAGGGCCTTATTTGGCGCACCTACCTTACTTTGAAAATAACGAGAGAAAAAAAAAAAAAAACTTTCAATGGTGCGAAGAGCTTTGTTTTCTTCGCTGGGTAAATAAAATCGCCCCTTTTCTTCTGCGAATGAAACGAAAGTCATTCCTTTCTTAAATTGATTATCCTTCAATTTCTTCAATAAGTTTTTTATTTTTATTTATTTATGTATAAGCGGAAAGTTCTATTTTTACCGCATAACGAGACACTGTTTTCTTTCTTGTGGAAAAGAAAGGGATTATTTTCTTTACAAGAACAAATTTGTCCAATCAGGCGGGAAAATATACGATTTTCTCTTCGAAATTTTGTCTGATTTCGTTCAAATATTTTGGGAAAATCAAATTGAAGCCTCCGAAAGAGATAGAGGTCAAATTTTGGGGCCAGATTTGGGCAGGATCAAAAATTCAATGGATATTCCGTCTTGGCCACTCAAAAAACCGTATTCCGATGCGTCGTTCGATCTTCAAATTATACGAATTCCATTTAAAGGGTCAAATTTGGATTTTAGGGCTTGAATGAGGTCGGTTGAAAAATCTTGTAAATTCTCATAATCGATTACGGAAAGAAACCCCTATTTCGATATCCTTTTCAATTTTTACACGGAGTCAAACTGGCCCTTCAGACGTGGAAAATTCGAAATCGAACGCAAATCTAGTTTGGATTGAAAATTTGATTGCATTTTCGAACTCAGAAACCCAAGATACTCCTGCTTCTACATTTTTTAAAAATATCTTACCGATTTAAATTTTAAATTCGATAAGCACATCTCAGCCCTCTCCCTTTAGGGAGAGAAAAATTCTTCGCCTCAAAATTAACATGACCTCCGTTTTTTAGTGTGCCGGTTCGTCTCATATCGATCCAACATCGTCTTAAGAAAATTGAGGAGGACTAATTCATGAAACACACCATGTACCTGTATGTACCTCCGAGAAAATTTTGATCTGGCTGTTCGGAGCGTAAAATTATTATAGCTACACACCTAAATTTCACTCGTACTTGCTGATAGTTTTATAGTATGCATTGCTATGTAGGTCTACCGTTGTGTAACTGTTCGTTGTCAGCAGGGGCGGTAATATGAGGGGGCTGGGGAGGAAAATCCCCCCGGTTTCAAAATAAGCCCCTTTAAATTTTATTTTTTAAATTAATCGTAATAGAGCAAGGCTTTTCTTCCTTTTTTTTTCTTACAAAGGAAGTATTACAAAGAAAAACATATTTTTATTTTTATTTTTTTGGGGTGGGGCTATGATTTTTGGATTTTTATCAAGTTATTTTAGGCGCTGGGGCTACAGCCCTCCCTTCCCAAAGTTTTGCTCCATTTCCGCTCCTATTGTCAGTTGCCTCGGGGCTAATCTTTTCATTTCTGAGAAGTACGAGTATTTACACTGTGATATCCTATACATTAGCTGCTCTTCATAACTCATTCTTTGCTTTCCTCTACAGTTCTTTCCCTCGACCATTCCCTCTAGCAGTAATAACAATATCCCCGGATGTCTTGTATTATGACCTATCGTTTTAACTCTTCTTTTTACAATAATTACTAGTTTATTCTGAATTTCTCTTTCCCTTCCTATTCACTCCAACAGGCCCATGCGCACGGGGGGAGTTGGGGTTCAAACCCCTCCATTGACCTTTGTTGACATGTAATATAATAATTTGTGGTGACCACTGTCTCGGATGATCACTCAACGCAAACACTCAGTCAAGCTCGGAGACACGTGAGTCCCCAACATGTCGCGTCAGACCAAACATAGCACTAGATGTTCATTTCGCCTTCAGTATACCAAGATGAATCCACGTGCCCCCCTCCCACCACCGTACCAAACTTCTTCATCAAAAATCAGTAATTTTTTGTCGTTTTTAATAAACTTTATAACCAACCTAACATGGAATATATGCTCAATCCCCCGTCCCCCTTGTATAATATCTGCGCACGGGCCTGTACTCCAATACTACCTCAGTCCTGATCTTTTCTATCTATTCGATTTTCAACATTTTCTGATGACACCACATTTCAAAAACTTCTATTCGTGTTCTTTTTTATGTTCGTATTGTCCAGGTCTCGCAACCGTAATGCCATACTCCAAGTATAGGTTCGAAGAAATCTTAGTCTTACTTCCAAATCTGTATTGGTTCACGGACAATTTCCCTAAACCATTTTCCCTAACAATTTTTTCCCCAAAGCAAAGTTTCCTAACTAAGCGACGCACATTACAGAGCTGGGATTATCTTTAAGGGATACCGTTTCTCAATTAGATATCATCTCTCAGTTAGCTTAAGACCGAGAGTGATTTTCGAATCTGCGTTTCCATTTCAACGTGCTCTGTACCGCTGCACTTACAAATTATTCGTCGAGTATAACTAAGATGTATGGAAGCGGAAAAACCGTTTAAGTAGAAAGACGCGCAAAGCGTAACTAATCGATCGCGTTCAGTAATTTGTATTTCAGTTTTTTCTTTATTTTTGGACGTAATTATTTTGTTATAACCGCACCGGTGTTTGGTGTTTGCCTTACCTCCTATTATTTAGGAGAAAGAACGCGAGAGATGAAAGGAATACACCGAATGCTGGGCCTTCCATCGCGCTTCTAAGCGCTAGGAGTGGCTGGCGTGAAAATTGCTTTTAACGGATCCTGTTCGGATAATTGTACCGGCACATACCAGCCATCCATCAACAGAATAAACAAAACTCTCTGACCACAGACCACCGCACCGTATCCACCGATTGGGTACCATTTGTTCTCGAGATTGAAAAGCTAGCTCTGTCGTCGGAAGGTTTTCCTCTGGTCCGACTTCACGTTGACGGCGTACGCACTCTACGTACTCATTCTTCTCGCTCGCTCGCACTCAGCCTCATTTACTTACTCGCAGTTACGCCAGCTTACTGCGTCTATACGGACCACCGAGTAAAAAATCTGATGATCCTAAAGCCGGACACGCTGCTAATGTTGGCGAGCGAAGACGACTACTGATTAGCCAGCAGCTATGAGCTTGTCACCTTAATTGACCCCACCACACCGCGCCCCCTCTCATATTATTACCTCTAAGCTAGATCGTGAAACGGAAATTAACTTTTAATTTAGCGGCACCGGCGAGGTGCGGGAGCGAGTATTAGGTACACCTTTTCGATTTATTCGTTCCGAAGATAGGTAATCCGTGCAGTCTACAGTCCGCATCAAACACCCTCACGCCTTCCAATTAAACTGCTAATTACGAATCAACGCTAATTGACGCGAAAGGCTGAGGAATAATGATTAACCGAACGTATCTTAATTGTTTTCTTATTACCGGTTACAAACGTCCGAGCTAGTCGGGTGTTGGTGCCGAATCCACTTTCGCAGGGGCGGAGTGGGACTAAAAAGGCCACCGGGGAAATCGGCGGTTCTGGCCATTTTTACAATCGCAGGCCATCTGTCCACTCCCCTTGTGACTTATAGGCAACAGACTGTTTCATCCTTAATTTATAGTAGGTAGGAAATTTATGAATTTTGAAGGTTCCTTTTGGCGGAGTTAAAAAACTGGCAAATTGATACCTGAAATATGATGTAAGGTACCGAGGGTAATCTGGGCCCACTAAGAGGGAATCGCTTTGAGCCAACTTTTTGTTCATTTGACAATGTACAAAGTGGAAAGTGTAGTGGGGTCAATATACTATATATCAGAATATGTGCACAAACACTTCAGAAAGTCAATTTACAGCCATCCAGAGCCGAATGGAAAAAGGCTTGGGTGGCCCATATTGAAGTCAAAAGGCATATAATATTGGCATGGGCGTTTCATTTTTTCTGTAATGCTGAAGACAGGAGGAAAAAATCAGGAAATACATAATTTTTTTCAGTGATTGATTTTTCCTACATTATTATCTCATAAGGGAAGGGGGCAGTACTTTAGCAATAGCTGATTCAAGGTACAACTGATAATAAACATTTTTCTCTCGAAACTTGAAGTCACTGAAAACAAAGAGTAAACAAGCTTAATTGAACGACAATTTTAAAAAAGTCATAATTTCTTACGATGTCGCCCATGATGCATTTCTATAGTTCAAGATGGTAATTGATAATATAAATAGGTACATAAGAATGATAAATTACGATTCTTGGTTCATTTGTGAATAAATAAATTCATTCAGATGTAGGTATGCCCATATACGTGCCTTAGTGTCCATTTTGGAGGGTGAGTGAACTTGGTAATGTTCCTTTTGTAGGGTGTGCCAATTCACTTTTCCTTCGTCTGTATTCCAGAGCGCTTTCGGCTGTTATGCCATCATCAGTGGAGTACCCTAAATGAGACTTGTCTCTTGTGGTCCTGTAGTTATGATCGAGGGTAGTACCGTATGGTAAGCCTGTTTAGTCTTGCGTTCCTATTGGTTGTCTGTGAATATGCAGTCTGTCCAATCAGTGGTTATTGTTATTGGTTGTGTGCTCTGATTGGTTGTCTGTGCTTGTGCAGTATGTCCAATCCGTGGGTGTTATGTTATTAGTTGGAATAAGTTCTCACTTTGGAAGTTAGTTGTTGTATTTATTAGGTTGTTTTGTTTTGTTTTGTTTTTGCCTTTATTATTTCTAGTTGTCCTTTTAATTTTCTTTTTCTTGTGTTGTTTTCTGTGTGTAGATTCACGTTTACGACTTTTTTCATAAAAATTACTTTTCCTGGATAAAACGAACTCGATGACCCCTCATTATTTATATTTTCGGAAAGCTCATTAAGTTTCCCTAATTATCATTAAAAAAGTTCGTACTTAAGTTTACTCAAAGTAGATTTGGCGCATTCTGAAAACCGGCGATTTCTCAACATCGACGATTTTGCTTATCACGTTTTTCAAACAAACTTCTACAGATGCAACGCATGTGGATAGATCATTTCTGCAATGATGTACGGTGTTATGGTATGATAGTCAACAGTGGCGTAGCTAGGGGTTTCCTAAAGGGGGTGGGGCACAATAAGGTTTTCAAAGGGAGAAAAAGTCGAAAATTGCGGTATTTTTTTTAAATCGCCGATATTAGAGGACTATGTAATAATATTTGGGGGGAGGGGGGCACGTGCCCCCTGTGCCCCCCGACGTTACGCCACTGATACTCAACATCAATCAGTGCAGCCATATGCTTCAAATATTTCATACGTTAGTTCTCGATATGAGTGGGGTTATCTTTTTAACATTTTTTCATGTAGAGCATGTAATTTTTGGAATAATTTTCATAATTTTTATTACTTTGTCTTATTATTATTATTATTATTTCAATAATATAATTAAATAATTAAAATATAATAATATGCTGATATTGACATTTCATTGATTTAATTTGAATTTAAATTTTTAATTATTTAATTTAATCTGCAAAATTAAAAATTAAAAATAATTGAAAAATAAGCTAATTAAAGCCATTGAACTCATAATTCACATAATATAGATTAAATCTTTTTTCTAACTAATTTATTTATTTAGAATAAACTAAATTAAAATTTCAAAATTTTCGTTTATAAATTGGATATGAGGGCATATTAAAATATGGCCATTACCCGTCGGTACCTTATTAATAGTTACAAAAAGAAAAAAAAACTGAGTTCAAATTCTCAAAAGTAGAAAATCTCTGTCTTCAAAGATACCGAAGAACATAGTGTCCATGTTGAAGTGTGAGTGAACTTGGTATTCTAGTTTTAGGGCGTGCCAATTCACTTTTTTGTTTCTGTTGTCCATAGCGCTTTCAAGACAGACAACTGGACCAATTCCTCACGGGGACAAATAATAGAAACGGGTAATAATCTAGACCTAACAATACAAATAAAGGACAAGATACAGTCGTTTATGCAATAACACCCAATAACTCATTCCACCATCAAAAACACAAAATGGCAGCACTACACAACTGCTGCCACAGAGCAATCAACATCAACATACTAAACAACAATCACAGAATAACATAAATTAACAAAATCAAATGCTGTAACATGGGGGAATGTGAGAGTGCGCAGTGGTACGCCTCTGTCCTCATTTTAGTTGGTCACTTCAACACCTTTGTTAGTAGAAGGAAGTGTCCAGCCGCTCCCTTATATCAATCTGGATACTTTCGGAACCATACTTTATCAAAGTATTCAACAAAATTGAAAACACATTTTTCCTCCTTCTTGAGCCATTTCTTCAAGAAGAATGCGCTGGCTTTGGTAAATGTGGCTTGATCTGGAGATGTCTGAAGGATGTAAATATCCTCGTTTAACTGGTCAGCAAATTCACCTTTTCTGGACAAGAAGAAATCGGCCGTTCCTCCTCTTGAAAGTATGTCATAGATGATCACACATCACGTGCTTCCCGTTGCAAATTATACTTTTCTCGGGGAAACCTGTCAATATCTCGCGCGTGCTTCATCCCTGGCAATGGCTTTTAAAACTCGTTCATTTACTTTTTTTCTCGTGCAAACCTTTTCTTTTTCTCATGCCGTTTAATATCCCCCCTTTTTTTGCGTACAAAGAAAGAATATCATTTGCTCGTAATGTTTTTCTTTCAGAATTGCAATGGTCAGCAATTTTTCTGCAATCTCCGTAGGTATTTTGGATCACCAAAAAATTCACTTGAATCGGTATTTGTTCGAATACAAACCATTAAAGTTATTTTTAACATTATAATACCCCCTGACCCGGGCCACTGATACGATACTCGAAAGGGTAGGTTCCGGGGCCGGGGGTGCTGTGTCTCAGGGATCACTTTGGCATGCGTGCATCGCCATACGTTCCATCACATACTACTCTTTAGGAATCCATTTTCTTAAAATGTACTTATATTTGCATGAAATTCAGTCACTCATAGCTGCTCAGTCTTCATATGTTCAACCCTTTCCAGTGGCGTATTTAGGGGGGGGGTCAGAAGGTCTGACCCCCTTGACAACTTCAATTTCTAATAATTTCGAATAATAATTTATTTGCGCCCCTTTTCCCCTTCTACCACACTGCCCTATCGCCCATATTAAGTACTTTTTTTTCAGTTTGGACCCCCCCCCCTCAACTTTATCCTGGATACGCCATTGACCCTTTCTCTTCATTCTGATGGAAGATGCAACCATTTAACTTAAAATAATATTTTAAAATTCAACCGTAATTCCTCAATTAGTATTTTAAAGAGAGAGAAAAAATGAGGTCGATGTTCTATGCAAAGTAATTAACTTTTATGCGCTGACTGACATTCAATAGAACTGAAAAATCACGTCTACCTCTTAACGTTCCAGATGCCCATTTTCTTAACCGAAATATCGAATCGCGTGCTCACCAATTTTAACCATTTGAAATGACAGATGGTGTATTTTTTATTTTTTATTTTTCGAAAGCCAATTTCTAATTGCAAGAGTCGTCGTTTCCACACTATACCGCCTTCGTGTGTATTGTATAGGTATACCACCGCCTATCAATACCAATGACGTAAATAAAGTATCATATAAGGTCATATTCTTCCATATAGCTCGAAAAAACTTTGGACCTCAATTACTAAAAAGATGTCGCTTGAAAATTTTTGACTCATTACCCCCTGTCCTCTTCCTGCCACTTCAGAATAACTCCGAATTACATACTGATCGCTACTAGTCATCTAGTTGTATGTTCAAGTACCCTACAATAATACAGTTCGTCTTTTTAGTTTGTGATCTGATATTCGACCAACAAGTCTATAACTCGTATTCGTCTACTCGTTTGTGAATAGTTCATAATTCCCAAACAACATGTCTCATAATCGAGAGTCGACTAAGTTAAACATGGCGCTTGAAAAAAAACACTCGATTAGGTAATATGAGGAGATGAAATCCCCGCCTTGATTCTGCATCAAAGCCCTATCACAAAAATGTCTGCCTGTCGTTTCGCATGTACCTATATATCTGTACATATTAAAATAAAAGAAAGAAAAGAGAGTGAGGCCGCGAGCGAGAGAGAGAATGGGAGCGTTCTGCCTACGAAAATGTCCTCCCCAGCCTTTAAGGTACGCACTCTTATATAAATATCATACTCGTATACGCTTAGTTCCACCCCTTCGAGTATTACGAAGACAATGGAGCTAATTTGAGAGAAACAGCTGATACATAAAACAACAAGCTTATTATTTCCTGCTATGGTTAAATCGTGCGCTCTCAACATGCTCCGCGCATTTATCGAATTAATATAAAAAATTGTTTGGAAAGAAAGAAGAATAAAGAAAAAAAGAAAAAAAAAGGAGAAAAATGTTACGTGAAGTGGAGGGTAGACAGAATGTGAAATTTACATCGTCGAGGATCATTTTAACTTATTACGAAGAGAGCATGATTAGGGTTGCTGTGGCTTGTTGCGAAAAATTAGAGTGCCCTTTTCAAGATGCGTAAGAACTCCAAGTTGCAGCGGCTTTATTATTCATGTTTACCGTAATTGGACGTAATTCTCAAAATGGCATATGGAGAAGAGCAGATCGCAAATAGGAATAAAATACGAATCCATTAGACACGAAATCTTTCAACGAAATATATCATTTTACTCAGCAATCTGACAAGTCCACATTTATCGGTAGATTCCTTTTGTACAGCTTGGTCGTCAATAAAGTAAGACACGAGAACAGTACAAACACAGTCCAACAGTGATGGAGATGAATTTTTGATAAGAGCAGGACACCCCCTAACGGAAGAAATCAGAATCCCAGTGATGTGTCCTAAAGCCTGAAAACTCCTTCCAAATTGGTAGCACTGACTTTTTCATGGAGGAAATAGAAAGAACATGCCAAGTGTAAGAGCGAAGAAATAATGCTGGAAAGAGTTGGGTGAACCACGAAGTAAATGAAGCGCAAAAAGACCCAAGAAAAACTGGACTCATGGGTTGTAACTATCAGGCCATACCATCAGATATAATACGCTGGCATTTTTACTGCTAGATCTAGCCGAATTTTTCATTTTTAGCGTCTCAATTCTTGTTAGAAAGCTCATTTGAACGGACTTCAGGAGAATTTTTTTGAAATCTAGCCACATCTAGCAGAACTTGAGATACACAAGAGCAGAATTCAATTTTCATATCTGGCAACACTGCGCCGGAAAGGCATTTTCGCTGCTATATCTAACCGAATTTTTCATTTATAGCAACGAAGATTTCATTTTAGCATCTCAAATCACTTTGGAAAATTCAGTTAGAACGGACTTCAGTAGGATTTTTTCAAAATCCCTAGCAGAATTTGGGATATCCGAGAGCAGAATTCCATTTTTATTTCTGGCAGCACTGCCAAATACTCAAATATTCGCGTATTCTATTCAAATTTTAGATTTTAAAACTTTGTCGAATCATTTGTGGACCTTTTTAAATTCCAGCATCCAAAGTAGGAAGTTTAGAGGTATTGTTCGAGCATCCTCCCCCTGGTAGATGAGAAAATCCATTGTTATCCCTCCCTTTGCTGAAATTTATCCCTCCAAACACTGGGTTTATCTTAATACAAGTGAATACTTATTTCCAAAGTTTTGTGTCATTTGCTCCCAAATTCTTCCCTCATTAATTAAAATTGTGAAAAAAAGTCAAATGCGCCATCTTAAGACATGTATTCTCAAGATGACGCACCTTCAAATTTTACGTAAAAACGTGTAAAAACGTACTCGAGCTACAGAAGTTAGTCTCTTGTTTGTGTACACTACTTCCTCCACTTGCTGCCAGAGTACGCTGTATATTATGTGCGATTAATGGGTATCCCATTTTAGGAACTACCTTATAGGTATTAGGGCACTTTACCATATTCATCGATGACTAAATTCATATCATTCACCCGAGGGAAGGAAACGATTGAAAATATTCGATAGTTTAAAGTGCAAGAAGTAAAACTCTTGAATCAACAGTGGAATACCCAAACAATATGCCTAAAAAATATGCAAAAATTATCCAGTTTTGCTCTAGAGTAAAAATTGGTAAAAATGAACAAAATAAACATTCGCATGTAAACCTTCCTGTAGAAGCGCTAGTGTAGGACTGTGACAGTTCAGGGATCATGATGTTAATAAAACATTACGGACTTTAATAATTACTCCTATAATAAACTGCTTTTTGAGCGTGTATTTTTAAAAAAATAGGGTGCGATTTATCGGCACATTGAAAAATAATATTAGCACCGTAACCGGGCAACATTAGAAGAGCATAATGGAGTAGTAAAGAAAGTTAGAAGTGCACATTAATCCTGAACTGATAATTTAAATAGTGTGAACAGTAAATGAAGAATATGCTATACACACAATGAGTCAATCACAATAGAAGGCTGAAAAATCTAAAAAAATCTGAGCAATTCAAGCCAAAGAAGACATTTTAACATTTTTTTTCACAAAATTTTTAAAATTCAAATTTAAAATTGAAAATTAAACAAAAAATTAATAAAAAATAATAATTAACAGATTTTATAAATTTCATTCAAAAATATCAAGTTTATCAGTTATTATTAATTTATCAGTCATGATGTTGTTTTTCCCCCATTTTCATCAATTTTACATTTTACATGTGAATTTTATGTTAGGTAACCAAAATGCCAACCCTGTTTTTTACACCCTTGTTCAAATGGGGAAAAATCCGTAGACCTTATAGATAACATAGACTGCGCTTAGTGATAAAAATTATGTATACTTTCCATGGATATCAGCCTTGGCCAACATAATTACGGGGAGTGACAACTGGGGTAGTATCGAAATAAGGTATGGAAGATTCAAATAGGGCTTTTCAGTGTCGGGTTTATTTACATGATTTCTTATCTCACTGTGGGATCATCAGTAATTTCGTAGCTCAATTGAACGTCTTGAAATTACTGTGTTACCTTAATTTAACATTGAAATTACTGTTTCAAATGAAGAAAATTATGTCGAAGAATATGTTTATAATTGGACGCCATTCAGCTTAAGGGAACCAACCAGCAAAATCTGTGTTTTGAGAACATGTGATTCGAAGTTCAAGAGCCATGTAGAAACTATATGACATAGCGTTTACTGATAAGCTTTTTTCAACGTGAGTCCACATTTTTGAATCGGGGGCCCAATTTTGAAAAATTCTACTTTTTATATGATCTATCCAACGATAACTGATTTTGTTTACAAATGTTGGTTGGTTCCTTACGCTGAATAGCGTCCAATTAATGGGGACCTTCCTCCTGGAGGTCTCTCATCTGACCGTTTTCCTACATATATGAATGTGAATTAGACTAAGATCGTTTTCTGAAGAGAAAGTACCCGCCGTTATTAATAATTAAAATTGTCAGTATAGGCCTTTTCACGGTGACGTCATGAGGAGGACTGTTGCGCAGTTGCTTTAGCCAGTCGCAGCCATCAGGGTCCAGTTGTTTTTATTTACATTCATTTTACATGTAAAACTCCATAAGCGAACATTCGTTCTTCTTTGCGAGTCCATAAATATGAAAGAGAGCATTTCTGAATGCTTCCAGACGCTTATTCATGTTGTTCTATTGCGAAAGTGAACTTCAGCCCCACGGAACCGTTCATTTCGGCGCTGACGATTCGGCGCCGCCGTTTGGGCGCGGCTTATTTGGGCGATGCATACCTTTTGGCGTTGCAATCATTTCGGCGCTAGGTGTATTTCATTAACTGAAAGAATATATACATTAAAAGGGACGGTTCCGATTTTAGTCCCGTTGATCTTTTTTCTAACCGAGTTTAGTCCCACGTTAAAGGCCGAGTTCTGTCCCTCAGCTGTTGCATCGTCATGAAAAAACAGGAAAAAAAAAATAAATAACATTTAGTATGGGGAGAAGAACTTGAAGGAAACACTTTTTAAATATTCCAGGCCCGTCATCTCTCCTATTTCGCGCCGCGTCATGAGAACTCCTACCCTCGACTCCTTGTCAATAGCGTTACGTCTCCTCTCGAGTATGTCGAACATTTTCCCATAAACGTCACATTCTTATCATCAATATTACTCATTTCTGAATCATCCTGAATCATGACTTCTTTATTGCGTTAGCGGCACTACAGTCTGTTTCACGAAAGAAACGCCCACAGACATACAAATTGCAAAATAGCCTACTACCTACTCGCAGGCGCCTAAAAAATTACGGGACTAAACTGGACTACTTACACGGATTAAACTGGACCACTTGCGCGGACTCAACTCGGCTTTTTGTGTGGACTAAACTCGGAATCACTCTCGGACAAAACTCGGCTGCGACATTACTCTTTCGGGGCTAAATTCGGATGCAGCCTAAAAAAGTCGTTATTAATTATAAAGGAGATCATGAATAATAAAACTGGTTCGGGGAGGAGAAATACTAAAGTTCTCTAACCGAACGACATTTCACTCTTGCACAGGATATCAATTGCCTGCTGTCTTCCAAAAGTTAAGAATCGGTTGGCTCCACTTGTGCTTCCAGAATCAACAAAAATCGTTCGGATACGCTGGGTGACGGACTGTAGTGTATTTTTCCGGTACTATCGGGTCACGCAACGACTTTGGATTCGGGGGTACTTTATGTAATTTTCAGGGGTGTCATGATCCTCTTGATCCAATGAAAAAGCCCCCTTCAGACTCTGTTGGTTGACCCCCCTAATTTGAAATAGCAGTAAATTTTTTCTCTGCCTGACGCAACGTGGTATTCAATTATACTACTTAAATGACGGTAAGTGACGAAGCAACCCCTTCATGTACTACGTATCAGAGTTGGGCAGAACAATATTCGAATACTGAATGATGAATAACGCAACCTTTATTCGTTATTTATGAATGATGAATAATTTATTCGTTATTCATAAGCGCATGAATAACAAATAACGAATAGTTTATTCGTTAGTCGTAAGTATGAATAACGAATAGTCATTCATTATTCAGTAATCAGTATTCAGTAACATCAATCACGCGAATAATGACATCAGACTTATAGCCACAGTGGGGTCAGGGGCGTTGCCCTCCTCTGGCGCAGTCATTGCCCCCCTCCGAGAAAATCGGAAAAATTTTATTTACTTTCTAACTACCCTAGTAAGATTAGGGAGAAAAAATACTCCCTCCACCAAAAATATTTTTGAACCCCAAAAAATTGGGAAAAAAATTTTTACACCCCTTCTAACAGAAATATTTTTACCCCCCTCCCAACTAAAAATATTTTTACCCCCTCCCAACTAAGAATATTTTTACCCCCTCAAAAAAATTCAAAAAAATATATATTTTTACCCCCCTAAAATGTTTTACCCCCAAAATAAAATATTTCCCAAAGAAAAAATACCCCTCCTTCAAAAATATTTTAACCCCCCCCACACACACACGCACGCACGCACAAAAAATCCCCCTCACAATATTTTTACATAGTCCTCTAATATTGGCGACTTTTAAAAAATACTTCAATATTCGACTTTTTCTCCCTTGAAAATCTTATTCTGCCCCCCAGCCCCCTTTGGAAAAATCCTGGCTACGCCACTGATCCTCGTTAAATTTTTTGTTTTGTTACTGCGTCCGCAATGAATAACAAATACCGATGATTGACGAATATTATTCACATCTACATTTGACTGAATAATGATTGATGAATAATTTTACGTGTTTACATATGAATAACGAATAATGATTGAACTGTTATTCATGAATATTATTCGAATAACGCCCAACTCTGCTACGTATGCTATTTATTGCACTTCAGTGCATGAAACAGCAAAATGAGAAAAGAAAAAATTATTGGCCACCAAAACTGAAACATGAAAGTTAAAGTTTTTCTATTTCTTATCATTTAGAATTTTTATGACACTTGTGGTCAGTGTCACCAACTCTCCGGAAATAGCCTAAGATCTTAGGCAATTATGGATTCTTTCGGCATATTTTCCCGACACTCAGGTATTTTCTAGATTTTTCCGGAATATTCTCGGCACTTGGGTATTTTTTATATAATTTCAGACATTTTCTAAATCTTACAATTCTGTCTACACTTATTTTTTACATTTCACGTTTTTGGATGTTGGAAATTTTGCTGCGTGTTGAGAGCTAAAACTATCATTCTGTCATTCATCAGTTTCCTGCAAGTCTGCTGTCTGTTTCCGTTAGTAAGACGAAAAACCACTGCTTAAAAAGTCTAATGAAGTAATGTTTGTATTTGTTAGTTGGTGTGTCAGTTTTAGTGCTAGATTCGAAAAATAAATGATTCACTCGTACTGTTCCAAAAATTTCCTACAGTCTCTGGCAAACTTATGCTTTTTTATAAAATAATCTCAGGCAACTCTGAAGTTGTGAGTTGGTAACACTGCTTGTGGTTTGTTTATTTTACAAGATAGTGGAAAATTCATGGATCTGATGAACCAGACTCTCAAGATGACGAATGTAACGATGAAGAAGACAAAAATGATGACAGACCATTAGCAGACAGAATGCGTTCTCTCATTTTGAAGGGATATTAAACTACTACGTTTACTGCTGCAACTATCGCAGTACGATTAACTTTTTGTGTTGTACAAAATATTGATCGCATTAGCAAAAAACTCGGGCCCGGGGGAAATCCCCCTTTCCCCCTCCCTCTGCACAGGCCTGATTTTACCTATATTATTTTTTATACTACTTGATCAGAAAGGCAATGTTTACATTGGTGTTTTATGGACGACAAGAAGCGCATATCATTCATGCATCAAGTGCTAACGAAACCTGCATGTAAAGTAAACGTCCCTTAATGTAAAGCGTTTTTACATGAAAAAGTTGCTGACCAGTAATTTTGTATCGAGGAATCCAACCCGTGTCCATTGAAACATTTGACTGAAATGTAGCGATCGTCTCTAACCACTCGGCCACAAAGCGAATTATGAAATAGCGACTTAAGAACGCATTTAAATATTCACGACATAGTACAGCTGCTACCATTTGTTGTTCACTATCGTTACGTTTTTGCTGGCCAATACCTGTGTATGCTGTTTGTGCATGTGAACAAACTAAAGACAAGACTGTGATACTGTTCTTTGTAGAAATTAACTGAGCAAATTAAATTTTTGAAGGAATTACGCACACAAAAGTCACCTGTCTATATTTAAATAAATAAATAAAAATACAGACCATGTCAGCGAAAAACATTGCCGCTTCTGATCAAGTAGTATAAAAAATATCTTCCATAACAAGAGCCAAAAGTGAGTTTACATGACTCGGGAATTGCGAACAAGCGTCTCGCCATGTAAACACTTACTTTTGACATGTTTCGTAAAAATGGTCATTACATATATATATTTTTTGTGTTATGAATAATGAAATAGTATATTATGCATTAAGGGAGAGAAGTGATCGTTCTAGCACGAGTGCGAAGATCCGCGAATCGAGCGAAAGCGAGTGAAGCGAACGCACGAGTGTGAACGATTACTTCTCTTCTGTGGTGCATACGACGTTTTTTTATCATACACACTTAAAAAATTTACTGAAAAAAATCATAGGATTCTTCACGTCAGTACTTTCTCTCCCGTTTTGGTTACTTTTGCTCCCAGTTAGGTTACTTTTTCTCCCGCATTCGGGATACAGCTTAAAAAGTAGCTCATTACGACCAATAATGTGTTATACAGGGTGTCTGAGTTTCGGTTGCTAAGCGGGGAGGAATGAATAGTACTTGAATAGACAAAGCAAAAGTGTCATTATCACCTTTTGCCTAATCACAAAATTGAAGGCGCCGCATCTTTGTAAAAATCGAAAAATTCACTAATTTTGACCTATTACAAAAATCACGAGTAATGATGTTGCCCAGTCTACAATGATGCCATGGTACAGCACTCACTTAGAGTAACAAAACAAGTTATTACGATGTCCGGCCTGCTCGGAAAATTTAAGCAGGTAAATGGCATCCAAAATTCAGAAATTTCTATTTTTTTACAAAATTGTGCAAAAAGCCTACTTTCACTGAATCCCAACATGAATAACCAAAGGCCGGCGTACAGTTCTCATTATCAAAACTGGTAGCCCTGATTCAGATGAACAAAAAATCATACCACTATCTCCTTCCAGTTTTCAGAATTTAAAAAGTTAAGACGCGTTGAAGTACTTTCAAATTTCAAAAAAACAGAAAATTTAACTCGCCCTAAAAATTAAACTGTTAGGGGGAATGCTATTTGGTTTCTAGGCTCCGCTCAAAAGTAAGTTTCCCGAAATTCGTAGGCAGAAACAAAAATTTGTATTCCAGTGCCTATTTGATGGTGGTTAGACAACTAGTTCAACAGATGGAGTCTTCATGTAACGCCAGTCATTCATTCAGGCATACCGACTCTTGAAAGTTACAATAAATTAGAAGCGTTTGTTATTTTTCTTTTTTTTCTTTTTCTTCTTTGATCATAAGGTTCATTTTTCGATCATTTCAGAAGCTTCATGAACTTCAACGCGACATAACTTTTTAAATTCTAAAAACTGGAAGGAGATAGTGGTATGATTTTTTGTTCATCTGAATCAGGGCTACCAGTTTTGATAATGAGAAACGCCGGCCTTTGGTTATTCATGTTGGGGTTCAGTAAAAGTAGGCTTTTTGCACAATTTTGTAAAAAATTGAAATTTCTGAATTTTGGATGCCATTTACCTGCTTAAATTTTCAGAGTATGCCGGATATCGTAATAACTTGTTTTGTTACTCTAAGTGAGTGCTGTAACATGGCATTATTGTAGACTGGGTAACATCATTACTCGTGATTTTTATAATGGGTCAAAATTGGTGAATTTTTCGATTTTTACAAAGATGCGGCGCCCTCAATTTTGTGATTAGGCAAAAGGTGATGATAATACTTTTGCGTTGTCTACTCAAGTGCTATTCATTCCTCCCCGCTTAGCAACCGAAACTCGGACACCCTGTATAACGAACTACTTTTCAGGTGTGTATGATGAAAATGTACTTACTACAAACATTTCCTATTTCCTCATATGACCAGAAAAAAGAAAGAAAAAACGCCCCCCCCCCCTAAAACGAATACGAAGAATCTTCTTCACCAAAATGGCCTTACGACTCCCCTGATTTTCGGCGAATACGTCGAACTGTCTGCTTCAGTGCATTCGTCGTGATGGGTAACGCACCCCTGTGATGCCTTCCCGCCATCAGCTAGCTGTGACTCTGCAATGGCAGCGATCACTCATCTGCATCTTCTGATTTCTTTTTCATAGCTGTGTACCGCAGACATGGTCACTAATTTACCAGGGTTTGGTTTGTCCGCATGTATTTTCAATTTTAATAGCCGAAGCGAGTCGGTGCTGGATCGTCCGCGCCAAAACAATTCCAGTGCCGAATCGTCCGCCGAAATGAACCGCGCCAAATCGTTCGCGCTGAAATAATAGCAACCCTAGCCCCATGCTTCCTTTCTTGACATTCATCACCACCATTGGGGAATTTCTTTTCTAACACTAAGTTGTTAGCGGTTAGCATCCTTTATGAATTATGAATTAGGTGCGGTGCGATGTAAGATGGAAGGGGCGTTAAACCTTACAAATGATTAGGTAACAGAATTTATAGTAAGAAAAAAAACGGACGTCATAAAACTGAATTTTATTACTAGCCAAATCGAATTAAAAATAACTGCTGATTATCGGAGAGGTTAGAAATCGAAACCAGTAAAATGCCTTTACGCGGCATTCAGACTGAAGAATCAAGTCTGTTCAGTATTAAGAGCGCATATATTCTCCTCCTGGCCCTTACAGTCTCGATTTTACGAATTTCGTCGTCACGTGGAAACCGTTCCAATAAAGTCGCCCACAAGCTGCACGAGAGTGCAATTTCGACAAACTCGATTTTCTTCCTCCTGTTAAATCGTAAACGATCCGAATTAATACGAGCCCTCCGCGCGGTGCCAGTAAGTGTTCTAAATGACATTCGCTCCTCCTCCACCACGAACAATTTCTTCTATTTCTGTCTACCAATTACATCTATTATCGAAATTTATAACCGAATACATCACCATTTTACAGCTATATTCCCCCTTTTTATTCGCGTCCTGGGGTTGTAATTTAATTCGATTTTTGTATAAATACCGTGCTGCTGAAGGTTGATTATATCGATCAGTTGCAACGCTAAACAGTCTCGCTGTTTGGTATCGTTCGGGTTTATAGCTGCCGCCGGAAGTTCAAGAAAAGGCTGTTCTCAATTCCCTGGCTCATCGTTTGCCACCAAGTTAAACTACTTAATGTTAGCCCACTACTGTAGTTGGGTATAAGAGCGTGGCAGGTACTTGTAGAGCAATATTTACAGAGGTACTACCTATACCAGATTGGAGTAGTTCCGTTTTTGTAAGTTCACCTTAGCAAAACTTTGAGATCAGGGGCAGGGCCCACCGGGCTACTTGGAAATTGGCCGGTGGTCTAGAATGATTGTGGCCTAGTCGTTCCAAAAAAAAAATCTCAAGTTTTCAGGGGACAGTCGACAGCAGCGAAGCTTCTTTCTCGATGCGCAGTCAGTTACCCTCTAGTTACCCGCGGAAAAGTTACCTATTTGCAACCCTCGGTTACCTTCAGATTACCCAGAAACCCATCAGTTACCCTTCGTTCCCCTTTACTTACCCGGGTACACACATAACTGGCGGGATTTTGCGCATCGGGAAATTTCTGAAACAGAACTTACCTTAAAGTTTATGGTTTATCAGAATAAAATTTAAGGCTTATCGCTTAAGGCTGGCGACCCAAACCTTTTGGCGTATGGCTGAAAGCTTAAGGTTTTTAGCTGGCTTGACATCCGTGATTGCAAGAATTTAAAAATGAGAATTGAACTGTGAGAAATGAAAATTAATCCGAAAAATAAAACTCAGCTTGGAGCTTCCGGTTTATCAGAATAAAACTTAAGGCTAAAGACCCCAAATTTTTTGACTTACGGCTTAAAGCTTAAGGCTTTTAACTAGCTTGACATTTCTGTTTCGCATACGCGTTCTTTCTATTTTTCTCTCTATCTCACTAAATGTGAGCGAAGTGTTGCTACGTCCTTTCTGTTCAGGGACGTACCAATACGGGGGGGGGGACTTACCCCACCCGCACCCCACCTGTAAGAATTTTCACTCAGCAGTTGCGAAAATTTACCATTTCAGTTAGGCTAGTTGGAAAAATCCAACAAGTTTAAAAGGTTTTTTTTTTTTTTTGCTTTGATAGTTAGGAATTTTGAGTTGAGTCAGTTGAGACTTTCACAAATCCCCCCTCCCCCCAGGAGAGACTCTTCGGTACGTCCCTGTTTATCAATGACATAGCCAGCATAGAAGACCGGAAATAATTTTCGCGTGTATGTGATCGTAAGACATTTTTTAACGTTAACTTTGCTCCAATTAACGAGGGCATCCAGGTCTAGCTGTAGTAGTTGGGCATCACTTTCCTCCCGAATTTGCTTGTACAGTTTGAGATCGTCTGCATAAAGCAACATATTTGAATAGTTTAGATGGTGAGTAACATCGTTAATTAAAAGGAGAAATAACAGAGGACCAAGGTTAGAACCCTACGGAACACCGGATGTGCAAGTAAATTTTTTCTGGACGTTGACACCCTCTGTATACCACATACTGTTGTCTATCGGTTAGATAAGATTAAAAACAACTGAATTAGTTGTTTGGAAAGACCCATTTCATCGAACTCAGCGTAAAAAATGAGTCAAAAACAGTCTTCAACATTTTTGATTTTTTTGAAATTTAATAATTTCTCCATACACATCATGTCCCTTTCGGAGCGAAAAAATTTGCGGAGAGCTTCGGCATCGGCGCTGGTGCTAACTGTCTAACTTTTCGAGACGAATTCGAATCCGTTGTCAAAACTGAGCTGGACTCACTTTTTGACCCAGTTTGACCACATGAAAAATTGCGTCAAAAACAGTTTTTAATTCAGAATTTTTGATTTTTACGAATTTTGAAAATTTTTCCATACTATAACAACATGCCAGTTTTGGGTCAAAAAATTTTTCGGACAGCTTCGGCGTCGGCGCTGGTGCTACTTACTCAATTTTTCGAGGCGAATTCAAATCCGTCGTCAAAATTCAGCCAGAGTCATTTTGTGACCAATTTTTCCAACTATTTCGAGTCTATCTCGGGAACAGAGCGTCAGCGCCAAATTTGAACAATGAATTCGCACTCAGCTTAAAGAATTGAGTTAGAAACAGTCTTCCATTTAAAATTTTTGGTATTTTCGAATTTTGAAAATTTCTCCAAAAATATATCGTGTCTTTTTTGGGTCAAAAAATTTTCAGTGAGCTTTGGGATCGGCGTTGCTGCTGATTACTCAATAATTTTTTCTCGCGTTTTTTCACCTACGGAACGACGTCCATTATCTTGTTGGTTGATAGGTAAATTGGGATCTGAACCTATGAATCTATGAACGGATATCGTCGGTCTGTAAGTCCGAGTTACCTACAGACCGACGATATTCGTTTGTAGGTTCATAGGTTCAGAATTCAAATTACCTATCAACCTACAAGATAATTGACATTGGTCCTTAGGTTTCTTGATTTGAGGAAAAAATACGTCCAATTTACCTACGGACCGACGATACATTCTTGTCGGTTCATAGGTAAATTCGGATTTGCACCTATGTACCTACGAACGCATATCGTCGGCCTGTAGGTAATCTGTACAGGTTTCTTCCTCAAACTGAAAAGCCTATGGACCGATGTTGATTATCTTGTAGATCGATAGGTAAATTGGGATGTGAACCTATGAACCTACAAACAGATATAGTTGGTCCATAAGTCCGAGTTACTTGCGGACCGACAATATCCGTTTGTAGGTTCACAGGTTCCTGAATCATAGGTCGATAGGTAAATTGGGATCTAAACCTATGAACCTATGAACGGATATCGTCAGTCCCTACGTCCGAGTTACCTATGGACTGACAATATCCGTTTGTAGTTGCATAGGTTCCGGAATCAAAAAACCTATTGACCTACAAGGGAACCGACGTCAGTCCGTCGGTAAAAGAACACAGGAAAAAATTGTCTGATTTACCTACGGACCGACAGTATATACCCATTTGTAGGTTCATAGGCTCAGAATTCAAATTACCTATCAACCTACAAGATAATGGATTTCAGTCTGTTGGTAAAAGAACTACCGACCAACATCGATTATCTTGTAGGTGGATAGGAAATTGATTCTGTACCTATAAACCTATGGACAGATATCATCGGTCTGTAGACTTATTGGCTCGAGAGAACATAATTCAAATTACCTATAAACCTACAAACGGACATTGTTGGTTCATAGGCTCGAGAGAAAGTAATTCAAATTACCTATCAACCTACGAGATAATAGACGTTTTGGTCCATAGGTAAAAGAACCTACCAACCGATGTCGATTATCTTGTAGGTTGTTGGGTAAATTTGGATCTGTACCTATAAACATACAAACGGATATTGTCGGTCCATAGGTTCATCGACTCGAGAGAAAATAATTCAAATTACCTATCAACCTACAAGATAATGGACGTTGGTCCATAGGTAAAAGAACCTACTGACGGATGTCGATGATAGGTAAATTTGGATCTGTACCTATAAACATACAAACGGATATTGTCGGTCCATAGGTTCATCGACTCGAGAGAAAATAATTCAAATTACCTATCAACCTACAAGATAATGGACGTCGGTCCATAGGTAAAAGAACCTACTGACCGACATCGATTATCTTATATTTAGGTTGTTAGGTAAATTCGGATCAGTACCTATAAACCTACAAACGGATATCGTCAGTCCGTATGCTCATCGGCTCAAGAAAAAATCACGTCTGGTAAAATTTGTGAAAGCTCTATTGACTCAACTCAAAATTCCCAAGTATCAAAGCCAAAAAAAAAATGGATTTTTCTAACTGACTCAACTCAAAATTCCCAAGTATCGAAGCAAAAGTAGGGAAACTTTTTGACTTGTTGGGTTTTCCCAACGTCTCAACTCAATTTTATTCATGTATTTAAAGTCCCCCTCTCACAGCCGAAGTGGCCATTTACGACAGAGAAACTAAAACAAAAAGATAAATATTAACAAAAAAAAATGATAACAATATTTAAATTTAAAAAAATTGTAATAAAAATCAAAAATTTAATTAAATTGAAATTAAAATTGCAAATAAACTTCTATAAAAACAAAAACATAAGGAAGAACAAGAGTGAGAGAGGGAGAGAGGGAGATACCGCTACTCAGCCCAGAAGCCCCCACCATATCCAACTCGCAGTACACCTTAGCCCCATTTGCTCTATCTAAATACTGTCAGTGTCGGAAGGTAGCCTCTATGTTATTGAAATATTTTCTGAACTTCCGATTTGAACCTGAGATTTGCCTATCGAATCAAGTGCGTCCAGTTGTTTGTGCTCTATAACAACATTATTATATAATTTTAGAACACGACTCATGGGAGTATTCATACATAGATCTGTACGAGAGCATTCTGGAGAGCAAAGATTTGGGTACTACGAAGCTATCGCAAATTTTTCAAAATACGTAAATACGACTGGGCTTTTTATCCGAAACTAAGGAATGAGCCTTAACTCATCAGGATTCCTAAATCTCAGATTTCGTCTACGACGTCTTTCAGTCAATTTTTCTCCTATAAGAGTGGTAAAATGTAAAATAGAAGTTTGAATTATTCTGGTTTATGAAAATTTAGAGATGCTAGGTGTTTAATGCTCCAAGAGTATTACATAAGAATGAGAAAGCCCTCCTCAATTGCCACCGGACACCTCGCTTCGCTAAGTTTACCTTTTCTGTTTCTGTCAAATATATTTTTATTCGTTCAGGCTAACTGTCTACTTTGGCTTACGAACTTGCGACTTACACTTCTCAATTTACGAACCTTCATTTATAGCTTTAATCTACCTCACGCAACTTACTACGTATTCAAAAATCGCTCATCTTATAGTTAAATCGATGGTTCTCTCCTGTATTAGAAGGGAAGATATAAGTAAACAGATGGATCATATTTGTGAATCATTCAACCAGTTTCTAACTTTCTTTTTTGGTGAAGGCAAAATTTTACAAACAGAATGTTAGAAAAACAAAAAAGAAAATTACTTTCATTCAAAAGGAAATTTCTGAATGGAAATTCTTGATTACGGGGAATCCCCGCATGTCACTACTTGCTTTACTAGAAATAACGTATTTTTTTTCTGGAGGCTGATCGCGTACTAACGTACATGGAGAGATTATTTAAGTTGCATACATACATATTGAAGGCGAACTTTCGTTTTATGATGACTGCGGGGATTCCCTCGTATGTCACCATTAAAAGGTTGATGTTGTTTTGACTTTCTTCGACAATCAGTTTTTTCCTATATGATTTCTACTGCTGTATTGTTCTCAAATTCTTGTACGTCCTCTCTGATTTTCTTTTTAATACGAGTAATTTGATTCAACTCTGTGAATTCTATTGTATCTTTTTTTGTTTTTATCTCTTTTTTCCTTATCTGTGTGTCCTTTTGTCAGTCATATTCCTCGTTTCTTTACTTAGCTTGTCACCTGTACTGACTGTCTTCTGATATCCACTTTCTGTACCATTTCTTTGAGTGCACTTTGAATTTTGTCGTATTGTTATTGTATATTTTCATTCTTCCACTTTTCCTCTTTTTTTAACAATTGCTGTAAAACATGGTTAGCCGCTTCCGTTTTATGCGCGAGAATGAAAAGGTGTCCGTCTTTCCTTTTTGCAGAATAATTTATATATTTAGCTCTCTTATTTACTCTAACTGTTGCTCTTGATATTCTATATGGTCTGAAGGAAACTGGAACATTGCTAGCGTTTCTATATTTTTGATTATCAGCATATCACTGCCTACTAGGTGGTCAGTTTCGTCTTTAGTTATTCCATCTCAGGTGATCCTCAAGTCCATTTTCTTATTTCTTTCTTTCGGAAAAATGTACCCGCAATTTTAAGATTGGTTTTTATAATTAGATCCAAAATTTTATACCCAGACTTGTTCGGTTTACCTATTGCAAATTTTCCAATATTACGATCGTTTTTTACATCTTTACCTACTTTTACATTCCAATCCCCTGCCATAATTGTGTAGTATTCCTTCTCTCCATTATAAACGTTTTCAACTTGTGCGTAAAATTCCTTTACTTCATGATCCAATGCTGAGCTAGTTGGTGAAAATGTATCAAAGCGATATTCAATTTGTCTGTCAGTTTTATCTTCAATGTGGCAATTCTTTCAGAAATTCCCTTTATTTCTTTGATTTTTAGTCCATTTTTGGTGCATGTAAAATCTTACACCCTTAAAGCCTTTTGATCACCGAAAAAATTATCAGGTAGGGAGTAATATTAAAAAAAAGGACTCAATCCCCGTAACTCCGGGAATCGAGGGATAAGATTATTTTACAGTACTGTGTCCATTGCACTGTTTGTCACCTAGTCCCGTTTCAATCTTTTTTATTACTGCATTGCCTAGTAGACAGTCCCGTGTTATCGAGCAAAAAACCCTTGCATTTTATGTGGCAGTAACACTATGTGTTGTGATTTAATCCCATTTGCATGTTTCATATTACTGGCCTGGAATGTATTCATTACATTCCTTTGGAGCACGTAGTGCTGCTTTGATACAGTTAGCATTGAAATTACACGTAGCACACATTCTAGCAGTGTAGGAGAGCTAAAAATTTCTATTAATGTAGCCATTACCTTATAAAAATTATTCAGTCCTGTTCTTTTTAATGTAGTCATTACCTTACAGAAAGTGATTCAGTGCCGTTCTCCTTAATGTAGCTATTACCTTACAAAAATTGATTTAATCCTATTCTCTCATTTTCCAAGTACCACCTCTAAAAATTACATTATTCTAAATCATCAGTAACCTGTACCTTGAATGCGCTATAACCAATTTACACTGTCCAATCGTACATTTAAAGAACTAGACTTGAAATTCCAAGAATTACAGAAAATTTATTACAGAAATATTATTAAAGAAAAATGATTAATCGACACCTTAAGCAGAGGTACAAAAATGAAACAAAAAAAAGTATTTCACATTTTGTAACAGAGTAACGAATAACAGGGCCGCGTTCACTTTGGTATGAAATTGAGATTTCTCAATTTCAAAATGATATCAAAATGCATTTTGTTTAATTTCGTTCATTTCAATATATTCTGCTGTAATTGGCTCAATGAGCTGTTCTGGAGGGGCTTAATAAATAAATAAATTCTTCAATAAATTCTTCAATTATGATTAAAAAATTACTATAGCTGTGAAAGTAGGGTAATTGAGATTTAAAATTAAGAAAATTTGTATTTACCATGATTAGAAATTTAAATTGACCGAACAGAATCTTTCAGGAACGAAAAATCTGATTGATTAAAAGTTTTGTTTATACCTAATTTGAAATTGAGAAATCCCAATTTCATCCCAAAGTGAACGCAGCCCTGTTATTCGTAACTCTGTTACAAAATGTGAAATTCCTTTTTTTTTTTTTTACCCATTTGTAACATTAACATTGGAAACGAAAACAAAGACGGAAACAAAAACGCGAAAATGATAAAACTGAAAAAGCGATAAACGAAAACAATGTAGGTATTCAATCGTTTTCTCACCTTTGACCTTAATACTTTTTTGCCTAAGCTGCAGGCAAAATAATTCCATAAAAGCAAGCCCTGAAACGTGAGATCTACAAGCTGGAAAATCCAAGTTGGGAGCAAGTGGCTGCTGCTGTTGTTGCAAATTGGGAATCGATCTCGAGGAATTTGACTGGATGTGCGGATGATAGTTAACTCAGCAGCCGAAGGAGAAATTTCCTTGCGCGAAGCAGCTGGTCACAATAGTATCTCGGGTGCGTAAGGCTTCAAAAGATGGCAGTGCACCACAAAATGTTCCTCAATGCGCTGTGCTTGTAGGCGAACAGGGAGACAATGCTCATCAAAGCTCGGCGTGTTCTAATAACTTGGTATTATCTAAGGTAGTAAAATAAGCTTCTCTTTAACTGCAACACTATACTAAGTTCGCGCAACCAATTTTTCGTCTTTATTTTTATTTATTTTTCTACGTAATCAACATTCTCCACACTTCATTAGTGACTGTCGACACTACCCGGTAATTGTCGACATTTACCCGAAATTTTGTCGGTTACTGTTGTTTTAACACACAACTTTGGTGACTGTCGACAATTACCGGGTACTGTCGACGACATTAACCAGTTATCTACATTTACCGCGTAACATATGTACTATGTATGTAGGTGCCTAACATTAACTCTTATGTATTTACTGTTTGGGTTATTGGTATCAGTTGCTATCGCTGCTGGTCAAGCTAAACAATCACTGAATAACTAGTTAATAAGAAATGAAGTACCGCACTTGCCATTTAAAATTACGAAACACGACACGTTTTCGTCAACAGCCGAATAAGAAACAACTACATAAACACTGTGGAGCTGGAAGTGAGATGAGGCAATATTTTCAAAAATGTAATCACTCCATTAGACAACGCACTCACAGTCGCGTAAGCATGGGATAGTTCAACTCTGTAATGCACTGAGTACCGAGCCGATCTTGCTAAATACGTTTGTAAGGTAGTGACACAGAAGATGACGCAGTTGTGTACATGATCTATAAATTTAACTACTCATCCATTAAACAACGCACTCACAGTCGCATAAGCATAGAATAGCTCAGCTCATCCGTAATGTACTGAGTACCGGGGCAATATTGCTAAATGCATTTATAAGGTAGTGAGTACTGAGAATAACACAGTTCTGTACATGATCTAAAAATTTTACTGCTTCATTAAACAATGCACTCACAGTCGCGTAAGCAGGGGATAGTTCGATTCTGCCATGCACGGAGGACCCGGCCAGAGTTGGCGAGTGCATTCATAGGGTTGTAATGTACACATTCTTAAAGGTCATGCATTACATTGAAGAATAAGTCAGTCAATAACACTGCATAATGTACTGATTACATGACACGTGTGAGATGCATGTAAGAAGTACTCTCTTTCTGCCATTAGTGCTCAGAATCTCTAGTAATGACGACTGGAAGTGAGAATTATTATTACATTGAAGAATAAGCCAAATAGTAATACCGCATAATGTTGTGATTGCGTGATATATCATAGCTACAAGTAAGGAACACTCTTCCTTCGGTCATTTATTCCCAGAAAATCTAGTATTGAAACCATTGTCTGCACATTCCTTTATTTTCAGGCACTCATTGCTTCAAAAGTGAGGATTCGTTATACGAATAAAATGTAATTCTACTATTTATCACCTTTTACAGTAATCCTTCCATGAATACTATGAACTAGTCCCTTACTCAAAAAATCATTTTTTTCAGTGATTGATTTCCGAGTTGTCATTTCTGGAGTTTGAAAGGTTCGAACATGGGTTATACTGAACCAAAGCATAGCACCCGACTGAAGTGGAAATTTTTATTATTTTAGACTCCCCGACCGCGAAATCGTGTCTCGAAGTTACCAACTCCACTTCTGGATGAGTGAAAAATACGCTACTTCCAATTTCCGTCTACTTCTTTCGCCGCGTTAATTATCAAACGATCGTAAAAATAGTACTATAGGCTCAGTCTACGTTCTTCGGCGAATCGTTAAACATAATTCCGAAACAGAAACTGTTTATTTAAGAAGTGCAAATAAAAAGTAATTATAATTACACAGTTTATATTCTCGGAACGAAGCCGAAGCCTGGCCGGGCGTCGCGTCGGGTCTTTTGCACTTCAAAAGAAATTCTTTTTTTTTTATTAATTTTTTTCTTTTCCTTTACTGATCTCGCTGGCTTTAGCTGAAATAAAAAGGTTCATTGGTCATGTGCCGTTGGAATGCGATATCTGAACACGCAGAGCTTCTGATCTCGAAATTGCATCCGGATTTTCTAAGAACAATTTAAAGCCTCTGTAGGCGACTGAAAAGAAGTCTGAGCTGGGAGATGGTAATCCAAAGCGGAATAACGATGACTCGTTACCATCTTTCTCTTTTATTGCCCTTTCTGCGCATCTAAATGTTATAATCCCAGTAGTAAATTTTCATATTCGATATATATGTGTGTACACGCTGTAACTATAATACACAATAGATATTGTAAATCTCATGTTCTCCGGACATGGAGTGCATTCTCCTGCAGCAACAATGCCTACATGTTAGCTTTGTTTCCTGTTTTACCTGTGATGTTGCAAGTCTTAGTCACGAAATTCCGGGGATCGCCCTTTGTTCACCTGTTCATACATAAACTTACCAAATAAATACTTAGGTAATTATTTCGTTAGGTCTGGCCAAAATGGTAGATAGCGTAGCACATCATGTAAACAGTTTTTAAACCCAGTGAACATCTCCATTAGCCTAATTTCTAAAACTAGGTTAACGCTAAACAAATCCAGGCCTAAGCTTTTTAACTTAGACTCAATCCATTTCCAGTTTCATTTCAGTCATTCTCTCGGTAACTTCAACTCCAGAGTATTCAAACCTCTCACACGTCATGTGCCAGGTGCACTACTGTCATTGACCATTGCCAGTGCAACCTCAACGATAACTCTTGGCAATCTCCGAAAGCATCGACGGTTGCACCACCGGCCTACAGCATCCACTAGCGAGACGCATCCATCCGCCCTCAGCACCAAAGGACGAGCTTGATACTGGCCTTAATGTGCAACGAGCCTGGACGTATCGGTTCTTTGTTGACAGTACATCAGTTTGACCTGACTTGCCTGATTAGTCCACACTTGACCTTGAAGTCCAACCTTGGCTTCAGGTAATCTGCCCGATAGTCCAACCGTACGTGGAAACCTGTTGGAGTACAAAGACGGAGGACTGTTCTCAGCATGAAGGCACAAGCAAATTCTTCCATGCTAGCTGTAACCAGGGTTGGCATGTTGTTTTAAACATGTTTTAAAACAATGAAAAAAACAATCATTGTTTTAAAACAAATATGTGTTTTAAAACTTTTTTGTTTGTTTAAAACGTGTTTTTTTAACCATGTTTTTTTTCCTTTTCTTTGAAATTTTCTCACCAGATTTTACAGGGACCAAAATAATTTGTCAAGTACAAATAAATTTCAGAATTTCACGCAAAAATTTACCGAATAATTTGATACCAGTGATATAATTATCCATACATTTGGACGCTGTTCAACATAAGGGAACCAACTAACATTTGTAAACAAAATGAGTCATTAGTATCGTTGGAAAGAACGTGAAACGTAGAATTTTTCAAAATTGGCCCCCCGATTCAAAAATATGTACTCACGTTGAAAAGAGCTTATCAGTAAACGCAATCCCATATAGTTTCTATATGACTTTTGAACTTCGAATCACGTGTTCTCAAAAAGCGGATTTTGCTCGTTGGTTCCCTTTTGCTGAACAGCGTCCATTTGTTGGCCCAACGACGGGTATTCTTGCTAACAGTAACTCACTGTGTGACGTCAGAGTTGAAGGTCGAATAACGGAACAAAAAGGTAAGACAAAAGGTCGGAAATAGGGGGGGGGGGAAGTTTTAAAACAACGAGAAAAAAACAGTAATAACAACATGTTTTAAAACAAAAAAACGTTTTAAAATTAAAAAAGCACTTGTTTTGTTCTTTTAAAAAAAAGTTTTCCCTCCAACCTTGGCTGTAACGTGCAGTGGGCAACCTGAAGCTTCAACCCCGTATTCTGCCTTAGTGCCACCATAGCCATTCCATTTCTTCACGGACAAGACCATTACCTGGTCAACAGCTACTACTGCCGACACATCAGCCTGTAACCATGACTATGTCAGGACGCCACGGCGGTACAACAGTTCCAGCAGATTGGAACCTTGTCCTCGAAGCACTCACATCTGCTCACATGAGCATACCCTAGTCTGGGAGGGTAAGCTGGAAGGAGAGGAACACACAACTTCCTCTACACATTAAGGTGGTCGTCATTTACTTTTGGTGGTATTTTTTTCTGAATTTCCTCTAATTCGTCTCCTAAATTTGTTCCAATAAAATAAAAAATAAAAAACTACAAAGTTTCAAGTCGATTGGATTGGGGGAATCCGTGTCACAAGCTCCCTTTCGTTCTTATGGTAAAAACATATGGAGTTTTGACTTTTGTTCCAGACTAAATTTCCTTCCTATATTCACCAGGACCAAAGCCCATAAATTAGACAGTAGAACATTTCCTATCGGATTCAGCTTGTGACATTGAAAAAATAAGTCTTTTGCTTTCAACTTTTAGATTTTAATAAAATGTTCAACTTTTTCAAATTTTAGTCTCTAGGTCAGACAGAGAATCTAGTAAAAGAGAATAGTCATTGAAATTCGAAATTTAACGCTTGCTACTGACTCAGATTTTCAAAATATCTTCCACATTTCAGCTTTGTTTCAACCTTTCAGATAACATTCGATACTCAGCTTGAAGCTTGAAGCCTTTGGCTTTTGACTGACTAGTCTCTAATAGGAGTTCAGGGTACTCCATTTTCAGAAACGAAACTTGACTTTCAGTTTGGGAGGTGGAGAACAGAAATATTTTCCGACAAATATTTTTTGAAAACTTAAAATTCGTTGACAAACATTAAAAAAATTAAAAATTTGCCGATTTTTTAATCGGAATATTTTTTAATTGAAAAATAAAAGCAAGCAAACAAACATTCATAAGAAATGAAAAATTTAAATGAACAGATTCAAAATATGCCGACTGCCAAATTATGGGGGGTCAACCCCCGCACCCCTTATAGTTTCGTCCTTGTATAGTACTAAATTTTGTCAAGGAGAATGACCTAGAAAAAAGAAAAAAAAACAGGATTCGCCACTAAGTTCCACTGAATTGCAGTCCAAATCGTTGGCAAGACAGCTTAACGTTCATGCACCATACAAGTTGTGCACCAATCTTCACAAACGAAATCTATTCTCAAATATCCGTCCTTCTGTTACAGACAATCTCGGCCGAACTTTTGTGCTTGACTTGCGAGAGTAATAACAGTTATACAATCTAATGTAAAGCTCAGTAAACTACGATAGAGAATGTTCAAGAGAATGTTCAATGGAAACTCACTAATACTGCTGTATTTCAATACCGACTGCACAAATGGACACTGTTCAGCAAAAACGCTGATAAAATAGAAGAAATGTTTCAAACAGAAAAAAATTATTAGTGTCCATGTTGGAGTGTGAGTGAACTTGGTAAATTCTATATGTAGGGTGTGCCAATTCACAATTTGTTCCTTCCGTAGTCCGGAGCGTTCTCGGCTGCTATGCCATATCTTCAGTGGAGTATTGGCACACCCTACATATAAAAGGAAGGAAGAAAGAAATGAACATACTGAGCTAAGAAAAAAACATAACGAAGAATTAAAACCTGAAAAAATATCCCTTCCTGGTTTTTCATTATGCCTTACAAAACTAGTTAAACAAAATAAGTTTTCAACAAATAAAGAATGATGTAATGATATAGCAAATGAACTTGAAATTAATAAGCAGAAACTTGAAGATCGATTTAAAAGAATAAGTAAGTGTGCCTAAAAATTATAAAAACAAAGTAGAGGTACCTATAGATTTTATAACTCAAAAAAGCTGAAGAAGGGGAAAAACATAATTCTGAAGAGTTGTAAAAAGTAACAACCTCAGATCACAAAATTTAGTAAAAATTGTTTTATAAATAAATACTTACATCAGTATAAGCTGACTAATGTCTATGATAATATGGGTTTCAGTATTGAATTATGTGAGAAATCTTCTGATTTGGAAATCATTTAGAAGAACCTATATTCACCTAGGTACAAATAAAGACTAACAAATCTGTCTGACTAGTTTTGTAGTTAATAGCTCAATAAATAAAGTAACAGAAGAAAATCATGAACTCATGGATGATAATGGTATTCATGATCGACTCACCATATCCCTGGTACTTATGAAGTGGCAGAGATTGTTGGATCAACTTAGAATTCATCCAAAATATCAAGAGGCTAAATTTAGTGTAATAATACAGGAGACAAGTTGCAAAATTAAAGTATTATGTAAACATAAAAAAATTGATTTTACCTCAAGAAAGTCGCTGGGACGTCTTCTGAGATTTAGCAATAAACGAATTATAGAAAAAAATGTAACTGTGTAACTGATCATTCAGATTCAGTATAGTTGATATTTTTTCACTAAATGCAGTCCGACTTAGATGTAATCTTATTGAGTCCAATTATGAAAATGAAAAATCAAGAGGTAAGTAATATTGTCTATTCCTTTCCTTTAAATATTCCTACTGGGGAAACAGTTGTTCAAATACCTAACAGCACAACATCGGTATTATCCATTGAATACATATGAGATTAAAGAAATTTGGATTTCATTCAAATCGCGGATCAAGATAATCGTCTTCTAGATTTTGCGGGAGAAACCATTACCTTACAACTTTATATTAAATCTTTTTAATTTTTCCCCCCTTTATAAATACCTACATTAGTATAAGCTGATTTATATCTGCGATATGGAACAAAATATTATTGAAAGTGAAGATTATATTGATTACAAGCCCCCAGTCTCTGTTGATATAAATCAGCTTGGACGTCCAATCCCAATATCTTTATATAATGAAGATATTAAGACTTGCCCTCATAGGAGTTATAAAATTGACTCTTGAAAAAATTCTGATGGTACTATTTTGAGTTCTATAGATATAAATAGAGTAAATTTTATCAATAACGGAATTTTACAACTATTTAGTAGAATTAATTACTCGATTGCAGGGAATGAAATTGATTCTATTGATAATTAGGTATTTCTACAACAATAAAAGGGATAGTTTCTTTCAATGATGATATTATAGCCTATCATGATGCATATTGGAGAGTAAAATGAACTTCCAATATAATAAACAAGGATGGATATTTTTCTATTTTTATTCCACTTAAAATCATTTTTGGATTTCTTGAGGATTATACAAATTATTCAGGTATAGTCGTATTCATCGGGAATTGAAGTTGATTAGAGCAAATACTAATTGTAATAATGCCCTACTTGTGGATGAAACTGTAGTCAATGCCCATACAATTACTATAAATTTATCTGAAATAATTTGGAAAATGTCTCAATATAAGTTCTCATGTAATTAGCTTCAGCTCGATAGAGTTAGATATAATTCTCTGAAGAATACTGCTGTAGTTAATTTAAAATATTTTCCATAATATAAATGTGGATTCTAAAATTAAGTAAATATTCTATTAGTTTTCTTCAACTTTTCAAAACAAGAGAATATTTTCATACAAACCTCAAAAAATAATGACAAGCAGACTGTCACTTTATGGGGTAGTGTGTCTTTTAATGCCCAAGATTTTGTGACTCGAGCACAATGGATTGAAGGGGATATCCATTGAGAGCCTCTAATTTGGAATATTTGAATTCTTCTAAAAGAGTAGATCTGGCTTCATTTTTGAAATTTCCAAAAGATGAAGGATGTGGAGGAAGATTGTATAAATGTGAGGTTTCAACAAAGAATAATTTTTATAATAAAACTATGTACGTGGACAAATGATCTTCAACTGAATTGCCTATTATTATGTATTGGCCTAATCCATACATCTTAAAATACTGGTTGAAAACTGTTTTTGTAGAGGAAGGTTCAAATATCATTCTTAAATGTGTCTTTGACGAACTGAAATTTGTAGGAAATAAGCTCTGGTATAAAGGAAGCAGAGCAATAAATTTTGATAACTTGGTAATTATATTTCTATTAGTATTCTATATTTAAATGATACAAATGTTTATAGATGTGTAAGCCCTGACAATGATTTTTCACTAATTTAGTTGTCATTAAAAATTATAAAGAAAGTCTAGAAAAATTGTATAAACTTTTGTATTCCTTGAAAAGAAATAATATCTTCAATAATAATAAAATAAGTAACCTCGCTACTCGAAGAGGATCGGCAGCACCTTCAAATTGCAAAGCTGCAAACTGCAGTTGCGCAGTTCAATCACTTATCACTCTATCAACAGGAAGGTACTCTTCAATCAATTCCAAACAATTCTTAGGAAATTGTGATTCTCTTCATTATGCTAAAGACAAAGAAGGAATTTTATTTCGTTTCTTTAAAGAAATGAACATATTTTGGGTCAAAGTCCCCTTCCTCCAACTTCTGTGGATCTGTATATGCGTCTGCTCATTAATGCGACTGCATGATTGTCAGCCGGCAGAAAATTAATGAAGACTCGCTTTATAATGTTACAGGTTACTTGGTTTGCAAGGTTACCCACCGCCTTCGTTTAGCACCAGCCCTTTGATAACCCACGAAGAAAACTGTCAAAGATTGCTATTTTTGGGCGACAAGCAGAAAGAAATGTGTTCGAATAGCGATAAAGTATTAGAGGTAAGTGTAAATAAACGTAAATACGTGAGCTGTATCTTGTAATTAACATGAACTTCAACTAGAAGAACGCAATGGCTGCGGAGAGACGGTGACGAATTTGATGTCGAGGTCATTGCGAAATTTGAAATGAATAGATATGTGGTAACGTGCTCGCTTCGCAATCATATTGCGTCTCGGGTTCGAGTCCCACCAACGCCGGAGAGCTATAGTGATATTCGACTACCTCTCCCCTAAAACATTCTAACGAACACAAGCGACTACAGTATCAGTCGGGGTGGAAACATAGCGCATTCTGTAACCCCCGTTACTTCACACGAACAAGGCGGTTATGATCGCAGAGTGTGTTACCACCAGAACAGAAAGATCGGTGCTGTGCGTGTGCACGTTGTGGACAGCTAATTAAACGTCGTGAAACACGTTGCTAGTAAGCGAACTGCAGCTGTACAGTCGTCGGTACAGAGAAGGAAAATTCTAACGCAACAAAATCGCGAGGAAATCAACGGCAAACTACCCCAGCTAACCTGCCCAGGAGAGTTGCGCATCAGAAGCCACGAACACCTATTTCCGGCATTAGATACGGCACCTGATGAAGAAGATGACATAACTTGAGTTTTTCATTTCGGATGCCTTACATATAGTGATATATGCGAGAGAAGTTCTTCATCAGCGTTACAAGCTAATCGACATTTATCTGTGCAGGCAATCGGTGTAGGAGCAAAGATAGGTATAGAAGAGTGCCAACATCAGTTTCGTATGAGCCGATGGAACTGCACCACCTATCATAATACGTCGTCGATATTCGGAGGAATAGTTTCTGTTAGTACGTATGTTCCACATCTCATCATTTGATTAAGTATTACGAATTGTTTCGGTATGATATACACGTATATTATCAACCTACAGGCTTTAAATAAGGTGATTCCGGTGAAGATACCGCGCCTTTATTTTTAAATTCATGATAACGCCCCGCTCAGTGATATTCCTGAGGATTTCAGCATACCAATCCGTCGAGGAAAGATTTGGCCATGTTTGACATCAAAGGCCTCTTAAAATAAAATAGGCTAATAAAAATTTATTCCCTGCGTAGTTTAATTTCCATATTTTTTTTGATCGATGCAAAAGTATCTCTAAAATTTTAATGTCTCGCAGTGTCCGAGAAGATGATGGAAAATAACATTGTAGGGCGCAATAAAAAGCAGATGACAAAAATTTATTTTCAAATGGTGTTGTATGCAGAGTTATGCATACAACTTGAAATCAAAAACAACTGCTGGGCATTGAGAACATTTCCTACGAATAAACCTTCGGCTTTGCTGACTTCCCCCCAAGAGGATTTTGGTATTTTGAGCGAATTGTAAAAGAATGAAGTATTATCATGTATTTCAGTTCTGCGGCTTGATGCGGCATCTTCTCAAGACTCAAAAACGGCCACCTTCATAAATCAATGGTTGAAGATGCCGCACCTTCAAAAATAAATGAGGCATGTTTCAACACACACTGCATGAGAAATAACATTTTTATTTTCTACGCATCTAAAAACAATACAAATAAAATTCAATCAATTTGTAAGCATTTTACGCCATTTTCTGTGTAAGAGTCGAAAAAACTCCATGTATTGTCAACGGGATAATATCGGACAACGGCGGTAATATGGACCACTCATGACTTGTTTACTGATAACGATACTAGCGCTCCTATAGAAGATGTAAGGTGTGGCTGATATAATCATCAGTGTCCGATATTACCTCAGTTGATCAATTGATGGTATTTTTTTTTCCTCTAGGGAAGCAGATAAACCGCGATAAAATTTTACACAATCAGGCCATTAGCTTAAAGATATTTAGATAGTGATATTTCAAGTTTCAGAATCTAATAAGTAGTAGTGCGTGTCAAGAAAACAGTGCAGCCAGTTACCACAACATGGTGTGACTTTGCTCTTTTTTTTTTGTAATTTCAAATTTGACGCGCTCTACACACTGTAAAAACTGAGTTAGAGAACCAGGATATTTTTGTCATTTTGATAAGACATTGTGGAATATATTCCTCAAAAGATTATGACACCTCATGCTCACACATTTCCCAACAGAATTATGAAATGAATATGCCAAGTAGTACCATGATGGGATGACATTGCACATCGAGTGTCTCATGTACACGACCTAATTGACATTTTGATGAAAAATTAGTTTAATAGGTACATTCTTATAGATCTTGATGCCCTCTATCGGGCTACACTCGCAAATGACGAATTACTAGAGACCTATAACTAGTACCTACTAGTGCGGAAACCTGCCACTTTGTATTCTGCTCGGATATGGATAATAAACACGTCAAACAGCTGATATTTGTTATCATACTTAAAAATGAATGAAATGATTCAAAAACTTATAATCGTGTCTTGGAGTGAATTATGAGTGGTTTTAAATTAAAACTACTGATTTAAATATTAAATTAAATTCGAGAAAGATGTCGAATGCAATTAGAAAAAGTTACTGTTTACATTCGAGCAGAATACAAAATATGGCAGGTTTCCACACTCGTATTGTTATAGAGCTTTAGAATTACTTTCTTCTTTAGCTCGCTAGATGGCGTAAACCATTTGAACCATATATAACACAACGTTATTTATAATTTTCAAATCGCTCTCCTGAAAAAAAAGAGTTTTTGTCGCTTAGGTCAAGTGTGCATGAGACACTCGACATGTTCATGAATGAACTGGGGAAAATTGGAAATGTGGTATTATCTATTAAAAAAAAAAGGCCAAATAACCCCAAATTGATAAAGGTACTATGTATACTGGTTATAATGAAAATAAACACACACACAAAAACTAGGAATGTTAACTACAAGTATAAGAACTGATATACTCTTCCTTTACTCCAAAAATTATAAGGGGGAAAAAAATTAAATGAGACTGTTCCTTCGAAATGCCGAGACCTTAATACACAATCGTATGCCTCCGGCATCTCTGAAATGCATAAATACATCTGATTTGTACTTTTTCATCCACTAACAGTAAGACAGAACATCAAAATTGATCACTTACTGACTTGAAGGACAAATAAATAATTGCGTACGAAGTCACCCTCTCATGTTCTTTTCATTTTTCAGTGTTTCACCAATTGCTAAGTCACTAAACTGATTAATACACAATAGTATCTTTTTATTACGACCGTGATCAAATTCTACATATATAATGATATCAAACACTACTTACAGTTTTCTTCGATTTTCACTCATTATCTGAAAAAATTTCTGTAATGTCAATTTGATCGCTTTTTGAAGCTCTGCACAAATGATTTGATAACGCTGCCTCTGGAAATAGCGGAATTACACCGAGTTGGTTTTACACGATAGATATGCCTACGACATCCCAAATAAAAAGTCACGTGTCAGTGTTGCCACACGTTCTATTTTATTCCTTCGCGCTTCTAAGAGTAATGAAAACGTACTTGTGCCGAGTCATCCCATGATTGCAAAGTCACCCCGTGTTATAGTACCCAAATTCTAAAGATGCAATAACTTACTGGAAATACCTACCGTATATCCCAACATGAAGCATGCTAATTACCCATTTATACCGGTCTAATTATAACTAATTTTTCTTTGCCTCGCTTTGCTATAGAAAGCGTTCGGATTCAGAAGGAAGCACTCAGTATATCGTTTTTTAAGTATACTTATAACTCTACGATTGATGAAGTCTCAATACCTATTGTTATACCTACTGATACAAAATATCTGTACTTCAATCTAATGTAATAAATTTAATACGTTATCATACAGAAAGTCGTGAAAGTGCATACATACACGCGGTGACCTCAGCTGGCGTAGCTTACGCAATTACCAGAGCTTGTTCCAGAGGAGAACTAAACGAATGTAGCTGCGACCACAGACAGCGATTTCGTAAGACGAAGAAAAGTTGGCAGTGGGGTGGCTGTTCAGAGGTAAATCTAAATATTCTTAAGTCTGTTAACCGCGAAGAATACAATACTAAAATAAGTTCTGTTCACGAGGGTAGGTCTACATCTGAAACCCAAAATTTTCCCAATATATTGCTGATTTAAGGTTCCATCTTCAGGGCTTGAAACCTATGAAACTGAAGAATCAGATAATTCCAGGGGTGATAAGCCGTTACTGATTGGCTTAAACTTCCTCATTGGCTGTTGGGAATCAGCTTACGAATGGCTTTTCCCCTATGTTATCAGCTGCTATTAGCCGTTCTTAATTGGCTAACGGCTTAGTTGGCAAGTTATATATCAATTCAGTATAGGTAGAATGAACCACAGAGTTCAAAAACGTCAAGGTAGAATGAACCACAGAGTTCAAAAACGTCAATCTTTTGCATCATAGATTACACTAATTCACAGAAATCTCATCCCTGAAACATCAAATTTGAATAAACATAATTTTCGCTGTCTGAAATTTTCGCTCTTTTGCTGCATGAGTTAAAAATTCCATTGGCTTCTGCTGCTTCGAATATTTATCAGCTTTTGATTGGCTTTCTGCTTTCAGAAAAGCTGGCTAACGGCTAGCTTAAAAAGCCGATCAATGACGGCTGCTGCTACTATTGCTAAGCCGTTCATCGGCTTCGGCTTATCACCCCTGGATAATTCTAGAAATTAAGCCTATATTTAAGATCTTATTTCGTGAGAAAGAAAAATAACCATTTCAGAACTTTTCTCGAAAATCATTCCTCGAATAAATTACACAGGGTTGCTTGTTACAAGACGGAAAACATAGGGACAGCTCTCAATTAAAAGCTTTACAAAAAGTCGGAGGGAAGTAGAGATGGCGAGAAGAGGGACCTCTTCGTTTCATCGTTCATTTTTTATTATTACTCTACACGCAACAGCATGATGAAAAGCATGGGATATGAGATTATATGATTTTAGCTATATTTTGAATGCTGAATACGATGGCGTTAACCATTTTTTTTTTCAAGAACCTCTCGTTTTCAATATTCAAAATTAAAATGTTATCAAATATTTTTCTCGTTTTATTCCTTTTTGTTGTCCACGAATAGCTACATTGATACTGATAACAATACTGCGCACGTAATTGTTTGACCAATGGTATCATCTTGATTATACTAAAATTCGCATTTAAGATAGGAGATAAGGGAAAAATGAACTATAATTCAAAAAATTAACATCGGCATTAAATTCCTCGTTGAAAATACTTATAGAATCATATACGCGCTGACTTACGTGGGTGTGTGGGTGAGTGATCACCCATGTCAAAAAAAAAATACATGGGTGAAATCACCCACATTAAAAAAAAAAAATGTAGAAAAATATTGAGGGAAAAAATGCAGAATTCAAGATATTAGGTACATGTAATAATTATAAGCAATATTTTTTGGTTTGTTTCGAAATTAAAGATAATACACTCGTATTCTACTTTGATGTTCTTTTATGATTTCTGTTTATCCAAATGTGTTTTTATAAAATCATTTTTCAGAGTGTTTGAAAATGCACGAAAATTGCGCTAAATGTAACTAGCTGAAAAAATCCTGCACTTTGACACCCATATTGCCTTTTGGGGGAGGGGCCAGGGGGACAAAGGTAAAAGGGAAACGGCAGTCAGTACTCTCCACGTAAATTTTGATAAGTCAGCGCTTATGTAAGAATCATATTATGTTCTCATGTCATTGTTTTTTTTTACAAAATCTCAAATTAGTGTGAAGTGTCATTAATATTATTATTACCCATTATTTTTATTATTATTGTTTATTTAGCTGAAATGAATTTGGTCATTATTACTACGATATTATTATTACACCGAAAGGTTAGGAAATTTCATTCCAGCAACTAACTGAAAAAATTTAAGAAATAGAAGATACATTTTTTTCTATGTCAGCTGAACTATTTAAGACTTCTAAGAATAATTCAAAGTAATAAATATTATCAGCCTAAGATCTAATAATGCTATGATTTTTCAGGATATTCATTTTGGTGAAAAATTTAGTAAAAATTTCGTTGATTCTCGGGAAGACATGGAAACCCCAGATGGTCTCATGAATCTGCATAATAACGAAGCTGGACGCAGAGTATGGAAAATATTCACTTTCATTTTACATTTTGTTTTCAGTTTTTCATCCAACTTTAACGTTTTCTTTAGTTCTTCTGTGCTTCTTTCCAGTAGGGTACTGCGATTTCATTTGCTACCCATACCACTCTAACCGCCTCCCCTTGCATTTTCGCGTCTGATTTCCTTTTATTCATTTCTTTAATTACTTTTTCTATAAACAGATTAAACAGTTAGTGACGAACAGTAACTTTGTCCTACTTCTTTTTGAAGCTTCGCTTCTCCCACTTCATCCTCTATTTGTATTTGAGCTCTTTGATCCTCATATAAGTTCCATATATTACTCTTCTTTTTTTACACTTAACTCCAATGTCCTCCAATATTTGAAACTCTTTCCACCATTCAACATTATCAAAAGCTTTTTCTAAATCTACAAATGTTACATGTATGTATCTAGACCTGTTTCAGTATTTTTGCTAATATTAGCCACAAACATAAAATTGCTTCCCTAGTTTTCCTGTACGGTTTCTGAATTCATACTGATCTCTCCTCTCACCCTTTCTTCGATTTCATTTTGTATTCTCTTATTTATTATCCTTGTTCAAATCTTTAATGCTTATGAAAGCAGACTTAGAGTAAGATAGTTTTCACATTTGCTGGCTCCAGCTTTTTTAGGGATTATAATTTACCTGCTAATCTGGAGGCTCTTGACATTTCTCCATCCTCATACATTTTGCAAATTAATTTATACAAACTTTTTAAACCTGCTTCTCCTGCATTCCTCAATAAATCACTACCAACCAATTTTATCAACTCCTTTACTGCTTTACCTGCTTTCATTTCTTTCAGAGCCTTATTTAAATTATGATTTCAAAATAAAATCACCTCTTTCTTCATCCTCTACACACTGCCTTCTCTTCCCATACATTTACTTATAGGTACCTGCTCCATTCTTATATGGTTTTTCAATGTATATCTAACCTATCTTCTTACTTTGTTTTTCTTAAAATCTAATAATTTTCCTTTTTCATCCGTTAAATTATTTGTTCTCTTTCTTCTTGCTCCAAAACATCCTTTTACTTTTACTATATGCCTGATCGGGTTTTCTTGCTTTTATTTGCTTACAATTTCCTCACAATTCTGATTGATCCATTTTTCTCTCTTGCCTTCTTACATTCTCTTTGTTTTTGATTTCTTAAATTCTTATATTTCTATTTACTTTCTCTATAGTTGGCTTGTTTATATACCTACTTTCTACTTTCCTCCTTTAACTCTAGTATCTCATTTTCCAGTTTTAGTGCTATCCACTCCCCTTCAATATCATTTCCTTCTTGTGATTTACGAAATTCTTTCGTTATTTCTTTCTGATATTCTTCTGTTTTCTTTACCTCTTTTAATAATTCCAAATTCCATTTTGTTTTTACTTTCTTCTTACTCATATTTTTATATTAAAACCTATAAGTAGATTGTCGTCGCTATCTACATCCGCTCCTGGGGTATGTCTTACAATCCCGTAATTGATTTTTATTTCTTCTTCACGCCATAACACAATCTACAGTGGAACTTCCCTATAACAAAATTTTCTATATAACGAACTTTTTGGCAGGTCCCCTGGAATTTCCATTCCAAAACGTTTCTTTATAACGAAAGAAAATTTCTATGTAACGAACTTTTTTTTACCGTTCAAAAGCTCGAATGCTTGAATCACACTGAAAACATATGTACAGTACTTTCTGGTAATTTCATGCTTGACCAAAATGATAACGAGAACTGCAATGTATGGGTGGGCATTTTTCTTTTCATTAAAGGTTCTCAGTTTCTCGTGTGCATTTCACCTCATTAATTATACACTTTATTATTTACATACAGTATGCATAAAATCTAACTTACAGTACTGTACATGTACATACATACATATAATGAACCGTAATTTAAAAAAAAGAAAAGATTTCTATACAACGAAATTTCTATATAACGAAGTTTTTCTTTGTCCCCTTGGAGATTCGTTATATGGAAGTTCAACTGTATTTGATATCTTCTTTCATCTCTTGGGCGTTGCCAAGTGCATTGTCTTTCTTTCGTGATTTTTAAAGATGGTATTTCCAATAACTAATTTATATTCTTCAGAAAATTCAATGAGCCTCGAACATCTTTCATTTCGCTCTCCTAAATCATGCTCTTTCAGAATACCCTTTCTTCTTTTCTTCCATTCTTCCTCCTACGCTGGCGTTCCAATCTCCCATTAAAATTAAATTTTCTTTTCCTTTTACCTACCTCGCTTAATCATCACTTTCTTCATAAATTTTTTCTATTTCTTCTTCATTATAATTTGTTGCTGGCCTGTAAACTTGGACTGTCACTAAAGATACTGGTTTAGCTGAAATTCTCACCATATTAATATTCTTTCACTATGTTGGGTATAACTTTTCTCACTTTATTCCTTACAGTCTTACTCATAATAATAACTCCGCCTGTTTACCCTCTTTTCGCTGCTGTATTAATATATTCTATACTCCTCTGTCCAAATATCATTTTCTTCTGGTCATCTCACTTCATTAATTCTATTCATATCTAATTTTAATATTTTCATCTCTTTCTTTAAGTTTTATAATGGGGAGTAATAAATTGCTCGCAAGAAAAATGGAAAATGCACTAAAGAAAGATTGACGTAAAACAATTCAAAATCACTAAATTTTTTTTTATTTGGTCCCACGCAAAATGATGCACGCTAATTTAATGTATACGGACTCAATATTTCTGAAAGAAGAACGCAGTGAAACTTTTTTTTTTTTTTTTGACAATTTATATTTTGGACTACAATTATGGTTGTATTTACAAAATTTCTTAACAAGATAAGTAAGGACAGGAAGACGCTATTATATTACATGGTCAGTTTCGTATGCTAGTTATATGCGTGTACATTAGTTGTCGAGTGGGTACCTGCGGTTCAGCCGGTGCCATTCTCTGGATGGGTGGAGTAGCTGGATCGCTTCGATGTTGCTGTGTTGGTGTAATCTCGCAGAGTATCTCTCAGTAGCAGTTGCGTAAGCTTCTTGGATTGTTTCAACTTTTAGATCAGCATGAAGTTGGTCATTTCGTATGTACCAGGGAGCGCGGGTAATTGTTCGAAGGCATTTGTTTTGGAAGCGTTGAATGATTTGGCAGTTCGAGGGTTTAGCAGTCCCCCACAACTCGATTCCGTACATCCATACAGGCTTTAATATGGATGTATAGATTAGCTTCTTATTCTGGAGTGAGAGGTTTGATCGGTGCCCAATCATCCAGTAATATTTCCTTAATGTTAGATTGAGGTACTTGCGTTTCTGACGAATGTTTTCAGACCAGTTGAGTCGGCAGTCTAAATGCAGCCCGAGGTACCTAGCTGAATTAGCAGCAGGGACGGGTTTACCATCAATAATCGATGGAATGTAACCGTGTTGACGAAGAGTGAAGTCAACTCTGACTGACTTGCTATCATTGAGGGCTATTTTCCATTTTTTCGCCCATCTTGTAATTTTTGTCAGCGATTTCTGCAAGTTATCAACTGCCTTTTGATACGTTTTGCTTCGAGCTGCTACAACAGTATCGTCAGCAAATAACGCAAGGAATGAGTTATCATCGGTGGGGATATCCGCGGTGTACAATAGGTAAAGGGTAGGTCCTAAGACACTACCCTGCGGCACGCCAGCTTTAATTTTGGTGAATCTCGAATATTCAGTTCCTACTTTCACTCTGAAAAGTCTGTCCGATAAGTAGGAAGAGATGAGTTGGCACATAGGCTCTGAAAAGTGACGAAGCATTTTGTGAATCAATCCCTCGTGCCAAACGTGATCAAAGGCCTTAGAAACGTCGAGGAAAACAGCAGGACAGTACTCCTTGTCTTCTAACGCAGAGTTTATTTGATTGACCAATCTATGTACTTGCTCGATTGTATTATGAGCCTTCCTGAATCCGAATTGTGTTCCAGGGATCAGGTTTTTTTCGTCGATGGTAGAATTCAGTCTTGCTAAGACTATGCGCTCGAATATCTTTGCTAGTATAGAGAGCAGGGAGATAGGGCGGTATGAGTTGACGTCTTCCGCATCCTTCCCTGGCTTCAAAATCATGATAACATTTGCTTTATTCCAGGCTACTGGCACATAGCGTAACCTTAGAGCGGCGTTGATTAATTTGGTCAGTAGAATTATGCCCGTCTTGGGCAATTCCTTGATCATATTGACTGTGATCCTGTCAGGGCCTGGAGCTTTTTTAACATTTAGCTTATCTATGATGGCTGCGACCTCGTGTGGTGCGGCGTGCTTGATATGGCCAGGAGCATCATACGGACACCGGTTTGTGGTTGTGTTGGACAGTATATCGTTGGGCTGGAAGATGGATTCGAGATGTCTAGCAAACTTCTTGCCATGCCATCAGGGCTCTTCAGGTGGCTCTTTACAGTTACTGGTCGACGAATTCTTTTTGCTGCTTTCCATAGTGAGTACTCATTTTGCTTACTAGGTGAAAGCGAAGATACGTATTGCTGGAAGGACTCAGCTTTATAATTCTTCATAGCTGTTGATACTAGTCTGTTGAGCCGGTTGAATTCAGTTTTGTCAGTTGCTGACTTGGTTCTCTGCCAACGATGTCGTGCAGCTCTTCGCTTTCTAACGTATTCGCATATATGAGGTGGGTAGGTGGGTGCTTGCACAGTGGAAGTAGTGTACTTGGTGGTAACTTGAGCTGCTGAGGTTAGTAGATCTGTAAAAGCCTCCACTTCTTGGTCAAGTTGAATTCCAGAATCAATTCTTTCGGTCAGGGTGATTTTTGCATGCACTAGTTCTCGGAACCTGTCCCAGTCCGTGGTTTTATTTGTCAAGTTGGGAACATTATCGATGCGTCCAATAGCTCTGGTGACCGTGAGAACAATGGGCAAGTGATCAGATGAAAGGTCAACTACACATGTTGCTTGTAGGTAACTCGTAGCGATGTTCTTGGTGGTGAAAAAGTCAATAATATCTGGTTTTTTGGTCACGTCAGACGGCCAGTGGGTAGGAGAGTTAGGAGCAACTATGTTACATTTATAGTTGTCTAGGGCCTTCGCCAGCTCCCTACCTCTAGGCGAGATCAGTCTGGATCCCCACCTGGTGTGCTTGGCGTTATAGTCACCTCCGATTATCCAGCGATCACCGGCGGCTCTGAACAATTGGTTAAAATCTTCTTGGTGGATTGAATATGATGGCGAACAATAGATGCTACCGATATTGATTGCGGCACCAAACAGCGAGATTGAGATCATAGATAGCTGGATACAGTCGGTCGCATACACACCCACATCATTGTGCTTTATACGGTTATTGACCAGGATTAACGATCCGCCACGGGCGATTCCACTTGGATGGCAGCAGGAATATGCTGTGAAACCCTGCAGTTTCCTGAGTTGGTTCGGATTGACAAGATGGGTTTCCGAGATTAGTGCGAGGTCAATATCCTGCGAGATAAGGAAATGTTCAAGTTCATGACGTCGTGTTAGAATGCCGTTGGCATTCCAGCAGAGGATTCTTGTTTTCCGCGCCATGTTCACGTTTTGCGCACCTTTTGGGGCGGTTGTGAACAGTTTTGGATCAAGGGTTGAGGTCAGTAGAAGTTCGTCATTTTTGTTTGACTCTCAATAGCTTAGATTAATCCTAGCAGGCGTTTCTGGTTTATTCTTCATGCTGACGTTTTAGACGCGTTTAGAGAAGCCCGATATGCGGTTGATCCACATTGCCATGAGGTTCTGGTTTTCTTCTGTTGTGCTGTTTTAACGTATTTCGGGCAGTACAGAAATTTTGGTGTGGCCATCCTTGGCATCGTCGGTGACTTAGTGCTCCATTACGCTGTGTTGTAATTTTATGTCCACCGGCAAACGAGAAGATATCCTTTGGAGTACGAAGTCTCATTTCCTACGCATAGTGTATGTAATTCGTTATCGCTTCCACCCGGCAAACGAGAAGATATCCTTTGGAGTACGAAGGTGCCGCTGTAGGGCTGCCATCCACGAACAATGGCTTGGAAGCGACTAATGCGGTAATAAAAGCGGAACATACTCTTATAGAGAGATTGCCGGTAGGACAGTTCTTGAATGGAGTTCAGGATCTGCTTCGGAAGTGGTCCATAGATCGTGATCCAGCGTCTATAAATTTCATCCCTTTTGCCACAGTGCCTGACATACCATTGAAGCTGTACACACAGGCCTACCAATGGGCATCATCTAATACAAAGGTGCTTCAGCGTGCGCATTCTCCAAATTGCCGACAGTACTTCACCGCCTCGTCCGCGTCGAATGAATCAATTACAACCTCGTTGCTTACTCAATTTCAGGCTGCAGACCTCAAATGGACGTCATTCAACGAGTACAAAAAATTCAGTCAACTCATCTGGGTCATTGTAATTAATAGCGACAATTTGAATGCATCTACATGCACGTGCCCCATATTTTTAAAAAGAGGTCAGTGTAAGCATTGTCTGGGAATGCAGATTCGATTACACCTCGTGGAAGTACCGCCAGAAGCGAAGGACGTTCCTATCGGACAAAAAAGGAAAAGAAGCAGACCCCGGAAAGCAAAACGCACACTTATTGTAGATTGAAAAAAAATTTTTGCGTTCAAATGTTTGAACTTTCGTGGGTCCATTTTTATTTTAGTTAGGTAAATACATTTATTTTGCGTGGACCTTTTTTACCATAGCGGGCATTATTTTTTTATTGAATTCATAGATTTATTCCAGCGTTCAATATTTTATTCTTGCGTGATACGTCCCCTGCCTTTAGTTATTATGCCTTCTTCTTGCGTGCAGTTAAATCACACCCTTTTATAATTAGCTTACCTTATTCAGTGTCCTTACATTCTATGTCCCAATTCTGGTAGTTTCTCATTAGGTAGTCTCCGTCCGAACATCCGAATGGGAGACTTTTTACGTCCGGAATTATATTATTTACTTCGTGAGTTGCCATCGTAATTGTGGTGGTAGAGACGCATCTCCAGGGAAGAATACTGATGTATGTCGTTCCCCTTAGCTTTTGTCAGGGTTCACCTGTCGGAGTTTTCCTTCTATATGCCTTCAACTTTTCTTAAAGCCCCCTCACTACGCCAAGGTAGCACACCCAGAAGAGTAATATTAAATATACTGTAGAGTCGATAAAACGTTCTGTTTTCAAAAGTAAGTCGCTCTTAGTTAAGCTCATTTCCACCATAAAATCGATTTTGAAATAAATGAGGGTTACATCCGTCGATACTATTTACGATCTCCTGCCGATCAGTGATAAAATAATTTTTGAAAATTGAAGTTCAATATTTGAACTTGCAGATTATAAGATCGAAGATGCAGCGTGTTTGCAAATGTCATGGCATGTCTGGTTCCTGTAACGCTCGCATTTGTTGGCGCAAATTGCCAACATTCAGAGATGTAGGTGACACCCTAAGCGCTCGTTATGAGGGCGCTATTCTAGTCAAAATGGTTGAAAAGAGAAATAAACTCTATCCGAAGAAGTTGCGGTTGCGAGCTGCTGGTCAAGACATCAAACAACCCAATCGCACAGAACTGGTGTTCCTAGAGGATTCGCCCAATTACTGTGAGCGAAATGAAACGTGAGTTTGCATTCGTGGTTCATATAGTACTTATTTTGTAATAATTAAAATAAAAAAAAAACACTTTAGATTTAATTATAAATTAATTTTTATTTACACCAACAGGCTCGGGATCATGGGAACTAAAGGTCGCCTTTGTAACCAGGGTAGCTTAGGCGTTGACGGTTGCCCATTGCTGTGTTGCGGCCGCGGATACCAGATTCGAGAACGTGAAGTTGCTGAAAAGTGCAATTGCAGATTCGTCTGGTGTTGCAATGTGGTCTGCAATACGTGTAAATATAAAAGAGAAGAATATATTTGTAACTGAGCCATCGGTGAATGTCATTCGCGTATTTTTATTGTAATGGATAGGACGTGTGCTCTTTTGGGTGCCTATACCAACTCGAGACGTTTTCAAAAATGAAAATAAGACCAAATGCGTGAATCCTATTAAAATATAAAAACGGCTGTCTGAAGAGATGGTATGGATGGCGCAAGAGAACATGAAACTTGTGTATATTTCATCGGAGAGCGATTCATGTCAAATTTTCTTAAATTCGTGAGCACGAATGTTTATTCCTTACATTCACTGCTTCAATATTGGGACATACTTACAACTTACAGTTATCCAACCCAGTACTACATTTGAAAATAAATGATCTCATAACTAATCTGGAGCGCGGAAACACCTACTATATATTTTATAAAGGCAGTCCACTAGAAACACTGAATTAAAACTAGTCAAGTACAAAATTATTACTAATTAACATTGTAACAAATAAGTAGGTACAATATTTGACTGATTAAGGGTGACGTCTGAAGTGGAAAAACATTTCAATGTTTTTAAAAACTATGACTATAAGCAATAGATATTGTGCACTCATTCCTGATATAATCAGAATCTTTTGTTGTTGAATCATTCTTCCCTTAATTTCCAAAGTTCCTAGGAAATCTACGTGGTGTATTATAATAATAATTTCCGGGGTAACCGTATGTGTATGTCAGTGCGTATCTAGGTATTTCAAGGTTTTGATTTATTTATACCTCTTTTATTTATAAGTGATTGAACAGCCTACCACTCATCTATTAGTTGATTCTTTTTAAATATTTTTCAACAGAGTACTGTTTCATACTTCATGACAGCTGGTGACCATTCTGCATTGTGAGCTGCATTTTGTCAGTTTACACAATCCGAAGTTCATTGAATAAGTACCTAAAAGAATCAAATGTTTAATTTTTCAATAGAACGAAGCCATTTTGTAAAATATCCTTAGGTATTGAAATCTTTTCAGAATTATTTGCCCAAATGGACTCTGAACAATTCTAGCCCAATCATGGTAATAAATTTCAAAGCACTTCTTTACTCAGCACGTCACCCAGTTGACGTCAAATATTATACGTTTATTTACATGTAAGTAGAATCTAAAATATTTAATGATACTGTACCACTTTTAGCTAAAATTTAGTTTGTTCGTATTGATTTCCGTTTATTTCAAACGCTTTGAACTGTTAGCACACATGATTTTGTATTTATTGTACATATTTTCAATTAAGTTGACTTTTTTTTTCTGTGTCAAACATTTTTTTATTTATTTTTATAATAATAATTATTTTTTAATTTCTACGGTAGGTATATATAGGTAGGTACAGAACGTGTATATTCCCCTTCCATGACAAAATGTGAACGAATCTCAGAGAACATGATAATTTGCTTGCAGTTATATTCTTGTAGCTAGTAGAGTCCTATTTTGTACTTAATATAACACGTTGTTAAATTTGTACTATTGCGTTAAATTAGCATTAGACGCAGTATTTTCTTCTATATGTAGTGTATTAGTTTTGTTCATTTAAATTTAGTGCATATATGTATTGGTACTCTACGAAAAGTATACATAGATTGGGTTCATGGAAAGTAGAATAAATTACTGTATTAGAAGTCCAAATTGTTTTGTGTGCTACAAAATAATAAAGATAAAGAGCGGTTCGGTGATATGAACTAAGAAATTTTGAAGGACTCTGCTATGTACTTTATTGAAAAATTGAAATGAATTCGTACGGGCACAGACAAGTTTAGCAAATTTATTTTAAACATAGAGGTACCCATATTCTCATTTCTACTCACACTTTTGCTTTGATGAATCTTTTGGGTATAAAATGATAAAAGTGTAATCATTTTTGATGATCCGTGATTTAAGAAACTATCTTAATAAACTAATCACGAGCCTTTTCATTCGCTAGAACCCATGTAGAAAATTCAGCTTGTTCTGATATGTGATAGGTATATTCTTTTTTAAATGGTACCTGCTGACAGAGAAAAAGGAATAGGCGAGGATAATCTTCCGACAATAGAGATGAAAGTTATTTTGTTGAGTCAGTCGCTTAACTGCATGATAGTATTCTGGTACAAGCTCATTCATAGAAACCTTTCACATTTGTTGTGCTCCATAAATGGCAACATTGACACGTACAACATATTATTACCTATGTCATTGAAATGAAAAGTTAAAACGACGCGTGTACTTTGTGTTAATAACATTTTAATTATAGAGTCTTGGAATACTAAACATCGTTCTTTATTGTGAATACATATTTTAGTTGAATAATTTCTGTATGATGACAATTTGTAATTTCGAAAATATTTCAATACTGGCACACATCAAGTTGTTCCAAACAAGCCATCAGCAACCTAAGATCTCACCGTTGGCCTGCTTGGAACAGCTTGATATGCCTCAATGTGGAAATGTTTTCGAAACTTTTACAAATTGTCATCATATACTATGGGAATTATTCTACTTAAAATAAATCTTTATAGAGACCTATACAATGAACGAATTATGTTTAGTATTCCAAGACTCCATGACCAAAATGTTTTCAATACCCACCAAATAAAAAATATTTTTTGACTTTCCAATAACGCATAAACATGTATGTTTATGTTATACTTACATGTACGTGTGTTGCCATTTATAGAGCACAAGAAATGTGAAAGGTTTCTCTGAACGACCATGTTAAAAGAAAAGTTATTGTTAACTAAGTTCACAAGTATGTATATAATGGATTATGGGTAATTCTACAGAAATGTGGACTACTTTTGTAACTGGTAAATATCTCGCTTTCTATGAATGCTATTTGGAAAATGTTGATGCCAAAATTTAGAGAATAACGTTCTCTACATTGTCTTTATGTCAAACATATTTTATCCTCATCCTTTCACCCCTAGAATTTGACTCAAAGGGGTCCAAATTCCATCGTGATGACCGTCACCATCTACAATTTTTAGTTTATTCTATTGAAAAGGGATGATTTGTATACATTTTTGTTTAAAGGAGTACGGTAACATTGATCGGGATAAATGGAAGTATTGGGGTATAAACCTGCACTAGAGTGCGCTGCAAAATAACCTGTGCGGGTGTTAGCGGGGGAAAATGAATGGGTGATCATGTGTAGTACTTTTGAATAGAAAAATCCTTTTGAGTATACATACTCAAAGGAAAAATCTCCAGGATCACCCATTCAGACCACTGTTAAGATGCAATCGTGCCAACATTTGAAACTCGAATTTATATCCCAATACACATTGGCACCAATGAATTCGCGTCCGGTGTTTCTTGGTTCCAAATGTGTGACGTCAATTCAGTGTTACCATCTCGTTTTTCTTTTGTGGTGATCATGTTTTTCATTGGCTGTTTGAGTGCCTCTTGCAAATTTTTTGAATGCGGAAAGTGGTCATGTTGTTCCCTGTAATTATCACATGATTATCCATTGGTGAAATTACTGATCGCGCCAAATACGTCGCCTTGATAACAAATTTAGTTGATCAATTCAAAGAATTTTACTTTTCGTACTTCTAGAAATTTCCATCGTAATGACCATCATTTTCCAGCCGCAAACATCAAAATTATTTATATAAATTTCGTCTCAGTAAAGAGCAAGTTTGCCTAAAGAACCACACATCTTTACTTTTTACTCTAAAAATTGTTAATGGTTGACAGGATGGAAAAGCATTCAATTTTTTCCATCGTGGTGATCTTCCTTCGTAGTGCCAATGATACCTTTAAAGTCCCTGTACCCCTTTCCATGGGGTCTGCTGTATACTCAATGCGTATAACATACTTACTTCGGTAAGTACATACTAAAGACCCATTTTTAAAAAATATGAAAAAAAAATTGATTATAAGTAAACAAAACTGAAAAAAATGTACTCAAAATACTCGTAGTTCACATTTCTGTAGAATTGCCCTTATACAAGTGTGACGGATCTGCAAGAATTACCAACGTTTGTTTTTTCTAGAGTGTAAAATCTCAAGATGAGTAAGTAAGTAACATATAATTTATTATGTACCTGGCAAATAGGTTGTAACTTTTTATTTTTGTGCTGCAAAATGTCAGAGCCTGATACCTCTATTGTCACTTTACATTAATTCGTTGAAAATTGCATTCAAAATTCAAAGTTCAGAAACATGTAAAAAAACGAGTTATTGTTAGAATAATTCTATTTTATTTTTAATGAATAATTTAAAAAAAAAAAAAAGTCAAACAATTCTATTAATAACTCGATTTTTTACATGTTTCTGAACTTAGAATGTAATTTTCAGTGAATTAATGAAAAGTGACATATCCAGGTTCTGACATTGCAGCACAGATTTAATCTCTCAGTTCTATTAAAACTGTAAGTTTACAATCCTAAACAGTTTTCGCATCATCAAATGGTATACTCACATCTTAATTACTCATCTACTTATTGTACACACATGTATGTAATACAAAATGAAGCTATTTGCAAACTAACTCTTACTATGATATAAGCAAAACGAAACGATTTTCTACTTTTTTGTTCTGGAAATTTGGGTAGCTTTCTGTTAGATTATTTATTGATTTGTTTTATGAACGTAATCTCCCTTCCAAGCGCAGGTACTTGAATTAGAATTTTTTTTCCAATCCACTGTCAATTTACCTTGAATAGAACTCATTCCATAGATATGTGTAATGTGCAGTGCCTGTTCATTGGTGTCCGTAAAATTGTTCGCCCGAAAACAATAATGCTGAAAATTCTTTCGCCCGTATAATTTTTCAGCGTTAGATAGGGGGGGGGGGGCATTTGCGCTTATGAGCGTGACGTTAACGTTCAGAACAAAGTAAAAGTAAATCATTTATACTGGTTCTTTATTTTAAATAGGTACTTATAAATTTACATAACTATACAAATACAACAATCATACATAGTAGATATTTCATAAAGTATTAAGACGTGATTAATATTATTTATTGCATGCATGTTAGGTAGTTCCATTTTTTTCTTTCTTCCTTTCTTAATCAGTCTTTTTCACATAAAAGAAAAATATCAGCTTCTTTCAGCATGAATGTAAACTTATTTCATACGTTGAAGTTCAATGTTTTCTCCGACCACGCCTTTGATAGTTGACATTTCTACCTGTTGATCCCAGTTCCACACAAAAAGAAAATGAGGAGTTGACGCTAAACGATGGTTTTTCTTCGCGTCCATTTTGTACTCTTGGCTGAGACGACGATGGTGAAACAGTCGATGGGGAAAGTAACGAGGTTATACTATGTTGTGGTGTAACGCTTGCTTGCTGTTTCCGAACCGCTTTCAAAATACGTCGTCGGTCGTCACTCGAATCAGTCGGCAAATTTACACTTCGGGCCGCTTTCAAAATGCGTCGTTGCTCGTCACTCGTATCAGTCGGCAAATTTACACCATCCTAAAACAAAAGGAATTGTATAAGTGACAAAAATAATGCATGAAAAATAATAGCAATGTACCTTTATGATATAGCACCAACTTGTGATATCCTAATAGGGCTTCTCTGACTGTTTGATACACATCTGAAATTTAAAATCGAAGAAGGGTTTCTTTGACTGTTTGATACACATCTGAAATTTAAAATTGAAGAATTACACATTTTTAAAGTCAACTGACCTGAAACAATGGTTTAGAAAAGTTTACATGAACGTCATACCCGATACGTCTACTACTGCCAACAGGTTCTGGTCGATCACGAATTACAAGGCGAGACATACTGTCAATTATCGAAGATGCTTGAGTTAATTCGGAAGTACGGTCAGGTTTAGATACTGGAACATAAAATGGAATTTGCCTAATTTTGCATTTTACACAACACTGAGTCATCTCCATTCCTTTGAACAATATTTAGGACTGTGGAAATACTGGTACAAAAATAAATTTTCTCCACAGCCGGATAGTGCGGTATAGTGATGGTTAATTTCAGTTTTAATAGACTGACAAGGATCCACTATCAAAAGATTATTAGTTCAAGAGGAATTTCGAGATGAAACGATGATTGATCGTGGAGCTCGTTATCGCTGACTACATGGAGCATCACTTCATGTAAAAACACAAAGTTCAGTTATTTATCAAAAATGCTCACCATTAACGTGAAGATGACTTGTACTCGATACACTCGAGCTAGTGCTTTTCTGCAAACAAATTCAACTTCCTTATATTAAACTGTAACAAGTAAAACGTTTTAAACATGTACATTGTGAAGCGCTGCTTACAGTTATCGTTTTTACCGAACTAGATTTCACAGACTGTGCTTTCCTCTCGACTTGCTTAAGCTGTTCGAGAATCCGTATCACAAATATGTTGCATGGCAAGTCTTTCATAGACCCATTGTACTTGGTCCGGCATTCTGGACAACGTAGCTCACTGTACTTGGATTTGACAGTTTCAAGACATTTCTTGCAGAACGTATGTTGACAAGGTAGAACCCTATTTGTTTCGTCTAAGCGTTCGAAGCAAACTGGACAATCTAACAGCTGTTCCAGTGTTTTAGGATCCATGTATTCCAAACAGAAACACGCAGCGCGAAAATTACCTAAGGAATTAATTTCAAATGAAATTATTAATCACCGAGAATTCGGAATGTTCATATAGTAATATCAAATGAAATATTCTAGTTCACTAGTGCTGTATGAGCAGACACAGAACCAGAATTGTTCTGTGCGGAGGATTTCATGGTGTTGACTGTGAAAAGTGATAAAAAAAACACTAATTTTCGAGCAAAGCAAAAACAAAGTTTCTCTATGGTACGTTGAATTCCTATGAGAAAATTTCATTTTGAACGGTCAAGGTGGGATTACTCCTGAAATCTGGTTCGACCTTATTATAAAAAGTAGATATGATAGAAACATACCAAGTCACATCTGAGATATTCCAGAAATTGTTATTCTCTACATATAGCGGAAAGTTCTCTCATCGATTGAGGTCGTCCAACAAGTGCATTGTGATTTTACCAAGAATTTACCTGACAACAGATCATGGATTACAGCAACAAGAAAACCGATCACACTACGTATTTGAAATACCTACACCAAACAAACAGACATTAATTTAATGCGGAATGATGGTTGATCATGATTACTATTATGAATAATTCATTTCTCTGCTCAACGATTAACAACCTTAGCAAAATTAGCAAAATATAACCTGAAATAAGTATTTCAGTCAAGTGGACCAAATTAATGGAAATTTATTGCAACAGTAGTGGAGAGGTGATAATGTTTTTCTGATAAGAATAATAAAAGTAAAAAGGACTTTAAGCTCCTATAAATAAGACTTTTCACGAGGCTTGTTTTTCAAGCTCCAAGTTGATATGATAAACAAGCAAGCTTTTTACTTGCAAGGGATGAGAAGTCGCAGGGATGCGGAAATACCGTAGCTGGAAGTCAGAAGCCGGAAGTTTTTGCAGTTCTAGGATAATTTTGAGAAGCCAGAAGTTGGTAGGTAGTGGAATGAGTTAAAAGCTAGAAGGGCTTTTTACAATTATTGTATGAAAATTGTTTTTATGTTTTTTTATCTAAAAAAATAGAAGAAAAAGAGAATAAAAAGGCTAGTGAAAGTGAAATGGTGACATGGTGAGGTGGTAAAATAAGTAAAGAAGCTAAAAATTGGATGCTATGCTATAAGCCGGAAGCCAAAAAAAAAATTGGAATTAGAAATTCATATACTGAGGCTGGAAGCTATGTAGAAGCGAGAAGCTAGATGAGAATTGGGGACTAGGAACCGGAAACGGAAGCTGTATCATTCGGCCACCGCATCCCTGAGAAGCCGATTGAAAAAGCTTCTCTTCCGGTTTCCGGCTACTCCAAATTTATAAAGCTTCCAACTTCCTTCCAAAATTAAAAAACCTCCAACTACCATTTTCCCGGCTTCCAGCTACTATGGCTATCAAGTCTTTCGTAGTGACGTAGCCAGACTTAGTATGAAGGGGGGGGGGGGGTCGTTTCACTTTTACAACATTACAGGTGTAGTCAGAGATGGAGGTTGTTCACTATTTAATGAACTTGCTCTTGTTCTTTTCCATTTTTAGTGAACTAGTTCTTGCTCTTGTTCACTTGGTCTTCCAACTGATCTAGTTCATCGTTTGTTCATTAAAAAGAACTTTGCTCTTGGTCTTGCTCATTTAAAAATAGGGGTTTTGTACAAATTGCGAGCAAAAATTTTTTTGGGGTAATAGCCTACAACAGAGAAAACTAGGCTGTTGCCCAAACAATTTTTTTAATCCTCATTGAAATCCTATAAGATTGTTGATAAAATTTAAACATCAAATAAGAATTCAATAATGTTATAATTTTTTTGTAATTGTAAAACGCGAGTCAAAGTTTGAACTTTTGTTTGAAAGTTCAATTTCTTGTGTATCTCCCAATTTTCTGTTGGAAAGTTTTTACTCATGACACTACAAATCATTTAAAAAAATCATCCTCTAATCATTGCATATTTAAAAAAAAATTGCAAATCGGAAATGACTTAGGCCCTTTTTACTTTTGCAAACATTCTCGACGTTTCAAGCAGCACAAATCACCTAATGCAAACTAGATCCTCTTGTTACTGCGACGGCGTCCAATGAATAAAGTCGAAATGTGTTGTTCGCCATTTTGCTTGTTCCCAGAAAATTGTAACACAGGCTTCAACACATTGTGAAAATTGAAAAAATTGCAGGGACGGATTTAGGGAACAAGTTTAGTGGGGGAAACTTGGGAAACAGTGCGCAAGAATACCAGAATCAAGTAATGTATCTAACAAGTAACAACATGTTTATGTATGAGTAGCTTACCATCGTACCGATTTTATTTTCTGTGAATTAACAATATTTCAAAATAACTTCAACTAATCGAAATTACAACGCACGAATTGGGTGAAAAAGTGTTCAAAAATACACCACAAGGTGTACAGAACAAGTTATAATCTGTATGGTAGCTACCACCACCCGTCTAAGGCGTCACCTACCGTGTTGTTTGGGCGGCCTGTACCGGTTGTACTCGTGACTCACTGCCAAAACATTCCTCCTCCTTTATCTTCTTCCTTTTTTATAATTTGGTGGGAGGGGACTTCCCCTACTCCGTAAATCCGTCACTGAAATCGTGAACTATTATTTACATCCAGGCAATCACTGAAGAATATGGCTATAGATGAGAATGTTTGATGACAATTGGATGCTGTTGAGCGAAACAGAACCAAATGACAAAATCTGGTTTTTGGGAACACGTGATTCGAAGTTCAAGAGCCATGTAAAGTCTGTTCCAACTAACCTATACAACATGCAATCCGCAATACACCTCTAACATAGATAGTTCGGGTGATTGAGAGGTATGGTGTGCGGAGTGCTATCACACGAAATACTTTTTGCCCCTTCGAAATTTGTGTACAGGTTAGTTGGAACGGACTATAGAAACTATATTATGACATAGCATTTACTGATAAGCTCGGGGTCCAATTTTGAAAAATTGTACTTATTACGCGCTTTCCAACGAGTTCTGTTTTGCTTAGCAGCAATAACAAAAGGCGGAAATTGTAACACAGTGTTGAAACATGAAAATCGAGATGGCTGCCAAACGATGACCTGTCAAGTTGAAACCAGCTCTAACACAAAGACACAACGCGTATCAAACAGAACAGCTGGTTACAAAGATGTTATACTACTATACTAGATACCTAACTACCTATCCTGCCCAGAGGTTGAAAGTCAGCCAAAAGTTTAAGCCGAAAAGCCGATAGCTGTTAATTTTCATGGTATTACAGTTGAAAGTTGAAAGCCAAAGTCTAATGTACAACTGCTGAAAGCTTAAGCTAAAGTTTTATTAATCGACTTTCTTACGACTTTTCCTTTTTACTGGTCACACACTGTATTCGGACTTCCCAAGATTCAACAGAACCTTATCAACGTTAGGAGTACATGAGATGCTAGGCATTGTTTACGTACAGTGTATCCTAACGTTGATAAGAATTCTATGGCACATTTCTGAAGTGCGGAAGGGAGGAAGGCCCGATGCTAGCGCGCCATCGGTCTGGGAAGTCCGAATACTACACACTCGCAGTTTGCTGTTCGCTCGCAGAGCTAGGGCTAAGCTAGCAGCGTTTTACGTTTTACTTTGCCTTGCCTATGCTCTCATTATGCTACTAATAAAAAGGGCCATACCTCCATATAATCTAAGGCCTATTTTCATAAATCTGATGTTGATTCTCTGGTTCTACGTTCTAGTCATCCAGTCATCGGCTCATTGCTCTTGGTCTTATCTTGGTCTCTTGGCTTGGCTCATGGCTTATCTTATCAAATTGTCTGTTCGCCAATTCACGCTGTCAAATTTGAGTTTCAAGGAACGAAAAAAAAAAAGTCAACTGTTCCCAACATTCCAACTTCCTATTCGAAACTGAAATTTGAAACCAGAGTAGTTTCATTTAACTTACATCTTCAATAATTTTTAATTATATTTAATCGAAGATACCGAAACATAAATCGGATCGGATAGCTGAAAGCCTTATTTTAACTAAGCCGAAGCCGAAAGCCGACATGTAAAAAGTCGAAAGCCAAAGCTGAAGTTTTATTCTTGAAGGTCTTAAGTTTTTAGCCGAAGCTGAAGCTTTGTATACAGCTTTTCAACCTCTGATCCTGCCTTAGTCAAATAAAGCGTACCCAAGATTTTGTTCGAATCTTGCATAAGCGTTCGCCAGTCACCGGTATAGTCATTTTCCCATTTAAAATACACGGTAAATTTCGCGTGGAGGTGCCATCGTTCCAATTAAAAAAAACAAAATAATAATTGAGGTGCAGCATATTGTTTTTTTTTTATATTTTCCTGCTCCTAAGATATGAATGCATGGTCTGTCAAATTTTCAGATCGTTTTACCCAGGCAAAATGTAATAAGGGCGATTTAAAAATGACCAATTTCCCATTTAAAATGCATTGGAGCCGAGTTTTTATACCGGTGACGCTAGCAGATGGGATACTAAAACGCGGGGTGGGTGAGAAGGGTTTATACTAGTAGCAGGCTGAAGTCAGGTATCTAGCTGGTTACCAAAGACGTTTATACTACTACACTAGATACCTAACTTCCTATACTACCATAGTAAAATAAGCGTATCCAAACTTTGTGCAAATCAGGGTTGCAAAAAAGAACAACATTTTTTTTTTAAATCAACAAAACAAACTTTTTTTTTTGTTGTTTAAAACGCGAAATATGACAGTTCAAAATTAGGGTGTTTAAAACTGTTTAAAACACATTTAAAACGTGTTTTAAACTGTTTAAAACCAAAAAAATTGAATACAATTCATATATTTTTTCTTGGCTTTTTACTTTTTTTCGCCTGTTATGCACAACAGTGGTATACCAAATTGGGACTGATAATGTACCATTAAATTAATGATAAGTTTTTCTGAAAAACTCAATTTCTCTTTCATGTTTTTACTTTTATAAAAGATAAAAAATAAGTTCCTGTGATGTGTATTGTGTTTGGTTGCATTGATTAAATACAAGATTTATGATTCAATGAGACATTTATTTCAAATTTTCAACTTCTCTAAAAAAAAAACTAAAATCAAACAAAAAGCGTGTTTAAAACAAAAAAAAAGAAGCAAAAAATACAACGTTTTAAACAAAAAATACGTTTAAAACGGATCTTTAGTTTAAAGAGGTGATAATGTTTTTCTGATAAGAATAATAAAAGTAAAAAGGACTTTAAGCTCCTATAAATAAGACTTTTCACGAGGCTTGTTTTTCAAGCTCCAAGTTGATATGATAAACAAGCAAGCTTTTTACTTGCAAGGGATGAGAAGTCGCAGGGATGCGGAAATACCGTAGCTGGAAGTCAGAAGCCGGAAGTTTTTGCAGTTCTAGGATAATTTTGAGAAGCCAGAAGTTGGTAGGTAGTGGAATGAGTTAAAAGCTAGAAGGGCTTTTTACAATTATTGTATGAAAATTGTTTTTATGTTTTTTTATCTAAAAAAATAGAAGAAAAAGAGAATAAAAAGGCTAGTGAAAGTGAAATGGTGACATGGTGAGGTGGTAAAATAAGTAAAGAAGCTAAAAATTGGATGCTATGCTATAAGCCGGAAGCCAAAAAAAAAATTGGAATTAGAAATTCATATACTGAGGCTGGAAGCTATGTAGAAGCGAGAAGCTAGATGAGAATTGGGGACTAGGAACCGGAAACGGAAGCTGTATCATTCGGCCACCGCATCCCTGAGAAGCCGATTGAAAAAGCTTCTCTTCCGGTTTCCGGCTACTCCAAATTTATAAAGCTTCCAACTTCCTTCCAAAATTAAAAAACCTCCAACTACCATTTTCCCGGCTTCCAGCTACTATGGCTATCAAGTCTTTCGTAGTGACGTAGCCAGACTTAGTATGAAGGGGGGGGGGGGGGTCGTTTCACTTTTACAACATTACAGGTGTAGTCAGAGATGGAGGTTGTTCACTATTTAATGAACTTGCTCTTGTTCTTTTCCATTTTTAGTGAACTAGTTCTTGCTCTTGTTCACTTGGTCTTCCAACTGATCTAGTTCATCGTTTGTTCATTAAAAAGAACTTTGCTCTTGGTCTTGCTCATTTAAAAATAGGGGTTTTGTACAAATTGCGAGCAAAAATTTTTTTGGGGTAATAGCCTACAACAGAGAAAACTAGGCTGTTGCCCAAACAATTTTTTTAATCCTCATTGAAATCCTATAAGATTGTTGATAAAATTTAAACATCAAATAAGAATTCAATAATGTTATAATTTTTTTGTAATTGTAAAACGCGAGTCAAAGTTTGAACTTTTGTTTGAAAGTTCAATTTCTTGTGTATCTCCCAATTTTTTATTGGAAAGTTTTTACTCATGACACTACAAATCATTTTTAAAAATCATCCTCTAATCATTGCATATTAAAAAAAAAATTGCAAATCGGAAATGACTTAGGCCCTTTTTACTTTTGCAAACATTCTCGACGTTTCAAGCAGCACAAATCACCTAATGCAAACTAGATCCTCTTGTTACTGCGACGACGTCCAATGAATAAAGTCGAAATGTGTTGTTCGCCATTTTGCTTGTTCCCAGAAAATTGTAACACAGGCTTCAACACATTGTGAAAATTGAAAAAATTGCAGGGACGGATTTAGGGAACAAGTTTAGTGGGGGAAACTTGGGAAACAGTGCGCAAGAATACCAGAATCAAGTAATGTATCTAACAAGTAACAACATGTTTATGTATGAGTAGCTTACCATCGTACCGATTTTATTTTCTGTGAATTAACAATATTTCAAAATAACTTCAACTAATCGAAATTACAACGCACGAATTGGGTGAAAAAGTGTTCAAAAATACACCACAAGGTGTACAGAACAAGTTATAATCTGTATGGTAGCTACCACCACCGTCTAAGGCGTCACCTACGGTGTTGTTTGGGCGGCCTGTACCGGTTGTACTCGTGACTCACTGCCAAAACATTCCTCCTCCTTTATCTTCTTCCTTTTTTATAATTTGGTGGGAGGGGACTTCCCCTACTCCGTAAATCCGTCACTGAAATCGTGAACTATTATTTACATCCAGGCAATCACTGAAGAATATGGCTATAGATGAGAATGTTTGATGACAATTGGATGCTGTTGAGCGAAACAGAACCAAATGACAAAATCTGGTTTTTGGGAACACGTGATTCGAAGTTCAAGAGCCATGTAAAGTCTGTTCCAACTAACCTATACAACATGCAATCCGCAATACACCTCTAACATAGATAGTTCGGGTGATTGAGAGGTATGGTGTGCGGAGTGCTATCACACGAAATACTTTTTGCCCCTTCGAAATTTGTGTACAGGTTAGTTGGAACGGACTATAGAAACTATATTATGACATAGCATTTACTGATAAGCTCGGGGTCCAATTTTGAAAAATTGTACTTATTACGCGCTTTCCAACGAGTTCTGTTTTGCTTAGCAGCAATAACAAAAGGCGGAAATTGTAACACAGTGTTGAAACATGAAAATCGAGATGGCTGCCAAACGATGACCTGTCAAGTTGAAACCAGCTCTAACACAAAGAACACAACGCGTATCAAACAGAACAGCTGGTTACCAAAGATGTTTATACTACTATACTAGATACCTAACTACCTATCCTGCCCAGAGGTTGAAAGTCAGCCAAAAGTTTAAGCCGAAAAGCCGATAGCTGTTAATTTTCATGGTATACAGTTGAAAGTTGAAAGCCAAAGTCTAATGTACAACTGCTGAAAGCTTAAGCTAAAGTTTTATTAATCGACTTTCTTACGACTTTTCCTTTTTACTGGTCACACACTGTATTCGGACTTCCCAAGATTCAACAGAACCTTATCAACGTTAGGAGTACATGAGATGCTAGGCATTGTTTACGTACAGTGTATCCTAACGTTGATAAGAATTCTATGGCACTATTTCCTGAAGTGCGGAAAGGGAGGAAGGCCCGATGCTAGCGCGCCATCGGTCTGGGAAGTCCGAATACTACACACTCGCAGTTTGCTGTTCGCTCGCAGAGCTAGGGCTAAGCTAGCAGCGTTTTACGTTTTACTTTGCCTTGCCTATGCTCTCATTATGCTACTAATAAAAAGGGCCATACCTCCATATAATCTAAGGCCTATTTTCATAAATCTGATGTTGATTCTCTGGTTATGTAAAAGTCGAAAGCTGCCTTAGTCAAATAAAGCGTACCCAAGATTTTGTTCGAATCTTGCATAAGCGTTCGCCAGTCACCGGTATAGTCATTTTCCCATTTAAAATACACGGTAAATTTCGCGTGGAGGTGCCATCGTTCCAATTAAAAAAAACAAAATAATAATTGAGGTGTAGCATATTGTTTTTTTTTATATTTTCCTGCTCCTAAGATATGAATGCATGGTCTGTCAAATTTTCAGATCGTTTTACCCAGGCAAAATGTAATAAGGGCGATTTAAAAATGACCAATTTCCCATTTAAAATGCATTGGAGCCGAGTTTTTATACCGGTGACGCTAGCAGATGGGATACTAAAACGCGGGGTGGGTGAGAAGGGTTTATACTAGTAGCAGGCTGAAGTCAGGTATCTAGCTGGTTACCAAAGACGTTTATACTACTACACTAGATACCTAACTTCCTATACTACCATAGTAAAATAAGCGTATCCAAACTTTGTGCAAATCAGGGTTGCAAAAAAGAACAACATTTTTTTTTTTTAAATCAACAAAACAAACTTTTTTTTTTGTTATTTAAAACGCGAAATATGACAGTTCAAGATTAGGGTGTTTAAAACTGTTTAAAACACATTTAAAACGTGTTTTAAACTGTTTAAAACCAAAAAAATTGAATACAATTCATATATTTTTTCTTGGCTTTTTACTTTTTTTCGCCTGTTATGCACAACAGTGGTATACCAAATTGGGACTGATAATGTACCATTAAATTAATGATAAGTTTTTCTGAAAAACTCAATTTCTCTTTCATGTTTTTACTTTTATAAAAGATAAAAAATAAGTTCCTGTGATGTGTATTGTGTTTGGTTGCATTGATTAAATACAAGATTTATGATTCAATGAGACATTTATTTCAAATTTTCAACTTCTCTAAAAAAAAAACTAAAATCAAACAAAAAGCGTGTTTAAAACAAAAAAAAAAGAAGCAAAAAATACAACGTTTTAAACAAAAAATACGTTTAAAACGGATCTTTAGTTTAAAACATGTTTTTGTTTTTTTTCTGGTGTTTAAAATATGTTTTAAACGTAACAACTCTGGTGCGAATGTTGCATAAGCGTTTGCCAGTCACTGGTATAGTCATTTTTCCCATTTAAAATATATGGTGAATTTCGCGTAGAGGTGCCGGCGTTCAAATTAAAAAGAAATTATAAATTGAAGTGTAGCATATTGTTTTTTTAAAAATATTTTCCTGCTCCCAAGATATGAATGCATGGTCTGTCCAATTTTCAGATCGTTTTACCCAGGCAAAATATAATAAGCGCGACTTAAGAATGACCAATTTCCCATTGAAAATGCATTGGAGCCGATTTTCTATACCAGTGACGCTAGCAGATGGGATACTAAAACGCGGGGTGGGTGAGAAGGGTTTATACGGTTTCTACTACTAGCAGGCTGAAGTTAGGTATCTAGTGAAGTATGTAGTATAAACGTCTTTGCTGCTAGCGTCACCGGTATAGAAAATCGGCTCCAATGCATTTTAAATGGGAAATTGGTCATTTTTGAATCGCGCTTATTATATTTTGCCTGGGTAAAACGATCTGAAAAGTTGACAGACCATGCATTCATACCTTGGGAGCAGGAAAATATTTAAAAAAAAACAATATGCTATACTTCAATTTTTAATTTTTTTTTAATTTGAACGCCGGCACGTCCACGCGAAATTCACCATGTCTTTTAAATGGGAAAAATGACTATACCGGTGACTGGCGAACGCTTATGCAACATTTGCACAATGTTTGGATACGCTTATTTTACTATGGTAGTATAGGAATTAGGAAGTTAGGTATCTAGTGTAGTAGTATAAACTAGAGCCCTATAAACACAGGTACTCGCATACGCCATTCTGGAGCCCAGTGTGCCCGTGGATGCCGAATCCGATAAGGCTCTTTACTCTAAATTCGACTATGCGGAGCGTACCGCGTAGTCAATTCGGCATCGACGGGCACGATGGGCTCCAGAATGGCGTATGCGAGTACTCATCTTTATAGGTGGCCTTAGTATAAACGTCTTTGCTGGTTCCTAAATCAGTGCTGCCAGATTTAATTTTTAAAAATCTGTTGAGCTCTGACGAGTTTGATTTCAAAGAAGTGGACTGGACTGTATCGGATATTTACAATTTGTTTTACTACACGAAACTAGGGCTCTATAGTTTCACCTGGGTATACTAAGCCACCATTTTGGTTCGTACTGCGCCCGTCGATGCCGAATTGACTACGCGTTACGCTCCGCATAGTCGGATTCGGCATCCACGGGTGCAGTATGAACCAAAATGGCGGCTTAGTATACCCAGGTGAAACTATAGAGCCCTAACGAAACGAAACAAGACGCATAAGAACCATGAGATATCTACAAACTAAAACTACTATAACGAAACATGATCGTGTTAATTGCAAGTGCAATTCTAGACGATATATACATTTACATTACAACCGTCGCTTATCTTATCAGAAAAAGATACCGTGTGCGGCGAAATAACGGGTTTGCATTTTTCGTGCAAACAAAATCTATATATCTGAAAATTTTCCCTCTTGTCGTGTTGTCGCTTGTCGGACGTTGATAACATGATAAGATGATAACGAAAAGTACATAATCATAATCAGCGTCAGCGATAGTGGTTCTGAGTTCTGACTGAGTGATTCTATGGTGTTTTCCATTTTCAAAACGTTGTGATTATTTTATAATTTGTATAATTATCTAGTATTGAAAACTACTATTTAGTTTTAGTTATTTTTTAATTCACGTACAGCATTTCTAACCCTCATGAAAATGAATCAGGTGATCATGTTCAATAACAAAACTGTTGGGAGAGATCGACTGGCTCGGTAAGTCGTATCCACGACTGAGTATTATGATTAACTGGGTTAAAATTCATGTGAAATTATGTCTTTAATTACGTAGGTCGATAGAGAAAAACCCCGACTTCGAATATGCGAATGGATTTCGTCGTATTACTTTTGATGCCGGTTAGATTCCATTTAAACTAGATATTTGTTCTGTTGTTTAAAATTAAATTTGTTGCTCAGGTTAGTGCAGTATGCGAGCAAATTCACGTGGTATACTCTTCAGCAATGTAATGCCACTGGGTCGTCTGTCAACAAGATGAAGGATTTGGAATATCTACTCGGCAATTTTCGGAGGCGTAAGTCGGTTATCATTTTTATCAGTCCCGTTCTCCTACAGCATATAAGTAGAAATAAAAAAGATTCAAAACTAGATGTTTAATTCACTTCAGTTCAATCGGTTGATCTTTTGTTTTAGTACTAAGACTGGGTCGTTGCGTTGATACTCTCTACACTGCCATGTGTATGATCAGTCACGAAGATGCGTTAGTAAGTTTTAACTGCGCGATTTCGAAAGTCAGTTATTCTATGTTCTTACTTTGCGATCATATTATTTGGTTCGGTCGGAGCGGCTTCACCGATGTCGATACGAATCGGTGGAATCGCATTGCCTGTAAATACTGGTTGATCAGCATAACGATGAACCTTGTACGCGACTATGTAGAAATCAAACGACTGCTGGCCAACAGTAAATTAATCCTGAAATACAAGGACACCGATCGAAAAATAATATTAAGAAACATGATTGCGTTCACCGAGGCTCACAAAGACGTTTTGCTGGATACGTTGAAAAATAGTTGCGATATCTTCTTGCCTTTGGCTGCTTTGAATTATGTGAATCTAAGTCCCGGCACGATTGGTTTTCTTGGGGTAATATCGTCAGTAGCGGGTATTTATACGGTTCTAGATCCATTCGCGAAGTTACCTTTGTCGTAATTCGGTGGGTAATGTGAATAAGAGGCTTCAGGTTACAGGGTAATTAATTATGCGTACTGATCGCAGTAACTATCTTGGCTGTGTGCGTGTTGTAAACTGACGAAATAACCATTCTGAACGAGGTGAGACGAGCTGGATAATTATCGCGAGTAGCGAGTTTTGCTGCCGACAGAAAATGAAGCGTACGTTGATAGCTACCTAATTTGATTCTATATTTACAATTTTACAAACATTTAGCACGATAAATAGGATATACAAATATGGTTCAAATGTACACGAAAGTTTATCATCTTCACTTTTCATCAGATACATCATCTTACTCGTACATTTTCATTTCATCGTTGAAAGTTTCATTTGTTACGTAATATTTAAATAAATAGGTCGATAATTTATCGAGTTTAATTCAATTCACGTATGTACGTAAATTATGCGCTAAAAATAGGAAAAATATACTACAGTTCGTAGCTCGCCTCGCGACTCCAGCGCATGTATTTCGAGAAATAATCTGGTCTCCAGCATTTGCAACTACCGGGGACCAAGAACCAGTCGTAGTATAATCGAACCTGTAAAAAGTACAAAGATCTTTAGTTTCTTTGAAATGTGATATTATCGTTCACAGTTGGTGTCTGACACCGAGTAAGTAATCAATATTGAATGCTCGATTGTTTGAGATTTTGAGCTCATGCTCAGTGAGCATTTACATAGTAACATAATTTCAGTTTTGTTTCAGGAAAAAAAAAAAAAAAAAAAAAAAAAAGTTTGCAAAGACCATAGAGTAACAGGAAGAAGACTCATAAGCGCCTTGAAAAAGTTATAAAAATGATCGTCGGGTCAGTGCGATTTGGAGGCAAATCCAATTTTTCTCGAAAATGAGATTTTGGTGCAACTGGAAAAATAATTTCATGCTGTATCGAATGTAACACTGTACAATGCACGTAGACATAACCTGAAACGCTGGCTGTAGCGGTGTTCGAACTCGGGACCTTTTGATTTCAAAAGCCGTCGTTCTTACCGCTACGCCACCGAGGCGACTAAGAACGGCCAAAAGACTAGTCAAAAACCATTGTTATCATAAAAGAATTTTTTGCGTACAGGACCCTGTCCTCCTGGCATGTCACATTTGGTGGGAACAAAACAGTCTCACAGATGGAGATTCATACAAAGACGCACCACAATATCTTGTTGATGGATTCCAATTTTGTCAGTAATACCCTTGATGTAAAGTGTGAACTGTAGTAAAACTAACTATCTTGAATTTGCCTCCAAATCGCACTGACCCGACATGATGCTCGTGATGAATTTGTCGTGATTTTAGGAAGCAGTAAGAGGAACATATAGGAGATTAAGATAGGGTATCTGACTGTCATGAAAGTCATGCAATGAAATCAGTGGTCATGAAAGTCGTGAAAAAGTCATGAATTCAATAAATTGTATGTTTAATTTGCTTCTTCCCAAAAATCATAAATTCTCTCTAAATTCTTCAAAAAAAAAAAAGAGGCCAGGGCCTGCTCTGTGTATGATTTCGAGGTATGGTGTGAAAGTTTTAGGTACATACTTCAATTGTTCCTATCTTCTTGATACTATTTTTTAATTTGTATGCATTCATGAACTGAGAAAATGTGTGAGATTTTGTGCATTCCTTATCGGAAGTCATTGTTGTATGTTACTGTTATTACTATTATTATATTATGATTATGTTTTTACTTCTTTCCTTCATTTTTAAGTTGTCTGAATATTATTTTTTTAAATATGTTTACTTTTCAGCCATCTCGTACACTTTATTTCTACAATACATGCATTAGTATTATTTCATTTTCTCGCTGAAAAAAAGATTAATTTTTAATGTATAGTTTCTTGAATTTATTATTTTATCATTGTCCTTTGGTTTTTCTAATAGTCAGGGAGGCCCACAGGAGCCTTTCTCGGCAGAGGCCGAGTCAGCAAACATCCACCTGATTGAAGTGGCCGGAAATTATGACCAAACTGAAGATTTTGATATGTGGCGTTGTTATACGCCTCCACTAAAACCAAAAACTAGCCTAGTTTACGAATTCGGTAAGAACTTGTCACCAATTGAACTTTTTGAAAATAATAAAACGACATTGTAAAGTAGATGAAATAAGCTTTTCAAATATGTATAAAACATTGAACTTATCTTATCGTTATCTAAGAATGAAAAGGTAATACACAAGGTGATTAAAGAGAGGTGGTAGGCAACCCGCAACAATTTCTTCCCGTCTCACCCGCGCCGAAATTCACTTCATAAGAAAATAATGGGAAAATTAAATTTTTGTTGTATGGGGCTTTTTCTCTCTCTCTCTCTCTCTCTCTCTCTCTCTCTCTCTCTCTTTTCCTTAAGGGTAGCTAATTGAATGATGTATGTGGTAAAAATAATGGGGGTATCAGTTATGAGCAAAGATCAAAAAAAGCATATTCCCACATGGACGCTGTTCAGCGTGAGTGAGCCAACCAGCAAAATCTGTTTTTTGAGAACAAGTGATTCGAAATTCAAGAGCCATGGAGAAACTATATGACATAGCGTTTACTGATAAGCCTTTTTCAACGTGAGTACTCATTTTTGAATCGGGGGCCCAGTTTTGAAAAATTCTACTTTTCCGAAATGGTGTATTACTAATATGTTATATTAAATTTTCAACGACTGTTTCATTACAGTTACAATTGGACGCTGTTAAGCGTAAGGGAACCAACCAACATTTGTAAACAAAATGAGTTATTAGTATATTTATGGTTTGAAAGATCGTAAAAAGCATAATTTTTCAAAATTGGGTCCTCGTGTCGAAAATATCGTCATTCTCATTTTCGACTTCAACTCCGTGCCTACACTGTTGTTGTGACGCTACGTTGTCAATGATGTCACGGAGTCGAACCTATGTACATCTACATTCGTGAATTGTAAGCTCTCCGCGGTCAATGACCGGAGTGGTTACCGCCAAATAAATACTGTTTTCGATTTCTAAGCCCCGGAATTAATCCCCCATGAATCTTTGCTACCATTTCGACTTTAAGCTACTCGATGACTACGAAAACCTTAATTTTTCGAATAAAATTTTATTGAAAGAATTTAATCAAGTGAGTATAGAGAACATTTGGTATAATAAGATGATTACGTTTTGAAATATTTTGTGTTCGATATTTAGAGATCCCATTTTGAATCTCTAACTTCGGAAATTTCGAGTATTCAGTCAGAAAAAAAAAGCTTCAGAAAAATCTTGAGAACGAAACAGAAATACTACGTAAAATTGCTCCACAGAAATTGAAAATCACTTGATTTGATTTCTGGATTTTGGAGAATTTGCCTAAAAAATTATTTGCTTGGGTAAGGCCTATTTTTGGCGATCTCGAATATGAATCAAAAACCGTAGTGACGCCTTCAATGCCGTAGATATGCAAGACCAACTACGCGGATTTACGTTTTCAAAATTTCCAATTTCCTGGGGCGAACTGATAGAATGCGAAAATCTTCGGAATGGAGGCTCTACAGCAAAACGGTTTGGAACATTGGTAAGAGGGCATCTTTTCGCTCTCAAAATTCCAAACCGTTCTCCGCTAGCTTTCACCATTCTGGAGATTTTCACATATTACCAGTTTCCCCCCAGAAAATTAGAGAATGTTAATTAGTGTCGATCGTTTTGCATATTCGACGTGTTGAAGGCAGTAAATTTTTTTTTGAAAATTCGATGGCGTGTGGACATAAACCAAAACGGTAATGTGGTGACGCCTTCAATGCGTTAAATATGCAATACAAACTACGCGAATTTCGTAATCGTCTGGTAATGTACTCGGCGATTACTTTCCGATTACCTTTTTACTTACTCGTGCTGGACACTGGAAACGCTGTGTCATAATATAGTTTGTACATGGCTCTTGAACTTCAAATCACGTATTCTCAAGAAACAGATTTTGCTGGTTGATTTTCTTACGCTAACAGCGTCCAATTAAGAGCTGCCAAAGAAATCAGTGTATGTTGTACTTGTACAACTGTACAACTTTACTGTTTTACCGACTTTTCGGAGAAAAGGGAGGTATTACACTCGTCACAGTTGTCAAGATAAGGGCGGGGCTTCGCGAAAGCAGTTTTTTTTAGGGTCGGCGCGAGGCGTGATGTTAGTGGTTTGTTTTTCTTATTAATTGAAGTTCGAGATACACGAGTACAAATCGCTTTTGTTTTCAACAGTGGTGCTTGTGGTTTTAAAAGTAAAAGTGAACGTAATCGTGTGTAAAAGAAACAGATAGGAAGATGGTTTTACATTGTGCTTACAGTCTCAGCAAAAGCGACTCGAGGTATCAACATAAGGAATCGATGAAAGGAGTACATTTTGTGAGGTTTGTTATATTGTGTATGATTCTTGCTGAAATTAGGGTCGTCGTGAACCAACTGACATTTTTGTAAACAAAGTGAGCTATTAGTATCGTTGGAAAGAGCGTAAAAAGTAGAATTTTTCAGAATTGGGCTCCCGATTCAAAAATGTATACTCACGTTGATCAAAACTTACTAGTAAACGCTATGTCATGTAGTTTCTACATGGCTCTTGAACTTAGAATCGCGTGTTCTCAAAAAACAGATTTTGCTGGTTGGTTCCCTTACGCTTAACAGCGTCCAAGTGCGATTGTACTTTTTGTTCGAAGTTGGTTAGTGGAATAGTTACCCAGACTTCAGCTGAAAGGCCGACCCTATTACTGAGTCGCAAAGCGACCTGGCTTGTTTTTCATTAGATGGGAAAGAAAAGAGAGTGACGCTTGTTATTTCCCTCTTGCTTGTAGATTGTGGGTAGGTTTGCGTTTTTGAGTAGATGACCAGAAAAATATCGTAAGCACCTCGCGAAGGAGGGGGCTAAAATGCCTTCAACTCGTAAGTTACAGCTCTCAACAAACAGCTAGTTAGTTTTAATACCCTATACAACCAATGGTTCGTTAACTTTGCGTTCAGTTTGTTGTCTGTGCCAAATATTTACCTGAAAGCATCCCTAGTTCATCAACTCCGTCGCAGTGTGTCTTTTTCGTCTGAGACATCGGTAGCTTCGTATCGCCATTTGGTGGTACCGCTCGTTTGTGCAGATATTGCTGGTACGTGTGGAAGTCATTGATCGGCGGTGGATCGTCGCTCATTACCGGACTTCGGTGAACCGGTGGTCTTCTATTAATCGGTGTTATCGTCTCTGGGTAATAAATTTCAGCAACCAGTAAGCTAACCCAACGCGGAGATGATAAGCACCCTCCTTCCATGTAATGGCATTTGGAATTACTGCAAAAAATAACAGGGTCTTGCTTTTGAGCTGTTTCCATTCATATACCTGTGAAATGTTCTGTTAGACGTACGACTATATAGCGAACAAACGTATGTACGTGTAAAGTTATGGGCTCAAACTGGGACATGAAATCGCATTTTTATTTTCGATTAGTCAATTCTTATTTTGTACTTTCTTTTTTCCTTTCTTTCTTTCTTAGACTCCAGGAGCACAACAACCTTACACTGTAAGTCGTCTCAAAGCATGAGTCCATCGATAACTAAACAAAAAAAAAGGTTTTCCTTTGCTGAGGGTACCCATTACAATTGAGTGAGTGCCTGGCACCCTGGCGCCCCGTTGAGTACCTACTCTGTAAACCGAGTGTTTTCGATAGCGTTCCCGCCAATTCGCCGAAGAAAAACTTATTTCCACGTTTTTTAGCATTCTCCAAAGAAAGATATTTGTATACGTCCACGTGAAAAGTGTCCTTGTTATCGATTAACAATTCTGTTTTGAAATCTCTATAGATTTCAAAACAGGTCTGTAGCTAACTGCTTGTGGGTGCCAGGGCATGATTGAGGGTACAGTAAAACTTCATTATTTTCACTAAAACATTTTTTTATATTGTCATATTTTGGAAAGTGCTAGCCAGGGCAGCGCGCTTGCCAGCAAGGGCTTCGCTCTCGCTACCCTGGCGTTAGCTACGAGCCTGTTTCAAGGTCGGGCAGTCGAAAATGCAAAATTGATGTACGTTTTGGTAGCAAAAGGAGTGTACTTCTCGACCATACTGTCCAGAAGGTCGAAATTTGTGCTCATTCTCGATGTAGATCTAGTAAGTACAAGGGAAAAAGTAAAAAGGTCCCAATTGTCGGTCTGCCGTTCTCTATCATCTCCGCGTCATGGGCGGAGCCTACATCACTAAGTTACTGCTCCGTGTTGCTACAATGCTGCATACTGGATTGTGTTGCTTCACTATAGGTGACGTAACCGAGAGTTCCCGAAGTTGGCAGCCCTGAATCACAAAGGTGATCATGGACGTTATCACCATAAGAATGCATATAACTTGAATGCACTTTTTCTTGTCAATAAAATGTTTTCTTGCGGCTTATAATAGATAAATTTAGAGATTGAGGTCTCTAGTTTTCCTTTATGAACTTGAAACGGCTCCATTTTTCATGTATTAGTTGCTTACAAGCACGTTTTGTATCAGTGGTAAACTTCCATAAGAAAAACATTAATTTGGAAATCAACTTATTCATCCAACTAGAACGAATAAAGTGCATTAAATTACCTTTCAGCATGAACTAGAGACTTCAAGCTTGAATTTGACATGTTATACGACTAAAAAAAAATTCATTTTCAGCAATTACGGAAGCTTTAAAGCACGTTAAAGTATACCAACTTTACACGTCTTCTTATGAGAACATTAACCTTGATCACCTTTGCAGGTGGTCGACACTAGCGAACCTGGTCACGGTTACGCCGCCTATTCGGACTCCGCAGGCCTCGTGGCGCGCTGTTGTCGTCTTACTGATAAGAAAATGAAAGAGTGATCAAGGAGGTTTTACTATTGCTGATTTTCTGATCTGTGATGTTTTACTATGGTTTTTTCGTTTTATTTTTAAAGTAATGCCAGGGAGATTTTCTTACAAGCTTTTGCGAATGAAAGTACAAAAACTGTCCGGCCAAACTGCTGAGTTTTTCGTAATATTATAACAAAAGCATTACTAAGTTGCAAAATAAAAGTAAAAGAATCAGAAGTAAAGTGTAAGGAAACGTGAAACACCAAACTAAAACGGACAAGAAACCAAACTACAACGTATTGGTAAAGAATATTCACAAAATTCGTATCGTCCTATCGTTCTATTATCACTCTTTCGTTGGTTATAAAAATGCCCACTAGATGCCGCCCGCCACTTTGTTGTGGAATCCGAATACACTACCTACTAGGTCGTATAGTTAATACAGGTGATTTAAGTGCAGCAGTGCACAAACGCTAGGACGTGTAAACTTATAATTGCGCGAAGTGAGAATACTGACAACAAAAAATGGAAGACGAAGATTTTCGTACACTTCATGAAAAGAGATCTGCAAGTATGTTCCCGATAAGAACAAGGACATTCTATGCCCAGCACCCAGCACCAAATAATATATAGGAGGAAGCAGCCGATAATCCCAACCTGCGTCTACGCCGACGATTGACAACAAAACTTACAAAGAAGTTGCGAGACCGCGCCTTCAAGATCTCCCAAAGAAGAAACAATAATCACTGACTGTCTTAATGTCTTCCTGTTATGACATTACTAATACAAAATTCTGGACTTTTTAGTCGTTTCTTTGATCAAAGATATTATGAGTCATCGCCTAACTTTTTGGCATTTTATTACAAAATCTAACAAATGCCGCACGGCATTGCCCTTGTACGGGGGGAAAACAGGTGAAAATTAAAAAAAAAGGTTCTTCTTGTCGGTTCTCGTTACTGCCCAGTCACATGGCTATTGGGCTTTAAACCTGCGCTAGAGTGCGCTGCCGGGTGAAAACGAGTGAGTGATCATGTGTACTTTCAAATAAAAATGCTGCTATCTTTAGTAGGGTAAGAAACCTAGTAAAAATTATTCTGTCAGTAGAACTGATTATAATTTAATTTTTTGGTGATGATGCAGTCGAATTTAGGACAAATTTTATTTGAAAGTGAATTTCTAATCGACTTCATGATAGTTGAAGTTTGCTACACGCTTACGGTAAATCATACATGATCACTCACACATATCGCAGGGCTGCCAACACTTGAAACTCTAAGTTTAAATCCCAATACCCGCTCAATTCAGACGGTTATACATAGGAAAATGTTCGTTTCTGTAAGCTCTTTCAAATGTAATTGACCTCAGTCTCCTGTATGCAGTACAGTTTCCAAAGTTGTTTTGCAAACTTTCTCATTTTTCTGAAATTTGTGCTTTTTGTAACTAACTCTTCGGACAGCTGTACCTCGGACAGTTTTGCGTCTATTAAGGTGGAAATAGTCTCATTTGATCGAGAATTGTTTGTTATACGCTATATCCTGTCGCTAACTCCATACCTACCACAAGGACCCTTTTCTTGTGGACGTACACATTTATATTCTTGTTTACTTACATGCATTTAGTGACTTCTATCGTTTGAGTAAAGTAGCCCTCGTACGGAATTTGCACCACGTATCTCCAAATGCCCTGGTAGTTGCGGGCAAATACGGGAGTCGCGTACTCGACCTTAGCGGGGCAGGGCGTCGGCGGCCCATCCACCATCGGTGTTGGCGTTGAGTCAGAACTCGTACGGTACTCCAATTGCGGCGGATCTTGCCGTTTCTGCGCGACTAGAGATTTGAATACTTGACCTTGTATTAATTTGTACAGCAAGCAGAAGCTAGAATATGGAAATATAATCGGTTAACAACTTGGCGCGCACGGTCGAAGGGCAATCTACCCAAGGCTGAAGGTATTTTTACTTACAGCCCTCTGTCGTTATCACAGAACTTTCGCGATTGTCGTCGAGTTATATTAGCGTGGTTTTCGAATTTCTTTGAACTGCTGTTGTCCTCTTTGAACTGGTCGGTGGTATTTTTGACAATGTCACGTCTTACTCGTTTTGGCGGTTGGTGCTTGAGATTTCTGTAAAATAATATTACACGACCACTATACATATTCAGATGTTTACTTTTTATTTTGTTTGGTTGGTTCTCGTGCGATGTATAATAATAACTTTTATTGAAGATAATTGGGTTTTTACAGTCAGTTACATATATCTCTCTTAGTTTACTATTTCCATATCTTCGGCTCAAAGTGAGCAAAAAAGTCTCCTGCAACCTTTCCCATTTTAGCCTGTTTTCCGCAATTCTTCTGAAATTTCTTCTCCCCAAAAATGCTTTTAATCCGTCCTCCCATCTTGCTAGTTGGCCCCCTTTCTTTCTATTGTTGTGGAATAGAAACCAAAAGGTTGTCTTGGAAGTTCATCTGGCGTCTGCCGCCCATCTCCATTTTTGTCTTCTAATGTAATGTATTATGTTCGTGTTGTGTTTTAGTTTTTGTTTTAGAAACGTTATTTTGACGTGGTCCCTCTTTTTTATGTTTAGCATTGGCTGTTGTATTGAGTTCTGTGTTGTTTGTAATTTGTTGATAATTTTTGAAGTGAGGCGTTGAGTATCAAAACCAGCTCAATCCAGTTTTATATATTTTTCAGGAGAGGCAAAAAACATCTGCGCGACGAAGTTTTGTATATTCTCTCGATATTTTTGGCTGTATCAGTAGAAGTTAGATTCCTCGTCATTTAACAATAGTCGATTTTTTCCAAATTCTCTTTTTTGCTACTGTAGAGATACTGATACGATTGATAAGAAATTGCGAACTGGCTACTTGATAATGCGCTCCTACCGGTGGAACTATGAACCTTGGATTGAGCTGGGTTTGATACAAAAGCATATCTTTGATACCATTTTATAATGGGATTGAGATGGATTTGAACCGATATTCGGTTGGTAGGTGATGGAGGATGGTTTCAACTCACAGTTTCAGCAAAAAACGGGGTTTCCTTAAAATGTGGATTGAGCTGGTTTTGATACTCAATGCCTCAAGTTAATGTCCATGTTTGGCATCCGTATGTCAAAGTGGGTACCGATACACATGTTGAAGATTTCACTTTTGTGGTGGTTATTATAAAGACCCTTGAATATTTCTTTTAACGGCCAATATTCCATGTTTTCATTATTCTTGCATCTACTTCTCCTTCTGTGCAACTGCTGCTGAAGACTATTTATTGTCCTAAGTATGTCGCTTGTTCTGTTGTTCCAATGTTTCCATCATTATATGCATATTTCCTGACCTTCCCTTACTAGTATTTTTGTTTTCTTAATGTTCATTGTCAGTCCTGATTCTCTGTTTCTCATTCCTTTAGTTCGTTTAACATTTCGATTAGCTCTTGTTTCGAGTTGGTTAGTAGGACCACGTCGTCCGCAAATCTCAGGTTCGACTATCTTTCTCCGTTTGCGTTCATGCCCTTGTTGTCCCAGTCTATAGTTTTCTAAATATTTTTTTCAGGGCGCAATTGAATAGGATTGGAGCCAGGCAGCGCTGTTCTGAAGGAACTTTGTGAGGATATACTCTACCGTCATAAGCGGAACCACAAACAGTTTAGCATGGGGTGTGGGAGTACGGGGGCGGAGCCCCTGGTAAATCTGAAATTTTCTGAGAGTATACCCTTTCGGAACAACGCTGGAGCCAGGAGATCTCTCTGCTTCATTCTTTTTTTTATTCCAAAATATTCCCCCTCCACATCTGTTATCATTTTCGCTTTTAATTCTAGATACATTTCCTTGATTATCTGTTTATAGTTCCCTGGGACGCCCTGGTTTCTTAAGGTGGTTGGTAGAAAATTGTGATTTATCGAGTCAAATGATTTATCATAGTCTATTAGTGCTATGTTCAAGTCGATTCTTCTGTATTCTATGCATTTTTCTACATAACTTGATGTATTGTGTGTAAGTGGTCTGTAGTAGAGAAAGACTTTCTGAAGTCCGCCTGTCCCCTTAGTTACTATCTGTTTAGTATCGGTTGTATTCTTTTTGTTATAAGTTTCGAGAATATTTTGAAGATGGTTGTGCTTAGTGTGATAGGTTTATAGTTTTCTATCTTGTGACGGACGATTACCCTTTATGAAAGAAGAAGACTGGGACAGGCATGTGGAAACACGAACGCCCTCTAACGTTAACGAGGGCGTAGAAGTTGGAATCAGACCGCCGTTTGTGTATCAGAGATGTTGCTGAAGATTTCAGTATTAATCAGTGATGTAAGACAAAACGATTTTTTGTCATTTTGTCGGACGAGCATTATATGTCATGAGTTCTGTCATGTTCAGAGTTTTGTCATTTTGTTTCTTCATAATTTTGTTATGTCATGACAAAATTATTTAATACCAATACCTATCAATTTACACGTATTTTCACATACAATCCAGTTCCACCAATAACCAATCTTATTCGAACACCGGTTGCATACTCAGAGGCTAAAAAACTGAGTAACTGCAGACGACATGAATATTCATTCGTCATATTGTTACATCTCTGAGATTATTGATTCGTATTCCCAATTACCTTATTCACTGTTATGCCACATTTCTTTCCTTCTTCAGTTGATATACTACAATTGACAAATTGGTACTTCAATTGTAAATTTGTAAGTGAAATACTGGTGATGGGTTGACAGACATCCCATACTTGATTCAGGCGGCGGATTCTATTTCTTTCAACTTCTTTTTGACTTCTAGCTTCTAATTCTGAACCAAACTGCTAACTGCTGAAGCTACAGTCTAACATTTTCCAACTTTTAACTTTTCAACTTCAGTGTTTTGATGAACAAGGATAATTGAGATTTGAGAACTTCCTTTTGATACTATCGCAAACCGGACAGGAAAAGACAGCCTTACAATATTACAATTTCAAAAGAGGAAATACAATAGTATTCCATCATTCAGGGAAAAAAATCGCAAATTCCTCCAAAATCAAAAGTGAAATGAGAGCCAGGCCAAATAACTGATAATACAAATTATTAATTATTGGCTTCTGGCTTCCGTTGACTTGTGAAGTTTTGGCTGATCACTTATTTAACAAAAAGTGTCCGGAAAAAAGAACTAATGTATGACTTAGTTTAGATACATTTCCTAGGTTACCAGTTCATGTTCTTTCAGTCATCCTTACTTCGTTACTTCTCGCTTCTTTGTTCTTTTCCACCAACTTTTGCAACTTCACGCGATAACAAAATGTCATAACGAAATTTTTTTGTCATTGATTCAATTTTTTGATATGTCATTTCCATTTTGTCATATGACAAAACTGATAAATGGTTTTGTCATTATGACAAAATTCCTCAAATTCAATTGTCATTTTGTCATTGTGTTTTGTAATGTCTAACAACACTGATATTCATCGCGAAACCATCCGGAACACATTTACCGCGTCTGGCCCACATTAGGGGGTTCATTCTTCAGTAACTGAAAATATTTTACTATCAACAAATTATGAACACCAACTTTCGACTTTTTTTGGTGTGGTGGTGGCTGTGGTGGGGGAGGTGATTATTTTGGGTTACACAATAACATCCGCGACAAAGTGTGCCAATCCAATTCATCAGAGATAGCGCAATTACCATCTTTTGAGTGGAAAAAGCATAGGGAAATATCCACCGTCGTGGATGTTACCATTTTGTCTGAGTACCTGTCTGTTCTATTTTCATTTTTTTTTAAATTTCTGTTCTAAGTTTGTTTTTTTTTTCTATTTTCAATAAAGTAGTATTATTAAAGATTAGCAGTACATCTTAAGAAGTTTAGAGTTCAGTTTACTGTCAGTGACTTCACATTTCTAGAAGAGATGGCGTAAATTTCTGTTACCAGGGTTTTCTGTCCATTGTGTAGTGGTCAGTCTAGTCAGTCTATGCAAGAGTGTGTGCCTTATACATTTTTCAGTATTGGTACGGGTCCGGGTGCCAGATCGTAGTTATTGGCACATGTGGTAGCATAATTTTTAAAAATGCTGTAGAAAAGGAAATTCTTGAAGCTGTTTTGTCCGAAGTCGTGCATATCAGTGCTTTCACCATGGATAAAATATCTATCGTCGTGGACAAAATTTCCCCCCTTTCCTATATTTTGATGTACTCCTGCTCTGTAAACTTGTTGAACTATCTCTACTACATATAAACTAGGTATTATGTGTGGGGGGGGGGGGAATTTACCAAAAAAAAAAAAAGAAATGCCACCTTATTCTCAATTTTTGAAGAATATTCAAGTATACCCGCATACAAAAGTACCACCCAGCTTGTCGACAATACGGCCAAAAACTACTCAAACAAAGCAATTTTGAGTAGTTTTTGAGTCGTATTGCGCATTTGTCATCTTGAGCTGTAAGTGAAAGACTAGTTCCAATTCTTATAGTTTGTACCATCCAAAATGAAATAGATACAAATTTCAAGAACTGTAAGTATTGAGTAGTTCAGCAGTATTTTCGACGAGTTCGATAGTATGCGGATACGTGCACCTACTTAACTGAATTTCAAAAACCGGTAATTGTAAAACGTGTTATGCAACTTGCATCACATTCTTCAATCAACTGTCATACCCGTTATTATTTTATTTTTAATTAACGAAATAATACGAGTTCGTTTTACCGCTGCTGGCGAATATTTCGGTATTTGCAGGCGATACATTTTTTTGTTTAAAATCAGTAATTCTGTGTACGCAATTATCAGATTTGAAAAAATTAACCGCGATGGTAGTGTCCTATTCAGTAACCCTCGGCCCCAAGCCGGAAAATGGACACCGTGGGGCATACAGCAGTCCGCAAAAGCTCGTCATCAAAATCTCCTCTAAAAATGGAAGAACCTAAAAAACTAAAATACATACACCGACTTGAGTATCCTTTACTCTAACGGCCAAGGGCTAGCAGGGGAGGGAAGAATAACAGAATTAGACAATGCTGTATTAAAAAAGTAAACTATGATGTAATGGAATCTATCTAACAGAGCAACAAGAGGTGGACAAATTTTACTCTCAGTTAAAAGGAAGAAGAATGGGTCACGATAGTAATGGGGGATCTTAATGCCAAAGTAGGTAAAAAGAAATCAGCGAACGCGTGCCTAGGACAATTCATATTAGACAATACTAATAAAAATTGATACAAACAGAATTCGCAGACCAAAACAACGTAAACATAGCCTTCATTTTTTTCAAGAAAAAACCCTCACGGAAATGGACCTGGAAATCCTCAGATGGCCTCACGAAAAACGGGATTGACCATCTTCTTATAAACAAAATTCAAATTGTGAAAAACCTGGAAATAATTAATGACTTCGACTTCTCCTCGGACCACAGAACGAGAAGGGCTTCCCCCAAAATACCACTGAACTTATACTTCGGTAACCACAAACAAACAAAGAAAAAACTAATAATCCCAGCGCATTAAAACAAAACCGCAAATGAAATTTTGGCGAACGAGTTAAAGAAGAGAAATTTTGGAAATACTGTACAAACCCAAAGTATGTATACTAGAGGAGACTATTCGGTATACAATCAGAGGGAAGTAGGGATCTGCAGAAATAATATAAAAACTGACGATTAGCTCTCGGAAAACACGAAAAAACTACTTGCATGAAGAGAAGACTTGAATAAGAAATCTCAAAAAACAATCAAAGATAAGAAAGAACTCAGCGAGATAAAGAAATTAGTAATGAGAAAAATAGGTCGAGATGTCAGAAATTTCGACACAACATTAATCGAAAAAACAACTAACTTAAATAGCTCTACAAAATTAGCAAAGAAATTACTCGGAAAGGTACCCCAATGTTTATTAAATTAAAAGACTCTTAACGGATCAGTAAGATATGGCCGAGAGGAGATTTCGGAAACTGCAACTCAATTCTACAAAAACTGTATGCGAAAACGAACATCAATAACACGTCAACCTGGAAAAGTAAGTGCACGAACACCGACCCAACCCCTCTTTGTTGGTTGAAGAGGTAGCCAAAGCCATGGCAGAGTTAAAATCAAATAAGGCCCCAGGACCAGATGAAACAGACAACAAAATAATAAAAATTCTAGCGGACACAATAGTACACCCATTAACAAAGATCTGTAGTAAAATCTTGGAAACAAAAATTATGCCAGAACAATGGAACATTCAATTAGACCTTTCCTAAAGAAAAAATTATTCTAAAAAAATGAAATTGATCGGCAAAGAAGAGGGGCTCCAAGTTTATAGTTGTGTCAGCATTTTGAGTTACATTGTATGCAATATCAATCGTTTTAAAATTCCAAATACATCAGAAAAATAGAAAAAAATCCTTAAGATGTCATCCACTAGAGAATGACAGTAATACTAACATTGGCTGTTGGTAGAGGTAGTACTGTGGCTCCACTTGCGAAATAGCAACCTTCGGAATCGTCTCATCCGATTTCAGTATCGGTAGGGTTTTACTGAAAAACTCCAAAGTCTTGTTTTTGATCAGTTCACTGAAAACGTAAAATCGGCATTTTAGTTATAAAATACGAGAACTTTTATTTTCGGTCGCCTTAAAATGTGACTCATTTTGTCAACAAATGGTGGTGGGGTCTGTTACGCTTAACAGCGTCCATATGACGACACAACTAGATGATACGTGATAAAATCGCGACCAGGTTCGCTAGTGTCGACTTCTGAAAATGTGATCAAAGTTCATGTTCGCATAAGAATACGTGTAAAATTGGTAAACTGTAATGCTTTCGTAATTGCTGAGAACAGGTTTTTTTGAGTCTTATAACATGTCAAATTGAAGCTTGAAGTCTAGTTTATGATGAAAGGTAATTTAATGCACTTTATTAGCTCCAGTCAGATGAACGAATTGATTTCCAAATTACTGTTTTTCTTATGAAACTTTACCATTGGTGCAAAACGCGCTTGCAAACAACTAATACATGGAAAATGGAGCCGTTTCAAGTTCATAAATGGAAGAGACCTCAGTCTCTCTGTATTCATCTGTTACATGACTAAAGAAAATATTTTATTGACTAGAAGAAGCGAATTCAAGTTACATGTATTCTTATGGTGATAACATCCATGATCACCTTTTTAGAAAATTTCACGGTAGGGCTGCCAACTTCGGAAACTCTAAGTTTTAGCGCTTATTGGCCACAGTTTCACAAACACGACTATAATGAGGTTTTTCTCATATCGTTCGTTTCCCTCATAACTGAGAAATTATTTCAAGGGTACCTAATTAAGTAGCATTTTACTCGCGCATTGTCTCAAATTAAAATTGTTTCTATATAATTTCTTCACATACATTTTTTCCTTGTGTCATGATGGCTTTCATCTTCTCAATGCTTTTTAAATGCGTGTCATTGTGACAAGCAGTCTACCACAATGACACTAAAAATTATTATTTACATTATCCTCGCCCTTTGGGACCACAATGAATGAATCTTCTTGAAACTTCTTCTAAATATTGCCCAAAGCTTCTAGCTATCGATAAAAAAAATCAACACAATCCGACCATTAGGACCCAAGTTCTAGCACCCAATGTAAAAATTGTGTCATGGTGGTAAAGAACCTATAGGCCCGAGTACGCGCATAGCAATTCTGGAGCACATCGTGCCCGTCGATACCGAATTGACTACGCAGTACGCTCCGCTGTCGGATTCGGCATCGACGGGCATGACGTGCTCCAGAATGGCGTATGCGCGAACTTGTGCTTATAGGTGCTCTAATGGTGACAGCCCTTACCCTAAGGATCAAAATGGCGGATGAACATGCCCGTACGAAGTTGACAGAGCCTTCCTTAATCACGAACACCTGACCCAAAACCACGATGCTATTTCAGCTACTTCAATTCTGCATCCGGAATTTCTTGCTAATTTCTTGTTCAATCAATTGTCGACGATATATGTCCTGCTCAAGGATTGACAAAATCCGGGAACTCCAAAATTTAAATCCAAAATCATGGTTAAAAAAAAGGATTAGAATTCAAAGTCTCAAGTATTTTTAGAAAATAATTTCAAATCCAAAATCCTAAATCTTCTCAATTTTCAGAAAAATTGGGATTTTAAATTCAAAATCCAATAATCTGAATTATGACTTCTAAATTTGAGTAACTCAGCGTTCAGCAGTAAGCACTCACGCAATCTTCAATCCACCATTGGCTGAGCGACTGAGGACGTTCGCAAACAATTTCTGCTGTCGGTAGCTCAGCGCTAAAATGCTAATTGTAATTAGTGAAGGAGAGACATTTTTAGGGCTTTACGTCCAGCGTTCTAACTTCTCACTTACTAACAGGTGACCAAATGAGCTTCCTTCGCGTTCGCAGAAAACGATAACAAAAAGGATGTAAAACTATCAATATGTAAGATTTGATTTTCAAGATATCAATAAGTTGATGGTAAATTATTAAAATTGATGAAATTAGGATTTTTAGGGTGTCTGCCGCGGCGCAGCGCTGCAAGCATTCTATTTTTGGATTTTCATTAATCATCAAAATGCAAATCTTTTCCTAATAATTAGAAGTTGAATCCGAAATCCTTTTTGAAAACGGATTTGAAATCCAAAATCAAGATTTTTGAAAATTTGGACTTGAAATGCCTGAGGATTTAAATCGTGCCCAACCCTGGCTCCTGCTGCCGAATTATCAGTGCCATCAATCTGACTTGTACTTACAAAGGATACGGTGTTCCGTAGATATTTTGATTCATCGGATTAGCTGGGATAGCTCCTTTATTGAGATCGCCGCACAAATTGTTCAACGACTTCCTCCACGTATTTGGTGCGCTGATGCGTTTCCCCATACCTGAAAATAAAATTAAACGTTTAATGCGAAACGAAACGATTTAACGTGAACAAAGGCAAATTTCCTTCGGGTAAATTGACGAAACTAGACGCGTTATTCAAACAGAGCTGACCTCTGGGAAACCGCAGACTCGCCACGGTATTTGTATTCAGTGGCGAATATTTTTAAATATAAGCCATTAAATATTATTATTCGTTCACGCTCTATAAACATGTCAACTAGTTTGGTTAAGGTACAGTGATTAGTTAGTAATGACTCCAGTGTATTCGACGTTCAACTATATTACTTTATTTTGCTACGACGATAAGAGTAAGCAAAGAATCTGCTCGCATCTCACAATTTCGAGTCAATGAAAAACCAAAAGAAAGGCGCTAGAAAATAAATGAGTTTGAAATCTGTGATCTTTGATTTGTTGGATTTTTCTCCGCCCAGAATAACTATTAAAACATAATATTAAAGTGTTTGCTTGTTTGTGTGTACCTCCTATAGCCGAATTCAGCCATCGTGAGGAGGTAAGGCTGAACACCCTCATCCAAGAAGAAATTCGCGCCTCTAAGAATAAAGTTAAAAAAGGACCTAGAATTAGTTTAGAACTGCTATATTGTAATACATAGTGGATTGGCAGGGGAAAATAGATTGTACGAGTTCGAAAATTCCCTTTGAAAAATAAAATGGGATATCAAAGGCTTGTCAGAGGCACGTAAAAAGAAAGGGAAGGACTGGTAAAAAGGAAAAGTGGGAGCTATACGAAAGGGCATAGAGGCGTGGGTTTCTATATAAGGAAGAATGTGTGGGGAAAAATCACCGAAATTAAGAGGATAAAAAAAATCTGCCTACTGAAATTAAAAGGGTCGAAAAGAATGTTCAGATGGTAATAATCCAGGTGTACGCACCGACTTTGGATGCGGAAGAAAACAAAATAGAAAAATTTTATAAGGAGCTTTAGGAAACTTTCCTACGGGAAAAAGAATACTTCACATTCATTATGGGGGACTGGAATTGTGAAGTTGGAAAGGAGGAACAAGGGGATACAAATAGAGGAAGATCTGGTATGGGGAATACTAACAAAAATGAGGAAAGACTTTAATTTCACCTACAAGAACAATTTAAAAATTGCAGGTTATGATAGCTTTATTTCTATAACACATATTTACATTATTGGAATATATAATATGTACTAATCTTAAACATTTGGCCCATAATACTGAGCATAAGCCTCTCTCAGCCTTGTCCATTCAGTCCTGTCATATGCTATTCGGTGGTACAGCTTACGAGGTCTGACAATTAAGTTTTTATTCGTGATTGTGGTAACACTGTAGCTTTGAAATGTTTACCTGTTACTCCGGCATTCCGCCTCTATCAATAGATGTGTTTACCAGCCGGGTACGACCATTAGTTCGTCAGTTGTGTAGATGTGTGTTAGTTGTGCTTGTCACGAAAATGGACAAACGTAATTTAGAGCAACGTGTAGCGATCAAATTTTGCGCAAAACTGGGCGATTCGGCTACGGAAACATACTTAAAGCTTATGGTGGTGATTCTACGAGTCGTGCACAAGTACGCCAAAGCCAACAGTGGCTGTCTCCAAACGCCCCAAGCCCAAAAAAAGCTCGCATGAGCAAGTCCAAGGTGAAAACCATGCTCATCTGCTTTTTCGACAGCCGCGAGGTGGCCCATAGGGAGTTTGTTCCCCCTGGACAGACCGTTAACCAAACCTACTACCGCAAAGTACTCGACAGACTTCGAAAAAGGGTCAACAGAATGCGTCCCGACATCGCGTGAACTTGGATTCTCCATCATGACAACGCGCCCTGTCACACCGCGTTCAGTGTGACCCACTTTTTGACCTCCAGGGGGATCGCAGTGTTACCGCAGCTTCCGTATTCGCCTGATTTATCACCCTGTGACCTTTTCTTATTCCCCAAAGTCAAGCAAGCGGTGAAGGGAATGTATTTTGAGTCGATTGAGGCGATCCAAGAGGCTGTGACGAGGGTACTGTCAGACATTCCGATCGAAGCTTTCCAGAATTGCTACGAGGCATGGAAAACTAGCTGGACTCGTTGTGTTGGTGCCCAATGGAACTATTTCGAAGGAAATCAAACGGTTGTTGAATAATTTTTAAATTATGGTTTTTATACACTCAGTCTCATTACTTAATTGTCAGACCTCGTATTGCTAAGGAATTTTTCTATATCGTCCCCCATCTTGTTTTTGTCTACCCTGCTTTCTTCCCTCTATTATATACCAATTGCTTATTTTATATGTCCAGCGGTTATCTGCTAACCTTAAAATATGCCCTGCCCAGTCCCACTTTCTACGCCGCGCAACATGTGTTATGTTTAGGTTATTTCTGAATTTCATTTTTATTGTTTTTCTTTTGACCTTATCTATTAATTTTATTCCTAACATATTGATCTTTCCATGGCATTTTGTGTTACGTCTATCTTCTTGTAGTCTTTTTTTGTCATTGCCCATGTTTGCCTATGCAACTATTGAAGATTCTGCTTTTTAAATTTTTACTATAATCGCCTTTAAAGATTTTCCCCAGCGACCAGTATTTTCCCCATGCTGTAGCTATCCTTCTGTTCCTTTCTTTTTCCATTTTATTTTCCCATGTTATTATTTGGCCTAGATATATTATTTCTTCCTCACATTTTATTAGCTTTACATTTATCCTTACTTCTTCTTGATTTTCCTCTATCTTTAGCATTTTTGTTTTTTCGCTGTTCATTTCTAGTCCGGCTTCTTCCCCTTCTCTATTGAGCTCTTCTATCATTTCTCGCAGCTCTTGCACACTTTCACCTATCAGAATCACATCGTCAGCAAACCTCAAATTGTTTTAAGTATTCCCCATTTATGTTTGCTCCCTTACCTTCCCAATTTAGTTTTTTGAATACTTCCTCGAGTGCACTTATGAACAGAGTTGACGATATTGGATCTCCTTGTTTTACTCCTTTTTTTATTTTAAAGGCACTTCCTTCTACATCTGTTATTACTCTGGCCTCTAATTCCGTGTGCATATTTTTAATTATACTTACGTACTTGGTTGGCGTGCCTTGCTTTACTAGAGTTTCTATCATGAATTTATGCCTTAATGAGTCGAAGGCTTTCGTGTAGTCAATAGATGCTAAATATACGTTTTCCCCATATTCCTTGCTTTTTTCTATTAGTTGATTTACTACATGTAGGTGGTCCGTAACTGAGAAATGTTTTCTGAAACCCGCTTGTTCCCTTGGTTGCTGTCGGTTCAGAGTATGCGAGATTCTGTTCTTTATTAGTTTTGAGAAAATTTTTGCTAGCGTGGGATTTAAACTTATCGGCCGATAGTTCTCTATTAATTGTCTGCTTCCCTTTTTATGGAGTATGATAATATCTGATTTTTTCCATGGAGCAGGGATGTTTTCTTCTTCTAATATCTTATTGTATAGTTTATAAGAAATTTGTTTAATATATTGCTTCCTATTTTTATATGTTCATTGGTTACAAATCCTGATGATATTTTTTTACCATTTAGGTTTCTTGTTACTTCTTCAATCTCGTCCTCTAGGAATGGGGGCTCCTGTTCTGCCTTTTCCTTTTGGTTGTTTTTGCGTTTGCTTCCTATACCTTCTTGATCGCTGTATAATTGAGTGTAATACTCAGATATTATTTTATTTATCTTTTTACGTTCGTATACTCTATTTCCTTCTTTGTCTATCATATGGGTTATCCACTGTCTTCCCTGAGACAATTTCTTTCTTATTTCTTTTGTGCTCCCTGTTGTTTCTAAAATCTCGTTGATAATTTTTGTTCCTCTTGCTGATTATTTTCCCTTAGCTTATTTCTTACTAACTTACTGATTATGTTCAATTCAATCCTTTCTGCTCTACTTCTTATTTTCTTGTTTTTCAGCTTTTCCCTTTCTTTTATTAAATTTCTAATACTCTCCGGGAGCCCTTTACTTGTTTTTTGGTCTGTCGGGAACCTTTTATATGTGTTTTGTACTGCTTTTTTGATATTGTTGTCTATCCATTCGTGATATTTTTCGGCATTTAGTTCCTCTTTCTTTTCTGGTTCTTTAAATATGTCTCTTAACTCGTTTACATACGTTGTTCTTACCTCTAGGTCCGCTAGATTAATATATTTATTTGCATTAACGCTGTCTTGTCTCTTATACCGCCAAAATCATTCAGGGATATTTTGCATTCTATTAGTTTATGATCTGAGTGTAACTTGAAATTGTGTTTTACATTGAAGTCAAGGAATTTGTTGAACTTAATTGGTGCCAGCATGTAATCTATCTGATTTTTCGTTTCATGATTTGGAGATAACCATGTCCACATTCTCCCTTTTCTTTTTTTGAAGATAGTATTAATTATTTTGAAATTATTTTCGAGGCAGAAATCGACTAATCTTTGCCCTCTTTTATTTCTAACTCCATAGTTATATGGTCCTATTATTTGCTCTTCGTTTTTCTCTCTGGCACCTATCTGACTATTAAAGTCCCCCATTACTATAAGTTGACGCTTTAAACTCCTATTGTGCTTTCTTATTTTCTCGTTAATGTCTTTATAAAATTTTTCAGCTTCCGCATCGTTTGCAGCAGTGGTTGGGGCATATACTTATAATATTGTTAATTATTTTTTGTTTCCTAGATTGATTTTTTATTAATGCCATCCTATCGTTTATTCCTTCAAATTCTAAGATTTTATCTTTCCATTTTCGTTCCACCAAGAACCCCACACCTCTCTGTCCTCTTTTTTTTCCTATATAGCATTGTATATTCCCTGATTTTAGGTGTAGAATGTTGTCCCCTTCCCTTCGTAGTTCCGAAATTCCCAGGATGTTTATCTTAGTCTCCCTAAACGCTTCTTCAGTTCCTCAAGACTCTCCTTACTTTTTAAAGTTCTTACATGTATACTAGCAATCGTTATTTTCCTTTTTTTTTTTGTATTCTCATCAATTTTTTTAGGCTGAGAGGTTAGTCTTTCTTGTTCTAGCTGACCAGGCTTGCCTGGACAAGGTGAGTTCGGCTTATGCATTTTTTCTTATGTTGTACGCGAGCGTAAAATACGAGGTGACGTTGAGTAATTTTGATAGTGATGCAGTGTTGTCTGGTTCGTGGAAGGAAGGAAGGAAGGAAAAATAGCAGGTACTTTCTTTCAAAAAAAAAGTCGGAACGTAAATGGACCTGAATTTCACCAAATAGAAAAGTGAAAAATGAGATAGACCACTTCCTGGTAAATGACATGGCAATTGTTAAGAATGTGTCAGTCATCCCCAGATTTGATTTCCCCTCAGATCATAGGGTAGGCAGAAGCTCTGTGGTTCTCCCAAGGAGGAATAAGTACAACACATACAGAAGGGAAAGAGAGGCTAGAAAACTAATTGATAAATGAGGTAAAAACAGCCCTCGAAGAAAAATTGAAAAATATTATGAAACCGGATATAAACTTAGGAGTGCAATGCCAAATAGTGAGAGCAATTGAGGAGATATTGAATACATTTGGAAAAATAAGAGAGATAGAACGAACGGACGAATGAATACTAAAAAAACTAATTTAGAAAAGGGCAGAATTCAGAAAAATCCGAAAATGGAGCTAATAAAAGTGCAAAAACTGGTGAGAAAGGAGATCAGGAGAGACTGTAGAACTTACGAGGAGAATAGATCAAAGAAATTATGGAGGAAACAGGATCAATACGAAAAATGAAAAAAATACTTAAGCAATGGTAATACATTAATGACAGGTATTAAAGACAAGGAAGTGAAATTAATAACGAGAAGAGAAGATATTATAATAAAAGTAATTACAGCATTCCATGAAGATCTACACAGCATGTTAACAAATATCAATACAGAAGACATAATCATAAAACTGGAGACGAGCAACCTTTCCCATGAGTTCTTAAAGGAGAAGTGGAACACACACTGAAAAATCTTAAGTTAGGAAAAGCGCCAGGTCCGGATAGGATTGAACATTTATTTTTGAAAACTTTTGCGGATACATTAGTAGGCCCTTTAACAACCCTATATAATCGTATAAACAAGTCAGAGGACATCCCTATGCAGTGAAAACTGTCAAGAATTACACTACTACCCAAAAAAGGGGATAAACACCAGATAGACAACTACATACCGATAAAAGTTTCTTGTCAAACCTTGGTAAAACCTTCATAAAAATAATAAAAGCAAGAATTTATGGACAGTTGGACTGGAACCAGCCGGGAGAACAGGCTGTCTTTCGCAGGGGGTACTCCACAGTTGACCATATCCACCCGCGAAATCAAATAATCAAGAAAGCAAGGGAGTATCAACTAGAACTGCACCTTATACAGTAAAACCTCATTAAATCGAACCTCGTTAATACGAAAACCTCTGTAGCACGAAGTAAATTGCTTGTCCCTTGGGGAACCTCTAACATCCGAAAAAAATACATTGTTTTTGACACCCTCAATAATACGAAGAAATAACACGTGAAAATCCCTCTAAAATTCGAACGTTTTGATATTAAAACCTCGCCAATGTGAAGTTTGCATGAAAAATCCTCTAAAGTTCGAACGTTTTCCTATTACAAGATCTCGCCTGTTTGAAGTTTGCACGAGGAAACGAAAATTTTATAGTCTTTTATGAACATGTTTAGACACAATTAGAAGGATGATACTTTTCAAGCGTTACATGAAATTGAAAAATGTGTTGATCACGCGTTTTTCGAATGTATTAAACGAACCAAAATAACAGATTTATTTAAAAAAATAAGCTGTACTGAATTACGTATACATTATACTGTACAAATAGAAAACACCTCGATAAAACGAAATTTTTGTCTATTCACCTCGGATGTTCGTACTCTCTTTACTTCGAAACTCTTCCTAAATCGAAAATTTTTCCATTCCCTGTCAGTTTCGTACTAGCGAGGTTTTACTGTATTTGGAGACTTTTGTAAAGCCTTTGACGCGATCGACCATAATCGTTTGTGGGGAGCACTAAAGAACCAGGGAGTACATTCAAAGGTTATAAACATTTTAAGGAAAATGTACGGGGAATCCAGAGCGTATATAAAAACAGATAGGACAGGGGCAACATTCAAATTGTGCAGAGGTGTAAAGCAGGGTGATCCCGTGTCACGAAATCTGTTCAATGCGCTACTGGAGAGTGTCTTCAGAGGGCTGAATTGGGAAGACTATGGATTGGAAACAGACAGTATACGCTTAAGCCATCTAAGATTCGCGAATGACGTAGTTCTGGTGAGCCAGAAGATAGAAGAGATGCAAAGGATGGTTACTGAACTAATTGAAGAAAGTAGGAAAGCGGGACTTCAAATGAGTACTAAAAAGACAAAGTACATGAGTAATAAAGAAAGGGGGACATATGTAAGATATTCGTTCTGCCGAATATCTTAGTCGTTGGTTGTCGCGGTGATACTCGCAGATGGTCGAGCGCGCTCCAACAGATAAAAGCCGGAATTGAATAATTACGATTATCTTCCGAGAGCAGACAGCTGTACTGCAATCCTACGGGACTCTCGACTTTTTGAATCGATACAGTATTTTACTGCAATCGATTATGATTTGTTAAAGTTCACACTTTACACATATATGGGGAGGGAGTTAAATTGAGTAGTGCCATGGAAAAAGGGGATTTCGACCAAAATCCCTATCTTCGTGTTTACATTTAATTTAGTTCTATGAACTGTCCTATAGATGGTGTCGTTTACCGCATCGCGATATCTCGTTCCAATCTAGAGTTATCACAAATTTTATGTAAACACAATTCAATTTTTTTCCCACTTGAAACTTTGGAAGACTATGTTCGAATTTTTCGCGCATCACGCTTATCACCGGCTCCTTTCATCTTAAAGCATTTTCTAACATTTCGCGACTGGGCTACAGGTTTCAAACCATTTACCTGTCTTCATCCAGTGAGCAAAACTTTGAAGTATGGTATTCAAAAATGTAGAATCATGCGTTATAAGTTGTTGAAAATGGAAGCCAATGCAACCTACTTCCCCCTTTTTAATGATTTAAAAATTTTTAAATGTCATGAAGTCCCTGCAGAGATGGAACTTAGAAACGAACCACTTGTGGTTCCTAAAGCTGCAAAAATCAATGACGTCCGCTCGCTTATGAAATTTGTATCTAAAAAGGCAAAAAATTGGTACAGAAAAAATGTTTTTTAATAAAAAATGTTTCATACTTACATAATAGACTAAGGTTTTGTACACTGTACTGCATTCATTAAAGTTGTTTTTCTTACAATACATACCAATTTTTTAGCCGTCATTCAGAGTGAAATCATGAACCGGAAAAAGGGGATTTTTTCTGGCTCAGCTGTTAGCTCTCTGCATACATTGTAATCACTGCACACCCTTTATCACTACGAAAATAGTACCAGCAGTGTTGCCCTAATAAATGTTCCAAATTGGGTAATTCTAACTTGAACAGAACAACTGTGCTACCATAACAAATCCTTTATAAACGATTTCCAGAGAACTGTGTTTTTGTAGAAATCCCCTTTTTCCATGGCACTACTCAATTGGGAAAATTAAATTAGTATGTGTATTTGGGGCAAATTTTATCATTTGAGGATAGGATGGGGAAGGAACTGAGGAAAAGAATGGAAACAGAATGGAAGGGATATTGGGCGCTAGGTAAAATCTTTAAAAGTAATGTGAAAACAACCGAAAAATCAAAATACTTGAAACATGCGTACACCCGATTCTCACATACGGCGCTCAAACCTGGTTCCTAGCGAAAAGGCAGGAGGAGAAACTTCGATCTACTCAAAGGGCTATGGAATGAAGTATATTGGGAGTGAAGAGACAAGATAAAATGAGGAATCAAGTGATAAGAGAAAGGACGGGCTCACAGGATGTTAGCATAATGACGAGAAAATAAAAAATAAAAAATTCGCAGGACATCTGGGTGGGTTCCACAAGGGAAAGTTAGAAAAAAGGGGAAGACCGGGCACGAGGTAGAGGAAGAAATCACGACGAAGGCGGAAATATTATGACATAGAACGGCGGCAAATAGGCAGGCATGGAGGGCTTTTGGGGAGGCCTATGCGCAGGGAGAGCGTCCGGTGTAGCAGAAACATGTATTTAGTATAAGTATATTATGTAAATCTGGAACATCAAAAACATGTAATGAGTTATCACGTTATCAGTTATCGTTAAGCCGTCAGTGTAGAAACGCGCATGCGCGGAAACATATTATGGAACAGCTGTTATATCGAACTCATCAATTTCCTAGACATTTAAAATTTCATGAAATCCTACTAGCGACTTGTTCAAGGAAAGGGCCTTAGTGGTACATGAACATTCAGACCCTTTTCTTGTGACACGTCACGCTTCTATTCTTTAAAATCATGATGCACTTAAACAATCACTTTAGCTCCTAAAAACTGTGATTAAAATCGTTCATTACCATCATCTGTAGAATAAATTAAATTAAATGAATATCTGTTGCAGTAAGTAATTACGGGCAAGTATCCGATGGGTTATTTTTGAGAAACTGAGAATATTTTGTTACCAGTGAATTTTGAACTCTAACTTTCGACGTTTTATTCTTATTTATTTTCTTATTTTTTTCTGGAGAGATATAAGACATAAAGACACAAGACACGCGTACATAAGACATAGAGGTGGGTTCGCTTTTGAACACCACGCAATTCATGAAAATGAAAGGAAATCGCGAAAAAATAAATTGAATCTGTGCTAATGAAATACCGAATTAATTGTATTCGCGAAAGAATTCGATAAATTCTTCAAGCCTTTTGAAACGTTTAATAGATCCGCGAATTTCACTAATTAGTTCAAGTTCATGGTGATTTTACAAGCACTAATTGGAAAATTAAGTTCATGAATTGAACTGAACTTATTAACTCGCGCACCTCCGCTCAATACTTCTACTCGTTTTCGGATCTTTCACAATGGCAGATTTGATTCCCCTTCTTTAGTTAAGGGATGGCACTTATGAATACTAGAGTGTTTTTAAAATTGCCTATCGATTTCGCCGTAAATAAGCATTTCTAAAATTTCTAATGTTGTTGATTTAGGTAGTCAAGTCCGATTATCCCTGAATAACGAAGGGAAGGTGGTGATAAACGTTAGTGTTTCTATATTTGCCTATCGAATTCGCCGTTAATACGCATATTTTAAAATTGTTGATTTCAATATGTCGGATTGATGTCAGCCAGTCGTGGTTCCAGGGACGTACCGACGGGGGAATGGGGGGAAACTCCCCGGTAGGAATTTTTCACTCTGCAGTTTGGGAAAATTTATAATTTCAGTCTGGCGAGTTTAAAAAATCCAACAAGTTGAAAATTGTTTTTTTTTCTTGCTTGCTTGCTTTGATACTTGGGAATTGAGTTGAGAAGTTGGGAAAACCTAACAAGTCAAACGGTTTTTTTTCTTTTGCGTTGATACTTGGGAATTTTGAGTTGAGTCAGTTGGAAAAATCCAACAAGTCAAAAGTGTTTTCTTTTCTTTTCTTCCTTCGATACCTGGGATTTCTAAGTTGAGTCAGTTGGGACTTTCACAATTTTTACCCCTCCCCTCCAGGAAAAACTCTTTGGTACGTTCCTACGTGGTTGTGAACGTTTCTCAATGTGCGGAACCCTTTCTCAAATGTACCGGAACCCGTGACACCCCATAGAAAAAGAGATAAATGAAAAGAAAATTTATACTCGTATTTTACGGTTATGAAAAGCAATTTGGAAATGTAATTACTGAATATGATAACGTTCCGCTGACATGGAAACAGCATTACGTGAATTAAAAAGGAATTGCCTTCTATGCATGCTGCCATGGAATAGTGAGGGGGGGGCATAACGAAAAACTAAAAGCACACAGAAAAAGGAAAACTATGACCGATAAACCCTGATGAAAACAAGGGGAAACTACATCAGTATTCTTCCCTGGAGATGCGTCTCCACCACCTCAATTACGATGGCACCTCACAATGTAATTTATCATTCCGGAAGTAAAAAGTCTCCCATTTGGATAAACTACCTCGTGAGAAACTATCAAAATTGAAAATACGCATATGGAATGTTAGGATACTGAAAGAGGTAGGCAAATTAGAGAACCTAAAGAAAGAGAACAATTTGAAGTTAGATCTAATTGGAATTAGTGAAGTGAGATGGCCAGAAGAAAATGACAGGGGAGTATAGAGAATAATTAATACAGCAGCAAGAAGAAAGTATGCAGGCGTAGGTATTATTACGAATAAAACTGTAGGGAAAAGTATAAAGTTACACCCAACATAATGAGAGAATATTAATGGTGAGAATTCCAGTTACATCGGAATCTTCAGTGATAGTCCAAGGTTACTGCCAACAGGAAGTCATAGTGAATAAGTAGAAAAAATTTATGAAGAAATTGATGAAGTACTAAGCGAGGTAAGTATAAAAGAAAATTTAATTATAATGAAAGATTGGAATGCTAAAATATGAGGGAAAAGAAGAAGGGGTATACGGAGACCATGATTTAAGAAACCCAAATGAAGGTGGGTTGAAGCTCATAGAATTCTGTGAAGAATACAAATTAATTATATTAAACACTTTCTTTTAAAATTACGAGACAAGAAAATACACTCGGAAAAGCGATAGAAAAAAAAAATCAAACGATAAATGAGAAATAGAAACATTTTGGGGGCCAATAGTGGATTTTGTTGAAACATGTCAGGCTAGGTTTCAGAAACAACATATTAAAAATCCCGCCCCTAAAAAGCTGTGCTAAGTTTTCTGTGGCATGTTTTATCCCCCAAATCAGTTTTCTGCAAATATTTCAAAAATTAAAAGTCATAGAAAAAAAAATTTTGAGACAAAAAATATTCCTCGTAAAATTTTCTTTAAAATGGTGTAGGCCTTTGAAGTTGAGTATAGGCTGCAGGGTTAGCCTAAAAATGTCCTTGAAAGTAGTCACATTTTCAAATTTTCATAAAAACAAACAGATTTCCGCGAATATTTCGAAATTATCAACTCCTACAAGAAAGTGTACAGGTAATAAAAATAATTTTGACCCTCACCAAGAACCATAATGGCTTTTGTGTGTACTTTTTTCTCCTGTTCTGAGGGTTCTCCATTCCAAATTTACTTGGTGGTAGGGATGCCAATAAATATGTAGCGAAATTTCCCAAAAAGCTCGATGCCCCGCCCAAGTTTCGAAATAAGATCCAAACAAGAATGAACTCCCTCTGAGGAATCTCGGCGGGCACGGGGTCGTGACCGAAACACCTGATAAAAGTGTCAGTTTCGGCAAGCTCAAAGTGTGCGAAATCGGACTATATATATATTTTTTTTTATTTTTAAAAAAAGCATCAACCAACGGGAAGATCTTAAATGACATCACAGGATTAGGATCTCTCTGGTTGGTTGATGTCCTGCCCCCGCGATGATGGAGGAAGTCCTGCGTGACAAGAAGGGAAATGAGACTCCAGGCTTGGAAAAATCGCTGGCGTTAGTCTAAAGAGAGTCGAAAAAAGAGTCGCTGAAACAAGTCGCCGAAAAACATCGTCGTAAAATTTTATCGTCGAAAAACGTACGCGTAAAAATGCGCGGCTATTCTTCGTCGGGTTCAACTCCCTCGAGGGGATCATCGTACGAGAGGTGCCCTAGACTTCACCAGGGGCCTCGGCGACGCGCTCCACGTAAGAACAGAAAGAATCATCGTCGCGTATTCGCCATTTCCTTGTTTTTTTGTTTAAAAAAGTAATTTTACTGTAGAAATTCATTTTTGTGTAAACGCGCTCTTCAACGTACGAGTATTGTGCGAAATCAACGACGTTCGCCCGGTAGCAACAATCACCGGTTGATGGAGATGACCAGTCCAGTAATTGAAACACATATATTATGGCGAGTGTGCGGAAATTTTCATCGTCATGGAGCCCGATTCTTAGAGGTTAAGATGTAACCATATGCCTAAGCATAAAAATTTTTAAGTAGTCACCGAAATCCCTCAATAGTTATCAAAATTTTGATCTGAAAAGTGGCGGTTTATGGGGGATGACTCACGGTTACGAGGGGGCACAGATGTCATGGCTTTCCCTCCTCATTACCACGTTCAGGAATAACTGAACTTAATGAACAAATGGCCCTGTTTGCATAAGACCCCGCGAGTCCAAAGGCGTGACCCGGGAGCCCGTAAAGCCTAAAGGCATGGCTAGGGATGCTACAAAGCAGTGGTACCATATGTCTAATTATTATGTCGACCTCGCCATATAATTCGGCGGGTCGCCGGTTTCTTTTAAAACTTAAAACATCTATCTACACCTAAGCGAGTGTAATACCCCCTGTGGGGGCTGTGACATTTGGGCCTTACCTCAGTGGTCGGTGGGAGAGTTACCTCATGGACCGCCCCCCCCCCAAATTAACAAAATTAAATAGAACGGGTGAATATGACCCGACAATGGTCCTGGCTTGTACGTGATTGGCCCTGTAGGGATTTTGGTGACAAGACAGTGGGCCCACCGTTAGTAACTAATGCATGATTTTAATATTTTAAGCTTCGTTACAGGACAGCTAAGTCCAAATACGGCAACATATCACAATAAAATTTATTTTCTAAAACTTTTTCCCGTTTTTTCGTTTTCGATTTATAGTTACAGAAAAAACGGATGGCATCCCTGGACGAGTGTTCACCCGGCACTCGCACTTTCGAAATCCACCACGGGTGGGAGTCGGTTTACCCCTTACATTAGCGGTACGTAAGGCTCCGCTATGCGTCGAACCTCGCAGTACATTTTCCCGACTGCTGCGTGAAAAATTCCTACGGGAGAGGCTGTCCCCCATCCCCCTATCGGTACATTCCTGAATGATGTTGAGAAAATTTTGCCACTTCTGTCTAGTCGACATTTTCTACGCGACCTCGAAATTTGCGGAATTTATAGAGCTCGTAGACCAATGAACATCAAATACGTTATCTCGATCGGCAATTCGACGATGCGCCGCCGGATACCGGATTGGCCTGGACTTGAACCTGAGTAGGAGTTACCCTTGATTCCAGTTTACCGGATCGAAGATCGCGGTAACGCACGGAGCGAACTCGACACGACACAGAAGAGACAGTCACCGACTACGGTCGTTAAACTTGAGGCGAGGACGCGGCTCGACGTTGCGGCAAGAATATGGCGAACGCGCGACGACGCGCTGCGCGTCCGCATCGCATCGACTTAACATTTTTATTAGGCAACGGACGGGCGAACGCGTAATTGTGCGTTCGAAAAAGAAAGTAGTACAGATCGAAGCGACGTTTCCGGATTTTCGTGAAAAGGTATTTGTAGTTCAGTGGAACGTTCTGAAAAACTATACGACTCCAAATGACGGCCAGCTGATCGACCATTCGGTATGGGTTTTTTGAAACTGGCTGGACGATCGTTATCACGAAGCACCAGGCCACGCCGACTTTCGAGCTGTTTCTCGGGGCTATGGCACGGCCTGGCGCTGACCAGCCAGTTTACAGCAGCAACACACACACACGCCCCCGGACTCGCGGTCATAGTCTTATGCTACAGTTAAAAAACATTCTTGTATTAGGAGTCTGTTCGCAATAGCAATAACTACTACAGCAATAGCTATATAGCAATAGCAACAGCCGGTTCTCATGGCTCTAAAATGCGCGTCAATTTAGAGCTGCGTCGCGTCGCGCCGCGCCGTCTCGATCAGCAGTTATGCATAGGTCGCTTTATATCCGCGTAAATTAATTATTCCTGTTCGTGTTTAACAACTAGCCAACCGGAAGAGCGGCTGCCGACGGGATTAGCTTTAGCCTGCTCTACATGTTACCTATGTAACATGTTGAATAACCAGTTATTAGCCTATAACTATGCCTAACATATTCGTCGTCCTCGCGAGATAATAGGTACGAGTACAAATACCCTATTTACCCGACGACGTTCACCGTTACAGTCGCGAGTAAATTAATAAGCCGCCGGCTTCATTTGAAGCGGGATCGAATCAAAAACGTTCCTCTCGAATACTCACTGGTGCAAGGTCGGTTTAATCGTATGTACGGTGGTAATTTCACTTGAGGAGGTTCCATTTTTGGCGACTCCACGAACGCGTAGTAACCTTCGGGGGTGTCTTCCAGCTCGTTATCGATCGAGGACATCGGCACGTGATAGGGAGCCGGATTCACGGCGGAGGTAGATGGCGCCTTCATGACTGTCAAGATTCCACAGTATAGTAGACTCAGTTCAAATATCTGCAACATTCGAAACACACGCTGTCGTAAGCCCGGCGTTATTTTTCATTTGTAGACAGATGAAAATAAGTAGCCTTATGCCATGGTTGCGATGTTAATTCGTTGTTATCATTGTGGCATCTTTCCCAAATTCGCAGATAATGTCCGGTACAGGCAGGGGCGGATAGGTGAATTGAGACTAAGGGGGAAATAATGTAAGAGCGGCCCTCTATAAATTTTTAAGCAGCACAAAAATTTTTTTGATCCACCCCATTTTATTTACACAGAGTCTTCCAGGGTTCAAAACAGCAAATGGTCACGTGGATACTCATTTTACAGTTTTCCCCCTTCTTTTATCTTTTCAATTAAGAAAATTGTTTTACCTCTCTGCGAAATGAGAAGAAAATTTATGTTCATTAATAACAGAAATACCTAATACATAGTATTATTTTAATAATTAGGAGGTCTATTAAATATAAAATATTATAGGTTGGCCTAAAAAAACTTTGTTTATCAAATTAATTAATTTAACAATTTCCGAATCCTTGAGGACTTATTCGTGAGCGCGTAAAGAACGTCCTCATTCTTTATTTCTGAGAGGATTTCTTTCTCGATTCATAATCATAAGTGCATCCAAGTGATCATCTGTAAGTACCCAGGGGCGAAACTATAGGGGGTGGGGGTTGCCCCTCCCCAATAATTTGGCAGTCGTCAAATTTTGAAACTGTTCATTTGAAATTTTCATTTTTCATGAATGTTTATTTGTTTATTTCTTTTTCAATTAAAAAATATTTCTATGAAAAATCGGCAAATTTTTAATTGTTTAAAAATTTTTTCGTCGAATTTTTAGTTTTCAAAACATATTTGTCGGGAAATTTTTCTTCTCCACCTCCCCAAACTGAAAGTCAAATTTCTTTTCTGAAAATGGAATTCCCTGGACTCCTGTCAGAGACTAGTCAGTCAAAAGCCGAAGGTTTCAAGCTGAATATCGAAAGTTATCTGAAAGGTTGAAACAAATTAGAAATGTGGAAGATACTTCGAAAATCTGAAAGTCGGTAGCGACCGTTGAATTTCGAATTTCAATGACTATTCTGTTTTTACTAGATTCTCTGTTTGATCCAGAGCCTGAAATTTGAGAAAGTTTAACATTTTATTAAAATCTAAAAGTTGAAAGCAAAAGACTTCTTTTCCAATGTCACAAGCTGAATCCGATAGCAAATGTTCTATTGTTTAATTTACGGGCTGGGTCCTGGTGAATATAGGACGGAAATCTGGAACAAAAGTCAAAACTTCATGTGTGTTTTCCATAATAATGAAAGGGAGCTTGAGACACGGATTCCCCTAAACCGATTGACCTCAAACTTCGTAGGTTTTTTTTAATGTTTATTTTTTGATTTTATTGGAACCAAGTTTAGGGAGACGAATCAGAGGAAATTCAGAAAAAAAGATCACCAAGAGTAAATAACGACTACCTTGATGTGTAAAGGAAGTTGTGTGCTCCTCTCAAGTATTCCTAACATCCTGCCAGCTTATACTCCCAGACTAGGGTATGCTCATGTGAGTGCTTGGGGGATAAGGTTTCAATGTGCATTTGCAGGGACGAAACTGCGGAGGGGGGGTGAAACACCCCTAACAATTTGGCAGTCGGCAAATTTTGAAACTGTTCATTTGAATTTTTCATTTACCAAGAACGTTCGTTTGTTTATTTTTTTTTCAGTTAAAAAATATTTTGACTGAAAAGTCGGTAAATTTTCAAATTAAAAAAATTTCGTCGGCGAATTTTTAGTTTTCAAAAAATATTAGACGGCAAATTTTCCTCCCCCCCCCCCCAAAAAAAAAAAAAAAAGATTGTCAAGTTTCGCTTCTGTAAGTACCGACCGTAATCTATTCTTTATATGTTTCAAAATAGAAAAGAATCGTTCACAAGATACTTGTACAAAGGAAATAGTCAGTAAAAATTTATAAGCTATGTATAAGGTTGAATACGCAAGTTTATAAAAATTGTACTTTTTTATGACTATAAAACAACAGGCAGGACACTTTTTACAAAGATCTTTGCAACTGCTGGGTTGGGATTCAGCATCATCACTATTACTGCCGTTACTTTCTTCTTCATCGTCCAATAGACTAGTTGATCAGAATCTTCTGCAAGACAGTTTTTTTAGCTGCGCCCCATTTACAAATAAAATCTCTAAATTCTCCTGTGAAGTCTTGCAGGGTCAATTTCTTTCGAAATTTTTGAATATGGGAAAATATATTTGTAAGCACTGATAATTGATCGCTATCCAACCTATCCTTTAGCTCTGGAAATCGATTAGGCTCCAAACAACTGATATCGGCAAATACAGCTTTGTGACTCAGAAATAGGGGAATACTGGTTGGGGCCCTTCATTTTCATTTTCCCCCATTCCTGGAACAAGTCATATTTTGGGTGGGCCCGCAGTCCAAGGGACCCGGTCGGGGATTCCCCATCCCCCCAGCCAGTCCGCGGTTGCTTTTATTTGTGTAAGGACCTCCTATTCAAAATTTGTCGTTTTCATTTGTTATTGGATAATCATCGCCCTCGTAATTAAACATTTTTTTCTTCATTCGTCGGCGTATTCTTGGAAGCTCTTCTTCTGTTTCAGAATCAACCTCAGGCTCAGCTTTTTCCAGTTCTTCATTTATCTTGGAAACATATAACTTTATTGAATGTAAAATAACTTCAAAGTCGCTTAATCCCTTTGCTAAATCTCTAATTGTATCTTCAACAATGTTATAAGCTTTCAACAAAGAGGAGTTATCTTTTCAAAAATGCGAAGAAAAATTTAAGCCGTGAGGATTATTTTGAAATTTAGAAAATTGTCCAAAAACGATTTTGCTTTTCCTCGGGCTTCCGCACAAGACTTTGCAGGCGTTCTTGCTATCTCATTTAAGGATAACAAAAGTTCAAGCAACAATCCAGAGTCGGTTATTTTAGTCTATAGCCTAATACTTTTTACTTATAGGAAATATTTTTTTCTAGCGAGGGCCAAGGGCTGCGGCCGTCAGCTGTACATTTTTACGTCGGAGTTATCCAATTGTGCAATTGAAACTGCCCAGCGGCCCATTACGCCAGCGGCCCAGGGGGAAATTTCCCCTTTTCCCCCTGGGCCTACCCACCCCTGGGTACAGGTGTGAATATATCGCATCGACGCTGTGCCATAGTGCCGCAGATTACGGATAGGATTACATATGGGTAGCTCTCAAAAAAATGCCACATTTGATGTTTGAAAAGTAGGACAACAAAAGGCCATTTTATTTGAGTTTTTGTATGGGGATTATCAGTACATGTACCTATCTTACATATTATTAATCACATTTGCCGGGGTTCATTTCCACTGGGGGAGGGGCACAGCGTTTCCAAAATTTTATTCTCACGACCTAGGAATTTTTTTTTTTTATTTGTTTATTGTTTATTTTCAACAATACGAAAATTGACTTAACAAATACTTATTTCTTTACGAGGAGGTAGCCCTTTTACCTTGCGGTTTATCAGAGCGACCTCCATATGAGTTCGAGTATTACATATTTCTTATGTGCTAGGTTTCAGTTTTAATAATATTGTTACATTCTTAACATAATTTTTAAAATATTTTTTGTTCAAGGTTGTGAGGTCAGTCATTACTAAGTTCATCTCATATCTCTGGATTGTGTTTTGAAAGAAGGTGCAGTTTTTTATGTGCATTGGGTTGTCTGTTTCATTTTGGTTGCAGTTTGTACATGTACTGTCACTTTTTACTTAAATTTTTTCTGTTAAATATTGGTTGAAGTTGCCGTGTCCAGTCAAAAATTGAGTGAAGTAAAAATTTGTTTCAAAGTAAGTACATTTTAGCCGGTTGTGAATGTTGGGTAGAAAAAGTTTTGTTATTTGTCCAGTTTCTGCTTCATTATATCTAATCTGCCATTCTTGAGTTATTGTTTCTTTAATTTTGAGTATATTGTCCCTGGTAGTTTGTCTGGAGTATTTGTTTTTATTGTGTCCGATTTTTACTTTTTCTTGATCATATTTGTCTGTTTAATTTGCAGATCAACTGGGAGAATTCCAGCGATCACATTTGTAGATGAAAAGGATATAGTTTTATAACCTGAAATTATGCTGATCAAGATGTGTCGTTGTAGGCTTAGTAACCTGCCTGTAGTTATCTGAGTGATATTTTTTGCATAGGACAATGAAGTATATTCAGTTAGTGATCGAAAGATAGCATTATATAGGGTTATTCTGTTTTTGAAATCATGTCCATAGATATTTCCGTAAAGCGCGCGGAAAATATTAAAGTACTTCTTTGTTTTAACTATTACATTTTCAACATGTTTTGAAAAGTTTAAGTTCTGGTCTATAATAACGCCCAGATATTTTAATTCAGGTTTTATAACTAAGACTTTATTATTGATCTTAATGTGTTGTAGTCAGCTACTTTCAACTTCTAATTTATCATATTTTGTGGACAATAGTACTGCTTGAGTTTTTTCTTCATTTATGTTCAATCCTAATTTTTTAATACTATCATTTATGTTCTTAATGCAATGGTTGATGAGATTGAATTCAGAACCATTTGTTCCAATAATTAACATTAAATCATCAGCATAACTTAAAAGCCGTACATTATTAAAAGAAGGAAGGTTAGGTCGTGTCAACAATACGGGACCATGTAGTGGTACAGCCTTTATTTACAGTTTTATATGTGCTTACATCGTATGTATCTTATAACTAATGCGCCCAGCTTGGGGCATAGGCCTCCCCTACTTTCCACCAGCGATCACGAACTCTTGCATCCCTTCCCCATGCTGTTCCTGCAAAATTTATAATTTCGTCTTCCCATCTATAGTCGTTCCTCTACCCGCCTTTCTTTTCCCCTGTAGTGGTGTCCATTCCATTATTATTTTTTCCCAACTATTCTCTCCTCCTCTCGCCACACGCCCTGCGTAATCCATCTTTAGTTCTTTAGCCACGTATCTGCAGTCTCTTGCTTTCGTTTTCTTTCTTACATTTTGGTTTTTTACTCTGTCCTTCTTTTTTACACCAATTATTGACCGTTCCATTGCTATTTGAGTCTTTGTGATTATGTTCATCTGCCCCTCTGTAGCTGCCCACGTTTAGGTTCTGTATTGTGGCGAATAATCCCGAACGTTCGAGATAAGCGAAGAAAGATCGACACGATTCGAGCATCAGAATAGAAGTTTGATAACGAAAGAGGTAAGGAGTTTCGCCGATAAGGCCGGGTTATACAGGGTGTTCCACGAAAGTTATCCCCCCCCCCTCACCGACCAAAAAAAAGAAAGAATTTGAGGAAGAACTCACACCGTTTCTACCGGCTCTATTTAATGCAATAATAGCGACCGAAAGGACATCTGAACAATGGAAAATATCGGAAATTATTCTTCTTTTCAAAAAAGGCGACAAAGCTGAAATAAACAACTACCGATAAGCCTGACATCAAATTGTGCAAAGTATTCTCCAAATTCATAACCAATAGAATATATAATCAGTTAGACTTCAGTCAAAGCCCAGAACAAGCGGGATTTAGAAGAGGGAGTTCCACAGCTGATTAAATATTCATTATAAATCAACTAATCGAAAAAACAACGAATATAAGGTGCACCTTAACCTGTCACTAATCGACTTTCATAAAGCGTTTGATTCGATATACCTTTCATTTCTTTAGAAAGCCTTACACAGGCAAGGAATACCAGGGAAAGTTATTATCATCTTGAAAAGGTAAAACTGGATACGGTAGGAAAGAAGTTGAAAATTAATAGAGGGGTCAAACTAGGAGACCCACTGTCCACAAATCTTTTTAATAGCATTTTGGAAGAAATTTTCTAGGAATTAAGCTGGGAAGAAAAAGGAATAAAAAGAAACGAAAGGTGACTCAGTAATTTGAGATTTGCGGACGACGTGGTGCTTATCTCCCAAGAAGCAAAAGAACTGCAAAAAATGGCCAACGAGTTCTGCGAGAAAAGCAAAAAAGCAGGGCTGGAAATAAATACCTACAAGCAAAACGATTCTCCTCTCAAACCAGCAGGAAGACCTATTATCACAATTGAAGGTAAAATAGTGGAAATTTCAGAAGATGTCACATATCTGGGACAAACCATCTCATTCAAAAACAGTCTAGGAAAGGAAATATGTAAAAGAAGAGCTAATGCGTGGAAGAACTACTGGTATCTCAAAGAGATCTACAAAAGTAAAATGTCAATTAAAACAAAAAATAAAAATACTGGAAGGCTGTTCTATCCCTGCCCTTACATATACTGTAACGAGATTCGCACCGAAAAACGCACGAAAACACGTACTAAGAACTTTTGAATGTCACACTAATACAAACGCACGAAAGCTCAATAGCTAGATCGCTTTAAAAACGCACAGTTTATCGCACATAAAATCTAGACTTTACGGCGACGGCCAGCGGCCTTTATACCGGGTGTTCCACGAAAGTTACTACCCCCGCCATTTTTTCCCGAACCAATTGGCGGATCTTTGCCGGACAAATTGCTATCTTCCTGCGGTAAGGTCTAGTTTCTCTAAGGCTTGAAAATTTTTCTCCCTCATTCATGGGGGGGGGGGCTGTAACGTGCCACCAACTTCGGAATCTTAAATGGAAAGGTATGCCTTTACGCACATCTGGAAAGGGCATATCCTGCAAAATACGAATCCGTGAAGAAAATTTCAAAGTTCATAAATTTTGGAGGGAAGAGGCCTAAAGATGACCAAAATCCATCAAAAATCACAAGTGTCATAACATTGCAAACAAACGATTGAAAGAGGGGTTTTCGAGGTCACGGATTCCGAATACACGATTTAACCCGATTTAGGGCTTGAAAATCCAAATTTTCAACCTAAATCTGGTTCCTATTCACAAATTTTTGACGTTCTGAATGCAGATTATTAAAGAGGCTTCACGCACATCGTTGAGTAGGGAACTTCCTCCAGAGTATGAATCCATGAAACAAATTTCAAAATTCATCAAAGTTGGGGTAAGGGGCCTAGAGATGACCAAAAGCCGTCCAAAATTGAAGTATCATGACCTAGCAAACAGACTATCGAAAAGGGGGTTTTCGAGGTCGCTGATTCCGAATGTCACACGGAAAAATCTCCGCTGATTTTTAAGGAATTTCGCCGGAATTTCGCTGGGAAAAAATTTCAAGAATTTCGGAAATCTTTAGAAAAAATTTCCAATGATTTCCAAGAAATTTCATCAAAATTCTTCAAGAAAATTTTTCGATAATTTTTGAAGTATTTCTGGGAAATACTCGGGAAAAATCTCTGATAATTCTTAAAAAATTTCATTGGAACTCGGAGAAGAATCTCCAAATAATTTTAAGAATTATCGACTATCGAAAATTGTTTTTTTTGAAACGGAAAAATCTCGCGATAATTTTAAAGAATTTCTCGGAAATCGTTGGAAAAAATTCTCATCGAAATCTTAGAAAAATTTCCAATGATTTCCAAAAATTTCATCAAAATTCTTCAAGAAAATTTCGATAATTTTTGAAGTATTTCTGGAAATACTCGGGAAAATCTCGATAATTTTAAGGAATTTTTGAACTCGGAAAAATCTCCATAAATTTTAAGAATTTCATCGGAAATTGTTGAAAAACTCCGAATTTTAAGAATTTCTTCGGAACTCGGAAAAATCCCAATAATTTTGAGGAATTTCAATGGAAACTGTTCCAGAAAAATTTCGGTAATGTCCGAAGAATCTCATCGGAAATCTTAGGAAAATTTCCATATTTCCAAAAATTTCATCAAATATTTTCCGATAATTTTTGAATTATTAAACCATTGGAGTATTCCCCCGAATATTTCCTATGACAAGCTTCAAAAATTATCGGAAAAACTTCCTCGAAGAATTTTGATGAAACTTTTTGGAAATTATAGGAAATTTTTCCTAAAGGTTTCCGATGAGATTCCTCGGACATTATATCGAAATTTTTCCGAACAGTTTCCGTTGAAATTCCTTAAAAATTATCGGAGATTTTTCCCGAGTTCCGATAAAATTCCTTAAAAATTATCGGAGATTCTTCTTGAGTATTTCTCAGAAATACTTCAAAAATTATCGAGAAATTTTCTTGAAGAATTTTGATGAAACTATTTTGGAAATCATTGGACATTTTTCTAAAGATTTCCGATGAGATTCTATGGGCATTATCGGAAATTTTTCCAAAGATTTCCGATGAAATTCTTTAATGTTCGCACAAACAAGGCATTACAATCGCAGCGCGTGTTACCACCAGATCAGAAAGATTGGTACTGTGCGTATGTACGTCGTGGACAGCTTACTCAACGTTGTGAAACACGTGGCTAGTAAGCGAACTGCGGCGGCACAATCTCTGGCACAGAGAAAGAAAACTCTAACGAAACAAAACCGTGGGGAAGGCAACGGTAAACTACCCTGACTAGCTGGCCTAGGAGAGTCGCGCGTTAGCAATCACGATTGCTAACATCCGGCATTGGATATATGGCGCCTGAAGAAAAAAGAAAAATAAAGCTTCGAAGAGAAGAATACTGAAACTCCCACTTTCTCTCCTTCTAATCGTACACGCATCAGAGTAGTGACAGACCGTCTTCAAAATTGATTATTAGAGTCGGTAGTGGGACTCTAGAGTCTAGAAACTCACGTACATAGTGGTCACTGTTAATGAGCCGCAAAGTGTCTTACTGTTTTACAATTTGTACCCGAGAAATATAATAAGAACGAATACCAAGGAACGGCGATTTTTTTTTTCATCACAATATTTATTCCAACAATCGACGTCGACTTGTAAATATTTTCACCGAGTCACGTCACTGGCACTAAATTACTATCCATCATTCAAATTTCGAAAGGTAAAAACTTAAAGGTTCCCTGTCAATGCACCCATGCTTCAGAGTCCGTCAATGACACTTTCTTTATAATTTAAACTTCTTCCCGGACAAATTCGCGTTAATTACGCGCAAAAAATTATTTATAAATCGGCATTCGTTACGTCACGACTGTAGAGATGGTTTATTCATATTTTAAAAACACATGTCTCATCAATTTCCCTTGTTATAAGTGCCACAAACTATTGTTTGTTTAACAAACTATTGTTATTATCCTGGGGAAGAAAGAAAGAAAGAAAGAAGTAAAAAAATAAAAAAAACTCCCACTTTTGTGAATGACTATGGACACAGACAAGATGAAAGATGTTTAAAATGTAGGTTAACGCCTGCTTGCCCACAATTAGATGCGGTTTCTTTTCAATATCCGTCGGTTATTAGAAAAATTAAGAAACATTTTTCGCGGCGGGAAATGAAATTGTTATCAATCGAATACTTTCTTTCAGGAGTCATTTGAGTATTAATTAAGACGCTAGGCAGACGAATTGATTAGTACGAGCAAGCTGTCCGTGTCTGCGGAATCAACCGTCTTAATTAAAAATAAAAGCATAAAATTAAATGAGCTAGTTCGTCGCTGAAGAACAAAACCGATAAGAAAAAATTAGATTTTAACCGCACAATGAGTGTCGTGTTTCGAGCATCACATGTGAAATTCGGAGACTTGGGCGAGTAGGTGGGTGAGATGGCCGAGTGGGTATGCACTATGTAGCTATGCACAAAGCCTGCTACCATGTTACTATTACGAATTCACATATGTATTATGTATACACACACACACACACACACACCATTCGAGCCTAAGATGACTAACTATCATAGTTGGTAGTTTAGGTCGTTGATTAATATATATGTCTCTGTGGCAGTGCACGACGTGATCGCGATCCTGTTTATAGTTGACTTGATCCAACTATGGTGGAACGAGAACGTGTGCTTATTGTCGAATCACGAACTGGTCATTGGCATTCGTGGAAGAGTGTTGAATAAAACGCACAAAACGCACATACAGAATTGAGTCTTCAAATTAAATTAGTACATAATATATAAAATACAAGTAGCTTCAGGCACGGACACAATCCACGTTTCGCAAACACGATATCTTAATTTTCAATAATAGATACATTCGAAGTACAAAATCTTCGATTTATCCGATGGCCTGTAGACCGATCTCCTGCGCGTAAATCAATCGAGAAAGATTCATTGGGTAATTCTACAAAAATGTTGATATTTTACTTTTCCCCCTCACTTTTTCAGGGGTGAAAATAGAGGGGCTAGGGGCTGAGCTCCCCGGTTTCAAAATCCCCCCCCCCTAAATGAAAAATATAAAACTATACGAGTACCACTATTTCACTATTTTTATTTATTTATTATTTTTTTCTTACTAAGGAAGTATTACAGAGAAAAAAATCTATTTTTTTGTAGTTTTTTGGCGCAGGGGGGGGGTAATGATTTTTGGATTTTTATAAAGCTACCCTAGACCGTGGAGCTTGGGTGAGTTGGCTAAAGTGAGTTAGTTTAAGTGAGTTCAATCATTTCAAGGGACAAAGAGTGTAGAAGAGCCTAATCGTGATCCCACTGATAACGAAAAAGACCAAGGTAGACAGTGGCGTACCGCCGGGGGCACGGGGCGAACGTGCCCCTCCCAATATTTTTGCATTAGGTTATAATGAAGGAATATCCTTTTTTATCTACCTCGGTAATCCCCTCCCCCCACCAATCATGTTGAGCACGCTACGCCTCTGAAGGTAGATGTAGAGGTTGTCCTCAAGGATCCGTACTGGGACCAGTCCTCTGGAACATCAGCTACAACTCGTCCTCGCTTGCACCGATCAGCCATGGGATCTCGGTGCAGGCATACGCCGATGACACACAGCTTGTCTGTAGCGTCGAAACATTCGAGGAGCTCACCATTATAGCTCGACTCACCGCCAAGGGTCTAGAGCTATACAACAAGCCACCGTTCGTATTAGACGATACAGGCATTTTAATCGATTTTGATCGATTTTGATCGATTTACATTCCCAGCCCTAGAAACACTTCAAACTTTCAAGTGACACCAACCGCATCGCTCTTCCCTCACCAATTCTTTTTTTACGCGGTGTACGGCATTTGTAGTTTCAGAAGTAAAGTAACACATTTCTTTCTCCGCGATGGCTAACACTGACGCGCTGCAATTCTGAAGGAATATCCAAGAAATATCTCCAGACAGGTGTTGTTTTTATTCGATAGTGGAGGTCTGGTTGGCAGAGTGGATAGCGCGTTGGTCTCTGAATCCGGGGGTAACGGGTTCGAACCCACGTAGCAACTCGCCAGAATTTTCGACCTAGGCCGGTTTTTCGGCCAGAAGGGAAGAGGGCTAAGGCAGCCCTAACAGCCTCCCCGACGTCTCTGAAGCAGTGTTGTTAGACATAACAAAACAAAATGACAAAATTACAATTGAATTTTAGGAATTTTGTCATAATGACAAAACCATTTCTCAGTTTTGTCATATGACAAAATGGGAATGACATAACAAAAAAATGAATCAATGACAAAACAATTTTGTCATGACATTTTGTCATTCCAATATTACGTTGGTGGAAAAGAACAAAGATCAAGAAGTTAAGGAAGACTAGAAGAACATGAAACTAGTGTCTTAGAAAATGTATCTAAACCAACCTATGCATTAGGTCCTTTTTCTCAGACACTTTTTGTTAAAGAAGTGATCAGCTATCAGCCATCAGTCAAAACTTAAGAAGTCAACCCAAGCCAGAGGAGTGATCACGTATGATTTACTGTAAGCGCGTAGCAAACTTCAGCTATCATTAAGTCGATTAGAAATTCACTTTCAAAGAAAATAATTTGTCCTAAATTCGACTGCATCATCACCAAAAAATTAAATTATAATCAATTCTACTGGCGTACTGGCAGAATAATTTTTACTCGTTTTTTTACCCTACTAAAGATAGCAGTGTTTCTATTTGGAAGTACGCAACATGGTCACTCACTCATTTTCACCCGCTAACAACCGCGCACCGCGCAAGCAATTTTGCAGCGCACTCTAGTGCAGGTTTAAATCCCAATTTCTTTTTAGCCTCCAAGTATACAACCTTTGTTAAAATAACATTGGTGATTGGTAGGATTGGATTGTATGTAAAAATAGTAAAATACCTGAAAATTTGGGGATATGACAAAATGACAAAATAATTTTGTCATGACATAACAAAATTATGAAAAAACAAAATGACAAAACTCCAAACATGACAAAACTCATGACATAACACAAAAAAGTGAAATTCTCGTCCGACAAAATGACAAAAAATCGTTTTGTCTAACAACACTGCTCTGAAGTAATGCTCGAAAGGGCGGATTCCAGGACTCGGGTGGAGAGCAAGTTAGAAAATGAAGGGTCTAGAGCTGAACGCCAGCAGGACAGAAGCGCTATTGCTGTGTCGCCGAAGAACCAAAGTACCAGACCAGATTCAACTACTTGTTGTAGAAGGGAGACGAAGACAGTGCGGTACCTGGGAGTGATTCTAGACGATCAACTTAATTGGGTCGAGCACATACGGTATGCAACCGATCGAGCCTTCAAATCGCTCCCCGTTCTGACCCGAATATGCACCAACAAGTTCGGGTACAGCTTCAGGGCGAGACGGACTATGGTGCAGGGATGCGTGTAGACGGGATCCGGGCAAGTAGGCGCGAACAGTACTGGACGCGATGGACATTCAGGCGCGAGAGACGACTGGACGCGAAACCTGGTTTCATTATTGATTTTATTTTTTTAATTCTTATCGGCATTTCCCACTACATCTGTCGGTGGTTGGCTGTTTCATTAAGTGCCCATAGAGCCTCAAAGTACTGCTAATTTCAACCGAAGGATCGCAGCACGCACATGTGCCGGCGAGCGATCCATGCAAAACATCCTAACTCCAAAGTGGCAGGAAAAGCGTTTGATAAGAATCTGTTAGGATGTTTTGCTTTGTTTTTCCCATGAACTTAGGATGTGCGCAACATCAATCCTCATTTTCTCAGCTTAGGCATAACTGGGCACCAAAATTTGTACATGGACATGTGTATGAAACTTCAGACAGTTTACTGAGCACCTATTTTGCCCACCCCACCCCTTTCACCTCAGCTGAAACAGTTTTTTTGCTTCCCCTCTGTAAACTTTTGACATTGATACATAGGATGTGTTGAACTTCACGCCTTCAAGTGATCATGAGAGTACAACTTACCCGTACAATCGTGCAGGAATATGATTCACGTACCACACTCGAATTTCTTCGTGCCATACCGATTACTTCGTTTTTTGTGTTAGGCGCCTAATTTTCTTCTCGCCTACTTGACACCCTCCCTCTTTTCGCCCAATTGTCTACGCCCAGAGATGCCGAACGAGTCAAGAAGAACGGCTCGTTCCTCGTTCCGTTCCCGTTCTGTTTACATGTCGTTCCGGAACGACGTTCAGAACGGCTCATGCCGGAACGAAAATGCGGAAGAACGACGTTCCCAAAGTCAATTGCCAATAAATAAAAAATAGGCGCGAATTGTCTTGCCGAGGGGGGGGGGTTCATGTCAGTTCAAGTTATTTGAGTAACAAAACTTCAGTAGATATACATATATCAGCAAATCTTTCCATATTTTTTAAATTATACTTTTCGTTCGCATTTTAAAGTTTATTAAATGACGGATGAGTGCAACGAACAGTCGGAAACTGCAGGTCCATGGCCTCAGTTTGCCGAATATTATAAGTTTATTCGTGAGGAGGAGGACGAAAAATTTTGTATGCAGAATCATATACAATGCAGTTCCAAATTTCTCCTAAAATAGGCTCTGCATCAGTATATAATGTACTGAACTGAAATAAAAAATGAAAAGTATTGTAACGAAGTTTGATGGTAGAGAAGAAAGAAAGAGGCGACTTTGTTCTTTTTCTTTTGGTTCACCAAGTTTGAAGTTCCTTTGACAGAGTTGCCATTTCCTGAGAAAGAATGAGTAAATCTAGTGAAAGATGCATTTTTATGTCCTTAAAACTGTAAATTTGTGAAAATATGCCAGAAAATGCCCTAAGAATTTTAAAAATAGTCGAAAATAATAAGCAACTACCCATAAAATATACAAAAAATGCTTTTCTAAATATATGGCTCATTTTACTTCAAAACTTACAGTTCGTAAAGGTAAGTGTTCAGTGAAGCAATGGCAAAAAATATGCAAAAGCATAAAAATCTCAACCCTGGTTATCATGTTGCGTAGATAGAGAAATATTATTTCATAAAAATATGTTTTCACTATCAACAAGAATGGCAAGGAAACAGACTTGACACCAATCATCATTAATTTTCGCCGATAACAACCAATCTTAAATCGACAATTAAGGAACATGAGGAGTATCTGAATCTTGAAATTTGTAGGTAACAACAAAGGTGGATTCAGTTTACTCGCAGGTACTTTCTTCATAACAATAAAAATAGTGCAACCTCTACCTGCAGCGAATTAAGGTGAATGCATGAAAAATTCTATTTCCTTCATTAGAAATTAAAATTTTACAAAAAAATTGCGAATAAAAATAAACAATCAGGCTTACGGCGAAATGATAGGGGAATAATACTGATAAGGGAACGGCCGTTCCGTCGTTCCGTTCCTCGTTCCGGAACGAAAAAAGAACGGAACGGCGTCGTTCCCTAGCTGAAGGAACGAAAAACGAGTCGTTCGTTCCCGTTCGGCATCTCTGTCTACGCCTAATCGGCCGCGCCCAATTGACACTAACCCGTGCAGACACGCCTCCTGTACTGTAGCTCTCTCTGGTACCACCGAGCGGTCCTACGAACGACACGGCAGCTGCGTGCAGAGGAAAGCAGCACTTCTCTGCATCCGAGGCTACCGGACAGTTAGTCAGGAAACAGCACTTATTCTGGCTGATTTTGCCTCGATAGAGCTCGCGATTCTTGAGCGGTCAATCCTGTAGCTACGTTGTCGTGGCCTGCCAGTCATCAACTGGGGTCCATATCCCAGAGTAGCCCGCACCGCATCCGGCAATTTCCAGATAGTGGTGGAGGCCGCCGCTGATTATATCGACAACGAAGCAGATGATGATCTCACCAGTGGCAACGGAGAGGAGGACGCAGCAGCCACTGTCGCTGGTGGGCTACAACTTGAGCGGTTGGCCAAGCAGTTCCGCCGCATCACCGAGCAATGTTGGGGAAAACGTTGGGACGTCCCCAACATCAGCGGCGGGTGTAAGTCCAAAATACAGCTCTCGTTTTGGACAAAGCAGGCGCTGACGGGACACGGATGCTTCGCCAAATACCTGCACAAAATGAAACGGCGCGACACTCCACTGTGCGAGTGCCAGGGCGCGTTTTCACGGTCTGCGAAACACATTCTCACGAAATGTGCGCTGACTGGTCCACATGTACCCATTCCACCACCGACGGCTTTACCGGAGGAGTGGATAGTGTGGGCCGACTTTGCGGCAAAGACTGCGTGTCGACTCTGGGAGGCGGAGAATCCGTTATTCCCAGCGGCTAGTACTACCACATCGTCACTACCAGCACCAAACAACAGCGAGAATCAGGGTGGACCCGTACCTGCTGTCCAGAAGCCGTCGCAGGCTCCAGTATCGGGAATCAAGGTGGATCCGTACCCGGTGCCCCTGTCGACGGCACACCAATGCTGACTGGCCGGAATCAGGGAGGACCCGTAGCCGCCAGTCAAAGAGCCTGGAAGAGGGTGGGCCCATCGTCAACAAACATCAATAAGCGGCACTCAACCGAAGCTATAGCAGCAGCAGAAGAGACAATGAACGTAGCGGGCGAGAACGGTTGATGGAGAAAGAAGAAGCCCATAGTGACACTTCGGCACCTGTGAGCATCTCCTCCCGTCCCGAGGAGCGTCACTGGTAGGAGACCCTAGAACCTGATATTCGACTCATCTGCTCGATCCATTTTGGGGAAGCGACAAAGAACTTGAGGCTATAAAGTTTTGTGGTAACCGGTTGACCATGGAGGTGGCCCCCTCTACTTGGAGCGACCATCCCGTCTTGGGTGTGTTGCCGAAATGGCGGGCGGGGAAGGAAGATGGAAACCGATAGGGAAGTGTCGTGAAATCAATTTTTTTATTTTTTATTTTGTGGCTCATGTCGCTCAGTGCTTAGATTACATTCTTAGAATATGCTTAGTTTAATGTCGACGGGTAAGTCACCGCCGCCAACTCCGCACTCAGCTAGCCCATTCCTGGGCATAAGCTGTTCGCAACTCAAACCATTTTTTCCTGCCAGCCGCTTTGTGGAGCCAGTTAGGGCCGGCCACCGATATCAGCTCGTCCGCCCATCGTGTCGCTGGCCTCCCCCTACGACGTTTTCGCCCGGGGGACCAAAGTGTGGATATTTTATTCCATTTACTGCTATTTTCTCTGGCTACATGGCCAGCGTAATCTATTTTTAATTTTCTTATGGTCCCCCCTACCGGTTTGGATTTCGTTTTACTTAATATGTTTTGTATGTTGATCTGGTCTTTTAAGTTTAATTTTGAGAATTGCCCTGAGCATTGAGTTTTGTGTTTTGATTATTTTTTGGTTTTGTTTCTTTGTACATGCCCACGTTTGGGCACCATAAGTCATAACAGGGATTATTGTGCTTTCTAATACTTTAATTTTCGTTTTCAAGCTTAGGTTACCTTTTAGCAGTTGCTTTTGGACCCAAAAAACTCTCCACGCATTTCTCCTTCTACTTTGGATTTCTTTCTCCGTTTTGTTTTGGAATGACATTATTTGGCCTAGATATTTGTAGTCTGAAACTATTTCGATGGTGTTATTATCGATTTTTACGTTGCCAAATTGTGGGATATTTGTCATTTTTGTTTTTGCCAGATTCATAATTAATCCTACCGCCATGCTCTTCCTCCTCAGGTCCTCGGCCATACTCTCGAGTTCGTTTTTGCTTTTGGCAGTAATTACGATGTCGTCCGCAAATCTGAGATTGCTAAGTCTTTTTGATTTGTCAAAGAATGGGCCTTTTATTTTGATTCCCCTCCCTTCCCAATTTATTTTCCTAAACACTTCTTCTAAAACCGTATTAAAAATGTTTGGGGAAAGGGGGTCACCCTGCTTGACTCCTATCTTTATTTTTATTTTATCTCCTTTTTTGTCAAGTTTGATTATTGCTTCGGATTTTGAATAGATATTTTTCAGAACCCGAATAATTAGTTGTGGTATTCCTTGGTTTGTCAGGGCTTTCCAAATATTTTCGTGGTATAGGGAGTCAAACGCTTTATTATAGTCAATAAACATAATAGCAATATTCATTTGGTACTCTTCGACTTTTTCTAGGATTTGATTTAGGGTATAGATATGGTCGATAGTGCTGAATTTTTTCCTAAAGCCGGCTTGTTCAGCTGGTTGTTGTGCATCCAAAGTGTCGTATATTTTGTTTTTGATTATTTCCATAAATATTTTGCATACATTTGAGGAGAGACTAATGGGGCGGTAGTTATTGATATTCGATCTTTCACCTTTTTTGTGTAGAAGTATAATTTCGGATCGACCCCATTGGTCTGGCCTATGACCCGAGGAGAGAAAGTAGTCGAAGAGTGAGGCCAGCGGACGGGCTAAGGTATCTGTAATTATTTTAAGATTATCATTCTCAATTCCGTCCGGTCCAGGGGCCCGGTTGGACTTGAGTTTTTTAAGCATGTTAGTTACCTCTCTAGGTGTAATTGTTAGATTAAGATTGTGAGTTTCTCGGTGGCCATCCCCTTCGCTATTTAACTGTGATTCTTTTATATCGTTAGCGTATAAGTTTCTGTAGAATTCGGTGGCCGTAGCTACTATTTCATCCCTGTTGGTTATCGAGACACCGTTACGATTTTTGACTTTCGGGAGTAGATGCCTTCCTTTGGCCAGCGCCTTCTTAACTTGTTTGGTGGACCAGGACTCTTCGATAATTGATTTAGCCAATTCTTGGTCAAAATTGAACAAATCTTCCTTTATTTTCTTTCGGATCATATTTTTAATTTCTACTAATTCTATTTGGTCTTTATTTGTTAGTTTGACCTTTTGCCTAAGTTCTAACCGCCTTTTTATCAAATTTTTGGTCGTATCGCTTAATTTGTCGTCTGTTTTAATATTATGTTTCTCAATGCCAACTGTATTCAAAATTTTTTTTCACTTTACCTATTACTGTGTCATACTTAGATTAATAATTACTTACATCTAAGTCGTTCCAGTCCACCTCCGCAAGTTCTTTTTTCAGAAGTTCATTAGCTTCTTTTCGTTTATGAACTGGAATCCACTTCCATGAGTTTATTTTTTGATTTCTACTAATCGTCTTATCACTAGGGGTTCTTATTTTAATAATCGGGCGATGGTCAGATGAGAAGCTGAACGCGGAGACCGCCTCGACGTCGTCAATTAATTTTAAGCTGTCCGGTAGTGTATGATCTATTTCATTTTTAGTGATTCCGTCCGGCGATCTCCACGTCCATCTTCTACTTACTTTTTTTTGAAAAATTGTATTTGCCATTTTTAAGTTATGCTCCATCATAAATTTAATTAATTTCTTACCTTTTTGTTTTGATAGGCCTTCTGTCCATTTTCCCACCCCCGAGGCTATAAAGTCTTGTGGTAACCGGTTGACCATGGAGGTGGCCCCCTCTACTTGGAGCGACCATCCCGTCTTGGGTGTGTTGCCGAAATGGCGGGCGGGGAAGGAAGATGGAAACCGATAGGGAAGTGTCGTGAAATCAAAGGAGACAATAAACAATCCGAAGCAGACTGAGACAATGGTCGACTGACTGAACAATATCGGTATCGGTTTTCATCACATGTCAGTGTAGCTTTTATTTGATACCTTAGTTAACGACGAAATAACGCATCTAACCAGTGTACTCACGTTTTAGCAAATTCCGAAGTTCCCCGACAAATCCGAAGTTACCCCAGTTTGCGGTACATATTTGAACGGAAAAAGTTACCACGCTGATGTAATTTCTAGTTATAATAATTCATGCAACCTGCACGGTGCATTCGTTTACGACCTCAGAAATTCCGAGGAATCTTTCATTTTCTTCGTCGCAGATATATTAATTTTAAATTTTACTGTACGTAATCAGGCCATTAGGGCGCATTCCACCTTTAGAACACACTTTGGTGCGCATTCAAATCAATTGAAGAGCATGAGAAACATAAATCGTCCGCAAAGAAAATGTTTCGAACCAACCGAGGAAGAGTGTTCGCATTCTTTATCGGCTTTTTGGCGCACTCAAACGAGCCGTCCCCCGCAAACAGCTAATTAGAGTAAACGAGGCTGATCATTTGAAAGGAAAATTGGTATTATACTATACGAGAATTTGACTAGACCCAGACGAATGGTGCCTCAATACGTACACTTGAAATGCGAATAGTGAAAATAAGTATGAATCTGGTATACGATAGGTCGATTCAATAATGTTTGACATGGTCGAGCGCATTAAAATCAAATTAAATCGAAATCGGTTGTCGGTTTCTGCATAATAGCAGATGTTATGATTTTCAAAAGACGCACACGTTATCATGCCGACATGATGCGCGATATATGTACCATGGGTACATGTATGGTTTCAGAGCTGTGCAACTACAAAAATGTATCCATACTCCTATTTCTCTACTACTTTTTCTGATTATGGTAATTTTCGCGTAACGTACTTATTCAAAAATTTGTTTTAAGGAGAAAAAGCTTGTGAACCGGGGAATCCAAATCCTCTCAGGAATCAGAATAAAGCGTCGGATGGTGAATAACATCTAACAGAGACTTACAATTATGGAAATGAAAAGTGGATCTGACGAATCTGCAGCAGCGTAGCGATTCAGTTTTCATTTTTAGAACTCGCCTCGCAGGTTTCATGAATGTTCGATGAAGATGGCGCTTGCTGTTCCACATTTCCTTTTCATACTTCAGTGTAGGAATACGTTTCAAAATAACTCGAATTGTCAATAAGAAAATTGAGCATCTGCCGGGAAAATGTGCGGCGCTTTACGTTGATCACATTTCCCATTTCTCTATGAGAAACCCCTCGTGATGGATATTCCGAGGGCAACGGCCGAATTGCGCCGTGTGACGAAAATACATGGGGCTAATTGCGCCAAAACTGCGTAGGAGGGATAAGGCGAATTGCGCCGCGAACGAAGATTCGGAAGGAGTCAGGGAATGAATCATTCTTCTCGTCACACTTTATGCAGACTTCGACCTGCCAGAAAATCTTATTTCTGGTGTGTTTAGAAGAATGTGCCTAAATTAACTGAATTATGAATATATTATAATGGTAGGCAATACTTTTGTCAATATTTACAAAAATTCAAAAATTTAAATACATAGGCTGTCGCTAAGTAACTGAGACTAAAATTCGCACGGCCCACCAACGCTACCTATCGGCGTTTCAACGCAATAAGGGGATAATTTGGTTCATTAGCTATCGATTGAGACCATGCCGAGCTCATTTGATTGAAAACTCGATGTTCCAGACCAATTTGAAAAAAATCATATGCGTTGACCCCTACAGGTTTTTTAAAGAATTTTTTTAAAAAGGAAAAAAATCATACGATTACAAAATGTTTTATTAATCATCATCTTCATTAAGTACACGAATATCTTTTTCAAATTAAGCGCCATTCATGGCTATACAGGCGTCCATTCGTTCTTGCCATTTATCGAACGTTTTCGCGTATTCCGCCGCCGGTAAGCAGAAGAAAAACATCTACGCCGCAGTGATGACTTCTAAAAAAATCACAATTCACCCCCACCCCCATATAGTTCTGACCTCTCGCCCACTGCGACTTTTGGTTATTTCCTAAACTAAAGGCAACCTCACGGGATCGTCAATTCAACACAAATCAAGAAGTCGCATCACTGCGGCGCAGATGTTTTTCTCCTCCTTACCGGCGGTGGAATACGCGAAAACGTTCGATAAATGGCAAGAACGAATGGACGCCTGTATAGCCATGAATGGCGCTTATTTTGAAAAAGACATTCGTGTACTTAATGAAGATGATGATTAATCTTTAAAAAGCCTGTCGGGGTCAAGGCATATGTTTTCTTTTTTTCAAATTGGTCTGGAACAGCGAGTTTTCAATCAAATGAGCTCGGCATGGTCTCAATCGATAGCTAATGAATCAAATTATTCCCCTACTACGTTGAAACTAGGTAGCGTTGGTGGGCCGTACGAATTTTAGTCTCAGCTACTTAGCGACAACCTATGTATTTTATTTGGAATTCTTCCTTGTCGAAGGTAAATTACACCTTTTTTGTGTAGTCAAATCGAGTAATTTTACCAGAATTAAACTCTTCTATTTTCTCAGCACGAATTCACGTCGACGTTTTATTCGGTTGCCCAGCACATTTGTAGTTGTGCTGTTTTGACATATTTCTGGGTGTTGTTGTAAATTCGTCACCGTAAGCATAAAACGAGCAACATTTGGATGTGAGTGATAAAAGTACGAAGACAATTTTGATTGGAAAGCTTCGCAGGCGTTGGTAGTGCGTGCTTCTATTTTCATGGATGCCCACATTGTGGGAGGAAATTTTGCATCATCCTTTATATAATAATCCCACATATAGTCCACAAACTTGACTACGTGGTCGACATCGGGGATGCATGACATGAATTCATCCTGAAAGCAATCCTGGGCATCAATTGCTGACAAAAGGGACAAACCAAAAATCCACTGCGGCCATTTGCCTACTTCAGTCTGTGGTCTTGCCTTGAACTCAGTGGATAAACCAAGCTCCTGTATTTCTCTCCACCATGCCTGGGTCACATGGAAGCGGCAGCCTACACGAGTACCAGTAAGCCAGGCAGGCTGCACTGCTTTCAGTAATGCTACTTCATAATCAGTTGTGACATATTTAGGGAGCAAATTAATATTATACTTACTTGCCTGCCTTTTATAACGGTTATCGAGAGTTAAAAATTTCCAGCCTTGAAATTAACAAATAGGTTCTTGTAAAGCTAATAATCAGCTGTTTACTGAGAATTAGACATTTCGTACATTACGTGCAAAATAATCACTAACAATCCTCCCTCTTATCGTACATTCACATAGGCGCCGACTTATGGAAAATGGAAAATATTGGGGTGGGGGGCAAAATCAGTCGGGACCCGGTTTTTTCTATGATTATTTTATTGAGACGCGTCTGATATTCCGGTATTTTCTCTTTTTCTTCTTTTTTGTTGAATTTAAACATTGATGGTAAAATTGTTTGTACTTTTTCCATTTTCGAGTTGAAAATATTGAGGGGGGCGTAGCACCCCTCCCCCAAAGTACCAAGTCGGCGCCTATGTACATTCATCTTTCAACGTGCACACTTTAGAAGTTGAAGTCGCTGCACAGAAGAACGATTGTACAATGTCAAGAGATCGTTCGCGGCGCAACTCGCCTCATATTTTCTGAACACCTTGGCGCAATTCAGCTCATCTTCCATGAGTGCTATGAGCGCAATTCGACCTATGTTGTCTGGGGCAGGCGGCGCAATTCGGACCATTTTTGGCACAATTCGGCCCGAGCCATTCCGAGATCTGACATCTCAACACGAGAATCGTTCGATGAATACCTGTATGGTGGTCCTGGAATCGCCAGTGCAGTATGTCGTGTCTCATGCACACTTGACCTACGTGACATTTTGACGAAAAATGAGTTAAATACGTACTCTTATAGATCTCGATGCCCTCTATCGGGCTACACTCGCAAATGACGAATTACTTCTTTTTTTAGCCCGCTAGATGGCATAAACCATTTGAGCCGTCACGTATATGGGTAATTCTCAGAATTCGGGCATATTTCACTCACAATAAGAATCAGTTTTGGAAAGCATCTTTCTTTCAATTTTTTTGGGTAGTTTGGTAATAGACACAACTCTGATACTATTTCTAGCCTACGGCTCAATTAATGCCGAAAAGGGGCGGGGGCAGAGCGTTTCTAAAAATCTATAGACACTACGAAAGAATTTCCATCGTAGTGGCAACCACTACGAAAGAATTTCCATTGCAGTAGCAACCACAACATTATAATTTCCATCGTAGTTGCATCTGTTGCGTGAATATTTCTTTGGCAGTGCAGTAGTGGAATGATGATGATCCAGACAACCAATTTTCCTGTATAATGTGTGGAAAATCATGTAGGTACATGGTCTTCAGAAAGTCAATTGGCAAGGTAAGTGAGCTACAAGTACACTTGGGATATGTATAAATATGTACATTCTTACGTAGTGGATATTTAGTTCCATGGTAGTGGTTAGAAATATTAACATTGCCCCAACGAAAGAAAACCAAAGATGATCCATTACGTAAGAAAAATAGTAGATAAATTGAATTTAAGACTTCAAGTATACTTTTATGAGTAGTTTTTAATATTTCAATGTCAATATACGTAATAATTTCAATATAATCCTTCTTTTTTTCCAGGATTTAGCAGCATTCCAGCAAGATGTGATAGGCCTCTACGAAATACCTCAAAAATTGTAAATAAGCGCGTTATCAGATATTTTCATTGAACAACTAGATAGTAACACTGAGATCCAAGATCTGAGATGCGCATAGTATCCTTACTGCAGCACCACAGCGTTGCAGCCAGTTGGCAGCATTCGAGATTCAAGAGCGCTAATGAAAAATAACCACTACGATGGAACCTGAAATGCAGAACCTCCTTTTTACCTCAGCTTGAGGGCGCGTGATATAACCTGAGTTGCTGTTTTTGCTGTCAACATGTATTCTCCCTCATACTAGTGAATTTCCACCTAGTTTTCTCCGAGGAAAACATTTCATTACATCATTTCAACAAACTTGAAATTTGAAAATGTGAGCCATAACAGCCACTACGATGGAATATTCTGAGGGTGTATTTGATTTTGTGGTGTGTCTAGGGGTGGGGGCAGGTATGCCCATGTCAGAAAAGGGTGAGGAGATAATACTCCATACAGTCACTAAAAAAACGATTGAAATTTTGAATATTTAGTCTCAAAAAGTTTGATGAACTGAAATATGCCCCAATTCTGAGAATTACCCATATAACACAACGTTATTTATAATTTTCAAATCGCACCTCCTGAAAAAAACAAAAAAAAACCACGTTTTTGTCACTTAGGTCAAGTGTGCATGAGACACTCCATGTGTAAATATTTTGTGCTCCTTATATATAGTGATTCCTTTTGATTGACTCTCAACTTACTTTTCCCTGTGCATATATTATCTTTCTTCTCTCTACCTATCGCAGAAGTTAAAAAATTCCAGGTTAGGCTCGGATCTACCACTGGAGACTGAAATACTTTTGCTGCCCTAATTGTGGTACGCCCGAGGAGAATGTTGGAGTCCTCCCACCAATTACGTATATCTGAATTTGCGTATAAAGACAGATCGGAAGAAAAATATAACGTGTTTTTAAAATTTGCCATACCTTGGTCGGCCGAGGCTGAAACCTTATTAGCATGGAAAATCAAGGCCTGGTTTCAACATTCCGAACAGACGAAAATAATTTACATGGAAAATTGTTTTTCCCCAAAATTTTAAATGTTTGATAAAGGTTTTTCTTTTTTTAATATACCTACTAGGGTTGTTTTTATTCAGTCTGAGTGGGAATTTATTTTTTCAAATTTTTCTAGGGACCTACCACCCTTAATCAGTTTTAATAGAAGACAAGAAAATTCTGCAAAGTTTTAGTTCCAGCGAATGAGGGAGACATATGTGCTACACGTCCTTTTTGCTTCGCAAGGAAAAATACACGAAGTTTCGATATTGTTAACCGAAAATTAATTTTATTAATATGTTGAAAATTAGTTCTTATCCATTTCCGTTGGCTATGGGACTGTGCTCGAAAATAAAATAGTTTGGCTCCGTAATCAAGGTCAATGGCCCCAAAGGATGGCTTCAGAAAGGGAGCGGGAGAGCCGAGAACATACAATTGGGTTTTCAGGTAGCTGAATTCAACTTTGAAGTAGTTCTTACATTCAGCTTGTCGGAGTGCCACTAAAGGGAGTTGAGATCAAATAATCAGTCGATCGAGAAGGTGTCCCAGTTACCATTCAATAATTTCAACAAAAAAATAAAAAATTATTATTTAATTTGGATCCTTTCTGGGGCTACCAGACGAGTCGGATACGGATTGGCTTCAGCGACCTTGAAAACTTGTAATGAGGTGATATCTCGAAAAAATAAACAATATTTGGTGCCAACCTCCTTTCGTGGTTCCTCGGGGGTTATTTTAACAATTATTTTTATAAAACCTAATAATATGTTATTGAATAAAATTTCATTATTTTGTTGATCAATTATAATTATTTCAATCTTACTAATATCAGTCGTGAAAATTACCCGCAAATCGACTTTTAAGAAACCTCAAAACCTGTATAAGTCCATCCGTATCTCGAGTTTCATTTTCCGCCCCTCCTCTTTTCATTTGAGAGTCATCCCTTGAAACCATTGACCCACAATTCGCTGTCAAGCTATATCTTATACTTAACCAGCGTCGTATATCTTCTTGAAAATTATGAGAATTTTTCAACCCAACTAAATTACATGGCAAAACGTTTTTCAATTAAACATTTTTATTCAACGTATTTCTTTACAGAGGGGTAGAAGACATTTTACACGCGTTCCTCTTTTCCAATCAAGCTAAAACTTCACTGGATTTTTATTTGTATTCAGTGGCGTAGCCCAAGAGGGGAAGAGGGGGATGAATCCCCCTCCTCCTTTGAGTTGAGAATTTTTATATGCTGGTAGTATCACAGTAAATGCGCGAAATGAAATTTAAATTCAGATGCATAGTTGAAGTTGAATAGCACAACATACTGATAACGCCTGAAGATGAGAATGTTTGGATGCAATGGAGTATATTGAGAAATTTTTATATGGCAAAAAGTACTAAGTAGGGTTAAGACACGATCTTGTGATATAAGACTGAAATTCAAAATTTTTAACTTTTACTGGTTACTTTTATATGCCTTTTGGCTTCCCACTTCCCAGTCCCCCTCTCCCACCGGAGTCACCCTACAGCATACCTTCTGCTTAGAAGGAGCCACTACTATACTGGTTACTTATACAGCCTAAAATTTCAGAGGTTCACATGAAAATGAGAAAAATTACATTTAAAGGGTAAAGGAAAGGATATATAATATTTCTAAGTGTTTTCAAGTTGATTATGATTGCAGATCTGACTCCAAAATTTTCTAAAACCATTTTATACCACTAACGGATGATTTTTATACGTGGATAATAGCTGACCCGCTTGGCGGGTTATCTAGACCGCGGGCTTATGTGAGTTGGTGTAAGTGAGTTCGATACCATCACCCTCTAATTTCGAGGGATAAAGAGTGCAGAGAAGCCTAATCGTGATCCTACTGATAACGAAAAAGACCAAAGTAGATATATGTGAGTGCCTAAAGTAAGTAAAGTACAAAGTTCAAAACTGTTTGAGAACCTTTTTTCTAAAGCCTTAGTTAAAAGAAAACACCTACGAAAATCCAAATTTTGCTCCTTACATTCCGCGTAATAATGACCATAGATCTTTCTACAGCTTCAAAAGAAAACCAAAACATGTTTAGTATGATATGGTGATGATGATAAGGTTATCAGTCCTACGACCGGCTTGATGCAGCTCCTCGTTTCTCCCTATCTTGTGCAAGTTTTTTCATTTCCAAATAACTCTTACATTTGATATCCCCGATTATCTGTTGAACATACTAGAATCTTTGCCAAACCACTCAATTTTTCCTTCCACCGTTCCTTCTAGCAAGAATGATATTATTCCTGTGTGTCTAAAGTTATGCCCTATTAGTTTATCTTTCCTCATCTTCAAACAATTCCAAATATCTATTTTACGTGCTACTCTGTTGAGTATTTTCTCATTTTTACCTTATCCATCCATTTAATATTAAGTACTCGCCTATAGCATCACATTTCAAAAGCTTCTCAATCCTTCTCTTCTCTGGTTTTCCTATGGTCCAAGTTTCACATCCCTACAACGCAACACTCTAAACATAAGTTTTCAAAAATAATTTTTTGGTTTCCAGATTTGTTTTTGATTTGAATAAATTATTTTTCCGATAAAATTCTAATGTAGCTTGCACTATTATGAATAATAATAATAATAATAATGAATATATTTACTCCTCCTACCAACAGCCGAGAAGGCCAATTACAGGCAGGGGGAAAATAAAAGCACAGGACAAGGAATCGCATATTATGTTAAGCACTCTTATATACATCGTAAGCATACCCTCAGTATTTTGCTATTGCTCAGCCACATACCACATATGCTTGCATATGCCAGCATCCTATTCGATTCAGGCATAGCCTCATTCTATTCAACACCTGCCCCTACTTTCAACACAATCACAATCCCTCACACTCACACATTCTGTCATGTCATACGGTGCTCCATCTGCCCTCTCCCTGCACTTTCAGGGTGATCTAGTCTTAGCAAACTGTTCATCGGCGAATGGATTTGAAAAAAATTCCCAGAAGTCGGGACCTGGAGTCAGGATCTAGAAGGTCGACGGTGGAATTTATCACCAGCAAATCATTAGCCAGTCTCATACCTCGTATTATTGGTGATTTTTTAAACATTTCGATGTGGCAAAAAGGAATTGGGAGCAGTTTATGTATACGTTGCGAGGGGCGGGGTACGACGATATTGATTTTGGACAACTGGTTCGGGTCAGAGATTTTGTGCGTTAGAAGATCATATGGGTGTATCGAATTGAAGCAATATTTCTGCGAGTTGCTAAAGATTGAAGTTCAAATCCAGCAATAAGTTCATTATAAAACATATCGTGGGGTAGTATTGGGACGTTTCAAAATGCAGAAAGCGGAGAAACCGTTTTTGCACTTGCTCCAAAGACCGAACTGACACACTGTTGAGCAGGGTACCAGACAGGTAATGCAAATTCCAGCTAAGAACGTACTAACGCGTAGTAGAGAGTTAAGAGGGTTTCAAAGCGCAAAAATGAGTATGAAAAACGGAATATAAGACCAAGCATAGATTTCGCTTTATTACGAACTGAGGTAACATGAGATGCAAACGTTAGAGCAGAATCGATGGTTACACCCAGGTCCTTAATTTCGGTTACCTCCTCGAGCTTATGAGTTTTTAGGAAATAATTAAATCTTAATGGGTTTTTCTTTCTGGTGTACGTAATTTGAACACATTTCATCAGATTCAGTTGGAGGTTGTTGTAGTCGAACCATGACACTAGAGCATCGAGATCGTTTTGGAGTAAAATAGCGTCCCTCGGGGCTTGAATTGCTTTAAATATTTTGAAGTCATCGGCATACAGAAGAACCTCAGACCCTTTGACCATTTCACGAATGTCGTTAGCAAAAATGTTAAATAGGAGAGGCCCAAGGTGGGATCCTTGTGGCACTCCAGACAAACTCCTAAATGGTGCAGATCGAGCCCCTGCAAACTGAACAAACTGGATCCGATCTTGGAGATATGAGCCTATAAGCCGTGTCAGGCCCCAGAGAATCCTACCCGTTCTAGTTTCGAGAGCAGAATCTGGTGATCAGCTCTGTCGGAAGCTTTCTGGAAGTCTGTATAAATGATATCTGCCTGCAGCCCAGTGTCAATGGCCGCAGCCAGAAAAGCAACAAATTTAGTTAAGTTGGTAACGACTGACTTTCCAGTAACAAAGCCGTGTTGCTGATCTATGAGTTTGGGTTTCACTTGGTTGTAAATTTTGGTGTATAGAATAGTTTCAAAAATTTTGCTTGCAGTAGGTAGTAAGGCAATGGGCCGATATTTTGAAATTTCATTACTAGGATTACCCTTCGGGATGGGTATCATTTTGGCTATTTTCCAGGCTGATGGGTAGGTTGATGTGCTTAATACCAAATTAAAGATGTGGTAGAGTGGGATTGCCAGAAGTTCTTTGCCTACTACTAATATCCCTTTTACACCTTCCACCTTTTGTTATTTTACTCCCGATACAGCAAAATTCGCTTACATCCTCAATTTTTCCCTGACCAATTTTTATTTTAATCTATCACATTATACATACCATCACTTTTTTTTTTTTTTAATATTTTCATACAATATTTGAACTCAACATCTCCTCCATTCCCTTTAAAATATTTTCCAAATTAGTACTTCTTTCAGTTAATGAGGCAATAACATCATCCGCAAACCTGAGTCTCTTTACATCTTTACTCTCGCTCTTTACTAGCTCTCCATGTATAGTTACACCAGCATCATTTTTTTTTTTTCTTTTATAGCCCACTCTATGTACAAATCAAATAATACTGGAGAAAAAAATTACATCAATTTTGCGGAAGGGGATGTAAAAAATAAGGCGGCAAGAAGACTACAGCCCAGTGAGGCAAAGTACTTACAACCAGCCCTTGTAATACTTTTACTGTTAATTTGATTCTCAGAGGCATCGTTCAAATGAAGCAAGTGGAAATTAATTCACGCTGTCCCTGAAAATTAAGTATGTACACCACTTGTAGCGCTCGATATATTATCAGCATTCGGATTAATGGCTCACTCTCGATGCTCATGCGTGTGATGAGTGAGATTAATCTAACGCGTCGGAACAACGTTTAAATTAATTTAAGTCCATTTTTATCCAACGATTTTGAGAGGTGTAATTGTCGAATTAACGGCCCGTAAAATCGCTTTAATTGTAAATTCGAGTAATATGTTTCTCGGTGAGCACTGGTCGGCGCGAGTGCAATTTTAAATTAACACGATCGTAGGTAAATGTTCTGTAAATTGAGTTCGAACATTTTTCGCTCATTAAGATAACAAAAGGAAAGGAAAAAAAAAGACTTCTTACCGTAAAATACTTCCGTTTGAATATCATCTCGGCGTGTGGAATAAATTAAATCGCATTCCAACGAAATTCTGCCAATAGTCACGAATGATAAACACGCACGGACATGAATATACGAGTAAGAAAATGCTAAGACATCACGACAGTGCATCAACCTCAACTCGTTCTTAGCACTGATACTAGTGACCTAGTGGTTAGCTCTCGACGGTCTGTTGTATTTCTTGTAGGCCATCCATTTCCTCAATCTCAACACCATTCCATTAACGGCTATTTACGTTGCCTATCATTGTAGTATACACTAAACTAAACTCGGGCATACCTTACTTTTCACTCTTTCTCAGTGCTCGCTTCTTTTTTGCTGTACACCCCACCAACATCTTTCACGTTACTTCGTTTCTGGTTTCATTTACGAAGATACCGTAACTTCATAATATCAGTATGTCAAGTTCAAGAGCGAGAAGTCGCACGCTGTTATTGATTCAAGAACATATAAATTACCATTTTGTGGCATGTGTAACGAATAAATGACGGTGTTGAATTTAGAACGCGAACATACACCTTCTTCGTTCTCATCGTATACCGGATCCTAAATATTGGAAACTGCCAACTTACCTACCTCGCATATTGTTTCGCGAGAAAGACGCTATAAAAGATTATTTTTTGTAGCACTAGATCTCTCGAAAATCATTCGTAAAGAGTACAGAAATCTGATCGAATCATCAAATCGCAAACTGAATGCAGTTTGCTGATAGTTCCTAATTAGCCTGTTTAGCGGGTTCTCTAATCAAACCCCTTCCTGTTATCTCCCTGGAGGACAAGATTCGCAAAAACAGGGCGGCCATTCAATTTTTTTTTTCAGAAAAGTTGAAAAAGTGACTAAAATTACCAAAAAAGTGACCAAAAAGTGACCATTAGCAGAGACCAACATGCTACTTTTTTCAAAGACTTTTTAAGTTTTTGAAAATGGTAGGGGGTTAGTCAGTTTTCCTTCCGCCATAGGAAAACTAGTTTTTCGCGAAACTAGATGCACGTTGTTTCGCCAGGCGAGCGGTCTTTTTGACAAGAATTTCATGGGAAATATTCAGAGAACTCCGATGACTTTTGAAGAATTTTATCAAAATTCTTCAGGAATACTTTTCTAAATCTCCGAAGAATTTCATCGGACATCATTGAGAAATGTATCCAATGATTTCAGGCGAATTTTGTCAGAAATTTTAGGAAAAATCTCCAATGATTCCAAACAATTTTATCAAGAATCATCGAGAAAAGTATCTTTGATGATTTTGGAAGGATATCCTTAGAAAAAATTTTAATGCTCTTTTCAGAGATTCTCGTCGAAAATGTTCGGGGATAATCTCCAATGATTTCTAAGGAATTAATCAGAAATATTGGAGAAAAAATGTGTGATGATTTCCGGAGAATTTCATCGGAAAAAAGTCCAGTGTTTTCCAAAGAATTTCCTCGAATATTTTCGGGAAAATTTTCCGATAATCTTTAGAGAATAACATCGGAAATTTTCGGAAAACAACTCCGATAATTTCCCAAGAATCTCATCGAAAATTTTTAGAAAAAATTTCCAATGTTTTCGAAGAAAGTTCATCAGCATTCTTCGAGAAAATTTCCTGACAATTTTTGAAGAATTGCATAGGAAATATTCTGAGAAGAACTACGATAGTTTCTGATGAATTTCATTGAAAATCTTTTGGGAAAATTTTCGATAATCTCCGAAGAATTTCATCGTAAGTCTTCGGAAAAAATTCCGGGGGATTTTCAAGCAATTTCATTGTAAATTTTCAGAAATCTTTATAAAAAATTATATTGTTTTCCAAAAAATTTCATAAAAATTCTTCGAGAAAATTTCCTGATAATTTTTGGAGAATTTTATCGAAAGCACTCGGGGAATAACACCAAGAGTTTTAAAGAATCGTACCGAAAATCTACAGAAAAAACCTTCGATTATTTTCAAGGAAAATTTCATGAAAAATTATTGGGACGATTCATTTGATTTTCCAAAATTATTTCCGACGAACTGTATCAAAAATATTACCTAAGGAAAAATTTCCGATCATTTTCAATGAATTTTATCGGACATCATTGAGAATTATTACCCGATGATCTCAGGAGAATTTTGTGGAAAATTTTAGGAAAACTGCAATTATTCCGAAGAAATTTGAGAAGTATACCTTCAATGATTATTGAAGGTTTTCTTCGGAAAGAACTTTCTTAGAAAACAATTTTCCGATGAGATTCTTCGGAAATCATCGGAGTTGTTTCCTGAAAATTTCCGATGAAATTCTCCGGAAATCATATCACATTTTTTCTCCAAGATTTCTGATTAATTCCTTAGAAGTCATTGGAGATTTTCCCCGAACATGCATGTTTGACAAAAATCTCTGAAAAGCATCAAAATTTTTTCCAAGGATATCCTTCCAAAATCATCAGAGATACTTCTCGATGATTCTTGATAAAATTGTTTGGAATCATTGGAAATTTTTCCTAAAATTTCGCACAAAATTCGCCTGATAGATATCATTGAAAATGATCGGAAATATACCCTTAATATTTTCGATAAATTTCCTCGGAAATAATCTTTGAAAATCAAAGGAAGTGTTCCAATAATTTTTCATGAAATTTTCCTTGGAAATAATTGAAGGTTTTTTCTAAAGATCTTTGGTACGATTTTTCAAAACTTTTGATGTTATTTCCCCAGTGCTTTCGATAAAATTCTCCAAAATTTATCAGGAAATTTTCTCGAAGAATTTTTATGAAGTTTTTTGGAAAACAATGGAGATTTTTTCTAAAGATTTCAGAAATTATTGGAATTTTTTTTCTGAAACTTTACAATGAAATTGCTTAAAAATCATCCGAGATTTTTTCCGAAGATTTACAATGAAATTCTTCGGAGGTTATATTGAACATTTTCCCAGAAGATCTCCGATGGAATGCATTAGAAACCATCGAAGTTTTTCTCCGAATATTTTCCATGAAATATTCTTCAAAAATTTTCAGGAAATTTTCTCGAAGAATATATTGATGAACTTTCCTGGAAAACATTGAAAATTTTTTCTAAAAATTTCCGATGTAGTTCTTTAATAATTCTCGGAAAATTTTCCCGATGATTTTCGAGGAAATTCTTTGAAAAACACTGGAAAGATTTCCCATGAAGTTCTTCGGAGATTTTGAAAGTTTTTCCTGAAGATTCTTGATAAAATTCTTCGAAAGCCATCACAGTTTTCCCCGAATATTTCCCATGAAATTCTTTTCGATGAGACCGTTCGCCTGGCGAAACAACATGCACCTGTTTTCGCGAAAAACTAGTTTTCCTATGGCTAAAGGAAAAACGAGTAACCCTGATACCTGTTATACAGTAGCAGGTATATCGATAGAAAAGAGTGATGCAAAGAAGTTTCTGTAGGTTTCTTTTTTTGTAGTTTCTTCTTCTCTCACCTCTTAAATCGATCCTTTATACTTTCTAACTTGAGAAAGTATTTAAAATCATTTCTTGTAATTCTAATTCAAATGTGTAACTCTGATTATTTGAATTTAACTATTTCAAATTACTGATTCTGTTTAAGTTTAAGAAATTCGAATAAATGGTTTTGTTTTTGAATTTATTTAGGTATTTATTTATTTTACCCTCCCCTGCCGACAGGTAATACCCAGGTTCTTGGCAGGGAAGCCACAACGATACATAAGGTTTATTGGGTAGAAGAAGCTAATAATCATAATAATAAAAGAAGAAAACTATTTAGTACCGACGAGGGCCATACAAGCATACACTTTCACTTACACTTCTCCCTCACCCACAGGTATACCCACAAGCACACATACATACTTACCGTCTACTGGGCTAATATTGGACACCAGTGGTAATATCGGCCACTAACGACTTATTTACAGATAACAATACTAGCGCTCATACAACAAGTTATGAGTAGCCAATAGTACCACCAGTGTCTGATATTACCCCAGCTGACTTTACTAATAACGATACTAGCGCTCCTACAGCAAGTCATGAGTGGCCAATATTACCACCAGTGTCCGATATTACCCCAGTTGACGGTACTATCTTTTTTTTTTTCAATATTATATAAAGGCAACCCAATATGCATAATCAGTTACCCTAGTTACCCGCGGAAAAATTACCCATTTGTAACCCTCAGATTACCCGGAAGCCCGTCAGTTACCCTTCGTTCCCCTTTAGTTACCTAGGTAACTGGTGGTATTTAGTTACTCTCTAGTTATCCGCGGAAAAGTTACCCCTTTGCGCACTGGGAATGATACCCAAACACACGCCATTCACGCAGACATTAATGATTCCAGCTATATTATTCACCACATATTTATCTCAGTTCCCGTAATATTCTTTATAATGCCCCCTTCCCTTCCCTTCCCTTAGGATCTAATAGGTCTATACATGGGTACTTCCTGTCAAGTTCATTGCAATACATCAATCCTTTCACTATAGGGGAGTTTCTATGAGTATTCGTTCTGGAAGGTGGAAGGTAAAAAACGTTGGGGGAGTGACTGGCAAGTCAAGGAATACTGATTTGTATCTTGCCCAATAAGTGTGAATCCTGTATATGGGTTATTCTTCAAAAATTTTGATATTTCAGGTATAATATTTTCATGGAGGAAAGTAGGGGATATTTGAACTTTTTTTGATAGGAGTCGTTAAGAGGCGTTCTGTATAACGTATTGGTAAGACTGGGCCAACAGTGAGGGGATGCTGTATTTTGGCATGACGATCAAAATGATGAATGCCATGCCAAAGGACACATGAAAAAGTCCATGTCAAAAGACAATTGCGAACAAAGTGTTCTGCTGTTGATTAATAGATTCCAAAACAAAAAATTATATGGAGAGTTGATAAATGCATAGTAAGCCGTTAATTAGAAGCAATTATTTATGGATGATGAACGTCTATCGTTGCATAAAGATGACCATGCCAACGACTTTTTTTTTTTAAATTTTAGACAATAATACCCGAATGTACGAGTCTCATCACACAAGAAACGGGATTTGATATGCGGACTGTATGTTTTTTAACTGGACTAGACTCTTGAGGTGTAAGTCCCAATCTTTGAATATACATTGTATGTATAGTCAAAGGTCCCTCCCAATTAGCGATCTGCGGGTAGGAACAACACTAGCGACTCTGGCGAGTGCTAGATAGACGAGAATTATTTATTATATTAGTCAGTGCAACCATATTACCAACATAGAATACCTACCTTAGTTAGTACAGCAAACAGCAGTCTTGGAGCGAACCGGTACTACTGGCGGTTCGTGTTCCTAGAGCTTTCAAGTTGAAAGTGAACAACGTTGATAAGGATGGGAAAAATACGTTGTGTTGATAATTTCATGGAGCATTAATATTCAAGTAAAAACTCATCAATTTTTGTTATAATTGAGAATGAAAAATTGCTGTTGATTCTAAATTATGTGACAACTATACCGATATATTCCGAATGTAATATTTTGCTACAGTTTTGATTGCATGCTTGAATTCTCAATGTTCTTCAAAATTAGATATTTTTTCCTACTTACTCTCGTCGCATTTGTGATAATATGGCAGATTTATACCAAATACCTGGAAGAAACAGAAGACGTAGTTCAACCCAACGACGATGTAAGATTCTTTTATCTAACATAGCGGTTGTTCGTTCTTGCTTTGTAATTTTACGTTCACGACATTCTATAAATTGATTCATTTCTTCAGCAAATGCTAACCGCAATCAAAAAACACGTGAACAGATCAAGAGTTAACGTCAGTGTGTATTACGAAGCTCGCTGTCCGGACTCTCGCAGTTTTTTTGTGAGACATTTATTACCAGTGTTTTTGAAAATGAGCAACGCTTTGGATATCCAGCTAATCCCGTATGGACACGCCTCTGTAAGTTACCCAATTGAAAATTTCTAGAATGCTCAGCGTGTGTTCATTTAATTGATAAAACTTCACTCTAATTTCTCTAGTGAAGTAGGTAACCTACGCATTTGAAGTGTGGATATTTGTTTCTTATACTTCGGCGAATGAAAATAATTTTCGATTTACCTCGCACACTTCGTCTCTGGGATCAACCCCAAATCTGTAGTATATTTCTAGGACTCGAGCTACAATGGCGCACAATGCTAAAAGGGTACAACTACTAATTATTTCGTATTTGGTTCTGGCTGAACAGACGATAGAGAAAGATGATGGAGGATTTAGGTTCGAGTGCCAACATGGTCCAGCCGAATGCTTCGGAAATAAATTACACGCGTGCGCTATACTGAACGTTGAAGATCCAGTTTTACGAATAGAGTTCGTCACGTGTTTGCTCGAAGACTTCGACGATGCCGAAAAAGTTGGATCTCGAGTAAGTTATTGCTGCAGAGTTGAGCGTATTAGCGTCTACTTGTTCTTAAAATAAGATTTCTTCTTTGGTTCCTAAATAACTTTGAAATATCTGTTTTGCCCAACCGTAACCGCAGCTCAGTGATATAGTGGTTCTAAAGAGTGTTGGGGTTGACTGGCCCTTCTTAAGTTGTTCATGTCTGTGACGAAAGAGTGAAAAATTCTTGAATTAGTCATAGAATCCCGATGGTATCTGTCTGAATAGGTCTTAACAAAGTTTAAACGAGTCTTAGCTGTTCTACTAATCTCCACGAGTCGTAACAAAATTTTAATGAGTTTGATTTGAACATAGTCTAGATGAATCTGAGCAAGTCTTGATACTTTTCTATTGAATCTGCACGTGCAACGAGTCGTAACAGAATCCAATTCAGTCTTATCGAAGTCCCATCCTTCGTTCGGTTTACTGATGTCACCATCAACCATCAAATTGTAATCTCTTTTCATGTGTTTCTCCCTGTAATATGCAGAACATTATTGACCTATCCTGCAAAGAAACTGACTGAAAAATAACGAAGTATTTTATATAGCTCGGAGAAAAAAGCAAGAGTGCGACGTACTGAAATAAATCGACCTGATGAAAACTGAGGACATGGGGAGTATTGGTGGGGTACACACTCCAAATCATTATTTTTCAATTTCACGTTCATTTTTTGAAAATCGCAGCATTTTTGAGGTCTCCAACCACTAAGCAGCGACTCGTTTCCGTAGCGATGCTCTGATTACTAACGCTTTATCGTCCTTCTTTAATCAGGGTCACTAATAGTATTGATGACATCTTCGAAGAAATATTTCGTTTATTTTGGTATTTTATAGTGTGCCAAGAAATACGGGATTCAATGGAAGCCAATTTTGAATTGCGCCAACGGAGTGCAAGGTGACTGGCTGCTAAAAGATTACGGAGAACGAACAAATAAGCTGACCCAAAAGATATCGTTCGTGCCCACCATTTTACTGAATCAAGTTAGTTTTTATTGATATAATGTTGCTGAACTCGTGTCGAACAGGGTTCACATTTTTTGGCTAATTGTATTGACTAATAACTATCTGTCTGCTAATGTTCCAGAATTATCATTCGCAAGCTGCTATACTGAAAAATCTGAAGATGGAATTATGCTCGAACTATCAAGTAATACTTCGCAGTTACGAAATTTAGTTCTATGAATTCGATTTTTGAATTTTAATGACTTTTTTTTTGTGCAGAGTGTATTATCGAAGGAATGTGAAAATTGAAACAGCGTGAACCGGCTTTCCGTGCGATGCTACTTGTCCGTCAACTTTTTTATACAACATTTTTACCTTCGTATCTCGTAATTTTTCCCTTTTCATTTTGTGTAACGTCCATCGGAGATTTTTTTTTAATACTTCCATTATGTCGTACGATTTCCCTCGGTGAATTTCCGCGCACCTGTGTTGCCATTAATTTTAATACTCTTATGTAGGGCCGAGTATTGTCTTGTAGAATAATCGTAGCCCATTGTCGAACAAAGTACCAACTCTCTAGACGTTCAGTTAGTTCCTGAGGTGGAAGGATCTCAATTTTTATATTCGTCACTGCTTTCGCAGTTCATCAAACCAAAATTTTGACTTCAGTTTAAAGCAGCGTGAAATGCTGCAGGCCTGTGTGAAATTTTATTGTAGTATCTGTCTTATAAGTAGTTTTTTTTTTTAAATGTCGATCATTTGTTATTTCAAAAATTGGATTGCTGTAATTAAATCGGAATTGATCTCGTAGTTTCGTATCGTAGAATCATAGCAGATTTGATCGTTCAAGCTGAGCTAACAATTTGCATCGGAGCTTCTAGCGTAATTTGTTCGTTATATGTGTTAATTTTGTTAAGCTTTGTCTAGTTTCTTTTTTTAATCAGGTTTCAAAAGAGGTACTTTTTCCAAGTTTATGAAACACCTACTTATGTGTGACGTAATTATTTTTAACCGAATAATTTCGAATTTATTTTTCTAAATAACCGTCGGTATTTCTTTAATATTACTCGATAATACTGTTCTCTGATAAGCGTGCAAGTGAATGTAAATCCACCATAAGTTGGCAACCAAAACTTGATAACTTTCATTACTGGATATTTTTGAATGAATAACGTCGTTCAGTCTTATCGTCCTCGATACCAAATTATCTGTAAGTCTGTAACTTACGTCGATTTTCAGCTATTGCGTTTCAACAGTTTTCCTATTTATTTTACTTTTTATTTTTAATTATATCAATCAGTCAATCGAAGTATTAACATCACTATAGATAACAATCTGATTGATCGATGAGATGTTTATGTATAGCGACGTCTTGAATATTATTCGAGTGAAATCTGTGATATGTTGCTTTTCTTCCATTAATAAACGATAGACTTCTATAAAATATTATGTTCTGGCACGGTTTTTAATTATCTTCGATTATTTATTGGTATCTGTCACGCATTTGTAGTTGCCGGATACTTGGGGGTACATCTCGAGCTATTTTCCCTTTACGCCTTCAGATGCTTGTAATGCGTGTTTTTGGGCTGGTGCCGATCGAGTGCTCCCAGCCTCCGTTACAGTTCGAGTACACAGCAACGATGATTCAACATTAAAACGATACCGCGACTTACAGGGCCACGACGTCCGGCATTACGACAGAAAAACACACATTGACTTTAGCAACGCGGATCCCCCGAGCGAGGGGTACGGCACAGGACCACTAGCGGTCTTAACGAGAGCGTAAGCTGATCTTGGTGAGCTACCGTGAGCCTCTATCTGCTTCAACTCTGCTTTGAATCTTCCACGAATCTCCCTCACTAGCCCATGAACCAGAGTTTATATTCGAATTCTAGACCATCTTTGTTTGACCCTCATCAGGTATCATCAACTTATTTACATTTCAAAAAGCGTTCGGGGATCTGACTTCATTATAAACATATCTACGTGACGTGCGTGATGTTATGGATTACGTGTAAAAGAGCGTAGAGTCGGTTCTACCTGATTTTTCTACTTTCATTTAATCAAAACATCGAACCTTCGTGTCGAGTGAAAACATATACATCGAATACCAATCTTTGGTGTTACAATGCTCCTGAACTTTTCATTCGGAACTACTATCCTAGATACCTAACTGTAACTTCCTATTCTACATATACCATAAAATAAGCGTATCCAGGGTTTGTGCAAATGCTTGAATAATACTCATTTTTCCCATTCAAAATACGCGGTGAATTTCGTGGGGACATACCGGTGTTCATATAAAAAAATAAGATAGTGTAACATATTGTTTTCCTTATATATTTTCTTGCTTTCAAGATATGAATAGGTGATCTGCTAATTTTCAGATCGTTTCACTCAGCCAAGATGTTATCTGCATGATTTTGAAAATGACCCATTTCCTATTTAAAATGCATTGGAACCGATTTTCTGTAGGGTAAGCCGGTACACAGTTGCACGCTTTTCAGTTTTTTGCCTATAGATGGAGTTGTAGTTACTCGTTCAACTTGTCCTTTATACCATTAGGGCCCTATAGTTTCACATAGGTATACTAGGCCGCCATTTTGGTTCAGGTTTTGTTGTTACCAACGCATTAAATTCACAGTGTCGCATCTCGCATGGTATCATTTGCTCTAAAAGTTCTCAAAACACTGAACCAAAATGGCGGCCTAGCATACCCGTGTGGAACTATACAGTCCTAGTTACACAAGACTAGGCTCTTTCAAACTGTTTTTCAATGACTCAAAGCCAAGGGAGCATTTGTATAGCGAAGTTACTGAAGTATGCTTCTGTATTATGGAGTTCAATAAGGAACTAGACTTTCTATTTTGTTAACAAATTCAGATACAAGCCTGATACACATAAATATACCAACACAGACCAGCAATATTTATTAAATTAAAATACAAACAAATACTGATATGTTGTGTTATCAAACCGAAGTCTTCAATAAAAATAAACATTTTTTCACAGTTAGGTATCACAAGAATCATGTTGCTTTTCGACTGTCCATTCCTAAAAATATTCTTTTTAAAAACGAATAACGAAACTTAGATTTTCCACGGTAACTTACACATAATACGGTCGTATTTGGAAGTATATTCATCCTCTTATTTCCACACGTACACGTCCGACCTAATATTGTAATAAATTGGCAGTGGAGCTGCTTAGAATACTTACATAGTAAAACGTGTTGTCCACCCACGATACCGAAGAAATAACAAATTTGAATAGGTACAAAAATAAACGCGATAGGGGTAATTACCCGTAAATATAACAATGATACTACTTGATGAGCGAACAGTTTACTTATATAAAAATGATATTTCATGAACGAAAATCAGTTCACTTATATAACAAGAACGAACCCATTTTTTACATGGCGGTAAACACTAAAACAGCCCAAGTGATAACATACACCATTTTTAATCCTGTTCAGTTCCGTGAAAAGAAAATCGACTGAGCGGTAACCACCCCGTGATCAGGTTTTACATCACGGAACAAGCATGATTAAAAATGGCGTATGTCTTCACTTGGGTGTTTTAATGCTCTAGCTTGGTCGGCATCTAGTAGAGAACATCCCTGAGTCTAATCCGCTCGGTAGAATCTCAATTATCCAACCAACGATTGGGACAGGACGTCGTTTCCGGATAAGTTAAAAAATTTGAATGAGGGGGTAAAAAAACTAATCCGAAATGCAAGTGTTTTTTTTTCAACGCTATACATCCGAAATATAAAACTGCAATGTACAAGTAATCGGCAACCCGCGTTCGGAAGATCCTAAATCCAAAAATGCTCGTTTTTCAGAGAAAAAAAATGAAAAGTTTCCCCTTGGTTAGTATTCTACAGTATCTTCAGAGGCCATATTTTCTTCTTAGTGAAATTGACCCGTCAACTGAACAAACAACAGATTTTCAATTATGAGATTAGAATTTAGGGTTTTATTAAGCCGGATAATCGAGGTTGTGTATTTAAATGACTAAAAGGTAAACATGCCAATACTAAGAACTATACTAATAGTAAGCACTCTTCTTTCTAACTGCCTGTGAAATGAACGTCCTTGATCACCCGTTCGCAAATAAGTGCGAGCGCAACTGAGAATGCTCGGACCAACTTGGGAATTGAAATGGCGGTCAAGTATACCTGTGTGAAAACTATAGTACCCTACATGAAGAATGCTAACTAATGACATACATAGACCTTATAGATGAAAACTATTATAATTCTTGTTGTTAAATGCAGTCTATATTATCTATAAAGTCTATTTTGGCATAGTACTTAGTAGGCCTTATAGATAATACAGACTGTGCCAGAGATAAAAATTGTTCAGTTTTCATTCTTATCAGTCTTGGCCAACATATATGGAGAATATGTGAAGTGGCACCTTGGCTGTAGGTAGTGATAAGTGGAAGTAATACTGCGGTTTTTGGCTAATAAATAACAGAGTGGTGAATAAACTGAAAATAATCAACTTTGGAACGTGGATTACAACGAGAATGACGATTACAGGACACGTAATTATTGCGTACATAGTACAAGCTGACGAGAATAAGCAAGAATGAATATTGTAACACACTTTCATACTGTTAAGTAATCACCAGTTCATCTTTAGTTCATCCTATAAGTTGTGGTGTATTGCGCGCGAAAAATGTTCAGTGAAAAACAGGAAAATCTGAGAGTTGACGATGGCCATAAGTTTTGCATTTTCAATACATGTGGCAAATTGTAGGAACACAATGGCTCGATGAAGATTTCGAGGCATTTCATTGCAGATTGTATACAGGCTGTCGACAGAAGTGGTGAGAAAGGTAGGTACCACTGGCCGGACGAAGTGCCCGATGATGAATGAGGTTGAGGATGTTTAGGTCTTGCTGGTTAGCGCAGATGAGAGTTCTGTATAGGCGTAGCAGTAAAGAAATATATTTTAACCACACCTGCAATACTTTGCAGCCAGTCCTAAGTCTGGGTAAGTGGGATGAGAAATATATGGGATGCAATTGAGCTGTTAAAGGGCGCAATTCAGACATGTATCTTTCCCCCTGGGACGCAATTACAATGTGTCCCTTTTTCCTAGTGGGACGCAACTGAGACAAAAATTGGTGGTCGGGACGCAACTGGGATTCACCAAAATAATCAAAATAATCGTGAAAATGCGATGAAATACAGATTAATGATTCTCTAATCACTGTAGCTAAGTTGCCACTCCACTTATTCGCTATAGGTGTGCTAAGTACTTTTTATCACCAAGTGCAGTCTACATGTATTATCTATAAGGTCTATGATGTTTACCTTATACACACATCATTTTCCCCCACTATCCCCTCTTTCATCGGTCTTCAGTTACGCTACTGTTGTACATCACCAGGTATAATTAAAATTACATGTATAATAAATTAATTTTTCGGCACCAAAGATACTAACTTATTATAAATTGCACGCGGCATAATAATAGATCCGAATAAATTAGGTGATATAGATCATTCTTAATTGCTTGTAATTTATACAAAATCCCAAACAAGTGAGGGATGTATTACATGGACTGATGCCGCGGATTCTTGATGAGAGGTTGTTTGATGTTAAAATGTACATGTGACAATCGACACAAACTTTAGACAAACTCAGAGCAACGAGCCACGCAGCAATCCCTGTAAAGTCTTAAAACGTTCGAGTAAACATCATTGCGCGGATAAGACTCGAAATTCAATTCGATTTAACAGACACGAAGGCGCAGAATTCGAAAACCTCGACCGGCTTCCTTAATAGGCAACGGGGGAAAAAAATTCTAAATAACGTATACCCGAGTGCGAACTTAAATTATTAGGCACATAACGTAATAACATTCAGATCGTTTTCGAAAAATAACTTATAATTATTACCTACCTATCGGACGAGCAATATTCAAACAACCGTGAGAACGGAGAACTTAACAATAAGAACTGACAATAAATAAAGAGCACTTAACGATGAACCACCAACAAAAATAGAACAAAAAATAATAATGGCAATAACTAAAACAATAAAGATCGCATTACCCGCCTCCGTTCGTCCATAACGAAGAAGACTTTGAAAATTATAAATTACAAAATATGTACTATTAACATGGTTCGACATTTAAGAAGCATCCCTTGTACATACCGTTCGATTAATTAATTAAAACAAGTAATTTCCAGAAGTTTCAGTAGGTAGTATACCACAAGAGAATCCATCACAGGTGTTGTTATAAAATATATTATTGGGAGCTTCGTACATTTTGTCGGCTGCAGCTTCATTTTCACTCAACCAATGTAGAAAAACACGCGTAAATGACATGTACGAAGCACGGCGTTTCCAAGTATAGTAAAAAATAAATAAATAAATAATTGAAACGCTCGAGAATGAAACTGTCAATCGGAACCTCCGCCCTACCTAGGGCAGATATGTCATAAAGGCATAAATTTTTAAACAGTAAATAATAATTAAGAATAAATATGTAACCAAAGGATACTCGCCGACAACATGTTAAGATTGGCGGGATCCCTTCAGTATAAAATTCCAAGTTAAATGCAGTCTAGGTCTACTTTTAACTTGCGAGTAATATTTTTCACGATAAATATAGAAATAATAGCGAAATATCGGAGAGCATTAACCAATAAGAATATCATTCTGCTGGTAAATTTCAAACATGAAAAAAGCTGCCTTTTTAGGTATTCGGAGTACCCAGTAATGGACGGAATTGGGTTAAAAGATCACAATTAACTAATATAGTTTATGAAATTCGCTTACATTCTATCGCATAACACGACGTAACAATATAAAAAAATGAGTACATATTTGAGTTACAGAAATCAGATCAAACAGAGAACAAATCTTCACTTCGTTTTATAGGGTTTCAAAGTGGCACTGGCCAAGAAAAATTCTTCAAAGCACCAACGAGTCGTCGCTTCTATGATAGACAGTACTCGGTGGCACTGACATCCTGTGACAGAGAATGCTGAATAATGGTAATCCAGCTGTGTTTAGCATACTGTATCACCTGATATGAATGACTCTTAGTACTGTCTGCCATACAAGTAACAAGAACGTGAACATTTTCGAGTTCACCAGTACCGGCATAAATAACGGCTTCAAATCCTTTTAGTCCAGGTTGACAAAAGAGTTTTATGAAAGGTTACCAACTGATTTTAAAGAATTAGCGCTAGTTAAATTTGTAAAAGTGTATCAAGAATAACGGATGTGGACAGGGGCGCAACAACAGAGGGGGTCCAAGAGTCCCAGGACACCGACTCAATTGTGATAGGCATCTCTAGAGAAGCATAACGTAACGATTTCAAAATGTTATTCATTTTTTGGCCATCGACGGGCACATGCTCCGAGTACTCACTCACTGTATAAGGTTATGGCGCCCCTCCATGGGGATGAGCAAATATTGAGAACAGAGCAGCAGCGTAAATCTGGAGCTTCTCTAGAGGTGAATACTTAATTTATAACTTTGGGAGTCTAACTACGGTGTTTCTGAATATCTGAACCACTTGAGCAGCAAAAAGTAAAAATTGATAGTCTCATGGACACGTGTGCTAACTAACAAAAATGATATTTTTCAGTAGAGCGTTTTGAAAATTCCGTCAACTTATCAGTTAGCTTAATCAGAAAGCGCTCTCTAGCAGTCCAAATAATTAATTATCAGCTGTTTTGTGTATACCAACGGATAGTTTACACCTTTAGCTACAGATCTACATACTTGACTCAATTTTGACAAAAATGTTAGTTAACACAAGTGTCCACGAGACCATCGAAATTAGCCATTTCTGATTTTTCCTCGCTTTCCCCTATTCCCTTACGCGACCGGAATAGCATGCCTACCTAATAAAAGTATCTTTAGAAAAATCAAAAAAATCAAGAATCTACACTGTCGACTAGTCAATAATCGAGTACATATGAGATGTGGAATGAGAAAACCGACGTCACGTAAGAAAATGAGTTAGATTTTCCCAAAGCAGAGAAAAAAAAAACACCTTTTGACTTGTTGGATTTTGCCAACTCCGCCTGACTGAAATGGTAAATTTTCTCAACTGCTGAGTGAAAAATTCCTACAGGGGTAAGTCCCCCCCCCCTCCATCGGTACGTCCATGTAACTCAATACATTTGTGTAGTTTTACACTTGTTTGCCAAGCCAAATGTATTGGGATGTAAACTTAAAGTTTCAAGTGTTGGCAGCAATATTTGAGTGATCAGATATAATTTATCATAAGCGTGTAGCAAACTTCAACTATCACTAAGTTGATTAAAAATTCACTTTCAAAGAAAATTTGTCCTAAATTTAACTACATCATCACCAAAAATTTGAATTATAATCAGTCCCACTGGTAGAATAATTTCTACTCGTTTTTTTTTGCCCTCCTGAAGATAGCAATTTTTCTAATTGAAAGAACACATGTGAGGTGACAGGAAGAAAAGGATCTCAGCGCAAAAATGTAAATTTTACAGGAGAGCGGATAAACAAAATTAATAACGTTTTCACGTTACGGAGACACTCAACTTTGGAGACTTTACAACCGTTTGGGAAAATTTTTTTCAATTTTTTCGACAACACCAGGTGAAAGAGCGGCCAAAAATGAGTCAAAAACAGTTGTCATCACAAACATGTTTTTTTTGCCATGAGGTTCCTTTCTTCCTGTCAGTCCACACATGATCACTCATTCCTTTTCACCCGCACAGGTGATTTTGCAGCGCACTCTTGTGCAGGTTCATATGCCAATCAAGAATCAAGTGCCATCCATTCATTTACAACCAGGGATGGCAAACGAAACGAAACGAAATAACGATTGATTTTTGTCTAAAATATTAAAACGAAAAAAAAAAAGATTCTTTTGCCATCCCTAGTTTTCTGATTTGTGATTTTTAGGATCGGCTACTATGTAGTAGCCGAGCCTATTGCAACCACTTTCTAGGGTCGGGTGCTAGTAGCCGAGCCTACTGTAATCGAAATTTCATTTCTTTTCCCGGGTGAGTTGAGTCAGGGTGAGTTCAGTAAATAGCAGGGATGGCAAACAAATGAAACGAAATAACGATTGATTTTTGTCAAAAATATTGAAACGAAATAACGAAACGAAAAAAAAAGCGGTTTCGTTTGCCATCCCTATTTACAACATCTGTGCACGACCACTACAATAAGTTTTCAATGCACTTAACGCATTTGAGGACCGCTGCCTGGGGGTGAAATGGTGAACTATTTCGTTCTGTTATCAATGCAGGCTTGACAGTCTGCGAGTCTGCTTGCTTACCTCCTTGTTTCTGTATCTAACTCATTTTCGATCAAAATGTCACTTAGGCATTTTGTGCATGTCACCATTGATATTCTCAGTTTTTGGAATACGACCCGTATAAAAAACAAAAACAAAAATACGAAGAAAAAAAATTTAAAAACTGTCTGTGATTACTTCAACCAAGCAGTTCAACGTCACAGCTGAAGTGCTTGTGAGGCGCTCTGTGAAAAGGTACCATTTATCAGAAAAGTGAATTTTCTCCTTTCAAGTCAGAAATTCCGTGTTTTGGGTTTCAACGGAAACTGCTTCTATACACCTGGTCACAGTGTACAGTAGAAAGTAGTCGTCTAGGACGTGACATTTCAAGTTCATAAACGAATTACGATCTACAGACTGATGTTCGGAAAAGGTACCTTAAGTCGCATCGACCTTGTTCACATTTGTACCCGCGATATCACCACAGCTGTGCATAATAATTATTATCGTGCTACCGACGAGTCAAATCTTTCCAAATTTATGACCTTGCAGAATTTCGTTTCCGAACTAATTAGTTTTTCAAAACCAACCCTTCACTAGTTCTTCATACGGACTGGTATCTTCAAAGCTGTATTCCTCTACGTACATGCATCGACTGCCTGTGACCCTTGCAGAATGTTTTGGTACATATTCGCATGATATCCCGGCGCGGATTTAGAAAAAGGAAATGGGGGGGGGGGTACAGTAGCGACTGTGCATATTGATCAGCTGTTGCTTTTATGTCGGCAAGGGTGTGGGGGCGGGGGTGCTCCCAGAAAAATATTTTATTCAATGTGGGATACGTAATGACGAATGTGTAATGAGCATACAATTTATCATTTTTATTCCTTTATCCTATTATTGCGTTAAAAATATTCAACCAAGGACGGAAGGCCATATACCCCATGCCCCCTCCCGTGGATCCGCCACTGATGACATCGTAGCAAAATTTGAGACAGACTGGCGTAGTGGACATCTAGACATCGATTTTTTGGTGTATTTTCTTGTTTTACAACTTTAAATGCATTTTTCTCAACATTACGATTCCACATCCTCTAACTTCAGCTACTTTTATTTCAGTTTATATTGGAGCTCGAGTCCTATTTTTGTAAATACAGGTACATTTACGCTCTGCCAGATTCTACCAAAAACTCAAAAACAAGTTCTCCGACAAATGGTACCATTCCACATAACGCCTCACATTTTCTGTTAAATGGGATACGGAACATAAGAATCGCGCATTTCAAGATATCCGCTGAGCATACAAAACCCTTGTTCAGTCACTGGACCTTCCAATCAAACCGTTATCTACACCGGGACTCGGTAACCGATTCAAACGCGCGTCAAACGGATAAATAAAAATGAAGATGAAGCGAGAGAAAATATTAAAAATACTGTTAAAATGCGGATTCGCGAATGAACACGCTGGCAATGAGTCACAAAATGGAAAAAGTAGTCTCGCACTACTCGAAAAACGAAGTTAAACAGTCTCAAGCGGGGTTCGCGCTTACGACCCCCACAATTTCAGTCCTCGTTATATTCATTGCGTTGCCGTTTGAACACGCTTTTGAAACCAACGCAATTACCCTCGGCCTCCCCTAAATTGAAATAAAAACCTTGGTCGGCCCAAAAAAATACAGAAAAAAATACACACGAAAAGCGTTTCTCCTGGCAGCACCGACTGCTGACCACGGAACAGAGAAAGAAAGAAGAAGAAAGTAAAAATTAAAAGGTAACTTTTGTGTAAATCCTGCAAAACGAATCGGCGAGAAACGGGATTGTCGAGTCGAGTGATGAGGTTGTCCAATGTAGCTTTAAATATTCGATTCGGCGATGCCTTCGTCGTCTTCGTAGCCTTGATTGTGGTGAATCTCCCGAATGACTGCCTGGTTTTCTTGGCCCTGCAGCACGGCCAGCAAACACTGGTGAATACAAATATACTGCTGCTCGGTCTGCACCATCCACACTCGTTCTTTGCGCATCGCGTACACGATGCCGAATATGTCGACCAGGTCGGTGTGCTTGATCGACTGCAATATCCTATCCAACGCGATAAAGGTTCCGGATCGGCCGACACCGGCGCTGCAGTGCACCACAATCGGCCTCTGATCCGGGCCTATTCGCTCCCTGAAGGCGCGCACGAACCGAATGAGCGTTTGCGGCGGATTCGGTACGCCGAAGTCCGGCCAGGTCGTAAAGTGGAAATGTCTGATCATGCGCTGCTGGTCGCCGCGGCACATGATGAACTCGGAGATGACCCAATCCGGGTAGTGGGTGTCGTTCAACAAAGTGACCGAAATGTCGCCGTAGTAGACGGGCAGCGTGTCGTACGGCCAGTAGTGGTCGCACTTCTCCCGGCCCTTCTCGATGACCCGGGTCAGCATCACGATGGCCCGACTATTGCTCTCCCAGCACATGCGCCAGAAGTCGTCGCGCGTGCAATGCAGCGGACCCTGCGTGACGATGAACTCGCGCGGCGAATTGAAGCCGGGCACGTAGTTGGCGTTTATGTAGTCCGAGCCTTCCTCGTCGTCTACCGGCTGCAACTTGAAACGCGAATGGTCGTACGGCAGTATGTTGGTGAACCGGTTCTTGGGCCGGTTGCACGGCAAGTCGGCCGCCGTGTTCGGCTGGTCGCGGCCCACGTGCTTCAGCTCCTCGAACTCCTCCGAGAAGCGGAAGTCCGAGTCCGCTGACATGATGCGATAGTGCTCGGCGAAGTTCTCCAACCGCACCGGTCTGCTCGTCTCCATGATGCTCTCCGGCAGCGAGAGACTGTCGTTGCGGCTCTCGGTCGCCTTCTTTATCAGCGAGCGTTTCTTCTTCAGCGCGAAGAAAACGGCGCATAGAATGAAGATGAGCACGACCGGAATGCTGATGCCGACCAACAACGGCGTGTTGTCCCGGTCCGTCTGAATCGGAAACGAGTAGTACGTGTCGGTGAACTTGTCGGGCGCCGTGAATGCTCGTATCTTGACCCGGTACGTGGTGCCGCTCTTCAGCGGCCCGTTGCAGTAGCCTTTGACGCCCTCGCAGTTCTCCTCGCCAATAGTGAAATCTTCGACGGTGGCGTTTTTGAACGGATAGTACGGGTCCATGACTTGGTACGGCGGCCAAACGCTGTACGTCTGCACGTCGCGCCAGCTCGGCATCTCGATACCGGAAGCGTTTTTGCTGTCGTCCTCGGCCACGATTATCGTGTACGCCGTGATCGGGCCGTGTTGCTCAGAGAAGTAGTTCTTGCGGAATCGCACCTGTATGGAGGTGGTGCCCTTGCGCACCTCGGTCGGCACCACCTGACTGCTGGGACGCGGCGGAGCAAGTATCGGCATCTTCTGCTTCCACTCGACGTCCGGCCCGAAGCCGACTCGCGTTTCCGCGCGTATTTTGAACACGTACGTTTTGCCGGGAGCCAGATTCTTGATTGTGCCCTGCGTGTCCCACTGTTTGAAGTCGCGTCCCAAGATGTGCGGCGAGCCGTCCAGGTTGTAGACGATGGAGAATTTACGAAGAATACCGTTGTGCTCCGACTTGGGCAACGACCACTCGAAGGTAATCTCGCTGGGCTGCACGTCTACCGGGTGGAATTTTTCCACCGGCCCCGGCACCGACTCCTCGGTCGCGAAACTGGCGCTCACCGGTAACGAGTTACGCAGAATGGAGGAGACCGTGCCGGAGCGCACGTTCACCGTGAACGTGTAGTTGTAAAACGGCTTCAGTCCGGTCAGAACGATGTAGGTGTGTGGAGTCGAGTTCTGCACCAGCATGTCCTCCGAGTCGAGGTACTGCACCTCGAACGCGTTGTACTCGCCACGCGGCTTATCCCACACCAGGTGTATCGAGCGGTCCGAAATTGCGCTGGCGTTGATGCCGTTTATGGGCTCGGGGAACAAACGGTCTTGCCGCTGCAACGGTTGGCTGGAAACGCCGTCCGCCACCGTCCACATGGTGATGTTGTACAGCCGGCCGGGAGTGAGATTGTCGAAGGTCACTTTCGAGTCGGTGTCGTTGGCCATCTTATACTTGACCGGCACGTTCGGATCGGACAACTGGAACTTATAGCGGTCGAAGTGCGACGAAGAGGACGGAGTCGGAGTGTATCGCAGCGTCACGTGATCGGTCGACTGTTGGTTGTTGACGACCAACACTTCGGACAGTATCAGCGGCATGGTGCGCGCCGCCAGTCTCGTCACGTCGCTTTCCAACCCGTACGAGATGGTCTGTATTTCGAACTGGTACTTGAAGCCCGGCATCAGCTCTTCGACCAGGATGCGCACGTTTTTGTCGTGCTTACCCGAATCGGATACGTTCTTCGACTGGATCGGTTCGTTGCCGTCCGAAATGGCGTTCCAAAACACCATGTAGTGCTCGATGCGACCTTCGGGACGCGGAAACTCGAGCGTAACGTTCGTCGAATCCACCAGAGCGGCGATGTTCGATACCGGATTCGGTCGCACCGTGTGGTTCATCTGCAACGGATGCACCGACTCGACCCCGTAGCTGACCGTGTTCACCTGTATCAGGTACTTCTCACCCGGAGTCATATCGGCGATCTCGGCCTCGGTGGCTACCTTCACGTACGGCAGTCGATACCACTTGTCCTCCTCTTCGACCCGATACCGTATCGAGTACTCGGAGAATATGGTGTCTGTCGGCTGCTGCCACCGCACTACCACCGAATTACTGGTCACCTTCTCAACGGTCAGATTTTTGGGCGGTCGCGGATACACGGCTTGGAAATAGTCGTGCGGTTCGCTCTGCAGTCCGTGACTGACGGCGATCACCTTGATGTGGTACCCGGCGCCCGGATACAAATTGGTCAGAATGAGTTTCGAATCGGTCGTGAACGTGGTCATGGGCTCGGCCGACGAATCGTTTCTACCGATCACCACTATGTAGTTCTCTTGTCGCGAGTTCACGTCCGACTTCCACGATATATTCAGACCGAACTCGGTCGACTTGAGCTCCTCTATAATCGGCGACGACGGCCACGTAGCCTGATAGATGGTCGTCTCGTTGCTCTCGATTTGATTGCTGACCGCCTGCACTGAGATCGAGTAATTCCTGCCCGGCAACAACGAGTCCAGTTCGCATTCCTCCGTCTCCACCACCATTGTATTGCTGTCGCCGTTCAGCGACTCCGCCTCCAGATAGCTGATCTTGAAAAGCTCTTGGTAACTAGAATTGTCTACCCGCCACTTGATCTTCAAGTCACCCGAGCTCGGATTGGTGACCGACTTCAAATCCAACACCGGTAACGGTTTCAGCGTCACGTTCAGCTGGGCTGGCCAGCTGGCCACCTTGGCCGAAAAGGTTTTCACCAGAATCTGGTACGTGCGTCCCGGCTCCAAACCGTCGTTCAAGTCGCACACGGTCGGCTCGTCGCGGCTCCTGGTAATCGGCACGGTCGTGGCGCCCGATTGCCTTCGCACGTTCATCGATATTTGGTACTTGTCAAACTCGCACTGACCTTTCGGCGGCTCCCACAGGACGCGGACGCTACGCGATGTCAACGACGCCCGATCGTAGGTCAGCGCCAAAGGCCGCAGTGGAATGGTGCGATACTGAGCGGTGGTTGGTGTCGAGATTTCATCCTCGCTGACCGTCTGCACAGATATGTTGTACGCTCGGCCCGGAATCAGTCCTTTGAAAGCGGCCTGCGCCGGACCCGGCGGCTCGCCTTCTCGCTCGACGTACAGCACACTCTCAGGCGCGTCCGGCGGATCTATGGACACTTTGTAATGGCTGAATATGCTGGCCGGATATGAGGGCTGCCACAGTACAAGCAGAGTCGTTTCGTTTCGGAACCACACGATAAACTTACCCGGCGTACTGGGCTTGGTCGTGAAATTGCGCGAAATATACGCGGCGCTTTCCTTATTGTCGTAAACGGTGAAGAGTTGCACTTGGTACGAGCCGCCCGGAGTGAGATCCTTTAGCACGTAAGGGCTCGAGTGTTCTGGTAGCGGTATGGTGCGCACCGGCGCCGCCTCCGACAAACTCAGCACCTTCATTTTGAAGCCGGAGAATTCGCCGGCCAGCGGCGGATTCCAGCTTATGTGCGCCGTTTTGCCGCCTCGAATCGTGACCGTAAGATTAGTGGGCGGATCCGGCGGCGTGTATATGAAGCCTTGCCACGCTGGCAAGTCCAAGACGGTCGAGTTGGAAAAATAAAGCGTAAAATCGTACTTCGTACCGGGTAGGGCGTGAGAGAAGTGAATAATGTCCTTGATGTCTTTCGCCGAGATGGTCGTGTTGGGCGGCGGCTGTCCTTTGGCCGGCGAATAGTCCAGTTTGTAGATGCCGTTTTCTTGGTTCGAATGCTCCGGTATTTGAATGACGAATTCGACTGGTGACGCGAGCCGAACACAGCCGATCAGCAACAGTAGAAGCAGCATGATGGCTCTTCACGAAGCAATACTCTGGAAAAAGACAACATGATTCCGGTTAATTCGTAACACTGAACCGTGATGTAATTTTTTTCCCCTTCTTTTCTTTATCTAATGACTGGCCACTTGGCAAGCGGCCCTCCGAAAATATGAAGCATTTACAACCGCTGCTATGTATTTGTCATTTCTGGAAAGTTTTCATTCCAAGACTAGCAAGAATTTCAAAATCAATTTAATAATTACGAGTACACGTTCACGAAGTTTGAACATGTTCTCAATACGACAATGACAGAAGCTCTGTACTCTGGCTGTTTCCAGATCCAATTCTCCTGCACCATTTTACCTCGTGATTTCTATCTGCTTGTCATCTGTCTGACTGGCTGGTGGAGTATCTAACAGCAGGCGTGGGGGCAAACAAGGTTATTACTCACCGGGGTGGTGCCAAATTGGTTGATTTACAAAATTGGTGGAGAGAGATACGAAATATTTTGAAACATTTTCTACGGAGGGTTCTCCCCCCATATGTGCGCTTCTATCTACCAAGTTAATTTCTGTCGGTCTGCCTGTCTTGCGGTCCTGGTCAGCTCACTGGCTATGTCAGCTAGTTGTCTGTCTTTCTGACTGAATTTTGGAATAACTAATCAGGTGTCCTAGCAACTAGCAAGCAGAGCTGTCAAACCTTAAACTTTAACCAAATGATAATCGTCACATAACCATTAACCAAAGGACACATGTAACCATAACCATAACGATATTGTAACCGTTAACCATAAGAATAAAATAACCGAACTGTAACACAAAAATGACCGCTGGGAAGCAAACCAGAACCAGGTGACAAAATCTGTTTTTTGAGAACACGTGATTCGAAGTTCACGAGTCATATAGAAACTATAATGGACGCTATTCAACAAGAGGGAACCAACTAGCAAAATCCGCTTTTTGAGAACACGTGATTCAAAGTTCAAGAGCCATGTGGAAACTTTACACAGCGTTTACTGATTAGCTTTTTTCAACGTGAATACACATTTTTAAATCGGGGGCTCAATTTTGAAAAATTCTACTTTTTACACTCTTTTCAACGATACTAATAACCCATTTTGTCAATAAATGTCGTTTGGTTCTGTTTTTGCAAACAACGTCTAATTATCCTGAGACATAACTGAGAGACGAAAAATGCGTCTGAAGAAGTACCTTAAACTTTACATTCATTAAAACATTTTTCCTAGTTTTATTTTTTTAATAGCACGAGAAGAAGCAACATGGATACAGAATCGAATCATGAAATGAGACCTTACTTCCATGTAATCAGAGGGGCTTAGCCAATCAGATTGGCCTAAAACTAACAGCTAAAACTAATTTTTTTTTATTAATTGACTTCGGCTAACGGCTAGCTAACAGCTAAAGACTAATCCACATTTTTGGTAAAAATAAAATAGGTGAAGTGGTAACTTGGTTGCAATTCTTTTTCTTTCCCCCAATTCTGAGTCTGAGTTTGACCAAGCTTGCAGTTTCAATCCAAAAAACGAAAATCCACCGAAAAGGAATAGGAAAAAAATTCAGTTTGAATGTAGTCAAAAGGGAAAAGGCAAGAAATTAGCAAAATGAAATCAGCCGTTAGCTTCCGAATTTTCATTGGCTTACGGCTAGCTAATGGCTAAAAAATTTTCAATCGGCTAGCTAACGGCTGACTAAAAATCTCCCACAAACTGCAAGCTAACAGCTAATGGCTAATGGCTAGCTAGCACCTCTGCATGTAATTCTGGCTCGTTCAAGGTCATTTTCCTTTTTCTTTTTCAACTGACCATTCAACTTGAACTTTGACTAAAACTGGAAGGCAGGGATGCGGAGAAACCAGTAGCTGGAAGTCAGAAGCCGGAAGTTTTTGCAACTTTAGGACAATTTTGAGAAGCCAGAAGTTGGAAGCTGAATGAGTTAAAAACTGGAAGCTGAAAGTTGTTCAGCTTCCAATCGATTTCTTACAATATTCTTCTTAAAGATTTTTTTTACTGAAAGTCGAAAGCCCAAAAAAGAAAACTAATTTACCTCTTCTACTCTACTTCACTTCACTTTATTTTCCCTAATTTCCTAAAAAGAAGCTTGACTTGAGTATTGTAATCCACCACAAACATTCATCGAATGGCGCTAGAATTTTCGATCATAGAAACTTCAAAGTTGAAAGTTCTCAAAGTACAAATGGACGCTATTCAACGAAAGGGAACCAACCAACATTTGTAGACAAAATGAGTTATTAGTATCGTAGGAAAGAGCGTAAAAATAGAATTTTTCAAAATTGGGCCCCAATTTAAAAATGTGCACTCACGTTTCATCAGTAAACGGTATGTCATATAGTTTCTACATGGCTCTTGAACTTCGAATCACGGGTTCTCAAAAAGCGGATTTTGCTAGTTGGTTCTCTATTGTTGAATATCATCTAAATAGTCATTAGTATTTGACAGAAGGATATAGATGGTGGAGGCATGGTTGAGTAAAGAGTCGCACAGAGTGCGCTCTAACACTTTCTCTAATTATAAGAAACTTGGAGGAAAATAAGTAAACGAAACTGGAAGCTAGAAGCCAGAAGCCGAAAAGAAGATTGGAAGTTAGAGGCTCATATACTGAGGCTGGAAGCTAGAAACAAGAAGCTAGATGAGATTTGAAGGCTAGATGCCGGAAGCGGAAGATGCATCGTTCGGCTTCCGCATCTTTGTCCGCATCCCTGCTGAAAGTTTTTTTGTTTTTTTTTAAAATAGGACGCCGCTGTTAAACAAAACAGAACCAAGCGACAAAATCAGTTTTTTTGAGAATACGTAATTTGAAGTTCAAGAGCCATATAGAAACTATAACATGACATAGCGTTTACTGATAAGCTCTTTTCAACAAGGGTACACATTTATGTATCGGGGGGCCAATTTTGAAAAAGTCGACTTTTTACGTTCTTTTCAACAATACTAGTAACTCATTTTGTCAACAAACATTGCTTAGTTTTTTTTTTTTTTTATTATTATTATTATTATTATTATTTTTTTTTTTTTTTTTAATTTTTATTGAGTTTCTGCGTTTTAAACTTCGACTAAAAATCTGAAATTAACTCTTTTTTTAAAAATTATTAAATGAGTTTTGGTTTTGCACAACGTCGACTGACAATTCTGACAGTTATTAGAATCTGAAATACGCATTCCTACTATTATTAGTTTTCTTGTTTTGTTTCTTGTTTTCAATAATTGAATGGATTCTGAATTTTGCACGCGGACTGAAAGTTACTAAAAAAAATGTTCATTCCTACTAGTAGTTTTGTTTTGCAATCATTAAATGAGTTTGAACTGAGGAGATGATACAAAAACACGGAACTAAGCGAAAAAAAGTCTTAGTTTTCATGGTCATTTCAGAGATCAGAGTTGATGCTTCCATCTTGCACACCCAGCTACATAATGAAAATAAGAGAAAGTCAGAAAATTTTGAAACGTCAACAGTAACCTTAAATTAACTGTTAAACAGCCCTTAACTGGTATGAAACAACGGAACAATAACCGTAACTGTTAACCGTATGAAATAACATAACTGTAACATAACTATTGACTGTATGAAGCAAATAACCTAACCACAACAATAACCGTTAACTGTATTCTTTCAGTTATAACAGCTCTGCTAGCAAGTTCTTGGATTCTTCAGGCAAAGCAACACGAACAACGATTTTCTGAACGGCATCGACAGAAAAAGGAAAGCCGTCCCGCCTACCAGCCTCTCTACCTAACATCAAGATTATTACAATTTCAAAAGCTTGGTCCACTTCGCAAGGTGCAAACTTCAATGACGTCACTGAAGTGCAAATTACAGAGGTCGCTTATGGGAAATATGTTTTTTTCGATCTTTAGTCGTAGCCGTGAAATGCTATAGCAGCATTTTTATGGGATATGGTTCAAAAATCACCAAACAAGGGCCAAAGTACTGTCAAAAGAGAAATAAATAAGTGTCAATGTAGTGACAGACATACCAGAAAGTGTGGCCAACACTTATTAATCAATTTGGTAACATTTTGACAATTGTTTTGACCTACATTTTGGTATTGTTTCAGCGTGCTTTAGTTATAATTTGTTACTGCGCTTTGATTAGCTGAGTCGTTTACCAAAATATGACAATTCTTTGCCAAAATTCTCATTCTGACATTCAATCAGGTTGCTGGCAAAGTCTGCAGATCGGGTTATTTGTAATATAAATGAACAAAAAAGAACTACACTCGATTATTTCATCGAACTGCGAAGTATTTTTCATAATCAATAACCAAATTATAGATTAATCGATTAATAATCGTAATCGTTCGAGTCCTCATGAACCTGATTACCTAGTCTGGCAGTTTGGCTGAACCTTGAGATAACACATTTATCACGGTGATTCTTCGAATGTCTATCTCTAATGAAAAGGAGGCGGTTGAAATAAGGTTCCTAGAAAGAGAAAGATGGGGTTCCCACTCATCTTTTGGATTCCCCAATTAGTATATCACGCTTACAAGTCTCTCCCCCCTCCATTTCATTCATATTATTTCCAGTTAATCCAATTTTATGTAACCTGACCAATGACCATTCTCAGTTCTCAAGCGAACTCATACAAAAATGTACAGACATTACCAGAAATTTCTTCTTTTTTTTCTGCCCGAGATAATATTATATATGTTTGCGGCAAATTGTGAAATCCGTCATTCAATGAAATGCCGAGCGTCAATTTATAAAATGACTCACAAAAGGCGAGTCATTTTATAAAGCTACTAAACCCACTTCGGCAATACCTATAAATCGACTACCATCTTGACAATAAACCAAAAATGGAGATTCAACTGCTCTGACACTTGGGGTGAGTCAAAACCAAAAACTAACTGAATTCCAGCGTCGGAAGGAAGATGCAAACATTTTTTGGACTCACTTAAACATCTTGTCAGCCTCCTCGTCACTGAAGTCATCTATTTTAAGCACTTCAAACCGAAACTGGGGCCAAATAATACTAAGTTTCCGTATATTTTCATACGTTGCGATTGCACCAGTGCTACGAGATGTAAAAGTATGCGAGACAAACGTCGTCGCGCTTCTGTCCTCTGTAATAGTAGGTGTCGTAGCCAACGTTCTTGCACTAATAAGCAATGAGGACATTTCGACTTCTTTTTTAATACTCACACCTACTTTTCTGACACGTGAACCTCTCATTTCGTTTTATGTTTTGACTTCAAGTGTTTAAATTGTCCATTTTATTAAAATTTATTATTATACAGTTCGCCGGACACCTGTTCGTCATTTTATATAATATCTAGTCATTTTAAATATTTCCCAGGCCGATAGTAAATGTTTCTATAATTTTCCTAAAATGACTAGGCATTTTATTACACGCCTAATATCACTGCTTAAAATGTCTGAATTTCACGATTTGCCACAAACATATACATTTTTTTTTTTTTTTTTGCTACTGAACGTTTCCTCAAATTCTTACGACTGTCCCATTTGCCGTTCAAGTACATATTTTTAATTTTTTTTCAAATTTAGGTTACGCGTGTCTTGCCAGTATTGTCTGTCATTTTTGATCATTTTATTAAAGGGTAATGGGAGGGGGAGTGGCTATTTCTTTTCCAGCATTTTCATTTCTTCTTTCTTTCTATCATAATGGTTTCTCAGTATTTTCTACATTTTCGGCCTATACAATATTATTTTTCATTCTTTCATGTTCAATCTTTTCGTTTTCCATGGTCACTTTGTGAAGAGTGTAGAATTATCATATTCCTCGTAAGGCAAAAGGGTGCATTCCCATTTAACTGATTGTAAAGCATCTTCAAAATTGATAAGTTTCTGAATGATTGACATGCATCAGTGCAAACTTTATTGCTCTAATATTACACTTGACAACGAAAAATTTCAATAATGCCATTCTCTTCAGCGGTTAAACTATGTAAAGAACGTGATTTTGAAGAGAAAATTAGGAAGAGCACTTTCTTTTATAAAAAGCCAGAACAAGTTGTGGTAAGGTAACTCTACGTAAATTTAAATTATTGTCTTTTACTTCGCGTGAATTCCTGTAACTCATGTGAGAATACGTAAAATATTCCCAAAATCCACAACTATCACGATCTCGAATCTTGTAATGTCATATTACACGCAACCTGCACTGATAACCAGAATTATCAACAAGTGGTTTATAGGTCAACTAAGCAAGAAGTGAACTATTAATTAGACTAATAATGAATCAATACTTTTTGGATACTGTTCAAATATCTCACTATCAATTGTCAGCAAACTAAAACATCTAAATTTCAATTAACAAACATAAATCTGACATACAACTATGAAAAATCAACGAACACATGGACAGCCAGTTGATTACCAAAATAATCGCACAATTTTGAAATTAATATAGCCAAGAATTATCTTCGAGATCGTAACATCGAAGCCAGCAGAAAAATTAAGCAGTTGAGACAAGCCGTTTTTCTACAACTGAGCAATATTTCCCAGCGTCTCAAAATTGGATTAGGATTTTGTGGTGGATAATACGTAGCTACTGAAGTTAGACATGCCTCAAAATTTCATTTCATTATCAAGAATACGTAAGTCTGTGTAGTTACAATGACAGTACATCACCAAATATACAACTACATCTGATACAATCAAAGAAATTGAATTTAATCAGTCGTTCAACGAACCTCATACATTCAATACCAGCTGCACAGAACAGAATAATAGATAACGAATATAACGATAGATGGGAATTAACTAATGAATAATACTCACTAATCAAACTACTAATTTCTGCGACCCGAGATTCGTATTCTCATGCGAGTATCATATTTGTGGATGGGTCAGGATGCAAATATTTCGAACCAATTATCCATGATTACAGCTGCGAAATTAACAATATAAGTGGGATGTCAGATTACAACACCATTAATCACCGAATAAAAATCACTGAATACTTACCATCACCAACACTAACCTAGCGCGATAAGACAATAAGAGAAATACCATTGTACAATTTTCAGAACTTATTTAATAATTACTTTCCTACTTTACTTCAACTAAAAACAATTACATTGTTTTCGTATGTATAGAATGATTATACTTGATGGATGCGTGTGTGTATGTTTGTGTAGCAACAAGTAAGTAGTTCAAGAGCATCTAGAAACACTCGGGAATAACCCACGCCATTCGTGTTCGGACACTAAAAAGTCGCTCTCTAGCGGCCTAATGAAATGTGGCACGCTGATTGGTGTATTTGGATGAAAAGGTTAAAGGTGATCACTGATCAGTGACAATGTTCTGCAAAAGAAACCTTTAAAAAAAACTGGCTCATCTGAAAGGAAATTGATAAGGGCTTGAGGGCTAACCCTTTGTGAGCGGAAAAGAAGAAAGGGACCTCAGCGCAAAAATGCAAATTTTACAGGAAAGCCCTGTTGAATTGGTCATAATCATAAGTATTCGTGCAGCATTGTTGATTGCTGCTTGGTGCTTGTTATAGTTTTTGATCAGAAAAACTGGATGTGATAGAGATAAACGGCCGACGGCACTGCATTCAGCGTTGAAAAATACTTAAGAATCACCTCCTTAAATGCGTTGTGCAAACAAAAAATTTCATTTTGTTCGGTAGTGTTATCAGTTCTTCAATCGATGCTAGCGAACCTACAATGTGCCTAGGAAGTCCGACATATCGTCAGTGTAGCCAAATAGAGTATCCAAAGATCAGTGTAGATGATTGGAAGAATTGAATGTAATATTTTCCCAGTTGGGCTGCAATGATAGTGTTGATAATGTTTCTCGACAACCACCAAAATAAACGGAGAAAAAATTTCGGATTGCGTAGTATTATTTGTATTCGTTTCCAAATTTTATCGTGTTGTTCGTAAAAAAAAAAAAAAGTCAAATTCGAGAATATGAACCTCGGCGACTGGCGCGATTGTAGTTCACACGCATACGGGGTGGTGTGATAGTTTCTAATAAGTATCGTGATTTAGTTCTATTCCTATACTTTCATTATGCCCTTAGGAACCTGGGACAGACTTCCTATTCCGACTCTAACTACTTACTCCGTATTGTCAACCGCGTTGTTCATATCTTTGGTTTACAATGCGAAGCAGATCACCGAGGATCCAGCATGGAAGAACGACGCATTCGTGAACGATAAGAATGCATCGGATATCATCGTCGACGATGACGAACATCTGATCGATCTTGATAATTTTGATGTTCCAGAATCGGTGAAAAATATACTCTTTTACATGATTCAAGAGAGTTTCTCTCGGTGGGTGAGTATATTTCTGCTCGAAATTATTTTGGCGACCGGTGCAATAGATGGGAAATACGTAATTCCGAACGCTATTCGAATCCTATTGAGTCGGATTTTCACTGTCGTTTCTGGTTACAGGTATTCATCAATGCAATCACGTGTGCCATAGTTCTTTTTGGGAAGATAGTGCAGAGACTCGTGTTCGGAGACTTACGCATTGTGGAAATTATCAATTTTCGAGAGAAACTGTGTAACTACTTTTTGTACAAATGTATCTTCATGTTCGGTGTAATCAAAGTGCAAACAGCCGAAGACGTGATACTGTTGCTCGGTTGGTTCGGAGTACTGGGCTTTCTTCAGGTTTTTGTGCAATTTTCAAAAGACCGATTGGAATATGTACGTCTAATCATCTTGCTAAAATCTGTAAATGAAAGCTTATTTCTAGTTTTCCCGATTATTAACTCAACTTTTCTCCGTTTTAGATGGTGACTATTACCTCGCACGTCACGTTCTGGAATCGATGTAAAATTGTTACGCTTCTCTTGTGCCTCTTCAGCGTTGCGAACTACATGATTTACCTTTGTTTAACTTACGGTGTCAACTTGGGCTACAATATATTCGCATTCATGATTGCCGAAGTAAATTCTCCTTTATTAAGAATAAAAATAATTTAGAACGTAAAAAAGATTAATTTTACTACCAATTCAAATAATGAAAAAAAAAAAAAGAAGCTATCTTCGATTGTAATGTGGTAGTTTGGTACAGACCTGTATTTTTATTCTCATGTCTCGAACTAAGATTTTTTTCCGGAGCAGTCCTATATTGCAGGCGTAAAACCTGTATTCCCTGTTTTTAATTTTCCGCGATGTAATATAAAAGAGAAACTATAATATCTGCACTTGAATAGTTTGAATGGCTCGATTCCTCACGTATTACTTATGTCTGTTCTAGTGCCTTTCTATTACTTTACGTGTGCCGCATATTCTTATCAAATATGTTATCGATCCGTTTGAAGCCAAATTTATACGTAATCACAACCAACGATTCTTGGGACACAATTCATTCGCCAATTTCATAATCAATAAAATGGAAATGTCACTGACCTACTATGTATCACTGGCCTTGGAACTCGCTGATTTATGTTTGGAGCTGTTGCATTATCTTCACATGCTATTGTGGGGCAACATCTTCTTCTCTGTTGCTTCTTTCGCTATTTGTATGCATGTACGATACCTTATGACCGAAATACAACGAAAAATAAAGAAACATCGGAACTACATATGGATCCTGAATCATATGGAGAAGGAGTAAGTGATATGTTACGATCTGATATCCAGTCTGAACCATTTCTATGTTTCTAAGGTCTCAAGGGGTCTGAAGTAGTCTGAAATAATTCTGGTGAGCCATAAATGCATCAGGAAATCTCGATACGTTATGAAGGGTCTAACTTAAATTTAAAAGTTTAATAGTTTTTGAATTACTATTGGTACGTCTTAAATGCGTCTGAAACAATTTTTATAAATCTGAATCAACTTGAGGAGTTTTGAATGGCGTCGAATGAGTTTTGAATGGCTTGAATAGTTTTCGACTTAGTTCACAGGAGTCCTAAATAAGTTGGGATGAGTTTTGTAGTAGTCTGAAATGAATGTGGGCCGATCCTGATAAGTCTAAAACAAAACTGGGAAGATTCTTGAAGGACGTTGAACAAGTTTTGAAGAGACAGTAAGTAGCTTAAATGGGTCTAGGACTTGAAAAACTTTGACCTAATCTACAGGAATTGTAACAAGTTATGCGAGCTTGAACAAGTGATAAATCAGACTGAAAGAGTTCTATAAATTTATCCTCGAAGTTCTGAGTTACATTGTAAGCCCGGAAAAATGGAAACAAAAGAGATAAAAGGAAAGTAATACAGGAAGACCTATAAAATTTCCTTTTGGCGGGAGGATGCTGTTTAATGATTTGCTCTTGGGTGCATTTCCCCTAATTCGGAAATAATTTTCTGAATCATAAAGTATAGATGCAAATCGCTCCAAAATCAATTACAATTTATTAACACGACGTTTCGACATCACTGTCATCATCAGGTAACACAACTGAATCGTTATCTTGGTGTTTTAGATATCCCATGGCCACAGAAAAAGAATTAACCGAAAATTCAGATAACTGCGCGATTTGTTGGGAGAAGATGGACACGGCACGAAAATTACCATGTCGACACTTATTTCATTCGTAAGTTTTTGCAAAATTGTATTTGTTGATTCACGCACGAATTTCAACGGACTTGTGGCCCGGAAGTGTTACAAGCATATAATAATTAGTTAATCATGTACAGGACGTGTCTCCAGTTATGGCTGGAGCAAGATACTTCATGTCCAACCTGCCGTTATGTTCTCAACATGAATGGCTCGAATGTGAGTCGTGGATCCTCGAGTAGACAAGCTCGTAGGCTGATTCGTGTAGGTGGACGAAATCCAACCCACATTAATCGCCAGCATTTCTTCCATTTTGACGGTAAGTCAACTCTTGAAAGTATTCTGTCCGTTGTTTTACGAAATGTGTTTCTAATTATTGAATTTACTATTTTAGGTTCGAGGTATGTATCTTGGTTGCCCAGTTTCTCTGTACAAGTAATGTCAACCGTGGGCACTCCTGAAATCTCGGACTCGCAGTTGGAAACAATGGCTAATCAGGTGATTATTATTCGTTAGTACTCTCGTTTCTTTAAGGATATGGAGAAAACCCAAACTGCGATTAGTTCCAATTGAAGTTCCTCGCTTATTAAGAACAACATTGCCCAATATGCCAAAATACAAACTGAGAATGTAGATCCTGGGGGAATCCGATGCCATATTTAGAGTTCTCTTTTATTCCAGACCCCTCGTGTTACTTTCATTAAAGCACTATGAACCCAGATTTGCTAAGCCGTCATTTTCATCTTTTCATTCGCCGTGCAATCTCGATCTTCTTCGCGGACAGCCTCAATCGTCGTTCGTGATGCATTCGCTCACCAATGGAAAAAGTTATGATGAAAATGCCGGCTTAGCATGCTTGGGTTAACAATGCTTTACTTTCGGTGGCATTACAAATGAGCGCACTTAGAACGTACTTACTGATGTGAATCGAATGCATGCGTAGGTGCAGCTCATATTTCCGCACTATCCGCTGAACCTGATAATTGAGAATCTGAGACAAACTCGCTCTGTTAACGTGACTTCGAATAATATTTTGGAAGGACTACTGCCGATCGAACAGGAGCAGTTACACTACCCGCAGGAAACTTCCGAAGTGACTAGAACGAACGACGTCAGTACCGAGCAGTCACAGGCGAACAGTAGCACATCCGGCTACGTGCCTGCCACAGAGCCTGAGTAAGTCTTCAAATCGAAATACAAAAAAATGTCCGATGTATTGGAAATTCGTTTTCGGAATTATTACAAGCAAGTGATAGTAATTATAAAGCTCTTTTGACCTTCTTGTTTTATGGTGTGCGTCTGCTGTTTCCTGAATGCACCATAGAGAACTTTCGTGATTCCCCCCCCCCCCCCCCCCCGTGCATGCATATCTTCCTGGTACTTTTGGAAAAATTGAAATTCCAGTCTAGCAATCAATCTGGTAACTATTAAAGTAGGTTGAAAAGATGTATCGGTTGAGTTTGCTCGTACTACCAAAGAGATTCTCAATGGCAGCAAATTCTGAAAATTCTTACTTCTTGTTGCTTTCTGTTGATTAGTAATTGCTGTAAATCAAATTGATAACCTGTCCCGAAGTACGTAATGGATCTATGCAGGTTATTCGTACCTGTGCCCCGTGATACGTCATTGGCAGTTATAAGCTATCAGTTGTTTGGTTGTGTATCAGTTATACCGGACGAAGAAATTCGGTGTTCATAAAAGAAATCTATGTTTCAGATCCACCGGGGATTCAGCTAACGACTTGAGTATGATGATGGAAAACGAGTTTTCGCCCTCACCCGCCGAGAGGGAAACGGCGTTGAGGAATCGTAAAGAACAATTATTTCTTAATGCTAAGAAGAAATTCTTGGAACGAAGGCTTGTGAATTAACTTATTTTATTGTAGAGTCATGATTTGAAGTTGAATTCAAGCGTGTATTGAGAACTTTCTGGACACGTTATTTTTCTAATCCTGACGTTTTGTTTTATGTTCTATTTTCGCAGGTTTTTCTTTTCGTGTCGATTTTTATTTATGTTGTATGTATCGATTTGCTATTAGTAAAACTTATTGCTTTGTTGTCACTGATGTTGCGAGATGTTTCAAACGAATTTCTTCATTTACTGGCCAAGTTTATTAATAACAATATCGTTACATAACTAATTTATTGTATTACAAAAACAGATGAGAGTAACGTAAGAGATAGATACAAATAGTACATCAGTCCGACAACGAACACACTTCGAGCGAATACGGAATAAAAGTTTACACCAGCAGAATATTAACCAATGAAATTCATAATAACCAAGTGTAAAATAACGTGCGCACAGATGAAATCGGCAAATGCTCTTTCCGGACTTATACCTTTAAAATCTTCTTTGTTTTGAGGGTTCACTTGCAACCTTAAACATACTGAAGTCAAATAGACTTTAGAATAGAAATGCATCCAATAAATAATGAAAATGTGGACAAACTAGTCCACAATAGACGACGAACACTTGAGTCGTTCGCCATGAAACCACACAAATTCGATTTATACGCAGGTTATTACTATTTGTAAGAAAAAAAAATACTGATGTGTCAATGCTTACCCGCCAAGATGAAACAGCTAACGCATGATATGAACCCGCTGAGGAAAGAATTGAAAGGAAATGTTCCGACTAAGCAGCAATACAGGAATTGAATAACGCCCGTTAAGAAAATGTATAGTAAATAAGCGTCGATAATTTTCAGTTTTTTAGGTGTCGTGTTCACATACTCGTCTCTGAACTTGTACACGACAGTCATTAATTTGGGCATTTTGCGAAGTTGAATCGAACAATTAGTAAAATGGTTAGAAATCCGTGATTCGACGCGACCGCGAAAATTTCCGGCAAGTACAGTTGACAACGTTTACGTGTAAAATTCAGAAAAATTTTGCAGTTATCTCGATGTACCCAAGTATAAACAAACCGCAAATCAACTCATAGACTTGTAAAGTCTACGGATAAAGTCAAATTCGTATCAACCGTTCGTACACCAACTACTAGGTGGCGCTGCTTTCATGGGTATAGGATGGTATAGCGTATTTATAGGAGTATAGGCGGGTACCCCCTTCACCGTATGTGGCATGCAGTAGTCAATGTTTTTGTTTTTTGTGATCCGAACGACGTCGTTCTGTTAAGTCAATGAATTGAGCCTGTTTTTCTGTCAACCAATGGGAAATAAGCACGTCCATATCAAGTTAATCAAGCAAGTCATATTGGTTTGGAATATAAATTAGAGTTGCAAGTTGGGATCTTGATCTTGGGAAACTGGGAATCAAACAGGCTAAGCTGACACCCTGCGGCAGAGTTGAGAAACAGAGAACCTGCCAAATTTTCTGATTTGAGCGATCAAATGAATCGCTCCCATGAGAAATGTACAACCAATGATTACGTGTTTTGAATTTTGAAGAATTTACGAGTTATTTGAGGCATTGCGGGTAAATGTTTATTGTTACTAAATTGTTACCAACGGATCAGGTTCAAATGTTCAAAATTCAGGAATCAGGATGACAAAAGGTCAACCGCAATAAAGCTGGATTCAGTAAAAAACATTCGCTAATGTTTATGCCTTCCTCAACTAAGCTAACGGTTAGCTGATTGACCAAAACTGCTCCGCTAATCGCTAATGGCTAACTTATCAGTTTATCATCTCTGATCCCAATAACTTTGATTCAAATGGACACCATTCAGCTTAAGGGAACCAACCAGCAAAATCCGTTTTTTGAGAATAGGTGATTCGAAGATCGAAGTTCAAGAGCCGAGTAGAAGTAGAAACTATATGACATAGTGTTTACTGATAAACTTTTATATTTTTTAATCAGGGGCCCAATTTTGACAAATTCTACTTTTTACGCTCTTTTCAACAATACTAATAACTCATTTTGTTTACGAATTTTGGTTGGTCCCCTTACGCTGTTACACTGAATAGTGTCCAAATATGAATGAGGATTCTCATAATTTGTGACACTGTCCTAGCAAAGAAATTGACTATACGCAGTAATTTTTTTTCAGGACATTTCTAATGAAGAACTGAATTTTAAATTAATCATATCATTATGTACAGGGCATCTATATCATGTTTCCCCTTTAGTTTAAAAATGAGTACACTTTGGATTTCTGAATGCTGAGTTCAAACTGCGTTCAGACCTCGGGGTACACATGCACACCTAACTGAAATCATTGCACTCATTGTGTCATTTGACTCGCTGTTTCGCCTGTCTTAGTACAATGTTGTACTCCACTGAATAATTCCTCAGCAACTCGGATTTCTGTACTTTTTGAAATTGGACGCTGTTAAGCGTAAGGGAACCAAAACTGACATTTGTAAATAAAATGAGTTAGTATCGTTGCTCGTTGGAAAGAGCGTAAAAAGAATAATTTTTCAACATAGGGCCCCCGATTCAAAAATATGTACTTACGTTGAAAAAAGCTTGTCAGTAAACGCTCTATCATATTATTCCTACGTGGTTCCTGAATTTCGAATCATGTGTTCTCAAAAAACAGATTTTGCTGCTTGGTTCTCTTACGCTTAACAGCGTCCAATTACAAATTATGACCAGATTTCACCATTAATTTAAACTAGTAACTCATGGAGCCAGTTCTTGATGTGAACATTAGATAAGAGCTAGATGGAACATGGAACACTTAGTATTTAAACTCTCGACGCGTGAAAAATGGAAACTGAGACAAGAGAAACCCCAGACGCAAGATGAACTTGATAAAAAGAAATAAGGCGTCTTAATCAAGTTGAAACCTACATTACACATAAGGAAAGGATTTGCTGTTGAACTGCTTCTACGGACGATGCGATCATTATTTAAACATGTTTTCGCAAGGTGTGGCCCAAAGCCCGAAATATTTTTCTTAATGAAGCTAAATCAAATTTCATGAAAGGAACTTCTGACTCTTTATTACTTTTCGCTGTGATAAGAAAATTACCAAAATTAATAACGTTTTGTTTCGGTTCACACGCTAATTCTACAAGACTACAAGTAAAATAACGAACTGCGCCTAAAAAAAAATCATTTATTTTTAAACGTAGAATAAAAAATATCCATAACATTAAGGTTGGTCCTCAGCCTTTGTCGTCCGGGTGTATATCAGCTGTGCATGATGTTTCACTACCTGCTTGATTAAGCCTGAAAAAACAGAAAAATTCATCTACTGTATCCGCTCAGTCGAATATACAGGAACCTAAACTTAATATTGAACAAGATCGAACACGGATTTCAAAGCATTTTCAAATACTCTTATTAAAAAAAGAATCACGACTGTAGGAAACACAACGCAAGAAAGTATGAGTCGTCGGATTCACACTAGCATTTTAGGTGTTCAAACAACAAAAACAAGAAGGTCACTACCAATTTTTGGCTCTCAACAAAAAACAAACTATGAAAATGGAAAATGTAATTATTAAAATTCGATCCGTCTAGAAAATAATTAGCAGCGTTTCGTTAAACAACGAATTTCGCCATACTTTTAAAATCGAGTATACTAATTCTCATAATTTCAGACACATTTTTTCCAGTTTCTCATAGTCAGATTCGATAACAAGCTAGACCAATATTACAATAAAACCTATCACGGTATTCATAGATGATGAAACATCCTTTTTAAAAAGATTTTTTTGAATCGATATTTCTAGGACACTTGGCAGCCTTCTAAACAACTTTTTTCCAGACAGGAATATTACGGAATAAAGAGAAGATATCAAACTTACCTTTTTCGAGTAATTCGTTTAGAGCTCGTCTTGCAAGGGATCCTCGAACTTTCAATCTTTCGCTAACTACCGAAGGCGTAATTAGTTTATAAGACGGAACTTCTTTCAGCAACTTATCGTAAGATGCTTTATCCAATAACACTTGATTATTCAACTTGTCCCGAACTTTTCCTTTCGACCATTTCTAGAGATAAAATAATAAGAAATTAGGAAATGTCTAAGAGTCGAGTAATTAAATAATTTACATTTACCTATCACCAACTCGTGAAATGAGGGAGTCATTCTGTTATCAATTCAAACGTGATTTTCTGTAAAACGAAATTCATAGTTACCTTCTTTTTTGCTTTTCCACCAGATCCTCCTTCTTTCTTCTTTTGAGTTTTTTGCGGCTGTTTGGATGAAGATCCCTTTGCATCCTTTTTAGGTGCCTAAAATCGCATAAAATACAATGTTATAATAAGTTTTTGGATAATTCCGTTGAAACACTTGTCAGGTACGAAAAGTGGTTCTCTGCATTGTCCTCAGCACGCCAGCTGGAAACTGACATAGGATCTGAGTAGGAAGAACACGGGAACCGTTGAGAGTTTGGTTTACTGCAGTAATTACCGACGTATCAATTGGTTAATGATTATTACAGAGGGAAAACTACACAGATATATTTGTCAGTAAGCACTCATGAACAGAACAAAATGCCGACTACCAAGAACGGAGTAATGTAATTTGGCAATACGGAATAAGTTACTTACCATTTTATTCGTATATTAGGTTTTCTACGACCTTTGGAAGAGAAGTTAATTACATTAACTTCGGAAACAATCCTCCAAAACTAATGAAACAGATCAATCAAGAATCAAGCATGTGGCGAAGAACGCACGGACAACCAAAGAGAAGGATTTGAGGATTTGGCTTTACACATTCGCCATGTATGACGTATGACGGGCATGAAAGTAGAAACAGTGCCGACAGTTTCAAAATGTAGCATAGTATGGGAGAAAAGCTTATTGATTTAATATACTTTGTAATTTGCTGTTATTAAATTTAAAAATTCGAATACAAGAATCTTTGCGATTTGAAATTCAAGCTGCATGTTGATTCAAAATCGTTGGAATTTGAAAATTTTTAATCAAAATTTTAGTCATTAAAAAATATTTTTTTGATCTGCATGCACTGAAACTTGGTAAATAATCGCAGTTGGAAAAGGTCTTAGGCAAGCCGCAAACACATTGAGCTTTAGGTCCATTCTTTCTAATCATGTAATCATAAAAATTACATCATTTTCACCGATTTCATAACAAGACGCAAAAGTTTCACGATATATCGATTTGCCTTATCTGTTGGTCTGTAGAGTTTGCTCCTCGTAATCAATCAATCATCAAATCAATTAAACATAGTCATAGATAGTAGTTCATAAGGTACAATAATCGTGCTCAGCTCGTCGTAATATTACAATTATTATGTTAATCTTGCAAGAGAAACGCGATTGAAGGTTAGTAATTCTAGTACTAATAAACTTTTGAAGTGCGAATTCTACCTTGTAGTATGATCATTCTAGTTCTGATCATGTCATCATCTCTTTAATTTTGTAATTTTTGAATACTTAATCGGTGCTTCTCTTGTGAGTTTTTAATCAAACGTTGTTTTTACAAAATGCACTAGGTAGTGTTTCATCAGCAATTATCATTAATGAAGGATAGAAAGATGACTGATGAGAATCGACAGTCGGATTTGCAGATTGAAATGCGAAGGCATTTGGCCAGAAGAAACGACAAGTGGTGTAAGAATTCATTTTGTTTAAGTTTTCATGACTTCGAATTCATGGTTAGATCCATTGAAAATGTATATTTCACTGATACTGTTTTCAGACCCAGCTGAAATTATTCATAAACGTTTTAATGAAGAGTGCAATCATGATGAATATTACGTGCACTACGATGGATGCGATCGAAGATTGGACCAGTGGTTGCCATTAGATCAGTAAGTTGACTAGAGAGAAAAATAATTGCTTAGTTGTAATTTACTATTAGAACTAATACAACAGTTCAACAGTTCGAAAGCTATATTCTTTTGTATTGACTTTATGTAACATCAATGTGTAGGATCAAAGAGTGTCCTGAAGATGATAACTCCGAGGGTACGAATGGCAAAGATGCTTCCGTGAGTAATGAAGCTTTAACCAGCGGACAGACAACTTTGAATAATGGTGGCAATGATAACACATTCAGAAAAATTACGCGTAATCAGAAAAGGCGCCACAATGAAATTAATCACGTGCAAAAAGTAAGTATTTTTGATTTTCAATTAGTGTTGATTTAGTCAAGGTCGAGATCAGTGGCGCCCATGTCACAGGTGACCGAGCGGCATCTGCGATATGTCCTTGTATGGCCTGCTAATGATTTTGAGATTAGGGAAAGAGAAAAATAAGCTGACGTATTGGTGCAATTAGAACATAATGGAAAATTTCGATCCTCTGATTTGGTCCCATGCGACTCGTTATCTTGTACTAGTTGCAAATTTAGTTCGTCTCAACGAAAAACTTGGAGCTTCAGTGGTCCACATGGTCTTTGTATTGTATGTTGAGTAAAATTAAGACACTACTTGAAAGATATTATTGCACCCAATCATATATATAAATTTATTTTATCAATTTACTAATACAGTTCCGTTAATTTGAAGTTGCAACCTGTTTGATTTTTCTAATAATTCGTTAATTGCGATAAAAACTTCTATTTTTCACATGCTCGATATGCGTAACTATTCATTTGATGTGGGAGTTGATTTCTCGAAATTCAGCTCAACGTAAATGGCCGTTCACCTTGAGTTAGAGGCGCAGATGAAATATAGGTTTTTCCTCCAGCACTGGGTTTAATATGTTCAGTGTGTGGAACGTATATTAACAATCCTATGAGAAAAGCATCATTAGTCAATTTTCATTCTTATTGTGTCCAAGTTTTCTTTCTCTTGTTGGTTATTTTTTATTTAATCGACTCTTCGTCTTTCTAATTTTATTATGCTCTGTGATTCAATTTGTAGTCACTATCAGAAATGGATCCAGAAACAGCTGCTCTTGAAAGAGAACACGAAGCTCTTACTAGGGTCAAATACATTACAAAGATTCAAATCGGGCCGTATGAAATAGACACTTGGTATTTCAGTCCATATCCTGGAGATTACGGTAAAGAACCGAAGTTATGGATATGCGAATACTGTTTGAAATACATGCGATTTGAGATGTCATTCAATATTCACAAAGTTAGTAATACATTGCTATTTAGTAACGACATTATAGTAGAATCTTTGCATACCTTTGTAAGCCGCATTTTTCGTTCAAAGAAAACGTACACCGTCTACAAGTTGGGTTTTCTTTTAACTTATAGGTGGACTGTAAATGTAGGCAACCCCCGGGCAAGGAAATCTACAGATGTGGTGCGATATCAATATGGGAAATGGACGGCGACGTGCATAAGATCTACTGTCAGAATTTATGTCTGCTGGCGAAGTTATTTTTAGATCACAAAACACTCTTCTTCGACGTTGGCCCATTCATGTTTTACGTCATGTGTCAGGTGGATCAACAAGGCGCTCACATAATCGGATATTTTTCAAAAGTAATTGATCATGTCTGTATACTAAAAACCTGGCTTCCTTTTCCCCCGCTGGAAAGATATGTCAAGAATGTTGCTTTCTTAAGATCCATATAATCACTAGAATACATGTGTTACTCTGAATAGTGATGTCAAATACTGACGAAATTGGATATTGATATAATATCAAAAAGTTCAGCATTCTTATCGAGCCGGTCATAAATAAAATAAAATAAAATATTGTATCGTGAGTACTAAATCGAGAATTTAATTTTGGTTCGTCTTTTTTGACTATTTTCGGGTATCTGGAACCTTTCTGGTTAGTTTTTGCTGATTTTGAAAAGTTTGAGGTTTTACGATTTAGTGTATCCCAAAAGGCAGATCTGATACTTATATGTATCGATATTTTCTTTATAAAAGTTATATTAATGTCTACCGTCGTATGTTGATATGTTAAACGTCACTAATTCCAAGGTTAGTCGGTCTATTCGCAAATCAGCTTATTCCGACCAACCGGAAACAGCTATCAAAGCAAATAGCATGTTGAGGGACAGACAGGCAGCATGTCAAAAAACTAGACCACGAACTGATAACAAGCGAAATTCATGACAAAAACCTTTTATTGAAGATTATTCCATCTCCGCAAAATAGTAAATGTACGATTGGTAATATCAGTTGGTGATGAAGACAGTACCAGCATTTAAGATAATGGTAGACTAGTTCGTCAATTTGTTATTTATTTATCTATTTATTTTTTTGCAGGAAAAATATTCATCAGAAGGAAATAACGTAGCCTGCATACTAACGTTGCCGCCATACCAGCGAAAGGGATATGGCAAATTACTCATTGCCTTCAGTTATGAGTTGAGCAAATTAGAAGGGATGATTGCTAGTCCGGAGAAACCGCTATCCGATCTTGGTTTACTCTCTTATAGATCGTATTGGTCGTGGGTACTTTTGCAGCACCTGAACTCATCTTACAAACCACTGTCAATCAAAGAACTGAGGTAAGTGTAGAATTGATCAAGTTTTCTGGAAAATTTACTATTAGTCCGTATTCGCTCGATCAGTAAAGGGAACCAACTGATACTTCCAGTTACAGGACGAGTATCACTGAAATGGACATTATTAACACGTTGCAGTCGATGAATTTGTTGAAATACTGGAAAGGCAACCATGTGATCAGCGTGACTGCTAAGTCGCTGCACGATTTATCTAAGCAATATAAGAGACCGAGGTATCATATTGACAGATCGGCCATTCGATGGGCTCCTCCTCACAAAAAGAATAACCGTCATAATAAAAATATGTTATGATTACGTACAAACTATATTGTAGGATTTAGGTTTACGTTTTAGTAATACCTTTTGCCGAGTAATTGAGAGTGTTATTTATTTTACTTTTCTATCTTCCCCACCTCAGTATTACATTTCTTATAGTACGATTTTTGCTTTTTTTGTTTTTGTTTTTTCGGATTAATTGGGTATCTCGGGTGAATTTGTGTTACAGTATTTTTCAGAACTGAATTCAAACTCCATATAAATGCTTTATTAGCTTTTGTGGCCTATTTGAGCCCAACAGGGGTTTTGTTGTACATTGTACTGATGAATCGAGATGAAGGCAAGGGTAAACTGCATCAGTATTTCTCTTTGGAGATGTGTCTCCACCACAAATTAAGATGGCAACTCACGAAGTAAATAATAATTCCGGAGGTAAAAAGTCTCCTATTCGGATGTCCGGGTGAAGACTACCTAGTGAGATCAGAATGAAGATTAGGAATATGGAATGTAAGGACACTGAGGTAAACAAATTAGAAAACTTAGAAAAAGAGATGAATACATTAGAATTAGATATAATTGGAATTAGTGAAGTGAGATGGTCAGAAGAAAATGAGTTTTGGTCGGGGGAGTATAGAACAATTAATACAGCAGCGAAAATAAGGCAAGCAGGCGTAGGTATTATTATCAGGGTGTCTACTAGTCCAATAAGTCCAATAAACTCAATAAAAGTCCACTATTCGAAAAATGGTTCAATAAGTCAAGTAAAAGTCTAATACTTTTAATATTAGTCCAATTAAAAAATCAATATAAAAGTATTTTTAAAATTGTGAAAAACTTGACTGGATGGATTATTTGAGAAAGGGTTAATTCTGGGGGGGGGGGGGAATTCTTTCAGCGATTAAGAAAAATAATGATGATAAATGAATAAATAATAAATAATTAGGACCTAGCAGCGTAGTGGCTGACATCTGGTGGAAGTTTCTAACAACATCCGTTTACACACCATTACTAACGCACGCACATACGTCGCTCTTATCAACGTTAGGATGAATATCAAAGCTAATAGAACATGACGTGAAAAACTTCAATTTTCGAGTGACTCTGCACTAATTCCAATAAATTTTTTCGCAAAAACTTGTCCTAAATATTATTTAACCGTTACTGGGCTTTCTATTTTCACTTGGATTGCTATCATAAATGAATTTTTGACGAAATTGGAACGAAACGAAAATCACGATTTTCCCATTTAAATGCATGGAGACGTTCGCCGCTATCCTAACGTTGGTAACGTTGGTGCGGCAAGGGGGAAGACTCGATGCTAGCGCTACACTACGCTGCTAGGTCCGAATAAAAAATTACATATGTATGTCTTTTTTAGTTGGATTAGGCATACGAATAGGTCCAGTAAAAAGTCCAATATTTTCTGTTTTCAAATCTGACAGATACCTTGAGTATGAATATAACAGTGAGGAATAGAGTGCAAAGTTATACCCAACATAGTGAGAGAATATTAATGGTGAAAATTTCAGCTAAACCAGTATCTTTAGTGATAGTCCGAGTATGCCAACAGGAAGTTATAGTAAAGAAGAAAAGTAGAAAAAATGTGTGAAGAAATTGATGAAGTATTAAGCTAGATAAAAGGAAAATAAAATTTAATTATAATACCAGACTGGAACGCCAGAGTAGAAGGTAGAAAATATGATGGGTATGCTATGGGAGCATGGCTTAGGAGAGCGAAATGAAAGAGGGTCGAGGCTAATAGAATTTTATGAAGAATATTAATTAGTTATTGGAAACACTCTTTTTAAAAATCACGAGAGAAGAAAATACTTGGAAAGCCCCGGAGATAAGAAAAGATGTCAAATAGATTATATTTATTATGACGAAAAAAAAAAATAAAAATAAAATACTGGATTGTAAGACATACTCAAGAGTAGGTATAGGGACCACAATTTAGTAGTAATGAAATGTATGTTCAAATTTCAAAAAATGAATAAATAGAAATTAAATAAAATGAAAATGCCATTTGTTGGCCGACCGACATGGTATAGTCGAGTAAGTACGAGATGTAATTTGTGCCAAATGTTAGCGAGTGCCAGTTGTTGGCCATTTTCAGTTTTCTTTTATTACGTATTTCTTATTAAAAATAGATGACATGGAATGTACAAGGGTGTATAAATTGACGAAAACTTCAAAAATTTGATTCTAACTGAAGTTATTGCAACTTGAAAACGAATTTTTCAACCACCCTTCTCACTTCCTGCAAATCACCAACTCGAACTGAAATTCTCAAAACACCCCAAACATATGTTTTTTGGGTTTCCAGCGTAACATATCCGAGAAAATGTGTTATGTGCTTGACATTTCGATTTTTTGAAACACCTTTTTTCAAACTTCAAAACGACAACCACTTTTTTATCATACATTTCTGTGAGAAAAAAAAAAAAGTTCATACCGCTCCTACCGGATGTTATTGAACTTAGAATGTAGCGGCCAACATTTCTGGCACCTTGTGGCACCAATAATTCGTACGAGAATTTGGACTGCAAGCGCGAAAGAGTCGCCGTCTAATTTTTTACCCCACTCCGCTCTAAGTCCGGTGTACATGATCAATTATATGGATGAAAAGTGCCAATAGAATCAAAGGCGTGTGCGTAAATTACCAATTATAATGGAGCTCACGTCAATCAAAATTTCAATGAAATAAAATTTTGATGAGTAGTTGTCAGTTGCATTGACGTCAGTATAATTGATCGTGTACACCGGGCTTTAACGAGTTTTCTGTGCAGTCTTGAAAACTGCGTCACATACTTACTTATGGATAAGTAAAATTACCTGTTTGTTTAAAACAGTAAACATTTGCAGCCATACTATAAGCTTTCTCCGCAGTCACAATTCTTACTCTGACTATCCTTTTATCTCGTAGTGAAGCCAGAGGTGTCTAGTAGGGTGACTCCAATATTTAAATTGATCCTTGCTTCTTTTCGAAGTCACCACCAAATTTCATGATTTTTTTATGAGAAGTCAATTTTTCCCCGACCATCCGTGCATAACAAACTCGGTAAGCAGCACAGATGATGCTGATAAGGACAATCGTTATATTATGTAAATCTTCACAGTATTTTCAACTTTTGATAACTGGGGCAATCCAAGTATATCTTCCTGTCGGTAATTCAAAGGTCGAGCTTTGTAACAATGAAAGCCATGCAGAAACGTGAACATCTAATTTTAATAGCAAAAAATTCACATCATCACATCCTCCAAAGGTAATAAAAAATATACGCTAGCTTACTGTATTAAAAATATGAAGTTTCGAGGGAACTAGTAAAATATTCACATTCAATTTTGAAAGAGGTTATAATTCAAACTCCGTCAGAATTGTTAGTTTCCGGTGTGGTAGGAGATGTTACACTATTGCGTTGTGCATCGGCCATTGGCAAGGATTCCGAAGAAGACTCTAATTGCCCATCGTTCAGATCTGGCCCTATACCATCGGCAGAAATAAACCCAAAAGGGGCTAAAAAAGACTGAATTAAATTACTCGCAGCTGCGTTCAATCTGTCCGTGGTTCCGACTCCAGACTGCCATTGGGTTGTTGCCAAGTCCGCCCCTTGATTGACTGCGCCTGTTAGATTGTCGACGCCGAAATCAGACGCTCTTTCAAAACCACTAAAACGAGGAGTAGCTCTTCCTGCAGCTCCGATGCCTGATTGTACTTGTGACATCGCTAATCTTACACCATCGTTTGCGGCATCTCTTAGGTTTTCGGTTCCAAAATCAAATGAACCTCCGAAATTACCGAAACGAGGACTCGCTCTTCTTAATGCTCCGATTCCGGATTGCAGTTGTGATGCAGCTGACTCCATGTTTTGACTTGCCATGTCTGTTAGATTCTCGACTCCAAAATCAGGAAATCCTTCGGATACTGTTGGGGATTGCGATTCTCCAACATTTACTTGACGACTAGTGGCTTGGGTCAGCGGTGCATTGCCGGATAGGAATAACTGGCCCTCCGCTGGTCTGAACGAAATAGAGGGCGGTGAAATCTCTTCACTAAGTTGATTCATTATAGTACTGGCAGCACTCACGCCCATATTTAGGAGTCTGCTCGTTAACGCTTGAGCCGAAGATCCTAGACCACTCAATTGTAACTGACCGGTTTGCGAGTAATTTTGTAAAATGTTAATTAGGGACGCGATTCCTCCTAGTGCGGCTACAATAGAGTCGGCTACAAATTCGGTACCTCTTCGCAGAACATTCAAGCTGGCTCCTTGGATTGAGGTTGGTTGCGTGGGTGTCGTTAGACCTGCAGTACCTACTGTTGCTGACACACCAGCTCTGCCTCCAGGTATGAGACCAAGATTTCCACTGATGATTTGACGCGGGAGGACCGAAACTGTGGATATTAGTGGCACATTCGTGGTATGCTGGTCATTCGGGTTTGAAATTTGCCGGATAGCGAGACCATTCATTGGTGGAAAGACCTGCGGAACATAATTGAAAACGGTTTAAAGATGAAATTTATTACTTATTGGAATCCGTCATATAACGCGAATTAATCGTATGCAGAGGTCTCGAGAAAAGGACCAGTTCACAAATAAGTCAGCTTGAAAAAAATATCCATTCAGCTAAAGAAAAGCCAGTTATTGAGGAGAAGAAAACTGAAGAGAGGCCCGGTGAAGAGGATTTGAAATGAAAGAAAAATTTATCTCAAAATGATGTCAAGATCTCTGCCAAAAAATCCCTTTTTACTGAAAATGAAGAAATTCCAAGAAATTCATGAGTAAGTAAGACTTCTATATTCTCTCGAAATATTTTTCTGAAACAAAGCTAATGGTGTTTTTTCCCCTTTTTTCTTTTTTTTTTCTTTTATCTGTAGGGTGAATGAAATCACAATTGAAGATTCTGTGGCACTGAGCTTGCCGTACGAAAATGCGTTAATGGAAGGAAGTCCTTCATTGCAAAGATATTACGAGCCAAAAACGGTCATCTATTTGATTCTTTCTTCAAACCAATGGTCACAAAACAGTATTCTGGTTATGTTTACTCCTATCTAGTAATTTATTGTAAACGAGATGGGTTTCTCTTAATCTACGGAGAACATCTCCGGGAAAATTCTCCAATGACATCTAAAGAATTTTATTGAAAATTTTTGAGAGAAAAAAAAAACGATAATTTCTGAAGAATCTTATCAGAAATCTTCAGAAGAAATTTCCAATGTTTTCCAAAAAGTAACATTATAAAATTCGTCGAGAAAATTTCCCGATAATTTTTGAAGAATTTCCTAGGAAATATTCGGGGGAAGAAGCCACGATGGTTTGTAGAGAATTTTATCAAAAATCTTCAGAAAAAATGTTCAATAATGTCCCAAGAATTTCATTGTAAATCTTCGGAAAAAATCTCCGATAATTTTTAAAGAATTTTTAGAAACAGTTTTGATAATTTCTGCATGGTTATGCAGTTTAAAATTCCACCGGAGATTTTTCCCGGATATTTCTTCTGAAATTCTTCAAAAATTATCGGAAAACTCCCCCGAAGAGTTTTAAAGAATTTCTTCGGAAAACATTGGAAATTTTTTCTGAAGATTTCCGATAAGTTCCTTTGGAAATTATCGGAGATGTTTTTCAACAGTCATGGGAATCTTCTCGAAAATTGGCCAAGAAATTCTTTGATTGAAAATTTTCCAATGCAAATTCTTGGGACATTATCGAATTTTTTCAGCAAAAATTTCTGCTGAAATTTTGTAAAAATCATTAAGAGATTTTCCCCGAAGTTTCGGAAGAAATTTCTCGAAGATCTTCCTGAAGATTTTCGATTAAATTTTTCAAAAACTGACGGAGTTCCCCCCTCCCCACCGCCCAATATTTCATATGAAATACTTCCAAAGTTGTCGGGAAATTTTCTCGAAGTAATTTTTTGTTGGAAAATATTGAAAATTCTCTCAAAAGATTTCCGAAGAAATTCTGCGGGAGATTTTTTATTGAATTGTTCAAGAACTGACGGAGTCCCCCCTCCGAATTATTTCCTTTGAAATACTTCCAAAGTTATTGGGAGATTTCTTGGGGAACCGCAAGTATACTTACGCTCAGCTTTCTTGTTTTAGGACATGCACTGTTGCAACTTGGCTGCTTTGTTTTGAGTTAAATGTTATAGCACTTTTTATAAACCTTGTTTGTCTTTTGAAATTTATTTCCCAATAGAATTACGAGTGTTTACATTGACCCACATTTTGGGGGGGGGGGTACTTGTAAATATGGTATGGGTAATTGTAAACAACTTATTATAATTCTTTCATTCTACCAGCTCAAAGTAATAATAGTATAAATTAATTGCTTAAGCACTCTATTTCAGATTGATATAATTGAATCTGATTAAAAATTATAATAGAAGGTAGTACAATTCAGAATTAAAATGAGAAATTGGAAGTGTTAACAATTAGACTCATTGACCTTATACATTTCTCTATGATATTGGATACTGTAAACTGGGGTAACATCGGATTTGCGGGGAAACTTTGGACATTACCGGTTTTAGACATTAGAACTGGAACATCGGTGTTCACCACATGACAGTGTAGCTACAAGTCTCAGCTTTTATTTGACACCCTAGTACACAAAAAAATAACGCATCTAACCAGTATTACTCCAGTTCTGGCAATGTCCGGAGTTCCCCACAAATCCGAAGTTACCCCAGTTTACGGTCGGTTATGCACTAGTATCTGCTAATCATCGCATGAAATATGTAATAATCCTTAAATTAGAGATATTGAATTTGATTCGGACGTTGATATCGCTTATGTTTTTACTTTTTCATATTATTCATTGTATTATTATTTTTGTGCTTTTCTGTAGAATACGTGGTGTTTGTAATTAGTAACAAATTTTTGTTGTCTACTTTGCAGAACATCGATGTAAATGCTAATGCTACCATCGATGCTGAAATTATGGTCATATTTTATCGGGATGTCACTGAATATGCTGCTTCATCTTATTCTCATTGAGCGGATGTGACGAACAAAATCGAAAACATATGTTGCTATACGAGTTGACGATTTTCGAACCCTATGAGAAAGGTTATCGACTTGGAAATAGGTACGTTAAATTCCTTTCTACTTGCTGATACTTACTCAGGGACGGGAGTTCCTAATTTTTCCATCTTTAAATGCTCATTTTGCCGTCTGAAAAAAATTGATAACAGACAAGCAAAGAAAGAAGAAAAAAAAATCTTCACTTCTCAAATATTGCCAACCAACTTAAATTTTCTTGTCTCACCGATTTGGTTCTGGTTTCAAAGGTCCTTCGAATTTAATTCCTAATTCGTGCAATAGCGTAACTCGACTTCGGCATTGGATCCGGTGTGGATGGTTTTAAAATTCAAAGAGAAATAACATTCTTTTAAATGACTCTTTAGAGGTTTCAACTGTCCGAACGAACATCATTTTGATGCGCTGGAGCATGTATTATATTTATTCATATTACTCTGGGTTAAATTATAAAATTTAAAAAAAACACTTGGGCTGAGCATTATATTATATGATGGATTCCCTCTTTTCATTCTTCTTGACTGATTTTTTTTTTCTTATTCTTTTTCGAAGAATTTATTACCATACTAGCTGAATATATCTCATAAAGGCCTCAAGCCTCTACGTAGGACATCAACCCATGTATGAGACACCTATATCTGTATTACGGTATTAGTAGTTAGATAATTTGATTAATACATATGTGAATTATTTTCATGGGAAACATACAGTTTGTAATCTTTACTAGACCCGATTACTATTATGATTGATTTATTGGCTGTCAACTTCAAATTAATGATAATTGGCCGAGATTGAGATATTAAGTCATATCACTGCAGTTTTTCATGACTTGGAAAAATTCGGGGGTAAACAATACGTACTTTTTCGACTGTCGAGAACGGAAATAATGAAAGACTTTCATGTGGTGTGAACGTTATGTGTTGCTGAATTTTTTATATTTTGATGACACTATACCTATGAGGTCCAAACGGTAATAATATTCTAGTAATGTAGAAAACTTGCCCCTAAGACTTTGATTTATTCCAATAGTATGCGTGTGAAATCGTTTGGAACGAATGTTGGATAATCAAGATACAGCAAATCTTTAGTTAACTAGATTTTTCTCACGAGAAATAACGAAAAATCAGTCGTGTTTTTGAATGAATAGTATCGAAAACTCAAAACCGGATTAATATTGTGCTAAGTGGTTCATTGACGTTCTACTCATACACTGACGCTTTCCCTGCCAGTTTGGTCAAAATAGAAGAGGTCAAGATCCAGGGTCGGTCGAACTGACATTTACTTTTCTGTGAATAGTTTCTTTCTTCTTTTTCTCATGCGCTCAGCAGCGCTTTGATTCAGCCTGACTAAATGTAGTAGTAGATTAGAATATTCCATACACCGTCGTACGATAAATCGCTGACATCCGCGATCCCGCAACTATTTCCGATAATCCTTAGTAAGGATAACTGTTCTCTTCCAGGTTCTCTCTTTGCGGCACTCGTAAAGCCATACGCCATTTCAGTTCCCCAATGTTCCGAAAGCTTGAAAAACGAGCCACGATATCGGACGTTATGGGGATCCAGAATGATGTATTCGTATACGAGTTACTTGAACTGCATTTTGTACATCTAGATTCTTTTAAAGTACCTATTGTAAACTGGGGTAGTTTTGGATTTGTGGAGGAACTCCGGACATTACCAGAACTCAAGTAATACTAGTTAGATGCGTTATTTCTTTATTTACTAGACGCGGTCAAATAAAAGTTGCGACTTGTAGCTACACTGCCATGTGGTGAAAACCGATGTTGCAGTTCTAATGCCTAAAATCGGCAATGTCCGAAGTTACCCCAGTTTACGGTATAGTACACCTGCTGTCCGACCCAAGTTTTACTTTTTGCTTACCTTCTAAAAAAGCATAATTTCGAATATGGGGCACCAAGTTTGTTTTATTAAAATGGTGCTAGCGTGTCACATATTTTTGCAGGCTTGGTCACTGACAGGGTGACCAATTGTTTGCGTTTCCGCAAACATGTTTGCTTTCTTCATGTGACATTTCGTCGGTCTAGTGCAAAAAGGTTCCTCGGGCTCTTTGAGGGGTTTTACAAAATTGGTATTATTGGAGAGGAAATTTTGCGTTCTGTCGATTGCAACACTTTTTGCACGAGGAACCTTTTTGCACCAACCGGCGAAGCATTGCAATCGACAAAGCGCAAAATTTCCTTTCCAGTGATACCAATTTTGTAAAATCCCTCAAAAAGCACGAGGGACCTTTTCCCACTAGACTGACGATTTGAACATGCTTTTTCAGGAGTGTTACAAGTCACATTTTTGGAAATTTTAGTTAATCATGGTTCCGTACAGGAAACTTAACCCTGCACCCGATGGTAACACTGGTTTTCCGCGATCGCACCACGAAACAGGGTTGGGAAAGACGAAACTGAATCCGAATCTCGAAGTTTAAGAAATATTGTGCTGTCTCTGAAGCTGAATCCGAAACTAAGTGTAATCACCTTGCGAGGGGAAATGCGAAACTGAAGTTCATAATACAATTTTAATAAAGCTGAAACGAAGCCGTTATGTATCCGATTTTAATGGCTTCGGTTTCGGCTTAATGTCATACTGCCATGATCCGTGATACGAGATTTTGACGTACATCCACTTGAAAATGTCCCGGGAAAAGTACTTACAGCGTTAAGATAAGGTTGAGATCGATATTTGATCATGTGGAGATGGACCTTAAATTTGAGTGATTTATGGTATATGTTTCTCAGATCACTTAATTAACCTATCTATAGCAAAAAAGATAATACCAGTATACCAGTCAAACCAGTATAGGGCACTTCAGCGGATCACGTGATGACGAGAAGCCGAAACTGAAGCTGAAGTAATCATATCAAATATCAGTGAAACTGTATCCGAAACTGAAAGTACAACATGAACATTTCTGAAGCCAAAACCGAATTTGAAAAATCCTTCCAGCTTGCACCTGGACGCTGTTCAGCAAAAGGGAACCAACTAACATTTGTAAAAAAAATGAGTTTTATTAGTATCGTTGGAAAGAGCGTAAAAAGTAAAATTTTTCAAAATCGGGCCCCCGATTCAAAAATGTGTACTCACGTTGAAAAAAGCTTATCAGTAAACGCTATGTCATATAGTTTCTACATGGCTCTTGAACTTCGTATCGCGTGTTCTCAAAAAGCGAATTTGGGTAGTTGGTTCCCTTTTGCTGAACAGCGTCCAATTAAGCTGAATCCGAATCCAAAAAGTTCATTAGTTTCAGTTTTCCCAACCCGGCCGCGAAAGCCGACACTACCGTCCTCAGTCCGGACGCAAGAACAGGGTTGCCCACTGGAGAGATTTTTTTATGATTGAAAACGCGGGAGGGATTTTTTTGGAGAGATATTAGTCAAACTTTCTTAGTCATACACGATCGATCGATCTCACACTAATTTTTGAAAGATTGATTAAAGCAACTATTCTGTGAGACTGCGGCTCAGAAACAAGGATTCGAGTCCAAATCCTAACTTTTCTTAAGTTTTCAGATATTCCATTCGTATAATTGGACGCTGTCAAGCAAAAAAAAAAAAAAAAAAACCGATCAAGCGATAAAATATGTTTTTTAAAAAAACGTAATATTAAAAGCCAATAAATAATGCCAGTTCAATGTGGGTACACATTTTTGTATCGGGGGGCCCAATTTAAAAAAAAAATCTGCTTTTTACGCTCTTTCCAACGGTACTAATAATTAATTTTGTCAACAACTGTCGCTTGGCCTGTTTTTGCTTAACAGCGTCCTATAATTAAAGTTTCCAAATTACATTTTTTTTTTTTTCTATTTGGAACATCTGGTTTCTGTTTTGAAGAGAATGCATGTTTATTTCATAACACTGAGTTGATAGGCTTAGCAAAATAATTTACACCAAAATAATAATATAACACAAATCATGATTCATGACTTATTTAGGAATAAAGTGGCACTAATCACTTATTATCAGAAACATGGGGACAGTGGTCAGTGGTCGCGCGCACTACCGGAGGGATTTTTTGTGCCATGGAGGGATTTTTTTCATTATAATTTCCGAAGATGGAGGGATTATATCGAAAAAAAGTAGGCAACTCTGCTCAAGAATGTGAAGTCCGCATAGTCTTATATGACACTCGCGTTTTCAGCGGCAACTTTGATTTCCCACTTCTGAAAAATCGTGAATTTGGACTTATAACACTCTTGAAAAAGCATGTTCATTTGCTGTTTGTTCGCGTTTACAAAATGATTCTCAACTGTTTGCGGATTTCCATCTTTCCACTCTTTCATTCAAACTGTAGAAATTTCATCCTAAGTTGATAATCTATTTCAACAATATTATTCGATTCCTCAGTTATATTTTTAGTTTTATTCTTAATGTTTTATACCACTGCATTTGTATTGCTTTCGAACCTCAAGCCTTGAGGCGTACAGCAAATCAGAAATGTACTTAGTGCTGAAAAATTGATAGATCGATGCGAAACGGTAGAACATACTGCACTTATCACTTATCTTTATTATTCAGTTCATTTTGAAGAATGATTTTCAATTTTCAGATTGACAGTCAACGTACCTGAGAGTGTTTCTATTCTTAATTTATTCTAGAGTCCTGAGCCAAAAATAATGTCATCAAAATCAAAATGCCAAAAGGAAGCTTAACTTAGTAAATAAGAAAAGAAGAGGAAAGTTATAATTTTTTACCGAAAGTGTTTGTCCTCCAATTCCCAAAGAACAAATAAACGTCCAACGTAAAAAATAAATAAATAAATAAAAAGAACTCCTTGCGAGGAACGAGTGAAGCTATATAGTTCCGAGCTTGGATGAAGATTTGCGTTTGCACTATGAAATTTGCGTTTTTCCTAGAGAAGTTTGCGTTTCTAAAAAAAAATCAGTTGGTAACTCTCTACTGTCATAGGTCACCATGATATTGTAAATCAGTCTACGCATGACACAGGCCACTTAAAGTACAAAATGGGTATTCGCTGTCTCAATACTGTGATATAATAACCTGTATAGCTGGTATGACTATACTCGTAGTTCTTTTCAACTAGTTGGGCCGACTGAAATGTTTAAAGTAATATCAGCAATTTGTCTGATAGGGCATTTTTTGCCGTCATTAGCTGTAAATCCTGGTAAGTGTTGCTTATGTTGTTAATAATGTCGTAAAATGACAATAACAAGCGTAAATTAAAGTATAAAATTGTAGGGAATAAATACTACCAGATTTTTAAGAATTGCAACTATATTTAATATTTAGACCAGGAGTAGGTACACAAAAGGCTGACAGCTCTAGACAAATGAGGACCTGATGTGGTTAAAATTATTTTAAACTCCATTAAGATATGAAATTAGGTTTTGTATTTTTTTTTTTTGTGGGTCCAGTGATGTCCCCATGAATTTTTTTGAGGGGGCTCTAAATTATGAATAATTTTCCTCATTAAAAAAAAAAACATCTCAGTCAAAGGTCATATTTGCTTCAAAATAGGTCATCGTTTATAAATTCGCAATAAAACCGCAATAAATTTATAAAAAGTACAAAAAAATTTATTTTCAACAAAATGGATTAAAATTTAAAATAATTACAGACGTTACAGTGGGTACAAAGGTTTATTTAGTAAATACATTTTTAAAAAAATCCTGAGTATTTTTATCACTATCGGTGTGGTAGGTTAAGGAGACGTGAAAATGTAACAGCAAAAAAATATTATGCAACAATTAACAACACTATAAAATTACAACAGGGACCAATAGTAACGCTGAAGTCGGGCTTTTTTGCATTACACTTTTCAGAGTCTAATCATCGACTAGTATCTTGATGAATTTTTGATTTTACAAGACTGAATTTTGTTTATTTTAGGTAATTTCTCGAGGAGGGGCTGAGCCCTTCCTCGATTTTCCTAAAAATTCTTGAGACGGGGCTGAGCCCCGGTAGCCCCTCCTATGTGAACATCCCTGTGTGGGTCAATTTAGTTGCCCATTAACTGGTATTATCAGTTTCACAGGAAACAAATAGCTTTGTTCGTTTTGACGTTTAGTTTTAGTGTATACATTCGTACCTCAGTGTGTAGCATTAGTACGTTCGTTTTGAAAATGTACATGAGTGTAGATGTAAACAAGTGTTCGTTTGGACCAGGGATGCGAAGCGAATAGTTTTTGGGCTTAGCTTTTGCTTTGGCTTCACAAGTTTTTACCAATTGGCTTCAGCTTAGCTTTGGCTTTTTTGTCTTTGAAACAAAAATGGGCTTTTCGCTTCGGCTTAAGCCGTTATAGGCTTAAGCTTTCCATCCCTGATTTGGACGGGTGTAGCCCTCTTGTACACTTGAGTGTATAAAAAGTGTGTACACTTCTTACACTTACTCCGGACTAAGTTGTGAAAAAGTGTGAACTGAGTGTGAACATCCGACTCACACCCACTTACACTTGAGTGTACTATGAGTGTTCAGTGTACACTTGGTGTATACACTAAGCGTCAAAACGAACAAAGCTAATATGTGCGTGGCCGAAAAGGGGTGGCCACTTTTCTGGAAATCCTGGAAGTCGAGTAAAAGTCCGGGAATTTTGAAGAAAATTTTATGATGTGAAAGTATTGTACAATTTTCTCAGTAAGACTCAACTGATTATTTATTTATTTTTTTTTTAAATAATTTGATTGTTACTACAAAGTTGGAAAATGGACTGGAAAATGTGAAAAAATCTGGAAAAGTCAGGTATTCTTACTCTCGTAAAAAAGAGAACCCCCTGTAAATAAATAAATGAATAATTAAATAAATAGATACAATTATGAAAATGTGAGAACGGAATATCCTTAGGAAAATAACGAAGTCCCAAATCCAGATAAACGCGAGATTTTGTTTTTCCACTCTCAGAAAAATGGTCTTCAATTGTTTAGCAGGTAAAAAAGTTGGTAGATTGGACATGATGTGTAATAAACAGTAGATGAAAAATGTTGGTAATTAAATATTTCACGTTAGTATTCACATTCGTCCATACCTGAAGTTCACGTGCCTGTATAGTATAAAATTTTAAGGATTTTCAGTACATAGGGTTACTGCAAGTACATAGATTCACCCCGTTATATTTGGGCACGTAATGAGAAATTTTAAAATTATTTATATGTATATTACCTAATTTACTATGTATCGTATCTTAAGTGGTGGTATAGGAGAGCAAAGACTATTTGTACTACCTCCCTATAATTTTATATTTTTTGCAGTAAGTGAATATAAATAGACCTTTTTCAAGTCGACGTCATACAATGTGTTACAGTAGGTACTTGGTTATTGTTAGCAAAAATAACCATTGTTACGCCAACGAACGTATTGACTCCCATAAGAAAACACACAGAGCAAAGATCATTATGTTACTACCTGAGAATAAGAAATTTGTTAGAAACTAAAAGTTCATTTGCAAATGCTAAGAACTTTCTGGATTAGACATATATGTATACCTTTAGTTTCTAACAAATTTCTCATTTTCAGGTAGTAACATTATGATGTTTGTTCCGTGTGTTTTTCTTATGGGAGTAATACATGTGTTGGCGCAAAAACGGGTATTTTTTCTTGCAGTTAACTGGTCGTGTGACGTCACCAGAAGAAGGTCTATAAGAAGGGGATGATTATTTAAATATGACCGCCCATAAGTCCAAATAATGTTAATGGATTTTTTTTTTTCATATTCTATTCAGTTTTTCCTCCGCGGCCACTGATTACGCCTCAAATTAAATGTCAGCTTTCATTATACGTCAAGTTACCATCATGTATCATACCTACCGAATGATTTAATATGCGTCAATGGTGTTTTTTGTCAAGTACTTTCTTGCATTATTAAAAGCTTTCGGAAATGCGCGAAGTCAGTGTTTTTTAAATTAAGTATAAGTACCTTTTGACGTTATTAATAAAACCTGCAAAAATTCGTTGTCAGTTTTTTTTGTTTCTTAAGTGCTTTCTTACATTACTAACAGAGAAGCCTTCGAAAATTCGCTGTTAATTTTTTTTTTTAGTGTGTCACAGTCACGACACACAACACATTTTCACTCACTCTATTTTACTGGTTACTGATTTCGTGGTGTAATGTTGGGGGAGGGGGTCATAACGAATCCCTTCTCAAATGCCAATTAGAGCCACTTTTCACATATTATATTCTGTAAATTGATTTCAAGATCTGTTGCCTTACGATAAGCCTCTTCTCATTTGTTCATTTTTACATATTGTCTTTTCTACGTTACAACTGTACAGATAAATGTGTGATGTGTATGTATTCTTTGTTAGCGTTGGAAACTGCTTTAAAGGCTGCAAACGTGCAATCTATCAGTGCAAGTCATCAGGCAGCCAATTTCATCCGAAATGCTATAGAAAAAAAAGATCATTTGCCAAATGTTCCCACACGAGAAGTTGGAGAAAAAGATGTTGCTTTTCTGCTCTTTACCAGGTGTGACATTTTGTAATTACATATATTATTGCATGTTACTTACCTTACCTACTATATCATATATGTCTACTTATATAAGAAGTGACGTCACATATACAGCAGGACTTCGATTATCGGGATTATTTTGGGAATTGACAGGTCTGGATAGTGACGGGAAGTATAGATTTTTCAATTTGAACCAATTAACTTTTTTACAGTGTCTAGAAGTGACACTTGAAACAATAGCCTTGTAATCGTGAACATAGACGAATACAGTAAAAAATAAGAGAACAAATGGGATTGACATGTCCGGTTATGGGTGTGGCGAATATATTTTCCAATTTAAATCGATTAATTGTTTTACAGTGTCTAGAAATGATGCGGAAAAATTTACAGCCTTGTAATAATTGTAATTAAGGTCCTGTGGTACATTTTTTGTCTCTGTTTTTCTCAAAGGAATAATACAGATAAACCGTACGAATTTGTGCTCGATGATCACGTAACTTCCTCAATTAAACAATCAACATTTAATCCTGAGAAACCTGTTCTCTTGTATGTAGATGGTTACAATTTCTCTTCATCGCTGGCAATTCCATTTCTTCCTCAAGGTAATCGAAAAGTTGTCCTTCGACAAATTCTTTACACTACGATACACTGTCTTTATAAGCACATCGCTAATACTGCTTTCCTCTCGTAAACATATGTTTAGGTATTTTACCAGTAAATGACGTGAACGTTATTATTTTGAATTGGGATTCGTATAATTTTTTCGATGCCTTTTATACGGTCAGCGTCACCCTTCAACGACTCGGATCCATTGTGGCGAAGTTTGTTCACGAGCTCATAACTTTGGGTTCTGATCCTAAGAAAATTCAGTTGGTTGGTTTCAGCTCTGGCGTGGAGATTATTTCCTTAGCAGCAAAGACTATCAAACCGAAAGTTGCTCGAATTTTGGGTTAGTGCAGCGGTAACCTGACTTTCGCTTACGGGTCATTCTTCAGACATGTTGATATTTCAGGTATGTTTTTTCACGGAGGAAAGTAGGGGATATTTGAATTTTTTTTATGGGAGTCGTGAAGAGGCGTTCTGTATAACATATTAGTAAGATTGGGCCGACAGTGAGGGGATTCTGTATTATGGAATGGCAATCAAAATGATATGAATGCCATGCCGAAGGACACATGAAAACGGCCATGCCGAAGGACACATGAAAACGGCCATGCCGAAGGACAGTAGCGAACAAAAAGTGTTCTGCAATCGATTAGTAGATACCAAACCAAAAATTATATGGAGAGTTGATAAAGGCATACTAACCCAGTGATTAAACGTAATTATTTTTGGGTGATGAACGTCTATCGTTGCATATAAAGATGACCATGCCGAAGGACACTTTTTTAAACTTTTAATTTTAGAAAATAATATGCGAATGCGTGATTCTCATCACAAAAAAACCGGGATTTAATATGCGGACCGTACTGCTTTGATAAAAATATACAGTTTGGCCATTAATTGCCACCAAAAAAAATCTTGAAACTCCTGTTTTATGATTGGTTAAAAAAGAGCCATGTCGAAAGACAAAAGATTGAGGGACAATTTTCAAGGTTGGCAACACTGACTCTCAGCTGTGAATACGCAATTTCCACGTTACCAACTCATTCACTCATTACAGTAGTATTATTTTCCAAGTTCGTTCTAATATATAGCTTGAAAATTTAGAAAGAAATAATAATAATAAAAATTGTTAGAGGGACAGCCATGCCGACGGACATTTTACCATATTTAATCCAATTTTGAACCATTGAAAGTGGATCAAATTTTCTTCTGAAATCTTGAAAAAGTAGAATTCAGTCATATCTATTGACGGAAAAAAACAAACAAAATGGCTGTATCATTAACAGCTTGTGAGATAACTACTGGGAACTGAAATATCAACATTTTCGAAGAATAACCCTTACCTACAATTTATGTTAATACAGTTCATGGGTTGCGGAAACCAACGGTATAAGGATCTTACAACTTTACCGGTCGCCGAAGTATATTTTCCACATCCCCTATCTGACTACAATATTTATCACCCTTATTTATTTACTTTCATTTTCTTTTTCAGGTATTGATCCAATTGGTAATTATTTTACGAATCTACCACCAACAGAACGAATCGACAAATCAGACGCCGATTTTGTTGCAGTCGCACATTGTTCCTCAGGTATTTTTGCACTCCCACCTGAAAATATTTACGGAAATGTGACATTTTATGTGAACGGAGGAGTGTACCAACCTCAATGTGTAGGGAGAACCACACCTATCAATTTCAGGACAAGTGAGTTTCAACCTCTAATAAATGCCTATTTTTTCGAATGTGGTTAAAGAATAATATTTGATGAGAAACTCATCGAAATCAAAAATGAAATTGGAGCTGTTAGAAGACGTTTATAGTCTTATGGGATACGTAATTATTTGACTGTCGCAGTAAATCGTTCTTATTTCGAGTAGTTATTTATAAATTCAGTGCCCCGAGTTCATTACCGAGTACCTGTTGGATCTTTCTATACTCATATGGTAGTCTGCTTCGAAAAATCCTCAATTTAAAACTCGTAGTAATTCAGAGAACCGTACCTATAAACTCAAAAAATTTCAAACTGTACCCTATAATTTCAGTTTATGATGTCAGTTACTGTAGCCATATTATTTGTCGAGCTGCCTATTTAACATCGTTGTGTAACAACAGCAGCAGATCTGGAGGCATTCTATGTAGACGCTGCGTGAACTATAACAATGAACGACGATGTAATAATACTTACACTCCGATTTACGGATTTTATGTTCCTTCTACGTAAGTCGACTAGATGTTATTTTATGATACTTATTAATCTCTCCCCCTCTGTGTGTGCTACCTTGGCGTGGTGAGGGGCCTTAAAGAAAAACTAAAAGCACATAGGAGAAGGAAAACTCTGACAGATAAACTCATCTGAAAAGGCAACGGGAAACCGCATCAGTATTTTTCATTGGAGATGCGTCTCCGCCGCAACAATTATGATGGCAACTCACGAAGTAAATAATAATTCCGGAAGTACAAAATCTCCCGTTCGGGTGGAGACTAAATGAGAAATATCAAAATTGAGAATAGGGACATGGAATATAAGGACAATGATTGAGATAGGCAAATTAGAAAACTTAAAGAGATGAATAGATTAAAAGTATATGTAATTGGAATTAGTGAAGTGAAACGGCAAATAGTGAAGAAGTAGAAAAAATTTATGAAGAAATTGATGCAGTATTCAGCGAGGTAAAAGAAAAAGAAAATTTAATTATAATGGGAGATTGGAACGCCAGAGTGGGACGAAGAAAAAGAGTATGCGAGGAGCATGGTTTAGGAGACCGAAATGAAAGCGGGTCGAGGCTCATAGAATTTCGTGAAGAATATAAATTAGTTATTGAAAACACTCTCTTTAAAAATCATGAGAGAAGAAAATACACTTGAAAAAGTTCAGGAGATGAAAGAAGATATCAAATAGATTATATTATGACGAGAAGACGGTATAAAAATCAAATATCAAATATTGGATTGTAAGACGTACCCAGGAGCAAATGTAGACAGTGACCACAATTTAATAGTAATGAAAAATGTAGTTTCAAATTTGAAAAGATGAATAAAAAGAATAAAATAAAAACGAAATGAAATTTCGAGTTACTGAAAGAGGTAAAGAAAAAAGAAGAATATGATAGAGAAATAAAGAAAGAACTTTGTAAATCACAGGAAGGATTCTCAGAAATGAATAGATTAGCACAGGAGAGAAGAAAGTAGAGAGACGAAACCTACTAGTCAGGAGACTAAGGAAGAATATAACAACAAACATTAATCCTCCGAGTCGACCTTATTTTCTCCTGTTCCTCATTTTTTTTCACTGAGTGACTGTTTATCGGTTTATATATTTAAACGCCAATTTCCCTTCTGTCTGTCGTAATCAGTGTTTGAAAACTGATTTATTTAAATTCAGCCCTTTGCTTTGCTAGTGAATTTCCTTGAAGACCGAATACGCTCTATATAAAATGCAGGCGAGCTGGTGGTCCGCTAACGTGAATCCCCTTCACTGCCAGCAGTTGATGACGTTTTTATTGATAGCCATAGAGAAATTCACAAACGTATAAGTATTTCTTGTTTAACGACGGGAGGGCTCAGTACAAAAAGCGGTCGAGTCCATTCATTTGAAGTGACAGACTATAGTGATCGAGATCGTGTTGGATGTTGGTTAACATTATCATTGCAAGGAAATCGATTTAACCGCTTGCTGCACTCAGTCCTTTGAAATATACATTTGCATATGAAAGAAATCGCGTATATTATTAATTAGGTATAGTCTTAAAACAGTTAAATTCAGTCCTAATGCGCAAAAGACGAAATCTTTCGTACATATTGAACATTATTACAGAGCTGAAGCAGAATACGAATGCTACATCGATGGAATCATAGAAAATGCCTCAAGGGATGATAAAACAGCCCCACAAACTTTACAACCACTGGCGGAGCCGGAACGGGATCGACTAGTCTACAGGATGAATCGATTGTTTCAGTCTAGTGTTCATTCATCAAACCAATGCCCGGCAAGAACATTATTATAGAAATAGTATTGGGTTGTGTTTAGTAATACTTTAAATTCGTTATAATATATAATTTGTTACCATAATTACGAAAATATAACGTGCCGCCCCGAGCAACATTCCAGTTGTCCATGCTGTTAGTCACTCTACTTCCGCCACATAGGTAGTGCATGTCGTCAAAGTAGAGGCAATATTGAATTTTTTTTCTATATCAGGTAATGTTAATGAAAATGAGGGACCTTGATCAATACTAGATCTGTATCGCATCTTTACAAAAGAACCGAACCCTGTCACAAGAAAAGGGGCTAAGTCATATCTGAACGATTTTCTGATTATTTAAGATTCTAATAGCATTTTTCATGTAAAATCGACTGGTAACACTGATACTACAAAATTCCACATGCAACATGGACGCTTGTAAGCAAAGAAAAAAAAAATGCTCAAGCGACAAAATCTGTTTTTTGAAAAAATGTTACATTAAAAGCTAGTGAATAATGCCGGTTTACAGACATAGTGTTTATTGATGAGCTTTTTCCAACGTGAGTACACATTTTTTAATCAGAGCCCAATTTTGAAAAATTCTACTTTTTACATGGTTTCCAACAAATTAATAACTCCTTTTATCAACAAATAATGTCGTTTGGGCTTTTTCTGTTTAACTGCGTCCACATGTAGAAGCATGCGCAATCATGTAATAATCAGTGTTACCAGTCGATTCTACAAGAAAAATGCTATTAGAACCGTAAATAATCAGAAAATCGTCAAAAGATCCCCTTCTTGTAAAACAGGGTTCATGTTAGATCTGGAGACCTATTATGAAACTTTTATCACGATACCACGAATCGTAATAGTGGTATCTTGTACAGTAAACCGTATCAAGTTACCACTGTAACGATTCGTGGTATCGCGACAAAAGTTTCATAATAGGTCTCCAGAGCTTGAGAAACTAAATAAAATCATCTAAAGAACTAGTTTCACAATAAAAACCAGCCAGTATTAATATTCATCGGTATCTAACGAATTCAGGAGAGATCTAAAAAACACCTGACATTTGTTTCATTACTCATTAGTACCCGATCGACAAAATGCCTCATTTGAAGCAACTGTCTTTAGATGACAAAAGTGATACTTGTAGCAAAATTGTGTCTGCTTCGCCCACTCTGAGATGATTCCAGTTCTGATTGGTTGAAAACAGACACTTTTTTCCTACAAGTCACATGTTTTGGCGTTCTTGTGTAGTGAGGTTCTGTAACCAACTTTTTGTTAGTCAGGGTCAGGTAACTGTGAACTGATAAGCGAGGTCTGCTGCTTTTAAAAATTATGAAATGTAGGTTCCAAAACTCTGTTCAAAATGAGAGAGAATATTCGGAAATTATCAAACATTAGTATTATCTCCCGTAATAAATATGCGAGTACAGTTTTTTTCTTTAGGAATAGTACTCATACGGGATTAAATAATCACAAGTGTCCTCGTGAGAAAATTTCACATTTTCCCCACTTTGAACAGAGTGTGGGTTAGTAATTGAGTGATTTACCTGAACGAACATAAGAAACACGGATGATATTATGCCAAATGCAACCATTTTGATGGATTTTGTTGAAACTAAACTCACTTTGGAAACAAACTACACGAAAACAAACTTTGATGATTCGTGAGGACAGTTAACACTTTTATAGGATCTCCGGCATCATTGACCTATTTCTTCAAAGATGTTTTTCTACGGAAACAGATGTTCATCAATTTCAACGCTGATGATCGCAGCAGTGATAATTTTTCCGGAATATAACGCGAATTTGATTTAGTTGCAAACGAAAATTGGAACATATGGCAGAGATCCTTGAGAATCATTAAGAATTTTACTTAACGAAGATCCTTGAGTATCATTAAGAATTGTACCAAACGGTTTTGGCGGTCGCACTAAATGATTGTTTGCTGAAAAAGTTGATTTAAAATGTAAAATAATATGATCATTCCTGGAACAGTTTTACCTAAAATTTAAAAGGTCTGCCGAATTACTCAATGGCACATAAAGTCATTTCTTCGCATAGCCTTCATGTTTTTAGAACTGAGCATTCTTCGAATTACCATGAACCTCACTTCCCGAAAAATCAGACCGTTTCATCATTATTTGGGTTATTAACTATTTTTCACAGTAAAGATTCGGAGAATCAGATTAAGACTTTCTTACTCAGAAAACACATAAGAGGTGTAACAGTCACAGTAATGCTATTGCACTACAATTAGACATAAAAACGTACGAAAGAAATTTCGAACCTTTACTAAAGTATCAAAAGTATTTCCATCAAAGTTATTGCATAACTTGATAATTATGGTAATGCACTTGTAGGAACAAGTTTGACTTCCACTGATGTAGGTACCTTGTACTGAGGAAGATGAAATTTGGGTTTTAGCATATAAAATAAGAAAAGTGAAGGTTTCAGGTTGGAAGAAGATAGTGGTATTTTTAGACTTGTTTTTCGGGCTAGTTTCAAATCAAACCTGACTCTTTTTTTTTATTTTATTACCGTCAGACGATTTTTACAGTATATATCATGAATCCTTGAAAATTATCTGACGGAGCAAAAATGGTTCCAGTAAAATTCTGAAATCGATGAGAAAATATGTCTGAAAGCACTATTTTTTATAATCTTTATATTTTTCTCATTTTGTAAGTTAATCCTTAAAATTTCTAACTCCCAGGAAAACCAGGAGACAACCTTTTTTTGAAACTGCCCACATCAATTTTAAATACAAAAGCAAGTTTTGTAACCTAGACGATTTCAAAAATCAAGGAAAAAGCTATTTGTACTCCACCTCAGTGAAGTCACATAGGTACCCTTTTAAATACATCAATAATAATTGAGTTTCACAATTAGGAATACACAATGTTGCATAAAGGCATGAATTGAAACCTGTACAAAATTCTAATCCAATAATATAAGAAACTTCAGCACATAAAATACAAAAAATAATAACGGTAATAACTAAAATATATTTTCGTCTGCTACATAAAGTAATAAAGAAAAATGACGTAACATACGTTTAAGAAGACGGGTATGAAGTCCTTCTCTCTACTTCATATCCGGGCACATTGTCATACTCAGAACTATCAAAATCTTGAACTTTTTCCAGCTTTAAATTGGTAAATGTTAATATTTTGCCATGGTCCATATGGTGCAGTGCAGTTTTAGCGGCTACAGAAACAACAGAACAAAATAAATTAAAGTGAGTACAAAAACTACAGTAATGTACATACTAACAAGTATAGTTCTGAATTACGAAATATTAATTACAAGAAATGATATTAAAATCGACGGGCTCGCTTTACGGTCGCGTTAAATTTCAGAAACCTGGTAATGGGTTAAAACTGCTTCTTCCGATCAATTGCACTACCAAGACACACCACGCAAATTCGATACTTTGAAGGATGACCTACTGGCCCCCCCTTTGAATAAGGGTAACTTGCTAGGCCCCCTTTGAATAAAGGTAAATTTTACGCAGAATCTTCTGTAAAGCGCATTCCGTGAGGTACGATTATTTGAGAGATTTTTTGATAAAATTAAGGAGGTGAAGCAGACAGATGATGTTCTGTTTAGATTGATGTATACTTTCATCAATTTCCATAAGTCACACTATCAGTGCTGGTGAGTATTCTACGCTGTACCTCCATTTTAGAACAATAGATGACACCTGATAGAATCACATCGGTTCGTCATTTTTGAGTCGACTGCGGTGATTCTTTATCACCGAAAATCACAAAATGGGAGAATTGCTCATAAAAATAATTTACTCTCCATTAGCAATTACTAGCATGCGCAGAAAAGGATACACAGTCATGTATTCAGGTCTTTATGTTAAAGCTCGGGATGATAATCTATAATTTTTGTTTGTTTCACATCAACATAACAAATTCTATTTGGCAATTAAAAAAATCACCCGAACAATATTAGTAGTGCATAGTCGATGAATTGTGAGTTTGAACCTTCTCATCCTAAAATATTAATTCTAATAAGCGTTGGCCATCGCGAGGTCAGTATATTTCTTATGGATTGAATCCGTTCCACAATATTTGAGTCTATTAATCGGTTCATCTTTATAACCAGTTAGTTAACCTTACAAGTAGCATCTACTATACTTCATTAGAAAGCACTTTGCTTCAAACCCCGTGCTGGTATCTTATTCAGAAACTATTGCGAAAAGTCCGTATTTAAAATAAAAACAACATGTAAATGTGGGTAAAAGTCAACTCCGCCAGGCGCAACAACACCAGTCACGTCACTGGCATAGAACTGCCTTTGACTTATACGGGAATACGCTTTTTTCGATCTTTGCTTGTAATTGATGCCCTCAACATATTTTTCTATTATTTTTACCCCATACAACATTCAATTAGCTACCGTTAAAAAAAAGAGCCCTCTGCGACAAAAATTTAATTTTCCCATTACTTTCTTATGAAGTGAGTTTCGGCACGGGTGAGACGGGAAGAATTGTGGAGGGTTGCATACCCAAGCGAGCCCACTTCTCTGGTAAAAGTATGATACTAAAATGCGAATGCAAACATGATGAGACAGCACAAACTTACGATCCTCTTCTCCTGTTAAGAATCCGTGTTTATACATGAAATAATTAAAATATCCGAATGCAACCAAAAAATACGCGATAGCTACGCGTTCTTTTCTACGTAAGGCGACTTGGGGTGTGATTGGCATCATCCGTCTCTTCAGACCGGCTCTCAAACTCATCGTCTGCCACCATTTCCACGGACTATCTTCTTGACTTTCAAATTTCATATTTGAATCGGACTCTAAAAAATAAATTAGTGATTACAATTTAAACAGAACTCGAAGAAAGTTTCGCAGATGTAATAAATTAATAAAATGGAAACAGTTCTATTTAGTTATAAATGTAGATTTACACTCGCAAGTAATTATTATTCGAATCAATGTCTCGAAGTCAACGAGTTTAATAAGATCGTCTCATCGGTAATTTAATTTACAATTTTCGAGTTCCAGTACATCTATGTACTAACATACGAAGGTGTTAACAGAGCCTTTATCGAGAATGAGATACGGTATGCTGACATTGACTAGAACTTTGTTTACCATCCTAGCAAAACAGAATATTATCCATTGTTACCTTCCCCTCTGCTTTAAGAATACATTCAAGATGACTAAAGCACTCTACATGAATTAGAAATTTCTATTGACTCGAAAGGTATAAAATTCTAGTTCGTACTGTACCTTCAGAAATGAAAATTTGATCCTAATATCAAATACTCATTTCCAATCTTTTCCCTCGGGATGTCGCGTAGGGAGTTGTGTTATAGCTTGACATCTTACAAGTATAAAGCGAGTAATGAATACGAGTTTATAATTTAGGACACATTTGCTTGAAAACACATTGTTACATCGCAGCTCGCATTGAAGTTCAAGCATTATACGTAAGTTTTTAACAATAATACCTTCGTCAATATGAATGATGAATCTGTAAAGAAAAGGTGAGCGAACGCATCGTAGAAAGGTAAATGTAGGTTTCCTTATTAATACTTAATGAAATCTACAGAAGATTCTCAAAGAAAATTGAGTGAAACTCAATAGTACCAGAAGTGAAGTAGAACGGTTTTCGTTATCTTAATTTCTTACATTACTTCTTGCGTTAGGCTCTATAGATTTCTCTGATGAACCCCTCGATGCGAATCTCTAGATCTCGATAGTGATTCAAGAATCGGTTTCGTTACAAATTTAGTTACCCGATCTCTGGCCATTGCCGTTTGCCCATACATGTTGAGCAGCACAGTCTTCTCGGGAGTCGGGAAAAAGCGTAGTGTCTGTCTGTAGACTGTAGACTGCGTCGAGGCCCACAGAAATAGGCTTAAAACCAATGTGACTTTAGGCCCTTTCTCACGAGGTTGATGAGTTCACACCTGGATCTTTTCTCTTCGGTCGGTAGATCGGCAGTGTCGGCACTTTAGTAGTCAAAATTTGGTCAAAATTAAAAAGCATCAACACAGATGTAACCCAAGCCAACCCACGTGTACTGCACATATACTAAATGTGAGAATTCAATTGATAATGATAGTTATTATTATTACAAAAGTTTATTCGTCTGTATGAAGAGCCTTGATTCCCTTTTATAATTCTTTTTGCTGTAACTTTTAAAAATGCCATTCTTTATTCGAAAACCGTCGAAAAGAAAATTGGAGAAATCGAAGAGTTCTGCTAGAACCAAGGTAACATTCGTGAATTTTTGTGAATAGAGATAATCCTCATTTCAAATCTCATTGCGTTTTGATTACTCATTTTTTTTTTCCATTTAAAGTCACAGAAGACGATTCCTTCCAAGAATGGCATCACCATTCAGAAAGATCACGAAATAGAAAGCGAATCCGACGATGATGAAACAGAAGTCAATCAAGTACCCGAATACCTGGAGGATGATGCGCATCTAACTGCTCAAGAGAAGAAGGTAAAGCTTGCAAAGAAGTATCTAGCTGCCGTCGAAGATGAAGAAAAACGGAAGCTAGACGCAGACGACAGTGAACTGAATGATCATGTATTGAATGTTCTCAAAACCCAAGAATTGGAGAAAGCCGGGAAATTAAAAAGAAAAATCGCCGATCGTGTTACTTTTGATGTGGAACACCAAATTGCATTGACTTGTAAGCAGCATAAACTTAGTATTACGTGCTTAGCTATTTCTCCCGATAGTCAGTTTTTGTATTCCGCTTCTAAAGATTGTTCAATTGTTCGATGGTTCCTCGACACGTGTAGCAAGACCAATTTTATTGTATTTAGATGCAAGAAAAATACGAATACGAACAAAAGAAGTCAGTATCACAGTAGTACCATTAACTGTTTGACTGTATCTAGTGATAATAAGTATTTAGTGTCGGGCGATGAGAAAGGTATCATAAATGTATGGCAAGCCGACTCATTGGAATTTGTACAGACCTTGAAAGGACACAAAAATGCCATTACTGATTTAGCCGTTTGTCCGTTCACTAATACATTGTATAGTACGTCCAAAGATGCACTCGTGAAAATATGGAATTTGAACGAATTTGCTTACATGGAATCCTTATTCGGACATCAAGCAGCCATTACCTCGGTAGATGTATTGAATAAGGATCGAGTTGTTACCGCTGGTGGAACGGACAAAACTTTACGAGTCTGGAAGATACAAGAAGAATCTCAGCTCATATTTAACGGTCATTCTGGAAGTATAGATTTGGTACGAAAATTAGACGAAGGATTTTTCGTCTCCGGTGGCGATGATGGTAGTCTTTGTTTGTGGGGTGCCTTGAAAAAAGTACCTTTGTATATTATACGAAATGCACACGGACTGAGCTCGTTAAATTCCCAAGCTAATTGGATATCGGCATTAGCCGTGTTTCCGAATGCAGATTTGATTGCATCCGGCTCATGCGATGGCTACATCCGTCTGTGGAAATGGTCACAAAGTAGTAAGGTAATCACTCCGCTGTCGACGATTACTGCCCAAGGTTACGTGAATACGTTACGTTTCCGCCCGAATGGAGAGTACCTGATAGCTGGCATTGGTCGCGAGCATCGATTAGGCAGATGGCAAGATATAAAACAGGCAAAAAATTGTGTGCTCTGTATACCATTAGTTGTAGAATAAATGCATAAATAAACTGTACATTTTTTAATACTTTTATTTTATCGTTTCTCTTTGTTGGATCGTACAGACTGGAAGGAGGAAAGTGTTACAGAGCAGCCAAACTCATGAGTGTTTACTTTTTCTTTCTTTTTTCCTTGAATTGTTGCTGGGATAATCTCTGTTTCTTAGTTGTAGTTTTAATCCTGAAAACTTACGTAAACAAAGCCTAATGGGGAACGAGTTCTCTTATTCATACTCGTACGTTTTTTATTGACAGCTTGGCTGAATTCAAATGTTGCGAAGCTGGTCTAATATTTCAATTATCAAGCTAATGTATTATGTACTGTTTATTTCAGGAGATGTGAATGAAATGAGTTATTATAAGAGATGGTTAACCTTCATTTACAAATGATGGGTAGAAATGATGGTCTACAAGTACTGTGCAATGGGATTCTGCTCTGCAGGATCGACAAATAGGTTTGAAATGCGAAAAACATTATTCCGGCATAATAAAATGTGTATTTCACCACTGTCGGCTGTGTGTAAGTATTTTTAAGAAGTTGATTGCAACGAAATTAAGACCTAGATTTTCTTTTTAAGTTTAAATTCGAACATAATACTGGTGTGGGGGGTTTACAAATTAGGTATTAACACTGCACAGACTTATGCAAAGCTTATGAGAAAGTATACAGATTGAAGTAACGTGGTAAAACTTGTTTATCGAAAGCGAATCTTCCTCTATGTAAATAAAACTTACGAGTAAGGTAAGTTGGAAGTATACAATTCAAAATTCACCATTTATTTTCCAATTTGGATTTGATTGTAGATATAAAGAATGTAGAGACCTACTTAGTTTCTTACAGTTTTCGAGTTATTCTTCGTTCATATACAGGTGGGTATTTACACAAAAGACCCTTTGATTATCCGGAGTAATTGACCATTGAACTACCTGGATAATCAAAAATACTGAAGTAACTGAATAATTATAGAGACAGGAAGAGACTGAGTTATAAACACGTAATAGAGTAAGTATAGTTGGTTCGAGCTTTGGGACCATCATCCCCTCATGCCCCCGCAATTTACGGAAAAGCATATCCTTTTGTTCATCAAGTCTGTCAATCGAATTTCTACAAATTTAAAAACGAAATGAACAATCATATAGCCTGTTTTAAAGGAAGGATTTAGGGAATAATTCCCCCCCCCCTCGACCGTCAAAAATGGAAATTTATCACAGTAATTCTGCGAAAAATCGGGAAAATGATGCTCAGTTTGGTCGCAGATGATTTGGGCTAGATCACTTTTAATGGTCAGCATCATGAAATCGATCTCTCAGAGAATAGTGGTACCGGGCCTGAAAATGATTCATAAGACTGTATAAAAATCTGGAAGAAGTTTTAAAGATTCCATTTTTTGTGCGAATTTTAGATTTTTCCTCCACTTTATCTCAACTGAAGGCAATGCTCCCGCCCCCAGTCCCGGTTACAGGTAGATCTGCTAATTAGTAGTATACTATAGAGTCAGGGGTCTCCAACGTTTTTTTCACAAGGGCGGTATTGAAAACTGCAGAAGGTCTGGCAAGCCAACAATATTCCGGGGGTGGAATATTGCTGGCTGAAAAAAATCACCGCTGCCTGTCAACAGCTGATTTGGATTTAACCGCTAGGTAAAAGGGGTTAGAATACAGAAAAGGCGAAAAGTAGACGAGTGTTTCACCTGTGGCTGACGTTGAAATTTCTAAACCAGAAATACGTTTTCAAAATTTGTATTAATTTCTTCCTGATTTCATTTATGGACCGTCATGATTTTGGTAGATATAGATGCTTGTTTCTTTTGTTTTCAAATCATATATACAGCACAGTGGAGTGTAGGCAAACAAGTTGTCATTAATTTGGGGGGTATTTCTTGTTGAATAACTTGTATTATGTGCCTAGATTATTTTGATGCTAAGGAACATTTTGGGATTCTTCTTGTATTACGGAGTTTTAAATTCTGTAAAATGCAGAATACTGTTTCTCCACATTCCATGTAACAGAAATATTTTGGAGTTCCATATTAGAAGAAAGACTGGAAAAAAGTTTGGATGCCTGTATAGCATATTAGTAGATTCAAAACACGCTTTCGTTATTATGGTGAATGGTCAAAAACGTATCAAATATTGAAGGAGATAGGAGTTAAGCATAAAAAAGGAGAGTAATATGGAACTTATATGTACTTATATATAAGGATCAAATTGGTGGAATATTAATGGAGAATATGAAATGGGAGAAGCTAAAATTCAAAGAATAGTGAGGCAAAAGGTGTTGCTGTTCGTCGTCGGTACTTGTTTAACCTATTTATGGAAAAAGAAATTGAAGAAATGAATGAAGAGAAATCAGGTGTGAAAATGCAGGGGGGGCGTTATAGAATGATAAAGTTTGCACATGACATTGCACTTAGTGGAAAGAAAAGTAAGGAAGAACTAAAAAAAGAAAGAAAAACATTGAAAAAGTTGGATGAAAAATTGAAAATAAATATGGAAATAGGAGGTGAAGAAATAAAGGAGGTCAAGGAATTTAAAAACCTTAGGTAGTCTGATAGCATAAGAATGGAACAAGCTAAGAGATCTCTTTTTTTTTTCAAAAAGGAGACATATATTCAGAGCTAATACAGATTCAAAAGTAATACTGAGATTTCTTCAAACGTATATTTATTTGGAGTATACAGGGTTAGTCAGTTTTCCTTCCGCCATAGGAAAACTCCGTTAGGCTTAACCAAGTATGACTCAATGTGTTATCCACCAAAATGTACAGTTCGTTCTGTTATCAGTTATGCGCGCTACACGCGATTCATGAAAAGCGACGAAACCGATAACAGATCTTCATTGTAATAGAGTTTTCCTATGGCGGAAGGAAAACTGACTAATCCTGTATAGCATTGTATGGATGTGAGACCTGGATAACAGGAACGCAAGAAAGAAAAAGGATCGAAGATTTTATTGAAAAATGTGATGTTATTAGAAAATGTTGAAAATCAAATAGACAGAAACGATCAGGAATGAGGAAGTATTGAAGCGAATAGAAAGGAAAAGAGAAATTTGGAATATACCTAATCGTAAAGAAAAGAGTTAAAAATGATTGAGGTCATAAAATATATAAGACATCCAGGGATATTATTTGTTATTACTACTAAAGGAAATGGTTGAGGGAAAGAACTGGAAGGAAGGCAAAGAATGAGCTACAAAGAGCAGATAATAAAAAGGATACAAAGTGTAAATCCTTCTCAGAAATGAAAAGATTAGCTCAGGAGAAAAGAAAGTCGATGATAGACACAACCTAGTAGTCAAGAGACTAAGCACTATAAAAACTTTCAATATTTTGAAATTCTGTATTATACTTTTATACTTTTGAATAACATTTGAAAAATAGTAGGGTTAACGTTGGATACAATCGTTCAATATAAAATGTCTACATTATTATTATTATTATTATTATTATTATTAAGTATTATTATTATTAAAATTAGAATGTTATATGTAGTTTGTTAGGTTTCTTTTATGTATGATAGTTATGTTTATTCTGCAGTTTCTAAATTGGCGACTTTTATACTTTTATTGTTTCGAGGGTGTATTTATGAAAAAATTCATGCGTTACCCATATTAGGTACCTATGCTAATATCAGAACCGTTGCCATTATCTAAAGGCGGAGGGGCAGGGTAAACCCCTACAGTAAGTACGCGAAAATAATGATCTTTTCTCTTTACATTTGCTGCAAAGGCAGACATTTTTCGCTCGTTTCGCTCGCAGTGTTTTTTAGTCTTTTTCAATGCAAACCATCTGAACCTCTATTTTCCAACCATTTAGCTACATATGTAGTAGACTTTAGATGTTCATGTTGCCTAATCCTAATACAGATTAGTATTCATCAAAATTTTAGAATGAACACATTCGATGTCCATCTGTTGAATCTTGAATGTGAACAAAACATCGGTTTTTGCGCATTTTTCAAGTAAAATGCCGGTATTATTACGCTAATTTCATCGTTCTAATTCACGGAGTGAAAATTTCAGGATTTCAGCTCATTGGGAGGCATTTAGTTCCAGAAGGATGCAACTCCATTCTTTGGTTTCTGGTTCCTGTATGCTGATAAATTGTGCAGTAGAACGGAAAAACTGGTTATCACTGATTCCAGTTTATGTTGAAAAATTGTCAAGAAAGCCATAGAAACTGCGATTTGATGTTTGAGAATGCTTAGATATGATGTGTATTATTCAAAATAACCCAACTGAATCCGAATTAACTCAGTTTTGAGCTGTTTTCCGGATTTTTGCGTGAATTGATAACGAAGGTCATTCGCATATTTTGGTATTGCTATTGAGTTTAGGAGTGATAGAGATTTTTAAAACGTTGAATGAAGTACTTTGGACTTCAAAACGAGAAGAATCTCAAATTGTGCAGAAAAATATATTTGAACCTTTTCTGTATTGGAAAGTGAATTTCAAATTTACCTCCTCAAGATGTATGGAAATTTCGTGATGTTTAGAAGTATCGAAACGACGAGTGATAACTCGTAATTTCCGTTATTTTGTATCTATGACGGTAGCGTCAACTGGTACATTGTTAACTACTGCCAGACAACAAAAATTCGCTCCCGGATTTAACGGGAGTGAAATACTTCTAGCAATCCATTAATTTGTTTAAATTAAACTAAATAGAAAATTTGGCTCCATCCAGAGTAGATTTAGAATGTAATTCGACTCCAGTTGAAACGTTATTTGCGTAATAATATTTTAAATTCTTGACCATACGGGACTTTCCGTCGGGTGTTGGTGACACCGATAATTTTTATAGACTTTCTATGTTATCGACATGGACGTTTAAAAGCATTCGCACATTTTTAATCTGTGTCATAAACTAGGCCTTGCTCAGTTACTTCAGAAAAGTCCACAGTATAAGTATAAACAATTATAGTTAGGTTAGGTGCGAGGTTTTCTGTTTTATTTATTTTGTAAAAGTAACTTACTAAGAAATTTTCGTTGTTTGCATTTTAAATTGGCAATTTTAATAATTTGATACAAATATTTTATTATGTTACGTTTTAATGTGAACGAAATATGTGATTTGGTTTATAATTGTGTATCAAGATTTGTTGTGATAAAAGTGTGTATTCCGATGCCCGTTTCGTCCAACTACAATGGAAGAAAGTCGGGATGTAGTACAGAAGTCCGTAGCTTATAGTTTTTAAAAAAATTTCAATGGTCATCGTAAATTCCGATTTAATTACGATCAGCGTCGAAAACAATGTAAAAAATTCCATTTTTCGCCGAAAATAACCATTGACCAGTGAATTATCGCCTATATTATCAAGGTAAGTTCGCGCTATTTGTTTCAAGTTAATATCAAAAGCTGCATGAAATCTTGATGAAGGTAGAAATTGGATTGATAATCGGTTTTATTTCCTCCCTTAAATCTTCATTTTCAACTCAAAATTATTTAATTTGGGGTTCATTTCGAAATAATGATTACAATAAACGAGTATACTCTTGTGAGCCTATGCGTAGTATATCATCCAAAAAGTGGTACACATTAGTTTTTATCATATTAAATCGTCGTCGGTGTTTCAGTTTCTTATTTTTTCGATCAGTACTAACAAATGTAATAATTTTGCCGGTTTTATTTGTTCCCTGTTGGTTATTTCAACATTCGCAGTCGGATTATGAGTTTGTTTTGGTACTTGTTTCTCAGTACACATGATTGTCCGGTGAAATCAATGCGAGCTTCAGTTTATCGGGGTACTCTTAGTATGTTCGTTAATTCATAGCATTTTTTGTAGTTTTATGATCAAAATTGGAAGAAGATACCGCTAAATTAGAAAATTTAATGGGAATCTCTGCTTATATCCAACGATAGTGTAGTCGGAGTAACACACTATTTGTTATAGAATTCTCAAGTGACGATCGGTATACTGGTCATTTATTGTCGTACTGATAGCTTATGTTTGAAAATTGAAGATGTTATCAAATTTGATTCGAAATTATCTCACTCAGTTTTGCGGTATTAGCTGGTGAAAATTTGCTTTTATAGTTCTCAAATTCTGAATTGATATTCCTTTGATAGTTGATCAACATTGAAAATTTATCACTTTTTATCAGTCATTTGAAGTAGTGTGCGTTAAACCAAGCGAATAAAATTATTCAAGTTGTAATTCGATGTGTATTTGAAAGAAAGGAAAACAACAAAATTGATGCGAGTCATTCTAATGATGAGCGTGTTAATGTAATATAAATCGGCAATGAATACTGAACATTGATTAGGTGCTCTTCCCACATACATGCTGGACTAATAATATTCTTGAGATGATGCTACGACAGTATAAGTTGTAATCTTCTTAATTCATCTCAGAATTTCGCTGCAGTTGCTCCAAGCCCAGCCACTTGTTATAATTTGTCCGACGGGCTGCTGTTGCCTAGTTCAAAATTTGAAAAATCGGTTTTGTGTTACTTGAATCGCGAATGGAAGCTGTAAACTGATCCGTAAGTTTGGATACCACGTATTGGTTATTGTTGATAATCGACGTGAATAATTGTAATTGGGTTGTTGGTAAAGATTGTTTTAGATAATACTGGCTAAGCTATTTCGATGTATTGATACGCGTTCGCTTGTTTCGTACGAAAAGTGCGGGCACCGTTTAACAAGTGGCCGTTCTGATTAGCGACACAGTGATTTTCAAGTTGTCGATTCTGTTCGTTCACAAATTGATACTACAAATGCTAGGATGATCTTGTTGGTAGTGGTATTCGACTGTTAGCTTTCTGGAGAGCTTAGAAAGTAGCCACCGAGCCCGGAGCTCTTTTCAAAAGAGCTAAGGTCCAAAATTATTATATGAGAATTATTGTACTTGATCACTGAAAATTTGATGAGCTTCGAAACGAGCTACGTTTCTAAAAGCTTACTTGAACTCACCGAAGACTGTTCGAAGGGTTGTTTCGATTATGTAAAAACTTGAAACTCTTTGCATAGAATTGTTGCATGATTTTTGTTCCTCAGGATTACTTTATTTGACCAAATCATGTTGGTTCTGTAAGTGTCTTGTCTGTTTCACTTGATTATTTTTCATATTCTGCGTGGAATTTGTAATATCACTTTTGACCCGGTGTTTACTTTGGGATGGCGGAGGAGTGAGTGAGCTGAAATTGGATAGAATTCGAGCTTGAACTCGATATCAAAAGTACGTGTATTGATGATGTACAGTAAAAAGATTGTTTTAAAAAGTCCGATGTAATATACATTTTTGCTCTTCTCAGACAAGCTCTTGATGTTTCCAAAACTTACCTCTTTTTTGCGAGCTCGTCGAATTTTAAGAATTCGAATTCTCAAGTTCTAGATAATTTTATCGCTCAAGCTCTTGAATCAGACAGCCGACACTCTGACCGTAGACTTCGAGCGCGCCAGCAAATGAAAAGCCTGTCCCAAATTGAAATAGGAGACCTCTCATGTAGTCCGGAAAAATGCTCGAACATAATCCTTATTTGGAAATATTGTCTTTCACCATCTCAGTGTTTACTGAGACTGTTCTACTCTCTTCTGTAATGTTTGAGAGTATTTTCAAACAGGTTTTCGTCTGTTCAAATCCCCCCCCCCCTCTAAAAAAACAGAAAAAAGAAATAGAAAAACTAGAAACGGCCAAAGCCAACAAGTACAATCATCGATTAGTTTCATCCATCAAGCTGCCCAATCTGACCGTTTTTCAAAGTACTTTTTTTCGACCGGCTGCAACAACATGTAACTGTCAGGTCTGGATCGAATGTCGAACTTCTGAAGTTGAGGTCTTTTCGAAAAAGCTCCGAAGTATCCCTCCCTGTAGAAGTTGAGTGTACTGTATCAAGGAGGGTCACGAAACCAAATTCGAGTAATATAGCAACTCAAAAATGAATTTACCGAAAACTGAAAAAAGTAAAACAAGGAGTGTTTTATTCGTTGCCCCTCCCCCAAGCCGTACTTGAGTGAAATGCGCCCGGGACAAGTTATTGAAAAAACACTCTTCTCTCTAAAAACTCATTCTTGTATTCTAAGTTTTTTCAGGTATATTCTCAGAAATGGGGCTGAAATTGAACTCAGTTTTGCTCCTCAATGGAAGGGAAGACTCCCCTTCCATTTCATATGTAATCTTAACGCTACCCTCGCAGAATTTTTTCTAGCAACGTCACGGTTATCATCTATTTTGACGGTAATTTTATCACTGTTTTTCTTAAAATTGGGAGATCTAAATTGTTAGATCCTAAGAACACAATCCTTTTCTTATAACCGGGACTGGGAACAAACCGCTGGATGATCGAGTGTAATATAGATCCAACTTTCAGTGCTTCGCATCCGAACGTAGGGTTTCTATCAACTTTTATTGGTAGGTTTTTTTTTGCTTTTATGTTATTCTGATGACGAGACATTGTCTTGATATCGTAACCCTCTAAAAAGTTTGAACTTATTATTTGAAAGTATAAAAAACAGGGTGTCTACTGGCCTGGAAAGCCATAAAAAGTCATGATTTCAAAAAATTGTCATGAAAGTCATGAAAAGTCATTATATTTCAACCAAAACTCGAAAAAGTCATGATATTTCATCATGTCATAGTTCAAAATATTTCCATTACCAAAAAAATAATCAGTTTTATTCATTTAATGAGAAAAAAATATTGAGTGAATATTTATTATGGAAATATCTGGTAATAGATAAAAAATGACATGTTTGTTGATAAATTGGTGTTCAAAAATTACTTCAATGAGGAATTGTTCTTTATTGCTGTCATGCAATCAGTGCTCTTGTGATTGTGATTATTGGTATTAAATGAGAAGTATTTTGTAATTTTTTCCAAAGTTGTTTGTGTCAAGCTTATTATTGCTTATATTCTTCAGAAATTTGTTGATAAGTGATTAATGAATTTTCTAAATCAATACATGTGATGTGATCTGACAAACCCAGGCTTGTTGCGGAAAAATCGATTTTGAGATAATGCGCTCATTGGATGCACCACATTCCTCTGAGCATTTAAAAACAAAATTACTGAGATTCGATAAAAATTCGTAGAGTTAGCACTTCAAACACGGAAAAACATACAGTCCTAAATGGTGAGAAAAACAAGTTAATTCATCGTACTGTAAAATTTTGTTTTCCGCAACAAGCCTGGGTTTGTCATATCGCATCACACATAATGAATTTAATATTTGTTAGCCTTTCAATTTTCCTGTCAGTTATTTGATGCGGAACACATTTATCACCAATTTCACATAAATGGAATATTGCCTGTTTTTCTGCATGCTTATAAATGCAGAAGATTGCATGTTCAAACCACCCACAAAGAGGGACAAAACTATGGGCATTTTTCAACTCTCTTAAGACTGTCTCATTTGTATTGAAATCTATATTACTGTAATATCATTAAAGGGAAAATGTTGAAGTATGCAACTAGTATAATTCTGGTAGTACTTAAAAAGAAATCCAAGCTTTGCGCCTTGCCACGGGAGTTGGAACAGTAGGGTACACTTGTACTCCAAAAATATTCTCTCATTTCAGGTTAACCTCCTATTGGAAAATCAGGTGCAGAATGTATAAGTTCCACAATACAGGTTTTGGTTTATCTGAAAATTAATCAAAAGGGGGTGGTGGATGGGGGGGGGAGGTGTCAAAAGGTGGAGCCCCTGGTGAGGCGCGAGCGCCGAGTTTGCTCCCCGCCTTCCACTTCTTCTCATATCCCCATGATGGTCATGAAAAGGCATGATATTTTGTTTCCCAAATTCAGGAGCCCTGAAAAATGGGAAGTCCTTCAAAAATCAAAGACTCTTGCCAATACTAGTGTCTAATCACACCTGAAGCCCAAAAAAAAAAAATCTAAGTTGATGACCTATCCTAAAACCGGTCTCAGTCCTAATTAGTACTAATCAGCCATTTTTCCATTTTCGAATTAATACCGCTTATCTTATCAATTTTCTTTTTCGTCGAATCAGATCTGCCATTATCTTAACTCAAAGTGTCGATTCGCAGAGAAGATAGAGAAAACTAATCCTTTGATTCGATTTGATTCCTTTGATATTTGTATTAGTTCCTAATTTCAACTATAGTCGGGTGGTTACTCCGATGTTGACTCCAACCCCATCATAACTGTATATTGTACTAACCTTGATCTGAAGATCCAAACATCATTGTTCATCAATATGAATTTCCTAAAGTTGAATGACTCAGTTTTTCAAGATGGCCGACTTTGAAAACCCTGAATCAGTAAAAGTGCGATAAATTTCATTCTTTCTTCTTTTTTTTTAGTATTCTGGGGATCTGATCTGTTTTCCCCAAATCATGGTGTCGACTGAGCAATAAATCATATAAATAGCGTATATTTTTCAAAAGAACGAGGCACACGTGAACAATGTCCCCCTCCCCCCTCCAGACATCCTTGTATCCCCACGAACAGGAAAAAGCAAGTATAACTTACAGTCGCAAGAGTCTTATATTCATAAAATTTGAAAAAACAAGTGAGTCAGTATTATAAAAAAGAACAAACGAAAGGTTTAACTGGCTCTTAAGTCGTGATAAAATCGTGAAATCAACTTTGAAAGGTGCCTTTTGACTTCCTCCGCCAGATTGCGCTAAAAACTCAGTTCTCGATTTTTTGGACTAAACGCGTTTCGGAAGTCAGGTCCTCAATTATGAATTAATGCAAAATATGATGTCATAAAAGAATGAAATGGCATATATTTAGCGTAATGTATTGAACTTTTGAAATCTGGTAGACACCCTGTGAATGTATTTTTCAATTTTTCACATTAATGTATAATCCATTTAGAGACTTACCTTTCTAGGCGCAAGTTCACTAATTTCTGTGACATGAAAATGGCGAAATAAGCTATCTTTTATTTTTCTTAGACCTACTTTCAACCCTTTTAAGAATTTTATGTTTGTATATCAACTTTATGCCGATTACAGATCTGGCAACAATGGCCGGTCTTGGCTTTTTTCAGTATTTCCTTTTCTATTTTTGATTCGTTCAATCATTCATTCAGTCATTCATCCAGATACATTTATGTATATGATGACAAGCGATTTCTCAATTAAGAAAAGAAAAATTACACTTGGGTAAGATCCCCGGGGGGAGGGGTGGTACAGTTTAATACACTCGACCGACTTTGAAATTTAGTTCACCGACCCTGATATTTCATTTGCGAGCCTGCAAGTTTGACCTGGCCACAGTTCTGCTTTTGTGTCTACATTGTCTTTCCGGTCCTTTTTGTACGATGGCCGTTCTCCAGCTGGCCCGGCGCAAGTCCAGTTGCACTGAAGCACGTGCACCAGACGAAAAAATCCACTTTTTTTTTAGAAATTCAATTTTTTAAAACTTACTGGTACCTATTGGATGTTTTTATGTTTCAATTTTCTTTGGGATGGTTCCTTATTTAGAAGGGTTCATATTTGCACTGAGAGAAGGAAAGATCGCCGGCCCTGTTCTTTAGACATTGAAAATATTAAGGTGACATTTCTTTTTTGTTACACTACCCTCTTCCTCTCATGATTCTCAGTTTATATATAGTACAGCATATTTAGCATTCGACTCGGTGGAACACTGGGCAGTATTGGACGCTATAGAAAAACAGGAGGTGGAAAACGATATAGAGTACTGAGGGAAATGTATGAAAAAACAACAGCATACGTAAGGTTGCACAGAGTGGGAGAAGTATTTGAAATACAGAAAGGAGTGAAGCCGGGGGACCCTCTGTCTCCTAACCTATTCATTGCTGTACTGGAGGAGATATTTCGGAGATTGAACTGGGGATGAGGATAAATGGTCGATGGCTGAATAACCTACGATACGCAGATGATATTGTGTTGCTAAGTAATGAAATACAGGAGTTACAAGAGATGGCAGAAGAACTCGATACCGAAAGTAGAAGGGTGGGACTGTCAATGAACTTGACAAAAACCAAGTTGGTGTCAAATACTCAGGAGGGAAAATTAGAGGTGGAGGGTACCGAAATCGAAAAAGTGGAGGAATATAATTATTTAGGGCGAATGGTAGCTTTTGAAAATAGAGGGAAACTGGAGCTGAGGGCAAGAACCGCGAAAGCTAGGAAAAGTTTCTGGACCTATACAGCGATGCTAAAGGGTAACTTACCACTCAGGGAAAAAATTAAAATACTGGACCAATGTGTGATACCCATCCTCACCTATGGAGTACAAACCTGGTCTGTGACTAAGGCACAATACGAAAGTTTGAGGGTAACACACTTTAGGATGCTCCATAGTACTAAGGGAATAAGCATCGAAGATAAAAGAAGTCTGAAAGAAATACTTGAAAGGACGGGCTCGAAAGATATTGGAGAGAGAATAAAAAAGGCAAAATTAGGATTCTTAGGGCATATGGTGAGAGGTATAGACAAATGGGAAAAGGTGACAGAAGAATAGTCAACTAGAGCAGCGTTTCCCGAAAGGTGGTCCGCGGAACCCTGGGGTTCCGTGGAAGGGTCACAAGGGTTCCGCGTTCAGTCCGAGACTTGAATAAATAAAACGTTCGTAAAAAAGAATCACAATCGCGTGCATATAAAGGCGCGGATACACGAGCGACTTGTCCTTTCTTTTCACGTGAAACATGAAAATATACAAACTACAAGGTAATCATTTTTGTTATCAAAATAGGGTTCTGCTAAGAAAAGTATAATCAATTAGGGTTCCATGGCAAAAAAAAAAAAGGGAACCTCTGACCCTCTGACCTGGAGAATGGAAAAGGAAAAGGGTAGACCACCTATAAGGTGGAGGGACGAGATTACGAAGTAGTTTGGGATACTGTGGGGAAGAGTGGGAAGGGACAGGTTATGGCGGAAAAAGACGATGGATGCCAGTGCTCGGAAATGGGTGCGTTCGACGTCACAACGGCCCCCTACACTAGGGGGCCTAATGTTACGACGAGTGAACGGCTGTAAAACAAAATAAAAAATAAATATTCAACGAATTTACAGAACAGGAGAATCAAAATTAGAGGGAGATGACTTTTGTCCACGACGATGGACATCTTGTCGAACAAAAACAGCTCAAGAATTTCCTTTTCTAGGGAATTTTTGAAAATATGTTCAGGAATCAGAACTGTACCAGTATTGCCATTTGTTGTACCTATTGAGAAATGTATGAGACACGTACCTTTGCATCTAAGATTGACCATAATAATGAACTGAAAACCCTGGTAAGTGAGCGTTACATTATCCCTTCTGGAAATGTGAAGTTACTGACAGCTAATTGAACTCAACAAAACTTCCAATGTTTCTGAATGATAATACCATTTTTTGGGAAAAAACAACTCGAAGCAAGTATTTAAAAAAAATATAACAGGTATTAAGAAAGATGGTAACATCCACGGCGATGGACACATCCCTATGCTTTCTTTCTTCACAAAAAATGGTAATCGTCCTGTCTGATGAATTGAATTGGTGGAATTTGTTGGGGATGTTATTGCGCAACTCCTATCGCTGGCAGATTTGTGCCCAAATAAACCAAATTCATTAATGAGCTCGTCCCTCTAGCGAGTGGATGGACGCCCCTTTCACCTTTTAAATTCGTATGGATCCATTCTTGTGAAATTTTATTTCAGTTGTCTGCCCCTATAACCAAATGATCTGCATATCCGAGTTTTGACTTCTTGATTGTCCAGCCGACATCGGTAACTTTGGTTTTTTATCTCATCATTTCCATTCGCACCTTATCCTTAAGTTGAGTCCCTAGTATGCTACTTTACATTCGGTTTTGGGTGGTTCTTAATCTCTCAGTACATGCCTTCGTTAGGGCGCATGTTTGTGAACCATGAAAGTTAAGGTTGGAATAATTTATTGGTTTACAATTATGATTTTGGATGCCAAATTGCATTTGCCTTTTAAATTTTTTTTTTTCAAGCATTTGATTTCTTAATACTAAGTTCGTTTTTCATTCTTTCATCAAAAGATAAAGTTTGGCCCAAATACTCTTACTCTGTAACACACTCAATTAAATTCCCATCTGTCACAAAGTCTAGCTTATTATCAACATGCATTTATCACCACAGGAATGAAAAATGAAATTCACAGGAACAATAAACTCTTTCTACAGGAAAAATTTATATACAACAAGAAAATAAATATTTCCTGCTAAAAAAAAAACATGAACAGAAAAAGTGACAAATGAACTGTAGAAAGACAAATAATCCCGAGAGAAAAAAAAAATCACGACTTCAGTATGAAAATCACGAACCATGTTTAAAATGCCCGTGAATTATCAGGAATTTAATGTTTATGACAAATGAAAAGTTTAGCATTAAGGACTAAATCTCTCAATTTGATATTTTAGGGCAGGCTGAGTTGGTTAGATCTCCAAGAAGTCTCGGATCGTCGGTAGGTTTTTTCCTGAAGGTGCGTGGGTAAAAGAGGAGGCGAAGACGCCGCCATTCCTGTCATTTTCGAATAGGAATCTGAAATGGAGAAGACACTGATCACCACCCTCAGCCCTCTCCCCCACATCGGGCTTCCTCCTTCATCACGGGACCCCTCCTCCCGAGCCTCCATCTCCAACACGTACCTTCTCCCCCACACCGTGCCTCTTTCCCCGCACGAGTCCTCTCGTCCAACACAACCCTCACAACGAAGCTTTTCCTCACGATCCCCTTTTCCAATAAGACCCCCTCTCTAACCATAAATTCCCTTTCCAACCACAACCTTCTTCTCCACCAAGAGTTCGCACATATTCCGGGCCTCCCTCACTATGACCCCCTTACCCCATCACATCCCCCATCTCAAGCCCCTCCTCAATCACGAACTCTTGCTCCAATCACCACCTTCACGAGATCCTCCCCTCCTGTGAAAAAAAATCTCGTTCATTCACCTATAAATGCTGTGTGATGGATCTCGTGATTTTCATTTTAAATCTGTGGGATTTCTAATTATTTTCCTGTGTACTTTATTCCTGTGCAATTCTATATTCCCCCTTATTATCATTTGTCATTATTTTTGTTTTTGAATGATTAACTAAGGTCCACTCGTTTGCTTTCAATGTCAAGTTTTTCTGTTATATCAGGGTGTCTACAGACTCTTCGAAATATTTTTCGTGACTTTTTACTGACCTTTTTTGTATTTGAATAATCCATGCATAAAATTCTACGGATTTTTAAATTTCAAATGTAAAGCCATGAGTATAAATTAGAGAATTCGATAGTGAATGTAATTGAAGTAATCATCATAATTTTCACATCACATTGCTTTCTTACGAAATCTACCATTGGATGATAATTTACTAATTTTTTCCTGATCTTTCAGTAAATTCTTCGAAATTCTCTGTCATTTTCCAGGCTTCCTGACCTTTTAAAAATCCTGACTTTTTCTGACGTTTTGATTTCCTGACTTTGTAGACAACCTGGATATTTTTCAGTTCATCTAAGCTGGCGCTCACCAGAACAATGTGTCATCCACGAATCTGAGATTATTAAGCCATTGACCATTAAGTTTAACCTCTTTGCCCTCCCAGTCGAGTCTGCCAAAAGATCCGTCTAATACACTATTAAATAAGTGAGAGTAAAAATGGTTTCTTCTGCTTTACCTCTTTACCGAACGGAAATTCTTCTCGTTGTCTTCCCAAACTTATATAAGCACTACCTGGAAAATGAAATCCACGACTCCAAAAACTCTGATTTTGATATATTTGACGTATGTGGCAGTTTTTAGGTTCTGCTCCTTGGAGACCTTTCTGAGTTTAAGGCGGGCAAAAGTATCCTCGAAATTGAATTCAGCGCCCTAGAAATCATATAAACCAATTTCTACACATTTTTATATCCTTGTCAGGGATTAAAATGACGAAAGTTCACTTTTTACCAAAATTCTAAACAAGGGTATTAACCTTGAACATTTTCTTTTACAAGTATGGGTAGGTACTTAATTGGCACACTTATGAGAAGAACTCTCTTGAGTCAAAACAATATTTTTGGTCGATTTCGATTTTTAGGATTTTAAAGCAAAATTGTTTTTCTCAGAAATATTATGATAAACTTTACTCCAGGTGCGCGACCCCTAAATATTTGTCGATTTAAAATATGAAACAGATTAAGCCCTTGATTTCGAAAAACAATCATCTCAAAACCCAAATATTATTCAGTAATCATTGGTTATCAAACTTCTTCAATTTTATCGACTTTATCGATTTCTGAAATGTTGACCTTGCATGTAAATTATAAAAGCTCTGTTCAATACGTTGATACGGTTTTCTCCAGAACATTATTAAAAGTTTTCTCTCGTCATTCATGTCGTATCTTGTTGTATTATTACTATACTTGAGAGCGCAACTTTTTGAAGACAGTCTTTTTTCCATCTTACCATCTATATTAAACAGAACGTGAAAGTTCTGTACAATATTGGGTAACGCGTAAGCTTGTAAACCAAAAATGTAGAAGAATAAATCAAATCACAGGTAGGAAAGTGTTTTTTTATAAAGGAAAAATAACGAAAATTTCCTGGAGGGAAATGCCCCGTTGCCCCGACCCTATGGGGATGAGCAAAGCGGAGGTTCAGGTCGGCTGCCACTTTTTTTCAAGAATGATTTTCGATGAATTCCCGGGTTTTTCAGACTATTTTTCTATTTTTTTCATGACCTTTTCTTTCGAGTGCGGAAGGAGCTATGGATTTTGACAAGACTTTTTTTTTCATGATCTTAATCATGACAACAACAAAAGAAGTACATGACTGATATTTTCTAAAGGGGGAACGTTTTCCCTTTTTAAGTGTGATTGTTCACTGACAATGAATTTTAATAGAATATGAGCCATAAACCTAGTTTACCATTCAGAGAATCAAAATTTCGTGATTCGAATGAAATTCCGTGACTTTTCCATGACTTTGACCATGTAAATTCCATGACTTTTTCAGGTTTGCTAGGTTTTTTAGACAGTGGCAACCCTGTCCTGTTGTTTCCTATTCTCTGAACGCCACCGAGGTTAGAAATACTTCAATTGAATCCATCGCTGCAAAAAGAGCTTTCGCGAGATATGCCTTTTTTTGGGCGAAATTGTATTTCCACGCAGACCTGCTTTCATATCGTGAAAAGTGGGTCTCGATATTACTTTTCCATCTTTTAATTTGGAGTATTTTTGAAAGACCAATTTCCACTTCTACAGAGTGAAGGCTGTATCACGAATTGCATTTTTAGCCAATCTTTCTCTTAAATAAACCAGACTTTTATCGCTGAATAAAACTGTACGAGATGAACAGTGGTAATGCGTTGGGTGAGGTGATAAGAAGCTCAAGTCATACTTGTGCAAGGGTGAGGAGTTAGTCAAGTCTAGATAGCGAAACATTTGAATATCAACCACATGGTAAAGTTCGATACTTATCAAAAGCAAGTTGACATTTTTGTTTTGCTGTAAACTTATATCAGTACACGGCCACTGATGCGGTACTCGAAAGGGTAATTTCCTGGGCCGAGCGTGCGGTGTTGTAGGGGCCACTTTGGCATGCGTGTATCGCCATACGTCCCACAAAAAATAAAAATCGGTAAACTCATATTCAATAAGTAGCCATGTTTAAATGAAGGAAAAGTGAAGATAGTTGAAAGAGAAATGTGAAAGATAACGGTAAGTTGAGTACAGTAAGGTAAAAAGAAGTTGTTTGTTTCCAGCCACAACATTCGAGATTCATCCGGCTGTGAAGGACCTTAAATTATAACTCAGTATTTTATAAAACAATCAGGTTCAGTGAAGAAAGCGAAACGTGAAATTTTTCAGGACCAAGCTCTCATCCCAAAAATCAAAAACAGAAAACGTAGATTAGTTTTCGACAGGGAAAAGACTGTTCAAGTAGCAACAGAATTCTACAGCAAAGACCAAAAAGAACAAGTTGTAAATACCCTAATGGGAATGAATAATAAAGAAATAGTACCACTGTTTATGGAAAGTGAAATCTTGTCCGTCCTGAGGAAATTAAATTCTACGAGTACTAAAGCATTGGGCCCAGATAAGATTGGGAATTATGAACTCAGACTTTTTGCAGAAGAATTAACACCAACTATGACAAACATTTTCAATTTGATTTTGGAAAAAGAAATAACTTCGTCCCAATGGAGCTTTCCCGAAATAATTTTACTTTTCAAAAAGGGGGATAAAATGATATAAACAATTATAAACCCATGGGGGTCGCTGAGAGGGGGTAAACGGGTCATACTTAGCCTTTTTTGGGGGGTGATCAAAATTACCCTCCTCCCCCTCCAAATTGAAAGGCCAATAATTATATTTATACTTGTAGTTATAAAAAATTTGTAAACGCATTAGCGTCATGTGATATCGCAATTAGTAGTACCCTATCATACACTTAACTCGCAATATAAATACACAGGGTATCTAACAAAATCGAAATCTGAAAATAAATGACCCCCCCCCCCCATTTGCTCTGAATGCGCTAAAATAATAAACTAAAGCTAAATATACTTCTTCGTCTATAATGCTACATTTTCATGGGGAAGAAACCTAATTTTATTGCTCAAGGTAGATGAGCCCAATGAGGCCAGGATCCCCAATATAAGGCCCAATGTACCGATCTTGACTGCTATGCTTTAGACTGCATTAAAACGTACAGCAAAGTTGTTCCTTCATGATATGACAACATTGTCCAATTGTTTTTACCAAGATATCAGTCCACTGGTGCGAGATAGGCCGGTTGATGATTTTCCAATAACGTAAAAAGTGCTCCGATCTGTTTTTTGTGTAACTTGTAAGATTTACGAGCATTGTGTTAGTCAAATGGAATTTATCCAGAAATCAAACATTGGGTAGTTGTTGTAGTGGTAGTTGGTTAACGATCGACGCCAGGAAAATTAAATTTGAGCGATTTGGAACCGAGGTATGCGATACTCACGAATCGGGACAACAGTAAATCACAATCATGTGTACAGGGTCAAAACTATAGCGGGGTGTGGGGAGTTGAACCCCCCTCCCAATAATTTGGCAGTCGGCAAATTTTGAAACTATACACTTGAATTTTTCATTTTTTATGAATGTTCATTGGTTTGTTTATTATTACTTTTTTTTTAATTAAAAAATATTTCTATTAAAAAATCACCAATTTTTAATTTTTTTTAAATTTTGCGGCGAATTTTTAGTTTTCCAAAAATATTTGTTAGAAAATTTTTCTTCTCCGCCTCTCCAAACTGAAAGTAAAACTTTGTTTCTGAAAATGGTGTACCTTGGACTCCTGTCAGAGAATAGTCAGTCAAAAGCCGAAGGTTTCAAGCTGAGTATCGAACGTTATCTGAAAGGTTGAAACAAAGCTGAAATGTGGAAGACATTTCGAAAATCTGAAAGTCGACAGCAAAGGTTGAATTTCAATAACTATTCCGTTTTTACTAGATTCTCTGTTTGACCTACAGCGTGAAATTTGAAAAATTTGAACTTCTTATTAAAATCTAAAAATTGGCTTTAGTCTTGGTGATATAGGAGGGAAATTTAGTCTGGAACAAAAGTCAAAACTCCACGTGTTTTCCCCCTCCATGTGTTTTCCCCATAAGAACGAAAAGGAGCTTGTGGCGCGGATTCCCCTAATCCAATAGACCTGAAACTTTGAAGGTTTCCTTTTGTTTTTGATTTAATTGGAACCAATTTAGGTGACGAATCAGAGGAAATTCAGAAAAAAATGTCACCAAGAGTAAAAATAACGACCGCCTTAATGTGTAAAGCCAAAGTTGTGTGTTCCTCTCAAGTATTCCTAACATCCTTCCAGCTTACCCTCCCAGACTAGGGTATACTCATGTGCGCAAATGTGAGTGCTTGGGGTTAAGGTTCGAATTTGCATTTGCAGGAACGAAACTATGGGGGGGGTGAAACATCCCCTAATAATTTGGCAGTCAGCAAATTTTGAAACTGGTCATTTGAATTTTTCACTTTCTAAGAACGGTTGTTTGTTTGTTTATTTATTTAATTTTTTTTTCAATAAAAAATATTCTGATTAAATCATCGGCAAATTTTTAGTTTTCAAAAAATATTTGTAGGCTAATTTTTTTTCTCCAGCCCCCCAAACTGAAAGTCAAGTTTCGTCTCTGCATGTATAAGCACTTTGGGGGCCGTACTTAAAATTAGGCATGATGATAGACATGCGAAAAAATGTTTGAAAACAAAAACAATACCGAACTACTTGAAAAATTTTAAATCGTCTGGCAGATATGATTAAACTTACTTTGAATAAAGTTTTCTATTTTCTCCTAATGCACGTAATTTTTTAACGATGTGTCTATTTGTCGGTATATACCTACGAATAAGAAGCTATCTGTCGGTATACGTACCTACAAATAAGAAGCTATCTGTCAGTATATGTATACCTACAAGTAAGAAGCTATCTGTCGGTACAGGTACCTCTGAATAAAAAGCCAAGTAATACCCATTGCGATGAATATAGCTACCCTCATTTCGTGCCATGGTACAGAGCAGTTTACGGAGTATGTAGAAGTGCTAAACATGGTGGAAGACGCGATCAGAGTAGGGACAAGCTTTTCACGCGAATCGTCCGATGCCTCTCCCCTTCTTGCCTCTCCCATTACTGAACTTCCATCGAAGTCTCTTTCAACTTCACCTCTTTCGACCTCGCCTTCCCAAGTTCAAAGTAAGTTTAACTTACAGTTCAAATGAAAACTGAAAGCCAGAGGTAGACCTAAGCCAGCTGTTCGTCAGCTGTGTTCATTCAATAGAAGTACAGCAGACAGGGTTCCTCCAAAACGCTCAAATTCTCAGCCTACAACTCATCTTCCTTGGAAGAAACGCAAATGTGACGCCGAGCATTGCCCTGTATGCGCTTTACCACTCACATCAAATTTCACGAAAACTGATTGCTGCCTGAACCGAGTTCATATCCATTGTCTCTCCGAGATCGCTGACGGTTGCCCTGATTGTGGCGCGTAAATAAATTCTCCATTTATAAAGTTGTACCTTACTGACGATTAACTCTTTTGCTGTAAATAATTCATAACATATACCAACAGATTTGGCTTTTTATTCAGAGGTACATGTACCGACAGATAACTTCTTATTCGTAAGTATATACCGACAAATAGACACAACCATTTTTTAAATAAGAGAGGATCAGTTATTTAGGGTAGGGGGTGATTTTGATGATGAAATGAATTTTTAAAGAAAGTTGGTCAATTTATGATGGATGTGAGTGAGGAATTTTTGCAAATGTTGTCAATGTTGTATTGTCTACCCCATCCGGCCCCGGCGCGCAGTTGACCTTAAGGGCCTTGAGTGTTTCGTATACTTCTTTTTCTTGGATATTCGGGGTATAGAATTGGTCATCTCGGTGGCCAGCCTCTAACCAATGATCGAATTGAACATTTTGGGTGGCTTCGTCCGATCTGTCATCATCGTAAAGTTTTACAAAAAACTTTGTAGCAGTGCTAGCGATCGCCTCTCTATTCCGGATTATTACTCCCCCCTCTGATATAATTTTTGACAATAGCCACTTTCCTTTAGAGAGTGCTTTCCTTGCTTGTCTTGTTGACCAGGTAGATTCGATTATTTCCTTAATAAGTTCTTGGTCAAATGAGTGCACATCGTTTTTAATTTTCTTCTTGATGAGTTTTTTGATTTCTGCTAATTTTATCAATTCCAGTTTACTTAGGTTAATTTTTTGATATAATTTAGTGCGCCTGGCTATGAGATTTATTGTATCAGATGAGAGTTTATGATCGGTTCTAATCTGTTTGATATTGATGCCAAATTTAGTGAGAACGTTTGCTAATGTCGAAAACAAAGTATAATAGCTAGTTTGGAGGTTATTCACATTCAGGGAATTCCAGTCGACCTGGTTCATGTTTTTGGCTATGCCCTTTTCGGCTACTTCCCTGGCATTTAGTGGTATGATTTTCTTGGGAAACGACTCATTTTTTATTTTCCTGGTGGTATTTTCGTTAATCTTAATTGTACATAGACCTGGTCTATGGTCGGATGAAAATTTGAAGTTTGGAATGATCCTAATATTTTTAATTATGTTTAAATCGTTTACCAAAATGTGGTCTATTTCATTTGTTGTTTTCATGTCGGGCGACTTCCAAGTCCACTTTTTTTTAGGTTTCTTTCCGAAAAATGTGTTAGCAATTTTCAAATTATTATCTATTAGAAAATTCGATTAGTTTGGAACCATTTTTGTTTGTCTTGCCTATTGCCCCTGGACCAACTCTTAGGTTAAAGATCTCGTTCTTCCCCACTTTTGCATTAAAGTCGCACATAATGCAATTTAAATCTCCTTTGTGAATCTCTAGGCAATCGCCTACGAGCTCGTAGAATTCATCTGTTTCCTCTTTGGATGAGTCCAGAGTTGGGGCATAGATTTGAAATATTGTCAAAATTTTGTTATGGTTGACTGCAAGTTTCAACACAGCGATACGCTCCGAGAGCCCTTTGACTTCAATAATCTTATCCGATAAGCGCTTGCTAATGTAAAAACCACTTGCTTCAATATTTAACTGCGTGCTCTCCTCGGGTCTGTCCCCAGAGCAGTGGCATCTCTCCGGGATTATTCTTCTCCATAAAAAGGGTGATAGAGCGGTGATTAACAATTACCGTCCTATCAGCTTGTCTTCTAATGTTTGTAAGGCATTTATGAAAATCCTAAAACAAAAGACTTACCCTGTGCTGGATGCGCAACAACCAAACGAGCAGGCCGGCTTTAGAAAAAACTTTAGTACTATTGACCATATTCACACTTTAGGGCAAATTTTCGAAAAAACTACCGAATTTCAATCAAAAATAGCAGTGATGTTCATTGACTTTCATAAAGCTTTCGATTCTTTATATCATGATAAAATCTGGGTTAGTCTTATGAGACAAGGAATACACTTCAAAATTGTTATGTTACTGAAAGAACTATATGCTAAATCGGAAGCCATAATCAAACTAGAAGAGAATGAGGAGAACTTTAAAATCAGGAGAGGGGTCAAACAGGGGGACCCACTATCACCCAATATCTTCAATGCGGTTTTGGAGGAAATTTTTAGAAAAGTTGATTGGAGAGGGAAGGGACTAGTAATGGGGCAGAATAGCACTTTCGGCGAATATAAATACCTAAACAATCTAAGATTTGCAGATGATATTGTCCTAATTGGGATAAATAGTGGGGATCTCGAAGCAATGGCGGAGGACTTGAGGAGAGAAAGCAAGGAGATGGGTCTTTCAATCAATTATGACAAAACCAAAATTATAACAAATATTAATCAATTTAGGGATATCTTCGTAGATGGTAACAAAATCGAGGTAGTCGAGGAATATAAATATTTGGGTCAGATAATGTCACTAGAAAACAGAATAAAAAAGGAACTAAAAATCCGAAGAGCCAATGCCTGGAAGGCTTTCTGGGCTCAAAGACCCATCTTCAAAGGGAAGCTCGATCTGAGCTCAAAAATAAAAATCCTCGAGAGTACTGTCTACCCTGTTCTGACTTACGGGGCGCAAACTTGAGCCTGCACTACAAAACAAGTCCGAAAAATGGAGACCACGCAACATGCCGTGCTTAGGAGTATTTTGGGTATAAAACTCAAGGATAAAGTCCATATTCCGGAAATTTTCAAAAGATCAAAAACAAAAAACATAGTCTCGGCCATTAGAAAATTAAAACTTAACTATGCAGGGCATGTTGCGAGGGAATCCAGAAATAAATGGAATAGGGTCGCCACCTTCTGGACTCCAGTGGATGGGTAAAAGAAAAGTCGGGAGGCCACGGAAAAGGTGGAGCGATGAGGTGGTCGAGGTGGCGGGCCCTAACTGGGCGAACAAAGCCGCCAACAGGAAGATGTGGGTTGATCTGACCTACGCTTATACCCAGAAATGGGTGGCTGGGTGAGGGACGTGAACAAGGTACCTCACTTACCTAAACTATATGTATGTAGTAGTAGTATGCCTCACTGAGCCTATGAGCTCAAAATAAAATAAAAAGTGAGTGGAGAACAAGTTCACGGGGAAGGCAGCGGGAAATACGATACGATCAACCGCCGGAAGGAAAATCCTCATCAGAAAGGGTGTGGGCAATGGTTCTGAAGGAAGTGGACTAGAAAATTTTCTGTACTCTTTTTTGCCTAAAAAATTTCTGATCACCCTGATTCTAGTCGTATTGCTCGGAATCGGTTCCCTCACGATGATTCGAGAACGAAATGTTTGCGCTGAAAATTTAATTCGTAGCTCGTCTATTATCTCGCACCACTGTTAGGCCGAGTGATGTCATCGAACGCTGGACAAACTGGACGAATGTAGCGAAATGCCTAAGCCGGACAATTGCCGACATAATGAGATATATCATCCCTACCCTCCGCCAACCGGTTAGCTACCCTTGGCGGACGATCCTTTCCTACCTTTCTTTTCTTCATTAACTTGTATGCTACCTTTCTGCACGCGCGACGTCCAGAAAAATTGGCATGTATTTTACATATTGAGGTGCATTGGTGATCATCGATCATTTATCACTACCGGGGAAGCTATTGTTTCCGAAAACATTGGCGATTGGCACTGTATACGTGGTGGTGCGTATTTGGTGGTTGACGCGTGGTGGGGTTGTTTGATGTTGAGGCTTTTCGGTTTTTCGTACATCTGCGTGGACGAGTCCAATATCGGAGACTGCGGATTTGTTCGTACGTCTTCGTTAGATTCGGACGTGTGACTTTTCTTATCGTGAACGGACGCTGAAAGCCCTGAGTGTAAGTGCTGATATTTATCCCGGTAGTGAATGTGATCGCGTTGATAATTATCTCGGTGGTGAATTTGATCGCATTGTAGATTACATTACGATGATGTATCTTAACTCCTTGAGGTTTGTCTTAATTTTTTTATTCTCATAATTTTCTTTGTATTTATATTTTTCTCTTTTTTTCCTCTGGTTTTTATTTTTTCGAGATTCTCAAGTACGGTAAAATAATACTCCGATGTGATCGGTTTTATCGTTGTAATTCCTTATCGATCAAAAAAAAGAAAACCCGGCGATTGAGTGATGAGCAGTAGCGTTTTCAAACCTATTTCGACGAAAGAAATTTTAGCTTATGCAGTGACAGTATTTTTTGATCGAATAAATTACCATTCAGAAAACTAACACAACTTTGTGACTGTCCGATTTTTTAAACATATGTGTTGATCTAAAAAGGTTCGCGGAACTTTGTCGATTTTATTTACGGAGATACAGCGCTTTTTCGGATGTTAGGTCGAAAATATGAATTTTGGGATTTTTAGGTTTCTGGTAGAGTGAACCCTGCTCTTTCGAATGACGCAAACCGTGTATGATCGAATGAGACCCCGCGGAACCGCCGAAGTTTAAAATTCCCTGTATTTTTTTTACAATTTTCACTAGAAAATTGTAACAAAACATTAAACGCGTTTTTCTCAGAACTATGTTTTTTGAAATTTTAACTTTGGAAGCGAATATCTCGACCAATTTTGAACTTAGGAGGTTCCGCGGAGTCTCATTCAATCAGAAATGTTGTCTAGTATAACGTACATACATAACTCCATACCGACAAAGTAGCACCTTTTTAGATGCACGTACACATGAGGAGTTAACTGTCAAAAGGGCCCCTGTCAGCAATGATGATTTTGAGAAAATCAACTTCAAATTTTTCATGCTGAAATACTCCTTACAGACTGATTTAACTGAAAAATATGTTATTATAAAATGTGTTCGCAGTGATTCCATTAATAAAAATAACTGATTAATTGTGAGGAATTGCAGATATGCGCACCATAAATGTAAACAAACGATTATGAAGAGGTTGCATGGAAATCGCATGGTTGTATCGCGTAACTAGGGTGTTTGCCGCGCGCTGCGTCGTAAGCACCCTATTGCAAACCCATGCTAAACCCATGTAACCTCTTCATTATTGTTTGTTTACATTTTCGGTGCGCATACCTGCAGTTCCTTAATTAATTGTTCAGTTCGTTCAGAAACAAACGCGGACGAATTAAGAAAAAAAGGAAAATGACAGGGGCCCTTTTTAGAGCGATAGGAAAATTAGCGTGGTGGGACATGTAGTGGTTTTTATCAGTAGCTGTTTTCCCGTGATAATATTGGTGAATTTTATGCATTTACTCGTCTACTTTGCTTGTTTCCATACATTAATACAACTTAGGAAACAATACAATTCCTAACTTGCTGTGTGATGAGTTATTGTCAATTCTCGTGATTGAAGCTACTGTAGTTGCGGAGATGTTTCTCCCTACTCATAACGAAACCAAAATGTGTAATTTCTGAGGTGTATTATCACGGATGGAGTTATTCGATTTTCACACTGTGATATAATGTCATGTATGCTTGGTTTCATCTCTCTTCTTCTATATAAAAATGAATGTTTGTCTGTTTGTTTATGGGTGTGTTTGTTCGAGGTTAGCGGCTGAACCATAAGAGCTGGGGGGGTTCGAACTTTCTGGATGTGTTCATATGAGCCCGGAATAGGTTTTAGGCTATAAAAAAATTCGGTACCCGAATTAGGAGGGGTGCCACAAAATTTTGTCCCCCCTGGCCCCCCTAATTTTGTTTTCAACTTGAACTTTTTAGAATTGTTTAGCATCGAATTTCTTCACACTCTGTTAAAATTTGGTGGCTGTAACTGTCTCCATTCAGAAATTATTGGGGGGGGGGAGTTGAAAATCTGAAATTTCCAAAACGATCTCAAAATGTCTCATCTTTACATGTACATCGGATTTAATGCAACCATAACATATTTGGATATTGTTTCGTACTCATTCGTGTACCATACATACGGCCTATTTTCAACCACATATCGCCCCCCCCCCCAAGCTCTAAAATTTCAGTTTTTGAGAACGATGTTCAGCATTCCCAGCTCACCTTAGCCAACTCACTTTAGCCCAAGGTCTAGATGAGCCACGAAACGGGTCAGTTAGTTGACTATATGACGAGTTAATACACATTTCAGCATAAGAATCGATGTTATTACAATGCGTTCGTTATCATTTATTGGCGCCAATTTCGCTGAATATCATATGTGGTACATAGAACGGGGGTTTCCTAATAAAGTAGGACACGGAGAATTCGAAAAGCAGCATCTCAGCAAAAAGAGCCCCTGCTCGATAGGGGCCCTTTTGACAGATAACTCCTCGCATAAAAATAATTGGTGTTAGAAAAAAAGTATGTTTTTTTCTCTCGCCATTGAGGACGAATAGAGTTAAGTAGTTGGAATGCGCTTTTTAGGGGGGGGGGAAGTATATTCTTAATATTTTATTTGGGAATGTACAAAAACAAATTTTTTCTAATATGAAAGGAAAAAGAAAGCGCAATTTTTGTCATGAGGATCCAGTTTTTGACAGCTGATGAGTGTATTTACATCAGTGAACAAAACACGGCAAACGGTTACTCTTTTTACATGTGGCTAACTATGGGTTAATGTATTTATGATATTCCTTTGAAGTCATTTGATGAAACTAGGTATAAAAATATTTTATTTTATTTTATTTGTATTTGAGTCTCTCCACAACAGGTGCAGGAGAGTCCCATTAACAGGAGGGACAGTAGTTACAATATGTAACTATTATTCTGAAAAACAACGCTAAGGCTGCATCGATCGAAACCTGCAACGGAATATCAAAATTATTCCTAATACTTGATTGTATTTAAAAGTCATGATTCACATCACATTATTCCTATGAAAAATTTACTGATAAGAGGGAAAATACGGCAGAACTAGATAACGAATTTTCAACCAAACATGTTTCATTTGATTTGGACTTCATCAGAGTTTTGGAAAAATTCACTTAAAGAATTCACTAAGAAGACAAGTTTAAAATATTCTTTAAACGTTTTCTGTTTCATCTTCTCCTTTACTGTAATAAATAGCATTGCTGGGGTCATTTACAGTAAGACATAAAATCAAAAAAACATTTAAAAAACGAAATTGTTCATCATTATTTTTATTTTTCAACTGATTGGCTTCACACACGGAGATGATAAGCTTAGCTATTAGCCGAGGAATTTTTTCAAGATCAGCTAGCTGTTAGCTTAACTATTGAAGAGGGATGTAAATATTATTTAGCGAATCCGTTAGTTTTTACTGAATCGCTTATAAAAAGCTAATCCGACTTGGTCGCGGTTGGCGTTTCGTCATTGCCGAATTTTGTACCTGATCCTTTTGCGCTCGTTTGGTTTTGTCGTTTTGTGTTTATCGCACTTCGGGGCAAAGGAAATTAGCCTTTAGCTTTTAGCCATTAGCTATTTGAATTTCAGCTCTATACTAGTCGTTAGCTAGCCATTTATTGACTTCACCTGTTAACTTTATCCTTTAGTCAAGGTCATTAGTTTTTGGCTTAAGCTTTATCCTTTCAGAATAGCTTGTCACCTTTGTTTCACGCATCAGAAACGAGGAAACGACGCACCTCTGAACGGAACTGTGACAATGAAGAGCTAAATCAGTGAACACGACTGAGAAAGAAATGAAAAGCGAAGAAAAACAAGCAGATTTGCTACTCTAAGAAGGTCGGCTGTGCCTTTACTATTCAAAGCTTCAAACTGCGAAGCTGCAGACTGCAATCGCACAGCAAGAATTTATTAATCTCTGAAGTGAAGGATCCGTCTACAAATGACTCTCGAATTTGAATGAAATGGATTCGTGAAACTAGAAAACGTTCTTCTAATCTTCTGTATTATTTAATTCAACCAAGTCAGGTGGCATCTTAGTAAATTGTAATTCTGCATCCGCTAAAGAGAACAATTTTATTTTAATTCAAATACAGTTTACAATTTGAACCGGCATAACCAAGATGATTACCAGTACTATCAGATCTTGCTAATGGATATGCAGTTTTGAGAACATCGGATGTACATTTGTTCCTCATAACTTCGTAACTCAGCATTGACATAGAACGATCGAAAAATAATCCATCACAACTTCCACATACAGTTGTAGGTCATTTTTTAATTGTTCACGCTGGCATTTCCTCAGTTTTTCTCATTTTTCTTAATAAATTTGAAGTTTCTGTTGTAGTATTTCTCTTTGATACTTCTTCTGACGTTCTGATCTATGTTCACAAACTCTGTGCAATAGGTACTAAAGTTGTATCCTGTACTTGTTCACTAGCTAAGTGTTCATTTGCTACTTGTTCATATGCTATTAGTTCATTTTCTGCATCACAATATTCCCACAATCACCGCGGAGAGGAATGCCGTTGTTTCGTTCTCAGGTGAAGACAGACACAGTGCTTATCCCTCGAAAGCTGAAACAGAATACCAAAATTAGGCATTAATTCTTTCATCATGTTTATGAGACATTATTCACATCTCATTATTTCTCGGAAAACTTATTGATAAAGAGTACCACAGAAATAGATATCTCAGAGTCTCAGAGGAACATATTTAACTTGATCCAGATTTGATCAGAATTCACGAACAATTAACGCACATCATTGGTTAGAGAAATCACTGAAAAGGACATCGCCACTGCGAAAAGAATGTACTCCTATGAAGACGAATTTCCTGCTGAACATGTTCTGTTTGGCTCGATTCAAACTAATTGTACACTTATCAAACTGCGAACCCGTTGTATACAATGAACTTACCTCTTCTAAATCCAGTGAAGAGTTTTCCTCAATTTTCAGAATCTTTTCCAACGAGCACAGTTCTCCACTCCTCAACAATAACAGTGCAATAACTGAAGAATAAGTAGAATAAAATCAAAATTGTTAGGTACTTATCAATTATTTTGTCATTATTTTTGCATTTCATCTCCTGGGCTCTATACATTGAAAATAACGCTCGCACAGTAATGAAGATGAAGATCAATGAGCATTACTGAAGCAGGGAAAAAAACGAAGAGAAAAAAAGTGATTGCAGGAGGCTCATTACCCGATCCTAATAAAATCGATTGTTGCTGATAATAATTAGTTTTATTATTTTGTTTTCTCGAAAATAAGGTGCCACTGAACTGAACTGTAACTCCGATCAGTGAATACTGCCGAAAACCACACATTTGAAATGACGCGCTACTGAACTGAACTGTGACTGAATTGAGAAGAAAAGAAGAATAAAGGCGATTGCAATAGGCTCGGGTGATTGGAAATGAGAAGAGAAGATAAAAAAGTAATTGCAAGAGGCTTGGTAGCTCTTCTCCCCGAGAGGCATGCCTGGCTGAAACTAGAAAGATTTTTGCAGGAGCAAATTAATTACCCATGATCTAATTACATGCAGAATCCAGTCATCCAGCCTGACAGCTGTTCCGCCATCAACCAGATTAATAGACAAAAATGTGAAGCCAAAAGGACGTACTGAAGTTATGGGAGACAACGATGAGTTAGGAGCTGGCGTGCGCGCAGAATGTTGGCGTGGTAGTTGGACCATAAAGGTAGAGAGGGGGCTGAGCTCCCAATCGCAATCTACAATGAATTTTATTCCGAATGTTTTTCTCGATAAAATGAATGTACTCTGACTTAAGGTAAAGTGCCCTAATATGGGATACTTAGTTCCTAAAATAGGGTACTCATTGATGTCACATAATATACCGTGGACTCTGACAGCAAGTGGTGGAAGTAGTGTACACTAACGAGAAACTATCTTCTCAATGAAAAGTTTCTGATAAAAAACGTTCTATGTAATTTTACAAAGATTCCTTGTTTTCGAGACGGACAAGCGTAAAAAAGTACGATCGACGAAGTATACAAGTGAGTCAAAAATGTGAACGAATCTTACATTGAGTTTGCGGAAACCAAAATTCATTTGCGCATAATTTGGAAGGACGTGAGTTATTCCTTCACGATTATTGGTTATTTTACTTCATTGGTTGAGAATTTGAAGTGGTGTCTCAATGTGAGGTACTTCTTGAGTGCAGGTGAGATAGCTCGTAAAACGTAATCGAAAACTGACTTCTTCAGGCACGTCGGACGTTGACAGTCTTAGTTTCTGACGCACGACTTTCCTGGCCGGTTAGTCGGGGTAACTTGCCGCTGCTTTCCCTACAGTTTTGTTGTAGTTTTCTTTCCCTGTGCCGAAAAGGTGCAGCCGCAGTTCGCTTACTAGCCACATGCTTCACGACGTGCACACGCACAATACCAGTCTTTCTGATCTGGTGGTAACACGCCCTGCGATTGTATTCGCCTTGTTCGTGTGAATTGGCGGGGGTTACAGGATGCGCCATGTTTCCACTTCGTTGGATACAGTAGTCGCCATGTTCGCTAGGATGTTCGTGGAGATAGTCGAGTGTCACTAGCTTTCCAGCGTTGGTGTGATTTGAACCCAAGACGCAAGGATTGCGAAACGGGCACTTTACGACTTGGCCACACAGCGACTTTGAAAACTGACTGACAAGATCAAAAGACCATTAATAAAACCCTCAAAACGAAGTCAATAGGATGAAGAAAGTGGATCTGCGAATTATGACGATTAAATGAGGAAGAAAACCCAGAAGCCCTAATACTTTCATCTTAAAAACTCTGTATTCAGGTCATAATTATTTTACTGACTTATTTTACACCTTAATTTGCATTCAACTTTTTTCTCCCAGCTACTCTATTTAATGTAGAAATTAGTGTACTTAAGAAGCAGGGTACCTGATGTTGGGAGCACTTTTGGTTGACTAGCCAATTTGACATTTTTTGAATATCTGGAAAAATATGAATACAAGCTATGCATTCAATTTTCAACAACTGGACTATAATACGGTATACTTGACTGTTCCCGACCCTGAATGTTGCCGAATGTTCGATAATTTTTTCTTTTTTAGTTATGTACCCTGTATTAAGGCACTTTACTATTTAAAAATTCAATGAGAGCTATTCGGCCTTAGCGAATCTTCATATTGAATCAAAAGAACCTACATACACAATGGAAGGTCTGCCTGAAAACAAGAAACCTCAAATCGCAGATGATTCTACTGAAAGTTCGTCCGCGCTTGGTCTGTTCTCTAGGAATTAAAAAAAAATGTACCACGAAAATTTCAAACCGAACATCGATATTATTTCAGTCTCGGTTAAATTTTTGTAAAAATGCATGATTTCTGTTTCAGATTTTGGTGTGGTGGCAGGATGGACATGTTTGACCTGGAGAATGATTTGCCTGACGAATTGATGTCGTCACCGTGGACGTCGGATAATAACGATCTTCACACGAACGATGCGGCCGGTACAGGTCCTGGTCCGGGTCCTGGGACTGGCCCGGACCCCGGCGGGCCGCTGATCGGTGCACAAGACACGAATTCTAATACAGGGTTACACAGACACGTTCCTCATTCGATAATGCAGCACCAAGTAAGGAATTTTTCTATTTTCTGTGAAGGGGTCTTTGAAGAAATTTTCAGGTGTAGGTTCTCGACTTAGGGTTCGTTGACGATTCGCGTAGCTCGTCGATCTGTAATAATATTCGCGCACGATGCCTGAAGCATTACGAGCTCAAACGTGGTCGAACATGTCGAACTATTACGTGGTTTGCGCGATCGGAATTTTATTGGCCCGCGTACACGATTAGTGCTTGATGTTTACGAATAAGGAATCAGCCGTTCGAACATTCGCGCTCTTCAGCCTCTTTCCTATGTCTGTACAGTTTTCTAAGTCCACGTCCGAAATCGCGGACAGCATTGCTATTTCATCGTGACTCGAAATTGTACCCCGGTCTACTACAGAGACGAAACTAAGGGAGCCGGCCGGCTTCTTTTGAAAATACTGGAGCTCTGGACCGCTCTCCTTGTGAAAAATTCCCGCATGTACCATCCCTCCCCTCTCCCGCTTGCGTACACACCTTCATACATGCGTACGAGGCTCTGTGAAAAGGTACCTTATGTCGGAGAACTTATTTCTGAATTTTTGGTAGAATGTGATAGAGCACAAATATACCTGCATTTCACACTCAAAAATTTAAGTCTCTGGCTTCAATACAGACTGGAATAAAAACAGCTGAAGTTCATCTTAATTTTGAGAAAAATGCGTTTGAAGTTGTAAGACAGAAAAATATAGGAGAAATCGATGTCCCGGCGTCTACTGCGCCTGCTGTGATATCCTTCGAACGTGTACCAAAACATGCTGCAAGGTTCACAGGAGAGGAATGCAACTGTGAAGATGACTGTCCGTACTAAGAACAAATAAGGGGTTGGTTTTGAAGAACTGATAAGTCCAAATAGGAAGTTTTGCAAGGTCATACATTAAAAACCAGTGGACTCATCGGTAACCCGATAATAATAATTATTATTATGCGCAGCTGTAGTGATAACGCGCGCAAGAACGTAAACAAGATCGATGCGGCTTATGGTACCTTTCCCGAATACCTGCCTATAGATCGTAATTCGTTTGTAAATTTCAAATATCACGTTCTGGACGACTACCTTCTACTGTACACTGTGGCCAGGTATGTCCAGAAATAGTTTCCATTGAAATACGGAAAACGGAATTTCCAACTTGGAAACACATTTTGTGTTATAGGGCAAAATTCACTTTCCCGACATATTGTACCTTTTCACAGAGCGTCGCTGAAGTATGTACAGAGTGGTTCACGAATTTCTCCCCTCTTTTTAACGCGAAGTGGGGTCTTCGCGCGACCAACATTGATCTGGAAGGAAAACATTGGTCTAGTTCCTTTTCAGATGAAAAATTTCTTTCCTCCAGAAGGGAGCTCGAACGCTGAGATCACAAGTGCAATAGTACCAAACAAAGTATCGTAGTGGGGGTTCATTGGGACACTGATTTCGAATATCGCATCAGATTTTTGATCAACGCATCGAAGTAAAGTTTTTCTGCGCCGCCGATTCCGATTATCGCCTTATTTTGATTTAGCCCCGACTCGGGGCCCATAAATCTAAAATTCGGGCCCAAATACAGTCTGAGAACCGAATAAATTGCCGATTCTTTTTTTTTTGGGGGGGGGGGAGTTGCTGATTTTAAATTTAGCCTATCACATTTGATCAGAGTATTTGAATAGGGGTTTTCGGGATCTCCGATTCTGATTACCGCATGAGACTATTGATTTAGCCCCGATTGGAGACCCATAAATCCAAAATTCAAACCAGAAATCGGTCAAAATTATGTCGGCTTGTAGAACGAAAAAATTATGGTGTTGCTGATTGTGAATAGCGCATCAGATTTTTGCTCTGGCTCTAATTTAGGTCATGACTTCAATAAATTTTGCTATTTAAGCGAGAAAATTGACTTGGGTTGAAAAATAGAACATATTATATCGATAACTGATTTTTTTGGATCGCTTTCAAGTGTTGCATTTAACTTCTGATCCAGCCTTGGTTTGAATTTCAAAAATCAAGCCATGCGTGGAAATAATGACCTTCCGGGTTGCATATTTTGATGAATTTATTAAACGTTCAACTTGGACTCGATGTGGGCTGGTCAAATTTGATCACTTTTTTCAAATGGCTGAAATCAGCATTTATAAGAAATTGAGCGAATCACTGAAATAGAAATTTATTGGAGCTTCTTTTTGCTGTGGAATAATGTCGGATGTTTCATTGGGAAAAAATGTCGACAGAAAATTCGATGTAGTAACCGGAGGAGTGGAATTGACTCCGACTTGAAAATTGAACGAAGTATCGAAATCATGTTTTTTAGGGGAATGGGTGATCCTGAATATCGTATTGGATTTTTCGCTTGGTTATAATTTGGGCTCCAAAATCAACCAATTAGTGTGCAAAGTTTAGTTGATTTGGGAAAGTATCGAAGTACTGGTTTTAGGTTTAGGTTGAGGAATTCAAGTATGTTATTACATGCAGCACCCGGATTCATTTTAGGTCAGAATCGTAATTCACAATGAAAATTTACAATGTAAATGTGCAGTTCTGAGACATTTTTGCGGTCTTAGTGCCAAGTGAATCAAAAGTCACTCAGAAAAAATTGAGTTTTCTGCTCTCCTCTGCCATATTTGACAGTCAAATAGAAACTATTGATATGGACTGATGAAATAGGGGTATGGTGCGAAAAGTTAAAATCAAGAAAAGTGTGTTTCTTTGTTGCCATGGTTACAATCACTTGGTTTTAATAATCCAAAAGAACATTCATGTGGGTCTTACATGTCAAGACATTTGTTTTCATTCTGTTGAAGTTACAAATTATCAGTGTTGCAACAGAAGTGAACAAGTAATCCTGGATAAGAAAAAGCCCCTTGGCGTTAAGAAATCGAGTGTAGAGTCTTTGCAGATCCTGGTAGATAAATATACGTACTTTCACGTAATAATATTTTGAAACTCCAAAAATCGTTTTTGGGGCTGGACAGAGGCCCTGAATTGGGCCCCCGTGCATGCCGAGAAAGAGCTGATCGAAGTTTCTTTTCCTGGTTGTAAAAAGGTCGTTTTTAACACTAAGGAACTTTTTCTTGTACGAAGTCATACATTTAATTGGCGAATTAAAAGATCAGCAGCTTTTTGGTTGCGAATCAGACAAGCATGCTGGTATTTTATTGTTGACAATCGTGAACCTTGACATTATAGTAGTTGTATCCCTGGATGTCTTCTAGAATTAAAACCCTAATCAAGACAGTTTTGATTTTTTTTTTTACTTAAATGACAGACTGAACTATATCCATTGCTCAGATGGATGAACTGCCTGCTTGTTTTCATTCTCAGATAATGACTTGATAAAATCAGCTGCAAGGTATTTGCATAATGGCTGCGGATATAGCTCAGTCTGTCATTCAAGTCAAACAAATCGAAACTGACTACGGTTGTTTTCACAATTAGGGTTTCAGTTGATAGGTAAAAAGGATGACTTTATATGACGTTTTTCCAATTTTTTAGTAATCATAAAAATTGTCTTGCTCACTCCGATCGCTTACTGTTCTGTTGCGCTTAAAACATCTCTCCGTTAACTCGCTGACTATTTACTCATTGGTTGATATTTGTACAATAAACTTATGTTATTTTGGCAGTTTTTCTCAACCATTTGATAGAGCAAACATTTTTTAGATGACCTACGGCGAAAAAATATGACTTTTAGGTAACTTGGATGACATTTTCTCAAAATAGATGACCTAGAATCTAGGTCATTTAGTAGACACCCTGTATCTTGAATAATGATGGTTAATGTTACAGTAATAGCTATCATCAGTGGCCTAGCTAGAGGAATGGGGTGGTGGGGATCGAACAGTTTTAGATCCCTTGCAATTTCGTCAAATAGTGGTTTTTCTGATTTTAGCAGCTCCTCTAACACCCCGTCCCCCTCTGGCCAAGACCAGACCCCTTGAACTCTGGGCTGGCTACGCCATTGGTCATTGTGGTTGCGTTATGTAATTTGAGTGAAGATTTTAAAATAATTTTTCCACGGCGAACTGAAAAACGTTAATGAGTGGTACTTGGCTGTACAAGAAGATTTTATGCACTTAGATCCCTTCGCAACAAAGATGGGGGAAAGGGAAATTATTCTGTCAGCCTTTATAGAAGAAAAAAGTGGAATTGGGGCTTGAGGCCGGTTCCATCGGGAAGAGCGAGCATTTTTCATTGAGAATCGATTGAAAAAATGAAAATTGATTTCTCAACACCATACCCCCATTTCATCAGTCCAGGTCACATGATGATGAGCACGAGTGAATAACCGAGTTTCATAATAAAAATGACAATTTCAACCGGTTTTTCATTTTAAACCAAGTCTTTCGGCGCCGAATAGCTTCTAATGACGCCGTGCCCATGGTGTCCACTAGAATTGACTAGTAAAAAAAAGGTGGCTTTAGATGATCTTTATCCAATTTTTCAGTAACCTCAAAAAATTTAGCAAATAGCATCGCACTGAGATACATTTTTTTGTAAAAATTATTGCGGTTGGTGAACTATTAGCTGTCAATCTGAATAATTATTTATTGAAAAAACAATTTTTCAAACCCGAAAGACCGCTATTTACATACATGGCTCGATTTTTGAAAGCCATACCGGAACTGAATCAGAAGCCTGATGTGATGCGTGAAGTCAGCCAGCGATTAAAAAAAATCAGATATCGCTATGTATTCAATTTTTCAATCTGAGTCAGTTTTCTCGTTTTGGTGGGGAAAACGTTATATCTGTGATCAAAGCCAGATTAAAAGTCTGATGCGGTGTTCAAAATCATCCTCCCCCCTTCCGAAAAAATCGATAATTCCTTCGATATTTTAAGCTATATCAACTTTGTCCGAAATCTGGAGTAATGGGTCTTAAATCGGAGTCAAAAGGAAAATCGAATACAATATTCGTAATCAGCGATCCAAGAAACTCCTATTTTGATATTTTGCTTAAATTTTCAAGCCCGTTTAATTCAGCCCATTTTGGGTCCTAAATTGGGATTTCTGAGCTCTAAACCGAAGCTGAATCGAAAATCTAATGTGATATTCGGAATCCGCGACCCCAACAACCTCTATTTCAATACTTTCTTAAATTTCAAACTAATTTAATTTTATCCATTTTGGATCGAAAATTTGGATTTCTGTGCCAAAATCGGAACTGAATCAAAAATCTGTAGCGAGAATCGGCGAACTCAGTTACTCATTGACCCGTATTTCGATATTTTGTTCAAATTTTTAACCCAATTTAATTTGGCCCATTTTTAGTATAAAATTTGATTTTTAAGCTCGAATGGAGCCTGGATCAAAAACCTGATGCGATATTCGTGATCAATGACCCAAGGAAGCCCCTACTATGATATTTTGTGCAGTACTTTTTCGTTTAAGATTCCAAAATTGGTGGTACATTCCAGTCTGCCTTCTGAAAAAGTGAAATTTTTTACCCGAAAAGAAACTAGACCTTGACCTTCAGTGTGTACCCTAACAGGTAGTACCGCCCATATTGGGCACTACCAGAAACTTGTTGGGCAGCTCCAAAAAAGAAAGAAAGAACATGCTTTTAAAAATATTATCTCCTGAAAAAAATAAAAACGAATGTAAAAGATTCATAATTTTGAAAAATTCATTAAATGATTGAAGAATATGTAATGACGTGATGAAAACGAATGCAGTACTTGACGTAAAAAAATTCAAAAGTAGGTAAGTAATGTAATCGTTGAAGAAATTATTTAAACACTCGACGCAAATGATTTTTTGGATTGTATATTTTTGTCTTGGGGGAGGGGGGTGAGGTACTGAGGTAGAAAAAACATTGTAAAACCACCAGTTTTCCAATTTGGGCAGCTGCAATGAAGAGCTTAGGGTGCACACTGTTGGCCTTTAACGATCCATTTTGATCCGGGGAAGATCTGAGTTGACGACCAGTTCGTGAAACACTCTTATAGAAAGACTGAAAATGTCCCTCCAAAAAATCCTTGTGGTCCAGTTGAAGTTCTCATTGGATTAATTTGTGGTCACGCCCCTGGTATACTGGTTCATTTGAATTGCGATCGACGAATCTCTTGTTTTTTACCCCAAGGAATGCCGACTATATCTTCTTTGAATAATCCTTGGCTTTTATTTTTTCAGAACGTCAAAAATATTGTGGCAAGCACGTTATTATCTGGCGGAAATGTTTTGAATAAAGTGAACAAGACAACTGTTGGTACAGGTGGTGATCAAGTGATGGTGAACATTAGTAATTTTTCCAATGTGCCTTTATCCAATCCACCAGGTATATCGATCTCATTGGGCGGAATGTCAAATAACAACATAGGGCCGATTACTAGCACTGGAATGCCAAATAACGTTCTCAACCCATCGGGTATGTTGAATTTGAAATTACCGTCGATGATTTTAAATTTTGACTTTACATTTTGCAAAATGTATTATGTGGACGTTTAAACGCATTATATAATCGGTTCGTTCTGTTTTACCTACAGCGATTCACAGTCATCATGCGCAGAATATTCAGAATGAATCCCTCATGACTGCGCAGGCAGTAGCTTTGCAACATAATAGTCATTTAGTGCCTCGCGGTCAGTCTTCTCACATGGTACATTCTGTTGGCGTGGGTCAGAATCAAGGATCTCGAATACAAGTAAGCAATTCGGAAAATAACGATTTGCGTTATTGTGTTGGTGTTGAGGAAGTCGTCGACACTGATGACCTAAAGGTTGATTTTATAATAAGAAATGCGTAGGTAATGCTCAGAAAAGTTTCCAAGAAAAGTGTCCAAAATAGTCCGCAGTTTTATGTAGGGACAAAGTTTTTGTTTTTCTTAGTTTATCATTTTACAGAGTTCTGTTATGCGTGTGTGTAGAAGGAGGGGTAGAATTTCACGTATATTTCTTGTTTTTCCTACTTGACAATGCTAGAATACAAAAAGATTTGAATTGAAGAAAAATTACGATGTTGTTATCTGGTCGGGGCAAATCAGACAGTCTGAGATGGATTTTGAGGATAAAAGAGAAACAAGCAGGACTTCGCGAAAAATTGTCAAGCATGGTATTCTGACTAACCTATTAAAAGTCTGGTCCATCTCCCTTCTTGTACGTTTTTGTGCAAATTCCACCTTTTGAAACAAAAAAAATTTCGAAGGCCATTCGATATTATCCGAAAAATGTTTCCAAGCGAACTCATTGTTACACTTAGACTAAATTCTCAATAGTAATGTTTTTTTTATTATTTCCCCCCCCCCCGTATCTACTCTGAAAAAGGTCTATGAAGGGAAGCACCTTCGAAGCACTATACTATGGTACAGGCCTCATGTAGAGAAACACGTGTCCCTGGCTTTTCTCATTTCGCGGAATTTTGCGAATATATGTGACACTCCATACTAAAGGGGCACTTCGGTCCGAAAAATCGATTTTGAGATTATGTTCGATTTTGGTAGGTCAAAGGGTACTCCTCAATACTGTGAACTCGAAAACGCGAGAAAAAAAATTCAACGAAATTTACGATGGTATAAAAAACTATATAATTTGCAAAAATCGGACTAAGCACAAAAATACAATGCGAACGCACGCCGGAGATGAAAATCTCTGCTCCTTTAAAATCACTACATGATAGAGAGCGCGAAAGTGCGCATCGATAGGTTACCGCGTTCTCGAGATTCACGTTTGAATGTTTAAAAGTGTCTCCTGTAAAATTTATGTTTTGGACCGAAGTGCCCTTTTAGTATGGACGGCCACATATACATTAAGGAACTAAATTAACACGCAGCCGATTTTCCTTACCTCTGTGGGCTTTAGTGCTGTGAGCGAAAACTGGTTAACCGGTTAAAATTTACCCAGAAACCCGGCAATTTTGATGACCGATTAACCGATTTAAACCGCCGGTTTTTATTTGGTTTTTAATCGATAACCGATTTTGACCGCCGGGTTTTATTTGCATTTTAACCGATAATCAGTTTCAGTCGTAGGTTTTTTATTTGGTTTTTAGTCGATTAACCCGTCTTGACCGCCGATTTTTTATTCTACTTTTAACCGACGGATCCTAACCGTGTCACCGAATGTAATCGCCAATTTTGAAAATTTGAGAAACTGCTCTCCCCGCTGAAAAATTCTAAATAAGGCACGGGGCATTTTTAACTTTGGTTTCACCGTTTACAACTAACCGAACAAAAAAATAAAAAAAAATAAAAAAAAATACGAATATCAAAAATACAAACCGAGTGATTCATTAAACACGTTACAACATACTGTTTGCCCGATCAAGTTTCGATTGCTATCGAATTATTAGACCTATTACTCGACTGATAATATCGAGTAATTGAAGAGCTGACTTCCAAAGTGCCCTTTGTCCAAAACACAGAAGACTGGGAAATTAAAAAAATGTAACTAAGGTCCTATTTCATTATCATACTGTATCAGTGCTTTGAACACATAAATCGCCTCCTAATAGAGATAGAAATTGGCGGTGAACGCTGGAATGTGCATTTTCTTCTTCTCCACCGGATAGTGCTAAAATCCTAATTTCGGTAATCTTGGACTGAGCGCGTTTTGGAAGTCAGGTCCTCAATTTTAATGTAATTGAATCATCCGGATTTTGTTCAATATTGGACTTCAAGGGCTGCTGGCTGTTGCCCTGCATATTAAACATTCAATGTATAATTATATAGGGTGTCTCTTTTGCAATGACCTCCTTCCACCCGGTAAGTCGGCAATTTACCCCGACAATATGTAGATATGTTTACATACTCTCACTTTTAAAGGGGTTGAGCTATGGTCAAATTTTGAAAAGTTTCTATTATTGAAAAGTTGCTTCTTCTCACGACTGGAGAAAGACAAAAAAGTGGTTAAGATTACTTTTTTCTCACGAATGGAGACGGGCAGAAAAATGATACCCGTAGGTAATAGTAGAGGGCAGTTGTGGTAACCACAGAAACAAAAATGGCCGGAATCGGTTCAATAAAGTGTTCCTGTTCATAAAATCAATTTTAGTACAAATTATGTCAGAAAATTTTCACGTTTTTTCAATTTCCCGTGAAATTTGCCCTCTTAAGTTACTGTTTTTTAAAAAATTTTTTATTTGCAATAGTGTGTACATTGCATTTTCCATAGAAAAGGTCATTGGCAATTTTCTTGTATCTCGATTAGAACTACTTACAATGGAGTTCATGATACCCCCATTAAGAATAATTACTTTTTAATACAGATGCACAAACCTTATGAAGATAATAATCATATTCTTCAGCTGCTCTACCACTTCGCAGAGTTATATCGTATATGGGGCTCATTCACCTCCCTACTTCCATCTGTTTACCCCATATTTGAAATTGAGGCCAATGCAGTGAAGGGTGGGAGGGGGTTTAGTATTTTGTAAAGTTTAATATGGGTATCCAGTAATTGGTTCCAAAGGTCGCTAAATTCGGTTTTGGGAACATTTTGATCATATTCCCCGAACTGTGGTGCATACCAATGGGAAGGAGATGCAAAATGACAGTTGTGGTAACCACACAGGAAAAAGTGAGGAGAAAAAAAATCAAAGGTAAAAAACTTCACAATTTGACTATAACTCAGCCCCTTCAAAAGTAAGAGTATGCAAACATACCTACATATTGTCGGGTAGGTTATCTACTGACCAAGTGGAAGGACGGGCTTTGCAAAATGTTACTCATTTTTGGTTGAAGGACTTGAAGAAGAATAAATTCGTCTCTTTACCAACTGAAATTTGCTAACTTTTGAAGTATAAGGGAAAAAAATCGATTCTTGACACTGCTGAAAAATCGATACATCGATACTTTTATAATATGAAAGTTGATGAATAATTATTAAGCCGACCTGATATCGATCTGTTATCTGTAAAGACTCGGTTCTCATTAGCTTTTTTTATTCCTAGCGTGCTCAAAATATCCAAACTTGATCCAGAATTCATAGAAATATTGACAATCCACCTATGATACCATCAAGGGAGGAAATTTTTTTTCTGTTCAGATACGGTCCTACAACTTGAACACGTATAATTATCAAGATCATAAGAAATAGTATCGCAATACATTAACAAGCATGTATCAGTTTGCAGGATGTCATAACACTCTATTTTTTCAAAATATGTTTGTACTTCAGCATTGTCATTGATCGTTCGAAATTAATCTACATCTATCACTTCTGATGCATATAACTAGGGATGCCAAAAATATGCTTTTGCTTGTTTCTTTCTGTTGAAGTAGATAGGGAATATCCATGTTGTTTTTGTGATTTATAGAATTTCCAGGGATGGAAAGCTTAAGCCTATAACGGCTTAAGTCGAAGCGAAAAGCCCATTTTTGTCTCAAAGACAAAAAAGCCAAAGCTAAGCTGAAGCGAACTGGTAAAACTTGTGAAGCCAAAGCAAAAGCTATGCCCAAAAACTATTCGCTTCGCATCCCTGAGAATTTCAAGAAGAATGAGCCGCACGGGATCGAGCATATTTTTGGGTATAAAAGCATGTTTTGGCATATTTTCTTCTTTTTTAGAGCATATTCAAGAATATTTGGCCAGTTTCCACCATTTTTGCAGAAAATTTCCTACTTTTTCAATATTTTACTATTTTTGTCTTCTAAAAAGATAAAACTGCTCCAACTGCAACTTTTTTACAAGCTAAAAAATTTTTTCCGTAAAGTTTTACGCCTATGTAGAACACTGTTAAATGTATTCAATGTTCGCCTGCGAAAAAAGACTTTTTGTATGATTACTTTAGGACCTTTTTCTTTTGTATATCTGTCATCTTTTGATTTCCTTTTCAAAATAATACCTATGCCCTTATTATCTAGAGATGGGATATCAAGCACTTTTTGGATATTGATATGCATATATCAATATCAAAACCGAAAATACTGATTGTATCAATATCAAAATCAGCCAAAAGGTTTTTTTCCCTGTTTTGTTTTTCTTTCGTTTTAAACGCATTTCCCCCCAAAATATTTCTATTTTCTTCAAATATAATAAATGGCTTCTTAAAAACAGAAGAGAATAACAAAACTTTGAGAAATTTTCGAAGAAACTTACTAATTTTCCTTTTTTATAGCGTGAGCGTGAGTAATAACAGTAACAAAAATACGAAAACACGAGTATAACTCTTTCAACAATAACTCATTAAAATGTGCTTGAAAATTACATATTGCATAAGGAATTAGAATTAGAATCGAGGTCTTATTTTCCTTTATGGTACTCAGAGACTTGAAGTAAACTTCAATGACGGCATCAACAAACCTGAACTACACTACCGCTATTTCATGTAACCTGGATTTCAAATATCGATATTTTTTTGATATCGATACATCAATATTTTTTGGATATCAATATATCGATATTTTTGAGGTATCGATAATATTAGTATCATTTCATATTTTTCTCATCTCTAATATTACCAATTTGATAGGGAATATTTCGGCATATTTCAGGATTTTTACTGAATATTTTAGCATATTTGACGAAAATAAAAGCATATTACAAACGCATATTTGACTCCCTTTTCAGAGCATATTTTTGGAATCCCCACGATATAACTGCAGGTCCTTAGAATGAAGGAAATTACTTAGAGCTAGCAATATCACTAGAGTGCGGCATATTATTTAGGTCATCTCTGATCCGAAGGTGTCTACAGGTTTGGAAAATTCTGGAAAGTTTGGAAAAAGTCAGGAATTTGAAAATTAGGTCAGGAAGTTTGTAAATAGTCAAGAAATTCAACAATATTTTTAAGAAGTTTGGAAAAAAACAAAGAATGAATTCACGGAAAATTTTTTTCGTCGTTTAATTTTACTTCAGCACTCCCTAGAGTCGTATTCTACAAATAAAAACAGTGATAATGCTTTCACCCAAAATTCCACTACTTCAAATTTCAGTTCATTTTAACCATAGCGTCTAGTAGTATAAATATAAATATTTATACTGTCTATACTGTAAAGGTTTAAAGAAGAGAAAAAAAAAAGTTTGGAAAAAGTCAGGGATTTATATTTTTCCGACACCTTTGGATCCCAAAAGTGATGAAAAATGTACATTTTGCGTTTCATCCTTGTAAATGAAAAAAAATCAACTCATGTTCAAAAGAAAGAAAAAGTTGAAAATGTTTTTAGCTAATTTTTTTTGGGCGGTTTCAGTATTTTAAAATTCAAGTGATTCACCAAATGAAAGGTTTTTCGAGATGATTATCTCTTTTTTTTTGTTCTTAATGTTTCAGTTTTTTTTTTCTTTCAGTCTTTTTAGAGGCAAAAACTAACCAAGTGACATTTATTGACAAAATGAGTTATTATAATTCTTTAAAATTGGGTTCCCAATACAAAAATGTGTTTCCACGTTGGAAAACGCTTATTGGAAATTATTTGTCTCCTCTGCCCCGGCCCTCAAATATCTTATGCGTGAAATTATGTTTGTGTTTTAATGACTTGGAAATAGACCTTAGACTAACGTTTTAATTTATTACTTTTAGAATCACAGTATCTCGTTTTTATAATTTTTGGCTAACGTGTTTTTGACGTAAATTCGATTTTATATGATAGCGTTTTATAAACGTTTCGGAAATGTATTCTCATGTTCGGAAAATATTGATGTCTTTTGATTGTAGTGCTAAGTGTGGTGATTACAAAACTCTCTCGTTACGATCTGATCCTTAAACTGAATTCTCATTTGAGCCCAAAAATGTTCTGCCTTGTGTCACATGAAATTTCCTTAAATCTTGACTCCTTACTTTTGATTTTATAGATGAAGACTAACAACAGTATCGTAAAGCTGAAATTCGATTATTTTACTCTTCGGGGTGTTTGACTAGAAAGCCTAAGTATTCTACCAGAAGGCAAGGCAGGTCGAGTACATTCAACAGTATCATCCCGGGTCTCTAATTTTTAACGTATTTTGAGCGAAGGGCTGTCATAGTTTGACATTTCCAATGGACTGTTTGTGTATTTCTAACATATCCTTTATGAACCAGTAGATCAGAGAAAGAGCTCCTAAATTACGTAATTTCGACTCGATCCCGAGTTTGAGTGTGTGTGTGTGTGTGTCTCCGAAGTCTGAACCTTAGAATTTGAAGAGCCATCAGTTCAGTAAAGCTGGAGTACTGCACACTCTAGTCGAGATATCCGCTGTGGTTTCACTTGAAAGCACGACCTATTAAATGGTCACTTTCCAACACTGAGTCAAAATTATGAATTTGCTTTCGAGGACGGCTATCTAGACAAAACGGTCGGCTACACGTTTCCTTGTCCTCATTACTTTTCGTAGATCAGACCTTGAGTGTGCTGGAAACCAGTTACGATTTACTGAAATTCATATTGCTCCTTCCAGTAATTAATATTTTGGACTTGATACGTGACGGAAGAGGTCCCTTCTGTCAAGTCTAAATAACAGTAATTGTAGTGCAGCACAGGACCATAAATCTGCAAACCAAATGTTTCAGAACAAAAATAGGAAACATTCCGTCATAAGAGACCATGTGAAAGTAAATTTTGAAGTGCATTTTTCATGGGAGGAAGGTGGCTTATCTAGGATTGGGTGATGTAAACGTGTGGGCAGTGGTTATGTTACTTCGATATAGCGCGGAACAAAATGGTTTTATTTTCAGTTTATGTTGGGATTTCCTGTGCAGCGCCGCATATAGGATTTAAAGAAATAAAATTTTAAAGAATTCAGAACTTCGGGAATGCTTGGCTTGTAAACAATTGAAAGAGCGGTGATGGAAGCGTGCTAACTCACATATTCTGTGATCTGAAAAAACCCTTACTTCAAGTTTCGTAAACAAGTTTTCGATAAGAAATGTTTCCAGCTACTTTCTGAAAATTTTGTCACTGGAAAATACATCTTTCAGCTTCCACATTCTGTGTCTACTTTGTTCTAGAACACTCCCATTCTACTTTTATAATCAGTTCAAAGTGGAAAGGACTTTGCACTTTTTCTTTGCCGGTGTTTTTTCTCCCAAATGAAGTCCGTAGACTGCGTTATAAAGTTGGAAAAACTAATAATTAAAAATGATGAAACAATACTTTATTAAACATTTCAAGATATAAGTTCGGAAAGAGTAAAAAATTTCCACTCTTGATACGTTGACAAAATAATATGGACGCTGTTAAGCGAGACAGAACCAAGCGACCATTTGTTGACAAAATGAGTTATTAGTATTGTTGGAAAGAGCGTAGAAAGTAAAAATTTTCAAAATTGCCCCCCCCCCCCCACATTGAGAAAAGCTTCTCAAATAAGTTATTGGTATTGTTAGAAAGAGTGTAGAAAGTAAAAATTTTCAAAATTGAGCCCCCCCTCTCCACATTGATAAAAGCTTATCAGTTAACGCTATGTCATATAGTTTCTACATGGCTCTTGAACTTCGAATCACGTGTTCTCAGAAATTTTGTCACTTGGTTCTGTCTCACTTAACAGCGTCCATAGGAACCTTACACTTTGTGGCAACGAAAGTAAAAAGCCGACGAAGGCGGCAATAGCTACAGATCCCAGGTCTTCAAGGGTGAGCAACTGTGTGGCGCTCTCTACGGGCGCGGAATGCACCTAACGTTCTGAAATTTCAACCAGTGATAGTTTAGACTGTGAAGAACAATCTCCGATTAAGGTCTCATACACTTGCTAACTCGAGCTAGCACGTTTCCGTCACCGCCCTTTCTATGAATGTTTTCTACCTGTCGTACCTCTTGCCGGACCAGTGGTATTTTAATGCATGGACACCAGTCCCTTTCTCCCTGTAAATTTTTTATCTCATATTCCACACGAACCTTAATCGATTTTTATTATTGTTTTTCAGAATGTGGCTGGCATACCTAATGTAAATAGTATGAGCCAAACAGCTTTATTAGCGAATGGTGGGACAACTGGTGGCAATGTCGGTTGCTATTCGTACCCATCCGGAACTCCAAATATCGGAACATCAGCGCAGCCAGTCAGCGTAGTGTTGCCGCAGCGTAACATAAACGTGGCTATGCCGAGTCGGTTTGCTGCATCAGCTACGTCTACTACGGGCCCGGCCATCAGTGAGTAGCGTCTATTTACTGCGTTTAGCAGATTTTTCGACTTTGTACATTTTTTTTTCTACGTACGTACGTTTGTATGATTTCAGAAAATGTTAATCTGATCGGCGAGAATGGCCCGCTGGGTGGCAATCCAGTTCCGAATGCTCCTCCTTCCCAAATACAATCCTTACCCTTGTCTGCGGCTCCTCCGTCGGCACAAGCAAATCAATCAGTTCTTCCTTCCGTTCCGCAGCAACCTTCAGCCATGCCAACGTCCAGTGTGTTAACTCCGAACCAGGTCCAAAGATCGCAAAATAGTAATCCGGATCCGGAGAAGCGAAGGCTTATCCAGCAGCAGCTGGTTTTGTTGTTGCACGCTCACCAATGCCAAAGAAGAGAAAGTCAGGCGAGCGAAGAAGTCAAACCGGTTCGTTTTTTCAAAGACGTCGCTTTCGACCGTTTTTGTCTAGTGAATGTAGGATTTGGAAACACCTTAGCTCAGAGCTACGCCTCGAAATGAATACTCTAAATTTAATCGTTTGATATGGAAACTTTAAATTCGAGAACCAACACACAACAATGTTATTGCTGGGAGCTGAAGTCACGACTCCGAGCTGCGTGACTTTTTCACAGCTTTGATTGTCAGCGATAACGTGTTTTCGTAATATCAGCTAAGGACTTTTTGTAAAATATGATTGTGTCGTTCATTGTAACCTGTGATTATTGTCAGATAAAAACTGAGCAAAATCCTGTTATCAGAAAATGGTAAACGTGAACGAACCTATTTTCTTGTGATTTGAAAAGTGACCTGAGTTTGAAGAGCATAGTGTCCCTCTGTTACTACCGCATTTACATTCACTTTTTTCCTTTAATTTGAATGTCGTTCTAACTTGCACGTATGATTAATGTTCCAGTGTGGGTTACCGCATTGCAAAACGATGAAGAATATATTGAAACACATGGCTTCTTGTCAAGCCGGAAAAACGTGTTCTGTACCTCATTGTTCTTCTTCCAAACAAATAATCTCGCATTGGAAACACTGCACGCGCTCTGATTGCCCCGTATGTCTTCCCTTGAAGCAAGTGAATCGGACTAATGGTGAGTAACTTTCGCTCAATTGATAGATTTAAAATGATTGATTTCTTGAGAATGATTAAACATTTCTATCATTTATATTCGAACAGCGTCTATCCTAGCGCCAACGACGCAGTCTCAAAATCCGCTTCAGCAGCCATTATCACAGTCGCCAGCACTTCAACCACCAGGCGGACCGGCTAACGAAGTGTTGAAAAATTTATTACCTCAGTCGGAATTACCTAAGGGTATAACCTTACCGACCCAGCAACAGCCTATTAGTAGCTCATCCTCGTGTACTAACACCACTACTAGACCGATAAGCACGCATCCGATTTTGCAGCAGCCTCAAATTAACCCGTCTTCGAGTAAGTGATCGAATTATGTAAACGACTAGCGACAGCTCTGTATTACGATCATTATTGTTCGGTGCTTCATGACTAATGATTCTTTTTTCTGCGAAACAGTTCAAACATTAAATTCCAGCGGTACACCTGGCGGTCACTCTGTGGGACCACCGAACGTAGCGTTGGACCCGAGTACAAATTCAGTACCGCCAACCCAACCAATATCAAATCAGACGCCCGTCGTGAATTCTATTTCTCAAACGACTGTGGTGGCCGCCAGTCCTGTTCTCTCTTCTCCGAGTACATTTCATTCTACGCCAAACTCGGATATCAATTCTAACGTAAGTTGAGGCGGCGATTTGCGATTTATTTTTCAACGAATTACGTCGAAACACAATTTGATGTTTTTGTTTCTGTCCTTAGATAACAATGCCATCCGTAGAGAACAGACTTCTGAGTGCGCAGATTCCTAGTAATGCGTCCATACAATCGGCAAGCAGCGTTGTGACCAATTCGCAACCATCAGGTCCAAAAGAATGGCATAAGCAAATAAATACCGAGCTCAGGGAACACTTAGTGAAGAAATTGTGAGTACACATCGAGTAACAGTTAGAAATAAGACCAAGTCACAACATGTATCGAGATATGAGTGCGCAGATATAGTGGATTATTAATCACCATTGGCACTTTTCTTTTTATAAACCTAATGCGTTTTTTTTTTTCTATGTGGATACAGAATACATGCAATTTTACCGAACACGGCTTCTATGGTGACGACCAGCGAAAGAAACTTTCAGAATCCAGATTTTAATCGCAGATCTGGACTCATAATTGAAGACAGAATTATGCAGAATTTGGAATCCTACGCTAGAAAAGTCGAAACTGATATTTACGAAGCTGCTAATTCGAAGGTAAGTAGTCTTTATGATTGGAAAGATTTAGTCGATTGATAGGGTCTGTATTCCATGGTTGGAAGATACCGGAAAAAAATTCATAAAATGCTACTACTGAAGTTACGAAATCAATTTATTTCGTAATTCATTGAATTGGACGCTTTGAAACAAAAAGCTTTCAAGCGACAAAATCTGTTTTTTGAGAAAACGTAACATTAAAAGCCAATAAGTAATACCGGTTTAAGGCAAGCTTTTTTCAACATGGGTAGACATTTTTGAATCGGGGGCCCAATTTTGAAAAATCTTTCCAACGATATGAATAACTCATTTTGCCTACAAATGTCGTTTGGGAGCTTTTTGTTTAACAGCGTCCAATTGCAAGGTGAATAACCGTTGTCACATTTAGTGCCCATGTTGAAGTGCGAGTGAACTTCTGTTATTGGGGTGTGCCAATTCACTTCATTGTTTCTGTTGTCCATAACGCATTCGGCATCAAATAACATAAACAACAACGTGAAGTTCACAATGGAAAAGGGTAGTAAAACCATAAACTACCTTGACCTAACAATACAAATAAAAGACAACATGATACAGTACAACATTTACAGAAAACCCACCCGCATTGATGCAGTAATACCAAATGACTAATTCCATCATCAAAAACACAAAATGGCAACACTGCACAACTACTACCACAGAGCTATCATCATATTAAACAGCAAGGATCAGAGAACCAGGCTCCGCAACTAGAGGGGCTTGCCGGAGCCTTCTCTTGCAAAATTTTGTGAATAAAAAAAACGAATTTATATATTTTTCTAGCTAGGTTTGTTAAAAAATTTTCTCTCCACTACATTTTAATGTTTATAAACTGAGCAACTCGGATTTTGCTGTTCTAGTTCATAAATACAAGGGTAGGCTCGCGATCCAGTTCACATTGAATATCGATGGCTAAATGCCTGAATGGCTGTTTGAGAACTGATAACTTGATAAGTCCACATAAATAGAATTGTTTTACTTCCAAAAGTTCGAAAATTTGATCGTTGTAAAAGTGTTAATATTTTCTTCACGCGATATATTCAATTTTTTTTTCAGTTGGTTGTCGTGAGGTTTAATCACTAGTTTTGATTATGAATTTTGAGACCAAATCCAATGTTTATATTATTGTAACACTGTAAATTTGCTACTTCATCCCCCCCTGGAATATGTTAGGTTATATCGGTGGGGTAGCCAAGATTTTTTCAAGGGGGGAGGGGGTAAGATTTTTAAGCGAGAAGACGTCGAATATTGAGGTATTTTTAATACATCGCCGATATTAAAGGGTTATTTTATAAAAATGAAGGTAAAATGACTGCTCGAGCGAAAATTTTTCGAAAAAAGTGTTTTAAAGGCAAAAAATTGCTCATTTTTGCATATTTTACATTCAATTTTCAGTGCCTGGGGGCATGTGTCCTCTTCACCCCCCCCCCCCCCGCTACACTATTGACTCGTAGAAATCATCACACTATATACTATGTGCATCCGTAAGCCCCTTGGTAAACAGTAAGCACCCTCTACCGCAGATGGCTGGCTACGGGCCTGCACAGAACAACAAATTAATAAAATCAAACAAATAGCCATTTACAACAAATACCATCCGCAGACAATAGACAGAATAATACTACCTACGCACTTTTTGTCTGTTCCACAAATACCATTAGGTAATCCTGAAAGTATTTTCAACATTGAATACAATGCAGTTGGCCGTTTGTCTCTAGCACATCTAGTTTCTGAGGAACGTGCGTTTGAAAGTATGAAAAATGCTCAAAATTCTGAACGTTGTGAAGTTACTCAGTATTATTCGAACCATGACTTATCGAGATAATCAAGCCTGTTAAGAGCTTAGATTTTCTTCAATGACGTATTCAATTTGTAGACTCCTAGTAGCGTTCGTTTTAAAGTATTGCATATCTTTCGGAAAGATTTTTCATCTGGAAAAACAGGCTCGAACGCCTCCCTTGAAAAGAGATGTTTGCGAAACCTGCAGTGGTCACCCTGTTGTTCTTTTGTATTAAGGTCCAATTATGGCAACAGAAAATCAGTGTTGCCAAATACAAAACATTCGCAATACGAATGGGAAATTTCTATGCCATTTCTGTACTTTGACCTTCAGAGCTTGTAAAAGCCTTTAGGAATTACTTTTTTGATTGCGTTACTTTGTACTGAGATGTAAAAGGCAAATACGCAGGATCAGTACCATTCACAGGGACACACACATACAAAATACAGAAAATCTTTGACCAATACGATATAAAACTCGGAATCAAAAACAGACCACTCCTGATCAAACAAATAAGCAACGACAAAACAGAAAAGACATGAACAACAGCAACGGAGTACACAGACTGGACTGCGAATACTGAGACATGGAATACATAGGAGAACTAGGTAGAAAATTTACAACTGTGTGAAAAATCACTGAAGCTAAAGGATGACAAATCACTTTTGGAAAACACTGCAACGACCAGGAACACAACAACCATAAATCGACAGAAAAGTACAAAACCCTACACATAGAAAACAACACAAGGAAAAGAAAATTAAAAGAACAACTAACTTCCAAAGCGAGAACCTATTCAAATTAGTAACATAACGCTCCCTGATTAGACAGACTACACAACCACAGACAACTAATAAGAACACACACAAATGAAGATACGGTTTCCAAACTGCCCTTAGTCCAAAAATTATTTTTTGGGGAAATCGATAAAAACTGTGCTACACTGTACCAGTTCATTTAAAACTTCTGTAAATGGTACAACCGAGTAGCCTGAATCCTCTACCATACTACCAAAGACGCACAAAAATGAGAATATAGCCTATCTAGAATTATTGAAGGAAAAGTGATCGAAAGTCGTGGACAAAGGGCAGTTTGGCACTGGACGTAATACATAAAGGTCCCTTTCTTCCTGTCAGCTCACCGCTGCTCTTTGAATGCGCGTAATGACCATCGAACGAGGTATCGAGATTCTATAAAGTTACTTTTGTAGTGCTCGCATTGGCCACTAGGTAGCGCTGAAAACCGCATTTTGATTTTTTTTGTACTAAGGGCAGTTTGGAAACCGTATCTTCAAATAGGTTTACTATACGGTCTACGCATTACTGTAAATACAGGACTACCAAAAACAAATGGTAGGGAACTCCACTGAAGATGACCTAACAGCCGAAAGCGCTATGGGCAACAGAAACAATAAAGTGAATTGGCACACCACAAAAACAGAACCGTTATCACAGTACGACTGGAACTTCTTTCTCTTAATCATTGTAAAAGAAGGGGGGGGGGTATTGTAAACTTGAAAACTAAATTCGGCTGTGTCCATGACGATGCTATGTTGGCCGGGCGGACAGCTGACTCAACGATATTTAACTGTAGCCTAAGAAGAAAAGCACGCTTGAGTATAAAATTCCCTAGCTGACCATTTACTACTAGTTTGATATAAATTACGTAACTTAGCCGGGTAAGACTAAACATTGCTCCCTTGTCCCTGGTCCGACTTGCTACCAGACCGAGACGGGAGCATTGTCGCACTCCCTCTCGGCCCGTGCGAACCCTCAGAACTGAGATGCAGTCAGTGGCTCAGTCCCAAGTACGTAATTTCTCACCAACTCACATTAGTGTGTGGCTGGCCGCGACATCCCCGCGAGAGAATGTCAGACTAACCCCCTGAAACTCCACATAATACAGTAGAACCTCGGTTATCCGACCCAGTTAGGGAATTCGGTCTGTCGAATGAGCGAAAAGTCGAATGATACGAAGTTTTTTTCCTCACCGTTTTCTTTCTTTCTTTCTCTTGAATTTTAATATCACTTTTAAACAAAGTGTGGCAAAAAAGCATGTATTTTGGATTTATTCTGGATATGGATGCCTGTTCTGTTAACTTTTCATAGGCTTATATGGCCACAAAAAACTGCAGTGTCGATTTTCTGGGAAGTGAAATTTTGGAGAAATGTCCTTTGATTGTACGGTTCGATTGTTCGCCTTGGAAGCTATGTGCTTACTGCGTACTGCAATAACTTTGCGATGTTCGAGACAAATAACATCTAATCAATTTTATTTTTTTCAGTCCGAATATTATCACCTACTCGCGGAGAAATACTACAAAATTCATAAAGAACTTGGTAAGTCTGGAAGTGCTTGAAATAGAAAGGTTGTGATTAAACTGGGTGCTCATCACATCCACTCTTGACCGCACGTCTCGTGTGACTAAATTACTCTTTATTTCTACAGACGAGCGAAAGCAAAAGAGAAGGCAACAGCAGGAACAGCAACAACAGCCGCCGCAACCACCAACGCCACAACTCCAGCTTCAGACGCCGGGTATGAGACCGTCAGGTCCTGTTCGTGGTGTTCCCGGTCCTCATCAGCACTTCACGCATTCCCCAGTGCCAGGTTAGCCATCCAGATAATCAGTAAAAACAGATAGTTTTCACGAACATACTTCTCTATTTAAATGATGGATATGTTCTTAATAGGTGTACCAAATAGCCCGCTGACCAACGTTTTGAATAATGTTTCAACTAATAACCGAATGGCATTTCCGAACAATGCGAGCGGAACTCAACAATCTGCTCAGCTGCCGCAGTCTTTGACGCCGTTACCACGTCCGAGTCCAAACAATCTATGTACCACTGCCTCAATGTCCACTACCCATTCATCTTTCAATGTTACTAACAGTTTCTCCCCTAGTCAGTTTCCCAATACCAATCCACAGGTACGCGTGCTTATATTTTCATTTTGATAAATTACACTACGCAGCAATTTGAGATTTTGTAAAAAAAAACAACACAATAACATGAGAACATGTGATTCTATTAGTATTTTCAACGAGGAATTTAATGCCGATGTTAATTCTTGGATTATAGTTTATATTTTTAAATCTCGTATCTGAAATGCAAATTTTAGTATCATCAAGATGATACCACTGATCAAACAACTATGCGCGTTCAGTATTGTTATCGGTATCAGTGTAGCTATTCGTGGACGACAAAAAGGAATAAAACGAAAGAAATTTGATAAAATTTTAATTTTGATTATGGAGAACAGAAAAATGGTGAACGTTATCGTATTCAGCATTGAAAATATTGCTAAAATCATATAATCTCATGACATTGTGTGGTGTAGTGCCATCATAGTTGACAAGCGGTATTCCTATACGGCATTATTTTATTATTTTTCAAGTACAGTTTTCATATCTGTTGACCAATGACTGGAGAATGGTACGGTATTTTCAAATGCTATTTTAAAGTGAAGAAAATGCGAAAGTTTGCCACAGCTAGCCCTAGAATATCAATATAAAATACCCTATTGTTTCGAAGTTCTTGATTAACAAAGTTTTTTCGTTTTGTAAAAAGACCGAACCGTTTTGGAATATCGTCAGTTGGTTTCTAACGTATCAAGGACAGAAGATAGAATTTAGAATATGCTTGTTGTATCAGTTTCAGCAACAACAGCAGCAGTCACAGCAAACTAGAGGAGTATTATCTCAAACATCTCCTGTTACGTTCGCGGTTCCGTTTCCATCACCGAATCAACAAGTGCACCAGCAGCAGTCTGGACAGCAACAGCAGCCTACTCAGCAACAGCAATCGGTGCAACAACAACAGCCTCACACTCCGCATCAGCAACCTCTTACTCCGAGCCAGCAGCATTTAAATAATTTCCAGCAGTCTCCGCGGGTTACGTCTGTCAGTAGTAATCATCTCGACCAGCCGTCGCCCAGTATGTCGCAGCCACCCTCTATAGAAGGAATACCCAACGGCATATCATTACCTGCTCCTAGTCCCACTATTCCGAGTACACCTACCTCGTCGTCTCCGTCTAATTCCAGTCACCATCAGCAGCAGTCTCTGTTGCCGACCTCTTCTGGCGGCTACGGCAAAGGAAATACGCCGAACAGTTCCGGTCAAGTGGCCACCGTGTCGACGACCATCAAACGAGTAAGTTAGATGCACCATAAGTCGAATTATTAATTTGTCGAAAATTACTATATACGATTGTGTTGTGTAGGAAGCGGACGAGGAAGATGACGTTGGCGGTCCTCCGGAGAAGAAAACTAAACTCGATTCGATTATAAAACTCGAGCCGAAAGAAGAACTTAATGAGACTAGTCAATTCGATGAGCAGTCTTTGAATACCACCGCCGATTCTGTTGACCAAAATTCGGAACCAGAAGGCGGTAAATGCATGAAGAAAGAAATCAAAAGTACGTGTTTCTTATTTGTTTGTGTTTGTCTGAATAACTGGTGCGAAACAACGTGTTTTACCGCTCATTCTTGAATGCGGCTTTAATTTAAGCGTATTTTTTCATTTTAAGGTGAACCGAGGGATGTTCAAGACGATAGTTCGGCCAGCACTAGTAGTCTGAACAGTTCGTTGGACATGAGGTCAGTGAGCACGCCGCAGCCTGTTCAGAATTCATCCTCGGAGAAGAAAGAAAAATGTAGTAAGTTTTTTCGCTGATTTCTGAAAACCTGGACTTCCGATGCTTCTTTTTGGCGGGGGTGGGGGGGGGGGTGTCTAAGACCCAAGATACACAGAAAGTCAACTTGTCAGGCATTCATTCTGCTGTCTCATTTGTATCTCTTAAATACGTGGATACTCAATTATTCTACCTTCTCCACTTCCGATGCGTAGAATACTTCTCTACTTGAAATTAGTACTCTTATACCCGATGCGCAAAATCCCACTAGTTACCCGAGTAACTGACGGGTTTCTGGGTAATCTGAGGGTAACCGAGGGTTACAAATGGGTAACTTAACCGCGTGGATAACTAGAGGGTAACTGATTGCGCCGTATCCCGCCAGTTACCCAGGTAACTAAAGGGGAACCAAGGGTAACTGACGCGTGACGGGTTTCTAGATAATCTGAGGGGTAACCCGAGGGTTGCAAATTGGTAACTTTTCCGCGGGTAACTGTGTAACTGATTGCGCATCGGGTAAGACCAAGAAGCAATATTTTCTAATTATGTTCAGGGTAACGTGTTCTTTCTTCTGGATCAGTGTTAATGCTTGTGTTTTGATTTCGTAGTTTTCAAGGCAGAAGACTTGCAGAGAAGTTTTCTTCCTGTGCTGCAAAAACTATATCAGCAAGAAGAGTCAATGCCGTTTAGAGAGCCGGTTGATCCGTTGCAGCTGGGTATACCAGACTACCTGGATATCATAAAACAACCGATGGACCTGTCCACTATTAAAGGGAAATTGGACTCGGGTCAGTACAATGATCCGTGGAATTTCGTCGACGATGTCTGGCTGATGTTCGATAACGCGTGGCTGTACAACAAGAAATCGTCCCGAGTATATAAATGTTGCACGAAAGTAAGTGATCCTGCTTTTAGTTGAACTGCTTTTGATTTCGAATGGCGTGGTAACATTCCAAATTAACTGTTATAGCTGGCGGAGATTTTCGAGCAGGAAATCGATCCTGTGATGCAACGTTTGGGTTACTGTTGCGGTCGCAAGTATACGTTTAGTCCGCAGACCCTCTGCTGCTATGGCAAGCAGCTATGTACTATACCGAGAGATGCCAAGTACTTCCACTACCAAAACAAGTGTGTATTATCTCTCTGCGGGATTATTGGCTATAGGAATGCATTCGCTTCGCTGTACTAAATTTCTGAAATTGTTTCCAGGTACACGTTCTGTGTGAAATGTTTCCAAGACATACCCGGCGATACCGTAACGTTGGGAGAAGACCCCTCTCAACCTCAGACGTACGTTTTATTTTATGCGCATTCTCGAAGTACGTATTTAAGAGAGTTGGCTCAGCTAATCAGAGTACTTGCTTTGCAGTGTGATCAAGAAAGACCAGTTTTCGGAAACGAAAAATGATCGTCTCGAAACGGAACCGTTCGTAGAATGTAAAGATTGCAGTAGGAAGTTACATCAAATGTGTGTGCTGCATATGGATCACATATGGCGTAAAGGGTAAGTAATACTTTCGCATTGTTGGAATATTTCGTAAGTGAGGAACGGACAAATTTCTTCGATATTGAATGTCGTTTCTTTAATTTGGTTTCCACGGCTTGAATGTGACCTCCTTTTGAGCAGTTGATGTAAAATCTATTATGTAACCCGAATTAATTTCTCGTCTCCATTAGGTTCTATTGTGATAATTGCTTGAAAAAGAAGACCGAAAAAAGAAAAGAAAACAAATACAATGCGAAACGATTACCAACCACCAAATTGGGCACCTACATCGAAACGCGAGTAAATAACTTTCTTAAGAAAAAAGAAGCTGGAGCTGGCGAGGTTACCGTTCGCGTTGTTTCCAGCTCTGAGAAAGTGGTAGAAGTGAAACCCGGAATGAAGAGCCGGTACGTATCGTGACCACTTGATGGAGTAAATTTGTATCCCATCGATAAGTTCGTATTGTGATCGCGTTTGTATAATTTATGCAGGTTTGTCGATAACGGTGATCTCCCTGAAACGTTTCCGTACAAAGCGAAAGCGTTGTTCGCTTTCGAAGAAATTGACGGTGTTGATGTCTGCATATTTGGCATGCATGTTCAAGAATACGGATCGGAGTGTCCAACTCCTAATACGCGTCGTGTTTATATTGCCTATCTCGATTCCGTTCATTTTTTTCAACCGAGGCAGTTTCGTACAGCTGTTTACCATGAAATTCTTTTGGGCTACTTGGACTACGTGAAACAACTGGGGTACGTTTTCTCTATGTGCACGCTTAGTGATGTCCTTCTACTCGTTTTTCTGAAAATTCAGAGTTTTCAGACTAACATAATCTCGTTCCAATATCCTGAGAGTTCTGTCGAAGACTCAGCTAAAACTTTTTGGAGATTCAGTACTTTTTAGAACCGATATATGAGTTGTCAAATCTTTCTTAAGACTGTGGAATTCTATGTATTAGTATTCCACTAGGACTCTCTGAGATTCGTTAAGACTCTAAATACTTATTGAAAACTAATCAGGTCTTATCGATAATGTAAAATTCTGTTGAGACTCCATTAGGACTCTCTGAGACTCATTCAGACTCTAAATACTTATTAAAAAACTAATCAGGTCTCAGTGATACTAGTTAAATATTTACCAAGTAGGTTAGAACTTCATTAGAGGTCATTAAAATCTTGTATAATAATTTGAAACTTTGAAATTGGAAACTTCGGACAATTTTGCTTGCTTGGATCCTTGTCAAGATTTTTTTGTTTTTCGTCGTTTCAGTAGACCATGAAATTGACTATAATTCCAGTTTCGTAGATGTTATCCGCGCATTCATTATGCTCGTGTTTGCGCTAGTGTAGTAAGATACCTACCAACAGATAATATTTTTCTGGTCAGTTATTACCTGAGAGGTTATTCAATGTGATTTGGCTTTTAGGTTTACGATGGCTCATATTTGGGCTTGTCCGCCCTCGGAAGGGGACGATTACATCTTTCATTGTCATCCAGATGACCAGAAAATACCAAAACCAAAGAGGTTGCAAGATTGGTATAAAAAGATGTTGGACAAAGGAATTATCGAACGAATCGTCCTCGACTATAAGGTACACGGATGCTCCCTCGTTATATGTAACAGTGCAGAGTTAGCGATGACAGAGCCTGTCGTGTCAACGATTTAAGAAAGAAAGAAATGATAATGAACGTCAACTTGGCTTTTGCAGGATATTTTGAAACAAGCTATGGAAGATAAATTGCAGTCAGCTGCCGAGTTACCGTACTTCGAGGGTGATTTCTGGCCCAATGTGCTGGAGGAGAGTATCAAAGAACTGGACCAAGAGGAAGAAGAGAAGAGAAGGCAAGCGGAAGCTTTAGAGGCCGCCTCAGCTGCTGCAAACAACGTAAGTCTGGTGTAGTTTCAACACATATCAGAGTAAGGTTGATCATAGATCGAATGCGTGAATTAATCCGAATTTCCGGGCGCAGGTGTACAATATCGACGGCGAGGGAGAAACGGAAGTCGATGGCAAGAAGAAGAGTAACAAGAAAGTAAAGAAGACCAATAAATCAAAATCGAGTCACAGGAAGAGTAACACGAAAAACAAACTGAATACCCCGCAGCTGGGGAACGATTTGTCTGCCAAAATTTATGCTACTATGGAAAAGCACAAAGAAGTGTTCTTTGTTATAAGACTGCATTCCGCTCAGTCAGCAGCGAGTCTAGCGGTAGGTTTGAATATTCTGTGTAGTAAAATATTAGTCGTCTTTTTCATGTGGAAAAGTTAGCACAAAATGTATGATACACGTACTTAGTTTTTAGTCTCATCGGTGTTGAAAACTCGAATAATTTTGTCATTGCTTCTCATCTGCAACTTTATTTTTCGTTGTTACGCAGCCTATTCAAGATCCGGATCCATTCATCGGCTGCGACTTGATGGACGGACGAGATGCTTTTCTAACTATGGCGCGCGAGAGACACTACGAATTTTCGTCATTTCGTCGCGCTAAATTCTCTTCAATGGCTATGTTGTACGAACTGCATACTCAAAGTCAAGATAAATTCGTGTACACTTGCAACAACTGTAAGAATGGTGTTGAAACACGCTACCATTGCACCACGTGCGACGTGAGTATACAACCGACTGAGGTTGAATTAATTGTCGCAATAGATTTATAATTTCGTTGTACTTACTTGATTTAAATTGTACGCAGGACTTCGACCTTTGTGTTCCCTGCTACAAAAAAGACGGCCATCCTCATAAAATGGACAAACTGGGCCTGGATCTCGACGATGGAACCGTTTCAACGACTGAAAAACAAGCTAATCCTCAAGTAATTATTTTTCACATTATTAACGCATAATACGCGATAATTGTAGGGATAATCTACGCACGCTGTGTTGTAGAACGAACTACTTTAATTTTGCGTTTTCTCGGTAGATGACTAAGTAAACTGGCAGCACGATAATTTTCTCATTTACTTACAGGAAGCGAGAAAACTTTCGATTCAACGATGTATTCACTCATTGGTGCACGCTTGCCAGTGTCGGGATGCGAACTGTAGGTTACCTAGTTGCCAGCGTATGAAGCGCGTGGTTCAGCACACGAAGGCCTGCAAGATGAAAGTAAACGGAAACTGCCCTATCTGCAAGCAGCTAATCGCGCTTTGCTTCTATCATGCGAAATACTGTCAGGTGAGTGCCGGTAGAGTATTAAGAAAATTTGCTACCTTGACTCCTTGCGTACATGCTCAAATCTCGTTTTTCTTTTCGACTGTAGGACACGCAATGCGCGGTGCCGATCTGTTCGAGTATAAAACAGAAAATCAAGTTACAGCAACAACAACAGCGAGTGCAACAACAGCAGCTGATTCGCCGACGTATGGCGGCTATGAACTCGAGAATCACAGGCAGTTCGAGTTCAATACAATCCAATTCGGGGGCATTGTCACCCGGCAGCTCGGTTCAAAATTCGTCGTCATCGTCATCGTCCTCGTCGTCTTCGTCGCATCACCAGCCGCAGCAGCATTCGCCGCACGCATCTGGTATGGGTGTCAAACCTGGTGCTCTGACGCCGCCGGCTAGTGTGTTGCAAGTTTTGAAACAGGTTCGTTCGCTTTGTCATTAACGCCAAGTTCTTGCTCAGTTTTGACGGGATGGTGGTTTTAAGAGTATTCCCCATTGTTGGGTTTTATTTGTAAGTCGTCAGTATATATAAAGCGTTTCTTTCTTTAAAACGTTAATTCCCCGTAAGTGAACTTTTCTGTATTGATAGAAAACGGTTTTCATCAGCACCGGAGGTCAGTTCTATTCAGTGCTTTCAGCTATAAATGTAGACACTATAGCTTGCTGTTTTGCTAAAACCAGTGTTAACATTAGATTGGTCGCAGAATTTCCTATAGATATCCATCTCAACCCTCTTCTCAGTAACAAGTGGAATTGACATTTTTTGGAAAGAAGCGCTTCATTATTTAAGAATACCTCATCTATTCAAGAAAATTTCCTACCTCTCTGAGCGCTTCTAGCGGTGCCGGCGAGAAATGTCAGTAATTGAAAAACTAGTATGATTAGGTATCTTTTTCAAGACTATTTTTTACCAGGTTTGGTTAGGACGTCAGTGATTTTAAATTGTTGGAAGGAGTTTGGACTCATCGAGTCTTTATAATAATGATATATTCCTTAGTCTCTCGACGGGTAGGTTGCTTCTCTTTACTTTTCTCTCCCCTGCGCTAATCTTTTCATTTTTGAGAAGGATTTACACTCTGTACCTCCATTATCTGCTCTTCATAGCTCATTCATTGCCTTCGTTTTCAGTTCTTTCCCGTCAACATTCCCTCTAGCAGAAATAACAATATCTTTGGATATCTTATATTATGACCTATCATTTTATCTCTTCTCTTAGCAATTATATTCCACATTTTTGTCTCTCTCCTTATTCGCTTCAATACTTTCTCATTCGTGATCTTTTCTATTTGATTTTTGGTATTCTGCGGTGACCATCCGTCGCGTTTTTTGGCTGTGTTTCTGTCCAAGACCCTCTAGTGGTCTTTCTGACGTAATTCGGCTCAATAATCTAAAATAACAAGCTGAGAAATTTTCGTTAGATCATTAATAATCGAAATCTATCTTTCATTATAGTGCGGCATCTTCCTACTCGCACTTTGGTCATTTTACCCACCCTTAGAAATTGGTGTACTATGTAACTTTGAGGACAAAAAAAAAGTATTATCACTCGATGTACCGGTTAAACTGATGAAATATTCTGAAAGAGGAGGGAAAATACTGTACATCCAACGCATAATGTATAGAAAATGGTGAAAAATGAATCACAATTTCGCAAATTTACTTCAAAACGACCAAACATTTTCAAGCACCTTTTCTTATACAAAAATTACGGAAAAAATCGTAGGAAAAGAACGAACCGGTCTGCGACTATGGCAATTTATACGCAAGGTCTGGTATTGGAAGTACTACAAATCTAATTCGTCACTTTTGCTGTACAGGGCTGCCACCATAGAAAACAGACAATTGCGGCATCTTACCCACCGCGTCATATTGCCCTGCCTTACCTTTATGTCTTCCTATTCAATATTTGATTTTTGTAAATTATGATCTATTGGATATCTTCTTTCATCTCTTGGATTTTTCCATGTATATTTTCTTCTCCTACGATTTTTGAAAAGAGTGTTTCCAAAAACTAATTTATATTCTTCACGAAATTCTGTGATCTTGGATCCGATTTCTTTTCGCTCTCCTAAACCATGCTCTCCGCGCTCTTCGATATGAGGGGATACTCTCTTATTGTAATTAACTGGGGGGTAGAAAAATTATTTTGCTAGTGTCGATTATGATGATCATGTTTGTTCCTAGGTGCAGGAAGAGGCAGCTCGACAACAAGCGCCGCACGGTCATACTGGTGCTATTGGTTACCCACCTCCTCAAGTAATGACGTCACCTCAAATGCAGAGAAGCATGGCTCCAATACCGGGGTCCAATATCGGAGCGGTGCCTCATCCTTCTGCCAATATTCCGAGCGAACAGTGGAAGCAGAGGTAAGAAAACAATGAGTTCGTTAGTACCGAATTCGAAATGATTGTATGGCGTTGGAAGTCGATATAACTGATGCCAGGGTGTCTAACGGTCATTTCAAGTAATTTAAAGTCATTTATTTTGAAAGGAGGTCATTTAAGTCATTTAAAGTCATTTATTTTCAATCGTGGTCGTTTAAGAATTTAAAAATCAGCAAATTATCCCTTGAGAGGGAGAACAAAGAATTTAGAATTAGAAAATTCTATTATAATGACCAGGGCTGCAATTTTTATGCGAATGCATATTTTTATATTTGGCGTATGTATTCCAGAAGTTTCATTAGATCTTCACGAATCACAGAATTCGGAGTCAAATGAGAAGTACTTCATTTTGTATATGTCCCATATTTTGGCATTTACTGCATACTTTGCACCAATTCTGCTTATTTTTCAGTATTTTTCTCCAAAAAGTGATATTTTTAGTTTTTTTACTCAAAGATACTGAAAATAATTCCCGACTCAAAAATAAAAAATAAAAAAAAATTAGAAAGACTTACTGATTAATGATTCAGCGAAAAAGCATTTAGAAAAATATATTCTTTTGTATGTAAGATACCCTTTCTCTTGCCCGCATCACATTCATGAATCATTTATTTATTTATTTAATATTACTGTCCCCTTCTACGGCCAAAACTGACCAGATTAGGAGGGGACAAAGTACAGGGTATTGCAATTTTTCTACTATTGAAAAATCAGGAGGGGGGCTGGGAAAATTATGGGAAATAATTCGGCTGGAGGGCTGAAGGAAGGAGTACCTTGAAAATACTGGAAGTAAAATGAATATATAAGGGAAGAAGAAAATGACAATGAAGAGAAGCGTTAGAGTGTAGGGAAAGGGAGAGAGGGAGGAAGTCATTGAAACCAAGCTGGCTCAGAGGCCAATAAATGCTTCTGAATAACGAAACAAGGATATTAGAGGGAAGGTTGGTCCACTTAGCAAGGCGCAAACACGTCAATGACTTCATTGCATTGAAACTCACACAGGCAACAAAAATTCAATTTTTCCATTACTTTCTTAAGGCCGAGCTAGACAATTAATATTTTTCATCAATTATTGATGACATGTTATTCAATTAGTTGATGATGAAAAAAGATTTTGACAGTTCTTCCACACTATCAAATTCTTAATCAGTTATTTTATAGTAGTTTCAATAATAAATCAAAAGACACGAACGATATCATCAAATTAAAACCTCTCTGAAATTAAAACAGAACTACCCGGCTATCAAAGATTGAGCTCTTATCAATAAATTTCAAAACGATTTGAATTTTGTTGACACTTTGACAATGAAATGATACCTTATCGATTTTTGATGTGAAACCAATCAAACGGTCAGTTAACTGATGAGAAAAATATTGAAGCAAAAAAATGATGAATAATATTGATCGTGTAGCTCGGCCTTTATGAAATGAATGTCGGCGCAGTTGAGACGGAAAGAATTGTTACAGGTCGCCAACCTGAGTGGACCAACCTTCCCTCTAATAGCCTTGGTTAATAAATTAGGGATAGGAAAAATCGATAATTTTTCTCATCAATTATAATTTATTACAGACCGCATCTTCGATTAAAATCGATAATTTTTCTGTGGTAAACTTGATGTTCTTTCATTTTTTCCCCCCATTTTTGGTATCTTGATGCTGAATTTATTGAGGTAGGTCACTACCAAGTATTTAATATAGGGGTGTAACCATTTTCGTAAAATAAAACCATCACCGAAATGGAAAAAGCAAAAAAACAATTTGATTAAAAATAGTGATGGGCGGCGGAAATATTCCCGGGGAAAATACTGGGGAGGAAAGACGTTTTGAGCGGGAAATTATTTTCGGGGAAGATTGGGAATTTATTGTAGACCAGCTTGCAAGCACCTGTCGCAGTCAGTACTCAGTATCACTGTAACAGCTAACAGTATCAACAAATTGTAAACTGTCTTAGATTTTATGAATTGTGACTTGTTCTAAGAAAAAGGCCCTTAGTGGCATCGAAATGTTCTAAAGAAAGAACCCTTAATTTAATGTTACTGAGGGCCCTTTTCTTGTGGCAAGTCACAATTATTCATATCAGGGAGCGTCTGATAATGTGAAATCAGTTGTGATTCAGCTTGTGACGAGTTGAGTATCGTGATTTTTGAGATGTAGATGTAGCTATATCAAATTATCAATCGTTCAAATGAATTCCTTCTTAGTTTGGTTACCTTCGTTTTTTAGTCGCCTTCGTTTTAATCTCATTTAGTCAATAGAATTCAGATCTGCTTGAAGCCCCCATACAGTCTGAGAAGGAAGTTATCTTTTTAAATATTTTCATGTCATCTGCATATAGCAGTAGTTTGGATCTGTCTACTTCAAAATTAACATCACTTACAAATGAAGTTCCAGAACATCTTCACGAATCACAGGATTCTGAATCAAATGAGCAGCGCTTCATTTTGCATATTTTGACATTTACCGCATATTTTGTAGTAATTCTGCTTCTTTTTCAATATTTTTTTCCAAAAAGAGACTTCTCCAATTTTTTACCCAAAAAATAATTCCCGACAAAAAAAATGGAAAGTCTCAATGATTAACGAATCAGCAGAAAAGCTTTCAGAAAAATACCTATGTTCTTTCGCATGTGAGATACCCTTTCAATTGTCCGCATCACATTCATCAGTCATCAAGAAATTACAAATAGGAGTAATATCTCCTGAGTACATTGGACTTTTTAGGTAGATACTTTGCTAGATCATTAATTTTGAAATTGGATAAAAATTATCGTAGTGTATCCAACTTAATATTTCTTTTAAAATGATACTCCTATTGTATGTATTCGCATTTCATAGCGCATTCATAGCTCATTGAGGGAATAAAGGGAATTTATTTTCAAAATTCGATTTTGTTAGACACCCCGGATGCGAGAGTTGTATTCGTAACTGTAACTTGTTATCTATTACTTATTTTGTGCAGAACCGTAACTGTACGACCAAAATATCAATATTGGTAAGATTAATAATAACACTACACAACAATTTAAGATTTTTATAAAAAAATCAATGACATGAGAATATATGATTCTATATGTATTTTCAACGAGGAATTTAATACCGATGTTGATTTTTGATTATAATTCATTTTTTCCATATGTTCTATCTTGATGATCCTACTGATCGAATCACTCTTCGGACCTAGCAATGTGGTGGCGCGTTAATGTCGTTTTACGACCTTACTTATCAACGTTAGAATAAATGTGTACGATTTTATCCTAACATTGATAAGAATTAAGAACATAAAGAACTAGATGTTGTTGGAAACTTCCGCCAGATGTCAGCCATTACGTTGCTAAGTCCGAATACGCGTTTATAGTCCGTTCCAGATAGGAGTGTCAAAAACCCATAGACGTGGCGGGATCGCAGGGGAAAAGGGAAATAAGAAATTCACACCGAACGCGTTAAAGACGCAGTGCACGTTCTCAGGAAATGATAAGTGATTGGTTGCAAAATTGAACTCGTGAACGTATTAGTCTGTGGTCTGTCTCAGATTTATTGATACTCTTATTCGGAACGGACTATAGTGTAGTTCTTTGACTATCTACTATAAGATGGACACGGCATACTGATTTCCATGTAAATGTTACCCTGCGCACAGTCATCGGATAACTGTTGAGTTCCTCATTACTTGCCTTTTGAGGACTGAACATTTTTCGATAACATTATTCTCATATTCACAGTGTGCTAAATTCTTATTCCCGTCAGTAATCGAGAGCCAAGTAATAGAGAAACTTAACAGTTATCCGATGACTTTGTGCAGGTAACATTCACATGGAAATAAAAATGTGACACGTTTTTATCAGTATGCCGTGTCCATCTTATAGTATATAGTCAAAGGTGTAGTTATCCGTATCAGTGTAGCTATTCCTGGACGACAAAAAGGAATAAAATGTGAAAATTTCAATTTTGAATATTGGGATATAAACCTGCACTAGAGTGCGCTGCAAAATCACATGTGCGGGTGTTGGCGGGGAGAAATGAAAGGGTGATCATGTGTATTTTTCAATAGAAGAATCTTCATGATCACCCATTCATACCACTGATAAGACGCAATCGTGCCAACATTTGCAACTCTTAATTTATATCCCAATGGAAAACGAGAGGTTCTTGAGAAAAATGGTCAATGCTATCTTATTCTGCATTCAAAATACGGCTAAGTATAATCATATAATCTCACCTCATTGTTTTATTTTATTTTTTGCTGTTGTGTAGTATAAGGGACGGGAATAATGTGACCGTAACGAAACGCCGTGTGGACTTCCTTACAGATTTTTTCAATCCTTGTTTCTTTTTCAAAATGTCTGTTTGTCGGTACAGTACCTACATCTTGAATGATATTCGTCGGTACAGTACCTACTGGTTATTGCAGAAAAAAGTACAGCTACAGGTGGTTAATGATGAGGCTACTTGGTCATCATAATTCTCACGTATGCCATCGTTACAGACGCTCATGAGTCCTCTACATTTTTGTAGAGCTTTTAGGCTCTTGTGCAGTAAAACACATCCACGATCATTAAGAGAGAGCGATACTTCATGATTCATCTGCTTGATTTGTGCATCTTTGTCGTAAATCCGCGATGATTTTGATGTGGCCCACGATGAACCCTGCTCAATTCTTAGTTCGCAGAATGAAGTGAGGTCTATTATACTTCGCTGGATTACAGGAAGCTTTGGAAATCTTGCCCGCATATTCCTTCAGTGTCCAGAATGGTCTTTCAACAATCTCCTAGTGTTGGAAGACCAGATCTGTAGTGCAGGACCCATATGTCTTTGCAACTGTCTCAATTGCTTATGAACTGCTCTTTTAGCGGAACATACTGCTTTTATTGGTACATACTTTAGTGCCAGCAGCAGACAAGAAGAATGCATTCTTTCGGTCTTCATAAATCTCTTCCGTATGAGCGTAGACAATCATTGCTTTGAAATTCGTTGTGGTACCATCTTTAATCTCAGCTGTCTATGGCGCCGTTGCAATTGAATTCGTCGCATACTTTAGGACATGAAATAGACAAAGTAAAATTGTACTTCGTATGAAAACTTCTGTCAGAACAGTACTCTGAGTCTTTGTCAACTATAAAAACAGAAGGCAAACTTTCAGCACACATGTTTTTGAAGAACTTGAAAGCAGATTAAACGAATGGTATTTTCTTCCCTGCATGCAGCTACCCGCTTGTGAAGAGCATTCTCAACAAGGTGACAATACTGAACTGAACCATCATCCAGTCCGTAGAACTGTACCGACGAGTATCACTAACCTTTCTTTTTATTATAAAAAAAAATGCTCGACCTTGTCTCGTCAACATTCGCCCTCTCGTCCCCTAATGACACGTATTCAATTTTCACAGGTACCCGACGTCAGTACTGCTGCAGCCGAACACTGCCCTCCGGCAACCGAACGCTCATCTGCTTCAGCCGCAGACGCCGAACGCCTCTCCCATTATAAATCCGCAGCAGCAGGCGGCGCCGCAGCAACAAATGGTAAACGCCGCAAGCGGTATCATCAACCAGAACGCTGTCGGCCCACCGCAGCCGAATATGGGCATGAACGTGATGCCGAACCAAAATAGTCAGCTGGGCGCGAACACCATTCGACCGCTGCAGGCCCAAAACCGTCAGGCGCTGCAACAACTCGTCCAGACGTTACGATCGCCGAGCTCGCAACAGCAGCAAGATCAAATCCTGCAGATACTGAAAACGAATCCGCAGCTAATGGCCGCGTTCATCAAACAGCGACAGCAGCAGCAGCAACAACAACAACAGCAGCAAGCGCAACAACAGGCTCAGCAGCAACAGCAGCAGCAGCAACAACAGCAGCAGCAGCAACAACAACAACAACAGCAGCCGCAGCAACAACAGCCCCAGCAACAACAAATGGTGCCCGGTATTCAGCATCCCCCTCAATCGATGGTTAACCAACAGCAATCGATGCAGCAGCATATGGTGCCGAACGTCCAGCATAACCAACAGAACTGGTATCAGCAGAGCTCGATGGTGGCCATGCAGCAGCAGAGCTTCAACGCCAATAATTACAATTCACCGCCGCCGCAGCAGCAACGATTGCCCTCGGTCAGTCGTTCGTATAATCAAGCCGGATTCGCGAATGTCGACGCCAACCAGTACCAACAGCTGGTACACGCTCAGCAACAGCAGCAGCAGCAACAACAAGCGCAGCAACAAGCTCAGCAGCAGCAACAACAACAGCAGCAGCAGAATCCGAACGACATGAAACCAGCTCCGCCGCCGTTTCCATCGTCGCAGGGTATGCTAGGGCCGCCGGGTAATTTAGGTAATGCCGGCTTGTCGGTACCGCAGCAACAGTGAATGTAATGGCGAATGACTGTCGATCGGATTTACTATTTTTCAGACGAGTACGTTGTACGGATAGTGTTTACATTTGTTACCCGACCTTGCATACAAGGTGTACGGTCTTCTGCGGATTGTTTTTTTAATTTTTTTCTTTGCAGAAAAGAGAATGGAGAAGTTCTATTACCGAGCTTACGTATGACGTAATTCGTCGTTGGCTCGAAGCAATCGGTTGGACGAATGCTAACTAAGGATGTTTTGAAGTCCGGCTGGTGGTTGACACATGAGTGTGACGTGACGTGTTTCAAAATGGTGTTAGAACTTTCGATTTTTATTATTTACGATCGGTCGTGAATGAAAGCAATAATTACTTTCTCGTTGTACTATACGTACGTGTATTTAACGGACAGTGTTGAAAAATCTCGTTGTGATATTATTCGTGTAGCACAATTTAAATAGAGAGAGAAAAAAAGAAATTTAGCGAGTTACTATATTTCGAAATCTGTTAAATGTATTTATTTTCAATGTTTGAAATTATTTTATTTGTTTTTCCTTCTCTTGCGGATTTTTCTATTTTCATTTACTCGAATTTTGTTTTCTTTTTTTAATTTTTTTTTTTTGTATCATTATTTTATTATTTTCGCGTGTGTACAGTTCGTTCGTGCTCCCTACGAGTGATAATTTGATGTTTACGAATAGGAATTGCCAGCAGAGGGCGCCTATTGTTACCAGTAACTATGCGGCATGTTCTGCTGTCTCCACTCCTTCCCCGACTGCAATCGTCTTCTTGTGTTTTCATTCGAATATTCGGCGGTATTTATTCGTTTTTAAGTAACCCGCAGTGCGACTGAAGTAACTTTCGACGATCGATTAGGTATTGCTAATATTTTGCCGATATTTTAAAACTGGATGTGAGGTGTACAGCCGGCTTATGACGATGAAGAAAATCAGAAACCAAAGTACGACGCCCTTTGTATAAGTAAGCATTTATGGTAGTGGCCTTGGATGAGGCCGAATGGGTTCGAGTTGGGCCTGTAAGTTGATAGCAGAACTATAATTAAGGCTGTTTCTGTATTAGCTGCGGAAACTATATGAGGTCTCATACACCGGACGCGAACGTTTGTGTTGTACTAGCACGCTGTGAGACAGAGACGAACTGATACACTTCTTAACCAAAAATTCTAGTTTTCGGGCTAGAAATCGGATTTCGTGCAAGAGTGTAGCAAATGTGTTCCTTTAATTTGTAGAGTTAGATAATATTTTCGGCAATCGAAAGTATAAGAGCTGTCCAGTGAGATATTTTTCAGTATGTAATCCGAAAACATTCTCTCTGGTATGGTGGTACACAGATTGCAGAATATAACATTCAAATTTCATTGTTTATGAATTGGGTCCAAAAGTATGTTTATCTTAAAAGCGTAGGACCTGTGAAAGGTACAGGAAAAGTAGCGGGGGTAAGTCAATTTTTTTCTGTAAAATTGAGTTATTAATCCGATTGGAACGGGCGTAATGAGTTATGGTGAAATACCTGAAAGAATGCCGTTGACTGGAAAAAGAAGTGTCAGAATTCACGTACAGGTGAAGAACCACGTACAGTAAATTTTAATTTTTCTCGCTTCGCCACTTTCTGTCCGTGTACTCCTCAAGTGTGCTCTGTACCATTGAACTGTCGACTCGTGACGATCGGAACTTGATTAATTTATATTGCCGAGTTGATTACGGATAATGTGAGTAAAATGTGTGAATAGCGAGGCCCTTCATTATACCAGATTCTGCATTGCATAAAAAGATCGCTCGTATTTGAATTGTTATTGTTGAAAATGATACAGCTATTCAGGATGCACCTCAGACTGTTTCCTTTCTACCAGGATCCAGAGATCTGTATTTGCCGAGCAGTTGTACGCTGTGAACACCTAGTCATCCGCAATTTTTGCAATTTTCCCATCACATCTTGTCATTTGATTGAACTTCATCGTAGTGAAAGTGACGGATATCATGAACTCCCTTTTCCGAGTGCCCATACACAGCGCAGTGCTTACAATTACTATTTTAACTGCGGGAATGGGCACCGAGTACATCGAGTTGCCGGACCATCAACGATATGGTTTCTGATTTTCATGAGCTGAGCCCAGCAGTTCGATCATATTCGACGTACTATGTCGTTGAACGTTTGATGTAACGTAATCGTGTTGTTTCTTTTGATAAGACTTCATCTCCTAACGATAACTTAATTTATATCAATTTTTTTCTTTTTCATTTTATTAAAAAGAAGAAAGAACTATGTAGTCTATGAGATTCTTTTCATTTTTGAAAATTGTATACAGAATTTGAAAACGTTGACGAACATATCAATTGAAAGATGTTCATGAAAACGAGTAGATGAATAAATATGGCTGCTGAAGATCGTAACGGAAAAGCGAATGCGCGCAAAAGTAAATATTGTTGGTCTTACGAAGACGTTTTAGTAGAATTGTTTCACATTTTGTTAACTGTAAATGTTCTAAAGGTTTGCTGTTCGTTATTAAGTACTGTAAACGTAATGGCAAAGATTTACTTCTTGCTTTTGCTCGATTTGTGTACTGTAATCATTTTCCTCTTTCCTGTGTACAAATTACGAAGTATTTATTTTGATTTTTTCCATAGACGGTAATTGTTGATTATCGGCTACTGTAAGATAGTAATTCAACAAAATGCAATATAATTACGTGTACATTGTCAACTTGTGTAACTTGTACAGAATTAATACATGTAGCCTAATTTTAACAGAAACTTCAGTTTGTATCTTCTTTTTCGTTTCTCTCCTCTCTCGTCTCTTTCTCTTTCTTCAACCGAGCACTATATTTATTGTTTATTTATTACGTTTTGCGTCATTTTATCGTTTTATTTTTCAATTTTGTTTTGTACGAATCACAGTTGTTAACGCCTCATTATTCAGATATAGGACGTAGATTTTATCATTATAACTATGAATTGTTTCCTTTTCAAAACTTGTATACATTATTTATAATTGTTTAATTAATACGATATTCCCCCCCCCCCCCTGCTAGTTACTTATATTTTTATACTTTTCCTTCTTGTTCGTTCGTTTATTTGTTTGTTTGTACAGTTATATTTTAGTTTTATGTTAAGATTTTTTTTTTTTTACTTCTGTTGATGTAATGTGGCGTTAATGACTGATTTCTCATGTGCCTAAGTACGACTAATTAATTTAAGAATTCGAACCGTCAGTGAACCCTCCTGAAGTGGTCAAGGATGCGTTTTGTATTTACATCGTATTTTTTTTTTCTTTCTTTCTTTCTTCGTTTCTTTTTGTATGTTTTGATTTTGATCGAACTAACTGGTTGCGTGTTCGATTTCAATTAACGGCGAATTTCAAGTTTTGTGTGATCAGTTTTAGTTATATATTTTTTTAATGTCGCTGACGAGGATTTGAAATACAAATACCGTCATTTTACTATAGCTTTTTCGGATATTGAATACGAAAAAAGAAGATGACGTGTGAAACAGTCGACTCGGTTTATTTTTTGTATTTACATTATGTTTCTTTGATTTTTCTTTCTTAAAATGATTCATTAATCGTATACTATGTATGTGTGTAATGTATGATTCATGTCTGTATGTATGTGTACTTGTACAATACGTGTATAGAAAAGGTTACTGCACCGACTTGTGTGTTGTGTGAGTGTTTGTGTGGCAGTGTACATAATTTTTACACACATACATAAGCCGTAGCGTTTGTATTTTAATAATTGTTATTTTGTAATCAATTTGTATATAAAATGAGAGCTTTGTCAATTTTTTTTCAAAAAAGAAAAAAGAAAAAAAAATTACAGTATTTATATATATGTACATGTATACATTATGTTACAAATTATCATTTCCGAAAGAAGGAAAAAGGAAAATAAAAACAAGTCTCGGAGAACCATTACTGTCGGTTTTACGAATTCTTGTATATAGTGAAAATGGCTCCTGACCAATTATTAGTTGTTCAAAAACTTGTCTGTGGACATCAATGTTAAATCAATTATTTTTATCTTGTATAAAGTTTGTTTTACAAAAAGTACGCGTATGTATAATGACTTTTGGTAATATTTAATAATATAAGTTGTTATTTAGTGAAATGTGTTTTTTGTTTCCTAATTTAAAGGCTAGGTTGTGTGATTCCTCGACTTGTTTATCTGCAATGAATGAAGTGAGAAACTAGTATGAAGACACGCCTTTAGAATGATCGTGAGTGAAGAGTACCGTAAGCAAGCCATCAGAGTTGGAAAGCTCGCTGAGACCTGAGAGTTTTGAGCCGAAAGCTGGAGAATTTTGATGATAAGAAGGCAAAAGTCCAAATTTGAAAAGTATTTTTTGATGGGAGGCGCAAAGCTAAAAGATTTTGTTTATTCACCTTTTCCTTTCACTTCCTCGCCATTTCCCTTTCCAATTCCCTTTTTCCACTGTCCAAATCAAAAATTAAAAAATATTATTTGACGGGCAGCAAAAAGCTAAAAGTTTTGTTTATTCAGTTTCTTCAGCTTTTCCTTTCACTTTTTCAGCCCTTTCCCTTTCATAATCCCTTCTTTCTCTAAGTCCTGAAGTGATATCAAGTTCCATTCTCAACAAACTAATAAATACTGCCTGAGAAATTTTCAAAATTCGGAAAAATCAAGAATTTTGTCTTAAGGACTGTTTTTGATTCAATTTTGTTACGCTGAGTTCAAATCCAGTGATCAAATTTGGCAGCGACGCTCCGTTCCCGAGATACACCCGAAAATGTTGGTAAAATTGTAAAAAAATGACTTTACCTCAATTTTGACGACGGATTTGAATTCGTCTGGACAATTTGGGTAATTAGCCCCAGCGCCGACGCCGACGCCGTAGCTCTCCGAAAACATTTTCGTGCCAAAAAAGACATGATGTACTCGTATATAGTATGGAGAAATTTTCAAATATTGCGAAAATCAGAAATTTCGAACTAATGAGTGTTTCCTTACTCAATTTTTCACGCTGAGGTCGAATTCGTTGTTCCCATTTGGCGGCGACCCTCCGTTCTTGAGGTACACTCAAAAAAGTTGGGAAAATTGATCAATTTGGGTCAAAAAATGACTCTAGCTCAATTTTGACAACGGATTCGAATTCGTCTCGAAAAATGAGTACTGCACCAGCGTCGACGTAAGTCTCCGAAAATTTTTTGCCAAAAAGACATGATGTTAGTATGGAGAAATTATCAAAATTGAGAAAATCAAAAATTTCGAATTATGAGTGTTTCTTACTCAATTTTTACGCTGAGTTCGAATTCGTTGATTCAACCATTTGGCGCGACCCTCCGTTCTTGAGTACACTCAAAAAAGTTGGAAAATTGATCAATTTGGTCAAAAATGACTCTAGCCCAATTTTGACACGGATTCGAATTCGTTCGAAAATTGAGTAACTAGCCCAGCGCCGACGCCGTAGCTCTCCGAAATTTTTCGCCCAAAAAAACATGATGTATATATATAGTATGAGAAATTTTCAAATTTGAGAAAATCAAAATTTGTAATAATGAGTGTTTCTTACTCAATTTTTCACGCTGAGTTCGAATTCGTTGTTCCCATTTGGCGGCGACCCTCCGTTCTTGAGTACACTCAAAAAAGTTGGGAAAATTGACAATTTGGGTCAAAAAATGACTCTACTCAATTTTGACAACGGATTCGAATTCGTCTCGAAAAATTGAGTAACTAGCACCAGCGCCGACGCCGTAGCTCTCCGAAAATTTTTTCGCCCAAAAAAAGACATGATGTATGTATGGAAAAATTTTCAAAATTTGAGAAAATCAAAAATTTCGAATTAAAGCGTGTTTCTTACTCAATTTTCACGCTGAGTTCGAATTCTTAGTCGTTCTTTATTTGGCGGCGACCCTCCTTTTGGTACACTCAAAAAAGTTGGGAAATTGATCAATTTGGGTCAAAAAATGACTCTAGCTCAATTTTGACAACGGATTCGAATTCGTCTCGAAAAATTGAGTAACTTAGCACCAGCGCCGACGCCGTAGCTCCCCGAAAATTTTTTCGCCCAAAAAAAGACATGATGTATAGTATGGAGAAATTTTCAAAATTTGAAAAAATCAAAAATTTCAAATTAATGAGTGTTTCTTACTCAGTTTTTCACGCTGAGTTCGAATAAGTGGTTCCCATTTGGCGGCGACCCTCCGTTCTTGAGGTACACTCAAAAAAGTTGGGAAAATTGATCAATTTGGGTCAAAAAATGACTCTAGCTCAATTTCGACAACGGATTCGAATTCGTCTCGAAAATTGAGTACTTAGCACCAGCGCCGACGCCGTAGCTCCCCGAAAATTTTTTCGCCCAAAAAAAGACATGATGTAAGTATGGAGAAATTTTCAAAATTTGAAAAAATCAAAAATTTCAAATTAATGAGTGTTTCTTACTCATTTTCACGCTGAGTTCGAATTTTCGTTGTTCCATCCCCGTTCTTGAGTACCCAAAAAGTTGAATTGATCAATTGGTCAAAAAATGACTCAGCTCATTTTGACACGATTCGAATTGTCTCGAAAATTGAGTACTACACCACGCCGACGCCTAGCTCTCCAAATTTTTTCGCCCAAAAAAAGACAGATGATATAGGAAAATTTTCAAAATTTGAGAATCAAATTTCGAATTATGAGTGTTCTTACTCATTTTACGCTGAGTTCGATGTGTTCCCATTTGGCGCCCCTCCGTTCTTGAGTACCTCAAAAAAGTTGGAAATTGATCAATTTGGGTCAAAAATGACTCTACCAATTTTGACAACGGATCGAATTCGTCTCGAAATGAGTACACACCAGCGCCGAGCCTAGCTCTCCGAAAATTTTTCGCCCAAAAAAAGACTGATCGTATGAGGAAATTCAAAATTTGAGAAAATCAACAATTTCGAATAATGAGTGTTCTTACTCAATTTTACCTGAGTTCGAATTCTGATTGTTCGACCACGCTTTGCGGCCTCCGTTCTTGAGTACACTCAAAAAAGTTGAAAATTGATCAATTTGGTACAAAAATGACTCTACTCAATTTTGACAACGATTCGAATTCGTCTCGAAAACTTAGTAACTAGCACCACCGACGTCGAACTCTCCGAAATTTTTGCCCAAAAAAAGACCTAGTATTATGTAGAAAAATTTTCAAAATTTGAGAAAATCAAAAATTTGAATTACTGAGTGTTTCTTACTCAATTTTTTACGCTGATTCGAATTCTTGTTCCCATTTGGGGACCTCCTTCTTGAGTACACTCAAAAAAGTTTGAAAATTGATCTATTTGGTCAAAAATGCTCTAGCTCAATTTTGACAATTCGATTCGACCTCCAAAATTGAGTCACTAGCACCAGCGCCGACGTCATAGCTCTCCGAAAATTTTTTGGCCAGACAAAAGACATGATGTATAGTATGCAGAAATTTTCAAAATTTGAGAAAATCAAAAATTTCGAATTACTGAGTGTTTCTTACTCAATTTTTTACGCTGAGTTCGAATTCGTTGTTCCCATTTGGCGGCAGCTCTCCGTTCTTGAGGTACACTCAAAAAAGTTGGGAAAATTGATCAATTTGTGTCAAAAAATTCCTCTAGCCCAATTTTGACACCGGATTCGAATTCGTCTCGAAAAATTGAGTAACTAGCACCAGCGCCGACGCCGTAGCTCTCCGAAAATTTTTTCGCCCAAAAAAAAACATGATGTATAGTATGGAGAAATTTTCAAAATTTGAGAAAATCAACCATTTCGAATTAATGAGTGTTTCTTACTCAGTTTTTCACGCTGAGTTCGAATAAGTGGTTCCCATTTGGCGGCAACCCTCCGTTCTTGAGGTACACTCAAAAAAGTTAAGAAAATTGATCAATTTGGGTCAAAAAATGACTCTAGCCCAATTTTGACACCGGATTCGAATTCGTTTCCAAAAATTGAGTAACTAGATCCAGCGCCGACGCCGTAGCTCTCCGATAATTTTTTCGCCCAAAAAAAGACATGATGTATATATATAGTATGCAGAAATTTTCAAAATTTGAGAAAATCAAAAATTTTTAATTAATGAGTGTTTCTTACTCAGTTTTTCACGCTGAGTTCGATTTCGTTGTTCCTATTTGGCGGTGACCCTCCGTTCTTGAGATACACTCAAAAAAGTTGGGAAAATTGACCAATTTGGGTCAAAAAATGGCTCTACCTCAATTTTGACAACGGATTCGGATTCGTCTCCAAAAATTGAGTAACTAGCACCAGCGCCGACGCCGTAGCTCTCCGATAATTTTTTCGCCCAAAAAAAGACATGATGTATAGTATGGAAAAATTTTCAAAATTTGAGAAAATCAAAAATTTCGAATTAAAGCGTGTTTCTTACTCAGTTTTTCACGCTGAGTTCGAATAAGTGGTTCTTATTTGGCGGCGACCCTTCGTTCTTTTGGTACACTCAAAAAAGTTGGGAAAATTGATCAATTTGGGTCAAAAAATGACTCTAGCCCAATTTTGACAACGGATTCGAATTCGTCTCGAAAAATTGAGTAACTAGCACCAGCGCCGACGCCGTAGCTCTCCGAAAATTTTTTCGCCCAAAAAAAGACATGATGTATAGTATGGAGAAATTTTCAAAATTTGAGAAAATCAACCATTTCGAATTAATGAGTGTTTCTTACTCAGTTTTTCACGCTGAGTTCGAATAAGTGGTTCCCATTTGGCGGCAAACCTCCGTTTTTGAAGTACACTCAAAAAAGTTGGGAAAATTATCTATCGGGTCTAAAAATGACTGTTTTAGCTCAATTTTGACAACGGATTCGAATTCGTCTCGAAAAATCGAGTACTTAGCACCAGCGTCGAAGCCTAAGTTCTCCGAAAATTTTTTCGCCAAAAAAAGACATGATGAATATTGGAAAAATTATCAAAATTTGAGAAAATCAAACATTTCAATGAATGAGTGTTTCTTACCCAATTTAATCACGCTGAGTTCGAAATTCTGTTCCAATTTGGGCGCGACCCTCCGTTCTTGAGGTACACTCAAAAAAGTTGGAAAATTGATCAATTGGGTCAAAAAATGACTCTAGCTCAATTTTGACAACGGATTCGAATTCGTCTCGAAAATTTGAGTAACTAGCACCAGCGCCGACGCCGTAGCTCTCCGAAAATTTTTTCGCCCAAAAAAGACATGATGTAATATTTGAGAAATTTTCAAAATTGAGAAAATCAAAAATTTCGAATTACTGAGTGTTTCTCTAATTTTTTACGCTGAGTTTCGAATTCGTTGATTCCATTTGGCGGCGACCCTCCGTTCTTGAGTACACTCAAAAAAGTTGGAAAATTGATCAATTGGGTCAAAAAATTACTCTAGCCTCAATTTTGACAACGGATTCGAATTCGTCTCGAAAAATTGAGTACTATACACGGATCGCCGTCTCCCGAAAATTTTCCGCCCAAAAAAAGACTGAAATTTTTTGCAAAAAAAAATTTGAGATAAATGAAAATTTCAATTAGAATGTTTCATCATTTTTAGTGATTCAATTTACGTGGTTCATCGTTTTTGCGGCGACCTCCGTTCTTGAGTACACTCAAAAAAGTTGGAAAATTGATCAATTTGGGTCAAAAAATACTCTAGCCAATTTTGACAACGGATTCGAATTCGTCTCGAAAAATTGAGACTAGACCAGCGCCGACGCCGTAGCTCTCCGAAAATTTTTCGCCCAAAAAAAGACACGATGTATAGTATGGAGAAATTTTCAAAATTTGAGAAAATCAACCATTTCGAATTAATGAGTGTTTCTTACTCAGTTTTTCACGCTGAGTTCGAATAAGTGGTTCCCATTTGGCGGCAACCCTCCGTTCTTGAGGTACACTCAAAAAAGTTGGAAAATTGATCAATTTGGGTCAAAAAATGACTCAGCCAATTTGACACGGATTCGAATTCGTCTCGAAAAATTGAGTAACTAGCACCAGCGCCGACGCCGTAGCTCTCCGATAATTTTTTCGCCCAAAAAAAGACATGATGTATAGTATGGAAAATTTTCAAAATTTGAGAAAATCAAAAATTTCGAATTAAAGCGTGTTTCTTACTCAGTTTTTCACGCTGAGTTCGAATAGTGTTCCCATTTGGCGGCACCCTCCGTTCTTGAGGTACACTCAAAAAAGTTGGGAAAATTGATCAACTCGGGTCTAAAAATGACTGTAGCTCAATTTTGACAACGGATTCGAATTCGTCTCGAAAAATCGAGTACTTAGCACCAGCGTCGAAGCCATAAGTTCTCCGAAAATTTTTTCGCCCAAAAAAAGACATGATGTATATGGAAAAATTATCAAAATTTGAGAAAATCAAAAATTTCGAATGAATGAGTGTTTCTTACTCAATTTATCACGCTGAGTTCGAATTCGTTGTCTGAGTTCGAATCCGTTGTTCCGATTTGGCGGCGACCCTCCGTTCTTGAGGTACACTCAAAAAAGTTGGGAAAATTGATCAATTTGGGTCAAAAAATGACTCCAGCTCAATTTTGACAACGGATTCGAATTCGTCTCGAAAAATTGAGTACTAGCACCAGCGCCGACGCCGTAGCTCTCCGAAAATTTTTTCGCCCAAAAAAAGACATGATGATATAGTTGGAAAATTTCAAAATTGAGAAAATCAAAAATTTCGAATAATGGTGTTTCTTACTCAATTTTTTACGCTGAGTTCGAATTCGTTGGCAATTTGGCGGCACCCTCCGTTCTTGAGGTACACTCAAAAAAGTTTGGGAAAATTGATCAATTTGGGTAACTAAAATTGGAAATTGATCAATTGATGTCAAAAATCTAGAATTTGCAAGCTCGAATGTCCGAAAATTTTGCCCAAAACGAGCTATATCGAAAATTTCGAAAAAAAAGATATGATTATATGAGAAAATTCGAAATTTCAATCAATTCGATGGCATTTGACATTGATCAGTGGTCAAATTCAGTCATTTCAAATTGTTCAATTTGGCACCCGATTGGACACTACGGAAAATTATCTTGCCAAAAAAGACCATATTTGAAGATTTAATTGAAAAAAAAATTTAATTAACAGCTTCGCTTACCTCAAAATTTTCGCCAAAGTCTTGAGTAATAAAGTGAATTTAAGTAAAAATAAATTTCAATTGAAATGATTGTTCTACAATTTTACCGTCGAATGTTTCCCATTCGCCAAACGCTGAGTATCACCAAAAAAGAGAAAATAAATTTTCAAAATTTTATCAATTTCACGATGAATTCGTTCGAATTCGAGTTGTCCATGCGCGTCTTCGAAATCCAAAAAAAAATGAGAATGAAAATTTTCAAAATTGAGAAAATCAAAATTTCGAATTAATGATGTTTCTTACTCATTTTCACGCTGATTCGAATAGTGGTTCCCATTTGGCGGCAACCCTCCGTTCTTGAGGTACACTCAAAAAAGTTGGGAAAATTGATCAACTCGGGTCTAAAAATGACTGTAGCTCAATTTTGACAACGGATTCGAATTCGTCTCGAAAAATCGAGTACTTAGCACCAGCGTCCGAAGCCGTAAGTTCTCCGAAAATTTTTTCGCCCAAAAAAAGACATGATGTATATGGAAAAATTATCAAAATTTGAGAAAATCAAAAATTTCGAATGAATGAGTGTTTCTTACTCAATTTATCACGCTGAGTTCGAATGTTCAGTTGAATCTGTCCATTTGGCGGCGACCTCCGTTCTTGAGGTACACTCAAAAAAGTTGGAAAATTGATCAATTTGGGTCAAAAAATGACTCTAGCCAATTTTGACAACGGATTCGAATTCGTCTCGAAAAATTGAGTACAGCACCAGCGCCGACGCCGTAGCTCTCCGAAAATTTTTTCGCCCAAAAAAAGACATGATGTATAGTATGGAAAATTTTCAAAATTTGAGAAAATCAAATTTCGAATTAATGAGTGTTTCTTACTCAGTTTTCACGCTGAGTTCGAATAAGTGTTCCATTTGGCGGCGACCCTCCGATCTTGAGGTACACTCAAAAAAGTTTGGAAAATTGATCAATTTGGGTCAAAAAATGACTCTAGCTCAATTTTGACACCGGATTCGAATTCGTCTCGAAAAATTGAGTAACTAGCACCAGCGCCGACGCCGTAGCTCTCCGAAAATTTTTCGCCCAAAAAAAGACATGATGTATAGTATGGAAAATTTTCAAAATTTGAGAAAATCAAAAATTTCGAATTAAGAGTGTTTCTTACTCATTTTTACGCTGAGTTCGAATTAGTGTTCCCATTTGGCGCAACCCTCCGTTCTTGAGGTACACTCAAAAAAGTTGGAAAATTGATCAATTGGGTCAAAAATGACTCTAGCTCAATTTTGACAACGGATTCGAATTCGTCTCGAAAAATGAGTACTTAGCACCAGCGCCGAGCCTAGTCTCGAAAATTTTTTCGCCAAAAAAAGACATGATGTATATGGAAAATTTCAAAATTTGAGAAAATCAAAAATCAATTTCGATTATCGAGTGTTTCTACTCATTTTTTCGCTGAGTTCGAATTACGTTGTTCCCATTTGGCGGCGACCCTCCGTTCTTGAGGTACACTCAAAAAAGTTGGGAAAATTGATCAATTTGGGTCAAAAAATGCTCTAGCTCAATTTTGACAACGGATTCGAATTCGTCTCGAAAATTGAGTAACTAGCACCAGCGCCGACGCCGTAGCTCTCCGAAAATTTTTTCGCCCAAAAAAAGACTGATGTATAGTATGGAGAAATTTTCAAAATTTGAGAAAATCCAAATTTCGAATTATGAGTGTTTCTTACTCAATTTTACCTGAGTTCGAATTCGTTGTTCCATTTGGCGGCGACCCTCCGTTCTTGAGGTACACTCAAAAAAGTTGGAAAATTGATCAATTGGGTCAAAAAATGACTCTAGCTCAATTTTGACAACGGATTCGAATTCGTCTCGAAAAATTGAGTAACTAGCACCAGCGCCGACGCGTAGCTCTCCGAAAATTTTTTCGCCCAAAAAAAGACTGATGTATAATGGAAAAATTTTCAAAATTTGAGAAAATCAAAAATTTCGAATTAAGAGTGTTTCTTACTCAATTTTCACGCTGAGTTCGAATTCGTTGTTCCATTTGGCGGCGACCTCCGTTCTTGAGGTACACTCAAAAAAGTTGGAAAATTGATCAATTTGGTTCAAAAAATGACTCAGCTCAATTTGACAACGGATTCGAATTCGTCTCGAAAAATTGAGTAACTAGCACCAGCGCCGACGCCGTAGCTCTCCGAAAATTTTTTCGCCCAAAAAAGACTGATGTATGTATGGAGAAATTTTCAAAATTTGAGAAAATCAAAAATTTCAATTATGAGTGTTTCTTACTCAATTTTTTACGCTGAGTTCGAATAGTTGTTCCCATTTGGCGGCACCCTCCGTTCTTGAGGTACACTCAAAAAGTTGGAAAATTGATCAATTGGGTCAAAAATGACTTAGCTCAATTTTGACAACGGATTCGAATTCGTCTCGAAAAATTGAGTACTAGCACCAGCGAGCCGTAGTTCTCCGAAAATTTTTTCGCCCAAAAAAAGACTGATGTATATGGAAAAATTTTCAAAATTTGAGAAAATCAAAAATTTCGAATTAAGGTGTTTCTTACTCAATTTTACGCTGAGTTCGAATTCGTTGTTCCCATTTGGCGGCGACCCTCCGTTCTTGAGGTACACTCAAAAAAGTTGGAAAATTGACAATTTGGGTCAAAAAATGACTCTATCTCAATTTTGACAACGGATCCGAATTCGTCTCGAAAAATTGAGTAACTAGCACCAGCGCCGACGCCGTAGCTCTCCGAAAATTTTTCCCCCGAAAAAAAAACTTGATGTATAGTATGGAGAAATTTTTAAAATTTGAGAAAATCAAAAATTTCTAATTAATGAGTGTTTCTTACTCAATTTTTCACGCTGAGTTCGAATTCGTTGTTCCCATTTGGCGGCGACCCTCCGTTCTTGAGGTACACTCAAAAAAGTTGGGAAAATTGATCAATTTGGGTCAAAAAATGACTCTACCTCAATTTTGACAACGGATTCGAATTCGTCTCGAAAAATTGAGTAACTAGCACCAGCGCCGACGCCGTAGCTCTCCGAAAATTTTTTCGCCCGAAAAAAGACATGATGTATAGTATGGAGAAATTTTCAAAATTTGAGAAAATCAAAAATTTCGAATTAATGAGTGTTTCTTACTCATTTTTCACGCTGAGTTCGAATCGTTGTTCCCATTTGGCGGCGACCCTCCGTTCTTGAGGTACACTCAAAAAAGTTGGGAAAATTGATCAATTTGGGTCAAAAAATGACTCTAGCTCAATTTTGACAACGGATTCGAATTCGTCTCGAAAAATGAGTAACTAGCACCAGCGCCGACGCCGTAGCTCTCCGAAAATTTTTTCGCCCAAAAAAAGACATGATGTATAGTATGGAGAAATTTTCAAAATTTGAGAAAATCAAAATTTCGAATTAATGAGTGTTTCTTACTCATTTTCACGCTGAGTTCGAATCGTTGTTCCATTTGGCGGCGACCCTCCGTTCTTGAGGTACACTCAAAAAAGTTGGGAAATTGATCAATTTGGGTCAAAAAATGACTCTAGCTCAATTTGACAACGGATTCGAATTCGTCTCGAAAAATTGAGTAACTAGCACCAGCGCCGACGCCGTAGCTCTCCGAAATTTTTTCGCCCAAAAAAAGACATGTATAGTATGGAGAAATTTTCAAAATTTGAGAAAATAAAAAATTTCGAATTAATGAGTGTTTCTTACTCATTTTTCACGCTGAGTTCGAATTCGTTGTTCCCATTTGGCGGCGACCCTCCGTTCTTGAGGTACACTCAAAAAAGTTGGGAAAATTGATCAATTTGGGTCAAAAAATGACTCTAGCTCAATTTTGACAACGGATTCGAATTCGTCTCGAAAATTGAGTAACTAGCACCAGCGCCGACGCCGTAGCTCTCGAAAATTTTTTCGCCCAAAAAAAGACTGATGTATAGTATGGAGAAATTTTCAAAATTTGAGAAAATCAAAAATTTAAATTAATGAGTGTTTCTTACTCAGTTTTTTACGCTGAGTCGAATATGTGTTTTCCATTTGGGCGACCCTCCGTTCTTGAGTACACTCAAAAAGTTGGAAAATTGATCAATTTGGTCAAAAAATGACTCTACTCAATTTTGACAACGATTCGATTCGTCTCGAAAAATTGAGTAACTAGCACCAGCGCCGACGCCGTAGCTCTCCGAAAATTTTTTCGCCCAAAAAAACATGATGTATAGTATGGAGAAATTTTCAAAATTTGAGAAAATCAAAAATTTCGAATTAATGAGTGTTTCTTACTCATTTTTCACGCTGAGTTCGAATAGTGTTCCCATTTGGCGGCGACCCTCCGTTCTTGAGGTACACTCAAAAAGTTGAATAGTGGTTCCCATTTGGCGGCGACCCTCCGTTCTTGAGGTACACTCAAAAAAGTTGGGAAAATTGATCAATTTGGGTCAAAAAATGACTCTAGCTCAATTTTGACAACGGATTCGAATTCGTCTCGAAAAATTGAGTAACTAGCACCAGCGCCGACGCCGTAGCTCTCCGAAAATTTTTTCGCCCAAAAAAAGACATGATATATAGTATGGAGAAATTTTCAAAATTTGAGAAAATCAAAAATTTCGAATTAATGAGTGTTTCTTACTCAGTTTTTCACGCTGAGTTCGAATTCGTTGTTCCCATTTGGCGGCGACCCTCCGTTCTTGAGGTACACTCAAAAAAGTTGGGAAAATTGACCAATTTGGGTCAAAAAATGACTCTACCTCAATTTTGACAACGGATTCGGATTCGTCTCGAAAAATTGAGTAACTAGCACCAGCGCCGACGCCGTAGCTCTCCGAAAATTTTTTCGCCCGAAAAAAGACATGATGTATATTATGAAAAATTTTCTTAATTTGAGAAAATCAAAAATTTCGAATTAAAGCGTGTTTCTTACTCAGTTTTTCACACGTGGATTCGAATTCGTTGTTCCATTTGGCGGCGACCCTCCGTTCTTGAGGTACACTCAAAAAAGTTGGGAAAATTGATCAATTTGGGTCAAAAAATGACTCTAGCTCAATTTCGACAACGGATTCGAATTCGTCTCGAAAATTGAGTAACTAGCACCAGCGCCGACGCCGTAGCTCTCCGAAAATTTTTCGCCCAAAAAAAACCGATGTATAGTATGAAAATTTTCAAAATTTGAGAAAATCAAAATTTCGAATTAATGAGGTTTCTTACTCATTTTCACGCTGAGTTCGAATTCGTTGTTCCTAATGGGCGGCGACCCTCCGTTCTTGAGGTACACTAAAAAAAGTTGGGAAAATTGATCAATTTGGGTCAAAAATTACTCTAGCTCAATTTTGACAACGGATTCGAATTCGTCTCGAAAAATTGACTAACTAGCACCAGCCCCGACGCCGTAGCTTTCCGAAAATTTTTTCGCCCAAAAAAACACCTGATGTATAGTATGGAGAAATTTTCAAAATTTGAGAAATCAAACATTTCGAATTAATGAGTGTTTCTTACTCATTTTTCAACGCTGAGTTCGAATAGTTGTTCCGATTTGGCGCGACCCTCCGTTCTTGAGGTACACTCAAAAAAGTTATGAAAATTGATCAATTTGGGTCAAAAAATGACTCTAGCTCAATTTTGACAACGGATTCGAATTCGTCTCGAAAATTGATAGTAACTAGCACCACGCGACCTAGCTCCGAAAATATTTTGCTCAAAAAAGACTGATGTAAGTATGGAAAAATTTTCAAATTTGAAAAATCAACATTTCGAATAATGAGTGTTTCTTACTCAATTTACGCTGAGTATCGAATTTAATTGTAATTAAATTTGGCAATCTTCCGTTTTCTTAGGTACATCTCGAAAAATGTTGGAAAATTTGTCAATTTGGTCAAAATGACTCTAGCTCAATTTGACAACGGATTTGGCAAATTCGTCTCGAAAACGATTGAATTCGCACCAACGCAGATACGCCGTAGCTCTCCCGAAAATTTTTTCGCCCAAAAAAGACATGTGTATAGTATGGAGAAATTTTCAAAATTTGAGAAAATCAAAAATTTCAATAATGAGTGTTTCTTACTCAATTTTAACGTGAGTTTCGAATTCGTTGTTCCGATCTTGCGATGACTCTCCTTCTTGGTACACTAAAAAGTTGGGAAAATTGATCAATTTGGGTCAAAAAATGCTCTAGCTCAATTTTGACAAAGGATTCGAATTCGTCTCGAAAATTGAGTAACTAGCACCAGCGCCGACCACGTAGCTCTCCGAAATTTTTTCGCCCAAAAGACATGATGTTATATATGGGAAATTTTCAAATTTGGAATCAAAAATTTCGAATAATGAGTTTTCTTACTCAATTTCTCAACGCTGAGTTCGAATTCGTGTCTATTTGGCGCGACCACTCCGTCTTGAGTACATAAAAAATTGGGAAAATTGACAATTTGGTCAAAAATGACTTAGCTCAATTTTGACAACGGATTCGAATTCGTCTCGAAAAATTGAGTAACTAGCACCAGGCCGACGCCGTAGCTCTCCGAAAATTTTTTCGCCCAAAAATGAAACATATTGTATAAGGAGAAATTTTCAAAATTTGAGAAAATCACAATTTCGAATTAATGAGTTTTCTCTACTCAATTTTTAACGCTGAGTTCGAATAGTGATGGTTCTCAAATTTGGCGAGACACTCCGTTCTTGAGTATCATTCAAGAAGTTGGAAAATTGTTCAATTTGGGTCAAAAGATTGGTCTAGCTCAATTTTGACAACGGATTCAATTGTCTCGAAAAATTAGTCAACTTGCACCACGACGACGCCGTACTCTCCGAAAATTCTTTCGCCGAAAAAGACTGATGTATTAGTATGGAAAAAAATTTTCAAAATTTGAGAAAATTAAAATTTCGAAAATTAAATTTCTTACTGAGTTTTTCACCAATTTCGAATTCGTGTTCGAATTTGGCGGGACCCTCCGTTCTGAGTACCTCTAAAAAGTTGGGAAAATGAACAATTTGGGAAAAATTGATCTATGGTCAAAATTTTGACAATGGATTCGAATTCGTCTCGAAAAATTGAGTAACTAGCACCAGCGCCGACGCCGTAGCTCTCCGAAAATTTTTCGCCCAAAAAATAACATGATGTGTAGTATGGAGAAATTTTCAAAATTTGAGAAAATCAAAAATTTCGAATTAATGAGTGTTTCTTACTCAATTTTTCACGCTGAGTTCGAATTCGTTGTTCCCATTTGGCGGCGACCCTCCGTTCTTGAGGTACACTCAAAAAAGTTGGAAAAATTCATCAATTTGGGTCAAAAAATGACTCTAGCTCAATTTTGACAATGGATTCGAATTCGTCTCGAAAAATTGAGTAACTAGCACCAGCGCCGACGCCGTAGCTCTCCGAAAATTTTTTCGCCCAAAAAAAACATGATGTATAGTATGGAGAAATTTTCAAAATTTGAGAAAATCAAATTTCAATAATGAGTGTTCTTACTCATTTAACGTGAGTAATTGATTGTCATTTGGTCGAACCACTTCTAGTACACATAAATTGGAAATATCAATTGTCAAAATGACCTAGATTTGAAACTTCGTTCGTCCGAAAACAGTATAGCACCAGGACCAAGTACTTCCCGAAAAATTTTCGCATATATAGACATTTTAAAGTGGGAAATTTCAAATTGAGAAATTCAATTTCGAATAGATGTTTCTTAGTCATTTCAGGCGATTCGAATTGTTTCAAAAATTGGCGATCATTCATTGAATGTCTACAACTTGAAAAAGTTGCCGAAAATTGAGTCAACTTGGTCAAAATGCCACAGCTCAATTTTGACAAAATTCGAATTCGTGTGAAAAAATGATTATAACTCGACCAGATTTAGAATCGAAAATTTTTGCCCATAAAGACCAATTATTAGGATCAATGTGAAATTTTGAAATTGTCAGGAAAATCAAAAATTTGAACGATTAGATTTGTTAAAATATTCTACACGTGGTCGAGATTCGATTTCTATTGCGAAAAGAACCACCGTATGGATACACCAAATTTGGAAAATTTATCAATTGGTCAAATGATATAAGCTAATTTTACTCGGATCAATTTTCGATAAATTGATATCTTGTACCATTTGCGAGCGACTCTCCGAAATTTATTCGCCGAAAAATGAAGATTATCATGGAAAAATTAGAATTAGAATAAATTTTTCGAATTAAGATTTCTCAAAATTTTACTATCATCGACGTTTCCATCGAAATTGATTCGCCACAAACAAAAGTTGGAAAATTTCAAAAATTTAATCAAAAATTTCATAAATTTGACAATCAAATTGTATCAAGATTATCGTTCTGCCAATTCCGTGTTCCGAAAATTTTCCCATTTAAGACCACTGAATAGTTGGGAAATTAAAATTTGGGAAATATCAATTTCGAATAATGACTTCAATTTGCTGAAGATATCGAAACCCATGCGAGCTACCCACACTTTTGTCGCCAAAAAAAGATGTAATTTGATTAATTGATAAAAATTTACAATTTTAAGTTTTCGATATTTTTGAATCTGATATCGAATGCCCAAGGCCACCCGTTCAAAATTTGCCAAAAAAGTTGGGAATAGTAAATTTCAAAAATTATAAATCAAAATTTACGATTAATTGTCTCAATAATTAGTGACAATCAGCTGTCATTTGCGCACCTCCAGAATTTTTCGCCAAAAAATGAAACTGACAATGTAAAAAGATTTTCAAATTTTGAAATAAAATTCGAATTAAAATGTTCACGCCGTTTCGCTGTCCGAATTTTTCCCGAAAAAAGTGGTTAGTTGGAAATTTTCAATTTGAGAAAATCAAAAATTTCAATTAATGAGTGTTTCTTACTCATTTTCACGCTGAGTTCGAATTCGTTGTTCCCATTTGGGGCGACCCTCCGTTCTTGAGTACACTAAAAAAGTTGGAAATGCAATGCAAATAAAATGACCAATTTGTCAAATTATCGCCTCAATATTGAGAACGATTCACGCCGAACTGAGCTAGAAATTCGCCGAAAAGACTGAAATTTTTGAAAAAATTTTCAAATTAGAAATAAAAATTTCAATTAAAATGAATTTCATTTATACGTGTAGTTCGAATTTTCCGTGTTCCAATTAGCGGTACCCTCCTTTTGCGGAGACCTCAAAGTTGGACAAAGTTGAAATTGTCAAAAAAATGACTAGCTCAATTTTGACACGGATTCGAATTCGTCTCGAAAATTAACTTAGCACCAGCGCGACGCCTAGCTCTCCGAAAATTTTTTCGCCCAAAAAAAGACAGATGAATAGTATGGAAAATTTTCAAAATTTGAGACAATCAACAATTTCGAATTAATGAGTGTTTCTTACTCAGTTTTTCACGCTGAGTTCGAAGTTGTTCCATTTCGGCGACCCTCCGTTATTGAGGTACACTCAAAAAAGTTGAGAAAATTGATCAATTTGGGTCAAAAATGACTCTAGCTCAATTTTCGACACGGATTCGAATTCGTTCTCGAAAATTGAGTAATGACAGCCACGCCGTAGCCCGATAATTTTCCTCCGAAAAATTTTTCAAAAATAATGCAGAAATTTCAAAATTTGAGAATAATCAAAATTTGAAATTAAAGATTTTCTATTAAGTTTTTCTACCTATCGAATTTTTCCTAGTTGCGGACTCGTTCTTGAGATACACTCAAAAAAGTTGGGAAATTGACTAATTGGGTCAAAAAATGGAAAATCTCAATTTGACAAACGAATTCGATTCTCTCTCAAATTAGTTACACCAGCGACCGACGCGTGCTCTCGAAAATTTTTTCCACCCAAAAAAGACATGAGTATACTCGAAAATTTTTCCAAAATTTGAAAAATCAAAATTCGAATTAAGGTTTTCTTACTCAGTTTTTCACGCTGAGTTCGAATAAGTGGTTCCCATTTGGCGGCGACCCTCCGTTCTTGAGATACACTCAAAAAAGTTGGGAAAATTGATCAATTTGGGTCAAAAAATGACTCTAGCTCAATTTTGACAACGGATTCGAATTCGTCTCCAAAAATTGAGTAACTAGCACCAGCGCCGACGCCGTAGCTCTCCGAAAATTTTTTCGCCCAAAAAAAGACATGATGTATAGTATGGAGAAATTTTCAAAATTTGAGAAAATCAACCATTTCGAATTAATGAGTGTTTCTTACTCAGTTTTTCACGCTGAGTTCGAATAAGTGGTTCCCATTTGGCGGCAACCCTCCGTTCTTGAGGTACACTCAAAAAAGTTGGGAAAATTGATCAACTCGGGTCTAAAAATGACTGTAGCTCAATTTTGACAACGGATTCGAATTCGTCTCGAAAAATCGAGTACTTAGCACCAGCGTCGAAGCCATAAGTTCTCCGAAAATTTTTTCGCCCAAAAAAAGACATGATGTATATGGAAAAATTATCAAAATTTGAGAAAATCAAAAATTTCGAATGAATGAGTGTTTCTTACTCAATTTATCACGCTGAGTTCGAATTCGTGTTCTCTTTGGCGCGACCCTCCGTCTTGAGGTACACTCAAAAAGTTGGAAAATTGATCAATTTGGTCAAAAAATGACTCAGCTCAATTTGACAACGATTCGAATTCGTCTCGAAAATTGAGTACTAGCACCAGCGCCGACGCCGTAGCTCTCCGAAAATTTTTTCCCCCAAAAAAACCTATGTATAGAAAAATTTTCAAAATTTGAGAAAATCAAAATTTCGAATTAATGAGTGTTTCTTACTCAATTTATCACGCTGAGTTCGAATTCGTGTTCAATTGGCGGCGACCCTCCGTCTTGAGGTACACTAAAAAAGTTGGGAAAATTGATCAATTTGGGTAAAAATGACTCTAGCTCAATTTTGACAACGGATTCGAATTCGTCTCGAAAATTGAGTAACTAGCACCAGCGCCGACGCCGTAGCTCTCCCGACAATTTTTTCGCCCAAAAAAGACATGATAGTGGAAAATTTTCAAAATTGAGAAAATCAAAATTTCGAATTAATGAGTGTTTCTTACTCATTTTCACGCTGAGTTCGAATTCGTTGTTCCCATTGGCGGCGACCTCCGTTCTTGAGTACACTCAAAAAAGTTGGGAAAATGATAATTTGGTCAAAAATGACTCAGCTCAATTTTGACAACGATTCGAATTCGTCTCGAAAAATTGAGTAATAGCACCAGCGCCGACGCCGTAGCCTCCGAAAATTTTTTCGCCCAAAAAAACATGATGTATATATGGAAAATTTCAAAATTTGAGAAAAATCAAAAATTTCAATTAATAGTGTTTCTTACTCTATTTATCACGCTGAGTTCGATTGTCGGACCGTTCCCATTTGGCGGCGACCTCGTTCTTGAGGTAACTCAAAAAGTTGGAAAATTGATCAATTTGGGTCAAAAAATGACTTCAGCCAATTTTGACACGATTCGAATTCGTCTCGAAACATTGAGTACTTAGCACCAGCGCCGACGCCGTAGCTCTCCGAAAATTTTTTCGCCCAAAAAAAAGACATGATGTATAAAATGGAAAATTTTTCAAAATTTGAGAAAATCAAAAATTTCGAATTAATGAGTGTTTCTTACTCAGTTTTTGACGCTGATTCGAATAGTTGTTCATATTTGGCGGCGACCCTCCGTTCTTGAGGTACACTCAAAAAAGTTGGAAAATTGATCAATTTGGGTCAAAAAATGACTCTAGCTCAATTTTGACACGGATTCGAATTCGTCTCGAAAAATTGAGTAACTAGCACCACGCCGACGCCGTAGCTCTCCCGAAAATTTTTCGCCCAAAAAAAACATGATGTATAAGTATGAAAAATTTTCAAAATTTGAGAAAATCAAATTTCGAATTAATGAGTTTTTCTTACTCAATTTTCACGCTGAGTTCGAATATTGTTCCCATTTGGCGGCGACCCTCCGTTCTGAGTACACTCAAAAATTGGAAAATTGATCAATTTGGGTCAAAAAATGACTCTACTCAATTTTGACAACGGATTCGAATTCGTCTCGAAAATTGATAACTACACCACGCCGACGCCGTAGCTCTCCAAATTTTTCGCCCAAAAAAAGACATTATAGTATGAGAAATTTCAAAATTGAGAAAATCAAAATTTCAATAAGAGTGTTTCTCATTACCATTTTCACGCTGAGTTCGAATACGTGTTCCATTGCGCGACCTCCGTTCTGAGGTACACTCAAAAAAGTTGGAAAATTGATCAATTTGGTCAAAAAATGACTCTAGCTCAATTTTGACAACGGATTCAAATCGCTCCGAAAAATTGATTACTAGCACCAGCGCCGACGCCGAAGTCTCCGAAAATTTTCGCCCAAAAAAAACTGATGATATTTAAGAGAAATTTTCAAAATTTGAGAAAATCAAAAATTTCGAATTAAATGAGTTTTCTTACTCATTTTTCACGCTGAGTTCGAATTCGTGGTTCCCAATTGCGTTGCGACCTCCGTTCTTGAGGTACCTCAAAAAATTGGAAAATTGATCAATTTGGGTCAAATAATGACTCTAGCTCAATTTTGACAACGGATTCGAATTCGTCTCGAAAAATTGACTAACTCAACCACGCCGACGCCGTAGCTCTCCGAAAATTTTTCGCCCAAAAAAACCTGAATATATATTGGAGAAATTTTCAAAATTTGAGAAAATCAAAAATTTCAATTAATGATGTTTCTACTCATTTTTACGCTGAGTTCGATTGTTCATTTGCGGCGACCTCCTTCTTGAGTACACTAAAAAGGGAAAATGATCAATTTGGTCAAAAAATACTCTAGCTCAATTTGACACGGATCGATTCGTCTCGAAATGAGTACTGCACCAGCGCCGACGCTACTCGAAAATTTTTTCGCCCAAAAAAACTGATGTATAGTATGGAGAAATTTTCAAATTTGAGAAAATCAAAAATTTCGAATTAATGAGTGTTTCTTACTCATTTTCACGCTGAGTTCGAATTGTTGTCCATTTGGCGGCGACCTCCGTCTGAGGTAACTCAAAAAGTTGGGAAAATTGATCAATTTGGGTCAAAAAATGACTCTAGCTCAATTTTGACAACGGATTCGAATTCGTCTCGAAAATTGAGTACTAGCACAGCGCCGACGCGTGCTCCGAAAATTTTTTCGCCAAAAAAGACTGATGTATAGTATGGGAAATTTTCAAAATTTGAGAAAATCAAAAATTTCGAATTAATGAGTGTTTCTTACTCATTTTTCACGCTGAGTTCGAATAGTGTTCCCATTGCGCGACCTCGTTGAGTATAAAAAGGGAATGATCAATTGGGAAAATATCTCCATTTGACACGATTCGATTGTCTCGAAATTGAGTACTAGACAGGCGAGCGTAGCTTCGAAATTTTCGCAAAAAAAACATGTAGTATGGAGAATTTCAAAATTTGAGAAAATCAAAATTTCAATAATGAGTGTTTTTCTCATTTTTACGCTGAGTTCGAATAGTGTTCATTGCGGCGACTCGTTCTTGAGGTACTCAAAAGTGGAAAATTGATCAATTTGGGTCAAATGACTCTAGCTCAATTTTGACACGGATTCGAATTCGTTCGAAAATTATATAGCACACGCCGACGCGTAGCTCCCGAATTTTTCGCAAAAAAGACATGTTAGTATGGAGAAATTTTCAAAATTTGAGAAATCAAAAATTAATTAATGAGTGTTCTTACTCATTTTCACGCTGAGTTCGAATAGTGGTTCATTGCGGAGCGACCTCCGTCTTTGAGGTTACTCAAAAAGTTGAAATTGATCAATTTGGGTCAAAAAATGACTCTAGCCCATTTTGACCACGGATCGATTCGTCCGAAAATTGAGTAACTAGCACAGCGCGACGCCGTAGTCTCGAAATTTTTTCGCCAAAAAAAAGACTGTATTATATATGAGATGAATATTTTCAAAATTTGGAGAAAATCAAAAATTTCGAATTAATGAGTGTTTCTATCATTTTTCACGTGAGTTCGAATAAAGTTGTTCCATTTGGCGTCGACTCGTTCTGATGGTACTCAAAAAGTTGGAAAATTGCACATTTGGTTCAAAATACTTAGCTCAATTGACAACGGATTCGAATTCGTCTCGAAAATTGAAGTAACTAGCACCAGCGCCGACGCCTTAGCTCTCGAAAATTTTTTCGCCCAAAAAAAGACATGATGTATAGTATGGAGAAATTTTCAAAATTTGAGAAAATCAAAAATTTCGAATTAATGAGTGTTTCTTACTCAGTTTTTCACGCTGAGTTCGAATAAGTGGTTCCCATTAGGCGGCGACCCTCCGTTCTTGAGGTACTCTAAAAAAGGTAGGAAAATTGATCAATTTGGGTCAAATAATTACTCTAGCCCAATTTTGACACCGGATTCGAATTCGTCTCGCAAAATTGAGTAACTAGCACCAGCGCCGACGCCGTAGCTCTCCGAAAATTTTTTCGCCCGAAAAAAGACATGATGTATATATAGTATGGAAAAATTTTCAAAATTTGAGAAAATCAAAAATTTCGAAATAATGAGTGTTTCTTACTCAGTTTTTCACGCTGAGTTCGAATTCGTTGGTCCCATTTGGCGGCGACCCTCCGTTCTTGAGGTACACTCAAAAAAGTTGGGAAAATTGATCAATTTGGGTCAAAAAATGACTCTAGCTCAATTTTGACAACGGATTCGAATTCGTCTCGAAAAATTGAGTAACTAGCACCAGCGCCGACGCCGTAGCTCTCCGAAAATTTTTTTTCCAGACAAAAGACATGATGTATAATAGGAGAGAGAAATTTTCAAAATTTGAGAAAATCAAAAATTTCGAATTACTGAGTGTTTCTTACTCAGTTTTTCACGCTGAGTTCGAAAAAGAGGTTCCTATTTGGCGGAAACCCTCCGTTTTGGAGGTACACTCAAAAAAGTTGGGAAAATTGATCAATTTGGGTCAAAAAATGACTCTAGCTCAATTTTGACAACGGATTCGAATTCGTCCCGAAAAATTAAGTAACTAGCACCAGCGCCGACACCGTAGCTCTCCGAAAATTTTTTCGCCCAAAAAAAAACATGATGTATAAGTATGGAGAAATTTTCAAAATTTGAGAAAATCAAAAATTTCGAATTAATGAGTGTTTCTTACTCAGTTTTCCACGCTGAGTTCGAATAAGTGGTTCCCATTTGGCAGCGACCCTCCGTTCTTGAGGTACACTCAAAAAAGTTGGGAAAATAAATCAATTTGGGTCAAAAAATGACTCCAGCTCAATTTTGACTACGGATTCGAATTCGTCTCGAAAAATTGAGTAACTAGCACCAGCGCCGACGTCGTAGCTCCCCGAAAATTTTTTTGCCCAAAGAAAGACGTGATGTATAATAGTAATAATAATAGCAGCCTTTAATACGAAACACAAACCGTTACAAATCTATGGAATAACATAATATGGGATAAATATACATACAAAATAGCATATTGCCTGATAATCTCCCTTTCCCCAAATTTAGTGTGTCTCGTACCTTGCCCCCATGTCGCGGGCATAGGCCTCCTCTATTTTCCTCCATCTTTTCCGATTTTGAGCTGCTCCACACCATGGCAAACCCACCCTTCCCGTAATTTCGTCTTTCCAGGCTTTTAATGGCTTGCCTATCCTCCTCGTATGATCGTACGGGACCCAGAATGTCAATCTCCGTGCCCACCTGTCTACACTAGATCTCGCCAAGTGGCCTGCATATTTAAATTTTTGTTTTTTGATCGTGAATACCACCCCCCTACATTTTGTCTGACTTCTAATGGTTTTGGCCCTGATTTTTTCAATTCTTTTGATACCTAGCATACTACGTTCCATGGCTCTTAGGGTAGTTATCAATTTCGGGGTTTGGGCGTCCGTGAGCGACCATGTCTGGGCCCCGTACGTCATAATTGGCATAATGCATATTTCTAGTACTCTTGTTTTCGACGCGGTCTTTAGTTTCCCCTTAAAAATCGATCTCAGACCCCAAAATCCTTTCCACGCCTGGCTTATTCTTTTATTTATTTCTTTGTTCATTTTATCTTTGAATGACATTATCTGCCCGAGGTATGTGTATTCGTTAACGGTCTCCAAAATTTCCCCTCCCGCCATAATTTTGATACCCTCGGTGTTGGCCATTATTTTCGTTTTGGTTGCGTTAATTTTGAGTCCCGCTTTTTCGCTTTCGGCCACCAGCCCGTCGAGCATTCCTTGGAGTTCCTCCCTGTCTCCACTTATAAGAACAATGTCGTCTGCAAATCTCAAGTGATTTAAATTTACCCCATCGATTTTGATCTCCTTCCCCCCCCAGTCCAATTTTCTGAATATATGTTCTAGTAATGCGTTGAATAGGTTGGGAGACAGGGGGTCCCCTTGCTTTACTCCTCTTTGAATTTTAAAGGTGGGTCCAGGGATGTCTAGTTTGATGTACGCGCAAGTATCTCGGTAATATTCTTTTAATATTTTCACAATTTTTGGATTTATTTCTTGGGTCTCCAGAGCCTCCCATAGATAGTTGTGGTCGATTGTGTCAAACGCTTTACAGAGATCCACGAAAGCCAGGTTAATTTCAATTTGGTAGGTGTTTGCCTTTTCTATTAGTTGATTTAATGTATGTATGTGATCAGTTGTGGCAAAACCCTTCCTGAACCCCGCCTGCTCGACGGGCTGCGCGCTGTAAAGCTGAGGATAGGCTCTGTTTTTGAGGACCTTCATAAATACTTTACCAACGTTGGAGGAGAGGCTAATCGGCCTATAATTATTCAACTGTTTTTTGTCCCCTTTTTTGTGCAGTAGGATAATCTCGGCCTGCTTCCATTGTTTTGGGATTTCTTCCGATATTATGATTTTATTAAATAGTATAGTTAATGGGTCAGATAGTTCCTCCGCGAATTCTTTTAGGTTTTTATTTTCTATTTTGTCGGGGCCAGACGCTTTCCCTGTTTTCAACCTCCGCAAGGTTATTTCCACCTCGTGATTCAAAATCCCCGGGAGTGGGTTATCAGATTGATCGCTAGTTGGATCATCGGCTGGTCCAGCGCTACCATCTCCCTCCCGTGGCGTGCTTCCACTTTTTGTGCTCTTCGGGTTATGGTAGAGTTCTTCGTAGAATTTCGTGGCTTCTAATAAAATGCCTTTTCTGTCACAAATCCTCGTACCTTTTTTCCCCTCCAAGCCGATTGCCATTTGCTTACCATAGCAGAGTTCTTTTTTCATTCTTTTTGTCGACCATGATGATTCAATGATTTCGCGGATTTTTTCCTCCTCGTACCTTTTACAGTCGTTCTTAATTGCTTTTTTAACGGTTTTTTGTATTTCTACCCATTCGACGCGTTGGTGTGGTGTTCTATTCTCCAATTTTCGCATACTTTCCCTTTTCGCAATAAGGTTTTTGGTCTGCTCGGTCAGTTTGTCGTCTGTAGTCACTACATTCCTCCTTTTGCCAAAAGTTTCTAGAGTTCCTTCGATAATTTTGATCAGGTTGTCATAACAATCTTGTAGTGTTGCGTTATGTTGTTCTGTTTTCCAGAGTTCTATCTTGTTTTTCATATCTTCTGACGCTACTCTCCATTTGTGCAGTGGTATGACTAGGTTGCCCCCCCCTCTTCTCGTTATTTTTGATGTACTCCCTGATTTTTACTCTACGTGGTATATTAAGGGTGCATCTCCCTACCCTATGGTCTGAGGAGAACTCGAAGCGTGATAGAACACTGTAGTCCTTCACCACTGCACGTTCGTTTATGAGGCAGTGGTCTATTTCGTTTTTGACTCTCTCATTGGGTGCAGTCCACGTCCACCTGCGGGCTTCTCTCTTCTTAAAGAAGGTGTTAATTATCTTTAGATTGTTGGATTCTGCAAAACCTAGTAGCCTTTTTCCTTCTTTGTTTTTAACGCCGAACCTAAAGGGACCCGTACATTTTTGTTTTCTTGCTGTACCACTCGGGTCGTGGCCTATTTTAGCGTTAAAGTCACCCATAACTAACGTGTAGAATTCTCTTTCATTTTCAACCACCTCTTGTAGTGTTTCATAGAACTCTTCCTTGCAAGTTTCGCTTGCCTCCGAGGTAGGGACGTAGCACTGGACCACCGCTATTTTTGTGTTCTTACCGACTAGCAACTTCAACACCGCGATTCTCTCTGACACAGCCTTAACCTCTACCACATGCTTCCAAGTTTCTTTTTTAATTAGAAAACCCACCCCTTTTTGCCCCTTTGTTTCTCCAAAAAAGTAGAAATAGTTACCCGATTTTCTTAGCGTTAGTCCCTCCCCCCTGCGTCTGACCTCAGCAAGTCCGAGAATATCCCACGAAATTTTGGTGAGAGCAGATTCAAGCTCTACGAGCCGTACCTCGCCTGCCAAGCCCCTGCAGTTATAATTTAGAATGTTGATGCCAAAATTTTTTATGTTATTTATTTTACTTTTGGTACATTGTTTTGATTTTGCTCGGTACGGCTCGTCTGCTCTTACCTTTAGAGGGTTTACAGCCTTACTTCCCCGCGATGGCTGCCTTCGAATTCGTCTCGAAAAATTGAGTAACTAGCACCAGCGCCGACGCCGTAGCTCTCCGAAAATTTTTTCGCCCAAAAAGAGACTTGATGTATAAGTATGGAGAAATTTTCAAAATTCGGAAATATCAAAAATTTTGACTGAAAGACTGTTTTTGACTCAAATCCAGTGATCAAATTTGGCAGCGATGCTCCGTTCCGGAGAGACACTCGAAAATGTTTACAAAATTGTCAAAAAATAACTTTAGCTCAATTTTGACGACGGATTTGAATTCGTCTCGAAAAATTGAGTAATTAGCCCCAGCGCCGACGCCGAAGTTCTCCGAAAATTTCTTTGTCAGAAAAAAAAACATGATGTATAGTATGGAGAAATTTTCAAAATTCGAAGAAATCAAAAATTTTCGGCTCAATTTCTTAAGCCGAGTTCAAATTCAGTGTTCAAATTTGGCGGCGACGCTCCGTTCCCGAGAGACACTGGAAAATGTTGACAAGCTTGTCAAAAAATGACTTTAGTTCAATTTTGACGTTGGATTGGAGTACCTCTCGAAAAATTGAATAATTAGCCCGAGCGCCGACGCCAAAGCTTTCCGAAAATTTTTTTGCACGAAAATTACATGATGTGTATAGTATGGAGAAATTTTCAAAATTCGAAAAAATCAAAAATTTTTACTTAAAGTCTGTTTTTGACTCAATTTTGTTACGCTGAGTTCAAATCCAGTATTCAAATTTAGCGGCGACGCTCCGTTCCCGTGATAACACTCAAAAATGTTGACAAAGTTGTCAAAAAATGACTTTAGCTCAATTTTGACGACGGATTAGAATTCGTCTCGAAAAATAGAGTAATTAGCTCCAGCGCCGACGCCGAAGCTCTCCGAAAATATTTTTGCCCGAAAAAGGACATGGTGAGTATGGAGAAATTTTCAAAATTCGAAATAATCAAAAATTTTGATTTAAAGACTGTTTTTGACTCAATTTTTCACGCCAAGTTCAAATTTTGTGTTCACATTTGGCGGCGCCGCTCTGTTCCCGAATTATACTCGAAAATGTTGACGAAAGTGGGCAAGAAATGACTTTAGCTTAATATTGACGACGGATTTGAATTCTTCTCGAAAAACTAAGTAAGTAGCCCGTATGGAGAAATTTTCAAAATTTTTGAAATCCAAAAAGAACTGAGGTAAGACGTATTCCTACTCTATTTTTCACGGTGAATTTAATTTCGTTGACCTAATCGGGCGCTGAGCCTCCGCTGGTGCGATGCAGTCAAAAATGTGGTTATACCGTGTGCGGGAGCTATACTGGGGTCGAAAATTGGTTATGGATCGATTTTGACGCCGAATTTGGATTCGACTCAACATGCTGAGTATATTCCACCTGGTCCGGGCGCGGAAGTCTCCGAAAAATTTTTCGTTGAAAAAAATTCCTAGTGTATGTGTGGAGAAATGTTCAAAATTTTCGAAATTAAAAACACCTGAGATAATGACGTATAACTGCCGTGGCATGCGATTGGATATTCCAAGTTCCACAAAATTCGGATTCCAGAATTGCAAACCTTGTCTACAACTTTGGAGCAGCACGAATGTACTGTATCTAACGATCAAGTACTTACCGTTAGCGGAGCTGTGAAGTAAGAAATCCAAATCCGGCTCTAGTATTTAACGTAGGTTCTCGTATAGCGAACATTATTGACTTCAAAAGAGATAAATCCGTCCTCGTTTTGGAAGAGAATAATCGTTGGTATCCTGCCAGAATAATCGAGCATACAGGGTTAGTCAGTTTAAAACGCAGCATAGGAAAATCCCGTTCACTGCGTGTTAATGTGACTAGACTGACGCGGTGCGTACACTCGTATTATGATAACATGATAAGCCAATGCAACGACGGAACTGCTTAGTCAGTTTAAAACGCAGCATGAAAAATCTCGTTCACGGCGTCTTAAAGCGTGCTCGGTGCGTTTCTTATTCTTTCAAAAGGATAAAATAATTCTCGGGGATGGAGGGAAAGTGTCCGATGATTTTCGAAAAATTTCATCAACAATTTTTGAAGACACAAAATCCGATAATTTCCGAAGAATCTCAACGGAAGTCTTTAGAAAAAATTTTCAATGTTTTCCAAAGAATTTCATTAAAATTCTTCGGGAAAATGTTCCGATTAGGAAATATCCGGGTGGGGGGGGGGAACTCCGGTGGTTTTTGAGGAATTTCATCGAAAATCTTCAGGAAAAATGTTCGGGAAAATTCTCCGATGACTTCTAAGGAATTTTATCGAAAATTTTTGGAATAATTTCCGAAAAATCTCTGTTTTCTAAAGAACTATTTCAAAATCTTCCGGGGAGTTTTCCGTTCATTCTTGAGAATTTCACAGCTAATATTCATGGGAAAACTCCGACAGATTTTGAAGAATTTTATCGGCAATCTGCAGGTAAAATGTTCTCCGAAGAATTTCATCGAAAATCTACGGAGAACATCCTCCGGGAAAATTCTCCAATGACATCTAAAGAATTTTATCAAAAATTTTTGAGAGAAAAAAAAACCGATAATTTCTGAAGAATTTATCAGAAATCTTCAGTAGAAATTTCCAATGTTTTCCAAAAAGTAACATTATAAAATTCGTCGAGAAAATTTCCCGATAATTTTTGAAGAATTTTCTAGGAAATATTCGGGGGAAAAAGCCGCGATGGTTTGTAGAGAATTTTATCAAAAATCTTCGGGAAAAATCTCCGATAATTTTTAAAGAATTTTTAGAAACAGTTTTGATAATTTCTGCATGGTTATGCAGTTTAAAATTCCACCGGAGATTTTTCCCGGATATTTCTTCTGAAATTCTTCAAAAATTATCGGAAAACTCCCCCGAAGAGTTTTAAAGAATTTCCTCGGAAAACATTGGAAATTTTTTCTGAAGATTTCGATAAGTTCCTTTGGAAATTATCGGAGAGGTTTTTCAACAGTCATGGGAATCTTTTCGAAAATTGGCCAAGAAATTCTTTGATTGAAAATTTTCCAATGCAAATTCTTGGGACATTATCGAATTTCTTCAGCAAAAATTTCTGCTGAAATTTTGTAAAAATCATTAAGAGATTTTCCCCGAAGATTCGGATGAAATTTCTCGAAGATCTTCCTGAAGATTTTCGATGAAATTTTTCAAAAATTGACGGAGTCCCCCCCCCCTACCGCCCAATATTTCATTATGAAATACTTCCAACGTTGTCGGGAAATTTTCTCGAAGTAATTTTTTGTTGGAAAATATTGAAAATTCTCTCAAAAGATTTCCGAAGAAATTCTGCGGGAGATTTTTTATTGAATTGTTCAAGAACTGACGCAGTCCCCCCTCCGAATTATTTCCTTTGAAATACTTCCAAAGTTATTGGGAGATTTTCCAGAGGTAGTTTTTTGTTGGAAAATATTGGAGATTTTCTCAAAAGATTTCCGATAAAATTCTTTAGAAATTTTCAGGTTTTCTTTCCATCTCTGATGAACTTCCCTTGAAAATCATCCGGGATTTTTCCCGAATTTCTCTACCGATTTCCAGTGAGATTCTTCGGACATTATTGGAATTTTTTTCCAAAAAATTTCTCATGAAATTCCTTAAAGATCATCGAAAATTATTCCTGAAGATTTTCGATGAATCTCTTCGGAGAATATTTTTCCTGGAGGTTAGTTGTATCGAAAATTACTGGAATTTGTTTCCGAAAATTTCCAGTGAAATTCCTCGAAAATCATTGGAAGATTTTCCCAAAGATTTTCGATGAAATTCTTCGAAAATTATTGGAGATTTCCCCCGAAGATTATTGAATAAAAAACGCACCGAGTACGCTTCACTAATTCATTGTTTTAAAAAAGAGACGCACCGAGTACGGTTCACTTGTAAACAAGATTTTTCATGCTGCGTTTTAAACTGACTAAGCAGTTCCGTTGTTGCATTGGCTTATCATGTTATCATAATACGAGTGTACGCACCGCGTCAGTCTAGTCACATTAACACGCAGCGAACGGGATTTTCCTATGCTGCGTTTTAAACTGACTAACCCTGTATAAGGACAATGAACAAGTTCGGTTATATGAAATTTCGATTTGAAAACGACAATTAAATAGCTGTTACTGTGAAGACGCATGAAGAAAGGGACCTTTAGACCAAAAATGAAATTTTATAGGAAAATTGTGTAAGATGGAGCAACGCTTTTCAGCAACGTTGACTCATCACCTTAAAAATGTAATATCTCTCTGAATTTTGAAATTATGGGCCTAGGGGCATTTTCATCAGTTCTCTGAGAGCTTTCTACATCAAATGGGCCGAAAAAGTGAAAATCAAAACTTTGGTCAAAATGTCCTTTTCTACGCACTTATTAGCTTCGCGTATCCGCACACTCTACCACCGAGGCTCCAAATGGACAACCAGTTTTCCACAGCCGAATCCGGCTCTGCGCTTTCTAATCACCCAATACGCAAATCGTAGCTCAACATGAAATCAACGAGCATTGAAAATATCAATTTGTTTTCTGTTTTCATTTACGTTTCCTTTCTGTTTTTTGTTTCAAGTTTCATCAATAAACTATAGCTTTACTTACCTACTCTTATAACTTGATCAGTACCATACTTTCTTTTGTTACGCCATTTTGTATAAAATGTGTTTTTTTGAAATTTGTGTGAGGGGCTTTCCTCTGCTTAGAAGTTGTCTGTTTCGCCCCAAGATTGATGAATTAGAGACGTCTAGTGTCTGAAAAAATTGAGTGATATCCGCCCAGTTCTGGCGTCTAAGGTCTCCAATAGAAGGACATGAACGCGGACGTGAACTGTACGCTTGAAAGCCCGCCAACCATTAATTTATTCAAATTTGTACAATTTTTTCAAAATTTCTGCCCGTTTACTTCAATACGTCAGCGTTCCAAATATTGTGTGCACCATAATTTGATAAAAGTTGGGGCAAAGTTGAGCTGATTCATATTTGTTATTTAGGTTGCTTCTACTGACTTAGTGGCGTTAATAAATGACTACGTACATAAATTTCAGAAGCGGAGAAGTTTGAAGAGCCTTCAACATGGTAATTTCCAACTTAGTTATTTTCAAATGTCATTCAAACTGCATAAACATATTATTAAAAGCACATCAAATTAATGCACAGTTGCACAAGCGAATGCTTGAAATAGCTTCAAGGTGGAAATACATATTATTCAAACTGGATGCGTACAATGTTACCTATAGGAGAGTTCGCTCATTAAAATGTATACTTAAAACATAAATTTTGGCGAAATTCGAGCATCGTAAAATATAATAAATAAATAAAAGAAACAAAACAAAAAAAAACCTCAACTTTGGCAAAAATTGGCGAATAAACAACTTACGAAATAACACAGCACGTATTCGGATTCCTATGGATCTCTGGAACCTTTTCCTCGAAAGCTTTAATGTAATTGTAATATTTCCACGAAACTTCAGACTCGGTCTTCTTCTCGATACTATAGGAATATTCGTCCAAATGCTCGGCGCAGATTTTCGAACAGGCTCGATGCACGAACGTCGTCCAGTAATTGCCTAGATGACCGTATCTAAGAGTGTTCACCTCGTAACTGCAGTCTGAAATAGAAAGTGTTCGTGATCACTAAGAATTTAACCATGTAAAATAAAATCATCTGAAAAACGTCTCTGACGTCATCAATCAATCGTGTGTTTTATAGCTCGTCATTTGAAGGCGTTGTTTAGCCAGGGTGTCTACTAAAACTGGAAACAGAAAAAATGTTGCCATTTGGTGGCCCTACTCAAAAATTACCATGTAGGTTCTTTTGATTGACTTATTGGATTTCTTAAATTGATGACTCAATTCAAAATTCCCAAATATCGAAGTAAAAAAAAAACTTTTTGACTTGTTGGATTTCCCCAACTTTTCAACTCAATTCCCAAGCGTCAAAGCAAGCAAAAAAGAAAAAAAAAACTTTTGACTTGTAGGATTTTTCCAACTCTACCTGACTGAAATGGTAAATTTTCCCAACTGCTGAATGAAAAATACCTACAGGGAGTAAGTTTCCCCCTAACCCCTATCGGTACATCCCTGGTAGACACCTTGATGGCATCTAACAGTGAGGAAATTGATACCAAAGCGATTTCATTTGGGTTGGAGGACGGAAGAACTTCAACTTTTCTTGATAATTCTATCATCAGAGAAATTTCGAGATAGACAAGAAAAACACGTCATCATCCCTTTTCAAATTTTACCGACTGCGAATCCGATTCAGCTTATTTTGTAATTGACCTCATTGAGGGTGATTCGCCAACTGAAAAAGGGTAACTGGAGCCGCCTCTTACATGGCCTCTCGCTTTTGGGCACTTCCCAGTTAATGACGTACTTTTCACCTATGTTAACAAGCTTCAAGATTATTTCATCATTAATAAGTAGCTTTTGCCAGCTACTCTTTTTCTATTTCTACCTACCCGCCGCACTATCACCGTCCGGGTGGACACAGTTCTCGCAAATGAAACAGTCGTTGTAATATTTAGAGATCACATTCTGCAACGCCGTGGACAAGGCGTCTATTACGAAGTAATCTATTTTACTGGATATAATTTTCCTAGCTGTTAATTTCACTAAGCTCGGCATTTCCTTCACTGGAATTTCAGTATTCGGCTTCTTGATTTCTTCAATTCTGTTCAACAAAAATATAAATATATATATATCTGTACAAGGAGAATGCTAACGGACATAACTGTATTTGAAGAGTAAATGTGTACCTAGTACGTTCGGTTCCTTTCAAATATTTCGCTGTAATCCATAATTCTCGTAACGTGAACTTAGTGCTCAGACGACGAATCGTTTGCAGATTCTTCATTTCCAAAAGGAAACCGGGTAACACGACCATTTTGTTATTGTCTAAATACAGCGTACGCAGATTGTTACAGAACGTCAACGAATACGGAAGTGATTTGGTTTCCAGGTAGTTGCCAGTTAGCTGTAGTACCTCTAGCTTTTTCAGTCGTCCGATGTTCGGTGATAGGCTCTTAAGTCCGTTTCTGTTGAGTGACAGAACTCGCAAGTTTCGGCACGAGAAAATCTACACGATAAAATAAGATTCATTCAAATCGCAACAGTCGAATCAACCAAGGGCTGCCCAGGGGCAACAAGGGGCAGCCATCCTTACAGATCCGATTCGTTCCATTCCCGAAATGAGAAAAATTATATGATATTTCCAGGAACTTTCGAAGTTCTTTGAGTTTGTTCAAGACTCTTTGATACTCTTAAAAACATTTTTCACATTCAGTAAAAGACACCCTCTTAGAACCGATTTCTTGATAAAGTACCACTTATTCACTATTTGAAGCTGTATATTTGACAAAACATTTTCGATGTGATGCTACTATTAGTTGTCTTAATTCTCTCGATATATTAAAGACCTCACCTCACCTCACCCACTTCCACCTCCAACGCAAAAAAAACAACACTTCGAGACGAAAAGACAGAACACATATTGACACATATACCTAAAGATATTAAAACTTGACCTCCCTATCTCCCTTCATCATAAAGTTACAGACAATATATTATTATTATTATTATCAGCCTTTATTTCGATAAACTTACTTACATTTTACGAAGGAGCCGCGACACTCCTGCGTCACGCGTCGATTTCTTAACTCTATCATTAAAAATTATGCGTTCCTTCACGCGGCGTTCAGGCATCGCGGTGTCCCTGCCCATCATGCGCCCAACCTAGGGCATAGGCCTCCCCCACCCTATTCCAGCGTTTTCTGTCCCTGGCATCTTTGCTCCAGGCAATCTCGCCCCTCCTTATGATTTCATCTTCCCACCTGTTTCTCGGTCTCCCTACCTTCCTCGTTTTGTCCCTTGGAAACCAAACTAGCACTTTATTTTCCCATCTCCCTTCCTCCCTTCTTGCTACGTGGCCGGCATAGTCGAATTTGAGTTTTTTAATTTTACATCTACAGTCCACAATTCCACTCTTCCTCCTGACTGCCATATTACTGACTTTATCTTTCTTCTTGATACCCGTCATCGACCTCTCCATAGCGATCTGGGTCCTCGCAAGTCCTAGAAGCTGTCCTTCCGTGAGCGCCCAAGTCTGGGCTCCGTAGGTTAGTACCGGCATCACGCAACTCTCAAATATTTTTTTCTTTAATGTTTGCGAAAATTTTCCTTTGAATATATATGAGAGCTTCCAATAGCTGTTCCACGCCCTGGCTTTCCTTCTCTTTAATTCTCTATTCTGGTTGTCCGAGAGAGCTATCGACAGACAATATATACTGGAATAGTATTATAAACCTGACCTCTTCTTACTCTGATAAGAAGTGCTAGACCTTCTGTGTCTGTCTATCCCCCCCTTCATTTAAAAAAAAAACTTCGTGACATAAAGATGTAAAATATTTCGGAGACTTCACCTCCGTTTCCTCGATCATGAAGGTACCTATCTAAATACCTATAGACACGACAAAATTGGGTTAGGATAAAGTGCCTATATTTTACTGAAGTTGTACAGATTGTTGCAAAACGTTTTCGGATACTAATCCATCATCAATACTTTATTATCTGGATAGTTGTTATCGCCCAATAAAGACTCCGACTACTCATCTCTCTGGAAGGCCACCAAAAGGCTAAAGCAGCCTGTAATCGACGTTCCCCCTCTAAGGACCGACACTGGCTGGGCCAGGAGTGACCAGGAAAAAACTGACTTGTTTGCCTGCCAGTTAGACCTCGATCAAGATGGAAGTTCACTCCTCGGGAGATAGCCGCCAAGTTCGAGTGCCTAAAAAAAAACCGGAGCGGACGCTGTTACGGCTACAATGCTCAGAGAATCTCCAAAAAAAGGAATCCTGATGCTGACGTTCATTTGCAATGCTATTTTACGCCTGAAGTACATACCATGCAGCTGGAAACCGGCCAAAATAATCATGATTCCTAAAGCCGACAAACGAGCGGAGCTCCCCATTTCTCCTATCGGCCTATCTCGCTGCTGTCGGTCACATCCAATGTGTTCGAAAAACTCTTCCTCGAAAGACTAGCTCGCAACCCGCAGTGCGTTTTTTTCCCGCGGAGGTGGCGGCGGTGGCGGCGGCGGCGGCGGCGGATTTTACTTCTTTAGTATATAGAGAGAAATAATATTATAAATAAATATTAATTAATATTTTTTAATCAATTAATAAAATTATAATTTTTTTTGTTGTAAATGTTTTTTTTACCTTAATTATTTTTTAAATAAAAAACTCAAATAAACTCAAATAATAAAAAAATTATTATTTTAAAAATTAATTAATTTAATTTAAACAAAAAAATATATATATAATTAAATTTATTAAAACTTAATTTTAATTTTTTCAATCCAATATTTAATAAAATTTATTACTTTTTTAAAAACTGTAAAAATCCAAAAGACTTATTTGCAAAAAAATTGTCAAAAATTTTATAAAGAATGTGAGCCCTTTTCAGAAAACTAATATGAAATGAAAGAGTTTAATTTCCAGGGATAACAAAACTGAGTTGGGGGGGGCGCAAAATAAAGAGAAGGTGGATTCACGTTTTCGGCTTTAATAGACGAACGAAAATAGACAAAAAGAAACGGATAAGGCCATTCAAAAAGGGAGGGTTTATTTTACCGAAATCTTCACGAAACTCGATTTTGACAGTTTTGACCTTGATTCACAAAAATCGCCGTATCTTGAAAACCAGGATTGACAAAGTGGGACCTTATTCCTTGCACTGTCACAAAAGGCATACGCCTGCTATTGTCTTTCTGTTTTCCTCTCTCCCTCCAAGGAAACAACTCGATTAGGTACCAAAGGATATAAAACACGAAGACATCGAGACAAAGGCTTTCAAACGTGAGACATAAAAAAACTGAATGTATAGGGCTAAGACGCAAAAAAAAATCAAAACTTAAGACAAAAAAAAAAAGATGAAAAGCATAAATAAACATAAGATGGTGCGTTGAAAATCCGACGTCTCTCGTTGTCACAATGCCATGGACATTAAGCCATCAAGACGTCATACTAAAACCTGACCTCTCTTTTAGCCTCAAACACAAGGGCTTAAGCAGGGGCGCTACCAGAACTTTTTTTGGTGGGGGCTAGAATTTAAAAAAAGAAAAACTTAGGCGGGGTGAAAACTCGACTTGGTACCTACCTGATTTTGTACCTTCCTATTTTCAAGAATTGAAAAATTCTGAATTTTTGGATGGGGCTATAGCCACCTAGCCCCTCCTTAGTTACGCTCTAAAAGGAGGGGCAGTTGTCCTTAAGACTAGAACTTCAACTCTTAAACAGTGGCGGATTTAACAGGCAGCAAACGAACATTTGCTGAAAGCCCCCCCCCCCCCGAGGACCCATTTAGGACTCCGTTTATAGGAAAACGAAATGAACTATCAAATTCTTACATATTCTTCATTGCTGCTCCCTGAATTGCTGCGTGGATCCGCCATTGGAAAGAAACAAAGATAGGTTCAAAGCCTTTAAAAATGATCACCTTGCATAATTGTTTCCTCTATACAAATCGTTTCCACCTGCAGCTCTCCCGATGAGAAGTTCTAAGGGGCTGGGGGCATATTGATATCATAGCTACCAGCAGACGGTACCAATTACTACATGGTACAAATGTGTACTCTATAAAAGTCATTTTCATCTGCACCATCTCCCCAAGAGAAGCCTAAGGGGCTAGGGAGCATGATGACATTATACCTGCCAGCAGCAGGTACCATTAACCAATTGGTACAAATATGTACTCTATACAGATAATTTTCATGTGAAGCACCCACATTTCCCCCAGTAAAGCTCCCAGGGGCCCGGGCAAGTTGATCGGAAATGAAAAATTAGCACCTCTTCAGTCAAGGTCTCTCACCAAATTTTCCAAGTTTTTCTCTATCTCTCATCGTTCTCAAGATATTTACAATTTTCTGAAAAAATTTTGAGTTTTTCTTCAAGGTTACTTAGGTTTAAAAAAAAATGGAAAAAAAGAAAAAGAAAGACAGAAAGAACCCATTTCGAATTTGTATGTTATTTAAGTTGCATAACTTGCTACTCGTAGGCACCACTCATTCTTTTCAAGAAAATTATGCCTGCCAGTAGTAAGTTATGCAACTTAAATAACATACGGATTCGAAAAAGAAACCTTTACTGAAGAAGTGCCAATTTTTTTTCATTGCCTAGATTTTGAAATCAAATTGCTCCCGGCCCCTGGGAGCTTCTCTTGAGGGGGGGGGGATACTGCAGGTGAAAATAATTTACGCAGGAGACATATTTGTACTAATAGGTAATAGGTACGCGCTGCTGGTTGGTATAAAATCAACATGCCCCTAGCCCCTCGTGGCTTCTCTTGGGGAGGAGCTGCAGATAAAAATGATTCGCAGAATTCATTATCTTTTTTTTTTTAATTATTATTATCATTATTATTATTTATTTTTTTATTTTTTTCTTGTATCACTGAACTTACTATATTAAATAAATTTCTTCATCATTAGAATCTCTTCAAGAAAAACCTCAAGGGGATGGTGGCAGTAGGTATTATGACCAACGACTACCAAACGCCACTTTTTAAATGTTTGATACAATACTATCCAGTTTTTTCCTTTGTGAAAGGAGGGGCAGCTGCCCTGCTGCCCTTAAGACTAGAACTTGAACTCTTAAACTGTGGCGGATTTAACAGGGCAGCAGACAAACATTTGCTGACTGCCCCCCCGACCCATTTAGGACCCCGCTTATAGGAAATCGAAATGAACCATCAAATTCTTACATACTCTTCATTGCTGCTCCCTGAATTACTGCCTGGATCCGCCATTGGAAAGAATCAAATATGGGTTCATAGCCTTTACAAATAATCACTTCGCATTACTGCTTCCTCTATACAAATCGTTTCCATCTGCAGCTACCCCCTCCCCCGAGAAGTTTTAAGGGGCTGGCGGCATAAATGACTCTATACATATCATTTTCATCTGTAGCACCTCACTAAGAGAAGCCTTAAGGGGCTAGGGAGCATACCTGCCAGCAGCGAGTACCAATTACCAATTAGTACAAAATATGTACTCTGTACAGATCATTTTCATGCGGAGCACCCCCCCCCCCCGCTTCCCCAGGGAAGCCCCAGAGGCGAGGGCAAGTTGATCTCAAAATGTAAGAAATGAAAAATCAGCACTTCTTCAGTAAAGGTTTCTCACCAAATTTTCTCAGTTGTTCTCTATCTCTCACCATTCTCGAGATATTTACAATTTTCTGGAAAATTTTGGACTTTTTCTTAAAGGTTACTTGAGGTTACAATAACAAAAAAAGAGAACCAATTTCGAACGATTTGTACCATATAAGTTGCATAACTCGCTACTAGTAGGCCCAACTCATTCTCTTCAGAAAATGTGTGCCTGCCAGTAGTATGTTATGCAACTTAAATAACATACAAATTCAAAATTGGTTCTCTTTCCATTTTTTTTCTTCTTTTTTTGTAATTTTTAGTACCCTTTGAAGAAAAAACCCAAAATTTTATGGAAAATTGCAAACATCTCGAGAATAGTGAGAGATAGAGAAAAATGGAGAAAATCTGGTAAGAAACCTTTACTGAAGAAGTACTAATCTTTCATAGCCTAGATTTTGAAATCAAATTAACCCGGCTACTGGGGGCTTCTTTTGGAGGGGGGAGGGGATACTCCAGATGAAAATGACTTGCGCAGAAGACATACTTGTACTAATAGGTAATAGGTACTCTCGCTGCTGGCAGGTATAAAATCAATATGCCCCCAGCCCTTTGTGGCTTCTCTTGGGGAGGTACGGCAGATAAAGATGATTTGCACAATTTTTTTTTTGTATCACTAAACTAACTATTAAATTAATTTTTTCATCATTAGAATCTCTCCAAAAAAAACCTCAAGGGGCTGGGGGCAGGTAGGTACCATGACCAACGACTACCAAATGCAACATTTTGAATGTTTGTTACAATAGCCTCCAATTTTTTCATTCGCGAAAGGAGAGCAGGGGCGCAACCAGACCTTTTTTTGGTGGGGGCTAGAATTTAGAATAAAAACTTGGGCAGGGGTGAAAACTCGATTTGGCACCTACCTGGTTTTGTACCTTCTTATTTTCATGAATTTATTCTGCAAAAAGGGGAAGGGAAGAAAAATTAAAAGTAAAAATACCATTTATGCTGCAAAAATAAAATGAAATTCAAGTTTGCTGGGCATGATTGTAATAGTAATAGACCTTTTCACGGTGACGTCATGAGAAAGACTGTTGCGCAGCTGCTCTAGCCAGTTGCAGCCATCAGGGTCCATTTTTTTTTGTTTACGTTCATTTTAGGTACATATAAAACTTCGTAAGCAAAAATTCGTTCTTCTTTGCGAGTCCATAAATATGAAAGAATGAAAGAGAGCATTTCACAATACTTCCGGGCGCTTATTTATAATCTAAAAGCATTTAGTTTTGATTTAAGTCATCGTTCAACATTAAGAAATGCTTTCTTGCCTATTTTATGGACTCGCAAAAAAGAACGAATGTTCGCTTATGGCGTTATACATGTAAAACGAATGTAAATAAAACAAGCTGGACCCTGCGCACTGCGAATTGCTGCGAATGCTGGAGCAGCTGCGCAACAGTCCTACTCATGACGTCGCCTATGAAAATAACATGTGTGATAAATGGTGCAAAAAAAACCTCGTAATATGGACCCCCCCCCCCCATAACTAAAGCTCTACAGAAGGAGTGCGGACAGACGCCATTTTGAATCATACCGCGCCCGTGGATGCCGAATTGACTACGCGGGGCGCTCCGTATAGTTGGGCTTGGCATCCACGGGCGCGGTATGATCCAAAATGGCGTATGTCCGCACTTAAGAAAAAAAGAGGCAGGCCGAGTATGAAATGGGAAGATGAAATAATAAGAAGAGTGGAAAGGCTATGAATGAGAACTGCCCGAAACCGAAAACCCTAGAAATTGTTTGAGGAGGCATAAGCTCAACTGCGGGCTACTTTAGTGGGGCAGTTCGGTGGGCTGGTATAACTAAGGTATGTGGAAACGTAATCTGTTTTGTGCCAACTGCTTACGCAAATAAAGCTGTATCATATTATCTACCCAGTATTAAGTATATTTACCTGTTCGGGTAACTTCGTTTTCAGATTAAGCTGATCTAAATAAATTTCGACGAAATTATACTCGTGAATGTATCTGAAGAAAGGCGTGCGCTTGTTCGGTTTTGTCGTTCGTCTGATGAAGAGTTCAACTCGTTTTCGCAATTCGACGTTCCTTTTCAAATTCAGGCAATTATGTCTCGATCCGGAACAAATACCGTACAACTAGAACAGATCGAAAAGTCAATAGGTTTACCTACACAATAAGTACCTAACCGCAAGTTCCGAATTCCACGAGTTCTGTTCCGATACCTGACATTGGCGAACCAAGAGCTAGCGACATATTTATACCTATCTACTAATATAACTGCAAGTCTATCAGATCAAATAGGTAATGAGTTTTTCCACCTCAAACTCCCGACATTACTAATCACAGAAAACTTCCGTGAGAGAAATCCACAGCTCCAGATGAAAGCTGAGCATCCGAATAACGACAAGAATATGCGTATCCTTTTACTTACTTCTGGAAAGAAGATCAACTCCTCCGTGGGTTCGAATTTCTTCAGCTTCTCCTTACTGGATAAATACTCGAGTACGGTCGATAGTTCGTCTACGGCACCTAAGCGGCCAGCATCTTTGCCTTCGTCAGTAGCGTGTAATTCGACTAAATCCATCATCTCACATGCTGTACAAGCACAGGAATCTGCTTCACTTTTTCACTAAAATTTATAAAACTGAAAATGAATACCGTATGTAATAAGATTCAATCGAACAGTATAACTGATAAGATCGTTCGGTATAAGCGTGTGTAGTTGACATGGACAGTTACATGTAAGATAAAAACGCATTATCGAAGCACAGTGTTAGTTCAAGATAATGCTGGTATTTGGAGTCCTTTGCATCGTCTGTTACGTCTTTCACTCCATGACATATCAACAAGTTCGAACGGGTCAGGTGAGAAGTCAAGTTATCAGATGAACTCCCATTATGATATTGTTCTCTGGATAATGAACTGAGCTCGTTCCGAACAACTAGGCGATCAATTTTTTGATACGATCTCTAGAAACTTAGAATTGTTTCCAAACGTCAGCGGGTAATCCTTCCAATAATATCTAAATTATCTTTTCAGAACTATGCTACGAGAACAATTTTTTTCACATTTCAATAGGAGAAGATTCCCTTTATCAAATTAATCAATCAAACACATGAAGATACTTGACCCCAAGTCCCCGGAGTGCCACAATATCCTAAAAATCCCACCGTCATCTACAACTGTTTGTGTTTCTTTCAGCAACATATGGGTCGCAGGGACGTATTTTTCCTAATAAAAAATATATACAATATGCTTTATTTGAAGAGATACCCACGTCATAGGAATCATTTGAGGGCTGTTTCACACAATTTTGCTACCTTCTGAGCGTCTATACCAACCATGGCAAACTTGGGTAGTGGAGAAGCGGGCATACAGGACCACACGGGCATATAGGACTTTCGCATTTTCTCTAATAAGACACTGTCGTGAGCAACTTCTACATCATCTATGTATGTACTAGCTGAATTACCCGTCCTTCGGACGGGCTTAAACATATACATCAGTGCGTATGAAACGAAATAACATGTAGATTCCCACACAGAAAAAAAAAAAAAATAGGCGTTTGGAAAAAAATAAAGAAAATGAAACATGAGATTGTTTTTTCCTAAAATGGATAAGCTTTGTAATCTTTGGAAATCAAATAGAATTGCTCATTCTTCTCTATCTCCAAAATGAGATATGATCGAATTATCCTGTACATTTCACGTTCTCAACAGAAGTACTGAGCGGTACTTTTGCCCAAACATATGCAATAGTATGAAACAAAATTACATGTAAATTCCCATATAGATAAACAGGCTTATACTTATACGCTTTGATAATTTTCTTTAATGAAAGAAAATGAAGCATGAAATTGTTTTTTCATAAATGTGTGAGCTTTGTAATCTTTGAAAATTAAATCGGATTACCCGTTCTTCTCTATCTAAAAAATAAGAAGTGATCAAATTATCCTGTACATTTCACGATCTCAATAAAAGTACTGAGGGTGTTTTTGTTCATTGTCACGCCCTACTTCAACAGTAATAAATATTATCTATCATAAAGAACTTATTACTACTTGTGACAGTTACTTTTGAGTTTTAAGCATTCTTGGATTTTCAGTGAATTTTTTCCCAAAAGTTCTCAAAACCCAAGATTGAGTGCTGCTCCCAATTATGGGTATTTTCTGATTCTCCAGGAATTCACAATAAAATATCCTCACAAATGACACTGAGGCCTTCTAAGTTGTTCAAAATAGCAGGTGGAATTTTATCGATCCGAACAACTTTTGAAAATACCAATTATGGGTCGACCCATATTAATTGGCAACGACCCACAATTGATACGAAATTTTTTGATATACCCACAATTGGTAAGTATAATAAATTAAATGAAAAATGATGTAGTTTACTTAAGGAAGCATTTCAAATTTATTTTAAAAACACGTTGACTCGTCTTATTTGACTTTTAAGTATTTTAAAAACACATTAAAGTCGAGTAAATTCACAGTACCAATAATGGGTCTGAAAAAAGGTAGTACCAATCGTGGGTCGGGCTAAAATTTGATTAGAAAAAGTAACTGAAAAAACGTGAAATTTGGTCTTATAAGTTAAAGTATCACTTGTACTACACTTTTCATTCGATTACCCGATCATTCACTTTAATTTTTCGCGATTTTTGCAAACTTTTCCCCCCATTTTTTGAATTTCTTTATTCTTTCCGCACACACATCTATATGGACCGAAATCGAAAACTCAAGCGGAAAAACGATCCCTCTCACAACCGTATACAATACGTTGAGAAAATATTAATTTAAAGTACTTATCGATCGTTTTTCACAGAATTGATATTTCACACACATGAAAAAAAATAAGGCATGTTTTGATAACAACTTTGAAAAAAAATTCCATCACAACAAACACATTGAGTTATGAACTTGAAACCAACATGGATAGTATAAAACATGTTGGTTCTTCGAATGGAAGAGGTTTCACGGTTGTCCAATGCCTCGATCTAGCGAGAAAATGCGTTTTCAAAAAAAGGACTCACAATCGATGCTAGGCTCAGAATAGGTAGCTTACCCTACTATCATTATTTTTAATAAAATATTTCAGAATAGATCTCAGAGGATAAAAGTTCGAATGGTGATGGTTTACATTATAACCTATTCGACGCTGGCGCTTCTATAATTTGCACAGTCCCAGTCAAAGGCTATCAAAAACATTAATTATAGATAACAACTTTGATAACAGTTTGTATGTTTGTGTCACAGGTCGCGCTATATATATGTTCTTCTTTATCATTGTATGCAGTACGATTGTTATTTCGCACTTTGAAAATGCCTAGCCGGTATACTTATCATCTAAATATCTTTAATCTCTTCAATAAATGAAAAAAAAAAGTTTGATAGTAAAAAAAAAACACACTAAAAGATTCGACGCTATATAGTGCTTCTACAGTTTGCACAGTCCCAGTCAGAGGCTCTCAAAAACATTAAAGATATCGGCTTTGATAACAGTTTGTACGTTTATGTCACAGGTATACCGCTATAATATGTATGTTCTCCTTATCATTGTATAATAACAAACGCACTAAAAGATACGACGCTAGCGCTTCTACAATTTGCCCAGTCCCAGTCAGATGAAATAAAAAAAAGTATTATTTGTAAAATATAAAAGTTCGATAGTAAAAAAACGCAACATGAAACATCTACTTACATCTCATTAATCTTCTCAATAAATGAAAAATGAAGCAAAAAAATGTATGTAAAATGAAAGATCTATATTAAAAAAACGCAACATGAAGTGAGTTTTGAACTTGGTATATCTGTCTCCCAACCGGATGCGCAATCAGTTACTCTAGTTACCTGCGGAAAAGTCACCCATTTGCAACCGTCAGTTGGACGCTGTTTAAGCGCAAGGGAACCAGCTGACATTTGTAAGCAGAATGATTTATTAGTATCGTTATTGGTAAGTGCATAAAAAGCATAATTTTTCAAAATTGGCCCCCGATTCAAAAATGTGCACTCACGTTGAAAAAATCTTATCCGTAAACGCTATGTCACATAGTTTCTACATGGCTCGTGAACTTCGAATCAAGTGTTCTCAAAAAACAGATTTTACTGGTTGGTTCCCTTATGCTTAACAGCGTCCAGTTACCCTCAGATTACCCAGAAACCTGTCAGTTACCCTTGGTTCCTTTCAGTTACTTGGGTAACTGGCGGGATTCTGCGCATCGGAAAGTCAGTACGTTTTACGTCACAGTTATCAAAAAATTTCCACGCCATAAGCTGCTAGGGAATACTTACTTCTAGATGAGACATTTTTAAAAAGATTTCCTTCAGTAATACCTGAGAACAGTGGTGAGGAAAAATCGAGACTTGTCTTTATAATATATTACATTAATCTCTCTAATGAATGAAAAATGAAGCAAAAAAGTATTTGTAAAATGAAAATTCGATAATAAAAAAACGACACATGGCTTAAGTTTTGAACACATAAAGCCCTACAAAAGGATTTGTGAAGTAAAAGTTCAATAATAAAAAAACGCAACATGGCCTGATCAACCGCAGTATGTACACTGAGACGCTTTTAGATGAAAGAAACCCTGATCGTTCTATATTCACGATGTGTTATATAAAATACTTCCTACTGGTCACACTGATCACTCTAACACGCGTTTACAATGACGGGGTAATCGCGCGGAACACTCACACATAGACACAGATGCAAAACGACTTTAAAACTTAATTACAGCTTACTGAATGCACTTCTCTGCAATGTTTTTTTAAAAAAACCTCCTAGAGAACCCAAGCTTTCATTTGAGACATTTTTCAAAAGAATCTGTTCAGCCTATCGAGCGTGATGGCATTTCATCGACTCATTTATATTCCAGCCCGGACAAATAGGACCACATGTATTTATCAATTGAAATTCTGTTGTACACATATTATAGAGAAAAATATGGTGTATCGGTACAAAAGGAAAACAGCAGCCCCGAAATGGACTGGAGAAGATGGTCAGAAAGCTGTTACTGCAATAAGAACTAAAGGATCTTGAATATTTGGATTTAAATTTGGGTTGGTCAAAAATTGTTTAGTTAAATTCGCATTTCACTATTTCATTTTCATTCCAATGGTAAAACTGCAGCTGTAGTTAATACTTTGATTCGCGTTTCGACGCAAAGAGTGCGCTTATGGCGGCTGTTCTGTGAAACTGGCTGTCAGTAGGAAAGCTTATGGCGAATTAGTAGTGTTTGAATTCAGTTTTATGCGCCACTAAAATGTTCCACAAAAATCTGCAACTGGTCTCATATGGAAGAAAATGAGAAAGGCTGTCACTTTTGTTCTCCTCATTTTTCATAAAAATTGATATTTACAATGGTACAGTCGATTATATTAGTACATGTTCTTATGGGGAAAACAGCGGTATCCTACTTAGAGTTTGACACTAACGCTTCTACAAGAGCGTCCAAACGCGAATTGTGATTGTACTCAACTAATGATCTGTGACCACTGATTTCGTTGGTCTTCTGGTTATAAGGCTGTATAGCTAAGGCATAGGTATACTGGGCCGCCATATTGGGGCACAATACCGCGTAGTCAGTTCGACATCCACGTTCCACGGGCGCGATGTGCCCCAGTATGGCGGCCCAGTATACCTATGCATTAGTTATACAGCCTTAATAATTGTTACTTCTCAACGCAACTCTCTGTGAAATGTTTTGTTTTGTTCCCAATGCAGGTATCACGTGCACATTATTTTTAATAACCAAGCCGTATTTTCGAAAAATTTTCAATCATTTTCGGCTTGAAATTGTAGCAATCTCCCCCCCCCCTCGCCACAGTTAAAAAAAAGTCGGGCAACACACGAAGCAAATCTAAGTTGCCAGCACTGTGAAGGATTATCAGTGAATATGGCAACAAAGCAATTAGCCCCTCTCCAGTCATATTTGCAATCATCATAAATCTTTGATATACACGCAGATGACAATCAAAACCGTGTTCATACTAAAAATGCATTTTTTTCTCTTCGACTACATATTTCTACTTTTCTTTTTTTTTCCCTTTGGTCTTGTAAGGTAGCCTAATATGGACCACCGGCATATCTCATCTGTTTATGGCCCTACCTCCCGGTAAAAAATCTAATCTGTTGTCCTTGCTGTACCATCTCGACATTCAAATTACGAATATATACCTGTTGGAACGCCATCATCAGTACCTAATTATCATTTGGAAAAGCTACATTTCCTGGAAAGAGATACTATTGTAGCTTTTCATTGCTTTCATCAGGGTCTATCTATCGGAGTTTGCCTTCTCCTAGGTGCGTTTGGCCGCAATTTTAACAATAATATAACCTCATAGAGTTGGTTTTATTTTTATTTTTATTTTTTTTAACGCTTAAGCCTCCTTACCACGGCAAGATATCAGCCAAGAGGAGGAAGAATACGTACCTTAAGCTTTCCTCTTTCACCCCTCCCAGTCAAAAACCTTGTAGGTTGATTACTTTGCCGACCATCGTCATTTTCCCGTAGCATGGAGTTAATGGACGCGTATTCTTCAACGTCACAAACGCGCTCATCACGCTTTCCATGACATCACGGAGTGAGTAACTGTTAGCAAAAATCCCCGTCTTTGTTCCAACAAACGTATCGACTCCTGTAAGAAAAACACACGGGGCAAAGATCAATAATTTTTTAGAAACCAAATGTACATATTTTTAATCCAGAAGGTTCTGAGCATAGGCTAATAAACTTATGGTTTCTAACAAATTTCTTATTCGCAGATAATAACATACTGATCTTTGCTCCGTGTGTTTTTCTTCAGGGATGAGAAGTTTAAGCCGATAACCGCTTAAGCCGAAACTTAAGCTCATTATTTAACGGCTTTTAAGCGAATGAAAAAGTCAGCCATTCGCTGTTCATTAAGCGCAAAGCCAGCCAAAAAGGATACGCTGAGCAGCTTAATTAAGACATTCACATTTTCTATCAAAAAGCCGAAAAAAATCACAACACTTAATTTTGTAAGTTGAAAAATCATGTCAGCGGCCGCGGGTTCTGGGTGCCGGCTTATTATTTCGTAATTGTTGATTCTCATTTAGCATCGCAAATTGCTCATTTTCATGAATATTTTCTATTTTGTGATTTCTCTATTAAATTTTGAATGATTTCGTTGCAAAATCAAATATAATACAGGCTATAAGCTATAATTTACCTGTGAACGAAGTGATGGTCTACATGATATAATATATAATCATATAATATGATTTGGAAGCTTTGAAATGGTAAACCGTTATAATTTTTGAACTCTATGGTCGATTTCATGCGGAATTGAGTATAATGTTGAAAAAAAAAGCCGATAGCGAAGCGCTGAAAAGCTAATAATAAGGGCAAAAAGCTGAAGCTAAGCGAATGAGATTTTTGGAAAAACTTTTAAGTTTAAGCGAAAGTTTAAGTTTAACAGTTTAAGCTTCTCATCCCTGTTTTTCTTACGGGAGTTGATACGTTCGTTGGAATACAGACGGGTGTTTTTGCTTCCAGTAACCATGCAGTAACTCACTCCCTGACGTCACTGGAAAACGCGCCCATTAGGGCAGGTACCTTGTATTCTGAATGCTGAATACAATGGCGCTAATCATTTTTCTCAAGAACCTCTCGTTTTCCATATTCAAAATTAAAATTATTAACATCGGCATTAAATTTCTCGTTGACAACACAGGTAGAATTGGGAATTTAACACTCCGCTTGGAGCGCTAGTAGTAGCATGTTTTGAAAACCTCATTATGTGATCATGGTTATCAAGTGCTTTAATCCCATAATGAGAGTAAAAGTTTTTCAACATTCTGATCAGTTATTTTGTATGTAATTTGAATATCATTTGTGTAAAACATGTTTTATGACAAATTCAACGTGTTTATGAGGCCATTCATAGAAGGGAAGAAGGTGCTTAATACCAAACACTTGTCGAATTTAAAGGAGGAACCAGATAGGTACTACACAATTATTATGTATTCAATCAGTAATTAAATGAAGAATTTATAATTTATTTTCTGCATTAAGTTCAAGCAGGGCCATATCAACGGGAGGGGGTATCCCCCCATTGGCCAAGTTTTCTTCATATACATGGAGCAATTGGATAAATTTGGGATATTCACAGCCCCCTCTCCACCAAAAAAAAAATCATCTAAATCGCAAAACCTCCATTACTTAAATCCTGGGCATGGCCCTAAGTTGAAGGTTTAATCTTCCTTTATCGATTACTTAACTGCTTCAGCTAAAAGAGCCATAGAAAAGAAAGTGAGTGGCAAATGCACTCAGTCGTCGGCTATAAATGGCAAGCCTCACGACTTGCGTGTCGTCACTAATAAAACTTTCGAAAATTAAGAGATTGAAATAACTGGGCACTGCTCCTGCAAAGGAGGGGTAGGAAAAAGTGTAAACAGATTTGCGCCCTACTTATATATTTGGAAAGGTAATTATTTTGTAAGCCAAAAAGATTTTTTATCCACTTTTTTATTGAAAGAAAAAGAAAAATGTGACAGAGTTTTGTGACGACTACAGCGTAAAAATTAAAAAAAAATTCTAGAAAACATAAAATGCTAAAAATGTTTTAAAAAAAGTAAATAATTGCTTTTAGGCTCAAAAACTGATAAATTTTGCAAGAGGCTCGAATTTTGCTCAAAATGAATACGAGGAAAAATTAAAGTACCTAACAAAATTTCAACTTGTATAATTCACAAAAATAACTAATAACACTCTTTTTCCTGATAATTTGAAAAAATGTTCGCCCATATTACGTACAAACACTGCACATTTTGATAACCATGATCACAGAATGAGGACATTCTATATTTTTTCGGTAGAGCACGTATTTTAATGTTAAATTCCCAATCATACACAGTCATGGTTTTTAAAAATATCTCAAACTGTTGCGTAGTGTTATTGAATTTTGTTGGTAGTACACACTTGTACAGTAAACACCTAACTCCAAATATACAAATGAACAAAATTGACTTATTTTGAATTCGATTACGTTAGCCTGAAAATCGAAATAACTATAGAACTAACAGTTGCCGGGCTGCTGACGTCGAATTATGCATAGGGGAGACCGGGAAACAGTGTAACACTGGAACAGTATAACAGTGATCATAAAATTGCTTCATAACATTCTAAAATGTTGCCGTTTTGGTTACTAGATAGTAATTTTAGAAAGAAATCTGTGTGTGTGTGGGGGGGGGGGATGCCTCAACTTTCAACTACACCAAAAAAATTTCAATTGACTTTTTGGTTTTTCTCCGCTGTAATTTCAAATATTTTTGAATCAAAATTTTTCTCATTAAAATTTATCCTTTTGACGATCTAAAAATATGAAAATTACCAGAAAAGTACGCATTTTCAAATCGAGCAGTACAATTTGGATTTGACTTGATAGTTTTTCGACAATATGTCGTACTTGATAAAATGATGTAATGGGGAAGAAGCAGTGGAACAGTGTAACAGGGAACAGTGTAAGAGTATTATTTCTTTCTTCCATATACGTCTGTGTACTGCCGTTTATAAAATGTTTACATTTTGATATGCCCGGTATGCTCTAATTTTGATAAAACTGTAGTTTGTACATTGTACCAAAAGACTTTTGGATCTATTATTCAGAATATTCTGGATTTTTTCAAGCTAAACGATTACCCTATCAATTTTTTGTCAATGTTACACTGTACCCAGGCACTAGGGTACGGTGTTACAAAAAGGTACATGGCTAAAATAATTTCTAGATTTTTCAGGTTTCAACATTTTCAGGCGGTAAATACACCAAAATGTAGCCAAAGTTTAAGGTTGTATCTTTCAGGTGAGGTGTTAAAGTCTGAATTCAAAATTAATTTGTAGTCCACAGATCAAAATGGACGAAAAGTGTTACACTGTTCCCCGATCTCCCCTGCTACATAAAAAAGTACTTTCGAGCTTGTTTCAAGATACTACTGAAAAATCACGCAATGCTACTTGAAAACAAGATTTTTACTAGTGTACTACAAAATAACTCGCGATTTGATGATAAAACTGTAAAAATTGCCATTTCAATAATGAAACCTTGATTTTTGACAGTAAATTCGAAGAAAGATATAAATTAGAATCTAATATATTCGAAACCAGGGATGTAAAAATTGGTTTAGATTATCTAAATTTTAAAAATTAACTCAATGTTGCCCATCTGGGGTTATTTCTGGATCCACAGTGCAGCACTGGAGAATTTCAATTTCTGTATTCATGTTATCAACTACTGACAAGAAATCGGAACCTTCTCCAGGGAAGAAAGCGCGGGGTCAAAATATTTCCCGGTATACAATATGGGCATCGTTTCTTACGCTTCAAAGGATGTTGAAATTGTTTTCGATGGTTGTTTTAAACGAATCAAATACGTATTAAAAATGGCGAACTTGGACCCCGATGCAATTATCTAATACTCCAGCGAGGCTTAGTTTCCTACATCAATCCAACTCTGGAGCCTGCGATGCAACTAGCTGAATAATTTATCGGAAAAGATCCACACTGTACATGTCAGTGGCAGAGTACTTTCGTCATTTTTACAAGATCGCGCAATCAGATATTATACGGTATATAGGACCGTATACACTGCAAAAGGGATCTCCCCTAATGAACGATGTCATACCCATAATGGGTAATCCACCGATGGGCGTTACGTTTGTTATAAAAATGGTGGATCATTTTACATTGTGAAAATAAGGTTCGTATACGAGGTCGGCGTTTCATGGAAGCCAATTCCGGGTACAGTGCAGCTGGAAATCGATATCCAGAATTACTCAGTCATCGGTGTTTCAATTTTGTAATGGACCGGCTGTCGGCGGTCAAGTGCTCGTCAGTTATTGTTGAGAATTGAACGAAAGCTCCCTCCCCTTACTGTTTTTGTAAATATCCGACTTTGTTTTGTGTACCGAGTCTGCTCGTTGATCTTTCTTCCGATAAGAAGCATTTCGTATGAAAATAGTCCATTTCTCCGATTCTAGTCGAGAAAACGCCGAAAACCCATATTAAGATCAATTTTACCGAATTTTCAAAATTGAGCGATTCTTTTGCACCTTGGTACCCGTTAGGCCACGTCGACCGTCGATTTTGAATCGACGTGGAGTCGTTAGGTAGTGTCGACCTGAAATCGACTGGAATAAAATCCGCGAATTTCGACACAATGTACTCGTACATTGACATTGTTTCATTTTTAAATTTCCATAATTTATAACACTGCCTAATAATCCTATACACAATAGAGGGGAACAGTCCATAAATTTGAACTGTTTTTAGGTTTTTAACGCAGAGAAATTATTGCCCTATTTTTTGTGTGGGCGGAGGGGGGGCTCGCGCTCTTAACTCACCACTCGGGCAGAATCTGTTCCGCCGACTCTGGATCTTGATATGACCTTAAGATCGAAGATCATTTTTTTTCGCAAACTTTGATCTGATCTAGATCATTTTAAAAATTCGGTGATCTTTGATCTTTGGATTATAATTTGTACTTTAAAAAAATCAAAGATCAGATAATTTTTTCCCCCTCTTCAAAATGAGTATCTACAGACAGAGTACATACCAGACAGCTCTTTACCATTACTCTATACTTCATATTCCATTTCTGCAACCATTTTCTCCATCATCATGCAGGAATACACGCGTTTTAGAACATAAACAGATAAAACAACGATTTCTTGAGAGATGGGGGAGAGGGAGGGATTGGAACATTTTGTTGGGTATTTAGATTGTGGTACATAGGGGTCTGGAGACAAATATTCGTTTTTCCATTCTCACAACCATCTAATACATGCACCTGGGCATACAGATACACACAAATTCTTAGAAAACAAACAGATAAAGCGAGGATGTATGTGAATTATGGTACACAAAGTCGGGGTTCGAATCTCCTGTTTACATCAGGGACCTGCCTATAACTACAACTATGTTATACTAAATTATACTCTTCATATTCGAACAAGTGTTTTCCTCATTTCTACACGACTGGTCAAAAAGAGGCTAAATGAGAGTTGCAAAAAAATATCCGAACAACCCCTGATATATGTTGGAAAATATTCAGCGATAAAGATTCGAAGCTAAAGCGCGCCGCGCCGAATAATGATTCAATCTAGGCTGGAGATAATTTTTACTTTTTGATAAGACAGATTCGAAAATCTAATAATTTATAACGCGAATTGACACATCCAAACTACATATTATCGTACTATTTCACCTACAGATTGGTAAAGCACAAAGCGAATTAATTAGGATGATGCAATAATCGCAATACGCGATGTATAGATAAGTATATTTTTTCTGTACAGCCACCGACTCTGTCGTCGCGACGTGCGAAAATATTTTCCTGATAAGATAGCAACAAGTTCAGACCTGTCTGGAATTTCGAGATTTAATAATTTTTTTTTTTTGATGACTCATCTAAAGTTTGGTAGGAAAGAAAAACCGGTGAATAATTCATACTCTCCTAATACTTCGATTCGTGAAACGACCTCTTTTCAAGTGTTGGTATGATGAGGAGAGGGAGAGGGGGCTGGGTTGTGGTACCTTCGGGACAGAGGCGTAGGTAAATATTCCCTTTCTCCCTGTAGCCACCATGTGTTATATATTTCATATTCCAATTATTATATCGAAAATACAGGTTCATCCGCAGAGGAGGGGAGGGGGTTGGGTTGTGGTACTCTCGGTCTCAAGATAGGGAGTATAGACAAACATTCCCTTTTTTCCCCCTCTCACCATCATGGTTCCTGCGGCCTACCTTTGGCCGTGATATATTCCATATTCCAATTATTATTATACCCGAAAATATAGGTTCAATCACAAGGGAAGGGAGGGGAGCTGTAATCTGTGGTTCCCTCAGGGTAGGAGACAAACAGACACTTTTTCACTCTTACAGCCATATGTGTTATATTTCATATTCCAATTATTATTATTATTATTATTGTTATATACAAAAATACAGGCTCCACCATGTGTGGGAAACTGGATTGTATGGATAACGGGGAGAAGAGGGGTCTGGGGTCATGGCTGGAAATTATATACAAAAGTATACTCGTTTCAACCGTGGAGTGTGAAAATCTGAACCGACTCAACAAGGGTGATAAGGAGGGGGAGGGAGGGCACTCTGAATTGTAGTTTCCCCGGAGTCCGGGAGACGGACCTCTTTCTAACATATCCATTTATCTGCATACTATCATCATCATACGGTAAGTATATGACACAACCAGTCGATTTCAATCACGAACCTGGAAATCTGGATCAAGGGGGAAGACGAGGGACACTCTGGATTGTAGTTTCCCCGGAGTCTGGGTTGTGAACCTTTTTCTAACCTACCCATTTACCTATACTGATATCATCACGTGGTAAGTATCCCATATACAACACAACTAGTAACCTATACTTTGAGAGAAATGAAATTTACGAATATAAATTCGAATCAAGCGCAAGGGAGGGAAGGGGGCAGTTGATTAAAATATAATAACTTATAATCTGAATTGACACATTCCAATCTCTCATGGTATTTCATCTAGGGCGGAAAAGTGCAAAGGAAATTAATTAGAGCGATGTAATCGCGAAACGAAATATATTTTTCTCTCATCCGATATGGAGTGCGAAATTCTTCCTGATAAGGAAGCGACAAGTTCAGACCTGTCTACCATTTCCAGGATCAACACCATTCAAATTCCGGTAGCTCGGAAAAACTTGCGAATAATTCATACTCTCCTAATACCCTGAATAGTAAATCAACCTGTTTTCGAGCATAGGAATGACAGGGGGGCGATACACTCGAGGTAGGGGGGTATGAACCCCTTTTTCACATACCCATTTACCTTGATACAGACATCACCACGCCGTAAGTAACCCATATACAACACAACTAGTAACCTATACTTTGAGATAGATGAAAGTTACGAAAATACAGGTTCATCCGCAAAGTAGGGAAGGGGAGGGGGCTGGGTTGTGGTACTCTCGGTACAGGAGGCATGCATAAATATTCCCTATCTCCCTGTAGCCACCGTGTGTTATATTTCATATTCAAATTATTTATTATATACAAAAATACAGGTTTAACCACCTGCGGGAATCTGGATCCAGTTGATAAGGAGGAGAGGAGGTCTGGTTGTGGCACCCTCACGGTAGGGGACAAACTCTCTTTTTCCCTCTTGCCACCATTATTACACAGCGCTTCCTGTAGCCAGCTATACCTATACAATAATACACACACTCAATCAGCTGATTCCAAGGTCAAATTAACCCATTTTTAACGCAAAATCTGGCTCCAAAGAAGAAGACTTAGGCCACGCCTCCCTGTACATTTTAAATGGACTGGGGTCAATGTACTCCCCATTTTTACATTACTCACAGATGTGGATCATAGGGAATTGTTGCAAAGACGGGGAGGGAAGATTGGAAAGCAGTTCGCTGTAAAGGGAAGAGGAAAGGACTAACTCAGTTAACCCAACACACTTTAGCCAGCTCACCTTAGACAACTGACCTTAGCCAACTCACTTTAGCCCACGGCCTAGATGAGCCGCGAAGCGAGTCAGCTAGTTTTTGATAAATCAGTCGCTTCCAATTTGTTCATCGAGTATTTTTGTACTGTTTAATGAGGTTCGGCAATTTGTCTAATAAAAAGCTCGTTGTATGTAATAAGTACAATTTCCTGCATTTCGTTTACGTGCCTTACAGACAGCTGGTAATTTTATTCTGGAACGTTTGACGCCATTGCATATAGTCAGTATCGGAATTCGTTTTGTTCATTCTGATGGTAAATGGAAGTGACTTTTGGCAGCATTGTTTTCCTATGAAGCGAGATACGCAAATACCTACTCGTTGATTCCACATTATTCTCTGTCGAATTTCTGATTGCTTTTAAATCGCGGGACTGATGTAGACTGTACAAAATTGTATACCGGTTACTCAACGCCTGTCCTGATTTGGGCATACTAGAGAACACGACGCAGTCGATTTACCGGTATTGTATTTCATCGAGAACGAAAAAGGGGAAAAAAATTTACGAGACACTGGCGACTATAGCGAAACAATACTCGCTACTGTATGCCAAAAAATATGATATTCCAGCACCTCGATAGGTACACGTTTATGTTGCACATACCGAGCGTGTCGGACTGTATAAATCGATAGTTATTTACGAACTTGGTCTGTGCATATGAAAAGCCACCTTGCGAGTACACCTTCATCTTGTAGGATCGTTTAACAGCAAGAGGAGATGAATGGAACGTGAAAAAAATTTCGAAAAGTATCGGCTTGTTTGACGAATGGTCAAAGGTCGATCAAGTTCGTGACATGACCTAGTTTCTAAAAAGAAAATGGAACATTTTTCCTACGAGAGAAGAGGAACACCTTGAGGCAAAATCGAATTTCACGCCCAAAAAGCAAGAAAACAGAGGCAAAAAGTATCGGCTTGTTTGACGAAAGGTCAAAGGTCGATAAAGTTCGTGAAATGACCTATTTTCCAAAAAGGAAAGGGAACATTTTTCCTACGAAAGAAGAGGAACACCTTGAAGCAAAATCACGAATTTCACACCCAAAAAGCAAGAAAACAGAGGCAAAAAAGTTCTTGGTCTCTCTGCTACGAAGATGGGATAATTTTCGGCTCAGGGGCAATGTCCCACTTGTCTCCTCATTCTCTCAACGCTGCAGGCCTGAGCATGATACGATGGTATTGATAAGAGGCGAAGTAAAAACAACCCCCGGAATTTCGGAAATGAACCGAACAAATTTTTAGTTTTTTTTTTTCAGGGTGTCTAACAAAATTGAATTTTGAAAATAAATGACATTTAAATGACCTCCCCTCCACCATTTGCTATGAGTGCGTTAGAATGCAAATGCGATCATTTTAAAGAAAAAATTAAGTTGGATACGCTAAGACAATTTGTATCCAATTTCAAACTTAATGATCTAACAAAGTACCTACCTAAGAAGTCCAATCTTCTTTTCAATAGAAGATGCACTTAGGAGATATTGCTCCTATTTGTAATTTCTTCATGATTGATGAACGTGATGTGGGCAAGACAAAGGAACATATTTTTCTAAAAGCTTTTCTGCTGATTCATTAATCGTGTAGTCTTTCCAACTTTTTTTTTTTTTTTTTTGGAGTCGGGAATTATTTTTAATATTCTTGAGTAAAGAATTGGAAAAATCCTCTTTTGAAAAAGGCTAGGATTTAATCGCACGTTAAAATAGATCATATGAACGATAACAGGAGCAGATCTAACGATAGAAAAAAATCAAAACTCTGTGACAAAGTGTAATGAACGATAAAGCGAAGCAATACGCGATAAAAAGGAGTAATGCACGATAAAAAATGTATAATGATATCTGAAAAATATTAGTCACGTTGAAAAATGTTAGTGAACTATTAAAAATGTAAATTAGCTGTAAATGGTGCACGTTACAAAAATTCAAAAGTAAACCTTAAAAAATATTGCAGTTACATCACCCTAGCTAGGTACTGTGTGTTGAGTCAGAAAGAAAACTTTAGTATAAATACTGAAATGCTATCCTAGAAAAACTGTGTCTTCATTGGAAAATGAGCGCTTGTTTCGACTTGGCAGGCCGGCTACTCTTTCTTTTTTCACCCAGGAGGACAAATTTTGCATCCTGCGGTATGCTTACAAGTTTCAGTCTAATTTGGAGACCGAGGACATGATTGCAGAGCAGGCACTTCTGAAAGTACGGAGTATTATTCTGCATTGAGAAATATTTTATCAATGCATTAGTGCAAGTCACGTCGAGAAATGTATTTTCATGAAAGTGACGCAAATTATCCTATCGTTTAAACTACTCGTCAATTATCGTTCGTTCGTAATTATTTTGTTTGCAACATGTAACGGGCAATAGTTCATTTTACTATCTTTCGGACCACCTATTTTCGCGTTCTGTATCCTATTTCGTTCATTTGAATTTTTTATCGTGCCATTAAAGTTTTTCCTCTGAAGAATAAGCAGAATTGGTGCAAAACATGCGATAGATGTCAAAATATGCAAAACATGCAAAATGAAACGCTGCTCATAAAAATATTTAAAAAGAAGCTTCCTTCTCAGACTGTACTGAGCTCCAGGCAAAACTGAATTCTATTATTTGTTGGAGCGATTGGGAATCTACTGCCTTTCAATAAATCCAAATGCCAAAGAGTAGAGTACATAAATGTATAAGATTCCATACTCCGTATGAGAATGTCTCAGCCAAGTTTCGAATAGTCGTGAACGAGTCTCTTGAAGAAATCTTCAAACGCCCTGACGCATTCTCAATATGTGTGGATGAATTTTGGAAAAGCCTAAATCACGTCTGAAAAATACTTGAAACCCCTTAAAACAAGTGATCCGTCACTCATTCATGCAGCCTGAATGTGTACTCGAAAAATTTGCAAAGTTGGTACATCGAGAGCGTCGTCGCATCTCTCGGTCTTACGGGGAATTCTGAAAAGTCTTAAATCCGTCCGAATCAGTCTTAAAAAGGCTAGGTAATGTTCAAAGAGTCTTATCAGATCCAGAAACATTTGAAGAGAGTCTTAGCAAATCTTAAAGATGTTTTAATCGATCTTATGAGTATTGACCGAGTCTTGAAGAATCTTATACAGAATCTTGGAAAAGTCTGGAACGATCTAAAAAAGTTAAAATGAAGCTTGGAATATTCGTAAATGAATCTGAAAGACCCCTAAAAATCCTAAACCCGTCCATGAGTCTTAGAGAGTATATGGCGAATTCAAAAGAGGCTGAAACAGATCTAAAAGATGTTAGTGAGTTTGAAAGATGTTTTAAAGAGTCTCACAGAGTGTTTAATAAGTCTTGAAGATATTGAAGAATTTTGAACAAGTCTAGAAAAATATGAAAAAGTCTCAGCCAAGGTTCATGCGAATAGTCCTGAACGAGTTTGAAACTAAAATGCAAAGATCCTCTCTTTTCGTTCCACCTCAAAGCGTATATTAAAGTTTATAACTGCTCAAACTTTTCTTTAAATCTGCCAATTTTCATTTTATAATAACTCAAACCCAGCAGAGGTGCGACACACAATAACCACCAATTTTTTACTACTCAACTCTTTTTCTTCCCTTTAAAACTGTCAATTACGAGTATAACTTTAGATCTACCCAGTCACTCTCGGCTTGAATTTAGATACTTGAAATTCTTCTTCTGTCAAACGGTCTAACCAAAATTTAAAAAAAAAAAAAAAAAAAATGGACGTAAGAAATAGTGCATAGGTATAACATTTTGATATTTTAACGATCAGACTTTCCAGCCTTAACATTCTGGACTCGATAATTCCAAAGGGTGGACGTCTCCCCATAGAATTTATGTTAATCTACAAAAATACCATTTTAACGAAAAAATGAGAGATCGTTGTTTCCTCTGAAAGCCTTGAGTTCGCGATTTTACGCAGCTCCTGTTATCACGAAAATCTAAGCCAATAAAATTTTAGACGGGCAATAGAATCGAGACCAGGAACAAAAACTCTCTTTTGAAATTAATTTAAAAAAAAAAGAAAAAAAAGAGCGAATTAGTATTTAAGATAAAAGACTTTTGAAGACAATTTGAAAAGAGAAGAGAAACGGTATCATGTGTCGAAATTCTAAGGGCAGATTTCTCGAATACGTGTAAAACACCGGACTGGTCAAGAAACAATATGGGTTTATGTTTGGTTTTGCTATTAAGGTCTGAATTTTGCAACTTTTGGCCTTTAAAATACCATCCTAAGAGTGAAAAAAAAAGGGCTGCGTCGCAATTCAAAGGCTAGATTCGGGTTCAGCGCAAAGCATGGGCCAGAAATACTGTTTTCTTCAGTGATGTCGAAAGTGTAAACTTGGGCTTAAATGTCTGTATCCGAATTTAAAAGCCAAATTCGAAGTGCACACAAAAACTAATCCAGAAGTAAGTTTTCATTTTTTTCTAAAAAATTTCTACCAAAGTCACAAATCCGAGAAATGCCGAAAATGGTATTTTCGGTCGCTTCGAAAGTAATTTAGAGGAAAAACTGAGGTTATGGAAAAATCGGGCAAGGCTTCGTAATCAGCGTGAAAATACGTCAAAAATATGATTTTAATTTTCTGACATTTTTTATGTTGCACAGTGTAAGTAACACCTTGTCCTGTAATTTCTTTAAATTCCAGAGGATCACATACTCTTCCTTAAACTCCGGAGGATTACTCTTTCTTAAATTCTAGGGACTTATTCTTCCTTAAATTCCAGACCATATGCTCAAATGGAATTACCTCTGGAAGGGGCTGAGTCAGAGGAAAGTGAGGAGAGGGTAACTTTTATACGAAAAAGTAAACTATGTACCTACTTAACTTTTTGTAACTTCACGATTTTTGTAAAACGCTCAGTTTTTTGGGGGGAAGGGGGCTATAACCCTCCTAATCCTCCTAGTTGTGCCTATGTTCCAGAGAATCACTTTTCCTCAAATTCTCCGAATCAACTTTTAAAAACAAATACAATGTCTCAAAGATTCATTTTTTTAAATTATTATTTACGTAAACAATTTTAATTTATATTAAAAAAAAGTGCCTATTCTATAAAATAATTTATTATAATAAATGAATTATAATTAATTAGGTAGAACAGTTTTGAACACCTTTTAAGATCTGATGATTTTCAAACCCTTTGAAAAGATTCGGATGACCTTTACCACGCTATTGAGATCACAAGGCGGCCTTCGGTGCAGAGGCCGAGTTATTTCAACGAAATCGACTGCCCCATTCGAATTTATTCACTCGCCAAAAGTTTGTTTTTCGGTCGAAGAATTCAAATAAAATCGGTAGCGTTTTACGAGAAAAATGAAGCCGGTCCACTTAAAAGAATACCCACCGGTTGAAATTCAATATTGCCGATAACCGGTTGGGTCGAATCCATCGAAGTGTGATAACGCACAGTGGGATGTTTCGGTTTTAGTTTCTTCATTTCAATTATTTCGTTGCTTAATTTTTTAATTATTTCAGTTTATATAACCAGTTTTCTTTCTGTATTCGCACCAATGTTTCGTATCAAAGTTGCAGTCGCCCTGTGTGGCTTTGCCATCAAATTCTAAATAGGTCTCATTCACGACGATATAACATTTTGTTTATTATTCATTAAAATTCGTTTTTTTTCTTCTTCTCCTTTCAGAAGCTAAAGGTACTAAGGGAAGTGATGCTGTTTGATTCAAATGTTGTGTTTTATTTAATTAAAACTGTGGGATTGCTCCCCCTTTTGTGGAGCCTGTCCCTTCGGTTTCGGTCCGTCGGCCTGCGAAGTAACACTCTTGGCAAAATTCTCTGAGCCTCGACCTTCTTACATTTCGCTCTCCTAAAATGCTCTCCGCATTCCTCTGTCTCTTTTTTCCTCTACTCTGGCGTTCCAATCTCTTATTGTGATTAAATTTTCTTTTCTTTTATCTCGCTTAATAGTTCATCAATTTCTTCATATACATTTTTTCTGCTTTTTCTTCACTGTACTTCCTGTTGGCATATAAACTTGAACTATCACTAAAGATCCTCCTCTTGGGTAATATCTTGCCGCGGTGAGGAGACTTAAGCGGGAAAAAAATAAAAATAAAAAGACTCTATGAGTTTATACCTATATCGTTGCAATCGCGGTAAAAAGCACCTAGGAGAAGGCAAACTCCGACAGATAAACCCTGTTGAAAGCAATGAAAAACTACAACGGCATCTCTTTCTAGGACATGTAGCTTTTCCAAATATTAATTACTGATAATGGCGTTCCAGCAGGATTATAATTTTTCCGGACGCAAAAAGCTCCCCATTTGGGTGTCCAAGAGGAAGCTGCTCCGGGGAGCATCATCATTACAAAGTTTTAAAGAAAAAGGCACAATTAAAATAGGAACTTGGAATGTGAGAAGTTTGCATGGAATTGAAAGATTAAGAGAGAAATGAAGAGGCTTGACCTAGGAATAGTTGGAATAGAAGAATTTCATTTCCCAGTCTGCCGTATGGAAAATTCGGCACTGCTCAAATAGTATTACACAATCTAGAACAGTTATACAAACACTTTGAAGAGTCTTAGACAAGTCTGGAAGAATTTGAGAGATTCATTCTCAAGGCTGGAAGTGTCTTGACCAGTCCGAGAACCCTCGGTACACCCCTTGTTACTCCTCTCCCCCAGATGTCTCGTAACCCCAACAGATCTTTTAAATATACGTTTTACAATACTTGATCAGAAAGACGATGTTTACTTCAGTGTTTTGCCAGTGGAAAGTAGCTCTTTTCATTAATGAATCAGACACAAGCATAACCTCAATGTAAAAACATGAGTCACATTTTTACATGCAAGCACGTTTACCAACAGACACGACGGAGAGACACCAAGAATGCCGACAGATACCGAGAATGGCCGACTAATGACGAGGAGGTTATCACAATGTTATTATGGCAATCGTTGCTTCCTGATATATTATTCGCTATTGGTACTGTAGGTTTCCTTTCAGTTGGGAAAATGCACATGGTGAATTTTTTCGTCAGGGTTGCTTTTTTGACAAGACAAAGCGGTTAATGTTTTCCTATTCTGATTATGTATTGTAAAAAATATCTTACAAAACAAGAGCCAAAAGTGAGTTTACATGACTTGAGAATTGCTCGCTCGTTATGCTCGTTTGCAAACTTTCCCTCGCATGTAAACACTCACTTTTGACTCTTGGTGTGTAATATACTGTTACTTCGGCCAGTTCTGAAAATTGGTTAGAATAACCACTGCACTAGAGGGGAAAATTCAAGACGTTCAGTAGCAACTGCCGACGAGCATTTGGGAAACTTCCTCTTCTTGTAAAGGCTTTCTAAAACTGCCGCTACAGCCGGTAAGAGTGAGGGCTATGGAGTTCGGCTAATAAGAGTTGCAAATAGGCTCAAGTTCAAGTATCGCATTACCCTAATAGCGATCGATCCTTTTCCACCACTTGCGGTGTACCGACCTTTTTAACGAACTGGTTTTTACAAGCGCCTTATTATCCACGAACCCGCGTGATTGTTGGTGTCTGTTACTTACATAACAATAGAAAGGCGGATAAACACGGCAGAAAAGGGGCTGTCGGTATTTTCGGAATAATATTCTTTCTGTAAGCGATACTCGTAACAAACGACTAAAACACCCCTTAAAACGTAAACATTTGCGGAGGCACGCTTTATCGGATCACTGTGAGTAATAATTGCGCGACCGGGGAGAAAAAGAAGCATCGTTTGTAAAAGATACCGGGGTCAGCGGTAAATTTTCGAATTTTTCGCTCGACGTAACTCGAACCTATTTTACGTAGACAATCATTGCGTGAACCACAGGGAGACCGGGGTAGTTATAATGGTTTATACACAGTGTAACAGGCTAGCAACAAACTCTTATATATTTGTGTAGTCAGATCGTGTGGAGATACTGAAAATAAACTAGCCGACCGCGGGTATAGACAGAGAAAAATTCAGCGTGTGGGTAACGAAACGTAGTAAGAATGTGTCATACTTCCCAACAGAGAATGGCTAAATTGCTCTAGATGCGAAGTCTGGGAAATGTTTCTTGAGTTGGGGTTTCTATCACGATATCACGAAGCTTCTTACCAAAGAGGTCCATTTCGCCAGCCCCCCCCAAATTAGATTCCAAGGTCAAAAACTATCTCATAATTTTGTACCAATTTGTACCACCAATCCGAATTTTGTACCTGAATCATTACCCGCATTATAAATTTGGGGGGCTAGCGAAACGTAGCCCCCCTCTCCAAATGATAATATTCTCAAATGGGGCGTGGGCAGCTATGTTCTGCTTGCCCCGCCAAATTTATTATTTGAACAAAATGCGGTAATGATTGGTACAAATCGACAAATTCGGAATTGCGTACAAAATGGTACAAACAAACAGCCCAAAATTTTGATACCATTCGGGTGCTGACGTTCCATGGGACAGGTCTACTTATTTGCGAATAATCGGAAGAAGAGGTACAAATTCGGACTGGTGGTACAAAATGGTACAAAATAGGTCCAAATTTTGATACCACACCGGGTGCCGAATGCTTCCATGGGGGGGGGCTAGGAGGGCTACTTATTTTGCGAATAAGTGGGGATGGGTGACGGTACAAAATTCGGGATTGGTAGTACAAAATGGTACAAAATAGGTACAAAATTTCCGTATCACTTCCGGTGCGATATCCCACCGGAAGTGATACGGAAATTTTGTACCTATTTTGTACCATTTTGTACCACCAATCCCGAATTCTGTACCCTCCCCCTTCCCGACTTAGACGCAAATAAATAGCCCAGATAATTTATTCACGTTCAAAGTAGATCAGTCGCCTATTTCTATAAAGAACTACTACACGTGCTATTTCGTTTAACATACATCTTTTGGAAGTGTAGACCACCAAAATTTTGTACTAATAGATGCTCGCATTTTAACTTAAAAATTTCAATAAAATAGAAAATTTCCAACATCCTCATATTTTAATATTCTGTTTATCCTATTCTAATCAGTATTCAGCAGTCCGCCAGATAGCGTACCTTCCGGGCTTCAATCGTTAATATAAGGTTATTTTTTTATTATTGGTATATCATATTTTTGAAATCCGGGAAGTGGTGAGATCTAAATTATGATGTCCCGGATGATTATTTTTAAAATCGAAAGATGATTGCCATACAGACCAAATGTACACAAAACAGGTAGAAAGTAGGACTGGTGACGAGAAGCAGGATGCAACTCGTTCATCGTTATTCTTTACACTAGGGACGGAACTCGCACATCTTTTTTCTTCTCATGGGACGCAACTAAGACATATTAAAAATGTACCGGACGCAATTCATACCCAGCCCATTCCAGGTGCCGAATGCCTCCATGGGGGGATACTTATTTTGTGAATAAGTGGGGAAGGAGGAGGGTTCAAAATTCGGGATTGGTGGTACGAAATGGTACAAAATAGGTACAAAATTTCGATACACTCCGGGTGCCGAATACTTCCATGGGGGGGCTAGGGGCTACTTATTTTGCGAATAAGTAGGGAAGGGGGAGGGTACAAAATTCGGGATTTGTGGTACAAAATTTCCGTATCACTTCCGGTGCGATATTCTCATTTGGGGGGCTACGTTTCGCTAGCCCCCCAAATTTATTTTTTAAAAAATACGGGTAATGATTCGGGTACAAAATTCGGGATTGGCGGTACAAATTAGTACAAAATTATGAGATAGTTTTTGACCTTGGAATCTAATTTGGGGGGCTGGCGAAACGGACCTTTACCAAAGTGGACTTAACCGAATTCAAAAAGTAACTGTCTTTTTAGCCTCTGTTAATCCGATGGATGGTTATCTCAATCTTTTTAATTTTCGAAAATTTTGAAAATTTCTCCATATACTATAATACATTAGGCATTCTTTTTTGGGGGGGGGGGAGAAAAGTTTTTCGGAGAGCTTCCGGGTCGAGACCTGGTAAAAATTATTCAATTTTCCGAGACAAATTGAATCGGTCATTAAGATTGATCCACACTCATTTTTAGACCCAGTATAGCCCCCTCCCCCACCATAATATAACCCAATTTTAGATCGTAACTGTCAACGGAGGGTTAGCAACCATTTCGAACACCGAATTTGAGCTTACCAAGAAAAACTGAGAAAGAATAGGCGGTTATCTCAATCTTTTGATTATTGAAAATTTTTGAAAATTTCTCCTCCATACTCTACATCAGGCATTTTTATGCGACAAATTTTTCAGACAGCTTCCGAGTCGGGACCAGGTGAAAATTATTCAACTTTCCGAGACAAACTGAATCGGTCATCAAAATTGATCCACACTTAGTTTTCGACCCAGTATAGCCTCATCCTCTCTCTATTATAACCCAATTTTAGATTGTATCTTGGCAACGGAGGGTCAGCGCCATTTTTGGGAAACGGATTCGGACTCAGCGAGAAAAACTGAGTAGAAATAGGTAGTTATCGCGATCGTTTTGATTAATAAAAATTTTGAAAATTTCTGTACGTTACATCAGGCATTTTTTAGCGCAAAATTTTTTCGGAAAGCTTCCGGGCTGGGGGCCTTGTGAAAATTATTCAACTTTTCGAGACGAATTAAATCCGTCGTCAAATCTGATTCGCACTCAATTTTCGCACCAGTACAGCCCTCTCCCTCCCCCCAGAATAACCCCGTTTTAGATCATATCTTGAGAGTGGAGAGTCGGCGCCGAATTTGGACTCACTGAGAAAAACTAAGTGGGAATAGATGGTTATGTCAGTCTCTTAGATTATTGAAAATAGTTTCATATTTTGTACATCAGGCTTTTTTTTTTTGGTTGAAAAATTTTTTGGAAAGCATGCGGGCTGGGACCTCGTGGAAATTATTGAACTTTTCGAGAAGAACTAAACGCATCGTCAAAATTGATCCACACTCAATTTTCGACTCAGTAGCACTCCCCCCCCCCTAGGGTAACCAAATTATTGATCGTATTCCGACACCGGAGGGTCAACGCCGAATTTGGACAACGAATTTGAACTCACCGAGAGAAACTAAGTAGGAATAAATGGTTATCTCAAGCCTTTTGACTGTTGAAAATTTTGAAAGATGCTTCATATTTTTTACATCAGACATTTTTTGGTTGAAAATTCTTTTGAAAAGCATCCAGGCTAGCGACCTCGTTAAAATTGTTCAACTTTTCGAGGCGAATTAAACTAGCGAGAAAAATTGAGTAGGAATACGTAATTATCTTTGTTTTTTTGGATTTCGAAAATTTTGAAAATTTCTTCACACTATTTCCACTATATCAGGCATTTTTTTCGACGAAAAAATTTTCGGAGAGCTTCCGCGCCCGGACCTGGTGAAATATATTCAACACGTCGAGACGAATTCAAATCCGGCGTCAACATTGATCCATACTCAATTTTCAACCCAGAATAACCCCCACCCCCTATTATAACCCAATTTTAGATCGAATCTTGGCAACGGAGGATCAGCGCCAATTTTGGTCGAGTTGGAATTCAGCGAGAATAAATATAGGTAGTTGAATCAACTTTTTGTATTTCAAACATTTTGAGAATTTCTCAACACTACATGAAACATTTTTTACGCAATCAAATTTTTGGAGAGCTCCCAGACCGGCACCTGGTCAAAATTATTCAACTTTTAGAGATGAATTAAATCCGTCATTAAAATCGATCTACACTCGATTTTCGACCCAGTATAGCCCTATACCCTAGGCCTAGAATAATATGTACTATTTTAGATCGTACCTTGGCAACGGAGGGACACCGCCAATTTTAGACGACAAATTAGAACTCAGCGAGACAAACTGAGTAGAAATAAGTAGTTATCTCATTTTTCTTGATTATTGACGATTTTGAAAATTTCTCCATACTCTGCATCAGACATGTTTTGATTAAAAGATTTTCCAAACGCTTCCGGGCTGGGAACCTCGAGAAAAAATTATTCACTTTTCGAGATGAATTAAATCCGTCCTCAGAATTGATCCACGCTCAATCTTCGACCCGGTATAGCCACCACCCCCTATTATAACCCAATTTTAGATCGCATATTGTCAACGGAGGATCAGCGCTAATTTCGGACGAGAGTTGGGATTCAGCGAGAATAAATGAGTAGAAATAGGTAGGTAGTTAAACCAACGTTTTGAATTTCGAACATTTTTTTAAATTTCTCCATTCTACATCAAACATTTTTTATGCAAACAAATTCTCGGAGAGCTTCCGGATCTAGACCTGGTCAAAATTATTCAACTTTCGGAGATGAATTAAATGTGTCGGCAAAATTGATCCACACTCAATTTTCGACCCAGTATAGCTCCACCCCCTAGAATCTTATTTTAGATCTTATCTTGGCAATGGAGGTTCAGCGCCAATTTTGGACAATGAATTGGAACTGAGCCAGAAAAACTGAGTGGGGATAGGTAGTTCTCTCAGGCTTTTTGAATTTCGAAAATTTTGAAAATATCTCCGTACCTACACATCAGACATTTTTACGGAAAAAATTATTTGGAGAGCTTCCATGCCAGGATCTGATGAAAATTATTCAACATTCCAAGGCGAATTCAAATCCGTCGTCAAAACTGTTCCACACTCAATTTTCGACCCAGTATAGCTCCACCCCCTAGAATCCTATTTTAGATCTTATCTTGGTAATAGAGGGTCAGCGCCAATTTTGGACAACGAATCGAAACTCAGCCAGAAAAACTGAAAGGGAGTAGGTGTTCTCTCAAGCTTTTCGCATTTCGAACATTTTGAAAATTTCCCCCTACTCTCGGCATTTTCTATGCGAAAATTTTTTCGGGGAGCTTCGGAGCCGGGACCTAATAAAAATTATTCAACGTTCCGAGACGAATTCAAATCCGTCTTCAAAACTGATCTACACTCAATTTTTGACACAGTATATAGCTCTCTTCTCCCTAGAATAACTCAAATTTAAATCGTATTTTGCCAACGGAGGGTCAACGCCATTTTTGGACAACGATTTGGAACTCGTGCGAGAAAAACTGAGTAGGAATAGGCAGTAGTTATCTCAAGATCTTTGATTATTGAAAGTGTTGAAAATTTCTCCATATTTATACATCAGGTAAATTTTATGCTAAAGACAAGGGATAAAATTCCAATTTCGAAAATTCAGCAAAAAACAAAATTGAGGGATTTTGGAAAAGTGGTGACAAAATTAAAATGGAAATATATCGGTCATATAATGAGGGAGGAAGGGAATAGGTGGAAAAAGAAAGTGGAGGGATGGGTGCCACGGGGTTTAAAAAAGAGGAAGGGGAAGACTACTAGTTCGATGGAGGGACGAGTTTAGGAAAATATACGGCCCAGAGCGGGGGAGGCGAACTCAAAATAGGAGTGGCTGGAGGGAGGACGGGGAGGCTGTTGCCCAGATTTGGGCGGCGTGGGTGGAGCGGGGAGGAGCTGAGGGGTGGCCATGGTGCTCGCAACGCAGCGACAGTGGCGACTCACTCCGACAGTCAGTAAAACACCCTTGTTTAACCTCACGCATCAATATTTCGAAAATGTAGGCACCCATGTTTAGCGGTAACAGCGAAAAACGTCAAACAAAACGGTTATTATTATTATTTTTTATGCGAAAAATTTTTCGGAAAGCTTCCGGGCTGGGAACCTTGTGAAAATTATTCAACTTTTCGAGACGAATCAAATCCGTCGTCAAAACTGATCCACACTCAGTTTTCGACCCATGACAGCCCCTTCCCCCAAGAATAACCCAATTTTAGATCATATCTTGCCAATGAAGGGTCAACGCCATCTTTGGACAACGAATTGGAACTCATACGAGAAAAACTAAGTAGGAATAGGTAGTTATCTTAAGATTTTTGAATTTCGAAAATATCTCCGTACTCGGGCTAGGATTTATATGATACCGCATATTTTTTCCTGCTGCACCAGATACCGCACATCGCAATTTTTTCATGTTTCATGCAATTTTAAGACGAATGGTGAAAGTTTATAGCGGATATTTTCGCATATTTTGGGTATAAAATCATAAAAACACCTATTTTAGCCAAAAAATGTCAAAACTTTGCTTATTTTGTTTGTTTTTTTCTGGCCGTTAGTGCTTTTTTGGAAAAAACGAGCAAAAATCGGCCAACAAAATGGGGAAAAAAACCAAAAAATACGAGATTTTTGATATATTTTATTTATTTTTTTTTTCTGGTTTGCAAAGTTTGAACAAGCAAGTCAACTGCTGGACGAGGGTCGGCTCTAGACTGGAAAATTAGAGACTAGAGCAGCATTTTTTAAAGCATTAATTGATTGACGATTGTAAAATCTTGAAAGAGTATTTTAGTAATTGTTTTATTTACTTATTTAAAAAAATAAACGAATGCTTTGACTTTTTTCTGCTCTACGTTTCTTCTAGATTCGCTGTACGTACGATTCGATAGGGTTTTTGAAAGCGCTTTGAAAATACCTGCATTTTGATATCCATAATGGCATATTTTTATTGCATTTATTTATACTTTTTCAATTTTATAGTGCATATTTATGTGTTTTTTTTTTCCTTCAGATTTTAACCGCTTATTGTAACCGCTTTTTTTGCTGTTTTTAGCTCATAAAAATCCTAGCCCTACTCCGTACCGAACATATCATGCATTTTTATGCGAAAAATTTTTCACTGGGTTTCTGGGCCGAGACCTGATGAAAATTATTCAACTTTCCGAGACGAATTCAAATCCGTCATCAAAACTGATCCACACTTAATTTTCGACCTAGGAAGGGTATGTGGTTCAGCGTGAAAAAAGGAGTAAAACAGGGCGATCCCCTATCCCCAAATTTATTTAACACGGTTCTCGAAGAAGTGCTTCGGAAGATGAACTGGGAAAATGATGGAATAAGAACACACGGAATCAAAATGAACCACCTTAGATTTGCGAACAAAATAGTACTGGTTAACGAAAACATAAGAGAAGTAGAAGAAATATGTAATGGAAAACGATCTGAGAAAAGAGAGTAATAGAATAGGGTTGGAAACAAACCTGGAAAAAACAAAACTCCGAACACGTGACAAAAACGCCAAATTTAGAATAAATGACCAAGAGATCGAAAAGGTAGACGAGTACAGATACTTGAATCTAATAGTCGCGCTGGAGCACAAACCCCCCAGCACTGTCCAAAACCACCTCCTAAGGTGGAGGTTCGGGGACAAAAATTCCAAAAAGTTCAAAAATTAATTTCATTACATCTGCTTGATAAAAAATTATTTATACATCGTATAGGTAAAAATAAAATCACCTCTTCACGACCATGTAATCATTTTTCTCCTTGGACACATAATTTAAATGAAATATTGAAAAATCTGATAAGTGTCCGAACCATCTTCTCTCTCCCCTACATTACTATAAGCTCCTCAGGTCCCCTTCAACTACGGATTGGACCTAGTCGGTTGGCTAACCATCAGCTGAGCTGACAAATCCAACATTTTGCTATCTTCTTCGAACTATTTTGGCACCATTCCCCTCCCAAAGAGGTCACCCGTCAAATTTCGGGGGTTTTCACACCGATACTATCGACTCAGTTGTAACGTGATTCGTTTCTGTTTCATCCAGCAACTGCTATTGACGAAGAAAAAAAAAAGAATTAATTGCCGGTTCAGTTTGTTTATAAGAAATACCGATGCTACTTCTTTTTAGAATATTATATGCCTCCTAAACTTCACATGCTCAGTTTAAAATAGGATGTCAAATCGGCTCGTGTCAAATTTTCCGCTGAACTGCTTTACAAAGTACACCGCCTGTCATTAAATCCGAAAAGCCAATCTCGCCCCCATTTTTGCTTCTCTCTTCTTTTTCTTCGTTCTTCCTCGCTTCTGAATCTTTCTATTGTACTCGACGTCCTGAACCCAACTACATTCGACAATAATACAGGCCTGGCTCGAATTACGCGTAGATGTAGAAAATTATAACCGCTTCCATCGGAACCATAATGCTACTACCCGAATGGTGTGGTATTTAGATAATTTTGGTATTGACTTCGTGGAAATCAAAAGTCAGCGGAGGAAGAAGGTAACGGAAAGTATCCCTCCGATTCGATGCTTTTTCAGCGGCGAACGCGGTATTTTTGAGCGCATAATTCCGTCAATTTGCCGTCGTTACGCTTGCAAAAAATCTTCCAGTGATGCGACGAGTATTTCCAAAATACAACATTAAGGTGACAAGCGTTTCGAAAGGATGGATCCCGTTTGAGTTTGAAATTTAGAACCAAAATTCAGTGTAACACGCATCGGCTTCAATCAATAAAACGTGCCCCCTCCACCCCTTCCCCTCCGACCAGAAAAAGCTTTAATTCTATTTCTTGTTGAGAAATTCGACCATTTTATGTTTTTACTTTGGCACTTCAAAATTTTTAAACTTTTTTGTACTTCACTCACTTTAAACGACTCTATCTATCCCCCTCAAAAATGACTTTAGAGACCTGGGACCAGTTTAGTTCGAGTCTACGATGTTTTTATTCCGACTGAAAAACAACAATAACATTGTATCGATTTTCCTGAATATGTTGCGAGTTTTGTAGTGCATCAATTAACGGGTCCAGTTCAAAATTTTTAAACTTTTTTGTACTTCACTCACTTTAAACGACTTTGTCCCCCACAAAAATGACTCTAGAGACGTGAGACCAGTTTCATTCAATTCTACGACGTTTTTACCTCATTTTTAAACAATTATATCGATTTCTAAAAGTATTTTCAAGTTTTATAGTCCATCAATTGAAGGGTTTATCAGTCAGTTCAAAATGTTTAAACTTTTTAGTACTTCACTCACTTTAAACGACTCTATCCCCTCAAAATGACTTTAAACACCTGGGATCAGTTTAGTTCGATTCTACCATGTTTTTACTCCGACTGAAAAACAACAATAACATTGTATCGATTTTTCTGAGTATTCTGCGAGTTTTATAGTGCATTAAATGAACAGTTTATCCGGTCAACTCAAAATTTTCCAACTTTTTTGTACCTCACTCACTCAAAACGGCTATATCTTTATCAATAATGATTTTAGAGAACTGCGATCAGTTTTATTCTATTCTACGACGTTTTTTACTCCATTAAAAAAATTGTATCGATTTCTAAAAGTATTTTGTGAGTTTTGTAGTCCATCAATTGAAGAGTTCATCAGTCAGTTCCAAATTTTTTAACTTTTTTGTACTTCACTCACTTTGAACGACTCTATCCCCCTCAAAAATGACTATAGAGACCTGGGACCAGTTTAGTTCGATTCTACCATGTTTTTACTCCGATTAAAAAACAACAACATTGAATCGATTTTTCTGAGTATTTTGTGAGTTTTGTTGTGCATCAAATGAACAGTTTATCCAGTCAACTCAAAATTTTTTAACTTTTTTATGCCTCACTCACTCAAAACGGCTATATCTCCCTTAAAATGACTCTAGAGATCTAGGACCAGTTTTATTCGATTCGAAATTTTTTTTCTTCACTTAGAAAAAATTGTATCGATTTTTATAAGTATTTTGCGAGTTTTGTAGTGTATCAAATAACAGTTCATCAGTCAACTCAAAATTTTTCAACTTTTTCTGTACCTCATTTACTCTTTTAAAACGGCTCTGTCTCCCTCAAAAATTACTTTAGAGACCCGGGACCGGTTTTATTCGATTCTCCGTTGTTTCTGACCCGATTTCAAAAAGAAAAAAGTTTGATTTTTTTACCCTTGGGTATCTTTTTCTATGCGCCGTCGCATATAGGCATAAAAGTGCCCTCTTTTCATTCTCGAAGCAATGACCTGATTTTCTCCTCTAAGACTGAACGCAACACTTGGAACATATAATATCTTGACAGAGCGTAATCCGAAATTAGACATCTTTTTTATGGGTGGGGGCGAATACAATGACGCTGTTGTGGACGCTTTGTCCACAGACTAGCTGCCCATTTCCCCCTCTTTAATGACCTCTTCGGCTACCCCTTCCCCAACCCATTAATGGTCCCTATTGAAATTATTATTATATTATTTTATTCATTATTTATTTCTTTTTCTCTCTTTGTTTGTACAAAATTATATGTGTACTTTGTATTTTCCAGCAAGTCCCTACCTACCTTGGCTTCACGTGTGTAAGACTGTTTGGTGGGGACAATAATTTAAATAAATAAATGAATAATTGCTTGCATTAAGATTGTTATCGTTTCGTTTTGAATACCATCTGACCCTGGAGCTTTATTCCCTTTTAGTCCTTTGATAGCTTTTTTTTTTTTTTTTTTTTTTTTTCTTTCTTCCAAGATGGGCAAGACCTAGTCCTTGTTGGTTACTTTCTCACTCACCCTTCTACTTCCACATTTGTGTTTGCTGCGTATAGGACCATAAACAACCTGAATTAAAATTGATAGATAGAACGATTTAATTCGATCAACAACACCAAAAAATACAAAAAGTCATTAACATTTTCCAAAAAGGACAAAGTAAAGGAAAACTTTACACATCTGAGACAGACAAAATGACCAAAAATGAACAAATTCGAATAAATTGATTAACGTTAACTAGAACTGGCTTAGAATGACCTAATAGATCCGAAGTCGACTAAATCAGGCCAAATCTGTCTAAAACCAATCATCACCCAAAGTAAATAAAACCAACACAAATTACCCTGCTGTAACCAAAATAGGCTAAGATCAAATCCGTCTTAAAGCCCATATCTGACCAGGAACAATCAAATCTGATGATCTGACATTCGACTAAATTTGACGAAAACTAACAAAACTAGAAAAACGACAAACCACCCGAAACACGCGTAATTTAAAACGACTAAATAACTCAATCAACAGCAAAATATGACCAAACATGTCCGAAGCTGGCCAAAATTATTCAAACAACCAAGAATGATCAAACACAATCCCAATAAAACACACTGCAGGGCTTGGTCCGTTAGCCAAAAAAGTTCCCTTTTTTCATCTCCCCGGAAAATTTTTAATTCAATTTTTCAAAAAGTCAGATTTTCTCTCTTTCTTTACTTTTTTCTGTTTTTCCTTTTTCCCTCTCGTTTGACCCCCTTGGAGCAGAGCCGTGCGCCACGGGATATGGCCTTCTCGCCTCTTATGTAAATCCAGCTGTTTTGAAAATCGAAATCGTACAGCCAAGGTTTGCAATGTTGAGCTTTCTAGATAACAGGAGGGAACGTAAGGCTGCGCAGAGAAAGTTCAGGTCCGGAATAAATTTTAATTGTTCCTCTCCCCCTTCCCCTCCCTGCGTGCGAAGCGTCATCATCTTCGATGTAAATATCTTCTCAGGAAGTGGTATGAACCATAACAAACCTGGTCATTGTCACCGAGTTCCCTTATTTTGATCGAGCACTGTCAGGAAAATCACAGAATTGAGTCAAGGTACACATTTTAGCTCGAACAAAATTCAACCTACAGACCTAACTGGACGATTACCTAGTAACTGTCTCCCTTCTGCGGCACGTACACTCCTTTGGTTGACAGCCGCACTACTATGATCTAAATGTCCAGGCAATTCATCCGAATCTGGTTGCCGTAAGTACTTCAAAATAGTCGAACCGTGCATAATTACTCTGGATGAAAATTGCCGCATCTTTGTTGCGTTTGCGGTGTCCTCGCCGCGCGATCTTTACGCAGATTTTTATCTGCGAAAATCGTACCCGACGATCGAATATTTTGTTAACCACTCGAGAAATTAAAATAGCCACACGAACGGTCGCGGCACGGACGACAGACTTCGAATGACGAATTAATCGATGCCAACCGAAACCACCTCGTGTATGTATTTTAGAAATTGGGTCTACCAAGTATTCCGGGCACTCGATCATCGCGATTTCAGATGGTAATCGGAGAGCTGTTACGATTACACGAGAATGGTACCCAAGCATCGAACAATGAGTAAAAACTGTTTGAACCCCAATTCGAGCGACGCAAGCATAGTGGCAGATCTGGGTCATAACGTTTGCATCATGATCTGTACCTACTGGTTCAACCAAGTCTTTCAACCGAGAATATAATTAAGGAGACTTTCGATCCTCCCCCCTTTTTCATAACACTGATAAATCAAAAAGGAAAAGTTGCGTGCATTTTGTTCCACATAACTTACATTATTATGATTTTCAGAGGGATTCAGAAAGGAGAGGAGGGTTATAGGGAGAACCCACTTTCTACAAAGTTGCCATATTAAGTCTGAATACGCGAGTAAATTGTATTATAAAAATTATATTCTATATTTATTATACTGAAAGTCTAACCTTAGCACCTTAGCCAACCCCATTTATTCAACACGTAAAGAAACAGATAACCCCGAACGCAGAGATGTAGAATCTAAGATCCCATATCTCTGTAGCTGTTTTCCTCTCGCCAAAGGAAATACATTCGATACACAAGCATCTCTATGCACTGAAAACGCTCGCTATCTCCCCCCTCTTCATCCACTGTAAAAATAACATTCATTACTGAGTCACTCTCTAGAAACTGAGGGACAAGGACCATCGAATTCTCCGGAAAGAGCAGAGGAACGTGCTGGTATCGCGGTTACAAAGGCGTACATTGATACATCATACGTGATGAACCTGCTCGTACTCGTAGATCTGGAGATCAGGTGGCGAAAGCCATACGTCGGGGAAACAAGGAAGCTGTCACTCCGGCAGGAAAGAAGAAAATCAGGCAAGAACTAACTGATTGATGAAGCCGCAGAGGAGTGGCACCGAGAAAAAACGGAAGAACCAAAAGAGAAGAAAGAAGACAAGAGATGACGGGACAGAAGAAGAAGAAATCATTGTAGACGAAATGGCCAGGCTCACTCGAAACTTCATTCCCGATGTAAAGGTCAGAATAAGATAAAGTCTTGTGGTAAATACCTTGTCACTCAGCTCCTGACAGGACATGGAGACTTCGCCCAATATCTATGCTGGAAGCAAAAGACCGCGAGTCTGAAATGCGAGATGTGTGGGGCAGGACCAGAGGAGGATGTCCCACACATACTCTGGGACTACACTCACCTCACAGAGATAGAGTTATCGCCACAGAAGAGCTGAGGCTGACCCTTCGGCCAAGCGAATGGCCGTGCCCACTTCGCGCTCTGCTCGAGTACGGGGGCCGGCCAAATGCAAAATTCGTCAAAAAAGTGTTGTCCGTGAAGACGGGTCAGCGGAACTGAAAAGTAACGCTGCCCTTTCAAGTATCCGAAAGAGGCAAGAGCCAGCGAGTAATGAGATCAAGGCCTGTCAAAATACATTGTGTCCGTACAGTGGTGGCAACTTAGATTTTCTTCGTGTGTTGCCCGATTTTCTAAACTGGGGGGGGGGGAGAGGTTTGCAACAATTTCAAGCAGAAAATGATTGAAAATACCTTGAAAATACGGCTTCGTTATCAAAAATAATTTGCACTTGATACCTACATCGGAAACAAAACAAAACATTTCACAGAGAGTTGCGTTGAGAAGTAACAACACCAGTAAAGCTGTATAGCTAAAGCATAGGTATACTAGACCGCCATATCAGGGTGTCTACACAATTTGGAAAATCAAAATGCTTGACTTTTATTTGACCGATAAACAGGGACGTACCGATAGGAGGTAGGAGGCAACTACCCCCCCCCCCCCTCGGGTAGGAACTTTTCACTCAGCAGTTGGGAAAATTTACCATTTCAGACAGGCGGAGTTGGAAAAATCCAACAAGTCAAAGGATTTTCTTCTATTTCTTTTTTACTTGCTTTGATACTTGGGAATTGAGTTGAAACGTTGGGAAAATGCAACAAGTCAAAAGTTTTTTTTTTAAATTTGATATTTGAAAATTCCGAGTTGAGTAAGCATCGGTTGGAAAAATCCAATAAGTCAATCAGAACTTGTTTTTTTTTGCTTGTTTTGACACCTGGGAATTCAGTTGAGAAGTTGGAAAAATTCAACAAGTCAAAAGAAAAGTTTTTTCTTGGCTTTGATATTAGGGAATTTTGAGTTGAGTCATCAGTTGGAAAAATCCAATAAGTCAGTCCAATTTTTTTGTTGCTTGCTTTGACACTTGGGAATTGAGTTGAGAAGTTGGAAAAATCCAACAAGTCAAAAGTTTTTTTCTTTTTGGCTTTGATACTTGGAAATTTTTGAGTTGAGTCATCAATTTAAAAATTCAATTTGCTTTGATGCTTTGATACCTGGAAATTTTGAGTTGAGTCAGCTGGGTCTTTCACAATTCTTGCCCCACTCCCCTTCTGCCCCACGATAAACTCTTCAGTACGTCCCTACCTATAAATCTGACATGATATAGGACTGCGAAAAGGCGCGCCTTATGCAGGAACATGCAAGCAGTTCAGCAAATCGTAAAACTGCAAAATTAGTCTGATATGCTATATGGCGCAAATAATGAAGAAGAATAAATTGCAATTGAGGAGCTCACTTCCAAAGTGACCTAACTGCAAAATTTTAGTCTTGAGAAGAACAAACAAAACACTTTATAAGCAAAACAGTAAAGTAGGTGATGGATTTTTCAAGGTGGGTATCAATAAGTTCAATCTTCAAAAAAAACTTGTCGTTCTTGTTTTTGCAAAGTATGTCCCTAGTGCGGTAAGATAGCGTGTTGAAAACAAAAATTCAAGAAATTAAAATAAAAACTCAAGAAATCATAATTTTGCAGTTAGGTCACTTTAGAAGTGTGCTCCTCAATTATTGAAAATTGGAACAAAAGTTTTTACTTCTAGCTTTGATATTTTTTAGTTAATTCATCGTTCCTAATCGTTCATATAATTAACATTAGAAGAATTTTGAGAAAATACTTGACTTTTTCTTTGAGTACTTGACTTTTACTTGACTTACTTGACTTACTTGACCCTGTAGACACCCTGCATATGTATTGCGGCACATCGTGCCCGTGGATGCCGAATTCGACATCGATGGGCGCGATGTGCCCCAATATGGCGGCCCAGTATACCTATGCTTTAGCTATACAGCCTTATAACCAGAAGACCAGCGGAATCAGTGGTCACAGATCATTAGTTGAGTACAGCCACGATTCGCGTTTGGACGCTCTTGTAGAAGAAAGGCGTTCAAAATTGAGAAATTTGTACAATTTTTTAGGTTATGGGGGATCACCAAGAATGTAGATGGGTGGGTTGGTTCTTCGACTTTAGTGCGTTCCTCTGCTCACTGATGCGATACTCAGAGGCGTTTTTACCGTTAGGCAATCTATGCAGTTGCCTAGAGTGGCAAAATTTTAGGGCGGCAAAATTTTGAATTTTCAGACCAAAAAAAAAGACAAAAAATATTTAAAAAATGAATGGAAAAAGGAATAAGAAAAGTAGAAAAATAGAGAAGGAATAAAACAGAAGAAGTAACTACGACATTTGAAAGATTTCTGTTACATACAGGGTGACCAAAAAGTCAGTTCCTTTTGAAAAATGCTTCGCAAAAAATTCCTAGTCATCTTATCGAGAAAATTTATACGGCAGCGGCATTCTTGGTCCATTACTATTGAAACAATTTTCAAAGCGTACGTATTTTTACTAACGCGACCACCGAGAACTGATTCCACGAAAACGCACTATGTAAATCTGTGATGGTAATTTTTGTTTCATGATTTATTTCAGTAATTTTTCCATCTTTTTTTTCTGTAGTTTGTCACACAAAATTGTGTCATGATGTATGTCTAAATGCCTATTCTTTATTCAGCATTATATTATCAATCAATATAAGTAAATTTAAACTAAGGATTATTTTCTTGACAACGAAGTAAATTTAAGTCCGCAATTTGGTCTAAAGGGTATAGCAGCTTAGTTCACAGTCACCTGGACTTATGATTCCATGTGCTCCTACAATGTATTTCTAATCAAATGAGGCGACAGATTTTATATTGCCTAGAGCAACTTCTTTCCTTAATACGCCTCTGGCGACACTCGAAAGAGTAGTTTTCGGGGCTAGAGGTGCGGTGTCTGGGAAGCCACTTTGACATGCGTGCATCGCCAGGTCCGTTTCGCCAGCCTCCTCCCCAATTAGATTCTGAAGTCAAAGACTATCTCATAATTTTGTACCTATTTTGTACCACCAACCCCGATTTTTGTACCCACATCGTTACCCGCATTAAAAAAATATATATATATTTGGAGAGGCTAGCGAAACGTAGCCCCCCCCCCCCCAGTTGAGAATATCGCACCGGAAGTGACACGCGGAAATTTTGTACCCATTTTGTACCATTTTGCACCACCTATCCCGAATATTGTACTCTCCCCCTTCTCCACTTATTCGCAAAATAAGTAGCCCCCTGCTCCCAGCTGGAAGCACTCGGCAACATTTTCGAGCGTATCTCGGCAATGGAGCGTCGCCGCCCACTCTGGACAACAAATTTGAACTCAGCGTCAAAATTGAGTGGAAAACAGTATTACACTAAGAATTTTTGATTTTCTCTAATTTTGAAAATTTCTCCAAACACACCTTGTATTTTTTGGGTCGAAAAAATTTTCGGAGAGCTTCGGCGTCAGGAATGGTAGTAATTACTCAATTTTTCAGGACAAATTCAAATCCGTTGTCAAAATTGAGCTGGAGTCATTTTTGACCAATTTCATTAACATTTTCGAGCATATCTCGGAAATGGAGCGTCGCCGTCCAATTGGAAAAACGAATTTGAACTCTGCGTGAAAAATTCAGTGGAAAACTATGAAATAATCTTCGGGAAAAATCTCCGATCATTTCCAAAGAATTCCATCGAAAATCTTCGAGGAAAATTTTCAAAAAATTTTATCAGAAATGTTCGAGAAGATTCCTTTGATTTCCGAAGATGATTTCCAAGGAATTTTATCTAAAATGTTAGGGGAAAATTTCCGATCAATTTCAAATAATTTCATCGGACATCATTGAGAAAAATCTCCGATGATTTCAGGAGAATTTTGTCGGAAATCTTATAGGGAAAATCTCCAATAATAACAAAGGATTTTATCGGAAATCATCGCGAAGTATCTCTGATGAATTTTGAAGGATTTCTTCAGAAAAATGTTTTGATAGGCCTCACTCTATGGAGTTCATCTTCACCCGTGGTGGTACCAAAATTTTGTAACTTATTTGTACCATTTTGTGCAACCATCCCATATTTTGTACTCGTACGTATCATTCGGCATTAGCGATTATTTTTTTAAACAAATTTTGTGGAGGTGAGTCTAGCACAACGTAGCTTGTGGCTTCCGAAGTGAGAATTCCGCATCGGAAGTGATACAGTCATTTTGTACCTTCTTTATACCATTTTGTACCCCCAGTCCCGAATTTTGTACTCTCTCCCGGTTTCCCATGGAAGCGTGCGGCTCTCAAAGTTTTTCTAAAATGTTTGTATATTTTTTTTCTTTTTCTTTTTTTTCCATCTGGTACTACGGACCCCAAATTTTCTAAACATAATAATGTGTCGGCCGATTATACCTGCCTCTCACGCTAATATCAAGACAACATTTGAAAACCGCATTCAGTGTATTCGTAAATTTGAAGCTTCAATTATATTTACAAAAGGACACAACTTGACAAAACTAGCATACATGCTTCACCAATCCATATTTATTTTCACTTTTTTTTTTTCTTCTGAGAATTCCTTTTTTAGAGTATTTTAAAAATTCTTTGCAATTTGGTATCAGATTCTGATCAGTATTGGAATTCTCGGTTTTTTGAACTTGTCTGACAATCTATTAATAAATTTCCAAAATTTTTTTGAAATTTGAACACTTTTATCAAGTCCTGTACATTTTGAATTTCTGAATTTTTAAGGTACATTCACTGTTTTTTTTTGTTTTGTTTTTTTTATTTCACGGGGTTCCTTTCGAGCTTCTCATTTTTTTCTGGAGTTCTGAGAATCATTTTTCTGAATTTGTTAAACAACTTCAATTATTTGTAAATTATTTTGATCCGAATTTGTTTCGGGTGTCCTTTAAAATATATCATCAAATTTTGTACAATTTGTTGAAATGTTGCGATTTTTCGTTGGAGTACTGTCTGTAATTATCTGTGAGTTTCTCAAAATTTTCTAAGATGTATGGCTACTATGCACCTTTGAAACATAAAATAAAAATTGTCTAGAGCGTTTAAGTTATTGTAAAACATTTCTAATTTGTAGAACTTTTTTGTAATTTAAAAATTTTTTTTTTAATATTTTGGATTAAAAACATTATTTGTAGCTACGCTGCGAACTCGCTATAAACTTACAAAAACTGGTCAGCCAGAGTTATTGTAAACTGATGAAAATATGAGGTAAAGACAGATTTTGTGTCTCATTAGGGAAGGGGACAAGTAGTCCGGGGGCAGTGCCCTGTTACCCTATTCCTCCTGTTCTTCATCGATAAGGGTTGTCTGCGGGGGAAACAAACAAGAATCTGTCTTTTTTCAGTTAGTGGAGAGTTTTTGACGTCTTCAATGAAAAATTCACCGAATATAGATCTGGTTGTCATTTTCGGAAATCATTCGAATTTCAATTTTTTTTTTTTTCTCCTACAAAAGTCTTGTCACAACTCCGTGATAATTTTTCTATAGTGACGAATATTTACCCTAAATCGAGCTACATTTTGTGCTCTAGGTGGCTGAAGACTTTTTCTATCAAATCAAATACAACAACGTTCCCGAATTTTCTGAAAATTCGTAGATTTATACTTCGAATTATTGTCGTTATTCCTCCTTATCATTTCCAGAACGGGTCTACAATTTCTTACGAATCCTACTCAAATTTCCTCCACAAACGTTTTGAAGACTAGCTAAGTGTAATTTCTAAAAGCAAACAAATTTCTTTAATAATTAAATACTGTCAAATTAATTAACTTTAAATTTTAATTTAATAATTTTTTTTTATTTTAATACTAGGATATCTAATCCTATTTTAATTGAAATTTAATTTAAAAAATTTTTAATTTTTTAAAGTTAAATTTAAACTTCATCGCAAAAATTAATATTAAAAATTAAAATTAATTTTATATAATTACTGAATCAGCTTTAAGGTTATATTTCGTCGAATTATTCGAATTTCAATTTTTTCTTTTTTTAAATTAAAAAGTCAACTAATCGATGACTTTTATGACTGCACCTTTCCTTGAGTGGTACAGAATCTTCGTATTCGAGTTGATAATACAAACTCATGTCCATATCCCGATTTAACCCCCAACCCCTTCAAAATTGTATATAACTTTGTGATAATTCTGCGACCGTAATTTTCCGTGTATTTTTCCAGGTTTTTGTAAAATAATTGATAACAGCTCATCCTATCAAATACAATTTCAGTTTCCTTTGAGATTTTTTCAATTTCCGAATGTTTCGTAACGGATCATTGTCCCTGTTTGTCTATACAATTGTAAATGATTTTTACCCACGGAAATCATTAAAGATTGTTTTCAAAGGTTTCTGATAAAATTCCTTGGAAATCATCAAAGATTTTCCCCGAACATTTTCGATGAAATCTTCGGAAATCATCGGTAATCTGTTCCAAGAATTTCCAAATGGAAGTCTCCGAAAAACATCGCAACGTTTTTCTGAAGAAATCCTTCAAAAATCGTCAGAGATTCTTCGCGATGATTTCCTGATAAAATCCTTTGGAATCATTGGAGATTTTCCCTATAAAATTTCCGACAAAATTTTCCTGAAATTATCGAAGATTTTTCACAATAATGTCTGATGAAATTAATTGAAAATGATCGGAAACTTTTCCTTCGCATTTTGATAAAATTCCTTGGAAATTATTTTCGGAAATCAAAGGAATCTTCTCGAAGATTTCTGATAAAATTTTTTGAAAATCATCGGAAATTTTTCCCGAAGATTTTCGATGAAATTCTTTGGAAATGATCGGAGATTTTCCCCAAAGATTATTTCATAATTTTCTACTGAATTTTTCACGCAGTGTTCAAATTCGTCGTTCAAATTGGACGGCGACGCTCCGTTTGCGAGATATGCTCGAAAATGTAAGTGAAATTGGTCAAAAATGACTCTAGCTCAATTTTGACGATGGATTTGAATATGTCATGAGAAATTGAGTAATTACCACCATTCCTGATGCCGAAGCTCTCCAAAAATTTTTTTGCCCCAGAAGACACATACATGGTGTACTTGGAGAAATTTTTAAAATTGGAGAAAATCAAAAATTCTTAGTGTAATACTGTTTTCCACTCAATTTTTCACGCTGAGTTCAAACTTGTTGTCCAAAGTGGGCGGCGACGCTCCATTTCCGATATACGTTCGAAAATGTTGGTGAAATTGTTCAAAAAATTACTCTAGCTCCATTTTGACGACAGATTTGAATTTCTCACGAAAAACTTATAAAAATAGTCCTCATAAAATCATCTATAAAAATGAGTCTCACAATTTTTTTCATAAGTTTCTGCATTAAAATGATTTTAAAGTCAGTAATGTCGAATGGAGCTCAGTTTTCAATATTATCAAATTTTTCATTTTTCAAAATTATTATTAGTCGTAATACGGTTTGATTGTTTTCCTAGGTGACCACAACATTCGATGAATTTTACTCAGTCTTCGTATAAGTTGATTTGTTTGAGAATTACGATACCACCCCGGGTGCAGATGAACGACTCCACAGAGTGGGGCCTTTTTATTTTGTGAAACGACTCCACAGAGTGGGGCCTTTTAATTTTGTGAATAGGTTGGGAAGGGAGGGAGGTTAAAATATTCGGGATTGATGATACAAAATGGGACAAAACAAACAGGCACCAAATTTTGATACTACTCCAGGTGCCGAATACTTTCATGGGGGATACTTATTTTGTGATTAAGTGGGGAAGGGGGGGGTACAAAATTTGGGATCGGTGGTACAAAATAGTACAAAATAGGTACAAAATTTTGATACCACTCCGGGTCCTGAATGCTTCCATGAGGGGCCAGAGGGGCTACTTATTTTGCGAACAAGTGGGGAAGGGTACAAAATTCGGGATTGGTGGTACAAAATTTCCGTATCGCTTCCGGTGCGATATTCTCAATTGGGGGGGGGGGGTTACGGTTCGCTAGCCCCTCCAATTTTTTTTTTAATGTGGGTAATGATGTGGGTACAGAATTTGGGATTGGTGGTACAAATTGGTATAAAATAGGTACAAAATTATGGGATAGTTTTTGACTTCGGGATCTAATTTGGGGGGAGGCTGGCGAAACGGACTTTGCGTCGCCATACGTTCCACCAAGTGAAGGTTGGTTCTTCGGATTATAAAGGTTCGAGCTTGCACCATCTCTCAAAAATTCTTCGAGAGCTACAGACTGAGAACTCATAAATCTACCATCCAAACATTTAATGGCTTCGAATGCTCAAATGTACAAACGTACCAAGCCTTGAATAACTATATCCAATTCATCAGGCTCTAAACTGCCGATTCTGTTTCCAAAACTAATAAGGAACTATGTACACGAGAAAATACGTACACCAGATAGGAGCAACAGTTGATCGTGGTAATCGGTTTAGCCGGGTAATTTGAGCAAGTAGCGTCTTATTTTACAAGATCACCGAAGCAGTGAGCAGTGCCTCACATGGAGGTATTGGAACGTCAACACAGAGGTAGGAGGAGGGTAGGTACCTCCAATAATGTAATTAATTTCATTACCGGGTCGTTCTGTCGTACTTAACCAATAATACGCGACCGCGAGATTTAAATTATCATAATATCGCAGCTGGTAATCCGATAATTTGATATCGTTGAAGAGGATCAAATGCCGACGACAAAGAGATACGGGGAAAGCGAGAAAGAGAGAGTGAGTGAGCGAGTCAGCGGGCAGAGAGAGAAAATAGGAGGATCCGACCGCTTTTTACGAGACACGGATGTCCACAGAGGGAGATGCGATTCACCAATGAGAATCCGCGACGATTTTTTTCTTCGCCGAATTTCCGTTTGACTGGATTCCATGAATAAGCATCGGTAAATTTGTTAACATGAAGGTAAATTACAGCCGATAAACGTAAAACAGAAATCAGTTTCTCGGTGAGAAGTCGACAATTTACTCGTGTCGGTCGGATGAAACTTTTCGTGTAACGTTTCTGCGATTTGAATGTGGCTGTAGTCGTCGATATTCACTCTCATGGGTACGTAAATATCATTTCGTTTGGTGATGGGTAACGTTCTCAGCCATTTGCTGACCAAAACCCGAATTTATTGGTAAATTTACCAATCGAGAGCAAACAGTAAAAGTTGACTATTTTTCTTTACATATCGGCTGACAATTAGGGTCTTTGTTTACGATGAGATGGATTTCATTATGCCAACAAAAAAAGGCCATCAGCGTGTCAGTTCAAAGGCAGATTTCTAGTTGAGACCGTCACCCAAAGACGACAAAATGTCTTTACTTTTTTAATTTGCAATTTTGTCAACTTAGGATTCCGATTTTCCCAAATTATAAGTCATTTTCTAAATCAGCAAGTTAAAAAGTTCCAATTTTTGTTAAATTATTGCGAATTTTCGAAATTAAGAAGAATGAGGAAAAACGAGACCAACAGTTTTAAACATTCGTCTGGGAGTTGGAGACAACTATCCCAATTGTCTTTTGCTCCATCGCGCCTGCGTCACCTGAAGCACTTTTTGGTCTTGGTGGTAGAAGAAATACCAAAGATAGGCACTTTCACTTGCCAGAAGACACGTAAAATTGATCTGTATCAGTTCCATTGATGGTTTCTACTCAGCCCCGTAGAGAGAAAAAGAGGTTCTGGAAATAATTTCCACGCCCCCCCTCCAGTTCATTTTTTCTTTTGTCAGATGGGAACAAATTATAAGCTACGGGATAAGCGGTTTCTTTTAAGGTGTAAGGAATGATTGCTGATTTGATGTACAGTATGATGTAGCCGTAAGCGTTGAAATTCAGGCCTTAAAATATCGGGCCCTCCTAAAAGTCCGGACCCGGGGTATTTCCCCCCTTTCTCCCTCCCCTCTCAACAGGGTTGTTTCTACTAGCCAAACCACGCCCGTTTATGGAAAGTCGAAATGAACGATTTTTCTTCGTCAGTCTTCCAAAATTTTTGAAATTGGAGGGTCGAATTCCGAACTACCCTTAGTCCAAAATGACGAAAATTGAGATTCTAGCCCAGTCCGGTGGAGGAAGTCAAACTATACCTTATGACATTGAGATAGATTGTTTTGCGCGATTAGAAGTCGAGTTATCGATTTTCAAAGTCAAGGTGTCACTCCTTCAGTGACTCAAAGATCCCCTCCAAAACGAGGACGGCCCCGCAAGTAGTCCTGCTGACTTCATTTTCGTCTGCTCTAAGTTAATTATAAATTATTACGAATACATTCTTGCATACAGGATGTAATCCTGCTATTTTTGAGCTTACGTATTTATTGGGTGGGAGGGATGTGACACATTCAGAGTGAGGGGAAGGCATAACAACAATGATTAGGATGGATGATCACCGCTTACACCCATTTCTTTAAACAAAAACATGTTATTCGTGAGCAAGTCCCACTCTGTCTTTTTCAAACTGACCTCAGTCCACGACATTGCCTACTTTGGGGCCCACTAGTTCAAAGACTAACAGTCGATTTGATTTGAAATTTTGACAGCATGTCTAGAATCCAGTCAATTCTTCATCCCAGGCGTCACTTCATGGTTACCAAGTGTACAATCCGACATACGAGTATAAGTGGTTTTTTTTTTGTATTTTTTTTTTTCATTTCCCAACAATAACGATTTTCGACTAAGGGCAATTTGAAAGCCAACCCTTCAACTACCTATTAGAAATAACTAGTGAAGTTACATGTTTCTCTTCTTGAAGAAGTTCTTTTAAAAAGGAAGCTGCTAAGAAAGGAGAATGACTAATCGGAATCTAATTTCCAGAAAGAATTTCGAATCTAGCTCGGCGGGGGTGATCCTGAAAATTGTGAAATTGTTCAAGGTAGAAACGGAATTCGAAACTTTTTTCGTGTAGCATTTGCTCAACAGCTTTGGTTGGTCGATAAATTCGATTTAAAAGAAATTCTGAGGATCTGGTCCTATAATTAAATCCAACTTTTTAGGAGCGAATGAATTACAAAAAATACAATTTTACATACATAATACCTTCGGAAAGCGGACAAGATGAAATATTCCCACTCCTGACAAGCTATGATGATGAGAAAAAAGTGAGAACAGATACTTAGCATCCTGCTTGCTCAAGTACATGTCTACTCGACATTAAACGCTAAGACAGGTACTACAATTTATATCAAACAGGATGTCTACCAAATACAAATTTGTAAAATTCATGATTTTTTTCGCGACCTTTCCATAATTTTTCTCACTGGCTCACAATACTCATGTTAGGGGGGTCCTAAACCGCAAAAACAAAAACTAATTTTGACGTTCCGGTGATACTCAGCGGCGTAACAAGAAATTTTCCGCTTAGGGACATCGAATGTTCGCCGTTGCTACCCCCTCCCACAGTTAAAAATTCAGTTTTGTAATTCTGTAATTAGGTAGAAATCTAGTAAATAAAAACTCATTATTTTAAAATGAAAGAAAAAAAGTAAATAAAAGAAAGTTGAAGAAGTAATTTTTGTTAATTTTTGATTGAATAAAAAAATTTAGTTCTGAAAATTTGCGCCTTTTGGAAAAACTGCCATCTCTCACCTAGTTACGGCACTGGTGATACTTGTTGTTCAAGTTCTTCCTTTACTAACACATGGAAGTTCACATTTAAAAACGGAAAATGATAAAATAATAAATTTAAAAAAAATGTACATTGAAAATTCATTTTATTTTTCAATGATTGAAGAGAATTTATGATTTTTGGGAAAAAGCAAATTAAATATACAATTGAATTCAAAACTTTTTCATGATTTTCACGACTTTCATGACAACTGACTTCAATTACTGACTTTTTCATGACTTTCATGACAACTGACTTCCATTAATGACTTTTTCATGACTTTTATGACTGCTAGACACTCGGCCACATGATCGGATGACATGTTCAAAGAACATTTATTTGGAAAAATAGGATCTCAGCTCTATCAGAAGAATGACGACTGTGTTTGGTAGACAGTGTGGCAGGCCCGTAGCCAGACTATGATTCTTGAGGAGGCAAATGATATAGTGGGGAGGGCAACTTATGTTTTGAAAATCTGTCAGATTGTGCGTTTACAGGTAGAATAACCGATTCTACGTTTACACATATAATACCGAGGATGTAGATGTAGAATGTAAAATGCGCGTAGAAAGTGTAAAATGACGTAAATTACACTCAGGCAGCCAAAAAAATTTGGCTGCTTTGTATTTGGATCCCGGTCTTCGAAAACGAACTTTTGAGGCTTAGGTAAAGGAAGTAAACGAATTCTTTATTGATTCATTGAAACGCACCTATGGAAATGTCATCACTTAGGCGGGAAAATAATCCAGTTTCAAAAAATTATACACAAATGAATTAAGTAATAATCCTATACATTTTTGGAAGGCCAGCTGCCCTTCCATAAAGAACTGACAGAACTAGCATTGAAACTAAATTCAATTCCTGCTTCATCGGCTCAATTTGAACCTGTCTTTTCCCAGTGGAGTTATTTGCATGAAAGCACATCTCAAACTTGATCGTTCGAAAAAATTAATATATTTCTATTACTCTCTTAAAATAAAAGATAACTGTCGAAGTTATGAATTTTAAGTTTTAATTAATGTTTTTATAAAGCTGTTTAAAACTTAATTATTTACGAATAAGGAATATAATTGATTTTGACATGGATATGTCTACTGGCTGGCCCTCTCATCCTATTTCAAACCAACACCAATTCCGACCAACACTGAACTTGATTCCAATCAGGGACGTACCGATAGAGGGGGGGGGGCAACTTACCACCACCCCTGTCCCTGTAGGAATGTTTCACTCAGCAGTTGGGAAAAAAATTTTTACCATTTCAGTCAGGCGAGTTGAGAAAATTCAATTTTTTTTTAAATTTTGCTTTGATACTCGTGATACATGGGAATTTCGAGTTGAGTCAGTTGGAATTTTCACAATTTTACACCCCCCCCCCCCCAAAGGAAAAACTGTTCAGTACGTCCCTGATTCCAGTTCAGTTCACAGTTCAGTTCAATTGTTCAATTGTGCGTATTGCGTGAAGCTAGTCAGTATGATTTAGCTCTTCAAGGTCACAATTCAATTACGTGGTCCATATTTCCATGGAAATTATTTTGACATGGATATGTCTATTGGCTGGCCTTGCTTCCTATTTCCGAGCGACACTGAACTTGATTCCAGTTCAGTTGTGTGTATTGTGTGGAGTTAATCAGTATGATTTAGCTCTTCATATAGTCACAATTTAGTTTGGTGGTCCACATTTCCATGGAAATTATTTTTCCTTCTAGACATGTACTCATTGATTTTGATCTTTGCTGCGCGGCTGCACTCTGCAGCCGATTAATCACCCCTCTCTTTTTCATTTGCTCTCACCCGAGCCCTGGAACCGCCCCTTCGAGCATTACCCCAGGGACGATTACTCACCCCCCCCCAACACGCCATGTTGTTAATAGAAATTTCCATGGAAATTTTTAAATTAGGGTATTTCCTTCTATACGCTCATTGATCGTGATCTTTGCTGCGCGGCTGCAATCTGCAGCCGTACATATCCACGTATTAATGTATCTGCCTACAGTGCAGATTAATAATGGAAATGAGAATATGCTCATTTTTCAAATGCTGAGCATTTTGAGAATATTCTCAGCATATGCTCGTTGAGTAAATGCTCCAAAATTTGAGCATATGCTCAATGAGCAAATTATCAACCAAGCATTGAAATAATGAGTATTTTCCCAAGCATTTTCTCATTTATATATTCTCAATGAGCAAATGCTCGGAAAAGCATAGAAATAATGAGCATTTTCTCATTTTTTCGATCATTTTCTCATTTATACAATGTGAGCTGGTAAGAAGTGTAGGAGAAAGTGAGCGTGTGAGATGTAGGCGTGCGGAGAGGAAATGGGCACATTAGCCTTTTTAGGCGGGCGTGAGGGTTTAAGGATGTGAGCAACATCTGAGGTAGCGTGCGTGGCGGTTGTGAGTGTAAGAAAATGTGACGCTAGGGTGGTATGCTACGTGCACCATGTTAGGATTTCCCCCCTTTTTTTGTGTTTAAATTCTTCAATTTTCACTCTTTTTTTGGTCAATCTACGCATTCTACACATTCTACTGTAGAATATGTAGAATAGTCATTCATTCTACATGGTGTATTATACGCGTAGAATAAGTCTGAATCTGTGCGGAATGAACGAGAAAGGAATTAGTAATACTAAAATAAAGTTTCAAAAAATGTATAGTAATCCCTAATCTTACTGGGGTAATTAGAAAGTGAAAAAAAGTTTTTTCCGATTTTCTTAGGGGAGGCAAATGACTGCACCAGAGGGGGCGTTGCCCCCTGGCTACGGGCCTGCAGTGTGGCGAGATAAAGAAATTAGCGATTTCTGGAAGTTATGAGAGAAACACTGGGAGACAGAACAAGAGGATGGTTTTCGACCTAAACACTGATTTACGACCTTTCTACACACTTTGGATGTATTTTCTTTGTTTTACTTTGGATAAATAATGCATGAAGGAAATGAATGAATATCAGAGAGGATATTGCTCATTTTCCGTTTCATGATCTAATCTCTCCAATACGCGGCTCTCTCTTCTCTTTCTCCGTCTGAAAATATAAAGTTTAATTTACGGTGGAGGGAGCTGTTTTTTGTACAGGTGTAAAAAGAATTGATTCTCCAAGAAAAATCTTATAATTTCGAAATATATCATCAGATCAGCTAACTGATGTGAGAATACTCATGCACACTTAGTTGGGACTCAGCACACTCGTTATTCGAATTTTTTTGAGACATTCAGGAGCGTACCGAAGCAATATTGCTGGAGGAAAGAGATATAAATCTTTTCAGCCGGCAAGCCTCCAGGAAACTGTTTTTGGTATTTTGTTACTGATTTGAACCATAAAATATTTTTCAATTTTCCAACGGTGGATCCCAAACTTTTTAAGGGAGTAGAGGAGGTAGTTCCTCATTGGTACACCCCTGGATTTATTCTAACTTTGAAGACTTATTAGACACTCTTAAAGATTCACTTTTTGTTAAACTCATCAGTATTTATTAAGACTCATAGATACTTTTCAAAAGACTGGGCTCATTTTAGAATTATTAAACTGACGGACTCACCCTGCCTTTCTCAAAACACCTAAAAGGTTCCCTGAAGCTCTCCGTTCAGACTTGCAAAGGCTGTTTGTCATGACCCGTAAAACACATTGAGATTCCTAAAGGATTTGTTAATACTAATTTACACTGTACTGAAATTTTCAATTCATTTTTTCGTGGTGTAAGTGAATCTTTTTCAATCTCTTTCAATGAAGCTCCAGAATTCAGTTACAAAAATTGTACCAAAACCCATTAACACTATTTTGAGACCATTCAGTCTTCTTAAAGATTTGTTAAATTCATTCATAATTTGTGAAGACTGTTAATACACATTCAGGCTTGTTAGGACGCTTTCAAATTTCATTAAAACTTACTAAACCCTTTCGAAGCTCTTTCAGACTCATCCATTACTCTGTCGAGATTTGTTAAGACTCATTCAAAGCCTACAAAAACTGGTAATACTTATTCAGACTGCCGAAAGACTCATTAAGACTCATCCCAAGTCTTTTAGAACTCTTTAAGCCTCATTCTGATTCTTTTGAGTAAGAAACTGGGAAAGGAGTCTATAAAGACCCTCTGAGGACTTGTTCAGACTCAATCCACTCCCTTATGATTCATCTGAACGCGTTTAAAACTTGTCCAGCGTCACTCAGTGTTTTAGGTCTCATTCGAACACTGTCAAGACTTGAGATTTATTTGATCTTATTAGAGATTCTCATTTTTCAAAAAGGAAACATAGTTGGAACAAATATAGATTTGAAAGTAAGACTATAAGATTTCTTCGAACGTATATTTAGAGTATAGCATTGTTTGGATGTGAGACCTGGACAATAGAAGCACAAGAAAGAAGGACAGAGGCTTTTAAAATGTGATGTTATTGGTGGATGTTGAAAATCAAATGGATAGAATAGATTAGGAATGAAGAAGTTTGAGTCAAACATATGAAGGGACCGAGAAAAAGAGAAGAGTTGAAATGATAGGTCATAATATGACATCCAGAGATACTGGTATGATGTACTGCTAGAGGGAATGGTTGAGGGAAATTGAGGGAAAGAACTGGAAATGAAGACAAAGAATGAGTTATGAAGAGCAGATAATGACGGATACAAAGTTGTAGATCTTCCTCAGAGAGAAAGAGAAAAGTGGAGTTACGCAACGTACTGGTCGAGAGAGTAAGGAATACATCATCAAAAACAATCATCATCAAATAAATTACATAAATATTTTTTTCTTTGATTTTCAATCAACAATCATCTTCGATGAATGGACGTGTAATCGGTAACCATACCAAAAATGACCCTAATTTTCCAATTTTCTTTTTCTTTTGCAACTTGCCACACTAACTACTGTGTTTTTATGCCTACTATTGTTTGCATTATCTTGCAACTGACAACCAGAGTGATTTCAAGTAGCTCTATTTTATTACAGTACAAATCATCACCGGCACCGGTGGAAGTACGACAGTACATCTCAGACCGTTTGTTTCTTTCGATCCCAAAAGCTCGGCCATGTTGACGGAGAAATTAACCGATGGATTTGATCCGATTGACTGCGACAATTCGACACACAAAGAAAAACAACATGTTTCCTCAAGCTTGCACAGAATCTTGCAGTACGACTGCTTGGAAGTCATAGAGGTTCCACAAAAATGCGCCGAAAAACGAAGTAACTTCAGCATCGATTACATCCTGGGGATAAGCGACAAGAAAACAGAACTGGACAATTTCGACCAAAGCAGCGCTCAGTATGACTGGCTCAATTACACGAGATACAAACCACCAAAACTACAAAGTAAAGGCCATTCGGAAATTTAGTAAAATAACAAAACATTTATGATGACTGAGATTTGTCACATCGGTGTATTACTTTTTCTGCTCAGGAATCCGTAAAAAAGAATGCATACAACGTCGGCGACTAGGCAGAAACCCCCGAATACCGTTCTCCAGCGAACAAGTAGCCATACTGGAAGAGAAGTTTCAAATAAGTCCTTACCTAAGTAATTCAGACGTCGTCGATCTATCGAAGTGCCTTCAGCTTTCCGAGTCAAGGGTAAGTTTATCTCTTATCATTAAACTGTAAGATTAATTTGTGAATTGACTTTTGCATGAAAAAGTACTACCGAGCTTACCGAAAATAATATTGAAAATTACTCAGTACTATTCGAGAACTACTCGACAATACTCAATTTAAAGAGCTTTAAGAAGTATGCGGGCTGTCGAACTTACACCTCGTACTCGTATTATCAAATGGCTGATCCTCAGTGGCGTAGCCAAGGGAAGAAGGAGTGGAGTGGGGTGGTCCGCGGTTGTCTTGTAACCCCTTTGCGACTTCATCAAGCAGTGGTTTTTCTAATTTAGCATCCGTCTAACATACCCTTCTCCTCTAGTCAAGACGAGATTCCCTCGAACACAGGCTAGCTATGCTACACTATTGATTCTGAATCTGAATTTGAATCTGAATACTACCTCTATTAGGTACGTTGTAGTAATTTACAATAAATTAATCAGTAACCCCGGAAGTATATAGCCCACCAGTTTTTCCTAGCCCGTAACGAGCAAGGGTTTTACGTAAGCGCTTCCAGTCTCTCCTGTGTTTTGCTATTTTAGTACCTTTTATTTTTTTCAATTTATTCATGCCATCCTTCCATCGCATGATTTGTTTACCCTTCTTTCTTTTTTCATCCCACGGTTGCTAGGGGCGGATTTATAGGGAATAAGTTTATGAGGGGGGGGGGGGTGACTTGGAAAATAACGCACAAAATTTTTTCGCCTCTCATTGAAACATTTTACGGACTTCCTTAATGTAATAAAAGTGAAGAGAGAAGTGTAGCATTACAAAAAATGTCTCTCTTTTTTTCCTTTTCTTTACGTTCCTTTTTTTGAACTGGGGAAACTTCCCCTCCCCCCCCCTCGTAAATCCACCACTGCGTTGCTAAAATTATGCTGTACAGATCTCATTACTACTCAAGAGCTACTTGAAAATACTCAATTTGAAGAGCTTTAAGAAGTATGCGGACTGTGAAACTTGCATGCTGTTTTATCAGATGGCTGATCTGGCGTCCCCATAAAATTGTCTTCCTTTCTTCATTGGTCATGGAATTTCCTTTAAGAAACCAAGCAGTTTTAAATTCAAGAGGAAAAGATTGTAACTGTTTGTTTTACCGACTTTTCTAAGGAACGGGAGGTATTATTTTCTTTGTACAGAGGAGGCAAGGAAGAGAAATTGTTTAGGAGGCAAAAATTGATAGTCAACCAAAACAAAAATTTCTAGACCCATCGCCGATTTTTTGACCTCTTATCAGTTAGTAAAATATGATATGATAACGGGTTCTTCCATCTTATTCTCATGACTGTCATTATCTATCGTTGTTACTCAAAATGTTCTTTTCAAAAAATTATTATATTAAGGTGATCCTAATTTTTATTTTCGATTTATGAACGGGAACCCCATCTCATAACTCGTTTTCAGAGAAACTATTGCCAGGTTTCAACTCGGCCACTAGGCTTCCAATCGGTTGGTGGTATTCGCCCGCAATTAAAAGAAAAAAAATAAAAGAAAAAAGTTTGCATGTTTATTCTTACTTATGAATGTTCTATTTTCTCGATCATTTTCAAAACGTATATTTGTAAATTTCCTTCCCCTAGCCAGTAATTAAGCGTCGCCGAGTAGCTCTCCCGGACTGTTTCATTTTTGTTCTTTGCTTTCTTTTTCGCTAGACAAAATTTTAAAGTCAATTTCTCATACACATTACTGTTCATACGTGTGTTACTGCTCTCTTAGAGTTTCTCATAAGCCGCTGGAAATTAATTTTCACAATTCGAAACAAAACTGGAGGAAACTTATGACGTACTTAATGATTTGAAACAGGCAATTAAGAAAATCCACGTTCACAACATTTTATTTTCTTCGTTCATTTTTCAAAATTCAGTCTATTTTTGAAGTGAACTTCGGTTTTTTGAACCAGAATGGGACCTGATTAAAATTTTGGAATCAGAGACTGAAACTGACAAAGATCACATGGATCATTCATCAGTAAGGTTTGCCAAATATGAAACAGTAATAGCAGAATTCAGTAGACAATTTGGAATCTGACCAAAATCGTAGTTTTGAAACACTAATTTGACATTCTTGAACAATGACCCGCTCAAGACAGAATTTTCTCTTGAACAATCTACCTGAAATTTACAATGGAAATTGAAGCATATTTTTTTCAATTCGAATGAGTAAGTATTATAAATCGATATTTTGTAATCTGTTTTTGGATTTTCAATCTCAGGGTTGTATTGCCTTCTAATATTTAATAATCCAGTCGGTATAAATGAAGACGAGCCGGGGTTGGAGATGACCGCATCTCTTAAGGCCATTTTCTCAGTCAGCATAAGGCAACATGCCAGTAGTTAGTCAGCTCCTTTAAAGCGCCGTATTTGCCATTAGAATGGAAATAAAAAATTGGCAATTATGGCATCCGAAACCGCTCGAACAACAACATTCCGCCCTAAAGTAGAAAAAACAACAATTAAAACATCCGAAGACCTTGGAATCACCTACCGATCAAAAATCTTTTCCTCTTGGCACCAATCTTGACATAAAGAATCCAACAACAAACTCCGCGCAATAAAAGAGAAACCGATACCCTGGATCACCTCCAACCGGAAATCACAACGCGAAGAAATAGTAATAACACGATTTAGAATTGGACATACTCGCCTCACTCACCTACACTACACCTCCTTAATCCATACATTTTCCTCCGCAATTCCCTAAATGCTCCTCAAATCAACTCACTGTCTAACATACACCTCACCAGTGGCGTAGCCACGGGGGGGGGAGTGTCTGAACCCCCCTTGGCATCAGCCGAAAATGTGAAAAAATTAAAATTAATTCTGGTAATAGTAAGTATTACACCTGTAATGTTGTAAAAGTGAAACGAACCCCCCCCCTTCATACCAAGTCTAGCTACGTCACTGTACCTCACTGCCTTTCACTTAACTCTCACCACCAAAACCATCAACTACCACCAACAACGAAAAGCATGCTTCAAACAATCCAATGACAATAAGATAAACTCATCTCCTTCCTCCGCGACACAAACCTCTTTTCATTAATTTAACCATCCCCACCAGCCGAGGTTCAGCTAGTGGCTCGTAAATAAACAAATTAATAAAATAAAATAAAAGAGAATTAAAGGATTGATCAACAAATTGCAATGATTACGAAGCACCCAGCATGGCTAGTATCACAGTAATCAGCTGTTGAAAAGTATCAATTTGACCATACTTTGGCATGGTTGCCAATTATTGGTCACCTCTCCAAAGTAATTTTGCTTATTATAGCATGAAAGACCAAGTTAAATGAACCATGAATCTGAAAACTGGAACGCGGTAAGGTGAATAGGTGGGTTCTTATTGTTGTTTGAAATTCGACATCGATTTCCCAATTTATTCTTGATCGACCGAAAATTGGCGTGAAAATTTAATTCAACTTGAAATTTTCGTGGCTTGTTGATTTTAAAACAGTTGCCAATTCTTGATCATGCCAAATTTGGATCAACTTTCAAATCGTGTTTATGCTTAATTTTTCGATCAGAAATAAATTTAGGACACAGAATATACCACTGAAGCGGATGAAAACCGAGAAAAGTTTAATTTTCGCAAAGTTAAGGCACTTTCAAAAAAAAGATTGGAAAATGTTCAATTTCTCCGCGTGAGTACAAGATGGCAACTATTTTCAAAAATGTTTCAAAATAAGGTGTCTTTGAACCTTATAAAATAATAAAAACACAATTGGAACCAACAAAATTAATAAATACTTAGCATAATTAATTTTTTCCGCACATTTTTTTTTTGGCACATTAAAAAACGTGGAAAATAAGCAGGTAAAAAATTCTTACAAAATCACTGAAAATTTCTTAATAAATCACTATTTTACAGCAGAAAAGGTGTTGCCTAGAGAACAACTTACCATAAATAGCAGCACTTACCAACTAAAATAGTTCGATTTGTGATACTTTGAAAATTGAGCATAATTCGGCATGGTGACCAAGAATTGGCATTTTACTCGGTGAATTTCGACTATTCGTAAATAAAATCGAGTATCTGAAATTTTTTATTGCGGTACGGAGGGTGGCATCAGGATCGTACTGTCACTTGATATTTAATAATCTAGTATAAATGAAGACGAGCCGATACTGGAGATCACCGCATCTCCTAAGGCCATTTTCTCAGTCATCATACTCGGTGCATTCCGACTATTAGTAAAAAAAATGGAGTATCTGAAATTTTTGACATTTTCATGTCTTTACTTCGGCACACAACGGAAAAAAGCGTTACTTTGGAGCGGGACGAAAATAGCGTTACGGGCTGGCTAGGCTGGTTGGCAACGGAAATGACTGACTGAGCTGACTGACTGGACTGACTAGATTAACTAGACTGACTGACTGACTGGTTGATTGACTGACTCAGCACTCTTCATTCGCCTGCCTTGTATCAGCTTGTATTCCCTTGCAAGCATCACGTTCCTTGTACCAGCCTGCGAACACTACGCTCTGCTAGTGCATATCATCTTGCAGACGAATCTTCAACCGCGGGAGAGCTTAGTGCTCGCCGACTGGTACAAGGAACGCGATACTCGCAAGGGATTACAGGCTGATACAAGGAGTGTGGTATTGGCAGTTTAAAAGTATATTTGATCTGATCTAAAATCTTTTTTGGTTGATGATCTTTGATTTCGATCTAGATCATTTCAAACGTGATCTTGCCCATCTCTGCCACTGATGAAGTACGTTTCGATTTTGGTGCCGCTTGGCATCATTGATGTTCTATAAAGCGTTTTACCCGTCAAGTGTGGAATTGCCTTAAGTTTCTCATTATTCTCCTTCCTTCTTCTGAGTAGATGAGTAGTGTGAAGTGTCTCTAAATAATCATTTTTCGTATTTCAGCTGCCGAATTTCTTCTTCTGCTGGGACTCATATGTCCCAATATATTCTACTACAAGGACATATACTGCCCCATCCACTAGGGGGGGGGGGGTTCTGTGGGCGCAAAAATTTCCCCTTGATTAAGCTTAGTGGAGGATTATACAACATGCGTAAACAAATAAACAAAAAAAAAAGTATCAATTCGAAAAATACCTAATTGAGAGTGGAAGGGTTAAATTTGTAAATTTTTTCTAAGAGATTTGTTCTTGAAGTTATATGTATATTATAGGGCTGCAAATTGACGTTATACAGCGCCTTAAAAATTCAGTTTATGCAAAATTTTTACACAACTTTTTTAATAGTATCATCGCAAACTTTAAATTAGTTCATACCCAAATTTTGCCTATGAAATTGAAGGGGCTAAAGCACTTACAATACTTTGTTGCTGTATAGCGCCTTTAGTATGGCAGATAGGCAAAATTCACATATAACCTTAACAGTATATATCATCTCCATGTGAATTTGTTTTTTTTTTCTTAAGTCTTCGAAGCATCCAACACGTGCATTTTCAACTGAGTCGTGGTCATCGCAAGAAGCCCAAAGTCCTTTTACGAAAAAATATCCTCAGTTCTGTAGGTCAATAAATGCGGAAAAGTAGGCGTTTTTGTATTACCATTTCAGAGTTGGCTACCGAGTTTTTCCTATAATGGTAGGAAGAAGTACGTAATCGTTTTCAGTTATGGGGCACCAAACAAAACTAAAAAATTTCTGTTCCATAGGGCTTTGGCTATTCTAAAACACAAGCTCCGCCTGAAGGTGCATTTTCCAAAAATAACGAAGCTATGTTCAAAGAATCAGTTGTTCAGGAAATACATTGATGGCAAAAGTGTTTGAACTCAAATATCTCGCAAAATTACAAATTTTGAACAAACTTTTTTGGAAAATTACTTTTTAATTTTTTATTGCGAGAGGGGGTGGCATCAGGGTCGCACTGCATTTAATCATCACAGCTTGTATTGATGCAAAAACACTCATTGCTATTTTTACATTAATTATATTTCTGGAAGTTATTCCTATAGAACATTAGGCCCATATACTGAGCATAAGCCTCCCTCAGCCTAGCTCATTCTGCCCTGTCATGTAACCTGTGAAACTGTTTATTTCTTATACATTTTTCTATCATCCTTTCACCTGTTCTTTTGTCTTCCCTGCCTCCTGCATGATCTATTGTACCAGTAATTGATTTTGTAGGACCATCGTTCGGCTGTTATCCTTGTTACCCAGCCCAGTCCCATTTAATTTGATGGGCTACATGCTCCGTGTTCAGATTGTTTATGAATTTTATTTTTATTTTGTCCAAACTGACCCTATCTTTCAATTTTATTCCTAACATTGAATTTTCCATAGCATTTTGAGCTATATTTATTTTATTCATTTATTTGTTTGTCACCGCCCACGTTTGAGACTCATAAGTCATTGTTGGTACAATGCAGCTGTTGTAAATATCGCTTTTCAGTTTCCTGCTACATGTATTTTCCTTTGAATATTTTACTCAAAGACCAGTACCTCCCCCAACGCTAGCGCGATCCTTCCTGTAATTTCTTTTTCCATATTTTTCTCCAGTATTATTTTTTGCCCAAATATACTATATTATATCCTTCACATATTTTACGACCTTCCCATTGATCTTTGTTTCCTATTGTTTTATATTATTTGTTAGTATTTTTGCCTTTTCGACGTTCATTTCTTTTCCCACCTTATCAAGTTCATCTATAATTTCTTTCAGCTCTCCCGTGCTCACACTTACTAACATCATGTCATCAGCAAAATGCAAATTACTCAAGAATTCTCCGTTGATATTTACTTCCTTTCCTACCCAATCCACGTTACGAAAACATTTTTTTAATTGGGGGAGAGGGGATTAATTAAAAACATTTTTGAAAATTAGGGCTTTAAAGCTACTAGCAGAAGGCTGTCAATATGAGGTATATTTCACCAGTGCCCTTTCCAATAGTTCCGGATCAAAATTATTAATGTTCTAATTTTGAACTATTCCGACCCATTTTCTACTCGCATTCCCAAAATTTTGTAATCGTCCTCACCCTGAGAGAGATAACAATTGGAAGAGGTAGTTTGTAGGGGAAAACTTTCTCCAACCACTAATGCCCCAACCGCCGACGGAATTAGCTAATATCTCGGAAGGAGGTTAAGTATACAAAATTTGAGAACTAAGTATAAAATGGTACAAAATAAGAACAAGATTACACCAATTTCGAATCGAAATATTGTAACTGGGGAGACAAGCGAAAAGGATCTAGCCGAATGAAATAAGTCCTCAGCAGTATTTTCCTTGAATGCAGGAAACAAGTCGGCAGGAGTGGGTAAGAAAAAGTATGTTTTAAAAAAATATATATCAGGTATTTTCGGGCTGTCACACGACAAAATGGCAAACTGCATTATTTTCCCCCTCGGGTTAGAATGATTGGCTACCCTACTAATCAGCACACAAGTACCGCTGCGTATGATACGAGCCACCATTTTGATTAAATGCTCTTAATTTTTCTTTCAGATAAAAATATGGTTTCAAAACAGAAGAGCTCGAGAAAGAAGGGACAGTCACGATTCGTCGAAGAAAGGTCTTAACTTGATCAAGTCATTCTTAATAAAAACTCGACATTCGGATTCGATACCGGAGGATGTACAAGATCTTTCCATGTCCGCTTTCAAACCATGTCATAATTTTTCTAGATGAGTCGTTCATGCGTCATCACCTATTTGTATAATGAATTTTGTAATATTTTATAGATAGATATCTCAAACAGCCCTTATTGTACAGTTATGAGTTATGATTATATCCATGTCTATTGTCTACTCGTCCTCTGTTCGTCCTTAAGACAATTCCTCTGTAAATTGGGAAAACAATAAAATTTTTTGTACTATATTATTATTGTCGGGATATGTACGTATTTCGAAAATGTTTTACATTACTTCAACGAGCCGATAACTGCGCAATAATCATTTGTCAAGGCCGTAATTCTGCACGAACACAATGACTACGCTGATGAACAGTAACAGCCATCTGATTCTCTCAAAACTTATAATTTCGGTAAACAATGTTTTAAATGTTCAAAGGTAGTTGAAATCAATAAACCAAGTGATATTTTACGTTGTTTCGTGTAGTTTTAAGAGCCCCAAAATGCCGACCAAGATTTTGTTTTATTTTATATCATGCGCTTTAGTGATGCAGGTAGGCGTAAAATGAAATGCATTCAGCTTATGGGGTGACACGTTTCATTTTGTATTGTCGATGCACTACTCGACACATTTACAGGAACATCAATGAAAGGGGGTCACTCGCGAATTTCAAAATATTTTACTAGAGCCGTACGAAATAAGACTATATCAATGTTGAGGGAACACATACTAAAGCTCGACTAATATTAATGTAATTTATGTGAAATGTTGATAATACGTATTTCAAGCAGTATTTCGCACAGAATTTGAAAGACGGGGTTTCACAAAATAATTTGAACTCCGGTGAAGACGGAAATCGCAGTGATGTAGCGCTATTTTGCGAATACTTGTTATATTCTAACTGATTTTCGATCCTCTTGACTAAAAAAATTCAGATGAATGTAAGAAATATGGTCCTCAACAGGGACGTACCGAAGAGTTTTTCTGGGGGGAAGAAGAGTAGAAAATTATGAAAGTCCCAACTGATTCAACTCAAAAGTCCCAAGTATCAAAGCAGAAAAAGGAAAAAAAAAAACTTATGACCTGCTCGATTTTTTTCAACTGACTCAACTCAAAAGTTCCAATTATCAAAGCAAAAGAAGAAATTCGTTTTGATTTGTTGGATTTTCCGAACTTCTCAACCTGATTTCCAAGTATCAAAGCAAAAAAGCAAAAAAAAAAAAAAACCTTTTGACTTGTTGAATTTTCTCAACTCCGCCCAACTGAAATGGTAAATTTTCGTAACTACTGAGTAAAAAATTCCTACGGGGGGTGCCGCCCTACCTCCATATCGGTACGTCCCTGGTTCTCAGTCGCCAATTCTATTTTTCTAGTGAGGGCGAGGAGCTGCCTGCTTTCCTGCCACTCGATTGTCAGCATGTTGACTCATCAAAATGATCACCTATCCATCTATTCATATTTTTCTGTTTCTCGTCTTCCTGCTCGACTGTTGACCAACTAGCCCACCAGGATGGCTAACTAGCTGTTACTTTTTCCGTATCTATTTCTTTCTGTCTGTTTGGATCTTAGAAAAATTGACTATCTGCAATTTTTAGATATGGCAATCCACCTAACATTTTTTCTAGCAGAAGACGGGGGGGGGGGCATGGATCTGAAACAGTTAGTCAAACAGACACGTACATCGAGAAGGAACAGATAGGCAGAGCGGCCACGAGATAAACAGATTGTTATTCTGATAAATTCTTCTATTCTTGTCCTTCTGCTTTTCGGGGAAAAATTTACAATTTAGAAGCACCAGGGTCCAGAATTGATGGAACCTATTTTTTTTAAATTTTGGATCACTAAACGGGGAGGGGAATGACTCATTCCACCATCAATACCACAAAATAGCAGCACTACACAACTACTGCAATAGAGCAATCAACATAAATTAAACGACAACAACCACAGAACAACAGAAATTAACAAAATTAAACAAATAGCCATTAATAACAAATACCAACTGCAAACAATAGACAGAATAATTAACAAATTAATAATCAAAAAAGTACAGACACAGAACCAACGAGCACAAAAATAGACAAATACGCAGGAGCAATTCGGATTCCGCAACAAAGTGGGCGGCATCTAGTGGACGTTTTTATAACCAAGGAAAGAGTGATGATAAAACGATACGAAACGTGAAAATGTGACGTGCCAGGAAGAAAGCGACCTGTGCGCAAAAAAATCATTTTGTGATAACTGTTTTTGATTAATTTTTGGCCGCTCTTTCGCGTGGTGTTGTCGAAAAAAATCTAAAAAATTTTCCCAAACTGCTGTAAGTCTTCAAAGTTGAGCAGTAGCGTAGCCAGACTTGATATGAAGGGGAGGGGGGTCGTTTCACTTTTACAACATTACAGGTGTAATACTTACTATTACCAGAATAAATTTTTTTCGGCTAATGCCGGGGGGTGTTCAGACACACACCCCCCCCACTCACCCGTGGCTACGCCCCTGAAGTTAAGTGTCTCCATAACGTGAAAACGTTATTAATTTTGTTTATCCGCTCCCCTGTAAAATTTACATTTTTGCGCTCAGGTCCCATTCTTCCTGGCAGGTCACATATTCTCTATCAGTATTGTAGTTTGGTTTCTTATCCGTTTCAGTTTGGTGTTTCACTGTTCATTACACTACTTCTGATTATTTTATTTTTATTTTGCAACTTAGTACTTCCTTGATCACTCTTTCATTTTCTTATCAGTAAGACGACATCAGCGCGCCACGAGACCTGCGGAATCCGAATACCATTCACAGGGACATATACATACAAAATACAGAAAATATTCAACCAATACAACATGTAACTCGGAATCAGAAATAGTCCACCTCTGATCAAATAGATAAGCAATGACAAAATCGAAACAAAAGACAGGAACAACAGCAATGGAGTATACAGACTCGACTGTGAACACTGTGACATGACCTACATAGAAGAAACAGGCAGAAAATTAAAAGAACATGAAAAAGTACAGAAGCTAAAGGACGACAAATCACTTTTTGGAAAACACTGCAACGATTAGGGACATAACAACCACAAGTTTACAGAAAAATACAAAATCCTACACATATAAAACAATACAAGAAAAAGAAAATTTAAAGAACAACTTGAGATAATATAGGCAAAAACAAAACAAAACAAAACAACCTAATAAACACAACAATTAACTTCCTAAGCGAAAACCTATTCCAATTAAAAACGTAAGACTCACTGATTGGACAGACTACACAACCACAGACAACCAATAGGAACACACTAAATAGGTTTACCATACGGTATTAGGTACACACCACTATAAATACAGGACGACAAAGAAAAAAGTGTTAGGGTTATAACAGCCGAAAGCGCTCTGGACTACAGAAGGAAGAAATTTATTGTGAATTGGCACACCCTACATACAGAAATTAAAAACAAACTTTATCATCAAAAAATTAAAAAACAATCCCTTCCAAAAAAAAAAAAATAGAATCATGATAAAACTTTATTGATGCTCACTTTTTTTTTTCTTTCTATTTTTTAACTTATAAATTGTTAATTTGTCTAAACAAGAAACACGCATTAATACACCCATCTTCGGGTATAAGCCTCACCTATCCTTTTCATTGGCTTCCCCATCTTCCTTTAACCGGACCCTCTTCAGTATTTCCGTAGTAATAAAATTAGTTACAGTTTTCTCTTGACTCCCTCCCCCTTGATCATAAACTTCCATAATAATTCTACTTTTTGACTCCATTATTTCCATAGAAAATTCTATCAACAACACGAACGCACTACTCTCAATCAATTCAGTGAAACAATACTGAGATGGTTGGAAGAAGAGAATTGAAAAGTGATCGGGAAAGGCTCGTTGGCGACCCTAAAAATATGATAATAACAAATATAACATTCCTATATTTGCTTCATTTTAAAAAGAAATCTTGGAAGGACAAAAACATAAATAGTTTTAAATACTAATAACGTGGCCTCCTTTCTCCCACCACCTCCTCCCCAAAAAACTTCAGAATGCGACACAAACGGACAGTCAAAAAGAAAGCCAGCTTTTATAGATAGCCAGCCAAAATTCAGTGAGTTAGCTGACCGGTGGACAAACTGCCAGAATCCGGGACAGTTAAATAGCTAGTTATTCAGTTGTCTATTTCATCTTCCTATGTACTTACAGTGAAAATCTGGCATCCCATCTCCTACAGCTCGCTCCTCTACCGTAAAAAAGCTCCAGTTAGACCAACAAACAGATAGACAGGTTAAGAAACAGAAAACGAGATCAGAGGTTGTCACGCGAATGCCTTTTCACAGGGCGTGGGAAACGGGGAATTACATTCTTTGAGAGGAGCCTTTCTGCCCTCTCTTTCTCTCCTCCTGTCTTGTTCTCCGTACATTTTAAGGCATTTTTAACTAGAGTGTAATTATTATAATAAATATTCCTTCAATCGTAGATTACGGCTCCAGATGAACCTACTACAGCTCAGGAAGGAACTCCATCACAGAATACCGGGCAAACACCAGAAACCCAAACCAATTCAAGAGCTGCTTCCGCCGAATCGTCTGCTGCAGGCCAAAAACAAACGCCTCCTTCCATACTCGGCGCTGTCGCCGAAAATCTCAAGTACGCCGCAAATGGCATTTATGGTTTCATTGCACCTATTATCACACCCCTGTTTTCTGGCACTCAGACTGCTGTTAAAGAGGTAAGAAATTTTCACTAGTATTGGCATCCATTATCCATACTCTCTACATTGTCACTTACGTTGGAAAGAAAAAGAAACACCGTAAGTGATACTCTGAGCTGCATCGAAATGGCGATTTGTCGAACAGAGCAACAAAACGTCGCACAGTGGTCCGAGACTTTGGAAACGCCAGCATTATAGGGAAGACAGAGAGCAGAATTGAAAAACAATGAGATCGTGGGGGAGGATAACTATTAGAGGAACATTTGCCTGCATCCCTCCTTTACTTGCGCATCTGGCCAACACTGAAAGGAAATGACGAATGATCGAGAGTCAACTGGGAGGGTTACAATCAGTGATTTTCCTCATCACTCCTTTCCATTCGATCTGAATATCTGCGATGCAAAATAATTGATTATTCATCGCTCCCATTAGTGCACTAATATCGAAGTTACAAAGCAATAGATGAATCCATTATTTATTTAGGCATTTACCGATGAAGCACCGATACATCGATTATTTTGAATAGCCGATTATTTTGCGTTACTAGTTCATTAGAAATCAAAGCCAATGAGTGCAGTATTGTCAGATCAGAAATGTTAAAGTGGACCAGAGCTACATAAAAAAGAACCACATTGGACTAATTAGCTTTTTTGACTACAAGAAAGAGTAACAGCTTAAAAGAAATATGCAAGGTACCTTGGCCTTAAACCTTGCGCTGACTGAATTTTTCTCAAGCTCTGTCAAGTAATCTCTAGAACTGAGGGATATATTCTATTCAATGAGATACAGCGCAGTTTTGATTTCAATTTCCTTCCTCTTTTGAGGCGCAGTAGCGATATAATCGAGTAATGAGTATAGGAAATTGGATATCATAATATTCCACTTTTTTTTTAAGCTGAAATCCCAAGAATGAGTCTTCCACTCTTCGTAAAATTTGTGCCTGTAATATTTTCCCTGTTGATTAGATTTTTTTTTCTTATCTTTTTTGTCGTTTTCAAAATCTTAGCTGTGAGCTGGCTTATACACTTTCCAACACATGACAAAATGAGAATCCATCAAAACCAGAAATATTAGGTGTATGCTTGAAATGGATCAAGAAAGGACTAAAATTGCAGTGGACCAACAAAATGAACCAGATGTTGTGATCAATTGTACAAATGGACCAAAAAGTTGGTCCTTTTGGACCAGGTCTGGCAACACTGAATTGGCACCCAAATAACAGATTACAAGTCTAATACCACTTGGTTTCCTTTACCAACAAATATGAAAACCGTATGCTCGCTTTTTTCGAGGTGACCGACCACTGTGCGTCGCTTTGTTGAACTGTTTGACCAAACAGTATAGTATCTCTACGATGTTTCTTTCTTTCTTATCAAGTTTCTATAAATAATTACTAATGTTTTCTCGCGTTCTTTAGCTGTATAATGTCAGCGGAGAGACGGGTAAGAGTTTTATAAGGACCGTGTTCGACAAATTAGGATCCTGTAGTAGCTACGCCGCAGATCTTTTCACAAACTGGCGACAATCGAGTTATTTACAACCCAGTTCCAAACCAGAAAACTCGGATAAACCCGCTGAAACGAAAGCCGATGAAGCTTCAAACCCACAAGTTCAGCGCACAGAAACGCCACGTGAAACTTCACGTTAACTTCCTGATTTTTCATGTAACTCAGTTATTACTTATAAGATAATTTGAATTGAAGATTGTCTAACATCATTACATCACATAATATAAAGATTGAACGTTATTGATAAATGTTACTTACTGCGAACCATCTCAATGAATCGGCGATCTTCATGGTTTTTGACAACTCCAATATCACTGCGCTGTCCTGCTTTTTTGGGCTGATTAAGTACCTTCCTACGATGTCTTGCAGTACGGCTGCGCTTCTTCGATGCAAGTTATTTCAGGAGCTAAAACAGTAAATGGTGCAGTCGGTCAAATTTACAATACGGAAGTCTATGTAAGTATCCCACAAGTAGAGCTGAAACGGCAAGAACAGGAATTTTGAGTCATCTTTTTTCTGGTGACGCCAGGCCAAGATTTTCAGTGTTACCGCGCGCGCCAGATTTTTTTACTTACATTTTTAATAGATGGAAGAGCCTATTTCTGATGGAAATTGTAATGTTAATTCGTAATTATCATGAATTTCAATTATATTAATGAATTCTATGAAACACTTCAATGTCAAGTTCACGTGTAACAAGCTTAAAGAAAGTGAAAAATGAAAACTTAATAAGACAGTACAGAAGATGAAATTTCTATGCTTAAGGAGTCCTCATTTTCACCTCAATACTTAATGACCATAAATATGTTACGTTAGAGACATGAATCACCGAACAATAGGCAAATGTATGAAACTTTTAAGATATTAAACATTAAATACACCGAATTGCAGCAGAGTCATTTTCTTATCAACTCATAAATGCATGCTACTTACTTTCTCGACGCCTCCGCTCAAACTTATGGGTATTACCAGCAGATAAGAAAATCGTTTTTCCATCGTACAATTGAGTCGTATTATGAATCATATTTCGTTACTTTGCCAGTGAATTTTGATGTAAGTATAGATAAGAAAATGTATCTGCTATGCATCAATCAACTGCCTCTGGAGACTTCCGAGATTACACTTAGGTACATAAATCTAAACAAGTCCAAGTTGATTTTTGATAACAAGCAGCAACAAAAGCTTTAGCTGTGATACTGTGATCACGGCACCATCATCAAAACTTTGCTTTACGTGTTACTGAGCAGACGAGCAGCTTCGAAAGTTTAAAAATTTGCTGGATAAAAGATTTCAAACTGTGTAGGTGGCCGCTATGACATGCACTCTCTACTCTATTGTATACGTACAATTTGACTGAAGCCAGAGTCCCGGAGACTGACTCCAAATAAGTTAAATCATCACTGAGTGTTAATGGAATTTTGAAATCTATTTTACCAATGTGGTAACGGCAGACAAACAGAGAAGAGGTTACTAAAAACCCATGTACTACACCAGGATATCTGACCAGGAAAACAAAATGCATATTTGTACTTACAAACATTACACTGAACCGACAAATGTTATAGTTGCCGATATCTGAACTGAATAAATCTCATAGCAAGATGCTGCTGGCGGGTGCAATTCCACAGCTGGACGCTGTTCAGCAAGAGGGAACCAACTAACATTTGTAAACAAAATGAGTTATTAGTATCGTTAGAAAGAGCGTAAAAAGTAGAATTTTCCAAAATTGGGCCCCCGATTCAAAAATGTATACTCACGTTGAAGAAAGCTTATCAGTAAATGCTATGTCATATAGTTTCTACATGGCTCTTGAACTTCGAATCACGTGTTTTCAAAAAGCGGAGTTTGCTAGTTGGTTCCCTCTTGCTAAATAGCGTCCACCTGTGAAACATTATTGCTGGAAGTGAGATGCAGGGTTGCCAACCGGTCAGTATTTTTGTGGCTGGGTTGGTAAAAAGTAAAAATAAGTGACCTGCCATGAAGAAAGGGACTTGAGCGCAAAAATGTAAGTTTTACAGGAGAGTGGATAAAGAAAATTGATAACGTTTTCACGTTAAGGAGACACTCAACTTTGAAGACTTGCAGCAGTTTGGGAGAATTTTTTAGAATTTTTTCGACAACACCACGCGAAAGAGCGGCCAAAAATTAGTCAAAAACAGTTGTTATCACAAAATGATTTTTTTTTTTTTGCGAACAGGTCCCTATCTTCCTGGTAGGTCACATTAAATACCGATCCTGACAATTGGGATATAAACCTGCACTAGAGTGCGCTGCAAAATCACCTGTGCAGGTGTTAGCGGGGAGAAATGAAAGGGTGATCATGTGTACTTTTGAATAGAAAAATCTCCATGATCACCTATTCATACCACTGATAAGACGCAATCGTGCCAACATTTGCAACTCTAATTTATATCCCAACACATAACTTATGATAGAAATAAGGAGAAAACATTCTGAAAATTCGGTGGGTCGGTAATTTTTTCTCATTGAGTTGGCAACCCTGACTGAGAACTGATAAGGCTATTACTCGGCTTCTGTTTGGTGTATTTTAACGTTTATTAGATTAAAAGTTCCATATATACCTATGCCTGTTGTTCGGTGATTCATGTCTCCCTCGTAACATATTTATAGTCTTGGAGTATTGAGGTGAAAATGAGGACTCTTCAAGCATAAAAATTTCATCTTGCGTATTGCCTTATTATGTTTTCATTTATCACATTCCCTACACATGTTAGGCACGAAATTAATATGGAAGTTTTGTAGAATTCATTAATAATTATGGAAATTAATAACAACTGCGAATTAACATTAGAATTTCCATCAGAAGGGGGCTCTTCCATTCATCAAATGTAAACAAAAAATCTGGCGCACGGAAACATTGAAAATTTTGGTGTGATATCGGCTTGAGATTGCACTAGAGTGCGCTGCAAAAGGTGCGGGTGTTAGCGAGGGAAAATGAAAGGGTGATCATGTGTATTTTCAAATAGAAACACTGCTATCTTCAAAAAGGGAACAGACGAGTAGAAATTTCTGTACCAGTGGAACTGATTATAATTCAATTTTTTAGTGATAATGCAATTAAATTTCAAGACAAATTTTTTTTGAAAGTGAATTTCTAATCGACTTAATGATATATAGTTGAAGTTTTCTACACGCTTACGGATAAATCTGTGGCCTGACAGGAAGAAAGGGACCTCAGCGCAAAAACAAACATATTTGTGATAACAACTGTTTTTGACTAATTTTTGGCCGCTCTTTCGGGTGGTGTTGTCGAAAAAATTCTAAAAAATTTTCCCAGACGGCTCTGTATGTCTTCAAAGTTGAGTGTCTCCGTAATGTAAAAACGTTATCAATTTTGTTTATTCGCTCTCCTGTAAAATTTACATTTTGCGCTGAGGTCCCTTTTTTCCTGTCATCTAACATCTTCATGACACCCATTCACATCACTGATAAGACGCAACTCTAACGTACATCCCAATTGGGATTTGGAACGGAATCAAGGAGCGCTAATGTGCACCTCCTAATAAAATGTTGAGTGATCATGGAGGGAAATAACATTGCCGTAAATGGGAAATAGGGGTTTTTCAAAAAAATCATTATAAAATAAAGAAATTATAGATATGCTTCGAATTTGAAGTGCAGGGACCTACATATTCGAACTTGCGATTAAAAATTCAGTGTGTCAGGTAACAAAATGAATACAAGTGCGGTGAAGTAAAAAATTACAGCCGTATTTTCAAACGACACTTAATTTTTTAAGCGCCTTTAAATGGGAAAAAATCACTTAAAATTGTACATATAAGTAACTTCCGGAGATTATTTGAGTGCAATATTAAGTGATTTTTTTTCTATCGGGGTTTAAACCTCACCAAGGTAGCGCTACTATAGGCAAATGTTTCGTGTGTATTGTTATCAGTTTGGGGTGATCTATTCCGATCTATTCACCCTAAAGTGATAAGAATCCAATTCGGACCTAGCAGCGTGGTGGCGCGCTCATGTCGTTTTACGACTTTCCATTGAATTTCTTGTCAACCGTAGGATACAAATGTACGATTTTATCCAAACGTTGATAAGAACACAAAAGAACTAGATGATGAAAACTTCTGTCAGATGTCAGCCATTATGTTGCTAGGTCCGAATGAAAATACTGACAGTGCTGCCAGCACATGCAACTTAGGTTCAAGTCCCAATTTAAGGGCACTTAAAAATTAAGTATTTTTTCTTCATGATCATTCCATGAGGGTTCACAAAACATCCGCTAGATGTCAGCCACTTTAATTCCGAGTCCCAGTTGCAATCTGCTTTAAATAAACTTCTAACGTCACGGATGTCCTACCTTCATCAATTTCAGCTGTGATATGCTTCGCATCCTCTGTCCCATGTAGGTATACGGGTATGAAGATTTCTGGACAGAAGATGAAACGTTCGTCTGATACCTAATTTTGACAAAGGCAATAATTCATTCCCCCCCCCCTTTCCCAATTTAAATCTTTGAAGGTGGTTTTAAGAATCCAAAAATTGTAAAATGAAAATCGACAAATTTTTTCGAAAAATCAGGAAAAATAGAAATTTTTGTTTATGGTTCTTCGAATGTGGGATTATAGCAGTACCTAACTACTTTCAAGTTTCCTTTTCAACCATTTCCAGACCAACTCTCTCTCCCTTACTACTCATTTTATAGAGGAAAAACCAAATGTAGTCCACATTAGACCCATATACCTCATACTGGGCAAATAACTGACCTCAAAAAAATCTCAGAATGCCCTGTTCGTTCGAACTGGCGGGGTTACAGGACATGCTATCATTCCACCTTGATTGATACTGTAGTCGCTGTGTTCGCAAGGAAGATAGCAGGGGGGGGGAGTAATCGAATATCTAGCTTTTCCGGCATTTATGGATCTCGAACGCAGGACGCAAGGATTATGAAGCGGACACGTAACCACTCGGTCACACAGCGACTGACTATTCTCTACCACTTATAAACTAAGTATTGTGGGGGGGGGGGATAAATAAATAAATGGGACCTTAATATTCTCAGTTTCTGGAGAATGACCTATACAAAGATCAAACTTTAGATATCGATAAGGGTTACTTACTGCGGACCATCTCAACAAATCGGTGTAATCTTCATAGTTTCTGACAACTCCAATACCACTCTGCGCTATTCTACCCGTTTGTGCGGATTACCTTCTTACAATGTCTTGCAGTACAATTGTGGTTCTTCGATGCGGGGTTTTCCAGAAGCCAGAATAGTAAATGGTGCAATCAGTCAAATTTATAATACCGAAGTGTATCCCACAAGTTGAGCTGAAACGGCAAGAACAGGAATTTTGAGTCATTTTATCTCTCCTTTATTGTATTCTGCTATCAGTAAGCTTCTCACGTTATAGACGCCTTACCTTCAACAAATTTCAGTTGTGATATTTTCCACATCCATTGTCCCACTGGACAGAAGTTGAAAAGTTCCTCTGCGTGTACATGATGGTAACGAAACTGATGTTTCAAACGACCTATTGCACGCGCAGTGACCAGGGAGGGGGAACAAAGCTATCTCATTCCCAACGAAAATTTTTTCTAAGTCAAACACTATTAAGCCATTAATAAAAATGAAACGCGCATTGAGCCATTTCAGGAACGAGATTCACAAGATTTTTGCTGCGTGGACATTCAGATAAAAACTTCTTTCCAGCTCAAATCTTTGTACCTTTCTTTTAAAAAAAACTTGTGACGCCACTGCGCGTGTGTCTAAAATAAGGGCGTACGGTACATTTTTACGAAGTTTTTGATTTTAAACCAAAATAGGATCTAGGCGATGAGATATCGAGAACGTCTTAACAACGTTTTTAGTTTTAGATACCACGTTAAAGCCTCCCGAGATGAACAAATACATGAGCAGGGTCGGTTTCAAATACTCTACCGCCCTGGGCTGCAGTATTTTTTTTTATATCCCCGTTGCCGCAAATGTTTTTTTGGGCCGCAAATCTTCCCGCCTCAAAGTTTTGCCGCTCTGAGCGGCAGCCCGGTCAGCCCGTATGGTAAAACCGGCGCTGTACATGAGGACTGTCAATCGCGGGCCTCGCTCGCCCAGGGGTGTGAGCATTCTTAGAACACTGCAAGGAGTTGAGGCGAGACTTGATTTTACCTCCTTGCGTTCTCCTGCTCACATTCCCCGCCCGCCTGGAAATCGTGACACTGGCGCGAATTCCAGCATCCGCGCCAGATATATGCTACTCTAACGCTCCATCCTAGCGTAAGTTGAGCGCCAGTCACCAAAGTGGCACTCAATCTGCACCAGACGCTACATTTGTGCCGGAGCCAATTGGCGAAAATCCCGGCATTTTGGCGTACATTTTAAATAGGCGCTAGCGCGAACTAGCACATATTTGGTCCTCCACGATTTCCAGGAGGGCGACGTTGTTGGAATTGCTCATGGAGGGAGCTTTCCACGAACAGCCGCCTTTTAGTCGCCTTCTACGACACGCAGGCTTACGGTTGACGTATTCTCACCCCTCGTCAACAAGGGTTATAAGGTACCACTTTATAAATTTACACCTTAATTTGAAAAATTTTTAAATCTGTCAGCGAATGCTCCAGTTGGAATCATCCTTTAATGAGACTTTCAGCCAGTAGCTTGTTGGAATCATCCCAAGGACTTTCAACCAACAATAGTTGCTACTGGAATCGTGTCCCAGAACTTTCCACTGGTATGAGACATTCCGCCAGTAGCTTGCTGAAATTGTCTCATTACAGGACTGTCAACCAACAGTTATTGATTAACTCCCAATCGTTCCAGGAATATCTCAAAACGAAATTCACTTCAGTTAAAAAACTCCAGGTTGATAGACTATATTTATAAGAGATGAAACGGAGGGACCGGATTCTCTTTTCTGATTACTCTCTCAATCCGAGCCCTGGAATCCACCCTTTCGAGCATTACTTCAGAGACATCGGGGAGGCTGTTAGGGCTGTATTAGCCCTCTTTTCATCTTGCCGAAAAATCGGCCTAGGTCGAAATGCAGCGAGTTACTACGTGGGCTCGAACCCGGCAACTCCGGATTCCAAGTCCAGCGCGCTATCCACTTGGCCAATCAGACCTCCAAGCTCGGAGGGACCGGGTTAGTTTGAGAGAAATGGAAAGTAAAACCAACTTTCACAGGTCACACCATTGAAAAGCTCAAGTTCAATTAAGCGGGACTATGGTGAGGGAGGACCCAAACAAATGGAACCTTGCAGCAACAACGTGAGTGGGTCCCACTCGACAAAAAGAGGAAAGAGGTAGACTGGTAATCAGACGGGTTTACGAAATTAGGCGATATGACATGTAAACCCTCAATGATCTGTAAATGCCCAGGATAGAGTCACAGCATCACAGGGAAAATGTGACAGATGCCCGCAGGTGTGGGAATTAGTGGTGGCTCATTTAAATATAATGCAATTATCATTGAAGAAAAAGAAAAACTGTCTAATTAAGGCTGTAAAAAAATTATAAAGGAATCAGAATAATGTGTCAAAGCGAATTGAGGGGTCTAGATGCAATCAAGACAAGATCCAAATTTCACGAAATCGAGTTAAGCACAGTACTGGATAGAGCATTGCAAGCCGAATCGAACAGATTTTTGCGAAATTCATTTCTTCAGAGTAAAAAAGGCCTTCAAAATACATGATTGGAGGCAAAAGTGACCTGTTTCAATGGATCAGGTCAGTTTTCGGGATTACAGTTTCGGTGATCGCATTTTAGGCAGGCTGCTTGCTCTAATCGAAGTTGCATTGCGTAAAAGGTTCTCAATTTACGTTGTTCGAATGAACATAATTATTTGGTTGTTGATTAGATGAATTTTTCATTATTATTTCGTCAAGTATTTCTTTTGAATTTCATTTTAATTTGGTTAAAATGAAGGGATAATGGTTTACAGCCATGCAAGTTCGATTTCAGTAACTGTTGGTCAGTAATACGAGTACTGCACGCTTTTACAAGAATAATACGAAAAAAAATTGCTTCGGAGTCAAAACTGACATGTTCCAACACAATGTGATCCCAAATCCGCAAGGGGCGGATTATCAGTTTCAAACCTGTGAGGGATGACTTGGAGAAATCTTCAACTCATAATGAAATATATGTTTTCGGGGAATCAGTTTTTCGTGTTTTCTGAAAAATAAGGTTTTTGGTTTGTCTTATTTGCACCTAGGCCCCTCAATTAACCTTTGACATTCTTTCGAACTTTTTCTAAAATAGTCGAGTAAAAATCAAAATTAAATAGGTGGTTCAGTTCGTTCGACAACGGTGAGACGATAGACAAAGAACTTATCCTTATTCGGCCCCTTTTAATGCTCATATTCGTGGCTAAGTTCTTCATGCAAGTTATACTCGCCTATGTACATTCAAGTACGGTACCTAGGTACATAATAATGAGTTTCTATTCATTATGTGTCATATTTTGAAGACAGAACACAAGTCCCAATTGTAGATACCCTCATAATTTTGTACATTGTTTCGAAATAGGTACTCATATTTTACGCGCTGAATAGGGCTTTCAATTTTTTCTTTTGTTCGAGATAAAGTATTTGCCACGAGCAAAGATAATTCCACGACGATATATCTTTGTTTACCCGTTCATTCCAAGTTACTAGAACTTGTTTCAATTTAGTAATAACCTTTTGAAAGGTACTTTAAAATAAACGAGCCATCTATCCTCGTTATTCCACTCAAAATGAACATACCTAAATTAATCTCATTGTACCCACTCCGAATCGAATATAAGTATTGTTTTCACAAGCACTGAAGAGACAGAAGTACAAACAGTGAACGATTTTACTTGTTGGCAAGACTTTGAAAATGTTTCCCAAGAACGTTGTATTTTTAGGAGCATTTTTGATACTCTCGAGCTTCGATATTTTCCAAGTAAGTACTAACTCAACGAAGTAAGTATACCAGGGCTAGTCGGTTTTCCTTCCGTCATAGGAAAACTAGTTTTTGCGAAACCTGGTGTGCACGTTGTTTTGCCATGCGAGCGGTCTCTTCGACAAGACTTCATGGGAAATAGTCGGGGAAAACTCCGATGGCTTTTAAAGATTTTTATCAAGAACCTTCAGAAAAAATTTTCTAAATCTCCGAAGAATTTCCTCGAAAATCTTCGGGAAAATTTTCCGATAATTTTTAAAGAATTGCATCGGAAATTTTCGGAAAACAACTCCGAGAATTTCAGAAGAATCACATCGAAAATTTTTAGAAAAAATTTCTAATGTTTCCAAGAAAGTTCATCAACATTCTTCGAAAAAGTTTCCAGACAATTTCTGAAGAATTTCATAGGAAATATTCGGAGAAAACTCCGATGGTTTCTGATGAATTTCATTAAAAATCTTGTGGAAAAATGTTCGATAATCTCCGAAGAATTTCATCGTTAATCTTCGGGAAAAATTTCGGATGATTTTTTAGCAATTTCATTGTAAATCTTCGAAAAAAAATCTCCAATAATTTCGGAAGTCTTTAGAAAACATCTCCATTATTTTCCAATAAATTTCATAAAAATTCTTCGAGAAAATTTCCTGAGAATTTTTGGAGAATTTTACCGAAAGCACTCGGGGAATAACATCAGGAATTTTAAAGAATTGTACGGAAAATCTTCAGAAAAAATTTCATGAAAAATATTCGGGACGATTCCTTTGATTTTCAAAGATTATTTCCAACGAACTTTATTGACAATATTAAGGGTAAATTTCCGATCATTTTCAATGAATTTTATCGAACATTATTGAAACACGTTATCCGATAATTTCAGGAGAAATTTGCGGGAAATTTTAGGAAAACTGCAATTATTCCAAAGGATTTTATCAGAAATCATTGAGAAGTACCTTCGATGATTTTTGAAGGTTTTCTTCAGAAGAACTTTCTTGGAAAACATTGGAAATTTTTCCTAAAAATTTTCTGTGAGATTCTTCGGAAATTATCGGAGTTGTTTTCCGAAAGTTTCCGATGCAATTTTTTAAAAATTACCGGAAAATTTTCGAGGAAATTCTTTGGAAAACACTGGACTTTTTTCTGAATATTTGAAACTCTCCGGAAATCATCACATTTTTTCTCCAAGATTTCTGATGAATTCCTTAGAAATCATTGGAGATTTTCCCCGAACATGTGTGACGAAAATCTCTGAAAAGCATCAAAGTTTTTAGAACGATATCCTTCCAAAATCATCAGAGATACTTTTCGATGATTCTTGATAAAATTGTGTGTAATCATTGGAGATTTTTCCTAAAATTTCTGACAAAATTCGCCTGAAATCATTGGAGATATTTCTCAATGATGTCCGATGAAATTCTTCGAAAATTATTGCAAATTTTTCCTGAATAGGAGATTTTTCACGAAGATTTCCGATGAAATTCTTCGGAGATTTAGAAAATTTTTCCCTACATCGGAGTTTTCCCCGAATATTTCCCATGAATTTCTTTCTGAAGAGACCGCTCGCTGGCGAAACAACGTGCACCGGATTTTGCGAAAAACTGTATACGTATGTACGTGTACAAGTTTTATATATGCGGACGTCTGTTTTCAAAAAACCAAATTAATATTTAGGAAGGGTAACATAGGTCGTCCACATCATTTATTACATTTCTATGAAAAAACATACAGAACAACTTCGTACTTTGGAAGCAGGGACTTCTAATGCCAGCTATTAAAAAAAAAGTTGAAATTTACTTAGCGAAAAACCGTTTGCTCCAGGGTAAAGAGTATTAAAAATCATCCAGAGAGAATATTAAATAGCCACATCAACCTTACGCTCTTCTTCCATTACAGCTAAAAACAAATAATTCATTTCTCTTTTACTCTGTTACTTCAACATTTAGCTCAACTTACTGGGCGCCCCGCCCAGTAAGTTGAGCTATGGATTGTATAAATGGGGTATTTATCCAATCCAATCAATTTATTACAACATTTTTATATACAGGGTGTCTCTTTTGCAATGACACCCCTTCCGCCTGGTAAGTAGGCAACCTACTCCGACAATATGTAGATATGTGTGCGTACTCTCACTTTTGTAGGGGCTGAGTTATGGTCAAATTTTGAAAAGTTTTCTATCTTTGAAAATTTTTTTCTTCTCATGACTGATGATAGACAGAAAAATGGTACCAGTAGATAAGAGTAGAAAGCAATTGTGGTAACTACAAAAAAAAAAAAAGAAAAAGGTCGGAATCGGTTCTACAGGGTGTTCATAAAATCAATTTTAGTACAAATTATATCAGAAAATTTTCACATTTTTTCAATTTCTCGTGATACTTGCCCTCTTAAGCTACTTATTTTTTTTTTTATTTGCAATAGATTGTACATTAAATTTCCCATAAAAAAAGTTATTAACAATTTTGTTGTATCTGGATTAGAACTGCTCAAAATGGAGTTCAAGATATCCCCGTTAAGATTTATTACTTTTTAACACAGATGCACAGACCTTCTGAAGGTAATAATCTTCTTCAGCTACTTTACCACTTCACAGAATTTTATCGTTTACGGGGCTATGGGGCTTATTCACCTCCTTTATTTCATCTATTTACCCCATATTTGAAATTTGAGCCCATGCAATGAGGGGGGGGGGTGTTTCTAGTATTCTGTAAAGTTTAAGATAGGTGTCCAATAATTGGTTCCAAAATCAACTGGATCAGCATTTTCCAAACCGCTGGATAGGACATTCTGGTCCAGTTCCGTGGCCCCCGCGTTTACCTGACATCGCGCCATGTGATTTTTTTGTACGGGGTGAAATGAAGAAAATAGTGTACCATAGCAGAAGACCTCAGTCGAGGAACGAATTATTGACGTGGATACAGGAATGAATAAAACAGGCACGAGAAAATACAGGCGCGCTGGAAGCGTCTACTATTTCAGTAATTCGACGGGTCAAAATAGCAAAATAGGTATGTTTAGAACGTAATGGAAACCGATTTGAACAATTTTGGAACGTAATCTGAAGATGTTTAAAATATCACTCAAAAACAATTACTTTGTAAAATTTTTCAATGTACGAATGGGAATAAATTCCTTTGATTGGAAATTATTTGAGTGGGGAAGAAGGTGCGCAAGAAGAATTTATTGCTAATTAAAATTTAGCATCTTGAAAAATCAAGTTTTATGGGCAATAAAAAATATGTATCGATAATTTTATTTTATGAAAATCATATTCAACCACTTTTTATGATCTTTAATTTTTTTCTGTGTGGTTACCACAAATGTCATCTCTCGCACTTCCTTCCCATCGGTATGCGCCACAGTTCGGGGAATGTGGCCAACATATGTTACCAAAACCGAATTTAGCGACCTTTACAACCAATTATTGGATACCCATATTAAACTTTACAAAATACTAGAACCCCCTCCCCCTCATTGCATGGGCCTCAATTTCAAATATGGGGTAAATTGATGAAAAGTGGGAGGTGAATAAGCCCCATAGCCCCATAAACGATACAACTCTGTGAAGTGGTAAACTAGCTGAAGAAAATTATTAACCTTCATAAGGTCTGTGCATCTGTGTTAAAAAGTAATAATTCTTAACGAGGATATCTTGAACTCCATTTTGAGCAGTTCTAATCCAGATAAAAGAAAATTGCTAATGACCTTTTCTATGAAAAATTTAATGTACAATCTATTGCAAATCAGAAAAACAGTAGCTTAAGAGGGCAAGTATCACAGGAAATAGAAAAAAGGAGAAAATTTTCTGATATAATTTGTACTAAAATTGATTTTATGAACACCCTGTAGAATCGATTCCGACTATTTTATTTCTGTGGTTACCACAACTGCCTTCTACTATTACCTACTGGTACCATTTATCTGTCTACCTTCAGTCGTAAGAAGAAAAAAAAAATTCAAAGATACAAACTCTTCAAAATAAGTAAACGTATGCAAACATATCTACATATTGGCGGGGTAGGTTGCCTACTTACCAAGTGGAAGGGGGTCACAAAAGAGACACCCTGAATATATTAATTTCAACTTTTACTCACTTTAGTCCAGAAAAAGAAAAAAAGAAGAAAAAAATCGTAGGGAAATTAATAACTTAGCAAAGAGGGCAGACCAAGATGAGACCATAAAAGTTACAAATTTTGTCACTTTATCAGAAAAATGTGGACTATTTTCATCGAATCGAGTCCCAGGAAGGTGTAAAAGGCGATTAAAAGATTGCGCGGAATAACCAGCGAGCATTTATGCCAGAATATTAAGATCTACTTGAATAATTACAGATACGTAGTCGCGCTATTCCTATCGAAAACGAAGAAATACCCCCCGGATTTGCACCTTTACATCTTTCTAAAACATTACTCAAAAAGAGCGAAACATTCCATGAACAAATCTGCCCATGGATTACTAGAATGAAACCACACATGATAGATACAAGACAGAACGAACTGCTACTGAAAATTTGCGACATAAAAATTTGAAGTGCCTCCGCCGGAGATTTTTGTAGTAACAATGGTACATCCGTTTTATATGCTACTGATAACAAGATAATCGCTATTTTTTTCCACTCAGTTGTTAATTAACAAACATCTCAAATATAATTTACAGATCTACCTTGTTAATTTATTGATCTTTTAGGGTGAGAATATTTGAACAACATTTAAGATTTGCTGATGACGTAATCGCTAGCAATCAGAGCAAACTACAGGAGAATGTCGAAAAGTTTATAAATAATTATAAAAGTATGTGTAAGGAGGCTGGACTAAATGTAAATACGGGCAAAACGAAGCTCCTCTCGAACGCTAAGCAAGAACCAGTACACCGCCCTTTCACTTACACATGGGCACAAAAGTGGGCATTGACAAAAGCAAATATAAACAGACTTGGAACCACGCCGCGGGCAACGTCGAGGAGCATATTTGAAATCAAAAAGAAGGACTAGGCTGAAAATGTAAAAATCAGAAAACAAACGAAAGGACCTAAGGGAGACGGTCAAAAGTCTGAAATGGAAGTATGCAGGTCACATAACCAGGCAAGAAAATAACAGGTGGGAGAGAAAGGTGAAGGGATGAATACCATGACAAAGTGAGACAGGTGGCTGGATCCATGAATCGATGGAGGCAAGAGCTCCAAAGAGAGCTTGGATCTGTCGTACATAGAGGACATGGTGGCGACATACCTTAGACAAAAAGAAACGAAAGGAGGAAGAGACCCTCCCAGAATAGGGTATGCTCATGTGCGCAAATGTGAGTGCTTGGGGGATAAGGTTCCAATCTGCATTTGCAGGGACGAAACTATGAGGAGGGGGTGATGAAACACCCTTAATAATTAGGCAGTAAACAAATTTTGAAACTGTTTATTTGAATTTTTTATTTTCTAAGAACGTTTGTTTGTTTATTATTATTTTATTATTTTTTTTTTTTATCAATTAAAAATATTTTTATTTAAAAATCTTAAAAATATTTTTATTTAAAAATCGGCGAATTTTCAAATTATTAGAAAATTTGGTCGGCAAATTTTCCTTCTCCACCCCCCTCCCAAACTGAAAGTCAAGTTTCGCCTCTGCTCTCACATTAGAAAACTGCCCATTTTAAACTGGGTTTGCCTCGACTTGATAACAGGATAGTTAAAGCCCAGACCATTATCAGTAGTCTGAGGCCTCTGCCTCCATCACCACTGGATATCTCACAGGGTTCTCTAACAAACAAAATCATTTATTGCGCATAAAATTTGAGCAAAAGGTAGATGATGCTTCGGAAAAACGTCGGCTGCATAAAACACATCAAACGATAATTTCACACCTTTCACGTCGCTAACAATTTGAATCATTTTAAAATATTTACGAGGAACTTACACCATTTAAACGACGATCATTTAGAATTTTTCGATTTAGTAATCGTGTTTGCAGAAAAACAAGTTCATTACGAAATTTTAATTCGAAAACTTAATGTCATCTCGTACATCAATGTCAGAGCAGGACTTTTCAATATATATACACCGACATGGTATATAAAGCAATAACAGGAGCATCTAACGAATTTGTAAAATTGTGTCCGTGTTGGAAATTAATTTGGTGTCAGTAAATTTGAAAATTGGGCAGAATCTATGATGGTGAAGTGTTTCGTAGCAATTGCTTTAATTCTTTCGGCTCAGGTAAGAATATTTTTTCAGTGAAAATGGTAAGTAGGTAGATAGGTAGATCCATAAATTTGAATGTTGAACTAAAGTCTCAATCTGGGATGCTAATGTATTTCCATTGACAGAATGACCCACATCTTGCTGTTTCAATTTCACGGTTTTAATTCGTATACTGCGTACTTATAGATCGCTTCGATATCTGCAGCGCCCACGGTGGGAGAACGCATAAACCTTGAAGATTTAGACGACGAACCCCTCGATGATGTGGATGAGAAGCTTGATGATGATGATGTTATTGACGATGCTGATGATACGTATGATACATATCTCAAGGATACGTATTTGAGTGACGGACTAGCGACGGATCCCATAAATTACGACAGCGTTCCAGCAATAGAAGAGTACGTCATTTTTAATCGAAAGTCATTACATCCAAACATCCGCTCGTTTTATATACTATTTTTATGGTGTAGGGAAAAAACGAAGGTCTAGACGAGGCCTTCCATTTTTTTAGAATGAGACTCCCAGAGTCCCGTCTATGTACTGATACGTGTAAATCACGATTATTGGTCTTCGATCAGTGCAATAAAGTAATAAGATATTCGTATTCCAGTCCCGAGTTCTTAGAAGCAGCTATAAAACAATTATTACAAGAAAGTGACAAACCCGACCAAATGAATGCGGATCTTCAAGACCTGATTGATGCCCTACCGATGAACAATCCTTTTCGAGCTGAGCTTGTAAATGCTGAGGAAATGTTAGAAGCTGAAGTGGAAAGCTCGAGCAACTCCATCCCTCCACCTGAGGAGATAACTCCGGAAACTCCGTCAACTGTTATTTAGAGATACAAAAAATGTGATTTTAAATTTAGGACTGTAACGCATTTTGAATGTGACCTTAAAATATTACATCAATTCTCAGGACTTACAATATTTCTTTTCATCTTCATTATTACTACGAATACATGTGAGGCGTTCGGTGGAAAGGCACCATTTATCGGAAAAGTGAATTTTTGCATTTCAACGAAAACTGCTTCTAGACACGCCTGGCCACAGGCAGCGTAACCGTGACCAGGTTCGCTAGTGTCGACCTCCTGCAAAGGTGATCAAGGTTGATGTTCCCATAAGAATACGTGTAAAGTTGGTATACTTTAAAGCTTCCGTAATCGCTGAAAATAGGGTTTTTTGTGTCATATAGCATGTCAAATTGAAGCTTGAAGTCTCTAGTTCATGATGAAAGGTAATTCATTGCACTTTATTCGCTCTAGTTGGATGAATAAGTTGATTTCCAAATTACTGTTTTTCTTATGGAAGTTTACCATCGGTACAAAACGCGCTTGTAAGCAACTAAAACATGAAAAATGGAGCCGTTTCAAGCTCATAAAGAAAAACTAGAGACCCCAATCTCTAAATTCATCTACTGTAAGCCGCAAGAAAACATTTTATTGACCAGAAAAAGCAAATTCAAGTTATATGCATTCTTATGGTGATAACGTCCATGATTACCTTTGCAGCGCAGGGCTACCAACTTCGGAAATTCTCGGTTACGCCGCCTATTGGGAAGTCAACCAAAAGTACCTATGTTGGTAGCCCTGCTCCTACAACAAGGAGAATTACTCGCTCATATCAAAAACGTGTACAAGGAGTGATCTTTGAACGCCTTTGGCGCATTATAAAAATCGTTTTTCAAAGCAAGTTTGGTGAAATAATTTCAGCTATAGAATTGAGCTATCAGGATTAAAAAGAATTACCTCAATGGACCTTTTTTTTAGTGAAATTACGTGAAATTGAAAATCGCGATTTTTGATTAGAATAGGGAAGCTGAAATAATCCCCCAGATGTATCCAATATGTTGAGTGTTAGTTTGTGTTAGTGTTCCACACTAGCACTACCTAGGCAATGTTAACATCCCAATAGTGTACAGTAGAAAGTAGTCGTCTAAGGTCCATTCAAATGGAGACACACCACATACCACCCGTAACTAAGGCTGTATAGCTAAAGCATAGGTATCCTGGGCCGCCATATTGGGGCACATCGTGCCCATGGATGCCGAATTCGACTATGCGGAGCGTACCCCAATATGGAGGCCCAGTATACCTATAGCTATACATCCTTACTGTAACAGGTTAGCTCATTCGGGTAGGCAACCTTCATTTCATAAGAAAGTAATGGGAAAACTGAATTTTCGCTGTAGAGGGCTTTTTCTGTTTTTAAACGGTAGCCAGTTGAGTGCTGTACGCGGTAAAAATAATAGAGCAGTATGTTGCGGGCATCAATTACGAGTAAAGATCGAAAAAAGCTGGAGGGCTATTCCACTAACGTTTATGACGAGCACAATCGACATACCTAAGGAGCATAAAGGACTCATTCCACTATTTGGTCTGCTAGCTTAATTGGCACAAAAGACGACTTAAACGATTTATTCTTTACGCCTCCTTCAGCTAACTCTCAGGTAGCGTTAAGAGCATAACGTGCTTAATGTAACAAAAAAAATGAATTATTTTCGATTGATAACACTGTGATAATATAATGAATCGGTGGAAAAATTATTAAAAAATCGTATTTTCCTTCTCTTCCATGAAAAAATGAATAGTTTAATTTTGAAATTTTGAATAATTAAATTTCGAAATGGCAGCGTTTATTATGTGCAATTACAATTCCCATTGAATGATGCTGAGGATGAAGAAATTGAATTGGAAGACCATCGGATGCGTTATGAGTTGAAAATTGAAAGAGTAAGGTATCTAGGTATCGTTCTCAAAGCGTATAATATCGTTTAAGTGATGGTGATTTTCATAAGATGTTCCGAGTCAGTAAAGATGTATTTAAAGCCATTGTAGATGAATCAACTCTGCATATGGGTCATTCTACCGAAACCTTGTTACTTTTGTCCCAGCTAGATATCTGGCAATGTATAAACAACAGGGTCCTATATTACTGTATAGGCTCAAAGGATAACTTATTGTATCTTTTTCATTAATTTGAAGTATCGTGCCCCCCACCTCTATTGTGGACTTTCCATTTAAATGCTCAAAAATTCCTTCATCGTGGCTGTCCCTCACCGTGGACTGGACTAAAAATTCTTTTTTTTTTAGTATTATCGCTGCGTGTTTGGATAAACTGATGCGCGTGTATTGGAATTTAAACTTGCACTAGAGTGCGCTGCAAAATTACCTGCGCGAGTGTTAGCGGGTGAAAATGAGTGAGTGATCATGTGTACTTTCAAATAGAAAAACTACTATCTTCAGCTTCAGACTTCAGGAGGGCAAAAAATAAAATAAAAAAATAAGAGTAAAACTGTTATTCTACTAGTAGAACTGATTATAATTCAATTTTTTGGTGATGATGCAGTTAAATGTAGGACAAAGTTTCTTTTAAAGTGGATTCTTAATCGACTTAATGATACTTGAAGTTTGCTACACGCTTACGGAAAATCACCCGTATACAGGGCTGCTACCACTTGAAACTCTAAGTTTAAATCCCAATAGTTTTTGTGAGTACAGTGGACAAGTTGGCAATAAACGAATCCCTTGCTGTTTTTCCTTTACCGTGGACAAATTTGAACCAGTCAGAAAACAGATACAGAGCAAATATTTTTGAATGTAGAATAGCCGACCTGAAGTACTTTTATCAGTCGCTTGGTGTGTACACATGATTTTTTGCGAATTCTGAATGGATTGCCGCTTAAATTAAGAAAAGTGCTGGAAACAAGAGATTTTACCAACAGAAATTTCTTAAACGTGGCGCACTGTGATGAGTGCCGCAAGCGACTCAAATTTTTGATAATCGCAATTAAATATAAGGGGACGTACATCAGATCACACTCTAGCGTTTCATAACTTTTTCAAATACCTACCTACGGTCAATATCGAGATCCAGTGAACCTTTATCAATTTTGTGAAGATTTTTTCCCATTTCCATCACCGTGGCAACAGGAATTATGAGAGCCACAATACAGGAATCCGATACCACTATAAAAGAATTCATTGAAGTCTGGTTCCACGAGAGACCGGAAATTTGTGAATACGATTCAGTGCTGCCAGATTTATAATACCAAATTCTGGAGAACAGTCCGAAAAGAGAAATCCGGAAACATGCGGACAGAAACGTGATGTCCAAAGGGAAAAGGGACCTTAGGCTAAAAAAAAAATTCAGCTTTTCTAGCATAGAATTGAGAGTAGAATGATAATCCATGTTCAGTTTTACCAATGGTTGTAAAAAATTAATTGCCCCGAGTTTCATAAGTTGAAAAAAAAATACATTACAACTGTTAAAAACAGTAATGATGAAAACAAATGCATTTAAAGTTCAATTTACTAAAAAATAATGATAAAACTATTAGGATTAAAGGAGATTAATGTTTTTTATAGGAAATTTCATGCAGAATTCAGTTTTATTATCAGTTTAACCAAACAATGCACCCAAAATTAAATGAATAAAAAAAACCTATTAAAAATCACTCAAATCTCTCGCACAACAAAAATTACTATGGATTAAATTGAAGTTAAGAATTTCTACAATCGGGAAACTAAAAATTCTTTTACAATTTTATTTTCAATTTGGAACCATGCATAATATCGATGGCCCAGGAGCATTTTCCTCTATTGAATTTGAACGGGAGCTGAGAAATTAGGAATGGATTCGTATCAATAATTCGATCTAATAAAAACGTATGGATTGGTGAAATTTATTTTCGAATCTTTTTAGTAGATTAGTCGGATTTTGTACTGTTTTTTTGTCTCTTTGTGAACCACACACTGAAAGCCCATAATTTTCGAGGGGAAAACGAAAAGAGAATAACCAAAAACGCGCTGGAGAAGATGATTATTTTCAACTTTTAATTGAATTTTGAATTAATTACAATGGCGGATCCGAAAGAAATGGGAGATGACCCTGGAAAAGTTGATTTGGATGCTGGAACTGGTCAGTTTCGTATATTCGAATCCTCAAATTCACTCCATTTATTCGAATCCCATTCGAATCACAGCAAACGTGAATCATCCTCGAATCATATTCGAATCAAAAATCAAAATTAAAAAAATAGTTATTCGTGGATTCTGATTTTAATTAATTTTGGTGGATTTGTTTTCAACCTTGGTTTCTGAAAAATTATGCTTTGGGTGAAAGGAAAAATGAATAATTATTACCAAATAAAAGAAAACGAGAAAACACTTTTTCTAGTTTAGTTTAGTGCAGTCAAAATGCACAGGCGGCCACAGAAAAATATTTCAAACTAATCAGAAGTTGAATAAACCCACAAAACGAGAAAAAACAACGACAATCTGGATTTTTCCCAAAAATTCCGGACATTATTCAGAAATTCGGAAAATTTTTTGTCTAAGGATGAAAAATCCGGAGATCTACTGGAAAACCCGGACACCTGGTAGCACTGATACGAGTGCGTTGATGTACGGGTGGAAGAGTAAGCGCGTATTCATAGTACACGGGCGCGTGTGCGCGTAGGAACTTCTTTCTATGGCTAACAATTCCTTCAACGTGGGCTGGCATTCCTTCAGCGTGGTCCTAATCATTTTGAACTTCCTCTATCTCCTCTCCTAGGAAGTATGCTGTTGGTTCAACCTCATACATATGTTCTATTATACGCATATAAATGATTTCCGCGGAGGGGAAAAGTAATAATGTTTGTTGTTGTTGTTTGTTTGTTTGTTTGTTTTTTGTTGTTTTTCTTTTTCTTTTTTTTGGGGGGGGGGGGGTGGAACATGAATTATCAAGGTTTTGGTAGAATTACCCATATGCGAAATAGTAGAAGAAGTGATGGTCTTAAAAACTCAAAAAATATACATTAAATAAGAAGACACATTATAAGCACATAATCAGAGAAAAAATAAGATTGAAAATGAAAATTGCGTTTTTGTTTTCATATTGCATTTCCAACTCTTAGCATCATTAGAGCTCTCTATAACTTCGTATGAGTACGATCGTCCGCCATTTTGACTCCAACCACGCTCGTGGATGCCGAATCCGACTATACGAAGCGTACCGCGTAGTCAATTCAACATCCACGGGTAAGGTTGACGTCAAAATGGCGGATGATTGTACTCACACAGAGTTATAGAGCTCCAGCATCATCCAATATTAGCGCTACCTAGGTGGCAAAGTTGCACACTACAATAGATGAGGGGAAAAAAGTAGAGTATCAACAATTGCTCTTGATAAGCCTATTAAATCAGGTAAGTCAGATTTTTAATTATGCTCTTTAGGCCTCTTAAAGTTACATAAATATTAGTGGAATAGCCTCCTTGTATTCCCGTAGGCGTCCTGTGTGATTGGCACCTCAGTGATGTCATTGACGTCTTTGCGCCTTGCTAAATGAGCTCTAACCTTTTGTTATAAGAATCTTGACTCGTAACACACCAAAAAATTGTGGAGACGGGCCGACCTGGCGCTGAAGTGCAACGAGGAGATAGATGGCACCAAACCGCACACTACACGGTCGACCTAACATACGCGATATCCCTGTTCATTCCATGGTTGGACGGATAACAAAAAAATAAGGATTCGGATCATCGTCCGATGACGGATCCAGTTATTAGAACACGATCCGAATCGTTTTGGATCACGGATCATAGAATTTCGTGATCCATAATCCGCTGATCAAATTTTTCGGATCACGGATCATTTTTCTCCTTGCAAAAGCAAAACACAAATATAGCCGACGGACTAAGTCCAAAACCTGTTAGGTCCTTTTCGGAAAATTTTACAGGAGAGAAAAAACATTCCCATTCCCCGGTTTTAATTCAAATTTCAGGTTTGACCTTTTTATGGCTTTTTTCTTTCAAATTTTCCATTTTTTGGCATTCTGTGTCGATCCGTTGTCAAATCTTTTCAACATTTCAACAATCCGAATCACGGATCACGGATCATCACGGTTTACGGATCTTTTTATCTAAATGTGATCCGAATCGCGGATCACAAATCAAATTTACGATCCGGATCGTAATTCGGATCATGCCAACCATGGTTCATTCACATTCTGCATTCGTGCGGCATCGCGCCGCCCATCTAGTGTGTCACTGCCCACAGGCGGGCAATGTGTCTCGTCTCTATTTGAATGGACTTTAGAACGTGATATTTCACATTCAAGTTTACAAACGAATTACAATCAAATACACTGGACTACTGATACTGAAAACTCCCATTTAAAATAAACTGAGCGCTTTTGAACTCAGCATCTAGCGGCAGGGTTTGTTACTAATTGAGCACTGTGCTCATCAACACTAGATAGAGCAAAAACACACACAGCGAATGAAATACATTTAGTACCAAACCCTACCACTATGATTCAACGGTAAAGAATCAAAACTCACATTTGCCATGTTACTTCAAGGGCGCAAATAGGCAAAATACTGCACACAGCTGCAGGAATATCTTTGCTGCGCCTGTGAACGTGGCGCACATTCACAGGCGCAGCAAGATATTCCTGCACCCGTGTACAGTATTTGGCCTATTTGCATCCTTGAAATAAAATAGCAAAAGTGAGGTTTGATTCTTTACTCTTAAATTTTCCTAACAAAGGATTTTCCAGTATTGGTAGTCAAGCGTATTTGTTACAATCTTCATGCTAGTGTTCGGAAAAGGTACCATAAATCGCATCGATCTTGTTTATGTTTGTACGTGCGTTATCACTACACCTGCGTATAATTATTATTGCGTTACCGATGGGTCCATTGTTTTCAAAGGTATGACCTTGCAGAACTCAGTTTTCAAACATCAGTTTTTCAAAACTAACCCTTCACTTTTCAGTCTGTATCGAAGCTAGAGATTTTTTTAATGCAGGTACATTCGTGCTCTCTCAGATTCTACTAAAAACAAAAACAAGTTCTCCATATATGGTACCTTTTCACAGAACGCCTCACACGAGTCCGACCAACGAGTAAAGGCCCCAGCACACTGGTGCAGTCTCGACGGAGACAGCGCGCGGTCAAATGCGCCTGGGCGAATATGACCGCGCACGGTCTCGAGACCACGTAGTAGACCGCACCAGTGTTCTGAGGTCTTGAGCCGAAAAAACAGGAATTTTCACAAATTATTAAAATCGATTCGGTGTTCGTAATTAATCATACGATACTTATGCCCGCAACATCCGAGTTTTTAACAAAAAATATACAACTGTTAAACATTTTAAAAAATATTTCATTTCTCAACTTAACAATTACAATTACACATTTTCAAAAGGAAAAACAATTCCTAAAATACAAAAAAATACAGTACACGTTTATACATCATTTTAGGCCGTAATTCAGGGGGGAAAAAGAAGAAATTACCGACCAAAAATGAATAAAAAATACACGGGGAAAACAGGACGAACAAAACAAACAATAATATTATCAGGCGTTGATACATAAATACACATGTGTGCTTAAATATGGAGATGTGGAACTGGCAGTCTTGCGCACGATGATTTTTAGTCTTCGTCTAGAGTCGAATCTATTTCACGTGCAACTGTTCCTTAACGCACAAAGCCGACAGCAACTCCACAGTGCCACATTTAGTAATTTACACCAATGTATGCGAGTTAGGTAATTAAAATAAAATATACGTTTAAAAATTTCATCTCATTAACGCCTGCAATTTACAACATAATGTACAATATTATATTAACACTCGACTGCGCAAGCACTCGTTCTGTACAAATTTCCCTCAACTTAAAATTGTGACATATCTCATTTCACTCAACATCGGTCACAACATCAATATTACTTTATACTTTACTATAAGCAATCGAGACATGACACTAAAAATACTTTCTTTTTACATAAATACAAAACAAAAAAGGATAAATAATAAGAAAGAACTAAAGTTTATAAAGTACGTCACACATTCAAAAATATTGAAAAACGAGTAATACATACTGAGATCGTTTTTTATGATACAAAACATGAGACTAATTATCCGCGCCAAACACGTTTATTAAATCAACCTAATCTTACATTTATGTAATTGGTGTGTGAACCTAAAACCATAAAATCACTTCTGTTCAACTCAGTATCAGTTAGAAATGTAAAAAATTGATTTCACTTCAGAGCAAACGTCAAGTCAAACATATTGGGTAAATCAGTTCCCACATTATCACTAGAACAGATCATTTGCTATTTTGAAAACACATTTTGGATGATTTTTTTCCCGAAAAAAGTAAAATAGGAGTGTACCACTTTCCCTTATTCCATCGACTGAAAAGTTACAATTTGAGCATTTTTCAAGAATGGGGAGGGAGAGGAGGCAATGGGCCTTGAAAATAAAATTAGGTTAGCTGTATAATTTGATGGAGTTATCCGAAAACGTGCTCTTCGCTCTCAACTGAAGAAAATGGTGACATTACCACCATATTAACACACACTCAAAGAAAACCATTTTTCTTTCTATTTCATCTGAAAATACAGTCCCTCCAGCAAGAAACTGATACATGTGAGAAATGTTTTTCTCCGCCACACTTAATCTCAATTTTGTGTTTCTTTCAAATATATTATAATACCGAGAAAACACCGTCATGGACTCAAGGTGTTTCACAGCGAGGATGCAATACCATTTAATCGCATGAAAGAAATCAAACCAGAGAACAGCTCTAATAAAACTCGAAATCAACTCGGACGAGAAAAATGCAAAAATATTTTCAGATTCAAAATTCAAGTCAATAAATTCAAAACAATAACAGCGACCCCGGATCAACATTCAAGGCGAAATACAACTAAAATAAGTCAGCATCGACAGGAGGGCAGGGTGCGAAAATTGGTCAAATGTAGATTTTAGTGTGTCATACCGTCTGGTATAAATACAACTTTAAGACAAGAGGTGATAACAAGACTGTGTCAACAGAAATGTGACTCGGCTATTTCTCGTACTCAGCCATCCAATTAACCCACACAAAACCAATTCAGAAACGAAAACATAAGAGATGGTTTACCCCCTCGGGAGGTTTTTTGAAATGGTCCGCTAAGTTATTTGACAACAGCTTCCCGCGAGATGATTATAACAAAGGCGAAATACATCTCCGTATATCCCGATGAGAGCATATTGCAATGCAGAAACAGATTCCGGATCTCTAAATCTATTTGATAATATTTTGGCTATAGAGGTCAGAATCAGGTACAGTACAATCTCGATTATCCGAACTCCAATTATCCGAAAATCCGCATTATCCGAACCCGAAAAAATACTTCGCATTATCCGAACTTTCTCCGCATAATCCGAACCATTAGATTGGGCAATATTATGCACTCAGGTGGTTACTACGTTATCATTTGCTGTTAGGGAAACAAGATTTTCAAGTACCAAGTGGCAACACTGGCCAAAATTATATAAGAACATTATACATTCTGATAGCTGTGCCTTGTTGTTGTAGTTGCTGAATGCGGAGAAGATTGGAGTCACTCTGTTGACGAGGTTAAAAGTCGTTCGGTGAACAATTCATCTACCTTGTTTGTAACTTTGTTTTCTTGTGAAGTGGTGATTGATAACTTCATAAATATTATCTTGTTCGTAACTTGATAAATAATTAATTATGGAATGTGCCCACTGCCAGAAAAGCTTTTTAAAATGACACTCTTTAGTACATTTAAAAAATCATGCTAGAAAGAGAGTAATTCCGGATTGAAGTTTCCTTCATTAACAGGTACTTTGCTTTTCAATTGCATAATTAATATATGTTCTACTATAAGTGGGCTATTTATTAATTGTTATTCATTTTATGGTTTTGAAAGATTTTCAAGAATGGAAAGACAGAGTAGAGGAAGAATCGTGTTGTTATTTCATCAAGAGAAGGAAAGTCATAGTCAAAAAAATGATAGTGACTCGTCAATATTATGATTGTAATATTGCAGTGGTTTTCAAAAAACGTGGAAAAAGAATCACATGAATAAAGTCACAAGGAACGTGTAAAATTGGTTAAAAATGTCCAGCAAAAATTATCGCACATCAAAATATGATAGATAGAAGCGTGTTAATAAAATATCATTTTGAACACAATCATGAAAGTGTACTTCAGCATTTACAAATTCAAAAACCAGTAGCTACATGATTCTATTGCTGGTGAGTGATTTATTTTAAAATTATACAAACTATCAGCTTTGTTTTTTAGTCCAAGCCTTTTTATTTTATATTTTTCAGGAAAATTGAGCAAAGGAATCAATTTAAAAAAAAAACAACAACATTGAGAGGGATTATAATATTAGAGGCAGTATTCAACATCACAAAACTGATGCAATAAGTATTCAACTGTGGGTAGAAGAGTGCAAAAAAAGACCTGAATCTAATCCAGTGTTGCACTTCAGGGAGCAAGACGTTGACGATCCTCTTAAACAGTTTGAAAAGAAAGATTATGTGCTAATTATCATAAGTCCATTTCAGAAGGAGATGTTATCCAAATTTAGCTGTGATAAAATCTATATAAGTGGAACTCATGGCACAAATCCATACAACTTTACACTATATACGCTTCTAATCATAGATGAAATTAACAATGGATACCCCGTTGCTTTTGGCATCTCGGATACAAAAACACAGATGTTGTGTACAAAACGTTTTTCCAGTATGTGAAAGAAAAAACTGGATTAATTAAGTTGAAAGTATTTATGTCTGACAACAAACCTGCGTACTGTAACGCTTGGTAAGAAGTGAAGGGTGCGTCAGAATATCAATTAATTTGTACATGGCACATTTATGAAAACTGGAAGAAAAATCTAGGGAAGATACCTAGTAGTGAAACTAAGAAAGAAGTTTTCTAACTGATAAAGATACTATAGAAAGAGGCTGACATTGATAATTTCAATGCACTGTTGAGTAATTTTATTCTTGGGCTAGACGAAGATGAAACACTCTACTCATTTGAAGACTATTTTGTTAAGTTGTATTCTACAACGTGTGAGATATGGCCTGCGTGTTTTTGGAAGTATTTAGGTCTGAATACCAACATGCATCTAGAGTTGTTACACAAATGAATTAAACATCACTACTTAGGTAGAACTAGCAACAGAAGATTGGATTTGACCATCAATACTTTGTTGAAATTAATTCGCAATTTCACATTCCAAAGAATGATAAAGATCACAAAAAAAACCCCGCATGCTAAAATTAAATAGATTGATGACAGTCATCACTCATTAGCGTAACCATAGCTTAGGTTTCAATGCCATTGCTGTAGAGGAAGATGAAACTATGAAATTGAGTGTAATTCTGCAACAAGAAATGATGTGACTTATATGGTTGAAAGTACTAGTACAACAGCATGTGACTGTAATTTTCGATGTTTGGCATATAATATTTGCATCCATACGTTTACCTGTTTCTGCCCTAATAACATCATTAATTTTACAATTTGTAAGCATATTCACACTGTTGTTAAAAGCTTGGTTGTCAAAGTCTCAACTCAAACGATGAATGATGATTAAAAACAGACATTAGAAAATTTGGTGTGTCTATTACCACAAGTTCCTCTACATTGCAAACGAAGCTTGAAAGTTTATTAGGAAAGGTAATGAAGCTTCAATTGAGCACGATAAATGAGAAGCAAACTGAAAAAATCTATCAGAATGTAAATGAATGTCTGCTTGTTTGCAATGAATTACTACTCGAAGATGATTTAAAAAATAAACAAAAACAAAAGGAAAATTCAAGTCTGAAGAAAATTACAAAGCAGGAGGTATTGTATTCAATGAGGGAAAAAAATAATAAAAATAGATTTCCTTTGGCGTCTCTTTCTCAAAATACTGTATTACAGGACAGTATTCTTAAAAATAAAGAGGTACTAAATACTCAAAGGCACGGCAACTTTTTTGATTATTGTTTTTCTTTTGCTAAAAAATGTTTTCTGTTATGTTTTTATTATTACTATTATTTTAGCACGTCATTACTCATTTTTTGTTGTAGTACCATAAGCCATAATTAAGTTTACCAGTTTTCAAAGTTATGTAAATGTTATTGTAGTTTAAGTTCGTTTCAAAGGTGCTGTTTAAGCTTGATTTTGAAGAGATTGCCAAACATTGATTGTAGTCATGTTTTTTCCGTTTTATTTTCATTACAATATTATTTTTCATATTTTTGAAGAAATCGCTAATAATTAGTCATTTTTGTTTTTTTGAATAAGAATACAGATTTGGGAAGGAGAAAGTTAAAAATTATAGAAAATGAATCGTTCACTGAACGAATTTCAACCTCATTAAAAGAGTAACTCCAATCTTCTCCTGTTGAATGTCAATGTACGTCGAGATTATTAGACTGCAATTAATTATGTTTTATTCGTGCATTAATAAAGGCTTTCAAGCCCCTTTGAGTATTTCTTATTTGATCTAACAATCCTAACATGGTAACAGAGCGTGGTTTTTCGAATCCACAACTCGCAGTTTAATAACAACCAAGCGTTTTTTTCGGAACATTTTGTGTAGAAAATAACTGTTTTTGTGGCCGCATCTGCGTCATTACATTCGTGTCAGTGTAAATTGCGTTTGGTGAAATGGCATCAAAACGAACAGACTGGCATGAAGAAGAAATTGAAATCTGTTCAGAGACTGATTATTGCACAACTCAATATCATGGACCAGATACTGAAATAAAATCAGGTACAGAATCAAGTTCAACCTTGAACTCACTGCAGGCTATAGGTGGATGCTACATTACGAAAAATACACGAACAGAGATGGCAGACGAATTAGTCCAAAAGAAGAAAAAGAAAAAGGTAATGAAGATTCCCAGCAACGTTCCGCGTTTGGAAAACCATCTGACTGAAAACGGAAAATCCGCAAGGATCATGACTTCGCTCAATACTCCAAGTACCCAGGAAGTTAAGTTTCAAGAGGCTGTGCAAGCAGAAGTAAGTAGGCAACTCGCAAATAAAAAGGAAGAGTTCTCCATAGCTACTCATTTTTCTGTACGAAAGTATATGGATCATGAACTACTGGTTGGCTATTGAAACTATAAAATTTGGCGAAACATGATTGAAATCGATTTAAAGGCTTTCGGCCTGATGGCATTTATTGAAAGTAAGAACACCTTCCTCATCATTCCTCAAGAGATCAATCAAAAAAGGTCATTGCAGGACAAGCAAGTTGGCAAGGAATCAATGAAGCGTAATTGTCAGAAGGTCAGTCGTCAGGTGAACAAAGTTTAGCAAAGCAGAACCCTCAGGAAAAAGAGTACTCGTCTCAATAGTAAAAAATCGATTTACTTGGACAATCAACTCGCTCAGTTAAAAACGATGTCAAGGAAAGAAAAGAGGAAAATTCAATGCAAATGCGGTCAGTATTTCCACACAGCAACGAACTGCCCAAACGGAGGACGACGGACGCGCTTTGCATGTCGAGAAATAGTGTTGACAATAGCTCTCCTACAGGAGACATCTGCATTCTTATCACACCTGATCCGCACACTAAAGTGCAAATGATCACCAATTACCCGATGTGGTCGAGAAGTAATAAGATACACGAGACAAATGTACTTGTACTTCAGTGAGTAACCATCATTTGAGGCGTACTTAATGTAAGTGTAAATATTAGCGCTCCTACATTCCATTCCACATCCCAATACTGCACGCATTGCATGACTTATGATACGTCTCCGTGTTAAGTACCAACACAAAAACACACTAACATGTTCAACGCGATGAAACCTGTGCACTTGGTTGCTTTTGGAAAACGCACTGAGTCAGGCTTGTCTCAGCTGGCTACACACGAACGTCGAAGTTGACAGTGAAACGTGATTATTAGGGCTGTCAAAAATATTCTTAAAAAACAGGTGGAATATGCGCATATTTTATGCTTTTTTGTCAATAAATATGCCAAAAATATTCTCAAAAAAATCGAAATATTCCAAAATATGCTGCTCTAATATGAATATCATTTTGGAGTGGGAAATGACTAGATTACAACGGCAACATGGTTTCAGGGAGTTTTCCCTACTGGCACAACAAACAACGAAACAACAGTGAACCAAACAATGTGGCCACAACCGAAAACTTCACGAAACAATTGATTTCTCACGTTCAAATGCACTAGGCCTGCTTATATGAAAGAGAGAAAAACACGCATTAAAAACTCTCTGTATTATCCGTATTTTCAATTATCCAACCCATCCAATTCCCACATTAGTTCTGGTAATCGAGATTGTACTGTATGAACCTAGGAGACGGGTCTACTGACATTTCTGTCAGTTGGCAAAACTGCCGTAAGCGGAAAAAAATGAAAAAATTGAAGCATCTAAGGGCAAAATTTAAAAAGCGAAGACTTTTATTCTCTACTCCGTATCTTTTAAGAATTTCTACAAACTGACAAAATACAAAGATCACCTTTTTTTTTTTTTTTTTTTTTGGCTGGTAAAATATTTTGTGGTTGGAAGAAACCCCTAAACCCCCATCCATAGAGTCGCCACGATACATCCCTCGAAAAAATGACTGGCTTGAATGCCGGATAAGTTGCCTAAAGCACCAAAATCATTTGATGTAATCCTGCAAGAGCACTCAAATTCCTCCCGAGTGCGAATAACGTTGAGACGAGGGCTCGCCGAAAATCAAATAACTGAGTTGAGGTTGACTGACGATTGGATATTGGAGTCAAATAATACGCAATCTGGCGGTGACTCCTCACACTACCAATTGAGCAGAATTTTGCTACACAGCTCCGTTCATCTACAGCGTAATTTTTTGCAGCTCAAATACTGTTTGCATTGATCCACTCTCCAGTATCTCGACCGCCACGTCCCGTTAATCGACAAGAAACTTCCTGAAATCCACTAGGTCACAATATCAGAGCTGCAGGCCAATCACAAACACGCCTTTGTCCGACTCCGTCACACATCCTATTCTCGGAAATGATAATTTAGGAAGTATTCATTTAAAATAACAGGTCGAGACACCGCCTTCTAAAACATCCGCGTACGGCAATTAGAAATAAAAAATGAATTTAAAAAATTAAAACTTCAAAATCGAATAAAAAAAAATACAACAAACTGAGATCCTCCATGACAGGAAATCATTAATGAGAAATTCGATTCCAAAATTATATGTCGAAGTCGACCAGTTCACGTTCGACCACACTACCCTTTTCAATTTTCCGGTCATTTATGTTTTCGAGTACGAACGAACAAGTGCAAAGGAAGGTCAAAATCACGTGATACACACATACCCAACTAATGAGCAGAAATGCAACGTGTAAGTTCATCGACATAACGTGATACCTTGAAGAAATAATGTAGATCGAGCTCGGGGGCAGAATAAACATGAAATACTGAAGTAAGTAACGTTAAAATTACAAACTTCTTCGGGAATTTGAGGTAAAATTTTTGGTCCACAGCGTTATAATAAAGAATTGGCCTCGTTTCTGGTCATCATTCTTCCTGGAACAAAAAGAACAATGGGCGATTAGTGATGGAATGAGCAAGTACTGAGGTGAATTCGCAAATTCGAACTTCGCTAGAAGCGCTGTAACCGCTGGACGAAAAGATGATACTGTTCGTTATCACTATCTACTACAATGCAAAGTGTCAGTTGATTAACTAATCTCCTGCTTTTAGTTTCATATTAAAACGCATTTGTTCCTTTTTACTAGATTACACTTACCCTGATAAAACAGAATTTTGTTCAGAAATGATTATTTTAAATTTAAAAATGATTTTCAAAGTTTACATATTCATATTGATGTGGGGTTTGTCATAAATCGTGTTTTCGTCCGCTGATAAGCTTTACTTGAATACGCGAACAGGAAGGGAAAGATAAATTTGGAACATAATTGTAAAAAGAATTAAAATGCTAGTTTATAAGACGTCCAGGTAAACTGTTATTACTACTAGAAAGAATGGCTCAGGTAAAAAACTGGAAAGGAAGGCAAAGAATGAGCTCGAACAGCTAATGAAGGATACAAAGTGTAAATCTGTCTTATAAATGATAATATTAGCACCAGAGAGGAACGTGGAGAGGCGCAACCTACTAGTCGAAAGACTAAGGAATATATCATCATACCAACTTACCCTCGCGCTCACGTCGTCTCAGTTTCCGCCTCCTCTTATCGATGGATGCGACTTCTTGTCTGAGTGCATTGTACGCTTTTCTGATATCTTGTAATTTTTGTTCTAAGAATTCTATTCTTTGGTTTCCATCAACATCTTGCGCTGTAAAGAAAATAGTGAAACAATAACGGTAATAGCAGGCAACCATATCAGGTAACTGCATAGTTACTCTGAATAGAATAATATCGAGAATATAAGGGCTCAACTGCGTGTGGCAGAAATAAACCTTTTCAACGTGGATGTTTTGAAAATCAAAAATTGCTCGCTTTGCTCCTGGACACTATTTTCTTACTCTTTTTCTTTCGCTAAAACCTGCTCATTAACAGATCCTGCATACATGGCAAATACCTGTACTACGGCCGATGCTACTGATAGGTCTAGGACATAGTCATACTTACAATGATACTTACGAATTTGCTTTATTATATCTGTAACCGAGGATTTCTGCGACGAAGTAACTGTTTTAGATGAACTGCCATTACCATTGCCACTACCACCGAAGTCTTCCTTGTCACTTCCTACATAGAACCGACGAAATTAAGTAAGTCAACACGTGTCATAACAACAATTCAATACCATTCGATTAATGGTTTACATTTTCGTACCATTTGCAGAAGGGGAACGAGAACTTTTACTTTTCTTCTTCATACATTCTTCTCCTTTAAATACAGCTTCCTGTTCGGCCTTCCTCTTCAGGTATGTGTCGAATTCGTAAGCGTTCTTCTTAGCGTATGCTGCAGACATAAAAATGAAATCAGTTTTCAAATTATAGTGTAGTACGGTAAACAGATCTCAACATGCATAAACTAGACTAGTCGTGATTTGGCTTTTTAAAGGATTCTGTCGGAGAATCGAGAATTTCGATAATTAGTCAGACAGAGTGAAACAGGTTTACACTAGCAGTTGAGATGCTTGCTGTTAGTGCATAGTTCGCGAGTTGTTGGAGTAACGGGCAATACAATTAGACTCCACGAATATCACGGACGACACTAACACGACAACACGAGCTACCTATCAGTTTTTCATGAATTTTTCTGATAATGACTCATTAAAGCCGAAGAGTACGATCTCTAGTCAGGTCTGCCTGCTTTTTATACGACAGAGTTACAAGGATGTAGACCACGCGACTGTCAAGACGTCGGGAATTAGTTTATCCATCTTCGTTTCTCCTTTCGAATCAATTTGTCAATAACGTTATTTTGAGACTTACTAGTGGGTTATACTCAACAATTTTTAATTCGATTTACGTACACTTCTGGCATTATATTATTCAGTTCTAGTGTTAGTTAACATAGTATTTTCGGCTTATCAAGATTTTTTCTATAGCCGACATTTTGTTTCTTGTACTTTGTAAACTGTAGAGGGGAGAATGTACCCTCACATCAGTCAATGGTCGTTCCAGGAAATTATTAACATGGTTAGGATAATGCGCTAAAGCTTCCCTGCAAGGGCCTTGCTTCCATGGGGTCCAAGGGGAGAGATATCGGAGACAGTCCACAATAGCCCATAGCAGGCGAATATCTCGGTTATCTACGTATCGTTAAAGACATAGAATGACGCCAAGTTTTGTATGGAAAACCCTGGAAAATGAGAGAAACCGCCAACACTGAAAGCACCATTACCTTTTTGCGACTCAGTCGTTGATTATCACCGTGGAGGTCGAATCTGGTCACCGTAAAGTCATCTCTCCCAAAAAACGAATATTGGAAGGCATCACTCAAATTTTGTCAAGTCTGAGTTTCATGCAATATGTCTATTTTATATTCGATGTTTTGTTTTGCATACTGTATGTTTATTTCGGTATAGATAAATCGTCGATGTGGGGGTGATCCGGGTAGCATCTGATTCAGATTTATTTATTCATTTATAATTATTATTATTATTTTTTTTTCTGTTTATACGTTCATTAATACATGTATTGTTATTTTTACATTGCATGTCATGTTTCTTGTTTCCTGCGACAATGTTTTACATTACATGGTTCATACAGGGGAGGAGGGATATACAGACCCACAGCCACAGTTTCGCGTTGATCTTCTTCTGCAAGTGGCATCCTTGGAATTTGGTCATGAAGTTACAATGATATTAAGAAGTTTTTTTGGGAAGATGTAGAACCTTTTCGTTCGACAAAGTCATGCACTAAACAGTGACGGATCGGCCTATTGGGAAATCGGGAATTTCCAGATGCGCCCTTCCGGAAAAACGAGCCAGCGGCACCCCTCGCAGCAACCTCACCCAGCGAACTAGGCACACGCTTTCGAAAAATCAAAACTCATTAGGTACTGCAAGTCGATGGATTATTCCAACTTGCGAAAAACACGGCACTTTATGCGCTGATTTTGCTTGTTTTGATCCAAGAAATTTTGACTCTGTCGCAAAGAGCTTTCCAGAAAATGCCTTGGCAGAAATACGCACCATGATCGCACCATTTGCTCTGAATGAGTTGCCCTTCAAATTTTGTAACTGGAACTAAAAGATTTTAGTTCTAAATGGAAGTCGTTGAAGAAGAATATCGTGACCTTTTCTAAAGAACCCAATGAGAAATTGGAAAAATTTAATGATGAATTTGAATTTGGTGTGACGAAAAATTAGATGCTTGTGATCTGGAAACAAAAACAGGAGAGAAGCACGATGAAAATTGTGTGGCTTGTCGGTATAAACTTTTTATACAGTTCAATTCATATTGTGATTCATTTCCAAGACTTGAAATATGTTACAGACTTCCCCTGACACTTTTTGTAACGCAAGTGGCATGCGAACGTAGTTTTTCTAAATTGAAGATTATAAAAACTAGCTTGCGTAATCGCTTGACAGGAGAACTTCTCGATGTTTTTATGCTCATATCCGGCGAGAGGAATATCCTAATTACATTAGATAATGGGGAGATAATTGACCTTGTGGCTCAAAAAAGTAAATTTTTCACTAATTTATTCATATACCTACTCGTAATAATGTGAACATAGAAATCATTACGTATCTAGACTATCAAGTATCAACTCAAGTTATCTACTCATTACTATTGTCACTCTTATTTCCTAAAAAAAAATAATGAAGTATTCAGTTTATATTCAGACCCGTAGCCGGAGAGGGGCCAGGGGGCATTGTCCCCCTGGCGCAGTCATTCCCCCCTTGAGGAAAAACGGTAAAAACTTTTTCTACTTTCTAATTACCCCAGTAAGATTATGGATTATTCTTCATTTTTTGAAAGTTTATTTTGGTATCACTGATTCCTTTCTCGTTCATGACACATCAGGGTTGTGCCGTAGAATAAACTGGCGAAGATTTATTTTATTCTACACATAAAATTAATACACTATGTAAAATGAATGACTATTCTACAATTTTTTTGGAACGGGGAGGAGGGGTGTAACATATTTTTATCGTGGATAAGTTTTCAAATTTTCGAGTCAAACGACGAATTTTTTCGTATCAAAAAACCATTCTCTTTCTTTATCGACTGAGAAGGGGAGGCCTTTATTTATTTAAAGAAGATACGACTTCGGCGATACTTTTTTACTTTTTCGTTTTTGGCTTACTTTACTCTGGGTTACAATTTTATCTGAGTTTGGGTTGGGAGTGATTTAATGGTCCAGTAAAAAAAATACAATGATCAGTAAAAATGGCGCTAAAACTGTAAAAATGTACAAGGACAGTATAAATAGCAAGGGATAGTAAAAACAAAAAAGCCCAGTAAAAAATTAACTTGATCAGTAAAATTGTAATCTTTGCAGTAAAATTTCAAACGCACAGTAAAAAGAGACAGTTGAAAGTAAAAAAATTCCAGTAATTTAAAAAAAAATTATTAAATTTCGATCATGATTATTAGCATATGTCACAGGAAAATTGATCTATTGTACGAGGAGCGCTTTCTTCATCTGCGCGGGTCTGCCTCGTTTTCTTTTTTGGTTAACAGGTATAGTCGAAGCTTGAGAAGGCGGTGTCGCCAATTTTAATCTAATTTGCAGTAATCTGCAGGCAGTAAAGAATTCTATATAAGCAGTAAATGAAATTCGTATGAGCAGTAAAAGGACATTTTTGCATGTACTTTTAAAAAAATTCTCGTTATACTTACATATTATTGTATATCGATGTTACTACTTAGTACGTACATATTTCTAATTCGTACGCATGTAGTTTTCGATTACCTACGCACTCATCTTTCCTGTCTACATCTGCTCGGACTATAAGAAATCTACCCTTTTGTGTGCAGTAGTACTGATTATTTCGGTACACGAAATTCCATGAACATGTGTAGAAGTTATGTTATTGCCACTTCATGTAGTGTGATACAGCTGATTTCAAGAAACACCATTTCGCTTTGTGGGTTATTACCATATACGAAAATGATTTACCCCGTTCGCACTGTACTTGCCTGTTTTTTTAAAACGAGAAAATTGTAAACATGAGTTAGGGATGCAAATTAGATTAAAATTGGCGACACCGCCTTCTCAGGCTTCGACTATACCTGTTAGCCAAAAAAGAAAACGAGGCAGACCCGCGCAGTCGAAGAAAGCGCTCCTCGTACAATAGATCAATTTTCCTGTGACGTATGCTAATAATCATGATCAAAATTTAATAATTTTTTTTCTAATTACTGGAATTCTTTTACTTTCAACTGTCTCTTTTTACTGTGCGTTTGAAATTTTCCTGCAAAGATTACAATTTTACTGATCAAGTTAATTTTTTACTGGGCTTTTTTGTTTTTACTATCCCTTGCTATTTATACTGCTCCTTGTACATTTTTACAGTTTTAGCGCAATTTTTACTGATCATTGTATTTTTTTTTACTGGTCCATGAAATCACTCCCTATAATTAACAGTGTTCGCTCATTTTTCGGTACAACTTGTCAGGAGTAATCAGGCTCCAAAAATGGATTCTGATGAGAAAATATTTCTTTGAGCAATTTACATACTAGCCTCATTCAATTCTATGTCAAGGATCCCACTGGACAAGCTAAGGGCAACATGCTTCAACAAATACATTCCGGCAGAAATTTACTAGAATTTTCGGCGGTTACTCTTCTACCTTACGACCGAACTACCGTAAGTCATTGATGCTCACCTTCGTCACTGTATTTCTTCATCTTCACAGGTTTCTCGGACGCATCAGATGAGGTTTCATTTTCACTCGAATCCTTATTCGAACACGACTTCTCATGCAACGAATACGTATTCGACGAGAATCCGCTAATCTCTCTGAAAATGACAATTTACAAAATTAGCACAACCAATAAGTCAAAATTAGCGACACTGAAAAAAGAGATAATTTATTTTGAGACTTACTCAGATGGAGAGGTACCCGGGGTACTGTTACTTTCTTCTGGCGTAGAAGGAGGAGTATTTTCAAAGGCGTTACTACTGGGCGATGCGAACGCCGACCTGGGTTCCTTTTTCAATTTTGCCAGCTGTTTATGCGGCAGCTTTTTGCCCTCTTCGCCGACAGCGATTCTAGAATTGTTGGAAAACGCCATATCGATATCGTTTGTATCTTTCGACTCCGGACTTTTAGGAATCGTTTCTTCGCACAACAGTAATCCGTCGTTGACCGCGTCCTCGTCATCTTTCGATTTCGAATGTTCGGTTTCCGATTTCTCGCTCTTCGATTCCACGTTTTTATCGATTTCTGCTTCCGGTAGATCTTCGTCGACGTCTTTCTTTACTGCGGTGCAAGACACTTCGATTTCCGCCACAATACCGTCAGGCAGAACGACGGTGTCTTCTTCAGTCGGGTCGGCTTGAGTAAGTTGATCGGGATCCGGTTCATCGGCGCTGATGATTTGCTTCTCATCGACTTTCAATTTACTCGAGGTTGTGCTAGATGGTTTTGATGAAGAGACGGTGGTTGGGCGAGTATCCGCATTCAACTTCTTCGCGATCACTTTCGCGGATTTATCATCCGAGCTGCGAACGTTTTCTTTCTCACTCGAGACCTTACTCGCGGATACCTCTGAACACGAATCTTCATCCACCTGCACGGGTGTTTGACATATCGGTTCTTTGGTAATATCGTTCAACTTGTCGACCAAACCGCTGCGAATTTCGGGCTCTGTATCCTCTTCGTTATCGGACGACGAGTGAATGTCCAAGGGTTTCACGTCGGGAGAACTGCTCCGCCTGGAACTTTCTTTGCTTTCGGTAGCAGATTTGGCCGAACTCGAAGCGAACAGGTCTACGACCTCTAATTTAATATCACGGATAACTGGCTTGGCTTCGTCGAAGAGCGGCTTCGATGACGGCTCTTCAATCGTCAATTCGGCAGCGGTATCATTCTCCAGGATAACCAGCTTCGATTCTTCCACATCGTCGTCGTCGTCGTCTTCGGCGCTCTCTTCGAATTCCGAGTCCTCGAACTCTTCGGTAGTAGCCAACGTTGGTATCAGACACTTTTCAAGCCGGACATCATCCGGTGAACTCGCTTTACAAACTTCTACCTCTACCGGCGTCGGGTCCACTTTCGTAGGTTCATCGACCTGATTTACAGCGACTGGCTCGTCAGATTCGACTGCATCCACACACGGACTCTCCGTTTCAATAGCTTCTTCTTTTTCAACACAAATGTCGGCCGCTTCGACCACTGGTCCAACGTCTCCATCGGATGTCGAGGTTGCTTCCAGTATCGATTTCGTCTCGACGATATTCATCTCATCGGGCGATTTGTCCGGTTCGTCGATTTCCCTCATGATCACGTCGGCCGCTGACGCTACCATTTTGGTTCGTTTGTAATTCGCGTCCTCGAAGATTCTCGGCGTCGATCTGCGATGTAGGATGGCCCGGTCGTCGATCGCTCGGAACTCGAACGGCTCCGGTTCCTTAAACTCATAAATATCGTCTTCGTTGGTGCGGACCGAGTCGACTGTTTTCGGACCCGACTGTTTTTCCTTCTCGCTTTTTTCAATCACCTTTTTGATGCATTCGATCTTGTCCATATTCAGGTAACTGGTGAACGTGCTAACGTTGCGTAATTTACCATCTTTCTCGGGCGTTTTTTCGTTCTTCTTCTCCGAAGGACTGCGACTAGTGAAAAACGTTTTCTCTTTAACGTCGCCGGCAGCTGACTGCTTTGCGACCGGTGCCAGCTTTTCCGACGGGCTGCGACAGATCGGCTTCGAGGGCGATGCGCTCTTCTCATCCGAATCTTTCTTCAGTTTGGCTTTCACGATCTTGGGTTTAGTGTCCAAATTTTCGGACAGGTAACTGCCAGGTAGGAATTGACTGGGCGCGCTTCGAGCGGGTGACACATCTTCGTCGGCGAGGACTTCTTTTTTCAACACAGGTGGGCCAGTATCTTCACTGCTCGATAACGTTGACTCGTTCTCGTTGGCTTCCGCGTCACTTTCGGTATTTTCAAGAGTTAATTCGAATTCGGCGATCCTCTCCGGACTTATTGGTTTGATTTTCAGTATCAGATGCTTCTCGTCTCTGTCCTTTGACTCGTCGGACGACGCACATTTCTCTGTCTTCGGTTCTTGTTCGTCGGCAACGTTCTTTGGTTCATCAGCGTAGGCCACTGTTTCGTTTTCAGGGACGTCGTCGTTTTCCACCGGCAACTCGACCGCACTCTTCTCTTCTTTCGGTTCTTTGGCTCTGTTACTGAGCCGTTTGCGAGGCACCAGCGATTTCATAATCGAATTACGAATAGAACTGGGTTTGCCGGGTTTACCGGTAGTTTTGGACGACGGCGACAGTTTAAGTTTCTTTGTCGTCTCTTTGTTCTCCAGTTTGATCGAGCCGGATCTAGTCCGTTTTAACGGCGGTGGTGTTTTCTTCGACTCTTGGACAGCCACATCTCTGACGGTCGATTCTTCGTCCTGCTGTTTTTTCTTTTCAGTGCGACTACGTGTTTTCTGCAACGTTCGTTTTTGACTACCTTCGCTGTCTGACTCGGAGCCGCTATCCGAATCTGAAATCGAAAAGTAATCTTAGATTCGAGAAATATGAACATGATCTGCACGTTCGCCTGACTCTAATCTTGTCTTCCACTCAAGATACTATTAATTGTTATTTTCGACTGGAGGGGGCTGCTAAACCCTCTATTAAGATAAAAGACAAATCCAAAGTTGTTACAGGGAAACTCGCGAATAGGCCCGAAAAAAAAATCTCCACCGGGTTCAGCAGGCGCTTGTACTTCTCTTACCCCTCTCGTCACATCGTACCGTTTCTCCAATACTTTTTACTCCATTTTTCCTAATAAGTCGCTTTCCTTCAGGTTTTATCCAGTTTCCTCCCTCTGCCCTCCTCCAATCAGGTACTGTCGGTATCGATTCGGATCAAGCACAACGGTAGAGCTCCCCTTGACACTAGTTTTTGTGACCTTTGGTGAACTAGGACGACGTGAATTTCCGCGACTCTTTCTCTTCTCTATTTCACATTTTAGGAACTTTTGGAGGGTTAAATTTACTTGAAGTGCCGGGTATATCCAGCTTTTTTTTTTCTTTTTGTTGCTTCCTGGATTCAGTGAACCTTTTCCGCGAATCTGCAACTCCGTTTTTGCACTTTTTTTTTTTTTTTTTTGTCGAGACAACTTCTCTCTTGAACTTTCGAAACCCACTGCTACTGGCCGTATCTTCGCATAATATGTTTTTCGGCGACAATTTTTCTCTATGCGCCGTTCGAATGCCCGCCACCTTACCGCATCGAGAAGAAAAAAGTGTGCTTCTTATGCCATTTCTCTGTTTCTTTTCGTTTGTGATGCATGTTAATATGCTTAGTAAGTACCGCTTAAGAGAAAAACGGGGGGGGGGTGGAGACAATCGGCCGAGAGAGAGAGAGATGCTTTAGTTTCCTTTTTGAGTTTCTCAGTTCAACCCCGGAACTCTGGAATACTCAACAAGTGATCTGGGTAACCGCCTTTCATGTCCTTGGCACCCCTCCCCTCCGGGCGAGACTCGTGGAGCTAGTCGTGGCTTCTCCCACAAACCCCTTCGGATGCCTGCATTTTTTAGTTATGTTTGCGCCTAGGTTAGTTGAAAGCATGTACCCGCTAGCAAAAGGAAAGTACTGGCGGTACAAATGTGTGCATCTTTATGGGCGACCGACCGCTTTTTCTTTTTTCTCCCTCCGTTTTTTTGATCGGCTATTCATAAAATGCCACACGCTTTATAGGAAAAACGATGCACAAACTCATTTTATACGGGGTGTCTCTTTTACAATGACCACCCCTTCCACCTGTTAAGTAGGCAACCTACTCTGACAATACATAAATATGTTTACATACTCTTACTTTCAAAGGGGCTGAGTTATGGTCGAATTTTGAAAAGTTTTGTCTTTGATTTCTTTTTTCTTCTCACGACTGGAGATGACAGAAAAATGGCACCAGTAGTTAATAGAGAGGGCAGTTTGGTAACCACAGAAGAAAAATGGTCGGAATCCGTTCAACAGGGTGCTTATAAAATCAGTTTTAGTACAAATTATATCAGAAAATTTTCACATTTTTTCAATTTCCTGCGAAATTTGCCCTCTTAAGCTACTGTTTTTTTATTTGCAATAGATTGTACATTAAATTTCCCATAAAAAAAGGTCCAAAATGGAGTTCACAATATTCCCGTTAAGAATTATTACTTTTTAACACAGATGCACAGATTTTATGAAGATAATAATCATCTTCTTCAGCTACTATACCACTTTACAGAGTTATATAGTTTATGAGGCTTATCCACCTCCCTCCTTTCATCTATTTACTCTATATTTGAAACTTGGGCCCATGCAATGAGGGGGGAGGGGGCTCCAGTATTTTGTAAAGCTTAACATGGGTACCCAATAATGGGTTCCAAAGGTCGCTAAATTTGGTTTTGGTAACATTTTGGCCATATTCCGTATATCAATGGGAAGGAGATGCAAGATGATAGTTATGGGAAGGAGGTGCAAGATGATAGTTATGGTAACCACACCGAAAAAAATTGAAGATCATGGAAAGTGGTTAAACATGATTTTCATAAAATAAATTTCACTCAGTATAGAGTTGTATTAGGAAATGTTGATATCTTTTCTATTTATTGTAACACTCTGTAGGGGAGGGGGTATTAATTTAATGATGACGAATGTTATATATGTAGATTAAAGAATCTAGGCCCAACAAATTGCTGTTGACGTGGATAGAAGAACCAGCTGGGTTATGGTCTTATGGTTATGAATAATGAAAAAAGTGTTCCCCCATATTCAGGTTGATTGCGACTACACGGCAGGATTACAAAATTCTGCTAACAAACCAAATTAACGAAAAAATTTCATTCATTATTGGCTGACTGTTTTGGTCTTATTCTCCTTACAGTTATTTCTTTGAATGGAGTGAAATAAAGAGAACAGTGTACCATAGCGGGAGACCTCAGATGAGGAGCGAATTACTGACGCGGACACAGGAAGGAATAAAACAGATAAGAGAAAATACAGATGCGCTGGAAGCGTCTACTGTTTCAGTAATCCGACGGGCCAAAATATGTTTAGAACGTAAAGGAGACCGGTTTGAATAATCTTTTGTAACATATTCTGAAAATGTTTAAAATATCCCTCAAAAACCATTACTTTGTACAATTTTCAAACGCACGAATAGGAATAAATTCCTTCGATTGAAAATCTTTTGATCCGCAAAGCAAATGAGATATTTAGGTGGGGAAGAATTTACTGCTAATTAAAATTTAGCATCATGAAAAAGTAAGTTTTATGGGCAATAAAAAATATGGATCAATAATTTTGTATTAAGAGAAATTTATTTTATGACAATCAAGTTCAACCACTTTCCATAATTTTTAACTTTTTTCTGTGTGGTAACCACAACTGTCATCTTGCACCTCCTTCTCATCGGTACGCGCCACAGTTCGGGGAAAATTGCCAAAATGTTACCAAAACCGAATTTAGCAGTTACTGCATACCCATATTAAACTTTACAAAATACTAGAACCCCCTCTCCCCTCATTGCATGGGCCACAATTTCAAATATGAGGTAAATAGATGAAAGGAGGGAGGTGAGTAAGCCTCATAAACAAAATAACTCTGTGAAGTGGTAAATTAGCTGAAGAAGATGATTATTATCTTCATAAGGTCTGTAGGCATCTGTGTTAAAAAGTAATAATTCCTAACGGGGATATCTTGGACTCCATTTTCAACAGTTCTAATCCAGATACAAGAAAATTTTAATGACCTTTTTTATAGGAAATTTAATGTACAATCTATTGCAAATAAAAAAACAGTAGCTTAAGTGGGCAAGTTTCACGGGAAATCAGAAAAATGTGAAAATTTTCTGATATAATTTGACTAAAATTGATTTTATGAACACTGTTGAATCGGTTCCAACCATCTTTTTTCTGTGGTTACTACAACTGCCCTCTACTATTACCTACTGGTACCATTTTTCTGCCTATATCCAGTCGTGAGAAGGAAAATAAATCAAAGATAGAAAACTTTTCAAAATTCGACCATAATCCAACCCCTTCAAGAATACGAGTATGCAAACATATCTGCATATTGTCGCAGTAGGTTGTCTACTTGCCAGGTGGAAGGGGAGTCATTGCAAAAGAGACACCCTTATGTACTTCAGAGGACGCATGTTCAATTTACCTGTATTCAAGTCGGAAGGTAGGCTTTTCAGTTTTCTTTTTTCAATCATAATTCAAACCACTACTCATTTGAACCAACGTCAGAATTCAGGAAACGGAAATGTCCTAGATCTCTTTTAGCCAAGCATTTCATAGAGACTTGCGAAATTTGGCAGAGAATAACGCCAAATAAAGCACATACCACACCAACACAGACTACCGAGAAAGTACTATGGAACACGCAGAATCAAACATACCTTTTTGAACAGAGGCCTTTTTTGATTTGGACTCGAATTTGCTCTTTACGTTTTTCATGTGCTTAAGGCCAGTTTTGATTGGATTTTTGGTTCGATTTTTAGCTACCGGAGACATGGACGATCGCTTAAGTTTGTCGGCCGGAACTTTATTATTATTATTTTGATTTTGCTGAGTTGGCTGTTCCACCGGCACCGCTGGCGTTGAATTCCTTGTTGGAGACTGTAACAATTCGAACATCGAATTTTGTTAATGGAAAATGGATAAACTACATGTTCGTTCGACTGTCTTTAAAAGTCCACTTACATCAGATAGATTTCCCTTTCTCTTTCCTCTGAGAGGAGTCCAGCTCAGATTATCAGCGATTCTACTACGTCGTATCCATTCGTCATACCGCGTATTCCAGCCGGTATAGTGAACCAAGTATTCGGTCACGGTGCCGCCTTTCCTTTTATTAGTTACCTAATAATGTGCAAGGATAACATGGAAAATGAGAATTCGAGTGACACAATTATAGCGTTTAAGAAATCATGTACGAGTAATCCTCGTCAGTAGCGTATTCAGGGGGGGGGGGGGGTCCGGGTTCACCCCCATGGCCAAAAAAAGCTCCAATACAATATGAAAACGCTTGCATAGCAAAAATATGCTCATTTAACACATGTTGTTTTTGAAAAATTCCCGAAAATTGTCAACAAATATCGAAATTCAACCCCCTCCCCCTGATTTCATCCTAGATACGCTACTGATCTTCGTACTAGTACCCATCGTAAGAATGAACTATTAATAATAGTAAAAAATAATAATACGTAGTTGTTATTCATTTGGCTTTTACATTATTCAACTTTCTCATAACAATAGTGTGTATATAATGTTCTTGCTCAACCAGCTCCTATCGCCTTATACCCTGCTTTTGGGCAAAGGCCTCCCTCAATCTAATCCATTCTTTTTCTTATGGAAGAACTTATTCTTAAAAAAATGTTCAAAATCATCACGCCATCTGATCCTTTATCTACCACCTTTGGTTTCTTTTGTGGTCTATTGGTTGCCAAGTCCAACGACTGTCCCCTAATCTGGCTACGTGTCCAGCCCAGGTCCATTTTTGCCTTCTGGTGTTCATAATGATGTTTTGATTGAATTTTAATCTGCTCTGGATTATTTTGTTTGGGATTCGGTTTATTTGTCCGATTTTTCGCACGGAACTCTCCATTTTATTCTGTGTTATATTTCTTTTCATGAGCTGTAGCATGGGCCCAGGTCTGTAGTCCACAATATGTTACGGCGAGAATGACACACGCACTGAAAATTGCGGTTTTAGATTATTTTTGTACTGTCCTTTGAGGATGCATTTCAAATTCCAAAACTTTTTTCATGCCAGTGTTATACCGTGGACAAAGATTGAACAAATTGTTAACCAAATCAATACACCAAAACCAAATACAGGATATTAAGTAGCACTCAGGACTTACTTTTGCTTCGTATGTCACTTTTGATTCATGAGTTGGCTCGTAGTACACTCTCAATTTATCGCCGATGCAGATGGTTTTATACAGCGGAACAAATTCGATAGCTCTGTGAAGAAAAAGGTTAAACACAATGATTACAATCTGATACGTACTCAACGTCAGAAAACTTGCGCATTGTAAATTCTGGAAGAATGAACATCACCGGTGCCAAACAGACAACAGAGCAGGAGGTTCAAGTTGACTGGGTATCAAAATATACTGCCAGAATTTCAAACAGAGGTCAGCTGATAAAAACACAGCTTTACCTCAGGACATTACAAATTCGCGTTTCATGGGTAAGGATTAACCAGACAGAACAGATAGGTGAACACAGGATCTGGGAGTCGATTATAAACGGAAATGACAATTACTTTTCTCGCTTTCATTCTAAAACATTCCATGAACTAGTTTCAAGTCACAAATAAGGAAGAACAGAAACACAGGTCATCTGATTTAGAAACGCAAGAGTACATATAAACAATGACACAAACACAATTACAAATATAAAAAGAAAAAATAAGACTCACAGGTTAAGTAACGAAACTGCGGAGTTGTTGGAGAATTTATCGTCATCTCTCTTCTTCCTCGACGCGGTCTTCTTTTTAGAATTTTCGGGCGTCTCTTCGTCGCTTTTTTTAAATTTACTGAACGCAGTTGAAGGACCAGGACCTGCATCACTAACGCTACTTGCACTACTAGAAGATCCAGCGAATTTTTTCTCAGTATTCGGACCAGCGCTGGTAGAACCTTTACTATCGTTGCTTCCAACCGACAATTTTCTCGATTTCGGGACATTATTTGCAAACTCGTCTTTCAGTCTTACTTTAACACCGTGCTGCAGCAACTAAAAAAATGATTAACCAAGTTAGAATAGAATGCGCCTTCAGTTAGTGTTAACTACGCACGAGTGCTATGGGAAATATTTGTCAACAGCGGACGAACAAAAACGGTAGGCAACCAACCCAGCGTTCTTTTCAGAGGATGAGGTAAAGAAAGGAATGGGCCCGATTTTCAGTACACCGAGTGTTTCAACAATAATATCAAATTTAGCCGAATAATAGTTGCCGATAAGTGCATTAAAATTAATTGTAATGCGGCCTACCCGAAGAACTGAAGGAGCATGTGTTTTGTTCCAAATAACAGAGGGTACTTTTGGGGCTGGTGCTTGCTAAGTATTATCAGAAAACATAATTTTTTTACCTCAATTCTTATATAAACGCTCGTGCTTCCTCATGATCTTATATAGTGATGTGAATATTTTGTACGTTTCAACACTGATCAGATCAAAAGAAATCACCAGAAATGTGAAAAGCGTTTTGTTGGTTTTTGGTTTCATCTAGGTTCTACTTAGTGTACAAGAGAAAAAACTTCTCGAATAAGCTTTGATTAAATTCCAGTTCAAATTTCAATGTTTTTTTGGGTTTTACACAAAGAATGAGGTAAGTTATTTTAGATATTTTTTCGAAGAATCAAAAACTTAGAGGTTCAGGTTCTCCTCCCTGACTAATTGACTTCTGTTGAAGTATTTTTTATGTTTCAAAACTGAAAATATAGACGCGAGGTAAATGAGGACCCTGAAGTGAAAAAGTTCAATTTTTTCGGGAGAGTTCTCCCTAAAACGCGGGAGAAGGGAGGCTTGAACACCACCAACTTTGGCATCTTGAAAAGAAAGACATCGAACAAAATATCAAAATAAGGGTTCATGGTATCGCTGATTTCGAATTTTTTACTCGGCCCGGATTTGGACCCAAAATCCAAATTTTGAACTCAAAATGGGCGAAAGTAACATGGCTTGAAAAATTAAATGAAGTGGGTTTTTGCGTCACTAGCTTCAAAAATTGTATCAGATTTTTGATCCGAACTCAATTTGGGCCTCGAAATTCTGATTTCTTAGTTGAAATGAGCTCTTATTTAGATCCGTGGTTTAATTTGTCAAACCGAATCAATTTTGCCTATCCTGAGTCCGAAGTATGAATTTTTGGACCCAGATCAAAAATCTGACGTATAGTTCGAAATCAGTGACTTAAGAAACCCCTATTATACTTTGTTCGATGCCTATCCATGATTTAAGGTACATGTCACGAGATACCGTCAGGCGAAGTTTCTTCTAATCATGATACATCCCCTGGCCTAAATTTTCATTAATCAAAGATCTAATTTGAAGCTCCCAGATGGCACAAAATACATTCAACCCAATATCACTAAGACCGTTCATTATCAAAAGAACCATAACACCTTCTTCACCGCTAGCATGATCACCCGTCGAAGCTGTAAATATGAAAATCTAAAATGTTAACAAAGTAAGTTATTTCATAAATACGCCAATAAAAACTAACTTTATTCAGTTCAACGTCGGCAGGTTTCTGCTTTTTCTTTTCCTGATCGTTCAAATTTGCACTCTTTAATTTTAGTTTATGAACAATGGCTTTCATTCGTTCTTTCAGACTTCGTTTCTCTTTCAACTGCGACAATGTGCTTTCGGTCTTCTTAATCCGCCTTTCGACCGGTTTCGACTTCTTGGTTTTCGTTTTCATCAACAATTTGTCAGCCTTCTTCTCACTAGGTTCGTCCGGCTTCAAAACCGATTTCACGGATTTGCGTTCCGTTCGCTTCTCAGACGTTAATTTCTCGTCTTTCGCTTCCTTAAAATTGACTAATTGCACTACGCCGGCATCTTTGGTCGTATTACTATCCAGTTTTTTCTTCAACTTATCTTCTTCTTTCATGTTCTCTGTGCTATGATCTTTGTGTTTCGGCTTTACGACGTCTTTTTCAATCTCGCATTGTTTACTTTCCACGACCTCTTCATCTTGAGCATTTATTAATTTCATTTTGACGCCGTTCGCTTCTTTCAAGTCGCAGACCGAATCTTCATGGTTTGACAAAGAGGAGTCCTCCTTGTCCAGAAGTTTATCCTAAAACAAAACTCGGTTTAATTACAGCCGCACTGATAGAACGCTGCAAACCGTATCGGTCTTATCAAACACCATCAACTCGTAAAGATATCGAAAAAATTATGTATTTACAAGAAAGCGGATAAAAATTATAGGCACAAAGCAAAATCAAGCAAAGAGAAAACAAGAGAGTACGGTGTCGCGTTTTCATTTTAGCATTGTCCGTAGTCTTTTTACATGGGCACCCAACTAGAATCCCCAGAAAGCCAGATATGTATCGGCACTGAACGTTCTCAAAATAATTTAGGATCAACACTACAGACCCAGAAGACCTTGTTCATACTGTATAAATCAATACTTGGATTCAAAATTGACTGTAGCGTTGGTACAGATCAGCTACAGAAAGCTAATTTAGAATCCTACGCTCGATCCAAAACGACAGCTTCCGCATTACCCTAGGAGCACTTCTCACAAGCCCAGCATGGCGAACCCAGCTCGAGAACTAGAAGAATAATGCTGACAGCAAACAACTCTACATCACTTCTAGCAAAAAAGAATTATCTCAACCTGCGCTTAGAGAACGCAGCCATGAAACGAGCAATTGACCAAGGAAAACTGATAATTTCAATACTAAATCTTCCGCAAGCTTGGAACTTATCCATACACTAATCAAAGATGACCTTTTAGGAGTGAAAGCTGCATGCCATCTTAATGGAAGCCCGGACCAGCAATTTTCAACTGAGGGATACTAACGTACGGAAACCGAAAAACCGCGAACCACCAAAATAGCACAACTTCAAAAAAATCTCAGAGAAGAATCCGAAAGCACACTTATTGCTACACCAATGCACTGAAATCAAACCAGCATAGCAGATGCGCTATTATGATCAATAACATATCGTCCTCATATACATTGAACACTATCTGAGAAATAACTCTCATTCAATCCAACTCGAACAAGTACGTTATTACGACTGACTCGCCATTGAAACTAATCCAATTACAAGACCAATACACATGAAGACCCATCATCTAGCAAATACAGAACCGAATCCCGCAGCTATATGCTTTCCATACCGAAATCACATTCATTAAATCTTAAGGCAGACCGGCATCCAACGCCACGAAAACATCAACAAGGCAACAAGAATCACCCTGAAAGAAAGCCGTTTGATCATTTACGTGTTACTGAAGGAAAACACTACAGGGAATACCCAAAATTAGGCGGGGCAACCAACAGAGAACTGCTAAAACATCAAAAAGCTACAAGGAACGGAAGCTCACAAAGAAAGTCTCACCGTGGAAACCTCTATCAATCAAGTCCACATTGGGCACAGTAACCGAAAACACAGCCATCTGTTCAGCAGACAATCTCTAAGAGAATGCAACAGTCGCTAAGGAAACACATTACCAATGAAACAGATCACAGAAGGCTTAACATACCAAGGTGAATGAGAGCATCCATATTTCACTCACCACACAGGAAGTCTTAGTAGACAATCACACAAGCACAATGACCTACTCAAATTTTTAGATACCGCCATATAATTCAGACATCAGGTATAAACAGTCAAGAGGTATAGCCGTAACTATAAATCTCAGAAAATAAATAATATACATACATGCATTACGCAATGAGTTCTCGTGAAATGGATCGAGTGAAACTACAGATCACATCGGAAGCACGTTACGTGATTTAAATAAAATTATTAAAATAAAGATGGCAGAAACGAAATACTCGATCAAAAGACACGTGATATTATTTTGGAAAACAAACTGAACGTGGATATAATATTCTGGAATTAATGATAAGTGGTTCGATAGACCAACGTTTCACTCGAGCTTTCTTATTCTTCAAGAAGAATTACAGAATGTACGGGAGATGAAAACATCGATGGCATTGATTTTGCAACTTCTTGATGAACTGCTTGTACTGCATTCATATCGTTCATAATGGAATGTAATCAACTGACTGCACTGGTAATATTAATCTTGAGATCTTCCACGGTACTGATTCGCTACTACTTCGACATAGTTCATGACAAACTGGTCAACTCAGCAATAACACTTCGGCAGTGGATTTTCAACTGTCACCATTCGTTACGGCTATATGAAAATTGGGCGGCTTCTCAGCATTTTGAGTCTCAATGCTTGCCGGGATACTGAACAGAAACGGCTGGCATCGTGATCCCGCTTCTAGAATCCTAATACGAGCCGATAAGACACGAGGTATCCACTCCCGTTTATACTTGAAAAAGGTTGAAAAATAACCTAGATTCAAAGTTTCGATTTAGGTGCTACAGTTTGCTGTAAGGTGGAGGGAGTGACATTTTCAAAGGTTTCAGGGTTCAGTCCTTCAGTGCGATTCTGTTATACGTAACTCAGCGGGGAAATTATCAAAATAGCAAGCGAAGCCTGCAAATCTAAGGTAATACAATAGGTAGAAGGGTAGCCCGTTTTATATCCGTACATCGATGGTAGAGAAGGAAACGAGAATCCACCAATTTCATGTAATATGCAGGAATTTCATCTGGCCACTTGAATGTTCTTGAACGGATACACGAATTCAAAAATCAAATACAGGAATACTGGAGTCAGGAACGTCGATCTGCCGTAGAAACAGTCTCTACCAGTCGGCTCTTCTTGCGAAAACTCCACTGAGATTATGCCGGACATCTGCAGATCATCTATTGCTTCTTTTTGATTCTGGCCAGTTGAAGAAATCGACAATACTTGCATCGATGGTGAGATGACTCACAGTTTAGAAGAGTCTTCGTAATTAGGAAATGTAGAACTGTTGAACATTCTAGCGGAATAATATCTGAATTTTAACTTTCCAATTTCTGACGATCGTAATTCTTCTTCTTTTACATCCTGTCTTGTGAGACGAAAATTCGATTTAGTGAATCACTCGCTTCAACCAGCTTTTCATCACAGTCTCTAGACCGGTTACAAGTTCTTGAGGTGGTTTTTAGTTCTCTAACTCATCACACAAGATATTATGAATGAGTAGCTCGAACCTTTGAAACATTTTTGCAGCTCTGTACCACTCTGGTACTATGCAGCACGTATCAGTAGCGATTATCATTTGCTTGCGATTTTTTCTTCATCTTTCTTTCTACACCAAAATTATTGTTTTTTCGTCTCTTTTTTTCCAAAAAAAATTTCAAAAAGGTGTTTTTTTTTGTTTTTTTTTTTTAAAAAAAAAAGCGTACGAAAAGTGACTTGACAGAAAAAATTGACCAAGTCGCTTCTAAGCGATCAGGTGGAAACCCTGGCAACGTACGGGAACTCAGTTTTGGTTTATTGCGCAGACAATTAAAGAATCGTGGACGAAGGATTAATGTGGCAACTACAGGAATACGAGTGCAAATTGAACTAGTTCTAACTACCGACAGTAAATAAAATCGCATTCGGGTGCATGCAAGTAGGAGAAAAAGAAGGCGTGTTCACAATTACACCTGAATTCCCAGATACAAATTCTGCATTACTTACTGGCAGCGCTTTATCACGATCCCTGATCAACGATCGATTAGATCTACTCCGTAATTTATTATCTCTACTCGTGGTTAACAAGGTGCAACCCAACTTTCTATAGAAGTCTTCGAAGCTATGCAAATATCTGCAACAAAATGGTTAATTTTTCAAATAAGGTCAAGATGAAAAAGTTCAATTCACCACGTTCAGCTTAACCAGTGAATGGCCCACTAAACTGAAGGTGGTTCTGCACTGACTTATGAAATTAATAACGCAGTTTTGGTAAAATAGGTGGTATAATGTCTACAATGCGAGCACGTTTCGTTGGCATTGATTCCGAACCCTCATTGCACAGAAGATTTCAAGAGCCAAAACAGACAGTCACCTTCAACAAATTTACGTACGATCGGCAGAAAGCGAACTACTAGTTCTGTCCACTACAAGAGTGAATCAGTAATGATTATGTTATATTCACATTTCGTCCATTTCGTCAACTGCTACAAGTTTTAACGAAAAAAATGACTACCCGAAGCCTCGCACTAAAAGAACGGGTCTCGCAGAAAAAATTAGCTTTTCATCCATTTACACATTTTTTAAAATTACTGAAAATCATTTCACACGATACCTTCCTTCAAAACTAGTACTCTACAAAAATTCATTAATACTTTTTTCGAGATTCATGAAGACTCTACTGGGACCCATTGAGTCTTGATAAGGCTGATGCTGATACAGAAACAATTATGACTCATTAGGTCTTCGTACGATCGTTCAGACGAACACGACTCTTCAGAGCTCTATTAACATCTTACGATATTGGTGAGACTTACTGGGAATCATTTAAACAAATTAAAACTCTTTCAAAACGCATGAAACACACTCAAACAAATAAACACTCTCGTACGACTCATTAAAACTCGCTGAATTTCGTTAGGACCGATTAAAACTCTTCGCAACTTTATGAAGACCAGCTCGATCAATGAACAGACAGGTCCCATGAGGAACTGAACAACCTGACCCAAGTTCTGAGCGGCCACGTGTGCTCCAACTCTTACATCGGATAGCGATAGCGCCGAGCCCCGTATGCACGCACTGTGACCGAGGGGCGGAGGACAACCCCTGACACACCTTGTTCGAGTATGAGACCTGGGAGCAAAAGAGGCGCGGGATGGTAATAGCGATCAATCCCGGCCGCAACACAAGCGCTTACGATGGCGTGATCGACCATCTCGCGCCGGACACTTTATTCGTTCCAGAAGCGGATGGAACCGGGTGTCGGTCTTTGTCTCGACCATCATGAAGAAGATGCAGATAGAGTAGTCAAGGCAGAGGGCCGATGAACGAAGCTCGGCCCACACTGGACGCTACGACTCTGTATCATCCTACAGCTGCTGCAGACCCCCGGGTAGGGTTCACCCCACCGTCGCCGTCTTCCTTTGTCATCCCACGTACTAAGACAAGGAGTTGAGGGACAAAGGAAGGAAGCGCGTCCAGCTGTGGTGCACCCGAATTCCATGTTAATGCTGGGTGAGCGTTGCCTCGGTCAATAGGGTGTGCTACAGCGTCCTTAGCAGGACAGCGTGAATCCGAAGCGGAGAGGCGATATAGGGACCCGAGTCAGCCTCAATGCGTCCCTTTGATCACTGATGCGATACTCGAGAAGGTAGTTTCCGGGGCCAGGGATGCTGTGTGAAGCTACTTTGGCATGCGTGCATCGCTATACACTCTACAAAACACAACTTCAAGACTCACACTGACTTCATGACAACAAAGTCGCCTACGAGTGGATGATGAAACAGACAGCTACCCAATGGCTCGTTAAAAAAGAAGAATCTCAGGCAAATTTAAGACTTTCAACACCTCTCCATTTCTCTTTCAAATACGCTACTGTTTGATAGTCTCGCTAAATCACTTCATCCATGCTCTCACCTAAGCATGCTACGGCTTCTTTAGTAATCTACAAAAGTACTTAAAACTAAAATTAGACTGACGTCCAACTTACTTCTTGTAGGACGATTTTACGTTATTAGTTTGGTTTGCATTGTAATCCAGTTTCATGGCAACACTTTTCCATTGATTTCGATTGGTAACTCGATTATAACCACCTAACTTATAAACAATCTGAAAAAAAAAAGATAGAAATTAATGAAAAAGTACAGCATAGGAATAACAATGGCACTCATTTATTCGCAGACATCAGTCTTGGATCTCATCAGCGGGGTGAAATCACTGTATTGCAGAATTCAATAGATAGACAGCTGTATAGCCAGTATGAGCCAGGCAGACATTCAGTCAAACAGCTACCAAGGTATACAGCCAATGAGCCAGGCAGTCAGTCAATCAGTCAGATTAGTTAGTCACAGCGACTAGCAATATCCGAAGTCCTTGTAATCATTACCATGAACTCGAGTCTGCGGCGCTTTATACATCCACTGGCACTATCAACACTTGTCCCTTCGAAAACCCAAAACATTAATCAGAAAACTTACTTTAAAGAGTTTATAGAGATCGACATCCTTCGATGAAATCACAGGACCTTTGTTTATCGGCGTTCCACGGTCGTCCATAAACTTATACAACTGAGCCACAAAATGATCCTTTTCTTCGCGCGGCTCGTCATCCATAGAATCCGTATCCGAAGCGTCAATATCGGACGGGAAATCGGCCATACCAAACAACTGATCGCGATCCCAGTGAGGTGGCAGATCACTTCTATCCAAAAACGATATCGCCTTTTCCACAGCCTGTTTCAACGTCTGATTCTCCACTTTGCCACCCACTTCTCGGGTGAATTCTACAGTTTCGGTTTTCGGCACCGTATAGTAGCGGCCATCTTTAAACGACCTAACCAGGTATTCATCTTCCACGTCGATTTTCACGCTGTCTTGGGCGTTCGGAGCTACAATCAAGCCGGGAAACCAGTTGTCCTTCGACTTCTTTTTGTCACCTATTTCGACGCACACAACCTTACCCATATCTTCTTCTCGTTCGATTTTCGTTTCTCTTTTATCTTCGTCATCACTGTTATCATCCCTAGAAGAAGTAGTACTTTTTTAAGAACATACACGAGATTAGTGAAATGGTGCGATGCTTTCAAATAAAGCTACTGAAGCGTGTGGTAGTAACATTGGTCAACATTCACTTACATATCGTCTCTCCGCCGGCTACCTCTCGCTCCACTGACGACCGGGGTGCTGAAATGCTCGGGGTGAGTGAGCGGCAATTGATCTAACGTTTCGCTCTCGGCGAAGTGCCGTCCGCTTTTCAAACACAAAGCTGTTCGTCGGAGAGTCGCGATATCACCGTCGTCGAACACTGAAACAAAAAAACAACAATAATGTTCACAACAGCGCGGATTACAATTAAGAGAACTAGACGATTTCGCTCTTATCGATCTTCCTCCGTACTTTATACCACGCTACGTTAGTTTGATCCTTTAAAGGCCACGGAACTGAAAATGTAAAAATATGCTATCAAGAAACAGGGTCCACGATTACGGATGCACCTGGTAACCATCGTACACAGTAACCAACAGGATATATGATGGCAGATGACAGGTAAAAAGACACATTAGGGGGCAGAATCTAGAAAGTAGAGTGACTGATACGAAATCCCGAAGACAGATAGTTGAACAGACAGATTGATACACAGCGTTTTAAGTATACATGCGCCAGGGGTTATCTCATACATGACCGGTTTCTCTATCTGCTGGCTGAGTGCTATCGACTGCCTGGCTAGGTAATGTGTACTCGTGAACGTTTTTCGAGTTAATTCATGTTATGTTCACCTAGTAATAGAAGCTCATAAATGATTGTTCTTTCCAGTTGTTTTCATACCAAAACAGAGAGACAGATAGACAGAGACAATTAAGATGTAAGATTCAGAGATAAGGTGAAATTATGGCTTTCGGACACAGAATTATGATTTTCGACTCTATGGACATCTAGCATAGAGACCAAAAAATACTGAATATCGGATACAGAGAGCTTAAGAAATGTCAGTGCAGTTTCATGGATCTCGAAGTCTTAACGACTCAGAAAACAGTTACAAAATATCTTAAATGAATCATGAAAGAATTTGGCAAGCTTAAATAAACCTAGAATTATTCTCACTATCGTCGGATTTACATAAGAAGCAAACAAGGAAAGCCCTCCGGGGTATTTAACAGAAAATTAGCGCTTGAAAAAGCGCGGTACAGTTAGAGAATGGAAGAAAGGGAAGAAAAGTGAAAAGAAAAAAAGGGAACTGACTCGAAGGGCCACTTCTAATTCTCCCATCTCTTCTTGCATGCATCTACCTATTACACTTCGGCTCGACCAAGTGCCTTTCTGTCTGAAATCTGCGGATGACCGATTTGCCCAGCAATTTTCCAGATTTTTCAGGCAGACAATTTACGAAAAAGGAGGCAACAGCAAAGTTTTCAAACGCATAAAGATTAATCGAAATTACATCAAAACACTCACCAACAGTGTACTGGCTCAAGTCTTGAATCTTCACTATGGTTCCTTCTACAGATTCTTTTTTCTCTGGTTGCTTAACTTCAATAGAAGCTCCAGGCTACAATAAGAAAGCAAAAGTTCAAGAATGAAACCTTGGCAGCATACTTAAACTACATTACTTCTTCATCCACAGGCCGAAACACTGAGTCACTAGAGCGTAGGTCTTGAAATTAATGAAACAGCTGATAATACGAAAACTGTGAATACAAGGCTGATTACTCACCATGAGCAAACCCTTAATCTGGTCATCGTTGACGAAAGCTGAACCCTGTTCATGTTTATATTGCACCTGCATAACATACAATACGTTAACAAATCGTTGCCAAACACTCTACGAAGTCGTACATCACTTTAACTTGGTTCACTTACTTTACACTTCACGGTTTTAACAACCTTCCTGATTTTCGCTTCACAAAACGCTCCTTTGTACTTCGCACTCACTTCTGTACCCACCGTTAAGTAAGGCGGATCATCACCCTGAAAGAAAACCAATAAAGCAATGTAAAATATACCACGAAAGCAAAACTTGCTTGAATTTTATCGCTTCGAATCAGATGCACAGTTCTAATTTGAATTAAACAAAGTAAACTGGAATTAGTGTTACTTACCGCCATATCCTTCTTGTTTGCCCAACGATGCATACTTCTTCGACTGCCTCATGAAGTATTAATATTCCAGGCGTTTTCATAAAAGAAATACAGGTTAGATACCTGAAGGAAACACACGGATTAAACAAGGGCAGAACATAACCATTATAATAATGAATCCAAGACAAAATTAACCGCCATTACAAAATTACGAATTACTGATAATAATGTCGGAAACTGTGAACTCTTAGAGCAACTGCAGTGATACTACGAAAAACATAACTGAAAAATAAACTCAAAATCGAACTATCACACGCAAGAATTTGAGAGTATTGCTTAAACTGAATCTAGCATGCAGGTTGTGATATTTAGGACGTATAAACAAGCATTCTATATGTGCGTGATCTTACAACAGACTTCCAATTAAAGGGAGACTCCAAGTATTAAATATATCGATATGTACTCATGAACAAAATATACACAGGTATTCGAAGAATAATCTCATAAACACGACGAAATAAACGATTCGATTTCTCTTCTACGTAAAGCTACACATTACGACTACTAACTCGAAATTGTAACTGTGCACAGTGAGTGGATTACATTTTCTCAGCAGTTCCGTGAGGTTTGTTCAATGTATGTGCGTTTCATTTTAGATAATTTAAACAATTTATTCGCGACAAACGGCAAATGATCAATGATAAAATTAGAAATCAAAATCTACATTACGTAAAATACACACACTAACATTAAATAGGAACACTGACATTCAACGCTGAATGAACGAGAATAACACAAACGCACTCGCTTTCATATGGCGCACGTAGAGACGTAGAGCAACAGCGGTGGCTGCATAGCGAAGCCGCGGAGAGCCACTCACAATGTCGATTCATGACGTAATATGTATATTCATTATTTTCGATGTTTCGATTTAATGTTCAGCGTTCAGCTGATTGGGTGATTACCCGATTACAAATCTTTAGCAGTCAGAAAAGGGCCTAAACTCATCCAAATTTAGATCTCAATTCTTGACTCATTTGAATGAAATTCTTTATGTTGGCAGGTTGGCAAAACTGTAAGATAAAATGTACACGTGACTTCATGACGTCATTTCACAGAACAATCTGCCGAAGAACGTGTCCGTACTGTGGTCCGTACAGTCCGTACCATGTCCGTACTCCATAGAAAAAAAAAATTATATATATCAATATCATCTCATCATCTACATCATCTGTGATCATATGATTGTTCTTATGGTTATATGGGGAAACGTACATAACAGTGTGAAATGTAAAATTGTGTATGTATTGCAGTAATTTTCTATCCGTTTACTATTCAATTTTGCGGAAAGTAAATGTGAATCGGTGGAAATCGTATCGAGGATAATTTGTACAGGCATTGATGATGTAAATATCATTGAACTCAATAGTTGCTTTGTAAAGTACCGATTCAAGTTTTCTTCTGATGCAAAACATGTAAAGTACGAACATGGGTAGCATCGAAAACGCTTTTCGTACTGGATTCGTCTGCCGTCTTTGTTCCAAAATAGAACGCAATGTTATTCACATTTACGGAGAAAAAGGCAGAAGTCTGAGATTGCTGCAGATAATACGGAAATATCTGTCAATTAGCGTAAGTAATTCTACGAATTTTACCCGAACGGATAAAATTTAAATTAATTTGACCGTCGTTATTTGCTCAGATTTCAAAAATGGAAATGCTATGAGGTATGCGAGAGGCTTGATGTAACGAGGTTCGAACTTTATCCATAGTTTGTTAACAATTTTGAAAGTAGATCTTTTCCGAATGTACCGAGTGTTTTGATTAGTCTCCCAATCAAGCTAATGAAAAGCCTAACTGAAGTTGGCAAAAAGGTCTCGCCCTCCATCGCAGAATCGAAGTTTACACCGGATTGAACATCAGCTTACTGTGACTTTCTAGTAATCTCACTGACGACTTCTGTTTTCAATAGGTTCAACCGAAGGATAAATTACCGAAAACAATATGTCAGAATTGTGTCCACAATATTGTCACCCAGTACAATTTTATTGAAAGTGTCAAAAAGAAGAAGAAGTTCTTCGTGGAATATCAGAACAGGAAGCTGCCTATCAATGATTTATTGAATAATCGCGGCGCACTTGGTAGAGGAACATAGATGCGATATTCCCTCTCGAATGTGAATGAAGTGAGATCTCTTATTTTAAGTTTCAAAGAGTCTGTACACTTTTTTACCATGATTATTTTTTACTATCGTACGGTATTACAACGATTTTGGCTCGAAATGTCTTATCGATTAGAACTACGTATTGCGTATTTCCTTTTACTTCAGTAATGTTTCGTGTACTCGTTTTCGATTTTAACGCTTTAATGTTATGAATAGTATAAACGGTTTTTATTAGTATTCGAGGATTGTCTTTAGATATCGGACGCTCGTTTTGTGCTCTGACTGTAGAATATATTTGTTGAAAGATCGCACTATTCATGTTCTAGTGTATTGACAACTGATGTATACATCTCAGTGCTGGTTCGTGGTTTATAAAGTGATGCCGAAAAGTGACCAAGCCGGAATCTTCAGTCATTGAATTATGTACAACGTACGTTTCAGAAGTATTAGTTACTTCAGTAATCACACTTTTCGAAAGCTCTTACTCGGTACCTCCTTTTGACGACCGCATGCGTCCGAAAAGGTATAGACCAATTGGCGGTTTGACCAGCCAGCCCTATTTGGCGGATAATCTATCCCTACGTTTTCTCATATTCTTGCTCTTATTCGTCAATTTTGTGATTTCGTGTCGCGGTGACATCTACCCAATCCTGTTCACCGTGAAATAGAAAAACATCCGTGCCATGTTACAAACTCTACAGAGAGTCACACTGCTGTTCAACAGAAGTTTAAAATGTCTCTTAGATCTGTTTTCCTCTTCAATTTCATCGCATAATTGGAATTGCTGGAGGTCAAACTTTTAGCTACCTTTTGTGTTCTATTATGACCCACTCAGCGATAATTATAATGGCAAGGCTTCGCCAATTTGATTACTGGAATAGAATAATGTATTTACAACATTTCAACATTTATTCAACTTGTACCATACGTGCAATTCTAGTTTACAAAGTGAAAGAATTAACGAGCTTAACACAAATTGTTAATAAATTATAGCCTTAAAATCAACTGCAACTGATGGATGAGGATCTGATGAACAGGGTGATGTCGCAATGCTACTAAATCCCTTACGGTAAATCATTGTTGTGGATTCATCGACATCTCCCTGCACCCTGCATGAACTGAACCATGTAGCAGATGCCATAACACGTTTTCTCAGTAACTTTTTCAGTCGAAGTTATCCGTATATTACGGTATACGTCGTACAACCTGAGACAGGGAAGGAACTGACAAGTTATGTTGATAAATTATTCTGTATTAGCGTGAGTCGATGTATCCAAAATAACACAAATGTAGTATATTTGGTGCCGGATGGAAAAATACTACCACACTAGATATATCATGTTAAATGCTGTCACATACTCCTTTATTAGTGTTTTTTCAACTGAGTTATTTTCTGGTTAGTCCTAGGTAGTATCTAGCACTTTATCTTATTCATAAAGGAAGCAGAAGAAGGGATTTTCTGTTAAAAATCGGCATGAGTATTATCTTGAATATTGAGTACCCGTCACGTCTCTTTATCTGAGTGAATGTATTATGGCAGCATCACAGATAACATAGAATATATTTGGAAGTAAGAACACCTCCCTATTGTGCAGTCGTATTCTCAATGGGAGTCCAAGTAAATAACATCACCGTTATGTAAAATATTGGAAAAATTATGAATAAAAGTTGGAAAATTTCCTTGTAACATCCGTGTACCCATAACAAGCTGAGTGTGTGACACTCGGATCCATTAACATTATTATTATTATTATTATTATTATTTTTTTTTTGCGGTAACCATGAATTTATAATATCTACTTAAATAAAGTACCCTTATAAGCATATATATAATTACTGATATGTTTCATATTTATAAACAATAGAAATAAAATAGGTTCATCCGGTATCGATGAAGTACCAGCTGTACAAAGAGTTAGAATATATTATAACAACTTGGGAGTAAGAATGAAAATTATCGCATTACCAATAATGAATACATTGGTTTTAGTACTTTGGCTAGGTAGTCTCTTCACCAGTCATAGGATTTGTAGTTATTTTGTGGTTGCTGAATATGAATGTTCGTTAACGGCCGTTTTGAAATAATCTCGTCATTCATTCGGTCATCGTACTGTGTCAGCATCTGCGCAGAATCATGTACTTCTCTGATTAAAACTGTTGATCAAGATGATGCATTTCAAGGTGTCTCATGATTTAGTTGGTTAATATAAACAGCAATTTACCTACACTTTCCATTTTGCCTTATAATTTACGCGCTGGTTTGTTTGATCTTCGTATTTTGGTATATCACAGAAGCAGTGATTGAGTGATTGCTAGGGGGGGGGGCAAGCTCCAGAATGCCATATATTATAAATAGGTTTAATTGTGTTATTTTTTCAGGAAAGTAAGTGCCGGAAACTTTTCATTTTGCCGTGTGGTGCAAGCGTTGTCACAGTCTTATTGTATTTTAAAATTTACATAGTGTAAAACGTATAGTGCTCAAATTTTTTGATTTTGGGGTGGTTCTCAGAATTTTCCCATGTGGTGCAAAGTTTTTCCCGTGTGGTGCATTTGACCGCTCGACACACAATACTTTCCGGCCCTGCGGAAAGTTGAAGAAAGAAGAATGAAATTCTCTGGAGGGTCTTTAGGGTTATTTAGGAGGTTTCGCGTTCTAATCTCTTTCTAACTTTGCTTTTTGAAGTATCCTCGATTGATTTTTCGGATTTAGGTTGACTATATGCTTCAAGAAGGTAAAAGCCTCCTCTCTCCGTCGAAAATTTTCGTTTATGTGACTATAGTTTCTCATTATTCATTTCCTTTAGGTATCTTATTTTAATGGTATACTAATTTTGATTTGAGTTGCCTATTATTTTCACCTAGCTTTCAAAATAATTTTTTGTTATACATTCTGTTCCAATGTGTAAGTTGTAGTTGTTGCCTGGGGATTTTTCAATTGCACTGTTGTAACTAGTAACGTAAGTGACTGTGCACCTGAATTTAGTGGTCTTTCTTTGTTGGATGTGGATATTTCGATAAGGCCTTTTCCTCTGAAGATGTTATTTCTGTGCTACTCTTATGGGTTCAGATAACGCTATAAATGACAATGAGCCACATACCTCTATATTTTTAGTGATATTCATAATATCACCTGTTGTTTCTAGGCCGTACTTATCATTTTGGTAAATGTTTTCACTGTCTTGTAGAAACGGGTTCGTAGGATTGCGTCCTGAAGAATAGTCCAAATAAAATTTAAATTATTATGACGTAACTCAGTGTAAGTAGGTACTCATACTAAATACAGGATTCCGGATTTTCGTAAAGGAGAAATTGAGAATCATATTGCCTCTCGTACTACAGTGAAAACTGTCTATAGTGGAAACTCAACGGACCTTTTCAAAAATTTCCATACTGACAGGTTTTCCACATTACACGAGTGAACAAAAAAAAAAATAGGTCTATACTGTACTATTGTATTGATGCATGTACCTACTATACGCATCTGAACACTACTGGCGAGGATGATACAATTCACTTATCTGAGCAAAGAATTATTTTGTGCAGCGCAATACGGCAGATAACGGAACAAAATTATTCTACCTTGAAGAAACCTATATGCTAACATGGAAAAATCATAGAAAAATCGATAAAATACAAGCGCCAATTTCCATTTTACACAGTTTTTTGTACATTTTTAGTTTCCACTTCCACAATAGACAGGTTTTCCAGATTATACATTGAAATATACAGGGTGCCTCAACAGACCACATATTTTATTTTTCACAGTGACGGTTTTCCAGATTAGAAGAGTCCACTGTAGACAGTTTTCACTGTACTTGTGAAAATAATATTTTGTAGATACTTACCGGTATTAGGGTGTAAGTTATTCGATACGGAATTCGTTGTTCCGTAATTATGACCTTCGCTTGACATGTCCTGTAACTTGGAACTTGACACCACACGAGGTATCGGATTGCTGGGTACTCCATGAGGAGCTAAATGGACACTTTCTTCCAGTACCTACAGCAAAGTTTCAACTCACAAATCATGCTGGATGATATGTCCTCAGATTAATAATTGTATTTTATGGTAAACATGAAGACGTTATTGAATGAAGCCCGGGAAAAATATAAAGCAGATTTGATTACAAAATTAGTGAGTCTTCATCAACGAGGCTAACACAAGATTATTTCATAATAATATGTTGACTGTAGATGAAAGTGGTACATTACTTGGTGAGGATCCTCGCTCATTGGCAAGTCAGAAACGAAGCCGGTATCTTTGCGATAAAAGTTTATAAATATAAAGCCACCGAGCACAACTGCACAAACTAGACCGTAACCGCGAAATGTTGCTGTAGATCCTGTGAGGTGAATCCATTATAAAATTAATTAACAGAATCGGATCATCTCTGTTGTCAGTGTTTCAAGTATTTTAAAACTGAATCGTTTGTTCTAATCTACTTATTTCTCAAAGTTGTTATGATAACCCGCCATCTGTCCCCACTTTATTCTCCATACCTGGGCTTATTGCTGCGTAGAAATGGACACATTTAGGATTTCTGACAACCTCAGTTGATTATGTGCCGCTTGTAACAACTAAATTTGGTATATCTGTACGTATGTATCAAGTTTAGGTTGTGGACTCTTTCTGACTACTGCGGTTTTATTGCTGTTAAAACTTGACTGTGGCGAACTTCTTTTCTAATTTGCTCTCAACCCGAGCCCTGGAATCCACCCTTTCGAGCATTACTTCAGAGACGTCGGGGAGGCTGCTAGGGCTGTCTTAGACCTCTTCACTTCTGGCCAAAAAACCGGCCTAGGTCGAAATCTGGCGAATTGCTACGTGGGATCGAACCCGGGAGCTCCGGATTCCGAGACCAACGCGCTATCCACTCGGCCAACCAGACCTCTGACTGTGGCGAACTAACTTGAGCAAGACATTATGGCGGCTAAAATTTCTTCCCTCATTATATCATTGTTTTAAAGTATAAGCTTTACCATAGTATGTCACGAAAAGTCCACCAATAATGGCTCCACTTCCTCGACCCAGACCATGATGTAATCCTTGAAGAACCCCTTGCGCCGAATTTCTCAATTCTGGTGGAGTATTGTGTGCTATGTAAGAACAACAAGCAGCCCATACAGCAGCGTGTGTTATACCTATAGAGGAAAAAATGAAGGTGATTCATTATTATACTCATAAAGAAAGGTTTAACAGATTCTAGAATTTAAGAGGTCAGTTACGCTAGAACACTGTAAACATGGGTATAGTCATCCGCCATTTTGATTCACATTGCGCCCGCTGATGCCAAATTAACCACGCGGTACGTTCCGCATAGTCGGGTTCGGCATCCACTGGCACGCTGTGAGTAAAAATGGCGGATGATTATACTCATGTTTGTAGTGCCCTAGTTACGCCAGCAAGGGTTATGAGTGTTTGTTCTAAAACTAAGATAAAGATGTCCTAATATGGCCATCAGCCAGTTGTCGGGATCTGAGGCACAAACAAATCACACTTTCAACACCCAGTATGTTGAGTAGGTTCAAGGGGTAGGTTGCTCCATTGGGTTGCTCACGTATCGACCGTGCAGCCAGATTTTGAAATAAAAAAATAATTCGGATCCCGGCAATTTACTGATTGGGACTGTGCAAATTATAGAAACACTAGCATCGAATATAGGTATTTTCTGATAAGCGAATAGTGATCATATTATTCACTAACTACTTTATAACTATGGGACTCGAATCAAAAGTGGCTGACATCTAGCGGATGTTTTGTGAACCCTCATTGAGTGATCACGGAGAAAAAAATAAATACAACGGCACCGGCAATTGATTAAATACCTCTCATTTCTTACTTCACTGCACTTCTATTAATTTTGTTGCCTGACGTATTAAATTTTTAATGGCAAGTTCGAATATGTAGCTCCCTGCAGTTCAAATTTGAAGCATGTCCGTCATTTCTTTATTTTACAAGTATAATGATTTTTTTGAAAAACCCCCATTTCCCATTTATGGCAATATTATTTCCCTCCATGATCACTCAACCTTTTATTAGGAGGTGCACATCAGCGCTCCTACATTCTGTTCCACATCCCAATGTAAACCATCACCGTCCGCTAGTTATGGTATAAGTTATGGTGTTGTTGTTGTTTGCCCAGTCCGAATGGCCATATTAGGTACCTTATTTAACTTCATGAAAGCTCAAGCCTATCACTTACAATAGTGGGTTTTTCATATGCTTACCTTGCATTAACTCGAATGGTAGAACGAACCATGGGTTTGTTAGCACTGACACGTATAAAAACCGGATAACATTACCCAGTAAACCTAAGCATAATACCTGTGGGATTATGATATTCAAAGTATTATTTCTTGCTATCAGTTACACTTAATTCAGTGTCTTGAGGCTATACCTTTGTAACTGTTGCTGTTCGACATTATATTAATTACCTTTACATGGCCGAATTTGCGAATAAGTTTGAAACTCCAGAAATATGCGAATATCTCTGAAATGTGGTTGATAATCGATGCGAACCCAAACAGAGTCGGGTTGCCTTCCAGTTCCTGCAAACACAACGTATTAATGGGACGAAAGTACAAATGAAAAGGTAAAGAATCAAAACTCACATTTGCCATTTTACTTCAAGGACGCAAATAGGCAAAATACTGTACACTGGTGCAGGAATGTCTTTGCTGCGCCTGTGAATGTGTGATATGTATAACATACTCCACATTCACAGGCGCAGCATAGATATTCCCGCACCCGTGTACAGTATTTTGCGTAAGTATTTGTGCCCTTGAAGTAAAATGGCAAATGTGAGTTTTGATTCTTTACCCTTCAAATGGCTTTGACAACAAATTTCCAAGTGGGATACAATTTCTGTTAATTTTACCTGCAAATGCCAAAACAAGAACGTGAATATTAGCCCAATTCCGAATCCCATGAACCAGGCTACAAACAAGAAGGAAGAACACTTTAAATTCGCGAAGTGTTTCAGTACTGTGACCCATTCGGGCATTTCCCTTGTAGTTTGAGCGAACATTATGGTCTGAAAATGATGCCATCAATTAAAATTACATCTGTACTTTAGTAAAAATTTCTCGAGAACTACTGAACTATGGAACTACACTACGCGGTTGACTTGAATGAAATTACCTTCCCCACATTTGGTCCTTGCTGATCTTCATTCTGAATTCTGGGAATCGGTTTTCGAGCTCCTCCGCCACCATGAGACGATGCTAACGTTGGTAAATTCAGCTGTTTCGCTACTTCCTGTTCTAAGGCGTCATCGTCTTCATCTTGAGACGCGGTTTGTTTTTGAATCACTTTCTTCTCCTTCTCGTAGTCGTCGTCGTAACGGAATGTTATTTGCGTGGCACTTATGAGAGCTCCACCCATCAGTACGGAAAATGCGAAAAAACAGATTTTGTAATTTTTTTCTCGCTCGCCCGGTCTCCCACATGGATGGTTTGGAAATGCGGTTGATCTATCAAGCGCAATACCCAGGAGGAACATGGATAAACCCCAACCTAGAGAGCCGAACATTCGTTGATGACCATAGCGATCAGCATCATCTCCGAGTAATGCGATCACTGCTGAGTCCACTAATGTAATAGCTGGCGCGCTGAAGAATTCTCCAATGATGATCAACAGCAGCATCAGGAAGAACGATTTTTCTACATCCTGCTCGAACAATAACCCAGTGTTATTCCAGTTCTTGAAAATTCTCGTTGTTAGCGGTGTTTTTTAATTGAAATTAGAGTAAAAAGTACAGTTATAAACCAAGGTACAAATATGGACCACCCTCTTCCCTACGGGAACTACTGCTAGCGCTCCTGGTGAACTAATCCCTAAACATGTTACTGGACATTGAAACAACATTGTCCTATCTAGTTTTTGCGTTTTTGGTGCTCTGGTTCAATTCTTTGGACGCTGTATGTTTTTCACCATGTTATCAACTTACATTGTTAAAATTTACTAACCTTTGAAGATCATGTATTTTGAAGATTTTACAAAATGTGAACACATTGGAGAAACAGTTCTCACTTTCCCAATTTTGCCAAATGCAGACTTTCAGACAACATTAGGAAAGTGTGACCCCTCCCCCCATCGCTAGGACTATGGATATATTATTGCGTTAAATTCACGCGATATATGCTTAGCTACCTAGCTATGGTACCTATACATTTTGGAGGAACGGATTTTGTTCAACAAAGTTGGATTTCTTGATACCTATATGGTATTGCTGTAGCAATTTATGAAAAACATTACCTGTTTCTTGTACACGACTGATGTGAACAGAGGTGATACCAAATTGGTTCGACCAGGATTTGCTGGATCAATGACCGTCAGTGGGGATTTACCGAGATCCGAAACAGGAATGACAGCTTGTGAGATCTCTTCTTGTGCTGACGTTACTGGCTTTCCGAACGCGGTACGGGAAGAATGTGGATATTCGAGCACAAAACTGGTGCCATTTTGTTTATTTATGCAGTTGCTGGGGTAAGGCTGCAGGTAACCAATAGGTAACGTAAATAAGATCCAACTGGATAACGAAAGCAGGAGTAAAGTTTTTCCTCGTTTCCACCTGCAAATTCGAATATTTTAATTTTCTCTATTATATGTCATCGTATTTACAAGGGGGATAAGTACTATTTCTACGGAAAAAACAGATAGAAGAAATACAATAATTGTTCGAAACAGGAATTATGTGTTTGCAAAATAGGTTTGTAAACCACATCTATTTTCCGAATGCAATGCAGCAAATGTTTTACATTTCATTCAATGCGACATTATTTTCACTAATTTACCTGTCAGCGTAACTGCCCCAGAATGGTGCGGAAAGAAATTCGACAAATGGTCTGCAACCTATGAGAAGACCACATTGACTAGGAGTCATGCCCATTTGCTTGAAGTAAACACCCATCAGCGGAAATAATGATCCAAATGCCGAGTAAAAGAAGAAGTAAAATAGTTTTACTACCAATAAGTCTTGATTTTCATCTCCAAACAGTAATTCTAATACATCGGACCGTCCTCGAATTTTATGGGTGGATTCTTTCGGTTCTGGATATTCTGTCGGATCAACCTCACCAAGAGCGTGCGGATCAACTCGAGGCCTGCTAGGTAGCGACTGCCGTTGTACATTTGCCATTATCGTTGACAGCGGAAATCACAAAGATTTTAAAATTCAAATATTTTCCGCGATTTAGAACCCATTTGTAAAAATACCTTCACGTTTGCACGAAAAAATATCCACTTTCTTTGACCTAATTATACGCGCGTTGAAAAATCAATATTTCAGCGCCTGAGCCTGGCTTAACGTATTTCACGATTGCACCCTCTCGAATCAAATACTGAATTTTACTTCCGCTGCGCTCGGATTTTTTAAATAATGAAAACTGCAACATATTTACATTTATCAGCGTCGAAGAAAAGGCCAAAGAGATTAATTTTCAAATGGACAACAAGCTACTAAAATTGTGCGGTGAGAAGTTAGGGTGAGTCAAGTCACGTTTATACATACAGCTGTTAAAATGTACGGAGAATAATCTTGGGGTAAAACTGTAAGACCTCTCCGTAAAATTCGTAATTCCTTTTTTCCAATTAGTAGGGATAGTTGTTTAGTGTAGATAACTTTACCATCCACTTTTGTAAAAACATAGTTTCCAGTTTCTAATCATAGCTTGACCATAAATTGATCATGCAGGTGCAGTCAATTGTAAAATATAATTTTGTGCATGTGGAGCTTGCCTTTTGGCGGGAACCAATGCTTTTTACTTCACCAGTACGTTACTGAAGGTAAGTAACATCAAAGTTTGTTTCTTTAATACTTTCATATTTTATAAGTCGGAATTTAAGGAGAAATGGGGCAGCGAAATGCCCGAGGCAAAATACTCTTATCTATCATTTATCAATCATTCATTATTATGCACGTACTGGTCTCTTTTTTTATTTTAATAATCATGTCTAAGATCACTGATCTAATTTGGTTACTCATTGAGTTCAACTTCAATTCCTAATAGTTCTACTGTGGCGATCGCTCAGTTCATTTGGTGGGGGAGGAGGTGATTCATCTTTGTATTCAATTGACTTATTTTTCCATGTGTAGGGTGTGCCAATAATTGCCAATTTGCTTTTTCTTCCTCTGTATATTCCAGAGCGCTTTCGGCTGTTATGTCATCATTATGTTCTTCTATACATCAAATTTGTGATACATTTTTTGTTGGTCGAGTTCCAAGTCTTAAAACGAGAAATCTTTTCCCGGGACATTTTCTTTACACGTCTTTTTTCGTTATATGCTATGCCATGAAGCCTATAAAAAAAAATACCATGAAATTTTTAGTTTACTTACATAGTTTTGCAAATTTTTAGGGGCGGCAAATTTTGAAAAAAAAAAAAAAAAACAGAGAAAAAAAAATTGGAAAAAAATCGGGGGAAAAAAGTAAAATCGTCGAATTATGAAAAATGTACATAAGTTTTTTTTGGGGGGGGGGCATAGGGCGGCAAAAAATTTTTCGCACAGAGCGGCGGCGAACCTAAAACCGGCACTGGAGCAAGTGAGTGACATGTTGGCATCGTCAGCATTATCTTGCATCATCTTACATAAACATATCATGAATCTCCCGTTACACTCACTCGCATCTTATGATTGTCTACAAATTCTATAATTATGATCCTCAAATTCCATGACTTATTTCGCCATTAAAGTTTGGATTCTTTCCCGTTGAATTTTGTTCGTTTGAATCGGCATCAGTGATCTCTATCAAAGCACCTCTTGATGTATAATCCCAAGTTCTTTTGAGGTATCCAGTCCGGATTACAAACATCTGTACTTAATTCAGCAGGCTTTCCAGCTCATAACAAAAAGTGAAAATAGAATAAATTTAGTACACTTATCATGAACTGAATACAAAAACTGAACAAATTTGAGGATTAGGCAAGATACAAAATACCTATATTTAGAAAACCGAACTTGATATAAAATGTCGACTACAAACATGACGCTGACGATGCTTCAGCTGCCTTTCAGTAATATTCTTACATCTTATGGCTACAAACCACAGCGCACGGCGATATCGTTGAAGTTTCTGTTTCTCTTGTCTAGCTTCTGAATTAACTGCTGGAAATCTGTAGAATAAGGATCTCTTTTCTTCATTCGCTGCACCTTCATTCATCGGCTTCTTAACAGCACTGCTCTTCTCATCAGAGGCCTAGCGTGCTCAACATGACTGAGGGGGGGGGGGCAATCCAATTCGTATGTGACGTTGCTTCTCTACAGAATTATTACCAAGGTAGATTAAAAAAATTCCTTGATTATAATTTAATGTAAAAATATTGGGGGGGGGGCAACCCCCCACCTCCGGCACTACACCACTGCTTCTCATTATCCCAAATACCCTTTTTACTACACCCAAATACGATACAGCTAGTGTAATTCACAATTTTTTTAACGAATTAAAATCCAGCAAACGCTTGAACCCCGCCTTGAAAGATCAATAACAAATGAGGAGTTATCTGTCAAAAGGGCGTCCGTTCCATAAGAAATACATTGAACGGACGCCCTTGTGACAGATAACTCCTCAAATGCAATTCCACATTTCTCGTTCGACCATTCATGATGGGCTCCAAAATGGCATATGCGAGTACACGGGTACTTGTGTTTATAGGGCTCTACAACTACTGGCCCTGAGACTCCACATAGTTAGCATTTGAGGAGTTATCTGTCAAAAGGGCGCTTGACCTATGGAAATCCCATATATCAAGCGCCCTTTTGACAGATAACTCCTCATTTAGCATAGTTAGTCGGTTTCGGCATCCGGGCAAGAGTGAAGTCAAAATGGCAGATGATAGTTATCGAATCGATAGTGATGTGTAGTAATTGATAGTATTTTTGATAGTATTGATAGTTTTTAGTAAATTTAGTACTATCAAACTATCAATAGTTACTTCATTGACTATCAACACTATTGATAGTTCTTAAAAACTATCAAATTAATAAAAACTATCAAATCATCAAAATGAATAATTATGAATTTGTCATTTTTTGTCAACACTGTTTTAAATTTATTTAATTATAGTTACCTAAATAGTAAATAATACTAAATATTTAGTATTTACTATTTAGTATTTACTGATTTTGTGAACTGTGATTTTGTCCATTCAGATGAATTTTGGAAGCTGGGAAAGAGACCATAAGCTCGTTAGATTTAGGTTCGTTCTCCCAGTCGTTTCTCGTTCCTTGATGTATATTATTTGACAGTTTCATTTTTCATTCCATGATTAGATTATTAATTAAACTCTTCTGGTTCTGGGTTTGGTAGTTAATGTTATGGCTTGTGCTTGTGTAATGTATATTACTGAAAACTGAATACCTACCTACTGAAACTTGAAACCATTTAAAAGTTATTGTTATTTCTTATCAATAAGTTATTTGTTGGATTATGATTAAGTGTATTTATTATTTCATTCGAAAAAATTCTCAATCTAGTTTCTAATTAATAATAGGTAATTAATAACAAAATACCTAGTGATTAAATCTTGTTAGAACTGATAATAAATGAATTATTCATCGATCCTAAAATTTTTAATAATTAATGTTAAAACTATCAAATAAACTTTGATAGTATTGATAGTATGTAATGAACTATCAAACCACTATTTGATAGTATTGATAGTACTTTAAGTTACTATCAAAACAATTGATAGTCCGAAACTATCAACAACTACACATCACTAGTTATCGACATATCAACGCATTTCGATAGGGCTCTATAGTTTCACCTGGGTATACTAAGCCGCCATTTTGGTTCATACTGCGCCCGTGAATGCCGAATCCGACTATGCGGAGCGTAACGCGTAGTCAATTCGGCATCGACGGGCGCAGTATGAACCAAAATGGTGGCTTAGTATACCCAGGTGAAACTATAGAGCCCTAATTTCGACGGGCACTTTTGGAAACAAAATGGCGTATGACTATTCCTTGGGTATCTAGTGCTTTACTATCACTGCTCTGCTTCTGACGTCACTCCTCCAGAGATGAAGTCAAAAAGTCAAAATTAATCAAGAATCAACAAATCAACATGTTGTTCGACCTGTTCGACACAAACACGTAGGGCAGAATATTGAAATAAATATTCGAGATGATTCCATCATCTTTCTTTACCTCCTGTGTTCCTGTGTTCAGTCTTCAATGAATGATTAACACTAATCAACATTAATCTACGTTCATCTTGTGTTGTTGCGTGTCTTGTATTAAGAATTGGTAAGTTATATTTCCCAGTTTTTACTGAATTCAGAGTACATTTCCTAATTTCATGAGTTGATAAATAATTTGGTCGTGTTAATAATGAACTGACATTGGTCCAAATTTAAGTTGAAAGTACGGGTATTCTTGTTTTAGGAGCTAAAATAACTTGGCGGTTGGCGTCTTTTGATCCGTGCCCGTGCAACTTTACTGAAGTACGTTAAACACACCAATTATTTTGATCTAGCAACTGTGTTAGTATCCGTTACAGCAACGAGTTATAATAAGTTCAACAGCTTGAATGTCGAGCAAGATATATTCTGTTATTCTAAGAATTACACCGAACAAAATGTCTTGTCGTCTCGTGAGATTGTCAAGTTTTCGGTATTATGAAATTTGACGTCTAGTATTTATTACATGAACATTTCATTATTTGCAGATTTCCGCATCATGAAAGCGCTGGAAGAGATTTCTTTGAAAATGATGAAATCAACTCTGACCACTTTCAGCGATTTCGTGAATGATATTGATGAACATGAGATTGTCCTCTCCGATCAATCTCTTGTCAGCAGTCTACGAAAGATAGAGGATACACTAAAGCGGATTCTTGAAAAAAGCGATCGGGGTCGCGGAACCATGGATTTGAAACAGTCAGTCAGCAGCTCTCATATTGATCCTGAAAGTAAAAGTGAGAAACAGTTCAGTGCGCTTGATTTAAACAATTTCAGCAAGGATCTTGACGCGTTTGGAATACAACAGAAGTCCTCGTTTGTTGAGTCAACTCCGAAGAAATCTGTCAATACTAAAGCCAACATGAATGGCTGTATAAAACCGGAGGGGGAAAAACCTTTTATTGAAAAAATCCTACGACGTGTCAGAGCTCATTGCGAAGATAGTGATGACGAAATGGATAGCGCGGATGAGAATAAATCTACAGATGTGTTCCCAACATCAGCTATCAGTCAAAAGAAATTGCCAAAATTGGAAGATTCTCCTCCGAGTAATTATGATAACGATGGTATTATAGAAATAGCCATCGACTGCTACAGATGTGTCATCTGTAAAGTGAGTAATTTGCCCAAGAACAATTTAGCATCTCACAAACGTGGGAAACAACATCAGAATAATCTAAAACTCAGGAAAAACAAGGATGCTCGGGACGCATCGTTAACCAGAATCGATACGGACATTAATTCGGTTTTAAAGGACATGGATCCTGCCTTGAGCACAAATAAGAGTGGCGAGAAGATGATCTGTATTGGAAGTTGTTATTACTGCAACTTATGCGATGTGGCTCTTAATTCCATTGCAAATTTGAAACAACATATGGAAGGTTCCAAACACAGAAGATTGTGTGAAACCGAAACAGGGACTCCCATCCGCGCTCTTGAATAGTCCGGAAATTCTCTTGTGTTTAATCGATTACGTTTCGTATTATTTTTCCTAATTGAATGTTAACTTTTTATTTTTATTGAAATATCTCCAAAATTAGCAAGTTGAACAAATTTACTTGTTGATTTGAATTTCTTTTTTTTTCTCTCTTTCTAATTCTGAATAGAGATAACAAGAGAATTATGGTATTTTACAGATTTAAGTGTTTCAGATGAGCCGTTGAAAAACATTTATAAATACCTTTTATTGCGACTTGTTTATAATCTTAATTTTTTCGTGCGTTATTCTAATTAGAGATAGTAAGAGAATCCATTTATTTGAGATCAAGATAAGGTGAATTGGAAAATGTGGGCTCGTTGTTGGTAACTCGATTATGAGTGAATTCTGCGTTATTCGATCGGTATTAGCGATTATTGTTGTTACTCTCTGAAATTGTTTCAAGTTGGTAATGAAAAATCGTGCATCATTTATTGTTATTATTCCCAATAGGTAATATTATATTTTGTTTTTAAAAAAAAATGGTTTTCTATTTTTGTACCAGCATTTTCACATTGTAAGTCATTCACGTAGTTGGGTTCCTTATAAAATTTTAGTAACAAATAGAGTATTATCAAACTGAAGGATTTGTGTGCCCTTCCTTTGGGAAATATTGACATTTTCGGGGCGAAACTACGAACAAGTACTGGTGTACAAAAATCTTAACTTTGGAGTCACATGCAGATAGGTTGAAGTGTGGATCATTCAAAAAATAACTACTACATGTGCATGAGATTGAGTAAGCATACGTGACTCAATCTGAATGCATGTTCAATTTTACTAATTTTCATGGTCAAGTAAAAAGTTGGTTTGGATTCAGAAGTGCTATCATAATTTCAAAGGTTAGTGATTGTTGACATTCCATTAACTCCACAACCACTAGAATTTGGGGAAAGGGACATTTCTTTCAAGTCAGGAATTTTGAGTAGTAATGCCGGATGCCGCTCATTATTTTAACTGAGAGCATTGGGAAATTACTGTTTTCCCCAATGAGTAGAGTCTTATAAGGCATATCCCTCGAACGAAAATCTGAATGGATATACCCTTGTGCTAGAAATTTACCTTCATCCCATATTTTGACTGTCCGGTGCCGCATAAGTGAATATAAATACAAACGAATGATTACAAAAAAAATAGTGTATTTTCTAAATTAATTGGAAAATAACGCTGCGTATAAATTAGGAATTGGAAAACACGAATCATTTACACGAGTTTTACCAAATAAAAACTGATTATTGCAAAAGTAACTTTCACAACTTAGCAGTAATAACAGTTCACTCTTCTACAGTAGTTTGGCATTGTAAACATATTCTGTAATTGAGAGTTATTCTTGACATGGGGAAGTACATTTCAAGATTCGAACCATCGACGTGCTGAAAATGTTTTAAACTGACTGAAAATTTGGAATTATCATACATCTCAGCATGCGTTTTCAATACCTATTTAATAATTACCGTACTAACTATGAAAATATATTTAATAATATTAAACGATATATTATTAATGTGTAAAAATGTAGCAACAGAAATGAATGAGTAAAAGTATATATACTGTGAACAATTGTGTTTGAAATAAAATAGGCATAGTCTAATAAATGAAAAATGGAAAAGTATACGTTCATACGTTACGGGTTACTTTATTAGAAAATAAAATGAAACAATTTAACAAATTTTATAACAGTAAAACCTGATATACCTTACGGTACAATTTTAGTACAAATTATAAAAAGAAGACAAAGAGTACAAAAAATAGTTTGTTTATATAATGCTGCTTCAACATTCAACTTCATATTAGACAATCATTATTTCATACATTTATCTTACATCTAATTTACGTAAGTGAGGACGAAGTACGAGAACTTTGACACGTAACAATAGAACAAAATAAGTATACTTAATTATTCTCAGATAAAGTACAATATAGTTTTGATATTTGAAAATGTTATTGTAATAAAATGTGAACGCCGAAATACACAGTGTACTGGACTGTGTACCAATATTGTACTCTCCAATAATGCTTAGTGAAACTTGTGTATTCAAATAATTTGACTAAATTGAACTTTATAAACTTAACAGTGACAACAGAGAAAGAAAAAGAAAAAAAATAAATAAGTAAACAAAAACAAAAGTAAACATTATAGAAAGTACTGTGAAGATCATTTAGCAGAGATTTCGACTTTACGTTGAATCGATATAAAAATAAGAAAATAAAGGGTTTGGTCCGAGTAAATTGCAGTTCATTCGCTTTTTAGGTCCGGTAATATTTTACACTAGAGTTCAAGAAAGCACCTCCAACACTGAGAAATATAAACCTGTAACAAAATCAACATTGATAGATTTCAAGAACATATCTTTTGTTGCCAAGTTTTAATTTGAAAAATCGGTATACATGAAAGGTAATTTTCTATTCGCGGGGGTTACCTTAATTCTACATGCAAGTAATTTTCCCTGAAAGTTGTTTTTCTTTTTCTCAAGACTTCAAACTGTGGCGCAGTTAGAATTTATTGGTTCAACAAAAACTGTAAACTTAAAAAAAATAATAAATTATTCATGGATTTTTTATTTATTTATTTTTTCAGATCGCCTTTCCGATACTCGTTAAGTGGGGTTTCGCTGATATAGTAGCGCAAATGAGATGTGCAATTTTCCATTAAAAATAGGTACTTAAGCGAATTCTTATAATTTCAAAATATTGATTTCTGCTAAATCATCTCAGTGGTAGCTTTACATATTAATGACTTATTGCACTTAAATTATATATTAGTTCATATACAGTCTATTGAAATCTCATGATACAGTATAGCATTAACTATTATAGAAATAAAAAATATAAACACAAAGAACTAGTGTATAGAACGGTCACAACAATGTATTCGTACTGATGTGAACTAAATGCAGTACCTACCTATGTATGGAACTGAGCACCTAACATAGGTAGTTGTTCAAACAGATATAACAGAGGATAACTTTCCAATAGCTTCTCTTATTTCAAAGATGTCGGATGGTTCAAGAGTGGGCATAATCTTTTGAAATATGACAAGAACCATGCATGAATGATGACCTATACTGAATAACAGATCACGAACTGTTAATTTTTGATTATTTCGTGATCTGAGAATTAGAGTGCCTACCACAACATTATACCGAATCATGATTCCGAAAAAATTTTCAATCCGTGATCCGAAATTACCAATTTGATTCTAATCCTATCCACTCTTGCACACATATCAGAAGAAGCCTATCGGTTCTACTAGTGTCGAGTAGCAGACTTATGTAATTATTGGAACTGTTCTTGAGCAAAATTGTCACCGATTACATTCGACAAGATGTCGTGCTGTAACGGGAAATAGGAAGAGGCCTACGCTTGGTGTGACAGTGAAAACGTGTTATTCATTCTGAAGAAAAAGTTGAATTCACTTGCAGCTTGAAATACGAAGACCATTATCTATGTAGTAAAAGGAATTGTAAATGCGGTAACAAAATAAAATGATCAACATGAAGCAGTTCTATAAAATTCCAGTCGTGTTGTTAATGTTTCTGCTAATACAGCTCATCTACCAATTATACAAGCAGAATTTTTTTAATTGTATTCACTTTTACCTATAGCGTGTAAGATATTACAAGGATCACCGACCCACATTCAATGCTTTAAAAAAATGAGAATATGTACGCAGATGGTTCCAGAATTCATAACGAATATCAAGAAATTCCAAAATTGGAAGGAAATCTTCCTGGCCTATTTATTTTTAAGACGTGAAAAGTTAACATTTTAAGTATTTAATTTATTTTGAAAAATCATGTAGCTCAATATGTCGGCTGGTCAGATCATTTTTCGAATCCTTACAGGAAGACTGCCGAATACCTAGCCACATATAAACCAAAAGTAGGTATATTTTAAAAAATAAATAAAAGATAAAACAAGCATAACAATTTTAGCTGTGTTATGGTAACCAATCCACATGATGATTCAATCTGAAAGATGAAGTACCTAATGAAAAACAATAAGATTTACGTCAGGAAGCCAACTAAAGCGAAAACAGAATGACGGTATCAGGGATGGAAGTTCAATGAACAGCTTAGAAGATAATCGATGTGTTGACTCCATCCGTAAATATACACCAGGTTACTCATTTATGGTAACGCTGGATGAATTCAGTGACGGCAATCCTAATTGCGGGGAATTAGATTTGAACGCAGAACTGAAGTTAGGAAACTTTTTTGGGGAAAGATGAGCAGGCAGCAAAAATGCTCACTAAAATATTCAAAATTTCAATAAGAACCTTACTTTTCAGTGTTGTCGACTGGCTGCTATAATTGGCTGAACCCTAACTTTTCAACCCCTCCCCCACTGCTACGGTCCTTTTTGGAGTCCCCCTCTCCAAAAAAGCAGTGAGCTAATAAGAATAATAATTTTAAAGAAGTGATACGTCATTAGTTTTAGTTTGACGGTTATAGAATCCACCTAATCCATAAGCCTGGGTATGGGCAATGATAAAGACCAACTTTAGAAGAGGAGAGGGGCGGATTAAGAATTTTCTCACTCTTTTTGTTCACACGCGTTCGTCGTCTGTTTTTGGAGAAATCCGAGAAATTCAGAGGAATTTGGTCCTTTGAATCAATGCCACTGAAGTGAGGTGTAGTAATTAGAAATCATTAACGTCATTTCTTCAATGAAATGTGTATTGTTTATGACAATAAGTAGCCACCATCGAGTACCTATAAAATATGTGAAAACCTTCTTCAGATTTCACGATTATTTTAGTTTTATGAAGCATCCATCCCTGATTGTATTCCGGAGCTAAATAAAACTAATAATCCTACCAACCAAAACAACAACAACAAAATAATAACAAAAGCATGTAAAAAAAGCAAACTTTGGATATATATTTATTATTATGACTAGGAAAACTCACCACACCAAACACATTGCATACGTGAAATTATTTGAATAAAGTGAAAGGTGAGAAACAAAAAGAAAAAAAAATTAAATTAACTAAAAGTGGTAAATCATAAATTAAGAGCACGTAAAATAAAGTTCATTTAGCATAGAGTGCTTCAGGTGAAAATAGGTATAATGAAAATGTCAGAATTGTACCGGAACAAATACGCAAACGAAAGATGTAAGGATGATTTGGGTATTGTAGGTACTTTTATAGATCAGTACGTGGAAAATGTAGGATTGTATACGAGAAAACATAAAGAGGTAATTCTGTTGAGACAATCGCAATAATCCACCGAACTTTACTTAGGTAATTATTGCTTTTGAGAGGTTTGATATACAACGTGGGTATATTCATTCACTTCATAATTCGCGAGACTAGCCTAATACCGAAATTCTAAAAACTATACATAACAATTTACAGGCTTAAATTTATCTATACAACACTTTTTTACAATTATTCACAAAAGAATGGGTACTTTACAAGGTATGTATAATAATGTGTATAATTATAGACATTGAAAATATTCAGCGCCATAACGTGCTAAAAATATATAAGTAAATAAAAAATAAAACAACTCCAGTTCTTTTTTTAGGTACTTCAAAAATGAAAACGTAACAACAACAAATTCTCAAAGCTGAGTTCGGTATTCTTGATGAAATTCAACAGGTTTGTTTTTATCTACAGGTAGAATACATAAAAATCTACAGTACCTACGACTTATTTAAGATTCTCACAGCTCTGAGCATAATACAAAAATAGCATACATTTATTTATAGTGGATGGTTTTGACCAGAATTATTTGATGTACCTACATTTAGGTAAAGTCCATTAAATTGCACTAAAGTTGCATGTTATCGAACACTTCCAAAGGTAGTATACATTTATATTTTATGTATAATTGCGAAATTCTTGAACGCCCACAATATACATTCATCTTGAGATTAAGAATTAAAATAAATTTTAAAAAATGTTCTAATTGTTGGGAAGTGTAACATTGATACGATATCAAAAAGTGTTACCTGTGGGCTGAGCAGAATTAAAAATCTGATCTAAGTTATTTGAATAACCTGTCATTAGAAATTAGAACATAGACATGTATTTTATTTGTCGTAGTCACAGGCGATTTGGCAAGATGACACCATTTGTACCCCCATACCAAAGAAGTATTGCTGCAATGAACTGATTTCCTGTAATTAAGATGTACGGAGCACAACTAGACGAACGTAAGTAAATTTAACAGCTGTTCCAATTGTACCACAGACAGAGTTTGAAAATACTATGTAACAGTCTCACTTGGTATTCAATTTACTGGAGCCGATTTGACTTCAACGCTACAGTAGTGTACCTATAGGTATAATTGGATACCCAAGCAAAAAAGTTACATAATGAGTATGCATACATACGAGTAATTGCTATTAGAAAAAATTGAAGTATTGGAATAAAGAATGATCTCAAACTTCAGTACGGGGGTACCTCGAAACAGCCCTGTGATTCAGAACACATCGGCAAGCTCGCACAGTATACCCGAATTTCGATCACTCACTGCTCATGTAAGTGAGAGAAAAGCTTAAGGGACTAGTTGAAGTAAACCTCTAGATAGGAGAGCACAATCGTCTGCCATTTTGAATCCAACCACGCCCGTTGATGCCGAATTGACTACGCGGTACGCTCCGCATAGTCGGATTCGGCTTCCACGGGCACGGTTGAAGTCAAAATGGCGGACCGGATTTACACGAAGTATGCAGAGCTGTAGTTGGAAGTAGGCAAGTAAAGCGACTCGCACACATATCTGCCAGTGCGTTTCAAGTTACAGAGCTGTTCCAAGACACCCTACTTGAGCGCACTGAGGTTTTTAATTGACAATGATCTTTCTATGTTCCAGTACTAGATACCCTTACACAAGGATTCCACGTTTTCACGAATTGGACAGAATTCAATTTGAATGACCCACCGCGGATTCGTGGAAATGAGGAAACCTGAAGATTCTGTATTCACATTATCTACCATCGAAAATAAGAGTTTAGCTGAGACTGTTATTTCGTTTTAGTTATTTAACCTAATCAGTCGCGAATATCAGTTGAAAAGAGCTGCAGAAAATGGAAAATTGGAAAATACAAAGGTAACGATAACACGTAATAGCCTACGTACAAAATAAATAAATAAATAAATGTGTAAATGAAATACACGTTTGGATTCGAGAATTAATTAACATCAACAAAACGAAACACTTAGAATGCATTAATTTGAAGTCATTCTAACTGCTCTAAAAAATTTGGAGTTTTGAAATATTCCGGCACTGGATCGTCTAGTCTGGATATAACTTTGTAAATTGACTTCTTCCACGATTGCTCTTGGTCTTTTCCTGTTTGAATTGCCTTGAAGAATTCTTTTAGCGTCTGCTCGACCACGTACCTAAAATTACTCGGCACCTGAAATTCAAAATCAAAATTGGAATAATTAGAGACTAGTCTTCAAAATCTTTGAAGTTATATTATTGTGGTAGACACTGTGATCATATCTACAGGCAAGCAAAAAACGACTGCTCATCTTGGTTTTGAAGGGGTGGCAATTGAGGACTTGACTTCCAAAACGCGCTTAGTTCAAAATTACCAAAATTGAGATTTTAGCGGTATCTGGTGGAGAAGAGGAAAATACACATTCCAGCGTTCACCGTGAATCTCTATCTTTATTCAGGCAGGGGTGATAAGCCGATGGCGATGAACGACTTAGCAGCAGCAGCCGTCTTTGATCGGCTTTTTAAGCTAGCCGTTCGCCAGCTTTTCCAAAAGCAGTAAGCCAATCAAAAACCGATAAATATTCGAAGCAGCAGAAGCCAATGGAAATTTTTTTTTAAAACTCATGCAGCGAAAGTGCGAAACCTTCAGACAGCGAAAATTACTCATAAAGTTGGTTGTAAATGACCGCAGTAAATGAATGAATTTAAATCAAATGTCAGTACATTCAACATAGTATTCCTATCTTATGTCACCGAGGATAAGATAATTTCAACTTTCTCTTCAGTTTTCTATGGCTAACTTTTTGGAGCGTGGTAGTCAAATTTAATGTTTCAGAGATGAGATTTCTGTGAATCAGTGTAATCTATGATGCAAAAGAGTGATGTTTTTGAACTCTGTGGTTCATTCTATACTGAATTGATACATAACTTGCCAATCAAGCCGTTAGCCAATCATGAACGGCTAACAGCAGCTGATAACATGGGGAAAAGCCATTCGTAAGCTAATTCCCAACCGCCAATGGCTTATAAGCCAATACGGAAGTTTAAGCAAATCAGTAACGGCTTATCACCCCTGCTATCACGAGGCGAGTTATACCTGTTCAAAGCACTGATACGACTATGATAGTAAATCGGACTTTAGTTGCATTTTTTTTCTAATTTTCCAAACGTCTGTGTTTTGGACTAAGGGCATTTTGGAAGTCAGCTCTTCAATTTTATTCGAAGAATAAACTGCTTCTTGTTGTTGTTTTTTTCAATCTTTATATTTAGTCTCTATTTTTTTTCAGGGGGAGAGGCTTTTTAATGGATTTTATTTTCATATTATGGGCAACACACAATCACTGAAGGAGATGTGCGTGGGTGGAGGAGCAGATCTAACGCCCGCCTGTAATTTTCTCTGAACATACCGTCGTTCAGGATGAAAGTGTTGACTTTTGCAAAATAGAAATGTCTAACAAATTCGTACGTGTTGAGAATGGGGATCTATATTCTGATATTTTAAGAAACGGTATGCCGTCTGCAATTATGTATTATCAGAGATGCAACCAGACTGAGGTCTTAAGAAGGGTTCTGAAATTTTAAATAACTGAGTTTTGTTTCATTTGTATACTCTTTGCTGGACTAAAACGACAAAAAGAAAACCTTTCAAAATGATAATTTCTTATAATTTTACATCGAAGTGATAACGTCATTTTCACCTGTATAACTGGTCACGAATTCTTAGTTTTTAAGTTACAGCCCCTAATCGTTCTGTAGTACAATCTTCGCATCTGTTTCGCTCGTGTCAACCTCTATAGTCGTTGTAGCGCGCCTCATTCACCGTCAATCTGTCTAGCTATTTAAATTTGTCTGGCTGTCCTTTGAACTGGTTGTCTCTGTCTCGGATCCTAAAGTCGATAAAGGAATAGAAGACAGAGGGTCAATTTTTTATCATCAAAGTGTAAAAAGTCTGCCCCTCAGTGAATTTTCTGACCTCAGTCAAACGTCCACAAAAAGTTAGAAAATTAAAAACGCTACTGGCAATTATTTAGAAAGTATACACAGTAGGAAAAACTTCAAAGTAGGTATTGAAAAAATATTTAATTTCAGGAAAATCTCAACCACTGTCCACTCTACCTCCCTGTTCAAAAGAAAAAATATTGAACATTTTACTTTGGCAAGCAAACAATAATTTCTTAATATTTCTACAGGTACTGCGACTGCATAGCCGCACACTCTTGATCGCTTTTGCTGTGAGCATTACGTATACGTAGGGTAATGTCTGCCACCATGACACAAAATTTTTTGTTTTGACTATAACTTTGGTACTATTTGTTGAATTTTGGATTTCTATGGCCCATTCGATAGATCCATGTATAAGGTTTATTGGATAAAATATTCAGAAATTTTACTCCATAAACGTTAAAGATATGTCGAAAAAACAAAAACGAAATTTCTATTTTTTCAAAAATTTTCATTTGTACTGTGTCATCGTGGTCAACCATCAATTTGTGTCAATGTGGCAACATAGTGGATTTTCTTCAAAGCAGTGTTACCAACCCACAAAATGTTCGTTTTCAATTTTCTTTTATGCCAAAAGATGCGCAATTGAATGACATTTTTACTTTATTTCTCATGCGGCCTCTCCACAGGAAAAACTAACATTACGTTGATTTTTTTCACGCCAGGAGCGCTAATAGAAAAAAAAGTTATGAAGGTTGTGTCAACGTGGCTGATGTGTCATGGTAGCAGACATTACCTTAATTATTCTGGGTCAAGTACGTACCTCTATGTGGTTGTTTCTGTTATAATGGAGATTTAAAACTCGGTAAATATCGCAGTCGATGCTCACGTGCAAGTCATCAGCATTTTTGATACCGTCGGCCATCGCAGCTCTCGCGTATTTTTCCATTTGAATGTAGTAAAATTCTCTGCAACAAGAAAAAACTTATGATAAGGTGCTTACAATAAGTATACGTGTAACGTGATTCCTACGATGAGTCATGGATAAAAGTTAACAGGCAGGCTGAATTTCCTGAAGCACAAATAGGTACTTCTTGAGAATTGATCAGGAAGCTTTCTTAAATTGATAATTTATGAGAAGTACACCGTCGATGTTCAATTCACTAGTTGGGGCTTGAGTTCGAATTGTGCTCAAGGGGGATATCCCTTCCCAGGCTTTTTCAGCCTTTTCCTTCACAACGCTGCATATCCTTCCAGTTTTCTAGAATAATAGGGGAGACAAGATATGAAACATATCTGTCTGTGGTATCATACATTCATTAAAAAATCTTGATAGTTTTACGTTTTCTCATTGATATGAAGAGAATTTTTTTAAATTAATCACACACGGCCTTCGAAGAGCCATAGGTTGGTCTTTGGTTGTAATGTCCGAGTGTATACTATTTACTCCCAGTGAATCGGTTTAACTTCCTGAATACTGATTAGTTTACACATTTTGAAAATTTCCTGAAGGATTACGTCGATATTCTTGAAGGTACCAAGTCCTTACAGCTTCCCTTCGAGAAACGCCTACAGATAAAGCATAAAATGTTTGAGAGACTAAGCTGTTTGAAAATCATCGAAATTTGATCTCCAAAATAGAGGTTAACTTTTGAAAATGGTTTCCGGCTTCCGGAGGTATGGTGAAGTTTACCCCTCACAGAATTAGAAGGAAAAAGTATCATACTGTGATGTTAAAGCATGCTTGGGCGTCTTTCCGTTCAAAAACGACTTGTTCCAGGTCGTTCCCAGTTTTTTTTTGTGAACGAGGAACGGAACGGGAACGACTTCATGTCTGAAATGAACGGAACGTGAACGTGAACGAGTTTTGTTTTCAAAGTGAACGGGAACGGAACGAGTTTAAGTCGTTCATGAACGACGCCCATGCATGTGTTAAAGAAAACGCGCCCATTCGCTTTTCTTCTAATTTTATATCTAGAATAACGGAAGATGAGTATCATTATCACAAACGCTCTTTTTTCATGTACATCTGACAATGCCGAACTTTGTCAGAACCAGGGATGGTTAGCTAGCCGTTAGCTTTCAGCTGTTAGCCGAGCGATTTTGGAGTATTTTTCGCTAGCTGTTAGCTAGCCAATCAGCGAAATATAAACAAAAAAAAAACAGTTATTTGCCGATAAAAACTGAACTTCCATCGGCTAATTGAAACATTAGAAATTCTTCCAATCCAGTCAAACACTCAATTATAAAATCATGAAGTTGGAAATGTGAAAAGTGAAAAATAAATTTTGTGCTAAATTTCTAATTTTGGTGAGGTCCAAAGTCTGATATATGCTCGTTGACGATCCTTGATTTGAAGAGTAGGTTCTCTTCTTGCTTATATTCATTTTAATATATCTGAAGGGGAAAATTTCATTAGCCATTAGGAAGCCGTTGAAAGGTTATTAGCCCTTAGCTATTAGCTGAAGCCATTCAGAAAGATTTGTTAGCTTTAGCTGCTAGCCTCAGCTGTTCGGAACGGCTTACCATTCCTGGTCAGAACAATCCTAGTGACGTCAGAGTTATTGCTTTCACGTTTGTAAATGGAGTTATTCAAACTTCATGAAGGCGTTTGAGGTACTCCGTGAATATTTCAACGTTCTTCTCCCTGCACCGTGTTAATTATACGACTCGACTATATGAGGAATCGTTGGCGACGTAGGAATATTATATGTATTTGCGTGTAAATTATCGGCTGATAATTACAAGTAAAACATACATTAGATTGAGGCGGTGGCGGCACAGAAGTCGTTATTAAACGAACATATGCCACAATGCATGGCACGATAATTTAAAGTACATTTTCTTCGAAACACAGGTGTTTGGCACAGAGGTTTGCGCGCCGACACGATTACTATACACTTAACCGTCGTAATTAATCTAATGTACGAATTGTCACATTAATCGTATAACTGATATAAGATTTATAACTGTATGCAAGTTTGTTGAAAACAGATCTCTTTTTCTCCCGCCCCTCGTTATGGTTGTTGTATACCTCCACGCCGACGTTAATTTATCACGTACCAGGTTACCAGCTATTTAAGAAACGAAACGGAGAAAACGTGACAACGTATTCGCGCGAATTTAAATAAAAAATTTTCTGAGGGTAGCGTATTAGGTTTTCATTTTGTGATATGGTACATGCTTAAAAACTTGATGATGCGGGTACGAAGGACACCTGTGGAGATATTACAACGATGTCGACGAATTAGCCTATTTTATAAACGTTGATACTTCTAATACTATAACGTTGTGGTCAGGAACTTTCTCTTAAGGTGGCGTGTCTTATGGTGATAAGCACCCCTATGCGTAGTTTCCTAGCGATTGTTATTCGGTGTAATAAAATGCCAAGAATATAGCCCGGCTCGTCAATCGAGCCGATTATGTAAAAGAGCTGACACCTCGTACGCGTCTCGAGTGCATTTCTACGATCATGCGGCGCGTGAAATCCGGAAGTGTTTTCTTTCAAATATATAGCCACAGCCGCGTACGATTCCAGATGCGGGGAACGTCGTTAGAAAGTAAAGAGAAATGCGCGCAAAAAGCAGCGGAAATCGTAGGCACGAGTTCTAGGACATCAATTAACACAATTTTACGAGTATAACATCTGAGAGGTCGATGAGTAAATTTCCAGGTATGGAAAGCTGAGAAGGTAAAGGAAATGCTCCGCAGAAGACTCTGTCATTTCGTGAAATAAGGGAGAGGGGGCAAAACGACCGTTTCTTCTTCTCAGGTCTATGTTAAACTGAAACTGCTAGTCGCTAGGGTTGCATGATGCATACACGGCTTGTTCTGAATCATTCACCCCTTTGTTTTGACCCTTCAAAAGGAGATAGTTTGAAGCAAGCAATGAGCTACTCACTGTAAGAAAGTTTTGCATACCACTGAGTTCAAAAATATCAGCTGCTGAAAGTTGACCGCTTTTAGATGTGGTACACAGGGAAAGCGATGGAGACAGTTACACCTCCAAGACAAAAATACTGGAATCATAAACACTTCACAAATGACAGCGTCTTATAGATCTTGAAGGAGCCTGTCATAGGCTTTTGAAAAAAAGTGTGAAAAAGTCTCGAGTCTCCAAGAGTCATGATGAGTTTAAACAAGTCTATGAAAATCTTACAGACTTGAACAAGTTTTCAAGGACGATCTTAACCGAGTCTTGAAAAGTTTTAACGAATATTGAGGGAATTAAAACGACGTGATCACTTTTTCAAAGAGTTCTGATCAAGTCTGGAACAATCATAAAGGATCCCGAACGGACGGTCATATAACGAATACTGAACAACGTTTGAGAGAATCTCAAGAAGCATCTACTTGTTTTAAACAAGTATCGAAGAAATTTTGTTAGCCTTAACTCGAACTCTGAGAATCGTAAAAATTCTTAAACGAATCTTGAACTTAAACGGTTTCAAACGAGTCTCGGAAAGCTTTAACTGAGCATTGAAGAGTCTTAATTCGCTTCACGAAGTCTTAAAGCTTTACACAAGTCTAACATAGCTGTAAGAGTTCGAAAAAGCCGAGTTATCATGTCTCAAAAGAACCATAATTAAGTCAAGAAGAGTCATAAAAAGTCATTACAGTTAAAATACTATTGGTAATATATTAAAACTGAAAATCAAGTCAGGGAATTTGCTTTAAAAGTGATGAGAGACCTGACAATCACAAACCATGAATTCTTCAGCAACAAAAACTTATCTAGTTAGTGACTACTAGCGCACTCACAATTCGCTAACAAACCACGAAAAAGTGGATAATAGTAAGCAGGGATGTTTGTCTACGCGTAGATAATATTTGTCTACATTTTTGTGTAAAGAAATATAGACAATGTGTAGAAAGTAGACAAATGTAAATAATTCCGAGAATGATTTAAAAAAAACCTTCGACTATTAAATAATGGACCCTATATTAATTATATTTTTATTTTAATAATACGTATTAAAACTTTTAAAATGATTAATTTTACTTTCTTGACATTTGTTTACATTTGTCTACATTTGTAATACTATTTGTCTACATTACATTGTCTACCTGATAGTAAGACCTCTAGACAAGGATACATTATTATTATTATTATTTTTTTTATTTACAGCGTTTATTGGGTATGAGTACATCTTACTTTGTTTTATATTTTCTATAATACTGTGTGTCAAGGTTCACAAGGGGCCACGGTTCCCCCTTGCCCGACACCTGCTCTACCCGCCCATTTCTGGGCATACGCCTCCCCCGTTTTTTTCCAACCCTTCCTATCCCGAGCATGTCTTCTCCATAAGGGTCCGAGTGCTTTTCGAACTCGTCCCTCCAACGGGTCAATGGTCTGCCTCTATCCCTTTTAAATTCATATGGGGTCCAACCCTCCACCTTTTTTCATTTTTTAATAAAACTTCTTTCTTGGTCGAGTTCGACAATATTTTTGTTTTCTGTGTGTTGATCGTAAGTCCTGCAGCCTTACATGCCTCCAAAAATTCTTCTGCATTATCTAGTAGCTCTGTAAGATTGTTGGCTAGTAGTACATCATCCGCAAACCGTAAGTTGTTTAAATACTCACCCTCAATTTTGATCTCCCTTCCATCCCATGGATACATTAATTTGATATAAAAGAAACTCATATACTCATTAGGTAACAAAATGGAACTCTTCAACCACAAAAAGATTTTAAAATCGGTACCTTAACCACCAGTTACGTGTCTCAAATTAGACAGAGACTTTAAGAGGGAATCGTTAACTTATTTCGTTTTGTTATGGACTGATCATTAGGCAATCTCAAATGAATCTAATAATTCACAAGGGAATGCTGATTTTGTCTGTTTCTCTGTCTGTGTGTTGACTAGTTGCATCCTGGCAGTTTCTCGAACTCTCTTGATCCTTGCATAACAGTCCTTCCCCAGCTGGAGTTTACGTAAACAACCCATTTGACGTTTATTTCCAGGAGGGAGAGAAGGGACCACAGATACCAATTTTCTAGTTACTTCGTAGAAAGTTAACATTGTTGCAGACATAGAACTGACGAGGGGCCATATCAGCATTTAGACGAGACTGACCGTAATTTCCAGTCGTGACTTCCTGAGTACATTTTACTCACAAGATGTCAACAACTAAGAGTGAATCAAGCCGAATCTTCTCATCAAGAAGTGTAAGATACTGAGCCACTATACGTGCTATTGGCGTAATTCTGAAGTTGAAAGACCACATGACTTCAGCTTTCTTAGAAATGGAAACAAGAAATGGATGGAGAAGCTTAACTTTTCGAGGCCTCCTAAATTCTTAGAAGAATTACGTGATTGGTTTTGCACCAAATTTTTTCCCTCTCTTCTCGTCTGCAGCACATGACATGCTTTAAGAGTGCCTGCGAATTTACAAGTAAATATCTCCAGGAATGATACTCAGTTTTCGCCTCCGGGCAACCTCCGACTTTTCTTCTCATTATCAAAAGGGCCTTGCCGTAAATATAAAGAAATAGGCATCTGCTATGCACACAAATACAAAATTAAAGTGCATCAGTAACTTAGTAAATGTCTTACCTAAAATTAGAAAACCATTTGACTAGTTGAGCCGTGTTGTTCTTGTTGAACTTGATATCCGGGAAGTACATCTTCAGGACCGCAGAACTCGGATATCTGACCCAGAAGAACATCAGCTTCGCTTTCCGCAGGTGCATCGGGCTAAGAGTTGACGAGTAGTTCTATGTTAAGGATATCTCATCGGGAAATTCGACACTTAGGATTTGTTTCATATGCATCTACGTACGTGTACTAAACTAATATAATTCTACAAGCAATATTCGTATCTAGTTGTTCTGTCTGCAACATGGTCGGAGAACCCTCAGGTACAAACTTTCGCTCGCACCAAACTGGAATTTTCAGTCAGGTGCATGGCACCTGGTTGAAAATTCCTTCCATCGCCTACTTTTTTCTTCAAATAGCAAAAAAAAAAAAAAAACAAAACTCGACCACTCAGATTAAAATTGAAAAAAAAAAATGCAATGATAATTAGTAACTCCCCAAAAAATTACCCGTTATCAATCGGGCCCACATTTCGCGGAATAATGAACTTTTTGAGTTTGCACTTAATTGGAAAATGAAAAAGTGCCAGCTATGCTGTGGAATGTGTTTCGCAACTCCGATTTTGATCGAAGTACTTCGGGTGAGAGAAAATGTAAATTTTATTCAGAATAGGTCAACCAACCTAAAATTGGTAACAGAATGCCAGGTACACACCTTAAGGGCATGAGCAAGGACACGCAGAAGGGAACTTTTTTCAGCAAGGTGAGAAAAATCCTGATTCTTTTCCATTACAAATCGTTAATATTTCAAACTGAAAGGTGTTGATACCAGTAAGTCAAGAAGTATTTCCACATCATAAATTTTGCTATATCTGAGAATTCATTTTTTCTGGCTTAGAAATTTTTTAAATCAATAATAAAGAAAAATGAATGAAAAAAATTCCTTGCTTTGTAAATTTTTCAAGTGGCATCCAGATTATGTTAACGTTTCACTACTGAGAGCGATTTAACCTGTCAACTAAAATGCTTTCTTCATAGAAGCCCTCCCCCCCCCGAGCGGAAGGGGTACCACAGGACGATGCCGGTAGGGAAGGGGGTGTGGCCGAAGGGCACAAAAAACGAGGACTTCATATGCTTTCGTTCTAGGATCTTACAAGTCTCCTGAAATCTACTAGACGAATAAGCAGCCTATCTCGAGTATAAGTCATTTTCCAGGCATTGGGAATATTTTGTTGGCAGCAAATTTTAAGCCCTAACTTTCGATTCTATTATATTCGTCTTCTTTTTTTTGAAGGGGGAAGGGGGAGTATTTTGGTTTTTTTCTTGACAGTATATTTCTAACAAGTTGCGATATTTTCTAGTTCCAAATATTAGAGAAATTCAATGTTTCTGGGTCATCTTTAAAACCTGAGAATATTTTGTAACCAGGAAATTTTGAATCATAATCTTCAATTATTTATTAGGTATTATTATTTTTTTTAATTTTTTTTTTTTTGGGGGGGGGGAATTATTTTAGGTTACATAACAAAATCCGCAACAAACTCCACCGGTCTGATTCATCAGGCAGTACAAAAAGTATAGAAAGGTCTCCATCGTCGTGGATGTTACTATCTCGTCTCAATATCTGTAATATTTTTTCATTTTTCAGTTTTCAGTTTTTTATTTCTTTTTCAAGTTGTTGTTTCCTGATAAAGTGGTATTATTCAAAAAGATTGGAAGCATATATTCGGAACTTCAATTTATTGTCAGCGACTTCATATTTCCAGAAGGGATGGTGTAAAGTTTTATTTCCAGGATTTTCAATCCATTGTCGTGGCCCATCTTCAGGGTGTTTACCAGTCATAAAAGCGGTGACTCAACAAGAAATTTGCCGCCTAAGGATAAAGAATGTTTGCCGCTGCCCCCCCTCCATTAAAATTCAGTTTTGTAAGTTTGTAGATTTTCTTAGGAAAAAAATGTAGAAAAAGTTGAAAAAATCATTTTTTGTTAATTTTTTCGACTTAATAAAAGAATTTTAGCTCTAAAAATTTGCTGCCTTTGGAAGAAGTTCCGCCAGGAGAGATGTCACTCTTCCTCCCTATAATTGTGCGGCTGCATGAAAATCATGACAAATTCACTAACTGAAGTCAATGGTTACGAAAGTCATGAGTCATGAATTCAATTGTATATTTAATTTAATTCTCTCCAAATTCGAAAAAAAAAATGAATTTTTAATGTACCTTGTCTTAAATTTATTATCAGCTTGCTTTTTAAATGTGAAATCCAAAATATTAGCAAAAGAGAACAAGTATCACTGAAACGTCAAAATTAGTTTTTGATTTTGTAATTTAGGACCCCTAAGGTGAGTAATGTGAACCCATGAAAAAAGTTAAGGACAGGAAAAATCGTGAATTTGACAAATATGTACCTACTCGGTAAACACCCTGATATTGCCAGGTGCCAGATCGTAGTTATTGACGCATGTTATAGCACAATTTTCAAAATTTTCCCGGAAAAGGAAATTGTCGAAGTTGTTTTGTCCGTAGTCGTGGATATCAGTGCTTTTGCCGCGGCTAAGATGTCTATCGTCGTGGACAAAAGTCGTTGGCCCCTTCCTAAGTTTTGAAGCTCCTGCTCTGTAAGCTTGTTCAATATTCTCTTCTACGTATAAACTAAGTGTTATAGGGGGGGGGGGCAAAAGGAAAAACCTTAATAGTTTCAGATAGTTTCAGTTTTATGAGAGCCTCATAATTGTACCTTTTACTGTACTTAATACAAAGACGACATCAGCAAGGAGTCTGATATTAAGAATGTGAATTAAACACTTGCACACGTAAATTTTACTTTTGTGCGCTTTTTTATGCGTCCCATGCGAAAGCCTAGAAAGAATTATGGCAAAACGACTACTATGGACCAGTGTTTGGAGCCTATTCAATTTTTCGTTTTGATCGGTTTTGAACTTTGTAGTTTCCATTTTAGTTGGTTTCGGTTCGGAATTTCCATTTAATTTGCCAATAGGTTTTGGTTTCAGTCATGAGACCGTTTTAAAATACTGAAAAGGTCTTACTTCGGTCTTTCATTGCTGGACTGGTTTTGGTTATGGCCTTCACTTCACATAATGAATCGGTTTCAGTCGGGATCAAAACATCTTTCTCATACATTTTTTAGAGTTAATTCACTTTGGCAATTGGAATAACATCCTAAAATCTGATACACTGACGCGAAGTCGCTGCAAGCTCCCAAGCGGCGACAAAGAAGAACAGAAAACGATTGACCAATTGGGACCTTTTCATTTAGTTGGTTTATGGTCTTGACGCAGGCATGAGCTTTCATTTCAATCGGTTGTGGTTTCAGTTAAATCTACATTTCAAATATTTGGTTTATGTTTTGGATAACGACCAGTTGAGTTTAAGGTTTCAGGTCTTAATTTGGTCTTTTGCATTTTAAAGGGTCTTGGTTTCGGTCTCATGAAACTGTTGAATTTGAATGGGTTCCGGATTCGATTTCGGTTCCGGTTCCAAACACTTCTATGGACACTGAAGAAACTCATCGTCTTATCCCCCTACCAACGCGGCTTTGTACAACACCGTGGCACACTAACCCACCTCTCCGACCTGCAACAGAACATACAAACTACATTCTAGCAAAACCAATATCTCACAGCAATTTTCTTTGATATTGAAAAAGCCTACGATACGGCATGGAGAAGAGGCATCGTCAGAAAACTCATTAAATCTGGCCTTCGTGGATGATTAGTTCACTTTATTCCTCCACAACCGCTCAATCCAGGTCCGATTAGGATGAGTCCTAATCATCGAAAAAAACTCTCGCCAGTTGTTCCTCAAGGCAGCGTACTGAGTGTTTACTGTTTCTTGATACCAATCAACGACATTACACACAAAATTCCAGCACCCATCAAACCTCGACTCTTCGCTGACGATCTAAATATTATACCCTCCAGACTGGCAACCTCCACTTGTTGATACAAACTAAGAAGTGTATAACAAAAAACAAAAAAAGAAATGCCTCCTTAATATTCTCAGTTTCTGGAGAATGACCCACATGCGTACGAAGTCTTGCCTACTTACCCCTTAAAGTGGACAATTCGAGTAAATCTTTTGATTTCCCCGAGAACGCCAGGGATGAATTCTCGTTCGTTAGTTAAGGAATGAGGACAAAGGGGATGAAATTTTGCATCTTCGTTCATGTCCTTCAGGACTCCCAGTCAACTCGAACGTGGTCGCGCGATTAGGAAGCGCGTCCGTATCGCATTACTATACGTTCGAACTTAACTATCCAATTAAAAAGATTTCTCGTCCCAAAGTGTCCACGAATTTTCGGGTATTGAATGACGTCGAGTCGGTCGGGGATACCTGTACGTGCCTCGTTGAGGGTCTTCAATTGATAGGACTACGCCGGGTTTTTATTTTATTGTACCAAGCCCGATTCGAAATCGTATAAGGATTCTCTTATATAGTATTAGGGCGTTCGCACGTAGAAATGTACTCGTACACAGGTAAACGGATGTAAAAGCACTTCTCGAAAGAATCGATAAATCCGAAGTGTCACGTGTACGATCCAAGTGTAGGGCGAGTGGAGCTCGAATCCAAATTCGGCATATCTAACGCAAAGTTATACAATTACGTACGTATATACGAAAACGCGATAACGTTGATTTTGATACGCGACCAGCAACGTAGAATGGGGAAAACGAGGCCGAAGAGGTGCTAAAGCCCTTTGTATACATTTGCAAGGTGTATTTAAGCGTCGTCACCTACATAAAAACAAGAGGTTCCCTTTTAAGACCAATTGTTAATCAGTTCGCTGTTTGTTCAGGTTCAATAAACATTGCTAAACAGACATTTTTCGAGTGCTCATTACACGCGAGTTTTCCATACTTTTTTCTTCTTCTTCTCTCGCTCTGTGCCGAGTTGTCTAAATATGTCAAACGTCTAAATATACGTGATCTGCTGCGTATACCAGTACCCTCTTCGCCAAGACAGAAAAGTGGCCGCAATGTGGCAAAACGACTCGCAGCTTTTTCAAATATACATTGTAATTTTGTTTGGTACCGAGACAATAGAGTGCGTAAAAGTGTTTTTTTTTTTATTTGTCAAGAACGAGTCACTAAGCAGGCGTCGAAAATGAAGGAAGAAGTAACAACTCGGGCGTCTTGTAAGACGCTCCATTCTGAACGCCTTGCTGATTGGCCTCGGCGCTCAGCGGTACACCTACTGTAACGCCTTTCAAGGCAGTGGAAAACGCTCGAGCAAAGCTGATCGACTTTCATTCGTCCGTTCGAAGCCATCGGCTGCTTTCGAGCTAATCAAAAAATTCCGGCCGGAATATTTTATCGCGAATACAATCGCTATGCAGTCTTTTTCATCGCTACGTTTTCGAACATTCTCGAGCCTATAAATCAGCAAACGATTCTGGTTGGTAGACTGTAAACGAGTACACCTACAGAGCTTACTGCGGTATTCCTTCTCCCGTTTTTGCCCCCATCTCGTGTCACCGACCAACTGATCAAATAAAGAATACCGAAGATACCAGGTTTATAAGTAATTTAACGGTTTGGAAAAAAACGACGCCGACGTACACGGAGGCAATTAGGGCTGTCAAATTTCGTATTTTATGAAGTTAGTTGTACTTTTACTGCGTCGGTCCTTATAGTATTCGAATACAAATATTTAAAGACAATATATTACGGATTTATCGATCGACTATTTATCAACTAAGACTTCCACTTGCAGATTGTTTGAACAGCTTACGCGGATTTTCGACGATTTGTTCGGTATACCACGACTATATTACTCGAGCACGCGAAATTTCGTCGATGCGGAGAACGTCTGGTAGATGTGGCCATTTTGTCCAAGGACGAAAGGTTCTGGTGTAGCCCCCGCCCCTGTATTATGCACACGAGTCTGCGTTTTTATTCGGGAGACACGCCACAAAATTTGAACTTCGAGCGAGGAAACCTTGTTGCGAGATCACTGAGACTATTTTGTTGGCAACTTTTATTTTTCTCATGTGGTGCTCGACTTGGTTCCACTCTCTCCTCCCGTCTCCAGCCCCGTAGAGAGAAAAAGAGGGCCCGGGGAATTTCCACGGGCCCCCTCTCCTTCCAATTCATTTTGTTCTTTTGTCCGATGGGAAAAAATTATAAGCTACTGGATGTCGTGAAGAGTGATTGCTGATTTGATGTATATGGGATATTCTTCGAAAATGTTGATATTTCAGACCCCAGCAGTTATCTCACAAGCTATTAATGATACGGCCATTTTGTTGTTCTTTTTTCGTTGATAGATATGACTCAGTTTTACTTTTTCAAGCTTTCAGAAGAAAATTTGATCCACATTTAATGGATTAAAATTGGACTAAATATACTCAAATATCCGTAGACATGGCTGTCCCTCGAACAATTTTCTTTATTATTATTTTCTCTAAATTTTTAAGCTGTATATGAGGAGTTATCTCTCAAAAGGGACCCTGTCGAGCAGGGGCCCTTTTTGCGGAGATGCTGATTTTCGAATTCTCCGTGTCCTACTTTATTAGGAAACCCCCGCTCTATGTAACAACATATGATATTCAGCAAAACTGGCGCCAATGAATGACTACAAACGCATTGGTAGGAACGCGTCATATAGGTACATATAGTCAATGAAACCAAGCATACATTACATTCTATCATAGAGTGAAAAGCGAGTGACTCCATCCAGAATAATACACCTCAGAAATTAGCAAATTACACATTTTGGTTGCATTATAAGCAGGGAGAGACTTCTTCGCAACTACATTAGCTTCAATCACAAGAATGGACAATAACTCATCATACAGCAAGTTAGGAATTGTATTGTTTCATAAGTTGTATTAATGTCTGGTAACTAGCAAAGTAGAAGAGTAAATGCATAAAATTCACCAATATTATCATGGGGAAACAGCTACTGATAAACCACGACACATCCCACCACACTAATTTTCCCATCGCTCTAAAAAGGGCCCCTGTCATCTTCCTTCTTTCTTACTATTATTTTCGGGAAAAAATCTCCCGATCTTTGACGGCCATGTTTAACGAAATTCTGAATACTGGAAAAATCCCTAAACAATGGCTGATTGCTAAAATAATCTTATTATTCGAAAAAAGTGATAAATCTCAACCTCCTGTATTTTTTATTTATTTACATCATCGACGTTGAAAAAAGGGAGGAGTTGTGCAGGGGTATAATGTACGGCTAATTTTTATGGGGGAGGGGGAGAGTACAAAGCATCCTCATCCCACAAAAAATAATAAATCAGTTAATTAATGTTAAAAAGAAACACGCACGAACTAAGCAGCAAACTGAGAGACAGACGCTTTGAGAGATTTCAGAGACGAAATTTCCTACTTAAAAACACATCTATTCAGAGACAAAAATTTTTCTTTCTTTCTTTTTGCTTACTCAAATTTCCTTACCTACTTAAGGCAAACTTTCCAACGCCACTGATTCAAATTCCTTGAAACGATGAAAAAATTTGAATAATCGTACACTTTTTGCGTGCGAAGGTGGAGGGGGGGGGGGTTGAATAGGAGCATTCATCGGATTTGTGAATACTCTATTGAACAAATTGTGATTGTTTTGAATCAGTCGTTGCCACAATAGCACTTTATTAGCACCACGATGCTTCATCATAATAGCATATTTGAGGAGTTATCTGTCAAGAGGGCGTCCGTTCAATGTATTTCTTATGGAACGGACGCCCTTTTGACAGATAACTCCTCATTTTTAAGTAGGTTGCTCGTAATTTGAGAGAGGAGCATATTCATCATGAGACATACACCCTTTACTTTCTCTTATGCCAGGCACCTTTACATCCACCCTGCCTGTAATGGAAGAGCTTGCAACAGGGATGTACCGACAGGGGGCATGGGGCAACTAACACCCCCCCGTAGGAATTTTTCACTCCGCAGTTGGAAAAATTTACCATTTCAATAAAGCGAGTTGGAAAAACTCAACAAGTTAAACGGTTTTTTTTTATTTGATTTTTTGAGTTGAGAAATTTCGGGAAACCCCAACAAGTCAAAAGATTTTTCTTCTTTTGCATTGATACTTGTAACAGAGGCTTATGCCCAGAAATGGGCTGGGTAGTAAAGGGAGGAGAATAGCTCTAATACTAGCCTGTTAGCGGCGGCTTACCCTCATTAAAAATAATGTATATAGTATTATAAGGTAAATTAAATGACTACAAAACCTGTAATAATATACTTGGGAATTTTGAGTTGAGTCAGTAGGAAAAATCCAACCGGTCAAAAGGTTTTTTTTTTTTTTTTGCTTTGATACTTGGGAATTCTAATTGAGTCAGTTGAGACTTTCACAATTTTTACACCCCCCCCCCCTCCCCGAGGCAAACTCTTCGCTACGTCCCTGGCTTACAATATTTGAAACAATAATTCAAACAATGAAACTACAATTATTATCATAAAGATGAAAAGAAAATAGCTCGAAATAAATTTTGTAAAAATATTTTCCAGGCTATCCTACTGAAAATTCAGCGAACTGAGCGGCTAAAGGGGTTGGATTTGTCGAGAAGAGCTGATCCTCTAAGGAATTCGCAGTGAATTAAATTTCGAAAACGATACATTTTTGCTCAAAAGAGAACGTAAGCAAAAATAAAATCATGATCCTTCACCCCTCAAAAAAAGGATCGAAAATTATTATTAAATTTGTGGCACTCATAAGTGTATACCTACATGTTAGTTATCAATGCCTTCCGTCTGGTGCTTCCGACATCGCAGGGAGTGAAAGGGTGATGAATTATGTGACAGTCTGCCCTTAGCCAATTTACAACCCATAACTATGAAAAATCTCAATCTGAGAATAAGAGATTCGCGTAAATTTTCCTACTGTATTTCTCGACAATTTCTTGTACGACCGCGAAAAATTTAAGTTTTTCAAAAGTCATACTTAAACATTTTAGAAAATTAGCCTCCTTCTATCCATGTTGACAGTTTCGTACGGGGACCTCTGCCTGCATTACAGTATTTTCGTGCCTCCTCCTTCCGCCCTCTATGCTAACGAATGAAACAAGAGATGGATATCCGATTTTAGGTCAAATCATTCGCGGTAAATGCGAGTTATCGCACGTAATAGGGGAGGGAAAAAAGATTTGCGGGAGACTGGCGGCAATCATTGCCAATGGAAATGAATATTTAACGATAATAGTCGCACGACAACCGAGGGACTGCAAAGGCCGACTTTCGTAGACGTTGGCTTCGAGCAGACGGCACACAGACGATTTTTCGGTTCGAATAAAAAATTACAGTGTTGGCGCTTTTGCTCGTCAATGTCCGTTATTATAAGAACCAAGTTATAAACATTTCGCATTCGGCTCGACATTTCTGGATGTAATTAAAAAAAATACATACGGGTTCGTAGGGTGCCTTTGAAGATTTCCTCAAACTACGATAGGTCGTACAACTATACTGCAATATCACCACTTCTTAGATCAGTGCATCGCCATTCAAAACTCGAGTAATCGACATTTTTAATCGCCTGTTTTTGGAAACCCCTGTAGAAAATTATGATCCAGAATGAAATATTGATGAATCGAAAAAAGGTGCTCTTAAAGATGGTAGACTATTTCGTTCGCATGTTCACCAGCGTCGTGTTTCTTCAAAAAGTTTCCCATATTCGAAAGACAATTCGTATCGAATAAATATTAAACGCGTCGACATAAGGAAATAACTATCCCTCTTGACCGCATTGTCACTAGACTTTATACCCGATCTAGCTGAGGGTTCAGCTGGCCATCTAATCAATTATGCAGAATGATACCCACAAGCACCGACGTCTGCATTAAGGAACACGAAATCTTAAAAAGTTTGGAAAAGCGATTTGATTTTCAATTCTTGTTCTAGGAATTCTGTTTTTCGGAATCGAAAAAATAACTATTGTAAAACCTCAAGTTCGTAGTTCAGATCGGCATAATAATTTTCAATTTGTTTTAGGGCAGAGCGAAATGAAGTCTTCGGAGTACCACTACTCACTATTGACTCACCGAACAAAGGTTTTTTTGTGAAGTGTATTCTCAAATATTCAGCATTTTCTGTAAAATATTTTAACGAACTAGAAATTTCAAAAATAATACATCTGTTAAAAGCAAATTTGTTGCGGGGGGGGGGGGGTCCCAGTTTTAACGTAAATTTTACCGTTCAAAGTTTTGAAACTGATCATTGTAAACAAACAATCTTAAATTTAAAGAATTTTATCTATTTTAGGAAGCACTTTCACAACAGTAGAGAATTTCAAAATCAACAAGCAGGAATTTGAGGTTTTTGTTCTCTCAGCTACAGTCTCGATTTCTTCAACCTTGTATAGTTTGCCAAATATCATTAAAAGAACCTTCTTCGTGAAATACCTACATTGTCCCAAAATTTTGCTCAAGAAAAATTTTTCATATCGATTTTTTTTTAGCAGGGACTTAATGTAGTAGTTCGATATGCAGAAACTACTGATGATGTACTCTCAAAATAATATCGGCCTCATAGTCATGGGGGTGGGCAAGCTGGGGCTGAGTCCCCTCTAAAGGTATCTTGAGCCCCCTAGGTAAACATACCACCACTAAAAAATATATCATCATTATACTGAACAAGAAAGAAAGAAGAGAATTAATGTTCCAGAAACATTTTAAAATTTAGAACAAAAATTTCGTTAACTAATTTGGGACTCTCGGAGAGGAGAGGGGAAGGAGGAGAGGGAGGGGAGGGGGAGTAAGGTTTTCAAGGGAGAAAAAATCGATAGTTGAGTTTATTTTTTAAATCGCCGATATTATAGAGGACCATATTTTACAGAAATGAAGGTAAAATCTGCTCGAGCAAAATTTTTTCGAAAAAACGTGTTTTAAAGGCGAAAAATTGCTCATTTTTGCATATTTTACGTTTAATTTGAGGTACCTAGGGGGCATTCGCCCCCCCCCCCACCTTGGCTGTACCACTGCCTCGTAGAAATATTCACATTATATGTGTAACCATAAGCCCCTTCCCCTGGTAAACGGTCAGCACCCCCACCGCAGATGGCTGGCTACGGGCCTGAATAATAATATAGTTATACCTACTGTCGGAGTCATAGCCTTCGGGCAGAAAGTATCTCGTTAAAATAAAACAAATATTTTGAACAGTATTTCCCTTTTTTGAAAAACGTTTAACGCATTTGTACAAATTATGATTTTCTCCGAAATCCTACATGTTTTTCAAATATACTTGTAAATACTCTTTCTCCAAAAATTTTCTCACAAATGAATATTGGGAGGGGGGACGGGTTCTAATAAAAGTGTCTATCATCAGGAAAAAACTGCCCGTCTGTCAAAAATTCTCGCATAATCGAATTTTTCGCCATCAAGCGAGTGCTCATAGTAATTTTAGGAACCTCAGAATATCTCGAGAGCTACTTAACATCCTTTTCCTCGTATTCACTAGGGCGCACCGATGTGACTACGTTTAGGGAGGAAGGAGAGGGGAATTTCAATAATAAATCCAACTATAGAAGGTCAAGTTAGCTTGTTAGAACAATTTGTAAATTTTGAAAAATCTACAATCTTCATTTTGTCAATTGATGGAAATTTTCGAAATCAGAGGAGATACAAAGAAAAGTTTTTAGCGCTATTTCGCCAACTAACGTTCCAATTTTTTCAACTTTTCCCGACATGAGGTGATGTTTTCAGCAGACTTTCCACATCCCCTTCCTTGGGTACCACCAGAAATTCAAGTAACGCTTTTAGCCTGTTAGTCTAAATGAGGAAGAATACACTGCCCAATCCGAGTTGAAAGTTTGCTTCTGACAGATTTTACCTTCCAAGTAAATAGTCTGCCCCCAACAGATTTCACTCCATCTTGTGGAACAAAATTTGGATGCAATAATACCAAAATGAAGATTCTTTTCCTGTTTTTCGAATAGAAGATGGAAACAGATCTTGGCCGGAGTTGATCCCACCCCTTTTCCATGGACGAAAAATCACCATGTGTCCGAGTTTTCTGAATGCTAAATGCTTCAGAATTTTCTTACAATTTCCCCGTTAGTGAATATCAAAATAATGGAGGCTGTTATTACGTAATTATTCAGGAATGAGTCGATAGACTCCATCCGATGCACGATGACCCATATGAGAAGTAAAATACGATCAGTGATGATCCCATGGTGTGTGCCGGGAGGGGCAGTCTACATTCGAGAAACTTCCCAAAAATTCAGGGGGAGGTTGAGCCTGCTCCCAGAAAATTCTCAGCAACAATAAAATTTAAATAAATTGTGCGAGTGATAAATGTGTATACGAGCATGAGAAAAGGTTCCACTCGGTAGGTATGGAGTTATAGCGTGAAAGTACATAAGATTCCTAATCGAAGTAGACCTCGCCCAGCTCTTTTGTGCAAAATTTACTGAGATATACGCTTTTGAAACTAAAAATTCAAAAACACCACCTTTTGAGAAAAACACGGTCTAAGTTCTATGCACGACGAAATGGAAACACTTTTGCATAAATTCTATAAGTAATTATTTTACTAGAGGCTAAAGCAAAATTTTAATAAGCTAAATCATATATTTATACTTATATTTTTTTTCTCGTAAATTCTCGCCTAATAAAAGTATGTTTGAAATTTGTGGAGACACAGCCTACCCTCGAGATTTTTCATCGGATCATCACTGAATACGAGCTGCATTTTCAAGCGCCTTTTAATGATCCATTTTTCATACTTGAAAGAGGAAAGACGTCATAAACGCCACCAGATTTAAGTCCCCCCTCCTCCATTAATAAAATACCTTTTGAAGCTTCCGAAAAAGCTCGGTAATCAATGTTATCCTAACAAAGTCTGCAGTTTCTTTATGATCCTGTACCACCCCTTAACAAACAGAATCCTAATTAGTCTCAATTACCAGGAACAGACATCAGAATTAGTGACGGCGAGAACCGAGCGGGGCCCCAGTGCAATAATTCTTTTTTGATTCAGTTGGGAACTTGCATCTGGTTGTCCTCCTTCACGTTTTTTACCCAGCCCTAAGAATTTTTCACACCTTAAAAGGCTTGTAATTTTTCTCGGTCTCGTTTCTCCATAGGCTCGTAGGCTAAATTTTACGGGTTCCAAACCCGATGCAAATGCACTTTTAGCAGCCCCCTCTCACCGTCACTAATTAGGATTCCGCAACCAAACAACCTCAACCGTAATTAAGTGATAAGCTACCTTACCGACTATCTAACTTCTAAACTTAATCTATCATACTGTATATCAAAGGATATTGTAGGTGTAATGCCGTCGTAATCCATAGAGGTGCACTCCGAACCACGATCATCTCCCGTTCCGAGAGCTGAATTCGATCTCATGTAATCCGGCGGCGAGTTTACCCTCTGATGGTGTTGTTGTTGCTGCTGCTGCTGCTGCTGTTGCTGCTGCTGCTGAGCTGCCGCCAGTAACACTGGATGGAATATGGACGAGTGGTGCGGTAATGGAGGCGAGTCTCTGAGGTGGTCTCCCAGCGGACTCGACGATTGCATATGGTGGGACGCTTGATGCTGCCCGTAGAACGGGCTGTACGGCGAGAACACCTGAGATTCGTGCAAACCCGGATTAGGGATGGCCACACTCGTGGGCAAAGAAACTGGTAACATGGGCGCCGAGGGTGGCATGTGGAACGGTCGCGGCGGAGGCGACTCCGGCGAGCCGTTCGTCTGAGGCATTACATTCGCGTATTTACCAGCCGAGTCCATAAGGTTGGGCGGCGGACAGCCCATGCCGTCTTGGGCCAGAATACGACTCACAGTTCTCGGCGTTATGCGGGTGTCCGTTACCTTGTGTCGTTTCTTCTTGGGGGCCACCACTAGGCTCAGAGCTTCGTTCTGCTCGGGCACGTTCCCCTCTCCCCGCATATCCAGCGGGCAGAATGGGTTCATTGAACTACCCAGACTGTTCATCGACGAGCAGAGGGCGGCCACGGCCGCCGCGCTGTTCATACTATTCGAGCTCATTTTGGGCGGAGGAAAGAGGTTCGAATTCAAACCGGAGCGCGTCGGCGGCAGGTTCATCGCGTTGATGTTGTTCTCCGGGTTCGAATTCGCGTAGTTTTGGGAGGCATTGGCCGAGCTCGAGTGCGAATTGCTTTTCGTTGGCGTCGTGTAAGCGTTGCTCGTAGGGTAGGCGCCCCCACTACCACCGCCGCCGCTCTTCTCCGACGAGGACACGCAATTCCCACGATCAATCACTTTAGTCCTCGGCGATTTGCGATCCAACAGTTGAGACGCCAGTTGCAGTTGCTCGGCGGCCAAGGCCGCGTCCGCAGACTTCCTGAGCCGCGGAATCTGCCGACACCGGGCCAAGAACTTGTCGACTAGCTCGTTCACCGCGGTTGAGATTTCCGCTTTTAGCGCGTCCGCGAATTCGGCAAATCCTTCGAAGTCCAAGTTGTGAGCCGAGTTCGAGTTATTCTTAATCATCTGCAGTCGGTCGGAGAACTCGTTTTTGGAATGCGAGCTCTGGTGCTGTTGGGGTTGCTGGTTCTTGGGCGACTGCTCGGTGGTATGGCGAGTTGGCGAACCAGGTTCGGTTTTGCTGACGGGGTGCGCCGGCTGCAGGTTAGACTGAGCGTGCGCGGAGACATTCTGGTGCTGTTGTTGCTGCTCGGCAGCCAGAGCCGCCTCTTTCGCCATCCTCGCCTCCTGTTCCATGAACAGTTTCTGACTGACGCCCAGGTACATCGCGGCGGCGTTGCTTAAAGCGGGGTGCGGATGAGCCGGGTGGTGATGGTGGCCATGGTGATGGGGTTGTAGATGGTTTTGCACGTGCTGCTGCTGCTCCTGGAACATCTGATGCTGCAAAAAGGAGAGCGCTCCGTTGAAATTCGGATGCAGCGGAAACGCGGGCGGCATCGGAGGAACACTCGCGTTCGGAGGTAGAAACTTGGCAGTCAGCATTTTCGTTATGGCTGGCGACATCGCCGGCTGACCGCTGGCCGGTGTTGATACGGCCGGGAAGGGCGCCGCCTGCTCCTTGGACACCGGGGTCGGCGTCAGCGTCGGAGTCGGCGTCGGCGAGGTGTTCTTTTCGTCGGGAGACGGAATGCTGTTCTCCTCCTCCTGGTCGACGTCGCTGTTCTCCTCCGGCTCGCCGACCGTATCCATCGAGTCCTGGTCAATACGAGTGATGTACAGCTGCAGGTACTTCTGCCGGATCTGGGCCAGCTTCTCGCGCGTCGCCCGCAGCTGATTTTTCAGCGCGTTCTTCTCGGCCACCTTCTCGCGCACGTCCGGCGGGCTGAGGTTCTCGTCTTGGTCGTCGCTAAGCGCGTCCGCGATATCGCTGAACGTGGCCGCGTAGCGTTCGGCAACGCTGTTGTCGTGCTGCTGCGGGTGGTACAGCTTGCGTTTCTTACAGCCGTTGACCGGCGTCGACAGCGGGCTGGAGCGCATCGACGAGACGATGTTCTCGACGCGTTTGCGCTTCAAATCGGCCTGCTCGGCTTTGGGGAAGGCGGCGCACTCTTTGGATTCGTCGCCGTCGTCGCGGTTCGACTCGGGTGAGAGGACCGACCTCTCTGACGAGGTGTCGTTGTCGTGGTCGCGGTTCTTTTCTAAATTATCGTTAGTCTGACCCGTGGGGCTTACCTCGTTGCGGTCCTCGGCGCGCTCGTCTTGGTCTTCGGGGTCGGCGATTTCCATGTCTTGGACATCGCCGTTGGTGAGCGGCTCCTTCAAACTGTCACGCACGTCGCCATCCTCCAACAGGTTGACTGCTTTTACGTCGTTGTTATTGTTATTGTTGTGATTATTATTGTTGTTATTGTTGAGGACGTTCGAGTCGTTGTTGCAGTCGGCGTTTAATTCGGTGTTATTGCCGGCCGCTCGCAGTTCCTGTTCTAAAGCGTATAGCTCTTTCTTGCGTCCCACTCCTACTGCTCCTACTGCTCCCTGCAGTATATTCCGCAGCATGTGTTGCGCAGTTTCTCTGAATGGAGGACTACCTGGTTCATAACAAAATAAAACGAGTTTGATGGTATCATTGTTCTATCAAAATGTACACGGCTTAAGGACATGGGTCATCGAATTCTGCGAGGCTGTCTTATCGAATAATTATGATGTTATAGTGCTGACTGAAACTAGCTGGCTACACACAAGCATTAACTCGGCAGAGGTGTTCGATAACAGGTACACTGTGTATAGGAAAGATTGCGGTTATGAAGTAAGTAAATTTTCTATCTCTTTTTCTAATTTGCTCTCAACCCGAGCCCTGGAATCCACCCTTTCGAGCATTACTTCAGAGACGCCGGGGAGACTGTTAGGGCTGTCTTAGCCTTCTTCCCTTTTGACCGAAAAATCGGCCTAGGTCGAAACCTGGCGAGTTAATACATCAGCTTGAACCCACTCGGCCAACCAGACCTCTAGAGATTATGAAGTACTGAATAAGGAACGTGGAGGAGTTATTGTTGCAGTCAAGGAGGGCATAGTAAGTGAGAGAATATCATCTCTCGAAGTAAATGAAAAAGAATTTGAACACATATGGATTATGATGTTTCCGCATTATAATAATACAAGTACAACCTTTCTGGGCGCCTTTTACTCTCCTCCAAAGCCAGCAGAATGCATATTCAAGGATGTATGTTATGAGCCAGTATAAAGTGTTACAACGTAATATAATTATTACTGGAGACTTTAATCTACCTGACTTAAACACTCTGAAAGCGAACCAACAAATAACAAAGGCTGTAAGTCCGAAGGTTAGGGACCTGTATGAGTTTTTACAGATCTGCAACATGCAGTCTCGAAATTATGTAATTAATCATCTTAATAGAACCCTGGATGTGGTGTTAACAAACATGGAGAAAATCAATACAAATTCAGATCAGTCGCTAATCTCTTGCTGGGATAGATACCACCCACCAATTAGTTTCACTCAGTGGCGCAGGAGCATAAGGGTTTTTGGGGTTAAACACGCCTCCCCCCCACGGTAGAAAAAAGACTTTTAAAGAATTGCAGTTCTGAAAAAATAATGATGTACGACATCCAGGATTCATTACCCAACCAGTGCTGCATCAACTCCTGAAGGAATTTACAGAATAACAATCTTCATACCCTTTTTGGAATGTATGAATAATGAAGTGGAAGAACGCTTCATGAATCATTCCTCAGTTCTGAAAAACATTGCTGTTCTTCTGAATCCAAACCAAAGTAAGAAGTGCACAGATGAAGATATTAAAATAACATGAAAAATGTGTGCGATTTCTATGAAAATGACCTAGATTGCCCTCTGAAGATTGTAGTGGAAGAATTAACTCTTTGGTACAGAAACGTCAGACAGATTCTAGCTCGTATAGTAGTTGTGGAGAAATCAAGCGCAACCCGCTTACATACACTGAATTTGGCAATGAAGAAATATTCCCGTGCATTATAAACTATTGAAAATTTGAATAGATAACTTTGCCTGTAACAACAAGCACGAGTGAACGCTCCTTTTCAACATTACGGCCATCGAATTTGAGAAGCACCACAGGAGAAAATCGACTCACTGGACTCGCATTTTATTACACATATACAGGATGTCTTTTGCAATGACCCCCTCCCCTTCAACCTGGTAAGTAGGCAACTTACCCTGACAATATGTAGATATGTGTGCATACTCTTACTTTTGAAGGAGCTGGGATTATAATCAAATTTTGAGAAGTTTTCTATCTTTGAAATTTTTCTACTTCTCACGACCGGCGATGGACAGAAAAGTGGTATCAGTAAGTAGTAGTAGAGGGTAGTTGTGTGATAACCACAGAAACAAGGGCAGAATAGTATATTACGCGGCATGGCTTGAAAGTGTGCGTGTACATGGCGAGGCCAAGTTTGTGGAGCGAGCCAAGGCGAGTATAGCAAATGTCCGAGACAAATGTAAACACACTTCGAGTTATGCCGTGTAAAGTACTTTTTTGTAAACATGAATGCGTGAGGCCGTGCTATCGTTACTGCTTTACAACCCATGGCTTATAAAATCCTCTACAGACTTGACGTTTTTTCTCAAATGAAAAGTAGTACTTCTCGCTGACTGTGCAGCTGCAAAAAGTTACGGTTTCTGGGTCGTATTCAAGTCTACAAAGACTAAAAACGTACTTAACCCGCCTGAATGGTCTAGACTTGAATATTCACAAAACTTTGGATGTAGATACGAATTCAGTAATTCATCATTTCTCCGCAATGAAGCCAAGAAGGATGGACTTGGGTGACAGGAGTTGTATGAATTTCAAGTATCGTTTTTATTAAAATTTGAGCGTTAATATTCGAAATACCTACCTGTTTATCATTTTATATTATTTTATGAAAGTTTTCTTTTTGTTCATCAATTTTTACGTACATCAATACAATTTGTTTTGCATTATTCATTTGCTATTTCAAATAACCTCTTAACACTTTTGAATTTTGGCCCCTCTCCCCCTAGACAATTCGAACTACACTACCTTTTTATTTATTTATTTTTTTGCTACGGTAAATTCAAGGCAAGTCGATAAAAAATCAGTCAGTCAGACCTGCGAGCACTACGCTCTGCTAGTGCATCATCTTGCAGACGAGTCTGCAACCACGGGAGAGCATTTTCATGTCTTTGCTTCGCGGAATGCGCCAATATGAGAATAACATCGTGTCTATCTGTCTGTCAGTCAGTCTAGTCAGTCAGCCCAGTCAGTCTAGTCAGTCATTTATTTTCATTTTTATTTATTATTTTCGTAACGCTCCAAAGTAACGCTTTTTTCCGTTGCGTGCTAAAGTAAAAACAAAAAAATGTCCAAAAAAATGGCGAAATCAGTTCAACAGGGTGTTCATAAAATCAATTTTAGTACAAATTAGATCAGAAAATTTTCACATTTTTTCAATTTCCCGTGAAACTTGCCCGCTTAAGCTACTGTTTTTTATTCGCAACTGACTGTACATTAAATTTCCCATAAAAAAGGTTATTAGCAATTTTCTTGTATCTGAATTAGAACTGCTCAAAATGGAGTTCAAGATATTCCCGTTAAGAATTATTACTTTTTAACACAGGTGTATCGACAATAATATGAAGATAATAATCATCTTCAGCTACTTTACCACGTCATAAAGTTACATCGTTTATGGGGCTTATTCACCTCCTTCCTTTCATCTATTTACCCCATATTTGAAATTGAGAACCATGCAATAAGGGGGAGGGGGAGGGGTCTAGTATTTTGTAAAGTTTAATATGGGTATCCAATAACTGAAGCGTGCGGCCGAACAACGAGACAAGCGCCACTTTCTAAATTGTGAAGGATATCGTTGTGACGGACTGTGGTGTGCAATTATTGTTCCCTTCTGATTGGTGGCTGAACATAGGGGAGGGGGTCGGACCAAATTCCGAAAATTGCGGAATAATTCAGAACAAATTGAGAACAAATGTTTGATATTTTATACAACCCCTAAATCGAATGTTGTGGGCTAGTATGTCACCAGCTCTTCCATATTGAAATGCATATATCTGGGGGTGGGGGTAAGAACAAATTTGGAAACTGGTGGAATAAATTAGAACAAATTTTTAGAACTTTTGACAGCAGAAAGCAAAGAAAAACTTACTTGCTTCATTGATAGCAACATAGATACTGGCCGATTCACCAATAGAAAAATGCATTAAAGAGTATTGGTAACAAATTACAATTTCCTAAAGTGAGCGCGCATTACGTACAGTTTGCTTCCGAAAAAAGAGATGCGAGGGATGCGAGAAAAGAGCGTGTATTTTCGAACTCCGGCGTACTCAACTGGTTGTCGCGACGCTGAAAACGATCGCGCGTTAACGTCGCTCGCTCTCGGAGGGTGCGTTCAGGACGGCGGTCGCTACAGTCACTCTCCCCACTGTTGCGGCCACCGTTACAAGTTGAAAGACTGAGTGTCGGCGTAAGTACTAATACTTAACATCAGGCAAACCGAGACCCGGTAGAAAAAATTAAGTTACTGATGTATATTGTATATTAATAGACTGCATTTTTCATACTGAATTCAAATACCCAGAGAGGGGTAACTTTTTCCAAGATTATTGAATGTATATGTACTTCAAGGCAAAGTGAGACCCTCAGTGTATAAGAGGAAGATGAGATCCACTTGTGTACTGCAAAATGACGTGAAGCGGAAAGCTGAGCCCCAGCAACGTTGCCATTCGCACTGGACACGCGAGAACTCGAGTGTCCACATTATAGTATTCTGTCGAGCTGTAATAATATCGCGAGTTGTCGAGAATCATATATTGTGTCCGCTTGTGGTTTAAGGTTTTTTAGCCGATCTGCTGCTTGTATGGCCAGAGGAAGATGGATGATCCCTTCAGTCTGCTCTATCCAACCTATGGATAGACGTAGTGAGCCAGGGTGTAAAGCATTTTGGAAGGCTTGCGGACATCAATGTCCATACGCCACCCTTTCAGGTGCGATCGTGTAAGGTACAAAGGTACTTTAGCCCGTCAAGCCACCCCGTACACCATAATTCTGAATGATTGATGTTTATCAAAAGCTACATGAAGGAGAGAGGAAAGAGCGAACACAAATTCAGAGTTGGAGGTAACTATAGAAGAAATGACAATTCCTTTCATTCCTGGAAGACGAAATCCTCTCCACTCTGAGTAAATTAAAGGTGGGGAAATCGGCAAGGCCAGATGATATAGGAAATAAGAAACTCAGGTGCTTCGCCGTAGAGCTGGCCCCTGCACTCATAAAAATTTTCAATTTATTACTTGTAAAAGAAAAAGTCCCTGTCCAATGGAAAATATCATAAATAGTGTTACTATTCAAGAAAGATGACAAATTAGATAATAATAACTATATAAGCTCATAAGTTTCCCTTCGAACATACTGAAAGTCTTTGCAAAACTCATTAAAAACCGTCTGTACCCCATTTTGGACTACAACCAAGGCTCTGAACAGGCAGGCTTCAGAAAAGGATATTCAACAGTTGATCAGATCTTTGTTATAAACCAAATAATTGAAAATATGAACGAATTTAATCGCAAGATCTGAACATACTGCTGACTGACTTTCAGAAAGCTTTTGATAGAGCACATCCTAAACCTAATGCAGATAGCGGAAAAAGCGAGAGAACTCAACAAGTCGATCTCTTCTTCAATTTGTCGAAGTAACTCACATGCCGCTAACTCTTCATTACAAACGCGACGTCAGCATCATGAAAACTCATTTGCGAAATTTGTAGAAGAAATAACATGAATACATTGTTGCCATAAAATGAGCCTCAGCTTTCCTAATAACGCCGCAATAATTATGAATAACCTAGCGGGTCTTGCGTTTCATCTTCAGAAGAAACTGCAGCGCAATCTGCCTCGAGTACCAAAGAACATGCGAACTAATTCTGTATAATTTGTATGTAAACATCGGCAAAATGAGGCCCAACTCAAAATTTGGATTTAGGGTCCCAGGGGTCAGTGAAGTGAAAATCCACCGAATATACACCGACGGAACCCGGGTATTATCTTACCGAAATGGGTCTCGAAGTGCCGCTTAACATGGTAAATTGGGTCTCATCATTCCGCTTTAAAACTCAAATTCGAATTTAAACGACATATTCGCATATTATACGTTTTCCATTCGTATCGAGTTAATTGCGCTCAGGATGTTACATACCTATACCTTCTTACCTTCCAACTTTAAGTATCAAGATCACGAGTTCCATTACATGATTAAAAATGCACGAAATAAAAGCACTGGCAAATTAAAAGGAAGGCGCATGCGTAATTTATCTGCAACTTTCAAAATATTTCTCTGGGTTCCGATTCATGTCACTAACTCTCTCCTTCACACTCTCAATCGTCTACATCGTCCCACTAGATGAATGTCGCTATATTTCTCTTCTTCACGCACTCATCTTTCAACACATTCTCTCTAGATTCATGATTTCTCTCCTTCCTGAATCTTATACACCTACACCTCCATTCTTCGTCGTCACATGTCTTTAAATACCATCTCCCACGGAAAAACTCCCATCTTACCATCTCCACCACCTCGCCCCTCTTCACCAATTTTCACCCATGTCATCTGCACCCTTTCTGCCCTTTCATCCATCACATCCTTACCTGCTCTCACGTCTCACCGTCTCAGTCTTCGTCCGAAAAAGCAAGCGGGGGCAGATGAGCATGTACTGTTTTACAAGGGGGTCGGTGGAGTTTTAGTTTCGATTATAAAGGGAAAAGGACATCGTGAATAGGGACAAAGATCGTTCTTTCGGTTCCCCCTCCACCTGCTTCCTCTTCTTCTTTTACCTCCTCATCATCAAGCTTTCTTCACTCTCACCCTCACCCGTCTAATTCTCATCGTCTGCCGGTCTACTTTTCTTTCCTCATTACCACCACCCTCCTAATTCTCCTCCCGCTACCCTCTCCCATATATAACTTCTTCAATTTCACCTTTCCCTCGTCCTTCTCCAGCCCCTTCTCCGGTTCCACTCATAAGGCGGTAGTGCGCTTGTACTTTAGGTAGACAAACTGATGAGAGAGTCTTCACTCTCACCCTCACCGTCTAATTCTCATTGTCTGCCGGTCTACTTTTCTTTCCTCATTACCACCACCCTCCTAATTCTCCTCCCGCTACCCTCTCCCATATATAACTTCTTCAATTTCACCTTTCCCTCGTCCTTCTCCAGACCCTTCTCCGGTTCCACTCAGAAGGCGGTAGTGCGCTTGTACTTTAGGTAGACAAACTGATGAGAGAGAACGAGATATCTCCTCCAGTTTCCATATCGGCCACCACTTCATCCATCGACCCAACGATTCTCAACTACTTCCTACTCACCCAATACCGCACTCTGCCATTCCCACTCCGGTTACAACCACCACCTCATCCATCTCCCAACCTCACCCTTTTTAGCTCACTGTACCCCGCATCTGGCTCCATATCTTTACTCCCCCACAATACGTCCCGACCTGGCCTTAATCATCAACATTCCTGTCCTCACTCGCTCTCCCTGTACCAACCCCATCTGAAGACCGAAATAAATGAGCACTTTCAGATTCCTAAGAGTTTCTTTTCCGAGAGATGAGTTTTTAGTACACCTAGAAAGAGACATTTCTGAATAGCTGCAGATGCTGACAGAGACGAAACTTGACTTTCAGTTTGGGGGACAGGGGGGAGAAAAGAAAAATTTGCCGACAAATGTATTTTGAAAACTAAAAATTCGCCGACAAATTTTTTTTTAATTTGAAAATTTGCCGATTTTTTAATCAAAATATTTTTTAATTGAAAAAGAAATGAACAAACAAACGAACGTTCATAAAAAATTAAAAATTCAAACGAACAGTTTCAAAATTTGCTGACTGCCAAATTATTGGGGAGGGGAGGAGATTTCAACACCCCTCCCCCGATAGTCTTGTCCCTTGATGCTGGACGTATGCATTGTGATGGGAGAAGGTGGTGGCAGTGAAAGCTACAGCTTCCACCAATAAATCAGGAGGTGGGTACAAAATTCAGAATTAACGGTACTGAGAGGGTGCAAATTTCATACAGAATTTCTGCACCATCAGCACATCAAATGACCCCATATAGGATGTACTGGATGCTGCTTCTACAGCGAAGCAGACACGAGGGCGAGAGTACACAATTCAAGAAAGGAGATTCAAAATGATACTACATAGGTAAAAAATTTCCGACCATTCCGGATGCCAAATGTCTCGAATAATGGTGGGGGATGGTATGACAAGAGCTACTCCATTGAATATTTTAAAGCGGTGATAGTCCAAAATTCGTGATTTAGGGTATTAAAAAAATAGGCACAGCATTTTCTGTACCATTTTTAATGTAAAAATTCCTGTATGGGGGGTGTGCTTAGGTTCCTTGACCTGCCTCGAAACTGGTTTCATTTTTTAATTACAGATATAGAAGCGAATAGAATACTCGAGAAAGGTGGTACAAAATTGCACTAAATTATGACATGTTTTGCTTTCGCAGTTTTACCCGGGGGGGGGGGTAGCGAAACGGACCCCACTTGTCATTGTTTCAGGGCAAGCAGCATCAACAGAGAGGATAATTAGAGCTCATTCACAGACACAAAATTGCTGCTATTTAAGATTTCACTCAAAAGTCATGCAAAGAATTAAATAAACTGACTTTACTTTGTGGTGAGGAGGGTGGGGGTGTGCACAAATGTAGATTCTTGCACAAATAGTGCACAAACGACTGACATGGTTTTCAAGCCTAAAATCGAATTGGGGAGGGCCATCGTGTCTACAGCCCCTCCCCTCCCCAGACAGATGCCACTTTATCTGTGTACGGAAGTGTGTACAAACGGTGGGATGTGTTGCACATTTCTTCACAACCGATGTACAAACGACGAACAAAAGGATTTTAAATTTTACGGGGTGGGGGCCGTGGATATGGTACCTCCGTTGTGTGGAATCTGGCGGCAGTTGATACAATAAAAATAATAGAAAGAGTACAGAAACGATTTCTAAAATATCTATATTATCAACAATTTTCGTACTACTGAAACTCAGAGGTCTGGGTTGGCCGAGTGGATAGCGCGCTGGTCTCGGAATCCGGAGGTTCCGGGTTCGACCGCCCACGTACCGACTCGCTACATTTCGACCTAGGTTGGTTTTTCGGCAAGAAGAGAAGAGGGCTTACACAGCCCTAACAGCCTCCCCGACGTCTCTATGGTAATGCTCGAAAGGACGGATTCTAGGGCTTGGGTTGAGAGCCAAATTAGAAAAAGAGACTGCTCAAACTGAATTACTTATGCTGAATTACTCCAAGGGCATGAAATGAAAAGTCTGCGTGGAGAAGGGATATTGCCTCAATCAATTTCCCGTACAGCATAATCAATAGGTAATAAAATATGTGAATTAGCCTTAATAGGAAAAATCAAAATTCGCGTACCAAGTTTTCATGTCAGGAAAACTAATTTATTTGAACCAGAGCGCTCCAGCACAAATTACTTTTTAAATGCGAACTTCAATTGAGTCATGAAACTGTATGACACGAGTAGAATGCACGATCAACTGGATATCCTGGATTCAAATAGCACATCAAAACTCAAGCAGCACATCACTCAACTATTCGATTAAGACAGCCCTCTAAAAGGATCGGGGATTGGAATGAATGTATATATTATTATTATAATTATGATTATTATGATGAAGTATTATTACCTGCGCCGCCGTTTACCGTGTTGTTCGGCAATCTTACAGGTGTATCGTAAGCACTACCCGAGATCGTCGACATGTCATTATTACCAGCGACGTCAATCGTCATCATAGCTTCGCTACTGTCCGTAATCGATTTAACGCGACGATTAGATTCGTTTAACGTTTTGGTCGGGCCGAAGCCCTGATTGAAATACGCGCTCGACGCGAAATGTTGGTGATTTTGGGCCGCGAAAAATGCCCCGTAAAAGCCCGAATTGAACGGATTCGGTCGCGAACTGAAATTCGGAATCGACGAGTAACTGTTACGCGGTTCGCCGGCGTCTACACGTTGTCTGGAGCGTTTGGTTTTCTTTAACAAACCGAAAGAGTCCACTGTAACGTCCTCTTCTGATGACATCATAAGGAAGCTGCTCTCTGATTGGCCGAGGGGGATTTCTTTTCACTCTCCCTGGCGTATCTTTTTTGGTAGGAGATTCCGGCGGCGGCGTTCCGATCTGTCGACGGCTGCTCTTTCTTTATCACGCCGCGTGACCGCGTGCGTCCCTCGCCGCGGCTTCGCTAACCGTTCATTCTCTCCGCTCCTGTTAGGTGAAAACAAGACAGATGTATTTATTAGTGGTGGTAGCGTCTAGTATATACGAAAATGTGTGTGTGTGTATTCGTCTCGGTGTGCGCGTATACGCGTACATAAATGCACGCAAAACCCGATTATACCAGCGCAATTACTACACAGTTGTTATTATATTCTTATTATTATGCCTGTTTAATATACACAGGCTACACTCGCACACTACGCAGTCTACACACCAGTACAGCACCATATTCCGCGCTATACGTGTACGTGGATACTTAGGTATATTCCATTCCTCCTAGCTCACCTTTATTTTTTTTTTTTGTCATGTTCATTCTTTCTTCGGTGGTGAGGGCTCGTGCCACCGTGCGGCATACGAAGTGCATTCGTAAAACACACACCCTGTACCCGGCCTGCCTCTGCCTCGCGGCTCTATCTGTACCTTTACCGATTTATGGCTGCATATTATCAATAATAGGCGCGCCTCGAATTAAAACACCTGCGTATCGAGATTTCCAGCGTTTTATGTCAACTGCGAAGCATTTTTTTTTTCTCGACTTATCGAGAACTGTTCCATTAGGAGCTCCTCGACACCTTTGACTGGTAGGCCCGTTTTTAGGGCAGGCAAAACGGGGCAACCGCCCCAAGCCTCGCGCCAAGCAGGTCAACGCGAGAAAAAAAAGGGGAAAAAATTTAAAAAAGAGGAAAGAAAAGATTTAAATAAAATTTTTTTGGAAACAAGTAAAATACTGATTTTATTTCTATTATTAGGCCTCGCAATCACATTTGATTAGAAGTTGAATAATCAGTTCTTATTACTTGTTACGAGGGCAAGGAGGCCAGAGCTGGTATGGGGCCTTATCTTCATACGAATATAATTTTTTCGTCATTATTCGCGAATAGCGTATAGCGGGCTTTGGCCCCCCTGCCCCCCTCCTAAATACGGCCCTGATTTTTATGCACTTCTATTCCCCATTTATTCTTACTTTTTTGTGTTTTTCATAAAACTAAAACACTTTTGCAGATGAATACGGATACAAAATTTATAATTTTTTTTTACACAAAAGGTTCTTATTCAATAAAACAAAGACATATTTTTTCAAATTTTCAAATAAAAAAGATCTCCGGTTATCACAAGCATGAGGTTCTGCGTGCTGCGACTCCTTCAAATATTTTTCATTCTACAAATTTCCATACGCATTTTAATCATTTCTTGAATATATTTCAAAAATGTTGGGGATTTTACCCTCATTTTTGAGTAAAATTGTCTATACAGGGTTATGCAAGTCAACACTCACCATTGGAAAATGCCGTTTGGTGCGTGTTGATGTGAATAAGCCGGTACAGGATGGCCATCGATTCAAATTAAAACGCAGCATTACTCTGGGCTCCGTGTGGCGCTGTTACGGACAACAGAAAATGCAACGAAAAATTATTCGAGGAAAAACACCGATAATTTCCAAAGCATTTCTTAAGAAATTTTCGAGAAATATTCCTTTGATGTTCGAAAAAAAAGCCCGAGGAAGTTTATCGAAAATTATTAAGGAAAAATTTCCGATCATTTTCAAAGGATTTCATCGGACTTCATTGAAAAAATCTCCGATGATTTTAGGAGAATTTTTTTTTTGAGATTTTAGGGCAAATTTGCAGTCATGCCAAAGGATGTTTTTTGATATTACTGAGACGTACCTCTGATGATTTTTAAAGGATTTCTTAATAAGATGGCTTCCAGAGATTTTCATCGGAAATCTTCGGGATAAATTACCGATAATTTTAGACGAATTTCATTTAAAAAGTTCGAGAAAAATCCGAAAATTTTCGAAGAATTTTATCGGAAATCTTTAGAAAAAATTTCCAGTATTTTCCAATAAATTCATCAAAATGCTTTGAGGAAATTTTCCGATAATTTTTGAAATTTAGTGAAAAACTCCATCAATTTTTGAAATTAATCAAAAATTTACAGGAAGAATGTTCGATAATCTCCGAGGAGAATCTTTCAAAACGCCGGGGAAATAGAATTTCATCAGAAAGTTTTCTGAAAAAATTCCCATAATTTCCGAAGAATCTCATTGGAAATTTTCGGGAAAAATCATTAGAATTTCTTGGGAAATTTTCGAGAAGATTCCTTTGATTTTCGATGATAATCTCCGAAGAAGTCAATCGAATATTGAAGAAAAATTTCCGATCGCATTTTCAACAAGTTTCATCAGACCTCATCGAAAAAAATCTCCGATAATTTCAAGAGAATTTTTCTGGAAATTTTAGAGAAAATCTGCTATCATCCCAAATATTGGAAATAACTGAGCAGTATCGCTGATGGTTTTTGAAGGATTTCTTCAGAAAAAAGTTTCGACGATATCCAATCGGAAATTTTCAGGATGAATTACGGACAGTTTCTGAAGAATCTCATTAGAAATTTTCGAGGAGATTCCTTTAACTATTCAAGGTAATCTCCCAAGAATTTTATCGAAAATATTAAGGGAAAATTTCCGATTATTTTCAGAGAATTTCATCGGACATCATTGAAAAAAAAATCTCCAATGATTCTAGGAGAATTTATGAAATACTTCAAAAATTATCGGAAAATTTTCTCAAAGAATTTCGATGAAATCTGTTGGAAAATATTGGAAATTTTCTTCAAAGATTTCCGATGAAACTCTTTGGTCTGTCCTGTAGCATCGTTGTGTACCTCATTATTATAAACAAACCCCTCGACAACCCAAACATCACGCTCAAAATTAATCTGTGAATTGCTACCTTCAAAGAAACCCGTTTCACCGATAACGTCGGGATACATAAAGGCCGCTAGCCGACGCCGTATAGTCTAGTTTTGCATGCGATAAACTGTGCGTTTTCAAAGCGATGTAACTACTGTTTGCATTGCATTGTGTTTGTGTGGAACGTGTTTTTTTTTGCGTTTTTTGGTGCGAATTACGTTACAATAAATTGGTCAGATTAAAGCAGCAATGTAAGCAAAAAAATATGCACTTGCATATTTTTTCCCTGCCCTACTTATTACTATGGGCTTAATTGATTAGACATTAAAATAAAGAAAAATATAATATCATTCTTGATTCTCAAAAAAGGGGGGGGGGAAACGAAACGAAACGGGGAAAAAAAGGTAACATCCTGAAATAGACTTCTTATTTTCATTCTTTCTTATCACTTATCATCAAAGTTCGTGCTGGTCTTTTGACATTGCGATTATTAATTCATTACTTTTTATTAAAAATGGATTGTTGTTGCTACAGACAAAATTTCTCTTCACCCACGGGCAAAAGTATAGGGGGAGGGGGAGGGGGAACACCCTCACCCTCCCCCCTGTAATTTAGCAGTCTGCAAATTTTGAAACTGTTCATTTGAATTCTTCATTTTGTATGAATGTTTGTCTGTTTGTTTGTTTGGTTTTTTTCCAATTAAAAAATATTTCGATTGAAAATCAACAAATTTTAATTTTTTTTTAAATTTTGCCGGCGAACTTTTAGTTTTTAGAAAAATATTTGACGGCGGGTTTTTCTTCTCCACCTCCCCAAACTGAAAGTCAAATATCGTTTCTGAAAATGGAGTACCCTGGACTCCTGTCCGAGACTAGTCAGTCGAGACATTAAAGTATTACTAAACGTAAATATGGTACCACCAGAAATAAAGCGTCATGAAAATAAAGCAAGTGAGTGCTTTGCCGGGCATGTATCAGGGATAGCAGGAACTGCACGAGACAATAAGGGTTACAGAGTGAGGCAAATAGCAGGGGATACCCAACTCATTCTGGTTTGCCCCAATTACAGTCTACGAGGTAGCCAAAACAGTCGAATCACTACTGGCTAAACCAACAATAAGAGTAGACCAAATTCGTAGCTCGGGATCCTAGCCAGACACATAAAGGAGCTCTTCAACAGGTCGGTGTATGAGGGCGTCTTTCCTGACTCACTGAAAGTAGCCAAAGTTGTACTCAAAAATATTCAAAAAATAAATGTACAAGAGACTAGTTAATTACATAACAAAAATAAGTTTCCTTGCAGACAATCAATTTGACTTTATAGAAAGAAGAGGCAGCACTGATGCACTCACTCGACATACGAACATAATAAGTGAAGGCACAGAGAAGTGTAAATTAACAATTGGAGTGTATGTCGATATTAAAAAGCATTCGATACAATAGACCACCAAATGCTACTTAGTAAGCTTCAGGCAGTAGGAGTCAGAGGGTGTGTTTATAGCTGGTTTAAATCCTACCTGTCGTGGAGGATGTTTAGAGTCGCTATTGGGGAGAACCTCAGTCAGTCGAGAAAGGTACTAAGAGGGGTTCCTTAGGGGAGTTGCTTAAATATACGTTGACAATCTATGTAAGTTAGAAATAAAAGACAAAATGTATTGCTTTGCTGACGACATGATAATAATATACAGAGGAAATAACCCAGGGGAACTTCTGAGCAATATGAACACGAATCTAATAAATATAGCGAAATGGTCTTAAGAAAATGGATTAGAGGTGAACGTGGAAAACCCACATTACATAGTTTACGGACATAAGAATTGGGGAAGCCCAGAAATTACTATTAAAATGCCAAATCATAAGAGTGTATTACAGGAACTAGAAAGATTGTATGAAACGAGGTACCTGGGCCTGATTTTTGATGCGAAACTTACATGGGGTCCGCATACAGAGCAATTGCAAAAGATATTAAGACAACTAAATTACCTACTCTACCAACTTAGTACATACTTTAACACAAAGCATTTGATAAAGATCTACAAGGCACTATATGAGTCGGCCTTCCTAAATTTTGATACTCTTGCTCTGTAAATTTTTGAATATTCTCTTCTACGTATAAACTACGTGTTATGGGGAAGGGGGCGGGAGGACCAAATAAAATACCTTAGTAGCTTCAGATAGTTTAAGTTTTTAGAAATCGTCCCTCATAATTAAGAATACGAATTAAACACTTTCTACATAATGTTTGCTTATGAAGATTCTTACTGTGAGTCTTCAGTGCGATATAAAAGCAAAGTGGAGTCACCCGCCAATTTCACATATAAATCTGAAATAAATAACTGTATGGTCGGTAAAAATTAACTTCATTTCAAAATAAGCCCTATGTCGAATTTCTCGAGTGTCGCTGTTTTTTGGTACATACCTTTAAACTGATGCCAAATTGGCAATACTTTTTTTTCTACTTACAGGCTCAAATCGTTACTGTATCCACGTTGTCACTCCCCCTCTTTTAGAAACATTCTCGAGCTTTGGGCCTGATCAGAATAACAGTTGATTTCTGAAGATCCCGCGAATAAAGAAATGAAACCCGAAAAAATTACTCAACAATTTGAAGAAGAAAAAATAGATAATTGACGTAATTTAGATGATAAAAATTATTGGTACATAGAGGTAACTACAAGTTCACTATCGAAATTTAAACTGCGCCTTCAGGTTAATTATCATGACAAAAAAATTTAATAATGAGAACACCGTGTGTATTACCAGTCTCATTAGAGTAACGTTTTTTCTTAAAAGGTAATTTTGAAAATATGAGTTACGTCAGCGTTGTTTCCTTCTTTTTTTTTCGAAAATAAAAGAACACTTCAAAAGAATCTTAATTAGTACGTAAGAATCAGCAAAAATATGAAAATATTAATTCTTCTATGCGTATTACTCGTGTACTCTTTTTTTTTCTTTTCTGTTTCCCGTTACAGCGAGAATTTCACTCAGTTGTTCAGGAGGAAAGAGAGGGAAAAAAAACTAGGTGCATCTAAATGAGAGGATATCCCAGCATACACAATAGATACTTCCTCAAGGCGAAACAGAAAGAGGAAGGTGTATCATTTTAAACAGAAGAAAAAATACAATGTGTCCTATCTTCTCCGTATCAAGTCTTCTCTCCTGTATTATATTTTACGTCTTTTAAGTTTTCCATCATTGTAAGAGGACTGTACGTGGTATGTAGGAAAGAGGTTCTCGCTTAGTGCATTTTATCGAGAAATTGTTCTCGTCGTTCTTAACTTCCGGATCATTGAACACGATAGACCACGTACGATACCGGCTGAGCACTACAAGAATCTTCTGGTTTTTCTTTCACTCTCGTTCAAGCCTGTTCGCCATTCATGAGAGAGCTTGTCGCAAAATTCTAGAAAAAACAAAGCATCTGTGATCCTCGAGCCAATTTATTCATGAAAAAAAAAACGAGTTCACAGAGTGGGTGCTCGTGAAAAGGTGCTAAAACATGACTAAGCGAAGATTTTTCTTCAGTTCAAGACTCGAAGTTCACGAAAATGAATGTTAGGTGATCATCTTGTGTACTGTAAGACTTTTTTAACCTCGCAATAATGTGATTGCAGCCCCATAAGTGCATACGATTATAAATGTCGTTTACTAATAAAACCTCATTCTGGGTGAAATTTTTTAAAATCAATTTTCTATAGAAAGCTTTACAACTAATTCAATAATGCAAACTGTAGGTTTGTAATTATAATGAAAACTAGTGCAGGCCCTTGAAGCTGGACTATCAAAATTTCAAATTTCAACGAAAAAAAGTTATCAAAAAAAATAACACTTAAGGCTGTTCAGAAGCTTCTTCTGTTCCTTAGTTCCTTCCTTGTTCCAAAAAGTAAAACGGAATCTAACCGGGTGTAGCGGTTCTTCTAGCTTCAGAACATCCTTTTCCATCAGAAAATGAAATTGCAAAATTTGGACGTTATATTTTTAGTCCTCCTGAGGGCTTTTATTTTTCACCCTGTAGTAGGTTTTGTCAGCAAGCGTCACGTTACTTATATTCATTATTTTGTATTTATAAAGACAGAATAAGTTTTATTACTGCAGTCCTTTGCAAACAGGGACTTACCGGAGCTATTTTTGGAGGAAGATGGGGAATAATCCTTATTTTTATTTTATGCAAAAAGTCAATTTCATAATCTGAAACCATTTGGAGATACACCAGAAACTGATCTTCTCAAATTTTGACGACTTTAAAAACCTAATTTATTTTAACAGAAAATCTGATGTTGCAATAACGAAAAACTTGAAGTCGGCTGACGTAAAAGAAAAACATAAGTTTGCACTTTCGAAAGTTTGCTAACGTTTACCCCTCCCTCAGGTTTTTGGTACGTCTCTCTCAGCCAAATATCGCAACCCCAAAAATTTTTCATAGTGTTCCAGAATGTGTGAGAGGACAATATTTCCTGGGAAAAATCTCTGTATCTTTGAAGATATTCATTGGAACAGAGGTCCCCACGGTTCCTTTCCGTGGGTGCACGCCTGTCTTACTTCCCCTCCCCTCTTCCAATGAAGTCGTCTCGGTTAGTGCCTACTTATTTGAAGCTTTTCAAGATTCGTATAAGTCTCCTCAAGGCTTTTTCCAAACTGTTACAAAATTCTTCGGTCTTTCAAACTTTCCCAAGACTTGCTAACACTCTTCAAAACCCGTTTGAGTCGCTCACTGATACTCTATAAAACATTTTCAAACTTGCTTAATGATCTATAAGACTTTTTCAGTCCCGTTCAAGATTCATTATGACTCTTCTAGACTTGTTAAGGTTTTTTTTTAGACCAGTGCCAAAATCATTTTTTGTTTCATTATTTCTCTCATAATTAAAAAAAAAAAAAAAAAAACATTTGCGAGTGAAACGAGCAATAGTTTTCCAAGTTTTAGGAGAACTTCCACAAAAAAAAGAGTCTGTTTTGGAAGCACGTAGATGGGATTATTTCCAAAATTCTTCCTTAAAATCTGCTGTGTTCCCTGCGCATCAAGATGCACTGTGAGGTTGAGGGAGGTAGCTAGAGGAAGCCTCCTTCCTAAACCATGTTCCAGAGTTGGCAACTTTAGCAAAATTGACCCACAGCTGGTAAAATTAGGTTGTTAGTAGACAAAATCAAGTCGATTGTAGGAAGGCAAAATTAAGTCGGTTGTGGGCAAAATCAGGTCGGTAGTACACAAAATTAGATTGGTAGTCGATAAAATTAGGTCGATAGTAGGCAAAATTAAGTCAGTTGTGGGCAAAATCAGGTCGGTAGTATACAAAATTAGATTGGTAGTCGACAAAATTAGGTCGATAGTAGGCAAAATCAGGTCTATAGTGGACAAAATTAGGTCGGTAGTTGACATAATTAGGTCGATTGTAGGTAAAATTAAGTCGGTGGTAGGCGAAATCAGGTCGGTAGTAGGCAAAATTAGGTCGGTAGCGGGCCAAACTGGTCAGTAGCGTGCAAAATCAGGTTGGTAGTTGACAAAGTTTAGTTGATTGTAGGCAAAATCAGGTCAGTTATTGGCAAAATTGAGCTGGTGGTAGGCAAAAGTAGGACAGTAGTGGGCAAAATTAGGATGGTAGTAGACAAAATTGATCAGTAGTAGACAAAATTAGGTTGACAGTAAGCAAAATCAAGCCAGTAGTGGGCAAAATCAGGTTGGTAGTTGACAAAATTAGGTGAATTGTAAGCAAAATTAAGTCGGAGGTTGGCAAAATTATGTTGGTAGTGGGCAAAATCAGGTTAGTAATAGGCAAAATTAAGTAGATTGCAGGCATAACTATGTCAGTGGTAGGCAAAATTAGGTTGGTAGTAGGCAAAATTAGATTGGTAGTAGCCAAATGAGGTTGAAGGCAAAATCAGGACGGTAGTGGGAAAAATTAGGTTAGTAGATGGGTAATTCTCAGAATAGGGGCATATTTCATTTTTACATATATGAATTTTCAGAAGAATGATTTCCTATATTTTTTTGCGGGGGATCGTTAGCATACGTGCCCCAATGTGATTTCTAGCATTCAGCTCAGTTCATTTCCATGGGGAAAGGGTGCAGGGGTTTCCAAAGTTTTGTGTCCACTACGTAAGAATTTCTTTCGTAGTGGCTACAAAAAATGAACTACGGCGTAAGAATTTCTTTTGTAGTGGTTGTAAAGAGAAAAAAAAGATCAAAATACTCAAATTGGTAAGCATTTCAAAAGATTTAAAAGTTGAAAATCACTCAACTCATTTTTTTATCCCCAAATTTCAATTATCAACAAGTTTTTCTATGGCAGCGGACTACCTTCTTGTTTCTTTTGTAGTGTCAATGGTTTTCAATGGTTAAATAACCATTGCCACTACGAAAGAAACAAGAAGGTAGTCCACTACCTTAGAAAAACTTGTTGATAACTGAAATTTGAGGCTAAAAAATGAGTATGAGTAATTTCTAACATTTAAATCTTGAAATACTTATCAGTTTGAGTATTTTGATCCTTTTTCCCGGATGATCATGCCATCAACTGATGAGAACTGATAAGCCACTATGGAAGATACCAAAAATTGTAAACAACAGGATTTTCATGGCAACATCTCACAGGATGGATAAACTATGCTTGATTCGAGGTCTGACAGCCAAACGTTATTACTTGACAGAAGACTGAAGCAATGCAGCTACTTTGCAGCATAAAAAGTTTAATCAGGGAGCCAGTATAAGCAAACAAAAAATCGCCACTACGATGGAACCAAAAGTGCATAACCAAACTTTGACCTTATTTTGAGGTCGTGTGATGCATGTTTGGTCATCATTCTACCTATCAAGGTTCTTTGTTTCCTTTATCAATAAAATTCTTTTTTCTTCTTCTTCTTCTTTTTTTTTTTGCTGAAGTATTAATTTATTTACGCCATTTTGCTGATCTGAAGATTCATGAATGTGATCAGTAACAGCCACTACGATCAAACTTTTCAGCACATTCATTGAATTTGTGAAGTAGAGTGGCGGGGGGCTCTTATGTTCTTAACTGGAAAAGGTTGAGAATACAATGTTCTATGCAAAGGAGAAAAAGAAAATCAGAATGCATTATTTGTCTTTGAGAAAATGTATAGTAACTGAAATATGCCCTTATTCTGAGAATCACCCAGTTGACAAAATTAAGTCGATTGTAGGCAAAATTAAGTCAGTGGTACGAAAAATCAGGTCTGTATTAGGCAAGATTATGTCAGGAGAGGGCCAAATTAGATCGGTAATCGACAAAACGAGGTCAATAACAGGCAATAAAATTAGGTTGCTAGAGGTCAAAATTTCAAGAACAGAATTTTTGTGCTCGTCAATTTTGAAAATTCGGAAATGTTCATGCCTGAGTTGGCGAAATCAGATCGGCAGTCAGTAAGCAGAAAGCATCGACATTTCTGTGCTCTCTTCTTTTGGTCAGAATGTTCGTCAGTCCGAAAAATTGAGGTTTCCTCTTCCCCTCCCCCAGTGGTTTCCATGTGTGCTTCTGCATTTTGGTAGAAGGGTTCACCTACTTCACCATTTATCTGTGTGCTACAACACTGTTGGCTATTATTTCGAATTTAAGGTTTTACGCAAGGACGTAGCGAAGAAATTTTCTAGCGGGGCAAAAATTGTTAAATTCCTGACTGACTCAACTCAAAATTCCCACGTATCAAAATTTGTTTGTATTGGCAAAAAAAAAAAATGACTTGTTGAATTTTTTCAACTTTTGATCCATCTAATAAAATATCTCAACTTTGGTGGAGGCTTGCCCCCCTTATTTTCGTCACTGGTTCTACGATAGATGGAAGAGAGCAACGATATTAGTCGGAGCCGGCTTGCGATTGTCAAACGAGAACGTACAAGCAGTGTACATACGTGCGCGTAAATGCGGAACTCGAAACGTCAATCCGGTTTATTATTTCTTCAAAAGACGAATACGACCTTTAATATGATGTTCGATTACACGAGGGTAAAACGTTAACGCAACGGAGCGAAGGTAAAGGAAAGAAAACCGTTACGGGGTTAAGAAAAAATAATGCGAGATAAAGAAAAAAGAAGGTTAAGAAGAAACGAGCACGCGGCGGGGCGTGGACGTCAAAGACGATCGTAACCGTCGTTTCTCATCCGAAAGGTGCGACATTCGGTTTCTTAAGACGTTTCGCGACTTCTTAAGTCATATGCGAGATAAATGGGGTCGGGAACCGGTAGACTATGCAGTAGGTACGGCGGACTTCTTACCGTGCCGTGTACACTCTCAATACCCTGACTTACCCTCGTAATGAGGGTCGGTTGGCCGTTTACTGCCTCGAAGATTTTCTAAACAGATCTTTTTTATTTTCGTTCTCACCCTTATAAAGCGCGCATAGGTATACTGGTTCTTGAGAAGAAAAACCGTTACATTATTCCGTGTGCAGCGAGGGTACTCGAGCGTCTTTTCTTGGGTAGGTACTTCTTACGAAATCACGATGGAAACTGGTAGGTCTGGTACTCTCTCTTGTTGCGAAATGGAATTTAACTGTTCGAGTTGCGGATGACACTCGCGACGCGACTCCACGATGGTGTCAGGTATAGTTCAATATTTTGCCAACAGACTTCATGATAGTTAGCCCCCTCCCCCGAAATCCGGAAACCGTGGTCGTTAGTTTGTGCATTTCAAGATCCAGTGGTTACGGCAAGAACCCAAAATCGGAGCTCGGAGCCTCGGAGCCGACCATTTCCCAGGGTTCGGAACGGACCCAAAGCCCGTAAAAAGCATCTACTGTGCCGAAGAGTTTCCTTGGTGTGGGGGGGGGGGTAAAAATTCTGAAAGTCTCAACTGACTCGACTCAAAATTCCCTAGTATCAAAGCATAAAAAAAAGCAAATATCTGCAACCACTCTTAACGTGTCTCCGAAAAGGCCTGGGTGAAGTGATTCCGCGAACCATCCAGCATCAGGAATTAGAAAAACCTAGGGGAGATAGTCTGGAACACTCCGCGACCTACAAACTATGAGACCAATTAATGTTTTCTATACATTTTCTTGAAGATAGTCTCTTGTACTTGACTTAAAAATGAGATAATAAGAAGCAACTGTGATCTTCTACAAGGGAATTTTAGGACGCTGTAACCGATTATAAGGAAAATCCGTGCGAGCACTTGTGTCTTCGCCCAAGACTGCGTTCCTCAATAAGATTCTTCATCATCTCCAGTGACCTCTTGAAGCAGTTAAACTCTTTTAACGCTTCCATCGATCATTTTAAAACAACGGCATATATTCGTTCGCGTAACACGAATTGCCGTTTCAAGTGCATAACAATTTAAACCTACTCAGAAACATTTATACTAGGCTTAAATTAGCTTCTCGCCGGTTATACGAGACAATTAAAACCGTGCACGACCGTATTTAAGCAGCTCATGGCATGTGAATTTCGTTTCGAATACAGGAGTTACGATAAAGAGTTTCGCTAATCAGGAAGCCGGAAGAATGGAAGGTTAAGGCAATAGAACAACAAGGAGACGAAACATAAAGGACGGTTAAAAGACGAGGAAGAGGGTCGCACCGTCGCACGGCCACCGAATAAGTTTATGGGAAAGATGATGGGAAAACAGGATGAGGATTATGAAGAGCAAACGTAAAACCGCGGCGTTAATTTTATTGTTATTGCGGTAAACCGCGAGCAAAGTACGCCGAAGACGACTGTGTTAACGACAGTACCACGCGTGTAATTCCATTTTGAGTATAATTCTTAATTTCTCTTATACCGAGGTTCGTATAACTCGACTTTGGTTACTCACATGCCCAGCACACGTTCGTTTTGATGGCATTTGTACGGGTTTCGTACGGCAGCCGGAAGTGATGGCACTTTCCTAAACCGCAATGTTCAGATTTCCACGTTTTAAGATGTTTGTACTTGTATATGGACGTCGTAATGTAGCTGAGGTTGCTCAGAATACAGATGAAAAGAACTAACTCGGATTATACAGACCAGTCTTGATCACTTGGGTCAGCAACTGCCGCTTCCGCCAATTCAGTTTCAGAGTAACACTCAGGAGGGCAACAACGGAAGGTCGATGTGTCACAGTGTGAGGTTGTTGCGCCCCTGGTTACACTAGTAGTAAATGAACGAGTACTCTGAAGTGTCCTCACTTCTTAAAGTATTGGTAACGGTAGCCTATAACTCGGCTCCAACCTTGGACAAAGAAATTGATTCCGATATTATACAAAAACCATTCTTCAACTACAGATGGGCAACACTGGTGGCAAGTTGTGTATTGCGTATGCCTATGTCGAACTATTTTACAGTGGTTCCAGGAATCGGTAAGGCGGCGTACCTCGCCAAGATTGAATTTTACAGGGCATGCAAATTTGTTGTCGAATATTCACAATTTTCAGTGATGAGTTTAACGGTCGGCAAATGAACTGCTCATGGAGTCGTGGACAAAGAAATTGATTCCGATATTATACAAAAACCATTCTTCAACTACAGATGGGCAACACTGGCGGCAAGTTGTGTATTGCAGGTACGCTCGAGCAATACTTGAAAAATTTCAAAGAAAACGACTGTACAGTACAGAGTGCAACACAAACGCAGAAACTACACTTACATATTGTAACTAATACCCATGCCACTACTACAGTTTATGTACTTATCAACTGAAATTAAACAAAACCAGTTTTGAGTTCTCGTACTTTCGATGTTGACCCCCCCCCCACTTACTTCCCTCACAGTACCTACATATTTTTCAGTAATACTTGGAGAAATCCTAACTTGCCACGCCTGATGGGCAAATCGGCTGAAGAATCCATTTTTGTGAAGCTATTAATCAAACTGTTTGAGACCGACAAGCAGAGTAAAAGTTCTTACTTTTTCAATTTTGCAAACTGGTCGAATGCTTGGAGAATACCCCCTATTTAGAACAGAAAAAGATCCAGGAAGCAATATTAGGTGGAGCCATTCAGAGTGTATAGCAATTTCCGCTCCACCTCCCGCTCCCAAAACACTTCTACAATTTTTTGCCCACACGATTGTTATTGACTGATTAGATAATTGAGAAATACGATTTGCACTGCTGATGACAGTTAGTTTTTTCTTAAAGTTTATAATGAAAATACCACCCTATTCAACTCACTGGATTATCGACTAGCCACAATGTTTGGAGAATTCCATGCGTGCTTTCAATACTATCCAGTTTTTTCCCACGAAGGAAGATGAGCTGTCCGACTAGCTAAAACTTAAATTTGTAGTGCCTGTGTAGAAATAGCTTAGAAGATCCCAAACTTGTTTGAAAATCTTGGGGAGTCGATGCTCGAGACCTGCTGCGTGGATTGCGCGTGAGCCGCGCGGATGATATCCGCTGTCTCACGCGTTCGGCATCCTCCTTGACCCGCATCACTGTGCCGGCGAATTGGATCATCGCTGACCAGTGCTGCGGGCTAGCCAGCATCACTTCAATCATCGTCTCGGGAGTGATGTGGCTGTCGATAGACGCCTCGAGCGTTGCTCGTGCATCGTTCCACGCAGTGCAGCAAAAGATGGTATGCTGCGCGTCATCGACCTTTGCTGGACAATGCGAGCACTGACTGGGTACCTCCGCAACCGTTAAGATAACCATTGAAGCACCCATGCCCGGTGAGCATTTGCGTAAGATGGTACGTCAACTCACCGTGCCGCCGCGAAAGCCATGCATCGAGGTCGTGTACTAGCCTCAATGCACAGCCATAGGTGATCTCTTGGAGGCGAGCCACCCACTCTTGAACAGTTGGCCGCCGCACTTCTCTCTTAATCTTCTCCTTTACTCCTTTCTTTTTTCTGTCAGCTGGTGGGAGCTTCTGGAAGCGCTGGTAACGAGTAGCGCTCTCCCAGGAGGCATTCGAGCTAGTAAAGAGCCGCCTCATGCGAGACGGTTCTATACCCGCAGATTATACGTAGTGCCGTAGCCCACTGGACCCTTCCTATGTCTTCTTCGCTTAGCAGCGTCCAGTTAAGAGAATGTCACCTCACTTCAGCGCGGCTCACTCAGGAGCACAAGAGTTTTTCCTACATGGATTACAAGATTCTGCAAGACTTGATTAAGACTTACGAACATCGTTTCTCATGTTTTCAAAACAACAAACGCTCTTTATATGTATCTGTTCTAAATTGCTTAAAGGTTTTCTGAGATTAATCAAGCCTCGTTTAAGACACTATGACCCTTTCTGATTCGTTAGATCTAGAACTCTTCTAGATTTGATTATTACTCAACAAGGCTTGATAACGATTCTTCGGGACTCCTTGAAAATGTAATTTTCCAGAAACTGAGAATATTTTGTTACCAACAAATGTTGAACCGTAACTTCCGATTTTTTTGTTGGGGGAGGGGTTATTTTGGATTACCCAATAACATCCGCAACAAATTTCACTGATCTACTCTGTATGTAGGGAGTGCCAATTCACAATTCCTTTCTTCTGTAGCCCAGAGCGTTTTCAGCTATGCCATCTTCACAGAAGCTAAAGGATGACAAATCATTTTTTGGAAAACACTGCAACGACCAGGAACACAACCACCACAACTTGACAGAAAAATCCAAAATCATACACATAGAAAATAAAACACAAGAAAAAGAAAATTAAAAGAATAATTTGAGATAATAAAGGCAAATACAAAACAAGACAACCTAATACACACAACTAACTCTTCCAAAGTGAGAACGCAAAATTTTGAATTTTCAGACCAATAAAAAAAAAAACGAAACAAAAAAATGAAGGAAAAAAGGAATGAGAAAAGTAGGGAAATTGAGAATGAATAAAATAGAAGGAGTAACTACGCCTTTTGAAAGATTTCTGTCATATACGGGGTGACCGAAAAGTCCGTTCCTATTAAAAAATGCTTCGCAAAAATTTCCTAGTCAACTTATCAAGAAAATTTTTACTGCAGCAACATTCGTTGTCCATTACTATTGAAACAATAGCCATCTTCCGAATTATCAAAGTGTACGAAATTTTCAGTGAGTTAGGTACGTGACAACCGAAAACTGATCCCACGAATACGCATCATGTAAATCAGTAATTGTAATTTTTGTTCCCGGATTTATTTCAGTCATTTTCCCATTTTTTTCTCTGTAGTTTGTTACACAAAATTTTGTCATGTTGTATGCCTGTACTTTATTCAGCATTATATTATCAATCAATATCAGTAAATTTAAACTAAGGATTATTTTCATGACAACGAAGTGAATTTAAGTCCACACTTTGGTCTAAAAGGTATTAGCACTTTAGCTGCCTAGTTCATAGTCATCTGGCCATTATAAATTGGGCACACTTATGATTCTGATGTGTGCTCCTACGATGTATTTCTAATCAAAAGGGGCGACAGATTTTATATTATTTAGAGCAGCTTGTTTCCTTAATACGACTCTGCATGGTTTTCTTCATCTTGTCGTTCAAGGAGTGAAGATGGGGCGCATGTAAAAGTGTTTACGATTGTTAAAAGCTTGTATTTGCAAGAGGTAGGACTGTTGGTCTGGCCCCAGTGATAAAAAATTTGCGGGAGAGCCTAAAATTGAAACGTTAAATAGGTATCCATGAGCCATAACTAGAGCTCTATAACTTCGTGTGAGTACGATCGTCCGCCATTTTGAGTGGATGCCGAATTCGACTATGCGGAGCGTACCGCGTATAGTCAATTCGGCATCCACGGGTAAGGTTGCCGTCAAAATGGTGGACGATCTCACACGAAGTTATAGAGCTCTACCATAACTAAATCCAAATTCAATGATAGAAGAAAACCAAAGTTTACGATCTAGCGTTAACAAACTGTTTTTATTGAGTCTTCAGCATTCTAAGATTCCGTTGAAGACTTGGTATGGTGGACTTGAGATTATGTATATCAGCAATAGGAAACAGCGATTTGTCCATCAGAAATGACAATAAATTCTGAGAACACGTGACTGTTCCTTAACAGCACAACGTTATATCTAGAGCCAGGAATTTTCGGCAATAAACATTGGAAATTCGGCATTTAAAATTACAATTTTCGGCATTATTGGGCAATAACGAAAAGTAAGCTCACAATTTAGAAGGAAGCCAAAATCTTAATGAAAAATGGATGTTTACAAGTAATAATACAGAAATTTTTATTGAACAACTCCAGTGAAACATGTAGTACCATGAACGAGTGAATTATTTAAATTTTTCAAGGTTTCGAGACCTGTAAGGTAGGAAAGACAAGTAGGTTGAGATGAACGCGAGATCTGAGGCTAAATTTCTCTTGGTGGCAATCAGTGATTTCAGGGTTTGTGTTTGTTTGCAATACCAAATTTATTGTTGTGTGCAGATTATAGTTTTCGGCGTTATTCGGCATTTGACTCTAATTTCGGCATTTATTCCTCTTTCGGCACTATTCGGCAAAATAAAATTCTTTCTCTGGCTTTGTATTACCCTGATTCGTGTTCATCTTTGACTACATCCCATCTGCCCTTAAACAAACTCATTCGGCAAATGCCAGCGAATCCTACCTCTAGCTTATATCTTATGCGCAAATTGTTGACTATTGTTGATATACATACATAATTCGAGGTCTATTCTATAGTAGGTACCCAACAAACTCTCATGGGCATAGCCAGGTGGGGGAGGGGGGGGGGGGAACTGGGGCACTTGCCCCAGTAGACAGAGACTGAAGTTATATTGTGTTGTGCGTTATCCGACATTAATAGATATTTCAGACATAATATAGCTAAAAAACCTTATGTTTTTCGAAAATTCCCCGCATTTTTTCGATTTTATCTCGATAATGTTTTCTAAAGAAAAGATGTATAGGATATTTTTTTACAGAAAATTTAACGAGGAACATTTTATGTTATTTGCATTTTGGTCCTAAAGTGAATATATTTTAGATAACTGCGATTTTTAGCTAGTAAAGATCGGTTATGAATGATATGAATGGAAAAATCACAAAAGCCACGTTCCTCGAAACTTTCACACATTTTTGCGATTATCTCGGTAAATATGCTTTTTAAAGAAAAGTGATAAAGAATCTTTTTTATAGAAAAGTTAACAGGAAACATTTTATGTTGTATGCATTTTGGTCCTGAAGTTGATATGTTCCGAGATATTCGCGGTTCTTTGCCAAATCTCAGTAATCCACGTAAGTTCAAGGTCAAATCGGCACTGGTTAATGACCTCAGATTGAGCTCTAATTTTTTACGGCGAGTTTCTAGGTTCATTAGAACAAATTTCAGTGAGCATTTAATCGATTGGCGAAAACTTGAAAATAAGGGACACCCTAACCAACACGATATCGGTCCGATATCCGACATTCGTGTGAAAAGGCCCTAAGGATTGGCCCGGATTGGCCGAAAAGTGAGTCTCCTTACTAACGCTCTAAAGAGAGCTGTAGCAATTACCCGCGATATCATCTTGTCAAACTTTATTGTAAAGGTAGTTCAATACAAAATATTAAAAAAAAAAAGGAAGATTGTTAAATGTTATTGTAATCCCTCCCAGGGGCGTACGCACGGGGGAGTCAACCCCCCCCCCCCTAGGCCAAAAGAAAACGAGAGAAGGGAAAAATGATATTTTGAGGCATAATGCAATAACCTCAAGTATTATCAGAAAACATACCAATTCGGGCCGGTCATCCGCTAGGAGTGTTACAATTGGCAAAATTGAAAACGGGATCACAGGACGATTTTTCTATTTCAATGTTAACTGAGTAATCTCAAAATAAGTCGAGAACGAAGTCATTTAGCGAAAAAATTAAAATAACAAAATTGCTAAGATTTCCTAGAAGTTACCTTCTCACATAAAAAGTGGGTGCAGCGCCATGAAGCAGCTGAAAGTTATTAAGATTTGCAACCTGCAGTTTTCGATGCCATACAAACAATTTCAGAAACCTGGAATGACGTCGATGCTTCTTCAAAAGCTTTCAGCTTACTTTCGACCATCAAAACCTCGAGTTTTCAAGTTGCAGCTCACATAATACAATCCGTGAATTCGATTGTATTGCCTCTTAGCAGAATTTTGCAAACTGAAAAACAAGATCTTCTAGAAGCAGTTCGTTTAGTTGATTCTGCTAATGAAAATTTGGAGAAAAACAGAAGTGCAGCTACTGAAGAATTTCATCATATTTTCTTAGACATACAGAATTTTTGTTCATCTCTTGAAATTAAACTTCCTCGTAGAACAGCACGGCAAATTCACCGCACCAACGTGGAAACAAACAACGCGGAAGAATTTTATCGCATATCAACATACATTCCATACCTTGATTTGTTCATTACACACGTACACGACCGCTTACTAGCGCACTGAAATGTGTTGGAAAATTTCAACTGCCTTTTTTCACCCTATGACACAGCTGATCGTGAAGCTTGTATCAAATTATTCGGAAGTTATGCTTCAATTCTACTTAGTGATAATCAAGAAACGTGGTTGAATGAACGAGATTTGTGGCTAAAAAGACTAGAAATGACTCCATTATCGTATCCTAGGAATGCTTTTGAAGCTTTGGACCGATGCAATCCCGAAGCATTTCCAAATATTCACACTCTGCTTCGAGTGCTAGCAGCTTTACCCGTAACCACGGAACTGATACATGAGTGAAGGGTAATGTCCTAGCCTTGCTAATATTATAGGGAATAGAATTAGTATGAAGAGATAATTCTACCTTTGTTCTGTATCGTAAATTATAGTGTTGATGAAAATTATGTAATAAAGAAATTTTTTTTTTTTTTTTTCTGTACCTCGTAGAATTAAGTTGTTGACTGAAAATTAATTTGTAGTATCTAAAGAAATTTCTTATTAATTCACGTTACCGATTTTCTTCATGACTAATTACCTACTACAGTATACACATTTTTTATGCTTCAAATAACACCAGAGTGTTGTCACCTTAAAAATTACAGTATTTCGTTTCCCAAGTTTTGTCAACCCCTCCCTTGCTGAAATCCTGCGTACGCGCCTGGTCCTTCCTATTTTTAATTGTTCATCAGTAAGAGGCGGATTTCTATGAAATTATATGTTTTTCTGTGTTGAAGTAGAATCGATATATTCCAGGTATTTATCCGTTTCGCGTCATTTCGAAGCGAATGAGCCCAACTTGTTTTGCATATTTTGCCAATAAAATCATATTTTTTCATAAAACGACCATTTTTAGCACATATTTTCACAAATTTCCTCATAATTTCGAGTTTTTTTTTCATTTTTACCACATATTTGCAAAATTTTTCAATTTTCAACTTTTTTGACTTCTGGATTACGAAAATTTTTCAGTTTTGACTCCTGGATAGTGAAAATTTTTTAGTTTTTGATAGCTTCACTAGCGCTCTACACTTGCTTTCGCGGAACTACTTTAAACACGAAGCGCCTGGTTCTAAGTATTTTACTTAAATTTTGAGGCAAGTGCTGTAAACAGACGTAATTTTTCAAGACCTTTGCCACGATACCCATATTGATTTTGCATATTTTGTTCATATTTCGAGAAAAAAATATGCATATTTTTGATTTTTAGCGCATGAAATATGCGCATATTTTGCGTTTTTTAGCGCATAAAAATCCGCCCCTTATTCATCAGTATCTATAATCCAGCCTTAACGTCCCTCATCGATGTAAAAATGACCTCATCACCGAACTCGTTCACGATGTTTCCAAAGCAGAGCACCTTGGTCGGTGGAAAAATACCTCGACGTGACACTAAACGAAGCCGTGCAAGAATATGATTTCAATCGGGCGACGGGCGCGTTATAAAAGAACGCTTCAACCGGCGCAAAACAATAATAATAAATTTCAATCTGACACGAAAACTTTACCAACCTGCGAATATCCGCCGCCGTCCGAACTGCACCCACCCTCGCTTTTCTCGCTTTCTATCTCTTTGTTATTCCCATCCACCAAATGAAAAATATCCCGACAGCAAAAATTTTTACAAAATTAAATACCAGCGACGCCTAAAACTTGTTGCGCCGTTTATTTTTAAAACTCTTTGCGGCTGCCTCTGCAAATGCTATCCGACGTAACGGAGGTCAGGGAAATGGAAGTGCAGGAGCAGCGAAACAGCTTCCAAACGCATGCGTTACGCCGACTCGACCCGTCTTTCCTCCGCGAAACGATTTGTGTATTTTCGAGCCGTCGACAATACGAAACCGAGCCGCCAAGTTTTGGACGTGTCCTCCCGAATTTCTCGATGACTGACAGATCGTCAGGCTCGCGATTTTCGCTTCCGTGCCTCGTCGAACTCACTTTAAATTGGTGGGCGAGGGGCGAGGGAGAGAAAAAAAAACCTCGATCGAGTTACGGCGGCGATGCACACGTTCTTGGAAAAGAAGTCTTCCCACGCTCATTTGTGGGAGAAAAAGCATAAGGCCGGAGAGCGAATTTCCATTCGGTACGGCACCGTTAACGATATTAATAATTTCCTTCCCGAGAAAATTTACTTCCTCGCCGACTGCACATGCGAAGGGGGTAATAAGACTATTCACATTTGACTTCCGAACGCGCAGTTTTAATCGCGACCGCGTTTTTGTCGCCGTCAATCCGGCGCAGAAAAGATGGCTCGGACGCATTAACCTAATTGTTACGATTCAAGTTCGTGCCGTTCGTTTTTATTAACTAGGACATGGGGAGAGCATTTGGTGACACAGATTCGACATTTTCGGCCTTAACGAAAAGAAGGAAGACGAGATACGAGCTCGCGAATACCCGTCTTCTGTTCAAAAAAACGCGAGTTGATAGCCAGTTCGCCACCCGCACCTCGTACATATAGGAAACGAAAGGGGGAAAAAAAAAGGAAGAAAAAACAATGCTCGACTATGTGAACCGCACTGATGTTGAACTATGCGTGTATATGTTAATGCGGATCGAACTATTTGTACACCTGGGTTTTTACACAATTTAGGGTTAAAATCACCCTACTGGAACTGGGTACGCTGTTGACGAGGAAATCATTATTCCATTACTCATTACGATATGATACAGTCGGGAGAGGAGGGGAAAACGCTGGAATTCTACACACAGTACACCAATTTCTGGTTGCACCTTCCCGGTATTCGGGACGGTTTCCGTCTTTCTCTGGTCAGTTCGAATTTGACCAGTGTACTGTAACGATATCAGCTATCAGGTTATATTCTTCGTACAGTTCGTAAACAGTCGTTCACCAGAATAATATTCTCATCGGGGGATGAACTAGACTCCGGCAAAGGTGTAGCGAAGCGAATAGCATTACCAGGAGACGGCAGGCCCGGCACGACGAACATGCCCTGGAGGGTGTCTTCTTCGTCTTGCGCCGAACTCAGTTCTAACACAGGAGAATTACACTCATAAAAAGTACAGCCAGGGGCGAAACTATACGGGGTGGGGGTTGGAATACCCCCAATAATTTCGCAGTCGGCAAGTTTAGAAACTGTTCATTTGAATTTTTCATTTTTATGAATGTCTGTTTGTTTGTTTCTTTTCTTTTTTCATTTAAAAAATATCTCAGTTAAAAAATCGGCAAATTTATAATTTTTTTAAAATTTTGTCAGCGAATTTTTAGTTTAAAAAAATTATTTGTCGGCAAATGTTTATTCTCCACCTCCCCAAATTGAAAGTTCAATTTCGTTTCTGAAAATGGAGTAGGGGAGCATGGGGAGAACTGAGACAAGGGAGCAATGAGACAGTGCTGATTTAGCCGACACTACAAACTATAAATGGCAACACTGCATCACATATTCATCACTATCCAGTAAGCTAACACTATCGTAGAAAAATTTTCAGTTCTATCGATTAGTAGCTGTGATATTGATAACGTGATGGAAATTTGGTCAATTTTTTAGTTTTCAGCATTTACGAAAAAACGTTCACAAGAAAGAAAATTTGTATTTGCGAAGTAAATCATATCTTTTTTAAAATATGATTTATTTAGTAACCTAACTGTACCAGAACCGTTTTTTTTTTTCAGGAAGTTTTTTACGAGTTATAAGCGATTGAACAGTTTTGCCGCATTAGGGGAGCAATAAGACGATTTTTTAGATGAAATATCGGAAATTTTCGTTAATGCAGCATTTTTGCGATGTATGAATATCTTACCCACCGAAACTGAATAAATGTGTTGACTACTATACATTGAACACCTACAGGAAATTTTTTTGAACCAAACTTGAAAACCATCCCGCAGAGAGGCCTTATCAGTTGCCCAGTTTTTGTCTCATTGGTCCCTATTTACAATTTTCCCAACTTTTTTCCCCTCTTCAATTTCAGAATGTCAAGTTTAATTTAATAATTGTAATGTCCATATAAAATAAATTTATACTTTTTTGTACTATGTAACATGATCATTTGATTGAATTTTCTGTATTTCATGTGTTGTCTCATTGTTCCCCATGCACTGTGTCAATGCTCCCTTTGAAATTCTCGTGGGGTGATATGAGACAAAATTTTTGAAGGGCTGTAGGATTTTTAGAAATGGCCCGAGGAAGTTGAATTTCTGAGGTTTTGTAGTTCAGTCACGTAACTATAGGTTGCAATTATTCAAAGCTTTCCATAGTGGTTATACGTCATTTTACAACGGTTTTCCAAAAAGTGTCTCAGTTCTCCCCATGCTCCCCTACCCTGGACTCCTGTCAGAGACTAGTCAGTCAAAAGCCGAAGGTTTCAAGCTGAGTATCGAACGTTATCTGAAAGGTTGAAACAAAGCTGAAATGTGGAAGACATTTCGAACATCCGAAAGTCAGCAGCAGACTTTGAATTTCGAATTTCAATGACTGTTCTGTTTTTACTAGATTCTCTGTTTGACCTAGAGAATAAAATTTGAGAAAGTTGAACATTTTATTAAATTCTAAAAGTTAAAAGGAAAAGACTCATTCTCCAGTGTCACCAGCTGAATCCGATAGCAAATTTCTATTGTTCAATTTACAGGCTTTGATCCTTGTCAATATAGGAGGGAAATTTATTCTGAAACAAAAGTCAAAGTTCCATGTGTTTTTCCCATAAGAACGAAAAGGAGTTTGCGGCACGGATTCCTCTAATCCGATTAACCTGAAACTTTGTTGTTTTTTCTCTTTTTTTTTTGATTCTATTGGAACCAACTCAGGAGATGAATCAGAGGAAATTCAGAAAAAAATATCACCGAGAGTAAATAACGACTATCTTAATGTGTAAAGGAAGTTGTGTGTTCCTCTCAAGTATTTCTAACATCCTTCCAGTTTACCCTCCCAGATTAGGGTATGCTCATATGCGCAAAAATGTAAGTGCTTGGAGAATGAAATATTGAAAACGAATAAAGTGGGATTTATTTTACGTATATTTTTGGGGGCGGTAAAAAAAATTAGCGCATAGCGGCCAGTCAGGTAAATCCGGCCTTGTTAGTGAATAAAAACACTGACCGTTCATTTTTATACAAAACTGTAGAATGATAATCCCCACACGCATTTTTATTCCAAAGTCCGATCACCGTGGGACAAACTGGGGTCTTCAAAAGGCAAATAGAGATGCTGAATTGAGGAATGCATTCACTCTCATTTTCCTCTTTTCTTTTCCTTTTTCGCAAAGAATGAAGATGAGCCCATTTTGAATGGGAAAATAATGAAAGTTATTTCCTTAATTCGGCATCTCTGACGGAAAAATCTAGTTTCTGTTTCGGTAAGAATAGAAAATCCCTCCCATTAAGCAACACCAGAGCTAAACTTGAAATTTTTTATGGAAAGATTACTGAAATAGGAGTTTGGGTCGTTTATTTCGAAAACTTCGCCAGAAGATTCTTCTTTAAACCTTGAATTGACTTTTAGAGTCCTCTATTCCTGGAAAATTGAGTAACGAATCAAAATACGAGCAGTTTTTCGCATCGCTGAATTCGAAAGCTTCTATGAGCTTTCTTATTAAACTGCGATTTGGGCCCCCAAATTCAAAATTGATTTTTAGGAAATCGAATAAAGTATTAGAATTTTCTGGGTTGCTGAATTCGAAAATTTCTTCAGATTCCTCTTAGATTCCCGATTTAGGCTTCAAAAGCCAAAACTGGTCTCCAGGAGTGATTAAAATTGACTTCCCGGTAACCGAATCAAATATCGAAATGGGAAAGGGGAGAGGAGAGGTCGCCTAATTTGGAAATTCCATCAACGCGATAAATTTTCAATATTAACTCTCGGGTAGGCCTCAAACACCAAAATGAGAGTCGAAATTGAACGAACTTGATTTAATCTTTCAACATTTTCATAACCATCAAATTACCAAACTTCAAATTGGAAGAAAAATTTCAAAATTATCCAAGTATGAGTTATTATAAGGGGAACATTTAAGTCTTTAAAAATCAAAAACTATGAAACTGAACCAAAATTAGGAATTACAAAATAGTCGCTATTTCAATAGATTACTTGGGTTTTCAAAGTCAATTAATTTTTGTCAATCTTTGGACTTCAAATGTTGGCTCGTAAAGATGCAAGCTTTAATGCGTTTTTTCTCCAACATTACACGCAAAAATTGACATTTAATCTAAGAATGATGAAGTCCAATCAAAGGTCCAAGGGTCATTACTAAATTTGTAACAGCCCCCCCCCTCAAACAAGAAAATGGAAATAAAATAACTTTTACTTCGATAGGTTAATCATTTTTTTATAAAATCATATGCTGTTTTTGAAAATTCGGCATTTGACGATTTAACCCTTTCTCAAGAGATTAGGATGTTTGTAATGATGAAAATGAATCAGCGATCTTTAGCATTTTCAAAAACAGTCTGTTAATTTTAATTTAAGATCGTAAGAACTCTCCACTTCAATAGTCTACTCGATTCGTAAAAACTAATTAGTGCTTGTCCATTTTGATTTATGGGGTCTTTTAAGCTTGAATCAGATTCAAAATTTAGCGCATGTTCGAATTCAACCCTTAAGGTCAGTAATTAACGTCGATGGTCTATCCACTTTAGGATCCTATTCTGAGTTCTGGAGTCCAGGGGCGTACCGAAGAGTTTTTCCTGGGGGGAAGGGGTAAATCGTAAAATTGTGAAAGTTCCAACTGACTCAACTCAAAATTCCCAAGTATCACAGCAAAAAAGAAAAACCTTTTGACCTGTTGGATTTTCCAACTGACTCAACTCAATTCCTAGTATCAATGCAAAAGAAGAAAAACCTTTTGACTTGTTGGATTTTCCCAACCTATCAACTCAATTCCCAAATATCAAAGCAAAAAATAACAACTTTTAACTTGTTGGATTTTTCCAACTTACCTGACTGAAATGGTAAATTTTCCCGTTGCCCCCTACCCCCTTATCAGTACGTCCCCGCTTCCAATAATTTAGCAGTCGGCAAATTTTGAAACTGTTCAATTGAATTTTTCATTGTCTAAGAACGTTTGTTTGTTTGTTTATTTTTTTTAACTAAGGAATATTTTAATTACAAAATCGGCAAATTTTAAAAAATTTTGTTGGCAAATTTTCTCTCTCCACCCCCCCCCCCTAACTGAAAGTCAAGTTTCGTCCCTGAGTACAGTGGAAAGGAAAAAATTGTGAGTAAAGGTTTTACAGCTGAAATGTGTTTAAAACGATGTCCATAATACGTGGCTAAAAGCCCTCACCCCAACCAGTCGGCTTCCTCCCGGGGGGAGGGGGCAGAAGATAAAAAATTGGGGGAAAATCAAAAATTTAATAATTTTTAAAATCGGGAAAACATCAAAAATTTAATAATTTTCAAAATTAGGAAAAAATCAAAAATTTTAAATTTACAATTATTTTCCACTCAATTTTTTAAGCCGTGTTCAAATTCGTTGTTCAAATTTGGCGGCGACGCTCCGTTTCCGAGGATCTAAGCATTCCAAAATGTTGGCGAAGTTGTTCAAAATGACCGTATAGCTCAATTTTGACGACGGATTTTAATTTATCACGAGAAATGAAGTAATTAGTACCATTCCCGAGGCCGAGGCTCTCCGAACATTTTTTCGTCCTAAAATACACAACATGATAAAGACGTTTTCAAACTTGGAAAAAATCAAATTTGAACAACAGATTTGAACTAAGCGTAAAAAATTGAGTGGAAAACATTCGTGAGCTTGAAATTTTTCATTTATTTTCAATGTTGAAAATTTTTTGTTATGTGATTTTCGGGACGAAATTACATTTTCGGAGAGCTTTGGCCTCAGGAATGGTGCTAGTTACTTTATTTCTCTTGACAAATTCAAATCCGTCGTCAAAATTGAGCTACAGTCATTTTTTGACCAATTTCACCTACATTTTGGCACGTATTTCGGAAACAGAGCGTCACCGCAAGATTTTTGAACTGAGCGTGAAAAATTGGATGGAAGACAGTCGTAAGCTTGAAATTTTCGATTTATTTTCAAGTTTGAAAATTTTTCCATCATGTGATTTTTGGGCGAAACATTTTCGGGGAACTTCGGTCTCGAGAATGGTGCTAATTACTTAATTTCTCGTGACAAATTCAAATCCGTCGCCAAAATTGAGCTACAGACATTTCTTGACCTATTTCACCCACATTTTGGAGCGACATCGCCAAATCTGAAGAACGAATTTGAACTCAGCGTGAAAAATTGAGTGGGAAGCATTCGTTAACTTCCAATTATTGACTTTTTTCCAACTATGAAAATTTCTCCATCATTTTGTGTTTTTTGGTGCGGAAAAATTTTTGGGAACCTGGTCTCGGGAATGGTGCCAATTACTTAATTTCTGGTGATAAATTCAAATCCGTCATCAAAATTGAGCTGCAGTAAATTTTTGTGTAAACGTATCTGTATTCATCTTCTCACGAGTACAACTACCTAGTTAGTACCTACTCTATCTGTATTCGCGAATATGAACAAATACAAACTACAATATTTTGTAGCTGTAGTTACGAATACGTCGCGTAACTATATAAGTTGTAATTAGTATAGTTACTGTATTTGAGTAGTATTTGCCCAACACTGGTTTCTGCAAAGTAATTCTTAGTTATACAGGTGCAATGCTTTCCGGAAACTAAATTTAAATATGGACGCATTCGAGGTACGATTTACGATTAATTCCCATCGAATATACGCGATGCCGAGGCTCCAAGGGAGATGCGGTTTCCGCAATGAAAAATCGTAACCTTCCGTCATAAAACGGCCATTGAGTATTGTAGGCGTAAGAAGAGTCGAACAATCTATTATACGAATCGCTTTCGGTTGTTAGGCGTCGGCGTGTACATTTTCCTCTCGTAATTACAGTCTGGTAGGAAAATCGCGTAGTTTCGATGATAATCGTGCTCTTTGTGCGACGACTAAAAAAATACAAAAACTTCCACTCCCACTATCGCGACCGCCCGCCATTATTCTCAGTCCATTCGAACGTCCATCTCTAATAAGAGATGGCAATTTCCTCGCCTCCGAAGTTTTCCCAACCGGTAACCGGAAAAGGCAACGCGGATTCAAGGACCAATGATCACAGGTAATCTGCGCACGTTACGGATACAATCATCTACGAGATCGACGATTGTTCTGGAATTTTTAATCCATCCGGTCCGCTCGGTTTCGTTCTTGATGGGATAAATCTCTCAATCTGGGCGACGATTTCCTCCGCGTGTACTCAATGGTAATTTTCCTCCACCTGTGCCCCGAGGTCATCCACTTCGCATCTCCCCCTGCTACCCGGAAGGTACGCCTGCATTCGACCGCCATGTCCTCTATCTCTTTCTCTCTCCCTATTGCTCTCTCGGTACTTAATCAGATCGCGTTTAAAACGGCGGAAGTTGATTATGTCGTCATTTCGTGATAGACTGATATTTCCTTACTGCTACGAGATATTCCGGATATTTGAATAATCTATTGTACCGTATCTACGAACTGTTTTCAAAACCTAGCTCGCGTACCCCCTCGCCCCTGCTATCGCTTCCATAATGAAACGATTACTGTAACCAAATTATAAGCCTGTACTTGTAATCGATACGCTGATTGGGAATGTGTGACTTGCGGACTCGCTCGAATCGTCGAATTGTATTGTTCTGTCGTTATGGTATTTTCATTTCTGTGGTATCAAAATAAAAAGTAAGTAGCTATAGCAGGATTCAGGCAGGCCCGGGGAACCCATTTTTGAGAGGCGGAAAAATCTTCGACAATAATATATAAAATTGCAACTCCCAAGTTCAAAACTAATACAAGCGAAACTTAGAAAAACAGAAGTCAATTCGGGGCTCGAAAACTTTCAACACGAAACATTTTTTGAAATGTCTCGACCGAACTTTCTTAATTGTCACCGCGTTCCCGCATTTAATGGAGAGTGTGTATATGTGGATGTGAAATTTTCCGAATGAATTCGTCTTCTGACATCGGCTGTTAGCCAATAGCCGTTGACGGAAATCGAAGGAAAATTCTTTTTATTTGATGTTCTCCGAGATTATGCAGGGTGTCTCTTTTGTAATGAGACCCCCTGACGTTATCACCTGGTAAGTAGGCAACCTACCTCGACAACATGCAAATATGTTTGCATACTCTTACTTTTGAAGGGGCTGAATTGGGGTGTACATGATCTTTGTAAACTTTAGTAAAGCCTTTGCTTCGATAAAACATAGTTATTTATGAGAAGAACTGGCAAACCAGGGGGTTTCAAAGAAATGGATGAACATCTTGCAGACGAGTCTGCAACCACAGGAGAGCATATTCATGTCTTTGCTTCGCGGAATGCGCCGACATAAGAATGTTATCGTGTTTGTCGTCCGTAGACAGTCCAGACAGTCCAGTCAGTCAGTCCCGTGGCGCATGAAAGTAACGTTTTCCGGGTTGTGTGCCAAAGTATAGACATAAAAATGTCAAAAATATCCAAATGGAAGGCAAGGGGAAGTAATTATTTTAGCAACGGCTCGAAGGGGGGGGGTGCTTCTAAGCAAGTGCCCAGGGGCGCTCACGACCTTAATCCGGCCCTGATTCAAAGAGAAGGGCTGACACTTCTGTTGCATAGAACACAATTAGACGAAAGCGTGTAAAAATGTTGAGTGTGTGCGTAATAAGTCAGCAGTCAATCTATGTGCTGAGTTGAAGCTTCGAGGGAAGAAACTGATAACACGAAAGAATACACATTATTTCCCAGTTTTGATTTTGAATGATCTCTGAATTCACTTCTGACTTCCTTTAGACTCAGTTTTCACGTTTAGGCCTTATGGAGAGAGGGCATTCCAAGTTTTACAGGGCGTCTAACAAAATCGAATTTTGACCTTTTTCCTCCAATTTGCTATGAATGCTATGAATGTGCTAAAATAATTAACTAAAGCTAAAAATACTTCAGTGTCTAAAATACCTAAATTTTCACGGAAAAAACCTAATTTTATTGCATTAAAAAAAATAATCACTTCTTTTTATTAGATATGATAATAATGCATAAAGGAACAAACCAAGTAATAAGCTAATAACATTATGCGAAGCAGGAACGTACCGATAGGGGGGTAGCTTCCCCCCCCCCCCGTCTGTAGGAAATTTTTTACTCAGCAGTGGCGAAAATTTACCACTTCAGTCAGGCGGAGTTGGGAAGATCCAACAATTCAAAAGCTTTTTTTTTTTTTTTTTTTTTTGCTCTGATACTTGGAAATTGAGTTGAATCTGTAGGGACTTCCAACCCCCCTCGCAGGAAAAAGTATTTGGTACGTGTCCCTGATGCTAAACGCTGCTGGCTGTTAAGCTGATATTTCGATTTATCTCTCTATATACTAAAACAGTAAAATCCGCCGCTTCTGGGAGAAGAAAAACCCACGGTGGGTTGCCTACCCTACCTCTTAATTGCTCATTTCTCCACGGGTAGCCTACCCTTGGGAGGGGGTTCATGGTGGAGGGAGCTTGGGGAGGAGGAAGGTCGCGGTGAAGGACGAGGAGGAGTTGTGGTGGAGGAAGGCTCTCTATACACTAAACAGTAAAAGCCACCTTCTCCTAATAATTAGGAGTTGAATTCGAAATCCTTTTTGAAAAAAAATTTGAAATCCAAAATCAGGATCCTAATTTTATTGCATTTCAAAAAATAATCACTTCTTTTTATTAGATATGATAATGATTCATAAAGGAACAAACCAAGTACTAACATTATGCGAAGCAGGAACGTACCGATAGGGGGGAGGGTTAGCTTCCCCCATGTAGAAAATTTTTTACTCAGTAATTGTGGAAAATTTATCATTTCAGTCAGGCGTAGTTATGAAATGTCGGTAGAGTTGGAACCAACAATGCCAAAAGCTTTTTTTTTGGCTTTGATATTTGGGAATTGAGTTGAATCAGTTGGGACTTTCACACTCCTCCCCCCCCCCCCCAAGGAAAAACTCTTTGGTACGTCCCTGATGCAAAGATTCTTGATACGCTGCTGGCTGTTAAGGTGACATTTCGATTTATCTTCATTAATTGTAATAGAATTTTCCAATTCTAAATTCTTTGTTCTCTCTTTCAAGGTATAATTTGCTGATTTTTATATTTTTAAATGACCATTATTAAAAATAAATTACTTCAAATGACTTGAATGACTTAGATGACTGTTAGACACCCAGTGCATCCAAAAATGTTCTCAATACCTCGAAGAAAATCTTATACAATACGAAGATAAAAAGGATAGGCAGACACGCGTTCAATATAAACGCATTTCCTGTTACATTTCAATACACCTATGTTTCGTTTATAAAAAGCTGAATCATTTATTAATTATCAAGATCGCTCATGCTTATACTTCTTCGATTTTGAGCCCACGAATTCAGGTCTGTTACAGCATATGGCGGCAGAATCATGGGCTAATTACTCTAGAGAATAGGCAGAACTTACAACATCCCGATACTCGATATCAATTCATATTTCCAGAACATTACTATCGGTGTACCTCGTGGAATACAATAGTCACTCGGAAGTTCTGTGGTATCATGTTTCCAGCCATGTGCGCCTAAAAAAGAGAAATATAAAAAAACAATCGATTTTAGCTTTTCGACTGATCGGCGTTTTCCAGAAGAAATTCCAGGATAAGAGGAAAACACCATCTACTTTCGCAGCTTTTCATCCCACGGAAATTTTTATTCTGGCGGTAGAAACACGAAAAATTACAACAGAATATCGAATATCGATTATTCGAGGTGGCGAATTTCAATACTGATCGACCGAAAAGTTGATAATTATAGCTTCAAGGAAACCAATCCTAGAACACAAAATTATGGCACTTTCACTGTCATTGGAGACACACCAAAAAAACCAACGAAACCAGTGCTCAAAATTAACTTAAACGATATTGAAAAGAAATGAATGCCAAAAATCACAAAATCGAAACCAAAATCAGGGACGAAACTAAGGGGGAAGGTACACGGCAGATTGCCCCCTGCTTCGTCGGAGTTGGGAAATGTTAGTACATGGATCAAAAGTTGAGAAAACTCAACCAGTTAAAAAACATTTTAAGTAGCGTGTTTTTTTTTTGTTTTTTTTTTTTTTTAAATAGCTAATACAAAAAAAAATTAAGACCAGTCAGGATGCAATAAAACAATGAAGTCAAACAGCCACCAGAATTTACAGAATTAGGGTAAAAGAACAAGACTAGGAGCTAAGTTCGAAATTAAAACAAAACTGGACCACGAACGACTAAACTGCCAATTCAAACGAATTAAACATCACAAAAAAACCAAAGTAGACATATAAATGCCAAAAATCGACAAATTAAGACAAAAACTGATTAAAACAAAACATAATGGAACAAAATGAAAGTATTACATCCGGACAAAATTAACATGTGTCGAATAAAAACTAGAACAGGTCGCAACAAAATCTAAAACAAGATAATTAATGTCAAAAAGTACCAAATATAAACTACCGAATTCGTACCAAAAATTATTCTGAGACAAATGAAAGATATACCAAAAAATTCAAGCGACTTGGGTAGACCAGTACCGAAAAACATCATCCAGATTAAAAGTAATCCAAAAACTACCAGAGAAATACTGGTATATCTATGGAACCGATTTTGGAAGGAGTTTCAAGGAATAAAGAATTTGAGAATTTTTCCGGTCACTTTTTGTCCGCTGATTTTTTTATTTCCTATTTTTGAGAAAGTTCTGTCCTAAAAAAGTATGAAAGAGTCTTTATGATTCTTGATCAAGTCTTGAAGTGTCTCAGTAAAGTCTGGAAGAGTCGTATACGATCTTAAATAAGTTGTGAATAGTCATTGAGTCCTATGAAGAGGCCTCTAATCAATCGGTATGAGCCTTATGAGTATTCATTCAGCAAGTTTAAAACAGCCATGAAGTGTTTTAAGAGCCAGTATTATAAAACTTTTTAACTAAGTTTCATAATACTGACCCTAAATGAATTTTGAACAGTCTTGGCAAATATTAAAAACGTTGCGATTACTTGTATTGTCCTTAAAAATCTTGATCAAGTCTGAAAGCGTTTCAGTAAAATGTGGACGGGTCGTATAGAGTCTTGAATGCGTTTTGAATTGTCAACGAGAGTCTCAGATAAGGGCCTTACAAAATCTGGAACAAGTCTGAGAGAGCTTTAAATGAGTATTGAAAGCTGAGTTTGAAACAGTCCTAGCAAAGTTTAACTCGAGTCTTGAAAAACTTAATACGATGTTTTAAAAATTCTTGATAATTTCTTAAGAGTCACGAAGTGTTCTAAATCCAAGTAACGATTATCGAAGCACTTACCTCGGTACAATTTACGATATTCAAGTGAATATGATACAGTTGGTACGAAAGGGCGTAACCAAGGAGGGGGCCATCCAAAAATTCGAATTTTCTTTCAAAATCAATTCATGAAAATAGGTAGGTACTGAATTAGCTAGGTACCAAATTAAGTTTTCACCCCTGTCCAACTTTTTTTCTAAATTTCAGCCCTCTCAAAAAAAAAGTTCTAATTGCGCCTTTGTTGGTACGTAGTTCTCTGCACACTTCTCAGAAACAGAGAATCTGCCAGCAAGACCCAAAATTTTATCGAACATGCCGATGAAGAATCCATGCATATTCTTCCAAGAGCTCTCATATTTTTCAATTGAGTACAAATTTTTGAAAGTATCCCATCTTACAACAAAGTCCCCATAGACAATAGGACCATATTAGAAACCGATACTCAGTTTCTCTTGACTTGAACCTTCCCTACGAGCCACCCAGTGGCCCTAAATCACGAGGAATAACTCCAGTCCGAGCGATGCATTAATTCTCGAAAGAAAAAAACCCGCGTGAAAACGTTAGATTGAAAAACTTTCGCCAGCCATTTCATACACGTTTAAATTTTAACGAAGAAAAATTGACATGGCGCAACCTACTCGGTCGTTTTCTTTTTCTTCCGGTATAATAAAATCTTTTTTTTTTTTTTTTTTAAGAAAAGAATTAATTTACGTATTTTCCTTCGTAATTACGCTTCTCTCTGAATTATCCCTGACGGAAGAACGAAAAAAAAAAAAAAAAGTACATAAAATGAAAGGAAAAAAGCAACTTACACTTTATCTTGGTCGAGCAATTATGCTGATGCCGTATGGAAAAACGAAAAAAAAAAATCAACGAGAAGCACCGGATAGGCGAAACAAGGCGATGTATAGAACGCGAGATAAAGCGAGAAAGAAGAAGGAAAATGCAAGATTGTGAAAAATGCATAAGACAAAGGGATATCAGAAATGCATTTAAGATTGTAATGAGAAACATCGGCATATTGTTAACGGAAAGAAAAAGAGGAAAAACGAAATTAAAAAAGGAGTTGATTCTTGCGGAGTTTTTCATTTACATTGTAAATATTTCCGGATTGCATCTCTCACCCTTCGCTCGCGACTTGCTTATCATGTGAGAATTGGTACGCCGTACCTCTAAATGATAAAAAGAAATCACGCCGATCTTCGAGCAAAGGAAAAAAATTTTCCATGTCGAACGTATTTTCCCCCTTGGTCGCTGTTCATTATTCGCGACTGAAGAATTGGCATACCTCAGCTCTAATACATTTCTGTAAAGTCGATAGAAAATGCTAGAAAAATGATTTCATTGTGACGCGTGGGACCGGGCTATGGAACAAATGAACCGTCCTGAAATCACGGTCAAGCCAAGGTCTATACAGTGATTCTAGAGGAAGAAGTATCCCCAGAAATTACTTTTTAGTCGTACTTTATCGAGTGTTTACATTAAACAGGAAAAAAGTATTTTACTTCAATGCAAAATGGCTAGTACCGTAACACGGGGTGACTTTGCTCACTTTTTTCTGTACTTTCAGACCATGGGAACTGGGTTAAAGAACTGGAATATTCTTTGGAATTCTGATGGGGCATTGTGGAATACATTCCACAAAAGACTGTGAACCCCTACCCATAAATTTTCCCACAGAATTATGAAATTACTGCCAAGTAGTCCTGCGATGAGGTAAAATAGCACATATTCATGAACGAACAGGGAAAAAGGTTGTAAACGTAGTGTTGTCTGTTAAAAGTGCCAAGTGATCCCAAACTGATGTACTGTGTCTACAGATGTTTGAAAAACCAACGAGTACTCTTTCTTCATTCCAAAAATCATAAGAAAAAAACAAATGAGACCTTTCCTTCGAAAGGCCGAGACCCTAATACACGAACGTATGTCCTTGGAATTCCTGAAATGCATAAGAATCCGATTTGTACTTATTCATTTACTAATAATAAGACAAACGTCGAAATTAATAACTCATCGGCTTCAAAAACAAAAACAATTCTGTGCAGTTTCACCCCACCACTTTCTTCTTTTCAATTTTGTACCAATTTCTATGTATCTATGCTGATCAGTGTTTGGAACCGGTACCGAAATCCAGTGTTTGGAACCAGTACCGAAATCGAATCCGGAACTCATTCAAATTCAACAGTTTTATGAGACCAAAACCAAAACCCTTTAAAATGCACAAGACCAAATTTAAGACCTGAAACCTTAAACTCAACTGGTCGTTAATCAAAACATAACCCAACTGTTTGAAAAGTAGGTTTAACTAAACCAACTGAAATGAAAGCGTTTTTTTGTTTTGTTTGAGAAAGATTTTTTGGGCCCGACTGGAAATGAAGACCATAACCAAAACGGACCCAGTAATGAAAGACTGAAATAAGACCCTTACAGTATTTTAAAACGGTCTCATGACTGAAACCAAAACCTATTGGCAAATTAAATAAAAGTTCCGAACCAAAACCAACCTAAATAGAAGCTATAGTCTGTTCCAGATAAGAGTATCAAAAACCCATAGACGTGGCGGCATCACAGGGGAAAGGGAAGTAAGAAATTCACACTGAACGCGTTAAAGACGCAGCGCACGTTCTGAGGAAGTGATACGTGATTGGTTGCAAAATTGAACTCGTGAACGTACTAGTCTGTGGTCTGTCTCAGAATTTTTGATACTCTTATCTGGAACAGACTATACGAAGCCCAAAACCGATCTAAACAAAAAATTGAATGGATTCCAAACACTGATGCTGATGAATACACAACAGTTTACTTTTATCATGACTGCGACCAAATTCTGCGTGTAATGATAACAAACACATACGAGTAATCTCCTTCCATTTTCACTCATTATCTGAAACAGTCTCGGTAATTTGTAAACGCTTTTTGAAGCTCTACACTGCCCAGGAGCGGAATAGATCAGTTTCTGATGACGTCACACAATCAGTTAACTGTTAGCAAAAATACCCGTTTTTGCGCCAACGAGTATGTATTACTCCTATGAAGCCATAAGAAAAACATACGGAACAAAGATCATTATGTTACTACCTGAGAAAAAGAAATTTGCTAGAAACTAAAGGTATACATTTCTAATCCAGAAGGTTCTTAGCATTTGCTAATAAAATTTTAGTTTCTAACAAATTTCTTGTTCTCAGGTAGTAACGTAATGAATGATCTTTGCTCCGTGTGTCCGTTGGTGCAACAATGGGTATCTTTGCTAATAATAACCAAGTACTGTAACTCATTGTATGACGTCGACTTGAAAAAGGTCTATTACTCCGAGTTGATTTTTTGCGACGGCTACAACATCCTACAACAATCACGCGTCAGTGTTGCCACACGTTTTACTATTTCCCTCGCACTCATAGGAGTAAGAAAAACATACACGCGCCAAGTCACCCCATGATTGCAATGCCACCCAGTGTTACGGTAGGCTATTTCCTCTCTATTCCTCGTACGTGCCCCAAAGATATCCTGAGTCGGAGAACTTTTTCCACTGACAGTGTTACCTGTTAACACGACATTCACGAATCAAAAATAAGAATTTCAAAGCGTGCCAAAATGACTTGGAATGGAAAATCAAACGAAATGACAAAATAGGAGTTTTTCAGGTTACCATTTTCAGATCATAAGACTTTACACGTGATCTCATTCGAGTTTCCAAAATCCGAACTATACATGGGAAAATAATGCGCATTGCCTATCATTTTGTCAAGCAAGATAATTTCATTTCGAAAAGAGCAAGAGTTGAGAGAAAGATGAGTATATATTTCTTTGGGCCCTGGTTATCTACGTCTCCAATTTGAATATCCTCGTTTTTCGTACGCCAATTTGACTTCCCTTCTAAAAAAGACGAGATAAAATGATCTGTTTACACCCGGTGTACATTTGATAGCTTGACAGCCTCCAATATTGGCCATCATTTTGTCAAGCATGAAGGTTAACATCGTCCGGGTAATCTGTCATTAAGGTGAAGCGATAAAATAACGAACTTTTTCCAACAGTTGCAACCTAGTCATCTCGTGATCGAGCGAATAGAGGTGCGCAGTTACGTGGGAGACGAGTGAAAGGCGGCTAGGCTAATTCAAGTACCATATGGTCTTGGACCCCAAAAGACAATCGAAACCCCGGTTGTGTGATCTACCCGTTTTCAAGATACCAGTAATTTATTTTCGGCGGCTGCTACGATGTGCTGCTCACTTCGTCGGTCACGCCAATTAGTTACAACGAAACGGTTCGTTCATACACCTATCGACTGCGAGGCCGTAAGTGTAAATACAGAAATATCAGGACACTCCACACAAACCATAAAATAATAAATACAAATTAGTATTCCGAAAGGTGGTGAAAGATCGACACCGGCTAATTCGTCGGACTATTCTTCTCTGTTTTCCTCATATTTGTACTTAAGAATAGGGATGAAGAGTTCGACTCATATCTGTCTCTTGAAATTAAAGTCGCCATTATTCGGGTTTATCGTCCGTGAAAACTTCCAGAAATGTGGTCGAAAGGTGAAGGGTTTGATTGTTTAAACGACTGTTCGATTTTTCGTTCGACATCCTACAAGAGAAAAAAAAAAGTACAGGCAGCTTACCTACAGTGGCTGTCACCATAGAACAGCAGATACAGCTGTAGGTGTGGGGTACGTGTGGCGAATGTATATAGATCTATGAAATTAGACGTGGATCTTCGCTCTTCAGCGCGTGCGACTTCTTATACCTGAGTCTTATTATTAAACACCATCTGGCAAGGTGTAAAACGATGGCATGAGCCGGTAATACCGTGATCGTTTCCTAGCGCCGATACCTCTGCAATTTGTACAGAACAAAATATTTGGCGCCGGCTTAATCAGAATGATCATTTCCAACGAACTGCATCGCAACCAAGGAGCTGAGATATCAGTGGCTGATCCAGGAACAATGCTCTCAGCAGGGAAGGTTCAAAAATGTACCAGAAAGACATTTTCTAGGATTGTACCAGATTTCAAATGAAATGTACCGAATAAAATGTGTGATCTTTGAAATTGTACCAAAATGCAGAAACAATTTTTTTGGTCAAAATCATTAACATGTGCCAAAATCAGCTGAATATATTAATATGTACCAAAACAAACCAAAAAATGACAAAGCGTAGAAAATGTATCAGACTCTATTAAGAATAATAATAAATTTGCCAAAACGTACCTTAATTGTTGAAATCACCAGATATGGTACCAAAAAAGTTAAAATGTATCAGATCAAGTAGAAATGTGCTAAACCTGGCAACACTGTTGGAAGCGGCGATTCAGACTGTGTAAAAGTAGAATAGTTTTTACCTTTTCACTGGCTCCTCCCATCACCGAGTATTTGGATCGTTTTTATGCCCTCAGGAGGTTAACTGAGTCAATATAAATAAGCGGAAAATACTAGGAAGGATTTGTGTTACTCAATAATTTTGAAACATCATATTATATTCTCAACTCAGTGGATACTCAACTAGATGACAATTTTAGAGACTTTTTAATGCTCACCACAATTCCATTCAACTTGTTTCTCTCTAAGAATGACAGCGTAGGAAGAGCAGTCCTTAAGACTAACTAGGACTCTTTTGGTTGTTTAAGAGGTTTTAGGCTCTTCCATACTTATTTAAGGTTCTGTATGATAGGTCATAATATAAGACATTCAGGGATATCATTGCTGCTTGAAGGAACGGTTTAGGGAAAGAACTAGAAAGAAAGGCAAAAAATGAGGTACGAAGAGCAAATAATGAAGGATACAGAGTGTAAATCCTCAAAAATGAAAAGATTAGCACTGGGGAGAGAATAATAAAGACGCAATCTGCTAGTTAAGAGAATAAATCAAGGCTCCTATAGGGTGTCCCATTTGGGGAAGCTAGAAAAAGTTTGAGCACTCCTAGAGAGGTACAAAAAACTTCATGCAGGTATACATGCGGCATATTTTCAAAATTAAAGGGGCTATAAATTTCTGAAGTTAAAAAAAAAATTCCTTAAAGCCGGCAAAGGATACTACAGCAACAGAAAACCGTTATTGCTTATCTTCAATCTTTAAGTGGCTGCATGAGTAAGAAAATTTGAGTCATAAAGTTTGAACAAAAATTCAGTGACGTTAATTCAGACTTACATAACGCTTTAAAGACGTGCGAAGATAGGCAACAAATGGTGTCAACTTTTCTTATTCTGTTTTCAAAGCACTGTTCGCTACTACCTTCGAAACAATGACGATGTGAAAACAAATTAGGAATACTCAAGGATTCACTGAATTTCGAAGATTTGATCAAAACTTATTAGATATGGCTCTATTATACTAGCTAAAGTAATTTGGCTCAATGGAGTCAAATAAAATGAGCTAGTTAGAGGAGTACTGGTATCTAGATCTGTAACGCAGTACATGTACATTATTAGTAATCAAACGAGTTACTTGGTGCTCAATTTCCCTCACATTTAGTTTCCAGACTTCAGATTGGTTAAGTATTACTTTACGCAGATATCCCTTGTTGTAACCCCAGGTATAGATACGTACTTAATATTGGGTAGGTACATGTTTCTTTGGAATGGGTAGGTAAACTTGGGCGCCGAATTAGAAGTTCGATTAGTAATAATGTGTGAACTTATGACAGTGAATGATATTTGTAGCTTTAGTTATTTGATATTTTCATATTTAGATACATGAAACACTTCACACATTTTTACTTACAGACAAACAATAAGAACTGGTTTCTATTCTGTGTGTGTGGGGGGGGGGGGGTTCATGGATAGGTAGAGGTACAGCGCTTGGTTGCTAGAAAATTCTGTACACACCGTTACTGAAACCTGTGGAAGTTCACAATAAGAAACAGCTTCAACTCGAACTGCATTCAATCAAAGGGTCCTGATTTATTTGCAGTTCATCGCTTCATTTTTGTATTATTCAGACCCAAATTTTGGTGTTCTCAAAAATACAGTCGGTAATTAGAAGAAATGATGAACATATTTACCAAAAACTGAAATTTCAGAGCTTCTGGAGATGGTATGGGGCTGAAGATGGACAGTGTGGCACATAAATGAGTACGAAACAATAACTGAGTGTACTGTGGTCGCGTTAAATCAGAGATAAATGTACTAATGAGGTACTTTTTGAGCTCATTTTAGAAATTTTAGATTTTCAACCCCCTAATAATTTCTGAAGGAAAACAGTTACATCCTCTAAATTTTAACATAATGTGAAGGTTCAATGTGAAACAATTCCGAAAAATCGAAGTCAAAAAAATTAGACGGTCCAGAGCAGGCAAAGTTCTGTGGCACCCTTCCTGATAATGGTACCGATTTTTTTTTTTAGCCTAGAACCTTATTAGAGTTCATACGAATACGTCCTGAAAGAACGATATCTTCAGCTTTCAACAAACAAACACACACACACACACAAACAAACAAATATTTTTATAAATATATACTAGCTGCCCTCTCTAGATGACTGCAGCTGGATTTGGCTTAATATCACAAATCTTAAATCAAGAAAATGGAAAAATATAAATTAAAAAAAAAATTAATATAATTTATGCTATAATTTCAATTGGAATTTTAGGATTTATTGTTTGAGCTTATCATGGTTAAAAGATCACAGAGAGCGCAGACCCACCCTAGGAAGACCAGTGAACGCCAAGCCAGGCACCCCCATCAGCACCCTCAGCATCCCCGTGTGATTTTGAATTTACAGTCGGCGATGGCCAAAAAGAGTGGATACCATATTTCTAACGCCCCTGGATCCGCCGAAAGGGGCAGAGACAAACACTTGTGTATACATCAGAGGTTAGAGAATTCTGCCATTAATAATTTTTTAAGGAAGACAGTTACAGCCACCAAATCTCAACATAATATGAAGAAGCTCAATGTAAAACATTTCCGAAACGTCCAAGTCGAAAAAAATTAAGGGGTCCAGAGGGGGAGAAATTTGGTGTCCCCCTCCCATCTAATAAGGGTACCGGAATTTTTTGACATTTTTATGTCTTTACTTTGGCACACAAACCGAAAAAACATTACTTGCACGCGCCACGTTGTTAATAATAATAATAATAACTTTGTGTCTTATCAGCGATATATAGACAAGTTTTATGTTTGTCTTCATGTCTTATCAGTAGGAAATGACAGTAATATCAGTGGGGAAGGAGAAGGTGGTTGTCAGATTTATATCGGGTAGACTTTTCATGCCTATCGTATCTTTCCTCTGTCATTATGTTTTTTATCAGCCATAGACTGACAGTCTCATGTCTGTCTTCAGGTCTTATCTCAGTAATGAAGTAGAAGGTGACTGATCTGTCCCTGCAATTCTTTGGATTTTTTGACGTTTTTTCTTTATGTCTTATCGACGAGTCTCGTATCTGTCATTATGTCTTATCAGTAATGAAGGAGACGGTAGCTTGTCAGTTTTTTAAATTTTCCCTTTGTCTTATCAAAAATATAGAGACAAGTCTCGGCTAAGTTGGCTGGCTGGACAGTCTGGCAGGCAACGGAAAAAAGCGTTACTTCGGAGCGTCACGAAAATAGCGTTATAGGGGCTGGCTATAGACTGTCTGGCTGGCTGTCTGGCTGACTCTGACTGTCTGACTCACTGACTACCGATTTATAATTTGATAACCCTATACCCCATCTGGATAATACTGAGAAAATAAATGAAATTCACAGATTTACTCAATAAAATTTCATGCTAGAATATTTTATTTATTTAATTAATAACAGGTTTTCGCTCAAGTATACCCAGTAGTATGACGTCATAGTAACATGAGTGGTGTGGTGTAACATATGGCGATGCATGCATGCGAAAGTGGCCCCTGAAACATCGCACCCCGGCCCCGGAAACCACCCTTTCAAGTATCGCATCAGTGGCCGGAGGGACGCTTTGAAGCCACCCAAGCCTCCATTTCGCCATGCCGCTTCCGGTACGCGCGTCCTGCGAGAGTCACCATGGGGTTCTTTCGCCGTCGGAATAGAGGTACGAAATGTAAATTGTATAAAACGAGGCTCAGGCGCGACACGCTTCCGACTCACAACGTTCCTTGTATCAGCCTGAGAGCATTACGTTCCTAGTATTAGCCTTCGAGTACTACGCTCCGCTAGTGCTCGAAGGCTAATACAAGGAACGTAATGCTTTATGTCTTAAAACCTATTCAGAGGAGTTCATACGAACACATCCAGAAGATAAGAACTCCCCAAATCTTAGGATTCACCCGCCACCCTCTAACAAACACACAGACAAACACTTTTATATATATTAGAGATCAAAATTCTTCACTTTTAAAGATTCTTCCACTTTTTTACAACACTTTCAGACTCATTTAAAACTCCATATGTACAACTTTTAATAGCTTTTCCAGATTTAATCCGGATTCTTCGAGACTTTTAAATACGAGTCAACTTTTCAAAACTCGTTCTCGACTCTCAAAGACTTATCCAGGACTCTGTAAAACTTTCAGATTTGTAACTCGCTTAAATTCTTCAAGACTCGTTCAAGATTCTTCTGTGCCCGTTCAAGATGCCTTGAGACGTTTAAAGACGCCTTGCAGTTTCAAGACTCAGCTTCTTCAAGATTCTCTGTCACACTTTCATCCCGAGCATTTTCAATCCAATTTTCAGGAGCAATGGCCCCCATTGCTCTCTTCGTGTATCGCACCTGCGAGGTATTCGTATCGAGACAGCCGCAGATTTACAATTACTTATCCGCAGACATGCAGACAGTTCCGACACTCGATTCTGTCGAACGATTTACCAAACCATTTTGACTGCGTTCGTTTCAATAGTCAGTCCTCGACGGTTGACAACAAAGACGTTGTTGGTAATCGTCGATGGAACGACGTTAATTGTTATTAACAATTCGAATCGACTCGGCCTATAAATTAGGGTTCGAACCGATAAAAGTTAAGAAAATTATCGACCATCTATAACGTATAGAACAAAAAATTTGCCCATATGGGCGATTACCGATCGCGATACCGGGGGTTCGGCGATCGATGGGGGCAGGGTGTTCTTTTTGTCGCTTAGGAAAGCAGAGGCAGATCTTGGTACGGGGTAACCTAGAATCGCGGCGGAGAATTAAGTATACGAAGGGACGTACCGTACCCCCGTACGTGGCGAATAGACAATGAGAAAAAGGAACAGCTGCACGCATTCGACGCCGGGCAAGGCAAGTGATCGAGATACGGGAGGTAAGGTGCTGGATGTCGCGGAGAGGTAAAGCAAATGTGCTTAAAACTTGCCAAAAACTCATCTTTATATTAACAAAAGAAAAAGGGTCGTCGTGCATTGTAGATTGTACCCCTTTTCTCTCTCTCTCTCTCTCTCTCTCTCTCTCTCTCTCCTCACACCCGAAGTAACCCTTGATGTAATTGTTACACCCCTCTTCTATCTTGTTCCTTGCAAGTTTTATCGATTCTTCGTACAAAGAAAATGAAAATAGCAAAATATGATCCGTCTACGACCCCAACTAGTTCCCGAATGTGAATGAGTCCCGCGTTCACATCATCCCTCTCTACCTTTTTCCTTATCTAAGATTACCCGCCAAAAAATACGTGACGTCAGTCGCACTGTCCTACTAACTTATTTTTCCTCGGCTAGCTCCTAGACTACGCGGCTCTTCCATTCATAAATACATTATTTTTATTTATTTACCTGCGGATTACAGCGCAGCAAGACGTTTAAATTTTTTCAACCTGCCCGTTTTGTTTACGTTCACACTTCACACCCTCCTTGGCGTCTTCGAGTGCAGGCAGCGTACTCTGAACTAGGAGACTGCGAAATTTCGCAGTTAAAAATTTTAAGCCGTAAGGAACTGAGCGCGGAATCGCAACGAAGAGCTTCGCACCAGGGCCGTATTTAGGGCGGCAGATTTTGGGGAGCAGCAAATTTTCGCCCCCTTTTTTTATTCTATGTATTATTATAACAAAAAAAAAAGAACGAAAATCTGAGGGGGTGTAGACGAAAACCTGGGGGTTGGGTGGCAATTTTTATTCTGCCTGGAAGTGCGAGAATGCTAAATCCGACCCTGCTTCGCACCGTGGTTCGAGACCTCAAAAACGTGAGCATCTGAGGATGACTGAGGATGAAATGAAAAAATTATAACTTACAGTCCCGTAACGAGGTTTTCCTGATCTGAAAATTTGCACTTATTCGTACAAAATGAGTTCAATAACTTCCTTTCAAATTAGAATAACGGAAGAGGAGTCGGTACCCGGAGAGAAGTAAAATTTTCGGAAGCAATATTATGGGAGAGGCCAGTTTAACTCCTTCGTTTATTAATCTCAATTTCGTTACCGGCGATGGTAGATCTGACAGTTGACCGATTTCAGAAATACCCATTCTTATCAATTTTTTGCTCATGAACCAGAATGCCTTTGCGTAACAAACTGAAATTTCTCCAAAATGTGTATAGTCTCGGTTCTTTGCTCTATGAAACCAAATTTCAAAACTTCAGGCTTTCAACTTCGGTACTTCCTCGCCGAAGGATACTACAGGTGAAAATATTCGCATCTCGAGTCAATCGACGCTAAAACTAAGACAATCATTTCACGTACCCAAATTAGCATGTTTCTCTCCTAATCTACCCGTCGTGATCGCAGCTTTTGTAAGAAATAAAATGAACAAATCCAGTCGAAGATATTATCGAACGTATAACTAAATTGAACGCACCCTCTCTAATTCATAAAACTTGATTAACAAACGAGCACCAAACTGTTGATAATATCTACCCTCGAAGGAAGAAAAAAGGAGTCGAAAGGAAACCTTTCTTAAATAATTTTTACACAGAAGGGTTTCGAAGAAATAAGTCGTCGTTAATAAGGGGAAGATGTTCATTGTTGTTAAGTTTTTAAAAAGTTTCACTCAATTAATCGACATCGGCCATCTACTTGTTGATATTCAAATGTTTCGAGTTTCTTCTTCGCATAATGATAGGCAGTTAATTAAGTTAATTCTCTATAGGTATCTTTATTTGTTTACAGTTTCGTGATTTTTTATAGAAATGGGAAATCAACGCTGCAGCGTAGGGTTTGACCGTACGATTGAAACTTCCTCCCCCTCATCGATGATCGGATGCGCAAAATCATAACTGTGATGCGAATTATTTTCCAAAGGGCATGAATTAATTAATTCGACTTGGTAGATTGGAGATTGGGAGCGGTGGTGAAGCGATCTAAATTAGCGTTCTTCAAGAGCATAACTTGGATTTTTGAGTGGAGGGGGGGGGCAAATATATATTGAACATAATTCGCCACAACTAATTATTCTTCTCCCATATTTATATCATGTAGGCGACATCGAGGGAAAATTTACTTATTAAGCCAAGGAAGGAGAGACAACTGACATCCCTGCCTCAGCAAATTGCATCTATAGGTCCACATAGTCGGGCAATGCCTCACAAAAGCGAACATCATCGGAAAATGATAAGTGAAACTGGAAAATAGTGAAATCGTAGAGGCACAGACTTGATTTTTTCTACCGGAAGAAACAGGAGAGGCAAAATTTTCAGCAATCAAGTCGACAGTTTTCTTTTTCTAAGACTCATTCTGATTCAAGTTTACGACTCATTCAGTCATTATCACAACTTTATCAGAATCTTGTATATAACTCATTTAGAGGCGTTGTTAGGGAAGGTTCATTCAAATTTTTCACGATTTACTTAGATTCTGAAGATAAGACAAAGATTTTTATACCTCAATCAGACTCGTTGAAACTGGTTCTGATTCTGCTGAGACTGGTTTCGACGCAGTAAAAATGTATTCAGTTTGTCTAGACTAGATACGATTCATGCAAATCATATTTTTATTGTTTTTAAAGGGTCATTTGGACTCTAGCATGCAGGGGGGTTATTCTCCAAAAACTGAGAATATTTAGTTACCAGCAAATTTTTAACCCTGACTTTTTATTATTTTATTTTTATATATTATTACTATTACTATTATTATTATTATTTTTATTTATTTATTTATTATTATTATTATTTTTATTTATTTATTTTTTTTTGGGGGGGGGGGCTGTTTTGGGTTTCCGAAAATCCAACTCATCCGACAGGAAATTTTTGAATGGAAAAAGTATAGGGAGGTGTCCATCGTCGTGGCTATTACCATTTTATCTCAATACCTATTATACATATATATTTTTTAAATTTTTGTTTCAAGTTTTTTTCTCAATAAAGTTGTATTATTATTCGGAAAGATTGGAAATATTTGTTAGCAGGTAAGTCTTCAAAAGTTTCAAAGTCGTAGTACAGAGTATAAACAAATCCTGAGTTGTCTGAACGAGTCTTGAGCCAATTTAGAAGAGCTTTAGAGCCAGAAAGTATTTCAAGGTTTCATCAACAAATATGGAAGAAGTATTGAGAATCTTAATTAGGATCTTGAAGAGTCTCAATGAAGTCTGGAAGAATCATGAGAAGTATTGAAAACAGTGAAAATTCCCCCAGGCCCTCTTTTTCTCTCCACGGGGCTGCTAGTTTCAAAAATTACTCCTCCAACTGTCCGAAAAAATTGACTGGTACTGCGGGTGATCTTTAATGATTCCCCAGAAATTGTCGTCCAAAGGCTGAGAAAATGCAGATAGCCAATTTTAAAAGGTATCTTTGACTTGATAAGAAAAGAGTCAATGGCATAAACTGTTTTTAACTTTCAGTATTCCTCACTCATATACTCATTCAATTACCTCCTCGAAGGCGTGAAAATGTTCCAAATACTCATATGGGTGAAAGGGGGCATGATATTCTTACTCATTCTACAGCGTCCCTCCCAAGACTGCTTCCTGGATCCGCCACTGAGGTGGTTTACTACATGAGTAGTCGTGATACAAGAGATTCTAAAAACAAGACCTACATTACGCCGGGAATATCCCAGGGTCATTTCCAGAAACTGAGAATATTAATGTGGCATTTCTATTTTTGTAAGACCTCCCCTCGCCCCCCTCATAATACTTAGTTTATATGTAGTAAAGAATATTCAACAAGTTTACAGAGCAGGAGGATCAAACCAAATTTAGGGAGGGAAACGACTTTTGTCTCCACGGCGATATATACATCTTGTCCTTGGCGAAAGCACTGATATCCGTGACTTCGGATAAAACAACTTCAAGAATTTCCTTTTCCACGGATTTTTTGAATATCATGCGCCCATGACTACGATCTGGCACCTGGATCGTGTCCAGGAATCAAAGCTGTACCAGTATTGCCATTTACTGGGCTGAAAAATGTGTAAAGTTCATATCTTTGCATCAGTCAAAGACTGACCACGACAATGGATTGAAAACCCTGGTAACAGAAATTTACGCCATCCCTTCTGGAAGTGTGAAGTACCTGACAGCAAACCGAACTTATTAACATTTATGCTCCTAATATTTTTGGGTAATACTACCACTTTATGGGGGGGGGGGACTTGAAACAAAATTTAAAAAATATATATATAACAGATACCGAGACAAGATGGTAACATCCCCAAGATCATGGACACCTCCTTAAGCTTTTTTCATTCAGCTATCTTGTGAATTGGATTGGTGGAATTTGTAGTAGATTTTATTGTGTAACCCAAAATACCCCTCCCCAGTGGCGGATCTAGAAATTTTCCAAGGCGAGTGTTTTGAAAATACAACCTTTTCCACTTCCGCCCACTAAAAAACCGAGATGGATGTAATTTTAAATAGTTTCTGAAGACAAGTTTCATAATGTGATTAAATCGTTTCAAAATGAACATTATAGACTGTGGTGCTGCCGATACTCAAAAACAGGAGAAAAACTCAAACGTTTTTTTTTCACCTTTGGCCCGAAGGGGTATCCGAACCTCAACCCCCCGTAGATCCGTCACTTGCCCCCCCCCCATTAAAATATATTATAATTATTATAAATAAACCGAAAATTTAGGTTCAAAATTTGCTGGTAACAAAATATTCTTAGTTTCTGAAGAATGATCCATAACACCATTTCTCATTTTCTTACCGGGAAAATTTTTCATATCCGAAACTGAACATCTAGTATCGGACTTTCATTGATGCTGGGTGGATAAGTCTCCCAAAAAACTTATTTAGCCTCCCGTAGAGATTTGAAATTTTAAAAATGTATTTATTTGCACCCTAAGCTACATACTTTCATAAATTTCTACTCATCGAACTATTTGATGTTCGTACAACTGAGGATTGTTTCCGAAAGGTTTTTGAAATATTAGAGAAGGGTTGAAAGATATTTAGAATATTGGCGGAGATTCTCAGTTTAGAAAAGGACTTAGCCACCCCATGCTCTAACACCTCAATCGTGTTCAAGAATCAAAACTACATCGTATTGCCACTCGTTGTCCTGAAAAATGTACAAGGCACGTATCTTCGTACCAGTCAAAGATTGACCACGACAATGGAACCGTATTGTCACTTGTTGTGCTGAAAAATGTACGAGGCACGTATCTTCGCACCAGTCAAAGATTGACTGAAAAGCTTGTGTAACAAAAAAAGAAATGCTACCTTAATATTTTCTGTTCAAAATGATCCACAGGCTCGCATAGTCCTCGAAAGCTGATTTTTCCATAAGACTCGTGTAGAGTCATTCAGTTTCTTTCAAAACTCATTCGGGTACTCTACCCAGCCTTCACTCAAACTCTGCTCAAACTTGATAAGAGTCATTCAGACAAGCATCGTCAGACGTAGTTCCCGGTGATATTTCACTGAACTTTGGCACACTACCAGGTCGGTGAGAACTACACCCCCAGTCGGGGAGCTGATTGAACCTAACGGAATCAACGTGTACGGAATTTCCGATTCATCCGCGAAGCAATCACGCGTACCTTCCTCTTTTCGGTACTCACTTCGACTTAAACCTTTTTTGGTAACCGGAACACATTTACCAGCAAAGTAAACCCACTAATGTATCGAAACAAACCGTGCACCTAAAAAATTGTCACCGATTTCTTTTCGAATTAAAAGGGGATCGAGCGAGAGAGCAAAAACAGAGATAGAACGAGGGAGAGAGAAAAAAAGACGACGCGTGTTCGACACGCGCCTTATACAGCGATCAAAATCCCACTTCGAGATTCGTCGGCGAGCAGCCCTGAATTTGAACAGCTGAAATCGGGAGAAATGTTAAATACTCGACTGGGAGTCGCGATCGGAAGACCCCGACCCACAAACAAATAGTAAATCTCTCTTTAACGGATCTTTTCTACCTTGCGCGTAGAAGTCAGCACAGCGTCCGTTGAGAATCAGCTGCCCTTCAAAAACGCCCTGTTTATACAAGATTTAAGAACACATAACAGTCCTCCTCCGGTGCAACTTATAAGGCTTTTATTTTTATACGAGTTCGATGGGTGCGCGTCTACGTTTAATTATAGCTTACATTGTTTTCTTCTCAATTTTTTTTCCAACTCGTGCGCGCAGTCAATAAATCCCGAATACCATCGATGAAAAACCTTGATCTCGAATTTGAACACTATTCGAAAAGTGAGTCGAGGTGTTGATCTTTTCACGCTGAGCTAGTTTTCGTTAGCTTTATTAGCCATTTTCATATTACATTGGATAACTAGAAGAAACATAGCCCCTTACAGCTGGCACCAGTACCGCCAGCAAGAGCTACGGAGGTGCAGTCCCTCCAGCTCGTGTACTTACTCGGATTAACATAAGTACCTAAGTACCTTTTCTAACCTCGTCTCTAGACCTGACTCAATTATCACCACGTACATCAGAACTGGTTAGGCCAGCTGTAGCCGCTCCCGCGAAACAGGCAGAACCAGTATGTCATGACGTCGCATCCACATCGGCGTCGCCGTTGCAAACCCAATCTTTTCACAGTTAATTTGAGTTTCCCTTTAAAATTAACGTAACAATGGCACGCGCGAGGCACAGGTTATCTTTGTTTCCAAATCGCTGTCACAGACCTACTCTGACACGTGGTCCATTATCATATATATAAGCCAAAAAATCGACGAGCTTGTAAGACCCTTTTCTGTCCCTTAAAGACCCCTAACTTTTTCTATTCTTCGTATTGTCGCAGCGGGACAGTTGGCCTGCTATATTCGACCGAGTTATATATGCTGCCGGTGTTCCGCGATTCTTTCAAAGATGTTTTTAATCCCTTCCGAAGTTTTATATATTTTTTTATGTTTCTGTAACCCCAGAAAATATGTAGGGTAAATCTTATACCCATCCCTTGAGGCTAGACGTCATCGATTTCTGTTCGCAGATTCACCATGCATACAGAGTTCAGTGATCAGTGACATGTGGTCGACGCAAATCGACGCTGCTTCGGCGATTCGTGCGTTCGTGACCCCTAGCCTTGGCTCGTTTCCCCCGAAATGCTTCTCACGAAATTTCTAGCATAGGAAGCTTTTTATCTTGGTTAGACAAAGTTAGCGGGGGGAGGAGTCTGATCGCTTACACCTTGGCGATATTGCTGAATGAGAGAGGAGCAAATTTTTCGATAATTTAAAAGAAAATACGAAGGAAAGGGAAATCGTCGATAAACTGGAGCAGAATTCAGAGAAAGAAATTAGAATGAAATCAGAAAGAAATCATAATTACGTAATTTTGCAGAAACTGAGGATGACTGCAGAAATATATTGGGAGCAGGGTTGGAGGGGGGGGGAGAGGAGTAAACATGAAAAACCTCGAATAAAATTATATAACAAATTCTCAGTTAACATGCAGGTAAAATATCTGATCAATTGATACAGGGATTGACCAGCGTATAATGAACATGGGCTTAGCCAGACGTTTTGCCGTAATGGAGCAAAAAAAAAATCAATATAAACTCACGTAATCACGCAGCAAATACCAAAAACATATTAATATAATTTCAGTCTTTGTCTACCGGGGAAAGCGCCCCGTTTTGCTCCTCCGCCCACCCCTGGCTACGCCCACAACAACGAATAAGAAGATCAACATACAAGCTCGTTAATCACAAGAGAGAAATGGAAGTTATGGTCTTGGTTGGATCACTTACGAATTAAAAGATGGTAGTGGTAGTGAAAAGAACCTCAAAGAGTTTAACTCAGACCCCCCCCCCCTCCTCCCTGGCTCGACAAACCGTCAAATAAGACTCACCCAAAAGACGAATTTTAAAGTACGCCTACAAATTACTTCTCCTGAAGCAATTAAGACCGTAACCGTCAATTTTCTGTCGGAGGGTGGCAGCATAATTTTCAACCAGAATATTAAAAAATCCTGTTTAAAAAAATATACTTTCTAGCAATTTTTTAATAAAATTTGCCAAGAGTCAACTTTTAAAAAAACTGGAAGATTCTTATGACACCCTGAAAGCAATACTAAAGAGCCTAGTCCCTCCACTGTTTTGCTCTCTCTCCCATCGACATTGGCCTAGCTCAAATTGGTCTCCTGCTCGGCCCTCAGAAATTCACTTTCTCCCTTTCTATGTCTAGATCTAGAGTTCTTTTTGGCTTCCCGGAAGTAGAGGCCTATTTTTGAGTATTTTGTGCGTCTGCCTGCATGCTTCTCTGTCTACCTGTCTTTTTTTCTTCCTTTCTGCCGGTCTGACTGACTATCTGTTCAAATTTCCGCTAGCGTCCTTACATGCTTACCCGCCATTAATACGCCTGTCTGTCTGTTTGTCCATTTGATCCATGTATGTGTTTAATTTTGAATTAATTTCTATGAGATCTACAGATCAGCAAAGAAAACAAAAAATGGATGTATAATACAATTGTGAAAAGTATTATGACATACACCTGTGAGATTTGGCCTCTAAAGCAAAGGACAAAGAATCTTCTCTTTTGCCTCAAATCCCAGTTTTGGCTGTTTTGTGTGCTGAGGCTTTGTGACCCTCTTTTTGTCAATCGGAGACGGAGTCTGGGTGAGTCATATGACCCAGCCTCAGTGAGTCTAAATAGTGTCAGAAAGTCTGAACGAATCCTAGTGAGTCTCACAAGCCTCAAAATGAGGTCTGATAAATCTCAAGGAGTCAGCATGAATCTCATCAGAGTCTAACAACAAGTCTGAAGGAGTATGACTGAATTCCAGTGGAATCTGATAGTCTTTACGAAAAGTAGGAAAAACGCAATCTGAATGCTTCTTTTGAAGTGTGAGTGGTCTTAACCCTTTCGCTCCCAACGGGACACCGTGTGTCTAGGTCAAATATACGTTGAAAACAGTGCTAAGTTGTATCGCATCGGTCTACAGAGGCATATCTTAGCTCACTCACGTCTCGGTAGACGGAAATAATTTTTTTGGCTCTCATTACTCTACCAGTGGGATACACGCTATCTCAGGTCCACTAGGACCCAAGGGGAAGTGAAAAATTCTCCGACACCGGATTCGTATTATGGGGCGTCTATTCAACAATTTCCAGTAAAAAAAATAATCCAAATCGAAAACAAATTGCGGGCAAAAAGGTTGAAGCTGCATTTTGGCCAAAAAGTTCTTTTAGCTTTCCAAAATAAGACCTAAATCTACATAGGTGCTTTTTCTTCTGCATTTCTGAACAGGGCAAGTTGTGTACTCATCTCCACGTTTTCAGTTTCGCGGTTTATTCAGATTTTGAAGAATAGTTACCTGGATGTATATTGAAAACCTTGACTGTAGTTCGGTCCGCCTCCTCGTGATGCACTCTGCATGACGCTACATGGACTAGGACGCAATGGAACTGTGAGCCTGGACGCAATCAGACTCTACATCGTTCCGCAATGAAACCATTCATTTTCTTCAATAATTTATCTCCCCTTACTGACCGGAACGCAATTGGGCGACGCCCGAAAATGCTCTCCCGTGGTTGCAGACTCGTCTGCAAGATGATGCACTAGCAAAGCGTAGTGCTCGCAGGCTGGTACAAGGAACGTGATGCTCGCATGGGAATGCAGGCTGATACAACGAGTGTGGTACTCGCAGGCGAATGAAGTGTTGAATCAGTCAGTCCAGTCAGTCAATCAAATCAGTCAGTCAGTCAGTAGTTTTATTATTATCTATATATTTAAAATATGTTTGAAAAACTGGGTTCTATGAAGTTCAACACCTATATCTAAGGCCCTAATTATCGCACAATGCTGGTTAAGGTCTTAAAACACTCGGTGAATCAAGCTCATTATAAATCTTTTTTGATCCGTTCAGTCTGAGGAGAGTTACGAGGTAACAACCAACTCAACCTCACTACTCACACGCATTTCTTCCACTCATTTGTCCATTACTCACAAACAACTTGACCTACAACGTTCAACTTAGTTTAAGAACACTCAGTGAAGCAACTTTTTCCATATGCATCCTTGATCACTCCAATCCGTTCAGTCTGAGGAAAGTTATGAGATAACAACCAACTCAACCTCACTACTCACACGCATTTCTTCCACTCATTTGTCCATTACTCACGAACTGCTTGACCTACAAAGTTCATCTTAGTCTAAGTACACTCAGTGAAGCAACCTCTTTCATGGCCTGTATTCAACACGCTGAGACTGACCCAGAACATGCGAGCGGAAGCAGGAGAAAAAGAGTTCTCAGAATTCTTGCTGCACATTGGTAATGGTACTTTCCCTCATTCTGGCCCTAAAAATGGGGGCATTATAGAATTACCTGCAAGCGTAATTTCTCAGGACATTATAAGAGATGTCTATGGTGAAAAGTTTGACACTCCAGAGGATGTCCTGAGATTAAGGTTGCAATTCCGGTACCAAAGAATGATCATTGTCAGAAGATCAACGACAAGATTTAGGACTTGATTCCTGGAGAAGCCAAAACCTACACAAGCGTGAATAGACTGATCAGTGAAAATGACAGTGAAATCCTGCAATTCCCCGTTGAATTTCTGAGTAGTCTGGAATTGACAGGTTTACTACCAAATAAATTACACTTAAAAATTGGTGCGATTGTTACGTTGCTACGTAATATGAATGTGGGCACTTGGACTGCTGAATGGGACACAACTAATTGTGAGAAACATGTACACGAATACACTGGATCTGGAAATAATAATTTGGGTTGAGTGCGGTCGCAGGATATTACTCCCAAGAGTGGACCTGTCGCCAGCGGATTCCACCTTGCCTTTTTCATTCAAAAGGAGACAATTTCTAATAAAGTTAGCCTTTTGTACGACGATCAACAAGGCCCGCGGATAGACGCTGGAGAAGGTTGGGATATATCTACACGAGTATGTCTTCAGTCAAGGACAATTATACGTGGCTCTGTCGCGGACAACTTCGTTAATAATTAAAAATCCAAGTACAACCTGGAAGCTATAAAACTGAAAATGTGGTGTGGAAGGAGATCATGTAATATGATAACTTTATAAATTTTTGTAATTTTCATTTTTTTAAAAAAATATATATAGAATAGAGATATGTGGTGCACTGCTAGTTATTATTATTATTAATTTTTTTTTTCGTAATGCTCTTTTTGTCACGCTCCAAAGTAACGCTATTTTCCGTTGTATGCCAAATTAAAGACGTGAAAAGGTCAAAATGATTTCCATTGAAATGATAATTCCTCTTCGTTCCTCCTCAAACAGAGGCGTGGCTGTATTTTTTTTTTTGGGGGGGGGGGGTAATTTTTTAGTAGTGTTGACCTACATTCATCGGCGTTGGTGGATTTTTTTTGGGGGGAGGGGTGTAGTATGTTGTATTAAAAGGTTGAGTGTGGAAACTACTTTGCAAATTGAAAAGAATACTGCGAGTTACTCGACAAATATACAAAAATAGGCTTGCACGAATATTCGCGCTCTTTGAATCGTGCCGCTTCCTGCCAGGAAGAAAGGGACCTGTGCGCAAAAAAATTGTTTTTGTAATAACAACTGTTTTTGACTAATTTCTGGCCGCTCTTTCGCGTGGTGTTGTCGGAAAAATTCTAAAAAATTTTCCCAAATTACAGTAAATCTTCAAATTTGAGTGTCTCATAACGTGAAAACGTTATCAATTTTGTGTATCCGCTCTCCTGTAAAATTTAAAATTTTGCGCACAGGTCCCTTTTTTCCTGGAAGGTCACAAATGGGAGGTAGCGAGTAGCGAGACTCGTGATTCGGCACGTAACGCATGTGTGGCGCCGTCTTCACTTTCGAGGTCTCAAAACACTGTGCGCGGTGGCGCTTCGTCGCACGTCTTGACAGTTTCGTATTCGCGCCGAAAATTTCGCATCTCAAAGTCGTCGGAGTAACTCTTCACCTACTTCAGACATGCACCGACGAGCCTTGCAGACTGAAAGCATAAGTTTGGGATTTCGCGAGCAAGAACACCGCTCCATCTTTCCATCGGTTCGCCAAGCTTCATTCTTTCAAAAAGTACATTGTATCTTTTCAACTTTTTTTTTTTGTTTCCTTAATTCGACTACACGGAAAACTCGGCGTCGTTTTCGCATACAGCTGTACTCGAACTAGTCGTATCAGTAATCAACTGCACTCGCTTCACTCCTCGCCAATAATAATCTCAAAATCGAGCACAAAAGAAGCCGTATATCGGAGAATGAATACCCGACCACGTGCACCGAAAAAATTGAAAGGTGTTTCGCGGACGCTAGAGAAAATTTTAAGTGAAGGGACGCGCGCACTTATTATGTGCTCTCTCGGTACGAACGTTCAAAAGGAAAAAAAAAACACGTTTACGAAATACGGGGAGTTGTTGAAGAATCGTCTATTAATCGCGTCCCCTTCGCTCTTGTCCCTCCGGCGCGAAACCAAACGGCGTCGTACAAAAAGTAACGTAAAATCATGCAGCATGAATTAAAAAGACCTCTCGGTACCCGGCCGCCGTATGAAAAGTATTTATCCGGGAGGAGTTCGAGGGTATTGTCGGGAGGTATTTACCGGAGTCGTTTTCGTATTACTCGTACAAGAGTTCGACCCCCAAGAACCAGATGTTTTAAGTATAAAGACACACGGTGCTATGAATAATCAAAAGGTGCACGCACGGGTACATTGTATTTCATAGTTGCAAGACTGGAAAATTCGTACAAACGTAAACAGGAACGCTCCCTCACTGCCGGAATTACAATCGTCTCGAAAATTAAAAAAAAAAGCTCCTATTTTCTTGTGACGTATCTGATGACGTGCTCGATGACGTTGCTCGTCTTTTCTTAACGTTAAAAGTGTTGTACGAAATGCCGAGTAGACGAGCAGCGTCTACGAAAGGCACCGACTAACCGAGTTCCATTCTATTTTCCTGGAGACGATATTTCGTATCGGGAAACGTGCTTAACAATCGGCCTTACACAATGTCCTGGGTGTTCTCGAGCACTCGACTTTTTCACTTTTCACGTTATCGGGTACCATGGCACGAGAGAAGTGATTTACGGGGAATTATTAAGGAAGGACAGAACTACAATCAGGGATATACGGAAAAAAGTACGTAAAATTTTTGTAAGGGAGGGGTACGCTTTTGGATTACATTCGACGGATAGGAAAATAGAGAGAAAATGGGGGAAACAAAATAAAACGGAAAAGGTTCCTCACTTGGGTACAGGTGTCTGGTACCCAAACTCTCTCCGTTTTTCTCTTTCCTGTGCTGGTCATTTCATTTCTAAGAAAGATTTACACTTTGTATTCTTCATTACCTGCCCTTCATAGCTCATTCTTTGCTTTCCTTCTCAGTTCTTTCCAGTGGCGTGCGGTGAATTTTCTTAGGTAAGCGATAAGCGTAGAGGTGAATTAAAAATCAAAATAAAAGTATGAAACATGCTACTACAAAACGGCGTTGATGAAATTCTTAAAATTGTCGTATCCCTGTGTAGGGTCATTCCATATGCATTTATTCTTTTCTGTGACAAATAATAGACACACGGACGTACCACCGAAGAGTTTTTCCTGGGGGAGGGGGGCAAAAATTGTGAAAGTCCCAACTGACTCAACTCAAAATTACCAAGTATCAAAGCAAAAAAACCTTCTGTCTCGTTGGATTTTTCCAACTGACTCAACTAAAAATTCTCAAACATCACAGCAAAAGAAAACCCTTTGACTTTTTGGATTTTTCCTACTCCGCCTGATTGAAATTGTAAATTTTCCCAACTGCTGAGTGAAAAATTCTTATAGGAGGAGTTGCCCCCTTGTCGGTACGTCCCTGAATATACATGGCCAACAAAATAGTTCTCTACCATCTTCACAACCGGTTAACCACAAAATGTTTTCATACTGCGATACGTGGCAGTGTCAAGTTAAAATCGAATCACCTCTCTTCTGCTCAGTTTTTAAAAATGGTAATTCGGGTTTAGGCTTCCCACCATTAATAATTTCTAATTGTCCATTAAGAGTAAGTCGCGAAAACGGGTTCCGAGTACGCATTTTGTTGGCAAAAAAACACGAAGCATTCAAACATAACGTGTTGACTAGTAGAAGAACATAATCACGTTTCACTGTCAAATTCAACGTTCGTGTGTAGCCAAGCAGCGCTCTTACAAGCGCTTCCACAACACAACCAAAAACGCATAGGTTTTGTCGCGTTGAACATGCTAGTGTGTTCTTATGTTGGTAATTCACACAGAGGCGGAGCGTAAGTCGTGCAATGTTACATGCATTATGGAAAGGAAGCCTTAGATCCAACAGACACCTCGCTGGCCTATACAAATGTTATATGACTCAAGAAAATCTATTTTCAGCAATTATGAAAACTTTCAAGTATACCAATTTTACACGTATTCTTATGGGAACATCAACCTTGATCACCTTTTCAGAAGTCGACACTAGCGAACCTGGTCACGGTTTTGTCGCCAGTGGGTAGAGTAACGTTATTATTTATTTATTAGCTGTGTAAAGTAGTAAATTATTTGATAAATTATGTTTGTATTAAGAAACTGGGACATAGTCTGCGTATCTTCAATTTGTCTACTATATAAAATTAGGAGGGGGGATCACCCATTTGTTTAAAATGTGCCCCCGATCGGTCGTCAGCGACAGTTATTTCGACACTATCGATCTTGCTCATTTCGACTGAAATATCGGCAGTTCGGCAGAAATTACAACCAGTCAGAAGTCAGCATTTTGTATCGGGAACGCCCCGTTTGTCGACAGAAGTTCGGAAGTTCGGAAGTTCGATACTTTCTCGACAATTTTTCGGCAGTTCGACAATTTTCGATTCGATGTTTCGATTGTTTGTTCGACAGCATTTCGACATTTCGGCTATTCCTTCGAAACTATTTCGGCGTTTTTTTCGACATCAGTTCGACATTTCGACATTTCGGCTATTTCTTCGATACTATTTCGGCGTCTTTTTTTCGACATTCCGACGGCGCGTTCGACAATATTTCGATAGTTTGGCCATTCCTTCGATAGTATTTCGGCGTTTTTTCGACAGGGCGTTCGACACTATTTCGATATTTTCTCACCCTAGAAATTAATCCCTCCTCCCTTTTCGTCCAGGGATCCTTTCATAGGCGCAACCTGGGGGAGGTACGGGCTATAGCCCCTCCTTTAAAAGACCTGAGCAAGGAATTTTAAGCTAAAAATTACAAGCTGAGTATTTCATTTTTCATTTACCCACCCCATTCTCCCAATTTTTACTGGCTGAGCGCGTTCTCTCTCATTTTTACTATTAATAGATATGTGTCCTTCACTTCTGTGGACCTGAAGCATTTCTTTTCAGAATAGGTATAAATGTTTCGCGTCAGACAGACGGATTATTAAAGTCATTCGAATACTGGAAAGAATAGAAAATTCAGAATTTCACCTATATATATTTTTGAGAAAATTGAAAACAATTTTTTATAAATTATTATACATGCGAAGCGTGATGCACTGCGTACTGTGGAAGTATTCCGCCGTCCATATACCGAGAGTAATCACCGTCGGAGCCACACCTAGAAGAAAGTGTAAGATTTCAATGCTAAGTTACTGAAATATTTAGTATTCACACCATGAGTTAAGGTCTATATCCTAAAATAGATTCAAAATAGATAAATATACAATCTAATTTTGCGACCTCTGAAAGGATCTACAGAGAAAACAATAACGTTCGATTAATAGAAAATTGCGAAAGCATCATCATAGATTTTATGGTATAAGAAAAAGGGGAAAAAATGTCGAGGGCTGGTCTCGTGAAAAAAAAAAAAAAATAAAGGTACCCATTCATGTCCTTATACCTGTATTGTGTTTCGAACAAACGTTTTTGCAAAAATCTAATTTTCTTCAAATAGGTTTCATACAGGGGCGGAAATAGAGCGTTTTTTGGGGGGGGGGCTGAAGCCCCAGTGCCTAAAATCTTCTATACACATAAACATGAATGTATGTCTGTCTGTCTGTCTGTGTATGTCCTTCATATTTCCATGGAAATTTCTATAAACAACACAGCTGCAGACTTTACTACACTGTTCATCTGATCGCCATGAAACTTTGGGAAGTTGTTATCAAACTTTGGGAAGTTGTTCAATGCACTCCCGCGAAGGTTTGGGGGCAGTAGTGAGGGGTGTGCTCCCCCGACACGCTCCTGTTACTATGACATCATCTGAGTATATCTGAGCGAAAACCGTGCCTCTTAATGGTGGTTAACATTTCCATGGAAATTTCTTTTAACAACACAGCTGCAAACTGCACGTGTCTCCTGCAGTGACATATATTGTAACATTTCTGGTTTTCTTCCGAATTTGTGGAAAGATCTATAGTCATTATTACGTGGAATGTAAGGAGCAAACTGTGGATTTACGTAGGTATTTTCTTGTGACTAATGCATTGGAAAAAAAGGTTCTCAAACAGCTTTGAACTTTGTAGTTTACTTGCTTTGGGCACTCACACACATCTACCTTGGTCTTTTTCGTTATCAGTGGGATCACGATTGGTCTCCTCTACACTCTTTATCCCTTGAAATTGAAGGGCGATAATACTGAACTCACTTAAACCAACTTACTTTAGCCAACTCACTTACGCCCACGGTCAAGGGTAATAAAAATCCAAAAAAATCATAGCCTCCCCCCCCCCAAAAAAAAACTACAAAAAGTAGATTTTTCACTGTAATACTTCCTTTGTAAGAAAAAAAAAAAAAGAAAAAAGCATGACATCACAAACAATAATAGCGATACTCGTGTAGTTTTATATTTTTCACTTAGGGGGGGGGGGGGGAATTTTGAAACTGGAGGGCTTATCCCCCTAGCCCCCTATATTTCCGCCCCCGTTTCATGCCGAAAATAGAAATTGAACAAAAGACTGAAAATCCAAGAAGGTGATGCGTTGTTTTCAATTATAGAAAAATTTTCCCTTCATTCTCGACAAAAAATTTGACTTCGGTTTCCGAGCGTCGATCCTACCCACAATTATGCTATGAAATGTCAATTCCTCTATGTACGTATAATTTTCAAGTTTCAAGAAATTTAGTGAGTCGTGTCCAGTTCAAACAAAAATTGCAATCCTGGTCATTATGACAGAGTTTTCCAATTCTAAGTCCTTTGTTCTCTCTCTCAAGGTATAGTTTGCTAACTTTTAAATTTTTAAATGACCATGATTGAAAATGAATGACTTTAAATGACTTCATGACCTTTTTTCAAAATAAATGACTTTCAATGTCTTAAATGACAGTTAGAACCCTGTTCATATATGAATGGGGAATTCAGGCGTCAGAAAAATGATGTATGAAAGGATTTCATCGCTAAAATTATTAATGAGATAATACGACTCGAGCATACACTTTATCATATGTATCAATTAAAGATTGCATCGTCGATGTTAAACTCATAATGGTAGACGTACAATGACAAGGAATTCCATTCCATTCCTAATTCCCATTCAAGCTGCTGCTAGTCATCGCGCGGGGTTACAGACAATAAGGTTTTGCCCCACTCAAGAAAAACAGAATTTTCTGTGTTGTAGAGCACCAGATTTACCTACAGGCACTACAACAAGCACCAGCTCGGAGCGGCCAATTTTGAGAGGCAGCCGAATTTTGAGCATTTTTGTTTTCAGCACATTTTGGCGGGCCACCAGCCAGACACGGTGCTGTAAATAAAAAGCTACTGAACAGATACAAAAAAATTTCCAGCTAGGTGCCTGGGGGCCCAAGTGCTTGTAAGCGACTTTAATCTTAATCCGGCTTCATGATTTCCACAATAATGCTATTGAAGAAATTAATAGAATCCCAATCCGATCTCTACTTAGTCTACCTAATTAAAATAATCGAACAGGAATAGGTACAGGAAATGATAACTAATTGACAATTAGTGATGACGGGAACACATGTTGTGGCATCAGTTACTGTGTACATTCTTGAACAAAATTTGCGAGTACAGGGTGTCCCAAAAGAATGAGCATAGCCAAGAGGGGGGGGGGCGAAGAGGGAAACCTGAAATTGAATGTAAAAATATGCAAGAATGAGCAATTTTCGCCTTTAAAACACGTGTTTTTTTTTAAATTTTGCTTGAGCAGTAATTTTACCTTCATTTTTTATAAAATAGTCCCCTAATACATATTATATTGGCAATTTTCAAAAAATACCACAATTTTCGACTTTTTTCCCCCTTGAAAGTCTTACTCCCCCCTCCTCTTGAGAAAATCCTGACTACAACACTGCCCAAAAGTCAGGTTCCAATTTTGCTCGGTACACTACACATACTGCCTGATTCTCGCCCGTCTTCATGCGTCTCGAGACCAGACTCTCAATGTGACCACTGCAGACACACGGAAGCGAACATTTTTGTGTACCTTCTTGCCGTTCTGCAAACTGTGCGGTTCGCGGGTTTAGTTGCTGAAATCGAAATGATCAGATAGTGGAACCAGACTTCTAGGACACCCCTCTCACTCTGAAACAGTCTACTGTTTCCAAGATATACCCAACTGATATACTTTGATCGACGTATCATCTTATAATTCGCTTACAAATTATATCCTCCTTCGATGTGGAGAAGAATTTGGAGTTCAAGGAATAACTGAATACAGCTTCAAGCTTTGACTGGGAAATTCCTGGTTCTACAATGTAAAATCTGCCCCCTCCCCAATTAAGGCGCTAGAAATGCACAGACGCAAAATTAGGTACATACATTTTAATGAAAAAACATAGGGTCTGAGGGGTCAAGCAAAAACTGTTTAAACGGCCGGTGGACCAGCTATAGGGGTAATTTTCCCCCTATCCTCCCTCATTGATCCACTCCTAGAATAATTAGTAACTGAATATTCCATTAAATGACAAAAATGTGACATAACTTACCGATAAATAACAGTGCATGCAAATCCGCTTCACGAATATTAAACTACTGAACCACTCAGCGACGCATGAAATTTGTAACTGAAACCACTTATTCCGCACTTCCAGACTCCGGAGTCGAGATAACACACTCGTACCTATTACCGAACAGGATCGTGGGAATATTCGCAAACGTGTAAAGGCGCCGACGCGACGACAACCTTCAAAGCTCAATTCTTTTGCACATCACTATGCGGCTGACGAATATTCGATGATCAGCCTAACTTCGGACACTCTTCGATAGTAATTCGACAGCAATCAAATTTACTCGTTCCACTCAGTCGAACTTCCGACACTGTTCGACAATAATTCGACAGCAATCAAATTTATTCGTCCCGCCCCTTTATTTTCAGCCAATTAGAAAGCTTTAATCGAAGATTTCGATAGTTCGACACATGTCGAACTGTCGAACGACACTAATTTTGTCAGATCGGGCCTTTTTCTAGCGTTTTCTGGTGAGTGCGGATTTGTGCGGAATTTCCCTTGATGAAACGGGGAATTTTGGCTGCTCCGAGTTGGCCACACTGGTGTATTATAGACGAGCGGCACGTCCGGCACCAACATAATGTTATGATAGTATGGTACACTACAGCTAAAAAGTGATAAAATCGGAGTTTCCTCGTAATCTTGATGTACCCATTTGTTTCTTCTCGTTTTTCATTTTTTTCCCTTTTTGTCTGTCTTCTTTCTTTTTTCTTCTCCTTTTTCCTTTTTTTTAATTTAATTTTTTTTGTTGGTCGAGGGAGGTGTTCAGACACCCAAAACACCCCCCGTATGTACGCCACTGATAATACTCGTAAATCCTCCAAGTTACACAAAAAACATATCGGAGCACTTTTTACGTTATTGGAAAATCATCAACCGGCATATCTCGCACCAATGGACTAATATCTCGATAAAAACAATTGGACAGTGTTGCCATATCATGAAGGAACAACTTTGCTGTACGTTTTAATGCAGTCTAAAGCATAGCAGTCAAGATCGGTACATCGGGCCTTACATTGTGGATCCGGGACTTATCGGGCTCATCCAACTTATGCAATAAAATCAGGTTTCTCCCCCCTGAAATAGTAGTATTATAGACGAAGAGGTATATTTAGCTTTAGTTTATTATTTTAGCGCATTTATAGCAAATGGGGGGAGGGGTTTTTAGAAAGTCATTTATTTTCAGATTTCGATTTTGTTAGACACTCTGTGCATGTGTATTGCGAGTTAAGTGTATGGTACGGTACTATTAATTGCGGTATTGCCTGGCACTAATTTGTTTACAAATTTTTCATAACTGTAAGTACCTATAAATATAATTATTGGCCTTTGAATTTGGGGGGAGGGGGTAATTTTGATCATTTCTACCCTCCCAAATTTTTTGGAGGGGTAGAAATTACCCATCTCAGCAACGTCCATGTTTAAAATTATCCAGTAAAGTATCTCTTCAAGAGTCCAATCTTCTTTTAATAGGAGATGCACTCAGGAGATAATGCATCTATTCGTAATTTCTTGATGATTGATGAATGTGATGTGGGCAAGAGAAAGGTTATCTCACGTGCAAAAGAACATATTTTTCTAAAAGCTTTTCTACTGATTCATTAACCATTAAGTCTTCTCAATTTTTTTTAGAGTCGGACATCATTCACAGAACTAGAAAAACAATTCTTTTTTTTTGGGGGGGGGGGGAATAGAAAAATAAGCAGAATTGGTGCAAAATACGCGAAAGATGCCAAAATGTGCGAAATATGCAGGATGAAGTGCTGCTCATTTGACTCAGCATTCTGTGATTCGTGAAGATCTTTTGAAATCTATACCTGTACGCAGTGGATAAGAATATGCATTCGTATAAAAATTGCAGCCTTCGTCATTATAATAGAATTTTCCAATTCTAAATTCTTTGTTTTCTCGTTCAAGGTATAATTTGCTGATTCTTAAATTATAAATGACTAAATGACTGTTAGACACTTTGATAAAACATACTACACCCCTCCCCCCAAAAATCCACCGACGTCGATGAATGTAGGTCAACACTATTAAAAAAATTAACCCCCTCCCCACCCCAAAAAAAAAAAATTAAAAAAATTCCAACGACGCCTCTGGTTCTCTTGGAAACGGGGCAGTCCGCAAAATTGCACCAAAATCGGAATCGCGTCGGTAAAAACGCGGCCGCAACTGCTTCTTAATCCGAAACCGGTTCCCATAATCGGAGCGTCCGAACAAAGGCCTGAATCTGAACTGCGAGCAAGATTGAAATCTACACGACGCCAAGTGCTACCTCCTTTTTCCCAATGAAGTGATCGTACACGTGACGTACCTCCACGCACTAGTGACGTCATACATTACTTAAGGTAGGTTGGCCCCGTCTTACTACGTCATCAAAAGAGGTTCTATAAACTCGTCAAGATACGAGCCGCCAAACATCTGCTTCTTAAGGTGTTTGACCTAACTTATCGCATACGTCTTTAGTGGGCCTTGAAAGGACGTTTCGTTTCCTTTTTCCTTTCCACCGTGTACATTGTAATTTAATTCTTCTTCGACTCGAACGTCGAACCTTTTACCCTCCGCGGTCGGGCTAATAATAGGTTCGTCTTTCTTCTTCTTCTTATTCCGAAACTAGATCGTTTTTTTCTCTTAACCAAATGGGTGTGCACCGAGTTAAGTGCCACCGACTACCGATAAAAATGTACGCGTTTCGATTAAATGGTTTTTATCGTCGTTGCACGTAACCCCGAATCGCAGGAGCCTTATTAAGGATGCATCCTCCCCAAAGGTATGAAAATTGACTTCAGAAAAACCAGCGGCCGTCAGTAGGAGAATGCGGGACGGCGAGGATCTCTTTTCTCTCGCTTGCTGATTCAAAATACGTGGTCAGTGGATCGAAAAAAGAAATTGGGATTTGAGTGAGCTGCCCCCGCAAAAGTTGTTTATCGGTGCCTAAAATCTCGGCAAAAAATTTCTTCAACATCTTTAGTTTGCGCATTAACCTCAAAGTATCGCCTGTGCGATAACGCAGTGATATAGACATTAGACATACAGTGCAAACAGTGCACAATTTTATGGATTTTCTAAACTAGGACCGAAAATGGCTTATAATTTTATTAGTGAAAAAATCAACGATTAATTATTTTCAAGTTTTTCCCAAGCTTGGAGGAGGAGGTGGGTTAATCCCATACTCCTTTAATTCTTTCAAACGTATTTTACCCCGCAAGAGTCTTCCAGAGGAAATTTTTTCGGAATCGCTTAAGATTATTATTCCTGACTACAAAACTTTTTAAGACACTTCCAGACTTTTTCTAGATGCTTCAAGACTCGTTAAGATGAGCAATAAAATGGATATTTTGTATTTTTGTCCCTGGCTAGGAGGAGGTAGAAGATATATCTTCATAGTCTGAAAATTCTTATTCTTCCAGACTCTCCCAGTATTCTCCAAGGCCATTTCTAAAACCTTTTCATTTTTGTTCAAGATTCTTAGTTTATACGCTAAAAATACTTTTTTAGACTCTTTCAGACTTTTAGAAGACGCTTTAAGATTCGTTAAGATGAGCAGTAAAATGGATGTTTCAATTTTTTGCTAGAGGAGTAGTAAAAATATATACCCCACATGTCCTTGAAATTCTCTCGGACTACTTCACACTTTAAGACTCTTGCAGAATTTTTCAAAGCTATCTCTAAATTTTTTTGGATTTAAGATACCTAATTACTCTACGCTCTAAGCAGACTTTTTCAGACTTTTCGAAGCTTTTACAAAACCATTTAAGACTCGTTGAGATGATTTGTAAAATGGGTATTTTCAACCTGATTCGAAGAGGGAGGGAGGAATCTCATACATTTTTGAAATTCTGTCAGATGTGTTCTATTTTTCAAAACGCGTCCAGAATTGTCCCAGATTATTTCTACAGCTTCTTCGGAGTTGTGTAAGATTATTACTTTAGGCTCTACAGAGAATTTTTCAGGCTCTTTTAAGCTTTTCCGAAACTCTCATATACCAATTTAAAATTACTTCAGACTCGACTAGTAAGGGCAAAAGATGTACTCGTATTTAAGAGGACAAAATTACAAACGAAATTATAAGAGAATAAGCAAGGTTAGAATATAAAACTAAAAACTTGAAATGGAATTATGTTGGCCACATCGGGCGACCAAATTTGGATAGATGGGGTAACAAGGCGAAAGTCTGGATCTCAGGAAAACTCCGTTACGCTGAACGAAGTATGACTCAATGGTTTTGTCAGGCAAGCGGTCTCTTCGACAAAAATTTCATGGGAAATATTCGGAGCAAACTCCGATGGCTTTTGAAGAATTTTATCAAGAATCTTCAGGAAAAATTTTCTGAATCTTCGAAGAATTTCATCGGAAATCTTCGAGAAGAATCTCGTATTCAGGACAAATTCGCGATAATTTTCGAATGATTTCATCGGACATCATTGAGAAATATCTCCAATGATTTCAGGCGAATTGTGTCAGAAATTTTTGGAAAAATCTCCAGTGATTCCAAACAATTTATCAAGAATCGTCGAGAAGTAGCCCTGATGATTTTAGAATGCTATCTTTCGAAAAAATTTTGAAGCTTTTCAGAGATTTTCGTCAAAAATGTTCGGGGAAAATCTTCAACGATTTCTTTTTGAGAAAAAATGTGATGATTTCCGGAGAACTTCATCGGAAATATTCAGAAAAAAGTCCAGTTTTTTCCAAAGAATTTCCAAGAAAATCTTCGAGAAAATTTTCCGATAATTTTTAAAGAATTGCACCGGAAATTTTCGAAAACTACTCCGATAATTTCCGAAGAATCTCATCGAAAATTATTCTAATGAAATTATTCTGTAGAAATCATCGGAGATTTTCCCCGAACATTTCTGATGAAATTCTTCTGAGATCATCGAAATATTTATCCCAAAAATGCCTGATGAAAGTCTGTAACCAATGTTCTTCTCCTCTTACTATACTAGATACCATCCAACACTGTAAATCATATAGCCGCAATCACCGCATTCAATACCTACAAATTGATAATGTACAACATCTGATTATATACCCTCATAAATCGCAACAATCTCTCACACCTTATCTAGACTAATTTTTATAACTAATTTAATAAGTTAGATGTAATTTAACAAATAAGATGTAGATACCGAGATCATGGCCTACAGGCGTTACATGTCTCGTTAAAATAAAAAAAATAAATAAATAAAAAATTTTTTTTAATAAAACAAAATAAATAAAAAAATAAAGTATCTGGGAATCATCGAAATATTTTTCTGAAGAAAACATTCAAGAATCATCGAAGGTACTTCTCAATGATTTCCGATAAAATTCATTGAAAATGATCAGAAATTCCCTTAATATTTTCGATAAAAAGTTCGTCGAAAATAATTTTTGAAAATCAAAGGAATCGTCCCGAATATTTTTCATGAAATTCCTTGGAAATAATCGAAGGTTTTTTTCTGAAGATTTTCGGTACGATTCTTCAAAACTGTTGGTGTTATTCCCCGAGTGCTTTCGATAAAATTCTCCAAAATTTTCAGGAAATGTGCTCGAAGAATTTTTGTGAAATTCTTTGGAGAACCATGGAGATTTTTTCTAAAGATCATTTCCATCTTCTCAATATAATCGACAATTTCCCATGTGATTGTTCGGAAATTATTGGCAATTTTTCCCGAAAATTTACAATGAAATTGCTCAAAATTCATCTGAAATTTTTTCCGAAGATTTATGATGAAATTCTTCGGAGATCATCGAACATTTTTCCAGAAGATTTTCGATGAAATTCATCAGAAACCATCGGAGTTTTTCTCCGAATATTTCCTATGAAATTCTTCTAAAATTATCAGGAAATTTTCTCGAAGAATGCTTATGAACTTTTTTTTTAAATTATTATTTATTTTAGCAAGACACGTAACGCCTATAGGTCATGGCCTCGGTACATCTTAAAGTTAGTTAATGTTAGTTATAATTATGTATATTATTTAAAACGTAATCGGTACAGTGAACTTGAATGAGGTGTGAGAGATTGTTCAAATTTTTTCTAAAAATTTTTGATGAGATTCTTCGGAAATTATCGGAGTTGTTTTCCGAAAATTTCCGATGCAATTCTTTAAAAATTATCGGAAAATCCTCCCGAAGGTTTTCGAGAAAATTCTTTTGAAAACAGTAGACTTTTTTCTGAATATTTTCGATGAAATTCTCCGGAAGTCATCACATTTTTTCTCAAACATTTCTGATTAATTCCTTAGAAATCATTGGAGATTTTCCCGAACATTTTTGACGAAAATCTCCGAAAAACATCAAAATAAATCATCAGAGATACTTCTCGACGATTCTTGATAAAATTGTTTAGAATCATTGGCGATATTTCTCAATCCTTCCGATAAAATTCTTCAAAAATTATCGTAAATTTTTCATGAACAGGGAGATTTTCGATGAAATTCTTCGGAGATTTAGAAAATTTTTCTTGAAGATTCTTGATAAAATTCTTCAAATTCCATTGGAGTTCTTCCCGAATATTTCCCATGAAATTCTTGTTGGAGAGACCGCTCGCCTGGTGAAACAATTGAGTCATACTTCGTTCAGCGTAACGGAATTTTCCTGTGGCGGAAGGAAAACCGACTAACCCCGTATATATATGAACATGTTTACAAAAAAAAAAGGGCTGTAATAATAATATTTAAAAAAAGATTCGACTAGAAATTAAAAAAAAGAAAACATGTTTAAAACCTTAAAGAGTGTCAAAAAATATTGAACCCACCTTCATAAGCATTTAACTGGGCTGGAAAAGTTTCAAGCGTCTCAATGAAGCATAGAATAGTCTCAAAAAGTTTAATTTGCAAGAGTCCCAGAGTAGTTTGGAAAAATTTAAAACAGGATCGGATAAATCTTAATGAATCTCAAAGAATCTTAAGCCCGTCTGGATGATTTTAAAAGGATCATGAATAAGAGCATGAAAAAGTCTCAACTAGTCTTAATAATGTCAAGAATAGTCTTTAAAAAACTCAATCAAGGCAGGAATAGTTTTGAAACGTATCACAAAGATCTTTAGAGGTGATAAAAACGTATTTAGAATGTCTTTAAAAGTTTTAAAGAAGTTTTAAAAAGCTTAAAAGCGCCTCGCGGAGTTCTAAATCTATCCAGATGGATGTAAAAAAAGGCTGAAACGAATAAGAATCTGAAATAGGTTACATACTCGTAGTTATAAAAAAATACCTCAGCAATTCTGAAAAAAGTACAGAAAATGTCAAAGAATTTGAAAAATCTTCAGAAAGTCTCGAGGTACCTAATACCTATGGTAGCGTTTACCGAGTCTGTAAGATCTGTACAGTCTTAAACATGTCTTTAATTTTTTTTTTTTTAATCTAAAACATAGTACAAGCCTTATGAAGTCTTAAAGTGTCATAAACAAGCACTGAAGAGGCTTGCAGATGTTAAATCAGTTCTCGGATCATCAGACTGCCGGAATTTGCCCTGTTTTCTGGCGGGCCACTCCGCCTCTGAGCAGCGTCATTATAGTCATTTAAATGTTTCCTATTTGTACGCTTAGAACATTTTGAAATGTGCCCACTAGCGTACCACGTAGTGTGGCTCCGTCCTTACTCCCTACCCAAATGGGAAACCATAAACATTTATTAACATTCGCTGTAACCATCTATCTATCCATCGATATAAGCTCGATGTTCCATAACCCCTACTCGTCGGTAATTTTACAGGGTGACATTTATGAAAACGCGCTGCGTAACAGATAATAAGAAAGTTGTATTCAACTTGGGTTTTTTTTTTTATTTTTTTTGCAACTGCGATAAAATAATACGACGTGGGGAAGACGTACGGCACTTCTCAATTCCCTAGCTGCATACGACTGTTTGTCTCCTCGTCGTAGAAATACGAATATCGCGCACATCGTTCTGCAAAAGGTCAACTCAAAAAACCACCCGAGATTGGCGAATTTTCTACTCTTTCTTCTTCCTCCTGGTCGATCGCCGCCAAATCGAATAAAACAAACCACCGGCACCGCCAAGTCGAACGCGTGCCGTGGAGTACGATAGCCGTCAAAATACACATTCGACATGTAGGAAAAGAAAAGAAGAAAAAAAAAATACAACAACAGAAACGTTAAGTGAAAAATAAAATGAGACCTATGGTCAATGAACAGAAAAAGGCAGATGTGAACGACTTGGCTGTGCAAGCAGATGTGTCTGGAGAAGCGAACAGCGCGGCGCTGCCTATAATGGGGTACGCAATATGCCAAATTCTAAACCACCCAAAGGGTTCGTTCTCTTCACGCGTTTAAATTGTTCGCACATCTTTAATTCGGCTGCTAACTCTTTCGCCCTCACCCGGCTCGACCTCTCCGGCTCTTCAAGAAAACCGGGCGACCGAAATTTACAATATTAAATACCAAATGTCGTCTTCGACTCGCCTTTTTCCATATTCATCCAAATTCTTCAGACATCTGCGTACTGCATTTTACGAGCTGTGTCCCGATCGAGAGACGATCGAGGATCACGCATCCTTTTAATCCTTTCTCCAGCTTCGTGTATGCGATTCGCTCGATGCCTTTATCGAATCGCATTCGGACGTGACATGTGCGAAAGAAAGCCTTCTGTTTTCCGTTTTTCACAGTCGCATTCTGCTAGTGACACCAGTGCATCGAACAAACTAACTGCGCAGCTCATAATTTCACAATTTATTCCAAGTTGATCGATGCCACAGACGTTTTCAAATTGCGGAAGCAGGGAAATACGCTGTTCCAGGAGTCATAGCCTGCTCCAGAATCCTCCAAGCCACAGACTGACATAGGGATAAATTTCGTTATTTTTGCCGCTACTAATTTTGGGTCAAATTTTATGCCGACCTATTGGGATTTAAATTTAGAGTTTCAAATGCTGGCAGCCCTGTATATGTGTGAGTGATCAGATATGATTTACCGTACGCGTGTAGCAAACTTCAACTATCATTAAGTCGATTAGAAATTCACTTTCAAAAAAAATATTTGTCCTTAACTGCATCATCATCAAAAAGTACCCTCCCGAAGATAGCAGTTTTTCTATTTGAAAGCAGAGATGGAAAGCCATATGATAAAACTTTTGCTTACGGCTCTAACTTCTGACCTTGAAAAATAGAACTTTGGCTTTCGGTTTTCAAATTTTTTCATATTCGCAGCTTTCCCTTTTGGCTTTTGCTTTTCAACGCAAAAATCATAAGCTTTCAGCTTTCCGCTTTTGACTTTCAGCTTTTCCCTAAATTTTGAATATTTTGTACAACACAATATTTTTCAGAAATAGCTTTTCACAACACTGCTTAACAGTTAACACTTAATAGCACTGACCGCTGAGACAGTAAAAATAAAATGAAAATTTGAAATTATAATTTATAAATAGATAAATACTGGAAAAGCTGGAAAAAATAAAGATTTTGCTTTCAATTATTTGTGCATTCTAGCTTTTGCTTTCAGCTTTTGCTTTGTAGGTAAAAACTCTTTGCTTTTGGCTTTCCGCTTTCAACTTTTAGCTTGCTTTCCATCTCTGTTTGAAAGTACACATGATCACTCATTTATTTACAACCGCACAGGTGATTTTGCAGCGCATTCTAGTGCAAGTTTAAATCCCGAAACAAAGAGAATAATAGTGTCAATTACACTGCACAACAATTTGAGACTTTGTAAAAAAAAAAACGACATATGAGAACATATGATTCTATAAATATTTTCAACGAGGAATTTAATGCCGATGTTCATTTTTGGATTATAGTTCATTTTTTTAGGGTCGGCTACTATGTAGTAGCTCAGCCTATTGCAATTGTGTTTTTTTCTGTTCCAGTATGCTCCTTGATCTTCTAAAATAGACATAATTGGACGCTGTTCAACATTTGTAAACAAAATGAGTTATTCGTATCGTTGGAAAGAGCGTAAAACGTAGAATTTTTCAAAATTGGGCTCCCGATTCAAAAATGTGTACTCACGTTGAAAAAATCTTATCAGTAAACGCATCAATGCCATATAGTTTCTACATGGCTCTTGAACTTTGAATCACGTGTTCTCAAAAAGCGGATTTTGTGGATTAGTTCCCTTTTGTTGAACAGTGTCCAATTGGGCCCAGTTTACTTTTCGTTTAACTGTTATCAGTACATCAGTTCATTTTCATCGGAACGTGATAATTTTTTTCGAAATTCGTTCTGGAGTAGTATTATTGAAATTTTTTAGCGATGTTACGGATAACATAGCATGTACATCAAACGGGATGTTATCCGTAACATCGCTAAAAAATTTCAATAATACTACTTTTGTTCTATTCGCGTTTGGATGCTAAAGAGTCGCTCTCTAGCGGCTTAATGAAGTGCGGCGCGCTAATTTGTGTATTTGGATGAAAAGATGATCAGTGATAAAAATGTTCTGCAAAAAAACTGAGGTTGGGCTCATCTGAAAGGAACTGATAAGGGCTAACACTTTAGTTCTCTTCAGTTTTCCATAAAAAGCAATATTGAAGATGCTAGACCTCATTTTACTTGTACATCTTTCTGTGGTAAACATACCCTGGTCATCTTTTCGTCCACGACACTAGCGCATCTACAGGAGTGTCCAAACGGGAATGTAATTTATGAGAATTATGACAAACAGATTCTTCGGATGTTCACAAAACTGCTTGTTTAGCGTTGTTACGTTTTATATTTTGGATTTTACTTTACAACGAAGGGGATTTAGAAGAGGTAAAAGATATGCTTGTCTATGATGAGGAGCGAGATGCGAGTATCATCAGCTAGGAGTAGTGTTCTAGTGTTCAGTGTTGGTGTTTAGTATTATCCTTTGAGCATACAGTGATATGGTTGAAGTTTTATGATCATAGCCAGTTACCAGTTAGTAGCAAGAAGCGAACAATTATTGATGTAGCATGTAGAGACGTTTCAGTCAATCAGTATGTTGAAGTGAACATTGTTTGTACCGATGTCTTTGCATCCTATACACCTATAAGCGTATAGGTAACATTATTCAGACAAATCAGTCATAGGACATATGTATGTCATATGCGTAATTATTATCAAGCGAACAGAGAATCTACTAGCGTGAATATTATGTTGTTTTCATTCCCGTAGAAGTGGATAAATGTTCGCTAATCATTTGATGTTCTTAGGGTCGGCTAGGAGTAGTGTTGGTGTTTTATCTGTTGATCAATTGCTCTTCAGAAATTAGAAATCAGATGAAATCTTCGGCAGCTTCGCAGTTTGAAGTCTTTGATCTTGCCATGTCTGTTAGTGTGTGTGTAGTGAACCCAATTCGCGTTTGGACCTTTGGCCGCTAAAGAGTCGTTCTCTAGTGGCCTAATGAAATGCACCGCGCTAATTGGTGTCTTAGGATGAAAAGATGATCAGTCACAAAAATGTTCTGCAAAAAAAAAAAAAAACTGAAGTTGAGCTCATCTGAAAGAAAATGATAGCGCTAACACTTTAGTTCTCTTCAGTTTTGCATTAAAAAAAACAACATTGAAGATGTTAGAGCTAGAGCTCATTTTACTTGTACATGTTTTTGTGGGGAAAATGCCCTGATCATCTTTTCGTCCACGACACTAGCGCATCTACAGGAGTGTCCAAACGCCAATTACCTTTCATCTATTACTAAGGTACTATATACCAGGTGCGGACATCCGCCATTTTGGATCCTACAGTGCCCGTGAATGCTGAATGGACTATGCGGTACAGTCCGCATAGTCGGATTTGGTATCCGCGGGCACTGTAGGATCCAAAATGGCGGATGTCCGCACCTGGTATATAGTAACTTACTATTACTATCAGCTCATATGTTCGGGAACAAAAGACCTTAGACTGATCTTTTCCAGCGACCGCCAATAAGAAATAGGTAGGCTAGTCTTTAATTGGATGCTGTTAAGCGTAACAGAACCAACCAACAAAATTTGTTCTGAGAACACGTGATTTGAAGTTCAAGATCAAGAGCCATGTAGAAAGACTATCGACTATAGACACCTAGAATTACAACAAGATAATGCACACCCCTATCGACTATGTTACATAGCGTTTACTGACAAGCTTTTTTCAATGTGAGTACACATTTGTCAACAAATATGGTCGGTTGGTTCTGTTACGCTTAACAGCATCCAATCTTTCAGTCGAGAGCCGACCCTCTTCCACCAACTAGCTGCTTGTTTTCTTATCTTTTATTTCAAATGCGAATTTTAGTATCATCAAGATGATACCACTGATCAAACAGTTATGCGCGTTCAGTATTGTTATCAGTATCAGTGTAGCTATTCGTATACAACAAAAAGGAATAAAACGAAAAAAATTTGATAAAATTGATTTTGAATATGGAAAACGAGAGGTTCTTGAGAAAAATGGTTAACGCCATCGTATTCAGCATTCAAAATAGAGCCAAAATCATGTAATCTCATCCCATTGTTTTTTATGTTATTTTGTAGTGTTATGATAAATGAATATTTGGAGTTGTCTGAAGAGGAGGAGACATCAACTAATAGGGCATAACTTGAGGTACCCAGGGATAATATCACTGCTGTTAGAAGGAAGGGTGGAAGAAAAGAATTAGGTAGGTCGGCAAAGATTCCAGTATGAGAATATCAAATGTAGAGTTATTGGGAAATGAAAGAATTCGCACAAAATGGAAATGGAAACTGCATCAAACCGGTTGTAAGACAACCTTATCATCGTCATCACATAAACTAGAATACGACTCGGCCATGTTTCAACTACTTCGCAAAAAAGTTAAATGCGAGTCTTTTTGTCTAATTCGCCGGGAGTTACCTTTGTTTTTCTCAAAACGGCAGGTAATTCAATTTTAAAACAAATACACCCCCTATGCAGCCGGCATTGTTGAGACACATCACGACCTACAGAAGACATCATGTACTCGTAGAAGGTATGAGGATAAAAATATAATTCGTAATAAATTATAGGCACGAGGTATCGAGGATTCAACATCATCGTGTTCCCCTGCACAAGACGGTGTTTCGAGAACTGTTCGTTATTCGAGCTAATTTTTTCACGTCTGAAATCGACTCGAGTCGGACTTATACCGTAATTTTGTGAACATTATTTATGATCGCCTTTAAGAGACTATTTATGTACACGCGCTCACCCTCATTCAGCTAATCTAACGATACTGCACACGATAAAACTACCCCTATACACTAGCTAAGAAGTTTTTTTTTTCGAAAAAATATTTGTAGAAAATGAATTCTGCGTTGACCATATGTTACATTTTAAAAGTTACGCCGCGTTTTGTTCTCCGTTTCTGTTTTCGTCTTTTTAGAATCTCTAACTGACCGCAAATTAATTTCGATTTCTCCGATGTATCGAATTACGAGTGCTCAACAATCACCTTTCATTTTGAACCGCGCATCCCTCATTTACCTGCACGTGTCCGTTAATTTTGGTTCTAGCGGTTCTCTTGACCAGATCTTCGCGATTCGGTTTCACAGAATCCGATTTTGCGGCCACGAGCTACACACATGGCTCATCGAGCAAAAGGGCGAATGCCGAATCGAATGTGATTATTTCGAGCAACTCGCGATTGAAGAATCGGGAAAAGAGCTGGGAAAAGTGTCTATCTGCCATCGAAGGACCTCATGTGTGGAAATACAACCTACCCAGCGGGAACGATCGTGAAAATTCATAAAGCACGAAACATGTTCGTAATTAATTCCGCGGTTGACGCCGAAGTTTCGATATGATCAACGATGCGTCCATTTTCTTCCTGTTTGAAAACTGCATTTTCATACACATGAGTCAGTTCTTCGACTTCCTGCAGGCCAGTGCTCTTTTGTTCTTCATTTTTATATGATAGGTACCTACAGCAGTTATACGTGTATGTGTAGTACCTACTACCTACTACACCTACCTACATCCGTATCACACACGCCCTACGTCACCCTTAAACTTCGCGCGGTATTTCCGTTTTATCAACTCGCTTCTCGACTAAATAAATTGCGTAGACGGTTTTTACGCGGACATTATTTATTAGGAAGTTTAAAAAAGCGCGCTTAAAACTTTCCTCAAGTTCTGAGCCACACTTAACCGTGTTTCCACCGTTTATAATTAAACAGAAAAAAAAAAAAGTAGTCCGACGTCCAGCTTATTTTTCTAACTAGCAGGTAGACCTATAACTTATAATCGTACTGCTGAATAATACAACGATTTTTTAGTTCAGGAATATTCAATTTTGCGAACTGTTCTCATGATTTTCTTATTATCCGTCACCGGGACGTGTCTTCGGGCTGAGAATATTGCAGGTGTGCGCAATTCAGGCAATATTCTAAGGGCTTTGTAGGAACGAGCATCGAAGAGAGAAACGAGAAAATCGATATCAAATCGAAACCTAAGGCAGTCTTCGGTTGAAGCAGTGACAGACTACCCTTGAGGAAGATCGGTAACCTCTAAGGGGAGCAGAATTTTCAGAAATCGCGGTGTGGCACAGTCAGAGTAAGACATAAGAAATGGTCCTGTGCTGATACATATTCTTGAAACCTAGTCCTTCTCGAGGAGAGAATACCGAGTTTAGAGTCTAGATTCAAAATCTGAGTTTTGAGGCTCGAGTTGGGAGGAGCAAAAGAGCAGCTTCAAGCTAGGATTTCGCTAGAGATAACAAAGTACGTTACACGTCCTCTGCACTCACTCTTTAGACGCCAACACCCTGAAACTTTGCACCACAAAATGCCTGACAAAATAGACCATATCCTGTCTTCGTTTTCGGCTCAATTTTTTTCGTTGGGGAGGGGGGAGGGGAAGGCGATGTTGAGCATACAGAGAAATAAGATGAAGCCTTGAACGAGATTTGAGAAAGTTATAAGTGGGATTTGAGAAGGGATTGACGTGGGTTAGCGGTAAGAGGGTCATCAGAAAAACAAAAGGAAAGGGGTAAACTTTATACATATCCCTCTTTTGGACTCTCCAACAGCCTCATATATCCTTATTTAAATCTCATTAACAGATAGCAGTGCCTATGTAAAATATAAAGGAGTAGACTCATCATTAATGTACTGTAGCTCTGGAGTACCACAGGGATCTTGTCTCAGACCACTGTTATTCTCACTTTATATCGATAACATTATTGCAGATATACAAGGCTAAAAAGTTCATCTATATGTTGATGATATGAAAATATTTAGGGTAGTAAAAGCGAGAGAAGATGCGGAGCTATTACAGAACGATATTCAAGTATAGAACATTGAAGGAAATAGAATATTACACACCAAGAGTTAAAAGTGAGTGTTTACATGCGAGTGAGCAATTCCCGAGTCATGTAATCTCGCTTTCGGTTCTTGTTTTGTATAAGGTATTTTTTGCAATACTTGATCAGAAAGGGGAAACATTGACAGCTTTGTCCAAAAATCAAAACCAAAAAATTCAGCTGTGCATTTTCCCAACTGAAAGGAAACCTATAGTTCGGACAGCGAATAATATCAAAAAGCAACAACTGCAATGATAAAGTCGTAATAATAACATCCTCGGCATTACTCGGCCGTTCTCTTGGTGTCGCTCCGCCGTGTCGGTTAGTAAACGTGCCTGCATGTAAAAATGTGACTCATGTTTTCACATTGAGGCACGTTTACTTTACATCGAAATTATGCTTATATCTGATTCGTCAATGAAAAGTGCCACTTTCCACTTGCAAAATACTAAAGTAAACATCGTATTTCTGATCACGTGTTGTAAAAGAACTTCTACAACTACTTTAACATACCTAAAACTAAGGTATTTACACTTTATGTAAGGAGAAGTATATTGTAGGAAACTAGAGGCGGGGAGATGCTTCAAGCCTTTGAAGCAAAAATAGTTCACCTCACCAACGCCGTCTACCCGACGTCTTCTGAAGAATTCAGAGGGGAAACTGCGGCCTGAGCCTTTATTGATGGAATTGAGGACGAACAACGAACAAGTTTAGATGTTGGTGAGAGTCGGCAATCACAAGAACTCTCGCACTGCTTTGGCGCAAGCCCTGGAGCTAGAGGCTGCACGGGAAAGCTCTAGACAGAAAGTTACTATCTGTCGAGCGCAAGCCTATGAAACGGAAGTTTTTGTTTTCTTTTACATAAAACTGAAATATTTATAGTACAGAGCGATAAAATCGGCAATCAATAATTCACTATAGCCTTACGAATATAGTGTCAAGAAATGTAACGAATTTTTTAACACCTTTTCAGACAGACTCTTTCACAATTACAAGCTTCACTAACGCTCATTAAGACTCTTAAAATCTCATTCGTTTTGGTTATGGCTCGTAAAGGCTTACTCAAGACTTTTTGGGATTCTTTTAGAAGCGCTAAGCGATCATCAAAACTCATTCAAATCACCAACGGCTTAGAAATGAGGGTGAGTTAGAACTCTCCTAACGCTGTTAAAAAGATCATTTCAGAATGTACACGTATTTTAGCGCATTAATTACAGCAATAAGACGACAGGGTAGGTGCTGTAGTGACCACTAACCTCCCTCCCCCCAGGGGCATTGAGACCTTCCTACGCTGATGGTTCAAACGTACTTCAGATTTATTAACAAACTCCTGCAGACTTGCTAACACCTTTCAAACTCCTCAGAACTGAATTCGATATTTATAAACGCATTCAGACGGTGTTAGGACTGGTTCAAACTTACTCAGTTCATGTTAGGGCTTACTCGAACTCTTCAACCTCATCCAGTTTCCGTTACAGCTCAGTCGGACTCGTCAGACTCGTTGAGAGTGTGTTGATGAGATTCATTCAGATTTTTTGAAACTTTTTCAGACTGGAGTCTATTTCTTCTGTTTCTGATAAGAATCATCCAATCTTCGCACAGTATTTTTATAATAGTTGGGTATCCTATCCAGAAAGATAGGGCCATATCGAGGCAGTGGGAGGGGGTTGGTATCACCAACTTTGTTTGAACAGTAGTACTCAACAAATTCTAGCAGTCAGCAAAATGAGAACTTTTCTAATTCTAAAAGTTTCTACAAATATTTTCATTTTGTCTTTCTATACTTTAGTCGGTACTTTTGCTGTTTACACCAACCCCATCCTACTAAAAAATCTTTCTAGCTATTGCCTTGGATGGACAAACGAGTGTACAAGTTCTTAGCACGAGTTGTCTATTTGACTGCGTTCAATTTTCTTTCACCAGTGTTGCATCCTGTTGTTCTTATTCTAGTCACATTAGCATCCGAGGCAAGAAGTGCAATAAAAAATTAATAGGGAGGAGGGGGTGTCAAAGACGGTTACAAAAATATTTGAAGGCATATTCTCAATGTTTCTATGTATGTGTGAGTATGTGCACGTAGAAAGGTACCATCTAACAGCACAGAAAGAGAGAGTCCCCCGAGTAGAGCGTATAATTTTCATTTTCGAGTTGTGTGACCAAAAGGAGTGGATGCCATATTTCTAACGCCCCTGGATCCGCCGAAAGGGGCTAATGGGTAGGAGTATGGGCGGAATATTTCGAGGGGGGAGTGTTTTCAGGAATGGCCTGGCTCACACGGTCCATCACTGGTTGCGCTCGTGTCTGAGGCGCAAGACCTCTGCCAATTTATGTTCCAAAAATGATGCACAGTTGGAGCCTATTCTACCAACGGGTTGTACCTACGTACTAATAAGAATCACGCGAGTAATTTTCGCTGGAACTTTATACACCGCTCAAATGAAGAAACTTCTGGAGAAACAAAAAATGAAGTTTGACCAGTCGGACTTCAAGAACTTTTGTTAATAACGCTATTTAACGTTAACGTAGCACGCAGGGAAAAATCATCCTTACGTATTTATACCGGACTTAAAAGTTGCTGTTTCAAATACTGAAAAGAAATAAGTATAACGGGGTAAAGTGGAAAAAACCCTCTCTGTGCTTACTTACTGGCTACAATGGTTTTAAGAAATACCTTTTAATTAAAAAGTTTGTATCGAAAGAGAGGGAAAAAACGGTGACCATTGTAATTTTAATTACTTCGGAAATTAGAGTCCAGTCCGAACTTTTTTTTTGAAAGTTTAAATTTTCTTCGAACTTTAAGTAGACATTTTTTTATTTATTTTAGTTTAATTACGTTTTACGGTTTTACCTTTGAAATTGTACTCTTTTCGGAGTGCTGATCTTGTTTTTCGTTGTTCGGAGAGATTACCGGAATAATTTCGTCAGTGTCTTCGCATTGCCTTAAGGAGTTCGTTTTTTGTTTAGTTAAGTGTAAATACGTAATACGTAGTGGCATTAGACACCCACCCTTTGACAGAACTGCAAATTCGTGCACGGATGCCCTTATTCTCATCCGAGTCATCATTTTCACTTCCATTCAATCGGTTCGCCTCACCCGACAACTAGAATGGGTCAGTACCCACTTCTATACCCGATTTCCCCTAATTTGACGGCGCACGCGTTCCACCCGAAAAATTAAAGTTTGTTTTTTCCGAGTCTGTTCTATATAACCTGCCTTCGACTTCGCATTTAGTATAAATAACACCCCCAAGTGGATACGAAGAGGTATTTTCTTGGAATTCGAACTACGTAAACTAATTACACCATCTTCGAGGGAACGTTACCCTTCAACCGCAGCAGCTACGTAATAATTTCGATATATTCTAACATTGGTCACAATCTCGCAACACCCTCGTCAACATCAACAGTCGATTTGAACAGTTAACGTCGATGATTTTTAATTCATCGGAAACAGCACTATTCTGCTCTCTGTGTTGTCAATGATATTACAGTTTTAAGGCCAACTGTATATACGAGCTCAAGGGTAAAGATCAACCCTTAGAACTGCGGCACCCTACAGGCGTCAAAATTTGGTTATAAATACTTACTCAAAATTGAAGAATCAACTCGATTAAAAAGCAATAAAACGAGAAAATAACATTTTATTTCGCAGTTTCTTAAAGTTACGATGTACGTGGGCAAGGGGTAGTGAAATTTAATTTTCGATTCTTAATATTGTTTTATTGATAAGAAAAATGTATAAGGGGAAGGGAATAAGAAAACAAGTAAGTCACTGAGTAGAGGCGATCTTGTATAATATTTATACTAGGCTTACCGATGAAGTCGAGGACCGATAATACCGGCGGAGGGGGGAGGCTTTAAATAGGGCTCTAATTAACAACATTTTGTAGAAGCGAGGGGTGTGGACAGCAAAAATGCTGATTAAACGTGAGAAATTTCAGCTGAAACCAAAGAAGTTATTTTCTCAATTTATTTGCAACTGACAAACTACATAGAATTTGCCGAGTGTCGACTTTTTCACCAACGCTGAGGGCATGGCCGGCGAATCTCCTGTAGCAAGGCGAATCTCCTGTAGCAAGGGTGCGCTTGCACCGAACTGGATTTACAATCACATTTTTCTTTAAATGACGAAAAAATAACAACACAGAACTTGACCACTCAGAATGAGAAATTCTTCATTTTATTTTATTTATGCGTGTTGAGACAAAGAATTTACCCCTTTTCCTAGAAATTACCCGGTCAGTGGTTTTGAGTTTGCACCTAATTGGAAAATGAAAAAGTTTCGACCGTGACTGAGGGTATGGCATACCCCCTCCCCCCTCCGTCGCTTAGGCCCTGGTACTAGCAGAAACCGCTAGACGATGCAGTTTACACCTCAAAGAATGTTTGAGCATCAGTTGAAGTGCGTTAAAAACTACCTGGTTGGCGTGTATACAACTTTCGTGTAAAATGTTTGAAAACTACTTTTCTAGGAAATCGAAGTACAGTGATACAAAGTACAACTTTGTAAGGATCCCTTACTTATGTCCCAAACAGATTGCATACGTCTATTACCCCCACAGATAATAATACAGACAGGTCATCAAGAAAGTTCACACGATTTTACGGGGAGTCTGTATGTGTTAAAAAAAAAAAAAAAAAAAAAAAAAAAAAAAACTGAAAATCGAAAGAGGATTCGGTTCATCAAAAGCAAAATTTTAATTTGCGTACAATCTTGGTTCCCCCACTAAATGAATCCGAACTGCGCTATGTGTCGCTTAAACTTTCTCTCTTAAGACTTTCTTGATGTCCAGGCTCCGAATTTTCAGGCGCAAAAAACTCCAAAAAAGGCCGTATTTAAAAGGCTCTAACAAGACCTGAACAGTCCATAAAAAGTAGAAATAAAAGTCAAAAAAAGTAATAGTCCCAAAAGCTATCTTTCTTACGACTTTTCTGATGTGCAGGGCTCGAATTTTTAGGCGCAAAAAACTCCAAAAAAAGCCGTATTAAAAGTCTCTAGCAAGACCTGAACAATCCATACAAAGTCTTTATAAAAGTGAAATAGTGTCAAAAAAAGTGAGATAGTTCCAGAAGCTATCTCTCTTACGACTTTTCTGATGTCCAGGGCCCGAATTTTCAGGCGCAACAAACTCAAAAAAAGGCCGTATTAAAAATCTCTAACAAGACCTGAACAGTTCATAAAAAGTCGCTATAAAAGTGAAATAGTCTCAAAAAAAGTAAAATAGTCACAAAAATTCCTTATGAAACAATGGCTCCATGGGTATCAAATTAAAGGTCTTGAAAAACCAAACCTACTTTTCATATTTCTATTCCTCCCACCCTATGTACATTGTAACTATTTTGAATCAAAACAGATACTTAATGCAACAAAAAATAAGATTGTAACGATTTTTCATTTTTTTTGTAAGAGAAAGAGATTTTTGAAACTTTTTTTCTCGAAAAATTGATAATTGACAAAACACCCTAAATGTCCCAAAAAATCTCTAAAAATAACAATTTTATGCGAAAATCTAATTTTTAAGGGAAAATAGCCCAGAAAAGACGGTATCAAAGTTAGCTCACTGGCTTCAGAATTTCCTGATTTGTCCAGAAAATCCCCAGTAGGCTAGAGTAGGAAAAAAAAAAGTTTTTTGCCTAAAAATTCGGGCCTTGCTGGTGCCTGTATTTCTGCAAAGGCCAACTCCAGAAAACACGGGAGCATTTATTCTTAACTTTCCTCTTCGCTTGAACCCTGTAAGGCTCCCGAGGGAAATTTAGTTTTCGACCCTTAATATTGTTTTCTTGATAAGAAAAATTCATAAGGGAAAGGGAATAAGAATTAAGGAACGTCGAAGGGTAGAGGCAATCCTGTATAATATGTACTTACACTCGGCTTACTGATATAGTCGAGGCCCGATTACACGGGGAGGGGGGGGGAGTGGAAGCTTTAGATATGGCTCTAACTAACAAATTTCTGTGGACGGCAGGGAGTGTTTATAGCAAAAATTCCGATTAAACATAAGAAATTCCAGCTGAAACCAAAGAAGTTATTTTCCAAATTTTGCGACTGTCAAACTAGAATTTGCCGAGTGCCGACTTTCAAAACAATACAGAGGGTATGGGAAATCCCCCCCCCCCGGCTTAAGCCCTGGCTCTAGCAAAAACCACCAGATGACGCAGTTTACACCTCAAAGAATATTTCAGCGTTAGTTGAAGAGTGTTAAGAACTACCTGGCTGTATACAACTTTCGTGTAGTGTAAAATGTTTCAAAACTTTTCCAGGAAATGGGAATACACAGTGATAGAAAATACAATTTTGTAAGGACTCCCTTACTTATGTTCTAAAACAGATCGCATGCGTCTATTACTGTCACGAAAAAAAAAAAAAATAATAAAGAAAGTTCATTTACTGGAGCTCTGTATGGGCCAAAACAAAAGTTTAATGTGAAACGGTTTCGGTTCATCGAAATCAAAATTTTGATTTGCATACAATCTTCACTGCTCTGCCGAATGAATCCCAACTGCACCATATGCCATGTGAACTTTCTCTCTTAGGACTTTTCTGATGTCGAGGGCCCAAATTTTTAGGCACTGAAAACTTAAAAAAAAGGCCGTATTAAAAGTCTCTAACAACACCTAAATAGTCCGTAAAAAGTCCCTATAAAACTATGGCTTCATGGGTGTCAAATTACAGGTCTTGGTAAACTAAGCTTAATGTTAGTGTTTCTATTCCTCCCACACTGTGTTTGAAGTAACAATTTCGAATCAAAATATTTAATGCAACAAATAATAATATTGTTAATTTTTTTTTGAAGAGAAATAGATTTTTGAAATTTTTTTTTCAAAAAATTGAAGATTGACAAAATAGTTTCGAAAATTGCATTTCTACCCGAAATAGTCTCAAAAAATCTCAAAAAATATTAATTTTAAGAAAAAATGTCATTTTCAAGAAAAAATAGTCCAAAAGCTGATTGGTTTCAAAATTTCTTGAATCGTTCAAAAAACCTCAATAAACCAAATAAGCTGCCGTAGAAAAAAAAAAATGTTTTGCCTAAAAATCTAAGCCCTACTGATGTCTGTACTTCTGCAAAGGCCAACTCCGAGGAACATCAAGGGAGCATTAATTTTTCTCAACCAACTCATTATACTAGTTCGATTCGATGATTAGTTTCCTACCTCTGCTTGAACCCTGTAAAGCTCTAGAGGGGATCTTCATTTTCGATTCTTAGTACTAGTTTCTTGATAACAAAAAATTTATAGGAGAGAGGGAATAAGAAAAAAGGGAAGTCGAAGAGTAGGCAATCTAGCACAATATTTACACTAGGCTTACCGTTAAAGTCGAGGCCCGATTTTATCGGGGGAGGGGGTTTAGAGTTCTAGCTAAGGCTGTAGCTAGCAAATTCTTTTAGGAGGAGCGGGGGGGGGCAGCAAAAATTCGGAAAAATTCCAGTTGAAACCAAAGAGAAAGTTATTTTCCCAATTTTGCTACTGGCGACGAGAATTTGCTGAGTGTCGACTTTTCAAACAATATTGAAGGTATGGCGAATTCCCCCCCCCCCTGCTTAGGTTCTGGAGGGAATTACCAGGCGATGCCCGTTTACACCCCAAAGAATGTTTGAGCGTTAGTTAAAGATGGGTAAAAACTACCTAACTAGCGTATACATACAACTGTCGTATAAAACTTTGAACACTAAGTATGTTTCTGAGGAATGGAAATACAGTGACAAAAAAATACAAATTCATAAGGACTTCGTAACATATGTCCCAAGTAGATCGCATACGTCTATTACTGCCACAAGAAAAAAAGAAAATAAAAAGGTCATAAGATTTTGCTGGCACTCTGTGTTTGCCAAAAAGGAACTGAAAATGTGAAAAAGTTTTGATTCGTCAAAATCAAAATTTTGTGTTGAAGCTCTAGCTTGGGCTGTAGCTAACAAATTCGTTTACGAGGGGTGGGGGTGTAGACAGCAAAAGTTCCGATTAAATTATGAGAAATTCCAGCTGAAAACCAAAAACTAATTTCCCTAAATTTGCGACTGGCAACTACAATTTGCCCAGTACCTACTTTCCAAACAACACTAAGAGTATGGCAAATTTCCTCCCCCCCGCTTCGGCTGTGGTTCCAGTAAAAACTACCAAACCTCAGATAATATCTGAAAGTTAGTTGATGATGGTCAGAAACTACCTAGCTGGAGTATGTACAACTTTTGTGTAAAATGTTTGAAAACTACGTTTCTAGGAAATGGAAATTTATTTATTTATTTGTATTCGAGTCCCCCCAACAGGTGCCCGAGGGTCCCATTGACAAGGAGGGATACAGTGAAAGAAAATATCATTTCATAAGGATCCCTTACTTATGTCCTCAACAGATCATATGCGTCTATTACCCCCACAAAAAAATAAAGAAAGGTCACACGATTTTACCGGGGCTTTACCAAAAAAGAACCTGGAATTGTAATAACGTTTTGGTTCATTAAAACCGAAATTTTGATCTTCATACAATTTTTACTCCTCTGTTAAATGAATCCTATGCCATGGGCCATTAAAACATTCTAGAACTTTTCTGACATCTGTACTTCTACAAAGGCCAACTCCAGAGCACACGGGAGCATTCAGTCTTCTCAACTAACTTATTACTAGATCGATTCGGTTACTAATTTCCTGAATCTCTCTTGAACTCTATAAAGCGCCAGAGGAAAGCGTTGGGTAAATGTTTCTAACCCTCAATCTTCATGGACCAAATTTTTGAAGGAGGAAATTTCAGCTGCATGCATATATGGATTTCGTCCAAATGGGAGAGGGTAAAAATACAAATTAGTGCCAATTGCTGCTCTACTAATCACCTTTCTGACCTTTGAATCAATTCCTAGCATAGATTTTTTTCTACAAGGGACATGAGGAACAGAGTTCCAGAGCAATGTCCCTATTTACTTTCCCTCCCTATGGCTCTGCTTTTGGCGTACGCAGTAAATGAATTAGTTTCTATCGGCAATGAAGTCCAAACCAAGTTGTGTCCGATTTTAGAGTTACACCAACTCAGAGCTATTAATTATGAAAAATCCACTGACCTATAATTGTAAATTTAATTTTCAAGGTTATTTTACCGTTTTGGATGGAGCTACACTCGACGGAGTTAGCTGAAAGATGGAATGGTTTGAAACGACATTATCAAAGGGGGGTTGGATATACGAGCTCGAAAATCTTGATTTGAATTCGCGATACTAAAAACGTTTCACAAGGTTTTTGAAATCAGTGCCACTTACAGTTAGCAAAGTGAAAATTAGTCTGGAAACGCGATAGCGAATATTTCGATTTCGCGATGACGGCGACGAAGTCGACGACGAAATAAATAATTTCGAGTGGCTGCTGGAAACGTAACATTTACTCGGTAGTCGGTACCAAGTACAACTTACGTCTTTCATCAAGAAATAAGAGTTCAAAGAACTGGAAAAGGGTTATAGTATATCCCTTCGCCTACTTGAAAGAATGCGCCGGCAACTGTCGGCTGTAGGTGGAGACGGCGTGGCATGGGGAAAAAAAGGTGGTTCTTTGACGAAGACGATCTCTTGAAATGTACATTTTTTAGTGTTGAACTTAGGAATTCATTAACTCTTTCATTTTAAAACATGTTGAAGATACACATTTAAGATAAGGTGGTATTCTTTTATCTTCGCAGTCGTTTTCTTCGTGAATTTTTATTTTTCCTTCCAGGTCTTTCGAGTGCTTCTTTTTGTTTTTCGTACCTACCCGATTCTTGTATATATCCTTTTCCTCTTCTGTAAGTAGTTTTTTCTCCGGGTCCTCCAGATCTCCGCCCATTCGAAGCAAGCGAAATTTATCATAAAAGGAAGTTATGCATTCCAGCAGACTTCTCAAGTGTATTTCGCGAAAGATTATCTTTTAAACTTTTTTCACCCTATCGCTCTCTCCGTTTTGCATTCTGTGAAATGTTAATGAACAGCACCGTCTGGGTGTAATTAGAGAAGATTTCGATCGCGAGTCGGCTCTCGCGTATTTCATAATACACACCCCGACTTACCCAGCTAACGAGTCACGATTATTCTCGAACCGCAACCGCAAATTGAAATCTGTTCCGGCGAAGAATAAAACTTTCAAGTAGCCAGACAATTATAAGCACCCTGTCCGAGTGTACATACCTGTGAAACAAAATGCGAAAATAATTTTACAAAATTGGTATTGCCCAATTTATTGGCGAGTGTGGGTATGAGGGGACGAGAAGCACCATTCCGATGCCGCACAGTGGTTCGAGACCTCGAAGACGCGAGAATTGTCAGAGAGTTCAGGATGAACCCGGAAGATGACGAGGCTGTAGTTACAGAGGTCCAAGTTTCAGTATGAAGGGTGTTTCAGCATGGCACATTGTAGACCATTTTGCCAGAGGATAGCTCTTAAGTACACTAATCTTATTGCACGAATATGTTGCTTATAGTGAAATATTAATTAGGCGTCTTTCTAAATTGTGATTTATGAATGAGACTTTCAGAACGTTGTATGGAGCTGTGTTCACAACAATACTAGGATGTTAGCGAGCACGAAAATTCATTCGGAAACGTTTTGAACATGAACGCAGTATCTATTTGATGGATGTATGAAACATCACAATCGGATGGACTATAGTACCCTCAGATTCTATGTTCAAAATTATATAGCACGCGACCTATTCAACGAAATATTACCAAATAAAAAAACTTACGTTGGGAGACACCTCCTGGACATTCCCTCAAAATTTCAGTACGCCAGCGTTACCCATCGCGGAGAAAATAAATATGTTACCTTACTTTTGAAATATCCTACATCTCTACTATTCTTTCACACATCTTCATGATTATTAATGCCTTCCTTTCAATAATTCATCATTATTTGAATCGAGATTCAACAAACAAAAACAAGGGCTCGGATAAGCATACAATATAGTCGTTAATAAAATTGGCCGAAAATGTCAGCTGAAACAAGAGCATATGTGGAAAGAGGCCGCAACACGTCACTCTGCTCAGCAAACCTTTGCATAGAATTGGAAAAATTAGCAATTCCTACCCTCTGGTCACTGATGCGATACTCGAAAGGGTCTTCTCCGGGGCCGGGAGTGCGGTGTCTCAGGGGCCACTTTGGCATGCGTGCATCGCCATACCTCCCATCACACTATACGAGTAACTGAGGCTGCCACTCATTTTATAAAATTTCATATTTTCTTCGGTAGTGTAAACGGAAAAATTTTGAAGGGGACCGAGAATCTATATATTTGAAATATGTTTGAAAAACTGGGTTCTATGAAGTTCCACACCTATATCTCAGGCCCTAATTACCGCGCAATGCTGGTTAAGGTCTTAAAACACTCGGTGAATCAAGCTCCTTATGAATCTTTTTTAATCACTCAAACCTGTTCAGTCTGAGGAGAGTTATACTACTCACACGCATTTCTTCCACTTATTTGTCCTTTACTCACAAACTACTTGACCTACAAAGTTCATCTTAGTCTCAGAACACTCAGTAAAGCAACCTCTTTCATATGCTTTTTGATCATTCAAATCCGTTCAGTCTGAGGAGAGTTATGAGGTATCAATCAACTCAACCTCACTATTCACACGCATTTCTTCCACTCCAGAAGCAGGAGAAAAAGAGTTCTCAGAATTCTTGCTGCAGGTTGATAATGGTACTTTTCCTCATTCTGGTTCTAAAAATGGAGGCATTACAGAATTACCTGCAAGCATAATTTCTCAGGACATTATAAGAGATGTCTATGGTGAAAAGTTTGACACTCCAGAGGATGTCCTAAAATTTTCTAAGGTTGCAATTCTGGCACCATAGAATGATCATTGTCAGAAGATCAACGACAAGATTTTGGACTTGATTCCTGGAGAAGCCAAAACCTACACAAGCGTGAATAGACTGATCAGTGAAAATGACAGTGAAATCCTGCAATTCCCCGTTGAATTTCTGGATAGTCCGGAGTTGACAGGTTTACCGCCAAATAAATTACACTTAAAAGTTGGTGCGATCGTTGTGTTGCTACGTAATATGAATGTGGCACTTGGACTGCTGAATGGGACACGACTAATTGTGAGAAACATGTAAACGAATGCACTGGATCTGGAAATAATAACTGGGGTGGAGTGCGGTCGAATGATATTACTCCTAAGAGTGGACCTGTCCCCAGTGGATTCCACCTTGCCTCTTCCATTCAAAAGGAGACAAGTTCCAATAAAGTTAGCCTTTTGTATGACGATCAACAAGGCCCGCGGACAGACGCTGGAGAAGGTTGGGATATATCTACCCGAGTATGTCTTCAGTCATGGACAATTATACGTAGCTCTGTCGCGGACAACTTCGTTTAATAATTTAAAAATCAAAGTATAACCTGGAAGTTATAAAACTGCAAATGTGGTGTAGAAGGAGGTCCTGTAATATGATAACTTTATAAATTTTTGTAATTTTCATATTTTTTTTTAAATATATCGAATAGAGATATGTGGTGCACTGCTAGTGGCTTATAATTTTATCAGTGAAGAAATCAACACTTTGAGTCATAGAAATTAGTTACTTTAAAGTTTTTTCCAAGTTCGGGGGAGGAGGGGGGTGGGTTAATCCCATACTTCTCTAATTCTTCCAAACGTATTTTACCCGGCAAGAGTCTTTCAGAAGAAAGTTTTTCAGATTTGCTTAAGATTATCATTCCTGACTCTACAAAACTTTTTTAAGACTCTTCAAGATTTTTTCTATATGCCTCAAGACTTGTTAAGACTCATGAAAGTGAGCAATAAAATAGGTATTTTGCAATTTTTTCCGTGGCTCTCTTTTTTTCACATTTGCTCTCAACCAGAGCCCTGGAATCCGCCCTTTCGAGCATTACGTCAGAGACGTTGGGGAGGCTGTTAGGGCTGTCTTAGCTCTCTTTCCTTCAGGCCGAAAACTTGGCATAAGTTGAAATCTGGGCTATATACACCATTCATAACTCAAAAAAGGCTGGACCGATTTTTATGATCTTTGATTTGTTGGATTTGTCTCCGCCCAGAATAACAGAAAAACAAAACTGACATTTTTTCCGTCGTTGATGCTTTCTTTACATGCCATGTAATGTCATGAAATGTCATGGGAGCACTGTTTTGGTATCTGTACGGATGGAGCTCCATGTATGACAGGTCGTTTGAAGGAGCTTGTAACGCTGGCGAAGTCTAAAAATCCGAATATTATCGCAACATACTGTTGCCTCCACAGAGAGGCACTAATGGCAAAAACTTCGAGCCAGGACTTCCAGTCTACTTTGGGTGATGCATGCAGTGCATGTAGTCAACTACATAAAAGGAAGGTCACTGACATCTCGAACTCTTCATACGATCTGCGAATCAATGGACAGTGACTTCAGGTGCCTATTATACCATACAGAGATGCGATGGCTGTCCAGAGGGAAGGTGCTGGCGCGGCTTTACAAACTGAAAGAAGAAGTTATGTTACTTCTTATGGCGGAGGGCAATGAGCAATATGCGGACCTCTGTGCAGACGATGACTGGAGAGCAAAGCTGGCTTACTTGGCTGATATATTTGGTCACCTCAAATATCCTCAATGTTTCTTTACCAGGGCCCGCAGATTATATCTTAGGAGCCACAGATAAACCTTTCTACTTTCCAGGAGAAATTTACGCTGTGGCAGACACAACTAGAAGACGCGGAAATGCAGTAATGTTTCCACTTGTTTCCAGAGAAGAAAACCCTAATCCAGATCTTCTGCAAGGTATAAAAAATCATTTGCAGACCTTACAAATAGCTTGCGAACATTACTTCCCTGACATGAACACACAGCAGTACGTCTGGATATGTAACCCGTTCTCTAATACAGTGTGGCACGGCTTAGATTTAAAGCTCAAAAATTCAGCTATTGACTTAAAAAACGACCGCGCATTGCAGCTGAAATTCAGTGAGGTCTCCCTAGCTTCGTTTTGGATTGCGTACAAGAGTATCTCCAACTCTCGAAGAAAGCACTAGACATCTTGCTACAATTCTCAACCTCGTGGCTATGTGAACAAGGGTTTTCCGCTCTCGTTAACGTTAAAAGTAAAAAAAGACAGACTAACGGAAACAGTCTTGGAGAACAACATGCGAATTTGTCTGTTCAGCATTTCACCTCGATTTGATGTACTCGTACTTTATATGAATCACCAAGGTCAAACTGCTCACTGACATTGAGCAATTCATAAAATTTAAACTCCTAATTACCACATTACAATTTTTCCAAGCAAGAGCTACTTCTTTTTCCATTATAGATTACATTATTACAACTATCATTTACTTTTTTGATGGGTTAGGATGCCGCCCGTTCGGGCTGAAATATGGAAGGGGTGCCGCAACTCTAAAAAAGTTGGGAACCACTGGTCACTGGTCTAGATGACCTGCGAGAAGCGGGTCAGCTGGTAAATAAATAAAAGGCAATGGCTTATGGTGCATTTACACTGATAAACGAACATTGCCATCAGCAAAATTTCGAAAATGACTAACATGCAACAATAACATGCAACCTTGCTAGTTGTCAGTGGTGAACTTCAGTACGGCCCTGAGGCTCGGGCAACACACGACACTACTTGGGCAACACACGAAAAAATTTCGAAAACAGGGCTGGATTAAGGTCGTGAGCGCCCCTGGCACTCGCTTAGAAGCACCCCCCACTCTTCGAGCAATTTCAAGTTGTAAAAAACTTCCATTTGGATTTTTTTTTTTTATTTCGCTTGTATTGGTTTTGAATTTGGGAGTTGCGAGTTGGGAATGAATTTTTGTATATTATACTCGTAAATTTTTCCGCCCCTCAAAAATGTTGCGCTCTGGGCACGGGCTCTCCGGGCCCGTGCATTAATCCGAGCTTGTTCGAAAAATAACTCAAAAACCCAAGTTTATTTGAATATTTGGATATTTAGATTTAAATTTGGGTTGGTTGTAATTTTTGAAATTAAATTCGCAGAGTCAAAAAAATTTCTGTTTTTTTTTTCCTTGCATAAATTGCCCAGAATAGTTTAGCAATCTTCCTCCCACTTCCCTCGTTTAAAAAAGTTGGGCAACACACGAAGAAAATTTAAGTTGCCAATACTGCTAGTTGTTATTGTTAGCCGGTATCCGATTCGAATCGGATAAGTTCTAACATTGCTGTTAGCAGTTGTCAGCATATTTCGACTAACTCCAGTGTGAACGAAAATAACTGACGATAGCCCAGCGTGAGGACGGGAGAAGAGGGAGTAGAAAGGGCCAAACAGGCCAACAATGAGACAACCTCTTCACGAACTCGTAACTTCGAGTTAGTTTTTCCTTCAAGAAATTCTTATAACCAGCCATCTAATGGACATTAGCAAAGTTCACCTATTAGGTTATACAAAAGTCGCGAGTTCGATAAAGATTCCAAAAATATCGGCGCCGTAGCGACGTCGGAAACATCGCGATTCGCGAATTCCCAGCGGACGATTACAAGTTGGTAAAATTCTTAGAGAAATCAAGTTAATTGCTTTCGGTAGAGTTAATTAAAGTGGACGATTATAAGGCGAAGTTTGTAATTAAGGGTGGTGTAATTTAGCGCAACAACGCGCGTTTTCAAGTTAAATATTTCGAGAAAGGGCGAGACGCTGTTGGAAAAGGTGCAGCCGAAATGACCGTTTAAGTTGCTGGCTCGCGTGCTGGTAAACACGAAATCAATCAAACGGGCGTAAAATCTTACCGAAATCGTCGAACGATTAGAGTAAACTTTCAAGAACTTTTCACCGATCGTCTGGAAAGCGCCGCATTGCCAGGGCCAGAGGGTCGACCGACGGGCAACGACACGTGATAGTCGTCGAACTGGGCTAATTAAAATATCGACTAATCCTACAGCACCCCGGGGTCGAGTAAATCACCATCGACAGGATACACAAGCCGAGGATGTGAGCATTCATGGGCTCGCGCTCTTCCAGCATAATTACCAGTTTTTAGAGAAGGTAAAAAAAATCTCGCGTTCATTTTACAATCATTTATAGGGATGGTCGCATGACAGGAAATCATCGCCAGGATGAATGTTGACACACTTCGACAGTTATGCAATTACACGCTCGTCATGTTAAATACACCGACGGAGACGTTAATAACCGGTTTCGGTTTTTATTACTTAGGAAATGGCACGAGCCTTTAATGAACATTTTAATACATTATTATACCTTGGCTTGTGCTTTGTAATTCGGGACAACCGGCGATGTTTGTCGAAGCGTCGACTACGTACGACGGGCGACGGAAATGAAGTTTTTCACCCGAGCGAGAGCATCGAAAATTAGTGTTCAGACGAAACAATACCGTCGATCGAGTCGAAATGACTGCGCAAAAGCTGTCCCCTAGTCTCCACTCTCCAGCGTCTCTTTCGTCCAGCGGTGCAAATAGAATTAGCTTCCGGCCACCACTCGTGGATATCACATCTCCAGAGCGAGTATGTGAGATTGAATTGGTTAGGCTTAGCTTCCCGTGTTCGTAGTAGGCGAAGAAATAATGTTAGTCGTGGTCACGGATGTAGAAAATGAGGAGCACGTGATCCACAACCTCGAAAATACAAGCATTGCCGAAGTAATCGAGGGTGAAATTAGAGAATTATTCGTCAACTCCACCTGGCTATCACTTTTGAATTTAGTAAAAATGAACCTAGCAAACAATGCATCAAGCCCCCCCTCCCAACGTAAAAATAAGTTTTCAGATATGCTCGCACTGTAAGTCGTACTTTTTGCGGGAAGAGGGAAGGTAATACGAATAAATTTACCCCTCACGATGTTATCCACAAAAACAAAAATACTAATTGACAAACGAAACACACGAGAATAAAACACAAGTCCAAAATTAAGAGAGTCGAGCTTATGGAACTAGAGACCTATAACCATACAAGTGTGGAAACCTGCCATTTTATATCCAACCAATCCAAAATTACCAAAATTGAGATTTTAACGAAAATGGTATTTGAACTTTTTTTTTTTGTCCCGAAGAGTTCCGTCAGTCCTCACCTGGTTGGCAGCCGAAACTGGGACACCCTAAACAGGATGTGAGAATCAAAATCACTCGCCTTCATCTTCCCCCCCCCCCAAAAAAAAATCGCTGTCCAAAACCATGAAAACGCAACCATAATTGGAACAATATGAAGCGAGACTGGGATATAGATGTGTAACGAGGGCGCCTTGTAAGAAAACATAATTTGTTCAATTTTGCCCCCCTTCTCCACTCTTTCGTATCTGTCGCTACATTTGCGACAGGAATTGCAAAGCGAATTTTAAGAATGCATTCGGGTGCCTACCTCGCAGACTCATTATACAGCGAAGACGAAAGTTTCACGCTTTCGTTTTTTATTCGTACGACGAAATTTCAGAATAAAGCCCGTCTGCAGACTTGCAATCCATCAGCGAAGTCGTGCAACCCTTTCTAAATAATTCGCTGTTGAGCCTTCTGTTCTAGTCAGTCATTGCATGCACGCACGTACACGCGAAACGTCTACGCAAATTAAGGAAACCTATCAGCGAAAGAAGTTCTTAATACGGTCTAATTGTAAAGAAAGAAAGCGACGAAAGGGTTGACGGCCCGAAGAGGGTGAAAGCGACGAACGGAAAAATCGGAAACAAAGACGAAAACACGAGATAAAAAAAGTCGAAAATACGAGACTGAAAGAAATCGAGGGAAAGATCGGGAAAAGCGTCGCGTCGTCTAAGAGCAAGATCGAGAGAATTTTCTAAAGAGCAATTGACTTGCTCGCGTCTCGGTAGTCTTACAAATAAACAAAAAGAGAGGAGAGGACGAGGGATGAGGGGGGGGGGGAGTCAGCCGGCGATACTGCCAAAAGCGACGACGAGCTTCGTTTGAGAAGGAAATACTCGACCGCGAGTGGATTCGCATTTTCGATCTCACTTTTTTCGAGGGTTAACACCGAAAATGTTTGAAGTCTCATAATTGTACGCCCGTCTGCAGTCCACATCACTGCTCCTCTACTTACAGTCGAGATCCGCTTAAGTTTTTCTCGACCGCGGCGAAAACGCCGTGGTTTGGTATTTATCACGTCAGCGAGCATATCCAAAATTTGCTTCCAGAACTAAGTCGACTGTGCAAGAAGCTCGCTCTTCCCGATGATTGGAATCACAATTCCGAAGAATTTGATACATTCTCTATTTTTTCTTTAATGGAATACTTGGCGGAAGAGAGGGCATATCAACGCTTATCCTAACGGGCAGTACTGCCTGTATTGGGCGGTACGCCAAAAATTTGTTGGGCACATCTAAAAAAATCTGAACAAACCCAAAAAGTAACAGTACATAAAGTCTGGTCCAGTTAAGAAACATAATTTGCAACCCGCAATACACATCAATAATGGGTATTGTGAAGTTGCAGGGGAAGGACGAGTTCAAGAACACGTTATTAGCGCCGTGAAAAAATCATGTTTCTGGACCAGACTTTACATAGTTTACAAATCACATGCTTGAAATTGGAAGTTTTTGGGAGGGGGAGGAGGTAGAAACAGACAAAAGATAAACGGGCAATTTTCTGATTTGGGCAGCTCCAAAAAAAGCTTCGAATAGGCGCCGGAGCGTATGCAATATTTTTAAAATTATTTAGAAGCGTGGAAAAACGAAATCCTAACGTTACCAGAGATGGCATCACGTCAGGTTTCTCATACTCTGGAGCAGTTTAGAAAGGTTACTGGTCTCCAAAAAGTTTATGACTTGTTTCAGTACATCGATAGGTCCGGTTTTTATCGAAAAACTGGTAGCTCAAAATTTCACACAGGCACAGGCCTAACTTAATCCCAAGCGAGGCATGGATACACGGCGAGAACAGCGTGGACAATTGCCCCTCCCATAGAAAAAAATTAGGTGAGGTAAAATGCTTCGCAAATAGCTAAATAGTAGGAAAGTCTTACGATCTCAAACATCTGCTAATTTCTTAAAGGGTTACAAAAATTTTTCGAAATGGAGGGCCTTGAAAGTCTTCAACGTGTATGAATATGTGAAAGGTCTTACAGATTCTCAAGTAGGTAAGTCTTCAGGAGTCTAGAAGTTGTAAGGCGTATAAACAAGTCCTGAGTAGTCTGAGCGAATCTTGAGTAGTCTCAACCAGTCTTGAGCAAGTTTAGAAGAGCCTTAAACAGTCGGAAACGTTTTTAAGTTAGTTTTTTTTCCTTTTTTTTCTTTTCTAGTGATGCGGTTTGCTTCATTTAAGTGACTCAGTTCACTACTTCTTGGTCACTCAAATGAACTACTTCAGTGACGTACCTATTCAGTCGTTCACTCCTTCAGTAGGTTTGTTCATGGTTGAGGAGGGAGCTCCTGAAAGGAGAGGAGGGCCTCTGTGGAGGCGTGAGCTGTGGACGGAGATGGAAGCTATGGGTGGGGCGGGGGGTTTAGATGAGTAAGAGGACCTGGTGGAGGAGAAAAAGGTCATGGAGAGAGGGAGAGGGTAATATGAAGAGATTAAGGCCCAGGTGGTGGAAGTTGGTTGTGGTGGTCGATGATTGTAGCGGTGAGGAGGAATTCTAAGGGAGAGGGTCTACCCGGATTTGCAGAAGGAAAGGGATCGCAGGGGGTGGGGATACTGCGGAGGTAAATGACCAAGGGGTGGGCATTGAAGACTCTGGTAGGAGATTATGGCCGTTGTGGGGGAGCAGTTTGTGGCTGAGGAGGGTTACGACTGTTGAAGTGTGACCGTGGAGGCGGAGAGCGACCGTGTTGAATGAGGGGTTCGTGGCGGAAGAGTAGGCTGGTGATGAAGAAAGGATGGAAGAGGGCTCATGGTGGAAGATTGAGGACCGCTGATAGAGGGGGAGCGCAAGAAGCGCAAAGCAAACCTCAAATCAGGAACAAAAGTTTTAAACCAAACACTGAGGACTGGTGGTCGAACGAGGCGCGAAGCGGCCAGGGGGCAAAGCCCCCTAGTTATCCCTATTTATAAAATACCACAGTGTTTATGATTTCATTTCTCACTCATTTACTCACTCAGTTACCTCCTCAAAAGTGTGAAAATATTCCAAATACTTATGGCTGGAGGGGAGCATACATTCTGAATTGTTCCTTCCCAGATTATTTCCTTAATCCATCCCTGAGGTGATTCACTATATGACTAGTCGGGGTACAAGACATTTTAAAAGCCGGGAACACCTAATCATCAATATGATTACACTTCTTCAGGATATAGTCTACTCATTCTTGGCTCGATCCGTATTTTATAAAAACCACGCGAACTGCGAGTATAATAACAGCGAATGGTTTCGCCATCTGTCCAACAGCGCAGCGCGGAAAACCAAAGAAAGTTCTTAAAAACCGAAGATGAATAACGCTAAACAGAGAAGTACTTGATATAGCAATAACTGTTAACTGTATCCGGCCAATATTTGCGAAAAGAGCAACAGAAAATTCGACAATGGCCGGGGCATATGTTCGACATAAATACTTGGCTGAAATTTTTTCCAAACGGTTTTACAATTTTCGGCGTTTATGTGTAATCGATATAGAGTGGTCGTGTCGAGGGCGTGCGGAGGAGTGTATCCGAATAAAGGTGATAGAGATATTGGTTTTGCTCCGGTACTTAAGCAGTAAATCTTATTATGTAACATTTAAAAGATATTATAGTTTACCTACTCCCGTTGAGGTACATTAGAGAGCGCGTGTTTTGAAAGCGCGCGATACCTTTTCTCCTCGTCGAGTATTGTATAGGCACACGCTGATTTTTCAACAAAACCGCCTACAAAACCGACAGCTAAACCAGATGTCGGCTTGTTTGTTGAAAACAAACTAGTTCCTATTGATAAAAAGACTGCAGAAATTCGGAATCGTGCTATTACATCAAATGTACAACTTTTTATTCGCTTCCCCCGGCCGGATAATTTGAACGGTGAATAGAAAAACGGTTGTTAAGTGTTCCACCCGATATAAATCTTAACTTTTGTGAAAATTTGTCAATTCCTTCGGGCTGCCTTCCTTAATAGATAGTAAATATTTCTTTCGGCCGTATTGTGTTAATGTAATTGAAAATCGCGAGCCACCTTAACGAGTAACGAATTGAAAAGCCTGTGGACAAGGTGTTCCTTTCACGCGGGCGATGCTAATATATTGCTTCCTCTCCTTAAAAATAAAGAAGTTCGGAAGCTAGCTCGACACGCAGTGTCTACTTGTCTATACAGCCTCCTAGAGCAACCGCCTGTTTTACGAGGCCCAGAAGTTTTTCGTAGAATCGTCGGCAACGGCTTTCACTCTTCCAGTCTCGTGCAGTCATTGACAAAGTAACTTACAAGAAGTATGAATAGCCGTTTAAGCGAGTCGCTGTTGACTATAGGAGAGGAAGTCGAAGTCCACTTCACAATATTAAGGTAAGCGAATGCGGCGAGTAGGACAAGAAAAATCTCAACTAGTGAGACGATGAATGCGCGACATATTGCGCTAAATCAAATCGGAGACACCTATTTTTTGTCAACATTATCGGTAAAACCACGGGGTCCCCTTCAGATGCGAAAATCGTAAGACGCAGACTAATCACATCGATTTGGGAAAGGCGGTGAAATAATTTCAATTATTTTATTTAATTTGAAACATTTCTACGAACAACTGGGTAATTCCACGAACATGACCAAATTTAGCGTACGAGTAAATATCTCAATAAATTATGCATGTAAGTTACCAAAAAATGAGCGGATTTCTAGGAGATGATCTCTTCTAATATTGCCACTAATTCAGGACCTCATATACCGTCTCTATCCATTCGAAAATGTGCGCTGAACACCTCTAAGTTCCATCGTCCTGGGTGTCACATACCATGTTTCCAAACAAAGTCTACAACATATACCTGAAGTATTTCTTTCGTAATAAAATATGAACGCATGATCTTTAGACACTGGAGCTAGATCCTGGCATGATCATGTTGACCCCAATTGCACCTTTAGGCTTTCAGATGAGTTAGAATTTGTGTCATATGGTTTTGGTTCCATCGCTCTGGTCAATTTTGTTGCTTTTTTCTGGTACCACTGATACAAAAGCTCATCCGCTTTGTGTCTGCGATCGGAACGCTAAGCAGTGTTGCCAAGTGGGTGGAAAAATTCACTCTTGGGTGGCTTTTAGGGTGGATTTCTTGAAATGGTTGGATTTTTGACCCTCTTGGTGGATTTTAACTCAATTTATACCACCGCACGTAAAGACTTAACATCACTAAAGCATTTCTGCCGTGATACGGGATTTTGACGTATTTCCATCCAAAAATGTCCTGGGAAAAGGACCTACGCCTCACGTGTATAAGGATAAATTTCCAGGAGATTCTCAAGTGTACATACGTCAAAATCTCGTATCACGGCAGATTTGTTTACATTGAAAACGGAAAACTGTGTGGTTTGCCTCTAATCTCGAGTGTATTAGGTCCTTTTTAAAAAACCTGTTAAATGAATGATAATATGGTACCTATTCGGCGCGATATTTTTCATCTGCGGCACAGTGTTTGTTTTGCTTTACAGATTTAAAGATGAATTTTGTAGGTTAAAATAAAATGCTGTAGCCTAATAATGATAATGATGAAGTTTCCATTTCTGCCCTTTATTAATTTATGAAAAAATACTGATAAGAAAGAAAAATGAACAAATATACCAAATTATCAATGCGGATTCAGTTGCAACATTAATTAAAGGTGCTGAATACTTTGTATTTTGATAATGTAGAAGAAAATAGCATAATTTCTTCAATGGTGGATTTTCTTAACGAGCTGGCGGCAGATTTTTGAGATTTTCACCTGGCAACACTGACGCTAAGCATAGGTGAAATTCGGAACTAGAATCGAAGTATTTGTTCAGGAAGCCCATAAGTCTTGAACATTAGATGTGTACAAATTTTCTCATCTTTCGCAATGGCCTTATCTGTGTGATCAGTAAGATGGTCTGAAATCTGGAATGGACGAGAAAAATGACGAAATGAAATTCATTAAAATTGTACTCTCGACGGCGTTCTAGTCAAAACGAGACATTTTTTCCTACGACCTGGACAACCACAATATTTCTTTCGGCCTGATGTCTCGGAATGTAATGGCCAGGTCGAACTAGCGTTATCAAGAAATGAACGCCTAAGTCGAAAAAGGAATACGAAAGTTACACAATTACAGGATTGTGATTTTTTTTTTTCTTATAATTTTTTGACTTTATGAACCCAATAGGGTTTTTTATTCTTTATTTTTATGGCAAGTCAAAATTAAATGAATTTATGGGTTTCCACATATACTTAAGTTGTTAAAAGCGGGTCGAGCCTAAAGTTGAAAGCTTCGCATTTAGTATATATAGAAACCTCTTATCCCGTAGCCTATAATTGAGGAGCTCACTTCCAAAGTGACCTAAGTGCAAAATTATGATTTCATGAGTTTTTGTTTTCAACACGCTGTCTTGCCGCGCTAGGGGCATTTGCAAAAACAAAAACGACAAATTTTTCTTGAAGGTTGAGCTTATTGATACCTATTTTAAAAAAAATCCAGGTCCATTTCGTCAGCCCCCCCAATTTGGATTTAAGGGTTGAAACTATGTAAACGAATTGTGCTCGAATTGCGCTGACATCATTTCGAATTGTGCTGCCCCCAAATTGGAGAAACATCATGGAGGGCTGGGAGAGTGCCTGCCCCTCAAGTTGCGATTTCAGAGCTGAATTTGTGTTAACGAATTGTGCTCAAATTGTACCGAATTGTGCTGACATTATTTCGAATTGTGCTGCCCCCAAATGGCAGAACCACCATGGGGGTTGGAGAAAAGCCTGCCCCTCACGTTGCGATCCGAGAGCTGAAAGTGGGTTAACGAATTGTGCTCGAATTGTGCCGAAATATACTGACATTATTTCGAATTGTACTGCCCCTGGAGGGCGAATCTGCCCACTTTCGATATTGATGCATGCAGCTACATATTTCAATGTGTGAGAGAACCACCATGGGGAGGCTGGGGAAATGCCGCCCCCAGCCAAAAGTTGCGATTTCAGAGCTGAAATTGTATTAACAAATTGTGCTCGAATTGTGCTGACAATATTTTGAATTGTGCTGCCCCCTAAATGACAGAACCACCATGGGGGGATGCCTGCCCCCAAGTTGTGATTAGAGGGCTAAAACTGTATTAACGGATTATGCTCGAATTGTGCCGAAATGTGCTGATATTATTTCGAATTGTCCTGCCCGAATTTTTCTTAAACATTTTTGTTAGAACTCATTGATTACATTCTCAGACTGATTTCAATTTTCCACAAATCAGGCTGAATTTTCATATTATATTTGGTTAAAAATATTAAATTAGATCCATTTTTATGAATTTTTCGAAATACGAGTACAAGATGTTTTATTCTTCAACCTTTTTACTATCATTTGTCTAGAATGTGACCAGAATTTCCCAAAAATCTGTCTCAGTTTTCGTCCTCGAGTTGTACAAAGACTGACGATATCGAACTAACTTATGTTCAATGTCTTCAAACTTTCGTCATTTATATCCGAACTTTCTGACTACTTTTTCTGAGGTGAATACAGTTTCCCATGAAACGTACGCTAATTTCGTAGAGAAATTTTTAGTGAGACCCATAGTGTTACATCAGATTTAGTTTTCCATTTTGTCCAACTATTTGACTTTCAAGATTTTTCCCCTTGAAAAATCTTATTTAAGATTTATACTCGTAAGCCTCCCCATGGTGGCTCTCCCGTTTAGAGGGCAGAACAATTCGAAATAATGTCAGCACAATTTGGCACAATTCGTTTACACAGTTTCAGCCCTCTAATCGCAACTTGGGGGCAGGCATTTTCCCAGCTCCTATGATAATTCTCCAATTTGGGGGGGCAGCACAATTCGAAATAATGCTAGCACAATTCGGCACAATTCGAACACAATTCGTTTACATAGTTTCAACCCTTAAATCCAAATTGGGGGGGGGGGTGGGCTGACGAAATGGACTTAAAAAATCCGTTATCTAGTATTACTGTATTGCTTGTTTTTCTGAAAACTAAAATTTTGCAGTTACGTCACTCTGTAAGTGGGCTCCTTAATTTTTTCCTATCTGACAAGAAAATAAAATGAACTGGAAGGAGAGGGGGCCCGTGGAAATTCCACCCAGGTCCTCTTTTTCTCTCTACGGGGCTGGATATGAGTAGAGAACGAAGTCGCAGCAATTACTCCATATCACAATCCGTGGTCACATTCATCAATTCCAACATTGTTTCTCGGTACTACGGCCTAGCGAAAGGAAACGTCTTGGAAACGCAGCACCTGTTGGCACCCACGATTTGACCCAGTAACAGGAAATTCTATTTTCGTTCCGTCTACCCAAACCGTACGCGTAAGACAATACGTCTTTCATTAGCGTAAGATCGCTAAGAAGGGTCGGGTCAATCGTGTCTCGGGCCCGACCATAGATATGCGCCAGCAACCGGATAAGGAATTGAAATTCAAATAGCCAATTATGAAGAAGCCGCGTCCCATGCGCCGATAACCGATAATGCAAACAGTCGGAAGGAGCTCGTTAACAATCATTGTACGCTTTTTTTTTACGCTTTGTGGTCGCGAGAGAAAGGAGAAGAAATTGTGAAGGAAGAGGTGGAGAGAAATGTCGTCGTCAGGTAACCGTAGCGGGCGTCTTCTTCTTGGGCGGAAGCTGCGACGCTGCGGCGAAAGGTACCGACGCGCGAAACCACACCACCAACCGCGAGCTCTACCTTCTCTTCATCAAATCGGACAGAATGAAATGTGCTCAAAACTCGAAAGTACTCTTACATGTCAATCGAGTCTTAATGCGCGGAATCGAGCAGGTGTAACTCTTGTAGACGACCACCTTATAATACGAGCCGAAAGGGGGCGAAGTATACTCGTAATTACTCTCTCATTAGTCTTATCACTGATGTACGCCGATTGGTTGTATCGTATACACTGAAATACTTTAGATCGAAGATTTAGATATATTTGAGTATTTGAATATGGGAAGGGTGCGAAAGAAACTAGTCTTAACTTTTCGAGGACCAGCGAGGCGCATATACTCGTCTTAGGGGCTCGGAGTAATTGCGATTGTTCGATACCGAGGAAGTGTAAATGGAAGTCTGTACACAGGCCCGTAGCCAGGATTCTTTAGAAGAGTGGGCGCACTTGTGGCTCGCCAAGGATACCCAACTTATGAATTTTTTCTCAAGAAGAGAGAGGGGTTGTGAACTTTGCGTGTATATTTCCAGTTCTCAGCATCTCAGGCGGGTGAAGATAACTTCCTCGCGGCGGGAGGAACCTTGAGACGTTGACCAGGGGACCGGTGTAAGCTTGATTTGTGCGAGCTTGTGCCGAGAGGCTTGATGCCGCCACTCTCCGAACCACTCACGCAAAATGGTCTGGCGAACGGCGGAAGTGAGATCTGTTTGAGACAGGGAGGTGACGAGTAATATACGAAAGCTGTGTAGCTTGCTGTGCTGCTTGATCAACTGCTTCATTTCCTGGGACACCGATATGGCTTGGAATCCAGATGAGTGAAATGCTCTTGGTGGTGAAAGAAATGAGGTGGAGAATGAGACGGATGCGTTGGACGAGCGTGCGTTGAAAGGCGATCAGAAATAGACCTTAAGGAGGAAAGTGAATCTGAGAGGACCAGATAGTGGGTGGGGGCAGTGTCGGACTGGTCCGGGTGGCTACCTGGCGATCACCAGGGGCCAGCCGAAAGTAAAGTTTTGAGGGGGCCCAAAAACAGCCGTACTGCAACGATATTGTGTTCGAGAAAGATTTTCAACAAAAGTTTGAAGGAAATTTGATGGCGGATCTAACATGAAAGGTGAGTTTAAAGGCCTAAAAAGCAGAAATAAAAATGTCATTTACACACATTGCCAAGCGCATGTCCTCAGTTTAGTAATTGGACATACATTCTCTAGTTGCAGTAAAGCAGAAGATTTGTTTGGTTTAGTTCAACAGGGTGCAGTATTTGTAAGTGACTCATATGTATAAAAGAATGGATTTTTGGAGAAATGAACTTGCGACTACAATGAAAGGTCATAATAAATTGGGGCGCTTGGGTAAAATTGGAAAAACAAAAGATGGTGGAGCCAAGATAAGGCTTTATCTTCAGTTTTTGAACTACCTGCAAAAATACCAGAAATGAAGAAATCACAATTTATTATTTTTTTGAAGTATCTCAAAAAGGTAGCTGTTGGCAGTAAAATTTCAGGCACGTTCTTTAATGAAGAACTGGGAGAAATTTGATACAGTTTTTACCGCCGTAATTATTTTAGATTTGTTTTCTGTCACAACTCCTGTTTCAGAATATTTGCAGTCTTCTTCATTAGATTATCTACGAGCATGGGAAATGGTGGAAAAACTGAGCTCCCAAATCGAAGCGAAAAGAAATGAAGCATTTTTTTTTTTAATTATATGAAGAAACAAAATTATTTCTGAGAGAATGTAATGAATATTTTGCAAAGTAAGAGGCTGATGAACTTGAATTTGAAGACATTAGTGATGACGATGACAATGATAAGAAGGAATGTGAGCTTGAACGAAAGGAAACTTTGTCAATAGAAATAGAAAAAGATTTTGCAACTCATAAAATTCTTTAAAAAAAAAAAGAGGAAGCGATGAGCAAGCCAGTGATGAACGACCAGAATTAGGCTTGTCCACAGATTTTAGTGTGAATATTTTTTATAGCCTTATTGACAATGCTCAAGGTAACAAGGAGAAGTTTATTCCAAATAAAAATTTATACATGGATTGTTCGTGGTTGGATCCAAAACAATTTGAAGAAATTTCAAACATGAAAAGTATTTCAGAATTTCCTACATCAACTTTTGTAAATATAAGTGAATTAACAGGCTTGAGCAGAATATCTTTACTGGATGAACTCAAGCAATTTTCAGGGCACAGTATGGTTGACTCAAAATTGGCGGAAACTTTATGCAGCTACAGCAGCAGTAGGTCATCAAGACAAAGGATAGGTTGAGGAGGATCAAGATCAAAATTTGGAAAGTTCAGCATCTGAAGAAGAATTTAATTCTGATTCAGAAATGAGAATGACAGTAGCTCAAGCTCACCATGATGAAGATAAAAACTGTGCCTCATGTTTGGGATGCCTCTTTTCGATTTTGCATGAATTAACGACTATGTCTGGAATCTTTAATAATTTATACGCAGCTATAAAAGTTATACTTTTGTTGCCCTGGTGTTTTTCGAAGTTGAAAAACCTCAAGGACTGTTCAAGAAATACTCTTAGCCAAGAATTATTAAGCCCTTTACCGTTGATGTTTGTAGGATCTGATCTTCTAAAAAATATTAATGCTCATGAAATTATTGACCAGTTTCGGCAATCCTCAAAAGAATTATAAAGATTACTCTTTTGATTTTGTCTTTGTTATTAGTGTATTTTTAATTGGCAACGTGGTCCTTTTTTTGACTTTAATTCTTCTAGAATTATGTCATCGTTTTACTCTTGATTTTTTCTTGCATTTTTATAAAGAAATTTAATAGAATTCATTGCAAGTATTTCTTACCTTTTTATTGAAAATAACTACAGTCTTTTTTGTTATGTTGTGTTTGTTTGTTGAAGGGCAGGGGCTCAATTTTCAAAAGTAGGGTATGACACGGAGCCCAATGGGCCAGAATCGCCAGGGGCCTTAAAGAAAGCCAGTCTGACACTGGGTGGGGGTGGGTGGGTCTTCGAGTGAGGAGATCGTGACTAGGACTGTGGGATAACATGGAGTTCGGCTGTGTAGATGGAAGCTGTGTTTTCAAGTCGGAAGGAGTGTAGTAGACTATGGAGTAGGCGTAAGCGGCGCGTCGGTTGTACTTTGAACAATCAGTGAAGCATAGGATACGGTCAGGAAAGCGGCCCAGAATTTCTTGCAAATGTGTCCGATAAACTTGGCATGTGTAGATTTTTTAAATAATTCTGGAAGTTCCAAATTGCATGGGGGAAGGTTAAACAACCAGGGTGGGGGTGTTGTGTGGTTTGTTGGTAGTGAATCGTAGAAAAAGGTACGGGACAGTGTCCCTTTAAAGTGCGAATGTAAATGCAGTGAGGATTTAGGAACAGGGGTGTAGTTTGAAGGGTTAAAGAGATAATCATAAGCAGGAAGATTCTATCAGACATATTTTGTTTCTTAAGACTCTCCCCAAATTCTTTAAGGCCATCTCTGAAACCTTTTCATTCTTGTTCAAGATTATGATTTCTGACAGTACAAAGACTTTTTAAAACTCTTCCAGACTTTCATAAGACCCTTCGGGACTTGTTAAGTTGAGCAGTAAAATGGGTTTTTCAACTTTCTTTCAGTGGAGAGAGAGGAAGGATGGAATATATCCCCCACGCATCCTTGAAATTCTTTCAGATTATTTTACTCTTCAAAACTTTGCAAAAATTGTTTAAGGCTATCTATAAAACTTTTACGCTCTACACAGGCTTCTTAAAAATCTTCCCGACTATTACAAAATCTCTCAAGACTCGCTGCGATTAGTTGTAAAGCGGGTATTTTCAAATTTTCACCCAACTCGGGGAAGAGGGGAGTATATTCTGTCAGATGTATTTTATTTTTCGAGACTCGTCCAGAATCGTCCCAGATTATTTCTACAGCTTTTTTGAAATTGGGTAAGATTATTGTTTTACGCTCTACAGACTTGATGCGCAAAATCCCACCAGTTACCCGGGTAATTAAAGAGGAACATGGGAAATCTGAGGGTAACCGAGGGTAACAAATGGGTAACTTTCCCGCCGCGAGTAACTATAGGGTAACTAATGGCATAGTATCCTGCCAGTTACCCGGGTAACTAAAGGAGAACAAGGGTAACTAAAGGGGAACTGGGGTAATCTGAGGGTAACAAACAGGTAACTTTTCCACGAGTAACTGGGTAGCTAAAGGGTAACTGATTGCGCATCGGGGAGACTTTTCTCAAACTTTTATAGACTTACTTAGATTTTCTGAAGACTCGACTCGACGCTAAAATATACAAGTTCAGAGAAACGTTAGAGATTGTCAAAAATATTGAAACCGTCTTCATAAGCATTTAACTAATCTGGGAGGGTTTCAAAAGTCACAATGAAGCATAGAATAGTCTGAAAAAGTCATGTTTTTAAGAGTCCTAAAAAAGCCTTGAAAAATTTAAAACAGAATTAGAAAAATCTTAATGAACGTCGAGGAATCCTAAACCCGTTTGGACAGTTTTCAATGGATCTAGAATAATTATGAAAAAGTCTCAATTAGTCCTAATAATGTTGAGACTAGTCTTTTTAAAAATCCCCATCAAGCCAGGAATAGTCTTGAAACGAATCTCGAAGATCCTTAAAAATGATAAAACATGTTCAAAAGTCTTGAAAAATTTTTAACAAGATTTAAGAAGCCTAAAACAGCCTCAAAGGGTTCTAAACTCATCCATATAGATGTCAAAAAGGCTGAAACGAATGGTATTGAAACAGGTAACATGGGTATGAAAAAAATAATAATAATAAAACCTCAACGGTTCTGAATGGAGTAGAGAAAGTATCAAAGAATCTGAGAAATATTTCAAGTTTCGAGGCTTGGGATAGTGTTGACCGAACCATAAGATCAGTACAGAGCCCTAATCTTAAACATGCCTTGAAGAATTAAAAAAAAATCTCTAAAACATGGCAAAAGTTTTAAAGAAATCTTGAAGAGTCATAAACTAGCATGACAGAAGCTTGAAGATGTTTAATTACTTCATTCTCAGACCATCTGGCTATATTTGTGCCAGGCCATCTGCCCAGAAGGCCACTCTGCCCCTGTATACTAGCCTTCTTCATACGGCCTTTTTATTTAGTGATTATAAGAGTCGAGGAAACCGAGGAACTCAATACGGAAAGTAAAACCAAGATAATGATGAACATTCAGGCGGAAAGTTTTACGGTGGGGGGGGGGCGGAAATTGAGATGGTAGAGGAGTATAACTACCTAGAAAAACAGTTACTTTCGAGGGGGAGGGAAACTGGAGCTAAGAGCAAGGACTGCGAAAGCATGGAAGAACTTCTGGGCACACAAGGAGATGCTGAAAGGCAATTTACCGGTGAGGACAAAAATAAAAATTCGATACCAAAGTGTGATACCCACCCTCACCGATGGAGCTTACACTTGGTCGCTGACTAAGTCCCGATGCGATAACCTGAGGAAAACATACTTCAGAATACTACGTAATATAACGAAGATAGGGGTCTGGTTGGCCGAGTGGATAGCGCGTTGGTTTTGGAATCCAGAGGTCCCGGGTTCGAGCCCACGTAGCAACTCGCCAGATTTCGACCTAGGTCGGTCTTTCGGCCGGAAGGGAAGAGAATTAAGACAGCCCTAACTGACTCCCCGACGTCTCTGAAGTAATGCTCGAAAAGGCGGATTCCAGGGTCGGGTTGAACGTCAAGAAGTTTAAGAGCGATCCAAAAAACATCAGGATAAAAAGATATAGGATGGAGAATTAAAGAAGCCAAATTAAGCTTCGTGGGGCACGGTGAGATGGACGGATGAATGGGGGAAAGTAGCTGAAGAATGGTCGCCTAGAGAGAGTAGAATGAGTAGAACACCATCAAGGTGGAGAGACGAGCTTACAAGAGAGTCTGAGATACCACGAGGCCGAGTAGGAAGAGATATAGGGGATGGTGGTAAGAGACGATAAACACCTATTCCCGTAAATAGGTGCATTCGACGGCTTAACTACCCCATACACACCGGGGATCAATTGTACATCAAATAAAAGATTGTAAAATGAATAAGGGCCCTCTTCCAGAAATTTTGGTTGAGTGGGGGTCAAATATATGAGAATTCATCAGAAATTCTGAAAACGTTATTTTATAGCGTTCGTGATTCTAGATGTTTCACCGACAGACACTCACTATCACCTGCTTCTAAATCCAAAAATTATTTGACAAATTTTGTAGTCTGAGCACTACCGATATAGCGTATATGATGGGAATTCTTGTCAAACCGTGATTAGATGATTACATACGAGCGCACAAAATGGCACCGAATTTCGTCGATCTGCGGTGATTTTGGCGACGTGTCGCATTCATTTTTCCTCAATCGCGAAGAAAGAAGGGAACAAAAAAAGGTATTACGCTAATAGAGTGGAATTTCGCAAATATACCACCTCCCCGCAACGCGACGTTCGCTGAAAATCCTTTTGTATTTCGACATGCCAGAAAAAGAAGTCTCTCTTCGAGTAAGGCTTTATTTCTTCATTATTCCTTACACGAAACGTGGGTACATTTTCTTGCGCCGTTTTTTTTACCTCTCTTTTCTTCTTCTACACTTTTTTCCACGTCTCTCGCTTTCTCTCTTCCCTTTTTTGTCTTTGTTTTCTATTCGGAGAAAAAGCTCGATTCCGCGTTCCGCGCCCCCCCCCCCCCACGCTATACGTATGTCGTCCTCCGCAGCTTTTTCCACTTCTTGCACCTATAATACGTGCACTTAGAACCCTTTCGCGAAAAATGCTTTCTCTCTCTTCGCCTATGCGAACCGGAGTCGAGGAAGTATCAAGTGAAAAAGAACGAAGCCTTATTTTCAATCCCTTCTTTCAAAAAAGAAAAGAAAAAAAAAAAGGAGGAAAAAACGCTTGCGTACTTATCTATTAGTGAGTGCGAAATGTGGTTGGTGGAGAGAAGAAGCGTTTTTCGTCCTCAGGGGTTCGTAGCACCCGGTTCGATATTAAATCATCGTTTAATTAATCCGTCGTCGGTGTTTTCTCGGAATTATAAAATGATCAATTGCACCGATGATAGTTTTCCCCGAATGAAATACCTTCCTCGCGAACTATGTGAAATTTTTAATGGGTTACTTGAGGACACTTTGGAATTCGAACTGGCGTTGAAATGTTGTAAGATGCCCGAGTAATATTTTTTTTGTAAAACTGTTCATCCGTTTATTAAATCGAATTTGATCAGTCAACATACAATGAAGAATTGACCGGCAGTAGCTCTTGTAATGCTATCTCCACACAAACTCGAACAGAACTGATTTTTCTTGAAAGGAGTACTCCCTTACCCCATCACTTGCAAAAACCAAAAAAATGCCACTCACTATTATTAGCCTAACATTGCGGAAATGTCGAACGGTAAACGTTTTCATAGTTTCAGGCATCAGTTAGCTATTTGCACGAACACTATGTCTATGTGATCACATACTGTAGTTTCTGCAGGAGCAGGGTTCAGATTTACGACGAAAACGAATAAATGACTAATGGAAGCCAATAGCTGTTGGTAAGCCTGCGGTAGTTTAACCATCTACTTGCACGAAAGCTATGTCTGTATAATGGCATACTGTAGGTTTTGCAGGCGCATGTATGAACAGTGTGCTTCGGCAAAACGAAATGACTTACCGAGCTAAATACGAAAATAGTTGTTGGTCAGCCTGTGACAGTTCAACCACCTACTTGCACCAGGCCCGCAACCAGTGGGTGGGTAAGGGGTAACGCTCCCTGGCTGTGATCTTTGCCCACCTGGCAAAATTCTCTTTTTTTATGACGTCTCACAGGAGAAATAAAGCTTTTAACTCCAAGGCCATTTATCAAAAGTTTTAATAACACTGTTCTACAGAATTTCGCTTTTTTTTTGCTCAAAAATAAAAATGCACGAATCTGGAAGTGTTTTTAACGATGAATTCAATGCCGCATACAGTTTTTTCCTAACACATCAGGATTTTTCTCAATTTTATGATAAAGTTTCGAAAAACATGAAAAAAAGGACGAAATTGCATACTTTTCAGTCTACTGAAAAGCTGATCTCGGAATCCGGAGGTCCCGGGTTCGAGCCCACGTAGCAACGCGCTACATTTCGACATAGCCCGGTTTTTCGGTCAGAAGAAAAGAGGGTTAATACAGCCCTAACAGCCTCCTCCATGTCTCTGAGGTAATGCTCGAAGGGCGGATTCCAGGGCTCGGGTTGAGAGTAAAATTAGAAAAGAGTCTACAGAAAACTAACAAAACACCTCAACAAAAATTGTTGTTTTTTTTTTTAATGCTGTCGTACTCCCTGATACACAATCAATTTTGCCAATTGATCAGAAACAAATGATTTCCAGACGATTTGAGATTTTCAAATGAAAGCAATTGCTGTAAAACAATAATCCTTACCAATAGCGTAGCCAGGATTTCCCAGAGAAGGAGGGGGGGGGGGCAAAGTAAGATTTTCAAGGAAGAAAATATCGAAAATAAGAGGTATTTTTTAAAAATAGTCGATATTAGAGGACTATTTTATAAAAATGAAGCATATTTTACAATCAATTTCTGGTGCCTTGGGGCCCCTTCGCCTCCCTCCACTCTAGCTACACCACTGATCCTTACCTAAAGGTATTTAACAAATTATCGTTTTTGCTAATCAATCAACATTACCCAAGTTAAACATACGATTCTTAAACTGTTTTTTATGCTGAATTTAATGTCGTAAAGTATTTTTTGATAGCACTCCAGAATTTTTCTTCATTCTACATTGAAATTTTGAAAAACATGAAAAAGGGTTAGAATAGCATACTTTAACATATTATACAATACCAGTTAAAAGAGAGGTCAAAATATTTTTTGTACTCTGTAAAGGTTCAGTAACAATAATAAAAATGCGGTTTGTTAGAAGATGCTTTAATTGGTTCTTTTCTTTCTTTTGTACAAATCTGAATCAGTTTCACTTTTCAAAGTCCAACAGTAGTCTGCTGACATATTTGTAGTGCATCGTTTCAAGTACTTGCTGCTGGCTGAAGCGCTGCCGTTCTGTGAAAACCCACGGACAATTTTTTTCGACTATTTTCCATTAAATAACCAATTTCATCTTTTGTTTCAGTCAAACATAACCTCTTTTCATACATCTCCATCGTGGGAAAATTTTACACACGTTTTTCAGAGGCTCGTAACTGTTCTCGGTCGGATGCAAGTGTACTCATTTTTGGATCAAAATATTCCCTGAATCTTCCTCTTTTCAGTAATATCCAGCATGACTACCGTTCCCTTCATTTTCAACTCGCTGGAGCGCATTAAAGCTTCAAAAATATGAAAACGTGTGTAAAGTTACTTCAGTTGACAGTATTTTAAAATGAGAGATCGAGCTAAAAACGACAAAAATCTTGAAAATTTATTTGTCCCTCCAAATTACTTCGTTTTCCTGATGTTTTGAAAAATTCCTCATAATTATCAAACTCATTTAAAAGTCATAAACATAAAATAAGCTAAGAATTTATGAAGAACTGCCGTTTTCGACACCTTTTTTCACATTTTTTCACTTTTTATAAGTTTTTCGATGGAGACTTTTCAAGGGCGGATTCGTATTCAGAACATCAAAATACATAAATAGAAATGATATTTTCATCTTTGAGCATTTATTGTACAAGACTGTGTGATTTTAAATAAAAATCTCGAAAAAAAATCACTTATGCAAAATTTTCAAATTGTACGTAAAAATTTTTTGGCAGTTTTCTCACTTCTAATTAGCAACACTGCTAGTATTTGAAATGAGTTTTTTGTGGGGGAGAGGGAGGGATGGAGTGAGAAAAATCAAAAAGTCTTACCCTCTCTGGTCTGCAGTTCCCCCCCCCCCCCTTGAAGATTCAGTCTGGTTACGGGCCTGACTTACACGAAGGCTACGTCCAAGTGATCGCATACTGTAGTTTTTGCCGGGGCATGTATGAAAGTAGCTTCTTTCCGCGAAAACCAATGATTACCTGGAGCAAAATAACTGTTGGTAAGCCTGTGGTAGTTTAACGAGCAACTGGCACAAAAGTTATGTCTATGAAATCAAATACTGCAGTTTCTGCAGGCGAATGTATAAGTGTAGCTTTCTTCGGTGAAAACGAAATGACTTGGATTTAGACAAAGTAGAGGTACTAGAGGAGTGTTGGGTTTGACATTAATTGTAGATGGGAGACTCAAAAATGGGCAGGATTCATATATGGCATTCGTTGATATTGAAAAAGCTTTTAACAATATTAAATGGGATAAAATGTTGGATATTCTGAATAAAAATGCCCCAACCCGATTAGTGGACACCGTAGGGCATATAGTTCACAGAAATCTGCCACCCAAACCCCAAACCTCCTTTGAAAAGACGGACAAAAACAAAATTTGGCATTTAAACACCCTCTTCTTCAACTGTCAAAGCTTAGCTACCGGAGGAAGACTTTTGGACTTAGAGCATGCCCTAAAGAAGATCAAGTACGACGTGTCGGAATCAGCGAAATAAAAAGTAAAGGTGAGTTTTCTCAAAGACGGAAGAATGGCAACCTACTCTACTCTTTCAGTGAGACGAGAGGGTATAGAGGGGTGGGTTTCTATATTATGTAAATTAAAATGTAGCTGACCGCATCGTTGAGGCAAAAGGGGTATCTGAAAGAATTGCTATCTTGAAACTTGAAATTAACCAAAAATCACACGCATACAAGTTTATGCCCCCACATTAGATACAGAACAACAAGAAGTGGACAAATTTTATCTCAGTTAAGCGAAACAGTACAAAAAGAAGAATGGGTTACGATAGTAATGGAGAATTTTAATGCCAAAGTAGGTAAAAACGAATCAGCATTAGACAATGCTAGTAAGAATGGATACAAAGTGTTAGAATTCGCTGACTAAAATAACCTTAAATAGCCTCCATTTTTTAAAAAGAAAAAACCCTCACGGAAATGGACTTGGAAATTCTCGGATGGCTCACGAAAAACGAGATTGACCACCTTCTTATAAACAAAATTCAAATTGTAAAAACCCTGGAATAATAATTTCGGCTTCTCCTCGGACCACAGAGCGGGAAAAGCATCTCTCAAAATACCACCGAACCCATACTTTAGTAACCACAAACAAATAAAGAAAAAAATAATAATCCCAGTGCATAAATACATACAAAACCATAAATTAAATTTTGGCGAACGAGTTAAAAAAGAGAAATTTTGGAAATACTGTACAAACCCATATTTTTTCCATACAGGAGAGTAGAGACCTGCAGAAATAATATAAAAACTGACGATAAGTTCTCGGAAAACACGAAAAAACTCCTTACACTAAGAGAAAACTGGAATAAGATAAAACTCACAGCGAGGTAAAAAAATTAGTAAAGAGAGAAATACGTCGGAATGTTGGGAATTTCGACATAACATTAATCGAAAAAATAATTAATATAAATTGCTCAACAAAATTAGCAAAAAAATTAACTCAGGAAGGTATCCCAATGTTTATTAAATTAAAAGATTTTAACGGATCAGTAAAATATGGCCGAGAGGAGATTTCGGAAATTGCAACAAAATTTTACAAAAATCTCTATGCGAAAACGAACATCAATAACACGTCAATCTGGAAAAGTAAGTGCATGAACACCGACCCCCCACCGTCTGGTGGCCAAAGCCATGGCAGAGTTAAAATCAAATAAGACCCCAGGACCATAGATGAAATAGACAACGACATAATAAAAATTCTAGCGGATGCAATAATACGCCCGTTAATAAAGGTCTATAGCAAAATCTTGGAAACAAAAATTACGCCAGAATAATGGAACATTTCGGAAATAATCCTACTATTTGAAAGAGGGATACAGAGCAGACATCAGCAACTATAGGCCAAGCCTATCTTCAAGCCTGGAAAAAATATTTGTGAAAATGATCAAAGATCGTATTTACAATACTTTAGACTTCGAATAACCGCTAGAACAAGCAGGTTTTAGAAAAACATTACACTACAATAGACTATATCCAAACCCTAAACCAAATCATAAAGAGATCCAGAGAATTCAACATTAAAGTTTAGCTTATGTTCATTGATTTCAATAAGGCATTCGACTCGATATTTCACAATAAGCTATGGAAAGCTACGGCAGCCCAAGGAGATTCGTTAGAAATTATTGAGATTTTAGCGTACATGTACAATAATTCACAAGTTTACATCAAAACAGATCTAAAGGGTAAATGCTCCCCCATCCAAAGGAGGGTGAAACAAGGGAACCCCTTGTCGCCGACCTTATTTAATGGCGCCCTTGAGCAGATCTTCAGAAATTTGGATTGGGAGGAAAGGGGACTAAAATCCTAGGCAAACTAATAACAAATCTAAGATTTTCAGACGATATAGTGCTCGTAACAAAGAGTTTCGAGGAAATGTTGGAAATGGTAAAAGACCTAAAACAACACAGTGAGACTTTCGAACTATCCATTCGAAATTTATGTCGAACAGGGAGGGAGTCAACGAATTCTCGTTAGATGGGGCAAAAATAGGCATGGTGGAAGAATATAAATACTCAGGCCAAACGCCGAAATTTGCCTTTTTACCCGACAAATAATTCCAGTTTACCTTCTTTCGGCACGTACGCCCCATTAGAATTGACTGTTGTTTTTTGTTCTTTTGAAGAATTAGTTAAGTCGGCGAAGATCCCAGTAAGTTCAACAGATAATGGAGAATGTCAAATGTAAGAGTTATTACGAAGTGAAAGAACTCGCACATGATAAGGAGAAATGGACAGCTGCATCAAACCGGTCGTAAAACTGATAACCCAGGGTGGCCACTTTTTTGGAAATCCTGGAAGTCAGGGAATTCTGCGAGACCTGGAAAAGTCATGGAAAAGTCGGGGAATTTTGAAAGAAAATCGAAGAAGTCAAGGAATTTTGAAGAAAATCTTATGATGTGAAAGTATTGTACAATTTTCTCTGTCAAACTCTATTGAACATTCTTTTCAATAATTTTTTTATTACGAAAAAGTTGGAAAATAGACTGAAAAAATCTGGAAAAGTCAGGGAATTTTATCCTCGGAAGAAAGTGAACATCCTGTAATCGTATTATCAACTGGAGCAAAATAGCTGTTGGTACGCCTGTGGTAGTTCGACCAGCTACTTGCACAACAGCTATGTCCAAGTAATCGCATACTGGAGTTTTTGCAGGAGCACATGTAAACGATGCTTTCTTTGGAATTGCGACGAAAACGAAATGACCAACGGGAACAAAATAATAATGTAAGCCTGTGGTAGGCCAAAGGGTCAAGGTGGAATTTCCAGCTTTCTGAAATTTCTGTAAAATCATCCCAATTATTATTTTATTTTCTCGGCACTGGTACAATATTTGAGAAACTAGAGAAGAGGGCAAGGACGTACCGATAGAGGGAAGGGGGAGCTTCCCCCCTCAGAAGTTGGGGAAATTTACCATTTCAGTCATCCGAAGTTGGGATATTTCGGTAGAGTAGGGAAAATCCAACAAGTCAAAAGCTTTGTTTGACATTTGGGAATTTTGAATTGAATCAGTTGGAACTTTCACACCCCCCGAACCAGGAAAAACTCTTCGGTACGTACCTAGAAAGGACAGGTACAAATCAAGAGTAAGATTGTTACTTTTCACGATATACTGTCAAGTTCTGAAGATCACCCACTATACTCGAACGCTGTCCAAAATTAAAAGTGGTGAGAGGGGGAGGCAAAAGCAGCATCTATTTTGAAGAATAATGAATTTATGATTTCAGAAAGGAAATAGTGGTTGATCGATTCATCATAGCGTCGGACAAGGTAAAAACATAACACGACGTTCAACTAAATCGAAGAAGACTGTTTCATTGGAAAGGAATATTAAAAATTTATGTGACCAGAATTCTAAAAATCTATATTTTTGGTGAACAGAATTTCAGTTAGGAAATTGTTCAAGAGAAATTTCAAGAGACTATTTTTTCATTTTCTTCGATTTCTTCACCATTTTATATCATGAGACTAACTTCTTTTTTTTTTCAGAAAAAGTCTCTTGTTTTTTCCCTTTTTGAAATAGCTATTTTTTTAAAATTTATTTTATTTTATTTTTCATTCAGCTGGGAACTTGCCTCTGGTGATCGTGCTTCACTCTCTTTAGTTACCCCTCGCATGTTTCTCCACAGGCTCGTGAAATTTGGCCTGAGCTATATTTTACGGGCTGTTGGAAAAAATCCGGGCCCGGTGCAATGCCCTTTCCCCCTCCCCCTCTCACCGTCAGTACTCACCGACGCTCGTTTCCTAATTGTCTATCTGGCTATCTTGCCTGGCCGGCAGAACAGCGATCTCTCCGATTGCATGTCAGCAGCTCAACCGGTTTGCTTCCTGTGTTATCTTATCTTGAACTTTGAAATTTGTTATCCTGAGAGAAATGAAAAGCACGACGTTTAAGTTCTTTCAGGAAACAGAAGAGAGGCGGGCATAAAACGGACTGAAGAAAGAGATATCTAAAGACGAAAATACAAGCAGAGATATCAGGCATACCGCATAGAACAGAATGTCATTCTATTCTTTTTCGATTTTTGAATGTTCTCCTTCCCAAATGTGCCGTAAATGAGGGCACGTGATTCTTCTTCATTCTTTATAGTTTCCATGACAGTTTAGGCGTTTAGTTTCAATTTCCCGATGATAATCTCGATCACAAAATCTGATTAAAGAAAGGACATCACCTTTTCTATTCAAATCACCTGACTTAACTCTCATTTCAACTGCCCATTTTTAAGCCGTCTGACGCGATTGCCGACTTCGTGTTCTTTTTGTCGTATTCGAAAATAATTTACAAATTTATTCGTTTCAAAATAAGGAATACTTAAAACCACCATTCCGTCTCCATCTGGATACAATGTCCTTTTCGATAACTGCTCATTAAAGTATTTTCGCATGCGAGATATATTGGAAGGGGAGGGCTTCAACGAGGTGAGGGAACATGCTAGAAAAGGGAAGAAGGGGGAAGAAAAAAGCTAAAGTTTTGCAACTGGAAATCCCCTTTAGGAAAATTAATAATTAAATGAATTTAAAGAAATTTTAATATTAATATTATTTTCATAAATCGATTTTTTTTTCAATTCGTTTTTTACTAGCAATAATTATTCAACTAATATCTTTAAGTCATTTAGACATTTTCAAATCGATGAACAAACAAAGACACAAAGTAAACACTTCAGAAATTCTAAATTGTGCCAACTGCTGATACAGTCTGGCAAACGGAAGAATATTTTTAAAATTGAAGAAGTATTTTTTGAAAATTTGCTAACTCTGGAAGAATTCAAGAGGGAATCCCCCCCCCCCATTAGTACACCCTCATTCGGAATCAAGAACAGTTCAGGTACATAAAGTCTTTTTAAATTGGACGCTGTTAAGCGAGACAGAACCAAGCGACGTTTGTAGACAAAATAAGTTATTAGTATCGTTGGAAAGAGCGCAAAAAGTAGAAGTTTTCAAAATTGACCCCCGATTCAAAAATCTGTACTCACGTTGAAAAAAGCTCATCAGTAACTATGTCATATAGTATCGACATGACATTTAAACTTCAAATCCCGTGTTCTCAAAAAACAGATTTTGTCGCTTGGTTCTGTCTCGCTTAACACTGTCCAATTCCTCTTCCGAAATACGGATTTGAAAATTGAAAGCCATTTTCAAGCAACGACCGACGATCGGAAATTCTCTGACGGTAATCCGTGACCTTTTTGCGACCATATTTCATCGGTAAAAAAAGAAAAAAGAAAAAAAGAAATATAATAACTAGGAATCACTGAAAAACATTAGGGTAGTAAAATCTTTTCTTTGAGACTTGTGCACCCGGCTTGTGGTAAAGACTGTTGGGTATCTTTCCATACTCTTTAACTTGCTGGCTTTTGCAACTTCAGACGGGAGGGTTCGGGTAAAAAATCTTAATTACTGCTGCTTTGAACTCTCGAGTATGTTTGACTATATAGTATACATATACGCCGCAGTTCCGTATTCGCGAATGAAGAAAAGTGGAATGATAAGTAAAAGAAGTGGAAAATGTAGAAAAAGTGACATGCAAGAAATAAAATTAAAAAAAAAGAAAAAACAACTGAAGAAAAAGGGGAAATGTAGACCGTTTTAAACATGAATTCAAAACGAGACGAATGTGTTGCGGAAGGTATGAACCTATAGGTACGTAAGTATGAAAAGGGAACAATTTTCTGATTGACGTTGTCCTCGATGTTTTACAATTTTTTTTCTGCTCTTTCGTTTAGCATTAATTTTATTCGAGCTCGTGTTCGACGCTCGTAATTAATTAGAATTTTTTTTTCTCCGTTAATTGAAAGTTAGATTTCATTTTCTGGGACAAGCCTTTCGGCTTCTGCTCTTCAAGTTCGCTGAGATAAAGTGGACCGCGCTGCGAATACGGTACAAATATCGCTTCGATCTTGGCGTAGCTGTTAGTATACTCCTCAAATTATGTGTCAAGCATTTCCTCGTTCTTAATTCTCGCTTATCCCGGGGGAATATCGAAGCACAATTGAATAAAATCAATTCACAAACCAGAGTCTTCTTGAAAATTAGACGCCATGAACGTTTAGTGGTAAGATCGTGTTAACATCCTTTTCTGCGTTCTTTGGCATACTCTGTAATTCGATTTTCATTGGACACTTCTCCCACCATGGCGTTCAATTATTTTTTATAGCCGGCAAAAGTGGTTTTGAAAAACAAACGGGCACCTAAGAACACTATAATACCTCTATACTACCCTCCTAAACCAAAAATACGTATCTCAAGTCCGAATAATTTTTCAGTAGAGCAGTTTTTCATAAATCGGGCTTACGACGATTCTTTTTCCTTTTTTGTTGGCTGATGTAATCGCTGAAGTGAATAAATATTATTTGCATAATTTTCTAATTCTTCCTTAGAGTCTCATTTCTAAATGGGAGATACGTCTTTTTCCCTTAGCAATACTGACATACGTACAATTTGTTTAGTTTTTTGTGATGATACTGAGATACATCTTTTTGTTTTCTACTTTTGTAACACTATTTCATCGAGTTACGTCGTTTCCAATATTGGTAACATTATGCAAACAACGACGAACATGCACATAGACCTAAACTTATTTTCGCAAAAATCTTGAGATACATCTATTTGGTTTAAGAGAGCAGTATAATACACATTAGGCATGCTCATTCGAAATTCTGGAGCCTAAATAGTCCAATGATGTGGAGTTTGACTTACCTGGAGCTGTCGCATAGTCAGATTCCACATCATCGGACTACTCACAACTAGTCTGAAGATGCAGTGCTCAACTAATGCGGAGCTGCCATATAGTCAGATTCCACATCATTGGACTATGTACTAGTCCAATGTTTAAGCGTTTGACTAATGTGGAGCTTCCAGATAATTAGATTCCACATCATTGGACTACTTACAACTAGTCTGAAGATGCGGTGTTTGACTAATATAGAGCTGCCGCATAGTCAGATTCCGCATCATCGGACTATTTACTAGTCCAATGTTCAAATGTTCGACTAATGCGGAGCGGCCAGATAATTATATTCCACATCATCGGACTACAACTAGTCCGATGATGCAGAGTCTGACTAATGCGGAGCTGCCGCGTTGTCAGATTCCGCATCATTGGACTAGTTGGCCTCCAAAATTTCAAATTATGAGTAACATATTTAATGTTTATTAAAACACCGACTGCTGATGAAAAAGGCAATTTGTACTATACCACAACCAAACAGCAGTGTTGTTACACATACAGTAGAACGTTGATTATCCGGACTAATTGGGACCAGATGCTATCCGGATAACAGTTTTCCCAAATAATCAAAACATGTGCTTATTCTATGGAGGAAAACATTTTAAGGAAAATAGTCCAAAAAATTAGTTTATTGGTTTCAGAACTTCCTGATTTGTCCTTTAGCAAACCTTAATAGAGACCAAATAAGCTAGACCAGAAAGAGAGAGTGTTATGAGTTTATAACATTTCTGCGAACTCGAAGGATTTTTATTTTATTGGGGAATTCCTTCTCTTCGGTTTCGTGGCTGTTTCAGCCAATTATTGTTCCTTTTCTTTCGTCGTGGGTATTTCCACGTCTGTGCAGTGGCCAGATTAAAAAAAAAAAGTTTTTTGTTGTTCCTGCCATATTGTCCTCTCCCTCTCAGTGAGTTCTTTTCGTGACCTCGTCAGGTGCGGGGTTAATTTGTTGTGCTCGTCGTCCTAGTCTCTAATGTACCTCGGCGGTTCTTTCTTTCTTTTTTTTTTTTTTTTGAATAAATGATTTATTTTTATACGTCAGTGTGAATTTTATTAATCCTCATCGATTAAAATACAACAGAGAGAGAGAAAAAAAAAGTGTTTTGCCTAAAAATCCGGGCTCTAATTATAATTTCTTTTTTTGGCCATTCTGGTTAATTGACGTTACAGATGATTGACTTCCGGATAATCAACGTTCTACTGTAACAAAATACAATGACAAAAGTGATAAAATTTCAGAAATCTATCTTAAACCGTTTTTTGTCAGGACTATTTTGTCCAAGACATAACAAAAAAATGAATCCAATGATAAAACAAAATGACAAAAAAATTCAGTTGATCAATGGTCAAATGATGAAGGATGAACTATGTTAAACAATATAATAATTGATGATAGCTTACGCTAAGCGATGTTGCCATTGATTATACATCTCGCTGATGTGTCAAAAAATAATGACAAAATAACAAAATAATTTTGTCAAAACGAAACAAAACCATGGAAAAACAAAATAACAGAACTCTAAAAATGGCAAAACATTGACGTTACAAAAAAGAAGAAAAAGAAGGTAGAAATGCTTCTTGTATAAAATGACTGCCTGGCATAGAAATTATTACTTCGTTTACCAGATATGCAGCGCAGTTGATAGCGTTCTCCCGCAGAGGTCGCTGGTTGATGTTCTCGTAATAAGGGTGAAACATAGAGGGCGACACGTATCCGGGGAGCTATCGTGTCGAAAGTATTGCAACGAGATGCGACTAAGGCAGACGCTAGAGGACGAAACAGCGGACGGTCGAACAATTATGCGCTGTAATTTTTATCCGGTGCACTCGTATTCAATGAACGGAAGACCGACCGCGCTACCGGGTTCGAAGTTTTCAAAATCATCTTGTACGTTCGGTTTCATTGATGTACTTACATCGGATGTCGTGCTTTCAAGATAATGATAACGAATATCAAGACGGCTTCAAATACGTAGATACCAAGCGTTAATGTGGTGATGATAATGTAAAATGTTGAAATCGAAGGATACAGATGTCACTTCGAGAAAGATGTTCACGTTTGATAAATTATTAATTTCTCACATTCATTCGTTCATTCATTCGACGCTCAGTTCCGCGTAATTTTCATTGCTCATTATCCATTCGTGGGATCTAGAGGTGCGTGAAAAACCGAAAGAGAAAGGAAATAAAAACAGGAAGAGAAGAAACGAGACTAACAGAAGAAAAATGAAAAGCCAGAAAATAAGGCAAGAAAAGACGTACAGAATGACTGAATAGGTGGGTAAAAATGACAGTGTTGAAAAACAAGAAAGACAGATATTAAAAATGAAAAAAATTAAATATAGAACAGATGATAGAAACAAACAATAAAAGAAATAAATGAAACAGCAATCCGACAGAAATGACATAACTGATAAAACTAAATAGAAAGAAATGTCAGAATTAACCAAAACTACCAAAATAATTCAAAAAGTACAGGAAGTAAAGAAAAGAAAAAAGACAAAAATCATGACACTTCATCAAATTGAATAAATAAGTTTAATTTTATATATTCTGCCACAGCACCACAGGAGTTCTCGCATTTTCTTTGGCGAATTAGAAAAGTCTCCAGTGCTCGCAAATTACCTGTATCTAATGTCCATTCCATGTAACACTGTTGCTACAGGATCACAATTTTGTCCTCGAAAATGAGAAAGTACCTACCATGTGTGTCATACACATGTGATATGAAGATAATTGATTATATTTTTAACTGTTTGATTTATCATCATCTCATCGATTTCTTCGAATACCAATTTATAAAATCATGAAGGACGGAAGGCAGGTGAAATTACCCGTACTGTGAGGTAATTTTATTTCGTCACGAAATACACAGAAAGCCAAGTGATTCATCAAGTACAACTTTGATATGGGTCCGTCAGATAGAAACTCACTCCTCTGTAATATATAAGATACGTTCTATCTTATAAAGTGGGGTCATTGTTCCCCTTGTAAACGGACCCAGTGTGTTTGAGGAATCACTCCTCAATCACATCTCAAGGCATTACATCAGGACCGTAGTGAGACCAGACAGATCACTAAGAAAATCAGGTTTGTAGGTTAGCACCCTAATACTCGTAGGCTAATAATCCCTCCCAGTACTTCTTCATGAGAGAAAGTTGAAAAAATAACATTCTTCATCACGACTGCCGTTTTTCTTACTTTCTCCTCTCTTCACCCTCCCCTAACCTCAGGAAAAACTGTCAAAATTCCATATATTATTTTTAAAACATTTTCTACAATTGAGGAGCCCTCTTCCAAAGTGACCCAACTGCAAAATTTTAGTTTTGAGAAAAACAAGCAAAATTCATCAAGAAAACAGTAAAGTAGGTAACGGATTTTTTAAAGGCAGGTATCAATAAGTTCAACCTCCAAGAAAAATTTGTCATTTTTGTTTTTGCAAAGTATGCCCCTAGCGCGGCAAGCCAGCGTGTTGAAAACAAAAACTCATATGAAATCATAATTCTACAGTTAGGTCACTTTGGAAGTGCGCTCCTCAATTGTCAATTTTGTTTTGAAAAGTCATAACAGTCGGCATAATGTTATTGATTCAGCATAGAAGTTGGCCATTTCTGAGAAGATAATTTTTGAGTAAATTTTCTTGTAATTGCATTTTTCTGAATCGGAACAAGTCAAAGTATGTTTTCATAAAATAGGGGATCGGTTAACTTTATCAAATCGAGGTCAAATTTTATGGAGATGACCTGTCCATTAATTCGAATAATAATCAGTTTATTACTGTTAACAGTACTTCGACTTCAAAAGCTCAAAATCTAACAGGCTCTTGACAGTAGCGTGAACAGAAATATTTTGAAGGGGACGGGAGTAGCTTATAATTCAATATAATTTCATAATTAAAAAAAATAATCCTCATAAATTAGACTATAGTTGCGACCGGAGTGAGTAAAGTTTTCCCCCAATGATCTGAGTCGTAGAGATTAATAATTTTCAACTTTTCCCAGCTCAGAGACGGGGGAGGGGTTCATTCCCACACTTCTTTAAAATTCATTCGGACGTTATTATTTTACTCGACAAGAGACGTCCAGAAAAAGCTTTTTCGGGTTTGTTTAAGATTATTATTCTTGACTTTACAATGACTTTTAAAAACTTTTCCAGAATTTTATTAGACCCTTTATGATTTATTAAGACGAGAAATAAAATAGGTATTTTATAACTTTTTTCAGCCTCGAAGGGGAGGGGGAGATATGTTTATTATTATTTTCAAATTCTTTCAGACATATTTTATTTCTAAAGACTTCCAGAATTACCTCGAAATTCTTTCTCACTATTTTACTCTTTAAGACTTTTCCAGAATTATGTAAGACAACTTTTAAGACTTTTTCTGATTTAAGATTGCCTAAACAGACTTTTTCAGACTCTTCCATATTTTTACAAGATCCATAAAAACTTGCCCTAGGTGAGTTCTTGGTATTTTAAAATCTTTTTTGCAGTTGGGGGGGGGGGGAGGATTTTGTATATCCTCATCCTCATGCATTTTTAAAATTCCGTCAGGCGTACTTTATTTTTTAAAACTCGTATAGAATTGTATCAAATAATTTCTATATAGCTTTTCCAGAGTAGTGTAAGACTATTATTTTACGCTCTACAGAGACTTTCTCAGACTCTTTGAAGCGTTTTTAAAACTTTTATAGACCTATTATGGACCACCGAAGACTCGACTAAACACTTAAATAAACAAATTTAGAAATCATTTAATTGAACCCACCATCATAAATATTGCTTCAAAAGTCTCAATGAAGCATACCACAGACTCAAAAAGTTTCAGGTATTATTGTAGGACTCCTAAAAAAATGTTGAAATAATTGGATTAGTAAAATCTTAATGAATCTCAAAAAATCTTAAACCACCTGGATAATTTTCAAAGGATCTTGAATTAGTACGAAAAACCCTCAATTAGTTCTATAATAACGTCGAGAATAGTCTTTAAAAATCTTCATCACAACAATAATAGTTTTGAGATGAATCTTCACAATCCTTAGAAACGATAGAAACATGTTCGAAGAAACCTTACAAAAGTTTCTAATGAGCCTAAAAGAGACTAACAAAGTTCTAAACCCATTCAGATGGATGTCAAAAAGGCCGAAACGAACCTAAAACAGTCTGAAATAGGTAAAATGGTTATGAAAAAAATATCTCAGCGATTTTGAAAGAAGTATAGGCGGCAACATACAATCTTTTGGCGGGTGCTTGTGTTTAATAGTCAATAAGTCCCAGGAAAAAAAGAAAGCTTTTTTTTTTTTTTACTTGATCATTATTTTTTAATTTTTGCAAATGGTAAATATCAAGGATGTACGTAAATAATATTTACTTGGGTATATAAAAAGTTTAGTGCAATGGATTACAAAGTCTAAGCACTAAGCGTTACTGATTTCTTATAATTCACTCATTTATTATATACTTTATCTAAATTAATATCTTTAGTTTTATTCTCATGAATATGGAGAAGAGCTACTTTATTCAAATCTTTTTGCAGTTATAGTTGATCGTAAATAAGTTTCAAGTCATCTCATGGCTGAAAAAAATGGAGAATCGAACTTATCAAAGAATGGTGTCTTGGATTTTAGTTCCCATTCTGAGCTGCGTAGCGCTAGTATCACTAATTAGTAAAATGTTTTCAGGTATGGGTTATGCTATCAGTACAATCAACTTTTACCTTCCTTAAGTGCCACTTATTCCGTAGAGATAGCTTTTGTGTTTTTTCGACTTCACGGTTTTTGATTTAGGGCAGTTTGGAATAACACTCTTCAAATGTATTCTAAAATAAAAGGTTATTAATTGATTGAATGACGCTCAATGAATTTGTGCCAGTACATCGGGAATTTGCTCTGCCAGAGACGAAACTTGACTTTCAGTTGGGAGGGGGGAGGGGTGGAGAAGGAAAATTTGCTGACAAATATTTCTTGAAAACTAAAAATTCACCAACAAAATTTTTCAAAATGTGAAAACTTACCGACTTTTCAATCTAAATATTTTTTTATTGAAATAAATAAATAAATAAATAAAATAAACAAACATTCTTAGAAAATGAAAAATTCAAATGAACATTTTCAAAATTTGCCGACTGCCAAATTATCGGGGGTATTTCACCCCCCAACAGTTTCATCCCTGCAAATGCAGATTGGAACCTTATCCCCCAAGCACTCATATTTGTACACGTGAGCATACCCTAGTCTGGGAAGGTAAGGTGGAAGGATGTTAGGAATACTTGAAAGGCTCATACAACTTCCTCTATACAATAAGGTGGTCGTTATTTACTCTTGGTGATATTTTTTTCTGAATTTCCTCTGATTCGTCTCCTAAATTGGTTCCAATATATTAAAAAAAAAAAAAAAAAAAAAAATTACAAAGTTTCAGGTCGAACGGATTAGGGGAATCCATGCCACAAGCTCCCTTTCATTCTTATGGGAGAAACACATGGAGTTTTGACTTTTGTTCCAGACTAAATTTCCCTCCTATATACACCAGGACCAAAGCCAGTAAATTAAACAATAGAACATTTGCTGTTAAATTCAGTTTGTGATATAGGAAAATAGGTCTTTTCGCTTTCAACTTTTAGATTTTAATAAAATGTTCAACTTTCTTAAATTTCAGGCCTTAGGTCAAACAGAGAATGTAGTAAAAACAGAATACTCATTGAAATTCGAAATTCAACGTTTGCTACCGACTCTTTAGATTTTCGAAATGTCTTTCACATTTCTGCTTGTTTCAACCTTTCAGATAACGTTCGATACTCAGCTTGAAACTTTCGGTTCTTGACTGACTAGTCTGTGACAGGAGTCCAGGATACTCCATTTTCAAGAAAAGAAATTTGACTTTCAGTTTGTGGAGGTAAAGAAGAAAATTTTGCCGACAAATATATTTCTTAAAAACTGAAAATTCACCGACCATATTTCAAAAAGATTTAAAAAAGTTTGCCGATTTTTTAATCGAAATATTTGTTAATTGAAAAAAAAAGAAGAACAAACAAACATTTATGAAAAATGAACTAGTCTATAATATATTTAAAAAAAAAATAAAAAAAAAAATTACAAAAACTTAGAAAGTTATCATATTACAGGACTTTCTTCCACACCACATTTGCAGTTTTATAGCTTCCAGGTTGTACTTGGATTTTTAAATTATTAAACGAAGTTGTCCGCGACAAAGCTAGGTATAATTGTCCATGACTGAAGACTTACTCGGGAAGATATATCCCAACCTTCTCCAGCGTTTGTCCCTGGGCCTTGCTGATCGTCATACAAAAGGCTAACTTTATTGGAAATTGTCTCCTTTTGAATGAAAAAAGCAAGGTGGAATTCGCTGGCGACAGGTCCACTCTTGGGAGTAATATCTTTCGACCGCACTCTACCCCAGTTATTATTTCCAGATCCAGTGCATTTTTGTACATGTTTCTCACAATTAGTCGTGTCCCATTCAGCAGTCCAAGTGCCACATTCATATTACGTAGTAACATAACAATCGCACTAACTTTTAAAGTGTAATTTATTTGGTGGTAAACCTGTCAATTCCAGACTATCCAGGAATTCAACGGGGAATTGCAGGATTTTACTGTCATTTTCACTGATCAGTCTATTCACGCTTGTGTAGGTTTTGGCTTCTCCAGGAATCAAGTCCAAAATCTTGTCATTGATCTTCTGACAATAATCATTCTTTGGTGCCAGAATTGCAACCTGGGAAATGTGGTGTTATATGATTGGATAATGCTGAAAGCCAACCAGAATGCAGTATTTTATTTGCGTATGGAACGGATTTGAGTGATCAAAAAAGCATATGAAAGAGGTTGCTTCACTGATCGTTCTTAAACTAAGATGAACTTTGTAAGTCAAGTATTTCATGAGTAATGGACAAATGAGTGGAAGAAATGCATATGAGTAGTGAGGTTGAGTTGGTTGTTACCTCATAACTCTCCTCAGACTGAACGGATTTGAGTGATCAAAAAAGTCTCATAAGGAGCTTGATTCACCAAGTGTATTAAGATCTTAATCAGCATTGTGCGATAATTAGGGCCTGAGATATAGGTGTTGAACTTCATAGAATCCAGTTTTTCAAACATATTTTAAATATATAGAAGATGCAAATGAACAGTTTCAAAATTTGCCGACTAACAAATTATTGGGGTGTTCAACCCCCTCTATGGTTTCATCCCCGTTGGTTGCCCAGCAGGCCACTCCGCTCCATCATTACATGCACTTCTGTTTTCGTTTCTCAATACCAAGAAATGCTTGTTATTGAATCCACGTCACATTCATCTCGGTGCAAGAGTGCATCCGCAAAATGCATACGAACAAGGAAATGGCAAAATGCATCGGCGCGAATATTCCCCACTAAATCGCGTTAGTAGCTCGTGGTTTTAATACCCGGCAAATTAACACGACGGTGCTAATAAGGAGAGAGAGAGAGAGAAAAAGAAAGAAAAAAGTGAAAAAAGCTTATGACTTATTTTCGCTAGTTGACAACAATGATCGAAGAAAAGGAAGCAATGTAGAAGAAAGAAATAACGAAAATGAAAAAGAATCAACAACGGAGCTGCTTATTTGTACGGTCTTTAAATGTAGGCTTTTATATCGAATAGACATACATACAAGGGTTGAAATCAACAATAGACCCGACCGCACTGCACAGTGCACATTGCACACCAAAAACCGACGCACCAGCACATACACACGCTCACACATGTACGTAAGCGTGCATTAAAGAAGCTGCACTCGCAGCTTCGACCCTCTTCGTGTAAAATTTTCGAATTCCGCGTAATTCAAACCTGGGCTCGGCCGTTTACATGTGGATTGTGGATGCGAAAATGAAAACGGTTAATAGCTTCCGAAAAACATTTTTGCTCCGACTGACCCGCCGCGCCCGTGCTCGCAATTATTGCGGGAGTTTTCCCCCCTTTTTTTTTTTCTTTCTTTCCCCGACCATGTGAAATTTCGAATTAAATGCGGCACGTTCCACACATGCAAATCGTGTCCGCTGGGCCGCGACACGAACGAGTAAATGCGCCGCAAAGGCTGGCGAAAATTTGCCTTTTTTTCTGTTCGGATTCGCGGTCGGCATATTTGCACTCGACTGGACGCCTCGCCGACCACTGCGGCCGTGCAGTGCAGTGCCCTGCCCCGCCATCCTCATTCTCCCATGTCAACTTGTAAATGAGAGTATATATCATTTTTTTATTCGTCTTCCTATTCTCGCTCCATTTCAATAATCGACCTCTGTAAGCACGCGGATTAATTACGGCCGCCGTTTATTCATCAAATCCCGGTTCGTTTTGTTTTCCGCTCTTCGTGTACATTATTTGTCCTCGCCGATTCGGTTCGACAAACTCGAACGGGGAGAAGGGGGGGGGGGACTTAAGAACAAGTTTGCTACATCTTCCGTGAAAGAAGTTCCTTCGTGAACGGAGCAGGGGGGGGGGGTTAATACGATAACTAAACGAAAGAAATTTTCGCAAAATTTCAGTTGTCTTGTATTTGATGTATCTTTCAACCCGTTTTCCGGCGGAGAAGAAGTGGGGGAGGGGGAAATTTTGTCCGAAAGACTCTGGATTTTCGGTTCATCACTAGTAAACTGTCATGGTAGGTCAACTCAAAGAAGGTGGCACTTTAGAGCAAAATAGTGTTATCTACATTTTTCGGGAACAATGAGTTAATGTGAGCTGACAGGAAGAAAGGGACCTCAGCGGGGAAAAAAACATTTTTGTGATAACAACTGTATTTGACTAATTTTTGGCCGCTCTTTAACGTCGTGTTGTCGAACAAATTCTAAAAAATGTTCTCAAATAGCTGTAAGTCTTCAAAGTTGAGTGTCTCCATAACGTGAAAACGTTATAAATTTTGTTTATCCGCTCTCCTGTAAAATTTACATTTTTGCGCTCAGGTCCCGTTCTTCCTGGCAGGTTACATAGTGTTTATTGGTATCAATGGAAAGAAAATTTCACGCGCTATCATGTGCAGCATTGCATGTTGACGCTGGCAAAATATCAACTTTAGGTTGTCAAAGTGGTTAGAGATGTAAACTATCAGACATTCTTGTTATTAATATCTGTGGATAGTTTTTTTTTTTTGGGGGGGGGGGGGAATAGATAGTTTTCGCAGCGAAGCAAAAGCATCCAAATAATAAATACAACACAATGACAATGAGGCTGCTAAAGCTGTATTCAGTTGTAGAGATTTTCAAGGTTCATATATCTGATCCATTAATGCTACTGATAAATTTTGTACAGGATTAAATTTTGTGTACATTTTAGTACATTAATTTCGTGTTGTAAAGTTTATATTACTAACAAGCTAACTCACTTCACTAATCCGAGAATACAACTATTGAAAAAAAAAAATGAAAAAAAAAAGAATGACGTATTTTTAAATTTCATGTAAAATTGCAACAATTATATGACAAAACACCATCAGCCGATAGTTAACGATAGTTTCGCCGTTATCGATAATTAAAGATACGAACTGCCGATAATTATCCATAGTATCGATAGTTTTTATATCTCTAAAAGCGATGGCGCGCTGTTGTCGTTTACCTTGTAAACTTGATTGAAGGAATATTTCATTTACAGGCATATGAAGAAATCTCAAAATATTACGAAAACCAAAGCGTATATAGAAAAAATGAGCAGAACAAAATTTATAGTACATAAAATTTCCCTTCCAAAGGGACCATTTTTATTTCAATCTGATAAATTTTTCTAAGATGTGTAGGGTTTCAGTAGTTCCTTTTTTCACGTACCTAAAATTGTAGAGGACGACTCTTTCGCGCGGCCAGTCCGAACTGAAAACTTCTTCTTCCTTTTCTGCCAATTTCAATAATACGTAGATAACACTATTTTGCTCTAAGGTGTCATTATTTCTTTTGAAGTTGAGAATAGAGAACACCGCCTCCGTTATTTACCCCCAGGCCCCGGAAATCTTGATTTTGCATTTTAGTAAATGAAATTATAGGGTTACAAGAGAAAGGGGTGTCAATCCACAACCATCAAGATAGGTTTATAAACACATGAGAATACAGTGGTGAAGGTGTAAGTGCGAATGTATTTTGTAGTTCAGATTTCATCCACCAGACAGCGCGTTTTCCCAGTCCATTCATGGTACAAAGAAAAACGCAGCTAAGTTCACTTTTTTGGCAAAATTGAGATATTAGCAACGTTGGAAAGGGCGTAATGAGAAAAGGTAGTTGTGTTGTGGTAGGAAGTCGCCGCAGTCTGGTAAAACGGGTCTCAAAATTCACGTACAGATAAAGAATCTTAAGTGTCATTTATTAATCATGTGCTAATTAATGGTCAAACTTTTGAAGCCACATATTGGGTCCTCTACAGAGCATGATAATTTTATTTTTTTATCAGTGACTAACAGACACACAGTACTTCAATATTACCTGTGTTCGAAGTAATTTTGGTGATGGTTGAAAAATTTGCCTGTTTTCAGCGTGATAACATTCCCTTATTTTTGAAGTACGTTATCAAAATCGGAAAAGTAAGTACTTCATGTTATTAATTTCGGATTTTTTAATTGTGAGTTCAAAGGGCATACTAAAGAAAATTTTTCGAATAATTAACAGACGACTGAGTAACTACTTATCGAGTGCGAGTCCTAGGAACTGGAGATGAAATCCACTCAGTCCTATCATTATGTATTTGATTTCAATAAGTTGAGTAGCCCATTTGAGTGTAGCAGAACATATATGGCAATGATGAAATTCAATACACGGGAGAAACAATTTTGACCAGCATTTGGTCTGACCAATATTTGACTCCAGGTTTCTCTTAATTAATGATTGGCTAATGTCTACCTTCTCTTATTATTAGTCTGCCGAATGTAATGACGTCTGAGAAAAATAATTACAACCTATCATTGATTACAATAAATCAGGGACTAAACTAAAGAGGGGAGGGGGCACGGGATGCTGCTTGCCTCCTCAATTCTCCGTCGGAGTCGGAAAGTTTTAGTAGATGGATCAAAAGTTAGAAAAATTCAACCAGTCAAAAGCGATTCCTTTTTTCTCCCCTAAGGTAATACGAAAAAATTTGATACTTGAGTCAGTTGGAAATTTAAAATTCCCCCCCCCCTAGGGAAAACTCTTCCGCTACGTTCCTAAAATTAATTAATTTAATGTAATTTTCTTCATTTCATTCTATCAATTTCAGATTTTTTTCCTTCAGATTCTGCCAAACTTGGTCGACCAATAATTATCAAATTTTAACATTTATTTTCAAAAATTCACAGAAAATAGCAGTCGAGCTTGATGCCGGCACGTGTAAGTGAAACTCGTTCCTGATAGCATAATACTACCATATGCTACGATTAAAACTGGAAAATTCTGTAGACCCGTAACAGGCCACAGCTTCCAAATTCTGGTTTTTGGACATTTCATAGGATGCCTTTGTTTAATCCAGGAGAGGGGGGCGGGTGACAGCAGCGTCCTTGTCAAGTTATAGAGGAAGGATGAAAGTATTTATCGACTCCAAAATCAACCCCCCTGTGTATATAAAATTAGAGCTCGAGATATGACTGTTCAGAAAAACCTGACCAATAAGGGGCACTTTATCTTACGTAAACATATTGTTTTCATTTTTCTCGCTTCGACACGAAAGTGACTAATCTGCTTCTTTCCCTTTGCCCTTTATTTGCTTATGTCGTGAAGAAGCGTGAAAGGCCACGAGTCGAAAAGTCTCAACCTATAACTTCGGATAAGAAAAAACTCCTTAGTGTCGGAAACCAGTTTTTGAGATACAAGAAAAAGATACTTTGCACTGTATAGGGTTCCATTTGGGGTCATCCGGAAAAACGATTTTTGGAGTTTCACATTATCACGTAAACGTCAGTGTACGTACTTCCTGAACTCGGACATTTTTTGACGCTAAGGAGCTTTTTCTTATCCGGGGTCACACCTATTTGAAATTCAGTTTATTGTTGTTTCTCGCGAAAAAACTCAGAACGAAACTAACCTGACTAAGAAAGTTGAAATTATTCCACCAAAAGATACGATAAGGTTAGGTAGCCTAATATGAATCAGTTCGCAATATGGACCACCAACCTATCTCGTCTTTTACGGCGCTACCGGCAAAAAATCGAAGTTGACGATTTTAACTTTGTTTTCATGGTCATGCACATTTTGTATCATAGTCCTAGGGGAAAAAATGATTGAAAAATATTTTCGAAGGTATTATTTTTAGCCCAAAGGAATACGATTCGAATACTGTAGAGTTTTTCAATTGAACGTTCAGAACTGGTAGTGATCATTTTGAAAAAGATTTGTTTTGATACCTCAATATGAACCACCTATAATAACATGAGAATGAGCTTTAAAATTACGTTAATTTCTACAGATGGCAAAAAGTTGTAAATTATAGATCGAGAAAAAATGCAATCCCTTAATAACTCTAGGTAGGGCAATGCCCCTAGCTAAAATTGCGCTTGATACAAATTTGTTATTACTCAGGAAAGGCTTTAAATTTATATTGTTATTAATTGTTGATATGGTAACTAAAATGAAATAATTTTTCCTGTTGACTTTATAATTGAACCAAAGGTAGTAGAACGAAGGGTATAAAGGTACGAGCCTCAAATAATCATTTGTTCCCCGTCCCCATACCCATCCAATTTCAGAAACAAACACTTTTTTTGCTTGTTTGAAAGTGTTAGCGATAACATTAAGAACGTTTTGCCTCCCTCCCCTACCTCGGGAAACTGTATATCACCACCACTGATCGTGGGCTGCACGGCAAAGGGCTGTGTTACGCAGAGCCTATTGAAATATTTCCGAAATATTTGAAATTATCCCAATAAAATGTTTTTTTCAATTTTGATAGTAATAAAATTTTGTTCCGAGCTTGTTTTGAAATTGAGGCTCTTAACTGATAATCAAGGTTCTCTTCAATGAAATTCAATGCCGTTATCCCGAGTTCAGCGGACCAACCGGAATATAAAAATAATACCAGAACCAAGCTTGTCGAAAATATGATAAAAATGACTCAGAGTAATTTTTCTACAGTTTCGATGAAACCTTTTTACACAGGATGGAAAGAGAGACACATACTTTTTGGCTGTTTAGTCGCACCTAATCTCTCGAGTGGGTACCTTATAATTTCCTGGAAAATTTCGTGGGTACTTCAGTGATTTCCCAGGAAATCGTATGACAAAATAACCGGTTGAGTTTCGGCGTAGGGGCTCCGCGAGCAACTAGCTGGAATATGAACGGCGATGAAATCTCAAGAGAAAAGTATCGATCTCGAATGAGACTTAAAAGGACTAAATAGTCATTAACTAATTTTGAAGATCCTAGAAGATCCTCAAATAAGTACGGAAGAATCTCGAATAGATTTGGAAAAAGTTTCAGTTTTGAGGCGTCTCGAGCGGAGCTGGAAGGGTCTTAAACCAGTCTTGATGCGGTGTAGCTGATCATAAATGAGTCCAAAGGAGTTTTGAATCAGTCATGAAAAGTCTTTGAAAGTCTTGAAAAACCTTTGTCTTGAATGAGTCTCAGCAAATCATAAAATGGACACCGAGAAAGCTTTAATGAAGTTTAGATAACTTTGAAAGAGCCTCATAGAGTTTTAAGTATGCGAGAGCCTCACAGTTTTGAAGGATCGCGAATAAGTCCGTATGATCTTAAATGGATAGCGACTCGAAGAGTCTTCTGCAGCCTTCGGTTTACACTTAACACGAACGGAAGATTCAACTAGAAATTGACCTGAAAAGTTCGGCCTAAAATGAAGGGAAAGACAAGGAAAGAAAATCAACGTAAGAAAAGAATTAAGATATATTTTCCTCTTGACGGAGGGAAGGGGATGGGGTTGATGATTTGTTCTGAATCCCAAGTGCATTTCATTCAAATTCGTACCAACCGATGTGACTGCGGCGCTGAGATAAAAACGCGAGATGTAGGGGAGACCGGGGTAAGTTGTCTCAGCATTCATGGCACCCGTGTGAAAGGTGCTTTTTTGAATCTGATAATGTCACGCTACTCCTTAGTGTTCGAACACTTCATCCATACCTGATATACCTCGTAATTATGAAACCAATCTGATTTGCAGTGGTCTGATATTGTGATAACACAAAATTCAGCAAAAAGCCACGTATTATAAACAAGAAGTTCACTCTCGAGAGTGTAATATTCGGTACTGACAAAAATCAAATACTGTGTGGTAAGTAGAATTTCTTCAGTTATCTTTGGGTGTATTAGAACCTAAAATTTCATTTACCCTCCCCCAAAAAATTGTACTTTCTAAAGCCCCTAAATTCGGGGCAAGTTGTCCCATTACAAAAACCATCAATTAATGCGAATACGAAAATACGTTCGTAAGACATTTCAGAACATCTTTAGCACGTTTTCAGCGCAAGATTTACCCCATCAGACAATTTACCCGGGTATGGGGCAAGTTGTCAGTAAAAAGTAGTGCTTAAGAAAATTTGGGGCCAACCGTATGAAATTTTTTTCATACGTCATTTTGTAGCCAAAGGTTGTAGCTACAATTTGAGCCTAATTTAAAGTTTTTCGGTGCAATAGTTTTCCCAGAATTTTGAAGTTTCTAAAAACTGTGACAACGAACCCTGGTCTCCCCTAGGATGAAATCTTTATCAAAATCGGGAGCTTTCGATTTTTCCTCATAACTCAAATGTAAATCTTCAACGGAATCCTTGAGAAATAGAAGTAACACCGAGTTTCCTGATATTCTTTGGATTTCAATGAAATATTCTATTTTTTGCAGGACACTTCTACCGTTGCACGAGATACTCAGTTTCATCTACTTACAAGGAATTTGGAAAAGAGACTTAATTATAGATTGGTTTTAGGTCTCTTTCTTTAGACCAATGATCGTGCATATCTCACGCTGATCTGTTATCACCTGAAACTCGAAAAAGAAAGAGATACGATGCGAGATTATTCGGCGATTTCAAAAGCAGAGGCTTGTCTTCCTTCCGAAATAATGATAAGATTAGGCGCATATGCGTGAGTCTATTTTAATCAAGGACATGACTAAGGAGCTGAGGAAATGGGGGTATGGAGGGAGTCATAGGCTCACGAATTAGCAAAAATACGCTGTTTCGCTCCATAAACAGCCAAAAATCGAATAGAGAGAGTTCGCCTAACCTAATTTTAAATTTCGTCGACTCCCTCGTCATTCGGTTTCCATTCTTCTATAACCTTAGTTCGAGGTTTTTTATTTCGGTGATTATGAAATTCATACAGGGCTTTTGGTAACGACGGAGGGTGCAAAGGGTGACCCGAGCGTATTAGCAGAGGGGACTCCGTATTATCGCAATTATTCGTAGATCCTCCGCTCAGTTATTCGTCGCTGCGAATCTAAACAGTTGACTCGACTTCCCCATATAGTATGCCGCTGTGCATGAATCACGCGTTTGGTTTCACCCTCACCTTACTCAAATACACCTGATCGAGAGGATTCAGAAATTAGCGGCTTAGGGAGCGAGCGCTTGACAACGACCCACATTCAGTTTCTAAAGTAAACCGGCGAAAAATTTACACGGTTCAGGTGGGTAACTGATAATTAGTCGAGGTAAATTAAATTCGAAAAAATAGATAGCGACTTAAATTCGTGCGCTTATAAGGTTTGCAGAACCTAGTCGAATTCGAGTACCGTAAACTGGGGTAACTTCGGATTTGCGGGGGTAACTCTGGACATGGTCAGAATTGGAGTAACACGGATACCTTACTTCTTCATAGTTAACTAGGGTGTCAAAAGTTGAGATTGTAGCTGCTCTGTCATGTGGTGAAAACTGATGTTCCAGTTCGGGGTTCCCCACAAATCCGCAGTTACCCCAGTTTACAGTATATTAATACTTTTCGTACGAGTAATTTGATTTCTCACGGATTACATGTTTCAAAACCGTGAACTCGAATTTCATTCATATCTTGAATTTTCAAAGAGTCTTCCAACATTGTTTCGCAATCAATCGACGTCTTCAGATGAGAACGTGAAAAATAATTCCGGTATAACGAGCAAAATTTAAATCTGAAATAATTTTTTGTTTTCTGCACAGATGTTTCGGTTTCAGTCTCCGATCGCGAAGTTTTGCTTTACAATAAAAAATAAAAAAACATTTTAAACAATTTTCTCGAGTGCAGCCGTTTTGTCGATTTAATTACTCCGATATAAAGGGGATTCAGAACCGCTATAACGAAAATGTTATTTATGTGAAAGGCGGGACTCTAAAGCTGTAGAGCAGATCGAGTAATTCAGTTTTTCTGAATAATTGCTATAAGGTTTCGGCGAAGGGCAGATATTAAAGAAATTATTTCATATAAAAGGACTGAAACCGAAGTACCTGTCTCTCATTTTCAATGGTTTGTGTCAAATTTGAGAAACTAAAAGTGGTACCGAAATTCGACCATTAGTGAATAATTGTCCAGTAAGGCAGACGCAGTACCTAGCTGACATATAATGAGAGAAGTCTTATTGCATAACTTACCAGATTTGTGGTGAGTTGTCGAGCTCAAAGATTTAACTCACTCTCTAACTGAAAATTCTGGTAATTTTTATTAGATTCTGGTAACAATTACTAGTATAATTTCAGCAATTTTTACCAAAATCGAAAAAATATTACCAACATTATCAGTTAGTAATGGGTAAAATCGTTGATTGTCAGAAAATCACTAAAGTTATAATAATCTTTACCATGAAATTTTTCTCAGGGCATGATTATACTTCAGCTTCTATTCTAAATTTTCTTTTTTGGAGCTACCCAAGTCAGAAAATTGCAGGTTTTATCACCATTTTCCCTTTGCTTTGCCCCTGTCCCTCTGGTCACTGATACGATACTCGAAAGGGTAATTTCCGAAGCCAGGGGTGCGGTTTCTGGGGAGCCACTTTGGCATATGTGTATCGCCATACGTTCTACCAAGGGAGACCCGACCCGAAGACAAAAAATATAATCTAATTTTAAGTCTGTTATTTTTAAATGTACGTGTGCATTGTTGTTTTTCGGAATTGTTCAGATTTTTTTGGAGGTGTCCGACAAATTTTTGTTACTGTCCAATATAGGCGGTATTATTGATGTAAGTGATTATGTTAACCAAATCCATTCAGGAGCCCACTTCAATGTGACTTGACTGCTAAATTTTAGTTTTGAGAAAAACAAGTAAAACACTTTATAAGCAAAACAGTAAAGTAGGTAACGGAATTTTTTAAGGTAGGTATCAATAAGTTCAACCTTCAAGGAAAATTTGTCGTTTTTGTTTTTCAAAGATATGTCCCTAGCGCGGCAAGACAGCGTGTTGAAAACAAAAACTCATGAAATCATTATTTTGCAGTTATGTCACTTTGGAAGTGGGCTTTTCAGTTGTATGAACATTGAACATATGGAGGAAATTCGATTTAAGTAGATGGGCGAGAAAACGAGTCATTATTTTCAGAGAGATCAATCATACCGATGAACTTCCGGAATCTTAAAATAATACGTGGTAATTAATTTCAAAAATCGTAAAACTGATCAAAATGCCACTTAGTTGTTTGAAAGAATGACGAGTTTACTCCAGAAATTATTCTCTACGTCCATTATAGAAAAAAACGAAGCATACTAGCATTTCCTCATCAAATTGGAACGACTTCAGTATTTCCGCTTATTTTTCATACAATTATGAAGTTTGATCAACTCCCATTTCGGGGTGGATTTTAGATCCTAACTCATCAAGGGAGTGAGCTGAAACCCAATTCATTCTATTCTAATCATGAACATATTGGAGAAATTCGACTTTGGAAGAAAATGAGTCATTATTTTCAGAGAGATCAATCATATCAATGAACTCTCGGAATCTTGGAATTTATGTTGAAATTTAAAAGTTGCAAAACTGATCAAAATACTATTTATTTGCTTAAAATAATGACGAATTTTACCCTAGAAATTATTTTCTACGCGCATTATAAGAAAAAACGAAATATACCAGCATTTCCTGATCAACCATGATTTACGTTTGTTTTTCTTACAATCGTAAAATTTGCTCAACTCACATTTTTGAACAGGTGTTGGATCCTCACCCCTTAAAATGAGCTGGAACCCAATTATTCCAGCCGAAGAGGGGGTATATGTACTCGATTATAAATAACGAGGGTGTCAGTGTACAATATAGATCAATACTTTTGCATAATATTTTGGGCATGGGTGGTAATGTTTGAAACTTTTTAATACTCGTCACACCGTGCAGTTATTTTCTCAAGGACAACGGGAAGGGGTGAGCGAGAAAATGCTCAGATTTTTTACAATATTAGCCGAATAGTGTCTTATTTTAGTACCGAAAAAGTTGCTGAACTGCTACCCACGTGTGGAAGTTCAGCCAGAAGATTTTAGTTATTAGAAGAGATTTGTTTCGTTTAGTTAATTGTGCTTTACACTAATAAATTCTGTTAATGAAATTTCTTTTTGTCCTTAATTGTGGGAAATGATGAGTGACTCATTAAATTTTCCAATGCGCAATAATCCTTAAATTGGTTGAATAATTTTTCCCTCGATAGGGGATTATTAAAATATTAATATTTTAATTAATATTAATATTTGATAATCAATATTTATTCTGCTCGTAATAAATTATTCCACATCATGTGTCCTAATTCATTAGGTAATTATCATCGTGTCAACTTCTGAAGAATTTTGAATTTATATTGTTTACTTTTGAAAGAATGGTTGCCCCAGTTACCCTTCCACAAATATCAGCCATATTTTATCACGTGTCTGAACTATAATAGTGTCACTAAGCCAATTTTGGCTTCCTTCTTTCTTTTCAGAAAAAAAAAGAAGTTAGGTTCACGTTGCTGTTTAAGTGCAAACAAATTTACAGGCAATTCTCTGACTCACCCTGTATTGTATTAATACTTCGATAAAACTACGAAAACATTTTACACAGTCCTATTTTCAATATGAAGATACGTTACACGAATTTGACCACACGAACCATGAAATTAAAATGCAGATTTTTGTCGCTTACATTAAGACCATGATAGCCTCTTGAATATTAAAAATGAGAGTCTACAGGTTCGGTGGAATTTTCGCAATGATATTCACTGTGTTACCCTTGAAGAAACTGGACTAACAATTTTTAAACAATTTTCAAGTATTTCATCTTTACTGCCTTCCACTTTCATAATTTTTGAGACTGTGTGTAGAGCTTCAAAGAAGAAAACACTAATTCGCAAGGATTATTTGAAGAACATGTAGTTTATAATTTCGTTAGATGTAATGTTGTTTAGAGCTGAGGACAGTTTTACATATTTTACTTTTATTGTGGAAACATTTACAGATCTACTCTTTTGAAGATCCGTATGAAAGACAACATCTTATGCTTCAAAATTTCAAAAATATTCGACAGAAAAATGCTGGAAGTCTTTGAAACCAAGTCTATCAATTTTTGAAAACTGGAAAAGCAGGATGGGCTGAGAATATTGACCACATTTGTTTTCCTTCCTTTTTTCAAATAAAATGCCTTTTCTGCTTCAAAACTCGAAAATTTTCGACATAAAAATAATTAGTTGAAAGTTTTTGTTTCCTAAGGCTATCAATTTTTAGAAAATCGGAAGGGCAAGTTGAGCTAAAAATGTTGACCACAAATGTTTTATTTTCTTTCTTTCTTCAAATAGAAATCCTTTCCTGCTTCAAAACTTCGAAAATTTTCGACACAAAAATAATTAGTATGTTTCTATTTCCACAGTCTATCAATTTTTAGAAAATTGGAAAGGCATGGTGGGCTAAGAATGTTGACCACATTTTTTTTTTTTTTCAAATAAAAATGCAGATAAGAAGGTGACGGACTATTCTGTTGAAGATCTGCATAAAAAACAGCCTTTTATTCAAAACTTGTCGACGCAAAAATATTGAAAGTTTTTATTCTTTAAATCTATCAATTTTCAAAAATTGGAAAAAAGCAAGGTAGAATACTGACCAATAATTTTTTTTCTTCTTTTCTTCAAATAAAAATATAGATAATAACGTAACCGACTTCTATTACTAGTTTTTTTCAAGGTTAACACTCATCTTTTTTTGATTACCTCTTATGATTTTATAGTGTGTTTAACTCTGTTTTCAAGTCCAGCTTGTGATTTATTCGATACAACATTAAATATTTTCTCCCTTTAACACACATTGTAAAACGGTCAAAAAATTTCGCAAAACTTTGGACTTCGCATTTTAGAGCACTTGAACTATTTCTTTCGTTCAGGACATTCTGTTACAGAATTTCAAGACACTTAATTTCAAACCAGTACGTTTTACGATTTCCTAATTTATTCCACTTTCTCCTCGACCGAGTATTATTTCAATAAAAATCTTTACCTTTGAAAATTTTTCTCTAGCTGATTACCATACAAAATATTTTTTCAGACGTGTAATCAGTGCGAGGAGCAATATACTCTCTCAAATGTATGGGTCATACTAGCTGCGGTACGATACCAAAAATACGTTCACCTATCTTCAGAGGTTTCTGCACTCAAAATCACACCTATCCACCTTTGCTCGCATTTACACTGACAAATCCGCACATTTTGGGTAATTTTACCCCCAAAAGCAACAGGTAAGCGTATCGAGGAGACCGCACGAACAGAATAACATCGCGCCGTTCGTGATATGATACACAAGCCCTTACCTGTTATTCGTCATCGGGGTGCTTTTGATCGTACTTCCTCACCGGCATGCATTTTCGAATTTCAATCCTCTATTCGATTTTCAGAAAAATTCTGCAATTTCGGACACCGTCACCGACCACTCGCGTTTATTGCACTTTTCCAGCAAAACGAAAAAAAAAAAAAAAAAAGTAAAAAAAATCGTACTATAAAAATAAAAAAATAATAAAAAAGTCCGTTTCGAATTTAACTAACAAATTATACGACTAAAAATAAAAAACAGACTGAATTCTCGAATTCGCGGTATCGACGACCGGACGATAGGTAACGACCGAGTGCATGTTAAGCAGACGAAGAACAGCGAGAAAACTGAAAGAGATGGCCAACGAAAGTTTTAAGGAAGAAAATAAAAACGGAGGAGGCCAGAAGCCGTTTATTTTGTTAAGATAAGAAGACGACGACGCACGCTCTCCGAGGACGGCGAGGAGGTAAGGAGGCGAAAGGCGTCTGGAAAATTCGGCGCGGCCCGGCGCGAAGGGAGCGTTTTTTCGCCGGCGAGGGGATGAAAAGTGAGCCGGCGCACCAGGAAAAACTGCACGTAAGGAAACGCCCTCCGTTGATATTTTCCAAGGAGCCGCGTATCGACGCGCCGCGCGGCACGCGGCATCTCCAGGCAAAGGCCGCAATTACGTCGGAAAATGTTGGTCGCGACGAAGAAGAGATTTTTCACCGAACGCGCGCTTTTCAGCGACGTCGCCGGTCGCTGCTGCCCTCTGCTCGGCGACGCTGCACAACAAACTATTTCGAAACGACGTCAAAAAGCGAAGAGTTTTGAAACGTCAAAAAGGACTCTGCGAAGCGAAAATGCCTAGAAGGGTGTTTCACTCTCTACCGATTATTAAGGAATTGTGGGTAAAAATGTCATTAATTGGATCATTCTCCAGAAACGGTGAGCATATTTTGTTACCAGTAAGTTTTGGGTCCTCACTTCCGATTTTTTTGAGAAAGAGGCGTGGGTATTTTGAGTTACGCAATAACATCCGCAATAAATTTCACCAATCAAATTCATTCGACAAGACAACTGTCACATTTTGAATGGAAAAAGCGTAGGAAGGTATCCAGCTCGTCGTGGATGTCACCACCTCTTCTCAATACCAGTTGTATTTAAAAAAAAAAATTATTCCAAGTTGTTTTGACATTTTCATGTCTTTGCTTTTGGCACACTAACGGGGGACATAACGTTACTTTTGAACGTTACTTGAAGCAGCGTTACTTTGAAGCATGACGAAAAAAAACCGGTGCTCGCGAGCTTTGGCACATACAACGACAAAAAGTGTTACTTTTGAGCGTTACTTCTGAGGCGAGAACGCTCCCCCAACACGAATTCAGTGGTTGACATTTCCGTGGAAATTTTTTTTATTAGAGTACGAAAGCATATGAACTTTTACACTATTTCCAATCTCTCGTGATTACAGATCCGCCTGCGACATCATGTTTATCAAATGGAGAAGGGGCAAAATAAAGAATGTCAAGAAATACACTAATGGTGTCTTTGAATAAAAAATTTGTATTTAAATTTTCCTAATAATCTGGAATTATTATTCAGGAAAACTAGAAGTATATGTTAAGACGTGCAATTTGTTGTCAGTGACTTCACATTTCTAGAAGGGATGTCGTAAAGTTCTGTTACCAGGGTGTTCAGTCCATTGTCGTGGTCAATCTTTTACTGGTGCAAAGGTATGTGCCTTATACATTTTGCAGCACAAGAAATGGCAATACTGGTACAGTTTCAAGCGTTGAACAAGACCCAGCTGCTAAATCATGGTCATTGGCTCATATGATAGCATAATTTTTACAAATTTACTGGAAAAGAAAACTGAGATGCTTCAAGCTGCTTTGTCCAGAGTTAAGGATATCAGTACTTTCGCCATGCACAAGATGTCTATCGTCGTGGACAAAAGTCATCATCCGCCTGCTTAGTAAATTTATTGAATAAAAGAATCTAACGAAAAAATAAATACCAGCTTAATACTCTCATTTTCTTGAGAATGACCCAAAACTGTTTAAGATTTAACAAATTTCTTGAAGACTTCTTCAAGACCCTGTAAGATTTTTCTAGAATTAAAATTCTATATACGCAGCGGCGCATTCAAAACATACCTCGGCCCGCCTATTTTTTTGAAGGATTAAGCCCTTTTTAAAAAAATGTTAAATTTTTTCTCAAAAAAAAAAAGCCGTAAATCGGGGTGACTTTACCCACGGGAAATGACTTTGCTGATTTTCATTTTTGACCATATACAAACGTATTCTAACACTTCTAAGAGCATAGATCGATGAAGGGACATAGGAACAACACTTCCAAAACCAGTGGGACGTAACACAGGTCGAAATAGGTGGCAAAGGTAGGCTGTTTTTCAAGCACAGAAAAAGTTCTGAAATAGTAACCTGATAAGGTCTGTGAAATCCAACCAGGAACTCACAGAAAAATTATTGTGGTGTAATTTTAAAGCCTGAACTCTCAGCTTTCCAAGGATGTATAAGGTCTAGGCATTTTCCAGTCTGAAACCATAAGGTATAAGCGAAATACTGCCTTAGGGTGACCTTGCCGAATGGCAATTTTTGTTTTTATCATTTTGAAAAGTTACCCTCGCGAGCTTTCCTACATTTGCGAGGTTGTTTTGAGTTTCAAATTTGTCAAGATGTCATTCGAAGTTGTTTTGAAATACCAAGAAAATAAATAAAATACAAGTCGGGTGTCGCACCTATTCTGATTATACCCGAGTAACACTTGAAGAGTGTCTAACAGAAAATTTGAAATGGTAATATGACCCGAGCCGAAGCTTCAGCTACATACAAGATATCCGTTAAAACAATTTATATTTAATTATCTTCACAAAACAGATAATGATATCCGTCGGAATCCGGAAGGACGAGCAATATCGAAATAGAAAAAACGAATTTCACTATCCTCTGAAGGATGATTTTAATTGCGTGAAATTTGTTGCCATCAAGAGTTTTACCTGAGCCCATTTAATCCCAAGGAATATTTATATCTTCCCCGAAGACGTAATTTAACTTAAATTGCAATTTTTCTTTCGTTTTTATGGCCTTTCGTAATAAATTTCGAACATTTTCACCCATTTTATACGCATTCAATGTCACCCCGTGTTCAAGTAACTTTGCCGATTCATCTTCAGGCCTTTCTGGTCCGGAGGGGGGGGGGGAAGAAATTTCGATTTTCCTAGCTAATCATATTCCTAAGGCTTCAACCAATCCGGAACAGTTTTTAGATTTCCTGTACCTCCAATAGATCACGCGTTACTGCTGTTCAAGTTTGAAAACCCGAAAATTTTAGGCAAAGTCACCCCTGTTTACGGTAGATATTATATCCTATTTGCATAACGCCCGTATAATTACATTTTATTGATTAGCAGTATTCATCTAAGTATGCGTTGACTTAAAATTTTACATGCCAACGTCATTTTTCAACACATCCCCCATTCCCTTCCCCTCCGCCGAGCCGAATACATAAAACTGATTTGGTCTGCAGCAACTTGACCCAACTCTGTGTTGGCCCTTCCGTGCCCATGCAAAGTACAAAGCTAGCTACGCTACTGTATAATATACGGCTCTTCTGAGGCATCTTCATACTTGCTTAGGATACCTCGACTCTCTCTCACTCTACTAGGCATACTTGAGACTAGTAAGACTGCCATCTTTGAAGAGATTTCAGTTTCAACTTTTCTCTGTGGAAGGGGCAGTTACCTCCATTGTCTCCATCGTGTACTCGCTCCTGTTTCAGGACATCCCTTCCAAAGAATACACAGTCTGAGTAATCTGGAAAGTAGTGACAGACTAGAAAGAGAAAGTTAAGCAGGATGAGGAATATGTATAGAAAATTTTCCGAGTTACGTTTTTGACCGAATTATTGTTTGTCGCGAACTACAGAATTTCACGAAATATAGGCGAGGACAAGCGAAGCCACAGGCTGTCAGATTACTTTTTCAAAATTCCGTACAGTTTCATGAGCAACAAGCAAAATCCGTATGGATCCGCATGCCTCGATTTTGTCGCTTACCATTGTCTATCACTTATTATGTGTCGTCAAGCAGTATCATCCGCAGGAACCCCGGCCCACAATTCTCTCCCATATATTCATACTGGCCCACTAGCAGCCTTCTTAAAACCACCACTGACAGAAAAACCTAGAGAATCCAAACCCAGCATCCCCCGGGAGAAGACTACTGAATACAAAGACAGGCACCCCCAACTAGCACCCTCAGCAGACAGTGTAGGAGCAGAGAGTCCCCCGAGTAGTTGCGTATAATTTTGAATTTTGAGTAGTTGTTTTGACCAAAACAGAGTGGACACCATATTTCTAACGCCCCTGGATCCGCCAAAAGGGGCAATAGTCTGTAAAAAGACAAGTCATTTTCGCCCCATAAAGTGGTATTACTATTCAGGTGGACTGAAAATATATGCTAAGAAGTTTATTACTCTGTCAGTGACTTCACATTTCCAGAAGGGATGGCATTAATTTTTGTTACCATGGTTTTCAGTCCATTGTCGTGGTCAGTCTTTGACTGATGTAAAGATATGTGCCTTATACATTTTTCAGCACATCAAACGGCAATATTGGTACAGTTTTGATCCCTGAATCTATCCAGGTCCCAGATTGTAGACACTGGTGCATGTGATAGCAGTGATAGCACAGTTTTCAAAAATTCCGCGGAAAATGAAATTCTTGAAAGTGTTTCGTCCGTAGTCGTGGATATAAGGAATTTGGCCATGGACAAGATGTCTATCGTCGTGGACCAACCTCATCCTCCTCACTAAATTTTATTCTCTAATGCATACAAGCCAAGTAGGTATCATAAAAATAAAAGGAGGCGACTAAAAAGGAAATGCCATTTCAATATTCTCAGTCTCTGGAGAATGACCTAATGACGACCTTGATAGTAAGTAGGAGAGGTTGTCCTAAGTTGGCGCACGTTGTATTTTGTATGCCGATATTTCCAAAAATGTGTGGGACTAAAATGTATCAGAACTGATAGAAGGTTCTTTGGACTATCTACTACTTATTCTTAAACTTTTGTATCATTCGCTCCCAAACCCTTCCCTCACTAATTAAAATTGTAAAGAAGTCAAATGCGCCATCTTAAGACACGTGTTCCTAAGATGGTGCACTTTTTTTTGGTGCCGATTTCTTCAAGTGTAGGTATGGGAGCAAATTGTATCAAACTTGATGGGAGGTTCTTTAGACTGTTTACTACTAATTCCTAAAGTATCGTGTCATTCGTTCCCAAACTCTTCCCTCAGTAATAAAAGTTATAATGGCGGATTTACTGGGGGGATATGGAAAAGCCCCCCCCCCCAATTAAAAAAAAGGAACGTAAAGAAAAGGAAAAAAAGGAGGAGAAAGAAAGAAAGAGGGAAAGAAAGAAAGAAATTTTTTGTAATGCTACACTTCTCTCTTCACTTTTATTACATTAAGGAAGTCCGTGAAACGTTCCAAAGAGAGGGAAAAAAATTTTGTGCATTGTTTCCCAAGTCTCCCCCCCCCTAAACTTGTTCCCCAAATCCGCCCCTGAAATTATGAAGCAAAGTCAAATTCGCCATTTTCAAATCTGTGTTCCTAAGATGGCGCGCCTTCAATTTTCAAGTAAAAACGTATAAAAAGTACTCAAACTACATTTTTTTGACTTTTACTCCGTTTAACTCTTTTTTTTTTATGCTTCGGCTAGTAAATTTTCATAAGTTTATAGCTTCCGTTTTGGTGGCGGTTCTTGCGCCACCTTAGTATGAGTGAAGTCTATTCGAATTATAAATAAATAGCAACCCAGGCTACAAATCCAAAATTCCGAACATAATGTGGGTTTCCTTTCACATCCCCATAAGGAGCGTGCATAAAATTACTTCTATAAGCCGAATACAGAGCCTCTATGACTCGAACTTTTTGGGGGAAATACCTCTTTATACGTAGATACTATATATGCACAGATATCTATGGTTTTCATTTTTTGAAACTTTTTACAATTTTTTTTAGGGACGACTATAACTGGAATTTTTACTATCCCGGCCTCTTCAACTCGAACTTCATTACCTCGATAGCCTCTACAACTCGAAGAAATTTATGTTCCCCTTGAACTTCGAGTTACAGAGGTTCGACTACACAGCAAGAAGATGACATCATACAACAGTCACTCCGACTCCAATCCCCCCCCTCCTGACTGACGTGAGACCTTCTTACACCGATGGCCTCCCGAACATGAGAAGCACCATATGCAACTTATACAGCACTACCGGTGTACATTCACGTAGTGTATACTTTGTAGGGGCTTTCTATACAACTTAAATGCACCCTTCTACATGGACCAGCATTATCTAAGGGTTGTGAGTTTAGTTCAGACAGCATTTTACAAATTTAAAAGAGTAAAACATTTTAAGCACCAGGAATTCTATTCCTAATCAAGGCTGACGCGAATTCTGAAAAGGATACGGAAACAATGCAGGAAAGGCTTACCAAGTTCAATTGACAAGCAGGAGTCTCCTCTTCTTCAATTTGATCGACTGGTTATTGGAGACTGTCCGAATCACCAACATCTTGCCCATTTTGAAACCAGTGTCGAGTTTTACCACCCCATCCATTTCACTTTGTCCTTGTACCTTGGTCTTATCCATTATATTGGGCCATACACCAAAAACCAATGAAAATGTGAACGGAGTGAGAGACCTGGTGAGGTCTGATCGACGTCTGACAGAATGATATAGCTAAGGAGCTTAATTTAAACCATCAAACTGTTCACGATATTTCAACTGAAGAACTGGGGATGCAAAAGGCTTGTGCGAAATCGATTACACAAAACCTGATAAATGAACAGAAAGACAACCGAATGAATGTGGGCTCGAATATATTGGAACGGACAAAAGAGGATGAAAATTCTTTTAGCCAACAGATATGCATAAGTTCCGAAGTAGCATGACAATAGTACCCTGTTTCAAGTATAGAATGAATCAAGTACTCAGGAGGAAAAGAAAAGTGCACTTGTTCATTTGAAGTTTCGGTTAGATCAGTACCTAACACCAGAGCACTATCAACTGAACAACAAATTGTCACCTCCCCTGGAAGTTTGCTAATAATTCGTCCATTAAGCTCATTCACTTCATCATTTCGTGATGCTAAAATGGCTACTTTGGACATTTCCACTGGGGTCATATTGTCATTATACATATCTTCCGCGAGGTCTGTGCTGATCATGTCTTCTGGGGGAACAAATTCGTCTATTTCATTATTACCTATTGCTAAAAGCCATTTTGGAAATTCTGACTCCCTGGTATTTACACGCATATTTTTAGTTAGCCTATGCTGCTGAAATATTGGCCAAATTGAACAGTTTTTTTAGATGAGCTTCTACAATTTGCCGACGACCCCCTTTTTTTACAATTGGCAGCATCTACCGGAAATCACCTCCATGTATCTTAACCTACATAAAAAAATTTCCATGGAAATTATACGAGAACAACACGACGCTGCATCATCCGGGATCTCTCTCTTCCATCAAGGACCCCCCTGGGGTGGACTACCCTCTGCCAATCCCCACCACAGCTGTCCTCCTTCATCACAGTTACTTTCCCCCACCATGCTCCTCCTCACCCACCATGACGCCCTTCCTCACTGTGGCCGTCCTCCCTCTGTAGGAGCTCCCACCTCCACCGAGAAGCCCCACGGGGTCTCTGGTGAAACGTGAGATTAAGGTACAAGGGAGGCTACCAGTAATTTATCCCCACGACGGGGAAGGAGGAGGAGGATTTTACTGTTTAGTGTATAGAGAACCCTCACCACAACTTCTCCTCGTCCTTCACCACGACCTTCCTCCCCCCAAGCTCCCTCCTCCACCATGAACTCCTTCCCAAGGGTAGGCTACCCTGGAGAAATGAGCAATTGAGGGGAAGGGTAGGCAACCCGCAGTGAATTTTTTCTCGGAGGCGGTGTTGGCGGTAGCGGTAGCGGATTTTACTAAGCTCCCTCCTGCACCATGAACCCCCTCCCAAGGGTAGGCTAACCCTGGAGAAATGAGCAATTAAGAGGCAGGGTAGGAAACCCGCAGTGGTTTTTTTTCTGCCGGGTGCGGTGGCGGAGGTGGATTTTACTGTTATAGTATATAGAGAGATATCAAATCGTTCGTATGCAAAATTAAGACCGGCTACCTGGTCTACATTTTGAGACAAGCAGCCATTGAAGTTGAGGGCTTAGATAATTAAGACCAGGTTCTAATTTTTTGCAATGTGATAGTCCAGTACAAAAGAAAGAAACCAAATGTCAAACATTTGCATGGTAACTGCAGTGCATTGGGGTACCCAAGGGGGTCGAGTGGTCTGAGTTCTCCCTTTGCGATTTTACAGCGGTTTTTCTAATTTCCGCACCCTCTGTAACAACCCCTTCCCTTTTGGTCAAGACCAGACCCGCCCTCCTCCTCGAACACCAGGCTGGCTGCTGGCTACAAGAGTGAAACCTTTCCTGATCTTCGATAACACCTGATTTATCATACTAATTATGATGATTTTCATTACCTGCTAATGAAGTCCTGCCGTTTAACTGCGGTATACAATTATCGGGTTTATTTCCGGTCAAAAATTGAATAATCACCTTCACAAAAATCGAGAACTAGCGCGCACTATTAACCACCGAACGAGTTCCGAATTATGCAGGCGACGAGCGCACATCGAGAATTTATCACGAAATTGTATGCACTTTGCCGGATCGTAAAAATTAGCGCAGGCGAAGATGTAGCGAAGGAGCAGCCCCCGTCGTCGGTCCTCAGACTGAGAAAGAAAAACTTTCGATTGATATCCCGGTGGATGAGCAACTGAATGCGTTCAAGGTTCGCTGATCTCGACCGTTATATTCTTATACGGTACAGTTTTAAGGATTTCTTATTTGGCTGCGTGTCTTCATCTGGAACCGGATCTATTTACTCCAGCCCGCAGTATACGTGTGCTCGGCGCGTGTATACAATGGCAGAGGGTTGCCGAGAACATTGTCTTCCTACATAGCTGGATGTTTTCATATTTTGTGTGCAACGAATTCGGAAGTTGCGAAGGAGTTGAGTTTTTGCATACCCAGCTGTCGATTGGTAGCATTACCTGGTCCGGTATGTGCACCAATAAAGACGCAGCAGTTCGCCGATTTAGAAAAATGCATTTCCCTTCACTTTTGGTCCAGTTACCCCTCCAGATCATAATGCAGTTACTGGGGAGAGGGGAAGGCTGCATAACCCACGTAGAATAAAAAAAGGGGTAGGAGGATGTGGGACCGAATCTTCAAAAGGAGGGGAAAAAACCAGAAGAATCTTAAATTACAATATTTTAAATGCAGAGGTCTGGCAAATAATGACAGATTATACCTATCTGAAAAGGAAATAGAAAAAATTAAGTGGGACATTGTTGGACTGTCGAAGTTAGAAAATATGGGGGGAAATTGGTAGAAAGGAGGAGAGGCAACTATTTATACTATTTTGGTTCCACAAAAGGTTACAGGGGGTGGGTTTTTCTGATTTCACTGCAATAAAGACTGATTCACAGTTTTTGACGACCAAAAAAATTTTCTATTCTTCTGTAGCAAGCGCCGAAGATGGTGTGAATTAGTTGAGAAATCTGGAATGAACCGTGAGTTGTAGGTAATCATTCCAAGAAACATTTAAATCGCAAAATTTTCAGATTCAGTTCGCATTATTTTCTGATGAACGAACTCAAATGAAAGAGAACGTTGGACTGCTCACTGACAATTAAGAATTGTATTAATAAAGTGAGTCGTATCGTAATTCCAAAAAATTTATCACTTTAGCATACAAGCCAAGTGTAAGTTACTAAAATTACTGGGCAGAGCGAGCTGAAAAGAAAGAAGAAGAAGAAAGAGAAAAATCTGAGAAAAGAAAAACTACTAAGTATCCTATGAAATTGAAGTTAAAGAAAAAGAAATGTCCATCAGAAAGAAGGAGAAATCCCTGGAAAGAGCAGTTTCTGGGAAATTTTTTTGAAGCAGCCAATAAACAACTGAAGGAAAGGGTGCCAAAGAATGACATGGCCGAGATTCAGGTAACTCAAGCAATGATGGACTCCTACAATAAAATGAAAAAAAAAAGAAGAAGAAACAGTTTAAAAAAAAAGATGTCAACAATCTCAATGAAGTTATTAGTAAGTAAATGATCGTTTAACTTATTATAAACATTCATTAGAGAAATAATGTTTGGTTTTGTAAAGAAATATTGACCACCTAAAGTTTTCCTATAGTTATTGGACTGTTACCTTTATTATTTTCCAAAGACTCGTTACTTTTAATTAATAAAATAAATTCTTTAGATTGGTGAAATTACAAGTTGTTTACTGGGCATATAAATCATATAAATAGCGTATATTTTCCAAAATGAGCATTCAAGCAGGTACGTGGTAGTGATGCAAGATATTGAGAAAGTCAATATCGATACGATAATATTGTTATTATCACGATAATTAAAAATATCGATATTGTACTTTATAAATATCGATAGATATTATCGACATTTCTGATATTCTGATCGGAATTATTTAGACCAAGTTAACCTGCCGTGTTTTATCATTTTTGTAAACAGTGTTTTCTATAATACTTGTCCACTATATTTTACTAATTATTTTCTAAGTTCTCTTTCTTCATACAGTTGTGCGGTCATAGACTCATGGACAATAATTCCTGCCAAAACCAAATTTTAAAAATTGCAAACAATTTTGATCACATTTCAGAAGAGTTGCCGGAGTTAGCCTCGGCCTCTCTCTTTTCAAGTACTTGTCCATTTGATATTCCAAAATCCAACTTACAATCTTACAATTTACAAAACAAACACATTCACATTGAAGCACTTTTGAGCTTTAGTTATCAAAATCAAAATCACTATCAGCAGTTTTCTGGCGAATCAAGTTAAAACCGTTATCACATTTTTGACTCAATAAGAAGAAAAAACGATGAAAAACTGAAATTTGATCAAAAGAGGCTTTATAACAATGGAATTTACATCAGGCTTTTTTAGTACGTACGTACTTATATCATTATCAGTGAATCGTCCCAGGAAAAGGACCTAAAAATCTATTACTTGAAGACTTTTCTCTTAAATAAGGTACTAGGGAACTTGAAAAGGGAAAAAATGTATTATTAGGAAAATTTTGCACCAACACTGTCTGGCGAAAGGGCGAAACTGGCGAATTTTGAGAAATTTTGGCGTTTCCAGACAGTCAATCTGGCGACAGGGAAGAAGTAAAGTAACTTAATCGGTCACACTGTATTGGAGGTCTTCAAAATATTGAAATATCGCTCTTCCTATAAGAATATCGATAGATATCGAACATTATACGATAATCGGAAAAACTCTATTATTCGATATTCAGCGGAAAAATTATCGATAGATAACGATATTTTTGATACGATATTTGCATCACTAGTAAGTGGCACAGTAACGTAACTAGGGGCGGGCTGGGATCCTAAAGATTTCAGTTTCTTGAAACTATTATCCAACTGAATTTTTAAAAACCCTATCATATTTGTCTGAACAACACCAACATGAAGCGATGAACTGCAAATGAATCAGGACACTCCGAATAAACGCAATGTGACTTGAAGAGCAGGTATCCAGGAGATCTGAACTCCCCTTGCATCTTCGTCAAATAGTTTCTTTTTTCTAATTTTAGCACCTCACTCCTCCCCCATCTAACTCACGTAAGCCAACTCACTTTAGACCCCAGTCTAGATACGCCGCGAAGCGGGTCAGATACTGCAGTATATGCCATGAGCATACACAAAATAAGCGAACTTCAGCGCACGCTGACGGCGTTGTTTTCAACTCCACGAAAATTTTACAAGAGACCTTTTTTATGTGAATTCTAACAAGAAACAACTTTTGATCGAAATCTTTTTCCATAAAATGTTTTCTACGCGAGATATATCCAAAAAAGTGAATTTCGGGGGTTTTGAAGCCCCCTGGGAGGCTTAGCTCCACCGGGATCGCTGTGGACTTTTAGTATGTTAATTAAGGGGTCATTTCAAAGGCATTCCAAAAAAAATTTTGATATCATTTACGTCTGTTTCCAGCCCTTTTTTGTCTTAATTTCTTTGGACTAATTTAGCGTGATTCTGATTTTTTAAAGTTAATATTTTTATTAAATGGGCAAAATATCACTTTATGGAGATTAGTATTTTTTAGCGTTTTTTCCTATTTTTTGTTGCGTGTAGTTAATTCCATCCCCTTTTAAATTCACTAATTCACTTTTTCAGCCAGGAAGAAAAAGTTGATCCTCACGTTGTTATAAGTACGTAATAGGAAAATACCTGCTGTAGTTGATATTAAAATTAATAAAACAATTGAATATATTGGCACATAACAAGAACAGGAGTGCAATTAAAAAATATAAAATTATATAAAGAATTTATTATACCTATATTACAAACATAAAATCATTATTCTACCAGGTGTACAATATTATTAGAGTCTATCCAGAGCAGTAGAGATCTACAAATTTTCCAAAGAGGGGTTTTTGAAAATAAAACTTTTTCCACCTCCGCCCCGTAAAAAACCGAGATGGATGTCATTTTGAATAATTTCGAAAGACAAGTTTCATAATGTGATTAAACCGTTTTAAAATGAAAATTGTAGACTGTAGAATGCTGCAGATACTCAAAAACAGGAGAAAAACTCGAAATTCGCAATGTTTTTTTCTTCTTTTTCGGCCCGAAGGAGGGTATCTGAACCCCCCCCCCCCCCGTGGATCCGCCACTGATCCAGAGGGTCAGCATCGGATTTATTGCTGTCGGATAGCGAGTAGCTGCTAACTGTAGTCAAGTACAGCAGTAAAAACGCATCTAACACTTCCAGGAGGTTCTCTCTACTTTTCTATGGTACTTAGTGATTTTTGGTAATAACCTTCTTCTTAGGAAATTCAATAAGGAACATTCTTTCATTGATGACATTTTCACAGAAAATGGCACATTTCCGATAAAAATGAAAAATAAGCTGAATATCTCATTCAAATCCCACATTTTTCGCCTCCTTGAGGAAGCACAAGGGTCAAGGCCCCGAGCTCTTAAGTATCAAGGGAATAATTATCAAGATGTTTCAGCAATAAAACCTTCTGCGACATTTTCTTCATTTTCATATTATATTTTGAACCTAATTTTCCTGGGCTACTAGCACTTGAAGGAAACCGATATCGCGACTTGATAATCTGATTAAGGTGGTTGTGTCAATTGGCGGTCACTGGTGATCGTACTCGGCTGGACATAAACTCGTGTCCGAGTCACTAGAACGTGAGCCTAAAATCTCCTTAAAAATCGTTAGAACCCGCAGAAGGGTTCGAAACGTGCCAGTCGCGTGCTGCTCGCACGCGGAATGCGTCACGCTTGCGTAGCCGCATCGTCTTAGACGTTCTGTTGTCTTTTTCTTCACCCTTGTTGCATCTCGACGACCGAGACGGAGTGCAACTCCCTGCTCGTTCACTGTACCATAAAAAATAACCGTCTTTCGCAGATACGCCGATTGATCGAAGAACACGAAGGCGAGAGAGAAAAAATTCGTTAAAAATTCTATTTCCATACATTCCCGTCGGTTTAGAAATTTTCGGGACTTCTAATCAGCGATCGGAAAGGCATTTATCTTGTTGCGGTGTTGCTGACGAGAACGGTTGGTCGATCGGTCGCACGATTCAACGTCGTCAAAGCTCAAAGGAAATGATGATAAGTTAATAAAAATAAATACGCAGTCGATTCTGGACGTCTGAGAGGAGATAATGTAGTTCTGTACAGATGCAAGAAGAGTGTCGCAAGATAACGGACCAGCCATCCTGACAAACGGAACGCGGCCCATTCCTCTTAGATAAGAACTCGACGAAAAAGGCGATAGTAGTAATTTAGGGCGTGCAGCGCGCGATATCATCAACATGTGTTTTGAATGTAATAAGAAAACATTCGTCTGCCAGGACCTACTAATAGCCCAGGCTTATTACGCTCTATTGAAAAATACATTTGCCGAAATTCGGAATGGAAGTATGGGTGACCTTCCTAGTCAGCATTCTCTAGAAGCCCTCAAGAATCTCGAGCGAGCTTCATCCCTTGGAGGGCTATCAACTGTAGGCGAAAACTCTTCAAACAAAAATTGAATGTGTCCATAGAAAAAGGGCCTAAGTTCACTTAGGCCCTTTTTCAATAAATGATGTAGTTCGATTCGGCAGGTCAAGAACACTATAGACACCTTATATTACAGCGCTATCTAGCGCCAAACGGCCGCAACAGCGGATCAAATATTTATAACTGCTCTGAAAAATAATAGAGTGAGCTCCGTGATATCGGTGATTATAGTTCAATCACGTCGTAACACGTAAGTATGAACAATTACACATGCGAACATTGAAAAATGTTTCGATATCTGTTAGGACACGTGATACGTGGCCTGTAATCCTTGGACAACTAAAGAACGCGAAGAAGAAAAGGACGTGCTTTTCCTACTACAATAAGGTAGGGGCCCAATTATCGACTACTTAAGGGTTTAACCCTCATAACTCATCTCCAAATGATGATAACTCAAAACTCTTTGAAGCCATGGATAGCTTGAACTTTTACCTACAAAATGGCGGTTCATGATTGAAATGTAATCGAATAGAACTACCACAATTTAAATTTTCCCGAAGTCACTTTTCTCAGAAAAAAAAAAGTTCCAAATATCGACTACCTATTGTTTTTTTTTTTTTTTTTGCTAGAAAGTTCGTAATTTTTATTCTTTTGAACTAAATATTGCACGAAAAAATTATAGCAGTTCTTTGATGAAATTTATTATATAATCGATAAATTTTATCCACTTAAACAAAACGAGCAAACGTATTTTGGGTTTTCATCGATGGCAGCGTCACATCCGGCATGTGCCCATGCGAAGCACTTCGTGCATTGAACCTATTCTTCACCATAGTTATCCATAAAGTAAGTTTTGTGACAGAATCCGCTATCTGTATCATTTACAATAAAAACCATTGTAAACAAAGTAATTACAGGGTAGTCGATATTTGGGCCATCTAAGTAGTCGATATTTGGAAAAACGACCATCTGACAAAATGCTGAAAAATCGATGGAAATTGTCTGAATAAATGGAAAAGTTGATATAGAAATAAAAACTAGAGTGAATTCTGAACACGATGAGGTATTTGATTTTGGACGTAAGTGATCGCAACAACTTTATATTTTGTTTTAAAAATTGCCATTTCTTACAAGAAAAGTTTAAAAAAAAAAAAACTTTTTCATGATTTACCACGGAATGAATTATTGACAAAACTGGATGTTTGGTAATGCTTAGTGATCGGGTAACACCAGGCTACAAAAAAAAAGAAATAATAGGGCACAGCTAGCTCTTGTAGGAGCGCTAATATCGACTACTTCGATATCAGCGCTCATACAAGAGCTAGCTGTGCCTCCAATATCTCTATGTATTTATTCTTTTTCAGGGTTCGTTTTCTATTGAAAAAAAAGAAGAAAAAGTAATCTAAGGAAAAAGGGCCTAACTTTCCGTCACACTTCTCAATCCATATCTCCGCCTACATTTGACCTCAGCTCTTCATACTGTAAGATTGCATAGTGGGACTTCCAACTTCATAATATAATATTAATTATTACCCAAATAATTACTATTGGATTACTAGATATAAGCTCAAACTTTCAAACGCTTGTTTCTCAAAATGCCATTTTCGTACTTAGGCCCTTTATCAATGGACGCATTCAATTGTTCTCTGTTAAATTCTAAGCGAGTATAATAGTGAGGGTGTTATTGGGGAAAAACAAGGAGTACTTTGCATTTTGTGATTAAAGCAAGCCACTATGTAGGGTTGTTTTTAGACCCATATAAAGCTGATTTAGCGTTTTAGCCACTGTAGAAATGTGTGCCAACAACGTGTAATGCGGGTTGCCCATGCAAATCTCTGGATTACATCTTATAGGAGAAAATGCTTCAGATAAAAATTATAGAGCATAAAATGTTGTACAAAATGATGTATAATATGTCTAACTTTAGTCAATAGCTACGCTCATAATCACAGAAAAATGACTGGTGCTTACCCTAAAAGTTAGTTTTTCTAAAATATTTTTCCAAGGATAAAGGTATGGAAAAAAGTTTCAAATAAATATTATAGAGCGTAAAAGTTCCTACAAAATGATATAAACATGTCTGGCCTAGACCAAAAATTAGGCTAGTAAGCTCAGATAAAAAAAAAACAAAAAAAAACAAAAAACGAGAAATAGCTGGCTGACATCCGTAACAAGTCACCCCATTCGACGGTAGTGTAGAATGTACGCGTAGATGTAGAAGTGCGACTAACAAAAATGACTTCATAGGAATTGAAAGAATAAAATGTAACGTTCACCAAACAGAAAAACAGCAACGTTTACAAAGAACAAACAAAATTAGGATCTGCTCATATATGGAAAAAACAAAAATTGTAACAAATAAAGAAGAAGGGGGACTCAAAATTGAAAGAGGGATAATACAAACAGTAAAAGAAGTTGAATATTTGGGACGAACAATTTCATTTCAAAACAGGAATAAAAAGAAATATCCGAAAGAATGAAGGGCGGGTGGAAAAAATATTGGACGAAAAAGGAATTCTACAAAAGGAAAATAGCAAAGAAACTGAAATTCAAAATTTCTGTAATCTGTGCCTTACTGTCACTAACGTAAGGGTGTCAAACATGGGCGGCAACAAAGGCCAGTGCGGAAAAAATTCAGTCTACCCAAAGAGCAATGGAAAGAAGGATTTTAAGAATCAAAAAATGGGACGAAACCAAAAATACGGAAATCAGGGGAAAATCGGGGTTAAAAGACGCAGGATACACAATCAGAAAGTTAAAAGCAATATGTACGGGACATGTAATGAGGCAAGAGGATAGATGGCGGAGGAAAGTTTTGAATTGGATACCAAGGGAAGGGAGGTGCACCACGGGAAGACCACAGACAAGATAAAGAGACGAGACAGTTCAGGAGTGAGGACCAACTGGGAGAAGAGAAGTACGAGAAAGAAAAAGATGGGAGAGATGTGTAGAGGCATTTGCTCAGAAATGGGCCAATATTGGAGGAATAGAGTCCGACGAGAGTTAAATATAAGAGTTAGATCAGGGTAAGTCCCCGCTGTCCGATTTGTGTCAGGTCACAGTTTGTGTCACAGGCATCATAGAAAAATTGGTTAAATTAAAAATTATGCTAAGCTTCATTTTTAGTGTCGGCTACGGGTAGCCGAGCCTATTGCAATTATTTTCTCTTCTCTTCTCATCCGTTCAAGTTCAGTTCAGTTCAGTGGCGTGTCATTTCAGATGTGTCGATCTAAGCGTATCAGAGTCACAGTTCAGTTCAGTGGCACTTTATTTTCGAGAAATCAATTAATTGAAAATAATAAAAACAATAATAAGTAATTATTTCGATTTCATTAGGGTCGGCAAGGAGCCTCTTGCAATTATGTACTTTGTTTTTTTCTTCTTCAGTAGTGCTCATTGATCTTTATCTTGCTGCGGTTGCTCAGTTCTACTTCTACGTTCTACATAATGCGTTATCATTATAATACCAAATTTCGATTTTATAAGATTTTATTCTTGGATGAAATCGTTCATTTATCGGAGTTACAGTTCAGTTCAGTGGCTCCTTATTTTCGAGAACCTGAATTGGTTGAATTGAGTAATATATAAGAACGTTTTCTGTCACCAGTTACCACTTACCAGTGGTAGCGAGAAGCGAACGAGTTGTAATACGTAGCATGTAAAGACGTTATCAGTAAATCAGTATGTTGAAGTGAACATGTTTGTACCGATGTCTTGTGTAACATTAGATGAATCAGTCATAGGACGTCTCAAGCGAACAGAGAATTGCTAGCGTGAATATTACGTTGTTTTCATTCCCTTAGAAGTGGATAATTGTTCGCTAATCATTTGATGGTTTTAGGGTCAGCTAGGAGTAGCGTTGATCTTTTACCTGTTGATCAATTGCTCTTCAGAAATTAGAAATTGGAAGAAATCTGCGACCAAATGGTTGAACGGTCGAAGTGTGAATGTTGCCGAGCCTGCGGCTTCGCAGACTGAAGCCTTTTGGACTTACCATGTGCTGTTGGTGTGTGTGTAGTGTCATCCCAATTAGGTACCTTTCATCTGTCAGCTCTTATATCTCGAAACAAAAGACCTTAAACATGATTATCAATTGGTCTTTTTCCTGATATCTTTTCAAACGACCGCCAAAATATGCGCGGGTCCTGCAAGGGCCAAAATGGAGTTCCCTACTGACCGAGGTTCGCGCTCCCGAACACTGGCCTGTAATACAGGTCCCCCACAGCCGAATGAAGGTGTTATTGCGTTCTCCCCACAAAATTCCAGTTTTTGAAAATTTTCAACAAGTTGAGGTAGAGCTCTCTTTTCATCCTTGTACTTTCCGTTTCCTGCCATCCTAGTGCTATTCAGATCTTATATGCACCGTCGGGAAACGCCCAAATGCATAGTATGGACGATGTTCTTCATAAATAACAGACGGGCAAATGAGTTCTTTCGCCCATTACCCCCTTCTGTCTACTCTACACGACTACCGACAACGCAGACGACGATAAATTTCGCCGAAGAAAATGTACGTATAAAAGCCGACACGTACACGAGTAGCTGTAGCTATAGCCTTTGCACACGAAGATAGTGAACGGTTGTCCTGCGAGAATTAAACTCTTCGCGTCTACGCCGTCTTCGTTAAGCTAAAAGCTTACTTCTCGTTTCCCTTTTTCCGGCTTGATAGATTTATAACCGATATAGCGCGCTGTTCGTTTTGTGTTACTTGTTACACACGGCGCGACGATGAGAGTTTACCGTGTCCAGTGTCCACCCCTTTCACCAAAATCATTAAGTCTTACTGAACTAAATTTCTTAAAGGGTAGATATCGAAAATGACCACATGTGACTGCGGCCTTTCTTCGCGTGCTCGCTGGTCGTTTATCTATATATAGCCGATGTGCCGATGTCCCTGGGGTTGTTCGGGCCGACTTGAATGACCAGCGAAGTACACGTCGACGACACAAGGTATCGGATACGAATGTTTAATTAACTACCGCTAAAATTATTGGCCCGACTAATTGGGCCGCAATGTCGGGGGATATCGACGGGCTAGCGCCGAAATTGGAACTGTTCGCTTTCTTAAGGGAGACGCTATTTACGTATGTAAATGGTTTTACAAGCTCGTAAGACGCAGTCATGAAACTGAGCCGCCGATTTCCAGCCAACCGTAACATAGCCGAGCTCTAAAATCGACTCGATAGTTGGTACGCGTTCGCGAACGTACTCGCATTTACCTCCGAAGCGTACACCAGATGAATGTGGCCACTGGCCTGAATGTGTGGTCTTTTTGACAATGAACGAGCCAGAGAGATCCAGAGAATGCCCAATACCAGAACAGCATTGCCATTATTGTGACCTTATCTTAAAGACGTTAGATGACAGAAACAAAAACTGAGATGCTTCGACGAACAACAAAATTATACTGGCCTATAGTGGCGTAAATACGGGGGGGGAGACAACCCCCAGAATCTCTTATATCTTATAAATTTGTTTCTCTTTTTGTTCATTTAATGAAAATTGAATATGGTGAAATTATACTGACTTTTCATTCTATGATTTCAATCCCCCCCCCCCCCCCGAAGGAATGAGTAGTTACGCTACTGACCTAGGTGTCCATAATTTACCTAGCCTTTTTTTTTTTAACTAGGTGTTTATAATATTGAGGTTAAATTGGTGACAAAAGTCGATAAGAGCCGTCGCCTCTTGCGTTTCTTTTCCCATTGTTGTATCTCCCTAAGACTGATTGATTCTTCTCCTGGTTTCTTTTTCCCTATTTGACCATTAAGATCTCCTAATATTAACACTGCATTTCCATTTCTTGTTTCATTTTGTCTGTTTACTTTGAATAATACTTCATAGAACTCTATGCTTTCTTCATCTGTAGAAGCTGAGATAAGGGCATATATACACTAGTATTTCTGTCTCGTTAATTTTAGTTTTCAGAGTAGCCATTCTTTCGCAAGTTGGGTTAAACTCCAGTATGCGGTCTTTCCAAGGTTTGTTTACAAGAAAGCCTACCCTTTGGCCACCCATACTGCCAGTATGACGCAATATATTACGTGATTTTAATTGGATTATTTTTTCCATTTTATCCCCCACTTCTGATACAAAGGCTGACACCCGATTCCAACTGTTTCGACTCTTCATCATCTCCGGCACCAGGGTGTCCAGCACGAGACGGCCGATGACTCCGTCGTCGCTGATGCTTCCTCCGCCGGGATCGATCGTCTCTCCTGCTCCCAGGCCGCACACTCGAACAGGGTGTGTCAAGGTGTGTCCTCCGCCCCTCGATCACAGTGCATGCACTCGGGGCTTGGCACTATCGCCATCCGGTGTAGGTACGAGCCGAAGCACCCGTGGCCGCTCAGGACTTGGGTCAGGTGGAAGTTGAGCTCTCCGTGAGATCTTCCTATCCGTACATCGAGGTCGCGTATCAGCGCTCGGGTCCACTCGCCCTTGGTCGAATGTGCCGAAGCGTGTCCTGCTGGATGACTCGCTTGACCCGAAGTGCTTTCCGTTTCGTTTTCGCTCTCTTCTTTGAACCGTACACCCCCGCTATCTCGCCGACCTTGAGTTCGATCGGCGTTATACAAGCTACGTCTACTGCCTCCGAAAAAACAGTGCGGCGCGCACTGACACACCTTATCGCTGTTTTTCGATGAATCTTCTCCATCTTCGCTTTTCTGTAGGGAATCTTGATGACGTCGGCAAATACTGGCGCCCCGTATAGGAGGGCCGAAATGATGATGTTGACATACATCTTTCTTCTCTTCTTCCTCGGTCCCCCCCTAGGTTCGACATCAGACGGGACAGCTGCCCGTCGGAAGTGCTCTCGGAAATGCAACTTCCCGTCGAACCACAGCCCCAGGTACTTCAGGGCTGCACAGAGCCCAATCTTCACACCTTTTAGGACAAAAGTGGGTGGGCTATACTAGCGTCGCGTCGTGAACAACACAACTCCCGTCTTCTGTACCACTAAGCCAGCCCTGCCGACTCGATCCAGTGGGTCAGCATCTCCAACGCCTGGTCAACTCGTCGCGTGACCTCTGCTATCGACTCGGCTTGGCACACCACCAGCGTGTTATCGGCACAACACATCAGCTTGACACCTGGTGGTAGTGCCAGCCTCAGCATTTCGTTAAAGGCGATGTTCCGGTCGTAGGTTCGAGTACTGATCCCTGAGGAACGCCGCAGGTCATCTTTCTCATAATTTGAGGGGTATTGCCTTGGTTTTCTCGGTGGTTGGCCCGAGTACTGGGGATGGTCGTCCCTCATCTCCCGCTAGCATACAGTTCGCGGTATAATTTTGCTGCCGTTTTGGTAATGTGTTTCCTGTGAAAGACTGCCTTCCCCCTTTACTTCTAATTTTTGGCAGCAGCCATTTTCCTTTAATTAAAGCTTTTTCCACTTGTCTAGTTGACCAGTTTGATTCAATAACGGCTTTAGCCATTTCTTGATCAACATTATTAGATCCTCTCTAATTGATTAGTTTCTTGATCTCGAATCAATTAATTCGTTTTTCGTAAGTGTGACTTTTCGTTTGATCAGAGTTCTTTTTTCGACGAGGTCCTTCGTGTCTTTGCTGAGTTTGTCGTCAGTTCTTATAAAGTTTTTGGGAGAACCTAGTACATCTAGTACGTTTTTTTTTTTAGCGATTCCTCCAGAGAATCATACCTAGCTTGAAGCTTATTGGAATAATTCAATTCGACCCAGTCTACTTGGCACAGGGTGTCTGCTAGGTTTTCGGCATTTGCCTCTTATGCACCAGAATCATTTTGCTGATTTCGTTTACTCTACTTATTTTCTGGGAGCAACGAGATGTTGGTTCAACCTCGTATTACAGGTATATTGAGAAGTGGAAGTTGGAGATGGCCCCGATGTCCATCACCAATTCGACGTTGTCGGCGGTTAATAGGTGATCGATCTCATTTCTAGTGCGTCTATCGGGCGATCTCCAAATCCATCTATTGTTGGGCCTCTTACAGAAAAAGGTATTTGCAATTTGTTGTTTCTGTTCGAAAAGTTAATTAGCTCCGTACCGTTTTCATTGGATTCCTCTGTTGCTTCCGGTCCCACTCCTATGTTAATTCTTTCACTTGCTCCAACTTTTGCATTGAAGTCGCCCATTATAATGTTTACCTTATTTTTTCCAGTTGAAAAACAACTTTCCAAGGAGCTATAAAATTCCCTAATTTCCTTTGCAGGTGCGGAAAGTGGGGCGTGTATCTGAATAATTGACATGACCTCATTGGACCTCAGAGATGACCTAAAATTAAGAAAATTACCAAGTGGCCACTCTGCAATAATCAAATACAAATTAATAGAGCTGCTTATAACGCGTCATTTTTCGGACAGTTTTTCGCTGTTGTCTTATAATTTACTTTTTTGGAGACTGTCGCGTCTTCGGAGTAAAAGACCTCACTTGTTGATTACTTGCACACGCGAGTATTACCAAGAATCCGCGGGCGTATCGCATTCGTTGACCCAGGCAACCAGACAACTCAGTCAAAAATAATTAGCAAGGGACGATTTATTAATATTAATAAAAGATAAGTGTCACAGATAAGGAACGATAAACAAGCCGAATATGTACGAAGGAGAAAGCGAAACTAACGATTGTGTCCCAAAGGAATGGGTGTGTTAAGTCTTCAGGGTGTGGCCCTTAGAAAGCGGACTTTTTTTCCGCGCAAATGAACGCACGTATCACGTATCCTTTTAAATTAATAAGAGTTCATCCGCGGATACGCGTTTGTATGTTTTTTTCTTTTTCATTTTTTCATACGTACAAAATAATACTGCCTACGAATATGTGGCACCAAAAACGAGTCTCGACCCGTATTTGTATGGAAAAAAAAAAGAAGAAAAAAATTAATAATAAAAGCGACGATAACGCCCTTGCGAAAAGTAAGAAATACGGTGAGGTGATAACATTGTAAATGAAAGGAGACACCGAAAGTTACGCACGCGAAACGGCAATCAAGCGTTCTTTACGATGTGTTTAATAGCCATCATATCAGATGGATGGGCCAACTCGTACAGGTTAGGTGTAATACAGCTTAAGATATTGGAACCACGCTGGTATTAGCTATAAATATATCGTTATTAGGTTATTACGCAAACGCCGGATTTCCTATTAAAATAGAAAAACTACTTATCTAACACCCACCCGCTCACTCGGTTTTGAAAAATACGGTTCTCAGTTATATTACTGCCGAATGTGGTGCACAGTGCACACTACACAGTACTCACCGATGGTACACGGGTAGTTCTATAATAATGTTGACATCCTCCCTCACCCCTCTATATATCTTGGGGAATAAGAGAGCTACAAAATAGTATTTTACACATCAAGAGTCAAGAGTGAGTGTTTACATAATTCCCGAGTCATGTAAACTCACTTTTGGCTCTTGTTTTGTAAGATACTTTTCACAATACATGATCAGAAAGGGGAAAACATTAACCGCTTTGTCTTGTAAAAAAAAGCAACGCTGAAAAATTCGATATTGGTAATATGCATTTTCCCAGTTAAAAGAAAATCTACAGTTCCGATAGCGAATAATATCAGGAAGCAACAATTGCTATGATAATGTCGTTATAACATTCTCGGCATTAGTCGGCCATTCTCGGCATTAGTCGGCCATTCTCGGCATCCGTCGGTATCCTTGGTGTCACTCTGTTGTGTCAGTTGATACACGTGCCTGCATGTAAAAATGTGACTCATGTTTTTACATTGAGGTTATGCTTGTATTTGATTCGTCAATGAAAAGTGCTACTTTCTGCTTGCAACATACTAAAGTAAACATTGTCCTTCTGATCATGTATTGTAAAATATGTAGTATATTACACACTAAGAGTCAAAAGTGAGTGTTCACAATGCTAGGAAAAGTCTGCGAACGAGTGTAGCAAGTGAGTAATTACCAAGTCACGTAAACTTGCTTTTGGCTGTTGTCTTGTAAGATATATTTTTACAAAATATGTGATCAGAAACGGAAAACATTAACCGCTTTGTCTTGCCATGAATGCAATGCGGAAAAATTCAGCATGCGCATTTTTCCAACTAAAAGGAACCTACAGTTCCAATAGCGAATAATATCAGGAAGCAACGATTGCCATGATAACGTTGTAATAACATCTTCGTGTTGCTTTGTTGTGTCAGTTAGTAAACATATGTGTATGTATAAATGTAATTCATGTTTTTACATTGAAACACGTTTACTTTATAGTGACACGCCAGGAGGAAAGGGACCTGTGCGCAGAAATTGGCAAGGGAAAGTTTGCGAACGAGTGTAAGCGAGTGAGCAATTCCCGAGTCATGTAAACTGACTTTTGGCTCTTGTTGTGGAAGATATTTTTTATACTACTTGATCAGAAGCCGCAATGTTTTTTTGCTGACATGTTCTGTATTTTTTTATTTTATTTTAATCTATTTATTTATTTAAATTATAGACAGGTGAATTTTGTGTGCATAATTAATTCAAAAATTTAATTTGCTCAGTTAATTACTACAAAGTACAGTATCACAGTTTTGTCTTCAGTTTGTTCACATGCGCAAACAGCATACACAGGTAGTGGCCAGCAAAAATGTAACGACGGTTAACAACAAACAGTAACAGTTGTACTACTCCGTGAATATTTAAATGCGTTCTTAAGTCGCTACTTTGTAATTTGCCCCGCAGTTGAGTGGTTAGAGATGGTCGCTACATTTCAGTCAAATGTTTCAATGGACGCGGGTTCGATTTTCCGATACGAAATTACTGGCCAGCAATGTTTTCATGTAAAAACCCTTTACGTTGAGGGACGTTTACTTTACATGCAGGTTTCATTAGCACTTGATGCATGAATGATAGGCGCTTCTGATCAAGTAGTATAAAAAACATTTTTGTGATAACAACTGTTTTTAATGAATCTTTGGCCACTCTTTCGCGTGGTGTTGTCGAAAAAATTCTAAAAAATTTTCCCAGCCTGCTTTAAGTTTTCAAAGTTGAGTGTCTTGGAACGTCAAAAAGTTATCAATCTTGTTTATTCGCTCTCCTGTAAAATTTCCATTTTTGCGCAAAGGTCCCTTTCTTCCTTGCATATGACATATAGAGAGAATGACGTTGTGCTGGTATCTGATTCATATTTTTATATGTAGGCACGTTTATCAACCGACATAACGGAGTGACACCAAGAATACCGACGGATGCCGAGAATGGCCGACTAATGCCGAGGATGTTATTACAACTTTATCATGGCCAGGGACGTACCGAAAAGTTTTTCTAGGGGGAGGGGTAAAAATTGTGAAAGTCCCAACTGACTCAACTCAGACTTCCCAAGTATCAAAAAAAAAAAAAAAAAAAAAAGGGAAAAAGAAAAAAAGAAAACCGTTTGACCTGTTGCATTTTTTCTAACTGACTAAACTCAAAATTTCTAAATATCAATGCAAAAGAAGAAAAACCTTTTGACTTTGTTGGGTTTTTCCAACTTCTCAAGTCAATTTCCATGTATCAAAGCGAAAAAAAAAACCTCCTAACTTGTTGCTGGATTATCCCAACTCGCCTGACTGAAATGATAAATTTTCCCTTCCCAACGGCTGAGTGAAAAATTCCTACAGGGGGGGTGAGCTGCCCCCTGCCCTCTATCGGTACGTCCCTGATCATGACAATAATTGTTGCTTCCTGATATTTATTCGCTATCGGAACTGTAGGTTTCTTTTTAGTTGGAAAAATGCACATGCTGAATTTTTCAGCGTTGCTTTTTTTTTATTTTTTTTTTATTTTTTTTTTTGAAACAAGACAAAGCGGTTAATGTTTTACCTTTCGGATCATGTATTGTAAAACATATCTTACAAAACAAGAGTCAAAAGTGAGCTTACATGACTCGGGAATCGCTCACTCGCTACGCTCATTCGCAAGCTTTATCTCGCATGGAGACACTTTTGACTCTTGGTGTATAATATACTACTTATTTCACTTTTATTTAAGAAAAAAAAAAAGCAGGGCGACTAAGGGTGTAAGAAGAGTAAAGTTAATTAGCTATAGAGAATTAAGATCACATTATCATAGATAACGTTAACTAGTGTATTTTATTATATATCAATAAAAAACATCTGTGTTATTATTATCAACGCCGCACATTTGATGTGTACTTAGGCACGAAATCTGGTACACTTGATCATGTCTTCCTGCAAATTTTCAAACCACAATCAGTAAAACCATCCACTTTTGCATTCTTCTGAAAACTGATGTATCATCAGACGTCCATTTTCCACATTTTCGCTTAATTTTTTCGTCTGACATAATGTAATCTGTAAAAAAGTTGAAAGGTACAATTTAGGAAACTGTGTTATTTCGAAATAAAATTACTCTCATTCATCTCACAATGGAGAAAAAATGAATGCCCCTTACCTTTACTAATTTGCTTTTCTGAAATTTTTATACAAACAATGTAAAGAATATTGTATTGCAATCTTGTGTTTTTTAACCAGTCGCTATGAAATATCGGCCAAGTTTTTAGCTGAAGAGCGTCAAAATGACTTTTAGTAATTAAGTTTGCCTGTAGAACACGCTAGTTGATTTTAGTTTCTGTGATAATACTGGTGGTACGATTTAGGCTACCTTACCCTGTGTCATACTTTTTCGTTACATTGTATTTCTATATTCTAGATGAATTACAGTATTCAAAACTGAGAAACATACCAAACGAAATATTAGTTTTGTTTGGAATATATTGACACATTTTCTTTCGATCTCAGATTGTTTATAAACCTTCACCCTCTGAAAATATTCTAAAAGGTGCTTTCCTTTTTTACGTATGCATTGCTGATTTGTGATTTTTCCTGAAATCAAAGATATGATGCCAAAACTGTACTCTTGGAAAAATAACCTGCTTATATAATACTGCGATTAACGGCCGTAAAAACCATTTGACGAGAAACATTTTCGGTAAAAATTACTAGAATTCTAATGAAGTCTCTGACGTTCCGCGATTTCATACACTCTGTAACTGAAAATTCTTATAATTTTTACTAGACTCTTGTTATAATTTCTGTAATCCAACTAGATTTTGTTAGGATTACAGTACCTAATTTTTACAAGAATCTAGTAAAAATTGCTAAGATTTTCATTTAAAGATTGCGTAGATAGAGATACAATCGCTGGAGTTGAACACTTATCTAAATTATCCTAACTTTTATCAGGAAATTATTCCCAGTGTTCGACACGAAACAGAAGGCTGATTTTAAAATTATTGGCTTTTCACATGAGTAACCTATCATAACGATAAAAGGGGGAAAAGGAAACGAATATCGAAAATATGATTAAATTTGGACCGAGTATCTTCCTACAATTTTCTTATACAATGTTACAGGATGAGATAAAAAATAGACGGAAATATTATCAATTTTTAAAATTTGAGGGAATGGAATATAGTCTGTTGCGTAGATATTAATTTTTGTAATGACGTCATAGAGGGGTCTGTTATCTGAAAAATACGTGCGTGCTATCGAAATGGAAAAAATATAGAAACGGACAACTGATGTGGATCGCATTTGAGAACTGTATGATAGGAAAATAAGAAAAATTACCGTAATGTTTACGTGGGCTAATAAGCCTACTCCCGGTTTCAACATTTTTAGTTTAATAAAACGAGAATTTTCAAAATTTACAGCCTCTAAATGTTAATTCACCATTCTAACGAAACGTGAGAAGCTAAACAAATTCCTTCATTTAACTAATACGAAGTAAGAGAAGTTTACGTTGGAGCAACAATATCTATTGTATAAAACTAATGACTCGTGGGGACGAGGTAATATCCTGAGTACCCTTACAGGAATCATTAGACTAGATATATTTCAATGAAATTCAAAATTCGGAGGATGTAGAAAAAAAAGTAGAATAAAAGGAAGTAATGTTTCCTTTCTGGCGAAATAAGCGTCAGTTTGTCCTCACAAACACGAATCCTCCTCAATCTCTCCCTCACCTTGGTGGATCATCAAATCGAAACTGGATAAGATATTCTAATCAGTGACCCTAAAAACCCCTATTTCGACACTTGGTTTAATTTTCCGAGCTAGTTTAAAAATGAAATTGAGATATCAAAGCCCGAAGGGGAACACATCAAAAAATATCCGAAAATTCGGAATCAACGACTGGAAAACCTCCTATTTAGTTGGTCTGTAAGACAAGGGCGGACGAAAATCCAAAACTCTACCGGCAAAATGCCATAACACTAACCCAATTATACAAAATCTCACCTCTCCCCATGTCTCATTTATCATGTCCATCCTGTCCATTTACTACATCGGCCCTAAACTCAGAAATCGTCCCAATCCTCACGAACTGCATTAGCCCACTACGAAATTTCCCTGTATAGCTTAAATGGATAATGCGTCCCTGTTGCGAAATACTGTCTCATGCAAAATGAAATTTATTTTTCACTGAAAAAAAAAAAACTCGATTTTGTCCCTTCAAAAACCTCATTTATCCCACACTGATCCGGTTTAGAGTTTAAAAGAACGATGGGAGCTTTCCTTCCCAAACTTTATAGGATTTTTCCTCAAAAGTTGGATTTTCTATTTTATTTCTAGAACTGTCTGTTGGAATACGATGCACTTGGACACCAGAATCTAATCTTTCGAACTTATATGGTACCTTTTCTTGAGCTATATTCAATAATACGTATTTGTGCTGAAAACAGGGAAACTGAAATTTCAACCAGAACATTATATACTTAAACAGGCGGTGATACAATAATCGAACTTTTTCCATTTAAAATCAAAATATTATTTTGCAAATCCTCGATCCAATACTATCGCTAAGCGTGTTTGTCACACCAATACTCATGCACTGACTATACGAGCACAACTTTGAAATGTAGTCAACTGGTCCGTCAATGTAATACAGGTCAACCTGTTCAACCTAGTCTTATGCAGGCCCGTAATTAGGGGGGCCAAGGGGGTGGAGACTCACCTTCGACCAATCTGAGCTCGCCCTTCGGACAATTTTTTCATTCCCCCCCTCCCGCACGTCAAAAGAAAATACTGAGCAACTTGAAGAATAAAATGAGAAAAAATGAAAAATATTGTAAAAAATAGTTGGTACCTCATCTTGTATTGTAATATTGATTGTTTCATGACTGAATCTGAGTGCCAACAGACCTAGCAAAACAGAGGTAGAGGTTAATTTTCACCTGAGTCATCAGAACACAAAGCTTCAATAACATTTTCAGATACCTAAAAACTCCGAAAAAAGTGCCTTTCAAATAAATTTCACTACCCCTACAAACCACTCAAAAAGCAATGAAGAGAAGTATTTTAGGCGTAAAGTAAAAGGATAGGATTGAAAATAAAAAGATAAGAAGAGTAAGAAAAGCAAAAGAGATATGGAAGGTAACCAAAAAACAAAAATGGAAGTATGCGGATTAGGGGGTGTCCCTTATTTTACAAGTTTTCGCCAATCCATTAGGTGCGCTCTGAAATTTGTTCCAATGGACTTAGAAACTCGCCATAAGGAATTGGAGTACAATCTGAGGTCATTAACCCGTGCCGCTTTGATCTTAAAGTTATGTGTAATACTGAGATTTTACAAAAAAAAAACAACAACAAAAAAACGAATATCTCAGAACATATCAACTTCAGGACCAAAATACATATGACATAAAATATTTTTTGTTTAATTTCCTATAAGAAAGGTTTCATACAACTTTTCTCTAGAACGCACATTCATCGAGATAATTGCAAAAATGTGTAAATGTTTTGAGGAACATGGTTTTTGTTATTTTTTCTTTCATAAACCGATCTGTATTAGCTAAATACCCAACAAACTGTCATGGGCGTAGCCAGGGGGGGCAAAGTGGGGTACTTGCCCCAGAAGACTGAGACTGAAGTTATATTGTAGTATGCATTACCCGACATCAATAGATATTTCGACCGGAAAATAATTTAAAGAAACCTATATTTTTCGAAAATTCCATGAATTTTGGCGATTATTTCGATGAATATGTTTTCTAAAGAAAAGTTGTACGGAACTTTTTTATAGAAAATTTAACACGGAACATTTTATGTTCTTAGCATTTTGGTCCTAAAGTGAATATTTTTTTAGATATCTGATTTAGCTAGTAAAGATCGGTTATGAATGAAAAAATAACAAAAGCCACGTTCCATACCGAGCGAAATTCGGGTTTTAAGCGGCCAAAACTCCATAAAACGAAGCGAGCTAAATTTACATAAATGGTGGAAATAATTATCCTTCAATATCAGATGACCTAAAAACAGCCTAACTTATCTCCCCAAAAATATTATTTGAATGCAGAGCTGGATATCAGTTTGAAAATTTGAAAATTTAAGTACATTGTATTAAAAGATGGTGAAATGAAGGGTAGTTTCAAATGACGATACTAAAGCCAGAACTTGGTGTAGCATTTTTTAAAATGTTTTTATTTTTATTCCTTGATAAATACAATTCAATTTGGATATGAGTTCTTTGTAAAGAAACTTCACGTTTCTAACCTCCAAATAAATATTAAGTTCAACATTACGGTCCATTTTGTCCTACCAACTACCTTCACTTTATGAACTGGAAAAATCCTGATCCAACTCGATCCGAAAATATACTGAATAAGTTTTATTCTTTGAACATTCATCTAACGATCCTACCACCATTCAACTGCAAACATTTGTGACATTCAGAGAAAAAGAGGAAATAATGACGAACAATGTGGAACGCAGCTGAGATGTGCGCCTTGGTTTTTTGTTCTGGTTTTGTTTTGATTGTTATTAGAAGCTGATCGAACCTTAATAGTTCCAGTTTCACCCAGGGGCGAAACTATAGGGGGGTGGGGGTTGAAACACCCCCAATAATTTAGCAGTCGGAAAATTTTAAGACTGTTCATTTGAATTTTCACTTTTTATGCATGTTTGTTTGTTTATTTATTTTCTTTTTCACTTAAAAAATATTTCGATTACAAAATTAGCAAATTTTTTATTTTTTAAACATTTTGTCGGCGAATTTTTAGTTAAAAAAAAATATTTGTCAGCAAATTTTTCTTCTCCATCTTTCCAAACTGAAAGTCGAATTTTGTTTTTGAAAATGGAGTACCCTAGACCCCTGATAGAGACTAGTCAGTCAAAAGGAGGAGGTTTTAAGCTGAGTATCGAACGTTATTTGAAAGGTTGAAACAAAGCTGAAATGTGGAAGACATTTCGAAAATCTGAAAGTCGGTAGCAAACGTTGAATTTCAAATTTCAATGTCTATTCGGACTGCCAGCCCGAACGAGTCGCCCTCTATAATTTTAGGCACGTGAAAAAAAAGGAACTATTGAAACCCTACATATTTAAAAAAAAATTCATCAGATTGAAATGAAAATGGTCTCAATGGAAGGAAAATTTTATGTACTATAAATTTTATCCTAATCATTTTTTCGATAAACGCTTTCGTTTTCATAATATTTTGAAATTTCTTCGTATTCCTGTAAATGAAATATTCCTCTCGATCAGGGTTACATTCTGATGTAGTTATTCATTCACTTCCTCACTCCGTCACTCACTCAATAAGTCAGTGATTCACTCGCTCACTTAATCATTCGCTTAATTATTTTGTGATTCACTCAGTCATCGCTTACTTATTCAGTTATTCACACAGTTACTCAATCACTTACTCAGTGACTCCGTGATTCACTCAGTTACTTGCTTACTTATTCAGTTATTCACACAGTTGCCCAATCACTACTCTCAGTGATTCAATGATTCACTCAGTCACACGCTTATTTATTGAGTTATTCACTCAGTTACTCCGTCACTTACTCAGTGAGTCAGTGATTCACTCAGTCAATCACTTACTCAGTGACTCAGTGATTCACCCAGTTACTTGCTTACTTATTCAGTTATTCACACGGTTACCCAATCACTTACTCAGTGACTCAGTGATTTACTCAGTCACTCGCTTACTTATTTAGTGATTCACTCAGTTACTCACTCACTTACTTAGTTATTCACTCATTCAGTAATGTAGCTATAAAAACTTCACCTTTTGGTCGCAGATAAGAGTAGTCGATACTAGCGCTGTATGGCCCGAATAGGAGGGAAATTTATTCTGGAACAGAAGTCAAAACTCCATGTATTTTTCCCATAAGAACGAAAGGGAACTTTTGGCACGGATTCTCCTAATCCAACCGTCAGGAATTTTTTTTTTTGTATATTATTTATTTGATTTGATTTTATTGGAATCAATTTAGGAGAAGAATCAGAGGGAATTCAGAAAAAAAGATCATCAAGAATAAACAACGACCACCTCAATGTGTAAAGGAAGTTGTGTGTTCCTCTCGAGTATTCCTAACATCCTTCCACCTTACCCTCCCAGAATAGGGTATGCTCATGTGCGCAAATGTGAGTGCTTGGGGCATAAGGTTCCAATCTGCATTTGCAGGGACGAAACTAGGGGGGCTGAAACACCCCAATAATTAGGCAGTCAGCAAATTTTGAAACTGTTTATTTGAATTTTTCATTTTCTAAGAACGTTTGTTTGTTTATTATTATTATTATTATTATTATTATTATTATTATTATTTTTAAATTAAAAAATATTTTGATTGAAAAATCGGCGAATTTTCAAATTTTTATAAAATTTTGTCGGCAAATTTTTAGGTAAAAGAAAATATTTGTCGGCAAATTTTCCTTCTCCACCCCCTCCCCCAACTGAAAGTCAAGTTTCGCCTCTGGTTCCGCCCTTTGTTTTGCAAATGGAACGAACCTAATAACTAACATATTTTTTAAGGGTTTTGACTAGCTACTCAAAGTAGTCAAGGTGAAAAAATAATCTCTAATGTTATTAAAATATTTCTGTATTTTTTGTAATGATTACCTATTCAGTTTTTGCTTCAGTTTTAATTTTGAAACAATCTTTCAAATTTGTATAGCTATATAGATGTTGATCTAAAAATTATGTTGTAATAGTCTTGTTTGTATTTTATGATCAAAATCTTGCTTGTTTTTACTGATTCTTCCAACTCTATATTCCTGCTCAGGTTTTAAAATATGCAAGTTGTTATTTAGTCTAAGCTGACCGTGTCAAACATATTTTTCCTCATAGCTAAAATTTTGGCAATATTTTGATAAATCAAGTAATATTGACCACAAGGAAGCGAAGTTGTAGAAAAACATTATCCATTTAAACGAGTCCCATCTAAATTTGTTGAATTTTTTATTCAAGTTGTGACATCCTGTATGTTACTTGCGAAGAGGACCAAGAGGATACCCTGTACATGGGGACTGACCACCGAAAGGAAAGGAAGTGTTTCTACGTACAAGTTAATGTAAAATTTTGACTTGGAACCAAGCAGACATTGAAAAAGCAGTGTAGTTAAATTCGGGCCGCCTAAAATCACGATTTCCTCGAAACTTTCTCACATTTTTGCGATTATCTCGGTGAATATGCGTTCTAGAGAAAAGTTTTATGGAATCTTTTTTATAGAAAATTCAACAAGAAATATTTTATGTTATATAAATTTTGGTCCTGAAGTTGATATGCTCCGAGATATTCACGGTTTTTTGTAAAATCTTAGTATCACACGTAATGTTAAGGTCAAAGCGACACGGGTTAATGATTTTAGATTGAGCTCAAGTTTTTTATGGCGAGTTTCTAGGTCCATTGGAACAAATTTCAGAGCGCACCTAATCGATTGGCGAAAACTTATAAAATAAGGGACACCCCAATGCGGGTAATATTTTGAGACAAGAAGAGAGGTGGACAAAAAAAGGAGAGGCTTGGGTGCCGTACAACGAGAAAAGGCAAAAAGGTAAGCAGCTGACGCGTTGGCGGGACGAATTCAGGAATGAAATGGGCCCAAGATGGAGTAGCCGCCAACAAAGACGAATAGCAAAGAGGCACGGAAGCATATGCCCTAAAATGGGCTAATGACAGCGATGGGGAGGAGACTCCCCCCAGTTCACTGCCATACACCCAGAGTAAGTAGTATAAGGGAAAAAAGTTGTCATTGCTGTAATAAATAAATACGGAGGTAACAGAGACATGAATGAACAAAAAAAAAATTCCGCGTTAAATTCAAGAATTTATCAGCAGTTTCTTCTTGATTTTAACAGCGGTCTTTTTTGAGACCTTGCTAAATCAACAGGAAGGGAAGAGGGTTTAAGTCATATCAATTTAAAAAATTGTCAAAATGAAACTAATCCTCATTCTTGGAGAAACGCTACGAAAAATGTTAATTTGTGAGTCGTAATTCGGACTCCCTTGTTTTCCGCGCACGTTATTCAAATTCTAGACTCACACTCGGTGCGAGACCCGAAAGAGAAAAGAACGAAACAGACATTATTGGCGAGTGGTTTCGTATTTTGTGTCCGAGTACCTCGCCTTTTAAAACGAGAATACAACTTCTCCTCTGCGTAAATATCGTCAACTACGTCGCACACGATTGAAGGGGATTCTGTATCGTTTACAACTTTTAATTTAAGTTATTAGAACTCGGTTTTAGGTTCTTTCGTTGACATAAGACAAGCGATACGTGGTATGTGACGCCGTTTATTTTTATGGTGTACAGGCGTCTCGAGTCTTTACATCCGACACCAGGTAAATAAGCGTGTAGACTACACCGTAGAGGTTACATATTATACAAACCAACAACGGAAGAGCAGAGAAAAGAAAATGAGACATGATAAGGATTCAATTGTGCACTCATAAATAATTCGAGGATGAGAGTGAGGTTCGATTTTTATGAATTTCACAAATCATATGGTGGGGTACAAATTTGATGATGATATATTCCTTAGTCTCTCGACTAGTAGGTTGCGTCTCTCCACTTTCCTCTCTACTTGGCTAATCTTTTCATTTCTAAGAAGGATTTATACATTGTATCCTTCATTATCTGCTCTTCATAGCTCATTCGTGGCCTTCCTTTCCAGTTCTTTCCTTCAACCATTCCCTCAAGCAGTACTAACAACAGTGATGTCCCCATGATTTTTTTTGAGGGGGGCTCTAAATTATGAATAATTTCCCTCATTAAAAAAAAAAACCTCTCAGTCAAAGGTCATATTCGCTTCAAAATAGGTCATCGTTTATAAATTCGCGATAAAACCGCAATAAATTTACAAAAAGTACAAAAAAATTCATTTTCAACAAAATGGATTAAAATTTAAAATAATTACAGACGTTACAGTGGGTACAAAGGTTTATTTAGTAAATACATTTTTTTTTAAATCCTGAGTATTTTTATCACTATCAGTGTGGTAGGTTAAGGAGACGTAAAAATGTAACAGCAAAAAAATATTATGCAACAATTAACAACACTATAAAATTACAACAGGGACCAATAGTAACGCTGCGAAGTTGGACTTTTTTGCATTACACTTTTCAAAGTCTAATTATCGACTAGTATCTTGACGAATTCTTGATTTTACAAGACTGAATTTTGTTTATCTTAGGTAATTTCTTGAGGAGGGGCTGAGCCCTTCCTCGATTTTCCTAAAAATTCTTGAGACGGGGCTGAGCCCCGGTAGCCCCCCCCCCTATGGGAACATCCCTGACTAACAATATCCCTAAATGCCTAATATTATGAGATGATACATCATTTTAACCTTTCTCTGTTACAATTACATTCAACATTTCTCTTTCCCTTCCTATTCGCCTCAATACTTCCAATACTTTCTCATTTCTGATCTTTTCTATCCAACACCTCATTCCAAAAGCTTCTATCCTTTTCCTTTCTTATGTTTCTATTCTCTAGGTCTTATGGAATAGTGACAAAACTTTGACCAGTCAGAGACAAGAATGAGGATTGTCACAGAAATTAATAATGCCACAATGTGACATTTTTTTGCAATTTTTTTCAGCATCATAGTGGCATTTATATTTTTTATCACTATGTAATATTCTTCTTTCACAATCACATTGTCAGGGTTGCCAGATTTGGTCTTTTTTTGGGTTTTTGCGGGGTCTTTTTTTTGTTCCGCAGATAATCTTCTAGGCATCGACTGATATTTCAAAAATAAGCCACAAATAAGGAACTGGAAGTTCATTTTCACAGAACCTTTATTGTTCTAAGACATGCCAATCCTGTTCATGTGCTGGAGTGCTGGTCATCCTATTGTCATACCAGTGTCTTATGCTTGTTTACTGGTTCACTTGCTTACCATTGACATCACTGCAATATTTTTGGGAAATGTCAAGTCTCCTAACCTAGTTTGTTTCCTTTTGAGTTAAAGTTCGCATTATAGGTATTGTTCCATCTCTGAATTTATCAAAATAGCGGGGCAGGACGGAATTGAAAACAAATTTCTAAAAGTATTTGTCAACGAACTAACCAACCCACTGCAAAAAATTTTCAACAAAATAATAGTAGAAGAGGAGATATACCGCGCCAAAGGGAAGTAGCAGAAATTATTCTATTATTTAAAAATGGGGATAAGGGAATAATCGACAATTATAGGCCAATTAGTCCAATTTCTAACGTGAGTAAAGTATTCGGACAAATGGAAAGAAAGAATTTATAATCAATTAGATAGTAACCAAGGAAGGGAACAGGCGGGTTTTCGAAAAGACTTTTCAACAGTAGACCAAATTTCTATAATAAACCAAATAATTGAAAAAGTAAACGAATATAATATGGAGCTGTATCTCCTCTTAATCAACTTCCAAAAAGCATCCGACATAATTAATCACGAATATTTATGGGGGGGGGGGGAGCTCGCTAACCAAGGTATAAACGCAAAAAGAATAAGGATATTGAAAAATATGTACAAAAAATCCAAGGCTTACATAAGGCTAAATAGAATGGGAGAAGAATTTAGTGGTACTAGGGGGGCGGGGGTAAGACAAAGAGATTCACTCTCCCCTAATCTATTCAATAGTATACTTGAAGAAGTATATAGGAAAATGGATTGGGAGAGAAAAGGATTGAGGGTCGATGGTGAGTACTTAAGCAACTTGAGATTCGCGTATGGCGCAGTAATAATTACCAATTCACCGAGAGAGTTAAAGGAAATGGGAGAAGAATTTACTGCCAACAGTAGGGCAGCGGGTCTAATTATAAACAGAGCAAAATCCAAAGTACTGGCAAAAGAGAAAATAGAAAAATTCGAAATAAGCGGGGTAGAAATTGAGGGGGTAAAAGAAGTGGAATATTTGGGGTAATTAATTTCGTTCAAAAATAAAAAGGAAAACGGACTGAGTAGAAGGGTACAAAAAGGGTGGAAAAACGTAGAAAATTTTCAAAGAAAGAATAGGAATTTACCTAAAAACCAAATTATGGGAAAGTTGTACTCTGTCGATGCTCGTGTACGGGGCCCAAATGTGAGCTTTAACAAAAGCTAATATAAGAAAACTACAAACCACTCGAAAAACACCAGAGAGAGGGAATTTTAGGCATAAAGAAAAATAATAGAATTGAGAACAAAAAGATGGGCAAAAGACATTGGGAAGGTAATCAAAAAACAAAAATGGAAGTATGCGGGTCATATCTTGAGACAAGAAGGGAGGTGGACAAAAAAATAGAGACTTCGGTGCCGTACAATGAGAAACGGCATAAAGGTGTAAGCCGCCGACGCGTTTTGGCGGGACGAATTTAGGAAGGAAATGGGTCCAAAGTGGAGGAAAGTAGCCGCCAACAAAGTCGAATGGAAAAGACGCGAGGAGGCATATGCCCTAAAATAGGTTTATGACAGCGATGGGGATAAGACTCCCCCCAGTTCACTGCTACAGTCGCACTGTAATTAGGTTAAGGAAAAGCTGTCATCGTTGAAATATAATATAATAATAAATTTTTCATTTCTATTTGATTAGAGCTGTAAAAAGATACCTATATCGGTAGAGAATATTTTGGAATATTTCTAATTTTTAGGGAATTTTTTATGCGCATATTTTCCCAGTTTTGACGGAATAAAATTCGCAGCTCTAGCTCATCATCACCTTCGAGTGCAAATTTTAGAATCAAAGTCCAACCGAAGTGGAATGTCATTTCGCAATATTTAATACCAGTACTTATTCTTAGATCGAGACGAAACTGTTCCTATGTTATTTTTTGTCTTACTCGATTTTGAATTCTATAAAATTCAATCAAATTGTGATCTCAATTTTTCACTGTTCAATAACTGCCTATTCACGATGGCTTGAGGTGAAAAGGTAGTATGCCACATTTCATTTTCTGTCAGAAAATTAACTATAACGTTAGCAACACTGCGTTTAATTATGCAGCTTCCAATATTCAGCTAGTTGCTTGACCTTGTTCAGGCAGGGCTGCCAAAGTCGGAAAACTGGAATGTGAATAAATTAATTACTAAAAAATAAACGATTATTTAAAAATTAATCGAAAATATTTGACACTTGTTACTGCGATAGAGTTTCTCCCCCTTTTTTATCCGCAAATACCTTCTCGGCTCCTAATCTCCTTAAAACTGGTTCATTTATAGTCTAAACATGTCGTATGACAGGGCCGGCGATCTTTCATTTTCAGACTTAGTGCAAATACATAACTTCTAAATGAGAAACTCTTGAACCCCCCCCCCTGAAAATTGAAACAAAAAGCATCCAATAAGTACCAATAAGATTAAGATTTGAATTCTTTTTAAATGTAGAGTTTTCCACCTGGTGTATCAGGTAGAAAATGTCGAAAATCCAGCCTGGTGCACGTGCTCCAGTGCAACTGGAATTTCGCCGGCCCTGTCGTATGGTTGGAGACCCACCACATTTTTGCCTAGTTTCCCGTAGTGTTGTTTTTCTCTGATTTATACAGTCTGGGGAAGGGGAAAAGAAACAACTGTATTTATGCGTATTTTTAAAAGGAAATGAAAAGCAATAATTCTTGTTATTTCGTCGAGACGGGGAAGGGACTAGAATGCTAATTATCCCAGCTGGGGATATTGATGCAAATATCGTATCAAAAATATCGTTATCTATCGATAATTTTTCTGCTGAATATCGAATAATAGAGTTTTTCCGATCATCGGATAATGTTCGATATCTATCGATATTCTTATAGGAAGAGCGATATTTCAATATTTTGAAAACCTCTAATACAATGTGACCGATTAAGTTACTTTACATCTTCTCTGTCGCCAGATCGGCTGTCTGGAAACGCCAAAATTCCTCAAAATTCGCCAGTTTCGCCCTTTCGCCAGACAGTGTTGGTGCAAAATTTTCCTAATAATACATTTTTTCCCTTTTCAAGTTCCCTAGTACCTCATTTAAAAGAAAAGCCTTCAAGTAACAGATTTTTAGGTCCTTTTCCTGGGACGATTCACTGATGATGATATAAGTACGTACGTACTAAGAAGGCCTGTAAGTTCCATTGTTATAAAGTCTCTTTTGATCAAATTTCAGTTTTTCATTGTTTTTTCTTCTTATTGAGCCAAAAATGTGATAACAGTTTTAACTTGATTCGCCAGAAAACTGGTGATAGTGATTTTGATGACTAAATTTGCTCAAAAGTCCTTCAATGTGAATGTGTTTGCTTTGTAAATTGTAAGATTGTAAGTTGGAATTTGGAATATTAAATGGACAAGTATTTGAAAAGAGAGAGGCCGAGGCCAACTCCGGCAACTCTTCTGAAATGTGATCAAAATTGTTTGCAATTTTTAAAATTTGGTTTTGACAGGAATTATTGTCCATGAGTCTATGACCGCACAACTGTATGAAGAAAGGGAACTTAGAAAATAATTAGTAAAATATAGTGGACAAGTATTATAGAAAACACTGTTTGCAAAAATGATGAAACAAGGCAGGTTAACTTGGTCTAAATATTTCCGATCAGAATATCAGAAATATCGATAATATCTCTCGATATTTATAAAGTACAATATCGATATTTTTAATTATCGTGATAATAACAATATTATCGTATCGATATTGATTTTCTCAATATTTTGCATCATTAGCTGGGGATCGAGGTGTACTTCCCCAAGAGGTAAAACCCTCGAGAAGGTATTCAGCGAGGCCCACTGCCAATTCTTCATGGCATCGAAATTTACCCACTGACCAACAGACCCAAGGAAGCGACCTGATACTCTTGATTTTTTCGTGCTACATGAACTTGCCAATGTCTACTGTGACATCTCTACCTGCTCAGAAGTTAGTGGTGAACATGTACCAGTCCTGTTGAAAGCTAATGAAATTCCCTTCATAGAAGAGACGTCACCTGGGGTAGTGAACCAAAGTACTGACTGGCCAGCTTTTAGGTCATAGTTGTACGAATATATTACATTTTATCTGCGCATGAAAGATGGTGCTGACATTGATAAAGCCGTAGAGACCATTGCCAACCTACTACAGAAAGCTGCCAACCTTTCCACCCCAGTCCATAAGCGGGGGCCAAAAATGTTCAACTTTCCAGAAACCATTATGAACAAAATCAGAGAAAAGCATAGTATACGCAAATTATGGCGAAACATCCGTTATCGTCCGCACAAAAAGCAAGATGAACAAAGTGACGAAAGAACTCCAGGTCTTGATAGCTGAGTATAAAGAAATGTTACTAACTCGATATTAGGAGGAATTGAGCACAAATGATCCTGGGGAAAATTCTCTGTGGAAGCTATACACATACGATATGCCTGATACAGACGAAGTAATGCTGGGCACCTTTGCAGATGATACGAGGTACCTGGCTTGCAGTGACAACCCTGCACTAGCCGCCAACAGATTGCAAGTGGCTCTAGATAAGCTCGGTGACTGGCTGGACCGATGGAAAATAAAAGTAAATACTTCAAAGTCCGCCTATATTGTTTTTACATTAAACAAACAGCTCCCACCAGCGGTGGCTTTAAAAGGAGAGCTAATACCGAGAACTGAGTCACCCGATCTGCAAAGTGAAGCGCATTTGTGACGACCGGAAAATCTACCCATTTGATAACCATTTGTGAGTCAAGTGTGAGGATTCATCGAAAAATTTTACATTTAATAGGCGGAGCCTAATTTTTGTTTCCTCTATGTGACGATGAAGCGCTTTTGTGATGCGTCACAACTGAGATCTTTGCAGATCGGGCAATAAAATATTTTGGATTAAGCCTCGATTCAAGACTCACTTGGCGAACCCACATAAGAGAAAGAAGTTGACGAATTAAAAATCAAATTATCCAAGATATACTGGATCCTGAATCGGCGGAACTCGAGACTATCATTTGTGAATAAACTGGTTGCTGTACAAAACAATCCTAAACCCTGTATGGATGTATGGAGCACCAGTCTGGGGCCAAGCTCGTCCATCGAATGTGAAAGAAATACAGATATTTCAAAACAACGCTCTACGGATAATCACTGGCGCACCACTTTTCACCACAATACAGGAACTCCACAATCACACAGGGCTGAAGCCTGTCAGCGAATCAATTCGAGAAGCTGCTACTGCCCCTGCAGGTCGCCTGGAAACGCATGACAACTATGTACCTGGACATAGCATGATTAGACAACTCGAAAACCAAACGTAGACCTATTAGAACCCACTTTCACGATTTCTTAAACTAAACTCCAAATTTTTCTTTTGTGGTAAATTGTTATTTTCGGTTTAACTTAATTATTTTGTATACTTTTTCATAATTTAGTCGTGATGTTTTTAAAACCAGGGATAGCTTCGCAGTGGCGTAGCTAATTCACACAGTTCCTTTTTTTTTAATTAGAAACCAAATCCATAACCAAATTATTGTAACAAATCTGCTGATGTAATTAACGTAATAAAACTTTAATAAAACAAAAAAAATATCGTCGAGACAAAGGAATTGGTCGGGGAATATGCTTTTTAAAATTAAAAATAGAGTTATTTGAGCTACCTCCAGAATTTCAGACTGTACTATCAAAATAATGATATGTACTAGATTTGCTTTGAATTCGATACTCCGAAGCTCGTATAGAGCGAAACCCAAATCATACGATTCTGGCACAATATAACGCGCTAATTAGATATCGGTTCAACTTATGCGACATCAAAATTTTATTAAGGTCATAAAGAGACAGAACTGTAAAAAAAAACAGACCGAAAACGGTATCAACACGGAAAGTAACCGAAACGATAAGATCTATTTTATTTTGCGTTCTATCGTTGAATGCATATATTACATTGTCTTCTGTAAGGCACGAAAAAGTTAAAAACTTGCGTGTGAGGTGGCTCACCGGACACGAGCCATTATCAAGAGACATCGAAAACCATATATGATGGTTTTCTGCGTCTACCCCACCGCGTGGTCCGATGTGAAAGCTTGAAAGGACAACGTAAAAAGATAGATCCTTATTTGCGATAAGATTCTGTTGAATTTAGAGGTACCGAAAAATACCCTATTCGGATACAAATAATAAGCTCCGGACATGCTAATTCTTAATATAGTTAATTTTTTATGACCGAATACGTGCTCGTGTTCGGGGCTTTCGAAGGTGAGTTCCCGATGTTTGTGCGAGGCGAGTGTTTTTAGGTCATTGCTGAAATTTTGGACACACATTGTGGCAAACCCACTCCTTATCGTGTCGTCGCGGTATTATTACGAAATACCACGTGCGACTTGAGAGCTCAAAATGTGATATTGCTTCGACTTTCACCAAAATGAGCGCACGCTCTGCGAATGCTCCCAGCCTAGTCAAATTTATAAGTTCGCAGCAGGCCCATAGCCAGATTATGATTCTTGAGGGGGCAAATAAGGTAGTGGGGAGGGCAAATTTTGTTTTGAAAATCTATCAAAATTAAGTATACAAGTGTATGTATATATAGGTTTCTTGACCAAGGTGAGATCCGGATAAAAAGTGGACAACTCGAGATCCGCTTTAAAATACTTGTATTTCAGAGTACATTTTATGTCGAAATACTTCGGAATATAAGTGTAATCGTTACACCCACAAAGGGGTAAGAAAATTGGGAAATCCGACAGTAAATTCTGTATAGCGTGAGATCCAGTGTAAAAAATGGGTAAGGTGAGATCACATCCATATACAGGGTGTTCCACGAAAGGTACCCGCCCGATGTTTTTCCGAACCGATTGGCGGATCTTTGCCGGACAAATTGCCATCTTCCTGCGGCAAAGTCTAGTTTCTCTAGGGCTTGAAAAATGTTCTCCCCCATTTATGGGGGCTGTAACGTGCCACCAACTTCGGGATCTTAAATGGAAAGGTATGCCATTATGCACATCGCTGGAAAGGACATATCCTGCAAAATTCGAATCCGTGAAGAAAAATAGCAAATCAATCAATTTTGGGAGACAGGGTCTAACCCTAGCCAAAACCTATCCAAAATCAGATACCTGAAAGTGCTGGCATTTACAAATTTTTGAATTTCTCATTGCAGACTATCCAAATGGCTTTATGCTCGTCATGGGAAAGTAAACTACCCCCAAAAACGAATCTGTGCGAAAAAAGTTTGGGTTCATCACGTGATTTCCTACATCCAGCGCATCCTAGGGCCCCGAAATCCGAAATTTGAGTGAGAATGTGGTGTCAAGTACAAATTTTTGACATTTTGGGACTTACAAGACATATACAGGGTTATTCAGTTTTCGTTGCAACATAGGAAAACCCGGCATGTTGCGTGGTAATATGAATAAGCGGGCACACGATGGCCGTCTATTCAGATTTAAACGCAACATTACTGGACATGTATTCTTGAAAAGTTGTTACACGATGTTATGATAACAACCGTTGTTATGAGTTGTTATCAACGTGGTAAAGTTTGAGGTTGTTATTGGTTGTTACGAGATGTTAAGTCAATGCGTATTCTTGAAACCTTTTTTAACATCAAGTTATCACACTTGTTGTTGTTATTTATTATTATTTTATTTATAATAAGAATTTCCTACGCCGGTCAGTAACATTCTAATAAACTGTGTGAAAGTAGAAGTGAAACAGCGAATTTCAAGTTGTTTAATTTTGAGTAAAATGTCGGCATCATTTAAAATATTAATATTATAAGCAGCAATAGGTGAAACGCCATCCCTTTTACATTTAATATGAGCCAAGAATATTTCCAACTTAAGTACAAGCTGATAAAGTGATAACTTATATTTATGATGCCGTCAAATTTGATAAGGAAAGTATTAACATCTCATAACCACCGTTTACACCTAGTCCGGAGGAGTGTTATATAACACTCAATAACTCGAGTTAACAAGCCATAGCAACTCGTAACAACGATTCAAGAATATCCCTCTCATTTTCCATAACAACTCATAACAACGGTTGTTATCATAACATCGCATAACAACTTTTCAAGAATACATGTCCTGAGCTCTTTGGCGCCGCGATGGACAACAGAAAATGCATCGAGTCGGGGGGAAAACTTCGATGGTTTTTGAAGAATTTTATCGAAACTCGTCCGGGAAAATGTTCGATAATCTCCGGAGAATTTCTTCGGATGATTTTTAAGGAATTTCATCGGTATTATTGGAAAAAAATTCCAATAATTTCCAAAGAATTTCTTCGGAAACGTCGGGGAAAATCTCCGATAAATTTTACGAAATTTCATCGGAACTTGGGAAAAATCTCCGATAAATTTTAAGGAATTTCATTGGAAATGGTAGGAAAATCTCCTATAATTTTTAAAAGAATTCATCGGAACTCGGGAAAAATCTCCGATCATTTTTAAAGAATTTTATCGGAACTCGGGAAAGGAAATTTATTTACCAGTTAAACAAATTAGTTTCTCAATTTAAAAAAAAAAAAAAAAAAAAAAAAAAGGATTTAAAAAATTTTTACTTTTGGCATTCAAAAACATGTTTTTGGTAATATCACGAGATTGTTTTCTGATAATTATTTCGTTCACACATTAAAATGAGTGTTATGTTGCCACATATCTGCAGTATAAGTATCATCTAAATAGTGCTAATAACGGACGAGATATTCACGATTTGTCATCTCGGAACCACTAACCCTACATAAGTTATTACCAATCAAACGAATTATTTGGCGCTCAGTTTCCTACACATTTGGTTTTCCGACTTGAGACTGGGTAAGTATTATTTTATGCAGGTATCCCTGGTTGTAACTGCAGGTATAGATACCTGATTAATGTCGGGTAGGTACATGTTTCTTTAGAATGGGTAGGTAAACTTGTGCACCAAATTAGAAATTTGATTAGTAATAATGCTTGTACTTATGACAATGGACGATATTTTTAGCTGTAGTTATTTCTTATTTTCATGTTTCGATATGGAACATATGACACATTTACATACAGACAAACAATAACAACAGGTTGTTCTGTGTGTGCGTTGATGGATGGGTAGCGGTACCGCGTCTGATTCCTAGGAGGCCCCGCACTTATCGCCACTGAAACCTGCGGACGTTTATAGTAAGAAATAGCAATCAGAGGGTCCTGATTCATTTGTAGTTATCGCTTCATGTTTCTTTTGTAAAGACGAAGATGTTGGTGTTTCCAAAAATGCAGTCGGATAATTAGAAGAAATGCTGAAGATAATTCCAAAAAATGAAATTTTAGGGCGTTTCAAGATGATACGGGGCTGAAAATGAACCGTTTCGTATATAAATGAGAACGAAACAATATCCAAGCAATACGGTGGCCGCGTTAAATCTCTAATAATGTAAAAGGGTTTGTTTGTCTGTATGTTTGTTCAAGGTTGGAGGGTGAACCGTAAGAGCAGAGGGGTTCGTACTTTCTGGATGCGCTCGTATGAACCCGGAATAGGTTTTAAGCTATAAAAATTTTCCGTGCCCTTATTAGGACCCCTAATTTTTTCTCGACTAGGAAATTCCGGAAGTGTTATACATTGGACTTTTTCACATTATGTTGAAATTTGGTGGCTGTAACTGCCTCTCTTCAGAAATTATTAAGAACAGAAATCTCTAATATTTATATATAAAGGTGTTTGTGCGTCTCTGCCCCTTTTGGCGGATCCAGGGGCGTTAGAAATGTGGTATCTACCCATTTTGGCCATCAACGACTCAAAATTCAAAATTACTCGCAACTCTGCCCGGGGTCCCTGTTCTTCCTGCTCTGTTGAGATGCTGAAGGTGCTGATGGGGGGCGCTTGGCTTGGCGGTCACTGGTCTTCCTGGGAAAGGGTCTGCATTCTCCGGGACTTCTGCCAGTGGTGAGTCTCGGGAGGTTGCTAGTCAGATATAAATGCAATAATAAGGTACTTTTAACTCATTTTGGAAATTTCAGATTTTCAACCCCCTAATAATTCTTGGGAAATTCCAACGTAATATGAAGAAGTTTAACATAAAACACTTCCGAAAAGTGCAAGTAGACAAAAATTCAGGGGTCCAGAGGGGGCAAAATTTTGTGACCTCTCTCCTAATAAGGGCATCGAAATTTTTATTAGCCTAGAACTTTCCCAGATTTTAGATAAATACATCCAGAAAGTACGAACCCCAGCTCGTACGGTTCACCCGCCAACCTCAAATAAACACACACACGCCCACAGAAAAATAAAACACTTTTATACACAAAGGTTGATCCAAAAGTAACACCTCCAAGTCCATACCTTGGGAACCACTGGACCTGGAAGAATGCGCGCGTGCTCTCTGAAAAGATAGACTCCTTAGCTTCAAAACGAGGGGTCGGTCAGTTTCATATCTGCTTTTGCTCGCGAAACATGTGTTCAAAACGAGAAGGTTCTGGCTGCAGCTGGATTGCCTCGGATAGAAACAGCCGTAGAAAAAAATCAGCTGCGCTGGATGGGGCATGTCCGTCGCATGGAGGAAAATTAGCTCCCAAAAATCACCCTGTATGGAGAGCTTGAACATGGCAACAGAATACCTGATGGGCAGCGGAAGCGATATAAGGACCAGTTGCATGCGCTGCTGAGGAAAGCAAACCTGATGAATGGATGCAGCGACCTAGCAGAAGATCGAAATCAGTGGGGGAATGTGGTACAGAACTACCAGGGAGCAGTGGTCAAGCGGAGAGGGAGCGCTGCAGGAGCCGAACAGCAGGTGCTGGAGTGCGACATGTGCGGAAGAAAAAGCACGTCCAAGATTGGCATGATCGCGCATCTGAAGAGTCATCGATAGCGGGGAAATGGAGCACTGTTGTCGAATTCGACTGGATGGAAGAAGGAGAAGAAGGAGGAGCGTTACGGTTTTCGCTCAAGTGTTACGGTTTTCGCTCAAGTATACCCAGTAGTATGACATCGTAGTAACAGGAGCGTTACGGGGGGGCCGCTACAGGGGAGCGTTATGGGTTCCGCTCGTATACCTATTAGTAAGAGCATATAAAATGTTTAAAATGATAACTGTTATTTTTTAAACTTTTTAGGTTTGGGAGAGGGAAGGTAGAAACTAGAAGGGGGTGGGTAAAGGACGGGAAAATGAGAAAAATGACAATCATGATGAAGAATGTTATGTTTTCGACTTTCTCCCGTAGACAGGGAGTGAGAAGGAGGGAGGGGTGTTGGCCTGCGATTGTTACGGCGGTGATCTGCAAAACTGATTCTCCCGATAGCTTGTCTGGCCCCACTCTACCCCTGCTGGACTGCAAAAATAAGTGGACTGGACAAAACGAGGCGCCGCATAGCCATTCGAGACCTCAAAAACGCAAGCATTATTGCAGAAAATGAGGGTAAACATTTCATACGCGTATTTTGGTTAACATTTTCATCGTCCGAGTGGAACACCATCATCGCGTCGACGAGCAAAGAGTGAAATTATTTTAAGGACCTTAGCGGTGGCATGTTATTCAAGTAGCACAATCTTGGGGTTACAGGAGAAGATCGAGTTATCATGTTACACCGTTTGAAACTGTTCGTAATAGCTGTCATAAATAACGTTAAGCGAAGATCTTCGGAGAACTACTTTTTCTTTAAGTGGTCTCACTTGTTTGGCGCAACGAAGCAATTTAACACTCCCTATAACGACAGTAAGACCCTCGCTGATTTCGTTACACACGTCGGGCGGGCATTTTCTTTAAGAATTGAATTAACATTCGGTTTATATCGGCCACTGGGTGCTGCTAAATTGCGGCTGGCCTATTTAACTATATATTTCAAGCGAGTTTTGGAAATGAACTTGTTATACAGAGGGTGATTTGGGAAAATTTGCACGCACGCACATGTCGAATGAAACGCATGTTCATAATTTGTGTATTGAACAAAAAAAAAAAGAAGAGGTTTGTACGGGAAAGAATAAGGTAATTTTTGGAAACAGTTCCAGTATTTAGTGTTAATCAGAAGAGTACTAGTGAGATTGAAATTTCACAGATTAAAAGGAGATGCCTCCAAAAAGGACCGTCGGCCCAGATGGTGTACTCTCTTATACATACAGGGTGTCTTGTAATGATCCCGGAGCGTTGGATTCATAATTATAACTGTTTTTGGTCACGACAAATACCACATTAAACACGAAGAAAACGTTGGTTCCAGGATGACATATTTTTTTTTGAATTCCTATTAATTTACATATATTTTTATACAAAGGGGTACAGGATATCAACGAAAAACAACCCGAGGTCAATTTGATGCAGAAGATATGAAAAATGCCGTAAATTTAGTTCTTGAAAAGAATTACTCGTATATAGAGCTGCTTGTAAAGAATTCGATTTTAGGAAGTACGGGAAGGCATCAGGAAAGGGCCTTGACAATTGACGTTGACCTTTCCCATTATAACATATATTGATACATTTATTATATTATATTTTAATAAATAAATAATTTTACTTTTTGTCACGTTTTTCTAGTCGTGTGTGTCATCTTGGAACAGGCTTCATGTCATCTTATACCCCTGGGGTTCCAAGATGACACAGGTGATCACTGCAAGTATTTGTTACCATATCTTGAGTTATAAAAGTGATAGACCATTCGTTATTGGCTCATTTTGATCCTTTAATATACATTTTTTTTTTGATAAAAATTTCAAGATGTTTGAAAAAAAAACTTGATCAGATATACCCAAAAATAACTTTACTGTGTCATCTTGGAATCACTAACCCTACATACTGCGTTACAGAGCCAGATACCGCAGTGTTCCTCCATCTAATTCACTTCATCTAACTCACTTCAGCTTACGGACTAGAAGAACTGCGAAGCGGGTCACCTACTTATGTGTGCGTATCTTTAGTATACTTCCTTTGCTCTTAGTTTCATTTCTTCAGGATATTGTCGTAGTTAGTGTTAGGTTGGTTTCTCTTCCATACCATACTCGATTTTATTGTATTACAATTTCTCCAATTTTTTACACATTATTTAAAATACGAGTACTTGAAGCGACACAGAATAACAGGTCGTGAAAGAGCTTTAATAAAATCAGCGAAAATCAGGTGCAGACGCACCCTACGATGTTACAGTCGCAGGTACAGGAGACAATGTAGTTGTTCAGTACGATTGTTGTCGACAATAGGGTGCAACCCACACCTTGTTCACGCAACTTGACATATTGTAAACTACTTTTCCTTTTTTTTATTATCCGCAGCCCTTCGTCCAGAAATAAAAACCGAAACGTTTAGCAATAAAGGATAACGTCGTAAGTTGTAAAATTCGCCGCTGTAATATGACCGACGTTTCAGAATCTTATGAAGTTTTTCCCTAATAAAGTTGCTATCTTTATGATTCGCGTTATAAGTTCACATTCACACCGTTATATACTTATGTTAGTTCCGGAAACCTTTATTGGAAAGTATTGTTAGAAGATTAGAACGTTTTCGAGAGATATGAGTCGTTTTAGACGTTGTACAGATTCGCATTGATAGGTTTGATCGTGATTTTTGAATCCAACGAGTGGAGAGAGGAAGGTAGCTGGAGGGATAAAGATAGGCTATACACTAGCAAATATCTGCTGGAAATGCAAAATACGCTAAGTGCAAAAAACCAAATTTTACACGCGGGTTAAAAATAAGTTTGCAATGTATACTACGCAATACTAGAAAGGTGAAGGCAGTTGAAATCTGGCCCTTAGCATACGTTGAATAGTTTCACAAATGGCACTTAAATAAGGTTATATTATGGAGTTGAGGAAGCGCAATCTTCTGGTGGAAATATGAACCTCTTTGAGCAGTGCTACCGCACTTATGAATCTTTGTGTGCATGTGGGATGTGAGTCAGCATACTTTGAGCCAAGAAAATTGATTTCGAAAAAATGGCACGTAGCATACTTTGCATTTCCGGCATTCATTTCAATATTCATTTTCCTTCTACTACGAGTAATTTCGTCGAATTAGACTTTACATTTGACTAATTCATTGCGACGATTTTTCTCATAAATGTGGGGAACGATTCCATATAATAAACCACAAAGAGGTATGAGGGTTCCCACTGCGAAACCCGTTTGCTTCCACCGAGAGAAAAAAAGACATGGAAAAAGAGGTGGTCAAACATTGTAGGAAACGAAGAGCATGTATGGTTTTCAGATGCCTCAAAGAATGTCTAAGAGCAGGAGCCTGAATTACGAATGCAAAAGGCGCTGACAGCTATTCAGTGGCCCTGGGTGAGGGAGCCACTATCCTACAAGCAGAGGTGGTGATTATGATGGCCGTTGACAGAAGCCAGCAGCAGGGCCTTGTTAATAAACGCATCTAATCTAATAGTTAGACGGCTAATAAGGCACTATCGGCACAGCAAACTACATCCTCCGTGGTGGCGGACTGCATTAACAAATTATACACCCTTGCTCAGGAGGATCGTGTCACATACTGTGGGCATCGGGGCACTGCGGCACAAAAGAGAACGTGATCGCAGACAAGCTAACGAATGAGGGCATAAAAAAGGAACTGGTAATGTCCAGGCCGTGTCTTCCAGTAGCATACAGCGTCATAAAATCCAGTGTGAAGGTTCGAATAAGAAACCAGATGGCCAGCGGTATGACAGTTAGCAAAACTTTGATAGGGGACGCTCCCAGTAAGAACGCCGAGTTCCTACTAGAGCTCGATGGAAAACATGCTAAACTCCGTTCACGTTAAGAAGTCATAAACAAACCCCTGAGGAAAACATAAACATCGATATGGTTTGTTTACGACTTCTTAACGTGAACGGAGTTTAAGCTCATGGTCGGTTTATTGACTAGACATGGAGCCACAATAGAACAGAAGAGCTGAAAAGCAGCTCCTGCAGGCACTGTGGAGAAGAGGAGAAAACCTCGATTTACATCATATACTAATGCCCAGCAATAATCGGGGCAAGGCGGGAACTATTAGGATTGGAGCATCCAGAACCTAGTGAAGTCGAGAGATTGAACTCTGTTCTCATTTGGCTGTAAAAGTGAGGCTACTGAGCTGATCCTTGACAGCAACATAAGTAAAAGTGCAATGAACCACACAAGGTTTGAGCATGGTGCACACAACGTCACCTTATACAAAAAAAAAAATAATGGGTCAACTCCAAAAACTACTTTTAAAATTGAATTCGATACTCCCGAAAACCTATAAATTGAACACAGTCTCAGTATAAAGACTATTATCTAACCATAACCTCGCGTGTAGTGGGATCAGAACCCCGTGTGGTGGAACCTTATTAGATTTGCTTCAAAACTTATCATAAAAATTGAATTTAACAAAATTAAAAAAAAAAATCACGTATACATGGCTGACATCTTCGTCTTTGTATATGTTTTTCATAAAGCCCAAATGTTCCCGACCGATTTTTATAATATTCGAACGGTGTATTCGAGAAACGTTAATTACCCCGATTAGCTTTCGAAGCTCGCCTATCTAAACTTTTCAACTCGCACGCTGTCTTTCATGTCTAGCTGATATTATATTGGGTGCATAACTCACTAGCATCGGGTTTCGGACCTCATTTTCGAACTTACTTGATGCCAGAAATGCTTATCAATACCGAACGAACTTTTGGAAAACCTTGTAATTTTGCAACTTATACACTAGCTCGTATAGTTGGGACATAAATATAACTGTATAAAAGCGAGAAAAACACGTAATTTTGAAGATGAACGTCACGAGGTCAGGTGGGAACACGCATTAAGTAATATACGCCGGGGTGATCTTTATCAAAATGCAAACGGAAGAGGGTGGAGATGCCACGTGTTTGTTCACAAAATCGCCCGTGTGTTAGCGAGTAATTATTCGATAGTAAACCTGAAATATACTCTATGTTTAGTATCCAAGTACCAAAACCGGTGTTATACTACAGTTTGGGCAACAGTGCTTGAAAATATCACTGGAGTCCACAGGCGATGACCCCTCCGATACAGAATTAGGAGGATGCGAAAATATCATTTTATCCTTTCCCCTAAGAATCTGTTATCTTTCACATTAGTAAATTAAATGTATAATAGGTAAAGTCTGGTTTTTCTCCTTAACAATCATTGCCCCCCCCCCATCATTCTGGAAGATATTGTTTTTCTTTTAATTTTGCATTCTTCTCAGTTCCCTCTCCTTAAAAATCATCATCCACTCCCCTCTACCGCCCGTTCCAGAAGATTTTTTTGTCGAAATAGAAATAATAAGTTACGGCCAATGTAATTAAACCGAATACAGAAAAACTAATAGGAATCCAGTTAGAGAACTAATTCAGCAGCAGTCCAAAACAATTAAAAACAGCTTGAACTAGCAACAAATTACAAAAGCATTAGAAATCAACAAAGCTAAAACTACAGCAAAAGAAATCTTTCAGCAGTTGAAAACCCTGCCAATCAACCCAATCGTCGTCGCCACCCAACTGCAAACCATACACTAATCTACAACGGATCACAGAATCAAAATAAGTATCACAAAATTCCTGAATAGACTCAACACAGAATTCGGAGTATAGGAATGATGGAGCAAAATGCAATGGAACATTAACGGATTCTACAACAACAACGAAGAGCTTACACAACTGATTGCTATAAAATCTCCAAAAATCATCTGTCTCCTAGAAACACACACTATCAACATCGAATAAAACAATATCAAATCTTTTGTTAAGATTACATGGGCGCTCAAATAGCAGCCGGTGGAACCGCCATACTCATCCATAACTCTATAGTTACCAAAAACCAGTCCAAGTCAACACAGGCATCCAAAACACAACCGTCTACATGCCATCCGATGCGCAGAATTAAATTCACCTTATACAATGCGTACATACCTCTAGATTACCAATTATCACATGCAGACATCACTAATATCACTACGCCACTTCCTACACCCTTCACTCTGCTAGGCGACCTAAATGCCCATAACCCCACATGGGGATCTTACAAAATAGACAGCAAGGGTAACACCATAGATCGACTCCTACAAGAAGATGCCGAAATCTGTTTACTAAACACGGGCCAACCAACCCGATTCAACACATCTAATGGCAATCTTATTTTAGTGTTCAATTTCATTTTACTCTTCAGTATTGTGGCAAATGTTCCCGAACATTCGAGATAAGCGAAGAAAGATCGACACGTTTCGAGCAGCAGAATAGAAGTTCGATAACGGGAGCGATAAGGAGGTTCACCGATAACCCCGGGATATATAAAGGCCGCTGGCCGACGCCGAGTAGTCTAGTTTTTATGCGATAAATTGTTCGTTTTCCAAGTGATCTAACTACTGTTTTTGTGCGTTTTGTATTAGTGTGCTATTAAAAGTTCATAGTACGTGTTTTCGTGCGTTTTTCAGTGCGAATCTCGTTACAGTATGTATCTCTGTGCCCAAAATGCTTTCCAGGCATTTGCTCTACAGATTTTTAGCTATTTTTCTGTTTTATTTTTGGTTGATAAAATCTGTCCCAAATACCAACGTGTTTTCCGTAACCTCTTCTATTTTTATGTTAGCAATTTTGATTTCGTCAAGATGTTTGATGTTTGTTATGATTTTTGTTTTATCTTGGTTAATTGTCAGGCCAACTTTCGCACTCTCTCTCCTCAGGTCCTCCGCCATGGTTCTAAGTTCGTCCCCATTCTTTGCTATAATCGTAATATCGTCTGCAAATCTAAGGTGTTATCTAAATATTTATAGTGGAATAAATCTTGGTCTCTAATTTTAATTTTGATCCCCCTTCCCTGCCAATTAATTTGCCGAAAAATATGTTCTAAGACTGCATTAAAATGTTTGGGGGAGAGTGGATCCTCTTGTTTTACTTCGTGTTCAACCCTAAACTACTCGCTTTCTTTATCCAGTTTAATTTGAGCTCTTGAGTTTTCATATATATTTTTTAGAAATTTGATAATCTTTTTCGGAACCCCTTGCTGAGCTAACGTGAGCCAAATTTTGTCATGAAAGAGGGAGTCGAAAGCTTTATTAAAATCTATAAACATAATTACCAAATTTATGTTGAATTCGTTGGTTTTTTCTAGAAGTTGACTGTTTGAATGTGGTCGATTGTGTTAAAGTTTTTTCAGAATCCTGCCTGCTTCACTGGCTGTTCGGTCATTTAAAATCTTGTAGATACGATTTTTCAAAATTTCCATAAACCCTTTCCCAATATTCGAGGACAGACTGATTGGGCGATAGTTATTGATCTCTGCTCAGTCTCTTTTCTTGTGGAGTAAGATGATCTCTGAATCACACATTATCTTGGGGAAAGACCCGAGGAGAGTGCCCAGTTGAATAGTTTAGCCAATGGTTCTGCCAAGATTTTCCCAAATGTTTTGAAGCTTTCGTTTTCAATCCCGCGCTTCCTCTTCACTCACCCCTCACCTCCTCGTCTTGGTACGTGTGGCGACGCAAGAAGGTGATGACGGCGGGGAGCCTTGCAGGGGATCCGGAGCAGCTGCAGCAGCTTTTCTAGTATGATACAGAGTTGTTTTGTTCGATTGTGTGGGCCGAGCTTTGTCCGTCGGCCCTCGGCCTCGACCACTCTGTCTGTATCCTTCCTCTTCATGATGGTCGAGACAAAGGCCGACACCCGATTCCATCCGCTTCTGCTCTTCCACATTTCCGGAATCAAGGTGCCGCTGATGACGCCGTCGTTGTTGTCGCTTCTGGTGTCTCTGCCGCCGGGATCGATCGCTGTTGCCGTCCCACGTCTCTCCTGGTCCCAGGCCTCACACTCGAACAGGGTGTGCCCGGGTTTTCCAGAAAAGCATGCAAATTATGATCCCCGAAAAATCCCGGAGACGGCAAACCCACCCCCAGGAAGACCAGTGAGCGCTAAGCAAGGCGCCTCCCATCAGCACAATCAGCGTCCCACAGAGCAGGAAGAAAGGGGTCCTCGGCAGAGTTGGAGTAAATTTGAATTTAGAGTCGATGATGGCCAAATGGGGTGGATACCATATTTCTAACGCCCCTAGATCCGCCGAAAGGGGCAAAGACAAATACACATTTTTATGTGAATTAGAGATTAGAGAAATTATTTCTGAAGGGAGGCAGTGTAGCCACTAAATTTGAAGGTAATGTGAAGGAATTCTATGTAAAACATTTCCAACACGTCCAATGTGAAAATAATAGGGGTCCAGAGGGGACAAAATTTTGTAGTCCCCTTTTAATAAGGGTACCGAGATTCTGTATAGCCTAAAACCTATTCAGAGTTCATAACTAGCTATACTTGAGCGAAACTATCCTTAATAGCCCGATACTACTGAACTTGCAATTAGAGAATCAGACGAGGGCTGCCTCAATCATTGAAGGGGATCACAAGCTCTTCTTGAGCCTGGTCGATCTGTTTCTCACGTTACAACTCGCTGATTAAAAATAAAGCCCTCAGGCTTACATTATAAAAATATATACATCTAAAACTTTTTTTTTTCTCGAAAATGCTCTCAGTTTTGGACCATTGCGAGGCAGTTCGTTTTCTCCCAGCGACACCTTAATTAAAATTGCATTACCGTTCCCGCCAAATCGAGGTAATTAATCCGCGCTTGAAGGAATTATGACTTTTGGATTCCGGTAGCAATGAATGTTTAATATTGACAGATATCCTCTCATTAAGGTATTTCCAAATTCAATTTCTACGTGTATTATCCCGTTTTCAAGTTCTCTCGTCAAAATGATAATCATATGAAAAAGCTTTCTTCGTTATAGGTTGTGCGGTTTTCGTTATCGAATTATTACATTCCAGTTTCCAGGATGCGAGACAGCAGGGTGAGTATTTTCTGCAGCTGTATTCAGTGCCGGTTTTGCCATACGGGTTGACTGGACTGCAGCCCAAAGCGGCAAAACTTTGGTACGGCAAATTTGCGACCCGAAAAAATATTTGCGGGAGGGGGGATGTAAAATAATAAAGCGGCCAAGTACTTAAAACCGGCCCTGATTTCCATTCCAATTTTTCTAAGTAAGGGTTAATTTTACTAAATTGACCAACTCTGGGAGACGTTGTAGGAGCGCCCCTCGATTACAACATTTTAAGACCCATTTTGGGAAGGGAATTGCAGACCAGATATTCAATATTTTAGGCAATTACTTATACCTAATACGGAATACATCAGAAAAAAAGGACAGCTCTATATTGAGGAAATTCTACGATATTTCTCTACAGTAGGATGGGGTGGTAATGGAAGGAACAGCAACTCAACAAAGTTATTAACTTCTCAGGGTGGCTTTTGAAACAATAGGTCAGAAGAATACCATTTTTTAAATTCTCTTTAAATCAGAAATCAGATTTGCCTTAGGACTCGGGTGTATGTATAAATATTTTGTGCTCCTTGTATATAAAGTGATTCCTTTTGATTGACTCTCAACTCACTTTGCCCTGTGCATTATCTTTCTTTTCTTTACGTATCGCATAAGTCAAAAAATTCCAGGTTAGGCTCGGATCTACTACTTTCGACTGAAATACCTCTGCCACCCAACTTATGGTATGCCCCAGGAGAATTTCGGAGCCCTCCCACCAATTACGTATATTTGAATTTGCATATAAAGACTTAAGGTGAGAGCGGAAGAAAACTATAACGTGTTTTTAAAATTTGCCGTCCCTTTGTCGCCCCAGGCTGAAACCTCATCAGCCATGGGAAATCAAGGTCTGGTTTCAAAATTTCTATTCTCTCTATATATTAAAAACCAAAACTCCTCCTCCCCCCTCCTGGAAAAACTCCAAGGAGCCTGATATGTAAATCCCGGCTTTCGTCTAAGACATAACAGACATAATTAGACATAAAAGACATATAATGACATTTACCGATACTGCAGGTTGCCTACCTAAAAATCAGAAAAATTGCAGGGGCAAATCAGCTACTTTCAAGGACATAATCTGTTTTAACATAAACTAGGGGGCTTCGTCCCCTGGCCGCTTCGCGGCCCAACCCCCCGCCGTCACTCGCTTCGCGCCTCGTCCAACCGCCACAGTCCTCAGTGTTTGGTCAGAAACTTTTGATACTGAGTTGAGGTTTGCTTTGTGCTTCTTTTGCTCCCCTCTATCAGCGGTCCTCAATCTTCCACAATGAACCCCCTTCCATCCTTTCTTCATCACGAGCCTCCTCCTCCTCCACCACGCCCCCTCGTTGACCATGGCTGCTCTCCGCGTCCACGATCACACCTCAACAGTCGCAGCCTTCCTCAGCCACAAACTCCTTCCCCACAATGGCCATAGTCCTCCATCTAGTCTCCCCCGATCACCCTCTTCCACCCTGAGTGCCCTTTATTAGGACCTCGTCCTTCGACCACCCCACACCACTATGGCCTTCATTTCTGTTCACGTACCACACTCCCACCAAGACCTCTTAACCCATCACTACGACCTCCCCAATGGCGGGTTTAGTCCCTCTCTAAAGTCTTCCCCTTCCGCGGCTCCATCACCCTACGGCCTCCTCGCTCAACCACCACAAAGATCCCCTGGTCCACCAACCAGGAGCTTCCACCACCATGACCACTCCTCCCCCACAAGAACCCCTCCCTTCAAGACCACCTGCCCGGGACCAGAACCTTCCGCACCATGGCCTTCATTCGCCTTCCTGGCCGCCTCTCTCACCAAGGACTTCTTCCTCCACCAGGACCTATTACTCACCATTATCCACCGACCACCCAGAGCCTTTATCCCCCTCCTGAGGTCACGCCACCCATGGATCTCCTTCTCATTCTGGAGCTCCCTCCAACATGAACCACCTCCTAGGGGTAGGCTACCCATGGAGAAATAAGCAATTAGTGGGACAGGGTAAGCGATTCGCAGTCTCTACTCCCTCCCAATGGTGGCCTTAGTTCATCTCCACAGCCTTCCCTTCCGCGGCTCTATCACCCTACTACCTCCTCGCTCAACCACCTCGAAGATCCCCTTGTCTTCCAACCAGGAGCTTCCACCACCATGACCACTCCTCCCGCTCTAGAACCCTTCCTCTCAAGACCCCCTCCCCAGGACCAGAACCTCCCGCACCATGGCCTTCATTCGCCATCCCGGCCGCTTCTCTCACCATGAACTTCCTCCTCCGCCAGGACCACTTCCTCACTATTATCCCCCTCCCCATTCGGAGCCTTTACCTCCCACTACAGTCTCCGCCACCACCGTGGTTTTCCTCCCCTTTAGGAGCTCCCTCCTCTACCATGAGTACCTCTTACACCCCCGGGCCTTTATCTACCAAAATTTTACTGCCCCTCTAGGATCCTCACCCACCACTACCTCCTCCTTCCTCAATGGTCACCCTCTCCTACAAGGATTTCCTCCGCCACGAGGATCTCTCACCCACCACTACCCTTGGGCTTGAGGGTTGGACCGCGAAGCGGCCAGGGGGCGAAGCCCCCTAGTAATCGATAGTAATTTACATCGAAAATTGTTTTATTTTCTTCAAAATTTAAAATGTTTGGTAAAGGGTTTTCTTTTTTTTATATAATTATCTACCGGAGTAGTTTATATTCAGTCTTAGTGGGAATTTATTCTTTCAAATTTTCCTAAGGATCCTACCACCCTTAATCAGTTTTAATAAAACACGAGAAAATTCTGCAAAGTTTTAGTTCGAGCGAATGAGGGAGAGATATGTGCTACACGTCCTTTTTTCTTCGCAAGGAAAAATATACGAAGTTTTGATATTGTTAACCGAAAATTAATTTGATTAATGTGAAAATTAGTTCTTATCGATTTCAATTGGCTACGGGACTGTGCTCGAAAGCAAAATAGTTTGGCTCCGCAGTCAAAGTCATTGACCTTAGGGGATGGCTTCAGAAAGGGAGCAGGAGGGCCAAGAACATGCAATTGGTTTTTCAAGTAACTGAATTCAATTTGAAGTAGTTCTTACATTCAGTTTCTCGGAGGGCTACTAAAGGGAGTTGAGACCAAATGACAATCAGTCGATCGAGAAGGTGTCCTGGTTACTATTCAATAATTTCAAAAAAAAAATTATAATTTAATTTGGATCCTTTCTGGGGTCACAGACGAGTCGGACACGAATTGGCTACAATGACCTCGAACAATTGTAATGAGGTCATATCTCAAAAAAATTAACAATATTTGGTGCCAACCTCCTTTCGTGGTTCCTCGGGAGATCAGACATCAAAATTACCCGCAAATCGACTTAAGAAAACACCAACCCTCTAAGTCAATCCGTATCTCGAGTTTCATTTTCCGCTCCTCCGCTTTTCATTTGAGAGTCATCCCTTGAGACCATTGACCCACATTTTGCAGTCAAGCTTTATTTTATGCTTGACCAACATCGTATAGCTTCTTGAAAATTATGAGAAAAAATTTTCAACCCAATTAAATTACATATTGAAAATTTTTATTCAGTGTATTTCTTTACAGAAGGCGTGTGGCACACGTTCCTCTTTTCCAATAAAGCTAAAACGTTAATGTTTTTTTTTTGTTGTTTTTTTTTGTATTTTATTTAAACTAAAGGGGGGTTCCGGTAGAAATTCTGGTGTTCAGAATTGACAATCATCTTAATATCTGAGTGTGTTAACTATTCAAATTTTTTAAATACTTCCAAAATTGTATTTTTTCGAACAAGGAAAACTTTAGATAAATCAGTAACATTTTATGATACTTACGCCTTAAGATGAGAATGTTTGGATACAACAGAGTATAAATTATTGGGAAATTTTTATACGGTAAGTAGGGTTTAGACGCGGTCTTGTGCTATAAGACTGAAATTCAAAAATTTTTACTTTGACTGGTTGCTTTTTTCTGCCTTTTGGCTTCCCAGTTCCCCTCTCCCACCGGAATCACCCTACAGCATACCTTCTGCTCGGAAGGAGGCACTACTACTGGTTACCTATACAGCCTGAAATTTCAGAGGTTCACATGAAAATGAGGAAAATTTACATTTATGGGGTAAAGGAAAGGATATATTTCTCAAAGTGTTTTCACGTTCATTATGATTACAGATCTGACTCCGGAATTTTCTAAAACCATTTTACCACTAACGGGTGATTTTTATGTGACAAATTAGGATCGATAGGTTTTGATTCAGCGCCCTTTTAACCATATGGGCTGACTGGGCTACAGCACAAAGTGACAAAATTTTGGGACGGTAAAATTTGCGGCCCAAAAAAAAAACAATTACTTCAATTTTGCGGAAGAGGATGTAAAGAAATAAGGCGGCAAAAATACTGCAGTCCAAGGCGGCAAAATACTTAAAACCAGCCCCGGCTGTATTTAAGCTCCGTCGAGCGTCCTCGATATGGATGGGAAATATTCGACGCCTTATCGTTCCTATCGTTTAACGCAATTACTGGTGCGCTCTCTCGTAGCGGTGGAAAATCAATTTTGCGAGTATTAACTACAACGAATGTCTTCTACTTCTACAGACTTACGCTTGTGAAGATCCTCCCTTTTTGTGATTCGTATTGCGATTAAAATTCTACGCGCCAATTTAGTGAATTCGGGCAAGCTCCATCAAATTGTTGGAAAATACCCTCGAGAGGTTTTCAAGCATATTCTCACACAGAAAATTCTGTAAATTTTCTCAGAATTTTCTTTTTTGATTGAAAATAATATTTTATCGATGATCACGTAGGATTGATCTTCACTGTGGTGCCAACTCCTCGCTTAGATACGCTGGCCCACCAGGTAACACGCAGAGTGACAGTTCGCCTATGTTCCTGGCTAGACTACTAGCGCACCTGCTTTCATATGCCTAGCGAGGGTTCGTCGGAACTAAGCAAAAGAGAAAGTGAGAGGCGAGGTGTACCACAAGTTCTGACTCCAAATTAATATCTCAACTAAATAAATGATTTAAGATAACCGTGTATATTCAGGGACGCAACCAGAACTATTTTTGGTGGTGGGGGGGGGGAGGCTAGAATTTAGAAAAAAAAAACTTCAGCAGGGGTGAAAGTACGATTTGGTACCTACCTATTTTCATGAGCTGTAAATTTGTACGAACCTACAACGCAAAACGTTACCGCAGCAGGCCATCGGCATCAATTTTTTTTCGTTTCAAAATTTATTTTGAAAAAATTTTAAACAATTTTTTTGGTGGGGGACTATAGCCCCCTAGCCTCTCTTCTTGGTTACGGCTTTGTATATACTAATTTGCATCTGTAACCTGTGGCACTGCTACGAGCATCGATATAATATAGAGTAGCGATATTCCAAAACGACCTATGTCCATTTTTTTCGAAACTTGTTTTATAGCGCCATCTTATGGAAGATATATGTACACACATTCGCACACTGCCAGCCTATCAATATTCAGGTAGGTGTTTTACTAGGCAACTTAAGTGTCACTGGTGGCACATAGGTGGTATGCATAAAAGTACTACGTTATTTTATTCTTCTGTAAGTTTTGAAAAGTGGACCGAGGCCGTTCTGGAATATCACTTCTTATATTCACAATTGTGTCCAACATTATCTGCGACTTTGGGAGAGACACCACAAATCGCATAATTATTCACTGATGTTCGTTATCTTTCTTGTCAACTTCTAGAGGAAGCGGCACAAATTTGGACCCTACATTTAATTCGGAGCACCTATAGTACACAGCCTGTGAATGAACGCAGTCTCGCGGAAATGAGTGGAAACTGTTTTGCTGAACACTACCCAGGTGTGAATATTTGGTGACGTTAAAAATGTGTGAACACGAAAAGTACGGTACTTTGTTGTTTTTGCGTTCGCTCCAAGTTTTACGATGATGCGATCGGTCAGCACTGAATTATGTTTGATCAGGAACATACTAGTATTCTACTTTCAATTTGTGGACAAACGAGAAGGTAGTGATCTCCTCTTCGGATTCCGCCGGTAAGTTTCATAAAATTTCAACTTTTTTTTTGTGAGAGTCCAAATTACTAGTACATCTTCGACAGTCGAATTTAACTTTGATTGAAAATCGATTTTTCGACCCAACAACTTCAACTTATGACTATTCTAATGCTCAGGTAAGACGTAGAATCCTTTTCTCTAGCAATTTATACAAAAATATTACAACATGAAAGAGTAGGCTGCGTGATAAACGTCAAAAACAAAAGTGGGTTCCAGAGTTGTACCTCTTCCCCTACAATATTTCCAACTGCTCTCATTTCTGATAGCATCTAGTATTTACTTGACCTCTGACGCACCCTGTTCCGAGTATGAGACTCGGGAGCAAGAGAGGCTTGGGATGGCAACAGCGATTGATCCGGTGGTAATACGAGCGATAACGACGGCGTGATCGGCCGTCTCGCACCGGATACCTTGGTTCCACAAATGCTGAAGAGTGGAAGCGGATGAAATCGGGTGTCGGCCTTTGTCTCAACTATCATGTAGAAGACAAAGTGGTGGGGGCAGAGGGCCGGCGGACAAAGCTCGGCCCACACTGGACCAGTGTTGGAAGAACGAATGAGAAGGAGAAGAAACGCGGCATGTTCTCGGTTCTCGTTCTCAGAACGAGAACTGAGAACAAGAACATGATGGGTTTGAGAACAAAAACGGGGAACAGGAACAGTACCGAGTTGAGAACAAGAACAAGGACGGGAATGTTGGTAATTATAGGGTAAGGAGAACGAGGAGCATGAACGAAAACCATGCAGTTAGAGAAGAACAAACGAGAACGGGAACGAGAGATGATTTTTGCGTTCTTCCAACACCTTTGCAGTTGGCGCGAAAGTAAAATTCTGAAAGCCTAAAACCATCAATTATAATTTTTTTTAACGAAAAAAATCAACCTGCAGTACTCGGATGTTAGAAGAACGAACAAGAACAAAAAGAAAAATGGCGAACAAGAATGAGAATGAGAACATGATGGGATTAAGAACAAGACCGGGAAACGGGAATGGGAACAATATGGAAACGAGAATGAGAACGGGAACGTTGGTAATTCTAAGGTAAGGAAAACAAAGAACATGAATGAGAACCACGCAGTTAGAGAAGAACGAACGGGAACGATGATTTTTGCATTCTTTCAACACTGACTGAACACAACAACTCTATACCACCCTAGAGCTGCTGTGGACCCCTTGGCAGGGCTCAACCCGCCGTCACCACCTTCCTGCGTCGCCACACATACCAAGACGAGAAGGTCAGAGGTGAAAGAAGGAAACGCGTCCGTCTTGTGGTGCACCCGAATTCTGAGTTAATGCTAGGTGATCGGGGGCTCGGGCCAGCCTCAATGCGTCCCTCTGGTCACTAATGCGATACTCGAAAGGGTGGTTTTCAGGGCCAGGGCTGCGGTGTCTGGAGAGCCACTTTGGCATACGTGCATTGCCACACGCTCCACCAAGTGAATCAAGTATTTACTTCGAAGAAGACATGCCTTGTAACCTGCCGAAAACCCAATTTAAAAACATATGAATGGCTGAAACACAGGAAATCAAGCTACGAAAATCGATTCTTTTTTTTCTGGAATATTTGCATGGTCATTTTTATTTTATTTTATTTATTATTAGGCTTACAACTCAGTGCCTCTTATGTACTGTATACTACATTTAAGAATGTAAGAAGCTTGAATGGAGTTGGAAGATTAGAGAATCTTAAGAGAGAAATGAAAAAGGCTCAACTTAAGAATAGCTGGAATAAATGAAGTAAAGTGGAAAGAGAAGAATGATTTTTTGGTCAGGAGACTTTAGAATAATAAATACAAAGGGAATAAAAGGGTAAGCAGGCGTCGGAATTGGGGTGAATCCGCGTTGCCATAGGCTCAGCATTCAGATAGCCCATTTTTGGGCATAAGCCTTGCTCAGGTCAGACCATTTTCCCCTCTTTTTGGCTATAGAGAACCAGTCAGAGTCGGCCATCGGACCAATCTCATTTGCCAATTGTGTCACTCGCTTCCTCGGTTTGCGTTTTCCTTGAGGAGTCCAAAACGTTACCCTTTTATTCTATTTCGAGTTGGATTCTTTGGCAAGATGGCCCGCATATTTAAATTCAAGTGTTTTGATAATACTCCGATCTGATTTTGCCTTAGACTTACCAAAAATGTCTACCATTCGAACATGGTCCTTCTTTTTTTAACTTTTAGAATGCCTTCTAAGCATTGCGTTTTGAGTCGTTTGCATTTTCTGTGCTTGTTTTTTAGTACAAGCCTATGTTTGGGCTCCGTACGTTAAAACCGAGATAATTGTACTTTCGAAAATTCTTATTTTACTTTTTAGTTTCATGTCACCTTTCAGTATCAGTCTTTGTGCTCAAAACGCTCTCCATGCATTTGCTCTTCTGATTTTAATTTCGTTTTCAGTTTTGTTGACGAACTATACCATTTGGACCAGATACTTATACTCGGAAACCACTTATTATTGATTTTGATCTCACCGAAGGGGATTATGTTGGTTAAAATTTTTGTTTTGGTGAATTTGATGGAGAGCCCTATTTTCTCGCTCCCTCTCTCCCCAGGTCCTCAGACATACTCCGCAGTTCATTTGCATTTCTTGCGATGCTAACAATTTCATCTGCGAACCGGAGGTTATTCAAATTGTTGGGTAGTCAAAGTAGAGCCCTCTAATTTTAATTCCCCTCCCTTCCCAGCTGATTTTCCGACATATTTCCCCGCAGCATTGCGTTAAACAGGTAGGGGAAAAAGGGGGTCTCCCTGTCTGACTCCTCTTTTTTTCTGGAATATTTGCATGGTCATAGTTTCTGAAAAATTATCTTACGATTTTGATTTCGGCCTGTTTTTCAGATAGTTGTAAACTGATATTAAATCATACAATTCTTGAGCTCGCCCATCTGTGTGCAATCTGTATACTGTGCATACTTAATCAGAGATAACAAAATATAAAACCAGCCCCGTAGAGGGAAAAAGTTGGCCTGGGGGAGTTTCCACGGGCCCCACTCTCCTTCTAGTTCCAGTTGTTCTTTTGTTAGATGGAAAAAATTATAAGCTACGGGATAAGAGTTTTTTTTCATGGTGTAGGGAGTGATTGCTGATTTTTGATGTACAATATGATTGAAATTAACGTCTTTTAAAAATATCGAACCAACAAAGAAAAGCATGCTCCAAAACAACCCAATGACAATAGATAAACTCTTATCTCCTTCCTCCACGACACAGACTTCTTTCTATTAATTTAACCATTCCCACCAGCCGAGCCGTATAGACCTTTTGGTGCAGCTAGTGGCTCGTAAATAAACACACAAAAAAAAATATCGAACCCCCGTTGAAAGTCCGGGCCCGGGGTATTCCCCCCCCCCCACCTCGACAGGGTTGTATAAAAAATCAAGGAAATGAAAGAAAAAATTGTTGATTTTAAATTATTTTTCAAAATCATTTTCATACTTGATTTTTTAAGATCATAGTTTTCAAATCCTTTGTTTTTAATTTTAATGATTTTGATTTTCCTGACTTTAAAATCACAAAAATCAGAAAATCATGAGAGGAAAACGATTTTGTTTATGATTTTGCACATTTGAGTGGAGATTATTCAGAAAAGAACCTCAAAAATGAATTCAGTAACTGAGAAAACCTTATTTCCGATATATCCAAAGTTACCGCTCTAACTTTACTTTTATGTTCCATCCAGCGGTGGTGCTTTGAAGGGGGAGGGGGCTAAGGAAGAATTTAAAGCATCTGAGAACCATGTAAACAGACTTTTATACATTTTTATCTCATTGGCGTGAGATCTAATGAAAACAGTTCAAAGCATAAAATTCAAGTAGAAAGAATGACGATTGGACAATTTTTCCCTCCAGATTCTAGGTTACAGCAAGAGAAGCGAAATTTTTATTCGAAACTGCAATATTGTTCTTATGACAAATCCTGTGTTACACTTCAACCACGATGCACAACCACTGAATATTTTTTACTCTCAAACAAATTTGTGCAACGAAAATATGTGGCACACTGATGTACATATAAGATAGTGTCAAGTCCCGAAACTATCAAACAAATGCCAAAGTGCTGTCAAAGTGAATCCGATAAATCCCAACGTAGTGCCATGAATCTACCAAAATGCTACCAAACGAGAAGTAAACATGTGCCAAAATAGTGCTATTACATGCGCAAACAGACAGATTCAATAAAATGATTAACAAGTGTTGCACAAAAATCAATCAAATGTTTGCCAAAAGTATAAGAAATTGACAAAATCCAATCAATTTGTTGTCAAGTGTCCGACAAGACATCTGCCAAGTGACAGTCAATCCACCAAAACAAGAAGCGGTCAGACACTTGCCAGTTAATTTGGTCAAATTCTAATAGTGTTTGCCTTTTGGTATTGTTTTGTCACATTTGGAGTAAAACTGTTACTGCGTTTATAATTAGCTGAGCTGACCGCCAAACATGATAAATGTTTTTCAAAATTCTCACTTTGACCGTTTGTCAAATTACTACCAGAGTAAGCAGATCGGGATATCAGTAGAACATTCACTAAAGTTTTGAAATAATTGAAAATCCTTAAATGGCGTAACTTTTTATTAAGAAATTTTAGAACAAATTTCGATTACTATGTTGGTTGGAAATAAAACATACCTGTGAAATTTTGCATCAGTCTGCTGTATCTACTCTAGTGCCACATTTCTCTAGTAAAACCTTGGGTTTCAGACATTAGTTGAAAATTACGGTATTTCACTAAAATCAATTGTAATACAGTCGATTTTTCTGAGACGTAAGCACTATCCATTTTTGTCTGAGGTGGTGCTGTACCACTAAGTAAGGGATAAGTTCTCACAACTAACGCTCAATAGTACGGCTCTCGAGTGTAAAATCTCACCACGTCTCGCATATCTCAGGGCGGTATGCAAAAAATTTCCTTAAGATTTCCTTAAAGAAAAGGCATCTTTTCGATAAGGAAAATTGTAAGGAAAAATGGTATGTTAAAACTTTCCTTATCTTAAGATTTCCTTACTTTGGTATGCTAAAAAATTACCTTAAAAACGTTAAGGAAGGTTAAAACGTGCGATGGTGCCAAATGCTTAAGCCAATATCAACCAACAGGAACGTTTGTGATAATACAAGTTAGAATTTTTTATTTCGTAAGCCAAGATAGTGATATTTTAATACCAGATTATAATGACGCAAGAATGGAATAAACATTGGAACACTTTTGTATTATTGATATTAATAATTGTTATGCGATTAATTAACGATGATGACCTCCTTCATTTGAAGTATAATATTCCAAATATCTTATGTTTGTTGTAATTATCGTGGGATGGCTGCTGAAGAAGACGCCGGTGTTGGGTAAGACAAGTGCATAATCTGCTAACACTAAGGAAAGTTGAGATGAATTTTTAATCGTGACATTTTTGTGTAGGAAAAAGAAAAATTTTACCGCAGAAGAAAAAGAAACATTTCTGCAGCTGCTGAAACGAGAAAAATGTATTTGGGAATCTAAAACAGAAGGCTGTAGTGCAAGTTCCACTAAGCTTAAAAATGAAGCCTGGACTAGAGTATTGAATAAGTTTAATGGAATAGAAGGCTTTACAAAAGTAAGTACTAATTCATATAAACATGCTTGGCGGATAGACCTATCGGGCATTCGGGCATAGACGTCTTTCATGATAACTCCAATCTAAATATTCGTGATTCGCTGGAAGCTGTTTCATTTTTTTTTTCGTTCAACTTCAGCATAGGTAACTCCTGCTGGTAACTCGATTCATATCGAGGAATATCGAGTAAGTTATTTCGCTCGACTTCACTACAGTTTGTGTTTTCTATTGTCTCTCCTCTCCGGAGAGTTATATTTTTCTTCTTGTTATCCACATTCTACTCACCATCTGGGAACTCTCGATGTTGATTATTTAATGATAGACGTCGACTTACTAAGTGTCCGTGTTAATTATAATTTCCGTTTTACTTTAATTTTTACAATGCTTCCGTCGTCTTTGTTATCTTCCGACAAATTACGCTCAACTATATTTTGAGATACATATCACGATGTCGAATGTCTATGGAATCGAAAAATGAAAATCGCTATATTTATTCTAGGTAACTGTAAACCCCTTTTTTCTTTATGTCTTCGTCAGTAATTAAATATTTGACAGCTGTTATTTTTCTTCCCCAAAGGTTCAGCTACTTTAATAACTACATAATATTGAATACACATTCGTTTGAAGACCCGAGCGAATCTTTCATACACAGCCTGTACCCAGTACGAACTTTTTGAATAGAATACCTCATCAACAGAACTGTTTGCACTTTTTGAATAGAACAGCGTAAGTGTTGAAAGGGCAGCACTGGTGCAGAACTTTTTGACGAATAGAACAATATTGCCTGCATTCACAAATTACTAATACAATACAATCCATGTTTCCATTGCTATCCAGCTATAAAAATTGCTTATAAGTCACTTCTAACCCTCTAAGTGACCCTATGCCTGTCCGCCACTGCATAGCTTTGTCATGTATAAGTACCTAATATGCTGTATTATTTTACTCCGGGCTATCATTCTACTTTATATGATAATTTTTGTAGCGTGATATCAAACAGTTGAAGAAGTTGTGGGATAATTTGAAAACAGAACGCAAAAAAGAACTAGCAGCAGCCAAGAAAGCGGCTATGAAAACTGGAGGTGGCGTAGTTGAAAAAAGTGTCAATGAAGATCCTGCGGTAGATGTTTTATTAGATTGTGCAGTCGATGTTGAGCACGTGAATCAGATGCAATTTGCCTAGCAATGGGAACAGCAGAAACTGCATCAACTTTCGCACCTGTAAGTCTAAATTATTCTAGGATATTTTCATGCAAGTATGTCATTTCTACATATATAACATTTCAACAATGATTTTGTTTATTATGCATAGTTACTTCAAACCTTTACACTGTATTCAATTACTCCTACTGAAACGGAAGCAGAAGCATGTACCATTACTACAAAAGCTTCAACTGCACACACAAGCAGTACTCGAAATAAAAATATAGAGAATAATGAAGATGACATCGAGGAAGAGTATGAGGATGATAAAGTAAGTGAACAGCAAAACAGTGTAATTATAAAAAATTAATGATAATGATGAATGAAAATTAATTGACAATTTGAATGGTTTTATTAAGGATCCTCTCAGTTCTGCCATTACACCAAATCGCAGAAAAAGAAAAGGTTCTTATTATGAAGAAGTTTATAGTTTGCATAAGAAGTGCGTAGCAGAAGAACATGAACTTAAAGTTAAATTACTTCATGAAAAGATGGCTGCTGCAAGAGCAAAAAAAGAATACTACCTCAGCAAAAGCAAGCAACAGTGTACGTACAAGTAGTTGCTATTTCACTTGAAGGATGCAGCGTTGATGTAGTTGTTATTTTACTTATAGACTCTGGTTTTTGTGATTGTATTTTAAATTTTTTATTAGCCTTAAATTGTTAAATTTTTGTTACTTTTGTGTGCGTGTGTTTGTTGTAGCGTTTTTTTACTTTCAATAAAAATTCACAATTTTTCTTCCAGATGTTCGTCTATTTAACAATTTGATGAGAGAGTGAAGAGATAATATTTTCTGACATCATATAAATGCAGCTGACAAATCTTCATTTTTTGTGACTGGTCACACCAAATAGCAGAGCAAATTCATCTGTATTTACGTATTTAATTATACTGATTTATTATGTATGAAACATTGCTTAAATATACAAAAGTGGAAGAAAACTGCATTATTATATACAATAAAATTAACAAAGGAAGCAGGGCTTAAATATAAAAAAGTGGATAGAAGAAAACTACATTTTATACAATAAAATTATTTGTACACTTCATCTCTTTTTTCTTTTTGCAATAAAACTGTTGTGTATTATAAAAGATGAAAATGGTAATTTGGCATAGGTTTGATCAAAAATTTTGCAATAGTTGGATAATAAAACATTATCCAACTTTTTTTGTTTAGTTAATCAAAAGAAGTTGGATGCATTTTTTTGGTCAGATAATTGGAAGCCGGATAAAGAGGTCAGATAATCGAGGTTCTACTGTAATTGCAAAATTTACTTACCTTTTAAAATTCCTTGCTCAAATTTTAATTTCACCCCAGAATTGTCGAAAATACGACACACATGTATCTTCACCAACATTTACATTAAAGGAAATATTTTTCTCCCTAAGGTAGCTCTCGTGGTACCTTGAAAAAAAACCTTACTTTTTCACTTTATTTAAGGTAAGGTACTTTTTAGCATACCAGTTTTTCCTTAAGATTTACCTTAAGGAATTCCTTTCCACATTTCGACCTTAAAGAAATTTCTTGCATACCGCCCTCAGTGCTTTCAGCTTTCCAGCTACAGCACAGCGATCGAAATTCGTTTGAAATTTTCCAAACAAAAGGTTTATCCCATCTCCCGACGTTCCAAAAAGTCCAAACCCCGCCCTGTTCAGAAATAGACGCACTTTCATTGAAAAGAGAAAAAAAAATGTTATGGAACCCAACGAGGTCGAATGAGTTTCGTAAATTATTATCTCGGGAAACGAGGGCTGTTTTCTGTCGTTTTCAAAATGACAAATGGCCTACTAACGATAATCGTGCCCGTTCGTCAAAAAAGGTGTTTGGCTAAAACTATACGTGCCTGTAGCGGGTTGCTGGAATTCGAAAATTGCAACTGCTATTCGCTATGTATCCGCTTGAAAAAAAAAATAAATAAAACGAAAATGAAATAAAAAAGATACGATGGGCGCCCGTATGACAGCTTCAAAGGATAAATAAGGAGAAAAAAAAAGGCGAATTTGCTTTTGTATTTTGGGTTCGAAGCGCAGCGTATGATACATGCCGCTGCTGCAAGCACTGGCCCACAAAAAGGGTCGGGTCAACTCCCCCGCAAGCCGTAACGCTAAAAAACTCGACTGGTTCGCGGGAACCTGCTTGCAAATCTTTTCAATTGAAAAATATTTAGAAAGTCTTCGATTACGCCGGTTTTTATATTTCCCCTTTTTCGGGTTAATACAAAATAACGCGGAATGAATAAATGAATGGAAAGGAAAAAAAAATCGAAAAAATAATCTTTGAATTAGTGGTCAAAAAAAGTGGTTCTAACGAAGGGACATCCGTTGAAAGAGGCTTCTGCATAAAATGCTGGCTTAATCAGCAAAACAGGTTTTGCAATGGCGGGTCTTCGCGGACTCCAGCTGCTGGAAATGGCGTTCTACCTCCAGTCAGTGGTTCGCGAATTTCGCTTCTTGAATACGCGCGATTTGATCGACAGTGGTGGTCGTGTCGAACGTCGTGGCCTTACCACGCGGACGCCATCTGCATAGTGTTCGTGATAGTGCGCTGTGCGGGGTTCGAAAAAGTTACGAGTTAATCGCAAAAGCTACAGAAAATGGGAGTATGCTGGCCCGAAATTCGATTTACATTTCCACGTCGAGTTTCCTGGTAATTACAGGTACCTATTTCTACGTAATGTAAATTTATACAATGGGTGCCTACTCGATGTAAGGTGGTACTGCACTCAGAGTAGATAGGAGCTACAGCATAAGCATGAATAGCCGATCTGTACTGAGGGGAGGGGGCTGAGGCTAATAAAAATCAAAATAATGCTACAACTTCTGGTATAATTTTTTAATTCTCTGGGAAGCTTTCAGGTGATTTCAGAATGCTGAGGCCCCCAAGCCCTCCTTATTCGTGCCTACGAGTCAGAGCTAAGTCATATTTCGAAACGAGAAAGTTGGCCGCAAGACACGGTCCAAGCTCCGCTGCCATTTTGAAATTGTGTAATTCCATTTCAAACACGAGTCATATGTGATGATTGAGGCAATATTCTGATCTTTCGATTATTGCTACTCGCTCACCCATCGAAATTCACTTCCTTTTTGGTACGTTTGCGATAATAACAGAGCCGTGGCTAGGACTTTTTTTCGGGGAAGGGGTGTGGACAGCAGAAACTTCGACTCGACTATAATATAAAAAGAAAATTTAAAAATAGGACCTATTTTTCCGATTATATCGACTGACTGCTCATATGTAGAATTCGTCGGGTGCCAAATTTTGAAATTTTCGAAGTTGACAAGGAAAAATAAAGAAAAATGAAAGTCCAACCCTTTGTAAATTTTGTGAATTTCTGATCTGATTTTTACAGACGAAAATTTTTACATAAATGTTTGGGTGTCTGGACATAATTAGGGCTTCAACTATAAGACTCTTCAACTCCTTGAAACTTGCTGAGATTCATCAGTGTTTTTTCAGGACTCTTCAAGATTCTTTCAGAGTTGATCGAAACTAAGACAGACCCTTGGTCAAGATTCTGTGACTTTTCAAGCCTCACAGAATAGATGTTTTATGCGGATCCAGACTTCATTAAGATATTTCAAAATTTGATTAAGACTTCATGATTTTTCCACACTTTGGGTAAAATTTTCAAGTTAAAAAGTTGACCAGATTATCCTGTCGATGGCGTCCAAAATAAGAAACCAATTAATGACTGCAAACGCAGTTCTATTTCTAATTTGCTCTCAGACCGAGCCCTGGAATCCGCCCTTTCGAGCATTACTTCAGAGACGTCGGGGAGGCTGTTAGGGTTGTCTTAGCCCTCTTCCCTTCTGGCCGAAAAACCGGCCCAGGTCGAAATCTGGCGAGTCATTATGGGTTCGAACCCGGGGCCTTCCAATTCCGAGACCAACGCGCTATCCACTCGGCCAACCAGACCCATCTAGTGTAAACGCAGTTACAAAACTGGGCCACTAATCGAGCTGTTGAAATATTAAGAACGCTGCAAAGATATAACAGGTTGCTCTTTCCAGGAATACTGAAAGACAGTCTTTTTATGTTCTTTAGCTTTTAGTGCATGGAAAAGTTTCCATATTGTAAAAATGCATGTGTACCATAGTCGATGAATCATATGAACCATTTATAAAATTCTCTGGCATACCGATCGGTGGCTAGATTTTAAACAGGTGTAAACTTTCTACAAAGTACTATTGCCATCGAGCGTATAAAAAGAGGACTATAAATGTTTAAAACTTTATTCACGGTCATGATTTAAGAAAAAAACAACCAAAAGCCACTAATACTTCGGAAGTGGTATTAAAAATCAATTTTTTAGAACAATGATGTCGAGGAGCCATCAGGTGCGGAAACATAGGGGGGAAATGAGGACAATTGCCTCTGCCAGAAAGAAAAACTGAAATGGAAAACGTTTATATATGACTAGGTGTACAAGAGTCCTAAGCAGTCTCAAGTTCGGAGGAATTCTAAACAAGTATTATGAAGGAGTTTCAAGAGATACGACTGAGTTTTGAAAGGTCTTGAAGAGTTTATATAATTTACCCGGCTAGAAATTCAGGTAGCCTTAGCGTGAGTGTTTCCCATTTCTTCAATTTATTGAAAACTGTGACTTAAAATATCAACTGTTCCGAGTAATCGATGTCAGGTCAAAAAAACAATAATATGAGCATTGGACAGAAGTGAAAAATTCTCATTGTTCGAAAAGAGAATGAATGTAGAACTATGACACTTTCTGATTTAAAAAGTAAATAACACATGAGAGTGAAGAGTAGGTAGTTCGAACTGCATTCAGCTCAGAGACAAAAAGTTCTATTTGAAAAGAGCTATTTCAGTTTCTCTCTAAAATGTAAGAAAAAGGATTTTCTTAACCCCGACAAAGCGATAAGGAATAAGGTAAGGTTGCCTAGTATCGCCCATAGTTCCTAATATCGCCCACCACCGTATTTCGCCTTGCTGTAGTGGCGCGATTATTTGGCGGAAAATTTTTTTCCATGTTTGGTATCGCAAAACAGTAGCACAAGTGTGTAAAGTTAGGGCCCGGAAGCCAAAAACCAAAGAGTGAGAAGAAATTGAGGACCTGAAAACTTTTTTAGTGTTGTCTTTGGATGGCGCTTGTGAGCGATAGAGGATGCAGGCAGGATATCGAATCGAATATTTTTCTCATTAGAAACGTTCAAATTGTAATTTCCAATAAAAAGTTGGAGGATTTATAAATAATAAGTGCAGTATGGCGTCGAAGGAAGTGAGCACCGGTTTCCCTACTATCGCTCACTTGATGCGGATGCTGGGCCCATGAGGTCTGCGACGCTGCCTTTGGTGAAGTCGCGAACAAGAAAAATTACATTTTTTCACAGTGCTTGAATGGATAAATTCGAAATCGCCTTCATTTTAATTATAAGTGACGTGAAAATGTCAATTTTTTCGATTTTTTTGGTAGGCGATATTAGGCTTATGGACTTTAACATGTAATTTTGGTGGGCGATATTAAAGGAGCCCAAAAATAAAATTTCACAATTTTGACTACTCTGCTTTAAAAATTCATGTACAATCAACGAACCCCCTCTCCTACATTTTAGCGTGATACTTTTGTAGCGGAAGGATGTACGAACATTTTGAGCCACTGTCGATAGCTCAAATAAGTAAAATTTTATAGTCATTTAAAAAAAAGTAGGTGATATTAGGCAACCTTACCTCAAGCTTATTTTGGGAAGAAACATTCAAATTGGAAGGGGCAATTTCGCTTGATCTTTTGATAATGTTGCGAGAAGTGGTCGAGCAGTAAATTGACACGTTGCTCCAACACATACGCGTAAATTGAAACAGAGGAAGGAGCTGGCTCAAGAAGCCTTCAAATTGGCGGAATTGTAAATTGGTAATCAATTTTTGAAGTTTCAAAGACGGGTTTATTAATTACAGGGCATAGAGAATCAAAAGCTTAGAGAGATCTCGAGCTCTGGATACGGATTCTCCTATTTGCCCGTATAGTTGCCTCGTAGCTAGTCGTCTCTTTGATAGTCTGCGTCACTGTTTGACAGGAGCTTGAAGTAGGGGAAGTAGTTTTGTACCTTGCGCCATTTAGAATAATTGCCTAAGACTCATCACCATACTTTTTCCAACGGAATTTTAACAATACATAGAGCAAAGGATTGCGCAATTATTTTTAAAATTTTGCAATTTTTGTTGGGTGGCGGCCTTACAATTTCAAATTTACAAAAACAATTTTTTTTTGGTCCAAGGTATAACACTCTGTTGTGCGTTAGACCAAGGGTTGATGTATCTTGGGCCATGCTAAACATTGAAATAAAAATGAATTAAAGGTGTAATTAAATATAGTATTAATTTATTATAATATAAATCATGAACAAAAAAATCACAAATAAGCATTTTTGGAGATTTTTCCCCGGCGCACGTTTTATGTCCCCATGTGGCATTCTTATTCTGGAGAAAAAAAGAAAGAAATTTAAAAAAAATGATTCAAGGTAGATGTCGAGTTCGTAACATAGATTGGAATTATTTCGGGTAAAAATTATTTTTCAACGGAATCACATGGATGATATACAAATTAGATACTTTGTAGGGTACTTACTTTAAATCATAATCGATATTTTGAAAAAATAAATTTCTTTTCAACAACTTTTAGTTATGACACAAATTTAACTTGATCACTTTTTTTAGACCATGCAGTGAAATTCCTGTACCACTTAGGCGCCAGCATCGCAGCTGGATCAAGGTACAACACCTTCCCCTTACAGACAGAATATAAACGCCTGTAATTTTTTGAATTTGAAGTAAGTAATAACCTTTTTGTTTTTAAGGGAGGCGCACATTAGAAAAAAGATGTCGTGTGTGTCTCGTATTACTGCAGAATGACAAAGATGGAGTGACAAACGAAGAATAAAAAAGGTGAAACGATTTCAGAATCGGAGATTTCAAGGAAAGATGAGAATTCTTAATCGGATTCGGAGATGTTTGAGGAATTTTTAGTGGAAAGATGGAGAAGGTTTTAATGGAAAGCAAAAAGTGGGGCATATTCGTCGATGAAGAAAGAGGTATGAACCTGAGTGTTGAATTCATCAGGTAAGGTAAATTGGTTGTTTTCTTTTCAATGAGGTAACGCTGACATCAAGGTTTGTTCAATCATAACAACGTATTGAAAGATTAATCTTTTTAGATCAAAAATTTGTGGCATAAGTGAGTAAACTCTCCTGCCTCCCCCTCCAACAATGAGAGGTACTGGAAAATACGTAAAGCCTTTCCTCTTTCTAAGTCTTATCGTACGATTCTCTTCTTTTATCCTGTTCTCTTAAATATGGAAATCAGAAGACCGGTCTTTCAGATATCCTCTCCACAATACTCTTCCACTCTTCTCGGTCTTGGCTTAATCTATCCATCTTTTGAACGTTCTCCCACAGCTCCTCTTTCCTTCCACTTTTCCTTGAATGATTGATCTCTCAAAGCAGTTTTCATTCCTCCTGATAATATGGTCAAAACATTTCACCCTTCTCTGTTTGCAAATGGGTTCTCTTGGAAAATTGTAATCAGGGTAGTTCCCCGAGCCTTTCCCTAATGGTAATCAAATACTACAGAACGTCACCGCTGAATTAGTAAATAAGAATCTTTTCCGTCGCCGTCTCTGAAATAGGTGTCCTGTCACCAATTAACCCCATGTGGATCAAATACGTGACTACAGCACACCCTCCGTACACCTTCTGTTCGCTGACCTGATTTTCCACTGTTGTTGAACCCCTAATCTTCCATTTCTGACAGAAGCAATTATTCGCATTGTCTCCCCTATGTACCCGCAGCCTGCTAGCCTCCGGTATCATTGCTCTAGAAATTTGACTTTTTAGTACCACTTACGACGTATTAGTGGCTTCGGGTATTTTTGAAATCATGGTCGCGAATAAAGTTTCAAAAAGTATGGTCCACTTTTTACGTTGGAGTTGGTAATAGTACTTCGCGAAAAGTTCACGTCAGTACGGGGTTGCCTCTTGAAGGCAGATGCGGGGACGCGGGTGGGTAGGGAAGGCCGAGGTGGTCTCGGAGGCCATATAATATGTTTCGTATCACGTTCCCGATGACTCCATCTTTTGATTAGATTGAATAAATAACAAAAGTTCATTACGAGTAGTCGTTCTCCAAATACTTCTACTTTCAACTTTTCCCCTTAACCTGAAAAGTTAGATGCAAGGCAGTAGCGATAAGGAGGAATGTACTCCCAATGTTTGAAAAATAATTGACGCTCGGCAAATTTCAGTTTTGAGTCGGCCTCTCCCCTTCAGACTCACTTGGCCGGGTGAGCCCTGCCGGGGGGTCAGCAGCAGCTGCAGAAGCTCTAGAATGGTACAGCCCCCGCTCCTCGATAAAATGCTAGCTACAACCTAGATTACGTGTCAGCTGAACTCGAATAGGTAATTTTCCAAAGTAATTAAAATCTTGTGTAATTTTTAGAAATATACTAGGACGGCTTATTGATGCTTTTACAAAATAATTTTCCAGCTTAATTTCAATTTAACAGTCAAAATCTCGATTTGAAATTTTATTTTAGACCACCTGAGTCGATCTCTCTTATTCAATAAATATGAGGCAATCTGGGAGCATCTAATTAGGTATTATGTCGGTGACATGTCGTTAGCTCAACAAGTTGAAGTTTTTATGGTAAATTCACATTAACAAAGCTGCCAGGAAGCGAAAACCTAAAACTCATGGCCGAAGTTCCTTCATTGTTCCCCTAGATCCACCTTAACTTTTAGTCTAGCATGTTCTATGTAGAATAAAGACATTAGATGGTTCCCTGGTCTCAATAAAATAGAAATCAGGGGAAGTTTCATAAAATTTATTACTGTAGAGAGGACGAACTAGATTCGATTTGCATATCCAATACTACTTGAATAGTTGAGTTTCCATAACAGATTCTACATCATATAACTTGAAACTGTCACCGCGTGTCTTCAATTGTCGATCATGTTTGAGTTGACTGAGCCATTACGAACCCGATCAAAATTCTGGAATCAAGACTTTTTTAAAAGGATACCGTCAGGTGGGGTATATTGGAACAGCCGAGTAACTTGGGACACACCAGAAGACATGTGTAGAAGCCACCTTACCTGCCCACTCAAGCTAATGTCTGAGCCTCTCTGATCACTTACACAATTCAATAGCCAAGAATTCTCTGGTATATCAATAGATAATACTAAAAATATTTTGAGCGCTGAATTCAATGCCGAACTTAATCTTTTGCAAAGGACTCGATTTATTTCAAACAAAATTAAAAGATTCTACAAAAATTCCCTAAATATTCTTTTTGTTTGATCATTCTGAAGTACGCAAAATGGATGCACTGCAACTACAGGGTGGGGCATAAGTAAGAGGTCGAAGATAGCCGAAAACAAGTGTCTTTCAGCGAGCTTCGCAGTATCACCTGGTAGCCACTGCTGCCAACCTCAAGATAAATTTTGAGACGAAATCTCAAGAGTTCTCACAAATTTACATAAAACTGAGTGAATATGCATTGCTTTTTCAAAATTTTCACTTCCAAAATTTGGGAAATGGAAATTTACCGCCTTATGGGAGTAATAAGCACTCAGATTTTATACAGCAATAGAAATGTAAAATATATCTGCGATCTGTCACAAGAAAAGAGCGCTTAGTGGCGTCGAAATGTTCTAAGAAAAAGGCGTAAATATAATGAAATTTTCTTCTCTCTTCTTCACAGTACTTATTCAAAAAAAAAAAGTGAAAAGAAAAAGGAAAATTTTCTAGGATTCTCGACAGAACTGGGGGTGGATGGGGAACAAATGTGATGAGTCAGTCAACATTTAATTGTTGAGAAACATAGAAAAGGCGAAAATGTTTGTCTCAAGATTTTTTACAAAGAATCCTGGGATTTTTCAACAGGCTTGGTTGACAGCACTGCTGGTAGACACAACACAGTCAAGCTCGTCGCGTCTGATAATCACGAAATATGTCAACTCATAGTGTGACCAACATAACGCTTCTGAAATTCTTAGTAAGAATATTAAAATTCCCAGTAAACGAATGAAAATATCGAACCCTTTGCAGAAAATGAAGCTTGGAATTGGAATCAGCGTTGACAATACTTCTAAAATCATCTATTCATTACCAGGATAGTTACAACAAATTTAGCGTAGCTGAGCTGTGTTATGATCATGAGCAATGAACGGTCGAAATTCGTGGATACTGTGTAAGCCTGTTAGTGGGTCCTAAATTATGTTGCACGCATGTTCCAAGATACCCCCCAACCAAATACACTGAATTACCAACACTGGAAACTCGAGCGTCTTTTCTGGACCATGGCTCCTAGCGGCAGGGATTGGTACTACATGTATTTCATTCATTGTGTGTGTTTTCGCTCTATCTAGTGTTGGTGAACACAATGCTAAATTATAATAGTAACAATCCCTGCCGCTAGGTGCTGGATCTAACAGCGCTCAATGTATTTTAAATGGAGTTTCCGGTATTGGTAGTTCAGTGTATTTGCCCCAACTGATCGTACTTGAAACATTCAAACATTTGACTCCGCGATACTTGCTCTAAAAACTGATGAGGATTAGTCCATTTAGTGAAGTTGACGTAATTGACGCAAAGAACCCTTACAAAAGAATTTTTCGCTATTGCGATTTTTCCGGAAATTGTACGAGAAAAAGAAGTATTTATCCGGACCACAGCGAGGGCATTCGAAATCAAAAAACGAGAGCGAGTAGAAAAAGTGTGTGAATTGATCCGATAGAAAAAAATAGATCTTCAGAGTGCGAAACATGAACTGTAACTGTGACAATACTGTAACTGGACTGAAATATACTAATATCCCGCCTGACCAATCTCCAATCAAGGGAAGAAAAAAAAAGGACAGAGAATAAGAAGAAGAATAGCGTTTAGAAGAAATTACATACCGGAAATGCAGGTATGTAGGAGACAAAAGACATTGATGAGACGTTTGCATCAGGCTACAAGAAAATATCCAAGCAGGACGATTTATACAAAAATGTAAATTCGAGATGAGAGAATTACCGCTCAGTTTACAGGAGTGTTGTAGGACAGAGAGGTGAATATACTGCTTAAAATTTCCCATCAACGTTGACTGACAGTCTGATGCTCTTGAAATGCACCCACCATGTTACGCACACGCGTGGACTCGCACACACAGACACGTAATCATTAACTACATTCGAAATAGGGTTACTAAGTTCAACTAAACCATTTTCGCACATACTTTACCACACACAGTCACACTTGTGCACTCAAATTGAATTCTCAATATGGAACGTTGCTACTCGCTGGGCTCTCTATGTCTGTTTTTCGTCTCGCGAATGTTGTAGATACCTGACAGAAAGTCACCAGAAACGAGGCAAATATGGCATTCTTCGAGGTTCGTGTTTATCTATCATTACGGTCAGTGATCACAAGTGATCGGGGTTTTATCTAGCCAACGTGTGGTACCCACACCAACACAAGAGAACTTCGACCTAATCGGATTTGTTGTACACGGAGATGCATCAGCTTAAAGTGTAACCCACGTGACAGAATTCGTATAGCAAGCAGCGCCCTTACTCTCCACTTTCCTGTTCACCTTTCCTAGTCACAGATACACAGTCGTGTCAACGAGCCTACATGTATGCAGAAATACGGATCTAACTTTACACGTCGCAAAGGAAATGAATCTGCTTCCGTAAAACATTAAAAGCACTCGCCGGACGCCATTTTATACATACAGACAGCAAAACTCTATGGACGACGTTCATCATTTTTATCAACGAGACGATTCCACCGGCGTTATACAACACTAAACGGGTACGTATAATATATTTTATCTGCGTTTTAAATATGATCCCCAGAATTTCCCCATTGGTTGTTGGGTGGCATACTTGCAACGGTCGAATCTGGTCAAGGAAATTAAAGATTTATCTGCGACGTGATGGACTTCTGGGTCCGTTCTTTTATCGCAATTTCGGTGCACTCTGTTACAGTTTTGATAGGTCTATGTATCATGCCTTGAGAATTGGTATAGCTTTGGGGCCTGAAACAGTGCAATATATGTATGTGAATCAGAAGTACAGCAAAAGTAACAACTTTCTAATAGGATGGACGTCCTCAGAGAACAAGAAAAAGTCCTCTATTGAGAGGTAGATATCATTTGTACCGAAAAGCTTCATTCATTCAATTTATTTTCTGGCGGAAATCAGAAGATATGGGATTATAGCAAAAAAAGAAAGAATAAGCAAGTAATATACTATAAATGAACAAGCAGTTATAGCTGCTGGGAGAGGGTCGGCTTTGAACTGGAAAATTAGAGACTAGTTTATCTGTTCAGGAAAAAGAACCTATCAGTAGTCATATGTTTACAGTCTCTTTATATGGCCGTGCGTTCAAACGATGTCAGAAAAAAAAAACAAAAAAACTAACGATAATCATGTTTAAGGTCTTTTTTCCCCTTTAACATAAGAGCTGAAAGATGAAACGTAATTAAGACTTAACAACACATCACATGCATGACACATGGTAAGTTCAGGGTTTCAAACTGCGAAGCTACAGACTTACTTAATTCAACCAATTCAGGTGGCATCTCAGAATTAGGAAATTGTAACTTTTCATACGCTACAGACAACAGAAATTTTATATAAATTCGCAGAAGGAAGTTTATTTTGATTCAAATAAAGCTTACAATTAGAAAAATCACAACCAGAATTATCACTAATACTATCAAAACTTGTTAAGGAGCATGCGGTTTTCAGAATATTCGAAGTAGGTACATCTCTTTGTCATAACTTTGTAACTCAACACTGATATAGAACGATTGCAAGATAATCTCCACAACTTACACATACAATCCGTTATTTTATACTCTGTACAAGTTAACTCGGTTCCTCATGAACACGCAACTGACTAGAAACATAAAATACTATTGAGTATCGAGAAACAGAATAATTGTCAATCAATTATCAGCCAATTCATAATCACTGGCAACGAATTACAGATTTTACTCTATTACATTAGCCTAGCAGAAGCTTCACTGCTGGAAACCTGAAACAGAATACCAAAATTACCATTAATACTTTTATAATTCACATTGCATTATTCCTTGGAGAATTTACTCTGATAAGATACCATTCGATTCGAAAAATTCTACGTTAATTGAAATGAGAATCCATTTCATACATTGACAAACAAACACACTTTTACCTCTTCTAAATTCAGTTATACAAATTTTACCCAATTTGAGCGTATCAATTTTTGCATAGCAGAGGCATTCAGAATCAATTGTACATAAGCGGAAGCTTCACTATTGGAAAACTGAAATAAAATACCAAAATCACCATTAGTACTTTTATAATTCACATCGCACAGGATAGTTATTAAACGTTGAGAATTTTAAATTCACGGCATTCGATACGAGAAGGATGCACTAATTCATGAGAAATATTACTTACTGCAAAGAGCTGAAGATGAATTTTCCAGATAAAATTCACCGCAGCCATACTTTTCAACGCAAAATCGCATAAATTTGCATAACGCACGTTTCCACAGATACATGTAAACATTCCAAGACAACTACGAGGACTCTTTTTCTTCAATAATGTCTAAAATTGCCCGGTGTCGAAGAAATACGGAGAATAGTTCTGAACTTTACCACTAGCGCGCGCTCAAGTGAAAAAAACCGTTATTCAAAGTAAAGAACCTAACCCGAGTACGCGCATAAGTCATATTGGAGCACATGGCGCCCGTCGATGCCGAATTGACTACGCGATACGCTCCGCGTGATCGGATTCGGCATCCACGGGCAAGATGTGCTCCAATATGGCGTATGGGCGTACTTGTGCCTATAGCTTCTCTATTCAAAGTAGCCCTCAAAATTTAAAGTAGTCCTACTTTACAGTACTTTTTGACAATTTGTTCATGTCGCTGTCTGGTGGTATCGAGTTGTACTAATTATCAACCAAATAGTTTCGTCAGTCTACCGCGGAAAATACAGAACAATAACTTGTATCGTCATATGTAAAAAGTGCAGGGGTTGCGAGACTGTGACCAGTTAAAATGCATTCTAATTACTCGCATTGCATCGTAGTTTGCATTCACTGTGATTTCCGCCAAGCCAGGCTTCACACAAAATAAAATTTTAGTGAAGTTAGAAGTAAATAAATTCTTAAGGTAAAAGTTCCAAATGTGGATCAGTACCCAAAAGAGGATCGATAGTCTTGTAGCGTGACGCAAATACATGACGTCATGAAAATCACACCTTATTATCAACTAACTCTTCCCCAACCTAGAATGGTAATTACCTTGACATTCTTCTCCATTGAAATGCCGGAAAAAATATTTCTGTTGTGTTATCAGAAAACTTGTTTTTTTACATGTGCCAAATCTTCGGCGCTTGCTAAAAATTCATTATTTTTGTAATATTTGCAAATTTTGTGATGGTAATAAATTTTATGTCTTTAGATTTATCTAAGGAAGAATAGTAATAATTCATTTCATCACTTTTTTTTTTTTGTAATTTTCATAGTTAGACAATATGAAAGTAGACAATTAAAATATTTTATTTTTGATATTTTTTTGCTGTGTATTAGTATATTTGATCGGAATTTTTCATGAATTATGTTATTTCAACTGTTTAATTACCGGCTTCTATGAGATTTTGAATTTATATCATGGAAAAAATTTGATACAATTTTGGGTATTCGCAGATTCGATCCACTTTTGGGTACTATCGTCACGTCATCAAGAAATTACAGAAATCATGAATTAGGCACTGCTACAATTTTCTTAACTTATAGTACCACATCTCATGTTACATTGTTTCTGTTTCCTTTGACCTATTATATCAGTAAAATGAAGTTTTCCCACACTATTTTATATTGATTTGGAAGCATGACCCAAAAGTGGATCGATCCACATTTGAAGCAAATCATATAATTTTTCAAACAATGAAAAAGGAAAATCATCTCCTGTTTCAACAGTTGCGATGCATCTTAATACATGTAAAAAGGTATTAAGTATGGTGTACGGTAATTTTTACATCTTATTATTGAATATCCACATTTGAGTATGGGTACCCAATAGTGGATAAATTCAACACTTCAAAAATTCAGGAAAAATACAGTTTTTGTTGGATATGCTTAAGACTCATATATGTTTTATTGTACAATACAATCAACATATAGAACCCATTGGATGACCTCTACATCACCGACTTCCTTGTTCTAGACGACTTAAAAAACGTGATCCACGTTTGGAACTTTACCTTATCTAAACTGAAATCTTCATCAAGTTATTCATTACAAATTTAATAATTAAATGAAATTTAAAGGATTCTATTAATATGCATATAACGTATAATAATAATATTTATTTATTTGAAGCCCTCCGGTCACAGCCAAAATGGCCAATTACGACTGGGGGCTTTAACTTGACAGAATTTGAAAACAAAAAGAAAAAAAAGAAAATTTTTTTAAAAAGTTACATGATATACTCGTATCTATGCAAAACAAAAAATGAAATTAACAAAAAAAAAAAAAAACAAAAACAAAAAAAAAACAACTAAAAATGAGAAACGAACGAGAGAAAGATCGCTATCTGCCCCCACCCCCATACCCTAGTGCCCCTCCCCACATACGCGCTCAAACCACAATCAAGTCAGTCCGTGACTAGAGTCAGAGACTATTATAGCTGTCAATCAAATATTTTGTAAACTTGCTGTTTGAAGGCTGATTTGTTTATCGAGTCGAGTACATCGAGGTCGATTGAAAGTAGGTACGCGAATTCCAATTTTTTCAAGTAAAGGTGATGAAATATTAACATTAAATTTATTGATTTAGGCCCGGGATGGTACTTAATACCAAAGCCAAAAAACCAAAGCTGGGAACTAGACTGAGTGCGTCTCTGCCAAAAGGCCAAGTACATAGGTAGAATATTGTTCTTTCTGATACGAACTTATACTTGGACTCTGCACACATGTTTATACCGTCTCTACTATCACAACACTTTTCGCGACTAAAATACCTGCAACTCGCAAGCTTAGGTTATAAAATAAGACCTTTTTATAGTAAAATATTTAACAAAAAGAAATGTATCTTGCAATATTGAAAGAAATATATATTTCCCGTTAAAATATTTCAAGTTTCTCGTAATTTTTAAAATCGATAAGAATAAAAAAAAAAGAAAAAGAATCGTGAACAAAACTTACTATAGTCAATGTTAATAAATCCCATGTTCGAAATCGAAGTGTCAAAAAAATTTCGCAGCATAAACGGCAGATAACAACTGTTTACTATATTCTCAATTTTCAGAATTAGCTGAGTTTAGTTTCATTGAAACTAATCATTTTCTGAAATTTGAAACACAAAGCTTTCAGAATACAATGCTGCTTCTACGAGTATGTTCTAAATATCATTAATGGCCATTTAATAGTACCAAAACTTCGGAATGCGTTTTCCTCAAAACTGTATATTTGCGTTAGTGTCCTTTTTCCTTTTGTGCAAAGACTCACTCAGTTGACTTTATCGAAACCGCTATAATTATTACATCGGTTTGACCAGAAATTAAAACCAAACTCTTCATAAGTTGGAATAAAAACCAAATTAATATAACAGATATTGACATGCTCGTATTAACGCACGGGCCTAGATAGGGGTCCTCTGAGTGAAAAGAGAGGGGGAAAATGATAAAGATTGACCTTATAAAATACACAGATTGAACACACAACTTGATATAATTTCAGTTTAATTGGTTTTGTTGAACGCAATACTTTAGTGCATTAATAAATTTGGAAAACACACTAGGTCAGCTGGTAACTAATTTTGTAGATCTCTAAAATAACTAGAGCCCTAGCCTTCATCTTACTGGTGGTCCTTTCTGCTACAAAGAAATGTAGTGTGGATTGCTTACCTATATTAGGAGAATTTTCAGGAGCAGATCTATAACTTCAATATCTGGGTCATTCTCCAAAAACTGAGAAACTTAGAATCATTATTTCCGATTTTCTGGGGTGTGGATGACGGGGCAGGGGATATTCTAGGTTACACAATAACATTAGCAACAAATTCCATTGATCCTATTATTCATTAGACAGAACAGTTATCATCCTTGAATGGAAAAAACATGGGGGGTGTCCATCATCGTGTATGTTACCACCTTGTCTCAATAAATGTTTGTTTCAATTTGTGTTTTTCCAGTAAATTTTGGTATTATTATTTAGAAAGATTGTAAGTGTGTACCAAAAAGTTCAATTTGCTGTCAGCGGCTTCACATTTCCAGAAAGGATAGCATAAAGTTCTGTTACCTAGGTCTTCAATTCATTACCGCGATCAATCTTTGCCTGGTGCAAGGTTAATGTACCTTATATATTTTTCATCACAAGAAATGGCAATTTACTGTTTTGATTCCTGAACACGATCTAGGGGTCAGATTGTAGTCACTGGGCCATGTAACACTGACGACACCAGAGGGGGTGCACCGGCACACTTGTTCGGACCACAAAAAAACATTATTTTACCTCTATGGCATTGCCATATTTTGCATATTGAGAGAATTAGTGCTAATTAATTTCTACTAGAGATGAGAGTTTAGTTTATCAATGGTTTGTTCCTTTGAATTTCCTTATTTTCACTTAAAAAAAAACAACAAAAACTGTCAGACAGAATAACGTGTACCTTTTTTTTTGGGGGGGGGGGATTACAAATCTAAAAAACTGAGGTATCATTATGTTTGAAAAGTGGCACACTTGATCAAAACGTCTGTCGTCGTCAGTGGCATGTAATAGTACAGTTTTCAAAAATTCCTTGGAAGAGGAAGTTCTTGAAGCTGTTTTGTCCACAATAGTCGTGGATATCAGCGCTTTCACCACGGACAAGATGTCTATCGTCATGGAAACGAGTCGTCTCCGTCTTTATATTTCGATGCTCCTGCTCTGTAAATTTGTTGAATACCCTCTACTATGTAAAACCAAATATTATGGGAAAAAAGCCACCTCAATATTCTCAGTTTCTGGAGAATGACCCACCTATCCACACTGAGAGAAATAAGTCAGTTAGCTCGTAAGACAGAGAAACAGAGAACCGGACAGTCAGTCGAGCTACTCCATCAGACAGCTAGATGAACTGGCAGACAGAAAAAAAGGTCGTAAAGCTTACTTACGACCCAATGTCATTGTTATTGAAATTACTGCAACCCTTCCAGAAATGATAAAAATGCCTGTGCTACTGCGAGTGAGGGGAGAGAATGAATACAATCACCTGTACTACGAGAAAGTTTTAATGTTTTATTTGAACTCGGAGAGCAAGAATAAAGTGGTATTTTGGTAACGCAGGATAATTCAAACGTACATTATTTAATTATCTGGAAAGTTAATTATTTAAAAACATATTTACTTTACTATAAAACAGGTTGACACCCCTGACGAATAAATGAAATAAACGGTCCCGGAAATTATAACTTTAAATCGTGTACTTCGGAGGCGAATTCTTTTCTAATTCAGATTGAGTTCTTTCTTTGGATAATTTACGAATTGATTAAATTTCCTGATTTATATTCAATCGAGTAGCTTAGAACACGTTCTACCAGTGACGGAACCAAGGGCGGGCCTGGATGGGCCCTTCCAAAAATATTTTTGGTCCGCCCAATTTTTTTTGAACGATCTGAAATTTTTTTACGAAAAATAACTCACTTACAATAGACGAAAAGAATTCAAAAAATAAAATACTTATAATCGATTTGCCAAAAGTTTAAATTTAGATAATGTTGTAGAGAATTTTGCTCTTCATCATAAAAATAGTCGTATTAATTGTTAATATTATGTAAGTACATACATATACAAATTTTTATAACAAGTACATAGTTTCATTCAAGGCGGCGTTTTATTCAAAAAATCTCCGTCCTTAACAATCCGGCCCTTCCGTGCCCACCCGAAAAAAAATCGTAGTTCCGCCACTGCGTTCTACGCTAATCCAAAACGTATGGATAGACTCAAAAATGGCAATTACTAATTTATTATGGAAAGGAGTTAATTGTTTCTCGTACGACTGAATTTTTTTTGAACTGGAAATTAAGATATTTTTGATCAAATTCCGCCTTATTTTGGTGGAGTTACAACATATCTAGTCTTTATGAACATTGACGAGTGAGGTCATTCCATCCTTTACTGATAAGGTGCGTCCACATTAGGATGATCAGCCCAAGATGAATGTAGTATGGACGTGCAGATGGATGATCAGCCAAAATGAAGCTGAAGGACTGATCAGCCTGGATGATCATCCTTTATCCCCAATCGACTTATTGGCGGTCTGATCAAAAGATGATGATCATCCAGACACTGATCATCCAGGATGAAACATTGACGAGTAACTGAGTTAAGCAAAAATTTGGGAAAGGACGTGTTAACGAAAACGCGGGGCAAATTGATTAGTGAAAAACTTTTCCTCTGATTACTGATGAAAATCAATGTATGTAAATTTTTTATTTACTAAAGCTAGAGCACAAGAATTATTTACCAGAACCGAAGTAAATTTCGCGAACATTATTCAGAGCCAGAGTTAAATTCATATTCGCTCCGGAGCAGGAGCCAAGTCGAACCGACTTTGATCATGAGGCCAATTGCGAATTCAGAAGTTAGAGATCATCATTTTAAATAATCTCGGGTCGCCTTTTTATCACTTGATTAATTACGAACTGTATTTCTAATGCATCGTACGCCATACCTGTGCTACGTGCTGGAGTAATGTTTTTATAGCGGTCTATGGTACGATGAGAAATGACAGAGAACTTTTGCCCAACCTCTAACTTGAGGTATGGTTACCGCTGCATCCAATTCTAACGTACATACCGGCCCGATACGGTCATATAGCATAATCTTTATTTCAAATATTCAAATTTGATTACTCTCTCAACATTATTCAAAGTGTACTTATATGGGCATCCTGTATCCACCGAGCAGCTCTCCCTTCCATAATATGACGAACGCAATCTAACACCAAAAAGACGTGCAGGGTTTCACTGCCTCGCAATCTGGGACGACCATTCTCATCCAAAAGCTACCTCCAGCCCCCCTCCTCCCTCCCGAGATGACGTTTTTCGGAAAGTCGGTATATCTGCCATCGCAGCGCGGCTTTCGTAAATGAAAATGGCCGCCAAGATTTTCGCATCACGTATAGCGCGATAACGACACCCGGACCGAAGGGAAAAAGCTCGAGCTAAATTTATCCGAACCGGAGAGAAGGCGGACGTTAAAAATGAAGGCAAAAAAAAAAGGCGACTGTAAAGCGCGGCTTGGAGTGGCGGTAGTGGCGATGGTGGTGGTTCGCGGACACCGATATCATTAATAACCGTTACATTCGAGCGAGCAGCGGCAACTCCAGCAGCCACCAGCCGATCCGGGCCGATTTCCACCCGGGATTATTATTCTGGAATTCGAGTAGGTGTATGTACACGAACACACACACACAGGGTGTTTCTTTCAATTCCCCTTTTTTTCACGTTTAAGCGGATGGTCGCATCGATTGGATCTTTACTCGGGAAAATCGTGCGTTGGAGTGAAAAATTTTCTCTCTCCTCCTAGGGGGCTAGAACGTCCTACTAAGTTTGGAATCCTAAGTGGAAATCTATCGAGTAAAACACTGCTTCGGATTTTCGATCCGATCTCCTGTGGAGCCCCAAATTCGAAAAAAGGGCAAACCTTACTCGGAATTAAAAAATCAAACGACGAACCAAAGCAAGGGTTTCTCGGTTTCTTGATTTCAAATATTGCATCAGATTTTTGATCCGGCTGCCTCCGAAGCTTCAAATTCGAAAAAAAAAGAAGAAAAATAGTAACACTGACTTGGAATATAAAATTAAACGAAGTATCGAGACAGGTATTTTTGGGTCGCTGATGAATGCAAATATCGCATCAGATCTTCGATCTTTACCCTCTTTGGAGCACTATGTTTGAAAAAAGGGCAAAACTAACTGGAATTAAAAAAAAACTAAATAACCAATCGAAAGCGGTTTTCTTGGGTCGCTGATTGCAAACATCACATTTATGAGATTTTTGATCCGACCCCCTTCCAAGCTTCAAATTCAAAAAATAAAAAGGCAAGACTGACTTGGAATACAACATTAAACACCGTATGGAAATTGGTTTGTTTTTTTTGGGGGGGGGGGGGGGGAAGGGTCGTTGATTTTAAATCTTTGAGCTGATACTCCTCGGAGCCCCAAATTTGAAAAAAAGGCGAAACCAACTTTATATTAAAAAATCAAAGAAAGTAATCGAAACAGTTTTTTTGGGTCACTGATTTCAAAGTTCGCCTCAGATCTTTGATCCGACTCTTTCCGGAGCCTCAAATTTGAAGAAAAAAAAGTAAAACCAACTTGAAATTAGAAGTACACAAATAAGGGTTTTTTGGTACACTGATTTCAAGTATATCACATCAGATTTTTGATCTGACACTCTTCGGATCAGTAAATGACTTTAAAAAATCAAACAACCTATTGGAACAGGTTTTTTGGGGGTCGCTGACTGCAAATATCGTATGAGACTTTTGATCCGACTCCCGTCGAAGCTTCAAATTCAAATTAAAAAAAAAAATGCAAGACAGACTTGGAATATAAAATTAAACAACGTACCTATAGAATTTTTTTTCCTTTGGGGGGGGGGGGGTGGTTGTTGATTTTGAAATATCGCATCTGATACTCCTTGGAGCCCCAAAATGGAAAAAAAGGCAAAACCAACTTGCTATTAAGAAACTAAACAAAGGATCAAAGCAGGTCTTTTTGGGTCACTGATTTCAAAGGTAGCTTCAGATCTTTGATCCGACACTCTACGGAGCCTCGAATTTGAAAGCATTAGAAGTACACGAACAAGAGTTTTTTGGTATACTGATTTCAAGTATCACATCAGATTTTTGATCTGACACTCTTCGGAGTAGCAAATTCGAAAAAAAGGGCAAACCAACTAGGGATTTAAAAAAATGAAACAACCTATCGAAACAGATTTTTTTGGGTCGCTGATTGCAAATATCGCATAAGATTTTTGATCCGATCCCCTCCGAAGCCTCCAGTTCGAAAAAAGAGCAAAACTGACCTGGGATCAAAAATTCAAACAAAGTAACGAAGCAAAGTTTTTTTGAGTCGCTGATCTCGAAAATTTCATGTCATATGCCAGTGTCTAGTAGCAGCCGGAACATGACGCGAAGCAATGAGACTGGAGTACCTAGCACCTAATGAAGTCAAAGGGATAGAACTCAGTAAGATTCTCATTTTGGTTGTAAAAGTGAAGCTACTGAGCTGATCCTTAACAGCAACCTGAAAAAAAGTGCAGTGGACCACAAGTCTGAGCATTCGACGCATACAGCGCTACCTCACAAAAATGTAAACAGTGGCTCTGAGCAGTAGCGTAAACAGAGGGATTTTGAAGGGAACGAGGGACAGCTTATAATTTCATACATTAAAAAAAAAAAACCTCTTACGGATAAAATTTTAGTTGCGAATGGAGCAAGTAAAATTGTTTTTTCGACCCTTCACTTCCTAGGATTCTTTCCAACTGTTTTGCTCTCTTACGGCCCTTTCAGAACTGTTCACAAACACAGATCCATGTGAGGGACTGGAGGAAATTACCCCCCTAAAACCAAAAAATAAAAAATGTGGAGGAAGGGAGAAGAATCTGTGGGACAGGGAGGGGGAAATGTACAGGAGAGGAGGCAGCAAAAAAGCTTTTCCTTCTGCCATTTCTCTCCCCAAAATGATCGTCTGGATCCGCGCCTGGTCCAAAGCTATCTCGAAAAGTTTTTCAGACTTTTAAAAAAACCCTTAAGATTCGCAAGACGAGTTATAAAATAGGTATTTTAAAATTACTTCCGGTTCGAAGGAGGGGGGGGGTTATCCTCGTACCATTTTTTAATTTATTTATCAAGAGTCGTCCACAACCTTCCCAGATTATTTCTACAGATTTTTCGGACTTGTTTCAGATTATAAATTTACACTCTACAGAGACTTTTTCAGACTCATTCAGACTTTTCCGAGACTCTTAGAGACCTACCTAAGACTTCTTAAAACTCGACTAGACAACAGGTTTAATAAAACCTTAAAGAGTCTCAATAAATATTGAACCTGTTTCTTTAAACATTAAACTAGGCTAGAAGAGTTTCAAAAGTCTCCATGAAGCATAGAACAGTCTCAAAAAGTTTAAGTTACGGATGTTTATAAGGATCATAAGAAAGTCTTAAAAGTCTAACTTGCCAAGGAGGTTTCCTCTCGAAACCAAAATGCGCGAATTGTGCTGGTGACCATCCAGCCAGCTGGAAAGGATGTCTAGAATATAAGCGATTATCCAAGAAATCGACACCCCGACCACAGACAGGTCCTTCATCAGCGCAGGTGATTGAACCAACGCAAAGTGGTGTGTCCTACAGTCAAGCAGCACAGTCACGACCTGCCGTAGCACCCAATAAAAACGCGAACGGAGGCAATTCTACAAACTTCCTCCCGAGTTCCCAAGCTAGCAGTGCCCCATCTAACCGCGAGGCGACGCTGAAACAGATATCAGCATCTATTGCCAGACTAGACCAAAGACTGTACAAGCTAGGACACTGTGGACTAGTTAACCAGCGACCCCCGCTCCAGATACGAAGAAATTACTCTCAACTTACGAATGATCACCTGGAATGCCAATGAGCTCACTCGTAGGGCGAATGAGTTAGAACTATTCCTTCACAAAGAGAAAATTGGCATCGCCCTAATATCCGAGACGCATCTAACAAAAATTTATGAGGGAGTGAACAAAAATTTAAGGGGGCGCTAATTTTTATTCTGCTTGCGGGTTGCCTACTCTGCCCCTTAATTGTTCATTTCTCCAGGGGTAGCCTACCCTTGGGGTTCATGGTGGGGAGCTTAGTAAACTCTGCCACCACCAGCACCACCACTGCCGCCACCACCTCCCGGAGAAAAAAAAACACTGCGGGTTGCCTACCCTGTCCTTTGACTGCTCATTTCTCCAGAAGTAGCCTAGTTATTATCATTATTATCATATTATTAAGTCGTTGTTTTTCGAAAGGCTGGTTTAAAAAGTAAGTAACATTTTACTTCATAATTAACATCCCTTTCAACGTTATTATTAGTTGAAATTATGTTCAATCAACCATCAATCAATATTCTATATTTTACGTCTCTTTTAACATGTACAGTCTTACGCGACGAGTATCGACGAAAGGAGTTACAGCGTTACAGCTGTGATCTTAAATTACAGTCCTTTAGAAAAGAGAGATGTCTACTTCTCTGCAGGTGTGTCGTTGAGTGACTCCATGACTGGTAAGGGAGAGGCGTGATAGTGGATGAGGCGTACAGGCAGGGGTGGAAAAAGAGCGAAAACTATGGGGGGCTGAAGCCCCAGTGCCTAGAATCTTCTATATACATAAAAATTAATGTATATCTGTCTGTCTGTCTGTGCATGTCCTTCATATTTCCATGGAAATTTCTACTAACAACACGGCTCTGCAGACTTTACTACACTGTTCATCCGATCGCCATGAAACTTTGGGAAGTTGTTCAATACACTCACGCGGAGGTTTCTGGGGAGCAGTAGTGGGGCCGACACGCTCCTGTTACTATGACGTCATACTACTGAGTATATTTGAGCGAAAACCTTGCCTCATCAGTGGTTGACATTTCCATGGAAATTTCTATGAACAACACGGCTGCAAACTGCGCGTGTCTCCTGCAGAGACACATATTGTACCATTATAAATGCTTTCGTCACCCATTAAAAAAAAAATCCAAGCAAATTTCTAACAACAACACGGCTGCAGACTGTAGTCGCGCAGGGCGCAGCAAAGATCAAGATCAAAGAGCACATTCCTGTAAGAAAAATAAATTTTCCATGGAAATGTGAGCCACTGAACTGAATTGTCACCATGAAGAGCTAAATCATACGGACAGGCCTCGTGTCGAGGGGCATGGTACGGTTTTCGCTCAAGTACACCCATGGCTGGAAGGAAATGGAAATATCAACTACTGAACTGAACTGTCTCCATGAACAGCTAAATTACTGTGAACTGAACTGGAAATGAGAAGAGAAAAGAAGAAGAACTGTAGTCGCGCAGGGCGCGTAGTAATGATCAAGATCAATGAGCACATGGCTGGAGTTAAGGTTTTTGCTCAAGTATATCCATGGCTGGAAGAAAAATAAATTTCCATGGAAATGTCAACCACTGAATTCGTGTCGGGGAGCGTGTTAGGGGGACCTCACAACTGTCGTTGTTGTGTTTATTTTTGCCTATCCGTGGAAGTGGTGAGAGAATACACCTCGTCACGACTGTTGCTGTTGTGAAGGCTCATAACGTATGTAGGTGTATGGAACGACTTTTTTTAGTTTTTCAGTTTTCTACGGTTATTGCCTTTCAACCTTACAAAGTGAACAGTGTTATTTATAATGCCACGAGCCATGAGATATAATCGTTCACAACGAAGCCGTAATGCAATTAGACTTCGCAACATTGCGAATCAATCCAACCCATTTTCAAAATGTTCGGACTCACGTTGTTTCTAAACTATGTGATTCAATTTGCATATAAAGCACACTGCAGGAGCGCTAGTGCACATGTTGAAAAGGTGATCGTGGGTATTTTACCCTAACAATATGTACAAAGAAAATGAGAAATATCATTCGAAATATCATTTTTTATGAAAAACTGAAAAGAACAAAAACTTTTCATTCTGTTATTTTCTTTCTGCAGAGTCCTATTATGAAATTCTTGGAGAACATTTTTTGTCACTTTTTGTAAATCATCACCTTTTTAACCAAATCCACCAATCAGCAAGCCGCATTTCATTTTGCCAGTAGAGAGCGCACTGCACCCTTTAATTTTGTACGCGAATTATATAGATGGGAGACTTAAAAAGGGGTAGGATACATGTATGGCATTCGTTGATACTGAAAAAGCTTCTGACAATACTACGCTATATGGCGAATCAATCCAACCTATTTTCAAAATAAATTTTGGGACTCACATTGTTTCTCAACTATGTAGTTCAATCGTAGATGAAAGACTTAATAAGGGATCAGATACATGTATGGCATTTTGTTGATACTGAAAAAGCTTTTGATAATGTTAAATGCGATAAAATGTTTGATATTCTGAAAAGGATAGGAATAAAGAAGAAAGTCAAGTTATTTTAAACTTACATAACAGACAGAAAACTACATTAAGAATAGAAGGAGTGAAAGGGGAGGCAAATATGAAAAAGGTGTAAGGCAGGGATGTTCGTTATCTCCAGTATTATTTAATTTGTACATACAGTGGCATATAAAAATTATTTTTGAAAACTTATGTATGGGGTGTAGCGTTGTATGGATGTAAAATTTGGACCATAGGAAAACCAGAGAAGAGAAGGATCAAAGCTTTTGAAATGTGATGCTATAGGCGGATACTTAATATCAAATGGACGCATAAGGTAAGAAATGAGGAAATACTTAACAGGGTAGCAGGTAAAATAGATATTTAGAACAGTCCCGTAGCCATGGGGGAAAGTTGGGGCTGAGCCCCCTCTTAAAGTATCTTGAGCCCCCCTAGGCAAAGATACCACAATTAAAAAAATCATAATTACGCTGAATGAGAAAGAAAAAAGGGACGAAGAGAATTAATATTTATTTATTTATTTATTTATTTAGGTCCCTCCAACAGCCGAAGCCAATTATAGGAGGGACCGTTACAATAAAAAATAAAAAAGAGGAATAAAAAAAATGGAATGAAACTAATAGAAGTAAAAAATCATAAAAAATGAAAAAGTAAATAAAAGTAGAAGTAAAAAATAATAAAAAATGAAAAAGTAAATAAAATTAAAAGTAAATAATAGTAATAATAAACGAAGGAAAAACTGATAATAATAATAATAATAATAATAATAAAATAATATATGTAATAATATAAAATAATAATAATAATAAGTGCCGCACGTCCGCTATCCCACAGCTCCCCATCCCTCCACTAACCGCTTAAACGCTGATCTAGGCATACTATACATGTCAGCGCAAGTACACTCTGTCAAAAAATCATTCGTAATTTTCATGATGTTGTTTACTGGCGAAAATTCCATTTTAGTGGTGCGATATTTTTTCAGAGAGAAGTATTTTTTGTATCTAGTTGTACGCGAATTGTATAGATGGGAGACTTAAAAAGGGGTAGGATACATGTATGGCATTCGTTGATACTGAAAAAGCTTCTGACAATACTACGCTATATGGCGAATCAATCCAACCAATTTTCAAAATAAATTTTGGGACTCACATTGTTTCTCAACTATGTAGTTCAATCGTAGATGAAAGACTTAATAAGGGATCAGATACATGTATGGCATTTCGTTGATACTGAAAAAGCTTTTGATAATGTTAAATGGGATAAAATGTTTGATATTCTGAAAAGGATAGGAATAAAGAAGAAAGTCAAGTTATTTTAAACTTACATAACAGACAGAAAACTACATTAAGAATGGAAGAATATCACAGAATCATTTTAAAATCTAGAACAAAAACTTAGATAACTAATTTGGGACTCTTGGATTGGGAATAGGATTTGTATGTAATGGCCCCAATACACTCTCGCTAAATTACCCGAGTTTGTTTAGACAACGAGGCGATACATCCACTGAAATGAAAAATAAAACCCATGTACAATTTTCTCTTCGCTTGTAAAAAAATGTCGGCCTAGGCCTTCCAAAAGGTTCACATAGAGCCCCACTCACACATAAACTCTGGCTACGGGGCTGATTTGGAATTGTTTGAAGACGAGGAATCATGATAAACTGATAAGGCATAACTTGAGGCATCCACGCATAATATCACCTCTGCTAGAAGGAAGGATGGAAGGAAAGAATTGAGCAGGCTGGCAAAGATTCCAGTATGTTCAACAGATAATCGAGAATATCAAAAAATGTAAGAGTTATTTGGAAATGAAAGAACTTGCACAAGACAGGGAGAAATAGGGAGCTGCATCAAACTGGTCGTAAGACTGGTAACCTTCTTATCGTCATCAATATATCATATACTAAACATGTTGTGGTTTTCTTTTGAATTTGTAGAAAGATCTATAGTCATTATTACGTGGAATGTAAGGAGAAAAATGTGGATTTACGTAGGAATTTTCTTGTGACTAATGCTTTGGAAAAAAGGTTGGTCAAACAGCTTTGAACTTTGTACTTTACTTACTTTGGGCACTCAAACGCATCTACCTTGGTCTCCCCAACCCCCCGCAAAAAACTATAAATTTTTTTTTCTCTGTAAATACTTCCTTTGTAAGGAGAAAAAAATACAAAAAACAACAACAACATCATAAACGATAATAGTGGTACTCGTATAGCTTTACAATTTTCATTTAGCGGGGCTAATTTTGAAACTGGGGACTTAGCCCCCCTAGCCCCCTCTATTTCCGCCCCTGCGTATAGGATCAAATTTGGGGCAGTAATTGAGGATATGGATCACATCAAGCCGAATGTCAACAATATTCATATTACTAGTACTTAGCAATTTTTTGTTTTTTCTGAGGATACAAAGGGTCTCCACAAATACTGGGACCCTGGGCCTAGACAGTTTAAATCCGGCATTGCGTTATAATAAAATAAATAAATAAATAAAAAGAACATTTTCCCACTCTTTTTCGATTTTTTTTTTTTTTTTTGAATTTGTGATGGGACATTTTTCGCGTTTTTGCCGAATAATGCCGAAAGTATTACTTTCAACGCCGAATTATGTTTTCTAGTGTCGAGGAATCCGGTCTCTAATTATTAATAAGATTACAAGCGAAGTGGAAGTACTCAAAGCGGAAAACACGGAAATCAAAAGTGAACTGAATCGAGTCAAATCAATAAATGCCGAGCTGAAATCTAAACTGGGCGAATTAGACCAATACGGCAGGAAGAGTGACATGATAATAAGAAATATCCCAGAAGAGTCAAGCGAGAACACAAGAGAGGTAGTCACAAGTGTCATAGAAAAACTAGGTGTACGAATTCGTGATTTCGACATCACTATTACCCATAGGCTCCATTCGAGGAAGGGAATCCGGCCAATCATTGCAAGATTTCACAGCCTCGAGAAGAAAAAAGAAGTAATAAAAATGGCGAAAACGAAGAAACCGTTGGGAAATGATGTAGGAGTCAACACCCCATTGCCTATCTATTTTGACGATCATCTCTCAAAAGACACAAGGGAACGATGGTACGAGGCGATGGATATGGTCGAAGAGGGGATATTCCACTCTGCAAGGTGCATGGATGGAAAGATTAAAGTGAAAGAGAGGCACGATGGACCTACGCTAACGTACACAGGCAAAGACTCAATGTCGTATAAAATCTGGAAGATGAACAACGAAAAAACTAATACGACCAAGAAGAGGAACATCGAAGCTCGCAGCCCGAACGATGAGAAGAACAACAAACCAGAAAATGGAAGCAACAAGGAGACACTAAGGCAACGCAGTAAACAGTTCCGAACAGGAAGTAGTACTCCAGTGGACGTTCAGCCGTCAGAGGAATCCATTACGAAGCCAGTGAACTCGAATACTCGAATGAATGGAGAGAGGAGATCCAGCCAGACCTCTAATTATTAAAATGCATAGAAAATTCGGTCCGGATCAAAAATATAATGCGACATACAAAATCAGTGACACAAATAACCCCTATTTCGATATGTTACCCGGTGGGTTTCCATTTAACATTTTAAAATTGATGGGACGTTTCAGCCTTCCTCGGAGGGATTGAAAATTTTTCTTCATTCCAAAAGATGCGCTACTATATTTACCGCGGGTCGATGCGACCATCCGACGGCGAATAGAAAGGTGGGAATTGAAAGAAACACCCGGAATGTATACTCACACACGCTCACACACATCCATCTCGTATACACAGACGACCTGTACACAGAAATGGAAAATGGAAAAGCTATCTGTCTGTCCTTGTCTGGCGGCGAGTGAACCGTGCCCGATCACCGAGTTGATTAAGAATTACGCATTAAGGATTAATACGAGAAACTTCCATTAATGGTTATAAATATGAAAGCGCCAGAGCAAGTAAAATTTAAAATTCGAATCGCGCTCCGTTCGGCGATTCGAAATCGAAATAACAAACGCGTCTCTCCGGCTTTTTCCGCGCCGACACCTCGCCGCCGCGCCGCAGCTTTACATTTTATAATACGGGAGCCCGCGCTGCCCCCGCCCCCTTCGCCGAACGTACGTATTTATAAGTAAAAGGCATACGTACAGAGACGACGTGGTTTATCCGGGCGCCGTTTTCGCCAAACCGTCCAATCGCGTTCCGCCGTAACGCACCCTCTCGCCTTCGGCCCGTCTACCCTTTGAGGACCGATCGTTTCTCTATATCTGTGTAATTCCCTTTACGTCCAAGTAACGTATCAGGAAATAAATAGGAGGGTCCGAAAAGTCCCATGGCGGGATTTGGTGGGTCGGGGGAGCGCGCGGACCGCTGTGTTTTCCCGGAGATGTTAGGCTTTCGTTTGAGAGCCGCGGCCTGCTCTCTCTCTCTCTCTCTCTACTCATACACCTCTATAAATATGGGTACGTATAGATAGCCCGTACTCGTATATATTTTACAATACACGACTATGTGTACGTGAATGCCAGTAGACTGTAGATGTAGATGCTACATATACATCACGTTTTAAGGGGTTAATCATATATAGAAGTGGCGAGCGGAGCGGACGAGCGGGGGCAGCCGCGCCGAGGAATGGGGTTTTCCGAAGCGACCTTTTGTGTGTGTATATATATTAATACTCGAGCGGCGGACCGGACTCGTTCCGATCTATTCATCTTTTTCCACGTCATATGTACAGAGGAAAATATATACGAGTAGGTACGGAAAAGGGCGGCGGTGGTAGCGCCTCCGAGTGCCCGCGCTTATATTTATACCGATTTTTAAACTCGTGTATTCGTGTGCGCTCGTAAGAATGTACCCAGCCGAGAGGGGGTCAGGAGCGCGGGGCACGCTTCTGTTCGGCAAATTATACACATTCCGACACCGGCTACACTTTCCACTTTCGCTGCTGCAGCCGCCGCCATCGCCATCGCCACCATTCCCCACGCCATTGTACCCTTTTTCAGCCGGGTCGGCGGAGTGACCCCGAGGTCAGCTGTATGTATACCGTTATAGTCTTTTCGTCCGCTTACTCCAACTTTAACAATTATCTACGTACAAGCGTCCGTAACTATTGGTCCCTATTAATTCTTCGTACCCCGGGCGCGCCATCGCCTCGGCCGGTCCGCATCTCCATCCGTTACCTTTACGCTTGGCTTGATACCTGTCAAAAACACGGAAAACGAGAGAAAAGCTCGCTCCCCTCGCCGTCGCCCCGCCGGCGGGTATTCTATATTTTACATAAAGACGGATTTCGCGCCCATATTATTTTGCCAATAAATAACGGTTACTGTTCGGTCTGGTTCTCGTTTTCTCGTTCGCCCCGGTGACGCAGCCCGACACGGCCGCTGTTGTCGCTGTAGCCGCGTGTGCCGCGCCCAAAGGCATTTCTGTATAATTCAGCCGACCCCGCCACGCACCGCGCCGTCCACCGATGATGGAAATGAAAATTGAAAGATCGTTGTACGCGCTCGCTTTTTGCCTTTTTTGGTCGGACAGATTCGATTTTTTGCCTACGCAAACGCGGCCAGAGTATTATCGATAATCGCGGCCACGCTGCGTTATTCGAATTCGGTAAAAGGCTACTTGGTTGGGAGGGTCTTGAGGAAGGATTGTGAGGAGCACTACACACTTTATAGCCTTCAATCATCATGCGAGAGAAGACGTGAGAAAGGCGAGAGGCAGTACGAGTAAAGCGAGAGCTGAGAACCAACACGGAGAATGGAGGTTGTTAGACGGAGAACAGGCAGGTATCACGTAAGGTGTCCCTTATTTAACAAGTTTTCGTGAATAGATTGAGTGCGAACTGAAATTTATTCCAACGGACCTAGAAACTCGCCATAAGAAATTTGAGCTCAATGTGAGGTCATTCACCCGTGACTCTTTGACCTTAAAATTATCTGTAAAACTAAGATTTTACAAAAAAAAAAAAAAAAAAAAAACGCGAATATCTCGGAACATATCAACTTCAACGCCCAAATGCGTATTACATAAAATGTTTACTGCTAAATTTTCTATAAAAAAGATTCTATACAACTTTTCTTTAGAACGCATATTTACCGAGATAATTGCAAAAATGTGTGGAAGTTTCGAGGAACGTGGCTTCTGTTTTTTCTTTCATAACCGATCTTTACTATACCTGAATCACAGTTATCTAAGAAAATCTTCACTTTAGGACCAAGATGGAAATAACATGAAATATTTTTTGTTAAATTTTCCGTAAAAAGGTCCAATACAACTTTTCTTTAAAACATATTTATCGAGATAATCGCAAACATGCGTGGAATTTTCGAGAAACATATAGGTTTTTTAATTATTTTACGACTGAACAGCATACGAGCACAGGGCACAAAGTTTTTGTTTTATTAAAAATAAAAAATAATAATTAATAAATGCATTATTAAAATTTAATTTTAATTTTGAACTTAAATTTGAAAACAGAAAAAAGGAAAGAAATTTGGTGAAATTGAATTGAAATTACCGCCATCACCACACTGCCTCACAATCTCTATAATTCGGACTCGTCAAGGGAGCGCTGTTAAGCGCTACTACTAACATGCAGTCTGCCAAGGCATCAGGATTTTTGAATAAACTTGAATCGAAGTCCATTTCGCCAGCCCCCCAAGTTGGATTTTTCAGGTGAAACGGTTCCACGACCTTTCGTCCAAAGCCATTTCGTCCAAAGCCATTTCGTCCAAGCGACAGTTCGTCCAAAAGAGATTGTCCAATGACACTTCGTCCAACTTTTTTCGTCCAGTCGTTTTTCGTCTAAGGGATATTTCGTCCAGTTTCTGTTCCCGCTGTGAATTATCAAGACTCTTTGCCTTACCCTTCGTTCCCTTAGACAACTTACAAAGTGTTTTCGACGACAATATCGAGGAGATTCATGAAGACGTCCATGGTTTGGCCACTTATGTTGAAACGACGTACGTCAGAGGACGTCCTCGCAACGGACGTAGAAAGGCTGTACCACCGCGATATCCTCCGAGTGTGAGGAACGTATACGAAAGTGTGCTTCACGATGAACCTCGAACAAATAATTCGTTGGGGGTTGGAATATGAGTTTTCAGAAATTACTGGGAGTACACCACGCATCCGTTTGGAAATTCCTGGAGCGCGTCCAGAAAGACCAAAAAATGAGTGAAACTCTAATTTTGCATCTGCTAGGTGGCCACACAAAGATCAAGCACCCTGTCCCGAAAAAATATGTGAGCAATCCAGGAGCATATAAAGGTGAGTGTCCCAAATTATTAGAAATATAAGAACGACAATGAGATTTTTGTATACCTTATGCTATTTCCTGTTTCATGTAGCGTTTCAAGGTGTTTCACGAAAAAGAAAATGAAATGTCAAACACTGCTCTACACACTTCTCACCATTTTCATGAAATTTGATTTTCTACTATTTCACGAAATCATGGCGAAAAAACCCGGGACTGTGAAAAAGATTTCGTCGTGCCCGATGTACTTTCAGTTGGGGGGGGGGGGGGAGAAGAAAAATTTGCCGACAAATATGTTTTGAAAACTAAAAATTCGCCGACAAAATCTTTTTAAATTTGAAAATTTGTCGATTTTTCAATCAAAATATTTTTAATTGAAAAAAAAAAAACAAAAACAAAAAAAAACAAAAAATCAAACAAACAAACGTTCTTAAGAAATGGAAAATTCAAATGAACAGTTTCAAAATTTGCCAACTGCCAAATTATTGAGAGTGTTTCATCCCCCCATAGTTTCGTCCCTGCAAATGCAGATTGGAACCTTATCCCCCAAGCACTCAATTTCTCGCACATCAGCATACCTTAGACAGGAAGGGTAAGCTAGAAGGATGTTAGGAATACTTGAGAGAAATACACAACTTCCTTTACTCCTTTACCCTTAAGGTGGTCCTTATTTACTCTTGGTGATTTTTTTTTCTGAGTTTCCTCTAATTCGTATCCTAAATTGGTTCCAATAAAGTAAAATGAACCTACAAAGTTTCAGGTCGATCGGATTAGGGGAAACCGTGCCACAAGCTCCCTTTCATTCTTTTTTTTTCTTCTTAAATTAATTAATTATTATTTTTTATTTGTTTATTTACGAGCCACTAGCTACACCAAGAGAGCTATACGGGATGGTTAAATTAATGGAAAGAGGTCTGTGTCGTAGAGGAAGGAGATGATTCATCTATTGTCATTGGGTTGTTCTGGAGCATGATTTTCGTTGTAGGTGGTAGTTGATGTTTTTGGTGATGAGAGTCAAGTGAAGGGCAGTAAAGTATATATTCGAAAGTGACTTCATTTGAGGAGCACTTAGGGCATTGCGAGGGAATATCTATGGATTGAGGAGGTGCAGGTGAGTGAGGCGAGCATGCCCAATTCTAAGTCGTGCTATTACTTATTCGTGATTTCCGGTTGGAGATGACCCAAGGAATCGGTTTCTTTTTTACTGCACGAAGTTTGTTGTTGGATTCTTTATGCCAAGATTGGTGACAAGAGGAAAGAATTTTTAATCGGTATGTGACTGCAAGGTCTTCGGGTGTTTTGATTGTTAGTTTTTCTACTTTAGGGCGGGATGTTGCTGTTCGAGCGGTTTCGTCGACTAAGTCAGCTTGTGCAATGCCAATATGGCCTGGGATCCAGACGAATACTACCTGTTTTCCTAGTGTGTTAAGTACGTGGATTATGAGTTGTATGCATTGTACTAATGGATGTGTAGAGAACATTACGCTGATTGATTGGAGGGTCGATCGTGAGTCGGCGGCAATAATTGCTTTATTGGTGATATTAGGGAAATTTCGAATGCAGCAGAAAATTGCAGCGAGTTTGGCGGTGTGAATATATGCTGAATTGGGTAGTCTGTGAGCTTGGATTTTTGACCCGAGGGAATATGAACAACCTGTGCGATTATTTTTTTTGGAACCGTTTGTGTAGCATAATAGGTACTCGGGGTATCGTTCGAGGAGTTTGCCAAAGAGGAATTTGAAAGTGTGAGGAGATGTTGATCTTTTGCAATGTAAAGATAGTTCCAGATGGAAAGTTGCTGGTATGAGTTTCCACGGTGGTGGGTCTGTGTATATGGGTAGTAGGGGTGAGAGAGATAAGTGAGTGTTTGTGGTTTGTTCTACATATAATTGATCGAATGTTGGGGGAGTTTGATTGAGGTGGATCATTAACCACGTCTGTGGAAAGTGGTGAGTTGGGATTTTGGGATATTTTGAGCAAGTATTTGTAGTAGAGGATCATTCTGCGGTAGGGTAGGGGAGGTTCGGCCATTTCCGCACAAAGACTGATGGATGGACTGGTGCGGAGGGCTCCTGATACTATTCGAAGGGTTGAGTTTTGGATTGTGTCGAGCATTTTGAGGGTATTTGGTGGAGCTAGTCCGTAAACTTGAGCTCCAAAGTCTATCTGTGATTGGATAAGTATGGAAAAAAACACATGGAGTTTTGACTTTTGTTCCAGACTAAATTTCCCTCCTATAGGTATTCACCAAACCAAAACCAGTAAATTAAACAATAAAACATTTGCTATCGGATTCAGCTTGTGACATTGGAAAATAAGTCTGTTGCTTTCAACTTTTAGATTTTAATAAAATGTTCAACTTTCTCAGATTTCAGGCTCTAGGTCAAACAGAGCATCTATAGTAAAAACAGAATAGTCATTGAAATTCGAAATGCAATGTTTGCTACAGACTTTCAGATTTTCGAAATGTCTTCCACATTTCAGCTTTGTTTCAAGCTTTCAGACAACTTTCGATACTCAGCTTGAAATCTTAGGCTTTTGACTAGTCTCTGACAGGAGTCCAGGGTATTCCATTTTCAGAAACGAAATTTGACTTTCAGGTTGGGGAGGTGGAGAAAAAAAAATTTGCCGACAAATATTTTTTAAAAACTAAAAATTCGACGACAAAATTTAAAAAAAATTAAAAATTTGTCAATTTATCATCGGAATATTATTTAATTGAAAAAAAAATAAACAAACAAACAAACAAACATTCATAAAAAATGAAAAATTTAAATGAGCAGTTTCAAAATCTGCCGACTGCCAAATTATTGGGGGGTTGTTTCAACCCCCCACCCCTCTATAGTTTCGCCCCTGCCGATGTAGCGCTCCTTTTGAGGCTGAATTAAGTTGTCGTGTTTAGTGGTATTATTTTCGTTTGAGGATGAGTTACGACGAAGACGCTGTTATTGCAGCGGCAATCATAACTGCATTCTCACAAGAAAGGAGACAAGTGAAACCCAAGAAGTTTCTCTGTACGGGACTTCTTCTCAGGGTGGTGAGGATCCCATAGGACAGGACGATCTCTCACCTCGCGTACCAAATCCGTTAATTTGTCTTCAGTCTACTCCATAGTACAAGAAATTATAAACGCCAAAAAATAACAATACACAAGTGTTCACTTCAGGATTTAGTTAATCAAATTGAGCACATGACAATCATCTTGAAATGACACACTTGTCCTAGAATCTAGTTCTCCCTTTCAGCTAATGTAGTTGTTTTTTTTTGTTTTTTTGTAAAACGGCGGCATTTTGCTTCCTTTAATTCCTCGATCATTATTCTCATTACGTTTCATTTTTAAATAACGTAATATTATCCTATATGTATGTAAGATTCTCGTACATCGTATAGTCTTATAAAAAATTTTGAGTACATATTTCTGCTAAAAATGATTTCGGACGAACCTAAGACCAAAAGGTTTTGGACATAATTTCCCTGGACTAAATTTGTCGTGGACGAAATGTCTCATTGGACGAAGTGTTTCGTGGACGAAGTGTCTCGTGGATGAAATGTCTGTGGATGAAAAGAGGGGGAGCCGGTGAAACTAGTGTCATAATTTTGTGCCCATTTTGTGCAATTTAGTGCACAGGGGCGGTCTGAAAGCCGGTTAACTGGGAAACGTCCCGAGGCGGCCTCGGCTTGAGGGCGGCCGAAGGTGAGAAAAAAAATTAATACAGCCTAAAAGACTAGAAGTTATTATAGCTCGCTGTTGGAGAATTGGAAAAATGCCGTTGTCGACACCTTAATGGAAATAGATGTAATTAAGACTGAAGCTGTATTTTTGAACGTAATTAATGCCTTAAAGGTTATTTCTACCGACAAAAGTCCTTTGCTGCAAGTACAAAACATGAAGCAATTACATTATTAAATCAACTGTTGAAGTATGAGACCATCCTTACAGCAATAATTTTTTTGGCGATTTTTGAAATGACGACACCTGTTTCCAAATACTTGCAAACCATCAATCTAGATTACATAACTTCATGGAGACAGGTTAATGAAATGGTCAGAAAAATTCAGCAATTAAGAAATGATTTTGAGAAAATTGTTGAAATTACCAATAAATTTGATCATGTTACGAACAAAGAATTAGAGGAAAAAGATATTCAAATCGAAGAAGAGTTGCCTTTGAGGAGAGGCACCAGAACAATTTCTGACACTCCTTTAAAAAATTACGAAATCCAATCTGAATTGCCTCTGATTCCTCTCCTAAATTGGTACCAATAAAATAATAAAAAAAAAAAACGTACAAAGTTTCAGGACAAGTTCCCTTTCATTCTTATGGAAAAAACACACGGAGTTTTGACTTTTATTCCAGACTAAATTTCTCTCCTGTATTCACCGAGACCAAAACCCGTAAATTAAACAGTAGAACATTTTTTGCTATCGGATTCAGCTTGTGACATTGGAAGATAAATCTTTTGCTTTCAACTCTTAGATTTTAATAAAATGTTCAATTTTCTTGAATTTCAGGTTCCAGGTCAAACAGAGAATCTAGTAAAAATTCATTAAAATTTGAAATCCAACGATTGCTACCGATTTTCAGATTTTCGAAATGTCTTCCACATTTCAGCTTTGTTTCAACCTATCAGATAACTTTCGATACTCAGCTTGAAACCTCCGGCTTTTGACTGACTAGTCTCTGACAAGAGTCCAGGGTACTCCATTTTCTGAAATGAAATTCAACTTTCAGTTTGGGGAGGTGGAGAAGAAAAATTTGACAAATATTTTTTTTTAACTAAAAATTCGACGACAAAATTTAAAAAAAATTAAAAATTTGCCGATTTTCCATCGAAATTTTTTATATCTGAAAAATAAATAAACAAACAAACATTCATAAAAAATGAAAAATTCAAATGAACAGTTTCAAAATTTGCCAACTGTCAAATTATTGAGGGGGGGGATGTTTCAACCCTCCACACCCCTACAGTTTTGCCCCTGCCTACAGCCCACATGATGCATCGCCATTTTTGCAGTTCTTATTCCGAATGAACTGTAACAGGTGACCAAATGAGCTTTCTTCGCATTCGCAGAGTACGACAATAAAAAGTATGCAAAAAGCTATCAATATGTATAAGGTTTGATTTTCAAGATATGAATAAGTTGATGGTAAATTGTTAAAATTGATGAAATGAGAATGTTTAGGGTGTTTGCCGCAGCGCAACGCTGCAAGCACCCTATTTTTGGATTTGGATTTTAATTATTTTTGGTATCATCAAATGTAAATCCTTTGCTAATAATTAGGAGTTGAATCCGAGATCCGAAATCCTTTTTGAAAAAGGATTTGAAATCCAAAATCAGGATTGTTGGAAATTTGGATTTAAAATGCCTGAGGATTGAAATTTTGCCCAACCCTGCTTCGGATTATGTATGTATATCAACAATAGTCAACAATTTGCGCATAATATGTAACATTTTGCTGTTAAGGAACAGTCACGTGTTCTCAGAATTCAGGGTCATTTCCTATGGGCGAATAGCCATTTCTTCTTGTTGATCCACATCATCTCACAGGTCCGTATCCAGAATTTAAGTAAGGAGGGGGTTTTGCGATTAAGATACTTTTTCCTTGGCTGGATGGGGGCTCAGTCACAGATCCGCCCTCCTCTCCATTTAAGTACTTTCCTCGACTCAAGAGCAAAAAAACTGTGATGGTGGGTACCAGACTGATGTCATATAAATACAGACTTTCAGAAGGCATTTGACGAAGTAGACCACAACATTCTTTTTATAAAACTGCAGTCACTCGGCTTCTCTCGCGAGTTAATATCGCAATTGAAGACATACCTTCTGAATAGAGTACAGAACGTACACTTCACAGGAGCAATTTTCAAATCATATATAAATATTTCAGGGGTACCCCAGGGGTCTCATCTCGGTCCACTCCTTTCTGATTTATTTATTAATAATCTCCCCTTCAAGTTAAGGAACTGCCACGTCCTCTTTATGCTGATAACTGGAAGCTTGATAAATTAATCAAAGATAGTGTTGACCTCATTAAGCTCCAAGATGACCTTAATATCTTTGCTGCCTGGTGTAAAGAAAATAACCTGCCTCTTAATTTAAAAAAAAAAATTTTGCCAAATAATCATCACTAAAAAACAAAACCCCATAGCTTTGCAATATACCATAGGAGGACATTCATTGGAAAGCTAATTGGAAATTAGCGACCTGGGTGTGATTCTTGACTCTAAATCGTCATTTATTCCTCACTTCAATCATGTAATAAAATCTGCAAAATCCATACTCGACTTTCCTTGTAGAAATGCCCAATCATTATTTAAAACTTATACCCTATTAATTTTATATCCCTCGTTAATAAGGTCTAGACTAGAATTTGGATCCATCATTTGGCACACGTTAAATCAAAAAAACTCAATCAACAAATTGAAAAAATTCAAGAAAAATTTTTACGATACATATTTTATATTATATAGAAAACAATTTCAGCATTATCCAAATGACCTTATTTGTGAGAAGTTACTTCGACTCGTCAAGGCTTAGTCCAAAGAGATTCTTCTGTACTTATTTAAGCTAGGTAGATACTCCTCGAAGCTCTTAAAAACTTTTTAAAGATTCGGTGAGACTATTCAAGACTCGTTTAAAACTCTTAAAGACTAATGTCCTATTCAGACTCTTCTAGACTTGCTCGAGACTCGATAAGGCTCTTATTTATGATTCAGTATTTGTTGAAGGCTCGTTTAAGATTTTTTAAAACTCAACTTTATTTAGATTTTTCGAAACGCTTCGATTTTTCTAGACTTTTCAAGGCTTGGTCAAAAAAGATTCTTCCGTGTTTATTTCAATAAGGTAGACGACGTTCTTCGAGGCCCTTATAAGCTTTTAAAAGATTCGTTAAGACTCAAGACTGTTCAAGATTCCTTTAAGACTAATGCTTCATTAAGACTCTCATAGACTTGCTCGAATACTCCGTAAGGCTCTTGTTTATGATTCAGTGTCTATTGAAGGCCGGTTTAATACTTTTTAAGTCTTCAACTTTGTTTAGACTCGTCAAGGATTGGACTAAAAAGATTCTTCCGTACTTATTTAAGCCAAAGACTAAGACTTTTCAATCATCAGTACTCATGTAGAATTTTTTAAACTTTCTCAGAGTTGTTCAAAACTCTTCAAGATTCTTTTTCTTTTTTTGGCCTCTTCAGAGTTACTAAAAAAATTATTCAGAACTCATTTGCTCATTTGCAACTCTTCATTACTATTTCAAACCATGATTAAAACTTTTTAGCACCTTCGAAACTTCGAAGCTCTTAGAAACTTTTTTTAAATTCGGCAAGATAGTTCAAGACTCGTTCAAAACTCTTCAAGACTAGTATTCTATTCAGACTCTTCTAGACTTGCTCAAGACTCGGTAAGGCTCTTATTTATGATTCAATATCTGTTGAAGGCTCGTTTCAGACTTTTTGAAATAGATTTTATTTAGACTTTTTAAGGCTTGGTCAAAAAAAGATTTTTCCATATTTATTTCAATAAGGTGGACGTTTTTCGCGGCTCATAAACTTTTTAAAGATTTATCAAGACTCAAGACTGTTCAAAACTCATTTAAGACTAAATGTTTCAGTAAGACTCTCCTAGACTGGTTCGAGACTCTGTAAGGCTTCGCTGCCTATGGAAGGCCGCTTTAATACTTTTTAAGTCTTCGACTTTATTTAGACTCGTCTAGGGTTGGACAAAAGAAATTCTTCCGTACTTATTTAAGCCATATAGACCCTCTTCGAGGCTGTTATAAATTTTCTTAAAATTCTTCAAGACTGTTCAAGACTTGTTTAACACTCTTCAAGACTGACGTTCTATTAAGATTCTCATAGACTTGCTCAAGACTGTAAGGGTCTTATTTACGATTTACTGTCTATTGAAGGCCCGTTCAAGACTTTTCAAGACTCTTTCACTTTATTTAGACTCTTCATGGCTCGGTCAAAAAAGATTCTACCATACATATTTAAGACAGGTAGACCCTCTTCAAGGCTCTTATAAATTTTTTTTAAAATTCATCGCGACTGTTCAAAACGTGTTTAAGACTCATCAAACGGATGTTCCAATTAAGACTCTCCTAGACTAACTCAAGACTCGGTAAGGCTCTTGTTTATGTTTCACTGTCTGTAGGAGTTCCGTTAAAGACTTTTCACGGCTCTTTCACTTTATTTGGACTCGTCAAAGCTTAGTCAGAAAAGATTCTTCAGTATTTATTTGAGAAGATAGACAGACGCTCTTCGTGGCTCCTATAAACTTTTTAAAGATTCGTCAAGACTGTTCAAAATTCTTTAAGACGGATGCCCCGTTAACACTCTCCTAGACTTGTTTAAGACTCTGCATAGTTCTTGTTTCTTATTCAATGTCTATTGCAGGCCCGTTTAAAACTTTTAGAAAGTCTTCGACTTTATTTAGACTTCTCAAGGCTTGGTCAAAGAAGATTCCTCCATACTTATTTAAAACAGGTAGACGCTCTTTGAGGCTCATTTAAAAAATTTTCAGGGCACGAGTGAGACTGTTTAAGACTTTTCAAAGTTCGTTTTCAACTTTCGAACCTCTTTCATACTTAGAATTCCTTAAGACTAACATTCTAGTTTATTTGTTTGCTACTCGGTAAAAATGTAAATTTTTGAAGCATTTAAAATTTTAACTTTTCTTTTAAGAAAGGGGAATATAGAATAGCCCAGGAAAGTAAAGAATTTGCACAGGAATAAAGTACACAGGAAAATAATTAGAAATCCCACACATTTAAAATAAAAATCACGAGATACGTCACACAGCATTTATATTAGGTGTATGAACGAGATTTTTTTCTCAGGAGGGGAAGATCTCGTGAAGGTGGTGATTGGAGCAAGAGTTCGTGATTGAGGAGGGGCTTGAGATGGGGGATGTGATGGGGTAAGGGGGTCATAGTGAGGGAGGCCCGGAATATGTGCGAACTCTTGGTAGAGAAGGAGGTTGTGGTTGGGAAGGGAATTTATGGTTAGAGAGAGAGAGTCTTATTGGAAAAGGGGATCGTGAGGAAAAGCTTTGTTGTGAGGATTGTGTTGGACGAGAGGACTCGTGCGGGGGAAGAGGCACGGTGTGAGGGAGAAGGTACGTGTTGGAGATGGAGGCTCTGGAGGAGGGGTCTCATGATGAAAGAGGGTACCCCATGTGGGGGAGAGGGCTGAGGGTGGTGATCAGTGTCTTCTCCATTTCAGATTCCTATTCGAAAATGACAGGAATGGCGGCGTTTTCGCCTCTTCTTTTACCCATGCACCTTCAGAAAAAAAAACCTATCGACGATCCGAGACTTCTAGGAGATCTAACCCACTCAGCCTGTCCTAAAATATCAAATTGATAGATTTAGTCCATAATGTTAATTTTTAATTTGTCATAAACATTAAATTCCTGATAATCACGGGTGTTTTAAATATCGTTCGTGATTTTTTTTTCTCTCGGGATTATTTGTCTTTCTACAGTTCATTCGTCACTTTTCCTGATCATGTTTTTTTTTTTACCGGGAAATATTTATTTTCTTGCTGTATATAAATTTTTCCTGTGGAAAGAGTTTATTGTTCCTGTGAATTTCATTTTTCATTCCTGTGGTGATAAATGCATGCCTTTTAGAGAGGCAATATTTCCCCCAATACCCACGTGTACACACACCTGCGTACTTCTCTTGTCGGAGGACGAATCCTAGACTAAGGCTGTCGAACTCGAGTACACTGGTTTAAAAAACACACACAGTTTTTGGGTTGGAACTTGGAAAATGGATGCGAAAAATATTCGGGCAAGGGTCCCAAATACGCGAAGAATTTGTCATCGCTAGTAAAATATTATAGAAATTTAGGACGCCCACTAACGCACGAGTAGTAAAGTCCGCCATAATTTGCAACCAGAAGAAATATTAGAATTTCATTGGCCCTGCCATTAACAGGCGCTATTCATTAGAAAACCCGAAAAGCCCTCCGGAGGGAGGAGTAGCGAATTTTAATTTCCACTGGTACAGTCGCGTCGCGAGTAAACGAAAAAAAAATCTATTAAATCTGTTTTGAGCAGGCTGGAAAATCTGGGCGCTAATTAATTTTGTATTTTCGTAAAATCCATTAAACGCAGACCCGTATTTTTATTTCGAAATTTAATTTAGGCTTTTATCTCAAGTTACAGTCAGTTTTCAACTCTCGTTTCCATTTTTTTATATTATTTTCCCAATACCGCCATACAAATATATTCGTTCTCCACTCTCCAGAGTTTGAAATGCGAATATATTTGTTTATCCTTTCATTTGCTTCCTATTCGATATAATTAATTTCATTCTGAGAGTTGCTGTTCCGATAAAACGCTTTTATATATGGGTACTTTTATTTATTTATTTATTTTTTTTTTTTAGCAGAGGGCGAAAAAACGTTTCTCAAATTCCGTATATAAAAAATCACCGCTTTTAATGAATACATTTCGCCTCGTTCTATTGGCTGGTATTTTTCCTTTTTTCATCTCTTTCTCTCTATTTTCTCTCTCTCTCTCTCTCGCTCTCACTCTTTCTCTCTCCTCTCTCTTTCCTCTCTGTTTTTCTGTTCTCGTTACTCCCACCGTATAATCCGAGCGCCCGGTCTAATTCCGTATCTGCCAATCGAAATAAATTCGTGATATTAACCCTTGCATTTTTTTTTTCGTTTTAATTTTCCGTCGACTTTTTTTATGGCTCGAAACGACCCGCATGATCCCGATTTTTTCAAGTTACAAATTGGAAGGAACGTTCGGTCCCCTAACGATCCGAAACAGCCTTTCCATTTTTTATCAAAACGATCCTCGCTTCTTCTCTTCTCGTTTTAAGCGAATTTCGCAATTAATTGCTACTCTCAGGTACACGTTTCGCGCCACCATTTTATTCCAATTAAACGACGCTACTCTAAATATGAGATTTTCTAAACGAATTGTTCCTATTAAAATCGGCCCGAATGGCGATTTAAAATCTGACCGGCTTGCTAGCCGATACGTCCAGAACACATACGCGTATATATTTTTCACGATCCCGTAAAAAATTACCCTCGTTAAAACGACGTTAAATAAAACTAAATAGACTTTTTAGGCGCTGCCGTTTCGGCGTTTCCGATTTTTTTTTTTACATTTTTTGAAGCCCGGAAGCGATTCGTACGAGGTGGTGTAAATTAAGCTACGCGTTTGATCTGATTTATCTCGCCGATGCATTCAAACGAATCGATCTGACGTTACTTAATTTCTTTCGCAATTTTTGAGGCAGGTTTAAAAAATGAATGGATAAAAAGGCTTTGCTACAGAAGCTGTATGCATCGATGGTTCAGTGGACCGAGCCGTAGAGAAGGCCTAATTTCTGGGGACAGGGAATTGACATTCTTCTCAAATGGCCAACACGTGAGTACCTTTCGGAAATCCGAATGGAAATGCAGGCCGAGTAAATTGCTGTCTACCGAATTCAACATCGGAGATTGGACCGTCTACGTTGGAAAAATTGCACTAATCCTGAAACTAAAACTGTTACCGTAACTTGATGCTAGTTTGAAAGTTTTGAGGTATATTTTGTTTAACTGCAAATCATTTAACTGAGCTAGAAAAAGCCTTAAATAAACCACAAAAATTCAAAGGATGCTAACTGCCAAAAACCTGTTTTGAAGATAAGCTCGTTTTAAGTTTTATAAAATGAATGGACATACAGAAGGCACGATCTTCAGGACAGATTTTAAAGTTTAAACTATTAGAAAGTAGGTATTGGGCAAGTAGGTAGGTAGGTACATAGTGTGCAGGCATGAACAAAGTATACCATGGTGGCCAGGGCCGGCAACTTTTCATAATCCCATGTGTAGCGAAAAAAACAACACTAATTTTACCCAATAACGTTTAATTATCGTATTGTTAGGCCGTATGCATAAAAATTAAGCTTTAACGTCAAAGCAAAAGAGCGGAGTGAGAGCCTTCGCTCCGAAGGGAAGAATAAAAGTTTAAGGTTTTGCTTCAACCCTCATGCATAAGATTTTTCTTTCACTTCAAAGCGAACGATCTACAAAATAAAGTGAGTGCTTCAAAGATAACGTTTGTTCAAGTTATTATCAGCCGACGTATGTATCCAAGGATCTTCTTCAAAATCAAAAACCATTCAAAGAAGCGAGGACAAAGATGGTGGTGGTGTACAGGTGGAAAACGCACAAAACGTACAAAACGAGGAAATAATGTTCGAGGAAAATGTCCGATGATTTCCAGAGTATAATTTCATTGGAAATGTTCGAGAAGAATCTCCGATGATTTTTAAGGAATTTCATCGGAAATTTTTTGGGAAAAAAATTCCGATAATTTTCGAAGAATTGAGACTATTTTCCACTCATGCGATGGAATCAGAGATTTTTCTGATGATTTTTGATGAAATTCTTCGGAAATCAGCCTACAATTTCCGAAGAATTTTAGGGAAAATAATTTGAGGAAAATCTCGGATAATTTCAAAAAAAGTCATTGGAAATCTTTTAAAAATAATCTCCACTAATTTGCGGAGAATTTCATCGGGAATCTCCAGAAAGAATTTCCAACGATTTCCGAAAAATCGTCAGGGAAAATCTCTGATCCCATCGCATGAGTGGGAAATAGTCTCAGTTCTTAAGGAATTGGAATTTTTCCCCAAAAATTCCCGATGAAATTCCTTAAAAATCGTCGGAGATTCTTTTTGAAGATTTCCGATGAAATTCTTCGAAGATCATCAAACATTTTTCCTGAAGATTTTTGATAAAATTCTTCAAAAACCATCGGAGTTTTTCCCCCGAATATTTCCTATAAAACTTTTCAAAAATTATTAGAAAATTTTCTGATTTTGATGAAATTTTTTGGAAAACATTGACAATTTTTTCCAAAGACTTCCGATTAGATTCTTCGTTAATTACCGGAATTTTTTCCAAAGATTTCCGATGAAATTCCTTAAAAATCATCAAAGATTCTTCTTGATTTCCAATGAAATTATTCATTTTTCAAGAACTATCGGAGTTTTCCCCGAATGTTTCCTATTCAAAAACTATTGGAAAATTTTCTCGAAGAATTTTGATAAGATTCCGATGAAATTCGTTCAAAATTATCGGAGATTCTTCTCGAAGATTTCCAATGAAATTATTCTTTGGAAATCATCAAACATTTTTCTTGATAATTCCCGATAAAATTCTTCAAAAACCATTGGATTTTTTCAAAATATTGTTGATAAAATGTCACCTCCCAATCCCTGCAGCACAAGCCTCCGCTATCACGATCACGAACCCATTCATTTCATCACTAGACCCCTATCTGCAAAGTCATTCAAATTGCAACTTCGGGGGCTACCATTTCTACAGCCCCCGAAATGACCTTTGGTCCTATTCCAAGGGAGGTTGGTGTACAAACGATGAATTGGCGCGTACAAACGTGTACAAACGATGTTCAAACGATTGGTCCAGGGAAAACGTTCAAATTACAAATTCGGGGGCCAACGTTTCTCTGGCCCCCAGAATAACCTGTGACTGTTCTGTACTCGGGGTTGCTGTACAAACGGTGAAATGCCCTGTACAAACGTGTACAAACGATGTTCAAACGATTCAGGTGTATTTACGATCGAAATTCGAAATTTGGGGGGCTGGGGAAATAAACCCCGCTGAACGGCCCAAATATGAGGGAAATTTCGTCTGGAAATAAAGTCAAAACTCCATGTATTTTTCCCATAAAAACGAAAGGGAATTTCTGGAACGAATTCCCCTAATCCGATCGACAGGAAACTTTGTAGTTTTCCTTTTTTTAAATTAAATATTTAATTTGTTTTATTGGAATCAATTTAGGAAAAGAATCAGAGGAAATTCAGAAAAAAAAAGACCGTCAAGAGTAAACAACGACCACCTCAATGTGTAAAGGAAGTTGTGTGTTCCTCTCAAGTATTCCTAACATCCTTCCACCTTACCCTCCCAGAATAAGGTATGTTCATGTACGCAAATGTGAATGCTTGGGGGATAAGGTTCCAATTTGCATTTGCAGGGACGAAACTATGGAGGGGGGGGATGTGAAACACCCCCAATAGTTAGGCAGTCAGCAAATTTTGAAACTATTTATTTGAAGTTTTCATTTGATAAGAACGTTTGTTTGTTTGTTTATTATTATTATTTTTAATTAAAAAATATTTTGAATAAACAATCGGAGAATTTTCAAATTTTTAGAAAATTTTGTCTGCAAATTTTTAGTTAAAAGAAAATATTTGTCGGCAAATTTTCCTTCTCCACCCCCCCCCCCCCAACTGAAAGTCAAGTTTCGCCTCTGAATAGCACAAGCCAAATTAGCATTTTATCGAAAAATGTAATAACCCTTCCAGATCAAAGGTAAATCTTGTAATGACGACACACTTCGTCTTCTAAAAATTCTCGATTTGCAAACGAACTGTCCAAATGCCTCCGCAGATAGACGCGTGGCCTAATTAATATGCATTCTCGCGAACCTGTATCGACTGCATCCCTCCCGTCCTCCACTTCCCCCCAAATTCAATTCTAAAACATCCGAAGATGCGAAGATCGCACGACCAGCTACCTGTTATCCCTCGGCCATTAGCCCCGGTATTCTTTCTGTCTTTTCGGTCTCTTTCTCCCGATATCGGCGAATTCGGTCGTCGAGCCGAACCCACATTCCTAAACGTTCCGCTTTTTCCATCAAATCCCCAGATCCTGCGACCCGAAAAGACACCGTGCATCCCAATAAGTTCTCCGATTCCACCCTCATTCGAGACACTCGTCTGGCAGTCCGCTCGAAGCCAGTCGATCCGCGCTCGCTCGTAACGCTGACTAAAAACTACTCGCCTATTTTCTCCAGCCTAAATCCTACTCCGTAGCCTCTCGCTACACGCCTGCAAAAACCTTACTGTTTCCTCTAGCCTACTTCCGCTGCTTTCCTTACTGTCGCACCGTGCGTTTTCTCTCGCCTACTCCTAGTTACCAAGTTCGACGATCGAGCTAAATCGCGTACCTGGAGGTATCCACCAGGTTGCAATTTGACTCGCACCAAGACAAAAACTACGATCGCGCCCCCCGCGGCACGACCGAAGTTAACTGGTTAGCACGCTCACGATCAGGTTAAGTCGCGTACCTGGAGGTATCCACCAGGTTGCGACTTCACTTGCATCAGACTACGATCGCGTCCTTGCCGGCACGATCGAAGTCAAGGGTTGACACTCTTCCACCCCTGAGCTAGATCGCGTATCTGGAGATATCCACCAGGTTGCGATTTCACTCGCTTCAAAAACTGCGATCGCACTCTCGCCGGCCTAATCGAAGTAAAAGGTTCCTCATTTCCACTATCGGGCTAAGTCGCGTACCTGGAGGTATCCACCAGGTTGCGACTTCACTCGCACCGAGACTGCCTGCGATCACGCCCTTGCGACACGACCGAAGTCAAAGACGTTGGAAATTTTAGCGATCGAGCTAAGTCGCATACCTGGAGGTATCCACCGGGTTGCGACTTCACTCGCATCGGGCTACGATCGCGTCTTCGCGGACTCGACCGAAGTCAAAGGGATTAGACGCTGACCACTTCCCCCCTCAACTCCTCCTTTTCCGATTCCTTACATTTAGCCAGAGGTGCGACAGTGAACTAGTTAGGCCGCACGGTCACCAACAAACCTGTACCGCCGTCGTGAACACTGCGAACCCGTCGCGCCGCCGTACCGCCGCCTTCAAACTCAATTTACGAACTTATTTTTACTCCGGGTCAGTTTTCGCACCCCCCTAGAAACATTCTGCGAGCTATTTAAAACATTGCCGTGCCGTAAAAGTGTACAAATCCGTAATAATTGAACATCTCTGTATATACGTGTTTACCCCTTCTTATTTTGCTGTGCCTAGTATTAGTTTATTGTTCGAAATTCGCCCGCCGTTTTTCTGATTTTCTTTCGGGTAAATTTTGATATAATACATTTAATCATCTCCGCAATAGTGTGTAATTCTGTGCCGCGAATTGATCTATTTCGGCCGTTCCCGAAATCTTAAAAAATGTCGACCCGCGACGAGGCACGAACCTCGGCCAACTACGAGGCGTCCCGGTCACTCCGGAACCGCCGGGTCCCGTTACCCTCCGGCCGAACCGCCTCCTCCGCGGACCAAACGGGCCGGATAGCCCGAGTTTCGTGACAATCTAAAATTCAAAAAATTGTTCTTGAAAACTTATGTTTGGAGTATAGCTTTGTATGGATGTGAAACTCGGACCACCAGAGAAGAGAAGGCTCGAAGCTTTTGAGATGTGGTGCCACAGGCGGATACTTGGCATCAAATGGACGGATAAGGTAAGAAATGAGGAAGTACTTAACAGAGTCGGAGGTAAAAGGGGTATTTAGAACTGTATGAGGAGGAGGACAGATAAACTATAATAGGGCATAATTTGAGACACCCAGAAATACTACCACTGCTAGAAGGAAGAGTGGAAGAAAAGAATCGGGTTGGTCGGCTAAGATTCCGGTATGCTCAACAGATAATCAAGGATGTCAAATGTTAGTATTATAACGAAATGAAAGAACTAGCACAAGAGATAGGGAGAAATGGAGAGCTGTATCAAACCGGTCTTAAGACTGATAACCTCATCATCATAGCTTTTCGGGAAGAGCATTTCAACCGACTCATTTTGAGCGGATCTGTACCCGTTCGGTTGAACTATTTCGAGGCATCGAATGACTCAGTACAGTCACCCGGCAGTCTTGCGAGTAATGAAAATGACCGGTAAATGTTAAATCGCGGGAGTAGGTTTAATTTTCGTACATACGTATAACCGAATCCGGTGAAATGAGCGGGTTTAATTAGCAAGATATGTTTCGTACTTACGAGCGTTGGCCCCCGACTTGCCAATAATATGATTTGTAGCTTGGGAAAGCGCCGAGTTTGGCTCGCGACCGTATATTAACTTCATAAAGGAAAGCCATAATTTATATGTATAGGCGGTAGCGTACACCTATATTAACGCTAAACGATTTAAGTCTACTCTCAGGCCGTCATTTAACGTTAGAAAATTGTATGTACATGTACGTACGCGGATTAACCTGTCACGCCAATTATATACGAGCGTGGTCGTCGGCTTAGATTTTTGTCATTTTCATTTTAACGACCCCTGCCCCTGTGGAGATGAATGATTCTCAATTAGTCATTTGAGGTTTTGACGGTCTTGTAATAGGCGAAGACCTTTTATTTGTATTGCAACGACCAGGCGCGGGTATACGGCAGAGGCAGCGGGGGAAATCGCCCATCCAATAGAAACATTTTTTGAAATCAGACTCACAAGTGACAACATCTTGCAGAGCCACGGCTAAAGTGGGACCAGACAGACCAACGAGAAAATCAGTTTTGCAGGCCACAATCATGACAATCATCGGCCCATATACCCTCTCCTACGTCCTCTCGACGGAAGAAAGTTGAAAATATAACATTTTTCACCGTGATTGTCATTACTTTTCTTTACCACCCTCCAGTTTCTACTTATCCCTATGTCTCCAAAAAAAAGTTTTTCATTTACAGGACTTGATGCACCCTATTTACGTATATTTAAATTTAGTGTGCTATGTCTTATTATAGATGTAAGGTTTTTGGACCTGACCTTCATCAATTTTTCAAAATATTTTCGACGCTGTTCAATTTTCTTCTGACAATTAATAACTAGAGCTCGGATTTTTATGAAAACGTAAGTATTTTCTCTTGGTCACTTCTTATACGACATCTCAATGAAAATCATCCGTTTCACGTGATTCTGAGTAAGATGATACCCAGGCATTTTCTCCGTCTTAACTCACATTTTCAAGTTATTTTGGTTGTCTTATTTTTAAATTTAAAAAATCCAAATTCTTTGTTTCGTTAGACAGGCAACACCGTTTTTTCACATTTTACAATTTCGTTCGATGATAGAAATTTTCAATGTTAATATTTACGCATCTATTTACGACCACTAGAAAGGTAAAAATTACATATGAAATTATCAATTTTAAGTTCCTTTGAAAATCATCCAGACGGGTTTAAAATTCTTTGGAATTCATATAAACTTTTCTAATTAAATTTCTTTAGAACTCATACAAATATGGCTGAAACTCTATGAGACTATTTTATGCTTCACTGAGACTTTTGAATCTCTTTCAGCTTTTAGTTAATTGCATATACAGTATCAGTCGGTTTTTCTCCCGCCATAGGAAAACTCCGTTACGCTGAACTAAGTATGACTCAATTGTTTCGCTAGAGGAGCGGTCTCTTCGACAAGAATTTCATGGAAATATTCGGGGAAAACTCCGATAGCTTTTGAAGAATTTTATCAAGAATTTTCAGGAAAAATATTCTAAATCTCCGAAGAATTTCATCGGAAATCTTCGGGAAAAATCTCCTATTCAGGAAAAATTTGCAATAATTAATTTTCGAAGAATTTCATCGGACATCATTGAGAAATATCTCCAATGATTTTAGGCGAATTTTGTCAGAAATTTTAGGAAAATTCTCCAAAGATTTCAAACAATTTTATCAAGAATCATCGAGAAGCATCTCTGATGATTTTGGAAGGATATCCTCAGCAAAACTTCTGATGCTTTTCAGAGATTTTCGTCAAAAATGTTCGGGGAAAATCTCAAATTATCTCTAAGGAATTAATCAAAAATTTTGGCTGAAAAATTTGACGATTTCCGGAGAATTTCATCGAAAATATTCGGAACAAAGTCCAGTGTTTTCCAAAGAATTTCCTCGAAAATCTTCGGGAAAATTTTCTGATCATTTTTAAAGAATTTCATAGGAAATTTTCGGAAAGAACTCCGATAATTTCCGAAGAATCTCATCGAAAATTTTTAGAAAAAATTTCCTAACAATTTTTGAAGAATTTCATAGGAAATCTTCGAAAAAAACTCCGATGATTTCTGATGAATTTCATTGAAAATCTTCTGGAAAAATGTTCGATAATCTCCAAAGAATTTCATCGTAAATCTTCGGAGAAAATCTCGGATGATTTTTAAGCAATTTCATTGTAAATTTTCGGAAAAAATTCCATTTCCGAAGAATCGCATCGGAAATCTTTAGAAAATATCTCCATTATTTTCCAAAAAATTTCATAAAAATTTTTCGAGAAAATTTCCTGATAATATTTGGGGAAAATTTCCTGATAATTTTTGGAGAATTTTATTGAAAGCACTCGGGGAACAAAACCAAGAGTTTTGAAGATCTCTACCGAAACTCTTCAGAAAATATCTTCGATCATTTCTAAGGGAATTTCATGAAAAATATTTGGGACGATTCCTTTGATTTTTTTTAAATATTTAGCGAGGCACTTATCGCCTATAGGCCTCGTTACATCTTAAGGTTAGATATTATTTAATACGCAATGGGTACGTTTCAAAGATTATTCCGACGAACTTTATCGAAAATATTAAGGGTAAATTTCTGACCATTTTTAATGAATTTTATCAGACATCAATGAAAAACATTATCCGTGGATTTCAGGAAAAATTTGTGGAAAATTTTAGGAAAATTCTGCAATTATTCTAAAGGATTTTATCGGAAATGGAAATCATTGAGATGTACCTCTGATGATTCTTGAAGGTTTTCTTCAGAAAAATATTTCGGTGATTTCCAGATATTTCATCGAAAATTTTTGAGATAAATAGAATTTTATCAGAAATGTTCGGGAAAATCTACAGAATAATTTCATTAGAATAACATTCGATTAGTCTTCGGAAAATTTCCGATGCAATTCTTTAAAAATTATCGGATAATTTTCCTTCGGAAAACGATGGACTTTTTTTTAAATATTTCCGATGAATCCGAGATTTTTACCGAAGATTTTCGATGAAATTCATCAGAAAATATCGGAGTTTTCCTCCGAATATTTCCTGTGAAATTCTTTAAAAATTGTCAGAAAATTTTCTCGAAGAATGCTGATGTACTTTCTTGGAACACATTGGAAATCTTTTCAACAAATTTTCGATGAGATTTTTCGAAAGTTATTGGAGCTGTTTTCCGAAAATTTCCGATAAAATTCTTTAAAAATTGTCGGAAAATTTTCCTGAAGATTTTCGCAGACATTCTTTGGAAAACACTGGACTTTGTTCCGAATATTTCCGATGAAATTTTCCGGAAAACATCAAATTTTTTCTCCAAAATTTCTAATTAATTCCTTAGAAATAATTCAAGATTTTCCCGAACATTTTTGACGAAAATTTCTTCAAAGCACCAGAATTTTTTCTAAGGATATCCTTCCAAAATTATCCGAGATAGTTCTCAATGATTCTTGATAAAATTGTTTGGAATCATTGGAGATTTTTCCTAAAATTTCTGACAAAATTCGCCTAAAATCTTTGGAGATATTTCTCAATGATGTCCGATGAAATTCTTCGAAAATTATCGCAAATATTTCTTGAATAGGAGATTTTTCCCGAAGATTTCCGATGAAATTCTTCGGAGATTTAGAATATTTTCCCTGAAGATTATTGATAAAATTCTTTAAAAGCCATCGGAGTTTTCCCCGAATATTCCCAGTGGTATTTTTGTCGGAGAGACCGCTCTCATGGCGAAACAATTGAGTCAAACTTCGTTCCTAACCCTGCAGAGGTGAGTTTAATATTTTTTAAGACTATTCAAGTTTTACCTAAACTTGTTTGTTTTAGTGTCTAGTTAAGTCATAAGAAATTATAAATAGGTCTATAAGAGTCTCAAAAAAGTCTGAAAGAATTAAAATAAATTTCTGTGAAGTGTAAAATAATAAATTAATCTTAGGCAAGCCCGAGAATATTGTAGAAATAATCTAAAGCTATTCTGGACGAATTTTGAAAAATAAAGTACACGTACACCTACCAGAATTTGAAAAATATATGTGAATCTCCCTCTTCCCTTACCGGAAAAAATTTGAAAATACCCATTTTAGAACTCAACTCAACGTGTCTTCAGAGGTTTTGCAGAAGTCTGGAAGAATCTGAAGCGTACCGTCACAGCGGCTCGGTGCCAAACTAATACCACTTCATAAGAAAGATGACCGCAAAAATTTAAGTAATAACAGGTCAGAAAGCCTTACGTCGAATATAAGTAAAACTTTTCTGAAAATTCTAAAGGAGAGGAGTTATGATATTTTAGATTTGAACCAATCAGAGGAACAAGCGGGTTTCCGGAAAAAAGGTTCCACAATCGATCAGATATTTGTCGTTAACCAAGTAATCGAAGAAGCTAGAGAAGGGTTCAGAATCAAAACTCACATTTGCCATTTCACTTCAAAAGGGCGCAAATAGGCAAAATACTGTACACGGGTGCAGGAGTATCTTTGCTGTGCCTGTGAACGTGGAGTATGTTATAATTCACAAGCGCAGCAAAGGTACTCCTGTACTCATGTACAGTATTTTGCCTATTTGCGCCCTCGAAGTAAAATGACAAATGTGAGTTTTGATTCTGAACTCTTCAAATATAAACTTACTATTTCTCGATTACAACAAAGTGTTCGACTCGGTATTACACACGTCAGTATGAGAAACGTTGGAGAGACAGGGAATTCCAATGGAGTAGATAAAAATTATTCAAAAGCTATATAGTGGAGCGGAGGCAAGAGTTAGCTTGGATAGGAAAAGAAAATGGTTCTAAATAGGAAGAGGGGGCCGACAGGGGGATCCTCTGTCTCCTAATATATTCAGTGCAGTTCTCGAGGAGGTGATCAAGAAATTGGAGTGGGAAAGCAAAGGAATCATAATAAATGTCACAAGACTAAATCACCTCAGGTTTGCTGACGACATTGTACTGTTAAGCGAGGACTTGAAGGTATTGGTGGGGATGGATGGTGAACTTGGAGAGGAAAGTAGCAAAGTGGGCCTGGAAATTAATTTAGAAAAAACGGAACTGTTAACGAAACAGAAAAATGTCGTATTTAAAATAAAAGGTGAAGAAATAACTAATAAAAATGGTGGGAATGCTTTGGGGAAGAGCTGCGGAAAATCGGGAAAGGTAAAGAAAGGTGGGAGAGGCCTCTGCTGAATGTTGGGCAGAGTAGGGCACGCTACGTTCCCTTCTCAATACAGAGGCTGTATAATAATAATAATATGTGTAATGTACTTTTTTTCAAAATCTACTCAGGAAGCTCATCACATTGTATCAACTCAGCCTTCAAAAAGTGACGCCCTTCAGCAGCATCTAAATAATAATCATTAAACGATAATACAGGGAGGGAAATAACCATTTCTTTTCTCTGACAAAAATGTGATTATTTAGTGATAAGGTGATATTACCACCTAAAAATTTGACAACATTTTGAAATAAATATAGTACACGATAAAGTCTTCAGGGAAATGATGTCACTCGTGCGAAAAGCTGCTCTTGCATCCTTTGATAATCGCTGCCTGCACAGTAACCGATGCGAATCCAGGGAGCCATCCTGAGAGAAGCAATTCAAAGATATGTAAAAATACGAGTAAGTTACTTTCTACTGAGGTAAACTCGGACACCGGTGATAATATTGGCCACTCATGATTTGTTTACTGATAACGATACTAGCGCCCCTACAACAAGTCAAGAGTAGCCGATATTACCACCGGTGTCTGATATAACCCCAGTTGACTTTACTGATAACGATACTAGCACTCCTACAACAAGAGTCATGAGTGGACGATATTACCATTTGTGTTTGATATTACCCCAATTGACGGTATACTTTCATCAACTCATCCCTTTCTCCATGGGTACTCAGATAATTCTCTCGCTTGCTCAATGGTAACCGAAATAAGAAACACTTACTTGAATTTTAGAAAAATTTCTATGGTTGACTGTTTTCATACTGACTTCGAAAATGAAAATGCTCCCCAAAATTTAATGTAAAATTTCTCTAACTCACTGAGTTCTTGATTGGGCAACGATTTTTGAAATATTTTTAGTGTTCGTCACAATACCATCTAAATTTTCCCTAATCCAAGACCAGCGCCTTGATTATTCAATCTTCAAAGTTCGTGTAAACATCTTTAAGAGTCTTCAAATTACTTGAGGCGTTCCGAATTTATTTAAGACTTGCTAAAACTGTTCCAAACGCATTCGTGATTCCCTACGACTCAAGGCTTTTCTTAAATTCTTACAGTTGTTTAAAACTCGTATGCGCCTCTAAAAGACTTATTGAAATTAAATAAGACTCTTAAGTGCTCGTTTAAGACTCTCCCAGTTTTTTCAGACTTTTTAAATTCTTCTTTAAAATTCACTGACTTTTCTGAATGGTGTAAAGATTTTTTAAGTCTCTTTAAAATTTGGTCAAGACATAAGTTTTTTTTATGATTGTTTAAAGCAAGTAGATGCACTCTACGACTTCCAAATGTCTTGAAGATTCACTAAGAACTTTTAAAATCTTGTTTAATATTCTTTATGAGCATTCCAGACTCGCTACAGACTCTTTTGAATTCTTCCAGACTTGATCAGCATTCTTCAGATTTGATTAGAACTTCTTAGTTTCACCAAGATTTTTCAAAACTTCCCAAAACTCGTTTACGATCTTTGGAAACTTGTTTACGACTCCGTAAAACTCTTTTAGACTGATCTGAAACTCCCCATCAGGACTTCTGAAAACTCAATAACGACTTTCAAGACTCCCTCGCACTTTTGGTTTAGATTCTTTGATATGAAACTTACTATGACCTCCGAAGACACGACTTTCGAGACTTCTTTATTGCTTGTTTTAGATTCCCTGAAACTCTGTGAAAGACTCTAGCAGGGTCGTTTAAGAGCGGTGGAATATAGACGGATAAAATAAGAATTTTTACGTTCAAGTCAATTATAAAATAAAGGGTCATCTATGTCTGTGGCAAGAATAGAGAAAATTTTATTTTCCAGTTTAGCCTCTCTGAGACTACAATTTGAAAGAGATGACATTCTTGACCATGCAAAATATATTTACCATTGGCATAGATTTTTAGTTTATTCTTTCTCCGCGGAGACGAATATTATTCTAAAATCTTTTGTTACAACAAAGTTCAACATAAAATGTAACTTAGGTATAAGTTAAAGTTGAAAACAAGCTCTTGAGCTACTCGCTCAGTTCAAGAGGGTTCGTTCACAACAGGGTTCAAAAGAAAACGAAAGCGCACCCCCTAGCCGCTAATAAATTGTAGAATGAACAGCAAACAGCAGGAAAAGTTGATGAAATAAAATGAAAAAGAACACTCAACACTGATACTGTCAACAAACTCCAAGTCCTTTCTGATCCAAATATCTCTCTGATCTCCGAACTATTCCAATTGCTCTATATCCGAACAGAGGATCGTACCATAGCATACTATGCTAATACTCGTAGAATGTAAACACGGCTGTCGCTTAGCACATTTTTTCAATGTGCTAAACAAAATATAGTTCGCTGATTGGGTACATCTTCAAAAAATGAAACTAGTAATAGACTGAATCAGATATTAGCTTCGAAAAAACTCCATTTGCTAAGCTTATTAACATCAGGGTTACCAGTCTTAAAAATTTCTCCTTTTATAGTTGATAATTTTCCAAGTTCCTTGCAAAACATGAAGATATTATTTAGGATTTCAGTATTTTCAGTATTTTTGAAGGTTAATTCGATTAGATGCAAAAGATTGACGAAAATCTTATGAAATATCCCTGTTGCCTTGTAGCGGCTTGGCATTTGAAAATAGCTTAGGTGGAATATACAGTGCTGGGAAACGAGTAAATGAGAAAAGATAACAGAGTTTGATATTTTCGGGTTGTAGCATGTATTAATGTTAATTCTTCATCGATATATTGCTTATGTTGAAGATTATCGAGAATAATTACTAAAAATATCTACGGCGGACAGGTACAAGATTGTAATCTGGTTGTGTAACCCTCATTTAAACTGTTGGGAAAAAGAGACCTAATTTTCAATAATTGTTTCGTACTACTTTGTGTTTTCAGATTAAAAGATTGAAATGCAGAAAATGTACAAACGTGTAATTTTTCTGAATAATCAATACTGATGACACGTAACGAAGTCTCTACAACATTTCGTTAATCCTACGGAAAAAAGTACGATGACATGCAGTTGCCCCCTATAAACTAACGTTCACAAAAATCAGAGGTCAAGTTACATTTGAGAAGAAAGGAACCAACTTGCAAAATACGAAATGCTATTTAAGAATCACTGAAGCTATATTCGTCAATTGCATCTCTTTCACCTTCGAAATCTAATTTTGTGATTTTCTTCCCATTATTAAAACCTCAATTGGGATGAAAAAAAAAGAAAACTCGCAGCAAGGCTACTACGCTTAAAGCAGTCAAAAACATGGTTGAGGATTCTTGAGGATTTTAGATGCTTAAGAAATCTGAGAAATGAGGATTTCTGAGTATTCTAATTGGGAAATGCTGACCAGCACTGCTGCTTCTACAGCTTTGCATTATAACAAGAAGTCGTTATACATTGTCAACGGCTTCGTGTTAGAAGTGTTGCCGCCTCGGAATTGTCAGGCATATACATTGAATCAACAAAGTGCGGGTTACGGTCGTTGAATATTTCTTCGTAATACTGAAATACTGCGTTATGCTTCACGGCCCGACCTTACACCGTGATAAAATTTTCTTCCTGTTCGCAGATGATTTTTGAAATAAAATACCCGATATAATACGAACGAATAACAAATTCACAGAGTATTGGAAACTAACGATAGAAATTTGACGTCTATGGATATGACATAACCACGTTTTATTTATTCACTAATTCGGAATCCGAAACCGCACTGTTGATTCGATTAATTCCCTATATTCCTATGTAGCACTTTTCTTTCTTTTACAGGTTTTTAAATAATTTTAACGAAGCATTAAGGGTAAAAAACTGCTCAAGATATTGACGCTCCTTCTCTGTTAGTGGTTTTAGTACAGCAAGCTCACGACAGATGTCGCACCTATTTCGTTACACACGATAGTACCAAGAAATTCGAAAATGACTCGAATTAATTACTCTGCACGCTGTTTGAATCTCAGACTAGTTCATTAATAAAATACACATACAGTTTCTGTGTTATATCTTCCGTAAAATTTTCAAATTGACGATAAAAGGCGAAATTTAAAATCAAATTTCAGTTTTCTTTTTCAACGTAGGATGTTAAACGGAGGTACAAATTCATTTTTTCGTTGAATTGGAATGGATGAACGGGTCCTCAGTGGTTATTGAATTCACTATCGATAGTCTCTGTAATGGACCCAGGGAGCCACCCCTGGAGGGGCAATTCAAAATATGTAAGAATAGTTACATAGGTTCATCAAATAACACTCATCTTGAGTACCAAGATCATTTTTTTCTCTTTTACGATCAGTGACGTACCGATAGGGGGGGGGCAACTTACAACCCCCCTTGTAGGAATTTTTCACTCAGCAGTTGGGAAAATTTACCATCTCAGTCCGGCAAAGTTGGAAAAATCCAACACGTTTTTTTTTTCTTTCTTTGTTTTGATACCTGGGAGGAATTGAGTTGAGAAGTTGGGAAAATCCAACAAATCAAACCGTTTTTCTTCTTTTACTTTGATCCTTGGGAATTTTGAATTGAATCAGTGGAAACTTTCACAATAGCCCCCCCCTCCAGAAAAATTCTTCGGTACATTCCTGTTCATGATAGAAATAGAATGCATAGATTAAGAAAAAAGAACTTCAAACTTTTGAATGATTCGTACTACTATTTATTATTGACGTGAAAAATAAAAATGCTTTCCAAAGTGTTATATCAAAATTTTTTAACTCACTGAATTCTGATTGAACGACGACTTCGAGAAAATTGTAATGTTTATCTCATTACTAGTCAATTTTTTTCTCTCATTGGGGGAAGGGAACTAGCTAAGATTATTCAATCGTCAATGCTCATTTGGAAATCGTTTAGACTCTTCAAACTCTTCAATTTTTTTGATAACTGATTAACAACTGACTTTATTTTCTATCATATCACAGCTACGAGTATATAACGGTACATTATGCATGTCCTAACACGCCACCTCGAATTTATACCTACAATTCGAAATATTACTAAACATGGTATCAAAACAGCTATTTAAAATACATTAAGATTCGATTAAAATGTACTCCCTCCCTTCCCATGTAATGACCAAAAGTATGAGGGGGCCGAAATTAATTAGAGCCCCCAACTTTACCTATTTCGTCAAATTTAGTTCGGAATATAATTATTTGGGTACTTCATTAGTGTTAAGGAATATTCACACTTAACGAAAATATTAATAAACTAGGGGGCTCCGCCCCCTGCCCGCTTCGCGGGCCCACCCCCGGAGTTAATGAAATATAGGTTAATTTGCACTAAAGAAACACAGAATTTATTTTATGTATATAGGAAAAAAAGTTAACCTCTATGAGGATGCACCTATTATCATTACACAGAGATACATCTAAATGTAAATGTCAAACTACAGTATATGCATATACTGTAACTATTTCAAATTTAGAAGTGTCCACTGCAGGTAAAGTCGTTGATACATAGAGATAGATGTTCTCATACTGTCCGAGAGAAAAAAGCAGTTTTAATCGAAACATGTAATTTTTCTACATGCACAGTTCTAATTATGGATTTTAAATATGACAGGTTATGTCATAACAAATGTATTAATATTATTCAGAAGTGAGTTTATCTACTTTACATATGAAAAACAATATAGCCTATTACATGCAAAAAATTGAATTTTGTTTAGGCTTTACTCCATTTTAATTCATTATCAATCGAGTAACCATTTTTTACGATTTTTCGGACTTCTGAGTATACGTTCCCTTCTGAAATTTCTAGTTATGGTCCCTAAAGAGAAATTCAAGAACATAAAAATACTACATAAATCAATGATTTGTGAGTTAAATACTATTACGGCTACAAATTTCACTGTTCTGATATACCTTATGACTCTTTAAAAGACTTGGAACAAAAAAATAAACAGGGGTTCACGGAAAATTATTTCTTAAGCCGACCAAATGGAGAATTCAATTTCCGAAGTTGGGGTCGGGGTCAACCCAACGGATCCACAATAGATCTGAATCGAAAAAAGTTAACCATGAATAATCTTGAAAGGCTGAAAGATCGAGAATTAGATTTGCGGAATTGGGGTGGAGACAATCCATCGGGTCCACAATATTATATTATTATATGAAGTACACCCCTTCATCACCGCAGGGGGAAGGATTAAATTTGGTGGGGCTGTGGTAACGTTAGCCCCCCCCCATTTGTTCCACGTTCACCGAATTTGTGCAGAATGAAATGTACCTGAAATGCACCAAAATGTACCACCAATTATATGAAATGTACCCCCTTCATCGCCGCAGAGAGAGGATGAAATTTGGTGTAACTAAAAAACGGAAGGTGTTATTTTACTATACCGTGTTAGTGTCGGAAATTGATATTTGTTGCTATAGCCTGCGATTGAAAAACAGGTGAGCGCCACAGTCTACAATCTTCAACCAACATAATTTATACAGACCATCAATAATTTGCTGTACCTCCAGATAATTTTGCATCAATACTTTTGGTCATTACATGGGAAGGGAGGGAGTACATTTTATATAATTGATGGTACATTTGGGTACATTTCGGGTACATTTCATTCTGCCCAAATTCGGTGAAAGTGGAACAAATGGGAGGGGGGCTAACATTACCACAGCCCCACCATATTTGATCCTCCCCCCTGCGGCGATAAGGGAGGTACATTTCAGATAATTGGTGGTACATTTCGGTACATTTCGGGTACATTTCATTCGAACCAAATTTGACGAAATCAGACAAATTGGGGGGGCTCGCGTTACCCTGGCCCCACCAAAGGACTTTAGTTCCCCCTTCGCAAGGGGAGGAGGTACATTTTGTAATAATAGCGGTACATTTGGGTACATTTCGGGTACATTTCCGCTAACCCAAAATCGGGTCTAAAATCAAATTTGGGGGGGCCAGGGTAACGTACCCCGACTAGAAGCAGTCGTCTACACTAGAACGCGCGCGGGCAGATTCGCCCAGGCGAATTTGTCCGCGAGCGGTCTAGACCGCGTGAGACCGCGCGCGGTCTGACCGCGCCAGTGTGAGAATCTTCACTTATTTCTATAGGTCATATCTGCCCGCTCGTATTCTTGAGACCGCGTGGACCGCGACCGCGTGGCAGACCGCGCATTTTACGCCCAGGGCTTTCTTTCCCTCGGGTAATTCAACTAGGCTCCACGTATCGTTTTTCTCAATGTTCTCAATTTCTCTCTCCATCGCCTTTTTCCATTCGCACGCATTGGACTCATTCACTGCTTCGTTATAGCTCTGAGGTGCTCCCACTTGAACAAAATACGCTACCGGATCGCCATATCTCTCCGGAACTTTCTTCTCGCGAGTCGACTTTCGTGGAGTGCTCATCCTCTCAATTTCCTTTTTTTCATTACAATTATCAGACTCTGTCTCTACTTCTCCCTCTTCATCGGTATCAAGATAAATTATTCGACTCTTCGTATCGTCTATAACCTTAACATTTCTACTTACTATCACTTTACCTGAGACCAAAACACGATATCCTGTCTCTTCGTACCCTACTACGCTTCCCTGCATGCCTTTCTTCGAAAACTTGTCGACACGCTTCTCATCTGGAATTCTCACAAAGCAAGAGGATCCATACGGTACTAGATTCGAGACATTAGGTTTCCTACCCATGACAATTTCAAATGGAGTCTTTTCCTCAACAGATCTATTCAACAGCCTGTTACCGATATACACTGCAGTCTTAACGACTTCTGGCCAAAAATGTTTGTCAATCCGAGCCTCATCAAACAAGCAGTTCGCTCTATCCATAATAATCTGATTGTAGCGCTCTGCTACACCGTTCAAAGCCTGAGTATACGCAGGAACATTCTGTATTTTAAAACCTTTCTGAGACTCAAACCTATAGAAATCTTGATTGAGATATTCCCGACCATTGTCACACCTCAGAAACTTGACTTTTTTTCCTGTTAACGTACACATCGAATTGTAATAATGCACGAAACAATCGAAAACTTCACTCTTTGATTTTATCGTGTAGACTGCCACGTATTTACTATAATCATCGATAAAGGTTACGAAGAAACGTTGACCTAGGTAACCGATGGTGTTGTGAGGTCCACTCACATCTGTATGAATTATTTCGAGTACTTCTTGAGCGCGACGTCGACCATCTCCAAATGGTAACTTCCTCATTTTATTTCGCTTGCATACGTCGCACTCCACATACCCCCTTGACATTTCACTTGGTAGGCCTTCTACTAGACCTTTCTCACTCAAGGTCTTTAAGTCGTAAAAATTCACATGTCCTAGCACACGATGCCAATATCTACGATCATTTTTCTTTGCAGCAACGAACACATTGGACTCTCTCTCATCAGTAAAATAATCACACGTGATCTCGTATAGTTTTCCTTTCCTATTCCCTTCGGCTATGATTTCCCAATCTCGATTGAAAATTTGAACCTTACCATCACCGGCTAAACTTCTATACCCGGCATCATCAATTGTGCTCGCACTTAATAAATTATGAGGTAAATCTTCCACCAATAAAACGTTTTTAATCACACACGGAGTAATAACAGAACCTACTTTGAACTTAACATTCACCGTTCCAATAAATTTAGCAACACAAGGAAATTCATCCCCCATTTTAACTTGCACCGGTCTCTTAAGTTCGATACACTTGGAGAAGTATTCTTTCTTGTTCACGATGTGGTCCGTACATCCACTGTCTAATAACCAAACCATATTTGTTCCCTTAATACAGGAATTACTTTCTTTATCACCTGAGCCTACTTCAACGAGAAACGATTCTGCTGGCCTATCATTTCGACTATTATTATTATTATTACGATTGCGGTTGTCATAAAAATTTCTACCGCGATTATTAAAATTTCTATTACGATTAGAATTAAAATTACCTCTAAAATTACGATTATAATTGCTCTTCGAGTTGGACCAACAAAATTTCTTGACATGTCCGGGTTTTCCGCATCCAAAACATACCTTGGTGTTTTGTCGTTGCACTTTGAATACCTCCTTATCTAATTTAGACTCACTCGATTCCTTTTTGACTGGCCATGATGATGACGGCCGAAGTTGATGGACTAAGGTCTTCCTCCGACGTACTTCTAGACTCGATCTTGGGCCCCGACGACAAAAACTTTGCTTTCACGTAGGCTAACTTATTTTGCTGAGGCTGGAGAACGTCTACGATGTCCGATAAGTGCGACAGCTCCTTAGGCATTTTCATTAAGAAGTATTGCAGCTTGGCCTCGTCATCCAACACTTTACCCGATGCTCGAACCACATTAAGTGCCGTTTCAAACTTGCTTACGAAATCAGCTGGCCCCTTTTGAGGATCATACATGAGCGCAGATAGCTGAGTCATGGCAGAAATTTGGGCCGATTGCGTTTTTGTCGCATAAATATCATCCAAAGCTTTGATCATTCCATGCGCCGAGGTTTCATTACAAATCAGTTCGAGCTGTTGGTCGGACACGTATCTTACTATGAAACTCCTCGCTTTTACGTCTTCCTTCTTCTTCACGGAATCGGTCGCCGCCGGTGCCGCATCCAAAGCGCCGAGACATTCTTTGGACTCCAAAAATATGTTTAACCGATATCTCCAGCTGGCATAATTCACTCCATCGAAAATTGGCACGGCATGTGCCTCATTCATCGTGACCACAGAATCAAGCACGACTCAAACCAAGAACTCAAGACAGTTCGAGAAAAAAACACTGCGAGAGAGAAGCTAGTCACCATAAAATGTCTTGAACATGAACACGAATCGACTCGCCACAAACATTGCGAGCAAGAAGAAGCTCGCAACAGCTCCGAGCATCACACGTCTGCTACCATGATAACTGATTAACAACTGACTTTATTTTCTATCATATCACAGCTACGAGTATATAACGGTACATTATGCATGTCCTAACATTTTTTTTCATACTTATTCAAAAGTCACTGAAACTATTTAAAACTCTTTTGTACTCGATGACTTTTCCAGACCTCATTATGGCTCATCGAGACCTGATCAAGCTTACTGTTCAACATTCAGAATTTTCATTTCCATGTACAGGATGTCCAGTGAATTTATCCCTGTTAAACATCTTCGGAAATAAGTGTCCGATTAACGCTCAGCAAAAAAGGCTGTTCTTTTGGTAAGTAATCATCTTTTGTCGAGAAAAAAGTCCTTTTCCAATGAGGCTGGTTAGGAAGTGCTCCTGACTTTGAATCTTAAATGGAAACCCATTAACAATCTATCAAAATAGAAATACTTCAATCCGATCTCGATTTGGGCTTCAAATTTGACTTTTTTCCAAGTGAAGGACCAAATTCATTTTTCTGAAAAGATAAAACAGAGTATCAGAATAAAAAGATATTGTGAGTCGTTGATTACGAATATCGCATCAGACTGCTGATCCGATCACGATTTGCGTCCTAAATTCAACTCTTTCGTGTTCTGAGGAATCAAGTTGATTTTGCTGAAAAATTAAAAAAAAAAAATTTACTCTCTTGAAAAAGAAAAGAAAACTATCCCTTCTCTTTAGTGAATAAGTCTGTTCCGAGAAATGAGAAACTATTTCCGGTTTTTGAGGAAAGTGGACAAAATAGTTCATTTCCTTCCCTAAATATGAAGAAAAAACTGAAAAATGAGAAATTTGCTCCTTTCTTGGAGGAAGGAGGAAAAGTTCCTTTCCTTTCTGAAATAATAATTTTGTTCTGTTTAAAGAGAATTGAAGATTCAGAAGAACCTCATCATTCCCTTTTTCAAAGAAAAAGAAAAATCTATCAATATTTTATGACTTTTGAACATACCATCAAGTTGTGGTTCAAAATTCATTAAGACTCCGGACTTGGGATTTGTAAAAATTCCACTGAGACTTCGAAGCGGTTCATTCAAATTTGCTCAAAGAATCACTGAAGAATCATTAAAAATTTGAAGAATGTAGGACATCCAAATTAATTTCTTACATCGAAAAAATCGTCGCCCCGCTTTTCCGAATGAGAAGAAATGCTTTCATTTTTCCGGAGTAAGATAGGAAATTTTTTTCCGCAATTAAAAGACCTGTGGTTCTTATCTTCAAAGAAAAAGTGGAGAAAGTTTTCATTAAATCTGAGTGGAATTGTTACAAGTCTTACAGTCTAGAATAATTTTTAGTAAATTTTTAAAGCGTCTTAACGAGAATTGAATAAAATTTCGATAGAATTTTTATAAGTCCTACAAAGTTCAAAAGTTCCCTCAAGCTCAAAAATGGCTGCAAGTCTTACAGTCTTCAAATTTTCAACTACTTTTTCTGCAAAAACAAAGTCCGAGTAGATTTTTCAACGATTCTCAAGAAATGTTTACAAATCTTCCCAGTTTTGAATCATGAGTTTTATAGTCTTAAAATATATAAAGAGTTTTCTTCTTTTTACCAGAAACAGAGTTTTGATGAGTTTGACGAAGTTTCAACACCGAGGCAATAAACAGAACTTCATCTCCTTCTCTGAGAAAGGAGAAAAAACAGAAAAATAAGAAATTCGTTCCTTTTCTCGAGGGAAGAGGAGAAATACCTCCAATAACTTTGTTCCTTTTAAGGAAGAGCGAAGATCTTACTCACGAAAGAGAAAAGACAATTTTCGTCTCCTTTTCTAAGGGAATGAACACGGTTTTTCTCGACAAAGTTTTTATTTCTTCGTTTCCTCGAGGGGAAGAACAAGTCCATTTTCTAATTTGGCAACGTTAGGATCCCTTGGAAGGGGAGGAAAATCGAATTTGGCGCCCCAATCAGGAGCGGTTTGAAAATCTGATTGAATGTTCGAAATCAGCGACTCACAAAACTTCTATTCTGATACTTCGTTCAATCTTCTCGGCAGATTCAACAAGGTCCATTAGAGGGGCTAAGGAAAGTCGAATTTAGGGCCTGATTCGTGTTCGGATCAAAAATCTGAATGAATTTCCGGAATCAGCGTTCATGGTGTCTACCAGTTTCAGAAAATGAAAATTCATGCTTCAAATTTTCTCTAAAAAGTACCCTCCCCTTTATACACACTTGTTTTATAGGAAATTTCATGCATTTTTTTGGCAGTTTCATGCCGATGAGATACTGTAATAATAATAATAATAATAATAATAATAATAATAAATTTAAAAAAAAAAAAAAAACTTGTATTGAAAGTATTTTAGAGTTAAAATGTTGAAAATTCATGATTTTACAAAGAAATAAGAAATATTGAAAAAAATCATGCCATTTTCATGCTTTTATGCTACTTTGAGCAAAAGTTATACTATTTTCTGATTTTGCATATTTTCATGCCTGAGACACCCCTGGCGTTTGAAGAGACCCTCTATTCCAAAACCTTGTTTAATTTCGTCAGCAAAATCAAATTGACCCCTCTGAATGAAAAAAAGTCAAATTTGAGAGCTGAGTCGGGGTCGGATCGAAGATTTGACTGATTTTCCGAAATTAGTGACTCAAAATGCCTCTGTTTTGACTCATTGTTTAATTTATTCAGCAAAATCAACGTATTCCTTCAGAAGGAGAAAAAGTAAATTTGGGGCTCCAGCCGGGGTCAGATCAAAATCTGATGCGATATTCTTAATCAGTGACCCATACCCCTATTCTGATACATTCTTTAAAATTTCGTCAGTAAAATCAGCTTGGCCTCTGAGAATGAAAAAAACTCGAATTTGAGGTCCGAGCGGGGTTGGATCGAAATTCTGATTACATTTCCGAAATCAGCGTTTCAAAGAACCCCTATTCCGATATTTAGTTCAATTTTTTCAGCAAAATCAACTTAGCCCTTCAGAAAGAGAAAAAGTAGAATTTCGGGCCCCAGTCGAGTTTGGATCAAAAATCCAACTGAATTTCCGAAATTAGCGATCCAGAATGCATCTATTTAGATACTTTACTTAATTTTTTCTGCAAAATCAACGAAGAAGAAAAAGTCAAATTTGAGGTCAAAATTCGAGTCAAATCGAAAATTTAATAGAATATTCGTAATCAGCGACCCAAAATATCCCCATTTAGATCTATTCGATTTGTTTCCATTTATGATTCCAAAGTTAGGGGGCCCACCGAAGCCCCCTCATTAGAGGGAACGTTTTGTTTCACAACAATTGCGGGAATTTCCTAACGAAGAACTTCGGTTACTGCTCATTTTAATCCGACACTTTGTTCCGAAGATACTCAAAAGGGGACGATTCACCGGACATCCTGTACAGTGTGAAGAAATTTTCAAAAGTCAGAAATTTGGAGTTCTTTACTTCTCACTCAATTTTGGCCGTTGAATGCGAATCCGTTGATTGAATTCAGCAGAGACGCTCTATTTCCAACATAGGTTGAAATATACACAAATTGAAAATTCGGATAAAATTTCAAAATTGAATTTAAAAAAATTACATAATGCAAAAATTTTAATTTTACAAACATTTAAAATTTGTAGTTAAATACAAAATCTTCAAGAAGACTCTCTTGACACTAAGATTCTTCAGTGTTCATTTAAGACACTCCAAAACTTGTTTGATACTATTGAGGTTCTTTTCTACAACTCACTGACTGTTCAAGATTCGTCTAAGACTCTTTGTACCTCTCTTTAAGACTGGATCAAGATTAATAAAGATTTATCCACAATTGTTTTAAAAAAGTAGATACATCCTTTAAAAGATTTCAAAACTCATTTAAGATCCTGGAAAATTTCCTGAAGACTCTATAAAGTTCTTCTGGCCTTATTTGAAACTCGCTACGACTTTTAAAAACTCACAATTTTCGCGATTCTTTCACCCCTTTTCGGATTTTTCGAAACTCTTTACAAGACTCCAGCAGCCTCATTTGAAACACTGTAAGATCTTGCCATTTGCAGAACATTTCTAATTATTTCAATACTTCTTTCTGGAGGAACTAGTGCCCTCACTCCCTCATCCGGACAGCCGCATCTGTCCAGAGAGGATGTATTAGAACATGAAAATCTCCTTTTTATCGGAGAAAAAACGCCGGGTAGGCAGCCTTCTGAAATATGAAAGATTACCGAGATAACTCTATAATCTCAAGATCTGGTTGAACAGTGAGACAGTCAACCAACAGACAAACAGCAGGCAGGATGAAAGAAAGAAAAAAGTCGAGAGCCAAAAACTGTATCACTGCCACTATATCACATGAACATGGATCAGGAGAAAATAGTATAACCCGAGATAAGACAAACAGCCAGACAGCCAAGATAGGTGGACTAATAAAAGTCAAAGAGGCAGAGGGTGGACAAAGAAGACAAGAATGTCAGTGAGATGGTAAGACCCAAAATCTGGTGTGAATAGTGAGAAGCCTTTTGGCGTGATTGTCCAAAATTATTTCTGGCTGATATATTTATGAATGGCCATCAACATCCATAGAACTGTACTACAAAATCTGGATCACACTGCTTCCACAAAATTATTCATCTTTCCCAGTCCAACTCGACAAACTAAACGTAATTACGAGTAAATTCCTCATTAAGAACTAGTTTCGTCTGGGAAAGCATCGGAGATCCTCTTCATTCTACCCCTCACTTTTGAAAGTCCGCGGATTACATTCGCGGGTTTGAGAACCAAAAACAGGTAGATCGCGTGTAGAACTCGTTTTTCGAGATCACGATCGCGACTACACCGCGAGGGTAAAAAATAACCTTAGTTACCTTTAGATTCTCAAAGTGATGTATTAAAAATTTCAAAGCAGTGTATGGTGGCGCGTTTCTCCAAATTTTGATGTATGTTTCAGAAACACTGAACTGAATAATTGCTGTGAATGTTGATCTGTACAGAGATAAAATTTGAATCAGGTTAGTACTCTTTAAGGTTATTTTTTCGGTTATTTTGAGCACAAACTGATCGATGGATTCAAGATCATAATTATTAGGATTCGATGTTTCCGAACTGTATTGACTAGGGAAGCATCGAAGATCGAGTGTTTAGAAAAAAATCGATTTTTAATTATTTTGTAAGTGTGTGGAGAGATTTTTGGTTTCTTCTCGTAGGACTGCTCGTTCGGTTGAGCTGGTATCTAAGACTTTTGTATGTTTAGGATACCTATGCATTATAGGTACAAATGGCTTCATACCTACTGAAAAAAAAAAAAAATGGTTGAGCGCAGAGCTTAGCTAGAGGTTGGGCTAAACCCGCTACAGGTCCGTATCCCCAAACAAACCAAAAAAAAAAAATGTATTGCTATAGCTATAGCGATTCAGTATAAGTAGGCACAGACTTTACTTCCAGATTTTAAATTAATTTGGAAGAAAATAGAAAGTATGACCTAGAATCGAAATTTTTGAATTGAATTAATCAAATTATACCGAGATTTATTCTTAAAAAAAAAAAAATAAAAAAATAAAAAAATAGGCAGTTGAGTTTGTGTCAATCGCCATCCTTCCCTCATCAGATCAAGAACAGTTTATTTTTAAATAAATAAATAAAAAACTTCCATTTAGAAAATGTCTAGCTTTATAGCTTCTCGGGTGACATGCAGTTCTTACAGAATACAACCATTCCAGTTGAGGAAGCCATACTGCATCTCATTTGACTTTTCTGCGGGGGCGTACTCAAATGAGGTAGGGAAAAGATTCTTCGACTCACGTCCCACTTCCCTTTCAGAGAAAAACTCATCTGTAATTCGTAGTTTTACTACATTTTTAAATTGTGCATATACAAATAAAAATCATTGAGGAAAATCATAATCCACTAGTCGAATGCGTGAACGTTTCTATCAAATTAATTTATGGAAACGTAGAAACATAACATCGGTCAACGATAAAGGAAATTGATACAAAGCCCCCTGTTATTTAAACTCTAGAATAGCATGGACATTCTTACTTTAAAATTTTTTATTTCAAATGATTCGCAAGTCTTTCGCGACAGCTTACTAGTTTTCGAATTCTGATATTTATTTTCATTTCTTATGAATCAAATTTTTTAGCATATAGAGAGATTTTGGAGCCCAGTAGATTTTGGGTTGAAACCTGCTGTTTTTTTTTGGACCTGCCCAACCTGATTTTTATAATTACTAATTTTGTTTTGACTGGAGTGGTTGCATATCGGTTGATATCGTTAACATCTTTAACATTAAAAAAGTAAAACCAATTTATCACGTTTACATTTTCATCGCATACAAATGCCGAATAATCTAAGTACGAATCCGCGAAACATGTAAAAGTTTCTTGAATAAACACCTCGTCAATTCCTTCTTGAAAAATTTTTAAGTCGTTTTAGAATGTTTTGGCTATTATCAGGGAGCGGAGTCACTTCTATCTCAATCAACAAAAAAGTTATTTTGCCAAAATTGGCACTTAGAAGGTTTTATAATTAAGCCGACGACCTATTTGTTAGTGTGAAAGTTCTGCCTCTTATGTCATTCGCGAACTGAAACTGAATGGATTCAGATTTGAATTTCGTGCTTCACAGTTTACAAAGAATTTGATCCATCCTTGTTTCGCATTTGAGCTTTGCAAACTCATTATATATTTCTTTCTCCGCATTCAATTTTTTCAGTGAGCTGCAAGCTGGATCTTACGCTGGTTTTAAAACAGACAGGGATGACTTGCTTCAATTTCAATACGAAAAAAGTGAACTACTGTTAATAGCTGTATTCAAATTGACGGCATCAAATTTGTCCGGGTGGGGAGGCAAAGTATCCTATATATTTCACCCTGAACTGATCTGAGCTTCGCAAACTCATTATCAGGGATGTACCGATGGGGGGAGGCAACTTCCCCAACCCTTGTAGGAATTTCGGAATTTTTCACTCAGCAGTTGGAAAAATTTACCATTTCAGTCAGGCGGAATTGGAAAAATCCGACAAAGCAAAACTTCTTTTTTTTTTTGCTTACTTTGAAACTTGGAAAGTGAGTTGAGAAGTTGAAAAAATTCAACAAGTCAAAAGGTTTTTTTTTGCTTTGATATTTGGGAATTTTGAGTTGAGTCATCATTTGAAAAAATTCAATAAGTCAATCTAATTATTTTTTGCTTTGTTGCTTTGATACGTGGGAATGTCGAATTGAGTCAGTTGGGACTTTCACAATTTTTGCCCCCCCCCCCTGGAAAAACTCTTCGGTATGTCCCAGCTCATTATAGTCGATGCTATTTCTTTCTCCGTATCCAATTTTCCTGGTGAGCTGCTAACTGGATCTCATGCTGGTTCTAAGAGAAATAGGTATAAACTGTCTCTATTCCAATCTGAAAAACGATGACTTCTGTTGATAGCTGTATTCAAATTGGCGGCGTCAAAGTTATCCGAAGGAGGTGGCAAAGTATCCTATATTTCACCTCAAACTAATCAATATTTTTGTTCTAAAACATCAGCAGAAAATAATGGTAGCATTATTAACTAGATACTACAGATGTTGGGCTAAATTATGCCAAAATGTGAAAAAATTATACCAAAAAGTTATGTTAAATTTTTCTTTTGGCTACCAAACCATGCCCATGAGCTCTGTAGTCCAAGAAAAAGACCCAGCTACAACGGTTTCTGCCATCTTTAAGGTTCATTTTCTCAGCACTAAAATAACTACAGACTATCCTTGAAAATATGTAGGCATTAATTTTTTTTAAATCAAAAAGGACCTTAGTTTTATATATTTTGAACACACTTCAAGGTGATTTTTCATAGAATTCGGCAATTCGTGCGCGTTAATATTCCTCAAACGGTATCTATATCTGCTAGCTCCGAAAAGAAGACCTTAATAACAATGACTTCTAGTGTTTTCCTAGGCATGGATGGTGAACAGGGTCATTATGTAGACTACGAGTATAGATTATGCCAAGTAATTAATGGTTTGAAGTTCAACCGTTTGTGGTACGGAGCGCTGACTACGGATTATTTTTTTTAAATGCTAAATTTTGGAAAATTAGTATATTATGCTAGCAATCATGCTGATGCTAGATCTGAAAACCATGGTGCTAAATGGACGTCGAATTATGCTAAACTTGCATAACAGGGGTGTCACGAGGCCATTTGGGTGAAGAAGATTCTTCGTATTCGTTTTAGAGGGGGAGGGGGCTTTTTTCCTGCTTATAGGGAATGTTCGTAGTAGGAACATTTTTATTATTCATATCACAGAAAAAGTACAGATACGTAATGACTATTTTTATGAAACATACTTAAACAAAATAATATAAGTATAATATCGTTTCTTAAGTAACATGATGGATGAATAAACCTTGCTCGTTTCAGCACACTTTTCAATTATCTCTTCAGTTGACACACTCTCCAAAATATCACTTTCTGCAGCTGGGATCATTATGGCCCATGTTCAGTCATCCAACATGCTGCTTCTAATTTTTTTTTTTTTTTTTTTTTATTTATTTATTTTTACTATTTTTGGCTTACTGAAAGCCCTTTCTGCAGAGCAATTTGTCACAGGTAATGTGATCAATATTTTATACAGCACAAAAAGTTGATCGTACTGCGATAGTTGCATCCAGGGCCAGAATTAGGGCGGGGCCCACGGGGCCCAGAGCCCCGGGCGAAAGTGTCGTTATTACAAATATAATATTATGTTGTTCCTACTTTATGTGTACTTCGAATTATTTTTACTCGTAAATTTGTACTCCAGTGTTTTTTTGTTGTTTTTTTTTTTGGGGGGGGGGAGGTTTTTTGACACTTTGGGGCATCCACATCTTCCTGGGCCCCAGGGTCACAAAATCTTAGATCCGGCCTTGGTTGCATCAGTAAACGCAGTGGTTTATCGAAAGAGCACATTCTGTCTGCTAATGGTCTGCGATCATTTTTGCCTTCTTCATCGTTCCTTTCGTTATCTTGAGAGTCTGATTCATCAGATCCACCAATTTCTCTTAATCTTGTGAAATAAACAAACCCCAAGTGTCATAAAATTCTAAATGATAAGAAATAGAAAAACTCCAAATTTGCTGTTTCAGTTTTGGTGGCCAATCATTTTTTATTTTTCTTATTTGGCTGATTCATGCTCTGACATACAATAAATAGAATACTCGTATGTAGTACATGAAAGAGTTGCTTCGTCACCTAACATCGTTTAAGTAATATAATTGAATACCACGTTGTGTCAGGCAGAGAAAAAACTTACTACTATTTAAAATTAGGGGGGGATCAACCAACAGACTTTATGGGGGGCATCTTCATTGGACCAAGGGGATCACGACACCCCCGATAATTATGCTAAATTGGCGACACTGTGGAATGAAATCACTTGCTTTCATACACTGATACGTAATCTACTATTTCTTATCAGTTCACTGGTTCAGCCATTTTGTTATTGTTAAGTCAAATTTGCACCAACTCAGCTCTTGTTCCTACACACCACTAAACAGTAAACACTGATCAAAAAATTATAGGGTGTTGCTGTTTTACATTTGGAGTATGCTCCGAGCAGTTTTGGAGCAGGTAGCAGAGTGAAAACCCACGGTTTTGTAAGAACCGGGAGGAGACAGACCTGGTTTCACAGAAGAGCAAATTTTCCCATCACTACTCTCCTGCGACTCGTGCTGAAAAACTCAACATTCGTGAAAATGCTTCCTCTCCTCTGTTGTCACGTAATATACTCTTTTTCACCCAGTAATGTTTATCGGTTTTCTGCCCACCTGTTTACCATTTCCAGCTCTGGGGTGGGAAATACATTCAGTTTTACTTAATTTTGCCTAGGAACGCTGGATGCTGGAAATAGGCTCTTTTGGAGTTCTAAACGAATAAAGAAAAATAATATACTTTCTAATCATGTCTTGCGAAAAAAAAGAAGTATTTATAGTGGCACAAAACATTAAATCTACCCTTGATGCCTGATTTCACCTCATGCAAAGACGTACCGACAGGGGGAGGGGGAGTTTCCCTCCCTGTAGGAATCAGCAGTTGGGAAAAGTTACCATTTCAGTTAGCCGAAGTTGGGAAATTCCGGTAGAGTGTTGGAAAAATCCAGCAAGTGAGAAGCGTTCTTTTTTATGCTTCGTTGATACTTTGGAATTTTGAGTTGAGAAGTTGCAAAAATCCGACAAGTCAAAAGCTTTTTTTTATTGCTTTGACAATTGAGAATTTTAAGTTGAATCAGTTGGGATTTGACACTTTACCCCACCCCCATCCCGGAAAATCTCCCCAGTACGTTCTACACTGAGATAACGCGTGATTATACTGTATAAAAAAATCAAAACTTATGTTTTATATCATTAATTGTAGGTCTAGGGAAGGTTTTAAGGGTGCCGATTTCAGATTTGATATTCTTTTTCAAATATAGTCAGTTTTACAGCTTCTAAAGACAAAACTTTATGAAAAATTTCATTTATCATAATATTAGTTGTATTTCCGGGGTTATGAGTTCAAATTTTTTAATTTTTAAGTTTTCTAGATCTTATTTATCTAAAGTTTAAAAAAAAAATAAACAAAATTTCAATCAAATATATTGTATAGTTTATATAAAAAATTGAAACAAGTTATATACAAAATATGAACCAAGTCATGTACGAAATATAAGAAACAAGTTATAGGTACCTATACAAAATATGAAGCAAGTTATATGCAAAACATAATAAGAAACAAGTAATACTTATACAAAATATAAAACTTATATTAGGTAACTGATCTTTAGAATCACTGTTGTCATCATCTTCTTTTGTAGATTTTTCAATTAATAAAGCTCTAACTTCTTCAGGTAGGTCTTCTCTCTTTATACTCATAATATACAATGTTGACCGAATGTTTGTTAATAATGGATCAGATTATAAAATCATTGAATGAAGTAAATCCTCAGTAACATGAATTTGGGTATCTTTCCGCGTGTGCCTGTCTCTTTTCACGAAGATATATTTTTAATATGTAAAAAATCTTGATTCGTAAACATCTGTACATAACATCATATCAACATTTAAAAAGTCAATTTTACGATTAAGGGGCAGTTTTGTGCAGTTATTTTTAATATTTGATGAAAATATATACTTTAGCGAACCAAATGCCATAATTACCATTTTGGAATGTGTTGGATCAAATTTCTTATATTCTAAAAAATAATACATTTAAGTTAAAAATACTACTTACTTTCGCTTTCATTTTGCAAAGAATCTTTGAACGAAAAGTTCACTTTCAGTATGTAGATATAAAGATGAAAATATATACTTTCCAACGATATATAATAGCTGATGATTTACTTCAGTATGCAGAAAGTATATCAGCACGAAACTCTTGGATCAGAAGAACCTGCTAAATACGACCACCATATTATGTTCCAAGTATCAACGTTGTTATGGCCAGGTCTGAAGAAAGGGGGAGGGCAAGTGGGTATTTTTTCCCCGGGCCCGGCAGAGAGGAAAAAATCTCAGAAAAAATAAGAAATACAATGTTTATACCCTGAATCAAAAGAAGGGACAAACTACGTTCGAAAGTTTTAGTTTCTTCAAGCGATCTCAGAATGATCATCCGGAAGTGGCTAGAATTTGTTATGAGGGGAGGGACCTCTTTTATTTCTAGCCCGCGGACGAGGCTCTCTACGGGCCTGGTTATGGCAACTACAAAGGCGAGCGGAGTACTAGGTATATACGGGAATGTTATATTAGAACATAGTATAAGCCAATGTTGCCTCTTTCGTTGGATTTACACATTTTCCATGTTTCGACTTTTGACACAATAAAGTCACGTTTCATCCTAGTGTGCGTCCCTGACATCATGTGAGGCGTTGTCAATTGTAATAAAATCTAAATGTCCGGTGTTTCTGAGCGGCACGCTAGTATCAAATAAGCTGAAAATAGCTTATTTTGGTTTCTGTATCTCGTGGCAAAATTTATTCCATCCTGCAGGAAATTAGACACTTTTCAATGTTGATGGAGTTATTTTGTAGCAAACATGTCCTGCACTCTCCTTTTCTCACTAATGCTAAGCAGACGCTTCCCTTGAGAAGTAAGTTTTCTGCTACGATAAAAACAAACGAACACGAAAAGAAAATTATATCGCGTTTCAATTGCTTCATACACAATTTTTGAGTAGATTTAGGGTAGACTAAACTTCAACTACCCAAATGCATCAATCGAGTGGGTATTTTTATGGGAGAATACGACAAATCGTGACGTTGGTGATCGTGACAATGTCGACACGAATGTTTCGAAACATGGGGCTCTTTATCGAAGCCGTCGATAGAATACGCATTAACCGTTATTAAATTTGAAGAGAAAATCCGATGGAAGAGCGAATTTGCGAATGCGACTCGAACGAAAGCAAAAGTGGGTCGAAAAGTGCGCCCCAACGTTCGTTATCGGGCAGGCACATTTTGAGTTACACGAGCCAGCGAACCGGATAAAACGATTACAACGAAATATCAGACAATTTAAGGTAAATACTTCAATCGTAATGCGGTTTCCACTCCAGATTGTCCCCGCCCCGCCCCCAGTCCAGCAGCTTTACTCCGGCCAACAACGATAAATTACTCTTTAATTACAAACAAAATAATTAGTCGCCGTGCCCGGTCGTTGAAATTCCGCGTGTATATTTTTCCCGTACACGCTTTCCGTTCTCCGACGTACCGGCTTTCGATTCGCCAATTTTTCTTGCAGACGATTGGAATAAAAACCAGCCGGAAACAAACGAAAAAAAAAAAAGAAGAAAAAAAAAAGGTAAAATGAAAATGAAAAACAGAATTAAAAAAAAAAGGTAAAATGTATTCGCACGCTCCGCCTTCAGGCCGGATTTTTATCCGAATACATTCGAGTTTTTTTTTATTTATTTTATTTTCAGCGTTTTTATATTTATACCAGAAAATACATTCGCGTTACGGTTATATTTTTCCTCCAATGCGATGATATTTTTTTCTCCGTACGCGAACACCCTACCGCGGAAAATAATTCAAAGATGGCCGCCGCCTAATTTTTTCCCTCGGTTGCGCGCGCATCGTATTCCTATTTTGTTCGATACTTTCACCCGCTCTTTTATCCACTCCCTTTTTCAAAGGCTCGGCAAGAACTTCCGCACGCTCACTCCGGCCGGCTCGGATCGCTCGGCTTTTTCGTCGGCGGCGGTCGAAATTTTACTGCTGTTAAAGATCCTCCCACAGAGCGTCGCTTTCGGCGACATCGGCCGTCGTTTCGCCGCCGCATCCATCGGCCGGATCACCCGTCGTTTCATTTTTATTTTATTTTTTTCCTTTTATACGCTCGCACTCGGTCGGCGAATATCGACGCCGCGCCGCGTTAATAGCGTCAACGGTCAGCATTTTAGACGCTTTTAAAATCCTCGTTGTCGTTTCGTCGCTGCGAATACAGCACAAACAGTCAACCTTTCCACGTATTTGTTTTTGTTGCAAATTAAGGTCGATGTTGCCGGCTGGCGGAGCCTCGATTGGGGCTTGCGGCCGTCTAGATCCGCCGGATTTGCACCGCCGAGCAGAGATGGGCCAGATCACAAACTAAATGATCTCAGATCAGGTCAAGATCACCAACAGGAAATGGATCGAAGATCGGATCACATTCTAAATGATCTGATCTTTTCCAGAAAGATCGATCACAGATCAGATCTCCAAGCAAAAAAAGATCTGATCTATAATAAGTTTTTTTGGCGAAGAGATCGGATCATAGATCAAAATATAGTTCTCTTTCTTCTATTGTACCGTACGTTTTTTAGGAATTCATAACGTCACAAACTCAAAATTCACACAGGAATAACAAGAGAAGACCTAAGACTTGATCCTTTCTAAGACTAATTTGATTTTTCAAAAAAATCTCAGAAAAAGAATCTGATGATCTGATCTGGTATTTTCTAAAAAAAAAAATGATCTGAAAAAAAATCAAAGATCAGGCAAACGCAAATGATCTGAGATCAGATCAGAGATCAAAATTTTATGTGATCTGTGATCTAAGATCATTATTGATCTAGATCTTACCCATCTTTGCCGCCGAGTTGCGACCAGAGATGGGCACGCAGAATGAATTCCACGTATACATTCTACGTATATTCTACGCAAGTGGAAGGCACTAGTCTACGCATGAAATGTGTAGTAAGACTCTATGAGAAGGGGTCTGGTTGGCCGAGTGGATAGCGCACTGGTCTCGAAATCTGGAGGTCCCGGGTTCGAGCCCACGTAGCAACTCGCCAGATTTCGACCTAGGCCGGTTTTTCGGCCAGATGGGAAGAGGGCTAAGACAGCCCTAACAGCCTCCCCGACGTCTCTGAAGTAATGCTCGAAAGGGCGGATTCCAGGGCTCGGGTTGAGAGAAAATTAAAAAAAGAGGACTCTATGAGAATAGGTAAAGACACGACGCCATGATGGATCGGTTGTTCTGTGGCGGGGTAGAGAGAGCATCGCATACTTGTCAGACGCAATTAGAACTAAAAACCATAATTTCCGTAATCTGAATCCCTTGAATGTTACTTCGTTTTATTTTTACTTCTTTTCACGTTGACTCTTATTCAGCATAATGAAGTGGTGTTCAGCAGTGAAGTGTGTGAATTTTTGTAGAAGTACAAATGATATACATGGGTCATTTTCTCAATAACTCAATATTTAAGTAACCGTTTGGTATCTCAAAAACTAAGAATGTTAGAGCAATAATTTTTATTTTTCTTAGATAAGTGTAAATCTCTTCTATCATCAGTCTACCGAAGAGTTCAAAATACATGACCTAACATCCTCAAACTGCTAAATTATGGTCAAAAGTTCCATCGTCGTCTACGTAACCATTCACATACGTCACACAGACAAATATTTCTAATAAAAAATTTATGCGGAATGTTCTCAAAGAGATACGAGGATGTTGTGCAAGTCATTCGAGGGCGCTACCCAAAATTTTGACCCGTTACGACAGGCCACGTTGGAGTTGTGTAACCACTTTCATTCCTTCGTAGTCACTCATTTTTTGCCATGCTTATTGTGGGTGACATTTGTTGCTGATAAAAATAGAAACCCGAATTCTTATAGTTAGAAGAATGTTATGTATCGTCCACAAAATAATTTCCAAAAATTCTGAAATTAATATGGTTATGCATAATGCTTTTTTACTGAAAATCAACTTTCCGTACTCTAAATTTTCCTTCGTAGGTTTCTTAGTGATTTTTAAGAGCATACTTCTCTTTTTTTTTAGTATTTTAATTTCTTTGTTTATTTCTTCTGTTACTTCCTTTTTTATTGTTGATTTCTGTATTGCCAATTTTATTTTATTTTTTTGCAAGTAGGTTGCATATTGTATTTTGGTATTTTGGCTTTTAGTTGTTTTTAATTCGGTTAGTTGTCTGTCTAGTTCGTTTTTTTTATAAAGTTAGGTTCGTTTGATAGTGATAAGCATTGTTTTTCTTTTTATACCCTTTTTGTCTTATGTTTCTATTTAGTGTTAATATTAGTATCCTGTGGTCTGAAAAGTATTTGAATTTGTTATCTATGTTAAAGTTTTTTGGATTATGGTGTTACGAGTATTTATTGGAATTATGATGTAGTCTATCAGTGTCTTATATACATAGTTGGGAGAAATCCATGACCACCTTTTACCTTGTCATTTCTTGAAAAAGCTATTTACTATTTTCAAGTTATATTCTAGGCTGCATCTCATCATTCTCCATCCCCTCTCGTTGCGTATTTTCCCTCTTTTTGTCTTTGTCCTATTCGGCTATTCTAATCTCTCATTAGTATTAGGTTTGCTTTTTTCGTGTTTCCCCCTTTAATAGCATCTTCTACCTCTTCATAAAATTTTTCTGTTTGTTCTTCTTTCGCTGTAGACGTGGTGGCATATACCTAGAGGCATATTAATTGAGTTTTATTCGTTTCTATTTTCATAATGACTATTCTATCTGATACTCCTCGTATTTCTTCTATCTTGTCTTTAAATTCTGCTCTAACAAAGAATCCTACACCCCCTGCCCTCCTTTATTTACACTGTGGTAGAAAACCAGAAAGCCTAGTAAGCGAGAGTATACTTACTAAATTTTCTGTAGGCACGAAAAAGAAAAGAAAAAAGAGGTGGAAACAATAAAAATTGGCACTTTGAAGAACTTTAAAAACCACGAAAATTTATTGGAACTCAAAGAAGTGTTTTTGGAATCAAATTTAATCGTATTAGGTCTCTTGGAAGAACGTAGGCTCAATTCAAAATTCCCAAATATCAAATTATCAAAGCAAAAAAAAAATTTGACTTGTTGGATTTTTCTAACTCTACCGAAATTTCTCAACTCCACCTGACTGAAACAGTATATTTTCCCAACTGCTGAGTGAAAAATTTTCTAATGAACGGAAAGTTTTCCCCTTCTTTATCGGTACGTCCCTGACTGTACTAAACAACAAAAGAACTGTAACAAACAACGAAGGAATATAATTATTCATTTTCATCAACGTCTTGTAATCGATCAAATAGGTAATCCTCAAAGACACGGCCATGTTGATGCTTAATATTCATCGTGTCTCTGAAAAATAAAATTTCACGGACGAAAGAATAGGTGGAACTCCCTTTGTTGTTTCCAAAAATTTCTACGCTGTCTTCAAAAATTCCTTCATTGTCTGCAAAAATTCCTTCAGCATCTACAAAAATACCTTTGTCGTTTAAAGATCGTATCTCCCTGCCCCAACTAGGGGGATGGTAGATTGTTGAAACTCATACATGCATTAAGGTACACATGTATATATTACACATTCCATGAAAAAAATCCCACAAAAATAAATTCAAAAATGCTTCAAAGTAACATTATATACGCGCTTTCATACACTAATAAAAGAGAACATCAACGTCTCTGAGGTAATGCTTGGAAGGGCGCTGGTTTAGTGTCGGGGGGAGGGGAGCGTGTCAAGGGGGGCGTTACGGTTTTCGCTCAAGTATACCCCCGGCTGGAAGAAATAAGTTTCCATGGAAATGTATAAACACAATTTTCGCCCAAGTATACTCACTAGTAATTGAAGCGTTACGGTTTTCGCTCAAGTATACTTAGTAGTACGACGTCATAGTAACAGGAGCGTTACGGGATGTCGTTACGGGGGAGCGTTACGATTTTCGCTCAAGTATACTCAGTAGTCTGACGTCATAGTAACAGGAGCGTTACGGGGGGCCGTTACGGAGCGAGCGTTACGGTTTTCGCTCAAGTATACCCAGTAGTAAAAGCATATAAAATGCTAAAAAACTTGAAATTATGAGTTTTGGGAGGATTACCCCCATATATGTATACCATCGGCGATCTAAACTCAAAGAAATGAAGAACACTGATAAAGCTATGCGAATTTATTACAACATTAATGATTATCGATCAGTAATACAGCTGCTTCCTTCCTTTACCCCGCCACGGAAATGACCGATCCATCATAGCGTCGTGTCTTTACCCATTCTCATAGAGTCTTAGTGTAGAATACGTGGAATGTTTCTTTATGAAGATAAGTTTAAAATCAATAATAAAAATTATGGACAGCGGCATAATGCCAGTTCCTGGGTTATGGATACCAAACATAGTCCCTCACAAAAGATCAAACACTAAAACTACAAAGCGCACAGAGAGCCATGGAGAGGAGGATTTTTGGGTTAAAATTAAGGGACAAGGTCAATAGTAGGAGAATAAGGGACAGAATGCAGAGCAAGAACACAGGAGCGACTATAAGGCTATTAAAATTTAAATACGCAGGGTGCATGTATAGGAATAAAGAAGACAGGTGGAATCGGATAGTAACAGACTGGACCCCGAATGAGAACATAAAAAGAAAAGGTAGACCAAAAACCAAATGGAAAGATGAGATGAGGAACAGAATAGGACGTACCTGGAAAAGTAAGGCCTACGACAGAACCCAGTGGAGGAGGATCGGAGTGGCCGATGCCCGGAATTCGGTTGATTACATGTAATACTATACTAAGTGGAGTAGCCCTAACAGCCTCCCCGACGTCTCTCAAGTAATGCTCGAAAGGGCGGATTCTAGGGCTCGGGTTGAGAGTAATTCGGAAAAAAGATACTAAGTGGCGTACATGTTTAAATAAAGGCTGTATTATTATTACATTATTACTAGCAACCCCCTAGAGCCAACACAGACAGAAGTACCGGAGCACGCAAACCCCTGTACAAGAAGACCAGTGAGCGCCAAGCCAGGCACCCCTCATCAGCACACTCAGTATCCCCACAAAGCAGGAAGAAAGGGACTCCGGGCAGAGTTGCGTTTAATTTTGAATTTAAAGTCGGTGATGGCCAAAAAGGGTAGATACCATATTTCTAACGCCCCTGGATCCGCCGAAAGGGGCAAAGACAAACACTTTATATACATATATTAGAGATTTCTTCCCTCAATAATTTCGGTGGGAGGCAGTTACAGCCACCCAATTTCAATATAATGTCTAAAGAAGTTCAATGTAAAATACTTCCGACATGTCCAAGTCGAAAAAAATTAGGGGTCCAGAGGGGAGAAAAATTTTGTGGTTCCCTTCTAATAAGGGTACCGTAATTTTCTATAGCCTGAAACCTAATTCGAGTTCATAGAACACATCCAGAAAGTACGAATCTCTTTGCTCATACAGTTCACCCGCTATCCTCGAACAAACACACAAACCCTTTTATATATTTTAGAGATTATTACACTATTCTACCGGAGTAAAATGCATATTTTACGCATAGAATGTTGAAAATTTGTAAAATGAATTGACCAATCAGAAAGCATTATATGTATTCTACATACATTTTACTTATTCTACACATTTTTACCGGTAAAATGCAGAGCACACTATTCCACACATAGAATCCTGTCTCTGGTTGCGACCAGGGATGGGCATATAGAACGTAAAATAAATTCTATACGTTCATTCTTCATCTATTCTACGCCACTACAATGCGCTATTCTGTGTGTCAAATGTGTAGATTATATAGAATGTTTTAATCAGCTGTTTATTCTACTCATTTTACATATTGTACAATTATACATCAGGTGTAGAATACATATTTTACACACAGTACATAAAGTAGGTGTAAAAAAGCAGTACTGCTTTTGTGTCAATGTGGTTATTAGATTTTGATGATAAGTGGAGTAATATATAGATTATTTTTTCTATTTTCAATTCTTATTTGTGTATTAAATTTTTTTTCATTTTGTGCAAGGGTAATAAATACGGGAAGACACAAAATGAAATGGAAGAAAGCGCGCATGAACTACCTTCTGAGACTTCTTGGTACCTGAAACTTCAGTTTCACATTTCTTAATAATGATGGAATAATAAATAAATCAAGTTTGCGTTTCTAGGGTCTTCAGTTCTATGAAGTAGCCTTTGTCGCACCCCTGTAAGAACCTGCAAACATCACTAAGTACTGCCCAGCACTCCTTGGTTGAAAACAAAAAAAGAAATATAGGTAGGTATTAGGTCTACATCTTGTTTTATAGGGATCCAATTTTTGTCGAAGCTACGATTCTTATTGAATTAATTGACTGTCAGGGTTTATAATACTCTTACTATTATTTAACATAATGAGGATCCAGAATTTTATCAATTTTACATTCTACAGTGGGAGAAAGTTTAATTGCCTTAATTTTTGAATAATTAATTTAAGATTGTGGAATTTGAAAATGATTAAAATTACGTCAAGTAGCGTGAGTCAGAAATTTTTAAACATCAGTACGAAACATAATTGGAGCCACGTACTACACGGGACAAGGTAATCCAGAGGCAGTGAACCTTCCAAAAAACAATTTTCAAAAAACGAAAACGCCTGTTAGAATGTAAAATCCTTACTGATCGCCAAACTGAACCTAATGGCGGAAAATGAGCACAATACTACTAGTCGACACTGGAACGAATCTTTATTCTTCTTCAGAATCTATATCTCCAGAAATTAAAATTTGTCTACTTTCCGATCCTATATTGTTTCACTTAATGGATCGAATAGCTATATCTCTTTCAGAAAACAACTTCCCGACTATCTTACTGGGCACATGGCGAGGTGAGGGTTTCGGAACGAGTGAAGAAGACCCGTCCGTCAGCCTGGAACGCAATATTCGAAAACGAATTTAATTTTCTCCAGTTCCTCTCTCGCCCGCTCGCAATTCCCGCTCGAATTTTCGTCGCAAATTAAAATTCATCTCGCGATTTAATGGCTCGAAAGAACGCGACCCCCGGTATCTTACGTTGGCCGAAAAGGAAAATTCCATTTACGAAAAGGGGAAATAATAGGTTCTTCAGTCGTTTATCAAACGCTGACATTTAAGAAGTGCAGGCGACGTCTAAAGCAACATGGCCGATACGCCGATACGGCCTCCATCCTCCATTATGGTAAAAGGAATGTAGGAGTGAAAAATAAACTAAAAAGAGTCTTCTCATTTCGGCGGTAAAACGACTTCCGAAAATAATCCTTCCGGCGAGCTTTATTGAAAAAAAAAAAAGAAAAAAAAAGTCGATCAGCTGAAACGTTAATCGAAATACCGAAATAATTCGATTTTATTTTCAAGTAGAAAATGCGCGAGAGGTAGAACATTCTAGAAAATTCGAGAATACGAATAACCTTTTAATTGAAAAGCTAACACGTATTCGACATGGACCCGATTATACGTTTCATTTTCTGCTCCATATTTGATAACCGAAAAAATTCGAGCATTCAGCTGTCAACTTTTTGGAAACGTCGCAACACGTGGAATTTTTGCTCCTTGTTTACCGGCTCGTAAATTAAGCACTTGGATCGGGTCCTTCGCTAGTAATCATCTTAATTGAAATTTCCGACTGAAAAATTGCTGACAAATTACGAACGAGCACGTGGAATATACAAGTTTCGCGTTTGAAAAAAAATAAAATAACGACTTTAATTTGAACGCGATCGGCGTTTTTCTTCGGCGAAAAAATTTCAACGCCGGAAAAACGAATACTTACAGGAAAAAAGACACGAATTTATATTTCCAAATGAACGTCAAGTAACTTCATTAAAAAGGATAGATAAGAACGGGTTGGGGGAGACTATTTTTTTAAAAAGGAAAACGAAAAAGGGTGCGATGTCGTCTACATGTCTGGACGCTGTATCCTTGGTTACGTCACATATTACAAAATCGTCCCATTATTTTCAAATTATGACACCTTTTTAGTTGAAAATCTCGTTTCGGATACATCACGGTCTGGGTTTTTTTCCGTTCCTTTTTTGACGCCTGCGAGAAAATATTGGAAATATTTCGGGAACAATCTGTACCTGGAGAAAAAATATCGGCGTGACGAAAAGTTTTGTAAGGATAAGTCGCGGACGTTTTTCGAGGATTGATATAAATTTAAATGGAGTGATAATGACACAGTGCTGATATTTCCCACTGCGAAATAAAAAACAGCGTGGAGCTTCTCCCCGGGCACGTCACAGTACAATTCTGTTGTTGACTCTTCTTTTTCTCAGATCAGTCCGCTGTTTGGCACAGCATACCTCACTTTTAACAAGCTATCTGACTGCGGTTATCTGATGGCAGTCTAGTGTCTATCAACTTCAAACTCTGATGGTTCTACGGTAGACAACAGGGATGATGAGAGAGATTAGTTTTTGGCGTAGAATAGGGGACTCTGCCTCCTGATGACTGGTTGATGGCTGTCTATCAACTTCAGACTTTGGGGTTCCTCCCAGTGGTGGCAAGTTTTGACTTTCCTCTGTGTAACATGATGCAACATAAATTTTTTTCAATAACTGACCAAGAAATTCCTACCTTCTCCCTCCCCCGCTGAAAATTTTTTTTCAACGTATTAAAAATAAACTCTCTACAGAAAGGCTTATGCTTATAAGTTATAAGACTTTATTTATCGTAATAAAAAACATTTAAAGCATCAAATTTATTATAATCAAATCAAAATATTTGTAAATAATCAACACCTAAATTGATAATTGAAATTGATCATGAATGAACAAACTTAACAATTCAATTTAAATTCAATCAATCTCAATCTTAATCCACTAGCAAACAGAAAGACAAGAATACAGTCATGAGTCATCTACCTATATTATATTAAACACTGAGAAAAATTTGCATAGTAGCAACTTTCCTCAGGTAATAATTTTTTTCTATTTTTTCTATAAAGTATGGTGCAAAATTTTGATTTTTCAGAGTGTAGCAGAGGTTTTTCCTAATTTTCCCGTGTGTAGCAAAAATGTTCCCGTATGTAGCACTTGCACGCCTGCTACACCCAACTTGCCACCCCTGATTCCTCCGGTTGAAGGAGGGGTAGAATAGAAAACTCTGCCCCCTGGTCGCTTCGCGGCCAAATCCTCGATGAAATTTAGTAACAGTTTCAAAAAGATCTTTCTGCCTTGAGTCTCTCTTATTTTTGGTACGTGTGTAATTTATGGTAATTCAATTGTTATTCTCGATTCTCGTCGTAATAGTAGTGATAATTAGTGTCCGTGTTGGAGAGAGAGAGAGTGAACTTGATAAATTCTGTGTGGAGGATGTGCCAATTCACCATTTCTTCCGTAGCTCACACAACCCTGTCGAGAGGGAGGGGGAAGGGGGAAAATATACCGGACCCGGACTTTCAGGAGGGCCCAATATTTTTAAGAGACCTGAATTCCAACGCTTACGGCTACATCATATTGTACACCAAATCAGCAATTACTCCTTACACCATAAAAGAAATCTCTTATCCCAAAGCTTATATAATTTTTTCTCATCTGACAAAAGAAACAAGCGAGGTCCGGAGGACCTGGCAATAGGGTGTTTGCAAATTCTTATTTATTATTTATGACGCGATGCGTGAAAAGGGCCCTTGTGGTGATCTTGTAATTTTGAGTTTGCGAGTATGGTACCAATGATTGGCAAGGTCTACAGAATTTGAGATTGAGGTTGCTTCCACACTTATCAGATCTCCTGGCTCTGTAATGCGGTATTCTTTAATCTGTAGACCATGGAAATCGGTTGTACTGGACTCGCAAACTCAACATTTTAAATCACCACAATGGCCCTTTTCACGCAACGCGTCACATTTATTATAAATTGAAACACTTTGAAACATGATAACACAGCAAAAATCCTAGACGCTACGCGCACATCATGGATGTTCAAGGCTTCAAACTGTGAAGCTGCAGACTGCAATCACGCAGCAGACTTTGAAGACTGAACGTACTAGAATACATTTCCATTTTCTGTTTAATTCATTCTAAGTTCCAAGCGGCAAGCAGAAATTAAACACTCTACCTTTACAAGACAAATACATTCAAAGGACATAAATCCAAGGAATTTTAAAACTCACGAGTTCCAATGAATATGAACTGATAACTGCTGTCTGCTGATATCAATTCAAAGAGGGACAGGAATTTCGTTTGGATTCAAATAAACGAGAAATTTTACTTCGATTCAAATAAAGTTGTGTTCTCACTTTAGAACTTCAGAAAACGCACATTAATGTGTTCTCACTCCTCATTACAATGTTCATAAGACGCAAAGACATCAGCTCCACTCCTGGTCACACAAGGCGTGAAATATTCGTGGACCGTTCGGATGCGAGAAAGATAATCTTTAATTTCAAAAACAAAACGTGATCTGCCAATTATTTACCTATTCACGCTTTTTGTTAGTTGCACTACACGATTATAATAGAAGTTCAAATTCGTGGTTGAAGGCATGTTGATGGGTTTGGATGATTCGTCGTTCCTGATAACGAAAAGACAAAGGTAAATAGTCAAACCAAAAACGAAATATTTCGTGAAAGACCTGAAACAGAATACCAAAATTACCACTTAATACTGCTAACATATTTATGAGACATAACTCACATTGCATTATTCCTCGGAAAATTTTCTGGTAAGAATACCACAGAATGTTGCATGTACCTACTTGGTTCAAGTCAAATACATTATACACTAATTCAACTGAGAACCCATTATTCATACAAACAAACAATACACTTACCTCTTCTAAATCCAGTTAATGTCTTCATTTTCTTTGAGGAAATAGTTCCTTTTGTAGAAAAGTACAATTCGCACAATACTGTCATGAGTAAAATATGAAATTACGAAATAAAATGTAAACAAGTTGCATTTGTAAATGGAAAGCGTGTAATGGAGAGGATGAGGATACATTTATAATAGTCAACCGACTTATCAATAGATGGCAGAAGTTGACAGAGAACGCAACTGAGCTAAAACTGAACTATGACCTGGAAACAATTCAGTTGTATTTAATGAAAAAATAATAATGAAAATTCGATATAGAAGTACAAAGTTTATCAATGCTTCCGAATCTTGTTATTTTTCCAATTGACATAGTAGACATCACTGAATTAAAGAAAAGCTTTGCCTCGGTACGTTGCAAATATTCCTCTCAACTAAACTGAGTCCAAGCGATAAGGTACTCGACAAAAACAAGATCAAAAAAGCTGAAAACGGGGTCAGCAGTTCACATGTTCCCGAAAAAACTTATAGTTCTGAGAGAATACTCGCTTACTACTTAAGACATTCCTAAAAACAAACTGTTTCATTTGATCGTGCAAAAACCCAATGGCGAAGCCATCGAGTCAATAGCACGAATTCGGATTTTAGGAATCCCTACGTGAGACAAATTTACTTTGCTTGCGAGTCAAAAACCCGCGACCGATTCTGCAAAGGCGACGAGTCCGATAGCGTGCACGAGGAAAGTTTAATTGACCCGAACCTGGTTCGAAACAGCACGCTTGTAAAATTTACTCGCCATATTAAAAACGGCGCCGTAAAATGGCTCCATTTTTGGTGAAAGACGACGTCGAGGACGGTGGCGACGCTGAAGCGAGTAGCAAAAAGTAAAAGGAGAAGAGAGAAATACGAAATCGCCTGGCAAGGAGAACGAAAAGGAAAACCGAAAACGCGAATACGAGGAAAGGTACAGGAATGTTAATTAAGGCATTTAACTGAAACGACTCCTCATATTAATATAAGTTGGCATTTTGAAAGGATGCTGCGCTTCGCAAGATGTAAATGAAATAGTCTCCGTCGACGCCGCATTGCCTTGTTTCTAAAATGGCAGGCTAAATTGAAAGGCTACCGCTAGTGCTACATATATATGTATACGTATAATACACAGCCCGGTGTCGGAGCTGTCGCAGCCGCGCATCTATACGACGGCCAGGAACAAAATAGACACGACGCCACGTACCTTTTACCCATCCCAGCCTTACCTGGGTCCAGCTAATACACCAAAGTTAGGCAATCCTTGCTTGAGAATATACAATATTTAATTAGCTTCAGTTGAAAATCACGTTCCCGCGAATGGATGGTCAGTTTTAACGAGATAGCTTCGTGCCACTCCGACGGCGTGAATACACCCTCAGTCTTCCGCAGATTGTAAATGGTACAGAGTACCGGTCGTAGTCCCTTATACTTTCGCTATCAACTGCTTTCAGTTAAAATATCTGCCCGGTAAATAATATTACCAACGAATGGAGTAGTATATTTACAGGAGTCATTCTCCAGAAACTGAGGATATTTTGTTGCCAGAAAATCTTGAACCTTGACTTTCAAATTATTCCCGAATTATTTTTTCTTTGGGATGGGGGGTAGGGTTACACAAAAATATACGCAACAAATTTCACGAATCCAATTCATCAGACAGGACAGTTATCATCTTTTGAATCGAAAAATCATAGAGGGTGTCAATCGTCGTGGGTGTTACCATTTTGTCTCAATGCTTCTTTTATCATTTCAAATTTTTGTTGCACTGTATTTTTCACCAGTCAAGTGGTAATTATTATTCAGAAATATTGAAAGTACACGGTGAGAAGTTCAATTCGCTTTCAGTGACTTCACTTTTTCAAAAGGGTTGACGTAAAGTTTTGTTACCACGGTATTCAGTCCATTGTTATGGTCAGTCTTTGACACTGGTGCAAAGACATGTGCCTTTTATACATTTTTCAGCACGACAAATGGAAATACTGGTACAGTTTTGATCCCTGAACACGATCCCGGTGATCGTAGTCATTGGCGCATATGATAGCACAATATTCAAGAATTCCATGAAAAGATTTCATAATGACCGTGAACATTGAGCCTACGTGCGGTATGAATTTGAGAATTTTCTTTCGGGCATATTAGACCATGGCTCTACTGATACATGTTTACGAATTTTGACACAAGCCTTTAGACGTTTCCACAAAGTTTTTTCAAACCAAAATGAAAATGGGGGAGCAATATAATCGATAAGAATTTCAAATTTTTATAAAAATTACTAGTTCAATCTAAATTATACTTTTATTTTTTTGGAGGGGAGGGGGTTATTTTGGGTATTTAATTTTTGAGTCAGGCGTGTGTTTCAATTGATTTAGCCGGAAAAATTCTGCGTTTTGATACCATGCTGCCTTGTTTTAGGAAATTCGTCATGAACGGGAGAGCATTTTCATTTCTAGAATTCAACTTTGCTGCGCTGTGCGCAACTACATTCTTGGAAATTTTTAATACTGAGGATAGTTGGAAGAAGTACGATACATAGGCTCGCGTATGTATGGCCCTGCGCGGTCAGTCAGTCAGAAACGTAAAGCGCAAAATGTAACGTTTTTTCTTCATGGGTGCCGAAGTAAAGACCAATAAGAAAAAAGTCAGTTAGTCAGCCAGCCAGCCAAACCTTGCACGTAACACGCTATTTCTGTCACGCTCCAGAGTAACGCTTTTTTTTTTATACTACTTGATAGAAAGACAATGTTTATGTTGGTGTTCCACGGACGACAAGAAGCGCCTATCATTCATGCGTCGAGACCTAACGAAACCTGCATGTAAAGTAAACGTCCCTCAATGTAAAGCGTTTTTACATGAAAAGATTGCTGGCCAGTAATTTCGTATCGAAGAACTCGAACCCGCGTCCATTGAAACATTTGACTGAAATGCAGCAATCGTCTCTAACCCCTTGGCCGCGGAGCGAATTACAAAATAGCGACTTAAGAACGCATTTAAATATTCACGACGTAGTACAGCTGTTACCGTTCGTTGTTAACCGCCGTTACGTTTTTGCTGGCCACTACCTTGTGTATGCTGTTTGTACACGTGAACAAACTGAAGACAAGACTGTGATACTGTACATTGTAGTAATTAACTGAGCAAATTAAATTTTTGAATTAATTACGCACACAAAAATCACCTGTCTATAATTTAAATAAATAAATAGATTATTCAGACCATGTCAGCGAAAAACATTGCCGCTTTTGATGAAGTAGTATAAAAAATATCTTCCACAACAAGAGCCAAAAGTGAGTTTACATGACTCGGGAATTGCTCACTCGCTACGCTCGTTCGCAAACTTTCCCTTGCATGTAAACACTCACTTTTGACTGTTGGTGTGTAATATACTATTCCGTAGCCAGCCTAGCCTGCCAACCTAGTCAATCCGTAAAACGATTTTCGTCACGCTCCAAAGTAACGCTTTTCTCCGTTGTGTGCCAAAGTAAAGACATGGAAATGTCAAAAGGAAATTACTGAAGCTGTTTTGTCCGTGGTTGTGGATATCAGTGCTTTCGCCATAGACAAAATGTCCGTCGTCCTGGACAAAAATTGTCTCCCTTCCTAAATTTTGATGCTTCTGCTCTGTAAATTAGTCGAATACTCTCTACTACATAATTATAAACTAAGTATAATTTAATTAATGCATTAAAAAAATTAAAACTTAATATTTTTAGTTTTTGGAGAATGACCCAAAGAAAAAAAGAAAGTTACTGACTAGATTTTCTAACTAATAGTCAGAATTTTCTCAAAGGAGAAGGGTCACCCTTTCACGTCGGCTCTGGTCAAAAGAATCTTACAGAGTCTTAAACAAGTTTCCAAGAGCCTTAACTCAGTTTTGAAAAGTCTGAAAAGTCTTAATAGGACATTGCAAAGTCGTGATGAAGTCTTAAAGAGTCTCTATAGAAATCCTGAACAAGTATGGAAGTCTCGGAAATCGTAATCTAGTTTTTAATTATCATAGCTGTGTGTCGGCCTTTTTGTCTCGGCTATCATGAAGAGGAAAATGCAGATGGAGTGGTCCAGGCAGAGGGCCAGAAGACGAACCAAGCTCAGCCCACAGTATCGAACAGGACAACTCTGTACCATCCTAGGAGAGCTGCTGCAGCTGCTGCTGACCTACCGGCAGAGCTCCTCCTCCGTCACCACCTGCCTGTGTCGCCACACGCACCAAAACGAGGAGGTGAGGGGTGATTGAAGAGGAAGTGCGTCCGGTTATGGGGGACCTGAAATTTCCAGGCTAGTGCTCGGGGGGCGTGAACCTCAGTCAGTAGCAGCACGACGAAATGGGGGGCTCAGTCCGGCCTCAAATGGTCCCTCCCGCCACTGATGCGATACTCGAAAGAGTAGTTTCCGGGGGCCGGGGGTGCGGCGTTTCAGGGGCCACTTTGGCCGTGTATCGCCATACGTACCACCACACTATCATAAATAGCCTTAAAGAGCGTTTACTTCTCTTGACCCAGAATGGCAGAATATTTATAAGTCTCAATCAAGTTTTGAAGAATCTTAATAAATTCTTGAACGTGCTCCGAGCAGTCAGTGAATCATAAATATGGACTTTATAAAATTTTAAGCAAGACTAGGAGAGTCTTTCAAATAATGAGCATTGAAGTACCTTTTGTTCCACTGATCCAGTGTTATGAGTCTCAAAACTCTTCGAGAGTTTTAGTTTTGATCACGTCTTGAAGAGCCATAATTAAATCTACAAGAATCGTAAAAAGTCGTAAATGAATAAATTGCGAACAACTTTAGCCAGTCTTTGGAACAAGTTTGGAAATGCCCTAAAAAGTTTTAAATCTGAAATAGTCTAAAAAATTCTTACATGATTATTGAAATTTCAAAAATCCTGGCTGGTCTTAAGAACTTTCTCTTCTCCGTCTTCCAAAGGAAACACAGGATGTAGAGGCGGATCCAAGATTTTCTCAAGGGCGGGGGGGGGTTGAAAAAACATGAATAATAATACCAACATTAAATGAAAACTATCTAGTGGCGGGTTATTTTGTATTTTTAAATTTAAAAATTACTTTCGAAGGAGGGCGTTCATCCCCCCTCCCTTGGATCCGCCTATGATAGGATGGTATTCGGTATTGCGATGAACGTTCAACGAATGAGTTTTATCAGCAGTAAATATGAAGATAACATAAAGAAAAATAATTTTTCTGTAATTCGACAAAGAAATATTAATGAGTTGGGGCACTGACTATAATTATTACTCTACAGTCAATAGTCAGGGGTTCCATCGGGATATTCCGAAAAAAGGATAAAATCAACATAAAAAAAAAGAAAAAAAGAAAAAGAACAGCTGTGTTTTGTAAAAGTACTTCCTATTTGATATCCCTTTTACATTTTATGTAATTTGGACCATCGACCCCATTTCCCAGGTCTCACAATTTTCAATTCAGGGTACAATATTGATACCAAAATTGAATTCAGCGACCCCAAAACTTATTATTTTTAATCAGTATTGCATTTTTCGTTATTTAATCCCTTGACCATCTTCCTCACAGAGCCACAAATTTCAGTGGAAGATCAAACTAAGTAATATTCAAGCTGAATAAGTTTAGTAACCTTAAGTACAAAACAGTAACAATTTCTTTTTCTAGGTGTATAATATATTTAAAAGCTTAAGAAGTTACTGTATAAAATCTAGTTGTTCCAAAAATGACGAAAACAGAAAAACCTTACTCATGTGGAATTTGAATCGTGAGGAAAAAAATGTCCATGAATGGGAAGCTGTGGAAGTAAGGAAGCCAAAATTAGTTGTCGATAGTCTGGTAAGATTTTTTCTATGCTGGTTGACAAATTCTACATTTATATACCTCAAATAACTCACCCGAGGCTTATCGAAATAGGAGAATTTTTGATTTTTGATAATTTCCATTTTTCTAGGACCCGTTTTGATCACTGAAAGCTGAACATAGACTGACCTTGGAGGCACGGGTTAATAATTTTTTTTATTTTAAATTATTAGAAGCTACTCCCGGCAACTTTTGATGTAAGGACCACCATAATGTACAGGGCTAAACTCAGACGAGCATGATTCATGAATTAAAAACCCAGTCTGGAAGAAAGTGATCCAGAAAAATACTAAAACAATATTTGGAGGGGGAGAATTTGAGGGTAACTCGAAATCAATAGACAACACCAAAGTACGAAAAAATCTTTTCTTCTTCAATATTATCAACTGAGGGTGATTTTTCCACGATTTTCCCAACTGACGATAACTTTTTGGGTGTCATTTTTTCTCTTTGCTCTCTCAGCATAACTTTGACGAATTTTTTGAGAGTTTAACTCCTTCTGCTGACGTCCTCAACGAATATTTTTACAATCACTCATTCCTTAAATCGAGTGAAAAAATTAATGGCCATCATTTCACTGACTACTCGTATAAACAGGTACATCAGAATTCTGTTAGCACGATTAGTCCATATTTTATTTCTATGATTTCCTGATTGGCTGAGCCCATTTTGAGGTTCTTTTGAATGCACCCTCGTTCCAAAGAATTCACAGTGGGTCAGCACGTAAAATTGGAATCAGTAGTTCCCAATACACCGATTATACTTTCAATATTTTAGGTCTCAGCTCTTTGTAGACTCAGCCAATATCTTAACTCATTTATTAAATGACTAATAATAGTACGTAAAACTCTCCCCAATTTCGATTCGCATCGGGAAACACCACTCTCAGGAATAACTGGTAATCGTGAATATTTCTAACGGCTTTATCTCGCAACCGTTATGTCAGGTTCATCTGTCACGAGATAACTCCAAAAACACCATCAACACTTGCACCCCTACAGAAGGAGGAGGGAAAAAAAAGACAACGTATTTCATCCGTTAAGATGTTTTTTACTTCGGTTCGTTTACGAAACAAAACATTGGCCGCCGCCGCCACGTACACCCTTATGTACACGTAATACAAAAACGGGGGCGAAAACGGTCAAGAAGGAAAAAAAGAAGAATTTCTTTTTCTTTCGAAGGGTTCGGAACTCGTTTTTCGAACGGAGAGATAGCGGCGCGGCGGCGGCGGCTGCGGCGCATATGTAGATATATGCGAACGTTAATCTTGCCTGTTTTTCACTAACAAACTACCCCCCTTTTTTGCACAGAAGCGTGCTTCGAAAGACCTTTATAAGAACGGGGCCATTACAAAGGAAGCCGTTAAGCTATTTTTCTTTCTTGTTAATGCCTTCGCTATTGTAGCCTCCCTCTCCCACGTACCTCGTTGCCGAAATTTCCCTCTCGTCTTTCGTCAGTTCCCTCGAATCGCCGCTGCCTTTACTCGATTACTTCGCGTGCCAATGATTCTCAAAGGCGAGAATATTCCTTTTTGTGGCCATGTTTGGCGTGCACGGCTCGGCGCGGGTTTCCTAAATATCGCCACCCCGGCGGAATGAAATTCGAATCCCCGGCCACGTCAGTTTCCGCGCGACGAATTTTTGATGAAAAAAGAAAAAACTCGACCATTTTCAAGAGCAAACGCAATTTCTGTAAAGATCCGGGCGAAATTAATAATAATCGGTCAAAGAGGTAAGAAAACCATGGCCAACATGTCGAAAGGTTTGAACTGAGTTTCTACTTCACTGAGAGCAGGATGGAGGGATTTTACAACATACAGATAATAAATTTCCTTAAAAGTCCCAGTTTTTCGCAAATTTTACAAAAACTACGTTGAATTTTTTGGTAGATTTGAATTTCTGTGTAAATTTTACATTCCCGGAATCTCTCAGCTCTGAGTTTTTCCTTACGTACTTTTTTGTTTGACTAACCGCTTGTCCAATGACTCACCCGGATATCTGATTATCTGTGTTTACCTATCTGTATTTCTGTCTGCCTGTTCGCTTGCTGATCTGCCGTGTTTAGCTTGTTTATGGTGCCTGGCTGGTGGAACAATTAACTAATTGCCTAACACAATTTCTGTCAATTTGCCGGTCTGCCAGTTTCATGAGAAAGCTGACTCACTGGCTATCTCATAGCCTGCCTGACATTCTCATTCTCTCTGCAGCCAGTCTATGCACATTGTCGCCGTCGTCGTGTCCGTCCTTTCAGCCCTCACTGCCACTGTATCCTGGTATCACCTTTTGATATTCTCGGGCACAGCGACGGGCTTCAGATACATAGCTGGTCGTTCGGTGGGGGAGCCTTCCGTACTTACGGGGAGTCGTCCATCGAGACCTTAGAAGACCCCAGAGAACGCAAACCCACCCTCCTCAAGAAGACCAGAGAACGCTAATATAGGCGCCCCTTACCAACACTGTTAACATAATCACAGAGCAGGAAGAGAGAGATCCCTGTGCAGAGTTGCGTTTAATTTTGAATTTAGAGTCGTTGTACTGACCAAAAAGGGTGGATACCATATTTCTAACGCCCCTGGATCCGCCGAAAGGGGCTCTCTCTCTCTCTCTCTCTCTCTCTATCTATCTATCTACGTATCTATCTATCCATCCATCCATCTCACAAAATTTTGGGGTACCTGATAGGCAGGCATTTGAAATTTTTCGAATTTTGGACAGGCAAGTGTTCGCAGTTTTTTCCAGCGTAAAGAAAGGATGAAGATGAACTTTCAACTTGGGCAATTTTTGTATAAAAATGTCTGTCATTTCCATTCCTAAAAAGTAGTCAATGTTTGAACTCTTTGGTTGCAGGCTAAATTGCTCAAGAGGAAACGGTTCCTCCTCTCCCTTAGACCACCCCTACCTCTCTGTTACAAGTATCGCAAACATGCGTAAAATAAGAATATTATTAATACGTTTATTTCTATCAACTGGAAAGAGGTCCTCATCTCTTATCAAACTAGCCAAATTTCTCCAACTAACAACATTTTTTATGAAAAGTTTTCACCGGTCACACCCATGTACTGGTAGATTTCTCGTTTCTTCGTCGTGTGAATTTGAAATCAGTTGTGTCCAATAACTAGTGCCTCCAAACAGAAGATGCTGTCAATTAATTAGTATTTAGAAATTTATTGCAGAAGAAGTGTTTCACCGATCCCAAATTTGACGGGGGGAGGGGTCTACATTAAATCCACGACAATACTGCGGAAACTACTGTGGGCGGAGGGTTAATTTCGACTTCTCACAACCATTTTTACCTCCTCAACAATTCGAATTTCTTAGCTGATACGTTTCCCATCAGCATCACATTCATAGATTCCTGAACAAACCTCTCAAAATCTATCAGAGAATCAATATTTTTTGTTCTAGTTCAAACCAACGCCTTCCTGGCTTAATTCTTTTCGCCAAAACAAATATTTCTGATCACTGTTAATAAAATAGAGATCAAGACAAAAAAAAAAAAAAAAAAAAAAAACACATACGAACGTTTTCAACAATTTTCAATTAACAAAACGACTAAGTATAAGGGCGGAAATAAGAGACGCTAGGGGGCAAAGCCCCCTTAGTTTCAAAATTAGCTCTCTAAATTTTATTTTTAAATTAATCTTAATACAGTAAGACTTTTTTATTTCTTACAAAGGAAGTGTTACCGAGAAAATAATCTATTTTTTATATATTTTTTAGGGGGGCTATGATTTTTGGATTTTTATGAAGTTATTTTAGGCGCTAGGGCTTCAACCCCCCCCCCGAATTTTCGCTCTATTTCCACCCCTGCCAACATCGAATATTTTCAAACGACATTTTCAATCAGAAAAGAACCAAAAAATGAATATTTTCGATCAACAACAGTTTTCGACAAGTTTTTAATGATAAAATACGACAAATACCGAATATTTGTTGAACAAAAACGATCATTTCTGACAAAAACACGAATGGTGTGACTTTGAAGAAGCGCATATTATTTCCAAAAAGTCTTAATGTAAGTAAAGATAACTGCAATGTCGTAATTTTAGATAATTTTTATTGTGATTTTAGCCACCAATAATAGTGTAACAGAAAAATTTTGATTTATTCCATTAACAGGATCGTAGGGACGAAAAGGGCAAGGTGTATAGGGGTGCCCTCCCTAAGATTTTGAACAATCATCATTCGACAAATTTAGAAGTTAGTTACTGAATTAGAAAATTGAACACTTTTTATAAATTTCAAATTGAATTTTTCATAGGAGAGTACGGAGTAGGTTGAGGATCTGGACAAGTCGTGGTTACGGACCGGCGAAGGTACCCAAACTTGAAATGAACGTAGGTGACTTGGAAAAGAATACCATGTGACAACACTACATATTAATCTGCCGCATCACAAATCTGCTAAAAAGTAGTGTAAAGTAAAAAAATTAAAAAAAATAAAAATAATTTTGTGTTATCAGAAGCGAAAATTGTAGAAGGTTTGTTCATGATTCAACCACAATTTAAAACATTTACATTTGTTTTTGAAACAAGTGAAATTTTTTATTAATGATTTTACGACGAAAACTGCCTGAGTGAGGTTCTGGACAAAGCCGAAGGTGGAAATGTAAAATGACTTGTTGGTCGGTGAATTGGTGCGCCCCTCATTCAGTGACACAGCAGGAAATTTTCCGTCAAGGAACGAAGAATATGTTTGACCCCCCCCCCCCCCCCCACTATTAAAAATTCAGTTTTGCAATTTTGTAAATTTATGGGGGAAAAATCTAGTGAGTAAAAATGTACTATTATAAAATAAAAAATTAATAAAAATTAAATTTTCTGACAGAACACAAAATTTTAGTTCTGAAAATTTACCGCCTCTTGGAAAATGTACCGCCTGGAGATATGACATCCTTGTCTCCCCCCTAGTTACGCCACTGCCTATATTTAAGAGCGCAAACCTGGATATGTTTTCCAGTACCCGCCCATACTCGACGTCTATCTGTTCAATTTCGACCAAATTATCCGAAAAGTCAAGAAATCAACCAAGTATGGCCGAGGAGCTTTACTGTTCGACTTTCCCGCGCATGATTTGTAATGTGAATAGGATAACGTGTTTCGAATACATTCAATTTTAAAGCAAGTCTGTGTGGATTATGCACTCTCTCATTTTCTCGTCGTATCATGAGTTTTCAGTCTTGTTATCAGATCAGTTTTCAATGATGAAGAGCCTGTCCATAACCTCCCCCCGCATTGTCCAGAACCTCCTTCTAAGGGAGAGGTAATGGACAAAAACTTTCACCTTGGAAAAAATGCTTCATCGGGAACCTTTTGCTTTCTAAACGTGTAAGCTTTTCAGATGGTTGTGAACTTGAACGAACCTTAAAATCACGAAAGAGTAATTTAGGATCCAGAACCTCCATCCTCTCCTTATTTTGGTCGGCATTTCTGCTGTCTACTCCCCCTCCCCCTCCATCCCCCATTCAGAAAAAAAAACTAGCTATCAGTAGTCCTCTGGAAATTAACGATCATGGAGCTGACACTTTTGTTTTACACTGGTGAAAATTATCCCATAAATTTCAAATCAAATTCACGTTATTGTTGAAAATACTCCAAAAATCTTTTGTTCATTTTCATGACTTTGATACGTGGATGAATTTTTCGTTCAACCTTGCTATATTACTAATAAATGTCTCCAGCTGTTTTCCATAGGCGGTATTTACGGGAGGTATATTGGGACAAAGCCCCTCTAGAATATTTCAATGCCCCTCCTTCGACGAAAACTTGAAGTTTCAACAGTACACACTGAGTTTGAACAAGATGAGATGCTTTAATAAATTTCTATTAATGAAACTTCTAGGACAACGCATGCTTAGATACATAACCACATAACCCGCATTAGTTCGAAAATGAGGTTTTTACAGTTTCAGGTACCTTAGAATCTAAGGTACTTCTCCAAAGTTATGCAAAAAAAAAAAATTACTATTTAAGATTTATTAAACCTCCTTTGTGATTCGTGAAAACTTATTCAGACTATCTTTGGGCTTCTTAAGACTCATTCAGACTCACTTAGGACTATTCAAGATTCATGCCAAACTCCTTTGAGATTCGTCTAGACGCATTCTGACTCGCCCAGGAGTCATTTAAACTCATTTAGACTCCACTAAGACTTATTCTGTTACCTTTCAGATTCATTAAAGATCATCTAAAATTCCAATGATACTTATTTGATAGGGTTTTGACTCGTTGAGGCTCACTCAAATTCCTTTATGTTTTAGGATGTCTTAAAACTCATTTAGGCTTCTTAGGACTTAATAATATTGATAACATTGCTAAACCTTAAACGTAGCTTACTTAGATACAACTAACAAAAAAATAAGCAGGAGGATAGAGACAACTCAAAATGCGACGGAAAGACCGATATTGAAGATAAAATTAAAAGATGAAGTAAAATTAACGGTAATTAAGAGAAAGCTTAAGGAAAATTTGGACTTTTTGAAATCAGTGAAAAGATTGAAATGGGATATTGGGCTGGACATGTGGCGAGAATGGGATGGGAAAGATGGGAAGCAAAAATAACAAACTGGGTAACATACATGGAAAGAGAAGGAAGGGAAGGCAGAGAGCAAACTGGGAGGATATCGAAAGACGTTTGGAAAACAAATTATATCATAGAGTGGCACATGACCGGCTTGAATGGGACAGATTAAGGAAGGCCTATGCCCAGTATAAAGGGCTAATTAATTAATTAAATATACTGTCATATAATATAATATAAGATAAAATGGATTAATATATAATAAAGGCTAATTGTAATTGTAATTTAGATTCTGTTGAAACACAGGGCTGGATCCAGAAATACGAAAATTTAGCGGCCCACCGAGAAATCCTATTTTTAACGGTCCACTCAGTATTAATCGGCCCAATTTTTCCCCCCATTTTTCAAATTATGTTCGAAATACATCGCGGCCCGCCTAGATTTTCTCGGTGACTCGCCTTCTGGATCCGGGCCTCATAAAACATGTAAAAATTCATAAGATTGCAAATTTATACAATGCCGCGTATCTCATATCACAATATGCGTATATGAAAGTTTTTTGTCTCTTCTGTAAAATTTCATTTTTGTGGGTTAGGTACGTGGTTATGCGTCTAATCAGCTGACAAGTGAAAAATTAAAAAAAATACTCAATTTTCCAAAAGTAGCGCATTATCTCAACCACTTGCAACAAAATACATTCATAATCGAATAATTTTTGTAACACAAAGACTTATACTCGAGGGCGAACTCATACCAAAAACAGAAAACGAAAACAAACCTTCAGAACATCAGTCTTAAATGCTTTTCCCTGTGACATTTTTCAATGATTGTGGAAAGTTGCCAACTTTGCCGACTCTGATATTCTCTTGCGCAGGAATTCTATGACCAAAGCCATTTTAAATTTTACGATTAAAAGAGACCTAATGGAAATGTAGTTCCAGGTCTCTTCTCTGGAACAAGTTTATCCATTCAATTAATCGTAATCGTTTTTGTGGATGAGGCAGTGGCGTAGCCAACCTGGTGTTCGAGGGGGTCTGGTCTTGAGCAACGATAGAGGGGTATTACAGGGGTTCTAAAATAACAAAATTCACAACTTGAAGTCAGGAAGGGGCTCCAGACCTCCTGGCTATGTCAATAGGATGGGCAGTCAATTTCTGAAAGGATTTTAATCTATTAAGAGAGGCTCGTGATCGGAGATAGAGCCCCTCTCCCGACCTTATAGTTGAAGTCCGTCTACGTTGTTTTCCTGTATCTCAATGCTTACCCCTTGCACAGGTCACCATTACAAATTAATGTTTTACGTTTAGTAGTGCTCGAAGGTTACGTAGTAAAGAGGTTGAAACTATGGATACAATTATTAACGTTCAATTTTCAGTGATCTAAAACGTACTAAGATTTAAAGAAAATCAGCGAGAGAAACACAGTTAATACATTTTATTCCCTTTCAGAACGAAGCTGCAGGTTGAAGTACTCTCTACTCAGCCGAGGAAGTCAATACTCAATAATTAGTGTACTGGAAACAGAACTCGAGCGCTACCGATTGGAATTATCAATTACACCGTAAGTGTCTAGAACAGAATAAAGTTTATTATGTTTCATTTTTATCGACTGTACTTTCGCTCAATTTTTCATAATAAGACTGAATTTTGAGCCAAGAAGTTCTCCTAGAAGTACAAACCTAAATTAGAGCACTGCGTGGAAGAAGGGCCTTCGATCAATGTACCGTATTCTCTCGAATCTAAGACGCACCCGAAACTCATTTTTTGAGTTTTCAAATGTAGGGTGCGTCTAAGACTCAATGATTTTAACAAAAGTAGAGAAAATGAACTTGCAGTTGCACTAAGTACGCACTGTAAATGGACAAGTCTCGTCATTTAAAAAAGCGCCAGCTTCGACAGTCGCCCACAGGGTCTCTCGGGCATGAGAGAAGGTACAACTCGCAATCATTCAAAAATTTTTCAAGAAATGCTGTATAACTAACGCACTCGACGGTACAGAAGACGACTTGATATGGGAAGACTCAGAAAACGACGATCCTGATGTCCCTCATCATCCCAGTGAAATAAAATCTGATACTTCAGCATGTAGCGATAATGATGATGACGAAGCGTGATAAAATGCGTCTTACATTAATGTACTTAAATTTTTTTCTTAAACGCATTCTTCAAATTTTTCCTGCGTCTTAGATTCGAGAAAATACGGTATTCCCTATGAGACGAAGGCCCTTCTTCCACGTAGCGCTGCAATTACCCTTGAATTCAGGTGTAATTCGAAATTTGACTAATTTTCTCATCGACTTTCTTTTCAAAGTTCGCGATGTCTTTCTGAACTAGTCCGCGTGATACGCAATTTTGAGAAGCTTCGGCCGTTTTCCTCAATGTTTCACTTAACGCTGCTGCCGTGCCGGACACAAGTCGCAAAAGGGCCTTTTGTGAAAATTTGATCAGTGTGGTAGCGCGATAAGCGTCAACTTATTTAAACGGGAACACGGCCGCGCGGCGCAGCGGTAAATTAAAATTTGAGAATCACTTATAACCTCGCGGGTACGTTTTCATGGAAAAGTAATTTTCCCTGAACTGGAGTCGAACACAAAGAGACTCCCGCCTTCGCTTCTCCAGCGGTTTGTTTTCGCTAGCTGCTTTTCCTAAGAAGATCAATACAGCTCAAAGTCGTTTGCAAGCCCAAGAGCTTAGAAAAGCTCCTAAAGGCGCTCCCTTCACGCCGTTTTCGCGGCGTACGCCATGATTCTCGCGTACCGCAACGGGGTGGACTGGGATTTCGAATAAACGGACCTTTTCCTCCGTCTTCTCTTCTCCGCTCGCCTCTCCTCTTCCGCCGCTTCTTCTTCCTTTCTCGGTCTTGTCTGTCGCCGCTGCTGTCCGCCGGTACCACGCTCGGCTACCTTCCTAATCCATTAACTTACATATATTATTCCTTAAAGTTGGGAAAACTTACTACAGTAAGGGGTGCAGAACCGGGACGCGTATGTGGAATTCGTTTTCGTCGTCTCGTAATTAATACAGCACGCCATTGCCTGTCGTAAATTAAGCGAAAAACGTAATTAAAAAAACACTGGCCAGTACAAACAAACTCATAACGAATGCCAAGAATTTTTTCTCTCGCGAATAACAGCGGGGATTTTCTCTGCTTGAAAAATTAGAATGCTGTAAACGGGAAACGGCTATCTACGTTTATCGTTCATTTGTTTTAGCTCTATTTTGGATACGACCGATGGCTGCGGAAATAAAATTGACCAGTTTTACATTTTGTACCTAGTATTTAAGAAAATGAAAAAACCAGAAGATCATCCGTAAATATAGAACTGTTATAAAAAAAGCCTGTAAGTCGTTGGCAGCAGATTTTAAACGTAACTGAGGTAAACATACTCAAAAACCTAGACTCACTGGATCCTTCACGATTTCCGAATTATATTCTACGGAGCAACCTAACACAGATTTCTAAGGGACATATGAATTTTGACTTGAATGCTCACCTGATTCATAAACACACAGTGTGTACCCTAACAGGCAGTACCGCCCATATTGGGCACTGCCAAAAACTTGTTGGGCACATGCTAAAAATTTGGGCAGCTCCAAAAAAAAAAAAAAAAAAAAAAAAAAAGAACATGCTTTTAAAAATTTTATTTATTCAAAAAAATGAAAACGAATGTAAAAAAATCATAACTTTGAAAACTTCATTAAATGCTTAAAGAATAAGTAATGAACGTAATGAAAACGAATGTAATACTTAATGTAAAAAAATTCAAAAGTACTCAACCACTGGCATATTTACTCGAATAAATAAGTGCAAATTTTTTGTTTTAAGAGTTAACTGGTTTTCCTCGAAGTTTTTAAAATATTGTTAGAACTAATTAGTAGTTCCACATCAGCGCTGTGTGGTTTTTCGCAGCTAAAATTCTTGCCATAATAATCGTTAATTCTTGAAATCTTTCGTTACCGGCCAGAAATTCAACTATTTCTTTCAAAGATATTCTTCTGAAAATTTCAATATCCTCATGATGAGCGCCAATTCTTCAAGATCTAGATCAGGACCCCCAAGCCTTATGTACTTCTTCTAAGGAAGCATCGGGTGATAGTGAAACGAATGGACTAGTATGTTTTACAATATCGTCGTCGAAAGATAATCGTTGGTCTAGAAAATTTTTCAGAGGTTTTATAGTATCATTCATAATTGCATTCCAATTTTGCCGATCTGTGACTGCTGGCTTCGTTTAGGTTTTGGGCATTTCAGTTCAACACTATGAAGTTTGAACTATACTTTTATCAGAATTGCGATTTTTCAAATTTTCGTTTAATACGCCAATCCAACAGGGACGTACCAAAGAGTTTTTCCTGGGGGTGAGGGGCAAAATTGTGAAAACTGACTAAACTGAACATTCCCAAGTATCAAAGCATGAAAGCAAAAAAAAAAAAAACTTTTGATTGACTTACTGGATTTTTTTATCTGATGACTTAACTCTAAATTCTCAAATATCAAAGCCAAAAAAAACCTGTTGACTTGTTAGATTTTTCCAACTTCTCAACTCAATTTCTAACTGTCAAAGCAAAACAAAAAAAAAAAAAAACCACTTTTAATTCACTTATAGGATTTTTCCAACTGATAACTTGATAACTCATCTCAAAATTCCCAAATATCAAAGCAAAAAAAAAAAAACCTTTTGACTTGTTGGATTTTCCCAATTTCTCAACTCAGTTCTCAAATGTCAAAGCAACCAAAAAAAGAAAACAACTTTTGATTGACTTATTGGATTTTTCCAACTGATGCAGGCTCAACTCAAAATACCCAAATATAAAAGAAAAACCTTTTGACTTGTTGGATTCGCCTAACTTCTCAACTCAATTCCCAATTGTAAAAGAATACAAAAAAAGAACAACGTTTGATTGACTTATTTGATTTTTCCTACTGATGCTGATTCAACTCAAAATTCCCAAATAACAAAGCAAAAAAAAAACCTTTTGACTTGTTGGATTTTCCCGATTTTTCGATTCAATTTCCAAGTGTCAAAGCAAGCAAAAAAATAATAATAAAGAAAGGAACTTTTGACTTGTTGGATTTTCTCAACTCCGCCTGACTGAAATGGTAAATTTTCCAACTACTGAGTGAAAAATTCCCATGGAGGATAAGTTGCCCCCACCCCCCTATCGGTACGTCCCTGAAATCCAACCGCCTGGAAGACCTATACTTTTTAAATTACCGGGATGATTCTTCAATAACGTAGTCAAAGTAGTAATGTCCAGTATGACTGTAAAATCAGCTTGTGAATTTTTTTGGTAATGATTGAGAACACTCAATATATCAGTCAATGAGGATAGCAGTTGCAAATTTCCTTCCTGCGTCAAAATGTTATAATATCCTTCACATTCCTTGCAGGGCCGGTTTTTTTTAGGGGGCCCGAAGAGTCACAGAAATTATAATTATCTAACAGACAATGTCTTTTTACGAGCAAATAATTTCAGTGTAGGCCCGCAAACTTTTCTCCCTGGCCCGGTTTGGCTCTTGGCGGCCCTGATTCCTTGGAAGAATCTTTATTTTTCTGGAAGTATACGACCAGAGCCAACCAATTCGACAAAACGGCGTTAAAGAGATTTTTAGTGAATTCTGCCCAACGAACTTCGAAATCTTGAAATGAAATAGGATTGTATATTTATGTCTGGGGGAGGGGGGAGAAGGATGTAGGAAAAAATTGTAAAACCATCAATTTTTCCAATTTGGGCAGCTGCAATGAAGGGCTTAGGGTACACACTGTAAACACATGTTTACTCTGTTCAGCACAGCGAGATGATAATCTGCCTTTTTGAAATAATCACTGCCAAATTATTTGCAACAACAAACTATGTGATCATGGATAACTAAAAGTACCTTAGGGGTCAAAAACGAATTTCAAGATTTTTTTAAATTTGGGTATTTGAAGACCAGTAGTTTCGCGTGAGCTCCTAAAAAATATGTGAAACTGTGTGGAACACCTCTGGATAAAAAAGGGATCTTAGATGCCTGAGAGCATAATCATTATTATCATTAAGTTATAAAAACCTGTCATATTGCCAAGGCCGTATTTACGTATGGGCAACATAGACACGTGCCTAGGACGGCAATTTTTTTTTAAGGGGGGGGGGAGGAATAAATTTTCGACGCTAAGGGGGGTACCATACAACAGTCATGGGGGACTGGAATGCAAGAATAAGAGCCGACTCGCCACAGTCACAAAGTTTAGGCAAATTCAGGGCGAGGGGAGAAAAAGGAAAACAGGGATCGGCTACTGCATTCAGCTTTGGGGCAAAATTTAAAAATAGCAAACACATTTCAGGATAAGCCAATAAAAAAAAAAATGGACATGGTGATCGCCGGACTACAAAACGATGTGCGAGATCAACTACTTCCTGGTAAACGATTCGAGAATGGTTAGAAAGTACGAGATTTTAAACAAATTCGGTTTTTCATCGGGCCATAGGATAGCTCGAGCTGAAGTAGACCTCGCCCTCGGCTCTGATGGACCTAGGGGTACTAAGAAATCGGATACAGGGGGTAAATGGGTTATACCGATACATAAGTGGGACGAGGCGAATGAAGCACTAAGGAAGAAGTTGGAGGTGGTGGAAGACCACTCCTGCGTCGGGCTGTCAGAGGAATAAGATTAGATGGAGGAATCCATCAAGGAGGTGGTAAGGCAACTTGGCGTAAGGAAGGTCAACCAACTACCGACGATAAAATTAGCGCGGAAACGAAAAGTCTCGTTGGCAAAAGATCTGAAATCAGAGGTACAAGGACAAGCTCTGTAAGACCAGATCGAACTGCGTGAGCTCAAAAAATTAATCAAAAAACGAATCAGAAATGATATCAGGAAATACGATCGAGAATTAATTTCAGAAATGCTGAAAGAAAGTGGTTCAAACAGGAGGGTGCGTATAGAGCTCTGCAAAATGGGCAAAATGTACTCCTGGCAATTGAAACTAGGGATACAAAAATGAAGTTATTCAGCAGAGGAGAAATAGTCAAGGAGGCTACTAAATTCTATAAAGAGCTGTACTCGTGCAAAGGAACCGATGACTGGCATTAGCACTAAAGAGGGAGGAAGGGGGTAAAGAGGGGAGTTCAGGAGAGTGTAATAAGGGAATACGTCTAGGGGAGGAACGGATGCCAGATATCCTAGAGGATGAGGTGGGCAAAGCTCTTGTTACAGCAAAAAGGAAAGGTAGAGGAATCTGATAAAATAGGAAATGAAGGTGGAGAGGGAGAGAGAAAGAAAGAAAGAAAGAAAGAAAGAAAGAAAGAGAGAGAGAGAGAGAAAGAGAGAAGACCTTGGTTAGAGCTCTTGCACCCTTCATGACCAGGGTGTTTACCAGACTCGTTAGGACGGCATTTACTCCAAGACAGCGGCACGTATCGGAAATAATGCTGTTACATAAAAAAGGGAATAGGAGTGATCTGAATAATTGGACGCTATTCAGCAAACGGGAACCAACTAACAAAATCCGCTTTTTGAGAACACGTGATTCGAAGTTCAAAAACCATGTAGAAAACTATATGACATAGCGTTTACTTAATAAGCTTTTTTCAACGTGAGTACACATTTTTGAATCGGGGGCCCAATTTTGAAAAATTCTACTTTTTACGCTCCTTCCAACGGGACTAATAGCTCATTTTGTTTTCAAATGTTTGTTGGTTCCCTTTTGCTGAACAGCGTCCAATTATAGACCGATAAGCCTCGCCTCGAACATAAGCAAAATTTTTAGGGAAATAAAAAATAGAATATATGGAATTTTGGATGGGAACCAACCAAAGGAGCAGGCAGGGTTCAGGAAGGGTTGTTCAACCGCTGACCACATTCTCGCGCTAAACCAAATTCTGGAGAAAACTAGGGAAATTTAATATGCTCTTAGGATTCACGTTCATTTACTACAACAAAGCATTCGACTCGGTACTCCACTGGGCAGTGTGGGAAACTTTCGTCAAACAGGGAGTAGGAAGGGACACTATAGGGATCTTGAAGGGTATGTACGAAAAAATAACTGCGTATGTGCATTTGGACAGATCAAGGGAGACTTTTGATATTAAGAAAGGGGTAAAACAGAGGGACTCACTCTCCCCGAATCTGTTTAATGCAGTACTGGAGGAGAGTCTTAGGAAACGAAATTATGAAAAGGGTTGAGAGTGAAAATTAATGGTCAGTGGCTGAACAATTCGCGTTTGGCCGACGGTATAGTGCTGTTGAGTAACGATCTGGAAGAGCTGAGGTTCATTGCGAAGGAGCTTAGCATAGCAAGTGAGGAAGTGGGGCTGACATTGAACACCTCCGAGACCAAAATAATGACTAATATAAAGGGGGATGGAAGGTCGGGGGGAGGAAATAGAAATGGTCAAGGAGTACAGTTACCTTGGTAAAATAGCTGCTATGGAACGTAGGGGAAAAATTGGAGTTAAGGGCGAGGATGGCGAAGGCATGGAAAAACTTTTGGGCTCACAGGGCACTTCTTAAAGGGAACTTACCCATTAAAACAAAAGTTAAAATCCTGGAGCAATGTTGTGGCACCTACCCTCACATATGGAGCCCAAACGTGATGGCTAACAGAAGCTCAGAACGAGAGCATGAGAATAACGTTTTATAGGATGTTACGAAGTGTCATGAAAATTAGGGTTAAAGACAAAATACAGCTGAAGAAATCGCGATCAGCACAGAGGCGATGGATATCGGAGAGAGAATCAAGAAATCAAAGCTGAAATACGCCGGGTACATGGTTAGGGGCGGTAAGAAATAGGGAAAATTAGGTAAGGAGTGTTCACCCAGTGAGTGGAAGCGGAAGAGGGGGAGACTACCGACAAGAGGGCGAGATGATTTGGTAAAATCATTTGGGATACTTTGGTGTAGAATTGGAAGGGATAAGGGGGGCGGAGGGATGGTTATGCTTGAACATGGGTGCGTTCGATGACATGAAACCCCCCTCCCCATTGATCCAGTCATTGTATCGTACGAACAAAGGCTTGTAAATAAAATAATTTTTTTAATCTATGTATTTATTTAAAAAAAAAAAATGGGGGTGAACGAAAGTCTGAGGGGGCGGCAATTTTTATTCGGCCTAGAAGCGCCAGAATGCTAAATCCGACCCTGCATATGACCAAAAAATCAAAAAAAAAAACACAAAAAAAACAAAAAAAAAAAACTGTGACGATATTTTAACAACTACCCAATAATACAAATGCACATTCCAAATTTCACTGCAATCAGATAGTGCGATTTCTAGTTATGAATCAACCAAATTTTCTATTCGCTGTTTCTGCAAAATTGATTTTTAAGCCTCTAAGCTCCCTTTTGTTATTTATGGTCACAACTGTTTTTACATGCGTGGAATAGTGAACATTGTCTCTAAAAGTCAGACGCATAAATTCATAATAACAGTATCGCTCCGATCTCCATTCACTCCGCACACCTGAATTCCTACCTTCAAAATGTTTACAAGTTTTCAAATTTATTTCTCACTTTGTTCACAAATACCAGCTAAGTTGCTTGTTGTCACCCACCGCCATTGTGATAATTTTGGTGCCTTCTCCTAATATCACAAAGTGATTGTCAAGTTCTCATCTTTTCAATATACCTCTGGTTTAAAATTTGTCCATTCTATTCTATCAGATCCGAAGCGTTGTAAGGGAAGAGGGCAAAAGGCGCCATTACCGCCTGCATCGATCCCCGCTCTTAACAAAAATACTACCGCTTTTTTGCTTTTTGGACCTGAGATTCTGAATTTTCCCTGAGTTGCCCCCCTTCCACCCTCAGAAAATGGTTACACTATGCACCTGCATTGCGCATATGTAACACGTCATGAGAAAATATACCTTAAGGTGAAAATCCTAATTTTGCAGTAGAGAAAAAAAAAAAGAGCGGAAAACTTATTTTTGGTGAAATTGAGTTTTCAACGGGAAGTTGTTGTTCACCTTCCTGGCAACACTGTATCAACTTGTGGAGGCCTAATCGACATTTTTACGCATAACAACAATACTTTAAATGCCTGCCTACCCTGCTGCCAATGGTGTTAGAAGGCCGAAACTAAGCGCATAAAACTGAAAAAAAAATTCCCACTTTTCGAGTTCGACAAAATTTTATTTGTTAGTTACAAAAAAGAAAAAAAAAGACAACTTTTAAAATTCTGATCTGGCAGCACTGATGGTGGAAGTTCATTAGCTGGAGAGGGGCGTCAACATTTTCGACGTCCGTTTACTTTCCATAAGAATCTTCTTTCTCGGCATCCTAAATCAAGAAAAAAAATAAACATACGAATTTTAGATCATAAATTTTGATGGTCCATGTTTATACTGATTTAAGAAAATACAACTTTTCTTACAGACCGAGAAAAATTGGGCCCTGAATAAAATATCATATATATCATTAGAAAGTAAAGTTTTTTGCTACTTACTTCCATTCTTTCCCATTATTAATAATCTCTGAAATAAAAATGATCTTAGTAAATTTTAGCACTGTGAATTGATAACATGGTGGAAAACAAACAACTTTATATGACATCTAAAACATTGAACCAGAGCACCGAAAACTGGATAGAATAATACTGGTTCAGTTATGGTTCACTATTACATGTTTCGGAATTAGTTCGCCGGGAGTGCTAGCAGTAGTTCCCGTGCGGGGGTTCATATTTGCACCTTGGTTCATAATTGTACCTTCTAGTCTACATAAGTTCTTAATTAATTCATCTTTATATTCCGAAGGATAATTTGTTTGAATCTCGTCAAAAAGATTTTCTGAAGACTTCCTGACGCATCTGAAGATTCATTAAGGCTGGTTTCAGCTCTGTTACGACGCTTTATGACTTATCTCATTAAAACACGTCAAGATTGATTGAAATACGTATCAACAACACTGATCGTGGCTTTAAAATACCAGAAATTTCAGCTCCCTCTTCAGTCTTCCCGACTAGCTATTAAAATCTATCCAATGTCACATTTCAAACAAAACAGTAGGGAGCGGGAGGGGGCTTCATCTATCGCTTTGGTCCCGACTGAAAATAAAAGTACGTAGCTTGTTGTGTCAAAATAGAATCGAAGGGCGGAGAAAAATCGCCGCGAGCAGAGCGAGGTTCGAGAATAGAATCTACAAATTGGTGTAGAACTTCGAAAATTGGAGCAGCATCAAAGGAAAATTGAAGTTAGGTAATTTCCGGGAATGCTTACATTTTTGAGGTCTTGGGCCACCATGCGGCGTTGCATTACAACAAACGAAAAATAGAAATTGAAATTGCTACATTCATGTTGCCGAATTGAAATTCTTATTCCGCGCACGTATCTCGTATTCTGCCATCGTGACATTTGTTATCATCGTATCTTTCCGACAATATTTTATTACAAATATCTACGCAGCCCTCAATCCTACACTTATCTACAATTACGATTGCCCATTCAATAATCGAACATCGCCATTTAATAGCCGCCGTCAATAATAAAACAAAAACCATTAGCAGTATGAAAATTTGTAGACAAAAAAATAAATAAATAAATAAATAAAATGTTAGTTTTTTTTCAGCAAAAAAAAAGGGTGAAACGCGTGTTGATTATCCAGGAGTATTAGAGGAGGTGAAGGGTACGGTTAATTTTCCCACGCGGCTGCAAATCCACCCTTTTTTTAACATAACTTTTTCTTTCTCTGTCATTATCAAAAACGGCTTCTCCTGCCTACCTTTACTCGTTGCCTCTTTTCGTTTCTTTTATTTTTATTTATTTACTAGGTTTTTTTTCTCTTCAGGCCAGACAAATATCATATTAGCAATAAACCTTTTTTTTTCCCCTTTCTTTTTTAATCTCTACCCTTTAGGTGTTACACTTCTGGTCACAAATGTAACCGTTTTCTGGTTTCACGTAACATGTTTTTTTTTTCTTGCTCTGATGAAACAAGTATAGTCTTATGAACTAGACACGTGTCCTATTTCTCAGATAGTTGCTAGTTAATTAACGTTATTGAATTTATTTCATTTATCTTATGTCAAAAGCTTCATAGTCAGTGAGTAACGTACGAATTGTCACGTCGATCGGGTGTAGTTAACCCAAAAGTTGATCAGATTTTGAAAACAGAGAAAAGCCGTAGCTAAGTCGCCAGTAAGAAGGGGATTTGAAGTCGAAAAGGGGTTAAAACACAGCGAGCGGAGTAAGCGAAAAATGTTGAAATTTAAAACAAAAAGAAAGAAAATCTTTTTGTCGCTTGCTTCTGGTAGAGGGAAGATTTACCCGTAGCTATAGCTCAGAGACAGGGAGATAAAGAATCTTTGAGACTGAACTACGAGAGATCATGGTATAGAACACGAGTTGACGTGGTCTAAAACACAAACTCATGACGGGATTAGGTACTTGAAACAAGATTCGATATTTTTAACTCAGTTTCCTCGTGCTGGCAATACGCGTTTGGCATCATTTCGGTCGTCAATTTTCTCAATTTTGAGTCGCAGATACTCATTTCTACGCAGAAATAAGTCGAAGAATTATATTATATATACTTAAGTAAAAGGATGAGACCATTTTTATTTATTTTTTTCAACGACGCTTCAACAATTAACAGCCCTTGTGTTATTTGCGTCGATCGTTGAATGGTAATACGTGATGATTTTTTTTTTTTCTGATTGCAGATTTCAATCAATGATGATAAACTGAGAGATTATGCAGCTGTGAATGCTTTTCAATTATCTTTCCAGAATAATTCTTCGGAAACTGCTGACGATGACAGAACTTTGCATTAAATACGTATGCAAGGTTTCACCCCTTATTCCATGCACGGGGTCAACATGCCCACAAGCGCAATACTAAACCTCCTTGAAGATAACCGGCTCAACATTCTTTAAATGTTAGGCATAACTAAGTTAAAAGAGAAAAATTGAAATATTTGTAAGCTTCAATTTTAATTATCAAATAAAAGTACGTCCGGTGTCCATGTGTGCCTGATCCTATTATATTAAATTCGTTGTAATTATTGCAAATCGTCTAGAGTTACAGTTCTTTACTACCACTGTTCTTCTAGATTATCTTTGGAGGTACATACTTATCTTTCTATAATATCTCTACGTTCGAAGGCGGTGACTGTATCCTGGCGAAAATGTCAAACAGAGAGCTTCTCTCTCCGACCTTCTATAAGAAAAGTTTAATTTAAATCTTGTCCGACAAGTTACTTGGCAAAATGAAAGGAAAAAAGGTTTTTCACCCTTCTCCCGTCTCCTTTCTACGCTTCATAAATCCACACTCAGACTATGACGACATTAATATTAAACAAAAACAATAGAACAGAAACGCAAATAGGGCTCAGAACTAGGGGGGCTTAAGCCCTCTATTATGAAGCAACATCACCCCTCCGCATCATTTTCTTTGGTAATTTCTCCGTGTTTGGGGGGGGGGGGCTATTTATAAGTTAAAGTGGGGCTAAGCCCCCAATCCCCCAGTATTTGCGCCTATGGACGTGAACCATCTTATCTTTAGGTCCATTTGACTAAATTGCCTTATAATGAAATTTGAATCTTTCGTATCTCCCCTCTTCATCATGCTCAACATGAATTTTAGTGATTAATATTGTACCTTCAAAAGTAGATCTTACACTACACGGAAGATACGACCCGTAGAAAACGTTCACTCTCTCTTCCTCATTTTGGTTCCAGCAGATTTTGCTCAAGATGAATAGAGTTTTCCTCCATACATAGCTACTCTTTTAGTCAAAGAAAATTTAAGAAAACTGATCAGCTAAAAAAAAAATGGAAGTTTCCAATAACAAACAATTTTCTTTTAGGGCCTATTGGAAATTTTCACTATACTATTGTAATCGTTTTTTACTTGACATGCTCCATAAATGGTGTGTGAAACCAGAGGAAGAGCATCCCTGATTATCAGAATTCAAAGGATGCAGTAGGGCAGTACCCTGTCTAGATTATCAACTCGGTTTTTCTTTTTCACTAAATAATGACAAGTTGAGTATTCGACTGACTTGATACCTGATTGCTTGTTCTTATAGCAGACCTGTTATTTGCTTTTCATGTTGCAATCCCTTCCTTTCTCCTGTCATCCTACATACAAATGTCTTCCACTATTACAAGTCCAACTTTCTATTACATTCGAATTTCTGTTTTGTCCCTCAACTTTTCTTCAGTTCGTGCAGTTCAACTAAATTACGAGTAAGTTGACTTGTGGCATTCGTAAAGCGTGCTGTAATTCAAGCGAGTGCAGTTCAGCATCGGGCGAGGGTATACACAGGGGCGGGATGGCCTACCGGGCCACCGGGAAAATTCCAAAAATCGAAAACGATTTATCTGTAGTCCATATTTAGAATTGTGGAATCAGAATCGACTCGAACTTTTTTTCTTTCGAAATAGACTTATCTCTGCTAATGGCGAAGGTGAGTTTTTTTCTTTTGACGCAAAAATCGCTAATATCCTTGTCATAATTAAGCCGAGCCGATGGCTGAGAAGGGAGTGTTGGACGTTACTTGAGTTAATTTTAACCACAATGCATCCGCACACAGATGGAGTTTATTTTTCTGTTGTTATTTCCTTGTCGAAAATCTAGCCCCGTAACCATGGGGGGCAAGCTGGGGCTGAGCTCCCCCACCCCTAGGCAAGTACACTTTTCTGTTCGCTTGTTAAAAAATGTCGCCTTCCTAAATGTTCATAGAGCCCCACCCACACATGAACTCTGGCTACGGGGCTGCGAAGATCAACCAGCAGGGGCGGAGCAACCCGGCGGTCAACCGGGCAAAGTCTCAGCGGCCTGGCACAACTATTGCCTTATGATACGAAAATTGATTTAGGATCTTAAAACTTCTTCACGGCTTGCTTATAACTCTTCGAACCCTCTTTACGGCTCTTGATATTTTTTAGATTCTTTTTTTTAATTCTTCAAGACATGTTTAAGACTTTATACAGATATTACGGATTCGATCAACACTAGTCCAAGTATCGAGACTTTTTAAAGACTTTTTAGATCCTTTGATATTTTCTATACTTCTTTCAGAATCGCTGAGATATATTTACATAACTACGTATTCTTTCACATTCATTTCAGCCTTCTTGGCATCCATCTGGACAGATTTAGAACTCTTTAAGACTCTTTAGGCTTCTTAAATCTTGTTTACAACTTTTCAAGACTTCTGAACATGTTTTTATAATTTCTAAGGATGTTTGAAATTCGTTCTGACTATTCCTCTTATGACTGAGATTATTAAAGACAATTCTCGACCTTATTAGGACTAATTGAGGCTTATTCGTATTTATTCAAGATCCTTTAAGTATCATCCAGATGGATTTAAGTTTCTTCGTAATTCATTAGGATTTTTTCAATCCTGCTTCAGATTTTTCAAGACTTCTTTAAGAGTCTTACGAGCATGGCTGAAGCTTTTTGAGACTAGTCTATGCTTCACTGAGGCTTTTGAAACGCCTTAATCTAGTTCAATGCTTATGAAGGCGGGTTCAACATTTATTGACACTTTTTAATGTTTTTATAAACTTATTTGTTTTAGCGTCTAGTCGAGTCTTACGAAGTACTAAATGGGTTCACAAAAGTTTTGGAAAAATCTGAAAGAGTCTGAAAAAGTCTCTTTAGAGCGTAGGATAATAATCCTACAGAAGTTCGAAAAAGCTGTAGAAATAATCTGGGACAATTCTGGATGAGTCTTGATAAATACAGTATCCCTGACAAAATTGTAAAAATGTATAGAGGTATATGGTCCTCCTCCCCTTCCTTCGAGTCAGAAAAAGAGTTGAGAATACCCGTCTTACGACTCATCTCAGCAACTCTTAAGGGGATTTGTAAAAGTCTGTGTGGGGCGCGGAGTGATAGTCTTAAAAACAATTATTCTGGAAAGATCTTGAGGAGTGAGATAGTCTGAGAGAATTTTAAGGAGATGTAGGGGGTGGGGATATATTTTCTCATCCGAAAAAAAACTGCAAATACCCATTTTTACTGCTTACCTTATCAAGTTTTAAAGGGTCTCATAAAAGTCTAGAAGAGTCTAAAAAAGTTTTTACGAAATCTGAAATAATAATTTTGAAATTTTGGAAGAGTATGAAGAATGAAATCGTCTGAAAGTATGTTAAAAAAGTATAAAGATATATCTCTCAACCCCCCCCCCCAGTCAGTGAAAAAACAATCAAACACCCATTTGATTGCACATTGTAACGAATCTTAAAGGATCTAATAAAAGTCTAAAAGAATCTTTAGAAAATCTTAGTAGAGTCAGGAATAATAATTTTAGGGAAATTCGAACAAGTTTCTTTTGGAAGATTCTGGTCGAGTAAGTACATCTGGAAAAATTTTTAAGAATTATGAGAATAAATCCCTACCCCTGCCTACAAACTGAAAAAAAAACTGAAAATTATTAATTTTTATGGCTAAAATCGGGAAAAAAATTCACTCATACCGCTCGCAAGAATAGTTTTACCTGTAACAGTTTTCTTTTCAACTTACAACACGGTAAGCTACACCTCGCCCCCTTCAAAATTTATTTTTCTTTTTACGCTACTGCCCACAGTCACTTAGTTGTTGAGCTATCGAAGTCGAGATACTTTTATCAGTGTTAAACTGATTATTATTCCACTTATCTAATGAGCACGTAATATGAAAATTTGAGCTCAACTCGATAAAGTTAACGAATCCTTCATTTTATGAGAACATATTTTAACTTCCGACTCCCAATCAGCCACAAAGGACACAAAAATGGAATAACAAGAAAATTTATTCCTCGACATCTAACCGCTAATATGGAAAATGCAAAAATAATTGTTTTCTCAAAAACGTTCAGCTTTTATTCTGAGTCAATAAAATTTTGGATCCTGTATTTAATTTTCAGGAGAAAATTGAAAATTACAGAAAGTATTAAGAAAATGGTAAATGTTATTTTTTGAACTTTTTTTTTTAGGGGAGAGGAGATCCATCTTTTCTCATTTTGCTCTCAGCCCGAGCCCTGGAATCCGCCCTTTCGAGCATTACCTCAGAGACGTCGGAAAGACTGTTAGGGCTGTTTTAGTCCTCTTCACTTCTTGCCGACAATCTGGCTAGGTCGAAATGTAGCGAGCTGCTACGTGGGCTTGAACCCAGAATTCTTTCGAGAAGTGCCAAAATAAAATCCTTTTGTCGGGGTATTTCGACAGTTCGACAAATGGCTTAAATAACACTTCGGTACCGCTTTGGCTGGCTAGATTGAGAGTAATTGGTGTGCTAGGACCTTTTGTCAAATTAACTCTAGGGGAGAGTAGTGTACCTCGGACCGCTTTTCTTTTTTTGGTGTGTGGGGACGTCGGATTTGAAGATAGGAGGCTGGAATTTTTACCTGGAGAAGAGATAGCCTCAGCACCTCAGGATTCCGAGACCAGCACGCTATCCACTCAACCAACCAGACCTCTAGGGGGGCGGGAGAGGGGATAAAGAAAAAGAATAATGTGACCAGCTCAGAAGAAAGGTCTATACTGTGCAAAAGGTATTTTCGGGAAAACGTGTTCAAAGACAGGCAACACTGGCAACTACCTACAGTGTTACCGGGTCTACGGGAACACTGTTGGCAGTGTTGCCTACCTTTAAACCTGTTTGTCTCGAAAACACGTTTTATACAAGACCTTTCTTCTGAGCCGGTCACAAATGAGAAAATAACAATCATGACGACGAATGATATTTTTCCAACTTTCTTCCGTAAACAGGGATTGGGAGGGATTAATGGTCTGCGACTGTTACGATGGTGGACTGCAAAACAGATTTTCTCGGTGGCTTGTCTGGTCCCACTCTGCCCCTGGATACATACAAACCTGTTTGTGGCAGTTTGACTTGAGGCTGCACCACATTTCCCCAGCTAATCTTCAAAACTTGGGAACGTATCCACTGGGATAGGGTTCTTCCTTCTGTCAGTACCTTGTTAAATAAGATCGTTAGGGGTTTTAGTAGCGTTTCTGCATATCCGCAACGATATCATTTTTCAGTGTCACCCTCAAGTGTTCTGATAATATTCGCGGTTTCCATATCTCGGAGCACTGTGCGCGCTTTATTACATAGAAAATAATGCTTCACTTTCTACACTGCACAATAGTATTACGAAATAGTAGCAAAATCACTCGAAACTCGCGTGATATTTGAAAATGTTTATATTTAATCTAATTGCGAAAGTTCTGCCGGGAAGAAGTGCATTTCTGCCAGTACCTTACTTTGCTGTGATCTTGCACACTCACCTAGAACTGCTAACAATCAAGTATCGCCAATTTATTACTAGAGATTGTAGCCACATTCTTTGGTCCTTCGGACCGGATTTCAAAACAGAATTCGCAATCAACTTTCGGCTTAGTACGGCAAAATTTTGGAAACTTTCGAATCGCATTCGAGCCAGCCAGCCTCCATAACGATACCCAGTATGGCGATACGTTGTACATCAACGCAATTTGACGAAATGGTTTTCCAACATCTGTTCGAATGAGAAGAGAGTTTCTGTGTGCTGCACGGAAACCGAGCCACCGAGCTCGCCCGGAAATTTCCATCAGCTTTCGAGTAAGTTTGACAAATTTCGCCAACAGCGATGACGATGAGTTTAGTTGGACTTTGAATAAATTTGTCATTCGGCGTATAATACTCGAGTTGGCCGAGTCGACGACAAAGGGGGCATAAACTAATCGGATGGCCGTGCGATTACGTCGAAGAAATATACCGAAGCATACACGGCGGTAATATTTACAGGTGATACAGGCGGACGATAAGAGAAGCAGTTGGAGACGACTTTTGCATAATATTATTACCTTTCGGTAGCTGGTTTATGTGAGCATTCAGCACAGCGAATAAGTTATACCAGATACGAGTTTATTCGCCTATACACACACATACATGTTATACTTTTCGCGTATAGTTTTGCGTGGCAGTTCCAGAATATATCTTCGGAACTAGAAACCCATAACCACACGACCGAAGCACAATGTTTGAAACAAAAGGGATGAAAATTAGATTGCTTTTGAGATCCTGTATTCGCTCTCTTCGTTTCTCCTTTTTCTTTCTCCTTCTGCGAACGGACGAGTCCCTGGACAGCATCTAATTAAACGAACTCTCTCGCTCCGTTTTCTCGTTTTCTCTTAACACACCCTCGTGGTCCTCATTCAGAAAAGCGTACACTGCTCTTTTAAAATCCGCTATTTTGCATACACTTCACCCTCTGCGAGAAATAGCAACCCGTATAGTCAGTCCCACGACACTCTTTCCCAAGTTTACTTTACAAGCAAAATCCAAATTAGCGAGTATTACTACAGAAGCCGGCCCCCCTCACCTTTTTCGCTAATAAATCCTTTTCCAGATATTTTGTCACTTCCTATCCTTGTAAGTCGCAATTTTGTGTTCAAATTCTTCATGAAAGGCCGCTGCGAGCGTAGCCATTTTTTTTAGCTTTCTTCAGCAGCTAGCTCCAAGCTTGTAACGTCGGTATCATTGAATTTATCGCGTGACACGCCCGCAAAATAAATATTCTTTTCCTTAATGGTCAACCCGGAGTTTGTTCTTTTTACAAATTTCTTTTTTTCGTTAATGAATTTTAGCTCGCGTTTAATTATTATTGCCTACAAGCGGAATGCGGGTACAGTAAGGAACGGATTTTTCACGGTCTCGTTTAGAAGACGTGAATTTTATGTGAACTAGGTGTCGAGGTTTCCAAAAAAATGGTTGTGGTTTGCCAAATTCATTTTAACGGGTTTTATTTTCAGCTGGAAGCGAGATTCGTCATCTGAAACCTCTGCAGAGAAGAGTGAAACAAAGAAGTTTTGCGAATCGAAAAGTCTCAAAAACTGCCGATAATATCTTGAAATAGTTTGCGGAGATATTCAGCCGATTAGTTTTGATTTTTCCCCGCACGTAATCGATGTTAGGACCAACTTTCCAACCGGCACTAATACACTTATGGGCAATGGGGCAACCTCCTTTTCTTTTTTTCTCAAATCTTACTGTTCTTATTGTTTTTACTCGAAAAAATTAATAGAAGAACGATATTTTAAACGAAAAAAGTTTTCGAAATTTCAATATATTGAGAAGAAGAAACAGTTAACACTTCCTAAAATTTAAAAATCAATTTTATTTAAACTCAGAAAAAAATGAAAAAAAAAAACAAAAACAATTTTGATATTTTCTGGTTTTATTGATATTGTTGGTACTTCTTTTGGAAAAATGTACTAGTGATATTTATCGATAGATTCGAAATTTTATACACAAATTTCATACTCTATCAAGAAAAAAAATGAATGAAAAAAACCACTATAAACATGATGAAAACATTTCGAACGAAAGCATTTTTTTAAAAACAAATGCTGAATAATTAAAAGTTGTAACTATAACCCCGGACCCACCAAAAATAAAAGTTGAAAATAAAGTACTAGAAACGATTACGGAAACGATTTATCTCTGCCAACTCACGAAAATAGAACTGAAAAAGAATTAAATCGCAGAATTTCTTTGGCATATAAAAAAATATTGGACATTTAAACTTATTTTCAAGGGAAATTTTAAAAACTACCAAAAAGGAGAAATCTTTAATAGAGGCGTGTGGTATCAGTTTTCACATACGAATCACCCACATGGCCCCTCACTTCATACTTCTCTAAAAAAATACAAACCACCCAGAATTCAATGATAAAGTCGTTGTTAAGATGCAAATCAAAAGACTATATTCACTTAACTAAAATAAAAAATAAACTTCGTAATATAAAAAACCGTTTGTCATCAATTCGAAATTTGAAATGGTGATATGTGTTATGTGTGGCTAGAATTCCACAAAACAGATGGACATACTACCTACATTTTGATTTCTAAGGCAAAAAACAAGAAAAAAAAGGCAAATCCAAAACCATAGGTGGAGTGACGAAATTGACAACTTTTTACAACATAAACAATTTCAGCAAATAGCACCAGAACGGAAGGAGTGGGAGAGGGTGAGAGTGAGGTATCCCTCTGCCCGAAATGAGACGGGGGTACATTCGGGGTACGCAGCGCCCGCTCGTAAATAATGTATAAAACATTGCAACGTATGTACCGACACTAATATAAACTATTATATGTATGTCTTATTATAGGTTTCTAAAACATTGTTTTTTGCATGCTTGAAACACGTTATTTGTTACAAGCAATCAGACCTGTTCCACAGAAACATATTGAAATCAGGATTGCTTCACAAATTACATAGCTTTGCAGTTTCTAATAAGCCTGCTAGGTCTCTTAAAAAGTTTCAAGTGACCTTAAACTAGTGTGAAAGGGTCTCGAAAGTCGAAAATAAGTCTTCAAGAGTCACGGCGAGTTTTAAACAAGTCTAAGAGTCGTATAGTGTTCTAAACAAGTTTTTCAGATCTTACGCGAATTTTGAAAAGTTTTAAAGAATCTTGAAGAAAGTCATATGTAATCACATCATGAGTAGACTGAAAGAACCTAAGTCAGGAAAGGTCATAAAAAGTCTTAAACGAGTTTTTTGGTTGGTCTTAGTGAATCTTGAAAAAGTGTGCAAGAGTCTGAAAGAGCATCTACTTGTTTTAAACAAGTATTGGAAAATTTTTATTAGTACTAATCTAGTCCTGATGAGCCGTCAAATGTCTATAACAAATCTTAAGTAGTGGCGTAGAAAGCTTTTTTTTTTTAAGGGAACTAAAAAGTTAAAGATTTGAGTCGACAAAAGCAAAAGAAAAAATTCTGAATGGGCTGAATGGTTCCTGAATTTTCTACAGTTTCTTTTTAGAGGACGGGAGGGCAAAAGAAACCGTGAATCAAGCTCGCATTAGTAAAAGCATCTACATCGAGTTGTCATAGTTTTGGCGAATTTCGAATAAATTTAAAAAATCCTGAAAGAGGCTGGATCTGAATACACCGGGCAACGGGGCAGTTCCCTTCTTTTTTTTTCTTCAAATTTTGCTGTTTTCATTGTTTTAAGTGTTTCTTATCTACTCCAAAATAATAATAATAATAATAACAAACGGCATTTTAAATTATAAAATTTTAATATACTGAGCAAAAAAAAAAGTCAACAATTCCTGAAATTTAAAAATTGATTTTATTTGAACCTTTAAAAAAGTGAAGAAAAATACAAACAGTTTCGGCATTTTATAGTATTATTGAATTTCATTGGTTATATTATCAATATTCTTCCTAGCGAGTCTTGAAAAGTTTTAAAGAATCTTGAAAAAAGTCGTAATCAAATCACGGAGAGTCTGGGAGAGTCATGAAAAGTCTTACACGAGTTTTGGTTGGTCTCAGTGAATTTTGAAAAAGTTTGAAAAGGTCTGAAAAAGCATCTATTGGTTTCAACGAACACGGGAGAATTCTTATTAGTATTGATCAAGTCTTGAAAATTTATAAAATGTCTCAAACGAATCTTGAACAGTAGCGTTAGTAGGTTTTTCTTAGGGGATATAAAAATTTTAAAGTTTGAGTTGGCAAGCAAAAAAAGAGCTGTTTTTGTCTCAAAGAAGTAAATTAAAAAGCAAAAAATATCTTGTCTTGGAAATCTCTAGAGACGCATGCTGTTGAACTGTTGCGAAGCTGTTTTCGATATTTTATTTATTTATTTGTTATTTTTTTTTTTTGGGGGGGGGGAGGGGGTTACAAATGATGCTTTTGAATCAGGCTCGGATGAGTAAGAGAATCACCATTGCGTTGTGACAGTAGTCTCAGTGAATCTCGAATAAGTTTAGAAAACTCTTAAAGAGTTTGAAGAGTCTAAAATATTCTTCATGAGTATGTTATTGTTTGGTCATTCGCGTACTGGTTGGTATGCGCACCTTTGAAGCTCCTATCACAAACACGAAAGGATTCATCTACACTTTCCTTACTGCATACTCGCTATTTCATAGAATAACTGAATTTACGCAGTTGAAGAATTTGATTTTTGAATTTGCTCAATTCCCCTAGGCATTCCATACATTAACTAATTTATTCAGTTATTTCATGCAGTAACGGTTTCGACACTCTTAACGCTGACAATATATTACACTGCAAAAAAAAGTGGCACGAATAAGATAAGCAATGAGCAAAATTTATTGGAAGATAACAAATTGGTTCCTCGTCCCCTTTTCGCCATATCGAATTGGTTCCCGGCTTATTTCTTTCCGCAGTCCACATTTTCCTTTACATTTTACGCAGACTGAGGACTGTCTACCAGAAAAGGTAGGTGGCACCGAGTGCGTTCAAGTACATGTATTACGGGCACATGACAAAGAACTCGGCAGGAATTTAAAAGATATTTGATTAAACTACTGTACCTAATCTACTTATACGATCGGCTCGGAATGCACCAATACGGAACTGAATAAATTCTTGTCCAGAAATTTTCCTTCTCATAGATGCCAAACGAAGTTTAATGGATATTCCTAGCTGTATTTCCTTTAACTGGTCGTTTAGTCATAAGGTTATCCAGGAAGCAGTCTTCTACTTTCTTGGCTGGTAGTGTGAAGGAAAGTATTGCCAACACCCAAACAAACTGATAATCAATATCACTCATTCCTTTATCTTTCCTTAAAAAGTAACCCAACCGAACACAACTTTCACTAAAAAGTAGTTCAAGACCTCGAAAATGCAAGCATTTCCAGAGAAACTAAGTTTCCCGGCAATGCTCGCTAATTTCAAAGTCTTGGACCTCCGTGCGCCGTTTCGTTTCGTTCCCCGAAAACCGATATTTGTTCAGCTTTCGGCCAGTTGTTGGCTATTTCTTGCACTTTATAGTGCCTACCAGTTTTCTTTTAGGGATATACGAAAATTGAATATTTAAATCAACAAGCAGGAAAAATGTTCTTTTGTTTTTCAAAAATGGAAAAAAACAACCAAAAAGCTTGAAAAAATCTTTAAAATTTCCAAAAAGTCACAAATCTTGTCCTTGACATCTATCAATATGTCCTCTTATTAACTTACCGAAAAATTTTTACTTTCAATTTTTGGAAGGGGTACAAATAATATTCGTTTTTTGTACCATCCCCACCAACAAAAAATTGAGGGTACAGTGTACTTCTATGCCCCCCATTGCAATACCACTGCTCACACTTATTCTCCGACACAATATTGGGATATCGGGAAACAAACACTTGTCTGCCATCAAATCTTAGAAAGCCAAAATCCACTATTCGTGTCCACGGATCGGCGACATTGCAACGAGCTTTTCCCGAATAGTTTCCTTACACGGACCCAGTCAGTTCATACAATGCGAAAAATGAAAACACCCTTACACATCGGAGCTTAATAACGTGGAAAGATTACAAACATCACCCTCCCTGACATCGGTGGCGCCATAAACACACCCCATATTTCCAGCCTTTTTGTCTTCATTTTTTCCCTTTCACCATGTAGAATATATGCATACACACGGCAGCTCTCTCACTCTCTCTCTCTCTCTCTCTCACGCACATTCTCTCTGTCTGTCTCTGTTGTACGTGATACAAGTATCCGAGGAAATGTCTTATTTGTATTACGAAGTGTCCCGTATCCCCCGTTCGGCTTTTCCCCATTCTTTTATTGTCGCTAATTAATGTTTCTTCGTTAATAACGGAATCCAAACGAGCTTTTAATAACGCCGCTTGTTGGGGTATTATAAAGGGACGACCGGTATCTTAATTAATCGTACAAACAATCTGTAATGAAAACGGTAGAAAAAAAGTCGGGAATTGAAAATAGGCGAAAAATCGAAATCGAAGCTTCGGGCAACTAATTGTTTAACAGTTCCCCGTGGAATTTTTAATCGCGTGTTAATAAACGTCGCTTAAAGGCAAAGTCATTGGGGCTATGTTTTGTTATAGAGGCCGCCAACACGTTGGGACACGTTTAGCTGCCTTTGTGAGCTACATATAAGTCTTATCGTGGTATCTAAGTATCTAAGAGGTAAGATAGGTAGAAAAACAAACATGTGAACAGTCTTACCGGATGATGAAATGAGTGATAGCGACACTAAAGAGCAAAATAGTGTTATCTACATTTTTGGAGGAAATAAATTATTGGTATCATTGGAAAGGAAATTTCACGCTCTATCATATGCAACACTACATGCTAATGCTGGCAAAATATCAACTTTATGTAAGCATGCCGTAACGTTCCGACAGTGTTGGAAGAATGAACGAGAACGAGAAGAAAAACGGCATGTTCTTGGTTCTCGTTCTTGTTCTGAGAACGAGAACAACAACATGATGGGATTGAGAACGGGAACAGGACAAGAACGAAAACGGGAACGTTGGTACATACCATAGGGTAAAGAGAACGTGGAGCATGAACAAAAACCACGCAGTTAGAGAAGAACGAACGAGAACGGGAACGAGATGACTTTTGCGTTCTTCCAACACCTTTGCAGTTGGCGTGAAAGTAAAATTCTGAAAGCCTAAAACCATCAATCATGAATCTTTTAAATGAAAAAATCAACCAGCAGTATTAGGTACTTGGATGTTGGAAGAATGAACAAGAACGAAAAGAAAAACGGGATGTTCTCGTTCTCAGAATGAGAATGAGAATGAGAACATGATGGGATTGAGAACAAGAACAGGAAACAGGAACGGGACCAAAACAGGAACAATATAGAAACGAGAACAAGAGCGGGAACGTTGGTAACTTTAAGGTAAGGAGGACAAAGAACATGAATGAGAACCATGCGGTTCGAGAAGAACGACCGGGAATGATGATTTTTGCGTTCTTCCAACCATGCGGTTCCAATTTCGCAACAGAGGAGTGATAGGCAATTGAGAACTTCTTCTCCCTTTTCTGCCAAATTCAATAAAATATAGATAACACGATTTTGCTCCAATGTATCGATAATAAAACAGAGGAAAGCACAGATCACAGAAGATTGGAAGGAGTATATCATAGTACAACATGACACCACAGCACAGCTCAACAAATCCCGCACTGCATTTCACAGAAGATCCAGGAACGTGCCGACAGGGAGGGAAGGGGAGCCCCTCCCCTGTAAGACATTTTCATCCAGAAATTGGGAAAATTTACCATTTCAGTCGGACGAGGTTGGGAAATTTCGGTAGAGTTGGGAAAATCCAACAAGTCAAAAGGTTTTTTTTTTTTTTGCTTTGATACTTTGACACATGGGAATTTTGAGTTGAGAAATTAGGACTTTCACATCTCCCCCTCCCCGGGAAAAACTCTTCTGTGTGTACCTGAGAAGATCAAGGCAGAGCCCAGTCAAAAAGTTGGACAGAAGACAAATCAACACTGAGGCTGACACGAGATCCAACACAATTGAAGCGAGCGTTGAGAAGAATGTTTCGGGTCGCGAGGTAGCCAGGGATCAAAATCTTCAATCTTCGATGAAACAATTGCTCACGTTTTCTTTTTCTCGTTGTGTAAAAAGGGAACCATTCCTCCTCGCCTGATCAAGTTCCTGAAAATGTTTAAATTTTGGGAATTTGCAAAAGAATAAGAATATCATTTGCAACATAAAAATGGTTGCAAGTAACGACAATTTCAGCACCTCGGTGCGACAGTGTGATGTAATTTTTTTCAATCGAGTGATACTTGAATTGTTTTTGCGGTACCCTACAAATCAAGGCAGGGCTGACCAGCCGTCACTACCTTCCTGCGTTGCGACACGTACCAAGACGAGGAGGTGAGCGGTGACTGAAAAGAAAGCGCGTCCGGCCGTTGTGTACCCGAATTCCAGGTTAGTGCTGGATGAGCGTTAACCTCGGTTAGTAGGAGGCCCCATGTTGACCCTGGCAGGACAGCGCGCACCGGCAGTGGAACGACGAAATGGAGTGCGTCCCTCTGGCCACTGATGCGATACTCGAAAGGGTAGTTTTCAGGGCTAGGAGTGTTGTGTCTGGGGAGCCACTTTGGCATGTGTGCATCTCCATACGCTCCACCAAACCACCCTACAAATGAAATCGTTCATTTCAAACTTTGTGATGAAGCTGGAAACGCCCAGGTTTGGTACTAACTCGAAATTGCCGGCTACTGAGGTATTAAAGTCATTCGTTATTCAAAGAGGGGATACATTAATTTATATTCCAAAAATTCAAAGACTACTCTATTCTACCTCCAATATTTTTTTGGCTCCAACTCTAGCTTCAGCCTCAGCGACAAATTAAATGTTTATCTGGCTCCAGCTTTTAACTCGAGACCCCCGTAACATATTATTTTGCGAATGTGTTTAAACATGTTTGATACAATTTTTCCCGAAGTATTCCATCTTAAAATTAATTTTTTGGGCTAAGAGTGTTGACTCAACAAAACAAAAGAACCGGATTCATATAGAATCATATACAAAATAATTTTTATTTGAAGAATTTGTCTTTTAATTTTATAGTTTCTAACGTCTTCACCAAAGCCAATCACAAGAGTTTTGACCCCACAAAAAATTTAACCTAGAAAGTGAAGGGAGTTTTTTTTTTTTTTTTTAGTTTGTTCATTAGGTGATTTTCCACTAAAAAAAGCCTCACTTGCGAAAAATGTTGTTTTTGTTAATTTTCAAACAGTACATTGTATTTTGCCTCCTGGAAAAACATTCAGATGAGAAAGCGAACACGAAGGAAATATCTTCGAGCTTTTAATATCTTAGTTGGTGCCCTGATATTTTCTACCCTCTCCCTTCCGGAGCAGAGTTGGCAGTTGACAAAAATGTTCAAGATAGCTTTTTTCATCTCTCTTTCCCTCTACTCAATACGTCCCTGATGCCTCAACTGTTTGTGTGCATCTAGGGTGAAAATTATCAAGTCAGAGAACCCCCATATTTTTGTTAATAATTTGATCATAAGTGCAAATGGCCGATCTGGAATGGAGATGGAGCTAATGGGGGTCTGACAGTATCAAAATATTGCTAAAAATTCTTACGCTCGTATAATTTTTCAGTCTGTTGAGAGGATTTGCAGTGAATGGGAAGGGCTAAGTACCCGCTCCCCATTCACGTGCTTTGAGTCTTTTTTTGGGACATTCTTCTTTCACCATGGATAGGAAATGACTTCTCTAACAAATACACATTTCGCATCTTCTGTCACTGAATTCTAGTAGAAAAAGAACCAAATCGACCAAATTAAAGAAGTACCTTCAATTGGCTGTTCTGTTCCGCGTAGCGACATCGAACATTTTTTAACTATTAGCAAAATTAGAAACGAGATAAACTTTTTTTATTCTCACGGCGGTATTGAAATATTGCTCCGGGAGAAGTAGTTCCCTCGTAAATTTGAAAAAAAAAAAGTCCTTCATCTCTATCTTTGTTATTGCTTTTCCTCTAAGATTATAGCGAACGCCAGAGTCAAACACATATAGTTGCTCAGTTTGAGAAAAATCGTTTACAGTTTGAAAACGGCATTAATCCTCAAATAAGTGAATACTACGCGAATGTCTACTTTGGGGGAAAATGAAAATGCTAAAACGGTCAATGCGCCGTCGAAAGAATGTTTACGAAAAGGTTTATAACGACGTAGTGAAAAAGAAGGAAAAAGAAAAAACCGAGGGAAAAAGAAAGAAAAAGGCTAGAAATGTACACATGATGAATGACCGTTTCAACAAAAGTTTAATGAAATTCACGCTCCGAGTATCAGCTGGAATCCTGAAATTACTTTTTGCATTTCACGAAAAATACCTCTTTCTTTTCCCTACTACTAATATACCATTTTTCTTGCGCCGAATATTTTTCTTTATACTCGCCTCTTCCGTTGAGAAATACTCTCTCCAGCCTTCTTCTGTCCGCGTTTACGTTTCTGGTCATGGCCCAGTAATTTTTTCTGTTTTTTTCTCTTCTTTTAATTTTCACGAGCGTGTCCCAAGTACGTACATTTCCTTTCACGCGGTTCCGAGTACGCACGTGTTCTCATTTCACTCTACAAAGGAGTAACATCGAGGAGAGTATTGTTAACTAAAATTTTCATCGATATAGAATATTACGAATAGTGCAGGGCAATTTGTAGTCGAGGTCGAAGAAGCCATCACAAGCAACTTAATGGTTCAAGTCACTGCTGCTAACCTTAAGATAAATCTTGAGATCTCAAGATTTTGAGGGTTTTCTCAAGATCTCAAAACTTTTAAGAAAATCTTAAGAGTTCTCAAAAATTTACATAAAACTGAGTGAATATGCATTGCTTCTTCAAATTTTTCACGTCCAAAATTTGGGAAATGAAAAATTTATCGCCTTATGAAAGTAATAAGCACTAAGATTTTACACAGCAATAGAAATGTAAATTACATCTGTGACTTGTCACAAGAAAAGAGCCCTTAGTGGCTTTGAAACGTTCTAAGAAAACGGCGTTAGTAATGAAATTCTCTTCCCCCTTCTTCGTAGTATTCAAGAACAAAAGTGAAAAGAAAACGGAAAATTTTCAGGATTCTCGACAGAACTGAGGGTAGAAGGGATAAAACAACAGATGTGATGAGTCAGTAAACTTTTAATTATTGAGAAACACATAACAGGTAAAAATTCTTGTCTCAAGATTTTTTACGAAGAATCCTGGGATTTTTCAACAGGCTTGGTTGGCAGCACTGGTTCAAGTAACAAAGCGTCACACCAGGGGCCAAGTGGGACCGGACAGGCCACCGGCAAGGTCAGTTTTGCTGGCCATGACTGTAACACCAGCAGGCCAATATCTTCCTCTACTCCCTCTTCACGAAAAAAAAAAACTTTAAAAAATAACATCCCTCATCCTGATTGCTATTTTTTCATGTTTCCCTTTCTCCAATCCCACTAATGTTTTTACCCACTCCGACTTATAAGAAAAAGTTTAAAAAATAACATTCATCATTTTTACAAAACATTTCTCTACAATTTTCAATTTTCTTCTGAAAAATAGCGACAGTCGACGAAATTAATCTTATTGACGCAGCAAAAAAGCTGGTCATTCTTGAGACTATTTTTGCGTTTGTCGTACGAGAGTTTGGATGCGGAGAAATAAATTTTCTTGTAATTCCATTTTTGTGTCTTTTGAGGATGACTAGGAGTCGAAAGGCCAAGTATGTTCTCGTAAAATGGGGATTCGTTAACTTTATATCGAGCTCAAATTTTCTGAATATGAACTGCCCATCAAGTGGAGTAATAATCAGTTTAGCACTGCTAATAAGTATTTCGATTTCTAAAGCTCAAAAGCTGACAGACTAGAAAAATTTTGAAGGGGACGAGGGATAGCTTATAGTGTTATAAGCGGAAAAAAACAAACCCTCTAATAATACGTAAGACTGATTTTTTTTTCGACTTGAGTGGTAAAGATTAGCAATTTTCAACTTTTTTCCAGCACGGAGAAAGGGAAGATTTATCCTTATACTTCTGTAACAGTTTTTCAGACATATGTAACTTGGCAAAAGTCTTCTAGAAGAAACTTTTTCGGATTTGCTTAAGATTGTTAGTCCCGACTCTACAAAGAGTTTATAAAGATTCTGCCAGACTTTTACTAGACCCTTTAAGATTCGTTAAGACGAGCAATAAAATGGGCATTGTGTAAATTTTTTCGTGCTTCAGCAGGAAGGCTGTAACTTAATAGTTTTTTAAAATGATTTCAGCCGTATTTTATCCTTTAAGCCTCTTCCAAAATTCTTCAAGGCTATCTCGAAAACTTTTTCATTCTTGTTCAAGATTATTATTTCAGACTTTACAATGACTTTTTTAGATTCTTCTAAACTTTTATTAGATTCTTCAAGACTCGTAACCGGAGAATTAGGAAGGAGAGAATATATACCCCACACATCCTCAAAATTCTTTCAGACAATTTTACACTTCAAGAACCTTCCAGAATGGTTCTAGGTTATCTCTAAAACTTTTACGGATTTGAGATTATTACTCTAAGTTTCACGCAGACTTCAGACTTTTCCCTTATGATTCACTGAGATGACTCATAAAATGGGTTCCTTCAAGTTTTTCCCGGTTCGATGCGAGGGAGCGGAGGGGGTGGGGGTTTACAATGTCATACTTTTTTGAAATTGTGTCAGGCGTACTTTATTATATATTCTTCAAGGCCATCTCTAAAACCTTTACAATCCAGTTCAAGACTAATTTTTCAGACTCTACCACAACCTTCTTACACTCTTCCAGTCTTTTATAAGACCCTTTAAGACTCGTTAGAATAAGCAGTAAAATAGGTATTTCTAACTTTTTTCCGAAAGGAGGGAGGAAGAAAGGAATACATCCCTCATAATTCCTTAAAATATTTTCAGACTATTTTATCCTTCACGACCCTTCCAGAATTGTTCAAGGATGTCTCTGAAACTTTTTTCGATTTCTACCCTCTACACAGGCTTTTTCAGACCCTTTAAGATTTTTACTAGACCGCTCAAAATTTTCTAAAATGAGTGGTAAAATGGGTAATTAAAAATGTTTTCCCGGTGGGGAGGGGGGATATATATTTATACATTTTTAAAATTCTGTCAGGCGTACTTTATTTTTGAAGACTTATCCGAAATTATCCTAGGTCATTTCTACAGCTTTTTCAGACTTGTTTGAGACTAATACTTTACGCTCTATATGAGAATTGTTCAGACTTTCTCAGATTTTTTCAGAATTCTTATAGGCCTATTTAAGCCTTCTTAAATCTGGACTAGACACTAAAATAAACAAATTTAGAAGAACCTTAGAGAGTCCCGAAAAATATTGAGCCCGCCCCTATGGGTGTGTACCTTTCCAAAGCCTCACTGAGGTGTAAAATAGTCTCAAAAATTTCAGTCATGTTTGTAAGACTCCCGAAGAAGCCTTCCATCTGTTATACTGGCATCTGAACGCTATAAACTGGCCGGAGTGTCTGTGAGTGCTACAATGGAGCTCAGGGTTGTAATAACTCGGCTAGTTAAGTTGGTGCACTACTACACTGATAATGTTGAAAGAAACCTGGCGCTTTTACATACTCAACACGTTATAGAGGCATAGTGTAATGGACGCAGGTCTGAGCACTCTGTTTAACCACCGCCTCTCGAACAAAGAAAAAAAAAAGTAAAACAAATTTAAATTAATTTTAGTCAGTACTCGAAACAAAGAAATGACAACCACCCGGTACCTGTTGATGCTGTTAACAAGACAGTAAAGTCGTTTTTGTTGCCTTTGTCCTCTTTGTTATCTTTGTCGGGTTTGTGATATTTGTCGTCTTTGTTGTCTTTGTCACCCTTGTCACCTTTATTGCCTTTGTCATCTTTGTTGCCTTTGTCCTCTTTGTTAGTTTTGTCATCTTAGTTGTCTTTGTTGCCATTCTCGGCTTTATTGTCATCTTTATCATCTTTATTGACCTTGTCATCTTTATCGGCCACTTCATCTCCGAAACGCACCTAACATCCTGGTCTTATCTTCGCGTCCGTAATTTCAAGCTTTATAGCTGCCCTCATCCTAGCAATCAATGTAGAGGAGGAGCTGCAATCCTAGTTCGTGACCATATCGTGCATCACGAATCCATAAGAACACAGAAAGACGAATATCAGATGATTGGGATAACGATCCACACAACCAAAAGCTGACAGTCTCCTCAATCTACTGCCCCCCCCCCGGTCCCAGCTCAGAACTACTACAGCGGCATAATATCCCAACTAGGAAACCAGTTTATACTTGGTGGAGATTTCAATGCCAAGCATACACTTTGGGGCTCTAGACTCAGCACTGCTAAAGAACGGGAGCTGCTCAAGGCAATCAACGCTTATTGCGCAGAAGTAGTCACTTCGTGAAACCTACCTACTGGCCTAGTGATCCAAACAAAAAGCCTGACCTACTGGACTTCTTCAACGCCAAGAAGGTACAACCAACTCACATCTGGGTCGAAAGTATCGTCAACCTCTCCTTCGATCACATTCCGGTCCTGCTCACATTAAGCACGGAAATAATCCAAAGGAAGACGAAGCCTTCATTATACGACAAGAAAACCAATTGGGATGGCTTTCGGGAAAAGGTCAACTCTAAAATCTAATCTTTCCGAAGATTCATCACTAAGACGGAACTTGATGCTGCAGCCGAGGAATTTACCTCCGTCATTCAGGAGGCAGCTAGAGACTCGACGCCGCCCACAAGTCCAACCACCCGAGTTATGACTTGTCCAGTTGCAATTCGAAAACTTGTATCGACTAAACGCAAAGCCAGGAAAATCTGGCATCAATCAGGGCTCTCGAGAGATAAAACCAAACTTAATAAGCTCACTAAGAACCTCAGTGAAAAGATTAGAGATCTCAAAAATAATACTTTCAAAAACTACCTTAGCCAACTCGACTCCTCTGCCAAAGCTGACTACACATTATGGAAAGCCTCCAAGAGAATCAAAAGACCCCAGCTGTAAATTCCACCGCTCCGATCAGAGGATGGAGGCTGGGCAAGAAGTGAAACAGAAACAACGCTAGCATTTGCGCGCCACCTTGAGAAGACGTTTACGCCAAATGACATCGAATCGGATATCTCAGCTGTAATGGCGTACCATACGCAAATACAGAGAATATCGGATTTCTCTCACCGAGACAGGTAGAGCTACAGATAGCGCAGTACTCAAAATGTAAAAAAGCTTCCGGCTGGGACTTGATTACCAATCAAATCCTTAAAGAACTTCCTCGACGTGCTATAATCTACCTCAAAAACATTTTCAACTCCATTCTCAGCCTGAAATACTACCCGGCATCGCGGAAAAAAGCGGTTGTGATCATGGTCCATACACCAGGGAAACCAACAGACGTCCCTAGCTCTTATCGGCCTATAGCGTTATTACATGTCGTTAGTAAGCTATTTGAAAAGTTACTCTTGGCCAAGATCAAGCCCATCCTCAGTCAGAAGCAAGTCGGATTTCGACGGCAGCACTCAACGGTAGACCAGGCTCTTGGAGTCTCTATATAAGAGCTAGCAAGGCGCTCGAAGAAAGGAAGCACTGTTGCGGCTTGTTTCTCGACGTGGCGCAGGTATTCGACAGAGTGTGGCATGCCCCGGCCTTCTCCACAAGCTCCAGAAAATTCTTCCCCAGGCCTACTGCCAACTGATCGAATCTTACCTTCATGACAGATACTTCCAGGTATCTTACGGAGACACAAAATCTGACTGGGCAAAAGTACAAGCCGGTGTCTCGCAAGAGAGCGTGCTGGGGCCGCTGTTATACGTCCTGTACACATCCGATATACCTGTTGCCGAGGACGTAGATAATCTTATCTTCGCAGATGACGCCGCACTACTTGCTGTCTCAGAAAACCAGGAAGCTACTACCACTGGGGAAGTCCAATGACAGCTCGACAAGGTCTTGGAATGGTCCAAAAAATGGAAGATCAAAATTAATGCCAGTAAATCGGCGCACATTAATTTCACTATGCGGAACCAGGAGCCACTTCCGATTTACGCTGATGGAGACATCATCCCCAAGGTTAGCGACGTAAAATATCTTGGTATCTATTTTGACCAGCGACTAACTTGGCAACCCCATATTAAAGCCAAGTGCGAGGCAATGAAGAATCGGTTCAAGTCTTACTACTGGCTACTTGGACGTTCATCTACTCTTACACTGGAGAATAAGAGACTCCTCTATAACTCCGTCATAAAGCCAATCTGGACATATGGGGTAACGCAAGCCCATCTAACTTAAGGAAGATCGAGCAACGAGAGAACGTAATCCTACGAGCACTGTTGAATGCCAACCGCAACATGCCCAACGACGACATCCGCAGGGACCTCCAAATCCCCTCCGTATCGAGCGAAATTGAGAGACTCACATCAACGTTCGAGAAACGACTACACGCACATGTCAACATTGACGCCATTAAGCTACTCGACAACTCTACTGATATACGCAGACTTAAGCGCCGCCATCTGATGTACTAGTTATTTATCATCAATATAGCTGTTGCTAGATACCCTTGGGTAGTTGTAATATTAATAAATAATTAAAAGAAAAACACAACAAAACATCATGTTCGGCCAGGTGGCAGCAACGCCGAGACTGAAATCCAGGAGGAGTTTCCTCAACAATACATCAGTCCTTACAGACGACTCCTCGACCTCTAGGGCGACAAGATGGACAAACATCGAACACACCCCGCGCGCTGAAGACCTAGCCAGTGGACATGATCTCCCCTATCCATCGTGGCTCACCCTGAATAGGCTGCGCCCGTACAGCGGTAAACCTGACCAGATGAGGCATACGCGACGACGCAGGATGCCAGATGTGCGGTCAGCTTCAAAACGACGACCACCTCCTTGTGTGTGGAGGAGGAACCACACATACCAGAGGGGAAATGTGGGGTAATCTAGACGACAGCATCTTGGACCTGGTGCAGAGATGGAGGAGGAAAATTACAAATTTGAAATTTAAAATTTAAAGTTGACTGCCAACGCGTCGAAATCCGGACACGAAATTAGAACTGTGCAGCGCTCCATTTCGTCAATGGCTAATGGGCACTTCACCGATGCTCCTTACCAGAAATTTGAACCGAATGACATCACTGCTTTTCAACTTCGACTTCACCCCATCTTCGTCTTCATTTGTTCGCCCATCCTCCGGTCCTTCGCTACTCTTCTTTCCCCTTTCACCTTTTCCAACTTCAACTCTTTCTCCATCTCAGCTGTCTTCAATAATCGCTCGGGGCCCATCGCTTTCCGCCAAAACTTTCTCGTGAAACATTCAAAATGGCTTCGAGCGATAACGCGACGCGAAAAGCTCTCCGTATTACGTGTGTGCCCGGGCAGCGGACAAGCTTCGTTTCATTTGGAAGAATCGTCGACAGTACGGTGGCCCGTTTCTGGAACACGCTGTTTTCACGGGTTTCGAATTTCGAGAGTTCACATCGTAAAACACTTTTGACTCGACAAATAAAACGAGTAATAAAGTAGAACTTTCGTAGCCGAGAATGGGGCGCGGGGCGGCGGCCGCCGAAGCGATGGCGCGGCGGTGGGCGTGCTTGCGTATGCGGTTAGAACTTTAAATTACTAACGATGGTTCGTGTCGTCCTTAAGAGAGAGCAACGGACATGTAAGAGAAGATTAGAAAGAAAAGTTGAAAATGGGTTCTCTTTTGCCTTTAGCACGCCGAGTCGCATCCCGCGACCGCCACCCCTTCGCGTACACTTTCGTACCACTACAACTGCGGATAACAACGGCTACCACTATTACTATACCATATACACATACCAGGGGGGTAGGTGTACTACGTATATACATATACAGATATAGGTATACCCAGCGAATAGCTTGAATAATAAATGACCCCGGACCGTAATCACCCGCTGTCCTACCTTCATCGTGTGTGTATACGAAACGGTATATATTCTTACCCAAAATCACCTTCGCCTTCCTTCCCCGGAATATACTGTATAAAGTTACGACGATGACCACCACCTCCTTCTCCGCCGCCGCCTTTTCCACCTCCTGCTCGTCCTAGTCGTCGTCTTCTTTTAAGAGAACTTTTAAATGATATGTCCGTGGCTATTACTACGGCCGGTTGCCCTTTATCGATCGAAAATCTTTATGTCGCTCGTTTCCCGGCTCTATCCGTATATATTAAGATGAAAATTCTCCTCCGCTTTTCGCGGATACCGCCCGCGTCTCCTCATTATCACGCGCTCCGGCTCGCCCGTCGAGCTCGCTTTTGAAAATTATTTAATTGCGTTTGCGGGCGGACGCCTATCTGGAAAACACGCCATTTTTGAGCCTCGTGGATTTTGTACGGCTTCATGCACAAATCGTGCTAATCGCAACCAAAATAACGTGGGCTTAGATTTCGCGTTCGTACATCGAGTGAAAAAGGTGCCGAGTGATTTTCGATACCGGGTGGTGGTTGGCCGCGAATACCCGGGAGGCAAACGCCCTTCCCAGGGAAAATTTCGAGACTTTTGCCTGATTCCGTTAAAACTGCTCACAAAAAAGGCAGCTTCCCAGTTGTGGATTATTGAATTCCCCCTCCTCTCCCCCTAATCTTAGCCAGTACGTAAGAAAATACAAACACGGTTTTCGCTCAAGTATACTCACATCAGTAATATGACGTCATAGTAATACCCTCGTGGAAATTTCTATTAACAGCACGGCTTCAGACTGCAGTCGCGCAGCGAAGAACAAGATCAATGAGCACATGGCTGGAAGAATGTCGGGGGAGAGGGAGCGTTAAGTATACCCATGGCTGTAAGATGTCAAACTTTTAAGCATTGCAAATTAATCGGCTGTAGACTGCAGCCGCGCAGAAAAGATTAAGATCAATGAGCACCTGACTAGAAGAAAAAATAATTTCCATAGAAATGTGGACCACTGATCTGAGTTGTGACCATGAAGAGCTAAATCATACTGATTGACTTCACGCAATACGCACAACTGAACTGAACTGTGAACTGAACTGGCATCAAGTTCCATGTCGGTCGGAAATAGGATAGGAGGGCCAACCAATGGACATATTCATGTCAAAATAAAAACAATTTTCCCAAGCAAAGGTTTTTTGCCGAAAATAGTTGAAGATGACCTCCTGACTAGCATACTGGAAACTCGCTCCCTTACAGGATGGCTAAGTTCTACGGTAATCAAAGCGCCCAAAATCGGTTTTTTGTCAAAAATATCGGGAACTATCAAATTTACGATACAAATACCTTTTTCCTGGAGTTTTATGACCTGGCGCTGTGGAAGGAGCGTGTATTTGTTCCCCAAATCTAGATCTGCACCAATGCCTGATTCTTCCTGTCAACTGAGACTAAATCTAGACGCGAAACTTTCCAACAAATCCATTAGTAGGGGTAGAGCGCCAAAGAGAACGCAGAGCGCTGAGGAAACACATAGTGTAACATTTTATATGCTTTAGTACCCCAATAAAAAAAATTTCCAGGGAAGTTTCTATTAACAACACAGATGCAGAAAGCAGTCGCGCAGCAACAACATGGCTGTAGAATGCAATCGCGTAGGGCGCAACAATGATTAAGATCAATGAGCACATGGCTGGAAAAAAATGAATTTGCGCGGAAATGTCAACCACTGAACTGAACTGTCACCATGATGAGCTAAATCATACGGACTGGCTTCGTGTTTGGGGAACCTGGTTGGGGGGGGGGAGCGTTACGGTTTTCGCTCAAGTATACCCAGTAGTAAAAGCATATGAAATGCTGAAACATGCGGATGATTGAAAATATTATTTGTAGAATTGTTGTCATGTGAGAAGAGGTCTTAGTCTCAAACAAACCTGCAGACGTCTTTAAAGAGTCACAAGAAATTTTCATCAAGTTTAAAACAGTCTTAAAAGTGTTTTGAACACATTACAGTCTTGAATTAGTCTTCGAGAGTCTTAATTTAATTCAATTTAATATCCTTTATTGGGAACCGTGAATGGGGGGGGGGGTAGCTTATCATTTTATACGTTTTTTAAAAGAAAACGAGCTCTCAGCTCTCATATGTAAGATTATAGTTGTGGGGAGCGAAGCGAGTGAATTTTTTTCAACGATTTGAGTGGTAAAAATTAGTATTTTTCAATTTTTCCCCAGCTCGGAGGAAGGGGAGATTTATCCCCGAATGCTTCAAAATTTCCCTCAGTCATATTTTACGCGGCAAGAGTCTTCTAGAAGAAGCTTCTCCGGATTTAAGATTATTATTCCTGATTCTGCAAATTCTTTTTTAAGATTCTTTCAGACATTTACTAGACCCTTTAGGACTCGTTAAGATGAACAATAAAATGGATATTTTGTAATTTTTTTCCGGCTCGGATTGTGGGGTTGGAGATATATCCTCATAAAATTGTAAAATTCTGTCAGACGTATCCTGTTCTTTAAGACTCTTCCAGAATCCTTCAAGGACATTTCTAAAACTTTTTCATTCTCGTTCACGATTATTATTTCAGAGTCTACAAACACTTTTGTAGACTTATCCAGACTTTTTTATAAGACCTTTTAAGACTCGTTAAGATGTAAGTAGTAAAATGGGTGATTTCAATTTTTCCGGAGAAAACGGGGGAAGGGGGAATGTATCTTCCATACTTTCTTAAAAACTATTTTATTCTTCAAGACTCATCCAGACCAATTCAAGGCTATCTCTAAGACTTTGTCACACTTTTCCAGACTTTTTACAAAACCCCCTTTTAAGACTTGCTTAAATGTATTGTAAAATGGATAGTTCCAATTTTTCCGGTGGGGGGGGGGTATATCCTCATACATCTTTAAAATTTTGGCCGGTGTATTTTATTTTTGAAGACTTGTCCAAGATTTTCCCCAGCTATCTCAGACTTATTTAAGATTATTATTTTACTATCTCTACAGAGACTTTTTCAGACTTTCTTTAATATCCACTACCACGTAATTACTGATATTTGACAAAATTTTACCCCGTGTGCGACGATGCCAGGGTGCCACGGCCACATGTCGACTTTTTACTGGAGTCGGAGTTAGAATCACACCGGAGCTCCGACCCCGGGATATCAGCGAAGTCAGAGTCGGAGTCAATTTCCTCGGGCTCTGCATCCCTGGCGTGGACCATATTTTAGTCTTCAATGCGAATCACTTCACAGAACATCGAAATCAATCTTTTTTTTAAATAATTGTTCAGCTTTTTGAAGGCCATTCCCAAGGGGACAGAGCTAGCATTAAAATGTTACGGTTTGATTCGAAACCAGCACAAGAAACTAGACTAGAAATTTTTTTCAGGTTTATACTTAAAATAGCCTTTCAGCCGTGTTTTGAATGCCATTTCTAAGAGGGAAAAGGTTATACAATATTTCAATATTTAATGCTCATGTAAGGATCTATCAGACTCTTCAAACTCATTGAGAAAACTCATTAAAGCTTTTTCGAATTTATTAAAAAATCATTAAAACGGTTCAAGACGCGTTTGTGGCTGTATAATTTTCCCAAGTTAGATTAAGGCTCTTCGAGAAATGATCAAAACTTTTTAGAACTCGTACAGATATGTATCTGAGATTCGTATAAGGATGTAAAAGACTACTTGGAATGAATTACTTTTCAATGCTCATTTAAATATCTCCAAAACTCGTCAAAGTTCTTTAAAAAAATTCACCGATTGTTCAAATTTTGTTTAAGCCTTGTTACGTTTCTTCAAGAAGTCGTAGCGAAGCTAATTTTCCGGGGGAAGGGGCGAGAGTTTGATACTTTGTCCTCTGATAATCAAAATTTCAAGATCGTCCAGCAAAAGAAAGGAAAAAATCTTGCAACACTTACAACTTTGTGAATTGAAATTTGGAAAATTTCAAATTATTGCAGGGTTTCCCAACTAAAAATTAAAAACTAAAAAAAAAAAAAAAAAAAAACGCAACACTTACCACATAATATGCAAATTTAAAATAAAATATTCGGTGGGAAGGGTCGTCGTTCCATGGCCACGGCCCTGATCACTCTTTCAAACTCTTCCAACCGCTTTTAGGACTAGCTAAGGCCGTTAAGACTCCTTCCGACTCTTCAGACTTGCAACAAACTCTCTCGAACTCTTCCAGACCTGTTAAGGGCTTTTCGAGGCTTGATCACGACTTCCTGAATTGCAAAACTCTTTATTCCTTGTAACACTCGTTCTTCGAAAATTGGTTCAACACTCCGTAATCCTTTTCTAAATTTGTTTAAAATTCGGTACGACTCTTGAAGGTTCATTCATGGCACTCAAGACACACACACTCATCAGAACTGCAAAGGAGGTATGTAAAAGGCTATCAGGCACCTTAACTATGCAGATACTACGGGACAATCTACAACTGCTGGCACGAAGAACAAAACTCTCTTCTCCTTAGAAAGCGCTAGGAAGAACTACTTTGAGAAATTAACCAATCCAAAAAACAATGGATTCATTACTATCGAAAAGTGGAAACGAAGCATCGTTTCTAATCAGTTTTGGGCGGTAGGGTACCGAAACAACATTACAATTGCACTTTGACTTGAGCAGAAGTTAGTATCGGCCATTTTGTCAGAATGGCGGCCATTTCTGGAAACTCTCCTTCAAAGACTCTGCGGTAGGTGAAACAGTAAGTGGAGAAAAGTTTCTAATTCGATACTTTTTCTAAAAAGAGCACGTCTGCTCGAACTACCACCCCCGTGTATCTGTGCCTGGAAGCTTCTACACAGCGTCAAACTGATGCACTTGCACAAAATGAAAGTCGAGCGAGCTATAACGACCGCACACGAATGACCCGAAAACAGAAGTCAAGTGTGGTCAACACAAAACAGGTTTCTCATTCCAGGACGATGTTAACCACCCGTATAATGCGACCTGTTCGGCGACATCCCCAATTCTACTAATTGTTTGTTCGAGGGGTAGAAGGGCCAAAGGACTCGGTTTAATCTAGCCACGTTAATCATTCCTCCTCGAAGGAGCATAATTTTATCGATACCAATCCGTGATCTTCAGATGTCTTTTACACGATTAATATTTTACTCAGTTCGATGATAATTTTCGTCGGTTCTCGCTGAAGTTACGATCAAGCGCCGCCAATATTTCTCCAGCCAAACCCTTGCAACTCATCCTGGATGATCCGGTTTTCACGTACGCATTTCACCCTCTTACTTCGACATGAACGATGAGACGTTATTGTCGGCCCCGAAAAACAACCAAACTCGTTTTTCTCGTTGCCTTTCTCGTCTTTTGAGATCGCACTTTCCCTCGAATTCCCACGTTCACGAAGCGGACTAAGATCTGGACCTGCGGTAACCGGTTATGGCATCACCTAATTCGAGAAGTCCGAGGCTACCGATTGTCTGCCCGAAAAGGTTACTTTTAGTTTCGTAAAGGTCGTCGGTGGCGCACGAGTTAATGTTGTGTAACCTTTGACGTGGTCGCGGAGTCGGGAACGCAAGTGTAAGTAGCGCATCTTCCAGCTTATTTATATTATTTAGTTTTTATAGCAGCGAATAATATTTCACGGATACTCGTACAGCCTTTCGATATACGGTAGAAACGTCTAGATCCTTTTCGAAATTTAGTTGCTTTAACGGTTGAGTGCCACTGATATCAGGCGATCTTATGGCGGAAAAAGACAGTGGTGAATAAAGGCAAAGTAGGGATTTCGAATACATAGGTTGATTTGTCGAAAAAAGGTCGATTCAGAGAGAGCGATGACACCATTTTCAAGAGGAAAAGGAAATTGAAAAATTATATTAAAAAAAATTTACAGCTAGAGAGGATGAGGATTTCTTGTGGCTATGCATTATCACACAGTATAGTTGAATCTACCGAATGGACACCCTCGTATTTTTCTCATTATTAAAACACTAATAAAAGTAGCTTTTTACGATGATGATCCCCTGCAGCACTTTTGTTCATTCCGATCTCCAAGCACATAAGGTAAGGTAACCTAATACGGACCACCTTTTATTTTTTAGAGATAAGTTGACCCATATGAGCCTAAAAATGTTGCTAATGGCCTTAAATGGTAGCTAAAAAATCTTTGTATCAGCCCCTCACCCCTCAGAAGAAATTGCAAAAAAAAGTAAAAACTGGATTTTTAACAATTTTTTTCTTCAATGTCATCGCAAAATTGGACTCCTAATGCAGACTACTTTTAAAAAATGAGTCAAAATTGCAGAATAAACGTTTAATATTAAAATCAAACAATTTTGATAAGTGAAAAAGAGTTATAAGTGTTATGATTTCAAAGATTCAAACAAGTTGAGTAAATATTTTTTTTTTTGGATTTGAGTAGGAACGTACCGATATGGGGGAGGGGGTGTAGAAGGGACACCCCGTAGGGATTTTTCAACTTATCAGTTGGGAAAATTTACCATTTCAATTAGGCGGAGTTGAGAAGGGGGTCTAGTTGGCCGAGTCGATAACGCGTTGGTCTCGGAATCCGGAGATTCCCGATTCGAGTCCAAGTAGCAACTCGTCGGATTTCGACCTAGGCCGGTTTTTCGGCCAGAAGGGAAGAGGGCTAAGAGAGCCCAAAGGCTCGAAAGGGCGAATTCCAGGGGTCAGGTTGAGAGCACATTAGAAAAGAAGGCGGAATTGAGAAAATCCAACAAGTCAAAAGTTTTTGTTTGATTTTGACATTTTCATGTTTTTTCTTTGGCACACAACGGAAAAAATTCATGACCGTGAAAGCTATGAATGAAGTCCCGTATCGAAGAAACGAGTTATGTAGGTATTTTTGAATCACCATTCCTGTTCCTGAGAACCGTAAACTCATAATGCTTGAGAAACTAGTCAAATTAATCGATTGTCAAAACTGAAACTGATGGTTCAGGATGAGAGGAGAAAGGAAAGGGGTATACATTTTGAGTGCATATTCGTAATCAGCACGAAAGAGAAGGAAACTTGAAAAACGTGTCTCCTACTGAGACACGTAGTGGTGTGGTGGGACGTATGACAATGCACGCATGCCAAAGTGGCTCCTGTGATAACGCACTCCCGGCACCGGAAACTACCCTTTCAGGCATCGCATCGTGACCAGGGCGGGGGGGCAGAGACACGTAGTGTAACATTGTATATCTTTCCTACCCTAATAAAAAAAATGTCCATGGAAATTTCTGTTAATAACACGACTGCAGACTGTAGTTGCGCAGGACGCAGCAAGGATCAAGATCAATGAGCACACGGCTGGAAGAAAAATAAATGTCCATGGAAATTTCAACCACTGAACTAAATTGTCACTATGAAGAGCTAAATCATACGGACTAGCTTCGTGCCGGGGGAAGCGTTACGGTTTTCGTTCGAGTATACCCAGTAGTATGATGTCATAGTAACAGGAGCGTTACGGGGGCCGTTATGAGGGGAGTGTTACGATTTTTACTCAAGTATACCCCTGAGACTGGAGAAGTCTGGTTGGCCGAGTGGATAGCACGTTGGTCTCGGAATCCGAAGGTCCCGGGTTCGAACCCACATAGCGACTCGCCAGATTTCAACCTAGGCCGGTTTTTCGGCCAGAAAGGAAGAGAGCTAAGACACCCCTAACAGCCTCCCCTACGTCTCTGAAGTAATGCTCGAAAAAGCATACTAGTAAGCGGCTTACCAATAATTTACATTAAAAACTGTCATTTGTCTTATTAAATCAATAAACGAAGCGATAGTCATGAAAGGACTTGTGCTCCTGATATATTCGAAAAGTTAGATCCCTTCTTCAAATTTCGCTTAAAAAGTAAAAATAGAGAAATAATTTGCTTACAATTTTTCCTAGGTGGTTGAGTTGGCTTTCTGATTAGGTAATGGATGTGCTCTGAAAGTAAATAGTATCAGGGACGTACTGAGAGGAGCAAGCCCCCCCCCCGGTCAACAAGTTACGGGTCTGGTTGGCCGAGTGGATAGCGCGCTGGTCTCGGAATCCGGAGGGAGGTCCCGGGTTCGAGCCCACGTAGCTACTCGCTAGATTTCGACCTAAGCCGGTTTTTCGGCCAGAAGGGAAGAGGGCTAAGACAGCCCTAACAGCCTCCCCGACGTCTCTGAAGTAATGCTCAAAAGGGCTCCCAGCGGAGGAAGCATCAGCGACGACGGAGTCATCGGCCGTCTCGTGCTGGACACCCTAGTGCCGGAGATGATGAAGAGTCGAAACAGTTGGAATCGGGTGTCAGCCTTTGTATCAGAAGTGGGGGATAAAATGGAAAAAATAATCCAATTAAAATCACGTATTCCAGGACTCGGGTTGAGAGCAAATTGGAAATAGGACCCCTAGCTGGAAGAAATAAATTTCCATTAACACGAATTTTTGTTCAAGTATACTCACTGCACAGTGTGACGTCACAGTAACAGGAGCATTACGGGGGGGGGGGGGGTTACGAGGGAAGCGTCACACGGGCTGCTTAGGCTGCCTGCCTGACTTTTTTCTTATTGACATTTTCATGTCTTTACTTCGGCACCCAAAAGGAAACAATATTTTGCGCGTTACGTTTCTGACTGACCGGCTGACTGGCTGAATGACTGACCCGCCTGACCTGACTGACCACGCAGGGCCATGTATACGCGAGCCTATGTAGCGTACTTCTTCCAACCATCCTTTTTAGTATCAAAAATATTTATGTAATTAACAACAAGGCTGTAGATTGCAGTTGCGCAGCAACAACATGGCTGCCGAATGTAGTTGCACAGGGCGCAGCAAAGTGAAATTTTAGACACGAAAATGCTCTCCCGTACTTGCAAACCAGTCTACAACATGACGATAATAAAATAAAATAATAAATTTTCGTTAGGTTTCTTGTCACGGTTTTGCTCAAGCATACTCAGTGGTAGAAGTTTCACTTTGATATTTGGGGATTGAATTGAGAAGTTGGGAAAGTCCAAGTCAAAAAGTTTTTTTCCTTTGCTTTGATACTTGGAAATTTGGAGTTGAGTCAGTTGGGACTTTTACAATTTTGCCCCCCCCCTCCAGGAAAAACTCTTTGGTACGTCCCTGGATTTGAATAATTTTCAATGACCGCACCACATACTTCGGAGGCTTTTCTAATAATCCAGTTCCTTTTTGCAAAACACTGAGGACAGCCGATAGAATTGTTTTTCGGTCCATAATTTACGACTTTTAGCCATCTGTAAAAATTACCTCAATTTTTGAGCTCATTTCCATGTTACCATAGGTGGGCCATATTGAGGCACCAAACAAACATTTTTTTAAACGATTTACTGCAAGTCCTGAACCTTCAATCGGAAAACTCTACACAGCATTCGAATCGTATTCTTTTGGGCTAAAAGTAACACCTTCGAAAAAAATGTTCAATCACTTTTTTCCAAGATTATAGCACAAAACGTACATAACAATAAAAACAGTTGAAAGCCATACATTGTTTTTCGTTATATATTTTTTTTTTGGCTTCGCAGTTTAAAATGTATTAACATTGTATGTCAAGAACAACAGCTTAAATTTTTTGGCGGTCGGTAGCGCTATAAGCAGACGAAATAGGCCGGTGGTTCATATTAAGAAGTGGTCCATATTAGGCTACCCCACCTTATAGGGTACCATTTTGTCGGGAATTTCGCGAATAATATTTTTGCCCGAAGGCCCTTATCAATAAATCCTCCATAGTTTTAGGATTACTTAGAAAACACTGTAAACGAAAACTTTATAAGTATATGGAGGCACACTGATGCAGCCGCAGGATCGCACGAGGAAGAGGGCATTTCTCTCACACCTGATTCCTCATTCTGACCTTTCCTATGAAATTACTGAAACCCCGTTACTGTACAAATGAACGAATGGAACAGATTAGAGTTTGGAGTAGTCGAATGTCCGAAATCTGGAAGTATTTCATTTTGGATTCTTATGATTATTTCGACTAGGCTTCAGTACTAGCAACCACATCGACGACTTCTTTTTGACTATATTATTTGAACACGAAAAAACTGTCGCATACAAGCCCGCGAAATCCGGTATAAATTAATCGAGGTTTTAATACGATGTGCTCGGGTCACGCAGGTCGAGTCTCCATACCGGTTCCACGCGAAACGAGATTCCGAAATTGGATGCACGATGCACGTGCCCCACTGCCCCAAAAGAGCAGTTCACCGTCATTACGCGCACACGATGGAGTGAAAAAATCATGGACTGTAGGACCTGACACGTCGCACGCGCGCCACCTCTTCTGAAAAGATCATTTTACAAAAAGGATTCCAAACCAGGACCCCTTACGCGGGTCGGGTGCCCGGAACAGGTAACGTTCGTATATATTTTATTCACGCTTATTACTTGCATTAACCCTGTTCATCTCTCCATTATCGTGGTGGCACACCTGATTTCAGAAGAGAAAAAAAAAAGGTCTCCGCTCAACCGGCCGCGGTATGGTTGGTCTATAGGTCTACGAGGAACAGTAAAACCTTTATATGAAATTTTAAGTTAATTCCTATTTAGTGGGGTAAATTTTCACTAGTAACTAGCGAGCACCGAATGGTACTTAAGACGGTGTACTTAGGGCACTCGCTAACGCAATCGTATTTAGCAGACCAATTTTCCTATTAGAAACGGTGACCCGTAAATTGACCAATATTTTCCGCTCAGGGAGGAGCAATTGTTCTCATTGCCCTCTGCGTGTATTTGCGACTAGTTGTGGTAACTCACTTTTTTTCGAATGACCCTGTTCTAAGTTAATTTTGTCGTTCAATATTTTAACGAAAAGGAGTTTCAAACATGGAAAAAATTTAGGGGCTGTAACCCCCCTCTTTTATCGATAAATTTTTGCGATGCGCCACGTCTGAAAGAAAATTTGGAGGCTGTAACCCCTCTGTGTCCCCACCATAAATTTTTTCGATACGCTACGTCTGAAATTTAAGAAGGGAGTAGCCTTAAGATTTGTTTCGAAGGAGACTTTTTGATCACAAAATGCAGAGTTCTGGTCACGAACGACCAGACTATAGTGAGTGAAGAAAGCCATGTGTTCCCAAATGAAAATTGAAAGAAATCAGCCCCGTACAGAGAAAAAGAGGGATTTGGGGAATCTCCATCGGCCCTTCCTCTTCTTCGTGTTCATTTTGTTCTTTTGTCAGATGGGAAAAATTTATAAGCTACGGGATAAGAGGTTTCTTTCATGGGTATCAGGAGTGATTGCTGATTTGATGTACAGTATGATGTAGCCGTAAGCGTAGAAATTCAAGCTTTTTAAAAATATCGGGCCCGGGGTATTTCCTCCCTTTCTCCCCCTCCCCCTCTCGTCAGGGTTAAAAGAAATAAAACACAATTTCCAAAAAATAAAAATTGAAAAATAACATTTTAGAAAGAGTAATGTGAGAAACAATTCTCCAAAAATTGAGAATATTAAGTTAGCATTTTTTTGTTAGACTTTTTTTCTTTCTTTCTTTCTTTCTTTCTTTCTCATAATACTTAGTTTATAATATAGTAGAAAACATTCAACAAGCTTACAGAGTTGGAGCATCAGGCGAAAGCAGTGATGTCCACGACTCGGACAAAACAGCTTCAAGAATTTCCTGTCCCAGGGAATTTTTGAATACTGCGCTATCATATGCGCCAATAACTATGATCTGGCATCTGGATCGTGCTAAGGGATCAAAACTGTACTAGTATTGCCATTTATTGTTTGAAAAATGAATAAGGCACATATCTTTGCACCAGTTAAAAACTGACCACGAAATGAACTGAAAACCCTGGTAACAGAACTTTACGCCATCCCTTCTGGAAATATGAAGTAACTAACAGCAAATTGAATTTCTCAACACATGCTTCCAATCTGTCTGAATAATGATACCATTTTATTGGGCGAAAACAACTTGAAACAAAAATTTAAAAATTATAACAGGTGGTGTTGAGGCAAGATGGTAATATCCACGACGATGGACACCTCACTACGCTTTTTCCATTCAAAGATGGTGACTGTCCTGTCTAATGAATTGGATTGGTGGAACTTGTTGCAAATGTTATTGTATATACCCCCCCCCCCCCGCCAAAATAATAATAATAAATAATAAATAAATTAAGGAAATAAAAATAAATGAAGAAATCAAAAGTTACGGTTCAGAATTTGCTGGTAACAAAATATTCTCAGTTTCTGGAGGTAACCTGTATCCCAAAAATTAGTTTTCTACAACTACTAAAAAAAAAATTGCTCAAAAGATACATTATCTTTACACACGACGGTGGAGATCTTGGAACTTAAGTATTTCAGTTTGCCCAATAGTAATACGGCAGTTAAATAGAACTGTCATCAGGGATTGTCTGCTGTATCCAATGACACTAATCAACTCGAAATTTCAAATTTTGAACGTAACCGTTATTAAAAAATTATTCTTCAGCTATAGAGAAATGTATTTTCCAATCTGCTAGTTACCTTGAATGACAAAGCGACGCAAATTGTATTACGATTTGAAAAACACGGCTCACATTACAATCGATTTGTTCTGAAATTGAGTTTAACATTCTGATTCTAGTTTGGGAAACTTTTGAACTCCCTGTGGCTTGAAAGGAATATTACTATTAATTTTCCATCAAATAATCATCTGGAATACATGACATGTGTAGAAAAACAACTTTATTGGAAAGTTCTTCCATTCGATTCGATTAAAATTGAGTGCAGGTCTGAAGAAATAAAGTAAAAATTGGTCTCGGTTGTAATAAACACTGCATTACTTTGTGGCACACGCAGCACCAACATAATGTTTTTTTGTTTGAAAAATTAATACATTTACATCGAGAACCGTTCTCACTCTGAAAACTGTAACTCAGAAGGGGCCTAAAATTATATACTATAGCGTTCCCGGATCTGAAAGACAAAATGGAAGAGTGTTAGAATATTCTTTGAGGCGAAAAAGAAACTTCCTGTAACCATACGGTATATCCTCTTAATTGAAGGAGTATCAAGCCTCGAATTTTAGAGTAAAATTTCACAGAGAAAAATCTACTTACATTTTTCGAGATTGACAGTGAATAGTAATTCAAAACGGGACCAAATGTGCCTATGATTGATTGCCTACCTTCGATCTTGAAGGGGCTATTAAATTTAAACTTTTCTGAATTAAACTTTCGCCATATTTTACAACAATTTCCAAATCTGTGCAGCACTTTCAATATTGAGGGTGGCTATAACCAATTATTTATATTTTTGCTGCATTTGCTGTTCTATCTGTTACCGCGAATAACAAATTTTAATTAAAAAATGTTTCTGCCAAATTTCCAAAGAAAATTCTTTTTTACTTTTCTCTAACTTCAGAGCCTTGTAACCCCTTAAATATTGAGAAAATGTTGTATGTATATTGAAGGTTCTTTGTTCCTCTCGACGAGTCCTCTAACATCCTACACGAACTTGTACTCCAACACACTAAGACATCATATACCTTTAAGTCTTGTTCCAGGACTTCTACAATTCACATTGTTCGCTTGTGCCTTTAATTGGAGAACCAGTCAGGATGCTCTTTCGACAGCGAGCTCAATGACTGCATCAAAAATAATAAAATTTGACTGTAAGGTGTTCGGATATTTTCGGTTTCCAAAAACTCCCCCCCCCCCCGAAAAGATGTTATTCTTCTACCAAAATCTCATCAGACAAATGTAATTTACTTATAAGAAATAGCATGCCTCCAGAGGGAAGGGCAATACTGTTTCTTTGTGGAAGAACAGATCGAATGCACTGAAAAATGTGGTGACGTTGATAGTGATAAATTCCAACAATTTTTGAATCGGTAGTGCCCCATGCTCGATATTTGAAATATCTCATTCCTCACTGTTATGGTTACTTATTTCAAGTGTCTAAAGAATTTACTAGGTAGGTAGTGCTAAGAAATGTCATTAACATGCGTTTTCTTTATTCATATAGTAGCTGAAGTAAAGATTTTCACAAACTGAATTTTCAATTCTCAAGATTTTCAAATTTGAGAATCCCTGCCCTAATAAATATTAGGAACCTGTCTCAAAAAAGTCCTAACTCTCCCAATAAGTGAAAAGTGTTTTTTTTCTTTCTTGAAATGGACCTGAAGTTCACTTGAAAATTTCGTAGAAAATAAGGCTTTATGAATAAAAAAAGAAAAACTTTTCATTTTCTCGGTACCCACAGAAATTAAGTTTTTGGACTGAGCCCTTGTATAGTGGTAAATTAGCATATTTTAGAGAATTAACCTACATTAAGAGCATATAAGGATAAATAATTACCTATAGTTGCCACAGTACGAGTACAATGCTAATAATACACAATAATAAATCTTTGAGTACCAAGGAATTTTGAACGTTCACTCTAAAATTTCTAATTTTCATCGGTCTAATTGGACGCTTTTAAGCAAAAAGCTCCCAAACGACATTTATCGACAAAATAAGTTATTAGTATCGTTAGAAAGAGCGTAAAAAGTAGAATTTTTTCAAAATTGAGTTCCGAATCCAAAAATGTGTATTCACGTTGAAAAAAGCTTATCAGTAAACGTTATGTCCGTAAACTGGCATTATTCATTGGCTTTTAATGTTACGTTTCCTCAAAAAACAGATTTTGTCGCTTGGGAGCTTTTTGTTTAACAGCGTCCAGTTATTCATCCATTTCTAAAAGACCCCACTTATTTGAAAATTCTGACATGAGATTTTAAACAAATTTAGCTATACGAGAATTGAAAATTTCAACTTCTGGCACCCCTTGGTTCCGGAAAACTGATATACTAGACCTATTTGACCTTCAAAAAGAATATGTGATCTTTTAGTGAGACATTAGAAGCTCTCAGAGTACAGTTGGTGACAAATTTCTGTTATCTAAAATCAAAACATCAGCATATTATTGAACTAGAACTTCAAACTCCGAACTTTTATGACTTTGTTGTAGACGCTCAGCATGTTTTAGACGAGTACCAAGAAATTTGAGAGCTACATTTAATGTTTTATAATATTTTTGGAATAAAAATCTCTAGGAGGTATACATTTAAGATCAAAATTTAGTGTAGTGACCTTTGAAATTTTTGCGGAGTTCATATTCCAATTTCTCGTATAAAAACATGAAGACTTGGCATAGGTTTTCTTAAAGTTCTTCGTGGTTTCCAAATTCGCTTTTAATTAAAAAATTGGTATTAGCTTGGAAAATTGTAAGAAAACAGATAATTCTTTTCATCTTACTGATTTCAAACATTTCCAATAATCAGTCATTTCGGAACCTCATTCAGAAAATATCACAAAATTAAAAACTTTATCCACTTATTGGTCTCCTAGTTTTGACATTTATTTAGAAAAATTATCCTCCGGCCACACCAAAAATACTAAGTTTTTTTTTTAAATCAGTGAAAAAAGGAAATAAAACCATGCAATGATGGTGATGAAAATAATTACCGAGGATAAAAACTTTAAGTTCTGAAAAAGTGAGTAGGAGAGAGGTAACTAAAAATCATTTTTTGTCGAAAAACTCCGGGAAACAAAATTAGCATAGATATCGGAAAATTAGAACTTAAAAACGATGCAAGTTCTAAGGTATCATTATTTCAACATATTTTGACCGAATTTCCATTTTTGACCATCAACCTGGAAAATATATTGATCATTTTTTACCATAGTACTCTTAGAATTATTCAATTTGACCAAACCGCAGCTTCCAGTGTTTCGAATTATTGGAAGTATGGTAGTGCAAAAACAAAACTATAGAAATTAAAGCATCTCGAACCCTCGGCATTTATTTCTCCCAATCCGAATAAATTTGTAGAAAATTTCCGTACTCATAGGTCACATATAACTGCTCACTTGTTCTGAATTGAATCGCAAAGAATTCAAAACTACCTCCTCGTGAAGCCTCGCACGATTCATTTGTTTTCATATGAAAATCAAAATCGAATTCACCCGATGATCATAGTCAAGTGCGAGCTGATTTTTCAAAACCAGAGTAATTTCGTTTCAATGTTCGCGCTCAAAGCATTGAACTTTTTTCACGGAACTTTGTTGCTTTCGTGGAACACTGAAAGACTACAGAGACTAGAGTTTTCACTTTTCAAAATTTTGGTCCATAATTTGTCAGCCAATGGCAAAATTTATAGACGTCAGTTTCATGTGAATTGGAACCATAATCTTCCAGAAAAATAATTTTTAACACCTATTTCGGCGCTGTATTCTTCTAGAATTCTCGAGGAATTTTATCAAATATCTTGTAACATAAATTATGTTCTTGTAACGCCTAATAACTAAATGGTCTGCTATTCGTCTTTTCCAACAACCTGTGTCGCCATCTATACGCTTGAACCCAAACTTACAAATATCTAAGCACAAGTAACTCTCACTGGCCGATACATCACAACCTACTGTTAGAATTTCGAACTAACAGAAGGGCTGTTTCGAGCCGCCAGATTACACTAGGGTTTAAAAATTCCTCAGAATGTTCTGGTGCTCGATATCTCTTTTTTCCCCGCAATTTCAGCATCGGTACCATTTTCGTAAGTAAACTGCTTTTCTGCTTGATATGCTCGCTTAAATCGCTCGTATTGCTTTTTCAGGTGAACCAAAAAGGCGAGTGGGTGACTTAACTCTACCGGCTGCATGCACATAACCTCGATATTGTCATCCAGCATGAATTTGAATTTTTCTAAATGTATAGCAACGTATTTTCGATTATGTAAATATACTCGACTTATTCGTGTAATGTCGTCGCTAATCTAGATGTGTAATTTGTATTATGTAGAATGCTTCTTACAAATGAACGCGCCAATTTTGTTTCGAGCTTTAATGTTTAACATCTGGAAAGTTTACCAAAATACACTGATTTGACGAAAGTTGCACGATATTTTTGCTTACTTTTTTTTCAAACTAGCATTTGCTTAGGCCGATTCAAAATTTTAGAATCACACTGAATGTTGGTGCTTCAGATTTATTGCATGTTGTATGCAATGAGCGAAGAAGCATGTTCAAAGAATCTTATCAGAAATAACCGTGCTCGAAGAGTAGATATAATTATTGCCCTCCTGTTTCGTCATAAAGACTTGAAGAGGTTGATGTTAGCAACCTGAATGTTTGGAAGTCTAATTATTAGGATGACAGCAACAGAAGGCGATCGGCGTTTGAAAATGAAACCTAATTGTGCAGAGAAAGACGTTATAAATCTCAAAGGATTGACGGGTTTGTTATCAATAAAACGCATAAATATTAAACAAATTTGAGAAAATAATTCGCATTTTGCAGTACAGTTAAAAGAAATTTTAAATTAATTGTCAACTTCACTATCATTGAAAAATGTTGGAGATCAAATTAGTTCATCCCACTGGATTTCAAACAGGGCTGCTTTGTAACTGCATACCAAACTATAGGTATTTTCCGCTGATATTTCAGATTTGGCAACAATGATTCATCATGGAGGTTACCCTGAAATAATACAGAACATAAGATTAGTAGTTAGAACTGAACGAAATTGGGAATTCGGGTTTTTGGCCCGGCATTAAAGTATGGTACTGTTCTTACCTTAATTTAAAAAAATCCAAAAAACTCAGGGTCTGCCATCATCGTAGCATTGAAAAATCCTGAGAGCGAAAATAAACCATAAAATATCTCTAAAAATTCCGAAAAATCCTTTAAAAAAAAGCTTACATTACAGCAGTCATAAGGATTCAGTGGCTGACTCATCGTCCCATTGACTGTGACGTCACACACTGTGCATGCTTGTACTGCTTGTCGGGCGGTTAGCCTTATTTCTTTTATTTTTTTGCTTACATTACTCACACTCCATTAACATGTAAAATGCTATAAGGAATTTCACTTTCAGAGCACTTTCGTGGAAAACCTCTAAAATTCTCAAAAAGTCCTGAACATTTCGAAAATCCTTTCAAAAATCTTTGAACTTTCTTACAGAACCCAAATATCTCCAAATAATCTAAGACTAAATCCTTGGCAGGCCTGAAAAAACTGAAACCCTGTCTTATATAAAATTCTTCGTCCTCGTTGCTCCTCCTCGTATCGGAGGGTGGGGCCTTAGTATCAGAGTTGTGTTGGTTTTTGGTAGGTCTTCCTATATGACTGAGTAAGCCAATTCTTGACCTACACACTCGCCCACAGGTGTCGCCGAGGAAAGTTGAATCCAGAGGAAGTGAGCTAGCTTGCCTTGCTTGTCTTCTTAATAGTTTCTCTTTAACAGCTAGGGCTCGTTAGATTTAAAAGTTTTCAGCACCCTTTTAAATTGCATTTCTCCACAGGGTTCTATCTTCTGCAGCGTGACTCCAGTTTACATAGTCGATGTAGCATCGCCAGAGGGATTTCTTTACTACGTCTTCAAGTATCAGTTTCTGTCCATCGTTTGATCTTGAACCTCAATTCATATATGTCACCATATAACGGTCGCTTGGAGAATCTGTCTTCTTCCATGCGTTGGATGCGACCTATCCAGCGTGGCCGAGACTTCCGTAGGTGGTGCTCAGTGCTTTTCCAATTGGCACGGATGAGCATCTCGGAGTTTGTGATATAGTCTTGCCCCTTAATATTTAATATTCTTCTTAGACTGCGCTGTTGAAAACTCTCAAGCGCCCTATGTTCTTGCGATAGGGCACCCTGTATTCAGATTCATATAGCAACGATGGTAGGACTGCAGCTTTGTACACTGTTAGTTTGATAGATATGAGGATAACACTGTTGGCAAAGACACGTTTGTTTGGATTCAGGATAGCCAGGGTGGCGCAGTCGGTGCTCAATTTTCATGTCAAGGTTGTAGGCTTCTTCGATGGTGCTCCCTAGGTACTTGAAACACGACTTATTCTTCAGTGTGTGGTCCTGTAGAAGAATCTGCAGGTCCTCTTCCTCCCCCTCAGACAGACAATGCATTACTTCTGTTTTACTATCACGGTGAGTTCCATTTAAGAATAATTTATTATGCAATCGTTAGAAGTCCGCTAGTATTTCAGATTTGGCAACACTGATTCATTATGGACGTCATCCTGAAATAATACAGAACAATATTAGTTGCTAGAATTGAACGAAATTGAGACTTTTCATTTTTGGCCCGGAATTAAAGCATGGAACTGTACTTACCATACGGTGAAAAAATCGGAAAAATTGAAATCCTGCCTGTGATTATAACAAGGAGTTCCATTTAAAAAGTAAAATGATATTTTACTTAAAATACAGAGGCGGAGTTGGAAGAAGCTGAGGAGGGCTATGTCCCTCAAATTTCTGAAGGCCTCTCTCGGAGAAGATAACATTTTTAGAACCATAAGCGAAATAATCTATTCTAATACTGTACTTTTTGGGTACTTTGTTTTGCTCGCTGAAGTATTCAAATTGCCTCGAAAGGTACCCCCTCCCTTCGATACCGAAGAAGACTTAAGACCCTCAGAGGTAGCACTTCAACTCCGCTAAAGAAAAGTACACGTACTTACTACTAGTAGAGAGGACGTACCTATGGACATTATGTAGAAAACTCGATCACTCGAATATTAGTATTTCTGAAGAGATACGAGTAACAAGAGGATGTCAGCCGATATAGTGGCAGAGCAGGCGACATCACATTAATAAGTGATGACCTTCAAAATTTGGTCAAAATGGGGAGTGAACTCAAAGTTGCAGGTGTCAGAGTAGTCCACATAAATTAGTTTCTAATTAGGGGGAAAAAAAACCATAGAAAGCTGAAACTTGGTACATTGATCTAAGGATACACAGTATTATTTACTCCCCCTCCTATTAATAAAAATGAAAACTAAGTGTTCAGCAAGTTAATAAAAAGGGAGCCTCGAAAAAATTACGAGATTCCTGCAATTTTACAAGATTTTTTTTCTTTCTTTCACATTTTGAAAAACAAGAAACCATTTCTTTTGTTTGTCGACTTTATTTTCAAGTTTTGTACCCCCCCCCCCCTCCAAAAAACAACTAAAAAACAACAACCTTCTGACGACGCTGTTATTTTCTTCTTTTATTTCTATCAACATTTGCACTTATAATTAGAATCAAACATTCGAAGAAAGCAAGAGTCCAGCCTATCTGCTACTTTGATTTGTAATTCTCTAATTATCGAATACGTAGTTGAGATATGTAAAAATGATTTTTCATTTTTTTTTTCATGCCGAATTATACCGAATTTTCCGATTTTGGTGCCGAAATTCACATATGTGATGGAGCATTTACATTGAAGCCATAAACATGCTATTAACAAATTTGCTATTTACATTTTAAATGAAGCATACTTATTAATAGCATGTTTATAGCTTCAATGTAAATGCTCCATCAATGCCGAAAAATCCGGTCTCTGCTTATACTGTACTAGCTGACCTGCTTCACGGCTCATCTAGACCGTGGGCTAAAGTGAGTTGGAGAGATTTTCCTAGGAAGGCCAAAATTGTTAAATTCTCAACTGACTAAACTCAGAATCCCCAAGTATCAATTTTTTTTTGTATTATCTAAGAAGGGAGGGAAAAAATTCGAAATCTCTTTTGACTGTTTGAATTTCCCCAACTTTTGACCTATCTACTAAAATTCCTCAACTCCGATGGAGGCATGGGCAGCAGCCCTCACGTGCCCCCTTGGTTTCGTCCCTGTTGTCGCGGTGGTAGTTCACCTTTTTATTTACTTCTTCATAGATGAGGACCAGTAGAGCGCATCTTTTCAGTATTTTTGTCTTTGCTTAGATCTTTATTTTACCTTTATACACGTTTTTTTAAGTCCAGAAGCTTGCTCATGCATTATTTATTCTCTTAGTTATCTCTTTATTTGTTCTGTCTTCAAAAGATTGTGCCCCAAGTAGTCGAATTCGGAGATTTTTTTTTATTTCAATTCTTGGTATTCTGGTGTACATTCCCCTTCGATATTGGATAATAGTTTTGTTTTACTTGTATTCATTGCTAAGCCCGCGTCTGCACTTACCTCAGTCAATTTTGCTCTCATTTCCTATAGTATCTTTATATCCTAGTTTATCAGTACAAGATCGTCCGCGAATCTTAAATGGCTCAGTTTGTCACCATTTATCTGTATCCCCATATTTTCCCATTACAGTTTTCTAAATATTTTTTCTAATACCCAATTAAATACCTACATGGATAGTGCAATGGACTGCAAAGTTTGAGCGCTCGGTACATATAGCGCTACCTCACACACAAATGAATGAATAAATACATGGAGAGCATTTTGAGCTCGTTTTGGAAATTTCAGATTTTCAATTCCCCAATACTTTCTGAAGGGAGACCGTTACCGTCACCAAATTGCAACATAGTGTGAAGAAGTTCAACGTAAAATAATTCCAAAAAGTTCCAGTAGGAAAAAAAAGTTAGACAGCAGGGGGAAAATTTTGTGATCCCCCCCCCCCTGTAGCGTGGAAAACCGCGAATACATGTCAAAATTTAACCGCACGGAGCTCCGCAGGCATTAGTATGTTCTCTTCTCTTCCTATTACCGCCAACTGCTTTCCCATCTTCTCTCTCCGTCCTTCGAACGATTTCCTGTGATCCGCATACGTGTTCTTTTCCTGCCTGAAAATTCTTGTAGTTTTCCTCTCTCTACCCTTCCCGCACTGCCGGCATCGGCTGCTAATGCGATTGATGAGCGGGTGGTTACTTCACTTCTTTTTTAATGTCTTATGGACTCCATTTTTTACTCACGGTCTTTGTAACCAGCTGCGGATTTAGAAGGTGAAACGCTATAGGTACTCAACGAAATATATACCCCTCACCCCTCCACTCCATATCCTCCTAATGAGTTATAGGTCAAAAACGGATAATCATTTCGCGGTTGTGTTTTCTACCACTCCTATAATCTTTTCCTTTTTTCTCTCTATCTCTTCTTCTTTTTCCCTTTTTCCGAATTTCCAACCTTTTTCCTGCTGTTTTTGTGCAAAAATCAGCCGCCTCTCGAAATCCGCCACCCGAAGAACTTGCCTAACGTGCCTATTGGGAAATCCATCGCTGGAACTGATTCCACATAACAAAGAAGTTGCATTGGTAGGTATTTAGATATTTCGGGGGAGGGGGGTCTGGACCCCCAGCGCTCCTCCCTGTACCCACCTCTGCCCTCAGCTCTTATGGTCCACCCGCCAACCTCGAACAAACACACACCCATTCACCCACAGACAATCTAACACTTTTATATATATGTATATTGGAGAATAGAGATTTTGATCATGAGACACAGGGCACATTTTTGCATGCAGTTTTGACTAATGGTTGCTGTAAAAAAAAAAGCGTAGAAGAATAGTTGCATTTATTTATTATATGTACTTAGGTACCAAACTGTCCTTTGTTGTTTCTGTTCTCTACCTTTCTATCTTTCTGTGTGTGTGTGTGTACGTGCATGTATTAATAGATGAATCGCCATCTAGCGGCTGTAGGACTCTTCCAGTACTCCATATTACATACTCATTCGCCTGCCCTGTTATCAAGTTGTTAGTGTATGATAAGGACATAATCGTAATTTCGTAATATTATTTAATGGTCGTATCAGTGAGTTTTGAGTTTCGTCTTTCATGTCGTACCTTCTGATGATACCCCGTCGGTCTTCTCTGTTCTCTGTATAATTCGAAATTTTCGATTTTAAAAAATCATTTCTCATGGTCTTATCGTCTGATCATCGATTTCATTAAATAACAGTTCAATTTTCGGCTTACACTTTCGACAATGCAATTCAGCAACGTTTGCATCGCTGAAAAAATTCAATCTGTCTCAAAAAATTCTGATCTCCGGCGTTTTCAAGTATCCACTACATTCGGGCCTATTTCGCATATCAAATTCCGTTATCATACACTACCAATTTGATAACAGGAGAGGCGAATAAGTATGCAATATGGAATACTGGAAAAGCCCTATAGCCGACTTTTGCTCGAAAATGTTCTGGAAGAAACGCTATACAGAAATTTACAGAAATTTACGAATGCAAGTTACAGCCACCAAATTTTAACATAATGTGAAGAAGTTCAATGTAAAACAACTCCGAAAAGTTCAAGTTGAAAAAAAAATTAGGGGGCTCACAGGAGGCAAAATTGTGTGGCCTCCCTTCTAATTAGGGTACCGAGATCTTTTATAGCCTAAAACCTATTCCGGGTCCATACGAACACATCCAGAGAATACGAACCCCCCAGCTCTTATGGTTCACCCGCCAACCTTGAAGAAACAAACAAACAAACACACAGACAAACTTACACCTTTATATTATAGTAGAGAAGATACGCATTGAAAATCGCCTTTGCGACAGAAGTTACGGCAACTTCTTCAACACAAAGGTAGCTGCAGTTAGTCGAACAACGTTTGGTCGGGAGTGCATCACCATTGATATTATTAGGAACGTCGTGCGACCAGACACCAAGGAGGAAGAAATTGTCGGAAGGGAGTGCTTTGACATCATAGAAGATAAGAGAGGGAAACCTTTTTCACCATTTAGAGTCCATACTGAAAGGCAATAGTATTCTTTGAAATGCGTTTGGTTTCTTTAATGCTTCTTTATTTCTAAGCATCAAAAGAAATGTCCAAAAATAAGAATAAAAGTCATTCGATCAAAAATATTAAACTTTCCTTTGCTTGCATTTCCATTGGAAAAATTGGCCGCCTCTGTGAAACTCTCTTCTATGCAACTTGACCTTCATTCACTCTTGCTGAAAAATAATGCTCTTGGTCGGGGTATCCCCATTAAATCGGCTCTATAATTTACAAATAATAACTGCAAGGTTTCAGGAAAATCGGTTCAGTAAGCCATTCCTCAAGGGGTTCAAAATTCTCATAAAAATTATTTTAATTATTTGAAAATTTGAGTTCCTCACACAATTGCTGTTTCCTCGCATGAGTATACAAATTTATTATAATAATTTTCAAAATAGGGTGTTAAAGGTCACTGAATTCCCTTGGTATTTCCTCCCTTCCCTCAATATCCAGACACCACGAAGGGCTTATTTTCGAGTAATCCAATTTTTAAATTCTTCATGTTCATAAAAGGTTTTCATTTTCAAATGAGGGTTTTCTCCCTCTTCTCAATATCCAGACTCTACGGAGGGCTAATTTTCGTGTAATTCAATTTTCAATTTCTTTACATTCGTAACAGGGTTTTGTGAACAGCTGAGTTCGTTTCTGAGGTTCTCTTTCTCCTCCCTCCAATTTTTTAGACTTCAAGATTCAGCGATCTAAAAAAAAAAAGTCTACGCGGTGTATTTTTTAATTGACATCACTCACTGTCAGCCTTTATGGAGTTTGATGGTTCGGAGAGAGTAAGAAATGGACCTCGGAAATGAATTCAGTGACTCTTAAAATTCTGTTTTCAATGGGAATACTTCGTACATTGAAGTGACTGGAGATTAGCTCCCTATGGACCCTAAAAGGTTGAGAGAGAAAAAAATGAGGAGACCAGATATGGATTCAGCGACCCTCAGAACCCCCATCTGAAAAAAGAATAACGTTCGGGTTCCCATGGGTGGGCTGTAGTTGCGTGAAAATATCAAATATCAAATTAATTTCCATAAAAACACCTCTTCGAGGCACAGGTTACCCGCAACCCATTTTATTCAAACTTTGCAAAAAGTGTTTTTTTTTGTTATTTTTTTTAATTTAAATATGGAAACGATTTTAAGGATGTCCCACTGAAAAATCAAAAGTCGAAGATAAGAATCACCCCAATGTACTACATACTCGTAGTTTCCAGATTTTTAAATTGAAAATGCAGGTGATCATTGGAACAGAAAATTGAAAAACAGCGATTGAACGGGCGAGTTCCATAATGACAAGAAGTTCTAGGGGGGGGGGGAGAGGAATCATGAGACATTCTGTAATTCCACGTCAGTACTCGATGCTCTAGTTTGGAACGAGGACAGCAACTATACCGAATGACAATTGAATAAATCTATTGTAAGTGTACGTTGGATCAGCGATGCACCATAGGAGGAAGGGATGAAATAGTCTCTCCCGAATAGGTTCCGCATTTGACAAGTTTAACAAAACTGACCCTTAGCTAGCAAGATCAGATCGGCTATCAGAAAAATTTCAGAACTTGTGACTTCATTTCTCACTTTCTGCTTGTCAATTAAAAAAATTCCTGCTAATTGGCAAACTAACTTTCAAACGTGTTTTCTTACTTGCTTGCCAATTTCAAAAATCGCCGTAAATTAATAAAGTTTTTGTTTTTTGACCAAGGGCAGTTTGGAAACCGTTACTCTTTGAGCATTGGCCACTAGGTAGCGCTGAAAACCGCATTTCGATTTTTTCTTTTTTGGACTAAGGGCAGTTTGGAAACCATGTATCTTCAATTAGGAAAAGAGTTGTAGCATTTTCTGTTGCCAAAATGTAGTTTTTTACCCCCCTTCCTGAAAGTGGCTTCGGCGAGTCCGTGCTTTAAATAAGCAATTTACATGGTGATGCAATAGTTATAATTCAAATGGTATTCGGGGAAGTAGCAGTGATAATGCTAACTAAAGTAGCATCAAAGATTGTGTATCAAACCTCACGAAAACAATTTATGCTTTTGACAAGAATACTCAGTTTTCCGATTTGATTTGACAATAATTACGATGATTTAACAATCTACTTAAAAGCTGAACGAGAAATCTTCAAAACGTCAAGTATACACGTCCGGTAAATGGTCAATGGTCGTGCGAAAGGTGTCGAAGAAAAGTCAATGTATACGGAAAAATTCTCTCAGCTTTGATGCAAAAAATACGCCCCTATCGCTGCGCGACATCTGGATGCGGGATTCGCTGATTGATACAGTTTGCCGTCCCAGTACCTTCTGATATTCCGGCTGCTGCGTCGCTTTTAAATCTCCATTTTGTCAACTCGGCCGTGGATGTGGAATGTTACGGGTGTTTGCGATTCAATTCCGACAATTCTTATCGTATCTGGGTTTCTATAGCACTATAGTTTCCACGCTGGAAATCACTAACGCGAAATACGAATTCAACTCCAACACAGGTTGCAACTAGAAACGAGAAATTACCAAAATTAAAGAAGAAAAAAAGTCAAATTACCGTCAGGTGAATTACGGTAATATACCGCCCCACATAAAGTCGACTGTAGAGTAATTTTAAAAGGGTAATTTACGGTAAATAACCGTATTATAATTTACGGTAACTTACCAACACCTTGCAACCCGCGATCGCCTGCATCACTCGGACAGCATTAACAAACGCCTGCAAATGTAGTGATATACCGCAACCGCGCGTTAATAAAATTGCATACTCGAAATGCCGTTAATAAATCATGTAGCGACGTGGTTCTACGTTGACGCGAACGAGTTAACGAGAATGATTCAGTTTTCCCACGGTGTCAAAAAGAGATTTGATACGTCGAGTGCATCCGAAATAATCGATATATTGATGGATGCGTGAATATTTAATCGATACTATCGATTGTTTTGTAACTTTATAATCGGACATATCGACGGAAGAAAATCTGGAAAAAACGACGATTTTGGATCCCGACAATGTACATATATCTAATGTGGAGGAAATGGGAAGAGAACCATCGATTGTCTGAAAAAAACTATATCGATACATCGATAGTTCAAGAAAAAGCAATTGATGTATCAATTAATACGGATTGTTATCTGGGTATCATTCACTAATTTGAGGACTTAAAATTTCAAGTATTCTCCGCCATGGTTTTAACTGTTCCTTATAACTATTACTAAGGTCATAATTTCAAAGTTTCACAGTTGAGGCTACGGACGGAAAGAGACCCTTATTGATATAACACCCGTTTTCCGATTATCAACTTTTCTGAATTCTTCTAGTCTTCTTTATTTGTGACAGAAGTTTCAAGTCAGTCCGTCTCTGCAGTTCTTTCCCTTATACGGCACAAGTGTAGTTTGTTTCGGCCCCTCGGTTTCCTTCAACCCTCAGTTCTCGATTCACGATTTTCAACTGCCACCTGTGGACCTGTGCGCCCCTTGCTCTGCCCTTACTCTGGTGACAACCTCCTCCTCCCTCTTTCTGTCATCTTTTCCTTTTTCTTTATCCCCCCACCCTTCACTTAAAAAGTAAACCTACTTCTTGTTTTTAAGAATTATATTGTACATACTGTCCCTCCTTGTCAATGGACCCCCGGGCACCTGTTGGGGGATTCAAATATAAATAAATAAATATTCAAGTATTTTTAATCCTGAGAAAAGAAAAAGAAACAAAATAGTCTCTAACTGCGCCCCGGTCTAACAATTTGAGAAATTCGAGCATGAGGATTACATTCAACGAAATGACAGTACCCAGTGACGAGCCTACTGTTTAATTGGGACCTAGTCTTGATCAAAGGGGCAGGGAGTGTTGGAAAGGGTGCTGAAATTAGAAAACCACTATATGAAATCGCAAAAGAGGGGGTCTAGACACCCTGGACCCCCTCCTTGACTACGCTACTGACAGTATCGTGCGAAAAGCGTACCAGACAATGTTGGGAGGCAGGTTGACCTCATCTCGGCGGTTATTGGAGGAAAAACCGAGACGCAAATATGATTAACGGACGTGTTAATTAATTATATCGAAAATGTGGCGTTGACAAAGGCGTAATTTTTGATCGTGTCGAAAGTCGGTACAGATAAAATCAACCGCCGACGTCGAAAGCGAACGAACGCGACGGCGTCGCTTTTCGAATGACCGTTCCGAATGGGAGAATGGACGTATCTCGTCCACCCCACGGGTTGGTCAATTGAAAAATACCGGAGCGGGTAATCGATTACGACGTAAGGAATTAATTTGCATTATATACCTTTTTCAAGTTATCAGTCGATACGAGCTCGTAGCTATTTTTTTTTTAGATTAATTCAACTCGCAAACTAATTAGAGAGTGATTTTGATGTCGCTGGGATACACGCTGGCAGTGGCTCTTACTTCGTTATCAGAAGAAACGATAATTAGAATTTGATTTCGAGCTTTGCAGTATCTGAGAGACCACGTTTTGCAATCCAGAATAATCGCTATTATCATCGACAACCTAAAGAATGCTTCTGAAAAGTCGATATTGGGAAAGTTCAATATTATTTGTAGAGTAGAAGGGTCATTCTCCAGAAATTGAGAATATTTTGTTACTAAAGTTTGTACCCTAACTTTAGGTTTCTTGGGGGTGGGGTTATTTTGGGTTACATAGTAACATCTGCAATAAATTCCACCAATCCATTCATCAGACGGGACAATTACCATATTTTGGACGGAGAAAGCATAGGGAGGTGTCCATTACTGTGGACGGTAACATTTTGTCTCAACATCTGTTATATTTTCTTGAATTTTTGTTTCATGTTATTATTATTATTATTTAAATAATGTGGTATCATTATACAGAAAGATTGAACGTACATGTTAAGTAGGTAGTTCAATTTGCTGTTAATGACTTCAAATTTCCAAGAAAGATGGCGTAAAGTTCTGTTACCAGGGTTTTCAGTCCATTGTCGTGGTCAGTCCTTGACGGGTGCGAAGTTATGCATGTGCCTTATACATTTTTCAACATAACAAATGGCAATAATGGTACAGTTTTAATCCCTGGACATGATCCAGGTGCAAGAGCATGGTCATTGACGCATATGATAGCACTTTTTTTTTAATTCCCGGAAAAAGGATATTCTTGAATCTGTCTTGTCCGTAGTTGTAGATATCAGTGCTTTCGTCATAGACAAGATGGCTATCGTCGTGGACAAAAGAGTTGTCGCCTCCCTAAATTTTGATGCTGTTGAATATTCTCTACTACATATACACCAAGTAGGTACTTGTATGTATTATGAAAAAAGCCACTTTAATATTTTCAGTTTCTGAAGAATGGCCCATAGAAGTAAATTCAGTGATGGAAGTTCTTGTTGACGTGGAAAACAAGCGCTTTCTTTAAAATACTGAACCATATTTGTACGTAGTTACAGGGTTTGAAGAGCTTCAGACATCCTGACTTTCGGATCCTGGATCCTGGCTTTCGGTATGGTATATAAATAAACCCCTATTGAATATTTTATTTATTTTGGTCCCTCCAACAGCCGAAGCCAGTTAGAGGAGGGACCTTTAACAAAAAATCAATGCCAGAGAGGAAAAAAATAAAAATAAATTTTTAAAAAACAAAAGAAATTTTAAAAAATGAAAAGAAATAATAAATAAAGAGAAATAATTACGAAGAAAGTAAAAATAAAGATAAACCTGCCGCATGTCCGCTATCCCACAGCTCACAATCCCGCCACTAGCCGCTTAAACGCCGATCTAGGCATACACTCTGTCAAAAAATTATTTGCAGTTTTCATGAGGTTGTTTAATGGGGAGAATTCCATTTTAATAGTGCGATATTTTTTTAGGGAAAATATTTTTTGTATTTAGATTGTATTTCTTGAAGCAGTTTTTCATCATTAATATTACCGTGAATTAGATCATATAGAAACATTATTGCTGTTTTTTCTCTTCTTTTTCTTAGAGATTTAACTTCATATCCGGCCAAAAGTTCATCATAGGGTATGTTTTCAGGGTCAGGGTAGTATTCAAAATCTTGAAAATAAAACCTACTTTAGAAATCTATTTTGTATTTTTTTCTATTTCTTCAATTACTGTAACGGTGTGTAAAAACCAAACTAAAACCTCAAATTCCAGAAGTGATCTAACAAAAGAAAAATGTAGTATTTTCAGGGTGCTAGTTTTCTTGAAGTTTACAGAGTTCCTGACAATGAAGTAAGCCATTCTCTTCGCCCTAGAGATGACACTCACAATATGATAGTAAAAGGTTAACTCTGCGTCCAAAAGGATGCCCAAATCTCTGACTTTATCTGATCTAGTTAATTTTTTCCCCGTTATGGCGTAAGTTCCAAGTTGGTGTATTGCTTTTTCCCGGTGAGAGTGGTATAAGTGCATCTCCAAACATTTAACGACAGCCTATTTTCAGTACTCCAGCACACGAGTCTATCTAAATCTCATTGCAGGCCTTCAAAATCTGTATGGTGTTCTATTGAACGGTATATTTTTACGTAGTCAGCATACATCAGTATTTCCGAATCTTGGATCACTGAAGGAAAGTCGTTTACAAATAGTAGAAACAGCAAGAGACCAATATTTGAGCCTTGTGGCACTCTAGATAGAAATGCAAATTTTTCCGATGTACGACCCCTAAGAATATTGTATGGCCGAGATATCTTGTTTCACGCCCCCATACGATCTTTTTGTTTGCTATTATGATAGGTTCCTCTTGGGTGTTTGAGAGTAGGATGGTATTTTTTGTGTTGACCTCAAGACCAGCCATCCTACATGCAACTATAAATTCTTCTACCATCTTTACCAGGTCTTTCGGATTGTCTGCTATAAGGGAAACATCATTCACGAATCTCAGGTTGCTCAAGGATTCGCCGTCAATTTCCCTTATTATCCCATCCGAGCCGTCTCATAGCCTCTTCCAACGTACAGTTAAAAAGATTTGGAGAGAGTATTACCCTGGCGAACTCCTCTTTCCACTCTGAACTCTCTACCTTTCACATCAGTTTTCATATAAGCTGTACTCCTTCGTAGGTATTTTTAATAACCAATTGCTTTTTTATTTATGGCTTGAGCCACGAGTGCCTGCCAGTACTTATGTTTTATAGAATCAAATGTTTTTGAAAAGTCTATTAGGAGCGCGTAAATCGGGCTTTTATATTCTGTTACTTTTTCGATTATTTCATTCATGATAAAGATTTGATCTATGGTTGAGTGGTTCTTTCTAAACCCAATACAAAGATGAGGAAGAAGAGGAGGACTGGCCGGAATTCAGTGATGTGGACGAAGACATCTCAGAAACATTGTGTAGCCAGGTGGAAAAGGCAATCAAGTCCTTAAAAGTAAGCAAGGCAGTGGGCCCGGATAGGGTTGAAAATCGTATACTCAAGTTCTTTGGGGATGAAATAACACTGACAAAATTGTTCAACAAGATTTTGGCCACAGAAACCACCCCAAATCGGTGAAGGAAAGCAGAAATGATAATTTTATTTAAACAAGGTAGTAAAGAGGATATTCGAAACTATAGACCGATAAGCCTTCCTTCTAACATTGGAAAAATTTTCATGAAAATTATCAAGGAGAGGCTGTACTCTCAGTTGGACTGTAACCAGGCCAGAGAACAGGCTGGGTTCAGAAAGAACAATTAAGATAATATCGTCCGCAAAATTGAGATTTCTTAGTCGTAGGCCGTTGATCCTAATCCCTATCCCCTCCCACTGTAGATTATTAGAAACTTCTTGGAGAACAGCTGTAGAAAGTAAAGGTGATAGAAGGTCCCCTTGTTTTACTCCTTTTTGAATTGGGAACGTTATACTTTTGTGATCTAATTTTATACATGCTTTTGAGTTTTGATACGTGTTTTGAAGCACCTTAGTAGTAGAGGGTTGTCCTTACTACTCACCTTCATTATTTGACATGAGGCTCCTTGCTTAGCTAGTACATCCCAGACACTGGAGAGACTTTGCTATAGTCAACAAAGAGCAGGGGTAGGTCAAAGTCGTATTCTTTACACAGTTCTCAAGTAATTGACTGATTGCGTGAATGTAGTCGATAGTCGCGTACTCCTCTCTGAACCCCGCTTACCCCAGAGGGTGAAATGCCATGATTGCTTTTATCATTCACTGCTATCCAATGACGATGGCATTTGATGATGAAAGCATACATTCAAACGGGAAGATTTCGAGAATGAAGGATAAAACAGATTCCCGCTTAATGTATAGATTCGAGAAAATATTCCCGTCAGAGAAAGAGTCCATGGAAATGGTTATCACTAACAGGGCACGGAAGGAGCTACAGATAAAACATTATTCGCAGGGTGGCATATCCTCGTCAGGTACCCTCTTATTTCAAATTGGAGTTCGGCTGGCCAGATGTGGCCCATGATGACCTTGTCAGTGACTTCCGCGGTCATTTTCAGATCTTGTCTGGTTTTATCCTGAAATCATCACATAAAAATAGAGCAAAAATAGCATTTTTTGGATCTGGAAAAGTCAGGAAATTTTGGAATTTTCAGCACTTTTCACCTAAAAGTCAAGAAATTTTGTGAGAAACAAAAACGACTGCGAAATCTGTATTATTTCAAACGGATTTTATCCTATTTAAAAAATTTTTCTTATCTTTTTTCTTTCGCAGGAAAAGCACGTGGGTAATACAACCAAGAGTGTGTTAGTGTGAGAAATACTTATCTCGCTTGTTCCGCTAGCGAATATGAGAAGTGTATAGGGATTGGTTCGCGTTTCGTCATATTTTTCGTGAAATGGTTCGTGAACAGTCACGAAATACGTTAAGTGGATAGCCGCTTTAATAGAAAGATGTAGATGCCAAACGAACACCATGAAAACGATTTCATCACACTAACACACTCTATACTACTGAGATAGGAGAGGGGGGTTGTATTACCCACGTGCTTTTCCTGCGAAAGAAAAAAGATAAGAAAAATTTTTTAAATAAGAAATAGGATAAAATCCGTTTGAAATATAATACAGATTTCGCAGTCGTTTTTTTTTCTCACAAAATTCCTTGACTTTTAGGTGAAAAGTGCTGAAAATTCCAAAATTTCCTGACTTTTCCAGACAGACAAAATTCCCTGACTTTTCCAGGATTTCCAGAGAATGGACACCCTGAATAATATTCTCGGAGGTAAACCAAGATTCAAGAAAGGTATAATTCCATCTTAGCCTCCTATTTTACCTTTTAAACGAAATCTACGCAATCTGCACGCACTTATTACTGTGCACTTATAATTTCAAGCGTATTTTTTGCTATTTTCTCACCCCAAAAGACTAATCGAACACCATTTTTCGCGGGCCCTTCCTCGCAGACAACACAGCCCGCATGTAAAATCGAACGGTTCGAGGCAATTTGGTTTTATTTTCTTTCGCATTTCGTATATACGAATTAATGCGTTTCATAAATAGCAGTTAGTTTCAGCATTTTCGCAAAAACGAGCACGAAGGTTGGTGGCGCGAATGCGAATTTTAGCCACAGTAACGGATGGTTAAGCTTCTACTATACTAGAAAGCTTAAAATTTCAGCCAGCACTAGAAAAGGGTTGATTTTACCCTGTTAACGCCGGCCGGGTATCCAGTACCCGTTTCGTTTCGTTTCGACCGTAATCCCCGCCATTTTAAACGTAAAAGACCCGGTAAAGAATGTAGCCGCTTAAAAATTGAGTTTTTTTTTGCCTTTCCTTTTTTCTTTCCTTTTTTTTTTCCTTTGTTGCGATCGATACTTAAAAAGCCATTATACGAGCCGACGCTTACTTCGAATGGAGATAGCGTCGTTGGCCGCCATCTTTTTTTGCACTGTTTTCCGTTTCGTGAATTCTGTACGAGCACGTCTCAGGTTGAAAATGCCGACGAGTTTTTTTTTTTTTTATACGAGAAGCTGGCACGTGCTTTTCGCTTCCAACTCGGAAATCGATTATTAGAAGTAGGTTTTTGAATTAACATTATTTGATGTTCCGAAAAGGAAGGAAAGATGAATTTTTTCATTTAGATATTTTCAATTACCAATGTTTTTTACTCGGGGTAAAATTAACGAAACGAATACCTAGGTTAAAAAAGAAAAAACTCGCGGACCTCGAAACATTCTTGCATTATCAACATCCTGCGATTCGGCGCTCTGAAGTTGTTCGTAGTTGCCTAAGTTTTCATTAGTTTATTACCTGCAATTTAGACCAGTTGTGGATACACAGGGAAGCAATGGGAACAGCTGCCCCTCCCAGAGAAGAGAACTGAAATTGAAAATTCCTTAAAAATAACCAAGCGTACTAGAGTTTTTCTTTTTTTTTCTTTTTTTCTTTTTTTCTTTTTTTTTTTTTTCTAAGAATATCAAGTCTCCTATTTCTAATTTGCTCTCAACCCCGGGAGCCTGGAATCCCATTTCGAGCATGAATCTTAACAAAAAAAAAAAAAAAAAAAAAAAAAAAAAAAAAAAAAAAAAAAAAAAAAAAAAAAAAAAAAAAAAAAAAAAAAAAAAAAAAAAAAAAAAAAAAAAAAGTCTGAACACTAAATAAGGCCCAAAATTCCAATTGAATAAGCCTTAATGGCTAGTGATATGAGATGACGACCTTATTTCATAATTCTTTCGGTACTTTTGAATCTTGACACCGACTTAGTACTTCGGCTATCATTAGTGAAATTTCCGAAGTGGAAAACAAACGAAAGTAAACTAGTTGATCATTATACGCAAGCTAATTGAACTTATAAACACATAAAGGACAGAAAATAAAAGATACACAGTCATCTATCGAGATTCTAGTTTGGAAGATAGGGGAGGGGATGAGGGGGGTTAACTATCAACTGTTTTTAAGTGGCGTTTTTGAGAGCTCTTTCTAGAAGCTTGTCTTTTCTTCCTCTGTTCCCGTAAAAGTTCGTAAATAACAGGGTGTCCATTCTTGTTCGGAAATGATTTTCTCTGACTTTTCCAGGTTTTCCAAGCCAATTTTTCCAATTTTCCAGACTCTTCAAATACAAATTACACATGCAAAAAGGGGGGGGTCAAATTTTTTCAAACGTCGTGAGCGGCGAATATCGTCAATAACTCTACAAACCCATTTTTTTACTACCGTGTGCTTATGAAACAGTGACAGAGAGGGTGTAAAAAATTTAAGGATGAAAATGAAAATGCGCTCTATAGGGTGCAGCGTGATGCGATGTCAATTGAATTGGTTGGAACTAAATGGGGCTACGTCCAAAAAATCGCACTTTCAGAAAGCGGAAAAAAAAAATTATTCAAAAATTTGAAAATCGTGGAATACGTCCTTCAAGGTGGTGGTAGAGAGTCCACAAAAGACAACTTTTAAGCCCGGTCCCATCGAATCAAATTTTGATGGACCGGAGCTGGAGGGGCTCAAAGTTTTTGGACATAACCCCTTTCGATTCTGAACGATTTTTTTGCAGTTTTACGACACGAATTGCCCCCCCCCCTTTTGTAGCCAGACATCAAGCGGTCACTTTAGTCTTGGTTCCATTCCAATCGAGCAAAATCCCTGCTCGTAAGAAAAAAGTTGTGAAGCTGTATTTCGTTTTTGAAAATAGCACTTTTCAGATATAAAATTGCAAAAAGTGGGGGTTGGGCCGAAATTTTTTATTTATTTCTATCTTTTACACTAAAATACACAATTTTCGAACAATTTCTGGAAAAAATCCACTTTTTGAAAAAATGTTATTACAAAAAAAAAAATGAAAGAAAGCGATGTTACCAAAAGGACCTTCCCAGCTGTTTCACGAAATTTTGACCACACCAGCAGATCCGCGATACTTCAAGACCCCATAATCCGTGAAAAAAGCAAAAACGACAAAAGTGGACTTAACCCCTTTTAATTCTAACCGATTCAATTAGCAACGTCATAGATTTTTTTCCGTGTGACTTAATGCCGACCGTTAAGAGGGAGGGGGAAGAATAAAATTCGAAAATTGGTTTATAGGTTTCAAGGTCGCTGCATTCGATTTTAGGAGTAATTTTTGGAACTTGTCCCTCCTGATGCGACCCATGAGGTAGCAAGAGCGTAGGACAAGCAACGGTTGACACGAAATTCATCCTTTCTAATTAAAACCACCGAATACGGTAAAAATACAGTCTTATTTATTCAAAGTGTTGCTAATGAAAATAACGTCGTAAAAATTTCTCAACTGAAAAAGCACAGGTCCAGATTAAAAATTGGAAGCGATAATCGAAATCAGTGACACAAAACCACCCCTATTTCGATACTTCGTGCAATTTTTCTTCGGAGAAGCTGAATTTGTGTATTACGACAGTGCTCTGGAAGGGGTTGGATAAAAATATCTGAGGTGATATTCGAAATCAGTGATTCAGAGCTAGGTTGGCTATCCTATCCAAAAAATTGACTTTAGAATCTCGTAAAGAATTTGGAACTTGAGGAAAACTAGAGTAACCGGAATTAGCCCCTCCCTCGTGAAGACTAAATGGTTTAGGGGGAGGGACAATAACTATAAAAATGAATTCTGGAACCCAGGTGAAAAAGCTCCAGCATATCTAACAAAAATGCAATGAAAGTAAAAAGGTGGTTACGATCAGGAAAATTATGGCACCAGGAGAGGCGGAAGAGGCTTCAGTTTAAGAGTATTAAGAGATACAATATAAGGTCATACATTTAAAAACAGTGGTCTTTTCTGTAACGCGATAATAATTATTACGCGATCTTTGGATTTTTTTCAAATTTTGTGGATTAGTTACTCTTTCCTTATAATTTCAGAAGTCCCTTTCATTCACCCTGATCTTCATTTGCGAAGGAGAGGGGAGCCGAAGAAAGTTTTTCTAACGTTGGACTATTTTTTTGTGATCCTCAATGTCTTCAAACCTATCGGAGAAAGGTCATTCTAGACCATCTCTTCTTTGACCCACCATTGACTGCGCCTTCATTGGGCGATGATTCCTGGAACTTGGCAAGTAAACTAAAATCAAATTCTTTCACCTACGCGCTTTATCTCAAAACAAATACTATTTCCCCAATTTTCCTCTTTTATTCTTGCTAAGTGACCTGCCCAGTCCCACTTACGGTATAGGCATTCCTCCACTATGTTTTTGTTGCTCTTAACGATTTTTTTTATTTTTTCTATTCTAATTCTAGATTTTTGTCTCAACTTCAAGAGTGATTTTTCCATCTTGTTCTGTGTAGTTTGTAACTTGTTTTTGTCTATTTGTCTTAACGCCCAAGTTTGAGATCCGTAATTTATGGTTGGAATGATACACATATTGAATACTTTCAATTTTAACTTTATTGAGTATTTGTTTTTAAAAATTTTTCGTAATGACCAAAATTTGCTCCACCCCAACTTTATTCTTCTTTTGACCTCTTTTTCGTATCGGTTTCCAAATGAAACGATTTGCCCTAGATATATCACCTCTGGTACTTGGTGGATTATTTGATTATTAATTTTTATATTTGTGTCATATAATATATTTGATATAGAATATTTGTTTTATTCGTATTCAATTCCAAACCAGCAACTTTACTAGAGCTGTGCAGGTCACCCAACATTTCTTTCAATTCCTCTTTTGTGTTTGCAAAAATAACCACATCATCTGCAAATCTTAGATTAGATAATTTCTTCCCGTTAATATTCATCCCCCTTTCCTCCCAATTCATGTTACAAAAAATTTCTTCCAAAGCAATATTGAATAGAGTTGGGGACAGTGGATCTCCTTGTCTAACGCCTCTCTTTATCGGGAAAAGTGGACCATCTACATCTGTTCTTACCAAAGACCTGGAATTTCTATATATTTCTCTAATAATTCGTATATATTTCTTTTCGTACCCTTGGTTTTCCATAGCCTGAAACAGATATGAGTGTTTTACAGTGTCAAATGCCTTTTTAAAATCTATGAAAGCCATGTGGAGTTCAAAATTGTATTCTATACTTTTTTCTATAAGTTGGTTTACAATATGTAAATTTGTAATTGTTGAAACATTTTTTCTGAACCCTGTTTGTTCTTCCGGCTGCGTATCATTGTAGTGGTTCTTAATTCTCTCATTCAAGATTTTTGTAAATATTTTTGAAATACTTGAAGATAAGCTTATAGGTCTATAGTTCTCTATTCTATTTTTTTCTCCTTTTTTGAACAGCAGTATTATTTTTGAGATATTCCATTCATCTGGTATTTCTTCCTTTTCAAAGACACTGTTGAACATTTTTGTCATAATTTTTATGAATTTTTCACCTGCATACTTCAAATGTTCATTAGTGATTCCATCCACGCCCGGGGCTTTGTTGTTTTTGGATGTTTGTATGGTGTTCGTCACTTCACATTCTGGGAGTGGAGCTAGATGAATATTTTTGCATTTCGTCATATTTTTCGTGAAATGGTTCGTGAACAGTCACGAAATACGTTAAGTGGATAGCCGCTTAATAGAAAGATGTAGATGCCAAACGAACACATGAAAATGATTCATCACACTAACACACCTATACATACTGAGATAGGAGAGGGGGGTTGAATTACCCACGTGCTTTTCCTGCGAAAGAAAAAAGATAAGAAAAATTTTTTAAATAAGAAATAGGATAAAATCCGTTTGAAATAATACAGATTTCGCAGTCGTTTTTTTTTTCTCACAAAATTCCTTGACTTTTAGGTAGAAAATGCTGAAAATTCAAAATTTCTGACTTTCCAGACAGACAAAATTCCCTGACTTTTCCAGGATTTCAGAGAATTGACACCCTGCAATAATATTCTCGGAGTAAACCAAGATTCAAGAAAGTAATAATTCCATCTTAGCCTCCTATTTTACCTTTAATAAACGAAATCTACGCATCTGCACGCACATACCTACTGTCATTATAATTTCACAGCGTATTTTTTGCTATTTTCTCACCCCAAAATGACTTAATCGAACACCATTTTTCGCGGCCCTTCTCCGACAACAACACGCCGCTTTGTAAAACGAACGGTTCGAGGCAATTTGGTTTTATTTTCTTTCGCATTTCGTATATACGAATTAATGCGTTTCATAATAGCAGTTATTTTTGCATTTTCGCAAAAACGAGCACGAAGTTGTGGCGAATGCGAATTTTAGCCACAGTAACGGATGGTTAAGCTTCTACTATACTAGAAAGCTTAAAATTTCAGCCAGCACTAGAAAAGGGTTGATTTTACCCTGTTAACGCCGGCCGGGTATCCAGTACCCGTTTCGTTTCGTTTCGACCGTAATCCCCGCCATTTTAAACGTAAAAGACCCGGTAAAGAATGTAGCCGCTTAAAAATTGAGTTTTTTTTTTGCCTTTCCTTTTTTCTTTCCTTTTTTTTTCCTTTGTTGCGATCGATACTTAAAAAGCCATTATACGAGCCGACGCTTACTTCGAACGGAGATAGCGTCGTTGGCCGCCATCTTTTTTTGCACTGTTTTCCGTTTCGTGAATTCTGTACGAGCACGTCTCAGGTTGAAAATGCCGACGAGTTTTTTTTTTTTTTTTTATACGAGAAGCTGGCACGTGCTTTTCGCTTCCAACTCGGAAATCGATTATTAGAAGTAGGTTTTTGAATTAACATTATTTGATGTTCCGAAAAGGAAGGAAAGATGAATTTTTTCATTTAGATATTTTCAATTACCAATGTTTTTTACTCGGGGTAAAATTAACGAAACGAATACCTAGGTTAAAAAAGAAAAAACTCGCGGACCTCGAAACATTCTTGCATTATCAACATCCTGCGATTCGGCGCTCTGAAGTTGTTCGTAGTTGCCTAAGTTTTCATTAGTTTATTACCTGCAATTTAGACCAGTTGTGGATACACAGGGAAGCAATGGGAACAGCTGCCCCTCCCAGAGAAGAGAACTGAAATTGAAAATTCCTTAAAAATAACCAAGCGTACTAGAGTTTTTTCTTTTTTTTTTTTTTTCTTTTTTTTTTTCTTTTCTTTTTTTTCTAAGAATATCAAGTCTCCTATTTCTAATTTGCTCTCAACCCGAGCCCTGGAATCCCATTTCGAGCATAGAATCTCAAGTCTAGAGGAATTCCTAATAATTATAAAGAGTTTTGAAAGTTCAAACGAGTTTTGAAAAGTCTTAAGGAGTCTTAAGGAGTTTTGAAAAGTTGTGATTAAGAAGTCTGGAAGAGACTTAAAGAGTCTTAAGCATACCTGTGTGAGTCATAAACAGTCATAAACGAGTCTTGAATGTTTTTCGAATCTTATAAGGATGTCCTCTCGACTTTTCCACAATTCTGACGAACCTATATCCGTATGAAAAATTATAATTCAGGTTGGGTGGGGGGACTTTTTCGTGAATATGAGAATACTCGAGTCACCATGGATGATCAATGATTATTAATCACTACTATGAATCTATATAGAGCCATATGCATGTACTTAAAGGTTGACACTCATGAATTATTTATTAACTGGATGAGGCAAAAATCTATGGGACTGAATATTTGAAATTATCAACTTGAAGTAAGACTACGTGGCCTCGAGACACACAATAATACAACCATCCGGAATTCCCAGGTCCTCAGAAAAGAGACATTGTTAGAACATCCTTACACAAAGGGAGAAAAAGAAGAATGCATGTCCAGTACAAAGAGTAATAGAAAACAAACTCACAAGATGTAGCAACATACATCAGCCCTCCCCCCCCCACATAGGGGAGCACTCACTTTCAGTCAATCATTCTTGATGGCAGGGCCATGGCATATGAGACTCCAGGATGTACCCACAAGCGGCGTAGGAGCTGTATGGTGTTGGTTGGATTGGTTCGCGGCAGTCCACAAGTCTAGCTGGGCTTCGGCCTGGACAGGTTTGGCCCAAGCGCATGGGGGCATCCATCTTCTCGTGAAAACCGATGATGGTAGGATATTACAGATTGTATTAAAGTCAGGTTGGGAGGTGTGACAGCCTCCTGTAACTCTAGTAAACGGAGGATGTCGCCGGGGTACATTGAGGGGCTCATAGTTAGCCATACCAGGTGTGTGGTGGCACCTGTACCGGAGCCGGAATACTGTTTGCCGAATTTCGTTGCCTGGGTAAGGGGTGTTCCTGCCAAGTTGGAGTGCATGGTTCGGTCAAACACCTGGAGTATGCAGGCTAAGAGACGAGCTGTAAATATTTTCATTTGTATATACATTTCGCATATGCATGATGTAATACCTACTCGAGGGTATGTAAGGTAGTGGAGAGGAGACGCTTTGATTTCTATTTTTATGTTTTTCAACGAATACAAGGAACCACCGGAGAAAGTTTCGGACTGGCCGCCGGGTGGGGCCTTGGCCCCTCGCAAGATTACAAAAAAAATAAAAAACACAATAGCAAACTTGTAATTTAGACAAAAGGTTGTGTCGAAGCGGTAGATAAGTTGAGCATTACTAAGAAAATAAAATCAGAGCTGGCGCTCGAAAAAATTATTTCCTAGAGCCGAGGGTCGAGCCAAAGCCCAAAATACTGGAGCCGAAGTTGGAGCCTATTTTCAGATCTGATACTGGCTCCCACTTGGGCTTCGAATAATTTACAGAAGGCAGAATTCAGAATAAATTATCTGCCGGAGCCGGAATCAATTTTATGAATTTCAGTCGGAGTTGGAACTAAATTCAAATTCGCTCTAAAGCTAGGTTGAAGCGACTTCGGTTTTGAAACATCGTTTTGGGTTCTCGATTGTAAGCCATTTCAAGGTGTCTACCAAATACAAATTTGTAAAATTCATGACTTTTTCATGGGCTTCACAATACTCATATTATGAATCCTAAAGTGCAAAGTCAAAAACTAATTTTGACGTTTCAGTGATACTTTTTCAATTTCTTCCTTTGCTAATATTTTGGCGTTCACACGTAGAAAGATTTTAATTTTGTCTTTTCTCCAGAAGAATTTGGAAAGAATTTATGATCTTTGAGAAAAAGCAAAGTAAATATACAATTGAATTCATGACTTTTTCATGACTTTCATGACTCGTAGATACTCTGCCATTTGAAGTTTTCAAAAGCTTTACAAAATAAATCTTTAGTCAAATCGTCATCTCATCTACATAACCGTACTGATCTGACCTAAAGTTTCTCGTGAGCTGAAATTTCCCAATTCATATATTCGATTTTCATGCCAAATCCTTCGGAGTGTGTCCTTGGTAGCGATGAATTTATGTACAGGACCATAGGAGCCATTGCACTCAGAGCGCCTGATCGGAAGGGGCACCTACAAGAGTGAAGCCGGGTGTCAACCAATCACGAAAGTCATGAAAGTCGTGAATTGAAGTCAGTGGGTCATGAAACTCACGAAAGTCCTGAAAAAGGCATGAATTCAATTATAATATATATTTAATATGCTTATTCTCAAAAATCTTAAGTTCTATCAAAATTCTTATGGAAAAAAAAAAAGAAAAAAAAATAGAGCGTGGGTAGCAGCTCTGTGTGCCTAACTGTTGATTATTTATCTTCGAAAAATGTTAGATGACAAGTGACAACTCGCACTTGACATACTTGCTGTGTAGGATCCCTAACATTAGTATTGTGAGGTCGTGAAAAAGGTCATGTAAAAGTTATAAGTTTTATAAATTTGTATTTAGTAGATACCAGCCTCGGATTAAGATTAAAGTTGCTTACAAGCACTCGTCCCCCCCCCCCCGCCGCCGCCTAGCAGGAAAATTTTTCTCGTATCTGTTCAGTAGCTTTTTATTTGCAATGTCGTGTCTGGCTGGTGGCATACGCCAACAAACTGAAGGCAAAATCGTTCAAAATTCGGTCGCCCTTTTGAATCAGCCGCTCCAAGCCGGTGCGTGTTGTTCCTGTAGGTAACCCCGGGGCTGGCCCTTGGGATTTCAAAAGCTCAAGGGATGCGAGAACATTATTCATTATTTTAAGATGTGCGGCAGTGAAGTGATTTTATGTCACAAAAGCTCCGATACCCGGATCCTCTCTAGGAAAACGAAACTACATTTTCCCTTTTCCAAAATTTGTTTTCATAAAACTTCTTTCATCTAAATTTATCCTTCAAATGTTCAATCTTCGTTTTCAGCCATCTGATGAACCTTTGGCAATATGTATTTGTAGGTACATTTTGATTTTGTTTAAAGAATTTGAAATTCGTCTTTTCGACAAAAACTATCTCAATACAATAAAAGACAAGGTACGTATAAGTTTTAGTCCTATTTCCATTGCGAAGCCCTTGAACCGAACAGTTACTGCCTTACACAAGTATGGAAGAATCTTTAGAAGCTTTGAAAAAGTCTAGAAGAGTCTCAATAAAGTCTGGAAGAGTTGTAATCTTAAACGGATCTCGAATAGTCAACATGTTTTAAAAAAGAGCTTTACGAAATCTTAAATGAGCTTGGGAGATAATTAGTCTCAGTTAGTTCCAAGAATCCGTCTCATACAAGTCTTGGAAAACTTTGACGAATCTAAAAAGCCTCATGTCTTAGAAAGGCGCACTAAAGTATGAAAGAGTTATGATGGGTCGCAAACGAATTTTGAATAGTTTTAGCTAATTTTAGGCAAGCTGGGAAAAATGCTGTCGAATTTTAAACTAGTCTGGGAAATCTGAAAAATTCTTACATTAAAGATTGAAGAGTCTTAGCTACTCTTTGCGACTACTTCTCTTCCCTCGTTGAAAGAAAGAATTAGGTGCATTCTGACAACGTGAAAAACGTTCGAAAAATTGTCACCAAGTCACTGGACTGTGTAATAAATCTTTTATACGGGGATCGCAAACCAAATATTTGAAAAAGCAAATGTCAGCCAGAAGATGGGTGTGATGAATTTTCGAACAATAAGAGGAACAATGAATTTTACTTTTTTGCCAGAGGGAGGCAAACTGAGGTGCCGTAGAACAGTTCCCTCATTTGCACCATCCTGGCTACGGCCCTGACCAGTCGAACATCAGTGCAATGAAAAAAGAGACAGTTCACTTCCAAAAGATTTCAAACTCTTACACAGTCTAAAATTCTGCATTTGGGATTGCTTCTCAATCCTCCACTGATTTAGATTTGCTTGCAATAAGGTATCACTTATTATTTGAAATTTTCACTGGTACAATTCATTCTGCAATGATTCCTTTGGTTGTGTGTTTAACAGATCTCATTATTGGCAGATCACAGATGTAGCAGCGTGTGGAACCATCTTCGTGTTATGCAAAACGAGATCTAATTCGCTGATAAGTCGAGCTGGATAACCACGAAAAATTCATCGCGCTGGAGCGCTCGCACTTCGAGGGCTAATTTACATGATGCACGCGGTGGAGGAAACCTACGCGCCGCGCCATTCCACGAATACTTTCGAAGGTATTTTTGAACAAACCCAAAAATTCAAAATTTTTCCCTCTTGTTCGACGCAGTCATTTACCTGGATGAGCTGCAATTCCAGGAATTCGTTCGCCACATTATTTCACCGCGTTATTATTTCGTTGCTTCCGAGTTTGCTGAATGGGATATATAAAGCCCTTAAATCTGAGTGGAAGAATAACTTCGAAAACAAAAACAAGTGATCATAGAAACCGAATTAAAGAACTTGATGATTCGTCTATAACATAGCCTCATCAAGAGAAACGTTATAGAGATAAATTATATAGAAACTTATAAAACAAAAAGTGATATTTATAATGTAAAACGTGGAACACGATGACCAAAAAGATTTCGAAGGAAATATCATCAGGGAACGTTTACTAACGAGAAAACAACAAAGTCGGGGAACAATTTTCTCTCTATATATTACAATTTTGACCTTCGTCCCTCCTCCTCATTTGCCACCCCAGAAACTCTTGCCAAGTGATATACACAAAATCCGAAAAATTACAGAGGCAGATTGACTGCCCAGGATACAGCCAGTCAGGCAGTCAGTCATTATACCAAAATATTGTACCCTACATTCACTTTCTTTCAAGTCACTCTCCCACTCATCCTACATGTAACAAGATTAGATACTATTATCGTCAAAAATAAATTTAATAGTCATTTAAATCTATGAAATGACAATACCCCATATTGTACTTACAGACTACTTTACTTATTTGTGAACCAGGGTCAAATCGGTACCAAAAATATATTAGATCCTTCACACATACAAACTGATATCCATATTGTTTTCATAAGGTTTTCAGTTACCAATCTCTCACTACGAGCTACAATTTTCAAAATCGGCATAAGCTTGAAGCCCCCATAAGTGATGATTTCATTTCATTATTTCTGGAACTAATGGAAATTCTACGAACTTATCTGAAACCAATTAAATAGGACAAATGAAAGATACCTATCTAGTCTTCAAATGTACCCTGAGCCCATTTTCCTATCGTTTTTCAGTTTTGAGCTATAAGAGCTTCATGGCACCCCACAGAAAAAAGTACGGGGAGAGATGAGACAGCACCTCGAGAGCAAAGAAACAACTCTATAAAGTGATAAACATTTTCAAACAAATACTATTAAATGAACAGATATGTATTCCAGGTATACTTATGTAATCAATTCATAAATTAATATTATATTTAGTCCAGGTATACTTATGTAATCAATTCTTAAATTAATATTATATTTAGGTACCTATACATATTATGAAAATTTTACATTCGAAAATGTGGTGGGTAGCAATGAGACAATTTTGAACTCTGACAGAAGAAGCAAAATGTAACTAAATCCAGAATTGTTGGTCATTATGTATACTACGTCACCTAACGAACACTTAACAATTTCGTCAACAAAAAAAACAGTTGGGGAATTTTTTTGAAATTTTCGAAATCTGAGCGCTGATACGAAAAATTGTCTCGAGGCTCCCCAAATTGAAAAAGTGTAAGTAATCAAATTACGTTGCATTTTCAGAAATTATCTCTGGTTCGTCATAAACTACAGTAGTACAGCTTTATTACAGATTAACGTACTTGAAGACAGACGGATGTTTATTTTGATGGAGAAAGAAATTACATTTCGAAGACGAAAGAAAATTCGCTGATGAAAACACATGTTGCCAATTTCGCAGCTAATAAGTATCGGATTGGAACGTTCGATGATGATATATTATCGTCATAGCATACCAACGATACTGTGCTACAGTATTACAACATGACGTTTTTTTAAACACAAAAAATAGACTGTCTCGTTGCTCCACCGTCTCAACCCTCCACCGGCTCCCCTACAAAAACAGTCAGGTCAGTCAAGTCAGCCGGGTCAGTTAGTCAGTCAGTTAATCAGGTCAGTCAGATCAGTCGGTTAATCAGTCAGTCAACTACCCAAAAAGAGACACATAGTGTAACATTGTATATGCTTTTGTACCCTAATAAGAAATAAAGAGCTAAATCATACAGACAGGCTTCGTGTTGAGGGGCATGGAAATTTCTATCAACAACATGGCTGCAGATTGTAAATGTCAACTACTGAATTTGTGTCGGGGGAGCGTGCCGGGAGAGCGTTAGGTTTTTTGTTAGGTTTTTCGCTCATGTATACCCAGTAGTAAAAGCATAAATAAGATGCTAAAATAAATTTCCATGGAAATGTCAACAACTGAATTCGTATCAGGGGAGCGTTAGGTTTTTCGTTACGGTTTTGCTCAAGTATACCTAGTAATAAAAGCATATAAAATGCTAAAATGTCTACGTGCATGGTACCTAAGAAGTACCAGGGGGGAGGGGAGAAGAAAAAATGTCCCACGAATGAATAAATACGAATGTAGAAATATAAGAGTCGAGAAGATTAGCAACCCTACGGTCATACCGTTGGGTGTTGTGAAAAAAAGGGAAATTATGTTTTCTTACTCGTTATGTATTGTGGCGTAAAAGATTAATTTGAATCCCCCCCCCCCTTCATGAGAACTTCCTAGGACAGTTACGAAGAAATAGTTCAGTACTTTTTATACGAAAAGTTGAACTGAGAACCCAGGGTGAATATTTCTCGACTTACTATTATCAAAAGTTCAATTTCGTGGGGCTATTTATCCTCTTAGAGGGTAAAGCTCTACCCCGTTTAGACTCAATCAAACTATGTTAAAACTAGTCAAGTTTCTTTAGTTATGTTAAAATTCAATCAGGGTCATTCTGAGTTCAGACTCTTAAAGGCTATAATTAAGTATATAATTCATTGAGACTCTATTATGATCCGCTGAAGCCCATTCTGACTCGAATGCACAGGCGCGAAACTATAGGGAGTGAGGGAGGTTGGACCCCCCCCCCCCATAATTTGACAGTCAGCAAATTTTGAAACGGTTCATTTGAATTTTTCATTTTTTTAAAATGTTTGTTTGTTTATTTTTATTTTTTCAATTAAAAAATATTTCGATTAAGAAGTTGAAGAATTTTCAAGTTTTTAGAAATTTTGTCGGCGAATTTTTAGTTTAAAAAAAAATAAAAATATATTTGTCAGCAAATTCTTCTTCTCCACCTCCGCAAACTGATAAGTCAAACTTCATTGCTGAAAATGGAGTACCCTGGACTCCTGTCAGAGACGACTAGTCAGTCAAAAGCCGACGGTTTCGAACATTATCTGATAGGTTGAAACAAAACTGAAATGTGGAAGACATTTCAAAAATCTGAAAGTCAGTAGCAAACGTTGAATTTCGAATTTCAATGACAATTCTGTTTTTACTAGATTCTCTGTTTGTCCGAGAGCCTGAAATTTGAGAAAGTTGAACATTTTATTCGAACCTAAAAGTTAAAGCAAAAGACTTATTTGCCAATATCACAAGCTGAATCCGATAGCAAATGTTCTATTGTTTAAGTTACGGGCTTTGGTCTTGATGAATACAGGAGGGAAATTTAGTCTAGAACAAAAGTCAAAACTCCATGTGTTTTTTCCATAAGAACAAAAGGGAGCTCATGGCACGGATTCCCTGAATCCGTTCAACCTTCACTTTGTAAGTTTTTTTTTTTGGCTTGTTTTTGTTTTCGATCTTGATTTTATTGGAACCAATTTAGGAGACGAATCAGAGGAAATTCAGAAAAAAAGATCACCTAGAATAAATAACGACCACCGTAATGTATGTGTAAAGGAAGTTGTGTGATCCTCTCAAGTATTCCTAACATCCTTTCAGCTTACCCTCCAAGACTAGGGTATGCTCATGTGCGCAAATGTGAGTGCTTGGGAGATAACGTTCAAATCTGAATTTGTAGGGATGAAACTATGGGGAGGGGTGAAACACCCCCAATAATTTGGCAGGAGTCGGCAAATTTTGAAACTGTTCATTTGAATTTTTCATTTTTCAAGAACGTTTGTTTGTTTGTTTGTTTATTATTATTATTATTATTATTATTATATATATATTTTTTTTCAATTAAAAAATATTTTGATTAAAAAATTGGCAAATTTTCAAATTTTTAAAAAAACGTTTCGACGAATTATTAGTTTAAAAAAATATTTGTCTGTAAATTTTCCTTCTCCACCCTTCCCCCCCCCCCCAAACTGAAAGTCAAGTTTTGTCTCTGCTAATGCATTCGGCAGCTCCTGGAGCTTTCATGACTCATTCATTTTCTTTTGAAATTTAGGGCTCTTTCAACACTTCAGAAGTTTTATTAGGACTGTATTAGGTCAAATAAGATCGCAATTAAGAGCGCTGAAATAAGATTTATTGAGACTTCTTTAAACTTGATGAAAAAGCACTCAGATTTTGTTGGCTCAAGCTCCTTACCATTGGCATTTCATATTTTTTGAAGGAGTGGGGTAAATAGCTGGGCGTAGAATACAAGGAGGAAGACTTGGTTATCGATTTTTTCTTCATTTTTTTATTAGAAGACGGAAGCAGGACAGATCATAACTCGGTACTTCCCACTCCGTTCTGTAACAGTTTTTTACAATTATTGTCTCATCACCTTTGTGAAAATGCTGCAATATAGGATAATCAACGTCATGTTTCAATTTTGAAAGAGATGGGTTGCAGTACATGTACCTATAGTTTCCCAGTTGAAGGTGAACTAATTTTTGAGCGTATTTTCTACCTACATGAATCAGGTTTAACATGACACATGCTTGAAGAAGTTTGTGAAATTTAATGGTCATTTTCTAAACATTTTTTCGATTTTATGAACTAAGAAATGCCAAATATGATTAAGTTACTGTTATTATGAGATCGTTGGTCAGAGAATTTTACTCATAAATAATAATAGCTCCCGAAGGTACCACCAGCGAAGCGATATTTATTTAATAATTCTGCATTGTCTTACTACATGGCTTTTACAATGACCACATTTGTGAAAATTATTCTCAAATACGAAATTCTGATGTATTGGTCCGCAAATATTTTCATAAATAACGAGCTGAAAAGCTGGAATTTGAGCGCGACTGTTAAAATGTAATTTCTCCTGAGACATGTTTGCCGTACAGCATTTTACCTCCCGAACTCCTTTGTTCCCGGAGTCAGAAGCTTTATCGATTTTTTCGCCCCGCATCCCTCTTTTTCATACCTACTCATCTTTTATGACTATACTGCGTTTCTTTCAGCTTGCCGAGTATTTTTGAAGACTTTTCGGAACATAATTACGACATAGTTTTTCTGGTTGTTCACTCTGCCCTTCGAATTTTTAATGATACGCCATTTTGAAATACCCATTGGTTCACAGAAATCGACTGAACTCTCGACCTCAATTGTTTTCTTTTTTCGCTGGGTACTTCTAAACGGAGAGAGCAAGAATTTAGAAAAATTTTACAATCCGCAGTAGATAGGAATATTTATTTCTCAAGTTTTCAGGGTCGCTCAATTCGTTTCAGGTATTAATTTTCACTTGGCAATAAAATTTAGGAATCTACAGGGAGCGTCTAAGAATAAATAATACCCACAGGTACTATATGAACATCGATCGAGAATTAGGTTTTTATGTTTACTAGACGCGTTGACATTTGTTATTATCGAGCCCAAGAATTTAGGCATTTACGAAGAAAAAAAGACGGGTCAAAATAAAATAAACGGATAGTATGAGAAGGGTTAAAACATCGGAATATTTTTCTTAATTTTCAATTTTATTAAAAATTGTAAGATGATACAGATTTGGAAATAATGATTCTTACGTTTCCTGAACAAGGGGTCAGATATGGAAGAATTAATTTCTCTTCAATTCCCCTTTTTTTCCCTCTAATCGAATTAATTGTGAACCCACTTAGGATACATAGTACGAATGTCTAGAATAGGTTAAAAAATTACCTTCTCCCTACTTTCACTGGCTCCCTATTCTAAAAAAATTATGTTTGTTTTTATTTTGTCCAGCAGGGAGCCTATAGAAACACCGTTTAACAGAATAAAAAGGGAAGCAAATAGATAAAACAACCCGGACTATTTCCCATCTCAAGCATAATCACTTTTCGGGCTTGTAGATCAGGGTATTCCTTATTTTGCGACCCTTGATTTTCACAAGCCGATGGGAGTCAAAAAACTAAAAAAAAAGGAAATTTAATTTTCAAATTTCAGGTTGAGGTAACAAAGGAAACACGTGCTACACGTGACCAGCATTTCTTATGAGAAATAACTCTGAATTCTCACTTTTTCAACACATTTTTTTCAGTCTGTAATAAAACTAAAAATATTTACATAAGAGTGTTGAATAACGGCTTGAATGTACTCTGGGAAAAAAAATTTTAACTCCGTGATTTGATCGATAACTCTCCGTTATTCAGCTTTTTTAGTCAGTTGAGAAGGTCAACTTTTTAAAATAAAATAACGGGAGCACCAGAATGAAGGCCGGGGTAGAAGGCTGAAAAATATAATTAGACGGGAGTCAGTTCATAGGTTCTTTAGGTCACTGAATTCGATTCCCTGAACTGTTACCAAAAAGAGTTGTAACCTATTAATAATCGTTTTTCGAGAGGACGCGAATTATAGGTTTTCGAGGTCGCTGAATTCGATTTTGAGAATAGTTTCTGCACATTGATTATCATTCGGGTTTGACTTCCTCTGGTAGCGTGTATAAGTCGGTTCCGAAAATCAATCGCGGAATCCTGGAGTTCAATCACATCAAAAACCTGTAGATAAAATACCATCACAAAAAATTACCAACATTCCATCTTGACCTCTTCTCTGTGACCATTTTGGGGAGTCGGATGTAAGAACCACTCTTGACATTGAATTCAGCGATTTCGAAAATCTCTATCGAGTACAGTCTGGAAAAACGGATTATTAATTTGTACCATTTGTCTTGACCATCATCAACCTACTTTTTGAATAGTCTTCATTTTTCCTAGGAAAATACCTACTGTCGAATACTGATAATGTTAGATATGTCACCAATAACACCAGCTTTGGGAGAGTAAAGGCTGTAGACTTTATACAAACACGATATAATTTCCGATAGTGGAAGAGCAAGGAAAAAAATTTTGGGGATTGCCTCGGCGGTAATTGACACTCGGTCATTTCACAGAGCTTGGCAATATAAGAAAAATGACCAACATTCTGTTTCCGTCCAGATAAGCCGCAATGAGAAAGGTTAGTTTGACCCTCCATTTTACGACATTTCTGAAACAGTTGCAGAAAAATTGTAAGAAACCATTTATGATTATCTGCGGAATTTCATAGAAAATAAAACTAAGGTGGCATTCTTCATCAGAGATATTCGATTCTCGAAAAACTCTTCAGAAACTGATTGAGGAGAAGGGCTTAATATCTTAGATAAATTAATCAGAGAGGAAATTTACGATGATTTTAGTATGTCACGCAGGGGACCAATGCGAATACATTTTCAACGAAATCCGAATAATTAAAAAAATTGTTGTATCTTTCGTTACAGATTTAATTTTCCTAGGCTCGATGACGTGAGTGTATTTCATTTTTCTAATTAATTCTGTTCCAAATAATATGAGTAAATTTTCGTGGTTGTAGTTTCTCGGTTCACAAGGTTCATTCTCCAAAAACTGAATATTTTAATATCAGTAAATTTGAAATCCTAACTTTCGAATTTTTTTGTAGGGGGGGTTGTTTTGAATTACACAATAACACCCGTAACAAATTTCATCAATCTAATGCATCAGACAAGACACTTACCATCTTTTGAATGGAAAAAGCATTGGGAGGTGTCCGTCGTCGTGGATATTACCATCGTGTCTCAACACATGTTATAATTTTTATAAATTTTAGTTTAGAGTTGTTTTCACCCAATAAGTAGTGTCTTATTATTCAGACAGATTGGAAGCTGAGGTTCAGAAGTTCAATTTGCAGTCAGTGACTTCACATTTCCAGAAGAGCGTAAAGTTCTATTACCAGGGTTTTCAGTCCTTCGTCGTGGTCAGTTTTTCACTGGTCCAAATATATGTACTTTATACAATTTTCAGCCTAACAAAAGACAAAACTGGTACCGTTTTGATCCCTGAACACGATCCAGGAGCCAGATCTCGGTCATTGGCGCATGTGACAGCACAATTTTCAAAAATTCTCGGGAAAAGAAAATTCTTGAAGCTGTCTTGTCCATAGTCATGAATATCAATGCTTTTGCCATGGACAAGATGTCTATCGTCGTGGACAAGAAACGTCCCCGTCTCAAAATTATGATACTTCTGCTTTGTAAACTTGTTGAATATTCTCTACTACAAACTAAGAATTGGGGGAGGGAGGGAAGCTACCCTAATATTCTCAGTTTATGGAGAACGACCCATAGCACTAGTAAATGTTAGTTACTCTAACGGAATATACGTCTACTTTCAGCCAACATTTCCACTCAATTATTATTTTACACTAGGAACCCGGAGCAGTTATGAAAACCGAAGCCGCTCCGAGCTTGCTCCGGCTGTAGAGCCAATTCTTGAAAATGACTCCGGCTCGGTAAATAATTATTTTCGAACTCGAGCTCTGGCTCTGCCAAATAATATCTACCAGGCTCAGGCTTCAGACTCGACAGAACCATTTCCTGATAAACCTGTATTCCCTTGCGAGCCTCGCGTTCCTTGTACCAGCCTGTGAGTACCACACTCTGCTAGAGCATCATCTTGCAGACGAGTCTCCAACCACGGGAGAGCATTTTCATGTCTGCTTCGTGGACTACGTCGACATAGGAATATCGTCGACCGCTACGTTCCGCAGTGCACGCTGCGCTCTATATTTTGTGGTGCGCTCATTTTTTGGACGCAACGTTCACTGGACGATGACATTCTCATGTCGACGCAGTCCGCAAAGCAGACATTAAAATGCTCTCTCGTGGTTGCAGACTCGTCTGCAAGATGATGCACTAGCAGAGTGTAGTGCTCGCAGGTTGGTAAAAGGAACGTGATGCTCGCAGGGGAATACACGCAGGTACAAGGAATGAGGTACTCGCAGGCGAATTAAGTGTTAAGTCAGTCAGTCAGTCAGTCAGTCAGTAGTTTTATTATTATTATTTTTAGTAACGCTCTTTTCGTCACGCTCCAAAGTAACGCTTTTTCCGTTGTGTGCCAAAGTAAAGACATAAAAATCTCAAAACGATTTCCATGGAAATGATAATTCCTTTTCATTATTCCTTTTCGTTCCTCCTCAAATGCAACGTTTTTCCCGTTGGTGAAGCCGGGAATACACTTAAGGCCGAGGTAACCCGAGGCAGCCTCGTTCGGCCTCGGTTCGGCTAATTAAATCCATGGCTGGAATGTGCCAAAGTAAAGACAAGAAAATGTCAAAATAAGTTTCCGTGGAAATGATTATTTCATTCCTCCTCAAATGTAAAGCGTAACGCGTGAAGCGTCACTCGTGACAGTAACGTTTTTCCGGTTTGTGTGGCAAAATAAAGACAGAAAAATGTCAAAATGTTTTATGGCTCCAAGTCCAATAGAAAATGTGGTTTCTGTTCCAGCTCCGGTCATTTCTAAGGAGCGGAAGAAAGGTGAAGGAGTCCCGGGAGATCAATACAGAAGAGGAGGAGGAAGGGGAGGTTGAAAGACGAAGTCAAAGTCAGAGCCGGAGCCAGACATTGGCTCCCGCTTCTTTTCCCGATCTATGACTCCAGGTCGGCCAAATAATGTTTCCAGGCTCCAATTCCTTCGAAAAATGGTTAGCTCCGAGTCCCCGAGTTCCAGCTCCAACTTCCTGCTTTATTCTCACTTTAGTTACAGCGTTTCATTGGTTGATTTTAAGCCACAATGTTAATGTTTTTGAATAAATCAACGCGCACGATTCAGTTTCCGCGCAATTTTCCTTTAACGAGTCACGCCATACTTGAAAAATTCCACTAGGGGTTCTGTTAAATCTTTCGCGATTTCTTTGGGAAGTTTTTCGAAACCGTCGCGTGACAAATTACGTATCCTGATCCGGGTTATATTTCACTACGGCGGAAAAACTGAGGAAAATAGATTTAAGGTCCCAGTTCGGGTAATAATTCACCGTCAAGGTGTCTGTTGGAATTCGAGGCAGAAACGAGGCGCAGACAAGGAAGGAAGCTGCGTAAGAGTGAGATAACGCTAGCGAGCGAGGTTAAAGACTGGCATACAAAGAACCGTCCTTTTTTACCCTCTCCTTTTCGGTTTTGAATAATGAAAATAAAGCAAAGCCTTATTATAAATCCTTAGTGCATTCTCCGTTGTAATATATGACCGAAGCTAGACACCCTTTGCAAACGCTACCCTCTTCGAAAAATCCCCTATTCAACATTTTTAACCCGTCCCTCGCTGCCACTCTCGTTGAGGACCTTTTGCGAAAAAGACCCACCCCAAGCGGCGAACGCCATTTCTCTTATCGCAGTTCACTGAATACGTTACACCGCGTACCCTCGTCCTCTATCTTCTACTTTGACTTTAGCACACAAAAAAAAAAGTTTTCCCGCTTTTACGAAAAGTTTCGCATTTTCTTCCCTCGCCCGTCTGCTTCGCCTCAACTCGTTCTCTCTCTCGCCGTTTTTGCTCGATTTATTATACGAAAAAAACCCACTCGTATACGTTTCAGGAACGAAAGAAAAAGTAATTAGCGGAGTTGAAAAATATGGTAGCGAAATATAATTTCGGTCGGGAAAAAAAAACTGCATCTGTTGAGGGCAACTTCCAAATAATATGACAAATTAAACGATTTTTTTATTTAATCTTACTTCTTGCCTTTTTCATTTCACTCTCTTTTTTGTAACCGTTTTTGGGGCTTTTCAGTCTCATTCAGGATAAAAAATTACAATGGTTATTAGTTGGCGATCCCTTAGTGTCACTCGCAGACGTAGCTGTAAAAAGGGAAAAAAATTATAAAACTGCAGATCGTCGTCGGCTGCGGAAAATAATTTTCTCTCGCTTACAGAGATTCTGTATACGTGGCTTTCATCAAACGCAATAGGCTGAGGCATTTTCCTAACTTCCGCGTAGTCTTGGCAGGTTGAAAACACGATGATAGGTTCGTATTCCGGATATATGTTCTGAACCGGATCTAGAATGTGCGTATCTCCTATATTACAATACAACGTGAATAAATCATCGAGAAGTCTGAACCTTTGAATTAGGTCACAACTTCTTCTTATCGTCAGCAAGTTTACCAAGAGACCAGCAAAAAGTTACTTCTTACGATAGGTAATATGAGACGGAAATTTTTGACACTGATGTTCACTCTAGGGCCAAAGAGAACTCCTCCTGTCATTTTACAATTCCAAATACTACATAGCACCTTAGTAGGCCTCGTCAAGCCGATTAACATCCCGTCCCCACTTGTGCAATATGTCCAGATCTCTCACAAAATAGAATAGACAAGGAAACTAATCACACATTTTAAGCAATATTTTCACCAAGTAATATCCTCATAATACAATGATCTAGCCCCACATGTGCAATATGTCCAGATCTCTCGCAAAATAGAATATGTGCCATAAGTCCAGATCTCCAGCAAAACAGCAATAGACAAGGAACCCAATCTCACATTTGAAGCAATAGTTCCACCAAGCAATATCCCCATCATCCACCTTCCATTCTAATAGTCAAAACCAAGCATCGAACAAAACGTGAAATCACGATGCACACAACTCTTCCCAGGACACTCAATATTTGTACCCAAGCCACGCAAGAATCCGGAGCTGGCGGACAGCTATCGCCCAATCACCCTGCTGTCTCATGGGGAAGACGTTAGAGCGAGTGCTGAAAACGCATACTGACCGCCACCTGGGGGACGAAAACCTCGTGGATCCGCGGAAATACGGCTTCAGGGCTCACGATCAACAGAGGATGCGGTAGTGGTGGCCGTCGCAACCATCCAAGAACACCAATCCAGACATGCGATGGCCGCTGTCCTGTCGCTGAACATACGAGGTGCGTTCGACAACGCCTGTTGGACCACCACTATGCTCACGCTGCAGGACATGCGCTTCTCGTACTTTGGGGTAGCCACGCTCAGTAACTACTTCAGCAATCAACAAATAATGAATGACGTGTCGTGGACGCCCAGACAGGCTGTCCTCAAGGATCTATACTGAGACCAGTCCTCTGGAACATCAGCTACAACTCCACGCTTGCACTGATCAGCCATGGGACCTCGGTGGAGGCGCACGCCGATAACACACTGCTCGTCTGTAGCGCCGAGACAGTCGAGGAGCTGTGGCGCATTGTCGCGCTGGCAACCAACACCCTCGCCGCCAAGGGTCAAGAGCTGAACGCCAGCAAGACGGAAGCGCTGTTGCTGTGTCACCGAAGAAGCAAAATACCGGACCAGATTCAACTACCTGTTGGAAAAGGGACGGTGGTCCGCCCGACGACGAAAATGCGGTACCTGGGAGTGATTCTGGACGACCAACTCAACTGAGTTGAGCACATCCGGCAGGCAACTGATCGAGCCGTCAAATCGCTCCCCGTTCTGACCCGAATATGCACCAACATGTTCGGGTACTACTTCAGGGCGAGACGGACTATGGTGCAGGGATGCGTGCAGACACACCTCCTGAACTGTAGCTCTGTCTGGTACCACCGGGCGGTCCTACGAACGACACAGCAGCTGCGCATGTCGGTGCAGAGGAAAGCAGCACTTCTCTGCATCCGAGGCTACTGAACAGTCAATTAGGAAGCAGCACTCATTCTGGCTGATCTTGCCGCGATAGACCTCGCGATTCATGAGCGGTCAGTCCTGCGGCTACTTCGTCGTGGCCTGCCAGTCATCAACTGGGGTCCGTGTACCAGAGTGGTCCGCACCGCATCCGGCAAGTTTCAGATAGGGGCGGAGGCCGCCGCTGATTATACAGACAATGAAGCAGATGATGATCTCACCAGTGGCAACGAAGAGGAGGACGCAGCAGCCGCTGTTGCTGGTGGGGTATCATTTGGGCGGCTGGCCAAGTAGTTCCGCCGCATCACCGAGCAATGTTAGGGAAAACGTTGGGACGAGGCGTCGACTGGTTGATGGGCGCACTCGATTTTCCCCCAACATCAGCGCCTCGGCGTAAGTCCAAAATACAGTTCTCGTTTTGGACAACGCAGGAGCTGACGGGACACGGGTGCTTCGCCGAGTACCTGCACAAAATGACACGGCACACTCCACAGTGCGACTGTGAGGGCGCGTTTTCGCAGTCTGCGAAACACGTTCTCACGGAGTGCGCACTGACTGGTCCACATGTACCCATTCCACCACCGACGGCTTTAATGGAGGAGTGGAGCGTGTGGGCCGACTCTGCAACAAAGACTGGGCGTCGACTCTAGGAAGCGGAGAGCCCGTTGTTCCCAGCGGCAAGTACCGCCACATCGTCACACCAGCACCAACCAACGGACAGCGGGAATCAGGGTGGACCCGTACCCGGTGCCGCTGTTGGCGGCGCACCAATGTTGACTGGTGGGAGTCAGGGAGAACCCGTAGCCGCCAGTCGAAGGGCCTGGAAGAGTTTGGCCCCAGACTGATGAAGGGCGGGTCCATCGTCAACGAACATCGATAAGCGGCACTCTATCGAAGCTGTAGCAGCAGCAGAAGAGACAATGACCGTAGCGGATGAAAAAGGTTGATGGAGAAGAGAGAAGCCCAGTGACACCTCGGCACCTGTGAGCGTCGCCTCCCGTCCCGAGGAGCGTCACTGGTAGGAGACCCTGGAACCGATACTCGACTCATCTACTCGACCCATTTTGAGGAAGCGACAATGAACTAGAGGCTGAAGTCTTACAGTAATCGGTTGACCATGAAGGCGGCCCCCTCTAATTGGAGTGACCCTCCCGTCTTGGGTGTGTTGCCGAAGTGGCGGGCAGGGAAGAAAGATGGAAGCCGATAGGGGTATGCCGTGAAATTGATGGAGACAATACACAGTCTGAAGCCGACTGAGACACTGACTGACTGGTTGACAGATGACAGACAGTATAGTTATAGTTTAGCTTAAGATTGCAAATATTTTTCGTTTGTGTATACATGTCGCATGTATGATGTAATTTTATAAATGTGAGTTCCCTTCCCTACCCCGCGCTAAACCTACTCGAAGGTATGTAAAATAGTGGAGGGGGAGACACATTGATTTTTATTATTATGTTTTTCGACCAATATGAAAAGCTACCGGAGAAAATTCTGGAATGGCCACCGGGTGGAGCCTTAGCCTCTCGCGAGATTAAAAAAAAAGAGAGAAAAAGGACACTCAATGTTCTGTTCTTCTGAAACAATTTATAACATCTCATAAGGACACAAAATCGGAAAATACCCCAGGAGAAAACCAATCGTTCACCAGAAATGGTGCGCCTGGATCATCGGATTCTGCGGACCCAGGCCAGCATGTATGAACCGTAAATCAAGAAACAGTTTTAAACGTGTCACGTTGAATGCTAAATGGCAGAACTGAAGGAAGGAGACCCAAAGGCAGAAGAAAACTATTCTGGATCTGGAATCTCAAGAGCTTGAGTGGCAGTGGAGAGATTAGGGTTTCATTCAGAAAAGAAAGAGACCGCGAACTGTGAGCAGCCAAAGTACTTGGTGGACGGCATCAAGAAGAAGAAGATGTTGGTCTTACTTCCCATTTTTTCTCAATTAATAATACTTTCATTTTTCGACGCTTTACAACCAGGTTATTTGTGTCGGTCACACATTTTTTCCGGCTAGAGATCACAGATTTCTATCTTCTTCCCTTCAACCCAATACTGGCTACGACCTGAAGTCTTTGGACTTATTAAGACTTTTCGAGACTCGTTGAATTCTTTTATAGATTTGTTCAAGGTTCTCTAACGACTTCCCTGGATTTTAACACATAATTTACAAGACTTCATCGAGCTTTGTTAAGGCTTGCTAGGATTCTTATAAATTCGCTTAAAACTCTTCCAGATAAATTTGCGCAAAACTCTTTGAGAGTATTCAAAACTGGGATCAGGTTTTTGAGATGTTCCTTGACTTTAAGATTCATTAATACTCTTAAAAAACTTCTTAATATTCATTCAGACTTGGGTGAGGAAAACTAAGGCTCTCATAGATCCTTTTAAGACTCTCTAAGAATCATTATGATTCCCGAAGGTTCGCAGGCCCAGTGGGGGTATTTCCGAGATAGGGGGTGCGGTGTCCCGGGGCCAATTGGGCATGCGTGCATCGCCATACACCCCACTATCATTGATTCCCGAAGGTTTCTGTAGATTTGAAACTGTATAATAGGTAGTCTTCCAAACTTTTCCTTTTTTCTTCAATGAAACACTTTCCCCCATCTCGTTCTTCCTTTCATTCATTCTATTTTTATCTTTTTTTTTCGGCTGGTCTTCCGAAGCACCTCCTTCATTTAGCCATTCATGTGAATCTTACCTCCTCAAAACGTTTATAGTTAATTTAAAATCAATAGACATTTGTGTCAATTTCATTTTAATTATAAAATCCTCTAATTTTCATGTTTGAATTGTACCTAAAGCTTAAAATTCTTAATTTAATTGCTTGGAAAAATTAAATAAGGGAGAAGGAAGCAAAATAGAAGGCGGTGAAGGCGGGATTTCCGAATTTTGAACACGCTCATCTGTTCGTAGGCCCTAGACTGCCACAGCTTGGAGACAAGACTAGGAAGTGCAAGGGTAAAAACATTTTATTGGAATCAAATATAGATTTCAGCTGAAAAAGAGCGTGAACTTGCAGACTTTTGAAATTAAATTGAAAATAGTAGTCACTGGTAACTGAATGTTTCGATTCCTAGGATCAGTCTCAATTTTCAGCCCTCTCTAGAAAAGGGATTTGAATGTATCTTTTAATGTTTGTACTAGAAGATCGTCAGACTTCTTTTCGAATAAAGCAAGCCCCCTTTTTTAGAGGAAACAAAACATTTTTGGCAAAATAATACATTTTTTGAGAATGGGCAGAGGCTCTTTTTTTCTCCTCACTTGGCAGCATAATATGTTCTTACAGATTCCTCCTACCCACTGGCGTCATCCATAATTCTATAGATGTCTATTGCATGGGAAATTCCATTAGAAACCAAACAACACAGTGTAGCACTTTCAAAACTTTGGACTTTTTATTTAATTAATTTTTTGCACAAAACGTCTTCAAACAGGTATCGGAAATCAGTGCTGTGTTTTCGCTCTAGTATACACATAAACACAAAATTTCTTGTTTCATCTACTCTGAATTATTTTTCAGTGCGTAATACTTTCTATGAACTCAATTGCTTTTTCATCCAGTGAGCCTATTCTTACTTCTGAGTCAAAGAATCAAAAATGGTTGGAAAACTAAATTTCTTAATAATGACTTTTTCCCCCAAGTTTGATATACATACTAATTTCCAATTGGAACGTGGCTCTGCTCTGGATGGGACAGCTTTTTTCTTAGATCGTTATGTTTAGTATCTAATTATTTCATCTTAATTGGATTTTCATAACGCGAGCACACTCGAAGAAACAGAACTACATTCCCTCCCCTACATGCACCTCATTTTAAATTTAAGGGTATAAAACATTAGGAATAAATTCAGTGTCCTTGAAAACTCAATAGTCAATATTGCTCACTAAATGCAACGTCACAACTCAAAATGTACCGTTTTTAAATTATCAAATTTTAATTACCTTATGTTTTTGCCATAGTGTATACCAGCACAGCGAAGCCTTGAAAATTCATCGTGGCATTCTTGTATTTAATGAGCGATAGCAAAATCTTCGTTCCTGTCTTTATAAGCTCAAATTGTGTTCAAATTATTTGCATTCTTCTCCTTCTTCTTCTTCTTTTGATGCGCAGCTGAACCCAGCCTCATGTAACAACCCGACAAGTGAGGTCCTGGAATAGCTCTTGATTCTGGTTGAGATAGAACAGCTCATCCACATCCAAATCGGTTCAGTACTTGATGTTTCTAAGCCAGAAGAGTCTCTTCCATCTGACTGGTCTTTTCTGTTCGACTTTGCCCATCATAGGGCTCTGAAGGATTTCATATTTGAGGCTTCTTATCAGGTGCCTAAAGTATCCTTCACTTCTTTTTCTTCACTACGTTTAGGAGACCAGTTTTGTCAAAGACCCTTTCATTCAACAAACAAGCCACCATAGAATCTTCAAGATCCCCGGGTAACACCGCACTCCGAACGCATTCAGCCTGCTGCAACTGACCGCTCACAGTGTCCATGTTTTGCACCACACAGCAGCACTTACCATACATGTGCTTCCAGGGTCCTGAGCCGTATATCGAACGACAGCTGGTGGGTTTACCGTTTTTCTTATCTTGAAAAAGGCAGATCTGGCCTGTTGAATCTCGCACTTGATTCCTTGGTCACGATTTCGCTGTTCAGTATTTCTCCGAGGTACTTAAAATGGCTCACTTGCTCCAGAGTCATTTCTCCTAGTCCGTCGGTTGCTGTTACAGGTCTTCTGGAAACAATCGTGACCTTGGTTTTCCGCACGTTTATGATGATTCCATACTTTCATCGCACCTCATCGACCATTTGCATAATTTCTTCCAGATATCTGCTACTGATCTTGCTACCGATACTGTGTTGTCTGCGTACTTGATGTTATTCACTATCTCGCCACCAATTCTGACTCCTAGTTCACAGTTCTCCAAGACCTCACTGAAGATCTACATAGATGTTTGAAACAACGGGTGAGAGAATGTATCCCTGTCAAACCTCGTCTAATCCTCACAGGGTTTGTCTTCACATTGTTGTCAAGGGCCATAACTGCTGATTGTTCCAAGTACAACTTCTCCATTAGCCTGTGGTCATTATAGTTCAGACCAATGTTCCTCATAAACCTAGACAATTTATCATTCTGGACCTTGTCGATGGCCTTTCCGAAATCTATAAAGCCAAAGAAGACTGGCTAATCGAATTCCCAATATTTAAACATAAAAAATTCAATGGCATAGGTCAATGAGGATACTAGGAGGTGGGGAGAATCCGAGGAAATCAATACCGGGATTAGAAGAGTTACACAGAGATAAGGAAGAAGGTCTGAGGGTGACTAGAAGGCCATACGCACCATTTGACCAAAATTTCGATTTTTGTTTTTTGCTAACTTCATGTGAAAACCCCTCAGAAATCGACTGAAAGTATTTTCAGGCCGCTTAAGTCGAAATTGACCGAGGAATTTCATTTTGAAAGAGCAGTGAAGTCGAATTTTTAAGCAAGTTTTCAAAATTTAATCACTTCGTCTGTAAATTTTTACTTTTGTTCGAATGGTCCCTTTTATTAGACGCTGTCATTTCCATAAAACTCAGTAAAGCCAATACATTGAAAGAAATTGCACTCACCAGGAAGGAAACGTTACTTTCACCTCTACCTAAAATGGTTCTGAAGCAACTGGAAATTACGAGATACATTTTGCGTAGAATAAAACCATGGCGATATTTTTAGTCCTTGAAAAATACTACAAAAACTGCATTTTGGCGGAGCTCAATCTCCCAAAATTTGAACCGAAATTGGATTTGATGCAAGTTTCGATATGTTACTTACAGAATCCATAGAAGCTATTATGGTCTAACTCCCATTTTCTATCAAAATTTTATGAGGAGAAAAAACAGCATATTATATTTATTTTGACTTTTCTTTTCGCTTTGCAGGATTTTGAGAACAATTGTACGAAATGCACATCGCAAAGCTGGTTGCTTCTTTCAACAATAAGGAGGAAAGAATAATTATTCAGTTTTGAAACTCCTCTCACACACTAAAAGAAGTCATCGCTTTACAAATTCAAGTGCATTTTTTGAAGGATCCCATTTATCCAAATGGTTCTCGGAAATGACGCAAGAATGGAACTAAAGACTGGAACACTTTTCAGCTGTGGAACTTGGTTCGGGTCCAGAAAGGATGCAAGAAAATAATTTTCTATACTAAGACATACTGAAATAAAAGCTGCGTTGCCGGTGCCAATTTCTCTTTCAGCATGAGAAGAGAAAACTGACTGGCAGGTTTATTTAGTATGTACGTTAGGTACTATGACTTGTGAAGCACAGTAAATTTTTTTTTCGATTGTTGTTTCATCTGCGACAAAAGGAATAAGTACACAAAGAAATATGAAACAGAGAAAAGTAGGTCACCTTCTGATATCATATAGGTGTGTCTCATTCCAGTGCACGCGAGTGCACTTGATTTCAAAGGAAACTATCTTAATTTCCGACGGTTTTAGGATGAAGAAAAATAATAAAGTAATACTGAACTTATGATTTTGAAAACCCCTCTGCTTCTATGAAAAGACTGTCTAGTGAGTATGCGAACCGATAAAGTATCTCATATCACTACATAAGGTACTGCACCTAATTACCGCCACCTTAAGGGAGATTATCTTTCTCCAATTCTATTGAAGTTAAGCAACTTTCGAAAAGTTTTGGAGATACATAAACTCTTCCGGTATACAACTATCTTTTATCACATTGGAGACTGAATAACAACGGAAATCACTATTTAATCATATCTAAAGTGGTGTAACTGGGAAAATCGGGGTTTCATATCAGGTCACTACATAAAATTGTCATAAAAGTAAGTAATACAGTCAAAATTAAGACTAAAAAAGACATCAAAGTTGAAAAAAAAAAAAGTAATTTAATCACAATTTGGGTAAAAAAACAGATCGAAGACATCTTCAGGGCGGCCAGTGAATTCTAATTTCACGATCAGACATCAACTTTATAGTGTCTTTGGTGTTCTTCTTGGAATGTTGTATTTTGTACTGGCTCTAGAAACGATCGAATTTTCATTCCAGACTTCACTATTGGAAGAAAATCTGTCAACTGATAATAATAATCGAAATTATAACATGATACGTGACGTATTTAGGACCTTGATATCCCAATTTTCAACGAATAAGAAATGATATAAAAAAAAAACATTATTTATAATTATAATTAGAAGAATAATAAGGAAAAAGAGTCAAATCAATATTGATAATGGTTTAGATAATACTTACAGCAAATAACGTATTTCAGTTCAAAATAGTATTAGTTTTCTCAACTCGTCTTCCGGCGCTTTAAGAAAAAAAAATTTTAACACTTTTTTCGCTTTCAAATTCAACCCACAAATGTGAGAATGTAACACTGAGGGCACAGACTATATACGTGTACAAGAGTGACCTACTACTTTATATTACTGATAGGATCGCTAGTTACAGAGATATTGGTAGGCGGCGTGATTAGGCCACCTAGCGTAGTAAAAATCTAATTTCCTGTACAACCTCCTCCTCCTGCTCCTAAAAAAAACCTGCTGATGAGACATCACAACATAATAAACTACTATGTTTCATCAACTTTTATAATTCATTAGTCAGATTATATCTTTATTATGGCATTATTATGACATCAGGTCTTATCTTCAACAGTTACACAAGGCAAGAAAATCATTAAACATAAGATAAAAAGACAAAGATAGAAAGTATGAAATATCAACACCCATGAAAACAGAAGACTCAGATATTCAGGCCAGTGGTGTGCATTCCAGGCAAGCAAGGTAAGTGCCGCTTATACTTACACTCCACCTCCATGTTAATTACCAACACAAAACACACTAGCATGTTCAACACGACGAAACCTGTGCGTTTGGTTGCGTTCTGGAAGCGCTTTGAGTCTAGCTTGGCTCGGCTTGTTTTTATACTAGTAAACGCGTTATGTTCAAATGCTATGGTTTTTTTTTTTTTTTTTTTTTTGCCCACAAAATGTATATTTGTGATAGTATTGAAACCCCGTTTTTGCGACTTATGAACAATTAGAAATTATTAATGGTGGAAGGCCTAAACCAGAATTACCATTTTTAAAAACTGGGCAAAAAAAGGTGGTTTGATTTTTACTACACATACTGTGGAATAATTATAACGAGCAGAGTAAATGATTGATAACTAAATATTAATATTAATTAAAGTATTAATATTTTAATAATCTCCCATCGAGGAAAAAATTATTCCAACCAATTTAAGAATTATTGCGCAGTGGAAAATTCAATAGGCCACTCTCATCATTGCCCACAATTAAAGGACAAGAAAAATTCATTGACAGAATTTTATTAAAGCAAACATAACACTTAAAGAAAGTAATCTTCTGGATGACATGTCTTCTATTAGCAAACTTCTTCTTCACTGACACATGCTCACGTATCGCAATATGAAAACATTTTGTGGTTAACCCATTGTGAAGATGGTGGAAAACTGTTTTGTTGGCCGTGTCTATTATTCGTCACAGAAAAGGATAAATGCATATGGAATGAACCTACACACAGATACAACAACTGGAGTAATTTGATCAATGCCCTTTGTAGTAGCATGTTTCATACTTTTATTCTGATTTATACGCTACCTTTACGGTTAGGGACGTACCAATAGGGGGGAGGGGCTTACCCCCCCCCCCGTAGGAATTTTTTACTTGACAGTTGAGAAAATTTACCATTTCAATCAGGCGGAGTTGGGAAAATCCAACAAGTCAAAAGGTTTTATTTTTTATTTAATACTTGGGAATTGAGTTGAGAAGTTGAAAAAATCCAATAAATCAAAGGTTTTTTGTTTTACTTTGATACTTGGAAATTTTGAGTTGAATCAGTTGGGACTTTCACCATTTTTGCCCCCCTCCTTGCAGGAAAAACTCTTTGGTACATCCCTGTCTACTCTTATCGCTTACCTCCTAACGCCACTGATTCAGGCATAAGACAAATAGAGACATGAAAAATAAACAGCAGTAATTTCGTCGTCGTAATCATCGTCATTATCCCCCCCCCCTTCATCATTATATTCCGTAGAAGTTGTATTTTTTTACTATAAATGTCCATTGAAATTTGAGGATTGCACGGGAGAGGGGAGGACAAGACTAATGAAATAATCGAAACGTAAATTTAAAAACACCCAATTACAAGGAAACACAAAAATAAATTAGCTATATAGACACGCAACCCGTGAAAATTAGTACGATTTATTTTCACCAAACAGAGCACAAAACGACAAAAATAACAAAAGGAAAAAGACGCAGAGAGACAGTAAGAAAAATAAATAAACAGAAAAATTTCGAGGAAGCAAAAGAAAGACGAAATAAGACAGAAGAAAGTCAGGAAAAGAAAAGAAAGGAAGAAAACAAAACAAAAATCACAGAGAAAAGAGGGGAAAATGTAAGGGAAAACCAGATAAGATACAATGAAGCAGTAAAAACGCAGAATAACAAATAAAAGACGAATGAAAAATGATAGAAAGAAGATGATGTCAGAGTAACCGGTGTGCGTCGGGGGAGCGTTATGGTTTTCGCTCAAGTACACCCACGAAGTGAAAGACCTTACATTAGAAGGGTAATGGCATTGCGTTTGTCAAAGAGTATAAATATCTGAGCAGAACCCTGGCTTTCGATGAGAGAATGAAGGAAGAACTTAGCATCAGGACAACTGAACTTTGGCAAAATTTTTGGCCGAACAAAAAGATTCTAAAAAGTACGTGCAATTTAACAACTAAAATCTTAATTTTAAGCCAATGCGTAATACCAGCACCAGCATATAGAGCACACCTGGGCTATAACTAAGACTTAAGTTAAAGGCCTCAGAACAACCTATAACAGGATGCTGAGTGTGCTAGGAATACAGCTAAAGGATAAGGTGCGTGCGAGTTCAATAAAGAAAAAAAAAGACGAAGGCAATGGATATCGGTTGAGCAATCAAAAAATTGTAACTGGGGTATGCGGGGCAGGTGGCAAAGGGGGAGGATAAGTGGAACAAAACTGTAGAGAAATGGACGCCGTTGCAATTCAAGAGGGGGAAGAGGGTGCCCATCCCGCTGGAGAGATGAGCTCGTCAGCGAATTTGGACTTCTCTGGCAGAGAACTGCTCTTGACAGAAGTAGATGTTAACGGACGGTGGAAGCCTATGCCCGGAATTGGGTGGACTCAGTGGCGTAGCGGCTTACCTGCGCCGCGGACTCTGGAGTCCAAAAGTGTAAAATAAATATACCCACTAGTAAAAGCATATAAAATGCTGGAGCGTGTCGGGGGAGCGTTATGGTTTTCGCTCAAGTATACACAGTAGTGAAATCTTATAAAATACTAAAAAGAAAACAAGCTTAAGATTACAATATGGTGCTGACGAAGTCATTACGGAACCCGAATAATTCCTGTAAGTTGTCTGAAGAAATCTAGACCGATTCTGAATTATTTTTATTAGAGTCAAAATGAGTTCAGATACCAGTCAGATTTTATTTAAATAAAATTTGTATAGGAATTAAAAGCCTGGAAGAGGTAGGTAAATCAAAAAACAGAAAATGAAGGAGGAAGACGTATAACTCTGGAAAATACTGAATAGTGGAAGAAATGGAAAAGATAAAGAAAGAGACCAAAGAACAGAAAGCAGTTAAACAACAACAGAAAATAATACAAAAAAGAAGCACATATTGATTCTTGAGCCCCCTTGAACCCTCCTCAATATAGCTCCAGTGAGAACTCATATTATGCAAATCGATTTGTCTGACACTCATTCACCAGCATGGGAACGGAGAGGGGGTATTCTGGTTTGAACCCCCAACGCTGTCAAAAGTATCATTTCAGAATGTATTTTAGCCCATTAACTACACCAATAAGATATGCTGTAGCAACCATTTACCCCCCCCCCCGCCCCGACTAAGACCTTCCTACGCTGATGCTCTCATTATGTCTTATGACGTAAAAATCTGGAAAATACTGAATGAAAGGTGAAGAACAGAAAACGGTAACAAAGACACTTTTGAGTCCTCTTAACCCCTCTCCCAATAGGGCTCCAATGAGAAACCATATAATTGGATTTATCTCACGCTCATTATGTTTTATTATGTCTTTATTATAAATCCTACTCCGCTCTATTTATTAAAAACCGGACACTTCCCGAAAATATCGAGGAAAGGGTCCTCCACACAAGAGGTCATATGCATTCTTAATCCCCTTCTTGACAACAAAATGACGAAAAACAGCTTGAAATACTGAAAGATTACGAACTTTTCTAAATCATTCTGTTATCATTCTTCGAGAAAATTCCGTGATAGGTATTCTAGTATCTGACACACCTTTTCGCTGTATTGTACAAAGTGGTTGAGCTGGACATACAAAATATGCACGAACTTTTTGTAGAGGACCCTTCCCTCAACATTTTAGTATAATTATTCATTTTACAGGGTTGCATAATCGCGAGATTACTGGCGCATATTCCAAAAAACCAACAATTCCAAAATTTGGGGGCCAGTCGGCATGAGTAAATGTTAATCTAGATGGCTGAAATTTTAGGTGAGTCTCAGTCATAAGTAGGAAAAAATGGAAGTGAAAAACTGTGCAAAATAAGGGACACACTAAAAGACATCCTGAAGAGTAAGTTCATTAGGGTGTCCCTTATTTTACAAATTTTCGCCAATCGATTGAGTGCGCACTGACATCTGTTCCAATGGACCTACAAACTGCCATAAAAAATTTGAGCTCAATCTGAGGTCATTAGGCCATTGCGCTTTGATCCTGAAGTTAAGTGTAATACTGAGATTTTACAACTTCAGGATCAAAATGCAAATAACATAAAATGTTCCTTGTTAAATTTTCTATAAAAACGGCCCTATACAAATTTTCTCAAAAACGCATATTCATCGAGATAATCCCAAAAAAGTGTGAAAGTTTCGAGGAACGTTGCTTTTGTTATTTTTTCTTTCATATAATCGATCTTTACTAGCTAAATCGCAGTTATCCAAAAAAATGTTCACTTTAGGACCAAAATTCAAATTAACGAAAAATGTTCCTTGTTAAATTTTCTATGAAAAGGTTCTATACAACTTTTCTTTAGAAAACATATTTATCGAGATAATCTCAAAAAACATAGATTTTTTTATTATTTTACAAAATATCTATTAATGTCGAGTAATGCACACTACAATATAACTTCAGTCCGTTTGCTCCCCCCCCCCCACCTGCAAAGCCCATGCACAGTTTGTTGGTAAGAAAACATATGTAAGTGTTTGAAAAGTATCAGTTAAGCATACCTAAAGTTTATTATAGTGCCCTTAGCAAAACTGACACTTTTCAAGTACTTATGTTTCCTTACTTGCACGAGCAACATAACCACTTCTTCACATGTTTTTCTTCATCTCATCGTTCGAGAGGTGAAGATGGACACATGCAGAAGTGTTTGCGATTGTTAAAAACTTGTATTGGCAAGAGGTAGGAATGTTGGTCTGACCCTAGTGATAAAAAATTTGCGGAAGAGCCTAAAATTGAAACATTAACTAGGTGGCCATGAGCCACTCCAAATTCAATGATTGAAGAAAACCGAACTTTGAGATCTAGGGTTAACAAACTGTTTCTATTAAGTCTTCATCATTCTAAGATTCCGGTAGAAGACTTGGTATGGTGGACTTGAGATGATGTATATCAACAACAGGAAACAGTGATTTGTCAGTATAGGAAATGACCCTGAAATCTGAGAACACGTGACTGTTCCTCAACAGCACAATATTATATCTTATGTCCAAATTGTTGACTATTGATGATATACGTATTACGTACATAATCCGAGGTCTACTCTATAGTAGATACCCAACAAAGTGTCATGGGCGTTTCCAGGTGGGGGGAGGGGGCAAACTGGGCGCTTGTCCCAGTAGACAGAAACTGAAGTTATATTATAATGTGCGTTACCCGACATTAATAAATATTTCAGCTGTAAAATAATTTTAAAAAACTATATTTTTCGAAAATTCCACGCATTTTTGCGATTATCTCGATAAATATGTTTTCTAAGGAAAAGTTGTATGGGACATTTTTACAGAAAATTTAACAAGAAACATTTTATGTTATTTGCATCTAGGTCCTAAAGTGAATATTTTTTTTAGATAACTGCGACTTTGCTATAGTAAAGATCGGTTATAAAAGAAAAATAATAAAAGCCACGTTCCTCGAAACTTTCACACATTTTTGCGACAATCTCAGTAAATATGCGTTCTAGAGAAAAGTTGTGCAGGGTCTTTTTTATAGAAAATTTAACAAGGAACATTTTATGTTACATGCATTTTGATCCCGAAGTTGACTGTTCCGAAATATTCGCGGTTTTTTGTAAAATCTCAGTGTTACACATAATTTCAAGGTCAAAGCACCACGGCTTAATAACCTCAGATTGAGCTCAAATGTTTTATGGCGAGTTTCTAGGTCCGTTGGAACGTAAAATAAGGGACACCCTAAAGGACATCCTGAAAAGTATAATGCATTTTTCATCAATCAAAATTATGATTAATCTTCTATCAGATTTTTTCATTTCTCGGAAAAGGCGATTGACACAGTCAGATTTTCTTAAAGAAAACTTCAATCGAAATATTTTTGATTCTCCCATTTTGGGACCAATATTTCAGCAAGAATTAACCTAAAAATTGATTACAATTTCTGATGTTTTCTTCGCAATCCTGACACAAAATACAGGAAAAGTGTGATATGACCTCAATTCCAGAAGTACTACAGTACGAGCACGCGAGTTTGAAATAGAGCTTATACGAAACCTTGCCCGGGTAGATTTCTGTTTGAAATGGCCAACAACGCTTTTGGAACCGCTATAGCAACGTTGAAAGAGCGAGTAAGTATAAAAGGGTAAAGACAACACGTAAACGTGCTTACGTGGAGCTCCGCCCCGAGTTAAGAGACTTCCTACCTTTTTTTTTTTTTTATTCCAACGAAGCTCACGTCTTTTACGAGCCCTTTGGTTCTGCATCTGAATAAAATTCGTCCGGATTACACATTAACCCTCCGTCCACTTCACAGCAGCTCTTTCCTCCTTTTTTTAATTTTTTTTTTTTTTATCCATCCAGCTACCTTTACCTAAACCCTTTTATATCGCCCTTCTTCTGCTACAGCTAACGACCAACTTTTTTGTATATTTTTCTTTTTCATTTAAACGCGCTCTTTTTTTTATGATTCCTCTATCGCCTTCGTACGAGCTTTTTTTTACATAATTAATGTTTTCCGAGGTATTTTTTTTTGTAACTTTTCGGAAGTGTAAAAAAAGTGAAAAAAGCACCGAACTAAAAGTTGAAAAAAGTTGTTTCAACTTTTTATGTGTTGGAAATAACTTCGTTGCGTACAAAACTGACGGGTTATAAAAAATTTACCAATTTTTTCCTCGCACCATTTTTCGTTAATTTTATTTTTACGCAATTTTTTTTTATCATCGGCGAGCAGCGTATAAGATAACGGCGAAACGTTAGTACGAAAATACTTTACCGGATGAAAGTTCGGATCGTATTTAGTGCAAGGGGCGAAAACGAAGATAAAGCGCATTTTCGAATATGTAATTAAAAGTCGGCGTTCAGCTACCCGATTTTGCACGCTCTTGTAGTTGCCTTTTACTCATCTTCGCTGACTCTATAAACAATAGAGTTTACGTACATATTATACGATTATACGTCTCTCTACTATCCCTACCTCATTCATACCTCCAAGTGGGGATTGGACTAGTGAGCTCGATATTGAATTAGGTGCTGTGCTTGATAATTAATACTGCTCGACCGTATCGTATCACTCAAACAGAAATTATTCGACTTAAAGCCGAAAACCAAAACGTTTTCATCATCGACGGGGGAAGGGAGAGTGGTGAAGAGAGAGGTGGTCGAAAAGATTGTATTTCAGGACCAATAAATAAATAAAGTAAATTAATTTTGCTGACACTGAATCCCAATTCTGCAAAACTATTGAAAATTTCCGAAGTCGAAAAATTACGTTTTCTGGGAAGAGACGAACTTATAATTACCCGCCTAGGTGGATCCTCTTTTCTAATGTTTACTCTCAACCAGAGCCCTGGAACCGCCCTTTCGAGCACTACTTTAGAGACGTCAGGGAGGCTGTTAGGGCTGTCTTAGACCTCTTTTCATCTTGCCGAAAAACCGGCCTAGGTCGAAATTAATGTAGCGAGTTGCTACGTGGGCTCGAACCCGGGACCTCCGGATTCCGAGACCAGCGCGCTATCCACTCGGCCAACCAGACCCCTTCGTCGTTAAGTACAGGATTTCTCCCCGGGCTTAGGAGCGACTGACTCTTGGACGGCTGTTCACAAGAAACCCTTCTCCACGGCAGCCCCTGAGGCCCCTTTCCGAGTATTTGCTACTACCACCAAGATCTGCACCGACGGTAGCTCCCGACAGCCTTACGCCCTCCCCTTCTGCGTGCACCGCAGCGCCCTCCTACTCGGCAGGGCGTACCAGGTCTCGGAGCGTGAAACCCCGAGCCCCCCCCCCCCGTGAATGGATGAGAGGAATTTTGATTCCATTTCTTAGGATTTATTTGTTCTTATCAGTCTTAACGAGTCTTGTTAGGCCGGAGCTTACAAAGTCTTGACGAATCATAAGGATTATAAATTACGTAGTCTTCGTAAGTCACGAGGTATCTTAAGGAAGTCTGTATGGGTTATCTAAAATTTTTCGAGGAATTCTTCTCTCTTAGTCCTCTCGCACCCTACACCGACAGAATTTGCATTCCTTTTTCTCCCGGGGCAAATTTCGTGCTTTCGGCACGCTGCTCAACGATGGTGTCGGCACATCAAACGAAATGCAATGGCGCTGTGCAAGATCTTTTCAGACTTGTGTAAGGCTCTTTATCCTGTTCAAGACAAATCTGAAGAGTTCATAAGTGTCTCACTATTCTGAAGAAATCTTGAAGAAATCCCACCGAGCCGTAAGAAGTATTAAAGGGCAGTGGTATAGCCAGCCTAGGGCTCGTGGGGTTCTGATCTTGACCAATGGGGAAGGGGATGTTAGAGGGATACTAAAATTATAAAAACCACGATTCGACGAAATCGCAAGGGGAGCCAGACCCATCAACCCCTCCCCCTTGACTATGCTATTGTTGAAGTGTTTTCAATGGGTCTGAAGGAGTTTTCGAAAAGTTTAGAAAGTGCCTGGAAAGTTCTTAGAAATCCTTCAAATAAGTGTCAAGTGGCCTTAATCCGTTACTCTTTCGACCTAAATGTCTATTCGAAAAAATAAACGAATTCCGCGTGGAGGAAAGTCTAAATTTAATGGTCAAGTTGAAAATCTACCCAAAACATTAGCATATAAGCACGTATATTTTAACTCTTTTATTTATCAATTTCTAATAAATTAAATATGACTTTGAAACCCTCAAAATTGGCTTCTCTGGGCTTAAACCTAAACTGATTAACGGGTACTGATTTTATGTAAAAAAATGTTTAGTTTCATTTTTGTTTTTTCGTTTTTTTTTTGTTTTTTTTTAAAATAATTTTTATAATGAATTTTGGATACAGGTCTTTTGTTTCTCTCTAAAATAGCATCTAAGCACTCAGTAACCGGTTCCAATTTTACGCATTTGACGTAAATCCGGAAACATATGCAATCCTGTCGAGGGGATACCCCAGGCCCGGACCTTCAAGGGGCTCCTATATTTTTAAAAAGCCTAAATTTCAATCATACTGTACATCAAATCAGCAAGTACTCCTTACACCATGAAAGAAACCTCTTATCCCGCAGCTTATAATTTTTTTTTCATCTAACAGAAGAACAAATTGAACTAGGAGGAGAGGGGACCCGTGAATATTTCCCCAGGCCCTCCTTTTCTCTCTATGGGACTGAACATATGTGTCCAGACTTCTGTTATGGCCGAATTCGAGTATTACCTTAAAATAAATTTTAGTCGATCCTTTTTCTTTTCTCTTTTTTTTTCCCCCTATTACAAAGCGCAAAAATATCAAGACAGGGTAAACACTATACCACGATCAAATTTTTAGGCTATTGAAAGCCTAATAGTAGACTTTTCTCCCGGAATCGCGGCACATTTGCCGCTGAATAACAATTTTAAAGGAAAAATATGTTTATCAAAATTTTGGGATAAGATTTGGAATCAGCGTGAAAATTCGTTTCTGGAACCAGTGGCGGATCCAGGCGAACAGTCCTGAGAGGGGCAATTCACAATGTTTAAGGGTAAATAGTTTTTACTTCCTCCCCTTGAATATTTGGATCATTTTTACGCCGTGAAGCTTATAATTGAAGGGTAAGGAATCAAAACTCACATTTGCCATTTTACTTCAATGGCGCAAACCGGCAAGATACTGTACACGGGTGCAGGAATATCTTTGCTGCGCCTGTGAATGTGCGATATGTATGCAGGAAAGATATTCCTGCATCCGTGTACAGTATTTTGCCTATTTGCCCCTTGAAGTAAAATAGCAAATGCAAGTCTTGATTCTTTACCCTTCAGTTAAGTCAGAAGAGAGAGTAGAAATGCTGGGATTCTGGAATCTTAGTTCTGAAAACTATTTTTCAACTAGGTAAACATTTTTCGAGGATTTTCAAAATCCAGTCTAGTTTTCCGCATAATTATTCTGACATATGTAAAAATTTTAATACCCAGCTCTCGCTGTTTGCATCTGTAAACAAACGCATTGAACAAAGGACGGCTTTTTACCCCTTCTGCTGGGTAGATGTCATTCTCTAGGGAGTTGTCCGTCGTCGTGGATGTTACCCAGTTTATCTTAATGCCAGTTATATTTTTTTTTAATTTTCATTTCAAGTTGTTTTCACCCATTAAAAGTGATATTATTATTCACAATGACTGGAAGTATTATGTTAAGAAGTTCAATTTACAGTCAGTGACTTATTTCCAGAAGAGATAGCGTAAAGTTCTGTTACCAGTGTTTTCAGTCCATGGTTGTGGTCAATCTTTGACATCATACATTTTTCAGCCCAAAAAATAGCAATACTGGTTAAGTTTTGATTCCTAAATACGATTCTGGTTCAAGATCGTAGTCATCGGCGCATGCGATAGCACAATTCAAAAATTCCACGGGAAAGGTAATTTTTGAAACTGTTTCGTCCATAGTGGATATCACTTCTTTCGCCATGAATAAGATGTCTATTGTCGTAGACGAAAGTCATACCCCTCCCTAAATTTTGATGCCCCAGCTCTGTAAACTTGTTAAATATTCTTCACTATACATAAACTATGTATTTTGAAAAAAAGAAAGTCTAATAGAAAAAATGCTACCTTAATAGTTATCCTTAGTTTTTGGAAAATGATCCGTAAAATCGATTCTGACATTTCGGTCACTTCTTCAAATGTAATTGCGGAAGTACAATGATTGACATGGGCACCGCAAAGAGGTAGGATATGGAACATTTGCCTCCATGGATTTGAAAAATGCTTCGTTGGGAGTTTTCCAATTGCGGCCCAAATGAATAAATGACATACAAATTGCGGCCCATTTAAAACACTACAAATTGCGGCCAGTGAAATGGGGAATGGTACAATTGCGGCCCATGTATACGACTTAATTGTTGCTCTTTAATTATCGTCATCGTTTTACTTGAATGAGAATGAAACCAGAATGGAATAAAGATAGAATCATTTGTTGTATTTTTGGTTCTGGCCTACAACGTTTTCTGTATTCAATTTTCCCATCGTGTCTCTGCTGTATCTGTTCGTGCGTTATCTACAATTATAAAGCATTTTCGTAGCACGAATAGTGATTAAACCTGGACTGTGTTAACCCGTCTTGTGTCGTCTGTGTTGTGTTGTCCAACAATTTTTAATTATTTAATATTTTCGTATTTTGCCTTTTCTCTGGAAAATTTTAATATGGCTGTGGATATGCTGAGTGAAAGAGGCAACAAAATCATGCTAATTATAAAATTCGCTTCCAGAAGAAGCTCTCCAATGGAACTCGATGGTGCTGCACCAAAAAAGATTGTTCTGCTTTTTTGAAAAAAGATTCCAGTGGCGAAATTACTGAGCAGAAATTGGTCCACAATCATCCTCCAGACCACGAAAACATGTTGGAGCGCCAAAAAGTGAAAAATGCTGTGAAGAGAAAGGCGACAGAAGATATTTGTGCACGACCAAGAAAAATTATTCATTCTGAGTTGAAAAATTGAGACACAGACAAATTGGGTGTGAGTGATATGAGTAGTGTGCGAAGAGCCATTTTTTACAATTCAAGGCGAGCTATTTTACCTGCACAACCTCAGAGTATCGCTGAAGTTCACCAATACTTGGAGACAGCCGAAATTAAAACTGGCGATGGCCAGGATTTTCTTCTACTGAATGATGCAAATCAAAATTTGGTAATTTTTTCATGTTACAATAATTTATCTGCCTTGTGTAATTCTAAAATGATTTTTGTAGATGGTGCTTTCAAATGTAGCTGTAAATTTTTTTTACAACGTTTTACGATTCACGCGATACTTAATGGCTATTATGTCCCATTGGTATTTTGTTTAATAAATAATAAATTGAGTGAGACTTACGAACACCTATTTCGAGCGGTAATTGATAAATGTCGACAGTGTAACCTCGTTTGGTCACCAAGAATAATTTATGCAGATTTCGAAAAAGGTATACATAAAGCTCTTAATCGTGTATGGTCACAGGCAGAAATCAAAGGCTGTCGGTTCCACTTGGCGCAATCATGGTGGCGCTATATTCAAAAAAGTCCGTTTGACCCAGACTTATCGAGAAGACACCGAGCAAGGAAAATTTTTGCGACATATTTTTGGACTTCCACTGTTGGATGATAAAATGGTATCCGAGTATTTCGTGGATGAAATTGTTGCAACAGCATCCAACGACAAAAGACTTATCGAATGTTTGGATTATTTAACCGAAACATACCTACATTTCTGAAGAAGCTACCTTTCCACCTGAAGTTTGAGCTGAAATGTCTAGTAAGCCAACCCGGACAACTAATGCATGCGAAAGTTTTCATGCGAAATTTAACGCGTCATTTTACTCGCCTCACCCAAATATTTTCATATTTTTGGAAAATATAAAAAATTGTCAAACCGAAACAAAATTAACCCTGAACAGCGCTGCCAAACGACCGAAAAAGTTTCAGCCCAGATGAAGAAGAAAATTGATTTCATCGATTCGAAAATTCACCAACTACAAGCTGGAGAAATCTCAATTTCGTCTTACACTGCTGCAGTTGCATACAAGAACCTCCCTGTGTATTAAATGTATGAAATGAAATCAAGTTCACGACCTTTCTGCATAATTAACCTGCATCAAATTTACTTTAAATAATATTTTATGGGGTGTACACCAGTTCGCCTCCTCGTGGTGCACCCTGGGTAATGCTACATGAACTGGGCCGCAATTTGCAGGTAGCATGGCCGCAATTAGACTGTGAGGGTGGGTGGGCCGCAATTTAGCCCTTCCATAATAAACAACACATGGGCCGCAATTGGACGATGCCCGCTTCATTTCACCACAAAAATTATTTTTCTAGAAAAATAAAGTTTGCTTCTCTTTATAAAATCTGTAATTGTTTTGCCCTTCCCCATAGAAAGTAATTCCGGCAGGGAAGGCAGCATCCATGATCATTGATCATTTTAAAAAAGATACACGGGGTAGCCAATAGATCTACTGCTTATTTAAGGTAGATTATAAAAAAATATAATGCTCTGTAAAAAAAAAAAAAAAGTAATTTAGTTTATAATTATAATGATTCTACTGATTTTTTAAGGTACGTATGTCAGATAAGGATATCATTATCATTAAAAAAGTTCCACCCTGGCGGATTGGGGCTTCTTCAAGTTAAGATACGTAAGAATTTGATGATATAAACAGGATATCTGACAGTTCAGTAGCGCTTCGTTAAGGTAGTTTGGGTAAGAATAACTCATTTTTAGAATTTGAACGGGACTGTAAATTATTGTGTGATTAAGTCAGAAAATGAAATACGAGGAAAATTGCATAGGAAATATGACATTAGTTTGTTATCAATAATCAGACGAAGTGTGACATGGTTAGAATTTCATGACCACTTTTACCAACTTCATTTTTGCCAACGCAAAGGGTCTGATAGAATTTCATGCAGTATTTGTAACATGGGGTAAAAGCCCGGATTTCAACTTTGATACATTCTCACACCTCACTGATTGATTTAATTACAAACTTTAATAATGCTAAACAAAGATTAATCATTTGAGTACTTTTTAGTTCAAACTACAACCTTCTACGACATGTTACTCTCGAGTATTTCAATTTTGAATAAAATGTTCTAAACTAGGGCTTTTACCTTGACATCGGAGTAAAAGTCCGGATTAATTTGAGGTAAGAGCCCGGCAAAGAAAATGAGTAATGAAAAATGACAAACCTAGTCTCCATAGAAACATGCTGAAAGAAGTCACGTACATTTATTGTATTTGAAACTGTCGATTACATAAGTCGTACATGTGCAAAAATTTACATGTCCTACATAGATATTTAATTCAATCACCTTCAGGCTGCTTCTCCCACCAAAATAATTTTTTGAGACAATTATTTTAGCTTCATGAAAACATTTTAACGATATTGATTGTCTATTAGTTTTCCAGATGTAATTCTGAAATAATAAAGTAAATAAAGCATCAGAAAAAATTAAATTTTGGATAGCAACAAGTAATGGGGCTTTTATTCCAAAAACAAATTTTCATAAATCGAGCCTAGCTTAATAAAATTGCATTATAATATTTTTTAGTTACTTACCGAGTCGTATTGATCATCACTGTTCATTAAAATTCTATTTTCATTTTATTAACAAAACACTTGATTCTCAACCAGTAAAATAAGTAATTATTTATTCAGCTTCAGAACTTCAATTCATTTTTTCCACTGTAAAATTAATCACAGAAGAATGAATCATGATATACTGGCTTCTTTTGGTGTGTATTTCAGGCAATATGAACAGTATTACCAACATATTTCACAAATGGTCAAAATTAACAATCCAGACTTTTACCCCAAACCGAACTTTCACCCCATGTTACTCTACGTAATACGACCTCCGAAGAGCAAAAATATCCTCTGCGATGACAAGAATACCTTGATACGAAAAATTAACCATGAAATCGATTTTTACATTAAAATTCCAAAAGGGTTAGGCGAAAAATTAATGCCCGGACGTGTTGACTGGAAAATTAATTCTATTAATATTACGACCTTATGAACGAGCGAGTAGGTACGTATTGACACCTTTAACGGAGATTTCCTTAATTGAGTGGAATAACGTGCTGGCAATTTTATGCAAAATGCGAGCGTTTTTACAATCGTTAGTCGCGTCTATCATATATCGTATATTTTGTCCGGGTCAAAACGAGTTTACTACCTATAAGCGGCACAGACAGGAGTACTGCTGCTTGCTAATTTTTGGGGATACCCTCTCGTCTCCCTCGCATCTAGCGCCATATAAAAAAATTCATTCCGAACCAATGTTTCGCTGAGTTGACTTGAGGTGAGATTCTGGTAATCGTAAGCAAACACTGTGGTGTTGCCGATATCGCCCAAGTCCTTCGGAGTTTCCCTCCGTAATTTTTTTTTTCTCCTCAATACCCACAATATACGGGGAAAATGTTGTTTATTCTGCACAAAACGGACATCACATGATCAGGATGCCGCGAATGCGGCGCTGTCATCCAGCTAGTTTACATAATGACAAGGTCGACAATGAACTATTTGGCCTCGTAAAAAATTTTAAACGCTCACAACGTGCGGGAAAGATTGTCGTTATTTCACTGAAATCGAATATCACACGGACTGATAAAGCTGATCGGGTTGCCGCGACTGCGGCGCCGTTAACCAACTGATACAGATAATACGTGATGGACCCAGAAAAGATTCCTAAATGAGAATGTGCAGGAGTATAATAGCGTTTATAGTTTATACCTCCCCTCTCGGAGTGTTTGATCATCTATATGCCCGCAAGTGGGTAACTGAGTGATTATTAGATAAGTGCGCGAGAAATATTTCTTTCCTCAACTTTCTAATTCCCGACTGACAGTAAAATGCTAGACAATTTTGGACAGCTTCATTGAGAAGTCCGAGAGACTAGATAAGACTCTTCAATGATCCTTTCCAAAACTTTCAGATTTTGCCAGACTTAATTAGGGAGCTTCAAGATATGATCAAGACATTATAAGATTATTTCATATTTAGTTAGGCAATTCGCTAAAACTTGCTACGACTCTTCAAAACGCAAGCAGACTCTCTCATACTTGTTTAAAATTCCGTGAAGCTCCTTCATGAAACTTACAGACTTTTCAAAGCTCTCTTGAAACTCTTTATGAGATTTTATTTAACACGGCAGCCACTTTTTTTTTTTAAGAATTTTTTTTTTGATTTCCCCGGATTTCCAGACCAATTTTCCAAATTTCTGACACTTTTTAAACTACGAGTAATATTGTATACAGCTTGAAAATATTTATTATTTAAGGTCAACTTTGATATTGATTGACCACTATGAAAACTGAAATTACTTCGACTTTTTATTCTAACGAAAATTGAACATCTAAAATACCTTAATTTTGAACCTCAATTCACTCAAATAATAATATTATTTAAACAGAGGAGGGGGGGGGAGAGCTTCAATTCTCGTTATTTTCTAAAAGTTCCTCGATTTTGATCAAAATTAATTCACTGACTTTTCCCTGGCTCTTTGACAAGATTTCCTGATATTTCCCCCGTGTAAGCTCTTCAAGACTTGATCAAGACACATTTTCAGTTTCTGCCACGTTTGTTTACGGTACTTTAAGACTTTTTTTCAATTCTTCAAGGCCCTTCTAAACTTGCGGAAGATTCGAGAAAATAGTTTAAAACTCTTTCAGACTTGATGAGGACTTTTCAACCTGGTTTTCAGTTCTTGAAAATTTATTCAAAACTTTCCTGAAGATCAAGACTTTTACAGGCTTGTTGAAAGTTCGTGTAATATTTCTGAATTTATAACTTTATTTTTGAAGCATTTTCAGTGAACATTTTTCCTTCTGGGCTGTTGCCTTTGTCGTCTTCCCCAAGTACGAGTATCTGCGCCTGAATCAAACGAAGCCTGTTTTTCTATTAGAAGTATCTGGTTTAAATTATATTCCAAAGGTTTAACAAGATGTACCGAGATCATGGCCTATAAGCAGGCTGCCCAGATATTTTTCAATGTAAAAGAGTGCAACATGTTGTTCAAAAATTTTTTCCAGCAAACTCGCATCTGGCTTCGCTCGATGCTCGCTCCAGGAGTCTTTCTGGACTATGTCAGGGCCGTACCCAGGATTTAAGTAAGGGGAGTTTGCGACTTAGGGAGCTACAAATACCCCAAATTTATCCAACTGCCCAGATGTATATGAAGAAAATTTGGCTAATGGGGGGGGGGGGAAGGTTGACATCTCCCTCCCGGTCGCTTCGGGCCTGGCCTATGTTATAAATTATTCTCGTCTACTCTTCCCCTTTTTCCTTTTTTCTCTCCCTGGATCTAATCAAGTATTGTTTGTTAAAAAGAAAAATGGACTGGAAAAATGTTCACGCTTAACTTTCTTTTCATTTGCTTTAATCTTTTTCGTGATAATCTTGAAATAGATATTTGAGTGCCTTTTGTATAATATGTATTCCATCTTTGTACATATCGCATGTAATAATTTTTTCATTTTGTTTGGCCCCGTGGTAGCTCAATGTGCTTTGACAAACTTGAAAAATAAAATCACAATGCCATAACCTAGAGTGAAACAGACGGATCACAAGAAAAGGGCCTTAGTGGTAACTGGAAACTGAGGCTCTTTTCTTGTGACACGTCACTTTGATTTTGTTGACTGTAGAATGTAGAGCGAGTGTCTCAATCTCTAGTGAATTTTGGCCTTCGCTATCACGCTATCAGGCATCATTATTTATAATGGTTATCTTTTATTATCAGCTTCAGCATAACAAAAGAGTACTTCTTGACATTTTTGGGGAAAAGATAGAGTTCTCTTTTTTTACAGTATCAAAAGAGTACTTTTCTCTAAAAAGAGTATAATCTGGGCAGCCTGCCTATAGGCAATAAGTGTCTCGCTAAATATAAAATGAAATTAGAAAAGGCAGATGACTGCTCCCAAAGAAAATACTGCAAATCAGAAAAATCGACGAAAGTAGGGACTTCCTTTTTGTATGTGTTCGTTTCAAACCCTGTAGCAACTGGAAGAATCCAAAATTATTTAATTTAGTCTACCAAAACTTTTCTGCACGCCAAACGATGAAAATTCAATAGGCACATTGTTTTTCAATAGTTATTTCTCATCGTTAGGGTAGGGTGCTTACACTGCCGCTTAAATCTGAGTAATTTATTTTACTTTTCATACCCTCTTAAGTCTGCACATCAAATTTGAAAATGTATATTTTTGCATATTTGAGAATAAATGCATATTTGAAAGTAAATGCATATTTCTGCATAATATAGACAATTTTACTGAAAAATGAGGTTAGAAATCTCGAAAATTTTTGAAATATACTCAAAAAATGATTAAAAATGCAAATAAAAATGGGTAACTCTCACAATCCTTCCAATTAGAAGAAGAAAAAAATGTGTTACGTAAAGAATGATGACTTCCTCTGCCTAGCACAACTGTGTAGAACTTCATGCCATTCATCCTCTCTTTATAAGTAGAAAATGAACTCGACGTCGCTACCATTTTTTGAAATAACTATTCAATTCTCAGACCTCTGTAGAAATCGTTTCTCTGGAAACTAAACGCAAAAGTTCTTCCCATAACATCAGTCTACATGTAGAAATGCATTTGAACGGCCTTCAGCTTCTACTCGAAAATTTGAACAAATATGTCTTTGTTCTATGTGTATTGAACAAGAACATTTTGTAGAGGAAAAAATTATAAATTTTGCACACGCATTCATCTGCAAAAGTATTTTAATTTTATTAATATGATTTTATGAAAAACACAAAAAAAGTAAGAATAAATGGATAATAGAAGTTCATAAAAATAAATGCATATTTTTCCCTGCCCTACTCATGCTGATACTCCTTTCGTCTGAAGTTCGATTTTCAGACTCAGTGAAATTACAAAAATCACCTTTCTCGTAGCTTTGATTTGTTGACGATAAAAGTTTCCAGATCTATTTAATACCGAATTACATTTAGTTAACTTAAATACGAGTAATTCGTTCCGCCATATAATCAGCGATGTACTCGACATAATTTTTGTTCATCCCCATCTATGTGTATAGAAATTCCTAAATCTTGACTCCGGAAAGAAGAAACTTCCGTACATGTAGTATTAAAACAGATAAGCAACGCCGAAAACTAATTTCAATTTTTTTTTTTTTTGTAATTCGAATTTCCCAAACATAAAGGGAGCTAAAAGGATGAAAAGTCTCCCAGATTTAAAATTAGCCGCATGCGGTATGATAATTTATTCTCTGTACAGACTCGCATAGTCGCATAGTCGCATTGTTTTTCTTTTGTAGACTTTGTGCATATCCCCATATCGTTCCATCGTCATGTGTGGTATCACATCCGTTCAACGAGCATTATTCAAATTATGTACCTTGCACCCCCGAATATTCACGCAGCACGGAATAAATTAATTACTATACACTTTTCATGTCCTCATTTCTGCAACAATTTTACGACCCAACTCGAACTCGAGACTTACTGAACGATAAGTTACAGCTTGGGGAATCGGGGAATTTGTCAGCTTGTTTCATAGATACTGAACTTTTATAAATCAGATTTGAAACAGCGTTGAATTTACACAAGGAGCAAAAAAAAAAGGCAAATGATGTGGGCATTTAGCTGGAAAAAATGCCTGAGGAAATGCAAGGAAAAATGAAAAATGGACGAAAAACAAAAGGAGAATTAGGAGGAAGAAAAGGAAGACAGAAAGGAAAGGATGAAGAACTGTTACCTCTTGCGAGTTTCACCTCTTATGGAGTTTTTACCACGTCTCGAAGAGTAAGAAGCCACAGACGCGTTACGACGTCCAAAAAAATTGAAAAGGATGAAGTATCTATACCATTACTTGTATCCCCTCCCTTCTCGATGCATTTTGAAGAAACGCTATTTTCCCAGTTTTCAGAGTCAAAATTGACCTATCCTTGACGTTTTCAAGAACAATTACTGTACCACCTCGACTTCCTAGGAAAAAACCTTTCGACGCCGCTGGAAGTCTCGAATCTCGATTAAATCTAGAGAATTCAAAAGCAGCCTTGGATTTTATGAGGAATTAACGGGACAAATACTGTACCTCCGAGCTCTCAGCTGGAAAGATAAACGAAATAGAGGAGAAAGAACAGAACGAAGAGGAAAGTGCCTTAGGTAAAAATATGGCGCTTTTCGCTTAAATTTGGCGCTGAATGTATTAGACTTCAGAAGATGCTTCTAGGAGCCTCTTGGGCAACTTTAAAATCGCGACAATCACGAGAGCAGACATTACAATTTTCCCATCATAAATCTTAATTCAATCAAAAATGTTTCAATTTAGAGTAAAAATCTGCTTTCGTTAATACAGCCACTTCCGGTCGGTGCGAGATGGCTACTTAAAAATCAAAAAACTGAATCATTTTTACAACTGATTGAATTCTTTGGCGGTTACCAGATTTTTCCTCTAGTACTAGCAAATCTCTGAAGAAAATTTGAACTTCAACCTTAACTACGTCCTTTTTCTTACAAGTACGGTTACAGCATCATTCCCTACCTAATCGAAAACAGTACGTTCGAAATGAAGAAGGTAACGATGATTTTGTGATATTCGTGAGAAAAAAAAGAAGCAACAACAAGGCATCAGATACAAGAAAGCAGTTTGACTGGATAGGGCTACTGTAGTGCAAAAAACAGATGGATGCGTGGGAGGGCGAAGTAGATCGTCTATAACGGAACTGGAAATAGATGTACGAAAACCACGTGACCTACCTTATTGAGGGTGGATAGGACAATGCATACTGCCAGTTGTACCAAAGAAGAGGGCCGCTATTTGCGAGAGTATAATCGTGTCGACAGATGCTAAATTAAAATGAGCAACTTTTGAAGAAAGTGGACTAATATTGTAAGATCGCATTGTGATCTGGCTCGAATCAGCCCTGTGTGTGAGAATTAATGCAAATCAAGTCTCGTACTTCGCAAACGTTACTATAGTGGGGGAGTGGGAATATCAAATGTAGCGAGAAAATATTTGTAAGGGAGTAATGTCGAGTAACCAGCAGGCTATTACTTGGGAGTCTAGTGTTCGCTACGAGGCAAACACGCCAGACATGGTACATCTCGCCGTTTTCTCAAGGACCACTGTGAAAAGCTGTTTCGCTTTCCGGTGTCTGCAGAAGATGTCTGTAACAACTTGGAGAATTCCTGCTCCAACCACAGTCAAATCGGTCTGGCGCTTAGATTAGAAGCTAATCTTCGCTTTTACTTCCTCTTTAATTTCGCATACTCTGTAGTTCAGTCTCTGTATTCCTCAAATCTGTCACTGACTTGTTGCCTCATCATATTTCCTCGTACACCCTCGTGAATTGATTCTCATGTTTAACCACCGTGCGGAGTGGTCCGCCCTGGCACAAATATTCATTCAACATCTTCCAGCCTCTTCCATGCATGCTTATGATTCTTCAAGACTTCTTTAAAGCTCTTGCCGTGTTTTAGTTTTTTTTTTTAATTTTTCAAGACATGTTTATATTCTTTACAGGTTTACAGGCTCGGTCAACACTATACCAAACTTCGCGACTTTTCAAAGATATTTTCTACACTTCTTTCAGAATCGCTGAGATATTTATTCATAACTATGTTACCTGTTTCATACTCTTTTAGGTTCGTCTCATCCTTTTTGACATCCATCTCGATTGATTTGGAACTATTTGTGACTCTTTTACGCTCTTAAATCTTATTTTAAACTTTTCAAGACCTATGATCAAATTTTTATCATTTCTAAAGATCTTCGAGGAGCCTCTCAAGATTATTCCTGGCTTAATTGTGATTTTTAAAGACTGTTCTCGACATTACTAGGACTAATTGAGACTTTATTTCATACTTATTCAAGATCTTTGAAAAGTCATCCAGACGAACTTAAGGTTCATCGAGATTCATTAAGATTTTTCCAATCCTACTTCAAGGTTTTTGAAACCTCTTTAGGACTTACAAACATGTCTGAAACTTTTTGAGACTATTCTGTGCTTCACTGAGACTTCTGAACAATGGCGTAGCCAGGATTTTCCCAAGGGGGGGGGGGTACATATGAACTGTATGATTTTACATTGACAATCAGTATGTTGTGCTTTTCAACTTCAACTATGTATCTAAATTTAAATTTCATTTCGCACATTTACTATGATACTGCCAGCATATAAAAAATTATCATCTCAAGGGGGAGGGGGAATTCATTCCTCTGATTTCTCTCCCCCTCCCCCCGGCTACGACACTGCTTCTGAAACTCCTTCAGCCTATAATTAAATACTCATAAAGAAAATAATAATCTAAAGCAACTCCAAAAAAACTGTAGAAATTATTTCGGACAATTCAGGATACGTACTGAAAAATAAAGTACGCCTGAAGGAAATCTGAAAATGTATGACAATTTATCCCCCCCCCCCCGTCAACTGAGAAATAATTTGAAAATACCCATATTACAACTCGTTCTCAGCGAGTCTTAAGTGATTTTGTGAAAATCTGGAAGATTCTAAAAAAGTTTGTGTAGAGCGTAAAAAGTTTTAGAGATAACCTCAAACAATTCTGGAAGGGCCTTGAAGATATAAAGTAGTCTGAAAAAATTTCAAGGAAGTGTGGAGGATATACACCCTCCATTCTCCTTCTCTTCCGGAAAAAAGTAGAAAATGCCATTTTACTGCTAATCTTAACAAGTTTTAAGGTCTTATAAAAGTCTGGAAGAATCTAAAGAAGTTTTTATAGAGTCTGAATTAATAATCTTGAACAAGGATGAAAAAGTTTTAGAGATGATCTTAAAGAATTCTGAAAGAGTCTTAAAGAATAAAATACGTCTGAAAGAACATTTAAAAACAGTGAGGATACATGAAGAGGCCACAGTCATAACCAAAAAGATCCGCAAACACGATTTTACAGGAGAGACCAAAAACGTGTACAGCAACACTCACGCCATAGATTTAGCTGAAACTTGGATTGTGTGTTATTTGACTAATTAGTGTCAATTTCCAATCAAGAAATATTTCTAAAGTACCGTGGGAAACCAGAAGATCCCCCGTCCCCTCTAGAAAATGGATATTGTGAGTTTTGACTCCAAGATCTTAATTTTTGGCCGAAAAATGATCTTCTGGTGCTGATACTAGCCAAGTTGTTCCATATGATGCAAAACGGTCAATGTGACTGTTACAAATCAAGACCCCTGTCATACCCCTCACCACAGCTGAAAGCTAGAAAAAATAAAAAATTAATACTGCGCGACAAAAAAAAGTGCAGCATTCTGACGTTTATTTCGAATAAAAGTATTTTTTCCTTTCGCTTCTACCGCGAAACTAAATTGAAAAAAAAATAAAAAAAATAGAAAAAAAAACCCGCGAAATTCATGTATTGGAGTCAAAACTTATAACAACCGCGGGATAATGTCATTTGTGATTCTAAGGCGCCAAATATCTAAGGAAGGAAGCTCTGAACCTAAAAACAAGTAAAATGACCTGATAATTTTGTAAAAGTCAAAGTCATTTTCATGCACATCTTCGGGAAACCGATGTCAAGTGAAATATAAATTTATAAAAGACTGATTCGCAACTATTCCATTTCATATATTCTACATAAATTATTTTATTTCAACTTTAACGAGGTATTTACTGCCCGAGGGCTATGACCCCGATTATAAATTCTGTTTTTATTTATTTTTTTGGAATTTTAACTTCAGAAATTATTTTTATATAAACTGGTGAAACGCTCTCATAAACCAAAATTTTATACTGCACTAGCCGCCCCAAGGCAAAGCAGGCACTTCTTATCAGCACCCTCAGCATCCCCGCAGAGCAGGAAGAAAAAGGAACCCCGGGCAGTATTGCGTGTAATTTCGAATTTAGAGTCGGTGATGGCCAAAAGAGGTGGATACCATATTTCTAACGCCCCTAGATCCACAGAAAGGGGCAGAGACTAGCAAACACTTTTTTATATATATTAGAGATTAAATTTCTGAAGGGAGGCAGCTACAGCCACCAAATTTCAACATAATGTGAATAAGTTCAATGTAAAACACTTCCGAAACGTCCAAGTCGAAAAAAGGGGGCCCAAAGGCAAAATTCTCCGGCCCCTTTTAATAGGGGTACTGAAATTTCTTACAGCCTGAAACCTATTCAGAGTTTATACGAATACATTCAGAAAGTACCAACCCCCAGCTCTTACGAATCACCAGCCAACCTCGAACAAACATACACAGACAAGCAAACACTTTTATTTACATTAGAGATTAATGAAAGAAATCACCCAAGGGACAGTACAAAAAGGGGCCCCCCTCCATAATTTGGCGGTCGGCAAATTTTGAAACTGTTCATTTGTATTTTTCATTTTTATGAATGTTTGTTTGTTTGTTTTTGTTTTTTTCAATTAAAAAATATTTCGATTACACAATCGGCAAATTTTTAATTTTTTAAAAATTTTGTCGGCGAATTTTTACTTTTCAAAAAATATTTGTCAGCGAATTCTTCTTCTCCACCTCCCCAAACTGATAGTCAGATTTCGTTTCTGAAAATGGAATACCTTGGACTCATGTCAGAGAATAGTCAGTCAAAAGCCGAAGGTTTCGAGCTGAGTATCGAACATTATCTAAAAGGTTGAAACAAAGCTGAAATGTGGAAGACATTTCGAAAATCTGAAAGTCGGTAGTAAACGTTGAATTTCGAATTTCAATGACCATTCTGTTTTAACTAGATTCTCTGTTTGACCTAGAGCCTGAAATTTGAGAAAGTTGAATATTTTATGCGAATCTAAAAGTTAAAGTAAAAGACTTATTTTCCAATATCACAACCTGAATCCGATAACAAATGTTCTATTGTTTAATTTACGGGCTTTGGTCCTGATGAATATAGAAGGGAAATTTGGTCTGGAACAAAAGTCAAAACTCCATGTGTTTTTCCCATAAGAACGAAAGAGAGTTCGTGGCACGGATCCTGAAACTTTGTAGGTTTTTTGTAGTTGATTTTACAGGAACCAATTTAGGAGACGAATTAGAGGAAATTCAGAAAAAAATATCACCAAGAGTAAATAACGACCACCTTAATGTGTAAAAGAATTTGTGTTCATCTCAGATCTCAAGTGTTCCTAACATCCTTCCAGGTTACCCTCTCAGACTAGGGTATGCTCATGTGCGCAAATAATGTGAGTGCTCTTGGGGGATAAGGTTCCAATTTGCATTTCTAGTTACAAAACTATGGGAGGAGGAGGGGGGGTTAAACGCCCCCAATCATTTGGCAGTCGGCAAATTTTGAAACTATTCATTGAATTTTTCATTTTCTAAGAACGTTTGTTTGTTTGATTATTTGGTAGTAGTAAGAGGGTTACTTTATAACTCTCGCCCGTCCCCTAGCCCCCTTCAGTTTGGCCACAACTTGTAACATATCTGACTTCTTCGAAGGTAGGGATGCTCGCTCATCCAGACTCTTGAAAAATTGATCTTTTCGGTATACATTTGATGGTTAATTGATTCTATTTGGGAAAAATCCATTCGGGAAAATTTCTATTCGGGAAAACATGGAGAATAGAAATATTCCCGAATGGATTGTTCCCGAATAAACTCAATTAACCATCAAATTTATACCAAAAAGATTAATTTTTCAAGAGTCTGGATGAACGAGCACCCCTACCTTCGAAGAAGTCAGCAGATATGTTACAAGTTGTGGCCAAACTGAAGGGAGCTAGGGGACGGGCGAGAGTTATAAAGTAGCCCTCTTACTACTTTTGGTTATTTGTTTATTTATTTACTTTTTCAATTAAAAATATTTCGACTAAACAATCAGCAAATTTTCAAATTTAAAAAAATGTCGACGAATATTTAGTTTCCGACCCCCCCCCCCACAACTGAAAGTCAAGTTTTATCTCTGCTGCTCTCATCAGGAAAAGGTTCAAGCTTTTTATAAAATGCTGAGTAATGCCGAAAATAATGTTTGAAAATGCCGACATCTAATATTTTTACACCGAAAAATCCCAACTATGCGCATATTATGTAATTTCCATGCAATCGGAAACAAATAAAATTCACGTTAACAATATTGTATATGCTGAGATTGAGGCTCTGATTGCAATCACGCTACTCCACAGCACTTTGCGCCTTTGGTGATAATTGAAATATTTTCAGTAAAAAATGAGCTCTTTCTCAGTGACTGATTAGTTAAAAAAACGACCATCCAAAGCATATTTGCCCTCTCGCATAACATTTCTCGCACCTGGTCTCATATTCTTCCATTTTTTTTGGTTTCCATTGAGAGAGCAAATGATGCTGTTGTCTCCCGCAGCTACACGAGTGAGGAGGAGCAACTACACTTGCGGCTTCGAGCTCCAGCACCACTGCTCGCAGCTGAACAGGTATGACTTTTTTGATTTTCAAGTGATTTAAAAATGAACCGGAAACGCGGAAACCACAACTAGTCGAAGGACTCTCGATTCCAAACCAAGTTTACAACGCCCAGCAAGCAGGTTTTCAAAGCTCGGAGAAAAGAAAATGGAGCTTTTCACGTAAAACACACGATGAGCAGACGAACTCAAAAAGGCATTATTTGCATTCCACTTAGAACGACTGCGAATCAGAATAGAGGCGGCCGCAATTTAGGATGTACGAGTAATTATGCAACGTGTACGCGCGTAAGTTCTAAACAACATGGGGGGGGGGAAGATGAAAGTACGGATACTTTTTATTATTCGGGCGCAGTTTATCACGTGTACCACGAACACCAATCAACCGAATGAACTCATCCTGTGTCTGCATTAAAAGCTCTGGAACCGTACGAGCGCGAAATGCTTTTCAATGTACCTACGATAAAAAATTAGACTCGTCGAAGAAGTGGGCATTCTTTTTACGATAAAAGCAATCGACTGCAACAAAAATGCAGACAATTTTTTTTTATTCTTTACCCGTGTAGCCAAGATAACTTTTACGATCCTATGTAACGGATTATTTCGGGTTCGCTCTCTTTTCCTAACCGGAAAAGTAATCCGTAAAAATAAATTTGAATCTACTTTAGGGTGGGGCGAAAAGGCAGTCTGAAAAACAACTCGGCATCCCTAAAAAAGATAAAAGAGTTTCGTTTTTCGACGCTTCTCACGCTTCGTTGCCTCAGATTCAGCGACGTACTAAATTAGATCTTTTTTTTAAAACTCTAAACTCATTTTTTTACATTTTTTACGGGACCTTTTTCTGCAGAGATAAACCCCGCCACTTTTAAAACTCGGAACCCCTTTTGTTTGTTTTGCTACGATGTGGTAGCTTTTTTTTTTTCTCTGAAAACGTAAATTTTAAAACCAGGAAGGAAAAACGACTTTTGTTAGTTCCAGATGAGTAGCCATGACGACAGGGGTTGCCAGACAGAAATTAAACACTCTTCGATGGTTTTGGTGGACGAATGAAAACACATCGACCTTCTGCCGAGTTCTGGTTCTACTCATATACCTGATAATAGCAACGTCTACTGTTAGACTTGCAAAAACTCTCATACTTGGCGGGAAAGTATATTAAATGTCAACTTGAACTTCTTTATGGACCTGAGTAATTATATTAATCTTCCGGAATGAGAATATAGCCTTCAGAATGTTCCCAAAGAGATATTGTAAGTTTCGAGTACACGATTCCTGGTCGGCTTGAACTTTATTCTCAGATAATAATGAAGTAACTCTTTGACTTGGGAATCGATTTTTCTGGAAACTTCTAACTGCAAACGAACTTTGGAAACATACCTGACTGGAATTCAAAAGCACCTCTGACATTTTCTACAAAGGGAGAAGAGAACTTGGACGGCATATATACGAGTATTTGCCCGCATGTTGTAGAATGTGTAGTTTAAAAACGAAGGGCTGTACGCGAAAACGTGATTGCCTTACTTTCGGCTTATGGCTAATGTTCGCTAGTCAGTTAGATTATGATCCCATAATTCACCTTTATCGTTGGTTCGCCTAAGCTACGCTCGCTAGAGACAAGAGAGCGGGCCATAAATAAAAGATCAAGGGGTTAAGGCTAATGAGATAGCGGAGTACGACGCTCAATTGAACAATTTCGTTTACATGTGCAGTTTTATGGATGGAACGGCGAACGCATTTTCCTAAATTTGGTTGCAAACCGGAAGCTGCATTCGGTTACAGATTGACGGTTGAGTAATTAGGGTATAGCAAACTTTCCATTTACAACAATTTACGAAGACTCAAGCGGGTAAAACTTTGTTCATTTTCTGGAAATTTCGTTTTTAGTTGGGGGTGGGGGCAAAACATACCTAAATAGACAGCAACACCAAATGTACCGAGGAAAGTTACTGTTATGGGTGCGATTCCATTCCATAAGCAGCCAGGAAATGAAGACGTCAGATTTTTCTGATTTGCCTTACATTTTTCACATTATCGGAACTGCACAGAGGGGCGAATGGAGCAATTTTTCCGGACCCCTCAGGGACCCGCTGAAGTACAGGGTTGAACATAAAACCTGGCACATGTATTACTGTGGTAACACAGAAACTCCACAGAGAGTCGGGAAAACCGGCACCGAAAAGTAGAGGGTCTTATACTCGAGCTGAGACGAAGAAGACGACTGAGCGGTACCCGGTTCCAGCAAGACGATGCTACATGCCACACTTCCAACGTTACTCTTGATTTACTGCGTGAAACTTTTGGCACCCGCGTCATCTCTCACAGCACTGGATTTCCATAGCCACCGCGCTAACCTGACTTATCCAGTTGCGACTTTTTTCTGTGGGATGCTATTGATAGAGCAGCGTATGGCGATGCACGCATGCCAAATTGGCTTCCCGGACACCGCACCCTCACCCTTTCGAGTATCGCATCGGTGGCCGAAGGGAGATCTCGAGGCTGGGCCGGGACCCCATTTCGCCTCTCTTTTCTTCGAATTTGCCGTATCCTGCCAGGACCACTACGGGACACTCTACTGGCCGCGGCAACACTCACTCAGCGTTAGCCTGGAATTCGGGTGCACCGCAGCCAGACGGCGCTTCCTTCCTTCACCCCTCACTTCTTCGTCTTTATTGTGGGGCTACTTGAAGTCTGAGGTCTACTTATGTGAAAACGCTTCGCTCATTGGAAGAATTACGAGAAAATATTCGATTCGAAATCGCCGCTATCACACCGCTAATTTGGAAAACGTGTACAGAAATTTCGTAAAACGGCTCGAAAATTGTATCGCGAATAACGGCCATCATTTGGGCAATCTTGCTTCTCTCCCGTCCCCCCCGTCCCTGTTGTAGTTTCTATGTTGCCGCAATAATAAATGTGTCAGTGTTTATGCTTAACCCTGTACCAAATAATCACAATTTGGCAGTTATTTCAAATAAGGCTGAGGAAAAAGGGGGACCTCAAAAAAGTATTTGCCCCAAACCTCACGAAATCCGTTGGCAACCCTCCACATGATATGAATAATCAACTTTCACAAGAGCATTGGGACTCTCGGGATCGAAGTGGCTGACATCTGGTTGCGAAATACCGAAGATTTTCGATATACTTGCTGGAGCCCGTAAGAAATGTGTACAGTCACATTCGATATTTTGTAATTTCTGTAAATTCAGAGTTGATCGAGGACAGACGTTGTCTGAAACGAATTCTTCACATTCTGGGCCACAAATTAGAATTATCGTCGAAACAAAATGACCACTGACATGTTTGGTAAAACGAGATTGATCTTTGCTCCCCCCCCCCCTCTAAAAAGACAGGAGAATTCGTTGTTGAATCCTGGAACTGCTTGTGTGTCTGGGAGAGGGTGGTTGTGAGCTACATCAGCGCTCCCTATATTTCAGTACACATATTGCAATAGATATGAATCACTGGAATATGATCTACATGCAGATGCGTAGCGAAGGAATCAGCATTGGGATGGGAGATGTTGATAAAATTTCCAACTTAAGTGCGGGCTGGGAGGGCGTAGCCTGTAAAAAAATTTGTACCCCCCCCCCCATTTTGAGAAGCAATATGGGTATCATTTTACAGGAATTTTGAGACTGAATTGTTTCACTGGCCAAATACATAATGTCGAGACTTTTCGATTCTCCAATTGGCAAAAGTTTGGCCGATTTTTCCAATTCTACAAACTGATTCGGGGCAGCCCCCTCCCCCTATTCGCTACGCTCCTGTCTACATGGTGCATTCTGTTATAAAGTTGAACGTCATTAGTCTGTAGCTTTAGAGATATGAGGTCGAGTCCTTTATTCACAGAAAAGTAAGTTACGAGTACCACAAATTAGTCGTCTTCTTCTTCGGATAAAAGGTTCTGGACCGGCGGCCCATTATGAGTAAAGGTGTTTCATTTCGGGTGGTCATCAGTCACGCGGGATATAATCTGCTGAGGGGACTGCCATCTTCGCTTCCAGATCAGCTGGTTATGTGAGTTTTCCTTCTCTTGTGATTTTCTGTCGGGGTTTGCTTTTGTAACCGATTTATCCAGGTTTAAGGCGCTGGAGGACTCGCCTACTCAACCCCAAAGCATGCAGTCTTGCCCGGGCAGTAAGTTTACGGTGAGATGTCGGTGGCCTGTGCGACGTTTCTACAGTGTAATGCTTAACGGTATTTGTTGGTATGCTTCTACTGGCATATATCATCCCTCTGTTTTACCATCAGCTCCGGAAAATTCACTTTAGCTTACACCGAGTCTGCCGGAGGAAGGATTTCCACCCCGTACGACGTGGACGCGTAGAATTTTCTCACTGTCATCGTGCCTTTTGTTGCCGGTGAAACTGGCGCCTCATGGATGACGAGTGACTACTATCTAGAGAAATGATTCTAGCGACGAATAGCCTGTGCCCCGTACGTCCCACAAATCAGTTAAAAGATTTAAACAATCTACTTGATTCTGATATTGAACTCCCGTACACAAAACAAAGTAATTTCACCCAAAACTGGGGGGGGGGCTTCGGTGTACTACCAACTATTTGTATTTCAAATTAAAAAGTATGAAGCAACTACCGGCTGGACCCAAATTCGTTCCCGAACGAGAAAATTAGTTCTTTTGGCCTTACCCGAATTGGCTCCCACACGTGCTGGCTTCACTGGATAGGCCTTCACGCAGAAATTATGAAAAATCAGTGTACTTGTAACGACCAGTAAGCTGGCTTCCTAGATTATTTGAATCAGAAGTAAAGCAGAAAACATGTAAACTTTGATTTTATTCTTATATTGATTGTACGAACTCTGTAGAACATTCCATAAGTTAACTGAATTAGAAGAGTGGACGTTACCTAGAACCCCCGCCAACAGCCGCAGTGACTGACATAAGCCCCTTTGCCGAATTCGATCTGGCACTTTTAATCTTTTTGTTGTCCATAATATTTTGTTTGTTTATGTAGATGGTGGATTCTTGCAGATCTGTACGAGTGCAATAGGGCTGCTTAGTCTCCTACTGCAGAGGGCTTCATTCACATTCATCAAAAGTGAGTAGCTGGATCGAGAATGGTTAGAAGGAAGCTGCGACCCGTTCGTGCTCTGCCTCACAAAAGAAGTGGAGCTCATTCCACCGTACTTATTATGGTCTCACCTACTTGGGTACGCAGTCCCGCCCCCCGTAGTTGGCGGCTCACTAGTTCCTGTCAAAAGCTATGATACCGCAACATACCTGGTTTATATTTCCGAGATTCCCTTCTCCTGGGTGCTCTTAGTCACTGCGCTATACCCCCAGCCCGAGCAATTTTGATCAATATTGCTAGTGGTACCAACAGTTACTCAACGATTCACCGTTAGCCCGCCTCCCATCGTCGGATATGCCCTTAAGGGTTTGCGTCCGGCTTAAGCCCCCGCACCACGACAAGGTGGCACCCGCTGTGGGGGGTCAAAATGGGAACCTCATCGAAGCTACAACGAGAATCTGTAGAATTGTGGACAGTCGTGAGTCCAAAGACAGAAGATATCGAGAAATGAGCTAAATTGATTGCAGTAATGAAGAATTTTATTTCAGGAAAACTTGATGAGGAAATATCCAGAAGGTATTATTCTAATGGAAACGATCTCAACTTAGGACTTTTTATGCTAACTAACATATGAGAGAGTTGATTTTTACGATACTAATTTTAAAGAACTTGAAAACAGTCAATTTTTAACCATACCTACAACTAGAATCTGAAGGATCAGGAGAATCACTGCGGAAAACTGACCGCGAAGAATTCGCCCCGAGAAAATTGGCGCGCATGGAAAACAGGCAGCTTATGAAAATTGGTTGGGATAAAATTGACCATCTACGTTGAAATGATGTTCACAAAATGTAGCACGTGCACATTAACATGCATTAACGCATAAAGTAATCTAGGTCATTTTTTCGAAATTACCCTCCAAATGCCCTAAATAGGTGGTTGCCCTCCAGAAGCCCTAACTAGACCGTTGAAAATGACACGTTACTTTTCCACATAATATTATTAGTACAGGCCTTGTGAGGTAAGGTATACTCGTAAATCATTTGTTCAATTTTTGACCATTAACCCCTAGCTAGAAAACTATGTTACCAGACTGGGACAGGAGATCAAAATTTTCACATAATGCAATATGGATATCGTTTTATACATTTCAAAAGGTCACTGAATTCATTTCTGGTAACGATTTGCTCCTAATTAGCAAAATGTGGTGCATGTGAGGGAGCGAGGTTCAAAAATTTTACAAAATGTATAACGGATGTAGTTTCATGGGTGTTTCATAGGTATTTAGGTTCGCTAAATTTGATTTTAATATTAGTTTCACCCAATTTGAGAATTGAGGGATGTAGGAGTGGTGAGGAGAGAGGATCACGAATTAGATTTATCAGGAAATATAATAGGGATATCATTTCATAGGTTTTGAAGGTTGCTCGATTCAATTTTGATAACATTTGATTATAAATTGACTCGATTATGAACACTGAGTAATCGGGGGAAAACTGAAGCTAAAATTTGGAGAATTCGAAAAATACAATTTGGACATCAGTTTGGAGGTTCCCAGATTTAAACGACTCACAAAGGTCAATTTTCTATAACGAACAATTCTACTAAGTGCCCAATTTACCGACGATTAATTTTCTTACGGTCAATTTGCCCAGGGTAATTCTCATGGACCCGAATCTGAAAAGTTGAAGACAGTCCTAAGTCTGTAAAAATGGAAAGGAAAATCACAGCATAAGTGTTCTAAAGTGTATCAAAATGGAAACCTAACATTTTTTAACCTTTTTTATTTATTTATTATTTTTTTAATATTTTGAATTTTGAATAAATAAGAGCCGAGGGGGTGGGTGCCATATTTCTACCGCTCCTGGCCCCGCCGAAAGGAGCCAATCCTAATCTGAATCTAACTCTGAGTGACTAGTAAACAAGGTGTTGTCTGTGTAACAAGTGATATTGATGTTTATTTTCTCAAATGCTTAGATAAAAGTGTTGTATGCAGTGTTCCACAGGTATGGCTACAGTCACTGAATGCGTGTTGCTTCGAAAAATTTACAGCAACTTATCATCATTGTTCCCTACGTGGCTCTACATTTTGGAAAGACAGGCTACTTTCTCTGCCACCCGCAGTGCGGCCACCACTCGGCGAGTACAGACTCTGTAGCGGGAGCCTCGGCTCTCCAATTGCGTCGGACCTACAACAAGAATAAAGATACTCCTAAGTCTGTAGAAATGGGAAGCAAAATCGTTGCATAGGGGTTGTATCGTGTGTATATCCTAAAGAGCGAATTCGGTTATTAAATGGCAAAAAAACCGGGAATCAATTCGGATATTAAAATACAGACTGAAAGCGGATTTGGATACTGTGCAACTACCGAAATATTTTTCTCATTTGAGAGTAGGTCCTGACCCCCATGAACCACACTATGATCTATGATAGCTATTATGTATTATCAGCTGATAAGAACACTTCAGCAATTTCACTGTTTTTTCTTTAATATTTTGTCATTTTCAACGCGTGTTGCATCAGTTCTGTTCTACTTTCAATAAGCTATCAGAACTACATAGATGTAAGTTTTCCGTAGAAATAACCATAATATGAAGCGTAATTTGTGAAACATTTTTCGGTATTTCAATGTCAGTGAAATTTTGTTAGTACCTAGCATACTTGTCAACTGCGCAACAGCCGATTGCACGGAGTCTATGCCACAAACCAATCACTGTATCGCCAATAAAGCTCAAAAGTATACGATACCGATCTGTTTCACCTGCAAACAGGTATTTCACAATTTCAGCTATGGGGCTGCGCCGAGGACGTTTGCTTTTTTCCATACAGATGAACGTGAACACTGACTTTGCTTCAGCTTTATGGCTAAATTACCAGAATAAGATCGTGGAGTACTATTGAAACACGAGAGTCAGATAGCGATACAGACACACAAGAACTCAAGAGACTTCACTCGTAAGCTTCCAAACAACGTGGGTAATCAGCTGGTAACAGGAGAATTCATAAGGCAACTGGACTTTGCAGTTCCTCAGTTGAGAATAAGATACCGCATACCGTCATGACAGTTTTACTACGGAGCCAATAGCTGGCCTTTTAAACATGAAAACTGGCAAAGCATTGAAACTCATAACAGGTAAGCTCAAGGTTTTTAGACAACTTAGCGGAAAAACCATAACTAAGATAGCCAGCACGAGGAAGAAAATGTCTTATTAGGCACAGATAGGCAAGCTACATGTCTGTCTGTCTTGTGTCTTCATGTTTTATCAGTAATAATCTTATGAAGAAAAAAGTTGATGAGCTGTCCCTGTAATTTTTTGAGTCGGCAATGAGCTCTTGCAATCACTTTTTTCCCCTTTCCTTCTTTTTTTTTTTCAACCATTGTTTCAGTAAATTGATTGCAGAGTGCGTTCCTGTTATTGACAGTAATTTCCATGGAAATTTGTAGTCAAAATCATCAGTAAACTGATGACGAGTATCTACATACATACATTACATGCAGATACATTGGTATATTGGATATGTCTTATAGTTATTGAACACATGTTCTACGCATTCAGTAAACATAAGAATGTCCTTTCGATGTCAGAACCATTCTCGTCTTACTATTTAGACGTATCCAGTTTCACAATTGATAAGGCATTCACGACAAAATGGTAGGAAATGGTAAAACCTAAACGTTTGGTACAAACACGGTTTTCGCTCAAGTATACTCAGTAGTATGACTTCATACACAGACTATAGATATACACTTCGTTCACTTCAAAGTAACAGGAGTGTATTATACGCTTCGAGCAATAGTGCTCGAAGATCATACCTTAATTTAAAAATTACCATGGAAATTTCTATCAACACGGCTGCAGACTGCAGTCGCGCAGCGAAGATCAAGATCAATGACCAAATGGCTGGAACAATGTCAGGGGGAGCGTAACGGTTGATACTAGAGCGATAGAGCGAGCACTGTACACTAAGCTGCCATTTTCAACCTGACTTTTTCCATTGACTAACAAACGTGTTGCGGGTAATGATCGAGATGCTGCCTGCGACGCGTTTATTAGTCAACAAAAAAGGTCAGGTTGAAAATGGCGGCTTAGTATACTCGGATGTATAGTGCCCTATTGGTATAAACACGGTTTTGGCTCAAGTATACTCAGATCCGTAATATGACATCATAGTCACAGGAGTGTATCATACCCTAATGGAAATTTCTATTAACAACACACGGCTGCAGACTGCAATCGTGCAGCTAAGATCAAGATCAATGATCACACGGCTGGAAAAATGTCGGGTGGAGCATCAAGTGTGTCGGGGGGGGGGGATGTTACAGTTTTCGCTCAGTTATACCTATGGCTGTAAGATGTCAAACTTCTAAACACTGCCAATTAATCGGCTGCAGACTGCAGCCGCGCAGCAAAGATTAAGATCAATGCGCACATGGCTAGAAAGAAAAATAATTTTTAATGGAAATGTGGTTCACTGAACTGAATTGTGACCATGAAAAGCTAAATCATACTGATTGGCTTCACGCAATATGTCCAACTGAACTGAACTGTGAACTGAACTGGAATCAAGTTCAGTATCGGTCGGCAATAAGATGGGAGGCCAACCAACAGACATATCCAGGTTAAAATGTTAAATTACAGCCAAGAGGTATTAACAGTTCTATTTTCTGGCCTATCTCAAAGTATTTTGAAAATACTTAAAGAAAGGGACAAAATGTTTTCCGGGTTTAACGTGTAAGCCTGTTTTAAAGAAGAAAATCAAAAAATTGTACTTAATTCTGATTTGAATATATTATTTTAGGTAGGTATCATTCAGAAAAACATTTCCGGTTGAGAAAACTTATAGGGGTTGGAAACTTATTCTCTAAAATGGCTTCTCAAGAAAAATCTTTAAAATTATAGAATATATACCCATGAAAAAAGAAAATCAATGAAAATTGTTCCGAATTTAATTTTTTGTGAAGTTAATTTTACAAAATGAAGACTTGATTCGTACAAAAAGTGCCCCTAGTCCAAAACTACCAAAGTCGGTTTTATAGCTCTATCTGGTGGAGAAGGTCACTACCCATCTCCCAGATACTACAGATAATTTTTTCGCTCGTGGAACAAGATAAAACTTTTGACAACTGAAACTAATAATGTAGTTGTACCTCGAAAGAAAGGTTGTCCGTGTAAGCAGTAGTACCTTATGTATCAGGATTTTGTTTTTCATATTGAAGTGGCTAATGCAGTTATTTTCAATTCCATATATTATTCTTCAGTATTCCTGTGCAGGGTTACCATATTCGGCGATAAATCGCCAATTGGGCGACTTGAGAGACCCGTTTGCGATGAAAAATCTACTCAGGCGACTAGTCGTAAATTCGGCCACTTTTCTGTATATTTCCTCCCAAAAATATTAGTTTTTTCTACTCGAACTTCATTTTTGAAATGTTAACAGTGTTACTCATTTTCATAGTAAATAAAAACGGGAAATCGAGCACGCTTTACGGTAACACTTTCTGCTGTATACTGACATGTGGCAGCACTGATTTAGTTGATAAGTTTGCAAGATCGTATTGAATCAATACGATCTCTTCTGTTCACCGTTTAAATTACTTACAAGCTGCAAGGGAAAATTTTGGGCGACTTTGGGCTACACTGCATGTTGAAAATAGCGACTTCACTCTACCAGTATCTGGTCACCCTGTATCCTGTGATATCCATCGAGAGCTCATCACGTGTCTTCCTATCACAATCTATTCTCAGTCTACGACTTAGTTGAAATTAGGTAAAAGTGGTTATATACGACTTATTCATTCCATCTTAAATTGTTAAAGAAAAGCTGCAATAGAATTAGTTTAGCATTCGCACTTGGTCGTTTTTCTAACTTGTACATAGGCCTACAGTATAAAGGTCAACCACATCGAATTCTGTGAGATGCTTATGCCGCCATTATTTCGTGTGATCACTTTCTTTACTAGCAAGAAATTCTTTACTAAAAAAAAACAAAAAAAAACCTATTTTCTGTAACAGTCTTTTTTAATACTATTACAACAACACCGAACAAGGTTTATTTAGTGCGGAGTTCCAAATTTAGTGTTTTGTTTCCGTGTAGTGATTGAAACCCACCGTAATTTAAAAAAAAAAAATCGCTAAATTACCTGGTAATTAATGGTAATTTCAGTTCAGTATCGAATGCAGCCAACTGACTTTTTTCAGGCAGTTTTTTTAATGCTTAAGCTTATAGTAAATTACCACAAAACTGGAGCCCCGAATGTAATGTAAATATTTTCGGAAATTTATAAACATGTTCCCATCTCTATTGGAATACAACGTGATGTTAGAAAAAACCACCCGGACGGCTCATGCATGGTACTGAAACGATGTCGCCCTCTATCTGCACTTTTTAATATGCGAAGGGTTCCAGGCGGTAATTGCCCTCTTTTTAATTCGCACAAAATAACGATCATTCTGAGCTACTCGTTTACCACAAATTTACGGGCAAACACGCTAGAGGTCAGCACGCTTCAAAATGAGTTTGAAATTCTGTCATCGCATTCACAAGTATATACGTACTCCACAGGACCGCGCAGTGACGCCCTCCCTCTTCCTCAATGATTGTTAAAACATCGGCATTTGGCAAATTTTATTACCCAGCCGGCAAAAGTAAAGACTTCCTTTCTTCTTTTTTTTTTTTTTTTTTTTTTTGTTGAAAATTTTGATATTTTAGTCGGCATTTTTACTGTCTACAATCTTCAACTTCCTCCCCCCAAATAAACTTGTTGGCTACAGACCTGCTTATTTATGGCAGTTTCGAATTACGAAAGTTTATTAGAATAGCCATTGAAAAAAATGTGAAAGAATAAATTACTGAGTCGAAATGAAAAACAGTGTGGAGTTTTGATTTTCAAAAATATGACAATGAAAGTTCAAAAATACAAAGCGGAACGGAAAAATTCTTTGTTGCAGAATATTTTTAAAAGTGATATCCTAATATATGGGGAGATTCATATTCCAGGTTGCTTTGAAAAATCATCGGCGAGAAGAAATTCAATAAGAATCATATATTAGGGGTCTGGTTAGCAGAGTGGATAGCGCGCTGGTCTCGGAATCCCACGTAGCAGCTCGCTACATTTCAACCTAGGCCGGTTTTTCTGCAAGATGGGAAAAGAGCTAAGGCAGCCCTAACAGCCTCCCTGACGTCTCTGAGGTGATGCTCGAAAGGGCGGATTCCAGGGCTCGGGTTGAGAGTAAAATTAGAAAAGAAACATCCCTCCCATAGATGCCAGTCACAAATAAGAAAAAAATTTCTAAATAAGACTTATTCGCCACTTAATCATCCATGAGTACTTAACATACATGAAAGAACAAGATAAGAAAAAATATCGGGTTACTTTTGAACTTTTGAGCCCTATTTTCGTTCATACTTCTGCTCCTTCTTCATGCGAAAATGCCCAAGGACACATAATTTATGCAGCATCGGGTTTCCGAATTATTATTCTGTGGCAATAATTTATATCGTACAGAAACGCTGTCATGATATTTTCATTCATCAATTTTTAATCGAAAACATCGTCAAGAACATTAATAATCGAATTTCTAGATCATACGTGTACCAATCAAGATCTATTTCTAAGTGAAATTTAATTCGAATATTACACAAAACTTATTTTTAATTACCTAATCTCTGCAATGACCAATAAATAAGCAATAAAATTATAGTGTTAAGAAACAACAGAATGAGTGACTACATCGGAGGAGTATTTATTCAAATTTTCCACTAGCTTTGGTTCAGTGTGTAGCCATCACATCAGCATTTATTTTGAACTATACAGTTCTTACTTTTTCTTGAGGCAATTATGAACATGTTGGCGTTTGTTACACTAATTTGCATGGTCATGGTTGCTACCATTAATGCGCAAGGTCCATGTAAGTATATTATAAATATACTACTATTTTATACAGTTTGTCTTTTATTTTGTCAGTGACAGTTGAGTTGGTGCCAGGAACTACTGGCGATGTTGAGGTAAGTTTACAGTACCGGAGACTGGGGTAACTTCGGATTTGTGGGAGAACTTCGAATACTGCCGATTTTAAACATTAAAACTGGAACATCGGCTTAACCACACGACAGTGTAGCTACAAGTCTTAGCTTTTATTCAACACCCTAGTTAAGGAAAAAATAACGCATCTAACTAGTGTTTTACTCCAGTTCTGGCAGTGTCCAGAGTTCCCCCACAAATCAGAAGTTACCCCAGTTTACAGGGATACTCTCGTCGGAAGCACTATCCAACTAAATCTTCACTCGAAAGAAATATGAGTTACGTAAGTAGAATACCAGCTCAGACCAAAGTACCCGCACAGAAAATTTTAGTTTTCAGAATTCAACGCTAACAAGAAAAAAAAAAGCAACGGGATCTAAAATGGTGCGTAATCTTCAAATCAAATACAGTGAATCGATTATCAAATTTAGTAAACAGTTTTCATTATGGAATTGGAAACCAATGCATTAAAATGAGCTGAACAACGTTGTGACCACACTGGTATTACTAAGTAATACTGAAAACTAAGCACACGAACCTTATCGTCGTCTACTTTTTTTTACCGCCATCGAGTTTCATATATGTACTCATTTCTCAAAACGATCTGAAATCATGTAATACCTTAACATGGGGCTACTTTGAACATTTTCGCTATATTTTGCTTTGTGAGTGTGACTACACTGATTGTAATGAAAAAGTGTTCATGCCATGATGTTATAAGTTCAGTTCCCGCTGTCAGTTTAGGTAAACGGTAGGGTAAGATGACGCACATTTCGAAGAGTGGTCGGTCATAGCTTCTTGACCAAACATCCGATGGAGCTGAAAATTAGGCTACAGATACTCTAATCCTTTGTTGAGAACTTTTATAAAGATATTTTTTGGTTTACCCCCCCCCCCCAACAGAGATATAATCATTGTTCCACACCCTCTCTTTTCACCATCTCACTCAATCATGTGGTGGGTAAGATGCATTTTTTTGGGAATAAGATAACTTATTAAGATTAGTGCTGTCGATTCAACTCGATTAATCGATTTTTTTTTCATCGGCAACATTGTTAAATCGATTAGTCGACTGATTTTAATCGATTCAATTCAACGCGATTAATCGGCCGATTTTAATCGATTTAATTTGACACAAATAATCGACCGATTTCCACAGAGTCAACTTGACGCGATTCAACTGGATTCGACTTGAATAGTTAAAATACTTATTAGTTATTAGTTATCAGACACGAATCGATTCGGCCCATTTAAATCGGCTCGATTTGATTCAATCAAAAGTTTAAAACACAAGATAAACAAAGGAAGTCGAAGTGGCATCATGGCATTGCTATTGTTAACATGCAAGATGTAACATTAACAGAAAAGTCGTCAAGTCACATTCAAGGGAGGAAGGGGGCGTATTCAGAAATTGATTTAACTTGATAAATCAATCAAGTTCGCGATTTTTTTCCCTGTTTTTACTCAAATAATGCTTTAAAACACAAAAAAAAAAATCGCGAACTTGATTGATCGATCAAATTAAGTCTATTTCTAAATACGTGCCGGAACTATAAAATCCAGTGCATTTTTTTATTCGACGATTTAAAAAATTCAATGTTTTTAATCGACTCGATTTTTTAAATCGACTTGATTTTTTTAATCGATTCAACTTTTGTAATCGATTTAAAATAATCGCGATTGTAAGATTTGCCGATTTTCAATTTTTTTTTCAAATCGATTTAATTTTTAAAAATCGATTAATCAATTTTTTTTTTCCAAAATCGACAGCACTAATTAAGATAGCTTATACAAATTTTATGTTAGATAAAATTATAATGAAATTATGCAAACTCGTGAGATTTTTTTTTTAAATTCTAGAACCCAACGTATAAAATGTGATTTTTTAAGTAAGTAGGGGTTCTTTCCGGTATTTTCAACAACCGGCAAGCTTCACGTATGCTTGGTTTTTTCACATATTCCATCGTGTCTTTCAGCTACACATTTCTGTTCAAGACCCTTTAGTGGTTTTTCTGACGTAATTCAACACCATAATCTAAAATAAAAAGTAGCAAGATTTTCGTTAGATCATTAATAATAGAAATTTATTATTTATTATAGTACGGTATCTTGCTCTACTCACATTTGGGCCATCTCACCAACCATTAGAAATTGCCATACTATGTAACTTTGAGAACAAAAGAAAAAAATAGTAATAGCTCAACGTACCGGTAAAACTAATAAAATATTCTGGAAGAGGAGAGAAATACATTTAAGGCATGGTATATTGAAAATTTCCAAAAATTAATCACAATTCCGCAAAATTACTTCAAAATGACTAAAAATTTCAAGCACTTTTTTTTAAGATAAAAGTCACGGAAAAAATCGTAGAAAAAGAGCGAACAGGTTTGCAATCATGGAAATTTGTACGCAAGGTCTTGTACAATAGACGCTGACTTGGCGTTTTTTAGGGGGAGGAGGGCAGAGCCCCCTCCCCATATTTTCAACTCAAAAATGGAAAACGTACAACAAATTTTACCATCAATTTTTAAATTTAACAAAAAAGGAAGTAAAATATGATAAGTAATAATGAGAAGGTTTTAATTTTGGGACCAAATAAATGGAAGACGACCATTCGAATTTTCAAAGAGAGGGATTTTTGACCGCTCCTAAGAACCGTGCGATAACTTTAATTCTGCCCCCTCCTCAATATTCACCATAAGTCGGCGCCTATGTCTGGTACAGAAGCGCTACAAACCTACTGAGTCAATTTAACTCTACAGCGCTGTCAACACCGCAAACGGACACCTGCGGCGTCTTACCCTACTTTATTATTAGGTATAGTATACGACTTGCTTGCGAAAGTGTAAAGCTCCGTAAAAAGGTTCAAACACTTTTTCCCTATTATATGTATATGAAAATTCTACGACGGCAAAAATCAAAGTAATAGAACCCTATTTACAAGATTTCATAAAAATATATCAAGAAGTAGAGGGAAGATCGATAAACCGTATTAGAAAAAGAACGATATTGGAATAGTTGTAGAAAATAATACAGAAATCATTCACAATGATAAGAAATTATTTTCCCTCAACAACGGTCTCCAGCTTTCTGTACACTCTTAGTAAGCTTTCTGTAAAGTTTATTTCATATAATTACAGAATTCTTGCGAGCCGTTGTATTACTTATACTTTCGAACCAGCTTTGCAAATAATCTGCAACAAAAAATACAATCACTTGTTAATTACATTGGTGAGTTATTTGTTTAGCGGTCAAAGCAGCTCTGCTCAGAAAAATAATTATACAAGATTATTAGTTAACGTTGAAAATTTTAAATTCACGGCATTCGACACCAGAGAGATGTACTAATTCATGAGAAATATCACTTACCACAAATAGTTGAAAATTAATTTTCATTTAGAAGCTTCTGCAGATATAAAATTCAACGCAAAATCACAATACATTTCTACAATGCATATTTCCACAAATAGGTGTAAGCATTCCCAGACAACTGACACGGACTCTTTCCTCAAGTGTCCAGTTGGCTAGTGTCGAAGGAACGCGAAAAAATAGTTCATAACTTCATCATTAGTGCGCGCTAAAGTGAAAAAACCGCTGTTTCAAAGTAGCCCCCAACGTTTAAAGTAGCCCCATGTGATAGTATTGGCCTCTAGTTATACTATTCGGTACCGATTATTGGATTTTATGATAACTAGGGCAAGCTGGGACTGAGCCCCCAAGGCAAAAATACCACCATTAAAAAATCATCATTACGCTGAACGAGAAAGAAAGAAGGGACGAAGAAAATTAATATCACAGAAACACTTTAAAATTTAGAACAAAAACTTGATTACCTAATTTGGGACTCATGGATTGGGAATGGGATTTCTATGTATCGGCCCCAGTATACTCTCGCTGTTACCCAAACCTGTTTAGACAACGAGGCGTCTCAGCCATTAAAATAAAGTCTAAGTTCTGTTTGCTTGTTAAAAAATGTCGCCCCGCCCTAGAAGGTTTATAGAGCTCCACCCACACATAAACTCTGGCTACAGGGCTGACCAGCACTATTTCCCCAAACTGCTCTTCCCTCAGTGTACGTAGTTAAACTGTAAATGGGAGGCATTGCAGTTAGGTACTATGGGGCTCATAATTGTGTAGTCATCAAAAAAAGGACGGCAATAGAAGGCGAATGTCATCCAGATGCGTCTAACACTCTCTCATTAGCCACTAGCCTGGCATAATTACGATAAGGTTATACTAGTATTTGGTATCAAATGAGAAGAGGCAAACCGCTCCCAGAGTCATCAGAGCTCAGAACTGATGAATCTTAACCGAAGAACTTTTCGCCATATAAATACATCGCAGAGTGATACGTTTTCTGTATACAGCGCTCAAAATATGAAGGGGAAAAAAAGGCTGAACTTTTCTTCACCAAAAATGATAAGTACACCCTCGTTTACATTCTTGATAATTTTTTCTATTTATGCGTGTTTCAGCACGGTGCTTCTTTCCTCCATCAGAAGTATCGTGCCCAACTCAGAAATATCAGACTGCCTGGTACTTCCAGCCTGGTCATAGGATATGTGCTCAATTCAGGGTATGCAAACCAAATGACTACCCCGACGAAACTGAAAACCGTTTCTGGTCGTTAGAACGTTGCCGGAGGGTTTGCAATGCGCTATAAAGTGGTATTCGATATGCATATCAATGATTATTTTATAAAGTTAGTGTTGTACATTTTATGGCATATTTTATGAATCAATAAAAATGTTATTTGACTTCGGAACATATACCCTTAGTTTACGCTGCAATTCGTAAGCATGGATGTACTTATTGGATAAGAGCATGAATCTAACATGTAATGGTACAGATAATTTTATACAAGAAACGTTACTCGGTGTCCTCTCAGTATCTCTCCTTAAGAGTTCCTATCTTTAAGAGTATAGATAAAAATATGCTAGGCAGTAGCTACGGGAGGAGTTTTGGGAATTTAAGCACCTCACTTAGGTACAAAAATGCACTTTATCGCATAAATTTGCCAAAAATTCAAAAATGTTTGCTCCCAGACACGTTTTTACAGATTCTTTTTTTTCTTCTTTTTTTTTTTCAATTCGTAACCTGTTCCTTTCCAATGACTTTTAGCTACGGTATTGAAATCTGCGTACGCACAGAAAAGTTCACTGTTGAAATTTGTAAAGACTTCTCGGTAGAATACCTTGTATTGTCAAAGATTTCCCGAGACCATTTTTACAGAAAGGATGCAAGGTCCAAATTTACCGACTAAGAACTCTAAATTTATCAGATAGATTTTTCTGATACCCATACAAGTAGAGAAATAAGTCTTTATCGTCGGTCTGAAAGAAAACTAACAAGTATCGGAAATTGTGATTTTTCCCCTTTCATAAATCAACTCGAAATTATGTGTATTTTGACGAGTAAGACTATCATAGCGCAAACATCAGAAATCAGTAACAAGCGTTTCAAAAATTTGTTATAACTCTGAAATTTCTAAACTATTTTGAAGAAAAGTGACACTTCTATAGTGGTGACAGCACCTAACATCATTATTTATGGGAAAGAGAAAAAAAAAATGTTGTTAGAGCTCTTTTTGTAAAAGCAGATTTTTCTAGCACTGGCGGGGCCCTCAAAAAAACTTGGGCACGGTGGGACCCCCCCCCCTCTGTACAGGCCTGATGATCTAATATTCAAAGGAAAATAAAGGTAACGAGTGGCAGTTCCCTGAAAATTATTGAGGATGATGTCCTAACTAACTAAACGTTCTCACCGCTACTCTTTAAGCTGATTTTATGGAGACATTTAAAACTCTACAAAATCTATACATTTGATAGGTCCCCCCCCCCCCCCAAGAATCTGGAATACTGTAGGATGTACTAAAAATAAAAAACAGCTTTAATGAGAAATGGTTGTACACCAAATTCTCGGTACAAATGATCTCTAAGTCTTTCATGTCTATGTACCCCAGAAACATTAAAATAGAAGGTTCAGAATGATCCGTTCAAGCAACACAGTTTAACATGAGCCTTATGGAGTTTTCATTTTAGAGGATTTTGAGCTCACATTTCACATACACTCGACCCTAGCTCCGTAGCTTTCCATCTCCGGATAGTTTTCATCCCCTTTCAAACCCACCTATGGCATATCACCAGGGACGGAAATAAAGTGAAAAATTTGTGGGGGGTGAAGCTCCTGCGCCTAAAATAAGTTTATAAAAATCCAAGAACCACAGCCCCACCCAAAAAGAAACTATTAAAATAAATTTCATTCTCTGTAATACTTCCTTTGTAAGAAAAAAAAGGAAAGAAAGCACAACATCACAAACGATAATAGCGCTCGTATAATTTTACATTTTTCATTTAGGGGAGCTAATTTTGAAACCGGGGAGGCTTATCCCCCTCCATTTACGCCCCTGGATATCGCACATATACATTTGGGTGTTCCGTATTTCGATGGTTTAAACAGGTAGCAGTTATGGGAATTTTCGAGCTGACAAAGTATACAAAAATTCTATCGGAATATCGGTTGGGGGGTATTCGAGGATCCAAAATTCAATTTTGATATCAATCAGTTTGCCATAAGTTGAAAATCGTGATGCCAAGAGTGGGGTTCAGTGTCAGAATTGACATTAACTACAATAATATGGGTAGCAGATACAGGGGTTTCATGCTCACTGAATTCATTCGTTGGATTATTTCTACCCTATTTTCATAACTGTGGCATCTACAAGGAAGTAAAAGGGGAAAAAGGAAAATAATAAGAAATATTACAATGCATTGATCACTTCTAGCGTTTTTTTGGATCGCTTACTTCATTTTTGATGCAGTTTATACTCCCAAATTGAAAATTGTGACGTCAGAAGCGAGAGTCACGGTTAAGATTGTTCTAAAATACAATATGGTATAAAATTAGGGTGGTTTCAAGGACAATCAATTAATTTTTATATTATTTTGACTCTATTTTTTGGAGGGGGGGGGGGGCGTGCTCAGTATTTATTAACGATTTACATTATTATTATAATAAAGCTGACCAGCCCTCAATCTCAACGCCAAATTTTTCAAGTTAACGTGCAAAGAATTAACATTTTTTCTTCAAAATTCAGTCTAGGCCCTAATGGCACAGATATGTACCTTAAGCCGTATTTAACACATTTTCGCCAAAAAAATGGATAAAGAAAGATTTGACACGAAGCCCCTTATATACCCTCCACTCTTCTGGAAAACAGCTATCAAAGATTCATGGAATCTAAACACTGAGGCAGTTTGAAAACGCAAGATGGAAGAAGTAAAACAGAAATAATAGTAGAACAGAAAAAAGTAAGCCAGCCTATTTTTATTATTATTATTATTATTATTATTATTATTTTCTAAGGAAACATTGAGTGCAAATGTAGATTTGGAAGTGAGATTAAGGTTTCTTCGAACGAATTTGGAATATAGCATTGTATGGATGTGCGACCTGGACAGTAGGAAAACAAGAAAGGAAAAAGACAGAAGCATTTGAAATGCGGTGTTATACATCGGAGAATGTTGAATATCAAAATGGATAGAAAGCACAGAAACGAGGAATTATTGAAGTGAATAGAAGTGGAAAGAGAAATTGAGAATATAATTGTAAGGAAAAGGGTTGAAATGATATGTTATGATATAAGACATCCATTCAAGGATATTGTCATAACTGCTAGAGGGATTGGTTGAGGGAAAGAACTGGAAAGGAAGGCAAAGAATGAGCTATGAAGAGCGGATAATGAAGGATACAATTCTGCTCAAGAATGGAAAGATTGGCACAGGAGAGAGAAGAGTGGAAAGACGCAACCTACTAATCGAGAGACCCAGGAATATACTATCATCATCATTTGCGAAAATGGCCGAGCAAGTTGATAAAGAAAATACTTGCGTTTTGGTTGTATTTTCCGTATACATAGATACACAGCACAGTTTATTAGCATTTTAGCATTAACAGAAGAGAGCGCTGATGCAGCTAAAATTCACCAATACATGATTCGAAAAAGAAAGAGACGTTCAGTATTTTACAGTCGGCAGAGATTAAAGCCAATCTACGAAGAAATACAAAGACTAATTAATGCTCTAAATTATTATTCTGTGGTAATTTACATCGCACAGAAACACCGTTATAATATTTTCATTTCTCAATTTTTATTCGAAAACACCGTTAAAACATTAATGATCGAATTTCTACATCATATTTATACCGCGGTCAAAATCCACTTCAGAGACAGAATTAATACGAATGTTATATAAAGCTGACTTAATGACTTAATTTGGGCAATAACTACTTTGTAATAAAATTAGTAGAGTTAAGAAACCACAGAATGAGCGACTGTGTCGGAGGAGTATTTATTCAAGTTTTTCCACAAGATTTGGTACAGGGTGTAACCATTAAATATCAGCGTTTATTTCGAAGTACAAAGTTCTTATTTCTTGAAGCAGTCATGAAAACGTTGGCGTTTGTTACTCTAGTTTGCGTCGTAGTGGCTGCTACCACTAATGCTGAAGCTCCAGGTAGCTATATGCTATGAATATACTACTACTCTAAATTGTTTTGTTTTGTCAGTGACTATTAGTGTCGGGAACTGCTGATAGATGCTGAGAAAAATTTAAAGTAATAGTCTCGTCAGAAGCAATGTAGCACTAAATCATCATTCAGGAGAACATATGAGTTACGTAAGTAGAATACGAAAAAAAAAAAACCGCAATGAAATCTAAAATGGTATAGCTAATGCTCAAATCAAGTATAATGAATCTATCAAGCTTAGTAATCAGTTACTTCATTATGGAATCGGAACCAAACGCATTAAAATGAGCTAATTTTGTACAACACCGTGACCATACTGGTTAGGTAATTATTGATTATCAGTCACATTGGAATTGCTGGAATTGCTAAGTAATACAGGAAACTAAGCACGCAAACTTTACTGCCATCTGTTTTTTTTTCTTTCATCAATTTTCATATACTCGTTTCTCAAAGCAATGAAATTATGTAATACTACCTACCATACAGTGGGGCTACTGAACATTTCCCGCTATATTTTACTATATTTTGCGTTGTGAGTATGGCTACACTGATTGTAATGAAAAAGTGTTCAAACCATAATTTCAATTCTAGTTCTTGCTATCAATTTATGTTTTGAAACATCTTACAACTTGCTTCTCAAAGTGTACAGCTCAATACCTATAAAGGATAGGTATATGTTCAAAGTTACCTTGGTTGCGGGGCTTTTTTGAACACTTTTCTCCTGTTACATATGAAGATTCGGCGACGGCAAGAATCAAAATAATGCACTTTCAGGACTCTACCAACAAAGTTTCATAAAAATCCATCAAGTCATGAAGGGAAGATCAATAAACTTTATTAAAGAAAGAACGCTATTTGAATATTGGTGGAAAATATTACAAAAAAAAAACAAAACAAAAAAAAACAACATTATTCACAACGATAAAAAAACTTCTTTTCCCTCAACAAAGACCTTCTTCCTTTTGTAAACTCTTAGTAGGGGTTCTATAAAGTTTCTTCCTATTCTTACAAGCCTTTTCATTTCTTGTACTTTCGATCTAGCTTTGCAAATAATCTGTAATTATTTGCTTATATATGGTTCAGAGCAGCCACTGTCAGAAAACTAATTATACAAGATTGTTAATTAATGTTGAAAATTTTTAATTCACGACATTCTATACTCGAGGGATGTACTAATTCATGAGAAATATTACTTACCACAAAGAGGTAAAAATTAATTTTTTATAAGTACTTTGAAGTTTCCGCAGTCATAAATTTCAATACAAAATCACAATAAATTTCTATAACACATATTTCCACAAATAGGTGTAAACATTCCAGAGAACTGATAAGACTTTTTACAATAAATGATCAGACAGACGATGTTTACTTTAGTATTTTGCAAGTGGAAAGCAGTACTTTCCATTGACAAATCAGATAGAAACATAACCTCGATGTAAAGTAAACGTGCCTCAATGTAAAAACATGAGTCACATTTTTACATGCAGGCACGTTTACCAACCAACACGACAGAGCGACACTAAGAATGCCAACGAATGCCGAGAATGGCCAACTAATGCCAAAGATGTTATTACGTATTACATTATAATTGCAATTGTTGCTTTTTGATATTATTTGCTGTCCAAACTATACATATAGGTTTCCTTTCAGTTGAGAAAATGCACATGCTGAATTTTTTGGTGTTACTTTTTGGATAAAGCTGTTAATGTTTTCCCTTTCTGATCATGTATTGTAAATAATATCTTACAAAACAAGAGCCAAAAGTGAGTTTACATGACTTGGGAATTGCTCACTCGCATGTAAACACTCACTTTTGACTCTTGCCGTATAATATACTGTTTCTTAATGCTTATTCTGAAAGCGCATCATATATCGCAATTTTAGCATTTGGAAAACAGATCCTTGCCAGTGGGCAGTGCATTCAACTTTTAATGTATAGCAGAAATGTTTAGAAATGCGGTCTAGTGCGGAAACTGAGACACTGCTACAGATAGCGCTAATATTTCTGCTATTGTACTATACTGATAAAGCCATTGCATTAGATCTGAGGAGGAGGTGAAAACAAAGCTAAGTAATTTGGCATTTTCTTTCAAAATATTTGTTGTAAAATAGTATTTTACACACCAAGAGTCAAAAGTGAGTGTTTACATATGAGGGAAAGTTTGCAGATGAGCATAGTGAGTGCGCAATTCCCGAGTCAGGTAAACTTACTTTTGGCTCTTGTTTTGTAAGATATTTTTTACAATACATGATCAGAAAGAGAAAACATTAACAGCTTTCTCAAAAAAGCAACGCCAAAAAATTCAGCATGTGCATTTTCCCAACTGAAAGGAAACCTACAGTTTGGACAGCGAATAATATAAAAAGGCAACAACTGCAATGATAACGTGTCGTAATAATAACATTCTCGGCATTAGTCAGCCATTCTTGGCATCCGTCAGTATTCTTGGTATTGCTCCGTTGTGTCGGTTGGTAAACGTGCCCGCATGTAAAAATGTGACTCATGTTTTTACATTGAGGCACGTTTACTTTATATCAAGGTTATGTTTACATCTGATTTGTCAATGAAAAGTGCTGCTTTCCACTTACAAAATACTAAAGTAAACATTGTCTTTCCGATCATGTATTGTAAAAAGTAACTAACGCGATTAGTGCGTTCAGTGAGTGCTTCTGCTCGTGCCCCTTGCCGCACTCGCAAATCGCTTATGCATAATCTACTATTGTTTTCAATGTGAGCCGAGAATTCGTTAGGAGCGCTACAATCAACAAAATTGAAACCGGGATCAGGACTGTTTTCCTATATTTGAATGTTAATTGAGTTATCTCAAAATAAGTCGAGAACGAAGCTATTTAGCGGAAACATTAAAATAACAAAATTTGTAGAGTGTAAAATTTCCTATAAGTTATCTTCTCTCATAAAAATTGATTTCGATCGATTTAAGGAAAGCTTCCGCCCACCAATTGTCCCGTTTTTGTTGTTCGCGATACTAGCGCTACACCCGGCCCGAATTGCCTAGTTAACTGGTGTCGAAGGAACGCGAGAAAATAGTTCAGACTGCACAACCAGCGCGCGCTAAAGTGAAAAAGTACCGCTGTTCTAAGTAGCCCCACTTTATGGTACGGTTCTCTAGTTTCAATATTCGGTCCCGATTATTTGATTTTATGGTAACCAGTACCGTTTCCACAAAATGCGCTTCTCTCAGTGTACATAGTTAAACTGTAGATAGGAGGTATTGCAGTTACGTACTATGAGGCTCACAATTGTGTAGTCACCATTAGTCATCAAAAAAAGGACGGCAACAGAAAGGCGAACGTCATCCGTATGCAGTGAGGTAAAAGGTTATCTTCGGTAACCGTCGAACACTCTCTCATCGGCCACTGGCCTGGCCTAATTACGACAAGGGTATACCAGCATTTGGCGTCAAATGAGAAGAGGCAGACCACTCCCAGAGTCGTCAAAGCTCAGAACCGAAGAGCCTAACCGAAGTACTTTTCGAAGAAAAATCACTGAACTTTCCTCAGATCAAAGTTGATAAGTACACCCTCGTTTACATTCTTGGAAATATTTACTATTCGCACGTGTTTCAGCACGGTGCTCCTCTGCGCCCCCAATGGAAATGTGCTCAAGTCAGGAATTCGAGATACGCTGGTTCTATGATATTTCTTTCAACGCATGTTTCATGTTTGAAGCATGCATACCAGATAACTTACCCGCAGACGATCCTGAAAATTGTTTCATATCGGAAGAAAGTTGCCGGGAAACCTGCGGAGCGCAATGACGTGGTATACTTGATATATTAATGATTACAATATTAGTGTTGTACGTTTTATGGCATATTTTATGAACCAATAAAAAAATTGTGAAACACTGACGTGATCTGACTTCGTAGCGTGTGCCCTTACTTTACGCTTCAATTCGTAAGCATGAACGCACTTGTTGAATAATACTTACAAAAATTAGAGATAAGACCGCATGAATCTGACATTTAATGTTTCATAGATAATTTTGTACAAGAAACATTAGTCAGTGTACTCCTAGTATATTTTTTTAAGAGTCCCTATCTCTGAAAGTATAAATGAAAATCTACCAGGGCAGTTAGCTACAGAGGGAGTTTTGGGAGTGTAAACCTTTCCCTTAGGTGAGGAACTTCACTTCATTGCATAAATTTGCCGAAAACCGAAAATTCAAAAATGTTTCCTCGCAAACACGCGTTTCAAGCTTTTTTTCTTCCCCAATTTGTAACCTCCTTTTTTCCGATGGCTTAGCTGCGGTACTGATATCTAAGTATGTAGAGAAAAATTCACTGTTGAAAAATGCCCAGACTTCTCGGTAGAATACCTTGTACTGTCAAAAGCTCGTAATGCCATTTTTACAGAAAGAATACAGGGTCCAAATTTGCCAACTAAGAACTTGAAGTTGAAGGGTGGATATCCATATCAATAGAAGTAGAAAAATAAGACTTTTTATCGTCGGTTTGAAAGAAAACTATTAAATATCGGAAATGGTGATTTTCCCCTTTCATAAATCAACTCGAAATCAGTGGCGTAACTAGGATTTTTTTAAAAGGGGGGGGGGATGAGCAACATTTTTAATACCAGATTTTATTTGACTGCAGTTAGCCGCCTAGACAGTGTTTAGTCATTCAATCTGTCCCTTGATATGCATTCTGACTTTAAAGAAGATCAAGAATTCGCCAACTGATCGGGGAAGGAGGGGAGTATACCTAATATGAACTGTATATGTTTTTACATTGACGTATCAGTATGTTGTGCTTATCAACTTCAATTATGCACCTGAATTTAAATTTCATTTCGCGCATTTTCTGTGATACTGCCAGCATATAAAAAATTCTCATCTCAAGGGGGAGGAAGGGGGTGAGTCATTCCCTAATCCCCCCCCCGCTACGCCACTGCTCGGAATTATTTATATTTTTATGGGTAAGACTATCATAATTTTTCTCAAATAGAAGTCACTAAACAGTGTTTTGAAAATTTATCATAACACTACAATCTCAAAAATGTTATGAAGATAAGTTACACTTGTATAGTTGTGCACCTAACGTCATTATTTCTTGGAAACAGTGTTACAACTAGGGATGATACATAAGCCAATCAATAAAGCTGACACTTATGGCATTTGCTTACAACCTTGAAAATATACCTGATGCTTATAGTTTATGCGGTGATCGGCTTAAGCAGCTTATGGCTTATAGCTTAAACTTATGGCTTATAAAAAATCTTCATCTGAAATCTATTCAATCACGACTCTTCTCGAAACATTTCCCCCTCGGATTTGAGAAACAAAAAAATGGAATTGGAAACTAGTGAAAAACAAAATATTAAAATTGTTCTCTGATGTAAGAAAATGCAAAAATATCGTAAATCAGTCAAAAAATCAGCCGAAAAAATATTGCTCATGCTTAAGGCTTATAGCTTACAGCACATCTGTCTTGAACTTATATCTGACTTAATTGCCCAAAAATCTTCAGCTCATGCCTTAAATCTTATAGCTTCTGGCTGACTTATCATCACTGATAGTTTAGGGGCACAGTCACATCTCACCATGTTAATTTGAGTGATGGCATTCTTCCGAAATTCTTCTCTTATGATTTAGGTTTATTTTAGAAAAAAAAAACGTTATAAGTCAGAAACCAGGTATCATTTGAATTACCGTATCCAAAGTTTCTGCTTTTCAAGGAATCCACCCGAACTTTTCTACTATTTTCCATTCGTAAGATACAGTCATAAAGTCATAATAAAAGAAAGTCTTGAAACCCAGCTCCTGATTTTTTTTTTTTGGGGGGGGGGGGGAGGGGGGGAGATGTAATATGCAGTCGCCTTCCGCCGATTTCATGTAGTTCAATTTTCCTCTAACTTAGCTAAGTTTGCAGTCTGCGAAAATGGTCTGGGTGTGTAACCCTCCCACCCTTCCGAAGACACAAGGCCGTAATGTACTACGCCTTGAAATGACTTGTTCGGCAACATTTTCATCAACTCTGTACCAAAATCAGGGCCCGCGCTTTCTGTAGGAAAATGTCTAATCATTGGATGATCACATATTATCTCCGATGCCACTTTTAAGCAAATAAGTAAATTCAGAGGAAAATATAAGTAACAAGCGGGAGTTCCCTGAAAATTATTGAGGGCGGTGTCCCAACTAACTGAAAATTCTCACCCCTTCTTTTCTAATTTTACTCTGAACTCGAGCCCTGAAATCCGCCCTTTCGAGCATTACCTCAGAGACGTCGGGGAGGCTGATAGGGCTGTCTTAGCCCTCTTCTCATCTTGCCGAAGAATCGGCTTAGGTCGAAATGTAGCGAGTTGCTACGTGGGCTTGAAACCGGGTCCTCCGGATTTCGAGACCAGCGCGCTATCCACTCGGGCAACCAGACCCCTTAACGCTAAAGCGAGTACACCCCTACTCATTAGGCTAATTTTTTGGGACGTTCAAACCTCTCCAAACTCTTTTTTCATTTCTTTCTTTCTTTCTTTCTTTAATAATCTCAAACGCTATTTTTTTTTTTATTTATTTTTTTTTTTTTTAAAGAAGAGATAAAGATGTCCTCTGTACAAATTATTTCTAGTTTTCTAGTTAGTGTTTTATTATTTGTATCTACCCCAGAAACGTCAGAAATAGAAAGTTCAAAATGGTCTGTTCAAACAACACAGTTTAACATGGGTCTAATGGAGTTCTCATTTTATGTCATTTTGAGAACAAGAGAGGAGCTCACATTTCACATCGTAGCTTTCTACCTCTGAGTAGTCGTTGTCCTCTTTCAACCACACCTATTGGATACCACACGTGTGAATTGGGGGTTTCGTGTTTCGATGGTTTAAACACATAGTATATTGGGGGAGTTCTCGAGCTGATAAAGTATACAAAAATTCTATAGTTGTAAGGTATTCGAGGACCTCGAATTCAATTTTGGTATCAATCAGTTTGCCCTGAGTTAAAAACCGTGACGCCAAAGGTGGGGGTCAATGTCCAAATTCTCATTAACTACAATAGTATAAGTCAGTGGTTCCCAACAGGTGGTCCGCGGACCCCGTCCGCGAGCTGATCCGAAAATGTTTCGTTCGTCAGGAATTTGACAGTTTTAGAAAATTTGAAGTATATTTAAATGCATTATACGAGTATACATAAGGGGTCCTTGAACAGTTTTTGTTTGTAACCCCTGGTATAAGTTGCAAATATAGGGGTTTTAAAATCACTGAATTCATTTACTATACTATTTTGACTCTATTTTTATAACAGAAGGAATCTAGAAGGAAGAGTATGGGGGCAAATAATAAGAAATACAATATATCAATCACTTCTCGGGTTTTTGGGATCACTTAATTCATTTTTGATGTAGTGTACTCTCAAATTGAAAACTGTGACACCAGGACCGGGGACCAAGGTTAAGCTTGTTCTAGAATACCATACTATGGTATCAAATTAAGGGGGTTTCAAGAACACATAATTAATTTTTATATTATTTTGACTGGATTTTTGCGTGGGAAAAAACGAATGTGCTCGGTACGTATTAACAATTTATACTCCTATTATGATAAAGCTGACCCACACCCTTTACCATAGCGCCAAATTTTTCAAGGTGACTTGCATTTGGTATTGAGAAAGAATTCAGCCACTACTAAACCCAACAGATAATGAGTGTAATGTATTTTTTTTCTTCAAAATTTAGTCAAGGCCTTAATGGCACAGATAAATTTAGAGTAAATATGTACGTGTGTTGTATTTTTAACCATCTTACAGTTTATTCCTCCCCTCATCTCAGATGTCAGTTCCCTGAAATATTGTCAAATAATGTACAAATTTAATCAAGTGACCTTGGAACCCCTAAATGTGACACCATATTGCATTTTAGAACATTTTTAATCTTGGCCTCCCCACTAAATGTCACAATTTTCAATTTGGAGGTAATCAGCATAAAAAATGAATTAAGTGGACCCAAAAACCCTAGAAATGATTGATGTATTATATTTCTTATTATTTTCCCCCATTCTCTTCCTTCTAGATTCCGTCTGTTACAAAAATAGAGTGAGTCGAAATAATATAATAAATGAATTCAGTGACCTAGAAAACCCTGTATTTTGTACCCGAATTCTAATTTTTATGACAATTTTGACATTGGCCCCACCCTTGACGTCACAATTTTCAACCTAGGACAAACTGATTGATATCAAAATTGAATTCGTAGTCCTGAAAAATTCAATAACAGATATTCTGATAGAATTTTTTAACCGTATCAGCTCGAAAATTCTCCCTCCCTCGCCCCACGACGGAAACATAAAACACACAAATTCACATATGTGGTATTCAAGGGGTGGAGTTGAGAGGGTACGAAAACTACCCAGGGATGGAAGGCTACGGAGGTAAAGAATCGAATGTGTATAATCAGTTCACCCTATTCTCGAAATCCCATAAAATGGGAACCCCATAAGGACTTTGTTGAACTGTATTGCTCGGAAGAGTCACTTTGAACCTTCTATTTTTGACGTTTTTCTACGGTATGTACTAGGTACAAATGAAGGACTAGAGAGCTGGAGACCATTTACACAGAGAATTTAGTGTACAGGCATTTTTGGTTAAAATCTTTTTTATTTTTTCATACTATATCATTGTACTTTTGATTTTTAAATAAAGAAAAAAACAAACAAACAAACACGATTTTAGAGAATTTCGAGCTCCCCAAAAAGATTAGCTAACAGAATAGGGTGAGGGACTTTTAGTATTCTAGTTGAGAATACCACCTCTATCATTTTCGGCAAACTCCCACTTATTACCCGTTTCTTCCGTCAAAACTACTTTTTAAAATCTAATTTGTTTGAACTAAAATAAAGATAGTAAAGGAATTTAAATACTTCGGTAGTCTGATAACGAAAGATATAATAAAGAGCAGAATAGAACAAGCTAAGAGAGCTTTTTTTAAAAAAGGAGACATATTTAGGGGAATGTGAGACCTGGACAATAGGAACACAAGAAAGAAATAGGATATGAAATGTAGGGTTATCCGAGAATGTTGAAAATCAAATAGACAGAAGAAATCCGGAATGAGGAAGCATTGATGCGAATAGAACAAGGAAGGAGACATTTGGAATATAATAATAACTGTAGTTAAAATTATAGGTCATAATAGTGAAACATCTAGGGATATTGTCATTATATTGTCATTACCTACTTTTGAAGGGAATGGTTGAAGAAGAGAACTGGACAGGAAGGCAAAGAATGAGGTATGAAGGACAGATAATGATGAACACAAGGTGTAAATCTCTCTCAGAAATGAAAAGATTAGCACAAGAGAAGGAAAAATGGGGAGGCACACCCTACTATTCGAGAGACTAAAAAATATACTTCATCATCATTCGCAAAAAAGTGGTAACAAGCTAATTAAGTTCATCAACGAACATAACCTCAAGCTGGCTATAATACATTCTTTCAGAAATGACTAAATAAAAAATGGACGTGAAAGTTACCCGACGGAATTACCAAAAACGAAATCGACCGCACTATAACTGATTGGATAAGTATTATTGTAGAAGACTTAGGGGTCGCAATTCTCATCAGACCACCGTCCAGTCAGGTGCAAGCTGAAAATACCTGTAAATCGCAAAATCAGGGCACCATCAGATACACCCAAGGGGACCCACAAAAACAAATAGATTTCAGTCCACAGGAAAGCCGAGGTCAAAGATCTCCTAAATTGGGAAATCATTCGATGCGACAATGGAAAAAATCAGCATGGTGCTTAAGACTTTCTGGTATAGATACCTAAACGCACGCCCACTGGCCTCACTATTTAACTACATTCTCTCCACGGGTCGCTCACCTAATCAGTGGTACTCATCAGAAATAATTCTTTTACACAAAGAGGGGGACAGATTGGACATAAATAACTATTGGCTTATCAACCTCTCATCGAATATTTGTAAGCTATTTATGAAAATAACCAAAAACGGGCGACCTTGCGGATCGCAAGGTAGTAACAGGGTGTTTGCCATTGGGACTGTGCAAATTGTAGAAGTGCTAGTGTAGAATATAGGTATTTTTTGATAAGCGAAGGTGATTTCACGTCACTAACGTTTTCTTTTTCCCCGGAACATGAAAGCTGATGACGCTACACGCACATCATGGAAGTTCAAGGCTTCAAACTGTGAAGCTGCAGACTGCAATCACGCAGCAGACTGATCAACACAGAACATACTGGAATACATTTCCATTTTCCGTTTAATTCATTCGAAGCGGCAAGCAGAAATGAAACACTCTACCTTTACAAGACAAATAAATTCAAAGGACATAAATCCAAGGAATTTCAAACTCACGAGCTCACGAGTTTCAATGAATATGAACTGATAACTACTGATAACAATTCAAAGAGGGGCAGGAATTTTGCTTTGATTCAAATGAACGAGGAATTTTACTTTGATTCAAATAAAGTTGTGTTCTCGCTTCAGAAAACGCATATTAATGTGTTCTTACTCCTCATTACAATGTTTATAAGATGCAAAGACATTTTAGCCCATGCTCCACTCCTGGTCACACAAGGCGTGAAATATTCGTGAACCGTTTGAATGCGAGAAAGATAATCTTTCATTTCAAAAAGAAAACGTGATCTGCCAATTATTTATTCACGTTTTTCGTTAATTACACTAAACAATTATAATAGAAGTTCAAATTTGTGGTTGAAGGCACGTTGACAGTTTTGGATGATTCCTTGTTCCTGATAACGAAAAGACAAAGGTACATAGTCAAATGAGAAACAAAATATTTGTGAAAGACCTGAAACAGAATACCAAAATTACCACTTGCTTAATACTGCTAACATATTTATGAGACATAACTCACATCGCATTATTCCTTGGAAAATTTCCACAGAATGTTGCATGTACTTGGTTTTGATTCAAATATATTATATGCTAATTCAACTGAGAACCCATTTCATACAAACAAACAATATATACACTTACCTCTTCTAAATCCAGTTAATGGCTTCACTTTCTTCGAGGAAATAGTTCCTTTTGTAGAAAAGTACGAGTCGTACAATACTGTCATGAGTAAAATACGAAATAACGAAATAAAATGTAAACAAATTGTATTCGTAAATCAAAAGCATAACTGCGTAACCAAGAGGATACTTTGTACTTTCATAATAGAGAGATAGTAAACCGATTTATTGATAGATGGCAACCGTTGACAGAGAACGCAACTGAACTATAAGCTGTAAACAATTCAGTCGTATTTAATGGGGAAAAAAAAAAATGAAAATTCCATTGCAACAGGGTACTTGCAGCGCTGCGCGCGGGCAAACACCCTAAAAAATCTACAACATCCTTGACGCTCAGCAACCCGTCAAACAGGCCGGTTTCTGAAAAAATTTTACAAGTAGTACGTAAAACTGATCATATACACACCCTGCACCAAATTCTGGAGAAAGCAAAAGAATACCAATTTGAAATAGCAACAATGTTTGTAGATTTTAACAAAGCGTTTAACTTCATCTACCATGAAAGTATTTGGCTAGCTTTGGCGAAATAAGGGGTCCCCCAAAGTATTATTGACATTTTAATCGACCTTTACTCAAACTCAGTAGCAACTATAAAACTAGATAACGCGACTGATAGTATTAAAATCAACAGAGTAGTTAAACAAGCAGACCTCATTCCCCAGTCCAGTGGCGTAGCCAAGGGGGAGGCGAAGGGGGCGAATGCCTCCCCCAAGGCATTTGAAATTGAATATAAAATATGCAAGAATGAGCAATTTTTCAACTTTAAAACACGTTTTTCCAGAAAATTTTTGCTCGAGCAATAATTTTACCTTCATTTTTATAAAATAGTCCTCCAATATCAGCGATTTTTAAAAAATACCTCAATTTTCGACTTTTTCTCCCTTGAAAATCTTACTTTGCCTCCCCCTTGGGAACATCCTGGCTACGCCACTGCCCCAGTCTGTTTAACGCAGTGCTAGAGGAAGTGTTTCGGCAAATCGAGGGGACTTAGAATTAGAGGGCTCTACTTAGATAAACCCAAAAATCTGAATAACCTCCAATTCGCAGATGATATTGCTATCATCGCATAATATGCAGAGCTGCGGAGTATGGCTGAAGACCTAGGACAGAGAGAGCGAGAAAGTAGGGCTTTCCATCAACTTCAAAACAAAAATTTTAACCGACATAATCCCCTTCGGCGAAATCAAAATCAATAATAAAACTACCGAGGTGGTTTCTGAGTATAAATATCTGGCCAAATGGTATCGTTCAGCAACAAAACGGAAAACGGAATTAAAATCAGCAGAGCAAATACATGGAGAGCATTTCGCGTACGAAGACTGATACTGAAAGATAACATGAATTTAAAAAGTAAAATAAGAATTTTTGTAAGTACAGTTATCCCGGATTTAACGTACAAAGCCCAGACATGGGCCTGTACTAAGAAACAAGCACAAAAAATACAAATGACTCAAAACGCAATGCTTAGAAACATTCTAAAAGTTAAAAAGAAGGACCATGTTCGAATAGTGGACATCTTTGGTAAGTCTAAGGCAAGAAATCAGTGAGGAGTATTATCAAAACACTTAAATTTAAATATGCGGGCCATCTTGCTAGAGAATCCATCTCGAAATAGAATAAAATAGTAACGTTTTGGACTCCTCAAAGAAAACGCAAGCCGGGGAGGCCAGTGACGCGATGGGCAGACGAGATTGGTCAGATGGCCGGCTCAAATTGGTTCTCTATAGCCAAAACCAGGGGAAAATGGTCTGAACTGAGCAAAGCTTATGCCCAAAAATGGGCTATCTAAGTACTGAGCCTGTGACGACGCGGATTATTCATCCGCCTATCGATATTAAATGTAATGTACAGTACATAAGAGGCACTGAGTTGTAAGCCTAATAATAAAAAAAAATCATTTGCGAAGGTGATAATTAAAATAATCACGTTTGAGTTCTATTTTCCATATAAATGCTCAGTTTATTAACATTAAACGAAAATAGCTCTGACGTAACAAAGGTCCACCAAACACGTGATTCCAAAAAAATGAGACGTTTTTAGCAATTTACAGTTGGCAGAAATTAAAGTCAATCTAAGAAAGAAATACAAAGGCTATTAAATCGAATACATTACCCATGACGGGAAAGAAAAAGGTACTAACGGGTAGTTTCATCCCCAAGTATAGCCGCTACTAATGCGGACAAAAATGCGATACATTATCAGGAGTTCTGCGCCCTCCAAACGCTAGTAAATCATCGGATACGTTCGAAATTATTATAGATCGAGGAATTAGACCAGCGCCTCATTTTTCACGAATAAAATTAAGATAATCGCGGACGGGTCCCCCATGTCATAAGAGTGCTTCTGGCATCGGTGTATCGTTAATGTAAATTAATGATAGAGGACGCTCATCCAACATGGCGTAATTTAAGTGCATCAGTCGGTCGCATATACTTATAGCGAACACGAGTTCGTAATCTCCTCCAAATTGGCGGGTGTTTTTATTGGTTAAAGCTGCGAATAAATTTTTCTAAGCTTTCATGCTAAGGGTGCGACTTTACTAGTGGTTAATTTTTAATGGCGTAGGTAAATACTAAAAATTAGCCTTCATATGCGGATAAAACAGTCACTCCATGTTAGCGATCGCGATATTTAAAAATATTGACATCGATAATATCGATACTTTGCCGTGACTGTTGCTCTCTAGTGATGACGATATTTGAAAAATTTTGATATCGATAATATTGATATTTCTTATTTTAAAATCGATATTGATTCAATATTTTTGAATATCAATATTTTGATATTTTGCCATAATTATTGCTTTCTAGTGATGGCAATATTTGAAAATTTTTGATATCAATTAATAGTAGTCGACAATACTGATATATCTCATTTCAATATCGATACTGGTTTGATATTTTTAGATTTAGATGTTTCGATATTTTGCCATGATTATTGCTCTCTAGTGATGGCGATGTTTGGAAATTTTTGATATTGATAATAGTCAGTAATATCGATATTGGTTTGATTTTTCGATATTCTATCGATATTGTGCCATTGCTACTCCATGTCAAAACTATCGAGAAGGATTTTTGACACTGACTGAAATTTCAAACAAGTTGGTGAACCAGGTACAACAATATCCCGCGTGATGTAAAGAGGACCATTATTCCAAACCCTGCTAACTGCATTTTCTCCGAAAATGTGATTCTCACAGATTTTTGTGTGTGGTGGCACGCCTGACTAGAGACTGCGAACCGGAACGCTATATCTATCATCGATTTTTTGTTCTAAGACGAAATGTGTTTGTAAACATAAATTCCGGTTTTCCAAAACCTGCTAAAAATCAAATGGCTAAAATTGCAAATTTGTGATAACAGATTGCGACTATTGGATTTTTGAGTATTACTCAGCGTATTTGATTCTAGTTCAGAATAAATCTGCCAGTGAATAATTAACTATTAGACCGGGTATTGAACTCGCACCAATCACAATGGTAAGCTGTCTTTAAGATACTACTCTGTAAGGTGCTCACGATTGAGGCGATTAGAGAGAAAGAAGTACTATAGTAACATGATTGTACTTTTGAGTAGAAGTTAGACATGAATTTCAGAAAATTGCACACGTCTATGAGTTTCCCGAAAATTATATCAGTGTCTAATACATGTTTGGTCGTAACTTCAGTTATCTTATCTCGTGCGGTAGGCCATTATTCTTTTTGGTTTTGATGTTATCAGTGTAGTACAAGATGTTGCATCTATACTTACTGACTTCTCAAAGATTCTTCTTTATCCATTTTACTTCTACTCCTTCATTTTCAAAATGTGCCTATTTATTTCACAATTTTGTGTTCTTAATACGTTGTCGCATCAACATAGGGTCAAAAAGGACTCTGAATCATAAATTGAAAAGTTAGTTTTCCTAAGGTGTCAAACAAATTTCTTCTACCTTCCCTTCCAAGGAAAGGCTAGAAATGAGTTGAGCGACATGAATATGTAAGATATTAAGAATCCTACCAACTTTAAACGAACTACCAAGATAGGGTTTTCCGGAAAATCCCTGCCAAGAAGAATACAAATATTTGGAAAAATTAAATTAATTCGGAGGCAATGTTCTTACATCACCAGCCTAGAAGGAGGTCGTCAATGGGAGTTCAAAATCACTTTTCACACTCTGCTATTTAACAACGGCTTCAAGTGCGGAAACACGGACTTTCTAACCTTCTTTCAACGACGAAGTGAAGAAACTCTAAATACATACTATGCGCCCAGTTTCCTTCTTTACCGATTGACAAGAGCAATTCTGGCAACATTGTTTTCTGTTACTTAATTGTTTCAACACGGTACTAATATTTTCATGAGTGAACACGTTTATGAGTATTGCAAAAAATTCACACATCAAATCGAGAGAAATGACTCTGAACAGTGGCGGTCTTTCAGGTCCTTAGGATGGTTACTAAATTCAGTAGGTAATAAAAGTGTGAAAAACATTAACAGAAATAAACATGTTGACAAATTGTGGGTGTAACTAATTATTACAACTCTAGTAATGAATCAGAACGGGCCAATATAAACTCAGTTCAGCTTTAATGCTACTTACTTGGATTTAATCATTCTAACAAGACCATTGGTTTAGTTTCTAACCGGTACAGAGTTATATAAACTAAGTATTCGCGACGTGACTGTTTCTAAGCTTTATTATTCCTCGCAATCAATTAGTATGAAGTCGTTAGTGCTTTTCTCACTTTATATCATATTGGTGATTTCAACCATTTTGGATTCCAGTAATGCACATGAAGATCCGGACTGTCCAAATGATCCGGATTGTCCAGATGATCCAGATTGTCCAGAGGTTGATAGAACAGGTATAATAATTGTATAGTAAAGTGATAAACGTTGATCTACTTTCTTCAAATGGCCCCTGCTGCCTCCTCCCCCATATCAGTGTTGAACCCTAAAATCGCTATACTAGTATTGACCCACAGAGATTTCAAAAAGGTCTAAACATTCGACACCCGGTATCAAATGTTGATCCCTTGACAGATTTCAATCTCAAGCTCATTACATTTACTTACACTCTGAAACATTTCATATACGTATTTCGACCCGGATAATAAAATGCGCAATAGTTTCCTTCCTAGACACATTTAAAAGAAATATCAAAAAAATTTGACCTGGTCATTATTCGATACCTAGTTTAACACTGGACACTTGACTATGAAAATTTATTGCCAAATGTTTTTTATTTTTTTTTATTTTACTATTATTGAGCCACGGAGCTACACTCTCGGGCTATGGGCTCGGAAAAGGTTGTTGTCTATAAGTCGTATCTAGCAGCGGAAAGGTAGGTGAGGGTGTTGTTTAGGTTCTTGTGGGAATTGAAAAGGGCCAAAATTCGACTATGGGGGACGTAGTGAGAGTTACGAAGGCAGATGAGGGAGGGGCATGAGAAGAGGTGGTCCACGGTGAGAGAGTCTTCATCTTCACAGTGCAGGCAGTTGAGGGGATAAAGGTTAGCGAGAAGATGTGTATGTGTGAGGAGTGTATGTCCCATCCTTAGGCGGGTGATGATAACTTCCTCGCGACGGAAGGAACATTGGGACGTTGACTAGGGGACAAATGTAAGCTTGATTTGTGTGAGCTTGTGCCGAGAGACTTGATGCCGCCACTCTTTGAACCATTTACACCAAATGGTCTGGCGAATGGCGGAAGTGAGATCTGTTGAGATAGGGAGGTGAGAGATAATATCTGGGAGCTGTGTAGCTTGCTGTGCTGCTTGATCAATTGCCTCATTTTTTGGGATACCAATATGGCTTGGTATCCAGATGAGTGACATGCGCTTGGTGGTGAAGAAAATGAGATGGAGAATGAGATAGATGCGTTGGACGAGAGCGTGCGTTGAAAGACGATCAGAAATAGACCTTAAGGAGGGAGCGGACTAGATAGTTGGTGGGGGTTGGTGGGTCTTCGAGCGAGGAGATTGTGACTAGGCACTGTAGGATAGCATGGAGTTCGGCTGTGTAGATGGAAGCTGTGTTTTTAAGTCGGAAGGAGTGTAGTAGACTATCTATGGAGTAGGTGTAAGCGGTACGTCGGTTGTACTTTGAACCATCAGTGACGAGCAGGATACGGTCAGGAAAGCGGTCCAGAATTTTTCGAATATGTCCGATAAACTTGGGGGTGTAGATTTTTTAGGGAATTCTGTACGTTCAAAATTGCATGGTGGAAGGCTCAACAACCTGGGTGGGTGTGATGTATAGATTGTTGGTAGTGAATTGTAGGAAAAGGTACGGGACAGTATCTCTTCAAACTGTGAACGTAAGTGCAGTGAGGATTTAGGAACAGGGACTTTTAGTTTGAAGGGTTAAAGAGATAGTCATAGGCAGGAAGATTAGGGTTGTGTGCTATCGTAACGAGATGGCAGCGAGTTGCACTCTTCTAAGAGAGATGAGGAATTCCAGCATCGGCACACATACTCAAAGCTGGGCTAGTGCGAAAGGCGCCAATGGCGATACGTAAACCCGGATTTTGAACAGAGTCAAGAAGATTTAAGTATGAAGGAAGGGTAAATCCATTCATGGGTGATCCGTAATCCACGACAGATCGGATCAGAGTCTGGTATAACTGAACGAGTAGTCCTCTGCTACATCCTTTGGAAGGATGTGCGAGACACTTCAGAACACTGAGTGAGCGCATATACATTTGGCTTTTATGTGTTTCATATGAGGTAACCAGGAGAGGTGAGCGTCAAGATAGAGGCTGAGAAAGTTGATTGAACTGGAGCGAGGAATCGCTTTTGTAAGTTGAGTAGAAGAAATGGGAAGGTTAGATTGTTTGTTGGATGCTGGCAGGCCTGTGCAGAGGGGAGGGGAAATGGGATTCCCCCGGGCTCGAGTTTTTTTAGGGGGCCCGCTAAGGGTTTTGAGGGCTTGCCAAGGACCCACCAGGGCTAAAAGAAATCTGACTTTACAAAAAGGGCCCTAAAAACTTTTTTTTTTTGCTCTTACCTACTTTTTACATCCTCCACCCAGGGCCCGGATTTTTTCTGCACGGCCCTGGATGCTGGAACATCATGCATTCTGTTTTGCTTGGTGATACACGGAATCCGTGTCTAGAGAACCTTGCTTCTATTAGTTTTATGTTTTCTTGGAGTAGTCTATGGGCATATTGTGGGTTTTTGGATTTGAGATGAATGCTGAAGTCATCAGCAAATAGTATTTGTGTGAGAGGTAAACGAACCAGGAGAGTGATCTCATTAATAGCAATCGTTGATCGGTGTCAAATGTTGATTCTTTTTTAAATTCCGAAATCTTGAACCTTGACACAGGAAATATGAATTATATCAATTGCACTGGTAAGTTAGCTCATCAGAACTACATATTGTTGCAAAGCATCGAATTGGAACACTTTTTATTATTAAGTTTTCACTCGGATTCATGTGACCCGCAAATAGCCGATCCGAAATAAACATTTCAAAATCTTCCAACGGTACTTCAGTGAACCCATATCAGGACATATAATGTCGAAAAATGAATTAAAGTATTTACCATTTCGATATTTTCAAATAACTTTATCCTTTCGCACATTTTTCAACACAGAACTTCAAAATTATCACGCGGTAACACAGATCACGTTTTCACAGCCGAAACTTTATAGAATGGTAAAAGAAGGTTCCCTCTATATGAGCAGCGATATCCCAAAACGGCCTCTGTCCATTTTTTTGAAAAATCATTTTATAGCGCCATATCACAACAGAGGAGTCGACATTATCATGAGAATTTTATGAATAAGAATCTACTGAAGACACAGTAGGTCTAATTTTGTGCCAAACCAAAACTAATAATTCAAAAATGTCGTATAAAAACGGCCTCTATCCAGGAGATCCCCCGCTTCGCGACTATATCATGCGCGTCTCCTGTACCAACATTTCAACGAGATAAATTCCTGTAAGTGTTCTACTAGGCAACCCGACTATCAACCGTTACATGTAGGCGTAATATAGGGATACACAAAGTTTTTTCTTCCCCGTGAAAAAAATATAAAACTGGACAGAGGCCATTTTGGAAAATCGCTCCTCATATGATTCACCACAAAAAAAAGTTACGAGTACTCCAATGAAGATTTACTGAACATTGAAAAAAGGATCAACATTCGACATTTTACCTTAATAAATATTTGTAGCATTTATAAGTAAGCGGTGTTACCACAATGATGATGATTAAAGGGGGTACTAAGTAAGTTCATCTCCCAGCCCCCCCTCTCCTCAAACAAAAAATTAAGTCGTACTAGAATCTTGGGTCGTAAATAAAATAGTATTCTTAAACTTCAAATGGGTAGAATAATCCATTGCCACCCATCAAGAATTCTTAATAATGTGATGGTTGCAACACCACATTTATAACCATTAAACATTACGAAAAAAAAAAAAAAATTATTGAAAATTTCTTTTCGAGTTTTAAAAATTCAGAAAATATGAGTAGTCCTACTATTATTAAGGCAAATAGAAGTATATGTTTTTGCGTATTTTTCTTATTAATATTCTTTGGGAACTCATAAACATTTTCGGCAATTCATAAAATTTCCTAAATTTACAGTCCAACTTGATAGGACGTATTTTCGAGTATTTGGTTATAAAAGCATAAGATGGTACATTGTGCTCATTGCTACTCCATGTCAAAACTATCGCAAAACATCGAGAAGGATTTTTGACACTGACTGAAATTTCAAACAAGTTGGTGAACCAGGTACAACAATATCCCGCGTGATGTAAAGAGGACCATTATTCCAAACCCTGCTAACTGCATTTTCTCCGAAAATGTGATTCTCACGATTTTTGTGTGTGGTGGCACGCCTGACTAGAGACTGCGAACCGGAACGCTATATCTATCATCGATTTTTTGTTCTAAGACGAAATGTGTTTGTAAACATAAATTCCGATTTTCCAAAACCTGCTAAAAATCAAATGGCTAAAATTGCAAATTTGTGATAACAGATTGCGACTATTGGATTTTTGAGTATTACTCAGCGTATTTGATTCTAGTTCAGAATAAATCTGCCAGTGAATAATTAACTATTAGACCGGGTATTGAACTCGCACCAATCACAATGGTAAGCTGTCTTTAAGATACTACTCTGTAAGGTGCTCACGATTGAGGCGATTAGAGAGAAAGAAGTACTATAGTAACATGATTGTACTTTTGAGTAGAAGTTAGACATGAATTTCAGAAAATTGCACACGTCTGTGAGTTTCCCGAAAATTATATCAGTGTCTAATACATGTTTGGTCGTAACTTCAGTTATCTTATCTCGTGCGGTAGGCCATTATTCTTTTTGGTTTTGATGTTATCAGTGTAGTACAAGATGTTGCATCTATACTTACTGACTTCTCAAAGATTCTTCTTTATCCATTTTACTTCTACTCCTTCATTTTCAAAATGTGCCTATTTATTTCACAATTTTGTGTTCTTAATACGTTGTCGCATCAACATAGGGTCAAAAAGGACTCAGAATCATAAATTGAAAAGTTAGTTTTCCTAAGGTGTCAAACAAATTTCTTCTACCTTCCCTTCCAAGGAAAGGCTAGAAATGAGTTGAGCGACATGAATATGTAAGATATTAAGAATCCTACCAACTTTAAACGAACTACCAAGATAGGGTTTTCCGGAAAATCCCTGCCAAGAAGAATACAAATATTTGGAAAAATTAAATTAATTCGGAGGCAATGTTCTTACATCACCAGCCTAGAAGGAGGTCGTCAATGGGAGTTCAAAATCACTTTTCACACTCTGCTATTTAACAACGGCTTCAAGTGCGGAAACACGGACTTTCTAACCTTCTTTCAACGACGAAGTGAAGAAACTCTAAATACATACTATGCGCCCAGTTTCCTTCTTTACCGATTGACAAGAGCAATTCTGGCAACATTGTTTTCTGTTACTTAATTGTTTCAACACGGTACTAATATTTTCATGAGTGAACACGTTTATGAGTATTGCAAAAAATTCACACATCAAATCGAGAGAAATGACTCTGAACAGTGGCGGTCTTTCAGGTCCTTAGGATGGTTACTAAATTCAGTAGGTAATAAAAGTGTGAAAAACATTAACAGAAATAAACATGTTGACAAATTGTGGGTGTAACTAATTATTACAACTCTAGTAATGAATCAGAACGGGCCAATATAAACTCAGTTCAGCTTTAATGCTACTTACTTGGATTTAATCATTCTAACAAGACCATTGGTTTAGTTTCTAACCGGTACAGAGTTATATAAACTAAGTATTCGCGACGTGACTGTTTCTAAGCTTTATTATTCCTCGCAATCAATTACTATGAAGTCGTTAGTGCTTTTCTCACTTTATATCATATTGGTGATTTCAACCATTTTGGATTCCAGTAATGCACATGAAGATCCGGACTGTCCAAATGATCCGGATTGTCCAGATGATCCAGATTGTCCAGAGGTTGATAGAACAGGTATAATAATTGTATAGTAAAGTGATAAACGTTGATCTACTTTCTTCAAATGGCCCCTGCTGCCTCCCCCCCCCATATCAGTGTTGAACCCTAAAATCGCGATACTAGTATTGACCCACAGAGATTTCAAAAAGGTCTAAACATTCGACACCCGGTATCAAATGTTGATCCCTTGACAGATTTCAATCTCAAGCTCATTACATTTACTTACACTCTGAAACATTTCATATACGTATTTCGACCCGGATAATAAAATGCGCAATAGTTTCCTTCCTAGACACATTTAAAAGAAATATCAAAAAAATGTTGACCTGGTCATTATTCGATACCTAGTTTAACACTGGACACTTGACTATGAAAATTTATTGCCAAATGTTTTTTATTTTTTTTTTATTTTACTATTATTGAGCCACGGAGCTACACTCTCGGGCTATGGGCTCGGAAAAGGTTGTTGTCTATAAGTCGTATCTAGCAGCGGAAAGGTAGGTGAGGGTGTTGTTTAGGTTCTTGTGGGAATTGAAAAGGGCCAAAATTCGACTATGGGGGACGTAGTGAGAGTTACGAAGGCAGATGAGGGAGGGGCATGAGAAGAGGTGGTCCACGGTGAGAGAGTCTTCATCTTCACAGTGCAGGCAGTTGAGGGGATAAAGGTTAGCGAGAAGATGTGTATGTGTGAGGAGTGTATGTCCCATCCTTAGGCGGGTGATGATAACTTCCTCGCGACGGAAGGAACATTGGGACGTTGACTAGGGGACAAATGTAAGCTTGATTTGTGTGAGCTTGTGCCGAGAGACTTGATGCCGCCACTCTTTGAACCATTTACACCAAATGGTCTGGCGAATGGCGGAAGTGAGATCTGTTGAGATAGGGAGGTGAGAGTAATATCTGGGAGCTGTGTAGCTTGCTGTGCTGCTTGATCAATTGCCTCATTTTTTGGGATACCAATATGGCTTGGTATCCAGATGAGTGACATGCGCTTGGTGGTGAAGAAAATGAGATGGAGAATGAGATAGATGCGTTGGACGAGAGCGTGCGTTGAAAGACGATCAGAAATAGACCTTAAGGAGGGAGCGGACTAGATAGTTGGTGGGGGTTGGTGGGTCTTCGAGCGAGGAGATTGTGACTAGGCACTGTAGGATAGCATGGAGTTCGGCTGTGTAGATGGAAGCTGTGTTTTTAAGTCGGAAGGAGTGTAGTAGACTATCTATGGAGTAGGTGTAAGCGGTACGTCGGTTGTACTTTGAACCATCAGTGACGAGCAGGATACGGTCAGGAAAGCGGTCCAGAATTTTTCGAATATGTCCGATAAACTTGGGGGTGTAGATTTTTTAGGGAATTCTGTACGTTCAAAATTGCATGGTGGAAGGCTCAACAACCTGGGTGGGTGTGATGTATAGATTGTTGGTAGTGAATTGTAGGAAAAGGTACGGGACAGTATCTCTTCAAACTGTGAACGTAAGTGCAGTGAGGATTTAGGAACAGGGACTTTTAGTTTGAAGGGTTAAAGAGATAGTCATAGGCAGGAAGATTAGGGTTGTGTGCTATCGTAACGAGATGGCAGCGAGTTGCACTCTTCTAAGAGAGATGAGGAATTCCAGCATCGGCACACATACTCAAAGCTGGGCTAGTGCGAAAGGCGCCAATGGCGATACGTAAACCCGGATTTTGAACAGAGTCAAGAAGATTTAAGTATGAAGGAAGGGTAAATCCATTCATGGGTGATCCGTAATCCACGACAGATCGGATCAGAGTCTGGTATAACTGAACGAGTAGTCCTCTGCTACATCCTTTGGAAGGATGTGCGAGACACTTCAGAACACTGAGTGAGCGCATATACATTTGGCTTTTATGTGTTTCATATGAGGTAACCAGGAGAGGTGAGCGTCAAGATAGAGGCTGAGAAAGTTGATTGAACTGGAGCGAGGAATCGCTTTTGTAAGTTGAGTAGAAGAAATGGGAAGGTTAGATTGTTTGTTGGATGCTGGCAGGCCTGTGCAGAGGGGAGGGGAAATGGGATTCCCCGGGCTCGAGTTTTTTTAGGGGGCCCGCTAAGGGTTTTGAGGGCTTGCCAAGGACCCACCAGGGCTAAAAGAAATCTGACTTTACAAAAAGGGCCCTAAAAACTTTTTTTTTTTGCTCTTACCTACTTTTTACATCCTCCACCCAGGGCCCGGATTTTTTCTGCACGGCCCTGGATGCTGGAACATCATGCATTCTGTTTTGCTTGGTGATACACGGAATCCGTGTCTAGAGAACCTTGCTTCTATTAGTTTTATGTTTTCTTGGAGTAGTCTATGGGCATATTGTGGGTTTTTGGATTTGAGATGAATGCTGAAGTCATCAGCAAATAGTATTTGTGTGAGAGGTAAACGAACCAGGAGAGTGATCTCATTAATAGCAATCGTTGATCGGTGTCAAATGTTGATTCTTTTTTAAATTCCGAAATCTTGAACCTTGACACAGGAAATATGAATTATATCAATTGCACTGGTAAGTTAGCTCATCAGAACTACATATTGTTGCAAAGCATCGAATTGGAACACTTTTTATTATTAAGTTTTCACTCGGATTCATGTGACCCGCAAATAGCCGATCCGAAATAAACATTTCAAAATCTTCCAACGGTACTTCAGTGAACCCATATCAGGACATATAATGTCGAAAAATGAATTAAAGTATTTACCATTTCGATATTTTCAAATAACTTTATCCTTTCGCACATTTTTCAACACAGAACTTCAAAATTATCACGCGGTAACACAGATCACGTTTTCACAGCCGAAACTTTATAGAATGGTAAAAGAAGGTCCCTCTATATGAGCAGCGATATCCCAAAACGGCCTCTGTCCATTTTTTTGAAAAATCATTTTATAGCGCCATATCACAACAGAGGAGTCGACATTATCATGAGAATTTTATGAATAAGAATCTACTGAAGACACAGTAGGTCTAATTTTGTGCCAAACCAAAACTAATAATTCAAAAATGTCGTATAAAAACGGCCTCTATCCAGGAGATCCCCCGCTTCGCGACTATATCATGCGCGTCTCCTGTACCAACATTTCAACGAGATAAATTCCTGTAAGTGTTCTACTAGGCAACCCGACTATCAACCGTTACATGTAGGCGTAATATAGGGATACACAAAGTTTTTTCTTCCCCGTGAAAAAAATATAAAACTGGACAGAGGCCATTTTGGAAAATCGCTCCTCATATGATTCACCACAAAAAAAAGTTACGAGTACTCCAATGAAGATTTACTGAACATTGAAAAAAGGATCAACATTCGACATTTTACCTTAATAAATATTTGTAGCATTTATAAGTAAGCGGTGTTACCACAATGATGATGATTAAAGGGGGTACTAAGTAAGTTCATCTCCCAGCCCCCCCTCCTCCTCAAACAAAAAATTAAGTCGTACTAGAATCTTGGGTCGTAAATAAAATAGTATTCTTAAACTTCAAATGGGTAGAATAATCCATTGCCACCCATCAAGAATTCTTAATAATGTGATGGTTGCAACACCACATTTATAACCATTAAACATTACGAAAAAAAAAAAAAATTATTGAAAATTTCTTTTCGAGTTTTAAAAATTCAGAAAATATGAGTAGTCCTACTATTATTAAGGCAAATAGAAGTATATGTTTTTGCGTATTTTTCTTATTAATATTCTTTGGGAACTCATAAACATTTTCGGCAATTCATAAAATTTCCTAAATTTACAGTCCAACTTGATAGGACGTATTTTCGAGTATTTGGTTATAAAAGCATAAGATGGTACATTTTGAGCGTTTTCATTACTTTTTACAAAAATTTTCCCATTTTTTTTTTTGTTTTTGAATTTTAAATTTTAATAAAATATTTCGTTCTATTTGTTCCATCAAATTTTTCTTATTGTTTAATTAAGACCGTGAATTTATTACATAAAAAATATAATATTGTTAGTTAGTAATTCATTTACTGATTATTTATTTATTTTAATCACTTGGATTACCTACCTATGTCCATAAATCAAATCTATACATACTACTATAAACCGCCTAACGTAATCTAAACCCTATACCCGAGATCATGGCCTTCTGGAATTAAATATCTCATTAAAGAGAGAGAAAAAAATTACCTATCAAGTATTCTGGCCACTATTATTTAGTTTCAGAAATGCTAAATTTAGGTACCTACTTGTATATATTGCATATTTGGGAATATTTTGCCAAATTAGGAAATATTTTGACATATTTTGGAGTTTTTCTAGAGAATATTTTAGGCGTACATGTTGATGTTTCTAAGACATATTTCTACTTGCCCTGACTATTACAAAAGAAACGCTTATGAACTCTATATTGTAATCGCATGAACGAGTTTAGTTCTCATACAGAATAGCCATTGAATTACATACTTACGTATAAGAAGTAAAGGAATGGAGATAGAGAAAAATTACTCATTTTTTGGTGGAACCGAGTATTTTTAAATAAATGCACTGTTCAAATAATCGTGGAATGAGGTTAAATTTTTGGCAGCTCATAAATGAGAATAACGAACTGAAAATACGAACTTTCACGCCCTCTGATAACTATGAGATCATTTTTGATAAAAATTAGTTGAATGGAATACTCGTCCAGTATTCATCACTTTCGTAGTGAATGAGTATTGACCTCCAGTTCAGGGTTTTCAGATTTTCCGGAATCATGATATTCTTGTATTACCCGTTTTCTTCATTTTTAGAAGAACATTTACGTTTAATCTTTCACCTCATGAGCAAACACGGAGACGTACCGAAGAGCCCCCCCCCCGGGGGGGGGGGGGGGGGGTTAAAAATTATGAAAGTCCAAACTGACTCAACTCAGAATTCCCAAGTATTAATGCAAAAAAAAAAATGACCTGTTGGATTTTTCCAACGGACTCAACTCAAACTTCCCAAGTATTAATGCAAAAGAAGAAAACCTTTTGACTTGTTGGGTTTTTCCAATTTCTGAACTCAATTCCCAAATATCAAAGCGATAAAAACCCTTGTAACTTGGATTTTCTCAACTCGCCTGACTGAAACGGTAAATTTCCCCAACTGCTGAGTGAAAAATTCCTACAGAGAGGTAGGGGGGTAAGTCACCCCCCCCCCATCTGTATATACGTCTCTGAGCAAACAAGAATGACAAGAAACATTATTTTAATCTTTCACGGAATACCTAGTAGGTAGCTGATATTATTAAAAAAATAAACGTAGGGACGCTACTCTCGCATCATGCTAAGGGCAGAACTCCCGCGGTACATGTTTCGTGTACCTACCAGATCCGCATCCAGTAATTCTTAATTTTATCAGCCATGCTCATACATTTCTCTACTTGACAGATTTACACATCAAGAAAAAAGAATCATTTCCAAAATTATTCATTCCGTAATTTACATTCTTACAATATTAATTATTCATTCGTATTTTAGACGTATGCAGCCGCGTTCCAATAATAGAACATTGCCACGATGCTGATGATGAAGAAGCAGAAAGTGTACTTTGGTTCTATGTTCCTTCAGAAGAAACCTGCATCGCATTCCTAGGATGCACTCCTGATCCAGATGACAACTGCACCACCGTTAATACTTTCGTATCAAGAGAGGAATGCCTCGAATTCTGCGATGGCGTAGTAGTGGAAGATGATGATGATGATGATGATGACGACGACGACGACGACGATGATGATGATGATGATGATGATGATGATGATGATGATGATGATGATGATGATGATGATGATGATGATGATGATGATGATAATGATGATAATGATGATGATGATGACGACGACGACGACGATGATGATGATGAACGTCAATAAATTTGAATTGAGAGCGCAATGCGAATGGAACTGCTATCCAAAATAAGTGCGCTATTACTGACTTACCTATAACATAGAGTAGTTTATCGACCAATAGTTGAAGAAATGCGCATACTACGAGGCGGTCTCGAAGTTATAATTTTATGTATTATCAGTGTTCATACTGAATATTTGCAGATTAAAGAGTTAAAATTCCAACACATGACTAATCATGACGTGTATGTACAGTTCAGAGATTGGAAATGCTCATTAAACAATAATGAGAGGTTGGGAAGGGCTTATGGTCACACACACCCACCCACACATGCGTACACACATTTAGTCAGACCTGGACACAAACTAGCTTGGAGCACAAGTCAAAGGGCAGGGGTACAGAGCATTGTGGCTCATCCTGCTTTGATCAGAGAGGGTGGATGATAAATTTACAACATCGACTCACTACTTCCAGTAAATATATCGGTTTTAATACGGGAAATATGCAGCGGAAAGACGCCAAATATCGAATATGGGGACTCTTTTAGGTGACCTAAAGGGGTAAACTATTGGTTCAAAAAATCTTGTGTAACCAACTCTATCTACAGTAGACTCATGATTATTCGACTTAACTGACGTTGAAAGTGGGTCGGATAAGGGAAAAGTCGAATAATCCGAGAATCTGGCAAATTCTGTAGAAGCAGCATTTTTAACAAATGTCTGCGACTATGAACTCCACGTGGGGTAATAACGCCATATCGCTCAGAAACATATGAGAAATAAAAAATTTCGGTAGATGGCATGATAATATATGGATTCCTGGCATGAAATAAATAACCAGGCCAAATTTCAAGTCCATACGTCAATCTGTATTTTTTTCTTATCACTTCTTGTAAAAACTGGTTGATATTTTTACGCAGACAGTAAAGTCTGAAATTTCAACATTAATTATGAAACGAAAGAAATTAGATAAGTTCAATGTTTTATATACGTATTTGAAAAGCTGATTTCATCTACTTTACAATGCCACTTAATTTTTTTATAAAAATTCAATTGGTGAAAAGTTCTAGGCGAATTTGTAAACTAGTCTCCGTTTTAGTAGAACTGATATTTCCCCTCGGCACTGATGCGATGCCCGAAAGGGTAGTTTCCGGTGCTAGGGGTGCGGTGTCTTAGGGACCACTTTGGCATGCGTGCATCGTCATACGTCCCACCACACCAATAGAACTGATAACAACGCTACGTATCAAAATCTTTACTTTGGTTATCATTTTCAGACCTTCAGCAGGAGACATTTGCTGACTAAGCCCCTGCCTAGAAAGGCTCCTGAGGGCCTCCCTGACTATAAGCAAATCCAAAAAACTAAAAATGGCCCAAATCTGTAGAGCTCAATTAACGGATCAACACCGTCTGACCTTTTTTTTTCTTTGGGGGGGGGGGGGCACCTACCAAATTGTTGCAATTTTTGGAAGCACATGCGAACCTGGTGTATTTTTATTGGTGGAATTCTCGGTCCGACGAAATTAACAGGCTGTTATATTCATTTTACGAGTAACAGTGAAAAACTTTTGAGATTCATTTTTTTTGTCATCGTCGTGAGTAATATTTTTTTTATTTTGTGGATGCTTATTATGCATCGCTTTTAGAAGATCAAACCTACTGGTAAGTATGTTAGATGATACTGAATTATTAGCCCTTTTTAATTTGCAAAATAGCTCATACCTTCAGCCCATGGAACCGTGAGGAAGTTTCAGCGTAGTTCTGTTTAGTTGTCCCCGTCATGACCCGAGTTGAATCCTTCTTGCAATGACGAGGACATTATTGAACATTGCATTCAGTGGCCGGTGAATTACATTTTTTTTTTTAGAGCGTAACGAAAAATTTTTGTCAAGAGTCCCGAATAATTTTTTTATTCGCCATACTCACAGCGTTATTTAGCGTACTCTCGCATCGTAAACATGAAATACTTTATCACATGCTGTGATTTGAAAGAAAAATTTCAGGTAAATTCCCATATCTAGCAATGCTACTCATTAGAATTTTTTTTCATTAAACGTTGCTGCATTGTCATGCCATTGTTCTTTTTTTTTTTTTTTTTTTTTTTTATCATTTATGATTCTTAATGCCAAAGTGAGACAGAAACTTGTCATTATCATGAAGCTTAAGCCACAGTCAATTGTTCCTCAAAGAAGAGGGATATGAATAATTTTTATTATTATTATTTTTTCAGTTGATCTGTATTTTCTTTTCCGTTTTCTTTTTCCCCACTGTTTGTGATAATTAAGAACGGTTTCCTCTATAATCGGCCAATGGCTGTTGAGAGGACCTTAAATAGATAGATAAGTGAATAAATAAATACCATATAAATTACATTTCAATTCAGTTTTTTTTTTGTTTTTTTTCAATTTAATGAATAAAATATTGGTTTTTGCCAGGCACGCTATGGCGATTAAATTCTTGGGATGCAGAACGTAAAGGACCCGGTCAACAAATTAAAAAACTTTTTCAGTGATGTTGTGGATTGCGACAAAAAGGGCCCACGAGGCCACAACAGGTCGGAAGGCCCGGGAAGCATTTGCATCTCCGCATCCTCAGCCAGGTCGTACGTTGTGTTCGCAATACTCAATATTATACTTTGACGTTGGTATGGCCACAGGTACAATTTACAGGCTGGAGCAAATGAATGAAAAATGTGAAAAACCTGTCTACTTTCCAACATCCACATTGTTACTCATTATTTCCTTATTGTGGCTCACTTTGTCCTCGTCGTCATCCACTATGGCCTCGTCGTGGTTATCATTTTTCTGGAAACGTCATTTCTCCCTCCCCTACTGACCCAGCTACATGCCCAATGCTGCCAATGTGTTGTGCAAAATGTACACAGAAGATTCTATTCAAAAAATTCTAAAAATACCTTTATTTCTAAAAATCGAAACAAAAAATCTTGAAATACTATTAACATCTTTGAAGAATTACCCAGATAATGAAAGATTTAGTTACCTATTTATTTATTTATTTCAGCATATATGGCATGCATTCAATTCTCTTTACAAAAAGAAGTTTGGTGCGTCCCCGCTAACTGGGGCAACTTCCCTTCATCTCTTCTCCTGCTGCGCACACCGCCTATTTTAGGGCAAATGCCTCCCCCTTCCCCCTCCATATTTCCCTGTCAGTGGTATGCCTTCTCCACTTATAGCCCAATATTTGGTTATTTCATCCTTCCACCGGGTGAAGGGTCTCCCCTTCTCCTTTTCCTATCATACTGGATCCATCCCTCCACCCTTTTCCCCATCTTTCATCCTGCTGTCGCCAAATGTGACCCGCGTATTTCCACTTACTTTTCTTTACAAAATAACCAATGTCTTGCATTGTGTTTTTACCCTAATGTTTGTATTTTGAATTTTGTCGGCAAATTTGATATTGAACATATTTATTTCCATCGCTCTTTGAGACACCCTTAGTCTTTCTACATTTGATTTTGTAAGGGCCCACGTCTGGGCTCCGTAGGTCAAAGAGGGGAGAATGCAGCTTCTCCATACTTCTGTTTTGGTCAGGATATGCAGTCTCCATTTGAAGACATCCTTCAACTTCCAGTAGTTGTTCCAGCCACTTCTTATTCTGTATAACAATTCTCTTTCTGTCCCTTTGTTAAATGAACTTGTCTGCCCTAGGTAGATTATTTCTTTCACCCATTCGATTTTCTCTCCTGCGATTAGCACGGGTTCTTTCCTCGCATATTCGCTAAGATTTTTGTTTTGCTGATGTTTATTTTTTAACCCGGCTTGTCTACACACCTGAATGAATTCTTCGGCACATGCTGCCAAATCTTTCAAGTCTTCGAAGATTAATACCACGTCACCTGCGAATTTTAGGTTGTTTAAGTATTCACCATAGATTTTTAGGCCCTTCTTCTCCCGCCAATCTAATTTTCTCACAGCGCTCTCTAATACACAGTTGAATAAGTTTGACGACAAGAGGTCCTCTTGCCTGATTCTTCGGCTTATTTTAAAGTTTTCCCCTTTCACATCAGTCCTGACGTAAGCTGTAGCATCTTTGTACATAATTTTTAGAATATTATTTACCTTTTGACCCACCCCCTGTTCCTGAAGTTCTTTCCATTAGTACGTGTGATTGATCGAATCGAACGCTTTATCGAAGTCTATACAAAGTAAGTACACTTTGATATTGTATTCTAAAGGGTTTTCCGATAATTTGGTCGATTATAAAAATTGGCGATTCCTTGACTATTAAAAGTATATACTCTTAAGTTTTTTACCAATTTTTCCAAAACTTTTGGATTTTGGTGTTTTCCAATTTCTTCAAGATTTGCCCACTTATTTCCAAATTTGTAGATTTTTTCTTACCTTCGGGTGACAGTTTATTATTTGTTGTTTCAAATAACTCTAGGCCTGGAAACAGGTAGAAGGATGAGCAGCTAATATACCCCTCAGTTGCTGCAGCCCGTGCTGGGGTAGAGTTTCCGACGTTGGTTACACCATTAATATCGTATCTACGAGTAGGAGAGTTCCCCTCTCACTTTGACGCTGTTGTCGCCGTTGCGCCACTGGGCCCGTTGCTTTTACTCAGTTTTTTTTGTCCTCTGGATAGCTTCACTGGTTCGGCTGGTCTCCGTGCTCGATAATTCGCGATCTCGTTTGTCCCTTTGGTCCCTGAAGTTCGATCTTCCTATGTTGCTTTCCATGGTTTGCGCTATGTGATCTGCGTCGTCTTTGTCCAGGATTTGCATCGGCTTTGCTCCTTCAGTTCTTTTCCTGCAGAATACTGCACCTCTTTTGGTCCATAGAAAGTAATTGCCCTTCAGCTGCAGTACATAGGTCAGCAGTTCTTGGGTCTTTGGCACCAAGTGTTCGTTCACGAAGATTCTCGAATCCTTTGATCCTCCTAGCTGCGGCTGTTGGTTTGACTCTTTTTGCTACTGTTAAAATCTGCTCTTCACAGGTTCACTAGTTTTACGATAAATGGCGGCGGGAGCCGCTGGTTTCTCGAAGGTGGACGGTGCGCTATGTCAATTTCGGCTGGTGTAATCTTCACCCCCAGCACATTGCCCAACTTTTCAGTTAGCACCAATGGCTCCTTGTTCTGCATTACCGGTACGCCATGAAAAACTATGTTATTTCGCCTGGAGTAGTTTTCCAAGTCGATCAGCCTGAACCCGTGGTCCTTGATATCCTCTCTTGCCTTCATAAACTCCTTGCTCAGTTCCTGCACAATCGCATCCTTTTGCTCCCTGAGCTTGGTGCCGAGTATTTCGTCCAGGGTTGCTTTCAAATCAGCTAATGTCACTGTGTCCATTTTACTAACCGTTTTTTTCGATATTGGTCATTTCCTTATCCGGTTTCTCACGCCTGTACAACTCTTCATAATATCACGTCGCGACACCTACAATACTTTTTCGTTCGTACACCTTGCTCCCTTTTTGATTATTCATACTAGCGATGAGTTTCCTGTCCGAGTATTATTTCTTTTTTAACTCTCTTTACTGACTCATTATTTGACAGCAGTTTCTCAGTTTTCCTCGCATTACTCTCTTACATCCTTCCTAATTTCCATCCTAACTTTTTTTCCTCAGCATCAGTACAAATATCTCGATTTTCTCTCTTGGCGATTTCCTCTCCTTCTCTTCAAGCTTATCTCTCTTGTCGGTCAGGATTTCTATCGCCTCGGATAAATTGTCGTCGGTTCGCGTCACCGTGCTAATTTTACAAAATTCGGTTGAACATCCTCTTTAATCGCTTTTTCTACTAAGTACAAATTCTTCTCAGAAATGAAAAGATTAGCACAGGAGAGAAAAAAGTGGAGAGATTCAAGCTATTAGTCGAGAAACTAATGAATACAACAACAACATAACTTTAACAGATGTCCATCAGATATTAAACTATCAGTCGATTTCACTCAACCCATCTCAACTTTTTAGTTGACTCCTGCCAATTAGAGTGAGAAAAAAATCAGCTTAAAACTCGGGAACCTTGCATCAGTCTTTATTTACTGTACGGATGGTGATAAAAAATGTCCATATAACTTTCCCCGTCGATTCAAGTAAATAAGGATGCTATACAACGCAGTTTTTAATTAATTAAAAACAGCGTTCGCTCAAACTCGAATTACACGATTTGCAATTCTTCGCTGCAACCAGGTCCACTCTGCATCCAGTCACCATAGTACAGGAGAATAAATGAAATCCATCTCCAAAGCTTGTATTTTTTCAATTTTTTTTTTTTTTTATGTACCAATCATTGGAGTACACATATAATGCTCGTCAAATAGAGATAAAAGGCTGGCAATTTCGAATAGTAATTTTGGACGTTCATTTTTATCAATACGGGATGTACGATTGACGTCACAGAGCAGCGTTCACCGACGTGTCTACACGGCTTTTTTTCTTGCTGAAATTCACCAACACCAACAGTAATGAGTACTTTTAGCATACTTGGTGTTAGGATGGTGGAATCGAGTGCGACAGCTTTCAGCTTTCAGCAGCCGTATTTCTGTGCTGCGTGTGTTCTACGGCTTATGCATTTTTAATCAGCGGCGTTTTTGCGCCGCTCGTCATTAATTAATGCGCGGAGAAGCGCGTATACTCAAAGCGAACTCCAATTTTAATATCGTTACCGTTAACCAACGCGAGCGAAGAAAAGAAGACCCCGTCCGACATAAAGTTTTAATCATTTATCACGTTTTTATTATTATTATTTTTTCGCCGACTCGACTGCGCTGGTATTTTTATTTCAGTTTTGAAACAACAAATCGAGACGAGGGATAGCTTCCCTTGGAAATTATTTATAATGGCGCTTTTCGTATATTCGTTTTTCCAGTTTAGCAGTATGCAGCAGCAGCAGCAGAAGCAGTAGCGGCGCACATAATAGACTGTACCGTATATCTGCTAATCCTTTGGAAAAAAGAACGCGGCAGCGATATAATTAATTTTCCGTACGCCCCGCCAGCACTGCGTCTTGAATTCGGACGAACATTTTCATGAAAAATTTAAAGAGTATAATAATAATAATATCCCTCGCTGACGATTATCTTTTGCAGGCAGATTTTCCCCCACGGGTGTTTTTCCGAGTATGTTAAAATAGGAAACGTTTTATATAAAACGTCAAAACGGGTGGACGAACGGGCGGGGGCAGTACATTAAGCATGTCCGAATACGGAAATTTAGGGCGAGCGACGAGGCCGGGGGGCGGCCAACGCGGTCTAAAAGAAAACCCGGCGAGAAATTTATTTTCATCGCAATTTTCGCCTTCCTATTTTCATTTTGTTTACGAGCGTTGCGGGTGTGCGAGTGAGCGTACGTATTCGTACGTATATCCTTATACCGGATGAGAAGCCCTCGAGTTACCCTCTCCTCCACACTCAACCAGACCCGAAAATTCATTCAACCGTTATCTGTTTAAATAACATGCACGACCGCGTATAGGATGCGTCGAAAGTCGCGATCGTAAAAAAGAAAATGGCGAACGAAAAGCGCTCGTGACCTGTTCTGCGTATCGACGAATGCAGATGACTACACACGTACTTCGTTTTGAAAAAAAACAAAAACTTTTGTAATAATTTCTACGTATTAGTAGGGTCCCAACTGCCTAAAAAAACCGGCTCGCTCGATGGCTGTTGAAAGCGATTTTATAATTGATTATTGTTCTACATACTCAAACAAAGAAATTTAGCCTGTATGCCCATTTTTCCGTGTCCCCCTTTTCCGAGGTTCTACCCCCCAAATCTTAGAACCCTGCTTATCTCTTTTTCGAAAAAATTTTCAAATAAAAGTTGTTTATTCATGTCTCTTCTATAACTTTGGTTATTATAAAAATTCAATTTGGAGCAACCGTTGACCTTAAAATTCGAAAAAACTTCAAAAAAACATCAAAATCACGTTTTTTGCATTTTTCATGGATAATTTCAAACATAGAGTAAAATTGATAATCACAAAAAGTTCTTAGAATTTAATTTCCTTTCAAACAAGCTATATCATTAACCTAACACCAGCGAGTAATATTAAAAATATACCTTTCAAGGATCTGTTGAGTCATTTTCAAACAAAAAAATAACTCATTCAGCTTATTGTTTCTGAAGTTATGGAATACATCAAGACTTTGCCTCATCAGCCAGAAAAAAAGATTATCATATATGATAACGAACGAAAATTTGACGCAAAGGAGTTGTGATATACCAAAAATTTTGAAAATTCATGGACACGAGGAAGCTGACATACGCTCATCATTTTGCATGCATCGACAACAGAAAAAGACGCTTTTCTTACCGTCTTGGCATCAGATACGGATGCTTTAATGCTGTTGATTTACTTCTACAAAAAATTTCTTCCAAAAAATACGTTTCTATTGTATGGATTCGGTAAAAATCAACGCACCATTTCTCTCAGTTCCGCCTATGAAAGCCTTGGAGAGCCTCGATGTCAAGCTATACTGGCTTTCCATGCATTTACAGGAACCGATGTGAGTGGAAAATTCTCAGGAAAAACTAAGGATTGGTGTTTCAATTTCTTCCTCCAAGCTGATGAAACCAAATTATGTTGTTTAATCAATTTATACAACGTTCCTTTGCAACCAACCTCTTACATCAATTTACAAAAATTGATGTGTCGAATGTATAAAAATAAAAAAATTGACACGTCGGGAGAGTTAAGGTGGTATCTATACTCTAATGAAAGTTACCGAGCTGAAGATTTGCCTCCTTCCCCTGCTGCATTTGAACAGCACGTTCGTAGAGCAAATTATGTCTCGTATACCGGAGTCACGCAACTAAAAGTTTTGCTGGTTCAGCTGAGGATTTCAAAATTTTGGATCCTAAGGACTACGGTTGGGATATTGATCATATCGGAAGTTACAACGCAACAACTACAACTGAAAATCCAGCACCCTTAGCTATGATTGAATTAATTAAATGCGGTTGTCGAAAAAAATGCGCGGGAAAATGCGGAAGCTTCAAGAATAAAATTAACTGCTCTGAACTTTGCGCATGTAATGCAGAGTGCGAAAACTATGAGAATAACAACGGAAGTAGCGATGGAGAAGAATATTATGACGAAAGTGATATAAGTGACGAATACTGAGGGTAAGTAAGACCAATACAATGTGAATGCACAATAATGAATTTATGTACTTCTAATGAAGAGCAGCTATGATATTGAATGTGAAATATGTAAAAATTATTGTGAAGACCTAATATAAAATATAAAGTATCATCCAAGGATTTTTTTGTTTTTGAAAATTTTTTTAAAAACAGAAGCTTGTGACGTACGTAGAACTTTTTGTGATTATCAATTTTACTCGGTGTCTGAAATTTTCCATGAAAAATGCAAAAAACGTGATTTTGATATTTTTTTGAAGTTTTTTCGAATTTGAAGGTCAACAGTTACTCCAAATTGAATTTTTATAATAACCAAAGTTATAGAAGAGACATGAATAAACAACTTTTATTTGAAAACTTTTTCGAAAAAGAGATAAGCAGGGTTCTAAGATTTGGGGGGTGGAACCTCGGAAAAGGGGGACAAGGAAAAATGGGCATACGGCCTAAATTCCTTTGTCTGAGTATGTACAACAATAATCAATCATAAAATTGCTTTTAACAGCCACATCGAGCGGATTTACAATTGGGACTCTACTATATGTGCCCTAGTTGGAAGACACGTAGACATATTATTTGAGACATGTTTTTCTATAACATGCAGTAAATCCACATGTCTAAATTATTCAAGAAGCACAAAAACTATTCACATATCGTTTTGTCAATACGATTTCAAGGCAAACTCAAAATAGCCAGTTTTGCTACAGAGGGAAAAGAAAGTTTTATGTTAAGGGTATTCCTGACAAAATTGGAATAAATTGATCGACAAAATGTTTTCCTTTTAAGTTGAAAGCACCATCAAATACAATGTTTTATTTGATGTAGCATGAAATTATTATCTACCTTTCCAATGATACTAAAATCTCATTTTCGAAAAAGAACCGAATTATCCTTCAAATCGCACTGACCCGACGTCATCTCAATTTTGATTTTTTCTCTACGACTTTTTTGCTAACAGCTAGCTTCAACCTTAAAATATATGACCTTGAGATTTCATTTTCAAGCTGAAGAACTCTAATACGAGTAAAAACTAGACTTACTGCATTTCAGAATGGGAATCCATAGTAAATGCACTTCCTACGTTTTGGAAATGAATTGTTTTGTTAGCAAAAATTGTAATAGTAAAAAATGATTTTTCGCAATTCGACGAAGAAATATTGATAAGTTGGGGATTGAATCAACCGAATCCGAAAAAAAAACTTACTCTGTCTAGAAGATGAGCTTTCTCATTTGCAATTATCAAGTCCTTCTCTTGGGTGATACCTTGCCGTAGTGAGGAGGCTTAAGAGTAAAAAATAAAAAATACTATCTATGAGGTTATATATCGTTGAAATCACGACCAAAAGCACCTAGGAGAAGGTAAACTCCGACAGATATAAACTCTGTTGAAAGCAATGAAAAACTACAACGGTATCTCTTTCCAGGAATAATGTAGTTTTTCCAAATATTGATTACTGATGATGGCGTTCCAACAGGTAAATAATTTTTCCGGACGTAAGAAGCTCCCCAGAAGTTGAAAGAATTATATCCCGACTTAGCTATGCCTCCAAATCCCGTTGTAACTCGGTAGGGTACATGGCTGAATGCAGTTTCATACTACGCCAAAGAATGGAACCGAATTAAAGCTGTGGTAGATTCTTTGGATGAAGATGCAGTTGCAGTAACTAAAGCGAAGGCATTCTTTTCAGAGGATGAAACGTTTGAAGAAGTGTGTTGCACTATGTTTTTCTCACTAAATGTATAACAGAGTTGGAGACAGCTGGAAAACCTCTAGTTAAGAGCCTGAAGATCTTACAGAATGCTTCGCATAAGATGGCGAACACACCTGATGCATGTATTAAAACGAAGCTCAGTAACGTATTATCCAAGAATAAAGGTTTAAGCGCCTTAAATGCCATCAATTTGAATAATATTAGCTCAATAAAAACATTTGAGCAACTCAAGGATTTGACGCCTGCAGAACTTTCTTATTATTCGTTGGCACCAATTGTCTCTTGCGATGTAGAGAGAAGCTTCAGTCGATACAAAACGATTTTAAGTGATAACCGGAAACGCTTCTTATTTCAATATTTGAAACATCATTTAATTATAAATTGCAATTTTTTTGGAGATGATTTATAGAAGATAATTCGGATGTAGAGATGAAAGACTATGTTAATATGGTGGATTCTGATAGTGACTGATTGGATAAAATAATTTTCCTTGTATGCTTATTCAATAATATCATAATATCATAGTAGTTCATTTGCTTTTGCGTAATTTTGAAAGTATTGATGCAGCAATAGTATAATTGATCAGGGCTGTCAAAATGCTGTAAAATGTTACCCATATTACAAATTGCATATTTAGTGCATATTTGATGATAAAGAACATTTTTTGCCCATATTTACGCCTCAGTAAATGCATATTATATGCGCATATTTCTCATTTTTTAATGGATATAAATCCTAAGCCTACTGATAACCCTATCATCGTCAATTATTAAGTCAACCAGAAGGAGAATAATTTTTCTACAATTCAACGAAGAGATACTTATTCAATATCCCTCGAAAATCATCAAAGTGGGCTCAAGATTCTTCGAAAATCACTAGGATTTTTCCAGTCCTGCTTTAGATTTTTCAAGACTTCTTTAGAAATCTTACAAACATGACTGAGATTTCTAAAGACTATTCTATGCTTCATTGAGACTGTTAAAAGTCCTCCAGCTTAATCAAAAGCTTATAGAGGCGGGTTCAATATTTTTTGTTATTTTTTAAGGTTTTTCCAAAGTTGCTTGTTTTAGTGTTCAGCCGAGTTTTAACTCTTGAGAAGTCTTAAATGGGACTATAAGGATTTCGGAAAAGTCTGAAAAAGTCTCTGCAGAGCGTAAAATAATAATCATAAACAAGTTCGAAAAAGCTGTAGAAATACTTGTAATCTGGGACTATTTTGGACGAGTATTCAAAAATAAAATACGCCTAATAGAATTTTTTAAAACGTAAGAGGAAACCCCCCCCCCCCTCCAGGAAAAATGTTGAAACACCCTTTTGACATGTTCATGTTTTTACTTTGGCACACAAACGGGAAAAACGTTACATTTGCGGAGAAACAAAAAGGAATGTGATAAGAAAGTCTACGTTATCATTTCCATAGAAATTTATTTTTATTCCAGCTATGGGTATACTTAAGAAAAAACTGTTACGCTTCCCCCAACACGCAAAAACCATAATGCTCCCTCCAACACGAAGCCAGTCCATATGATTTAGCTCTTTTTTATGGAAATATATTTTTTTTCAGCTATATCCTCATTGATCTTGATTTTTGCTGCATCCTGCGCGACTACAGTTTGTAGCCATGTTGTTACTGCGCGACTAAAAATTTCTCTGGAAATTCTAGCGAGTCTAAGGGGCTTTGTAAAAGTCTGTAAGAGTCCAAAAAAGTCTGCGTAGAGTGTATAGAGTAATAATCTTAAATCCGAAAAAGTTCTGGAGATAGTTTTGAACAATTCTGGAGGGGTCTTGAAAAGTATAATCGATGATAGAGAAGCGTACAACGGCGATGCACGCATGCCAAATTGACCCCGGGATCGCACCCCCAATCCCGGAAACGTCCCGAATGGGCCTGCGTCAGAATACCTTGAAAAGTATAATAAACTGAATGAATTTTAAAGAAATGTGAGGGGATATATTCCCTTTTCTCCTGCCTCCTACTACCATGGAAAAATTTGAGAATACCCATTTTACTGTTTATCTTGACCAGCTTCAACGGATCTTACGAAAGTTTAGAAGAGAGTCTGAAAAAGTCTTCGCAAAGTCCGAAATAATGATCTTGAACAAGACTGAAAAAGTTTTAGAGATGACCTTGAAGAATTCTGGAAGAAACTTGAAGAATAAAATACGTCTCCAAGAAAGAAAGAAAAAAAAAACTAAAAAACTAAGAGGATATATTCTTCATCCCTTTTCCGAGTCACGAAAAACTTTACAAAATACCCATTTTATTTCACATCTTCACGAGTGCTACAGTGGAAATTAAAAGTCTGACAGAGTCTTAAAATACATTGCCGGCTACTCTCCACCCAATGTGGCCGCACTATACTGTAATATCTACAGGTACCCCTGTCCACAATACTCTCCCACATACTCATGCCGGCCTACTAGCAACCCCTCTAGAGCCACCACAGGCAGAAGACTCTAGAGCACGCAAAACCACCTCCAGGAAAACCAATAAAAGCTAAGACAGGCACCACATCAGCACCTCAGCTTTCCCACCGAGCAGGAAGAGAGGAAACCCCGAGCAGAGTCGAGTATCATTTTGAATTTAGCGTCATTGTATTAGCCAAAAGGGATGGATACCATATTTCTAACGCCCCTGGATCCGCCGAAAGGGGCGAAAAGTCTTTGGAGAGTCAGGAACAATAATACTAAACAAATCCGAAAACGTTTTTTCTGGAGGACTCTTGTTGAGTAAAATACGTCTGAGGGAGTTTCCAAGAACTATGCGAATAAATCCTTCCTTCCTCCAAGCTGTGAGAAAAAAGTTGAAAATTGCTAATTTTTACGACTCGAAATGTTGAAAAAAATCGCAACTATAGTTTTACCCTATGAGAACTTTTTTTCTTCTGCAACTTATAAAATTATCAGTTATGCCGCCCCCCCCCCCCAAAAAAAAAGTTTTTCTGTTTACGCTGCTGCCCACAGCCACCTAGTTTCTGAGCTTGTGAAGTGGTAGTCCCTATTGGCAATGCTAAACTGATTACCATGCCTCTTAATTGACAGATAATATATGTATATGAAATGAAATTTAATCCTCCATTTTATGAGAACATACTTTGACTTTCGACAACCAAGTATCCACAAAGGACACAAAACTGGAATTACAAGAAAAAATTTATTCCTCCGCATCAAGCTCTCAGACGGAAAACGTCAAAACTGTTTTCTCAAAAACATCCAGTTTCTATACTGAGTCATCAATAAAATTTCATGGACTACTTTTCAAAAGAAAATCGAAAATTTGAGAAAAATCTTTAGAGAATCATAAATATTATTTTTTTAAACTTTTTTTCGGGGGGAGGGGGAGAAAGATATAAACTAGAACATGGACAGCAACTTACAATTTTTTGGCGGGTGCTCGTGCTCAATAGTCAATACGCCCCAGAAAAAAATTAACTTTTTTTAATTTTTTACTTAATCATCATTTTTTAATTTTTGCAAATGGTAAATATTAAGTATGTACATAGGTATTATTTACTTGGGTGTATAAAAAGTTGATAAGCGTGGCTTGTTTCTTATAATCCACTCATTTATTACTGTACCTAAATTAATATCTTTAGTTTTATCTATTCTTATGAATATGGAGGAGAGCTACTTCGTTCAAACCTTTTGCAGTTCAAGTTGATCGTAAATAAGTTTTAAGTCGTCTCATAGCTGAAAAATATAGAGAATCGAACTTATCAAAAAATGGTTTCTTGGATTTTAGTTTCCATTTTGAACTACGTAGTGCTAGTATCACTAATTAGTTATACTTGTGATTCGGCTCATAATTTTTTTCTTTTTTGTAGGGATGGAAGTAGAATGAGGATTTCTGAGCACTTGGCCAAAAGTGTTTTTGATTTTTTTTTTTTTTGGATTTCCGGTGGGGTGCTCAAAAATCGGGCCAGGTGCTCGGGCTCCCGAGCTCACATGAAGTTGCCGCCTATGAACTAGAAGGGCCTAGGGTAAAGAAAAGGAAAAATTACAATCACGAGTGTTATTTTTCGACTTTTTCCCGCAGAGAGGGAGGGGGTATTGGCCTGTGAAAACTGATTTTCCTTCTGACTTGCTGGTCCCACTCCACCCCAGACTTGAAGCCTCAGATATCGAAATTTAAACAGCGATAACTTGCCGTTTTCCCTTTCAACGAGCACAGTAGCGAATAATAAATTGATACCTCCCCTCCCCGGCCAAATGGAGTCATTTTCATACGTTCCTGTTCGGAAGGTGATTACAAAATGACTCCGGAAAAAGATATCGGATCGGTCGGGATGACAACTCTGACTTGGCCAAATCCGGCACTGTCATCAGTTTTTCTCGATTAGAACGTCAACGAGCGCTTGAATGGCTCGCAGTCGATAGGCGAATTTGGGAGGGAGTAAAAACCGAGAGTTAATTTCTCGATTGATGACGACGGGACGGCGATAAAAAGCAATAAATATCTGTACACAGAGAATGGCAAATGATGCGCCGACGGTCAGTTGAGGTGAGAGGGAAGCAATTTATCAAAAATATACCAGCGCGAGCCGGGAATTAAAACGAGTCGAGTGTGAAGGTAAACGCGTCTTCAAAAGTGTCGTACTTTTTGGAACTGGAAATAAACTGGACGAGGAAAGCTCGGAGGACAGCGGATAGCTCGAGCTGTGTGTAAGTATATCGGGGATGTGTAGGATGAAAATAATTCGGCAAAAGGGACGACGGGTAGATGTGAAGGGGGTCGAAGGATGCAGAGCACGACAACGATATGAGTTTTTCGTGCACATACACATACACACACAAAGTAGAATATGCATAATATAGTGAGCCAGACGAAAGCAAGCAGGAAGGAAGGCAGCAGCCTGAGCTGAACAGAAATAGCAGTTGGCAGTATAGAGCAGTATATGGCAGTAGCAGAGCACGAAGATAATGTCGTACGTCGTCATGGAAACGAATAAAATTAAAAGCCCGTAATTTAACCGTTGATTTATTCCCCGGACGGAGGTTTTGCTCTCTTCGCTCGGTATGGCCGGCCGGCACCCGGCAGTGGGTTGCTTTCGCCATTCGCAAAAATACATAAAATACATTTTAAAGTGGCCGCGATTTACGCGTCTCGCGTCGCGCTACCCGAAAAAAGAGAGCTCTCGGTGTCCCGGCTAATGAGAAATAGGCGGACCCGCTTCCTGGCGAAAACTTGTTTTTATTCGAATACGACTAAGGGGACGGACTTCGCCATAAATAAAACTTAAATATTTTAAGGTTAAGCGCATTCCGCCATTTTGAACTTTCGCCGCCGCGCAGCGAGCGGCGGCGGAGTTCGGGGTGCGCGAGCCGAACGTTAAAAAATAATTGACGAGAGCCGGCAACGAAATCTGTAAATTTAACACTATCCTTTCAAATGCCGCCACTACCCTACAATTACCATAATAGTTTTTTTTTTGCTGTTTGCCTCTCAAAAATAAACAAGTCTTCGGGCCTCGTTATAAAATTTTTTTACGCCGTTTCTGTTTTTTTACGTCTCGGCGATAAAACTTATTTACATAAAACGTTCGCCAGCTTTTCGATGTTTTCGAAAACTCTTTCGCGATGTTTATATTCGCTTCGATGATTATACGAATGGACTCGAACGTCGAAATGACGTGATGGTCGTTGAATACAAAAAAAAAATTAATATTTATTTTACAACCAACTTTTTCGCTCGATACGGGGACGATATTTTGCGAATTTAATTTCACGCTTCAACGTGAGCTTTTATATCGCCGAGCAGATTCGCACTCGAAAGTTTACTTTTTGTAATCTGATTCGGCCATGACGGATCGTCACGTTGTCTTTGGCCCTTGAATCAAAAAGCGACAAAACGCAATGAAAGATTCGGGTGATAATGTTTCCGAGTTAGAGCAGGGCTTAATGTGGCCATTTAGAGGTCTTATTTTCAAATCGATGAACTGTATAAGGATCGTAGACGAAGGAATATCAAGTCAGTGGAAAATTGAGAACATGACCACTCTATTCTCATGCTTGCAATTCTCGTCTTTTACAGGATCTTTCCAGCGCGCGAATTGCGTCAAGGTAAGCCATATTCAGCCTTGTGGCTTCATACAGCGCATTTGCCCGACCTACAGCGATTAAGGGTTTTTGAAAGCTGAACTATAAGTATGATCGGATCTTTCAAACTACATACAACTCTTTTCATCTAACCACTTACATTAAACCTTATAATTCCCACCCCTTCAGATTTTCATACGAACATTTTATCAAACGTTATATAGGTACAACATTTTTACTTCGTATTATCTTCAGAAAACTACCAATATTCACTAGGGTAGAGGAGGATGGGGCAAGAGTCCGCACTTAGTGTTCTGCAGGATGTATCTGCCTAAAGAAAACTATTTCGCGAATAATTGTTTTTGAATGTTAAAATGGATCTTATACTACAAAATAAAAGCGCCATCTATTCATTAAAAAGGTTTTATTTTCAGAAAATAACATTTTTAAAAAACACCTTGAGTAGGACTTATGCCCCATGGTATGGGGCAAAAGTCCGCAAGCAGTGGGGCGAAAGTCCCAAGCTGCAAAATTCACATTCTTATAAGGCTTTTTCAATAACTCAGGCACATCCAGTGGCGTAGCCAAGGGGGGGGGGTCAATGGGCCATGGCCCCCATGAGTTCGCCCCCCCCTATTAATAGTAGATTACGGAACAGAAGAGTGTGCAGTAATTTTTTAACTGCACATATTAGTTCATGAAATAATAATTGGCCATTTACATTGTTGAAATCAGCTGATGTAAGTAAAAATTGAAAAAACAAATTACAGTGGCAGGTACGGATCAATATATCCGTTCACTATAATTACCCCGCAAAATGGGGCTAATAGTGAACCTCATGGGGCAAAAAGTGGACGTGTATTTCTTATGCAACAAAATTTATTATCAAAAAATGTGATATTTATAAGTTACTACAATGAACATCAAACTTTAACGCGCAAAGATGCCACGTTGGATTCTTCAGTTTGCGCAAAATATTGTGTTTCTGAATGGGACTTTTATCCCGTACATTTGGAAACGTATAGACAAAACCCGAACATTGTCGGGTGTCCTTTGGGCGCAAACAGTCGAGCATATACGTGTTATCTTTGTTCACTTCGATTATTTGGCCTATGAAATTTTTGTAGCCCCTATTGTTATCTAAGGGGAAACAAGTGATAACCCAATCCTCAATTTTTACAACTGCTTCATCTGCTGCATCAAATTCAACATGACGCTTGTCAACTGCTTCGTCTGCTGTATTACACTCAAGATTATGCTCGTTGACTGCTTCAACTGCTGCATTACATTCAACATGAGGCACGTCGACCACTTTGTCTGTTGCACTACATTCAACATTACGCTCGTTCATATCATGGCCAAAGAAATCTTGAAAAAATAATATGTAGGTAAGTAAGGTTATGAGTTATTTGTGACAAGATCTACAAAATTTTTTCTGAAGCTACACAAACCTTCATCGTCATCCTCCTGTTCTAGGTCCGAGAAAGTTTCTACCTCCAAGTCGGATTCCTCAAGAGAAAAGTCACTATCAGACAAACTTTCATCGCTAGATGGCATGCGCTGAAGAACTGTCTTCTTCTTTTTTCGTGGCTGTTGAAGAAAATTGAAAAGTGAGAATTAATTTTTGAAAATATTTCAAGTAATTACTGAGTAGTCCACTTACATTCTTGACATTCGAGCCTTTAGCAAATTCGCCATCATCAATATCACTTGAATTTTCATCCCGATCTGTGACTTTGAGTTTCTTCTTCTTGTCCTTTCCAAAATTCAAACGTTTTTGTATCACGCGTTTCTAAAACAGAAAAGTTTAAATTAAGTGCCTATAATTCCGGAAAAAATGTGAAAATGAAAATGTAGGTACTCACCTTTGGTTTTTCTTTTTTCCCCCACCTCTTCAAAGAATTCTTCGGTTATGATTACTCTGGCTGAACAATCAATTTTCCTACGTTGTGTAGTTGGAGCCACTGTCTTATTTATTTTTGACAGTAAACGTTTCTCAAATCTTGAACCCGGGCTCTCGTTTTTGTTTGGAGTCAAAAAAACTGAAGAAGAACCCGACTTGATAGGAGTTCAGTTAGCAAGCAAAGTGGATGGAGTACTATAGTAGAAGGTTGATCTGTGATAAACGTTTGGTCAGGAATCAAAGTGGACGGATTAGTACTTGTAGATGGTGGGTCTGGAATCGAAGTGGATGAAGTACTTGTAGACGATTGGTTAGAGGTAGAAGGTGTTATCTGCCTCTCAGATCTACCTGAACTGAAAGACGTAGACGGTGTTGAGGTTACTGACATTCCTGGCTTTGGAGTACTAAGATCATCCAGTTTAGAATTATTGTACAGTTCTACTTTGGTCGGGTTAAGACGACGAATTGGATATTTTTTGCGATCTGCTGGAAACATTCCAGTTGTTTGAAAGCCGTTGATGATATTTTGGCGGTTAATATTCCTCCAGACTACATTTAAGATGTCGGAAAATTCAGATTTAGTTATTTGTCGATTATTTGCCATTTGCCACATTACAAGTTGCTCGTCCCATTCGGCTTTTATAGGACCAAAAACAGTCCGGTCCAGAGGTTGGATGACATCTGTGGTATAAGGTGGAAGCTTGAGTATCGCGATATTTTCAACCATTGCTGTCTCCACAACTGGAGCAGATAGGTGTGTGATGTGACCATTGAGAAGCAGCAGAATCGATCGCTGTTTTACTGTAATACAAAATTTTTCGAACCAATCTGTTGTCCGAGTAGCTGTATGTAACTCCATTTAAATCCGCCGAACCCCTCCAAGTCGTCCATAGTCCCTTTCCTTTGAATATTATGAGAGGCGATAAGCAACTCCCATCGGTTGCAACGCAGGCCAGCACTGATGTGTTGAGTTTTCTACTACCCATTATCGTTCGTGTACCCGGAATTTTCTTATCCATCAATCCTTTCAATTTTGAGGGATCATCGCAAAATCCTGATTCATCCAGATTCCAGATATGTGCAGGCTTATCCTCCAATCCCAAAAACGGGTCCGATGTATTCTGCTGAAGATTTGCTTGCAACCGTTCACATTTCTTCAGTTTCATGTCATTTCTTTTACAAAAACTGATGAACCAGTCAGTGCCAGGTCGACTGTTTCGGAATGGAGAGCACTGGTAATTTTCTCTGACAAAATCTCCAACAATATTCAACATCATCTTCTTTGTTAATGGAAAGCCCCATTTCGCCATAGTGTTCAACACCTGGGCCATCCTTTCCTCAAGCGTAACAGGAAAAAATTGAACCTTACCTCTCGGTTTCTCTTCTATGTTCTGTTTGTATAGTTTCCATTTCTTACTGAGTGTTGACTTCGCAATACCATATGTTTTAGATGCCTGGCATAATGACATTTCACCATTATCAATCTTTTTCACAACTTCTAGTTGAGCTTCTTTCTCGCTATTGCTCACTTTTCTGCAATATGTTTGTAATACCATTTTAATTCGTTACACCACACCGGTTCATTAATCAAATCAAATTATTATTATTTTTTTCAGAAAGTGAACAAATGAAGATGAAACAGATTATCAAAAACAGCAACGTGAAACGTAAACAAAATCGTCAACATTCAGAAGGAACTCAAGTCACATGGATTCATCGGCAGCCAGAGATTTTTTTTTATTTTACGAACACTTTCACAATCCACACTCCACTTCGCACACCAGTAGCAACTACGCTGCAGCAAGCCTGCAGCGTATAAGCGATTCTAGAGTTACAGTATTACCAACTACACGATCCGCAAAATATTCTCAGATATTTCCGCAAGTCGATCAGAAGAACACGTTCACTTTTCGCCCCAACGTGGTTCCTTTTTTGCCTCATGGTAGTTCATTTTAGCCCCATTTATTTCACATTTCCCAGCTATCAACAGATCAAGTTTTTTCAGATTCTGAAAGATGAAGAAGAAAGTCCATGATTTTTCCTACTCAAAAATGGAAAAACAATTGAGAAATAATGATTACTTTATGAGAAATCGACTTTCTTTTTTCAAGATGAGAGACAGTTTTTTTTAAAAAAAAAAAGAAAAAAGAAAAAAAAGGAATTTAGGCGCTGATTTTTTTCTCTTGAATTTCAAATAAGAAGGGGCCAGATTATCTTATAGAATGAAAGTAGCAGGGTTGCCATACGCATTGGTGTTGGAAATTCCTTCTGAAACTCATTCTGAAGAAAGATAAACTAGGTTCACTTTTTACCCCAAGAGGTGGCTGTTCACGTTTAGCCCCAAGGGACCCTATATTTCTCATATTTTGTATTTCATGCAGCGTTTCCAGGCGTTTCACGAAAAAGAAAATGAAATGTGAAACATTCCGCCACACTGTGTATTATTATTTTTGACGTTTGAGGATGAGTGATGACGAGGACACAGTTATTGCTGCTGCAATTATATTTGCATCCTCACAAGAAAAGAGACAAGTGGAACCCAAGAGGAAAAGATGATGGAGCACTTCACGATTTCTCACCTCACGCACCAAATCCGTCAATTTTTCTTCAATTACTTGGCCTCAATCTTCTTATCAGGGATTATATTTGTGGAGACAACGCTGGACCACAAGTGCCACAACTGACCCAACCCGAGTACAGCCACTGAAGCAATTTTGCACTGCAATAATCTGAGCAAAAACATCAAAACATTATTGCAGATACTCGCACTTTTACCGGCTTCAACAGTAAGGGCAGAAAGGTCGTTTTCAGGTCTATGAAGACTAAAAACGTACTTGTGGTCAACAATGAACGAGACCTGCCTGAATCATCTAGCGTTGTTACATATTCACAAAAATTTTAGATTTATAAATTCAGTAATTCATTATTTCGCTAGGCCCACAATAAAGCCAAGAAGGATGGAACTGATCGCAATTTGCTGATCTGGTTCTTTTGTATCTTTAAGAATTGCGTTCGGAAAACTGCTGAAAGCAGAAGGGGAAAGTTCTTTTAGAGTAAAAGTGGCAGAAAATGTCTAGTCGCCGAACATCTGAAAAAGCTTCATTCTTGACTAACAGCACACATTTCGTTTTCAAGCTGAACTCAAACAAAAAAATCATTTTATCGCAATAGTGTGGTACCTAATGCCGAATCCACGGTCTTGGAACCAGTTGTCTCAATCGTTTAGCGAAGCCTCAAGTTTTTGGGTACTGTAAAGGAAGCACATGTCCTATATCAAAAAAGTTAAAAATGTCTGACAGGAACAGTTGCACTGAAAGAACAGCTCATTAACTGCTCTGGTACATTCAGTAACTACTCCAGTAAATTCAGTAATGGAGTCTGAGAAATGCAATTTTTAATGAATTCCGGCAATCATTATGGTGCATATGGCACTGAGAGCTGAATTGTCCCGGAATCATTCTAACGAGTTAATTATTACCAGAGTATTAAAAAACGTTTACTGAGTTGTTCAGTAATGATTCATGTACAATGTCTGTAAACATAATGAGATGTAGTCATGCACAGATTACCTTTAGAATACAATAATTAATGCAGTAAACATCGTATCCATTCCCTCATTCTGAAATGTACAGGAGACATTACACTGCTGGTACTCAACAATGAATATGATTTAGTGGATACTGATATGCACGGTAATGGCTACTGTTTGACATTGTAGCCGTTACTGTTTAGTGTTGTAGCCGTTACAGAGGAAGCTGCAGGACATGATAATTTGCTGGAGCACCGTATATAACAAAGTCAGATTACTGAAGTGTCTGGCGCCATTATTTTGCACTAGTGGTTAATAAGCTTTTTCATCTTCGCATGTTGTTTCTGACTAGCAAGGCGAGTGTGCGTGTACCTTAGTTGCAATTCAGTTTTTTCATTAATTTTCGTGATAGTTTGCTCAGATACTTATGTAATGAATTCTGAGAATATTGGTAAGTAATTTTATGCATCAGTTATTGTATTCTTTGCTTCTGACAACATTAAAATGAACGGTGCTGGTAACATACTCGTACTCGCTTTGCCCGCACTTTCACTACTACGGATCGAGTATAAGCGTTCCTTTTATCCAAAATTACACTCTATTAGCGTACCTATATAATGTAGATAGATACCCGTGTTTTGTGATCTATGTCCCTGGATATTGTCGGAATTCACAAAAAGTCGCGGACTGTAAGTAGTTGCTGTTCGAGTGGAGGAATGACAAAGGTATCACTATCACGTGCTTTTTAAGAATGCGAGAAAGTGATCAGACTCGTTCTTATGCCACATTTGCCAGCAGTAGTGATTGAGGCGACTCTGAAGTGAATGAAGAGACCCCTCTCTTTTTCAGAATCGATATTTTTCAGGCAGACCACGAACGCTCAGTTAATTTTGTATGGGCAACAGTTTTCGGGTCTATGTAAAATTATGAGACAATTGTTTCTTAGCAATGAATGCATATGAGGGGCAACACTACTCCAGAAAGAAGTGAATGGTTCCCGTACAATTCATAAATGCGTATAAAAGGACACGTGAATAGCTAGGTACCAAAATCAGCGATGGTTAACAAAGAATTCATGAATGCTTACAAAACGACACATGAATAGCGACGTATCCAGATCAGCAATGGTTAACAAAGAACTATGTAATCATTGCTGTGCTTTCGCTCAATCATTATATCACAATCTACACGGGGTCCCTAAGTTCTTCAGTAATGATTACAAAAAGTCTGTTTAATGATTCATGGGTTGCTGTGAAGCGTTTCATACTCAAACAGGAATAATTACTGTGTTGCTCTTTATCTGTTAACTAACGGAATATAACGGGTACGGACCCATACAGGAATGATCATTGTATTCCTCTCAGTCCGTTAATTAATGGAATATAATGGTTACAGATTTACCCAGAAACAGTTCTAACACTATTTTCTACCTCTTACTGCCTTATGTCGGGAATGGTAAATGTGTTTGAGTGTTGTCCCAGGATCTCATTAACCATTACCTTTTTTTTTTGGAAACATTACTGGATTGTTCTTTCAGTGTGTCTACGTTTTCAAAATAACGTAAAATCTAAGTTACTGAATATAGTTTTATTTTGTTAAATTAGGTAATAATAAATTACATCTTGCGAAGATTTCTGTAGGTATTTATAGATTATATCTTTTACAGCTTATTATACAATACCCAAGCAAGAACTCGAACTGGCTTAGGCTGCTGGAAAAACTGAGAACATTTAGCAAGAAGTCCGCATTTAGGTACCGACTTATCAGACCCAGGCGAATCTTTTGGAGTATGTACTTGTTCCACGCCATCCTCATTCTCAAAAACATCCTCTGCTATTTTTGAAAGGTTTGAACGATAATTGTTTTTCTTTAGAGCGTCATCGTTCTGAGGAGAGTAATTAAATAGAATATTCTCAAGAGATTCTTTTGTAGACTGTTTAATTGAATCACCGGTAGTAACATCTGCAGGAGGTATATCATCGAGCACAAACAAAGAATCACCTGAATTTCCTTGGGAGATGAGGAATGATGAAAGCTTGGTTAGCTCTTGGGGCAGCTCGCTGAAAGTCATACTCGACATGGAACAACGGTAACACGGTTTTTTCTTTTTTTTAAATTTCCCGTAGCGAGAAGCAACCAAGAATGTCTCGCAATTTGAATTTAACTTGTCCTCATTGACGAATGATACCTCTCCCATAATGTTGAAAATTTCGATCAAAGCTATCGCGCAGAAAAAGAGTTTATTTCGCACATTTTTATCAAAATTCTCTAGCAGCGTATACATCTGTCGGTATGTTTCCTTTTTGAGATGCGATGACATGTCTTTGTCAGTTAGAGAACAAACAAAGTCGGAAATTTCTGAAACAAGAAAAGATAGTGATAGGTAGTTTACAAACTCTATTAAAATATTTCAACTGCTCGTATAAAAATTCACGCATTTAATGGACAGAAGCAGTGGCATCAAGTTTTAACGGCTACAAGACAACTGGCCCGGCATGGGGAGCTAAGCTGGCCTCCTCATTAACACTGAAGAGACTGTTCTCTCCAACCAGGCTGGGAACCTAGAAATTGCAGTGGAAGGAAATAAAATCGTAGTAAAGCAAGAAGTCACATATTTAGGTCACGTTATACCATTTCAAAAAAGCTTGTATAAAGAAATAATTAGAAGAAGAACAAGCCCATGGAAAAACTTCTGGGGCTTAAAAGATTTTTACAAAAGTAAAATGCCACTAAAACTAAATTTTCAAACCTTGAGAAAATGTACAATTCCAGTACTCACATTTAGGGGGACAATCTTGGGCCACCACTGACAACTCTGGAAAATTGGAGGAACTCATAAATTGCTATGGAAAGGGCAATCTTAGGGGTTACGAGAAAAGAAAGAGTAAGTAATGTGGAAACCAGGAAAAGAACCAAAGCAAAAGAATATGTAGATACGTTGCCAAAAAACTGAAAATGGGGTATACGGGTTATGTACTCAGAGTAGGACAGATTGGGAAAAAAATTTTGGAGTGGACACAAAGGGAGGGAGCAAGAAAGGTGAAAAGACCAAAAACAAGGTGAGGAGATGAAATTAAAAGTTATGGATCGATAGCATAGAGTAGAGACGCCATCCAGGGTAAGGGAACGCTGCACCAATGCAGGGGAGGCCTATATGCCCATTTGTAGCGTAGCCTTACTGTAAATCTTGTGTTAGCGTTAGTGATCAAAAAATACAACAAAACATATGTGACAATGTGTAAAATACAGGCTGTTTCATTGGTCGCTACAAAATTATTGAGGACTATCACGATGAGGTAATAATTTTTTTTTTACCATCTAAGAAAATTTTAAATTGTTCAATGAACTGTTAGTGCGTTAGTTTCTTTTACAAACCTGAATGTTTGATTATGAAACCAATAAATAATTTCATTTTTACACAGTGCATCCCGGCTCTCCAAACTGAAAGCATGCCGGTATCCAATCTGCTGTGTCCTGTTAAAGAGACTAATACAAGGTGTTCTTTTCTAAGAACATTTTAATTGGCTAGTAATTGGACTTAATATTTGGATGGTAGCATTGAATTTTCACTTGAGAAAACTTAATGAGGTACATACTTTTATTCAAGTAGATATGAAAATAGACAAATTTTGACTTTTTTTGTCGCCTCACTGGATGGTAATTTCTTAGGATTGGGGGGAAGAATTCAGTCGTGAAATGTTCAACGGATAATATAGACTTTGATGCTATACTGCGTCACCCCAAAATATTTCTGAGTTGGTGCGCCTGAACAATGAATTTGAATTGTGCGTGGAAATCATACTTACTTCTCTTCATGGATGATGAATACATTGCTTCAACTGTCACATCGTTAATTTGAGTACCAGCTCGTACATGAAAAAAGTACGGCGAGATAACTGAAACACTAAACACGACCAAATTAAAGAGAACTACGAAATTCATATTCACTAGCGTACGATTTTCTGCAGTTGGTCAAAACTGTTGTAAAAGGCTTGGCGTTAATTTTTCAATGTTCGTGAAGCTTTGAGAGTAAGTATACGTTTGTAAAGTTTCAGCACGTAAACATGTTGTTTTTAAAGCTGCACTAGGGGTAAACAGAAAACAGGAAAGCACATGTGTTCACATATCGAACTTATACAGAGTATACGTCTACTTAGTCATAAAGTAAATCATATGCTCATGTATCTAACCTTCAGAATGTAAAAAATGTCCCATACGTTTCATTAGGAGGTCATACCCACAGAGAGAGCAACCAAGAATCTTTGAGCAGCAATTTGTAGTTTCTTCCGAAGTTCGAGAAATGTCTCAAATTCTAAGGAAAATTCGAACGCATCGCCAACTTCCTAATTGTAAATCAAAAGACGTAGGTACCTGACGCAGATCGCATCGCTGGAGAACTAGAGGCAATTTATTACAAAAAAAAACAACTAAATTTCTCTTCCCTTCGCCGATGACATGAAATGAGCAAAACCGACGACTTAAAATAACAATAACGAACCATTGAAATACGTTTTTCTACGATTGATTTGAAATATCGAATCAGCTAGGTTTTTTATGCTCCACCTTAGGTTTCCGAAATCCTTGTTTCACGACAAGAAAAAAAAAACTATGTTTCCAAAGCTATCTGCATGCATATCTGGAGGAAGTTTACATCGAGTGGGATGTTAATCTATGAAGAAACCAAAATTAAACACCCCCCCCCGCACCACTGTTGAATAATGAATTACGAATTGTATAAACAAATAAGACGAACACAGAGGTAACAGGTAAGATAAATTTTGGTGGTTAATGAGAAATCTCAATACCTACATTTTACGTCTAAACATTTTACTACCAAATGACACAATTTGTACAAATTTTCCATTTAACATTCGTACACATCGACGTCTCTAAAGTAATGCTCGAAAGGGCGAATTTTCCAGGGCTCAGGTTGAGAGTAAATTAGAAAAGAGATCCACCTATCGACACATTAATTGTTAGAAAGTTTCAGACAAAAGAAAAACAGGTCCGATGAAAAATGTTTTACGAATTTACACTCAAAACGCTGGTAGAATTTAAATCAGGAGCATAATGAGCTTTTCTTGCTCGTAGGGACGAACAATTCTGCAGTTGTTCGAGGGATCCCTCTTTCTCTCAAGGACAATTCTCGCTTTTCTCAGGCCATCTTGGAACAATGTCTTCCCATTTTCTACGTTTACATTCAAGAGAATTAGTGCTCGAAGACTATTCCGCCGACTACATCCCTATAGAAATGAGAGGGAGAAAATTATATAGGCTTGTACAAATGAAGTAACTGAAAATTGCCACTTCACAAGAATGGTCAAAAATAGTTGAAACAATAGAAATGGCAACTGATGGACATGAAAGAACTGACAAAATAAAAGAGAATACAATAAGAAAATATAGAAATGTGAGACACCCAATGTGAAAAAATATCACCAGTGTGGGAAGATTTCAGTCTGGTGGGGGGGGGGGGGTTAACGATCCCAATGGCACATATGCGGTCATATTATGGCTGTAATTAATGCGCTTAAATACATTCTGACATGCTCTGTTTGACCGCCTTAGGGGGTCTAACACCCTCCCCCGTTCCGACGCTGGTGAAAGGAAAAATGTGAACTAAATTGATAGAAAAGACAGAAATAGAGATGTATCACAAAAGTGGCACAGAAATGACAAAAATGAAATAAGATGTTACAATAACAGAAGTGATAGAAATTGATAAGACAACGAAAATGAAACATACGAAGACCAAATAGTTGGTAGAAATGAGTGAGATGAAAATTATAAGAATGAAGTGAAAGACTTGATAGAAATATGATAGGTAAGACAAAGAAAATAAAACATAAATTGACCAAATAATTAGTAAAAATGAGTGATACCTAGAAATGAAAAAATTATAAAAATAAAGTGAAAGAATTGATAGAAATGGCATCGGTACACATGTGAAGCGTTATTATATTGATGATAAAAACATATTTTTGAAATGCGATATGAATCAACACAAAATGACCCACTGATACAGAAAGAAATAAGTAACAGCTGATATATAAATTTCTTAAGAGCGAGGGCACAACCCATGAGGGGGCTATAGCCCCTCCCCTCCTCCAAAAAAAATCTTCGAAATTTTTTAAAAATCAATCCTGAAACGAAAAAATTGAAGTCGATGGCCTGATGCGGTTACGTTGCGTCGTAGGTTCTTACAAATTTACAGTTCATAAAAACAGTTAGGTACAAAATCAGGTAGGTACCAAATCAGGTAGGTACCAAATCAGGTAGGTACCGAATCGAGCTTTCACCCCAGTTCAATTTTTTTTTTCCCCCTAAACTCTAACCCGTATAAGAAAAAGTTCTGGTTGCGCCTCTGCTTGAGAGGATGGAGGAATCTAACAACTTTTAGCTTGCTCTAATTATGTGCGTAAATACCTACTATTTGAAAAGAAAACAGTTACTGTAGAAAAAATGATACAAAATATTATACAAAAATTATGCGAATGAAAAAAAAAAAGGTTCGTACTGACAGATGATAGAAATGAGAACAATTACTACAATACGTTTATGTATTAGAAGTAGATAGAGTAACCATTCTTTCTTCTTTTTTTGCCCACGAGAGAAAATCTCGGCACTCACTCTGGTATACTGCTTTCTCTCCAAGCTTAATTACTGCCTTTTCATGCCACTTAAATTTCAATTTTTTTGTATGGAATCTAAACAACAGGTGTCTCGCGAGGGCAACAAATTTTTAAAACGTATTAAATTCGGATTTCAGTTGCTCAAATTGGGGCTAAATTATTAAGTAACGTAGAATTCGTAAGCAGAGCAACCAAGAGAAATGAAAAATGTTGTTTGATTTTTCAACTCATTAGATGTAGCCCTTCTTGATTAGTCATTCGATCCATCGTGTGGCGGAACGAGTTGGACCTTTCTTTTTCTTCTACAGATTTGCCCTTGGGACAGGGGCGTAACCAGAACTTTTTTGGGAGGAAGGGGGTGGGGCTAGAATTCAGAAAGATCGTCCCCCTCCTGAAATTTTGATTCTCTTACTTTGTAAACTTGTTGAATATTCTTTTCTATAACTAACTAAATATTATCGGGTGGTGAATGTGGGGGGGGGGCGGGAGAAAAAATAAAAAAGTAACAAAAAATGTCACTTTAATATTCTCAGTTTCTGGAAATTGACCCATAGTTCGAAGTAATAGACCAAGGAGAATCCGTTTCCCCCACCCCGCAAAAAATAGGTCTGAACTGAATTATACAATCAACCAAAACGATATAGCATAAAAACCATAGAAGGAGGAGGAAGAAGGAAGGGAGAAGGGAGAAGGACGAAAATCAATCTACTTACTCCTTCTCAAGATGTGGAAGGAAAATTATTTCTAGGCCCTGTTATATTAGGAAAAATTACGACACTTGGCTGAAAAAGTCATAAAAATTTCCCCAAGGTTTCATTTTTGATGCGAAAATTATTTTAAAAAACAGTCTCCGTGAGTCGAATACTTTGAACTTTGTTATCCTCTTAAAAGAACAGGATTTTGCGCATGTAACACAACACATAAAAATCTGAAATTTCAAAATTAAATAAAACCTACGGTAGGGTCCATTTTAGGAGGAGAATGGAAACGGAAGGAAACTACTCGCATCTACACTGAAAATTTTCGTTCATCCCTGATAAAAATTATAGAAATAATTATGAAATAGTTCTTCGAAATCGAATTCGTAAACAGAGACCAGATCAAATGAGAGTGACAACTATCCATAACCATATAATTTGGCGGGGGAGGGGCACTAAAATAATATAAAGAAAAACTGGGAAGAAGTTGACTAAAAATAATGGAAAACAACTAGAATCTTACGTAGGGATGTGCCTTGGAAATATTACTTGGAAAAGTAAGAAATTTTTGGAAAGAAATATATCTTTTATTTCTTTCCAAAATTTTCTATTTTTTTATTTTTATTTTTCTTTAGGGCTTTCTCACTGAATTCAATCTCTCGACGATCTGTAGCTAATAACGAGGCTTTGAGTGTAAGGACGTGATAAGCGACAAGTAGGCTTTAAATAGAGTAAATGAAACCTTTTATTGCTGACAGCATGATTAGATTAAAAGCCTTATTATTGGGATCGCCGAACGGTTATTATTCTTTTTCACTAAACACTGTGATTACTCATGAGAGAGAATAATACGAATTATCATCATTTTTAAAAATTATTTCACGAAAATAAGTACTAAGTGAAGGCTGAAGAATGAAGTTTTATTCCATTTCCTGGCTACTTTACTGGACTTTAATTAATTCAGTTGAATCCGTAAGTATTGGAGAATTTTTTGACATAAAACTCCCTTAATTGTAGAATAAGATTTAATTGAGAACTGTGTACTTCCATAGTTCTACACTCAACTCAAGAACAAAAGATAGTTAAACAGCTTTAATTTTAATTTAATGGCTTAGATTTTCATCAAAGAAGGTGTGTACATGAAAAAAGAGTGTATTTTCATACAAAAAATTTAAAAATTTCCAAAGTTTCCATAAATTTTCATTATTTTTTTCCGGAAAGACATTTATTTGGAAAAATGTATAAATTTCTTTCCAAGGCACATCTTTAATCTTACGTAAAGAAAAACTGTCTGTATTTGCCCAAAATTGACCAAAACGACCGAAAACTACTAAGTCGAACCAGAAGTGATCAAAATCACTAGCACCTTGAAAACAAACATGTCGCAGACGGAGCTGCAACCACAGGAGAGCATTTTCATGTCTCGATTTTAAGATCAACGCGACTACAGTCTGCAGCCGTGTTGGTGTTGTTGCTGCGCGACTGCAGTCTGCAGCCATGATGTTAATAGAAATTTCCATGAAAATGTCAACCACTGAACTGAAATGTCACCTTGAAGAGCAAATCATACGGACTGGCTTCGTGTCGGGGGAGCGTTACGTTACGATTTTTGAGCGTGTCGAAAGGGGCGTAACGGTTTTCGCTCAAAAATACCCATGGCTGGAAAAAAAGCCAATGGAAATGTCAACCACTGAACTAAACTGTCACCATGAAGAGCCTTGATTTCGATTCGCGCCTCAGAAGTAACGCTCAAAAAGAAACACTTTTTCGTTTATGTGCCTCAAGGCTCTCGATCAGCTGTTTTTTTTTTCGTGATGCTCCGAAGTAACGCTCAAGAAGTAACGTTTTTTTCATTGATGTGCCAAAGCAAAATTTTGTTTATGCGCCAACTTAAGCAGGGGATAAAAGCTCGATTTGGCACCTACCTGTTTTCAGGAGCTGTAAATTTGTACAAACTTACGACGCAACGTAACCACATCAGGCCATCGGCATCAATTTTTTTCGTTTTAAAATTAATTTTGGGGCATATAGCCCTCTAGCCTCCCCCCTTTGGTTGCACCGTGGCTTTGGAAACTAATATTTAGCACGGCTAAAAAATAGAGGTGCACGACAAATACGTAACGACGAAACGATAATTATGAAGGACATTGTCAAACGACGCCTCTGAGAACTGTAATCATGTGCCAGATCGAACGGTCGAGTCTTAACAATTTAAAAAAAAAGTCTTGTGGAATATTGAACAAAAGTTGAAAAATCTTACTGAATCTGGAACAAGTCTAGAAGAATTTGAAAAAGTCTCTGCCAGCTTGTTGTAGTCGTGACAAGTCTGAAAAAGTCTTAGTGGTACAATCGTGGACGAGTCAGGGAATGTTGGGTCTATCTTGAATCGTAGATATGTTTGGAAGAGTTTTAAGGGGTTTCAAAGATGTTGAGCAGGCTTAAAGAAGCCTTGAAGAATTATACACAACTGTGGAAGTCTTTTAAGGATTTCCAGTCAAATCTGAAAAAGTCTTATGGATTTTCAATCAAATGTGGTGGAGCTTGAACAGTTTAAAACTTCTAAAACTTTCAGCTCTCTGGGTGAAAGTTAAATTTCTCAATGAACGTCGTGATTAATTTCATTTTCAGACCGGACACTTTTCTTTACTATCGCGCGAATATTTTTCTGCCGTTCAAAACTTTCTTTCACAGTGACCTCCTTTTTTTAGCCGCTGATTATATTTATTTGTCATTATTCTCTTTTTTTGTTGTTGGACTTTAGTCATAGCCGTCATTTTCTTATTTTCTGCCGGGCTGCAAAATGTATGCTCCTAATACGATTTTTAATACGATGTTAGCAAATGAAAGTCATTTTGGTAAACCCAAAAGACAGACTTTTTATTAGGAAATTTCGATTTTAATGACCCACGTCGGAACCAGATCACGAATCGGACGCAGTATTATGCAAATTCAACGATAAAAAAGTGTCTATGATTCGTTGACGGTCAATTGTATTCATCCTATACGTGGTCATTCGACCCACTACACCTTAGAAGGGGAGATTTTCAGAATTCTTTCACAGACTTGAATTTCACGTGACACCAGTTTCTTGAAGAAATGCATACAGACGTCTCCACCGAAATTAAAATTCAACAATACGAGTATGGAAATCAGATCATTTATTATAGTATAAAAAAAGGTGCTTTGTATTCTTTTTTCACGTCAAAAACGTACCCAACTAATTGAACTTTATTTTCTGATACGCTTTCCTGTACAGGATGAACCTTCTTACGTCTGTTTCCTTTAGTTGATTTCCATTCAGAAGCAGGCTGAGGATGGAAGTCTGCATGAGTGTCAGTTTTATCGATCAAATAAGGTCGAGTACTTTTGACGCTGTGTTCATTAGTTTTTGAAGCAGGTTTATCAGTAAATTCAGCGGGCGAATGAGCATCAATGATATAATTATTTTTCGAAACAGGATCAGTTTGCACGGGCAGCTTCGTTCCAATGACGCGTTTAGGTTCAATTAGAGCATGACAAGGTCTGGCTTTGTTATTCAGCCAGTACTTCCAATCATCGAGGTCGGCCGTTACGTCTCTCAGCAGAAAATACGAATTTTCTATCGTTCCTCTCGAAACGTAGAAATTTGGCAATGATTCGGCTATGCTACTACTAAATTCCAATGATTTCATAGGACATTCGAACATCTTTTCCGTCAGGTCCGCATTTTCTTCAGATAGAAAAGTAACGCAACGATCAGTACATCTAACTCGAGGCAATCGTTCATCACTTTTCGCCGGATATTGTCCCAAATGTACTTCAAATAGTCCTTCCCAGACTTTTGAGCAGAGGTTTAATTTCTCAACTGATCGTAAATGGCATATTGGACTACGTTTGACGAGGTTCTTAGCTGAAAAACACAGCGAAAAAAGGAATTAATGCCATTAAATAAGTGAAGCGCTCTTTTCCAAAGAGACCTAAGTCAATTTTTGTAAAACGTAAGTTTGACGCACCATCTGGTGGTACGAAATGGAAGCTATCGAAGGCAGGTTTCAGTATCTTCCAAGCTACTTTTGTTGCAGTGTTACCAGCGTAAAAAAGTGACTTGCTTCCAAAGTGACTTAAGTCGAGGTACATTAGGGTTCCAAAGTGACCTAAGTCGAGGTGTGTTTGGTTTCCAAAATGGCCTAACCTGTTTAACTCTGCACGAGAGCCAGCCAAAGTGGAAAATGTTTCTATTTTGAATAAGAAAGGCGCTAGTTCAGAAAACAAAGGCTGCGTGTATAATCCAACTTTTCCAAGACCAAGAGGGAATATGTAAATATATTGTATCATAATACTATTAAGGAGCGTAAAGAAAGGAAATTGGTGGAGAGGAGAAAGCTAAAATTTATAAACTGGGAATTTCCTAAATTCACACGCGGAACAAGAGAAAGAATGTTTAAGGATTTATTACTAATTTGAAATTTAAAAAAAAAAAAAAAAAAAGAAAAAAAAAGCAAAACGTTTCTAACAACCTTTAATTTTCCAGCTGAGGGCCACAAATGTTCTAACTTGTTAACCTCTTTTCTAATTTTGCTCTCAACCCGAGTCCTAGAATCCACCCTATCGAGCATTACCTCAGAGACGTCGAAGAGACTGTATGGGCTATCTTAACCCTCTTTTCTTCTTGCCGAAAAATCGGCCTAGGTCGAAATCTAGCGAGTAGCTACGTGGGCTCGAACCCGGGACCTCCCTCCGGATTTCGAGACCAGCGCGCTATCCACCCGGCCAACCAGACCCGTAACTTGTTGACCCTAGGGGGGGGGGCTTGCTCCTTTCAGTACGTCCCTGATACGATTTACTTAGAGCACATCCATTACCTAATCAGAAAGCCAACTCAACCACCTAGGAAAAATTGTAAGCAAATTATTGCTCTATTTTTACTTTTTAAGCGAAATTTGAAGAAGGGATCTAACTTTTCGAATATCAGGAGCACATGACCTTTCATGACTATCGCTTCGTTTATTGATTTAATAAGACAAATGACAGTTTTTAATGTAAATTATTGGTAAGCCGCTTACTAGTATGCGAATGGTATTCCAGGAATCTTGTTTCTAAAGTTACTTGGTTCAAATCACAACCACTACTCTGAACGTGGTACAGGTGAAATGCTAGCGTTACAAATATTATTCCGAAAATCATAACGATCGTTAATTCTCGCGAATGGTGAGAAGACTTTAAGACTTATTCTTGAGATGCATTCGATCGTGATCCGAACACAATGTGTTATACAAACAGATGGATTAATATTTATTCAGGTTTTACAGACGACTACAGCGCTAAGCCTTCACAAAAGCAAACACATTTCTTCGAGAAACACTCAGACTGCCTACGAATGAAATGAGTAAATTATCAGTGTATCTACTTGCGTAAGTGAAAAGAATTTCTCGAATCACGTACAAGGCCGTGTTTACGTTCTGGTTGTAATAAACAGAAAAGTAAATCGTTTTGTTTTAATGTTCCTCTTTGTACTTACTATGAATTAAAACACTGAAAAGTACAAATCATTCTTCGAGCCTTTTGAAAAAATACGTTGAAAGCAGCGAAGCATCTAGTAGATAAAACGAACCGAGCATATTTCCTTTCCTCAAAGAGAAAAAAGTCAAGTTCTTCTCACTCAGAAACGGAGAGGGATGATTTTCCTCACTTTCCCTGAGAAAAGGAAGAGACAATGGTCATCTTCCTGAAGGGAAGAACATGTTCTTCTTTCCTAAAAAAATTGAATTGAAATTCATCGGCGAACAATTGAACATGGATTTTCATTTGGGTGGGTAGAGTATCTTTTGAGGCAAAAAAATTTTCATCCGCTTCTATAGGGGGAGGGAGTAGTACAACCAACTTTAAAATCCTAAATGGAAACCTGGTGTTATTTGGGGTACTAATTTCGAACACTGCATCAAATTCTTGATCTGGCTCTGTTTAGGGCTACCAAATTTGAAAAACTCCGCTACCAGGTGATCTAGTGGTGAAAGAGAGGCATGTCGAGATTTTCTGGTCACTTTTGGTAACTTTTTTAGTTATTCTGGGGTAACCATTCCATCTTTTAGCATTTTATATGCTTTTACTACTGGGTATACTTGAGCAAAACCGTAACGAATTCATTCGCCTGCGATTACCACACTCCTTGTATCAGCCTGTATTCCCATGCAAGTATCACGTTCCTTGTACCAGCCTGCGAGCACTACGCTCTGCTACAGCATCATCTTGCAGACGAATCTGTAACCACGGGAGAGCGTTTTCATGTCTGCTTCGCGGACTGCGCCGACATGAGAATGTCGTAGGGTCCAAAAAATATAGAGCGCAACGTGCTCTGCGGAGCGTAGCGTAGCGGACGACATGAAAATGCTCTCCCGAAGTTGCAGACTCGTCTGCAAGATGATGCACCAGCAAAGCATAGTGCTCGCAGACTGGTACAAGGAACGTGATGCTCGCATGAGAATAGAGGCTGATACAAGGAGTGTGATACTTGCAGGCGAATGAAGTGTTGAGTCAGTCAGTCATGTCAGTTCAGTCTAGTCCAGTCAGTAGTTTTATTATTATTATTATTATTATTATTAACGCGGCGCGTGAAAGTAACGTTTTTCCAGTTCCTGTGCCAAAGTAAAAGACATAAAAATGTCGAAATGGGTAAAACTAACTCGGCAGGTTTCCTTTTTCCGAAGAGAAAAAAGTCAAGTTCTCTTTGAGAAATGGAAATGAATGATTTTTCTCACTTTCCTTGAGAAAAGGAAGAGGTACTGTTGCTGAAAAAGAGGAACTAAGTCCTTTACGTTCACAAAAAGAAGAAATGATTTCACCTTTCTCGTGAAAAGAAAAACAAATTTCTCTTTCTTAAAAAAAATTATTTAAAACCGGAAAAGAGCAGTTTACTTCTCTTTTCTTAAAAAAGAAGTTTTGCTCACCGAGAGCAGAAATCAGTTTTTGTCTTCTTCTTATTCACAAGAAAAACATGTTTCTCATTGTTCAAGAAACGGAACAATTTGTTTTTCAAATTTTGCTCCAGTAAGAGAACAAAGCTCTTTTCGTTCAGGAAATGAAGAGGGCGATTCTCTTCTATCTCGAAATATTTTTATCACAATTTACTTGTTCTTCAAAAAATAGAACATGTTATTTTCCATGCACTGAAAAGTGGAAAGAAATTTTTGTGAATCAAAAAAGGTTCAGAGTGATTTTGTTCCCCCTCTTCAAGGAAAGAAACTGAGTTATTTTTATCAAAGACAATCTATTTTCTTTTTCCGCGAGGAAAGCAACACGTCTCCCCTTCATTTCTTAATTTTGATAATTTGAATCTGTCTGAATTTCAAACCCCAAATAATGCACTTTAAATTAGCCAAACTGACTCGACTTGAAAAATTGAACGAACCATAATACAAATTTTTCATTCGACGGGAGTAAAATTTTGTAAACTAAACAAATGATCAACGTTGAAAATTGAAGAAGATATTTGTTCCCTTCCTAGAAATAACAGACCCCTTTTCCTTCGGAATATGTTCTTTGCGGGAAGAGAAACAAATCGGCCCTTCCCTCTCCTCAATGTAAAGAATCCGAGGAAAGAAGAGAAAAGTTTCATTTTTGGATGAGAGAAAATGAAAATCGTCCTCCTTTTCGAAAAGAGGAAAAAGTTTTTCTCACCACAAAGAAAAGAACGAAATTCTTCTCATTCGGGAAAAGGAAAAGCCAAATTTCTGGTACAAGAATTCTCATTCGTGAGAAAAAATGGGTGATTTTTTCAAAGAAAAGGAAGTTTGAAATTTCTCATTCATTAAGAAAGAAAATGACGATTATTATCCTCTTTTCCCTAGAAGAAAGAAATTTAGATCCTAACTTCCTTAAAACTTTCACTCAAGAAAGGGAAAGGGCGATTTTTTTCCATTCTCGTAAAATGGATCCACGTTCTTCTTATTTTAGAAACAGGAAAGTTTGATTTTTAGTTTTTGGAACACCCATCAATGTTTCTACGTTTTGCTTCGTCGGAACTTTTGCATTATAAAAACAGAACATGTTCCTCATTCTTCTAGAAACTGAACTATTTGCTTAGCCTTGCTTTAATAAAAGGAAAAAGTTCTTCTCATTCAAAAAATGAAGAGGTTTTTCCAGATTTCGTGAAACACTCCGCAAATTGGGCATTTGGAAGAGGGAGAAAATTAATTTGGGGCGGTAATTGGAATCAGATGAAACATCTGATTAAATTTTCGAATACAGTGATCGAAAATCGGGCTTGGAGCAGAATATAATTGAATTTTTGAAATCGGCAATCCAAAATATTCCTATTCTGACAAGTTGTTCAGTGTTTTCAGAAAAGTCGAAGTGGCCCATTTGAAGGGGTCAAATTTGGGTTTTTGGGCCCAAATCAGGGTCGGATCTCAAAAATCTGAAGCGATATTTGAAATCGGCGACCCAAAAAGATTTGTTTCGATACTTTGTTCAATTTTGTATTGCAAGTCAGTTTTGCCTTTTCTTTTTCGAATTTGAGGCTCTAGAGGGGATCGGATCAGAAAGCTTAGGGGATATTCGAAAACAGCAATCCACGAAACCAGAACGGGAATAGTAAATTACAACACAAGTATCCAAAATGAGCTTTTTCATTACGAGTTCATACTTGCGCAAAACGAGCCACAGGTGAGTGGAGCGACGGATGTACGAGTCTTGAAAAATGAACTCACTTTTGATACTTGAATTGAATTATATTTTTCAAAACGAATATGTATCGAAAGACCAAATCAGCTCATGATAGTTACACTTTTCCAATATTCATTTTAGCGGTTAAGAAATCATTTAAAACAATGAACAAACAAATTGCTCATTCGTTCTTTTCACTCATACTATAAGTGAAAAGCAATTTTTCAGTCATACTGTGAGTGAAAAGTAACTTTTCAGTCATACTATGAGCGAAAAGTAACTCATCATCGTTATGTCGTCGCTTTTGGCATTAATGCGGCAACGTCGCATTAAAAGCGCTGACTTTGCAACGCAACACTGCTATTAGAAAACACTCTTTTGATACAATAACAATACTTTTGAAAAAAGTTTTTTCTGGAAGTCTCTTGCCGAGTAAAATAAATCTGAAAGAATTTCAAAGAAGCATGGAGATAAACTCCCCTTTCTCCTCAAGCAGGAAAAAATGTGGAAAATTACTAATTTTTACCACTCGAATCATTGAAAGAAAAACGAAAGATTTTCACTCGCTTCACTCACAGTTATACTCTAACCTATAATGTGTTTTTTTGTCTTCTTATGAAATTATATGCACTACCCCGTCCCTCCTCCATCCTAATTAAAATTTTTCTGTGTTTACCCTACTGCTCAGTGCCACAAATTTTTCTTGAATATAGTAGATGATTGGCCATCCCACTGGAAGTAGAATTGCCCACTGGGAGCGTTATAGCACTAATAGTGTAATATACACAAGCTACACACTCACACAAGTAAACACAAAAATGCATTAAAGACATGAAAATATAGATTCCTGATATTCTTTTTTATGGGGAGCCAAGATCTTTCTTAAGGGGTCGGATAAAAAAATCTGAGGTGATATTCAAACTCAGAGATCCAGACAACCCTTGTCTTGAAACGTTGATTTTTTTAATTCAAATATTTAAAGTGTCAGCTTTGCTTCTTTTTTTTTTCAAAAATGGGGCTCCCGAAGGAGGTTGGATCCAAAAATCTGTGGTGATATTCAAGATCCGCGATTCAAATAATCACTATTCGATACTTTGTTCGATATTTTATTCCAAGTTAGTTTTGCTCATTTTTAAATTTTGGGTCCCCTGACGAGGCCAGATCAAAAATTTAATGCGATATTCAAAATCAATGATCCAAACTACCTCTATTTTGATACTTTGCTCGATAGGTTTCGATTTAAAATTCCAAAGTTGGTCCATGTTTCCCGCGGGTCAAAACGACCATCCCCTCAATGATGAAAAAAAAAAAAAAAAAAAAAAAAGTAGGCATTAAAATAAACACCTTGTAGAACTGAATTAAAGCTGAAGAAAAACGCCATGTCGTTCGAGCTTCATCGTCCTGTCACCAAAATTAAAAAATTACTCTATTCCAAGGCCTACAATCTATTTATAGTGACAATATGTGTGTAGTGTGTACAAACTATAATTATGAGTAGGTAAAGTATACCAGTAGAAGGTTTCACATATACTCGAGCAAATGAAAGTGAAAACAAGTATATCGAGGATACGAATTCGAAATCGATTTCACGTAGCAAGTTTTAAACAGTGTTACCGATAAATGCTAGTTGTAAAAGGTTTAATGATGGTCCAGACAAAAATGATAGCTCGTATAGGCTTCTGATTGTCCGTGTGTCATCTCAATAGCATACTAGCCATTTGCAATCAGAAACCGAGCACTGCTGAAAACGCATTTATAGTCTACCATACATGCGAATGTAAGTCAGTAAGTACGTACTCTCCTCTCAGCTACATATATATAAGAGAGCGAATTAAATAATCTTTTTTCCCGTTTTTATTTTTAATTTAGATCGGTTGTGGCATAAAGTTTGGTCAGATCCAATTTGCAAATCAGATTTGAAGCGTAATTTAAGTCTGTGCGAACGTATCTGGGAACAACTTAATGAAAAGCCCTTTCCAAAAGGATACACCATCAATGACCTTAAACTGAAGCCAAATTTCGGATGTGTCTCTCACTTGATGGTTCTCGGAAACCGTTTACTTCCTTGCAAACAAATGAACATGTTCAAGTGTCCGATATCCGCTATGATTAAGAATGATTCGGAAAATAAAGATAACTTGTTCATACTCGGTGGAAAGTACAGCGTGTTTGTTTTGAAAGACGCGGAACCCGACAATGCTGCTGACTCTGAACCATTCATTTCCTGCGAACACTCGCTGCCAGCATCAAGCGAAGACGACTCGCCAACTCCGTTTCAAGCCGACCCTCAGGATGGAAAAACAGGCGACGCTATGCCGCAGGAACCCCCTACGTCGAAAGTTCGATTGGTAGCATCAAGTCCAGGATTGAGGAAGAATTAATAATCAGCGGAGTTCATTTTTTGAGATGTCTCACAAAATATGTGTACCGGTCGGAGCTTGTTGATTGTTATTTTCTAAAAAATAGATCTCATTGATAATCACTGATGAAGAAACTATTTACTGAAAGTGAGTGGGAAAGGATAAGTAGAGTTTAACTAAGCGCGAATCCACGGGTGAGACAATGGAGCAACTGCCCCTCCCAGGGAGAAATATTTGATAAAAGTTCTAAAAATAGCACAACCTTATCGAGTCGGAAACCAGCTCGTCCAAGTCTTGAAGAGTCACAACAAATCCTGAACACGAATGGAAAAGTTTTGAAAGTTGTGAAGAGCTTGAATAGTCGCAGCGAGTCTTAAACAAGGCTAGAAGAGTTCTCCATACTCTTAAACAAGTTTTGAAGAGTACTAGATAGGTACTGGAAGGACATACGAACTTTGGAAGAGTAATACTGCGTACTTATAGTTTCCAAAAGCTTTTGAAAATCTTTTTAAAATTCGAAAGAGTCAGAACTCCTACTGATATTAACCAATAGAGAGCATCTTTACTGGTCTTGATCAAATCAGGTCTTTTAAGGAGTTTTAATGAAGGTTAAAGGAGCCGCAGAAATTTCAAATGAGTCTTGAACAGCCAGTAAGTGTTAAGAAAACGCCTTACAAAGTCTTAAACAAATTTTTTAAGTCCTAAATCAGCACCAGCGAAGAAAGGGGAGTCTAGACTTCCTTTTAGGTTTTGAAAACCATAAATTACAGAGGTGTGTGTCCTAAGATGGCGCACAGCAGATTTCTTGCAGCTAGCCTCACTGATGTCAAAACTGACTTCGCACTGACCTAGTACTTCGTGTCCATGCCTTTTTAACGTACAAACACTCGCTCATAGAATTGTCTTGCTTTCGCCATAACGTCTTGTTGTCTTTGTGCGTGTAAATTAAATTCTTTTTTTTTAAATTTTATACCAAAAGTATTCTCAAATTTGTATTTTCACAAGAAGGAAGTGTGAATGTTGCACTATGTTTGGAATTTTATCCATTTTTTAGTGAACTACAGGAATTTTTAGTCTGGGTCGCTGTTTATTAATACGTATTTAAATTTTAAATAGATTTAACTCACCCTAAGATGGCGCAACAACATCCGTCAAAACGAAAACTACGTAATGATGAAAATTTATTAACCGAAGCAAAAAAAAAAGAGTTGAACGAGGTGACAGTCAAAAAAGTACAATAGCTCGAATACATACTTTACTTGAAATTTGAAGGTGCGCTATCTCGGGAACATATGGCTTAAGATGGCGCATTTAACTCTTCTTCACAATTTTAATTATTAAGGGAGGAATTTGGGAGCGAATAACACAAAAGTTTGGGAATAAGTAGTACGTCCAAAGAACCCTCAATCAAATTGTGATACATTTTGGTCCTGCAGATTTGGAGAAATCAGCATTAAAAAAAAAAAGTGCGCCATCTTACGATTCAGGTTGCACCATCTTAGGAACACGTGTACTACGGTGACACATTTGACTTTCTTTCACAGCACAAAACTTTGGGAATGAGCGATAAATAATCCAAAGAATCTTTCATCAAATTTTCATACATTTCGCGGTCTCGTGTATTAAAGATGTTGGCATTCAAAAAAAAAAGTACGCCATTCTAGGACACCAGTCATAAACGTTTCGTTTCAGTTCCAGTTTTGACGAAACAGACATACGAAATCTTGATTATGTCTGGAAGAGCTGTAATCAAGTCTGAAAAAGGAATTCTGAACAGCCTAGATGAGTCTGAAATAGATTTGAATAAGTCTCAAAAAAGTCTAAACAAATTTGGGAGAGTCTGTAAGAATTTCACTGGAGCATACCTAAATTACTGAAGAATTTTAGTTAGTCTTCAGGACTGTCCCTCGCAGAGGCACACTAAAAGAAAATTTCTAGCAAGAAGTCCAAAATTTACCAGTTGAGAAGCCTCTAATTTCACAAGCAGAGTGAGGGGTAAAGGGTTTTCTTTTAGCAGAAATGTCTTCAAAAATCTCAAATAAAATTTCCTGACTGGTGTGGTGGGACGTATAGCGATGCACGCATGCCAAAGTGGCCTCTATGACACCGTACCCCCGGCCCCGGAAACTACCATATCGAGTATCGCATCTGTGGCCTGAAAAATTTCCCAACTAAAGCGAACTCTCAAGCCTTTGGGAAAGAATACTAATTTGACAGGACATCGGGAACGTATTTTTATTTTCAATTTCCATAAAACTCACCAAGAAAGATACTGTGTACTTCGCAAAGCTTATCAACACGTCCTTCAGGCTGAAACATATGTGCCGCATGATTGGAAACTGGCTAACATCGCAATGGTCCTTAAGCCGGGTAAATCTCAGGACAACGTAACTTCGAATGGACCTATCTCCATTCTCTTCGTCGCCTCAAAAGTCTTCAAGTGAATCCTCCAATCTCATTTCAAAGAGTTGATCATCAATGATAATATTCTCCCCGATGAGCAGTTTGGCTCCCAGGAGAAACACTCTACCTTAGAGCAGGTCCAACGACTGGTCAGCCATATCCCCCAGTCCATAGAAAACAAAGAGTACAGCCCCGCCGTTCTTTTAGACGTCTCCCGAGCCTTCAGTCGCGTGTCGCACGAAGAACTCATCTACAAGCTGCACAAAATATTACCTTCCGCCTACTGTGAACTGATTAATAAAAACTACCTAAGCGACAAATCATTTAGAATAGGTAGGATCTAACTATACTCGGACTACTCACTAATCTCAGCGGGAGTGCCACAGGGAAGTGTGATTGGACCCACTCGGTACCTATTGTACATCTCTTTTCTAATTTTGCTCTCAACCCGAGCCCTGGAATCCGCCCTTTCGAGCATTACCGGCAAAAAAGAAACTACTCTGGGGCGAATAGTACACCTGTTAACTTAGTTTTGCGGCAAATGATGAACGTGTTAAGTAATTCAATTTCATAAAGTAGTTTTCATGAACAATCATTTTGAAAACAGCCTGAAGCCCCCCCAGTATGCAAAGTCTAAATTAACAGTAATAAAGTAACTTGCTTATTTATGAGGCGTGTTACAAACCGTTCAAGTTCTCATTTTCCTGAAATAGAGGACAAAATATGACGATTGAGAAGGCAAAAGTGGTATAAGTTCTTCAAAATTACAGTTACCGTCGAGAATACTCGACTCTCTATGAAAATTGTGAACAGATACTGTGAGTCACAAAAATATTCGGAAATACAGTTTTTTCGCAATATTGAAAGAAGAATGGGCGGAAAAAATCCGAAAAATTTGTATGTGGCAGAAGGTAGAGTAGGGAGTCTTGGAGCACCAATTTTTTTTGGAGAAGTACCAAAAATTATGCACAGAAAAAGAAAAACACGAAATGTGTAGCCACATTAATATTCGGACACCGTGTATTTTTTCCATAAGAAATCCGACTTGATCTTACATTTTCCTGAGTAAGATTCTAGAAAATGTTCCTTTGATGATCAAAAGTTGATACCTGAATAATTGAAGTATTGCAGATTATGAGTTAGGTAATTACGACATCGTAGCATGACTGAATGCGAAGTTAGGTATGGGTTGAAAAAATATGCAACAAGAAAACTTCCTGCGTCCGCCCATTATAATAAGCATGCAACCCAAAAGAAACAAAATATAGTTATGACCCGTTTCTAACTCAAACAGTACAGGAGCGATGATTATGTGGGTTAAAATTTCGTATTCTGTAAAGCTTCTAGTTTACACAAATCACTTGTGATCATCAAAGGAACATTTTCTAGAATCTTACTCAGGAAAATGTAAGATCAAGTCGGATTTCTTATGGAAAAAATACACGGTGTCCGAATATTAATGTGGCTACATATTTCGTGTTTTTCTTTTTCTGTGCATAATTTTTGGTACTTCTCCAAAAAAAATTGGTGCTCCAAGACTCCCTACTCTACCTTCTGCCACATACAAATTTTTCGGATTTTTTCCGCCCATTCTTCTTTCAATATTGCGAAAAAAACTGTATTTCCGAATATTTTTGTGACTCACAGTATATTTATTACTTCAATAATTATTTAACAATATTAATTTTGCCATTTAAATACCGTTCCTTTTTTACCCCATGGTTTTCACTTTTTACCCCTGTGAACGGATTCATTCATTAAGGTGGCTACAATACTATATTGCAATTTTTCAATTTTTAGTGCGAAGTGAACAGGAAGGTCCAAGCTGCACATACATATACTTTTCAATGGAAAAAGTAACTATAAATCTTAAAAATACGAGAAAATACGAATTTTGCCTACTTTGTGCCCCGAGTCAACCTAATATTTCTCGCTTGTTTACTCATTCAAGCACTATCATGAGAGAGAAGGGGCAGAAACTATTAGATTTTCACACATTTTGAATTGCTCTTCCAGGATTACTTCCTGAATCTGCCACTAAGTTTCTCAAAGGAAATTCCAGACATGTTGGGACCATTGTTTCTGACTAAAGGTAGATTGGAACCGACCAGTTTATGGCGTAACTCCAATTAGCATCTGCACCAGACTACCCAAGAACGTTAGTAAGGAGGAGATGAGTAATGCTGAAAGCTTACGCGTTTACTCTGTAACGAGCACGCTCAATTCATAATCATAGTTATTACATTAATTTGGGGAGAATAGGGATGACCGGGAGACTTTCCCTTGAAAAATGACTTCAGGCAGAGGTTATTCTCGGACTCCCACTGCCGCAGAGTTCTGCATGAATTATCACTTTGGCTTCCTCTCTGCGTGATTGAATTTAAAGTAGGAGCTGTCTTTCGAATAAAAACACGAAATTAAAGTTCCCTATGTGTAAGCTCTTCAGTTTCCAACGCAGCACCATTAAACTCCAAGGGATGGGTATTGAAAAAAAAAAAACATAAACAATAAAAACGAATAAATCTGAAGGTGCATACTATTCTTAATGAGAAGGGAAAACTCATGAGCTGCAATCGCGAACATTTAGCCTTGGTTTTTCAAACATGAGGAGTGTTTGCCATATTTTCTGCCAAATTACGGCTAGACGTCGTAAGCAATCTCAAATTTTGGGAAACATTTTATAATCTTGGCTATCTATTTAAATATATAAAGCACTATCAGTAGTTGACATCTTTTTATTGCAGCAATCATTGAAATAATCACATTCGAATTAGAATAATTTTTATTGTTACGAATTTACTTTATTCATCGTTATATAAACGGAAAACAAAAAATTATTAATCTATACATAGTTAATACAGTAAGTGTAACATTTACGCATACACAAGAGAGTTGGAAACCTTACTCTTCAAGTTTGGAGTGTTTGAAGCCTTAAGCTTGGAGTCCATAGTGATATCCTCAAAATCTGAGGTTGGGAAAGCATTATACTTGAGGCCAGGGTTATTTGAAGTCTCGTGCTTACAGTTGAGAGGTTTAGAAATCACATTCTCAGAGTTTGAGAAGGTGAAAACCCTATCCTCACGGCTGGGATTTTTCGAAGCCTTATTCTTCGAACTGGGCGGATTGGAAGCCCTATGGTCAGAGTTGGAAAGATCGGAAACAATATCCTCAGAGTCTGAGGTGGTGGAAGTCCCGCGGTTAGAGTCAGAAGGGTTAGAAAAAATATCCGAAGTGTCTGAGGTGATGGAAATCTTATTCTCAGGACTGGGATTATTGGACTCCTCATCCTCAGAGCCGGTGGTATTGGAAGCTTCATTATCGGGCTTGTTATCAGCAGTCGCCGACTTGATTGATTTGGATACATTCCTAACGTAAGCAACTAATTTAGTTGTGCATCCCTTATCCGCATAGTGAGATGGTTTAGGGCTGTCCGGCTCTAAAATAAATAAATTACCGGGTCTGGGGCCCCTAGAAATATAATAGTTGGCGACTGGGCCACCTTCAGGAATACTGAGCGTAGTTATGGGACACTCGAACATACTCACGCGTTTATGTGTAGGCGGCTTTAAAAGTGGCAAGTTAGTTTGGCGTTTATGGCACTCGTGATCATATTCCTGTCCTTCTATTATGCGAAAATCGTCAAGAAGTTTCTTATTTTGGTACTTTTCCCAAGCTTTTTGACAAAATTCTAGTTTCTTGGCGAAACTCACGGAACATACTAGACTATGCAGCTTAGTGACTGAAACGAAATGAAATTATAAATATTAATAATTGTAACAATAAGACAACTATTCACGAGTTATGATCGGAGAATTTTTCAACGATTTTGATTATTTACACAGCAGCGGCACTTGAAAGTCAAAGCGACAACTAAGTTTTTGAAATATGGAAAGGAAAATTATTGAGAAAAGAAAATTCGAAGAATTACCTAACTTTTAGAAGAAAATGTAAACCAGCTAGACAGAAAACAAGAAAACAAACAGATAAAGAAACAGAACACAGTGAGTTGGTGGAAAGGCAATTAGAGAAGCCAAAGAAAGAAAACAGAAATGTTATCGTTGAGGACCGGCAGTATCATTTGGGCTCCCAACGTATCCGAGAAACGAAGACAAAGCAATATTGTACATAGAAAAAATAGAGCTGGTGAAATCCTGGCTCTCGGCTTACTTCGTTTCAAAAGAGGTTCCGCAGCCATTTTAAGAGGGACAGATCAAAAGCTACCCTCTTGCATCTTCTAGCGAGCCCCCATGTCTCGAGCATAAGCCTTCCTTACCTTGCACCATTCCACACCAAGATGGTCCCACCCTCCTAATTATTCTCCCTCTCCATTTAGTTACCAGTCGGCCTCTCCTCCTTATATTGCCATATGGATCCAGAACGTGGCTCTTCTGCACCACCACTTCTCGTCCATTCTCGCTAGGTGACCAGCATATTTCATTCCCAATTTTTTAATCGCGAAATCCCCCCCTTTTGTTCTAATCGTTTTTGTCCTGATTTTGTCTTTTTTCTTTATCCTCAACTTCTATGCATTCCCCTTTGTGAGGCCATCAGCTTCCTGGTCAGTGAGTTGGAGAGTGACCACTTCTGAGCCCCGTGGGTCAGGAGCATTTTGCTTTTTGAGACGATATTCAAACTTCCTTTGAATATTGATCTCAGGGCTTAGTAGCGTTTCCACACCTGGCTAATCCTCTTTCCCCATTTTATCCCTGAAAGAAATAATTTGCTCGAGGCATGTGTTCCAGCTCCTCCTCTCCTATCCTGATATTTTCCCCGCTCGTGTTGTTCATTACCTTAGTTTTCGAAATGCTAACCTTAAGCCCGGCTTTCCAGCTCTCTGCGACCAGCCCGTCAAGCTTCTCTGGCAACTCTCCCCGTCTCCACTTACCAAAATTTTAAGTGGTTTAAATTTTGCCCATTAATTTTGATGCCCTTGTTTGTCCAAGTTAGATGTCTGAATTAATTTTCCAAAAGTGCGTTGAACAGGTTTGGAGACAGGGGGTCCCCCTGGTTTACCCCTCTGTGTAAGGTAAACACGGGACCTGGCCTGTCCATATTCACGTATGCACATGTTCCTCGATAAAACTCCTCCAAAATTCTTACGATTTTAGCGTTCACTCCCTGAGTCCTCGGCGCGTTCCACAGGTAAACACATAAGTATATTTAACAGTTTTTATCAATCATATCCACTCGAGTACTGACCGTAGCACCGGCGTAACTTCAGATTTGTGGGGAACTCCGGACATTGCCAGAACTGAAGTCACACCTAGTTAGATGCGTTATGTCTTCATTAACACTAGAGTGTCAAATAAAAGCTAAGACTTGTAGCTATACTATCATGTGGTGAAAACCAATGTTTTCGTTCTAATGTATGAAACCGGCAAAATATCCGGAGTTCCCACAAGTCCGGGGTTCCCCCAGTTTATGGTATATCATTTTCTTGCTCTTACGAGGATAACTGAAAGACTATAAATGAAAGAAGTATAAGCTTTTGAACATTTATGTAGCTGTTTTCTTATTCATGTTGAAAATGAAATTCTGTCCGAAGTGTGAAGTCATATTTCGTCAACCCACTGGATACAATTCTCGATGTTTATCGCAATATCATCCAATTTTTTTCCTCACAGAGGGAGGGTTTTAAACTCTTTAAAGCTTTTCTGAACCTTTTTAAGTCTTACTGAAATTGATCAAAATTTGTTAGACTCTTTACGACTGTTCTGGGCTTGCCTTTGATTCTTCAAGACTTTTTATAACTCTTACAGCTACTTAAGACCTTTCAAAACTTTTCTTTCAAACTCACTGACTTCAAGATTTATTTCAGACATTTTCCAGTACTTCAAAACTGGGTCAAGACTAATACAAATTCTTCCGTACTTGTTTGACAGTAGTTGCTCTTAAGACTCTCACACTCTTTTAAGCTTTGCTAAGACCGTTTAAGACGCGTTCAAGAATCTTCATTACTCTTCTAAACTTGCTGAGCACATTTCAAAGTCTCTGAAAATTCGGTTAAGATCCTCGAAAATTTGTTTAAGACTGTAAGCCATGTATGGAGTGTTCAAGGCTTGTTACGACTCTTCAAGACGTATTTGTGGCTTTCTAAATTCTTTCACTGTTGTTTAAGATTCCTGAAATTCTTTGAAAGATTTTATCAGATTCCTTCGAGACTTTGGAGAAGGTAACTATTTGTAAAGCATTTCTGAATTGAACATTTTTATCTGGGAAGAGTAAGTACTTCCATTTCCCTTCCCGTGTGTTCACATTTGGCCAATTAGTCTAACTGACTAGCGGGATAACTAGGTGATTGTCTGTTTATTTGCCTAACTTTCAGATTAGACCTCGGATGATACATATAAATCAACAATAGCGAACAATGATTTACGCGTAGGATATTATATTGTGCTCTATCTGAAATCAAATACGAGTACGTGTTCTGTGAATTCAGTATGATTATTTCTTATACGTAAGTCGTTGTTGATTATTGTTGGTAAGGTGCAGTGGGGTAATTGCAAACGACTTTTTGATTAATGACCCTTTGCCGACTCACTGTGACCGCTCTATGGCACCAATCAACATCAAATTTCTGTCACACATACTTTGAGGGATTCTCTTTTAGCGGAAAAAATTTTGTACCAATAAATTTACAACTTTTTGGAAGAATGGAACTTTGAAACTTTTCAATCACGTATTTGCATTTACCCCATCATGGGGTAAATGCAAATTCGTACATTATTTTTGCGAGGCCTTATTTTTTTGCAGTTTTGATCATCTCACGGTATTCTACATGAAATTTACTAACTTTTGATCTATTTATAAGCTTTGTTCGGTCAAAATTTCCAGGAATTATCTACTTGAGAAGAAATTTTTCAGTGGAGTGAAAAAAATTTCGAATTTAAAGTCTTCTTAATTGAGGGATGGCCTTCTTTTAAGGTCTTTAATGCCTCTTACATATGCTCCTCATTGTATTTTAGTGCTGCAGTATTCTGTTTTTGGTATTTTCGGACCATTTTACACCTAAAAAACATTTAAAAAATTGTTGGGGTAAATGCAAAATTGTAGGTACGTATTTTGCAATTGCCCCAGCATGACTTTTCCTTGGGGTAAATGCAAAAAACCCATATTTCCGCCAATGTAATTAAATCTTTCAAGATCAATGGTCTTACCTTAAACTTGAATCTTTTCTGATAATTAACAGATAAATATCTTTTCGAAAAAATTTCACTGGATACACTTTCGGCCGTTTTGAAAAACAACTACCTCCACTTCACTTAGGAGTGATTTCGACATGTGATGATAAAAATATTTCCACAGAACAAACAAGCGCACTGATATTGTTCAGGCCGGGTGAGTATATAAGTAATAGATGTGCCTTAATGTACCAATAGATGGCGCGGTCAAATATTATGTTTCTTTGCCTCCAATAGCTGATTTTGCAATCACCCCAATTTTGCAATTTCCCCACTGCACCTTATATGTATATCATTTGAGAACTATTTTTCCTGGCTTCTTTTCGGCTAGACCCTCTAATTTTCAATTTGCCGAATCCTCAACGATAGCAGGGAAGGCGTTAATAGAATGAGACAATTAGATTTCTTAGAAGTCAAATAGAAGATTCAGAGATCCGGGAATATCTTAGTCCTCAGATCTTCAATCTTGGAACCCGAGACTATATTTTTGTTTGTCCAGCAGGAGAGGAATGGCTGCTTGTTTATCTGCTAATCAGTATTTCAGTTTGCCAGACTGACTGTTTCCCCAATTTGCTAAATCTTCGAATACCAACTCAACACCTGTAGTTTTTCAGATTTTTCACTTACTCGAATTGCCCGAATGTTTTTGGTCATAGGGAGGAAGAGACTGATTTTTTAGCGGAACTAGAGCATGTCTAGCCCCTCTTACAGATACATGGACTACTGAAAAATTATGGCTGGTTGTTACTTTCGTTGCAAAATTTTACTTACAAAATAATAATAAATTAGCAAAATAATAGAGTAAAAGGTGCAATTATGGATTACTCCAACTTTTTTCTCCATAACTCGTCTCGAAATTACAATTTTAATGAGGAATGTGTCAAAATGTGAGACATATAGTCAAGCCTTATGGATCAAAACTTTTTTTTCAACTTTGTAAGTTCTTCCACTTCTGCAATACTTGAGAAACTGGGAATTGAAATACAAATATGGACCTTAAAGAATTCAAAAAAATCACCAAAAAATACCTTTCGTTATCAAAAAAATACAAAATTATAATTACAAACAATAGTATTTACAAACGTAAAAGTCATTTTCAGCTGCTGAATATTCGATATGAATCCACTATTGATACGTTTTAGTACAGAATTAATCCAACCGTTTTGTTTTTTTTTTTTGTTTTTTTAATCGCAGATGATGCTTCTCCTAGCAACTCTGAATCCTGTCTATCTTCGGTTTATTTTTTATGATAATCTTCTTTCTGGGTGTCCTGAACAAAAAAAACAACAACAACATATTAGATCATAAATTTCACTGGTTCATATTTATACCACCTTCAAATACCTACGACTATTTTTACAAAAAAATGAAAAATTCGACCATAAATGTAAATATTTTTGAAATATCTTATATTATTAGAAAGTAGAGTTTTTCTCAGTACTTACTTTATTCTTTCTAGTTTTTTCACATTTATAATCATCTTAGAAATAAATGAACTTCAGAATTTAACAATCTTAACAATATGATTTGATAACATGCGGTGAAAAACAAACAACTTTAAACAGTATCTAAAGAATCCAACTGGAACACGAAAATTGAATAGAACAATGGTGTTTCAGTGTCGAATAACATGTTTCGAGATTAGTTCGCCAGGAGTGCTAGCATTCCTATAGGGGGTGGTCCATATTTGTACCTCGGCTAATAATTGTACCTTTTACTCTAATAAATCGTTAAAAAGCCAAGATTGATCAGGAACGAAAAGAAAGTATGTAATCTCATTAGTTAATTTAAGAAATACTGTCGTACTAACTGAAAGTTCTGCGGGTATGGAAGTTGTGAAATGTTTGTTGAATTTTGAGTTCGTCCGTCATACAGCTAGCTTCCATCTGATAGCAGAAAAAGCAGAGGAACGAGCTGATGATGAAATAATACTCAGATAAAGACATTGACTAAATTGGTGCGATTTAGGTTAAGCAAAAAAAAAAAAACTATTCGCATCAATCGCACACCAAAGTGATTTTAAAATTTTTCATGAAAACAGACTGCATTGGAACCATGTCTCAGATGTTTGTGAAAACTCTATCGGCTGTTGTTATCATATTTATTTTTCAACGAAATTAAGTATGCCACCTGATTACATAGAAATACATCAAACATTTGCTGCATAACCGAAAACAGAGGTTCTGAAACATCCACGTTACAGGGTCGTCTATTTACCACCTCCTCTCGACGGCTATAATAGATCGTGATATGCGAGAAACAGAGGGTGCAATTAATATTCCAAAACAACTGTTTTGGTTCTCGAGCAAAGGTGAGGTAATTTCATAAGTACGACTATTTTACGCTATCGCAAAAACGAGTACATCCCCTGACCGTGAACGCAGAAATTATTTTACCAAACGACCGGTTTTAAAATGAAACAGCTCGCACAAAAGGCTGGAAAATTAGCGTCGAAGCTGCATGCAGGAACTAGGAAGTATGGTCGTGATTTCCTTGTATACCTGCAGCTCTTCGTTTCTAAATGTCTTATATCGAAAGCAAGGTCGTTAAAAGCCGGTTTTGCAGAACGAGTTTGCTACAACTTCATCCACCCTCGCTTTGGAATATAGGAAGTCGACATGATCAATTGGGACTTGGTTAAGAGCTGGTAAAAATAGCTAATTTGCATGGAGCAAGATTTTGCGGCACAGCTTTCGCAAGACGACGATGACGAGCGTGGGTGGAGATGAATGGAAAAAGGTATTGCGTACAGAATGCTGGACCCTTTGTATTCACGAACTTCTAAAATGGTAGTTAGGGTTAGAATTTTACGAACAGGTATACATTTCTTAGTTAGCACTCGACAGCACTGTCGAAGTAAGACTGTTGGCATTAATTGGTTCGGCGAAAATTGATTTTTAGAAATGAAATTCAAGCTGATTTTGAATAGTGAATAGCTGATCGATGATCTGCTATGTCCGTGGAGAAATAACCATTCGACAATGTGAGTATTTTCGACCATACCTTAAATTTTTAATCAGTACAGAATTTTATTATAATATGTATTTTTTATTTATTTTCACTTTTTTTTTTTTTTTTCGCAGCATAGTTAGAAACTTAGTAAATCGCTGCCTAACCTGCCCACCGTAGGGCAGAAGCCTCTGTCATCCTTACCTCTTTCTTTCTCTTGCTGTGGCTCCCCAACATGGACCTAGCGTTTATAGGAGTTCGTCTAGAAGAGAGCTAAGATAGGGTTCTACATCGTACACACAAGTCAGGATGGCCAGTACCTCCCCCCCCCCTCCAACAAAAAAAATCCCTGACTTTTCCAGATTTTTCCAGTCCATTTTCCAACTTTTTCATAACAAATTATTTGGAAAAATGTTCAATTGAGTCTGACAGAAAAAATAGTACAATAGACTCTTCCAAAATGCCATATTTCTTTTGAATTTCATATGTTATTTCGAAACCTCTCTGAGCTAACCTCTAATTTTATTTACTGTTTGGTATTTATGCACCGGTATCACGAGCTGTCCACCCTCCGAAATTCTTTTTTTGCTGTGGGGTTTTGGGAATTTTCAGGTGGCACCCGCCCATCCTGCGATCAGAAGAAAATTCATACTTGTTCAAATTTTCCAAATTTGTCACTATCTTAATAATGTTTATCAAATAGTGATCTATTTCGTCTCTAGTTTTCCCGTCCAGTAATTCCCAAGTCCATTTTCTACTTTTTTTTTTTTACTCTTACAGGCACGGATATCCCCGACTTCAGAAGGGAGATAGAAAATTCTAATTATGATGACATTGGAAGGAAACAAAGCTGCACATCGTCGCCTCGGTGTAAATATCACGGGTTTTATATGTGGTTTCTAATGTAAAAAAAAAAAAAAATCAATCCGAAAGTGCACTCTACTACTCCCAGCGGCGAAATTAAAAACTTCGGAAGTCATTCTTCCAAATATTCTATTCAATTTTTTTATGTTATTCTGACATTTGGGAATTCTTGGGCTTACACCGAGGCGACGACATAGTGGTCTCAGACCGCAAAAACAGGAGCAATACCTACCACAAAAATAAGAAGTGAAATTGGAAAATGTTAATGTTGCGAGTGCATTTCGTAAGTTTACCGATAATCTTCGTGTTTTCGAAGTTTGGGATGAGGCGCACTGCCACAACGTCATCATTTTCTTGGCCCCTGGCATCTTCCTTTTTCGGGGCCTCGAACCTTGATTACACTACAAAGCACATCACGTCTCATATCGCGACTCATAGCTCAGCTTTTCTCCAGGGAAGGACGGTAATGTTTAATATAACTCTTCAATGTCATTTCGATGTCTGTTTTTCAAATTAGATGCGAGACACGGCTTCCCAAAATACAGGAGGCCCACAGTTCTAACTTGTTCAGGAAGCACAAAAAACTGTCTAATCTCAATTTTCGTTTTTTTCCCTCCAAATTCTGACAAAAGTTAGGATCAACCTTAACGGATGCGACTTAGAAATTTCATTTTCAAGAATTAAAATATTCGAGAAAATACGAACTGAAGGAAACTTAAAAAATCTGAGCTTATAACGTTTTGGCATTTTGGCATTAAGAAAACACGAAGAACTGACTAACTGCTTTCGAAAAGTCGCTCTTTCATAAGTGAAATTGTAATCATATTTTTTAAAAACTGTTGTTTTCCCCGGCAATTTGATAAAATAATATTGATGAGTTCGGGATTCATTCCATCAACCGATCCCCCCCCCCAAAAAAAAACAAAAAAAAAACAACCTGACATCCATCGCACAATTCCGGAAAAAAGAGAAAAAAATGTACTTCTTGAGTTATGGAAACAAACTTTTTCATCAGAAAATGTTATGGAGGAAAATGATTTTTTTTTTTAATTCGAGGAAGAGAGATTGACAAGTTAGTGGTTTCATCGTCCGATTCAGAGAAAAGGACTTACTGGTTTAAAAAACAAAACATCACCCGTATGAAAGTTTAGGCTCAAAAATCCCGGTTGACTTTTTTTTTTAGCAGGGAAAGTTAGTTACCAATTTTTACGAAAATTTGTAAGCTGTATTACTATCAGGACCTTTTCAAAAAAAAAAAATTGTCGGAAGTGTGGCTCAGACTGGTCAAAAAGGGCAGAGTCCCCCTTAGCCCCCACTCCAAATTAGAGGCCTGATCGTAGTGGATGCAATGTCCATTGTGTAGTGTCATGTTACATTTTGAAGCATTTCAATCAGCCCTCTAGGAAAACTACTGTTGCAAATGTGATTAATCAAAAAGTTTTGGAAAATTGTTCGAAAAAATGGGCAAAAAGTAAAATATCAGCATTCTGGTAGAATTATCCATAAATAAAAACAGAAGCGTTATAATTAAAAAAAATTGTGTGGAACAAGTAATACTGACACACTGAAAACAAACACAGTAAAAATCGCATCATCAGTTGTTATTCAAAACAGTTTTTTGCATCGCTTGATTCTATATGATTTAAAAGCGTTTAACTGGACTTCGACAACAATAAACATCTTTGTAATACTGCAAGTACATTCTGCACGTTATAAGAGTTGCAGTATCTTTCATTTTCAGGCACTTGGGATTGAAAGAAAATACGAGACTAATTAACACGCGCATGCAGAGAAGTATGCAACAACATGTCAACTTCACATGAGTTAAATTTATGATAATTGGGAAAGAGAAATTGATCTACAGTAATACTGACGCACATTCTACAAATATCCGACTGATCTACAAATTTTTCGATTAATGCTAAACAATATTGATAACTGTACGCTGTACTTGCAGAGCTTCGCATTTTTATCGCAATAATATTTTATATAATTTATTGTTGTAACCTCGAGTCGGCAGTTGAACAAATCTTAATCAAGTAATGATTTGACGTGCATTAAATTCCGACATTCTTGTAATCAGGACAACAAGAATCTTTTACTTGCTGTTTAAGCTTCTACGATTCTAGTTGCGCTATCTGACGGAACAAAGAACACACCAGGTTTAACTTTTGCGAGAATAGCGTCTTTTTTTTCACACTCCAAACGAAAGAGGGAGCAAGCTGCTCGATTATAAGGGTCGGTTGAAAATATACGTGGTCTCCGATTTTAGTTATGGCAAACAGAATTCGTGAATATGCATGTTTTCTGTCCCTAAGTACATTATCGCATCGTGTTCGAAACCTCCCGATGATCGTTTTCCAAATATTAGATAATTTTTGAACGCGTACTTGAACAACATTTGCATAAAAAATGTTCTTGTACATTTACACTGCGATGATAAATTGCATTTCGCGAATACAGTCTTCGGAGAAAATTATCATGTATTTTCCTCTAACAAAAAATAAAAGGAAGAAGCTGACAAATTTATTTCTTCGAGTAACGAGTACCTATTAATTTCAGATCTCATTTAAACTCTCAAATTTTCTAAGGGGCTTGAAACAATTAACGTTTTTTCATCCGCTCGATAAAAACACGAGTACAGACAGCCTGATGGCCTAACGCAAATATTTTTGAACTGGCGAACTAATGCGAAAAAAGTTCTGACACTAGTAATGATTTATAATTAATAGTTCATATTAACTGAAAGACTGAGATCAATCTCGAATAAGTGAACAAGAAAATCTTCACTAAACATTCATGAGTTTGTATAAAAAGAGCTGTAAGAGACTGGAGATTTCTGAAAACATACTCGACATCATCATATAGTCTCGTACCAATGCAAGTACGCTAAGATGATGCTCAAAAAAGTTTTTAAAGCTATTCAAAATAATTACACCAGTAAAACTTGAAACTAAACGCAAATATGAACACAAACAAACGAATCGACAAATAAATTTGTAGCGACTGACATCTAGTAGCCATTTCAGGAAGTTTTTTACTTCAATTGAAGAGCTCTTTTCCAAAGTGGGTTCAGTCGAAAAACGTGATTATTCAGAAAATGAAAAAAAAAAAAAAACATTGGGACTCTCCCCCCCCCCCCTTGAGGCAATGTTTTTGGAAACAAGTGAAATAAATTGTGCAGTAGTATACCGAAATGTGTTGAAAATTTCTCGTTTTGAAAATTTCTAATTCCGAGAGCTGTGAGAATAAGACTTCAAAGTTGACAAGTTCATGACTTAAGCCATTTTGGAAGAACAAAATGTATTCAAGGACGCTAAAACTCAGGTTTGCAACCTAAATGAAATCGAATTTTTACCACTGTTATATGTAATATGATACATATTGTTGAAAACTACGTTAAAAATTTTTTTCCTGCCGCTGTCTGTACGATTAGTCAGCATTATTTGTTTTATTGCATGTATTAAAATTTCAATATTTCTACATTGACTTTGCGGATTAGAAGAATCGTTAAAACTTGGACCGCGCAGAGTTGAACAAGTTAGGTCACTTTAGAAGCCAAAATAGTTTGATTTGAGGCACATCGCTGGTAACATCACAAAAAAGCGCGTCCGGCTGTGGGGGACCCGAATTTCAGGCGGGCGCTCAGTGAGTGCGAACCTCGGTCAGTCGGGAACCCCATGGTGGCCCTGGCAGGACGCGCACACCGTTGCGGCACTGAGAAATGGGGGCTTGGGCCCGGCCCCAAAGCATCCCTCCGGCTACTGATGCGATACCCGAAAGGGCAGTTTCCGGTGCCGGGGGTGCGGTGTCATAGGGGCCACTTTGGCATGCGTGCATCGCCATACGTCCCACCACACCAAAACTACAAAAAAAAAAAAGAATTTGGTAGGTCGGGATACCTATTTTGTATAGCTACCACTTCACACCACCAGATGTCGTATCAAATTCATTATCGTCAAAAATGTCAAACACAAATTTTTAATCATTATTGTACGATAAAGGGTCTACATTTTAAATTTTTATAAGAAGCGAAAATCTTGTCTTGATTTTTGGATCTAAATGTTGAATCAGACGTGAGAAAATATGAGAAAACTTTGTTTTAAATTTAGCTTAAAAAAAAGAGAGAGAAAAGGGACTCAGACGTCAGAAGTGCTCCCTGAGCGGCACACCAAACTAAATCATCGTTATTCTCCAAAGTCACCCTAAGTTTTTCCCATAATTCTTACATTTTTGAGGCCTGGAAGGTAGAACTGGTGAACCACAATGCCCTCTGGCATGCTTCAGGCAACTTAGAAATTTCAAACGAGGTATTGAATACTTGTGTCAACTTTAAAGCGTTTTTCTCAAAATTATAATTTTTCAAGCTTTGATTTCAAAAATTCTTAAAAATTCGAATTTTTGACTTAAAAAGCTCGGGTTTAGCTCATCCCCCTGGCCTTAACTCCATACCGACAAGGTGGGCCCTTTCGACGTGGACGTACCCACATATATATTTTCGACAGATTTTTTTTTCACTAGCCGTCAATTCTTTGGATGGTCATAATTTTCTTTGCAATTGTAAGTACATATTTGTTCACTCTTTCGGTAAGCTTTTGAATTAGGTACGTTTTGAAGGTTTTCACTTCAAAGAAGTTCTTCATTCAATTACTGCCAAATTCTTGAACATCGTAACGAAACAAAGATTGAAACGACGGCGGAATTGGGGCTAAAGCCGGAATGGAAGCTGGAATTTAGTTCCAGCTCCGGGAAAAATTCTGAAGTCTGCTTCAGTTCCTGCAAATAATCTTTTCCGAGCTTCTACTTCGACTCTGGTTCTGACTTAGGAAATAATTTCTCTAGGCATTGCCCCTGGCACCAACTCCCCTAAAGTATAGTTAGCCACGGGGCTTGGAGTTCCGGTTTTAGGTCTCTGGTCAAAAATAATACAAATCTCTAGAATTATCAAATGACACATATTTCTTCCATTAATTTGGAGACCCCCCCCCCTCTTACTCAGAAATAAGAAATCTGACCAACTTTCCTACGCCCTTATTTACAACAAATGCCACCCTCTCCTTATGACATACAAAGCCCCCCCCCCCCAGAAAAAAGAGAAAACATTATATACATTCCTATAGATTCCTTCACGTGAAGGAACCTACTTGGAAATTTAGTAAAGAGATTCTGTTTTATCTTTTCGTTCTGATACATGCCGCTAATTAAAGACATGTATTGATGATCAGCCCCCTGTTGTTCGAAGATTCGTCACTCGATAAATTCTAATCAGAACCCTTTTCCTTTCTTTTCGAGCTTCAACCAGAATTTGTACATTCTAGTCCGTATGTTTGTTGTCTACTCCCCGCCCCTTCTAATGATGTACATTACTATACATTCCTTCAGTTAAGGAAATCTGGGGAAGAGAATAGGTGTTATCATTCCTGATAAATTCCACCAACTGCATGATTACATACAAATACATTGATGATCAGCTCCTCTGTTATTTGGGAAGTCGTCACTCTACAAATTCTGATCAGAACTTTGTTTTTCTTTATTTTCAAGTTTTAATGAGAATTTAAACATTTTAGTCGTCGGAATTTCTGTTGTTTACCCCCCTCCCCCTCTCAATGATGTACATTCCCGCAGATTTCTTCAGTTGAGGGAATCTATTAGGAAATCTAGTAAAGACAATCTGTTGTATTTTTCCTTTCTGAATTCCGCCAATTAAGTACATATATTGATAATCAGCCCCCTCCAGTTGTTTGAAAAGTGGCACTCTACAAATTTTGATCAGAACCTTTTTTTGCTTTATTTTCAATTTGAACTAGAATTCATACATTTTAATCGGTATTTTTGGTATTTACCTCCTCCACCCCCGGGAAAATTGAAAGCTACAATCCTCATGTGCACTTCCACAAATTCTCTCTCAGGAAGGAATCTACGACTGAAAATTAATGGGGAAATCATAGAGATTCCTTCCCAAATGTACATAATTACCATCACCGTACCTATTCGCTTAGAAACAAGTAACTTCGCTACTCGAAGAGGGTCAGCAATACCTTCAAATTGCAAAGCTGCAGATTGCAGTCGCGCAGCTCTGCCACTTATCACTCTATCAATAGGAAGGTACTCTTCAATCAATTCCAAACAATTCAGGTGGCATCTTAGGAAATTTTAATTCTTCATAAGCTAACAAAGAAAGAATTTTATTTTGATACAAATATAAAGTTTACAATTGTAAAGGGCATAACCAATATTATCACCAATACTATCAACACTTGTTAACTGGCATCCAGTTTTGAGAATATTGGAAGTACATTTGTTCGTCATAACTACATATGTATTTAAAATGCTCAAAAAACAGAAAAACAATCTATCACAACTTATATATCCTCAGGATGAATATCTTCACTATATTCAACAGCAGGCTACAAAATTTGATTTCGATTCACTTGTTGCTTGATAAATTTTGTAGTCTTTGTATTAGTATTTCTCCTCGATGCTTCTTGTAATATATATACGATTCTGCTTCTGGTTTTCTGATCTACATTTACAAACTCGGTGTGTATCATGTAGTTAGGCTTAATCCTGTATTTGTTCCCTAGCTAATTATTCATTTGCTTCATTACACATTCTCGTCATCATCGCAGAAGGTACTTAACGCTGTTGTTTTCTGTTCAGGTGAAGATAACCACAACACTAAGCTTCATCGCTCGAAACCTGAAACAGAATACCAAAATTACAATTAATACTTGTACCATATTTATTAGATAAGATTCACATCTTATTATTCCTTGGAAAATTTACTGATAGGGATAAAAGTACCACAGAAAGTTGTATGTACTTGGTTTGATTCAAAGAGATTATACACTAATTAAACTGAGAACCCATTTCAAACGTCAACAAACAACATACTTACCTCCTCTAAATGTTGTAAGTAAAATCCAAAATAAAAATAAAACGTAAAAAAGGTCGTCTCCTTGGCTTGAAAATGATGCTCGCACCACAAGGAAGATCATGATCAAGGAGCACTACTGCAGAAGAGAAAGAAAAAAAAAGAAGAAAAAAGTAATTGTAAGAGGCTCTTTGCCGACCCCAATAAAATAAAAATTGTTGCTTCCAATGATTTTTATTATTTTCAATAAATTGATTTCTCGGAAATAAAACGCTGCTGAACTGAACTGTGTGGCTCAGATCAATCAATACTACTGAAAACCACACACGCATCACTGAACTGGACTGAACTAGAAATGAGAAGAGACGCGGGGATAGGAGAGTGATTGCAATAGACTTGGTTACTTGTAGCCGACCCTAGAAAAGAGAAAATAGGAATAATTCAACATTCTTAATTCAAATTTAGGATCATTTGAAGAGAAATATTTTGGACTTCAAGCCTTGTTGCACTTTAGGAAACATTATTCAAGATTTTTTTGTAAGTATTTTTTCAATTAGTCTAATAATTTTTAAATAATCAAAAATTTCAACTTATTAATAATACACTCACAAAATATTATATTAAAAATATATAGTATCATTATTTTATTTAAATTTACAACAAAATTTTAAACTAAATCAATCATCATTTTTGTCTGTATATAAAATATAAACTTAAAATTATAATTTAAATAAAATAATTCAAGTAAATTAAATTAAACCTGATAAAATTTATTATAATTTACCTGAATAAAATATTTTAAATAAAATAAAATTTCATCTTTACAGTTATAAACATTACAGGAATTCCTCTTTTTATAATATTTTTATAATGAAATGAATATTAATTAAAATTATTATATTCAATAAAATTATGTTAGTTTAAATTTTATCAACATGTTAGTTTAAATTTTATCAACTTGTTTAATTACGTATATCAACAAATATGAGACTTCTGAAGTATCTACTGAGACCAACTTAGACCTATTACAACTCGGTAAGGTTCCGAGAATGTAACAGAAAACTCGTTAGGATTTTGTTAAAATCTTGCAAGAACTCATTAAAATTTAAAGAAATTGCTGAAATTGATTAAAAGTCGGTTCAAATATGGTTATGGCTCAGTCGTAAAAACTGTTGAGGTACTGTTTAGACTTTTCAGCAATGTTTGCATATTTTAAGATTCATTGAAGCTTGTCTCAAATTTCTTATGCAGTACTTGGTTCTGACATGATTAACGCTCATTCGCATAGTAATATTATTTTGCATATTTAACAGTCCAGGTTTCTTAAGGAGTTGCCAGGTAGAGATTGGAACCAAGGTTGATGTTCGAACAGCTGACAGGCTCACCACTGCTGCGTATGATTTCAAAAATAAAGTTTTTTCGCTTGTGCCATTCAAGCTTCAAGTTTTCCAGCCTCAAACTTCGGATTTAAAAAATATTTCTTACATAGTCCCAGCTATCCTTTCACCAACGTGAGATCTTAGTCTTATTACAGCTGGAAAATTATTTTTCGAAGGGTGACCCACCGGTCGAGTTTTCGGCAGTCGAATCATTTTGAAGTAGGCGTACACCTAACCGTAAACTCGGGTATACAAGCTCACACCAACACACGCCTAAAAACTGGTCTTCGGTAGCATTTTTTGCACCAACTATTCGCCAGAAGAGAAAATTTGCATAATAAACGCGCAGATACCGAACGTCGGTTACCAACCACACAATGGAAGCTAATTTAATTATCAAATTCAAGGCTCGGTACCGAAGCTCGTTATTTTTCAGAAAATAAAAAAAAGAGAGAGAAAGAGAGAAAGCGACGTGGAAAGAAAATTTGGCACCTATGTAAATTAGGAAAGCCGGTGAAATCAAATTAGCGACTTTCAAAAGGTCACTTATGAAAATGTTCAAAATTGAGTAGTCGGCAAGGAAAAAAAGCGCCATCGTCGGCTTTAAACTAATTAGCGATGTAAATAAAAGTTAAAATTTAAAGCAAAAAAAAATTACACATACCTACTTCTGCAGTTTGCGTGACTACGAGATAACGTCGCGTTAGCTGTGAAATAATTTTGCCTTGTTAATTCGTCTTTTGTTCGTAGAGCAAAATTTGATTATATCGCTGATTTTTTTTTTTTTTTTTTCAAAAAAAAAGGTAGTCTATATAACATTGAAGTACACTGAACGTACTGCGAAGGCGAGGGAGGATACCACTGTATAGTTTCTAGTTGGTCGGTCATGATTTTGAAAACGAAAATCAGGTTTGTAGTAGCATTCTGGAGCAGTTACTTGTATGGTTTCCTGACTTGGAGAAAAAAGTCGAGATGTTATTTGAGTCTTAACAGCTCTAGGAAACAAAATCAACCAAGCATCTTGAACCGAGAACAACAAAGCCTGATCAATATTTATCCATCTCTTGCGAACAAGTTTTTTAAATAATCATTGCGTCGGCTCGTTCAGAATTTCCTGAGATAATTATCGTAAGATACCTACTCTCTGGGAGGTGGGAGAAAAGATACTTCAAATTCTTTTGGGCCACTTAGCTGGGGCAAAATTAACAAAAGAATCGCGTCTCTGTAAAAAATAATACCGAGCTTTCATTCTTGATTCGGGGAAGTCTTATCGAAAAAAAATTTAATACTTGGAAAATAATAAATTTTTCTTCCGCTTGTAAGATTAGAAATTTATGACTTTATGGGGTAACATTTCGACGAATAACTCAAATTAGGTAATGTATAATTTCAAGAATATCTCCGATTCGAAAACTAATGTAAGCACGCGATAACTGAGACAAATCCAGGGGGTCCACAATATTCTTGCAAAAACAAAAACCAATTTTGGCATTTCAGCCATACTTATTCAAATTCTTCCTTTGCTAATTAGAATTCACATTTAAAAAGGAAGATGATAAAATAATAAATTTAAGAAAATGTACATTAAAAATCATACTTTTTCCAATGAGAAAATGAAAATGAAATAATATTAATGAATTTATTGTAGGAATAAAGTGTAAGAAATGTTCAAAAAGTAAACACATTATTGAAAATAATTATTGGACATATTCTGTTTTTAGAGGGGGCGCCAATTCACTTTTTCGTTTCTGTCGTCCATAGCGTTTTCGGCTGTTACGCCATCTTCAGTGGAGTTCCCTACCATTTCTTTTTGTTTGTCCTGTATTTATAGTAATGTGTAGTACCGTATGGTAAACCTATTGGTGTGTGTACCTGTTGGTTGTCTATGTGTAGTCTGTCCAATCAGGTAGTGTTATGTTATTAGTTGGAATAAGTTCTCGCTTTGGAAGTTAGTTGTGTTTATTAGGTTGTTTCGTTTTGTTTTTGTCTTTATTATCTCTAGTTGTTCTTTGATTTTTTTTTCCTTGTGTTTTTTTCTATGTGTAGGATTTTGTACTTTTCTGTCAATTTGTGGTTGTTATGTCCCTGGTCGTTGCAATGTTTTCCAAAAAGTGATTTGTCATTCTTTAGCTTCTGTAATTTTTCATGCTCTTTTATTCTGGTTGCAAAATATCTGCCTGTTTCTCCTATGTATGTCATGTGACAGTGTTCGCAGTCCAGACTGTATACTCCGTTACTGTTATTCATATCCTTTGTTTCTCTTTTGTCGTTGCTTATTTGTTTGATCAGGAGTTTTATGTTGTATTGGTTGAAGATTTTCTATATTTTGTATGTGTGTGTCCCTGTGAATGGTATTGCTCCTGTATATTTGTCTGTTTTTGTGGTTGTTGGTTCAGTGCTCTATGGCAGTAGTTGTGTAGTGCTGCCATTTTGTGTTTTTGATGATAGAATGAATCATTGGGTGTTATTGCGTCCGTGTGGGTGGGTTTTCTGTAAATGTTGTACTGTATCTTCTTGTCTTTTATTTGTATTATTAGGTTAGGTAGTTTATTGTCATACTGCTCTTTTCCATTGCGAACTTTATGTTGTTGTTTATGTTATTTGCCTCCGTGAGGAATTGGTTCAGTTGTCTGTCTGTTCCTGTACAGAATTAGCACACCCTAAAAACAGAATATTACCAAGTTCACTCACACTCCAACATAGACACTTATATTTGGACAATTGAAAAATAAAGGTAAGAAAAAAAAACTGAACCATGATAATTAAGTATACCTAGTAATAATAGAAATAAGAACAATGACTTCAGATCAAGAATGCACAAAATCTCACACATTTTCTCAGTTCATGAATGCGAACAAATTAAAGAATAATAAGATAAGAACAACGATTTTCATGACCACTGATTTCAATTCACGACTTTCATGATTTTCATGACTGGTAAACACCCTAAATAATTTCTTACGGCTTATCAGACATTCTTATGAATGGTCATAAGGTAACTGTCAACTTTGGAATTCTACACCTCAAATACTGTTCTTCATTGAAGCGTTCCGTTTGTATAAACGGCTTTCACATTGCGTCATTTGATCCATATACATGGCGCTTCAGAGTGAGTGATTTTCTTTCAATCAAGCACAAAACGGTGTCACAAGAACGGCATTTTCGCTGCTAAATCTAGCAGAATATTTCATGCATAGCAGCGCAAATTTCATTTTGACATCTCAGTTCTCGTTGGAAAACTTTCTTTGAACGGACTTCAGCAGAATTTTTTTTTATGTAATAAAATTTAGTAGAATTTGGGCATCCGCGAGCCGAATTCAATTTTCACTTTTGGCAACACTTGTATGAATCTTATCCTGACAATTGAAATATATATGTTTGCCTACTCTTATTTTTCGAGGAGTGTCGACATAATTAGTATTAGTAGGTAGTACAAAAAAGGTATGATTCTATACCAAGTTACAAAAGTGGCCACTTTTTCCAAACTCATGTAACATTTTCTTTTTTTCTAATTTCACACTCAACTCGAGCTCCCGCCCATTCGAGCATTACTTCAGAAACGTCGGGGAGGCTGTTAGGGCTGTTTTAGCCCTTTTTTCATCTTGCCGAAAAACCGGCCCAGGTCAAAATGTAGCGAGTTGCTACGTGGGCTCGAACCTTGAACCTTCGGACTCCAAGACCAGCGCGCTATCCACTCGGCCAACCTGACCCCTCATGTAACATTTTCGACACAACATTTTTTAATGACCTCAGAGTACACGTATCTAGACAAAATACCTAGTTTCAATACATGATGCCCAAACGGCTGTATGAGTTTGGAAGCCGACCTCCACATGTGGAGGGTAGCTTTATCGGATTGATTTTATTTTTGAAATTTCAAACGTAATGTTGGAAATTTGCATTTCAGTTTCCTATTTTCTTTTAAACTAGTTTGTTTTGTTTTTTTTTGTTGTTTTTTTTTACCGAAATTAAGTAGTGCAACTTTTTCGACATAACATTTTAAAATAAAATAGGAAACTGAAATGCAAACTTTCAACATTACGTTTAAAATTTCAAAAATAAAATCAATCCGATAAAGCTACCCTCCACATGTGGAGGTCGGCTTCCAAACTTATACAACCGTTTGGGCGTGTGCTCAAACTATTTTGTCTAGATGCGTGTACTCTGAACTAGTACGAGGGCCCCATGTCCGGTTCAGAAGCGCGTGTTGAAGCATGGCAGATAAGAAGAAAGAGAAAAAAATTGTAGGTAGGTGCAGGGGGTGGTTAGGTAAAAATTTTTGCCGCACCTCACTTGTCATTTTTATTATATAACTGAAGTCCCCCTTCACATGTGAAGGGCGGCATTTATGCAAGCTGCCCATAGAATTCCAATGGTAGCTTTATCTGATTGATTTAACTTTTGAAATCTTAAATGTGATGTCAGAAATTTGCATTTCAATTGTATATTTTATTTTTAAAATGTTACGTTGAAAAATTTGCACAACTTTTCTTTTCGAATTTTACTCTCAACCCGAGCCCTGGAATCTGCTCTGTCGAGCATTACTTTAGAGACGTCAGGGAGACTGTCAGGGGTGTCTTAGCCTTCTTCTCATTTTGCCGAAAAATCGGCCTAAGTAGAAATTTAGCGAGTTGCTATGTGGACTCTTCGGTTTTAAAAAATTTTGTACCTAAAATTTTGTATTTAAATTTTGTATTTTATTTTGAAATATGGTGTTGAAAATGTTACATGAGTTTGAAAAAAGCGACTATAAAAACTTGTGTTGAAAAAGTTACATGAGTTTGGAAAAAGTAGCCTTTTTTGTAACTTGGTTTAGAATCATACCTTTTGGTACTACTAGTATTCATCAGTGAAAAGAATTAGGTGAAAAAGAATTAATAATAGTTATAGATTTATTAACCCATTTTTTTCCTGAGTACGTAGATCATTTCCTCGCTTTCACAACAGTATTTGAAGAGCAGGTAAAATAGAAGTACTTAAAATCTTGGACTGTTTGTACTGCCGCCTGTTTTCTTATTAACGTTAAAAATGAAAATTCTTTCCAAGCTATGACGTGATATTCTTTCAACTCATTGGATTTTCGATAGGGAACAATTTTTATTGAAAATTTTCAACTTTAATCACAATGCCTGGTTATATAATGTTCAGTGATCATGCAAAGATCTTTTACACTTTATCAATTCTTTAAGACCTTTTTGAATTTACTTAAGACTCGTAAGTCTGTTCAAAACTCATCTGCGACTCTTGATGACTCTTCTAGGCCTTACTATGGCTGTTCGAGACCGTATCAGAACTTTCTAGAACGCTTGCAGCAATTTGAGCTGCATCATGATAGAGAGGGGGGGGGGAGGTCGCGGTATCCCGGGGCCAATTCGGCGTGCATGCACCCCCATACATCCAACTATCATCGAAGACGCTAAAATATGTATTCCATGAAACTAAGACTTTTCAATGCTCGTTTAAGACGACCAACTCCTTAAAGGCTCCGTTTAGTTTCACAATTAAAATAGTATCATAAATGCGATCAGAAGGTGAGAAAACCTGTATTTTGATACCCCACTCGATAATTTTGTAAATTTTGAAATTTGCCTCACCTTCCTGGGACCCCGTTTGGTTTTACGACCAAAATAGCATCAAACATGTTATCAGAAGGTGAGAAAACTCATGTTTCGATACCACATTCGATAGTAAATTTTGAATTCCTCCTCCCGGGGTCCCGTTTAGGTTTTGTGTAAAAATAAATTGGAATTTGAATTCAGCATATTCAAAAAAAAAAACATAAACTCCGTTTCAGAATTTTGTCCCCCTACATTTTTTCAGAACACTGTGCGGCGGCGAGCCCTTCACTGATGGAATGTTATACATTTTGATAAATTCAAAACTTCAACATTTTGGGCCACGGTAAACTTTTAATATTTCGTAGTAAAATTTTGCAGATTTTATTTTCAGGCTGGTTTACAAGTTTTTACTTCGATGCGACCTTGAAATACGAAATTTTTCTCATTCCACCCCAATCAATGGTCCAGCAACAATGAAGGGCAGATTGGGTATATCATGCATACGAGTTGTAAATGTTGCCTTTCTGCAGACATTGAATAACCCTGTATACTGCTGACTGAATAATAACTCATATAATCGACAAATTGCACCGATGCGCTGTATAGATACTAGAGTAAAAGTTAAAATTATGAACCAAGGTATAAATATGGACCACCCCGATAGAAACTACTGCTGGCGCTCCTAGCGAACTGATCCCGAATTACTAGACACCGAAACAACATTATTCTATCCAGTTTTCGGTACTGCAGTTCAGTTCTTTAGACGCTGAATAAAGTTGTTTGTTTTTCACCATGTTATCAATTCACATTGTTAAAATTTGCTAAGTTTTGAAATTTATTTATTTCAAAGATTGTTAAATGACGAAAAATCGGAAAAAATGAGCGTAAGTAGCAGAAAACGCTACTGCCTAATGATATGATATTTCAAAAGTATTTACATTCAGGGCCGAATTCTTCATTTTTTGTAAGAGATCGTATTTTATGAGGTTGGTATAAATATAACCCAAAATTCATATTTTTTTATTCAGGATGCCCAGAAAGGAGATTCTTATGAAAAATAAACCGAATATAAGGTAATAGCGGAATTCAGAATCTGTGATAAAAGCAGGGCTGGATTAATGTTTTTCACTGTAGGAGACCAGAGCTGGTGGAGGCCTTATCTTCATACGAATATACAAGCCAAAAAAAGTACAATTGTACAAATAACATTTTTACGTTTTATTATATTCTGATTAAAGTAAGTTCAAGTCAGTAATTACAATTTCATCGATTTTTTACGGGACTTACTTTCGAAAATTGTTCAATTAAATTTTTTTTACCCATTAATACTTATTGGTGGGGGCCCTGGGGCCAATGGCTCCTGCCCTCCCCCCTAAATACGGTCCTGGATAAGAGAGAAGAAATTATGATTCTTATGCTCCTCGTAGAGGTACGGTGTACCCAAACCTACATTAATTTCAAAAAAAAAAAAAAAAGACAGAGAAAGTTAACAAAAAAGCCAAGAAAGCTGAATTTCGAAAGCGATTCGGACGCTCAAAATGCTGACAAGCCACCTCCGCTAATTATGATGATAATAAAGTAAGTGTGAAAAGAAAGCAAATGAAGACTGTATTTCCAAAACCAGTAGGTACATTTTTGAAGAAATCGCGAAACTAGCGTTCCTAGGTATTATGGAAATGCCTCTACCGACGGCTGCAAGAATCAAGATCTATTTCTTTCCTGCTTACGTGTTCTCAGCATTCGAACATAGTTCGATCTTCCAAAACCAGCTAAGTCCAGTGACACAGTAGGTAGAGTGAAACGAAGTGCAGGAAATGCGTCATAAGAGCGATTGTGCTCGTTTCCCACAGTAATTTGTTAGATAATATGTACAAGTTCGCTTTTCGTTGTTGTTTCCTTCCTGTAGTGCGAAAACGAGTTTGGAGTCAAGCAAAACCAGCTAAGTCCATCGTTTTCCCCCCTAACATGATTCCAGGAAGATGGAAACGGTATCTTTTTCCATTCTTGAAGACCGTATCTTAACCGTGAGCGTTCGCTTTTGCCAACCTACCCATTCGCATGCACCAACTACCGGTGGAAAATTGTTTCTCACGTCTTCGATTTTCTTGAAACTGCAAAAATGGACTTAACTGATTTTGGAAAAACGGTCTTCAAATATCAATAAAATCTGCGAATACTTCATCTGCGTGGAGTTCTATGAAGACAGCAGATACGGAGACAGTTGGATTCAGTGTACTAGAAGGTGTCAACCGTGAGCTCATATCGAATGTTCAGGAGCTGAAAGTGATTTTTCGGGAATACTGCTCATAATTCTAATTATGTATTTGTTTGGTGATTTTTCTGAATTTTTCAAAGTGGCTCATGTTTATATCTAGGTCCATATTAGCGCCTTAATTTTCAATTTCACAAAAATTACGGTAGTGAGGGAACTTACAACCTTAAAAAGCAATTTCTTCAATCCATAGAACTAGACTACATGCTTCGCCTTTTAACACCATACGCTCAATAAAATCGGATAATTTTGAGCCGAGTTATTAAGTAAAAAGTTAGTGTGGTCCATAATTATGCTTTCTATTTCTATGATTCAGCACAAAACTGTAATTAAATAAGCTAATACGGCCATACTCGTTCACTCGAGAACTTCCTCAATGGAGGAAAACGCAGCCATCATGTGAATTCACAGCTACAAACATGATGGCGCTCGAGAAACGGCGGGTGTTCTGAAGACTATACAGATAACCACGAATTTACCCAAACCCAGTCTGTGATTGAAGACCACTGGTTACATGTACGTGTGTGTGTATTCGATAAAAGGACCGACCGAAAATAGAAGACGCCATTACGACGAAACTCCGGGAAAATTTTGTAACCCTTAGTTAACGTTTTACAACGTAAAATCGTTAACCGACCTCTTGAAAGGGGTTCGCTGTACTGGCGAGGTGAGCGGGAGGATAAAAAAGAAGGAGTCAGGGTGTATTTCGAAAAGGAACAATCGTTATCTCTCGCCCTGAAGGCGTCGCACTACCAAATATTTCATTCTCGGCGCTGTCTGCTGCCTGACAAACGTAAGAGCGGCCGCTAACCACAATTCGAGAACCGGTGAAGCGTCCCTCATGCACGGCAAGATAGTGGCTGCTGAGTTATCAGGGGGTTTGAAAAATTAACACTATTTTCGTTCTCAAATTACGCGTATTGCTTTTTCGAAGATAGCGTAATCATAAGCAGACACAAGCACCCACGCGAGGGAAGCTACCGGTGCTATAGCCCCCACCCAACTCTTCAGAAGGAAATTCTTACTTTTTTTCTTCAGGAATATTGCTTCAAAAAGACAATTTCCTGTTATTTTTAACCCTCCTCCCCGCAAAAAAATTTTGGGGTGCGAGCCTGATCTCAAATGAAAAAAGTGTGGAAACATCGAGCTATCGAGTAAACTCGAATCTATTTCCTCTGATATATACGTTATTTTAAAATATTCAAATGGAAGTTTACCCAGCCAAATGCCATTCTGTGTCAAAGTGCCCTCAAATCTCTGACGCGATGCTCGAAGGCTTGAGGTGCGGTGAGGCGAGGGTCACTTTGACATACGTGCAGTGTTAACCTGACCAAACGTTCTTTGTTCAAAGATGGCTACGAGTCGCAGTTACTTTGAAAAAAAAAATTATTATCACCGCCTATTGTTTATCTCAAAAACTGAACAAATCACAAGAACTATAAATTGTACACCTTAACAGTTTCATTCAAATTTTATTATTGGAATTTTAAAATTTAATTTGTTATTTCATGTCCGTGTTTTCTTGTTTACCGGTCCATCTCTTGATCTATCTGTCTGTTCATCTTTTTCATCAACCCACCAATCAGCCAGTTAGTCTTCATGTTTGCCTTCCCATTTGACTACAGGATTGGCTGGGTTTTGATGTCAAAGTTCCACCCCGGCAGTTTTTCAAATTTGAGGAAAGCACACCAATACGCAGTATGTGCATTGAGGAGAGTTGGAGGCAAAATTTTGTGTATGCAGGGTAGACAGAATATAAACTATTGATAAAAGAAAAACATGGTCGTTTGAGGTGATTTTTGAAGACCTCTAATTTGTGAACTATAGATATTTGATAGGTAAGAGCCCGTAACTCTCATTGTACAGCATGAGTCTGACAACAAACTTCGAGGATAAGCTCAACGGTTGAACCTTTTACAACTACTTTACGAATTCTTGAAATTGTTTTGAAAATAAAATATGGCTAAGAAGGACCTTCTTTCTACAAATTGATTCCTATTGATTCAAGTTATCATAGAAGCTGCTTTTCAAAGTTATAATTTCAGGAAACCTTTTTCATAATGGTAGAAAAAAGAACCACTGCTTACTGAGGCAGTCCAAAATCGGGCGTAGTTTGAAATATTTTGTTTCTAAGGGCTAAAATTGTTCCTTTATTCTAAAAACTCACTAGCCAACATTTTTTTTTTGTAATCGAACAATTTCGAGGGCTTTTCGCTAGGGTGGGGTCAAGTTTAACATAGGATTCCCCATAAGGATATCTGTAATTTTACAAACGTTCTGTTCGGCCCAAAAAATTACTTGACCATAAAAATAGTGCTCATTAGTTTAAGTATGGAGTACTGATGAGAATTTCGAGAAAAATTAATTCACAGGTCAATGGTCTCTGTTGAATCTGGGGTACAAAGTTCAAAATGTCTAACATTGAATAAAAGCATGAACACGATTGTCTATTCGAATTTAACAGCAGCTAAATACATCTTCATGAAATTGTTTCTGTCTAAACTTCAATTTTGAAGGCTGTACTAAAGGGACAGAACCGAAAAATTTCCAATAATACCGTCATTTAAATCAAAAATAGGATTTTTGGGGTCGCTAAATTCATTTTTGAGGTTACTTATATTTCATTGTAACTCAAACCAACAATGTCCACAGAAGGCTGGGACGAGAAAACTTCTACATACTGCTTGAAGTTAGGATTTCTGAAGTTGCTGGATTCATTTCTGAACGTATTTCTCATGTCCCAGTCTCTGTAGACCATCATCAATGGGGATTTCAGGAGTTGGGAAAATTTACCCTTTCACAGTCGCACAGTCAACTGAAGTTGGGAAATAACGGAATTTCAGTAGAGTTGGGATAATCCAACAAGTCAAAACCTTTCCTCCTTTTTTTTTTTTTGCTTTGATACTTAAGAATTTTGAGTTGAGAAGTTGGGAAATCTAAAAAGTCAAAAAAGCTTCTTTTTTTTTTTTGCTTTTCGTGACTTGGGAATTTCGAGTTTAATTAGTTGGGAGTTTTACACTCCTCCCTCTCTAAGGGGGATCAGCAAAAAATTTGGGGGTACCCCTGATATGAACTGTATGTTTTTACATTGACGTATCAGTATGTTGATGTTTTTCAACCTCAATTATGCATCTGAATTTAAATTTCATTTCGCGCATTTACTGTGATACTGTCAGCATATAAAAAACTCTCATCTCAAGGGGGGATTCATCCCCCTAATCCCTTCCCTTGGCTACGCCCCCCCCCCGGAAAAACTCTTCGGTACGCCCCTGTCTAAAAAACAGATGTTCAGAATCAAGCGAAACCAAATCTTTTATTTTTATTTTATTATTTTCGAGCCACGGAGCTACACTCTCGCAGTGTTGCCAGACTTTTTTATCATGGAGTCGCCGATTTGACTTCTCAGTGTCGCCGCAAGCACTGTAAAAAATCGCTGAAATTCGCAAAGGCCCAACAAAATCATACAAGGGTGGCCAAAATTAGGCGACAAGCAACACTTTTCTTGTCACCAGAGGGCACTTTACATAGCCCAATTAGCGAAAATTCGCCCAATCTGGCAACACTGCGACTCTCGGGCTGTAGGCTCGGAAAAGGTTGTTGCATATACGTCACAAAAGTATACAGCAACGGAAAGATAGGTGAGGGTGTAATTTATGTGACTGTGGGAGTTGGAGAGGGCCAAAATCTTAGTACATTCCATTTTGCCAAAAATACCCTGACTTTCTTAAATTTTCAACACTGAGAGCGATTTTGTACCGTTAACCAAAGTGTCTGGAACTCCTACACCTCTTGAGTACGCCTCTGGGTAGGTGTTGATAAACGGTTTTCATCCTCGGTTTTCCTGGATCTTTCACAATGATATACCTCAACAAACTTCTGCATTAGCACATCTCGCTTTTCTAACACCCCGAAACTTGCACGTAATTTCTGCTGAAAACAGGGGAAGCAATCCTGTTTGCTTCGAGTGAAAGCTTTCTATATTTTCACCACTTATATACTCACAGACTTACACATAGAAAAGAACATCAAATGACGGGGATTCATTGCCTAAGCAATATTGACACTGTCTCCTTTTAAGAATTAGGGGAGAAGACCACAAGAATTTGCACCCATCAGAAAAAGTTCTATTGCTCAGTCAATTTCGCATGAAATTTACTGAAATTTTAACATAATGTGAAAAAAACAATGGGTTTTTACAATGTTTTTTTTTTCTTCTTCAAAATATTAAACCATTAAACTAAAAATATATAACAGTTTTCCAGAAAAAATCAAATGCGCACTTTTAGGAACCTGTGTTCCTAAAAGTGCGTAGCACGAATTCTAAAAGTACCTATCAAGTTATTTTATTTAAAAAAATTATCAAACAGGTAAGTCACACACGTGGTTGGAATTGTCTTTATTCAAAATAACGAACACTATAAATGAAACATTGGGACAAGAAATTATAGATCACTTTTGACACCTTGGACACACGAATTCTTCCGCGTCAAATTCAATCAGTCCAACGCATTCTTCATGAACATACGTGCCACATGTACTACAAGTTTTCGTTTCGCAACCTGATTTTCATTACTTTTTGGCACCTAAAAGCAAAGTTTCTTGGTAAAACACGTTGCGCACTCTTAGGATTTATCGTAGTCCATGGAAAAAAATAATCATGAAATTTCATATGATAGTATTTGGGGAAAGTTTCCTTAATGTAACGGATAGTACTTACATTTATCTTTCGCTTGATGCCCGAACTATGCAAATTCTAAAACTCATCCAGGTAATTACTATATTCGACCTCGAAAATATTACAATTAAAATGACCAAAACATTGAAACTTGAATATTCTTTTACGACTGTGTACAATACTTTAGTAACTAATCAATGTAAACATAGATTCATAAGGTGTACTTAGATTCCATCAACAGCCTTAAGATGGTGCAATTCACCGAAAAATCAGTCCTGCGCACTCTTAGGAGCTGCACACTCTTATGGTCCTTTTCCCCTATCAAATATTTTTCCGTGACTACAGATCCTCCAAAAGTCAGGTTCAATTTTGCACGAATCTGAATAAGAATACTAAGCGAGAAGACTTTAAATATTTGTTTACGTTAATTCGTACAAATGTTAGAAACTTGTTGACGATAAAGTATCATACTCGTACCTATTAGATGAAATGACTATATCAACAGGTGTAGTTGATTTTATGTACCCGTAACCCGTATTGTATAAATGAAGCTAAATAACACCGTGAAACGTATTTTGCAGGTCGTCGACGAAAGCAAATGAGCAACGAGCAATGAGCCACGAATACGAAGCCGAAAGCTGCGAAAGGCAAGGCAGTGGGATGCGAGAGAAGAATCGTGCTTTTGTCGGAGCGCAGTAAGGCTGCGATTAGCGAAAAGCAAATTCCAACGGAAAAACTTTAGATTAATTAGGTGGACGCCTCTTGCCTGGAATTAATCTTTGTTAGGAAAACTGTGTTTAATCTCTCGGATACATGTAAGAACTGCGCGAGGCAGTACAGTCCCGGACAAAAATAACGTTTTTAAACTTTTTCTTTTCGGGCAAAAAAATTATATATTTTTTTTTCTTTCTTCCTTTTTCCCCTTGTTCGCATTTTCTAGAAAAAATATTCGCAGAGTTACCAATTACCGAGTGTGGAAAAAACTTCGTAATCCGAATATAATAACGGTTTCAGCGCGAGAATTCGTTTGAAAACATAATTTATGAGCTTTTTTTTTCTGCACTCGGAGGTGTACTTGGGAAGACGAGTAAGCTCAAAAATAATATGTTATTTGAACCCGTCATTTTCACGAACTCTCCAGGCCGATGGCGACGGAACGCTGTACTTTTGGACTAATGATAGTCTACGGAACGTTCGCAATCAAATAACATCGGGGGAGAGAGAGGGAGGTGCAACGAAACACCGAATCGTGCCACCCACACCATATCATCTTGAATAGTTGCAAACTAATTATCTAGATGTCTTGAGAAGCTGTAAAACAAATTCCCATGTACACCATGGAGCGTAGCTTTCAGCCGACTGCAAAGTTCAGCGGTCGATGATAGTGGGGCATATGGCGGTGCACGTACGCCAAATTGGCCCCGGGACACCGCACCCCCTAAACTGGAACTACCCCGATTGGGCCTGCGTCAGGATAGGGCCTGTGCTCAGTACTACGAAATAAAATTAGACTAAAGGCGTAACACTTATGTACGGTGTGGCTGACAGATATGAGGGTTCCAGACCTCAGGGGTGTATTCATTGAATTTTCCACATTTCTTCAATGGCCCCACAAATATAATTTACTTAATTTGATTTATAAGATAAAATAATTTATTATCTAAATTAATTCTGGACCTGAATTCCAAAACACGCTTAATCCAAAACATCGAAGATTGAGTTTTTAACGCAATCTGGTGGAGGAAGTCAAAAGGCACTTTTCCGAGTTGGTTTCACGATTTTATCACAACTTAGAGCCAGCTAAACCTTTCTTTCCTTCTTTTTTATAATACTGACTTACTTTTGTTTTTTTCAAATTTTATGAATATAAGATTCTTACGACTGTAAGTCACACTTGCTTTTTCCTGTTGGGGGGGGGGAGGGTACAATGATGTGTGAATGGTGGAGGGAGGGGGAGCATAGTTCACGTGTGCCTCGTTTACCGAATGGTCGTTTCTCAGCTCTGTCTTCCGATTTCCGATAGTTTCTAAGTCAAGATGTACGAATTTTGACATTTCACATGTATGACACGGCCTGCCAAATCGAGGCAAGTCCATAACTTCCCCCACTTTGCACTCCAGTAGCTCGAAGACTGTACGCACGCCAACCTTCATACTTAGGTGGTATTAACATTGACCCCTCCTCTTCCCATCCATGCGATTGAATCAGTGTTACCACTCATCCTTCGAATGTTTTTTTCGATTTCCCAACATTTCGTTTTTTTGGACTAAGCGCATTTTGGAAGCCAGGTCCTCAATTATATTGGTAATATTGTATTTCACTTTTGATCAAAGTACTCATGTAGAAAGAGAGTCTGTCCTGGACACTTGATCATTCAGCTAATTTGGCCTTATATGGTATTGCGATAGAAATATCCGTAATGGGAGGGGACATCGAGAAAAAAAGTATAATCAAACAGGTGAATCGAAAGCGAAGATTTTTAGAAAATGCATAGATATGGGGTACCTACAGAAAAAATTCATCCCCCAATTCCCGCACCATAGCTACATTGCTGTTATGAAGAGAAATCTAGGAAATCCAGGGCACCAGCGTAGAGGAACGAATTCGAGGGTAATTGATATTTTTATTTTGTTCATAGAATTTGTTATCCTTGACAAAATGCTTCAACGTTGGCATCCCTGAAACTAATGCAAACGTATCGGCATCGGCACCTTCCTGAAAGAAGACTGAAATCAATACTGCTAGACGGCCTACAAGAAGGCCCTAAAGGTAGACTAATCTTTGGTCTCTCTTTTCGGGCATTATTCAATGGTTGTCTCAAATTAAATGGACTCTCTTACAACTGGAAGGAGGAAAACTTATCTGGTTGCTTGTCCTTACAACATATTGTGAAATGTTAAATTTTTTGCGCTTTATTACGAGTTTGTGTATTTTTATTTTTTAATTGCTTACTCGTAGGGTGTGGCCAAGTGGTAACTTTCCCACATCGCAATTCTTGCCTCACGAGTTCGAGTCCCACCAATGCCAGAAAGCTAATGATATTCAAATACCCCCTACTAACATCCTAGCGAACACAGCGACTACAATATCGACCGAGTTGGAAACATAGCGCGCGTCGTGTAACCTCTGCAAGTTCACACAAAGTATTACAATCACAGGGCGCGTTACCACCAGATCAGATATATTGGTACTGTGCGTATCCACGTCGAGGACAGCTTACTCAACGTCGTAGAATACGTGGCTAGTAAGAGAACTGCGGCTACACACTCTTCGGCACAGAGAAGGAACACTCTGATGTAACAAAACCGTGGGGAAAGCAACGGCAAACTACTTCAACTAACCTGCCCAGGAGAGTCGCGTATCAGAAACCGCGATCGCCAAGTTCAGCATCGGATGTAGCGTCCGAAGAGGAACAAGAAGAAGAAAGATTGGTGGGGCAACGTTGTAAAAGTTGAAATTTCTGACTTGTACCCATACGAGAAAATTCATTCCAAATACTCGCACCAGCGAAGGAATGAAGAGAATCACCCCCCTCCCGCCCCACTGTCTGAAACATTAAATTACTCCCATTCCATACATAAATCAGAATTAAATTGAAAAAATTCGAAAATAGGTACATAAATGTAACCTTAGATGTACATAATACTGAAATTATATAGGTAAATGTAAAATATACGATAACAATACATTCTGATGTGAGAAGCCCATCGGAGGTTGGTCTGATTGGAAATATGAAATTTTTTTTAACACATCAAATAAGGACCACTCGAATGGATATTTTGGATTACTGAATTAATTATTCAGGCTCTTCAAAATTAATTGAATTCCAGTTCATAATTTGAACAATCTGAACAGAGGTAGGCCCCAGAGCAGGTCAGTCCCATTTTACGTAACCGCACTTCTTGCCGCAAGTGCCCTTCTTACATGAACAAAAAATGATTTTTAAAATATCGGGCGCTGCAATTGCGGTAACTGGAATAGGTGTTAATCCATTTTCCGCCTTTCTCCAACCCCACTCCTCTGGATTCAGTCTCAGAACAAGCTAAATTCTCACCTGGTAATACGCTCGCAGGAAATGTTGACACTCAGCCGTAGTGGTCGGGGGAATCGAACATAGTTAAATTTCTTTTTTCGTATACCTTTTTGAAATAATATAAATAACTATTCTGATCATTCAAAATTTCATGATCAATTTAAATCGGAAATCGATTATTTCACAAATCAAATCGATCAAAGAATCGGGAAAAATGAATAATTGATTTTTCGATTGATTGATCAATTATTGATCAATCGATTACTCGATCGCCGATCTTTTGATTAATTCGTTTACTGAAAACAGGAAAACGGATTAAAATGACCAACAAAAATTTATAATCGGATTTAAAAAATCGATTTTTAAATGCCGATTAATCGATAATGATCGATTATGAGGTATTTAAAAGATAATCAGAAATGATCGGATCAAAAAGTCGATTTTTAAATGCCGAATAATCGAAAATGATCGATGATCAATTTTTGAAATAAGCTGCATTAAATGTACACATGGAGGAAACTTCTCAACGTTTGATATTAATTTATTCAACAAATACGCACTCTACGGGAAAATGGGTAGAGACATTTTTATGTATTTTTTAAGTTTCTATCACATTTGTAAGAACATTTTTTTTTCTAATCTCAAATTTTAGTGTGATATAAGCAAAAAACTGTTTTACGCCCCCATTTTTGTCCCATAGGGGACGACGCCGGCATTGGATTCGTTTAGTATGTTGTTCAGGACACTTAATTAGACCAATGTACCAAGTTTCAGCTTTCTATATGGTTTTCTTTCCGTTTTGTACTCTTATTTGGGCTAACTTATGTGGACTAAAAAGTATCAGGAAGGTATGCGCATATACTTAGCTGTCCATTTAAAAAAAAAAAAAAACTCTGAAAAAAGTTGGAGCGAACATAGTTTCTAAAATTTAGTAAATTATGCGAAGTGTAACTTTTACTTTAGGATGTAAAAGGCTCGTGGTAGACTTTTTTCAAATAAAGAAAAAAAAAATTAAAGCGTGATGTATCATCAAAACCTAATTTAATAATTTTTTTATTGAGTTATTATAATAATAGTTGAAATTATATGAATTTCTTTGATTTTTTTGAAAGTGAAGCAGAGTTAATTTCTGGATTTAATATTGAATTTAATTTTATAAATAAAAATAATCAATTATTATTAATAAAAATATTATTTAAAAAAATTAATAAATTAATATTTAAAATAAGTACATATTATAAATAATTATTATTATAATAATAGTTGAAATTATATGAACTTCTTTGATTTTTCTGAAAGTGAATCAGAGTTAATTTCTGGGTTTAATATTGAATTTAATTTTATAAATAAAAATAATCAATTATTATTAATAAAAATATTATTTAAAAAAATTAATAAATTAATATTTAAAATATAAATTAATAATAAATTATATTTTACTAAAAATTTAGTACAAAAGTTTTTAATTTATAGACAAATTTTTGAAATTTTAATTTAGTTCGGGGGACACAAAGCTTCTTTCATACTGTGTGAGTTGCTGTATCAGTTGGTAGGTGCGTGTACTGTATGTTATCTGACAGAAAACTGTTCACGGAGGTGTGGAGAGGAAGCAGTCTGGTTTCACATACGCGCGTGGGCGCTCTCTCTCTCTCTCTCTCTCTCTTTCTTCTCTATCTCACTAAATGTGGGCGGAGTGTTACTACGTCACTTCCGTTGCATGTTTCCGCGTTTGCCTTTGCTTTCTTTTCACTTTTTCTAAGTTAATTACCCATCCTGCACCTGCGCGTAAAGAAGCTTCGCTTCAAAAGTTAAAATTAACAAAACTGGCTTTTGCTTTTTGAAATATTATAATATAAAGTTAATCAGAGTTGTTTCAAATTTCAGCATTTTTATCTGTTGTAATTTAAGGTACCAAGAACCTCTCTTGGTACCATGTTGCCGAAGGCACACTTCCATAATTTATAATATTTTAGAACTAGTCATTTGTATTCAAAATTATTCCCCCCCCCCTTACGGTGGATATCATTTTACATTTTTCTAAAACCAGTTCTCATATTACCTTTTTTCAAACTCATTAGAAAAATTTAAGAAATAACTGTGAATACCCTACCCGGCCCAAAACTTGTGGATTTACTTGGGTACACCTTCAATATTCTATCAAGAAGGCATCATTATGGCAGTGTAGAGGAACATTAAGACCCTTTCCCATCCCTGCTCTACGACACCTGTGTGATACATTGAAACCCTCCTGCCCCCAGCTCTAAGACCGCTGCGTGGTATTCACGAAAAAATTAGGAATTATCTCTTCTATACGGAATTCAAAAAGCTCTAATTTCTTTTTAACCTTTTTCACGTTAAGTCTAGCCCAATTCTCATTCTCCCCTCCCCTTTTCCTTCTGACCTTATGGGGGTCTGACAAGATGATTACAATCTCAGAATTTCTCCTTATGCCTTCCAAAAGTTGCATGACAAATTTCATTCTTCATGGTAACCGACTAGCTGTAATTTACCTGAATTTTCAAGTAAGCTGCTGCGACGAATTATTTACCCTGGTATTGAAAATTGAAATCATAGCCTCGTAACTGAGTCCTTATGAAACTCAAAAAGTCCCAGCATAGTCTTAGAAAACTTCTAACAGTGTCTTGAAAAATCTTTTTACCACAATCATGGATGGGAGGCTGCATGAAGCTGATAGCAGAACATACAAAGCTTTTCATTAACCTCAAGTCTTAGAACTGGAGAGTTTCAAAATAAATTTTTAAAAAAATCACAGAATACTAAACCCCAGCGGGCTTCTGCTTCCTATGATACTGTAAACCTGTGTCTAGTCCAGGGGTGTGTAATTTCATTCTCGAGATGGGACATAAATCAATTCTTCCAAATCAAAAAGACCACTTTAAAAAAAAAATCTATTTTGTTCTCAGAGAAGAAACTATATGATGAACAAGAAGCGGGACAATATTTGGTAAGAACCACCGTAATACGATGAGAAGGACGATTTCCACAATTTCCTCCTCTAGTCGATCTCGACATTTTTTTATTGACATATTATGTACGTGAAATTTTGTACTTTCTGCAGATTGTACCCCCCCCCCCCAAACAATGCCTAAGACATGTTGCAAGAAAAGCGAGGGCAAACTTATTATCATCGAACTTTCGCGTAGCAAATAGACATGATATACGTAAGTGCTTGGCAAAGTAATTTATTCATCGTTGATGCTTATTTTAGACGTACAGAAGACTGTACGAGGGCCGATCCAAAAGCAATGAGATCCTCTGGCAGGGGGGAGGTAGTCAATTAAATCGAATCAGCCCTTTTTCAAGATAGGAAAGAAGTATTCTAAAAGTTAACGGCAAGCGACGTACCCGAATTTAAAGCTTTTAAATCTCGTATAATTAAGTAGATTATAGAAGGTATCCTCCTCTTTTATAACCCTAAAATACGTCGGTCTGGAAAGACTAGCCTAGAGAAAGATAAAACGGGTCCAGAAAACTTTGGCTTTATATAAAACCCCTTATATACCCTTTCCTCAAACACACCGATGCAATTTACGATTCAGTTTTTAAAAGTCCTTTTATCCCGTGAAAGAGCAGGAAAAAAGCTTTTAAACTGGAATACCTTCGATCCCTTCGCGAAAAATATTGGATTTTGAGGTTTTTCTGGGTGGTACGCAACCGAATTGTAAATTCTGCCTCCGTTTCCGATATTTAGGAGAAGTTTCTAATCTAACCTTTTTTTTTTCCTCTTTCGCATTTTTGAAAAACTACAAATTTTTGTAACCTTTCGTTGGTGCATAAGGGGAACAAAAGAGGTTAAGTACGAATTTTATCTCTTTTTCTCAGCGCGAATTCGTTTCTGTTTTCAACCCTTGACCGCTGTACCGTATACTTTTTTTTTGCTGGAGACAACCTCTTGATATATAGAATTTCCAATTCAACTGAGCAAAAGTACAGGACCGGATCCAAAAGCGTAAAATAAAATACTCGTAAGTTACTTCATCTCTCTTTTTTTTCGCTTTTAACCACGTCCCCTAATCGGGAAAGAGTTTTCGAAACAATACCAAATCAGGTCTCCATGGTTTTTCGTAGCCAACAAACTCGAAGGGAACTTTTCCATTTCAACTGAGAAAGTGGCGGCGGAAATCGTAATTTGCAAAATTAATTCGGCGATTTTCTCTTCCTCTTTAATCTACTAATTACAGGGCTGCCGCCGAGCTGGACAACTCAACTCGAACGACCGAACGAGTCGAGAATTTTATTCGAGGAATTTAGAAATCGTCGTGATTTATGTTCAAGATATCCGGGACATAAAGAGCACCGTTTTCGGCCAAATCAAGCGACCTCAATTGGTTTCCTTCTCGTCATAACAAGGCGATTTATTTGACAGATTTACAATGAACCAGGTTTACAGTCGTTGATCTTTGAACGTTGACTGGTTCGGGGACCCCGTTTGTATTACAAGGTATCAAGTGTTCGCGCTTCCCTTTCTCAGGGGTTGTGATGTCAGTATCCGCGAACGACACAGGTAACTTAGTTTCTGGTTTTACAGCTTTTACACGCCCGAAGGATTGTAAAACCGCGAACACCGCTCGTGTCTGGCGAGGTAGCGAGACTAAAGGTATTTCATTGTTCGGTGAACGGATTTTCAAACGGCATCATAGCCTTTGCCAAAATGCACTCTGCTCGAAATTAGGAATAAATCCATTCGATTAGTTCGTGTTTTCTTGAATTCATGATATGTGACGGCATATTATTTTTCGTCTCACTCTTTATTCTCTTTGCGACTAGATCTAGGTTCATTCTGCTCCCCCCCCTCCCCCTAAGAAAATATAAAATATTTGCAATCATACCATATCAAATCACCTTATTGACCTTTAGGTCTTCACATTTTTTCAATTTTGATGAATGGTTGTGTCTCCTTCAGAATCTCGAAAGTGTCCTTCCCATCACCTCTACTTAAATTTGCGATGCACGGAGACCTGCTGAAATTTCGGTATTTTCGGATACTTGCCCAATTTGAAACTTCGTAGCTCCGAACTAATGAAGTAGGAAAGTGAAATTCAATCCATTTGATTTGGTATTACGTTTGCTTTCATTTTCATGTATCACATGTTCCGTCACCTCAACTAAGACCGGTCTCAGACCAACGCAACGTACGATATGCGATATGCAACATGCAATTTGTGTCGCACGCATGTTTTCAAATGGAAACGCGCACACCAATGCAATATCATATTGCGCAACATCAAATCGCCACGATATACGTTGCGCGCGATATGGAAAACCATATCGCCAGATGGTATGTTGCATGCGACATTCCTAGAATCAATCATTTCTCATGGTTGGGGATGGTTGGTCGTCGTGTCGTGGGTTCAGAAAACTATGATTGGATAGGGCGTTAGTTGGGGAGGAGGTGGTCATGGTGGGGAAGGAAAAAGTCACGATAGAGGAGGGTAATGGTGGTGATAACCAAATTATTTCTGATCGCCAACTTCAAATTGCATCACTTCAGTGTGCGACTTGCATATTGCATGTTGCATGTTGCATGTTGCATATCGCATATCACATATCCTATGTTGCGTTGGTCTGAGACCGGGGTTACTCTTACCTTAACACAGTGATTAAATTTTCACAATATTGGGTAACAGCTGTGAGCCCACTTTTAGAGGAATCTAAAACGAATTACACAAAACATCAGTACTAACATGGAAAAGTGCAAAGTTTCTTATCCGTCATCAATGAACATCTCAGCCACGGCTATTTTGGACTTTTGAAAAGAAAACTGGTTATTCCAAATTCAGATTTTTTGAGATTGTGCCATTCCCACCATTGTTTTAAAAATCCAAGCTGCGGAATCTGGGACTTATGGAGAAAAGTTGTTTGCGCAGAATTAGTATAAGGTGGGCTAGGATTCTCTTCTTAACTCTATCCTAACTAACAGAGTAAAACAAGCACAACTTAAAGCACCTTAGCATTGACAAATTTTTTCAAAAATCTTAAATGACGGGTTCGACTTTGAGAGTTTCTTAGCGCCATTTAATTTCGCCAACTAGGCGAACCAAAGTACGGACTTGAACTAAAAATCCGATGAAATTTTGCAAGCTTCATTTCGATTTCATAAAATGACGTTTCATTTCAGTAGATTCAATGAATCATTCTGGAAGGGGCAAATGCTAAATATTTAAAAATAATTATAATCTTATCACTCCTTTCTACCTAGTACTTGGATCATCTCAGGGACGAAACTAAGGGGGCACAGGGGAGGCTTGCCCCCAGCCTCCACCGGAGTTGAGAAATTTTAATAGATAGAATAAAAGTCGGAAAAAATCCAACAAGTCAAAAAGAATTCGAGTTTTTTTCTTTCTTTCAGTCTGTACAAAATCTGATTGACAATTTAACAAATTATGCCCCCCCCCCCCAGAAAAAACTCTTTGCTACGCTATTGGATCATTTTCGCATCCATACGATGATAAATGAATAAGCAGATAAGAGATAAGTACTCATAGTTTTGAACAATTTGTTTTTCTAACTATTTTCTTTTTGACGTTGCAAATAAAAATTCCTTCAAAAGTACAATGCCACTAGATTCGCGACTGGACGACGATTTTTGGAAAATCTTCAATGTTCATTACAATACCATTCAATTTTGTCCTTCATCGAGAGAAAGGCAAAGATTTTTAAGACTACTTACGATTATTCAATCTCTTCAGTGCTCTTATGACAATATCTTTAGCGGAGAAGATAGATGGGTCACGTGCCTCCAAAAAAAATCGAGAAGGCAGCCTCTCCCTCCCCCCAGGAAAAATTACAACTGAATACGAATTATATGGGTAAAAGTAGTTTGTAAAAATAAATTCGAAGGATTTGAATTGAAAAATTGAAAACAGTGACGGACAAAAGGAGTGCAAGAAATCATCTGCACCCTCTCCCCTCCATACCCAATTTCAACGACGATGAACATTCATATTTTTTTCTTTTTTTGCTTGACGTAAAAATGTTGGAAGGTAACATGATCAAAACTGTGCCCCCTCTGGTCAAAGGACAAATAGTCGCGACTGATTCCAAGTTATACCTTTTAAGACTTGGAAAAACTCGTTCGTGACTCTCTCAACTCTTTTGTAGGCTTGATCATGGCTCTTCGAGACGTGATCAATATTTTTTAGAGCTCCTTCAACTATTAGAGACACGGACGGTTCTCTGAAAAATGTCTTGAAACACTTCCAGACAATAGCATTGAAATGCTTTTTGTAAGAGAGGAGAGGCCAAAAATTTTAAATTCAAATTAAGGAAAAAACAAATTCTCGTCTCCCGATCTCCCAAACGACCAGCTATTAAAGACTTGTATAAGACTCTAGAAAAATTCCTGAAACTCTTCCAGACAGTGGTGCTGAAAGATTTTTCGGTGAAGTGGAAGAGAAGGGTCCAAGAATTTTAATTTTAAGTCAAGCAAAATAAAAGTTTTCAGGTCTCACTGTCTCGCAAAAGGGCAGCTATTAAAGACTAGCCAAAAACAAGAAAATTCCTAGACATTTTTCAGATAGTGGCATCAAAAGGTTTTTCTGTTAGCGAGGGGGGAATCCAAAATTTGAAATTTAAATCAAGCAAAAGAAAGGTTCTCTTGTTTTCCAATTTTCTAAAAGAGCAGCTATTAAAAACTCGTATGAGACTCTATAAAACTCTTTGAAATTCTTCCAGACAGCGGCGCCGAAAGGTCTTCTGTAAGGGAGAATGGAGGGGGTGTCAAGAAATGCAAGATTCAAATCAAGATCTCCCAGACAGGTGCACCGGAAAGTTTCGTGGGGGAGGGGTCCAAAAATCTAAAATTCGAGTCAAGCAAAAAGAAATTCTTTTGGACATCACTGGTTCCAGACTTAAAGATTTGATCATTAAGGTGTAATGAAAAATAAAATTTTATGATTTTGCCAAAGATAAGACAAGCTAAAAGCATACATCCCCGCATAATAATGAAGTGGGCAAAATTTTGTTACCAAATATAGGAATTTTCTAGAGGTCCATTTTGGAGGGTTAAAGGGGACGAATCCCGCCCCCTTGAGATGAGAATTTTTTATATGCTGGCAGTATCACAATAAATGCGCGAAATGAAATTTAAATTCAGATGCATAGCACAACATACTGATACGTCAATTTAAAAACATACAGGAATACCCCCTAAAATTTTTGCTAACCCCCCCCCCTTTGAATAATCCTGGCTACGCCACTGTATCATAGTTATAACGCGTGAAAACGGTTCAGTTTGGTTCACAAATCTCGCCCCACACCATCCGTACACTACAATAAGCTACCCTCTCTCATTTGGAGTATGTAGCTTTTCGTGGTGTGTGGGAGGTATGGGGTAGGGTTTGCGAATCATCAACCTGAAACATTTTAAATCCATGAATTATAATATATTTCATCGTTATATTACTTTTGCTAGGAAAATGAAAATCCGATTTAAATACAAAATATATAAAGCCATTCAGAACTTCAACCCTCAGGTGCTGTGTAGTAGTGTGTACAAATCTTAATAATATTATTTTGCATCGAAAGTTTATTCACGTTCTTTTTATGCGATAATGGAAGTTTTTAGACTGGTTAGTGGTTTTTTCTTGATTTATTAATCAAGGACTTTTTTCGTTTCCTAAATACTCTCTCAAACTCTAAGATCGGTTGAAATCTTCGATGAATTCTACATTTATTAGAAAACAAGCTACGACTTTCGAAGACTCATTTAAGAATTTGGAGATACGTTTACTCTTGTTGAGAATTCCTTGAGACTCTAAAAAACTTATTTACAGGATGGGCCACAAGTCAGCATACGCTTTCGAGTTTTTTTTTGAACATTTAAAAACATAATTGTATGTAATTGTTTTTGTTTACAAATAAACAAAGAATCGTGAAAATTGAAACATGCAAATTTGTATACTGACTTTTGGCCCATCCACATATAACCAACTAATTTTCAACCGGTTAATTGGAAATGAACGCTGAGTAATAAAATTATGTATAGTAAGCTTTTTTGATGATGCCTTGTAGTCTACAGTTTTGGCCTTTGTGAAACGTTTTTTTCAATATTTCTCCCTGGGACGGACAATTGCGCCATTGTATCGGCGCCTACTTAACCAAGAGACTGTAAGAGAAACTCGATTACAGGTGTTCGTATTCAAGGTTTCACACTAAAAGAAAAAACATCGGTACTAAAAAAATGATAATTCGATGTCATTTCATTCTTGTTGGTTACACGCGCGTTGGGTTTTTCGTATTTTCGAAAACATTTTCGTAATAAAGCACAAGAAATACGAGTAACATCAATCGCGAAGTTGAAGTTACACTCGCCAATAGCCACTGATCGCAGAAAATTTAGAGGAAAAACTTCAGAGGAACGTGTACGGTAAGTACTAGAAAATATTTTCACAGCATCTCATCGAAACCAAACACACGTCCACCTTCGCAGCGACTACGTCTTCGTGAGCGTTAACATTACTACAATGGTAATTTCAATAATAAAAGCTATCCAGTTTTTCGCACTAGTCGCAATTTCCATGACCAATAGGGAGGTTACAAAATCCGTTACAAAAGTGGACATTGTAACCGGGTTAAACTTATTCGCAAACGACTAAATGAGTACAGATACCCATTCTACCTACACCGCCTGGGTACAGAATGAGAAGAAGTATACAACATACACCTCATCTAATGCAGATAAAACGATCGCATCATCGTTGTTACAGCTTGGGAATAAAATGTTGCTAATCTTGAAATTGCGGGAGGGCAGATGATACCTGGGGAACCTGCAGACAAAAGTCCCACGCAATTCACCCCTAACGTCGTCGCGTTACAAGCGGAACGAAGCCGGACCCGCTCTAAAGGGGCCAAAGGCCAGTTTATCTGGTTTTTTCGCTCTTAAATCGTCAACCCTTTCCTTTTTTCGCTTTTTATAAATTATATAAATGCTAATCGCTTCCCTCTAACAATAATAAAGTCGTTTCGCAGACTGTGGGAGTTGGCTGGCTTCAGGTAGGCGACGGAATCCACCGCTTGGTCACTCTCGCTCGCAGATTCCGAAGGTGTCTCCAGAAGTGACGGCCGATAGCTTCGGCAAACCGAAGATACCCGTTCGTCGAGCAGGTACGTTTATCTGGATTATTAGTGTACGTGGATACGTCGGTGTCGATTGTAATGCGCGATTTTCGTTTGTAAAAATCCGACCTAAGACGTTCTGAATTTACTTTTGCGTTTTGTCGTTTACATCCCAGCTCCGACGAGGTAACGAGAACCACTTCGATTATTTTTCCTTCTCGAAATATTTTTATCGTATTGTTGATACCGAACGAGTAATTTCAAAAGCGGGCAGATTACAGAGCTTCGATACGGTGACTTAATTTCGATGGGGAATGGCGGAAGTTCCAGCGTGAGATAATGTAAGTGCTTCGGAGTGCTCGCTACTCACGAGGTATTTCTATGCCTAACAGCAATCGTAGTCTTCGGAGAAGTAACTATAATGGGGATTCTGTCGACAGCAAACTTCCAAAAGGGATGGTCCGATCTTACAGTTTGACTTCATCGGAGCAAAATTGGCAGTTGTTAAGAAAAGGTTATTCGATTTCTTAACTTTGCCTAATTTAAGAAAACGTGAAACGTAGCCTGATTTTTCTTCAAATGTATGGAAATAATCCGAAAAAGTTGAATAAATAATGAAAGGCGATTAAGTTTATACAGGTGCCTAGGTCTTACCAAATCATGCAAGCTATAAAAAGGGCAAATCACTCAACTGTAAATGGGAGTCATGAAAACTGGTTGACAGAAATTAAAATAATCTGATAGTGACTGCATCACTGCGAATCAGAATACTCCTTATTATCGACTTATTTATTTATTTTTCTCAATGTGGCACCCAGAACACCATTTTCATGCATTAAAAAAAATCTTGTACAAGTTTGAAAAAAACGCTGAATAGTAACCCGTGCTTTAAGGAGATTGAAGTTCTTTGAGCACTTGAGATCATCTAATGGTTGGAACCTCTCAAATGAGCCAGGATAGGTTTGTTTCCTGGGTTCTTTCCCTCTCCTCTGATCCCTGTAAGCCTCACCAAGCGCTTATAAAATTGAAAAATTTGAAAATTAACCACCTGCGGAACGAAAAATGTTCGAAGGAGGGCTGGAAAATGAGTTAAGCATGACACTGGATAGAACATTTTAAGCCGAATCGAATGATGTAAAGATTTTTCCGAACTTCCCCTTGTTCAGTGTAAAACGGGCCTTGAAACTACAAGGATGAAGTCAAAAGTGACATATTCCAATGGATTATGTTAATTTTGGGAATTCGGCTTTGCGTTATCACGTTTTGAGCAGGCTGGTTGCTAAAATTGAAGTTGCATTGTGTAAAACATTCTCACTTCACGTTGTTGAAATAAACGAATGTGTTTTTGTCGCTCTGTTCTGATGATTTTTCAAACGTATTCTGAGGACGTATTTCTTTGGAATTTTTCATTAGTTTTAGCCAAAATGAAGGAATGAAGGGTTATTTCAATGTAATTTCAGTAAGTGTTAATCAGTAATATGCGACACTTCTACACAAATTATATGCCTTAAAAATAACTTTGGAGTCAAAACAGACATGTTCCAATACATATTGCGGTCCCAAACCCCAAAGGAGGGGGAAACATCAATTTTTTTTTTTGTAAACACGTTTTAAACCTCTGAATGATGTTTTAAAATACTTTTTACCGCAAATGAGAGATAGGGTTTTTTGATAATCAGTTTTACATGTTTTCTGAAAAAAAAAGTGTTTTTGGAACATGTCTCGTTTGCACTTAGGCCCCTCAATTAATGTTTGCGTAAACAAAAAAAAAATAGTGAAGATGATTTGTAACGTTAAGGAGAAGAGGATAACAAAGAATGGCTGTTTTTTTTTGTTTTCTTTAAAAAATTAACTTTTTTTGAGTATGGGCACAAGGGAAGAGGGAGTATACTCGATAATTATTTAACTAATTTTATTCTTGGGAGATACAGTCTTCCTCTATACCCCCACACACACGCACGCGCACCATATACTACTGATATTGCAGGGGCATTTACGGTAACTTAAAAAACGAAGACGAGTGTACAAATTAAGTGTACTCAGAGTCAGTATGAAGTAAATACTAGAGCGTTTATCATTACGTATGCCATCCTAACCGACACATCTAGATGGGCTGCTGCAGATTCACAACCCGATAAAATCCGATTTCCTTCATACTCTGTTCAATCTGGCATTCTCCCTGCCCCTCTTCTCTACTTCGGAAACACGCCATTAGCTCAAAACTGTGGAAAAATACCGACTTTTGATCCGGTTCTCCATACTACTCGTCAAATTAACGTAAAAGAATGCAAAGGCGCCGCTAGGATTTTTTCCCAGGGTGGCCTTTTTTCTTTCAAAGTGGTAGCTGAAACATTCTTACATTTCATCAAGTGAAAAGCGTGCAGTGAAGCTATGTTATCGTATATGAAGGATAAAATTCAAAATATCCGTACTCCTACCCCCTTCCCTCGGTGAGCCCACAGAAGAGCGATTTATTTCGAAGAATTTTAAAATGTCATCGATTCTGCCTGTACAATTTTCGATTTACGTGCTGGGGACAGAGATGTACCACAGGCAGGGCTACATAGCTTGCTTGGGATCTGAGGCAAATACATTTTTGAGCCCCTCCCTTTTTTTTTTTTTTGTAACACTATTTGAAATAAATGTAAATTTTAAAGAGTTTTCTTGTGGTTTAAGAGGCCTTTTTACTCGATAGGACCGGAGACAGTTGTTACATTTTCCTCTCCCCCTACGTCCCGCCGTGACCACAGATGCATGGAAGAAGACTCGTCGTATGTATCAGTTTGCAAATTCGTCCTCAACGTGGACTTTTTGTTTTGCTAGTTAATTTTGAAAGTGTCGATCATATGGCAAAATATGAGACGCTCAGAAGGTAAAGTTTAAAAAATGGAACACTTTGAAACATTATCTCAACATTTTTCTAACCAAAAAAATTCCATTGAGAATTTCTCTTTGCTATCCTCTAGAACACAGTCGCTTTGGCAGATCCCTCGTCACAAGATTCCTAAAATAAGAAGTGCAAATGACTACCTTTTAAAGTGTCTCCGGATTCATTTTTACTTTGCTGCATTGGAAAATTTTCTTGATATGTTGGAGTAAAACAAACATTTACAGACCACCCTACTTTTTTCTCGATAACTCGGCTCCAAACTACCCGATTTTAATAAGCACTGTGACAAAAGATGAGGCGTATAATATAATAAATTTTATGGATCAAAACAATTATTTTTCACTTTGTAAGTTCTTCTCCCCCACTGCCTCAAATTTTGTGAAACTGAAAACTAAGATACTAATACGGACCTAGGTATAAATATGAACAACCTTGAGAAATTCTTAGAAATCACCCAAATACTCGACACCAAAAATATTAAATATTTCTTGAGTATTATATTTATCATTAGAAATTGCAGTTTTTTGCTATTTAATTTAATTTTTTTCTCAATTTTTTCACGTTTAATAATCTTTGAAATAAATGAATTTTAAAATATATAGCAAATTTTGTATCAATGTCAGTTGATAACATGATGAAAAAAAAAAACAAATTTACACAGCGTCTACAGAATTGAACCGGAGTATCGAAAATTGGATAGATAACATTTTTCTGGATTAGTTCGCCATGAACGCTAGCAGTATAGTTCCTGTGCGTGGGTGGTCCATATTTGCACCTTAATTCATAATTGTACCTTTTACTCTAATAATTAACAAAATCTTGTATTTTCTCAATTCTGGCTATCGGTATCATTCTTTACTATACAAAAAATAATAATATTGAAAGAAATATTCTTATGTGAGTGATTCTTCAGAATTAGTTCTCTGCACCAACGTTATTCTATTCGTTATTCTCACTCTACTAACTAAATTTACCAAGCTAGAGGGCTAAGTTTTCCACTCCTGATATGAATTGCTTCGGCTGGCTTAAATTTGATTTGAGCTTATCTGGTCTTCCGGCTCTTGGACAGTACTCAGCTGGTTTCCTGGCCTTTGGACAGTGTACTCAACGTGTGTGTCGTGGAACAGGAGCACGCAATGAACAGGCACTTCTCCAGGACGCCTTTGTTAAGGCAAATAATTACAGTCGTCAGTCATATAGCCATTCAGTTAGTCGGTGTGAAGTATAATTAGCCAACAGTGGCGAGCAAGAACTATATCATATTTAGAACTCCCGGCAAGTACGCTGAATTTCCGCTGCTGGAAAAGCTGCTGTTGGCATAAAAATCTATACCGGCGAAGCCACGATTCCCTTTTTTACCGACGCCGACGGTTACCCAGCACGGCGTGTGCACTTCACACGGTATTCGCACAATAGAGAAACTTCACTTTTTATCTTAATTTCGGTCGTGTATAAAAGTTACCAACGTTTTTCGCAAAAAAAATTTTCCGTTTCGTCGGCCAGTACATGTCTGCATCGTACATATGCAATTTCGTTGAACACTCGTTACACCGGGATGGGTGAAATTAAAAAAAGATGATACTAAAAAAAAGAAAGAAAAAAAAGGAAGTCAATTCCGGGAATGTCGTGTTGCGGCAAACGCGTTGAATTCGTTTTCCGCTTTCTAATTTTCTTACATTGATTAGTTCGAATAAGTTTATCAACGTTTCCAGACATAATAAATCGAATTTGTATAATTCCGCACTGTTTACTAGAAAATGAGAATAATGCGATGTACTCAATATAGAATTAGTAAATTCAGGCCGAAAAGTAGACCAGAATAATTCGTTTTCGGTTTGAGGGCGCCGGCAATCGAAATAGTGAAAGGAAAGGTTAATAGTCTTTTTCCGTCATAATTTATGGCAGTGCTGAGAATAAGGTTCCACTTTGTCGATCTTAGTTTTTGAGATATGGCGATTTCTGTGAATCAAGGTCAAAACTGTGAAAATCAGGATTTCTGACGATTTCGGTAGAACAAACCTCCTCTTTCGAATGGCGTTATTTGTTTTTCTCTGTCTGCCATTATTCGTTCATTACAGATGAAAACATGAACCCACCTCCTCGCTGTTTCCCCCCACCCAACTCAGTTTTATTATTGCTGGAAAATAAACTCTTTCATTTCGTATTAGTTTTCGGGAAATGTCCTAATTCTTTAAAAAATTTCTGATAAAAATGAGGCTTCGCGGAGCTCTCTAACTTTATTTGTCTCAGAGATATGTCACTTTGAATTCGTAATTTTTCTTCTTTTTTTTTTTTGAACCACTTTTTGAATAATATTTTTCTCGAAATCAAGTTTTTCTTTGAAATCTCAACTTTGAATAGCCATATCTCGGCAAATTTTGGAGCTGAAGAGTTCCGCAAGGTCTCATTTTGACACGAATTCTATTTAGTATATGCTGGTACTCATCTGCATATCGACAAAGTGGGACATTTACTCCCTGCACAGCCACATTTCCAGTTTTCGGCAAGTACGAGCACCTGAATGAAAAAATATTACTGAGCTCCTTCAGCTTGATAACAATACAACTGAAAACTACTCAAACTATTCAACTTGGTTGAAGAATGGACGCCTTTGGAATTCAAGAGGAAAAAAGGAAGGCCTTCCACCTTTTAGAGGGACCATCATCATCAAGGTTTCAGACGCCTGCGACTGTCTTTCTTCTTTCGCACAGAATACTGTAGTAACCACTGGAACTCCGGCCCACAATTCTCTCCCCCGCAATCATGCCGGCCCACTAGCAGCCCCCTTAGAACCATCACACGCAGAAAACCCCAGCGAACGTAAACTGATCCCTCTGGAAGTGAACGCCAAGACAAGCACCTCCTAACAGCACCGTCATCAGCATTCTCACAGAGCAGGAAGAGATGTGGTCCCCCGAGTAGAACTGCTTACAATTTTGAATTTAGAGCCATTGTGTTGGCCAAAAAAGGGATGGATGCCATATTTCTAACGCCCCTGGATCCGTCAAAAAGGGCTAGCTGGAGAGATGAACTAGTTAAAAATTTCGGAATACTTTGGCCAAGAATGACCCGAGAGAACTCTAGAAGCCTATGCCCAAAGATAGATGGATTAGATAGGAGTGCGACTATCTGCAGGTAGCGAACGTAGTGTAAGAAAATGTTGTATCTTAAAACTATAATCTAGTCCTGACTGTACAATAAAATACTTATTCAGAAAACGGACCCAACAGCTAGGAAAAATCAGCGCTCATTAGTTCACATTTTCTAATAGAATGGGCATAGAAGTCAAAGTTTAGAGCTTCGTAGACATGCTGAGAGAAAAAGCTCTGCTTTCCAAATTTTCGCACCAGGTTTCCATGATATTTGTAGGATTAGACACCCTGAATGTTTCTGCCCGCTAAGCGAACTCTCCGCTTACCAAACATTCGTTGGGAACCTGTAATTGTGGAATCCAATCAGAAAATCGTGACTTAATTAAGCAATTCTGAATAAGTTAATGGCCAGATATAAAATGGATGAACGCAATCAAACTCGATACATTAATAATAAATGCCCCACCGGGTAGGCATGCTGCCAATATTCAAGATGGTGAAATCGTGCTGACCCAGCATTTGCGTATAACTACAGGATATTTTTCCCCCGAATGGTTGTAAAATAAATTGGCTCAATCCAACTTGAAGCATGGTGGTGTACGTTTAAAAATGAAGTTTATACCTCGGGGCGACATTTACTAGAATGAAATTTGGTACGCCTACATGTCAGACTTCACTGTCACACCCCCAATAAGTTTAAAATGGTCGATGAGACAGTCCGAAGTGGCAATCCGACATATTAGGATACGCATGGATATTACTTTTTAATAGGAATGAGAGAGGCACCTGAAAACTGTCACGTGGAAATTTAAAATTTGTTATAGTAAGTGTTCAATTAATGTTTTTATGTTCGCCCCAGAATAATTTTCAACAGAAAAAAGAAGCAATATGACATCATGACAATGCATATTACGGTAACAGTCGAAAATGTTCAGAAACTCGTTTGAACTACAAGCTGCATTCAAAATCGAATTCTTCGAATAAGTGGTCAAAAAAATCAAACAGGATTTTTCACGCTTAGAAAATATTTTTCGCAAGAGGTAGTCAAAGTTGAAATGTATGTACTCGTATCACTAAGCTACGAACAGCCGAAGTACTCACAAGAGAAAAAAAAATTATAAATCGAGCGCAGGCTGTTCCAAATTTTAAATAGACTTGTAAATACATAATTCAGATCTTTTCAAATTTAATGCCTGTAAGTTTGACGATTCTATATGTGTCCTTTTGCAACACTTGAATTTCCTTATCCAAGTAGGCTGAATTCCACCCGACCATCAAGATTTATTTTCAAATTGAATACATTTTGTTGAAATACTGTGTAACTATTATAGTTCAGCAGAAATTTCCATAAAATAAAACGTAAAACTAGCACATTCTCTAACCAACTACTGTTCTTAACAGTCCTAAGTTTAGTCACTAATCAACTGGTTCCTTGAACCAACTTTGCAGGTAAAAAGTAAAAAGTTAGAGGAAAAGGATATAAGTGAATAGCTGGACGACAGGCTGGAAACGACAAAAAACATTTGACATTCAGAAGGTGGGGGGGATAGCCGTTACCAAACAGAAACAACTAGAATTGAAAATTTCTTATTAAAAAAATATGATCCGCCCCATTATTGCTGTATCCTTGACCTATGCAGCAGGGCGTGGCGCATTACAGTCTAATATTAAATAAGCAAAATAAAAATTCAAAGTTTTATAGAGTCTCGAATGAGCAATCGGAGTCTAAAACAGTCTCAAGGAATCCTAAGCTAGAATGAAACGGTCTCAAAAGTCGTAAACATGGCTTGAATAGTCGTGGTGAATTTTCAAAAAGTTTGAAAGCGTCTTACAGAGGCTTAAACAAGTTTTCAAGAATCTTTACGGAGGATTGAAAAGTTTTAGAATTTAAGGAGTTCTAAGAAGTCATTACCAAGTCTTGAAAGGCTCTAATAAAGTCTGAACAAGTCTGAAAGAGAGTCTTAAACGAGTCCTGAACAGTCATGGCCGATTTTTAAAAAGTTTGAAGAAGCCTAGAACGTCTGCTTGTCTTAACGAACTACCTATATTGGAATTTTTATAAGTTTTGATCAAGTCTTGAAGAGTTTTAATAAAGTCTAGTAGAGTCGTGAAAACTTGAATGAGTCTTAAGCAATCGGTAAGTCTCGAACAGGAGCCTTATACCGTCATAAATAAGTCTGAGAATGTCTTAGAAAGCTTTAAGAATTCCTGAACATGCCTTGAAAAGCTAACAGTTATGAACGTTTGTAAATGTGCTCTGAGAGTTCTACGAGCCTTAAATATGTTTGAAAATGCTTCAATATAAGTCTTAAGCAAGCTGAGAGAGCTCCAAAGATTTTTACACGAACACTGAAAATTGAAGTCTTAGAGCCAGTTTGAAGGATTAAATTTCCTCCCTCTTCGAGGGGATAAGTGAATGGTATCGTGATTTTCATTAAAAATTCTCTGAAAATTTTTCTCCTACTACTTAATTAAGTACCGTTATGAGGGCAAAAAAATATCAAAGTATTCAGATGGGAGAAGGAAATATAAGCGCCAACAGCCGACCTGGAGTGATGAAGAGGCTCGTGAGGGGAGGCTAACAAGATCAAGATAATGAAAAACATTTTTCGCTGATACGATTTTTTTAAACTTTTTTTTAGGGGGGGGGGGCTTTTAGAGAATTTGGAAATGACTAAGCACTTCCAAGCCCACTATTTGGGTCTATGAAGGGCCGAAAATACCACAAAGGTAAAAAAATATATTATGAAAATAATCGAAAACAATATTTATGAAGCAAAGCAAAATAAAACTGAACAAAAACATTGATAAGTAATCGATGCGGTTGGGTCGTTCCCCCAGGCCCTAATTTTCTCCCTACGGGCCTGTATACCAGTAGATAGGCGGACAGAGTTCTGTATTAAATATAAGATTATAGTAATAGGAGAGACACGTCCAGCTTACTCATTCGCTGAAAAAAGTAATTTTGTAATTCTTTTTAAAAACCATAATTTCCCATCGTTGTTTCACACGTGCTTCTATTTTTCTCGAAACATTCAGATATATGTATTAATCCACGCAGTGCGTGGGCATATTTTGTATTTACAGCGACATGCTTCCTCAAATTCAGAAATTAGCATTCCGAGCGAACCTCTAATCAGTATTTCGATCCACCAAAATACACGTCGGAACGCCTCTTAGCCTTCTACGTCCATTTCACAACCCTCGGACTTTTACAATTTCACAAGTATTTAAAATAATGCCGACGAAAGAGAACCGTAGGGCTAAAAAAAATGTCCGACTAATATAGTCATCGAATTTTAAATAGAACGACACCCTTTTTTTTTCTGTACAAAGAACCCTTTTTCTTCGAATTTGAAATTTCCGAGTCAACTTTTACAAACAAAAGTCTAATTTACGGTTTTACCCGTTTCAAATCTACACGCTTTCAATGTTAATGAAATGTCCTCTTGTTTCAAAATCGAAATCGCGTTTCGATTAAAATGTCAGTTAGCACTCCATTGAAACTGACGAAGCCCTTCACAGTTTCCACGAGTGCGATGCGACTCCTGAAAATATCTTATTTTCAGAAATAGGCGGCGATAAATAAAAATGCCAGCGGCTACATTTTGAAGGGAGTAATTTTCGAAATTAATAGCTTGTTTTTGTATTAGAAGAGAAGAACAACAGAATTAAATTGGCTTTTCAGGGAGAACAAATAAATATTTTCAACCTCGTTTAGATAACATCGACTGTCGAAGTAGTTGTAAGTATTTCAAATAGTATTTCTACGATTTGGTTCTGCACACGACTAGCGAACCCAGTCGCTGTTCAAAGAATATTTTCCATACTTCAAACATCATCTCTCCTTCAATTTAAAATTGGGAGAAGCTTGAGAAGGGTAAAACATTCACTGACATTACTGGGAAATTGACGCTCAAGGAAGAGCCACACAGTAGTTTGAAACTTTAAAAATTTCGGGAACCATGATTTCATCATCTGGAATCCGTAAGGAATGTGACTCTCTTAAGAAAGTTTAATACAGTCTTAATCAAGTCTAAGTAAATCTTAAGCAACTGTGGAAGAATCTTATCACTGTTTTCAAGATTCTTTACCAGACTGCAAAAGGAACCTGATGAGTCTTTTAAAGTCCGAATGAGTTTCAACACCCTCGAAAGGGCCTGAATGAATTGACAGAATGTAAATGAGAATAAATAATTCTCAAACACCGCGAATATGTCTTACAAGAGGTTAAAGAAGACGAGAAATTATGTCAAAAATATCTTAACAGTATAAGCGAGTCCTACAACGTCTCAAGGGAGCCTTACCAAACTTTAAAAAACCTAAATACCTAATCTTGGTGAATATCAAAATCATCCTTGCCGTACCTCAAAAAGGTTCAACGGAGTTACAACGGGGGTTAAAGTCTTCAAAGATTCCACGAAATCTATACAGAGCAGGCACGGTTTCACGAGTCTTAAAAAATCCTAATACAGGCATACAATGAGTACCTACCAGATCTTAATGTTTTTCTGGGCCTGAACTAGGTCTTGAAGAGTCGTGAAAATCTCAGTCATGTAAGTTTCTTGTTTGAAAATGATCTCCATGATTCTATTATAAATAAACGCACATGAAATTACAAATGCTTGGTAGTGCTAAGATTGAAGGTAAATTTAATTTTATTTGAGAGTCTAACAAAAATTATACAATATAATAATTCACAATGTTTATAAATAATAGCTTATTAATAATAATAATAATAATATGAGAAGCCGGTATCTATACCCAATACTTTAAACATCTATCCCAAAATTTACTTTTAAAAATGCGAATAGGATTACAATTGGTGTTGAGTTTCCTCTCTCTTATTTAAATCTGCGACAGATGAAACTGAATGTGAGTTTCAAACTCTCTCTCTCGTTTATTAAATTTAGGATTATCAATCCGCCAACTACGTACAGCTTTTGCGAGTTTATAAAGAAATAAATACGTACCTATGTCTTTTGATCAAAAGCAGGTACAATGCTAATGTCTTATTCTTCCTGGGCACTGATGAAGCACGAACGGATTTCTCATAGAAAACTGCTGCTTGATCTGTATATTTTAAGTTCTTTTTAATAACCACATGCAACCCTTATAAATAACGATAATGTTCAGAAATCGGTACCTATACTACTTTGAACAAGTCTTAACAAGTCTTGAAATATAACAGCTAAGTCTGGGAAATTCTCAGCAAAATATTAACAACCACTGAAAGTTTTAAAAAATCACAAAAATCCACATTAGAACCTTTGAAGGAATCTTATTAATACGTCTTGACAATGTCTTGCCATTACTTTAACACGTTTTAATGAGTTTCAGAAAGCTATAAAATAATTTCGAAAAAAAGCTTCAATAACGTCTTATGTTGTATCGTAATCTTATTAAAAGTTTTGATCGTGCTTCAAGTGTCTTAAAGTCTTATTAATCCTAGACGTATCTTAACGTGTCCATCTGATGAGATTTAAAAAGTAGTCTGGAAAGTCTTAATCAGTCGTGATAAGGTTGACTATAGTCTTGATCAGTCGTCGCCACACGTATCAAGATGAGAAGGTGAGGGGTGAAAGAAGGACGTGCAGTCCTGCTGTGGGCCAACCGAATTCCAGGTTAACGCTGGGTGAACGTTGTCTCGGTCAGGGTGTCCCATAGTGGCCAAGACCAAACAGCGCAAATCCTAAGCAAGGGTAGGCGAAATGGGGGCTCGTGTCAGCCTCAAGACGTCCCTCTGGTCACCGACGCGATACTCGAAAGAGTAGTTTCCGGGGCCAGGAGTGCAGTGTCTAGGGAGCCAATTTGAAGTCAGTTTTATAATGCATCAGTGAGCCTTAGTAAAGCCTCAACGCTTCTTCGAACGGAATGTGACGGTATTTTAAGAAACTGAATGAATCTCTGATTTAGTCATGAGAAACGCCATTACATATCTGAACCTTGCCGAGACGCGTAAAAATCTTGAAATGAGTCTCATGAAATTGCAAGAGAGTGTGGAAGAATTTTAGATGAGTCTGAGTGAGTTCTCGAGTATACTACGAATCAGAGGCTCTTTACTTTTTATGGGCATCATTTTTAATCTCAAATTTGTAATTAAAATTTATTATTTCAAAAAAATTAAAAATACTCGTATATTTTTTGCTGAAACTTTGCATGTGTTGTTTTTAGATCAGTCATCAAAAGGACCCTACTCAATGAAAAAATTTACACATTGTTTTCGTTCCACCCTAATAGTCGGACCATTGTTTTGTCGATATCCAGATTTGGTTAAACAGTCAGTTTTTTATGGACACACCTACTCCACAACTTTTTCAAAACTTTTTGAAACCATAGTAAGTTTCTAGTTACTTTCTCTTTTTCCTAAATTTAGTCACTTTTTAATTTACGAAGTTACTTTTTTCACTTATTTGGACAAAGATTCTGTTCCCCATCCTGTAATTCTGATTTGTAATGAGGAAAAAGAAACTCCGACGAGTTTCGTCTCAAATTTATAATTCATACCTCTGTTGGTGTGAATCAAACATGCAAGTCCGAGCGGGAGTTCAGAATAAATAGGCATTAGATGTCTTAATGACATTTATATCAAGTTCATTAGATACATACGAGGACCTTTCTGGCAGAAAGAGCTCCGCCTGGCGGAGCTCGTTTTTGCCGAAATTTTGATTTTCGGATTCTCCAGTCGCCTATCTTACTAAACCATTAAGTACTTTCAACAGGAATTTTTTCCATTTTCCGTGTTCCATGTTTGTTGCTCGCAGGTTGTCGACTTCCGGTACCATACTTACGAATGCACGCCAATCATCAAGTTAACAAATACGTAAAAAATATTGAAATATTTCGTTAGCTATGGTATATATTTAAGACATCGACAAAATTGAACAAAACTGGAGAGACTAAAGGAGAAATTACGTTGAATCCAGATGGTTGATAAGAAAGTTCATGCTGCTATTCCTCATTGATGCAAAAACAAACTCCCAGGAAGTTTTCCTTTTCATTTTTTTCAGGTCAGTATCTTGATCTAATCGTCAGCGAAGAAAAGGAATTTAATTGCTCAAAGTACACTGAATCTTTTTCATAATAACCAGTTTTTACAACAACGTACTCTATTAGTAGTTATTTCGCTTCAAAAATTTGAACGCAAACTTTCCGAAAAAAATTGATGTGCGGAGCTCCTTCTGCCAGAAAGGTCCTCACATGTTTCACTGAGAATTTTTCAATTATGGTCAAATAAATTATTTATATCAGTTCGACAGTTACTGATAATTTATCAACCCCTCTCTTCACAAGAATCAATGAACCGAAAGCCAAGATTCAGGATCTGAGATACCAGACGTCCGTAGACTGAGGAAAATGTTATGAGAAAATTATTAGAAAGTTAGTAACTCTCTGAAACTGAACTTTATTACGTCTTATTTTTCTGCTCACTGAGCAAAGCTCGTCTTGAGGCGGCGGTATTATAGTATTTTTTGAGTTTTCCGAATATTTACGCACATTCAACGATTGCATGCACTCTTCGAATGGAAATTATAGTAATTTTTACACAATTCTATTATCAATTACTGTAATTCTACGACGTTTTAATGGAATTACGCTATTTGTAACCAGAAACTAATAAAAATTACAGTAATTTTCAGTTGAAAAGTGCATGAAATCGCTGAGTGACAACGACTAACTAGACCTCCTTCATTTCATGGTCCCTCCTCATTCCCTCCCTTTCAATAACAACAATCTTTTACAATTGATCATCCGAACTAATACCAAACTATTACATCTCCCCTACAATATCAATCCTCCTTGGCTCTCATACTCACTAAAGCTAGACCTATCACTTACCAACCTCGACAAATTTCAACAAAATCTTAATCACCTCCTTTACAAATACCCTAATTCCATCCAAATATATACTGATGACTCTAAATCAGCAGACAAATCAGGATGCTACATTGTCCACGACAACATACACTTTTCAATCTTTTCATCCCATCTCCCAAAAGATAGTACAAATTATATCGTTCTCAAACAAAGAATTCACTCTATGTTGGATCCCCTTCCACTCTAACATCCCTCAAAACCTAACTTTCCAATCCCGATATCAGACGTCAAGAAATCAGTAAATCATTCGGGCTGAAATCCTTCCAACGACACTGGAATCGCAAGTCTCACCAACTAACAAATTAAAATCCATAAAAACCACAGTTCACTCCTGGAAAACATCCCTTCAAATGTACAGAAAATACGAAGTAATACTTTTCAGACTGAGAACTGGACACTTCCCGCTCTCACTCATCGCTATATTCTGAACAAATTACCTCAACCCAACTGCGATACAGACTCTTATCCCCATTAACCACGTAATTACCCAATGCCCAAAATTCCAATCTCAGCGAAACACACATATCCCAAACTAAACACTAGAATCTTCGCTCTCTGACAATCACACCCAAAACCTTAAACTCGTATCATTCCTAAAAGGCACAAACCTCTATTCCAAAATGTAACCCATGCAGTCTCCACTTTTCTAGCCAATAAGCTGTACATGACGTGGCGAAACCCCCCCCCCCCCCCACCAAAAAAGAAGACTAACTCAAATTCAAGTGATTATTATTTTATTTTTTTCGTGTGCATTTGTCAAAAATAAAAGTAAGAACCATCCAAAGTAAGCAACGCTTACCGCTCAAATGCCCATTTTAAATCAACGTCATTAATCCGCACTTAATTTTTACGTGTACAATTAAGTATTATTTTTGATTTTTTTTCTTTCCAGACTGAATCTATACAAGAAGAAATTTCAACAGTTGGAAAATCGAGGCAATACTCGTACATTGTTCCAAAAAGCGTTCCAGGTAACTATTCAAAGATTCGAAACGCGGTACGCTATTTTTAAAATCGAATCTAGAAATTTTTAAATACTCGTAGTTACGCGGCGACGAGCAGCGAAGAAATGCGAATTCAAAAGCTAAGATGACGATCTCCGGTTGCCATGAACGCTCTCCTTCGCACGTTACAGCAAAAGCCGGGGAAAAAGTTTCAATATGGCGCACGATGTAAACTTACCCCAATGAATTAAAGCGAAAATATAGGGATCGTAAAAGGAAACTGGGTGGCAGCGCGTAGCGGGGGGTTTCGCTGCGACCGGAAAAAGAAAGTGTTCCTTTGAAAGGGACTGCTATTGGCGGAGAAAGAGTACTAACGTCATCCCTTTGCGAAACGAACCTTTTACAGGGTATTTTTAAGCATCACGTAGATAGTGTAGTTAATGAAGTTTTCATCCCTTATCCCTCGCACGATGTTTAACTTCGGGAATAAAATATGGCAATCCTTGTATACCGTATAGTGTTACGTAAATATACGGCTTTCTCCTTCGGGTTTTGAGTAACCGGCGTTCATTTTCTGCGACGTGAAATCAACTTATTTTTTGCGCCAAGTCCTTCGCTGTTATTGATTAAAAATGTACGACGTCGTCGACGAGTTTCCCCTTCATCGAATTAATTAGTTTTTCTCGTTCTTTTTCGACGCGAACGCTCCTGTTATTCTCCGACAGCAGCATTTCATTGCATTTTCGTCGTATATTGTTGTACACGAGTCAGCCAAGCCTTATAGAGGAGAGTTTTCCAAGATCTTTAGGAAAAGAGGATATCCAAAATGAGTCATCTGTGGTCCTTAAATGGTGCGTGGAGGGTATAAAAAGCAAGGATCGAACAGTTTTCGAGGAGGTACTAATGCTCTCAACGATAAAGTTTTAGCCACTATAGGAAACCGTGAGTAAGTGTAACTGTGTTCTCCATACAATTTCACCTTCCCTCTTTCCATGGAAAACTTAACGTCTACCTGTATTTCGAATACATCTTCATTACGACTGTTCTCAAAGGAGGACTGTATAACAAAGCACAAGTTTCATTACTTTTATTCGCGGTGACACACAGCAACTATACGATATTAGTATTCATTTTTTCACTCCTCCACGCAGAATGCGAATACTCGACGTGTACTGTACTACGAATACACCCAATGGTACCACCAAAACAGTTGCAGGTACTATTAACTGATTCAAAATTATCTAAAAATTCGGCACATCATTAAAAAATTGTACGTGACTTCTGAGAGGCTATAAACCGAACTTTCAGACTGAAATCACTCTATCTGGCCCTTCCAGTAACGTAGCCAAGAGAGGGGAGTGCATCCCCTCCCTTGAGATGAGATTTTTTTATATGCTGGCAGTATCACCGTGAATTCGCGGAATGAAATTTAAATTCAGGTGCCTAATTGAAGCTGAAAAGCACAACATACTGATACGTCAATGTAAACACATACAGTTCATATTAGTTGTACCCCCAAAAATTTCCTGATCTCCCCGCCTCTCCCCTGGAAAAATCCTGGCTACGCCACTGAGCCCTTCTGAATTCACGGTAGGGGTAAAGTGGGGTCAAACCTGGCATTCAGGCTGTAGATAGTCTGATACAAATGTTTCGAACAATAAAGGGAATTTGTTAATTTTGGAACATACAAAATTTCTTACAATTTTTTCGTAATCATCCCAAATGGTCCACTTGAATTAAAGCAAACAATTGGCGAACTGGGACATGCTTTCTACAAACGATTTTTTTTTTCAGTTTTATTCAGAATGAACCTTTGAATAAGGGAAAAAGTCCCCATCTATCAGACGCTCACATCTCTTCCAGTTGCGACACAAAGCTCCGAAAATCAGTTTTTTCTATTTTGCTTGAGAAACTAAGCATCTGATTTATTTAATTTTTTTTTTAAATCTACAAATTGCTCACTTCCATGGGATTTTTACATCTTGTTTCTCATCTCATGGAAGTGGCGAGTTCTTTTTGCTTGTAATTATTCCTTAAGGGAATTGGCATATCTTAAAAATAATACATTATACCACACTTAATTCTACTTATAATTCACCCTTCTTTCCAATTCAATTCTATTTTTGACTTCCAGAATTATTTTTACATATTTGTTTATTTTAAGTAAATTTTCTTTTTTCATAATGTCTTTCTCCATCTCAATGATATTATATTTTTCCTTTAATTTTTCTAGTTTTCTGCAGTCTCTGAAGGTATGGTCCAGGGTGTTGTCCTCTTCACAGTATTCCCTGCATGTGCCATGTTTAACTATTTTTAACTTCTGTAGGTAGTTTGCAAAATTCCTGTGGCCACTTAGATATTGTGTGAGGTAGTAGTCTGATTTAAAATTTTTATTTTTCATTTTGGTTTTGACATTTGGGGTTAGTTCAACTGTTCTTCTTCCTGGTTTTTCCTTATTGATGATTATTGCCAATTTTGAATCTTTTATTTTTTTTATTTTTAGTTTATTATCTTGAGTTTTTTGTTTATTTCATCAGCTTTATATTCTGATTTTACTTGTTTAATTTGGTTAGTCCGGCTTAATTGAAGTTATACTGGGATTATTCCAGCTATTACGTGAATTGCTGTGAAGGAGATCGTTCTATATCCTGATATTACATTTATTAATATGAGTCTTTAAAAGGTTTTAATTTTTTATTCCTTATTCATTCAAAGTAGATTGAGGATCCATACTCCGTAATTAATCGAAAGAGGGCGTTGTATAAAATTTTCCTTTTTTGAGTATCCTATCCACATGTGTTACTGTGTACAGTGCTCTTATTTTATTGTGGACCTTATGGGCAGGAATGTAGAACTTTGCTCACTTTTCTCACTTTCTTCCAAAAGCAAAAGAGCGGCCAAATACCCTTAGAATGGCTTCCTTAACTTCGTACCTTTGAAAACTTTTTCGCCCCTTGCCCTCACCTCTCTAGAAACAATTATGCTGTTTGTATTTATTTTAGTCATGTAAGGCTGTTCCATACTACACAGAGACGTACCGATAGGGGGTAAGGGGCAACCCCCTCCCCCATAGGAATTTTTCACTCGGCAGTTAGGAAAATCCACCAAGTTAAAAGGGTGTATTTTTTAAATTGTTTTTTTGCTTTGATACTTCAGAATTGAGTCGAGAAGTTGGGAAAACCCAACAAATCAAACTTTTTTTTTTCTTTTGCTTTGATACTTGGGAATTGAGTTGAAAAGTTGGGAAAATCCGAGTCAAAAGATTTTATTTATTTATTTTTTTGTTTTGATACTCAAGAATTTTGAGTTAAGTCAGTTGGGATTCTCACAATGCCCCCCCCCACCCCGCCCAGGAAAAACTCTTCGGTACGTCCCAGATACTACAACTTGTCTAGTTTTCATATAATTAAATTAGAATTTAAAGTAATAAATCATCTGATTAATTTAAAAAATGTACAAAAAATTAAAATTTCGTTGTGATAAAATTTGATTTGATTTTATTTTTTTCATAAATATATCTTTTAAATTTGAATTAAAATGTTGGATGTTTTAATTTATAATTATTTACTTAGTTATATTATAAACATTTGAAATCGAAATGTGCTCGGTAACGTTTTCGAGATCGCTGAATTCGTTTTCAATGTTAGTTTAGCAGCAACTTAGAAATTGAAGCACTTAGGTCAATATGTTCACAAAGTAAAATATGAGTATCGTTTCTCAGGCTTTTAGAGTCACCGAATTCATTTTTTATTCTATTTTCACTGCAAGATGAAAACTAGGACACTCACTGAGGAAGCAGAAGAGGGGTAAAGAGTTAAGATTGTCATCAATTACAATACGAGCATTGTTTGTTCCGTTTTTAGAGTCGTTAAATCTATTTTTGCTGTACATTTTATGCAACTCAACTTGAAAACGGAGGTAGTTACTGAGAGATGTATGGGGTAAACGGTCAATATTCTCAATAATTACAACATGACATCGTTTCTTAAGATTTTAAGGTCATTGTATTAATTTTTAACATATTTTTGTTACCAGGCTGAAACCTGGAGCACCTTCTGAAGAGGAGAAAGGGATAGACGGCCTAAATTCTCAATAATTACAATACACGGGTACATCGTTTTTCGGGTTTTCAAGGCCACTGAATGTATTTTTGAGTCCTAATCGAACACTGAAGCACTTACCGAGGGTACAAGTTGTAAAACTTCAAAATGTTCAATAACTACAATATGGATATATCGTATCCTAGGTTTGTAGGATCGCCGTATTAATTTTTTATATTTTTATGCAACCTGCAATGGGGTAGCTCAAAATCGGAAAACGTTGTGGGTAGATTACTCTCAGGAAATTCAGATTAGAGCAAAAAAACTGAATTTAAATACAATCTCTACATTTAGTGGAACAACTTATTATTCAAAATGAATGATAGTGGGTCCTCGGTGGAATCTCATGGAAAACGTATCTTCATCATTGAAAAATTCTTCCTTACGAAAATTAGTTTCTAAACAGGAGGTGAACATTTAATTTGAGGGGGCTTTGGACCGTAATTGGAAAAGACACGAGTGCTCGACAGGTGGGGGTGTTTTTCTTCCTACTGCGAGGTGCATTTTGAACAAAATTTAGACTGTCTTATTTAGAAATTATGTCCAGGTTCTCACCTAATTCGACTGGATTGACTCGATGCGCAAAATCCCACTAGTCTCCCGGGTAACTAAAGGGGAACAAGGGTAATCTGAAGGTAACTGAGGGTAACAAATGGGTAACTTTTCCACACCGCGGGTATATAGAGGGTAACTAATTGCGTAGTATCCCGCCAGTTACCCGGGTAACTAAAGGGGAACACGGGTAATCTGAGGGTAATTCGAGAGTAACAAATAGGTAACTTTTCCGCGGGTAACTGGGTAACTAGAGGGTAACTGATTGCGCATCGGGTAAGGTCTTGCAGGTCATATATGCAAATTCAAAGGCATACATCTAACTGGATAAAGGATGAATACCTTTTGAAGTGCAGAGAGGTGTCAGGCAAGGGGACCCCTATCACCCAATCTTTGCAATAGCTTCTTGAAAGAAATATTCAAAAAACAAAAAGGGGTAACACATTTTGGAATAAGCACAGATGGGCGAAATTTAACAAATTTGCGCTTCGCGGAAGATCTGGTATCGGTGGGCAACAATGTAAAAGAACTCCCAAAAATAGGTGAATAACTTTTTAAGTTGAGCCAAGAAGTAGGCCTAAAAGCAAACTTACAGAAAACCGAATATAAGTATGAGCTGTAACGCAAACACGAATTTGAGACTAGAGGACCAGTTCGTCGAGAAAGTTCAAGAATACGAATATTTCTGGCAGAAAATATTCTTCGAAGATAAAATGGATAAAGAAATTAACAAAAGAACAAACAAAATTTGGCGTAGTTTTTGGTCCTTGAAAGATGTTTACAAATCAAAACAATTATCTATTAAAGCAAAAATCAAAACTTTGTATACATGCACTCTTCCCTCTTCATCCAAGAAAGTACAAAGTACTCGGAGAAAGATGGAAAGGTCAATTCTGAATATAAAACAAGGACGAAATTTCTAACCAAACAATTCGCAAGAAAACGGAAAACAAGAATATTATTTATTCGTTAAAGGAAAGCAAATTCAGTTTTGTAGGACGTGTGATACGATCAAATACAGAAAAATGAAGTAAGAAGCTACTCGAATGGGTACCCCATAATGAAAGGAAATGAGGTTAGCCTGGTACGAGATGGGAGGATGAATTAAGCTCACTTCCAAAATGACCTAACTGCAAAATTATGATTTCATGAGTTTTTGTTTTCAACACGCTGTCTTTTTGCGCTAGAGGCATACTTTGCAAAAACAAAAACGACAATTGTTTTTTGAAGGTTGAACTTCTTGATACCTACCTTTAAAAAATCTGTTACCAACTTTACTGTTTTGCTTGTTTTTCTCAGAACTAAAATGTTGCAGTTAGATCACTTTGGAAGTGGGCTCCTCAATTGGTTAACAGGAAGGTGAGTGGAAGCTAGCTGGAGAGGCTTATGCCCGGCAGTGAGCGGCTTGAGTTGGGGGTTGGCATACCTGTACAATGAAAAAACTGCAAAGAAAACTCAATGTAATACCACCCAATTTCAAGAATTAATCAAGATAAAGCCGTATATTATTATTATACATACCAGGCTAGATAAGTAAGTAGCATTCTTTTCCGTTAAGATACTACCCCCACCAACAGCGGACTCAGAAGGGTCTCTGTAGAGGTGATTTCAATTTTAAAATTCATCATTTTCTCAACAGCAACCTACATATCAAATTAAATGCTCTCATGATAAAATTCAACGTTTACATCAGCTGAAATCGTTTCCAGCAAACAATGCGGAATGGCGAAACACCCTCTGCCGCCTTCGTTTTGCTCATCTACCCTGTTTACAAATGACTGCTTCGATCATCAGTAGGTGGAATCTATCCAAAATATTTTCTCCGCTACAATGCCGTTTCCTTTTGCGGTAGGAAGATAAAAATAATCCGAAAGTTTCTATCCCGGAAAAACGTTTTAAAATGATAAGAGATTGTAATTAAACTAGAGAGTGAGCGGGAGAGAGAACAAAATACCATTCGTCGCCTTCCGAATTCCTAATTCCGCGGAGCTATATTCATTTCCCAGCATCAGGGAACGAATAAGGTTCTCGAATAATGACCACCTTTGTTCTTTTCATTTCTAGCGTGCCGAGGTTTCCGACTCGTTACACGAAGTCGCAGCAGTCTTCGAAAAAAAAAAGGTCAGCGAGAAAATGAAGATGAAAGGGCGAAACTGGAAAGTTAACGACTTCAAATGTGAGACCGAAGCAATCAAGATACAGCGTCAGGTGAGAGTATAAAGTTTCCCACTTGAGATTATATATGATTAGTGATCACTATTTGTAAATGATATGCACTGTACATATTTATTAAAGAGCGGAAAAAAGTCCTGAAGACAAAAATTATTACAAGCGAGTCAAAACCAAAAAACAATACACGGGTTAAGTTTAGGAAAACTTCTGCCTTCAGTTTACACACAAACAATCGTGAGTAAAACGAGGGAAATATTTTTTTGCCTATACCCGCCTGTGGCTAAAATTAGCCATTTTGTGAAATATTTGAAAAGTTTTCAAGCGTAAATTTGTACAGGAAAGGAAGGACCACAACCCTTGTGACCCTCGTAAATCCATTACTGACTAGGCTTCGAAAATATGCCTAAGCTGTTCGAGAATGTGTGGTCTGCAGTTTCAATGGTTTTTACCAAAAATACCAAGATGATATGAAAAGTGTTATTTCAAACTGCCCCAGGTCAAAAACAGTGAAATGGAAAAAACACAAAAAACTATCTCTGTAGAACCGATAGCACTTAAGGAAGGTGAAAGTTGGCTGCATTGGTAGTACAACTCATACTTGACAACATTTTGTACGAAACCCGAGTAAACCCCTCTACTGAAGTATCCTAGCTGCTGATTAGTTTTGAAAACCGATGACTTGGGTTAGTTTGGATCAGAGGCGAAACTCGATTTTGAGTTGGGTGGGGGAAGGCGGCGAAGAAGAAAAATTTGCCGACAAATATTTTTTGAAAACTAAAAATTCGGTGACAGAATTTTTTAAACATTTGAAAATTTGCCGATTTTTTAATCAAAATATTTTTAAATTAAAAAAAAATAAACAAACAAACGTTCTTAGAAAATGAAAAACTCAAATGAACTGTTTCAAAATTTGCCGACTGCCAAATTATTGGGATGTTTTATCCCCCCCCCCCCCAATAGTTTCATCCCTGCAACTGCAAATTGGAACCTTATCTCCCAAGCACTCACGTTTACTCACATGAGCATACCCTAGCTTGGGAGGGTAAGCTGGAAGGATGTTAGGAATACTTGAGAGGAACACACAGCTTCCTTTACACATTAAGGTGATCGTTATTTCCTCTTGTGGGATTTTTTTCTGAATTTCCTCTGATCCGTCTACTAAATTGGTTCCAATAAAATAAAATAAAAAAAACAACAAAGTTTCAGGTTGATCGGATTAGGGGAAACCGTGCTACAAGCTCCCTTTCGTTCTTACGGGAAAAACACATGGAGTTTTGACTTTTGTTCCAGACTAAATTTCCCTCCTATATTCACCAGGATCAAAGCCGGTAAATTAAACAATAGAACGTTTGATATCGAATTCAGCTTGTGACACTGATAAATAAGTCTTTTGCTCTCAACTTTTAGATTTTAATAAAATATTCAACTTTCTCAACAGAGAATGTAGTAAAAACAGAATAGTCATTGAAATTCGAAATTCAACGTTTGCTACCGACTTTCAGATTTTCGAAATGTCTTCTACATTTCAGCTTTGTTTCAACCTTTCAGATAACGTTCGATAATCAGCTTGAAACTTTCGGCTTTTGAATGACTAATCTCTGACAGGAGTCCAGGGTACTCCATTTTCAGAAACGATATTTGACTTTCAATTTGAGGAGGCGGAGAAGAAAAATTTGCCGACAATTTTTTCTTTAAACTAAACATTCGCCGATAAAATTTTTAAAAAAATTAAAAATTTGCTGATTTCTTAATCGATATATTTTTAACTGAAAAAAACAAAACAAACATTCATAAAAAATGAAAAATTTAAGTGAACAGTTTCAAAATTTGTCGACTGCTAAATTATTGAGGGGAGGCGGTGTCTGACACTCCCCTATAGTTTCGTCCCTGGTTTGGATAATGAAAATTTATTTTTCGTGATGACAGCCCGCATAAACGACATATGCGCAAATTGTTGGACAAGTGGGTAGACTAAATGAAACTAATTAATTCTGATAATTATAATCATCTTGGTGGATGTCAAAGAGAATGATAATGACTACCATAACTTAGTACAGTTTTGGAATAACGTTCCTTTCATTCTTATGTACACTTCTCATCACAGAGACTTTTTCCATGTGACTTGAACAATAGGAGTTCGATAACTTGTTAGTAAACACCTTTCGCCATGAGATCGCGCTCCTATATCATTATTTGCGAAAATTGACTTAGCGCAACTTGGAATAATACTTTAACATTCGCACAAACGCAACAAGCACTTCGTAAAATTTTGTTCGAAACCAATTTAAAGTCTGGCTCATTTTCAATGTAAAGTTTGGATTTTGTTACTGTATTTACTTTTTTCCGCTCTTTAATAGTAATGACTACGTATTTCCTAGACTTCTTACGTTGTGTAACTCACTGCAATATAAGCAATTACAAATAACTGCGAGATGCAGTTGATTAGGCTTAAAGTTTTGAGTACGCGCTTATGGAGTGCAAATGCGAGTGTAGTTTTGTTGGCTTTCCATACTAGCTTCCTAAATTAGTTCTGGTGGCTGGTATAGCTGCGATTTTGTAAGCTTCACTACAGAACTTGATGCAAATGTATTTCCTAAGCTTGTAGTGGCTGAGGAGACTCGACTTTTGGAGGCGGAAGGTGAAATGTGGTAGGCAGTATACTTAGCGGTCGCTGGCTTGCCAATTTTTGAATGCTTACGTTGCATGTATTCATATATTCATTTATTCATATCGCTTTAGTTGATTAAGATTGTTGCTAGTTAGCTTTGTCAGAACAGTGCAACAAGTTACTCGTAAAACCAACATACAGACAAGCATACCAGAAGAGTGGGGAGAAGTATGAAAGTTATCAACTACCTCCACAGGAGGGAGGGTAATAGCGGATTTAAGGTAAAAGGCACAAACAGTACCCATTCTAAGAGTCCTATACTATTTTAGCAGCCCACAACTTTCGCTCTAAAAAGTCGAACAATGTTGGTCGAATCTCGTTTGGGCAAAAAATTCATATAATCCTGACAAGGGTCCATAAAAAAAAGCCAAACGATCCAAAAAAAAAAATTAGACGATTTTGTTAGAGACCTATTGCACGCAAAAATACAGCAATCCTACGATTGTAGCATGGGGCTTCTAAAAAAAAGAGGTCAAACGATTGAAAAAAAAAGATCAGACAATCTTTATGGGGCTCATTGCGCGCAAAAATCACAGATTTTCGCAGGAGTCCCTAAAAGTAAGGTCAGACGTCCGTACAAGACTCCACGATTCTGATAGCTCTTAGCCCTCTACCCCCACGAAAAAAAGCAGACGATGTTATTTCGGTCATATGAATTCGGGCTATTTTTTAGTTTTCCAAGCTGCCGGAGGACCTAGAATCACTTTTTGGAGAGAGCCCAGTCAGCAAAAGTGTTTGTTTGCTACAATCTGTAACTGGGAGGGGGTTAAATGGTGTCTTCCAGTTGTTGAATTTGTCAGCTTCTCATCCTCCATCGTCATTCTCTTTCTCTCTTGAATACATTACTGAGTATAACGTATGGCATGGAAAGAAGAACGGAAAATAGACAAGTAGGATAGAAATTTAGAACTTGTAATTCTTCTTGACAGCTTCCTATTGCATGATTCATAGACTGGTGATGAAGCTACTGATGGTAATTAGTATTCCTTGAGAAGATGGTTGCAGGACCGTATCAAGGTATGGCCGCGCTATTGGCGGGACTTAAAATTTGCGCGCCCCCACACCGAGTGGTCCGGGGGTCCTTCCCAGGAAATTTTACAAAATTAATGTGCAAAGTGGCCGTGAGCGGGAGGATTCTGATATTGTTCAAGTTACGACTTGATCGCTTAAACCAAAAGCGAGAGGGCGCAGGTACAAGAAACTCATCACGGCTCGCGCTCGAATAACGTTTTGTGTTGTTTTCAACTATAAGGAGGCAAGGGAGGGGGCGGAGAAGGTACTATCACTTTGTAACTAGCCAACTAGACTGTTCCCAGTACTAGACATAATTACACACCACTTACGTATAGTAACTCTTAGTACAATCTGGAATAACATTTATTTCAATAACGTGAAACTTTTTTGTCCTTAACAAAATGCACTAATCTAAAAAAAAAATTTTTTTCATGGCCGATTTGGCGCCCCCCCCCCACCGGTAGCTGCGCCCTTGGCGGGCGCCCATCTCGCCACCGCCTAGATACGGTCCTGGAGAGAGGTTGGGCATTGTAAATTACCAGTACCTATCCAAACTTGTAGGATCGTATTTTTTGAATCCTTTCAAAGCTGAACATTTTGAATGCGAGTTAAAGCTCTTGCTTAGAGATTTTTCTAGCGTGTGTACATGTTATATTTAGATGCTCAAACGGCAAGCTTTAATTCCACCGTAAGTAGATATCACTGATTACCTAGCTCCTGCTTTTCTGTAGCTATTCTAAACTATAAGATACTGCATGCACTTTAATAATATCAGAACACTTAAAAATTTACGTGACAGCTTATTTTTCGATACCTTGTGAACTGTTCATTAACAGTGGCGCAGCCAAGATTTTCCTAAAAGGAGGGGGGAGTAAGATTTTCAAGGGAGAAAAAGTCAAAAATTGAGGTACTTTTTAAAAATCACCTTATATTAGAGCACTATTTTATGAAAATGAAAGTAAAATTACTGCTTGAACAGAAGTGTTTCGAAAAAACGTGTTCTGAAGGCGAAAAATTATTCATTTTTGCATTTTTCACGTTAAAATTTCAGATGCCTTGATGGGGGAAGGCCCCCCCTTGGCCACGCCACTGTTCATGAATCACTTTTGTAGACGATTATGGTTTGCCAGGCTACTTTTTGATCATGGTAGTTGCTTTCACCTCGTTGCTTTTCATTGCTGTTAATTACTACAACTTTTGCTGACTATTCATTGCACGCTTTTATTCGCTTTGACGGGCTGCTTGAAATTTTGTTTGCTGAAAACTAGCCGAAAGTTTCTGTTCGTGATTCATACGATCAAATTCAGGCCTAGCATTAAATACTAATAGAATGTGGATTTTGGCACGTTATTCTTTGATAAAGAAATCGTGGTAATGTGGAAAAACCAGGAAAGTTCGAATATTCATATGTAGAAGGGATAATCCGATTATGAGGTACCACTTTTTGATCTCTCATAGATCTGGATGGAATAGATCAAACGAGATGCGTAATGCACTAGGAGATGCTTAGTATAGCCTATTTTTAGAATTTGGGGTCAAAATTCTCAAAAAATACAGAAAATGAGAATTTTGGAGAATTTTTTTGGAGCTCTGAATATGAAATATCTAAAATAAATTATTTCAATACGTTTAAGTCATTGAAGAATAAACAAACATCTTGACAAATTCAAATATTCTTCTGAGTATAACAAAGAATTAGATTAACAATAAAATTCGCGTATAAAGTAGAAAATATAATCAACCAGTTCAGCTTCAATATGACAAGAAAGTTCCGGTTTTCGTCCGATTTTGGCTTCAAGAACGGATTCCGGTAAAAAAATTGAAATCATCTTTTTTTAATTTTTTTACAAAACGAGCAGGCGTAAACCGAGGAATTTCGCAAACTTTTGAACCTTTTAAAAAATCATATTTCATTTTCAACGCATCGCGAATAGCCAAAACCATTTTCTCATTATCATAACCATGTTGGTCACATGTGCGCTTTGGATCGATCAATGTTCTTTCCATCTGTAAAAATACCATTAATAATTGAAATTAGCCTAGAAAATTCCAATTTTCTGATTTATTTTAAGTGTCTCATATTCGGCCCACCACATATTTTTGAAGGTGCAAAGTCATAATCACGATTTATGCCGAAATATCAACACCAATAATTCTTAAAGTACTAATATATATACTTTGAAATACTACTTACATTTTTTGTGGAATTCTGCACTGAATTTTTCTTATAAAATTCTCAATATTTTTAATTCTGGTAAAAAAAAAAATTGACAATCGCGAAGATTAACAATTGGTGGTAAACAAACCATAAATTCATAAACATTCAAAATTACTACAACTGGATAGCGCATACGGCACCTAGGCACGACTTTTGCGGTAATTCAGGTAGAACGCAGCATAATCTAACGTTCGGAGGGATATCACTATCTCATTTTCAGAACCTATCCCATAATCAGACCATCTTCTCTACGCTATGTTACTTTCATAAGTAACTTATTTGAGGGAGAAAGTTGCGAAACTAAGATCGGTATTACCAACTTCCAGGATAGATCTTGAAGTCAATTTCCATTCAGTTGAACTAAGGCTATCCTTGAATTATTCAGATCGCTAGCTAACGAATCACTTCACAAATTTAGCTGTTGTTTGCATGAAAAACGTAAAGTTCAGATATCTTTAGCTGTTAGACTGTAGTACGAGTAGCATGTTGGTTTATAGCCTAGTTGCTTCATTTAAGTGCTTATGCAATAACATGCATGCCAAATTTTTGTTCGCTTTGGGCGCGAAAGCATGAGAGCTTTAGAAGGTAACAAAGTAGGGTAACTACTCCAACCTCATGCTAGTGCATTCCAAAAAGGATCCGAATTGCTCTATACCTATATTGACAACCAGGTCTCTGCTCCCTCTTTTTTTGTTTTTTCATTTTTGCTCTTAACCCGAGCCCTGGAATCCGCCCTCTCGAGCCTTACCTCAGAGACATCGTGGAGACCGTTAGGGCTGTCTTAGCTTTCTTCTCTTCTTGCTGAAAAACTGGCCTAAGTCGAAATGTAGCGAGTTGCTACGTGAGCTCGAACCCGGGACCTCCGGATTCAGAGACCAGCGCGCTATCACTCGGCCAACCAGACCCCATAGGTCTCCGCTCCCTACTATCGAGAAAATCACCGGGGAGGTTCACTAGAGATGAAAAACATGAAGATAGGCTCGTTATTTCACAATTCAGTCATATAGAGAGACTGGCAGCCAGAACAAACTTCAGTCACCGAGCCATTTAGCCCACAACACAGGCAGACAGATACAAAGTAAGAAGTATAGTGCAGGTCAACAAGAGCAAGACTAGGTTAATGCGGGTGATCTACGAGGTACCAAGGAGAGAAGCTTTTTATTAGTTGCTAAAGAAGTAATTTAACGGTGCTTTCAGGCTATTTAGTGTTTATACTGCTTAACTGTTAGCTTTACTGGTGATAGCTGATAATGATCCATGGTTGTTTCTCTTCAATCACCTTGAATGGGTAATAAATTCCAGCTTCAGCTAATATAATGCCTTGGCTTTAAAATAGCTAAATAACATGCTTTTGAATGTCAACATTGATATATGCTATCAGCTTTGAAGCTTGAATTTGAAGCAGTTTGGCTGCATGGTAGACAAATTGCTTATTAAAACAGCTCAACAACGCTTTTTAACGTCAACATTGGTATATGCTGTCAGCTTCGAAGCTTGAATTTAAAGCAGCTTGGCCGCATGGTAGACAAAAATTGCACGTGCACGTTTGGTTCTGTAGCTTGGAACTAACTAAAAATTAGCTGCTGAGCTCGTAGACAGAAAAACGCGCTTGATTTTGGTTTTGAGGCATGAAATTTGAGCCGGCGGTTAAAAGCCTTTGCGTAAATTACGATTCTTATGGTGGATTTTTTTGTTTAGAATTTTATTCTGCTCTAATTATTGGCATTTAAATTAGAAATGCTTGATACTGCTAAGTTAGCTTAACGATAGATTACAGTATTATTGTTCATTGAACGTAGTATTTGAGTGAAAGATGTATGACACTAACAATACGCTATAAGTAATTTAGTAAAAATTGCAATTCATAATTTTCAAGCCCGCGACTTTGCTTCAACAACTGACCAATTAGCAACCAACTGTAAATGTAAGAATTCCTGCATGTAAAATGAATGTATATTTTTCAGCTGCGTGTTATTTAAATATTTTTATTTGCTGTTTACCCACGTCCCGAATTAACTGTATTGAAAAACGATGAATCGTAACCGAGTGATCATGTTACAGGCAGATCGAAGCGAAAAAATGTTTTTTTAGAAGTGCAACGAAAATCGAGCTCATATTCACCAAATTTAAGACGAGGTATTTTACTAAGATAATGAATTTCGCACGGAGCGGACGCTGATAAATGAATTTGGCTGAATGTTTTGAGCTTCATAGGTTCACGCTTCTGCTATTATAACTCGAAAAGGGAAAATGTTTTGTCGAGTTGACAATTTTTCTCTGGCTTTATATAATCGCATGGATTCTGAGTATTCCGTTGTTTGTAGATATAGAGACGCTTTTTCGAAACCAGTTATTATAACTGGACAGAGAAGCTAAGCTGTGAAAACGATTCTTGCAAGAACGCATGCGAAGAATAAGTATAAAGGAAGCTGAAATAAGAGTTCGAATCCGAATGCTTTTGTTTGCATTGAAATCACCGAGGTACTGATTTCTCGATATCGAGAGATACACCGAAAGCTTAGTTGTTTGATTTCTGTTAGAGGTGAAGATTGGTAAATCCATGTCTTATGGAAATTAGAAACTGCATGCGCTTCTTTGTTACTATTTTACAAGAATGATCATAGGAACCTACAAAAATATCAAGATAGATTGTCGAGTCTGCATACAATGAAAAACGACCAGAATGTCGTAAATTCTTTGTCAAGCTGAAATCTTACGGATGCATGGCCTATAGCTAGAGACAGAAAATTATAGAATCATCCCTCAGAATCAGAAGACTGTGTCACCTGTACTGAACCAGTCAGTCATATGGTCGTTTAGTTCATGGCAGTACACAATTCTCGAGGCCATAAATAAATTCGATCAGCACTTCAAAACAAGGCGACGTTTAGAAAATTGCTTCTGTTAACCCCTCCGTCCCCTTCTTCATCATGCAAGTCTATAGCTTCCTAATTTTCAAAATATAATCGAAGTGCAGCGCTGTTAAAATCTTTTTTTTTTTTATATTTTTTCCCATTGAGAGCTGAAAATGGTACCAAATTGGAAGATGAAAATGGGCAGAAGAAGATAAAGAAGACGAAGACCATATTCAACTGGGCTCGAGCGGATGTGAGCCGAGCTCAATGGTAATTGTATTTATATTTTACGAGTAATACATCGATATGTAACTGGCCCGCATACTTCAGAGTTGGGAGAAAAGTTAGACAGGGTGACCTTCTCTCCTCTATTCTGTTTAACTGCCTACTCGAAAATTCTTTAAATCAGTAAAGTGCCTGGGAAAGGGAATAAATATAAACGGAAAAACATTAAAAATCTCAGATTTTCCGACAATGTAATTCAGAGTACACAGCAGCTGAAGGAAATGACCTAGGACCCCACCACTGAGAACCAAGGGGCTAGGTTCAAAAACTTTTAGCAGCTATATCCGAAGTATTCTTAAAAAATTTTTCTTCGCAATACCCTTAAAAATCGGTTTTCGTATCCCCTTTCTCTGCCCTAAACCATGTTTCTGACAAATTTTTAATCAGTTTTTTGCTTCTCCTGAAAAATGTAAAAAATGGACTTAATCGCTTTCGGTTCTCATCAATTCAACTCTTAAAACACAAAACAAAATGGAACGAGCCAATGTTAAACATAAAAGTGAAAGACAAACTCCCCCTCAAAAGAGGAAGCAAATTTAGAAATTAACATAAAAAAACAAATTACTATCGAGAGATAGCTAGAAAGACCACATATAGAGAGGGAATTACCTGACAGAAATTGTTGAAGACGCAATCTACCTTGGGTAGTTGATAAGTCTGAGGAATAAGGTGAGTAAAGAAATCAACAAAAGAGTAACGACAGCATGAAATAAATTTTGGAGTCTGAAGCATATCCTTAAAGGAAAATTGTAGAAACAGATCGAAGAGCATGATTTTTAACTGCTATATAATATCCACGTTATCATATACTATGGAGCTCAAACCTGGTCCCTAACAAATGACCTTGAAAACAAAATTGAATCTCTGAAAACCAAAAGGAGGTCAAGTCCAGAATTCGTAGTTTTGAGTTAGCGACAGAAACTGAAGCATTGAGGCATGGCAGATCGACTGGTGTAGTTAAAACTTCGCTTACGCGTCGAGAACATATATGAAGGGTAAAGAATCAAAACTCACATTTTTGCCATTTTACTTCAAAGGCGCAAATAGGCAAAATGCTGTACACGGGTACAGGAATATCTTTGTTGCGCCTGTGAATGTACGATATGTATAACGTACTCCACGTTCACAGACGCAGCAAAGATATTCCTGCACCCGTGTACAGTATTTTGCCTACTTGCGTCCCTGAAGGAAAATGGCAAATGTGAGTTTTGATTCTTTACCCTTCATATAGTTTCTGGCTACATCGCATCCGAAAATTACATGTTTTTGTATCAAAAATAAAGAAAAATTTAGAAAAGCTCCATTTTTCAGCTTCGTAACCCATTATTTTTGACTCGATATTGGCGATTTTCAACAACAACAAAAAAGCGTAATATTTTCAGCACTATACATTTTCCCCCTCATTTCCAGGGAATTTATTAAATTGAAACAGGACCAAATTTAAAAATTATCTACTTTAGTATGGGAAGAAGTCTCACGCAATTTCCAGCCGTATTCACTTTCGGCCATCTTTGAGAACCAAGGGGCTAATTTCAAAACTTTTGAGAGCTAGGTATATCTGACGTATGTATTCTTGAATTTTTTTTCTTTTTTTCGCAATACCCTTAAAAATCATCCTAAACCATGTCTCTGACAAATTTTTGGTTTTTATTTAAATATCAGTATTTTGCTTCTCTTGAAAAATGTGAAAAATGGACTTAATCCCTTTTGGTCTTCATTTCAATTCTTAGAACGCAAAACTAAATGAAACGAGCAATGCTAAACATAAAAGTAAAAGACAAACTCCCCCTCAAAAATATTAAAAACAAGCTAAAATAAAATGATAATATATTATGTAATATAATATGCAAGTACAAAACTGGAATGAAACTGGTCGTGACATGTGGCAAAAACTTGGGACGAACGGTGGGTGTACAGGTTAACTTTTTGGGAACCACGTCGGAAACAGAAAAAGGGACACCTAAAAACTAAGTGGCAGGACGATACGGATAGATTTCTGAAAAATTCCCTCTTCCACAGAATAGCTTGAGATCAATCTGAGTGGAACAGGTTGAGGGGGCCTTTGCCTGAAAACAGGGTCTAGTGAATTACAGTTTGGTGGTATTATGCGGTATAATTTCAATAATAGAAATTGTATCTAATTCGCTAAATAAATGCTCATGAATAAATGAATACAGTAGACTCCGGTTTATCCGAACTAATCGGGGCTGAAGGTTGGTGGGATACCGAAGAAAGTCGGATAATCCGAAATAAATATTTTCAACGTAGAAATAACGTGCACAAAATTGAAAAATAAATTATTTATTTAGAAAATTGAAGTCTGGCGTAAGAAAGGAATAAATAAGTGAAAAAACAATACTTATTTAATAACAAATCACAAGTTATAATTTTTTTTTAAATAATCGGTGACCAAATTGTTTTTGTTTGTTTTTTTAATTTTTATCGCGCTTTGTTTTTCGGCCGCGTAATTTCGCAAAGCTACGCCGGTCGAGTAACGTACGTAATGTATCTACCATATATTCCAAAATCAAAAATCGGGTGTCTAATGTAGAAATTCAAATTAACCGACCTTGGTGGATCGGATAAGTCGGAGGGTAGTGTCGGATAAATTTGAGTCGGCTAACCCTAAAGTTGATAATCCGGAGTCTACTGTACATCGATAACAAGAGAGGATTGACCCCCAAAATAGAAGAACGCATGTGCGATCCAGAGGGCAATGCGTGGGCACCGCCAAACTTATTTTTAAAGCGGGGAAGTGAGACAAATCACAAATACTTTAGTAAAATATTGTATTTTGAAAATCCAAGGGATAATTGAAGAGTAAAGAATCATAACTTACATTTGCCATTTTACTTCAAGGGCGCAAATAGGCAAAATACTATACATGGGTGCAGGAATATCTTTGCTGTGCCTGTGAATGTGGAGTATGTTATACATATCGCACATTCACAGGCGTAGCAAAGATATTCATGCACCCGTGTACAGTCTTTTGCCTATTTGCGCCCTTGAAGTAAAATGGTGAATGGGAGTTTTGATTCTCTACCCTTTAATTACTCCATTTACAACCCCAATCCCTCAGCGGTATCTACGAACGAATTGCCGACACAACCGTTCATTCAGAGGGTTTATGTCTGAATACAGACAAGTTCTAACAAGTTCACAATGATTCTTAATAAAATCTGCATTCTGCATAATTCTTATCGGAGCGATTGAATTTCTATGTATATAGTCAAAAGAAGTCTTATCAGGGTCATAGCGAGTTTTTACGAGTCTAAATAAATCTCAGCAAACAGACGAATCAGAATGAGCCATAACAAAACAGTTTTATAAGAAATCAAAGCGTATGGCTAAGTCTGCACGAGTGTCTAAATCAATCTTAAAAGATTCTTAACAGATTCTCAATGAGTTTAAAGAATCTTTGAAGTCTTCTAGGGTCCTAAAGGAGTCTGAATGAAAAAAGGATAGCCTTAGCAAAAAGGTCAGCGGTCGTTTCCTCATAAAGGTACTCTAATTAAAAACTTTTAGTCGAGTGTCAACTGGTCTTAATTAGTTTAAGCAGGGGTCCATACACATATGTCCCAAGAGAACCTTATGCCGTCTCCAGAACTGGTTTTCGTTTTTCGAACCATAATGAGTCTCTAAAATTTTTTTTATATATGACATGACAAGCGAAAAGGTACAACCATTTTAGGAGTATAAAGAGTTTTCATCATTTTTAGAAAGAAAAACTTCTCTCTAGGTACAGAATTAGGTTTTATAGGAATTTTCGAAAACAGAATTTCAAAAATATTATCTGCGAAAAAGCTACCTCTCCTGTATATGATAATGTACAAGGTTATAACAACCTATCACAGTTAAAAAATGAGCCTTGCTATTGGCGCCAAAATGGTTATGTTCGTATTCCAGGTCTTAACTTACTACAGTCACTTCGAACTAATGTAGCTACCTGACAGTAATGAAAATTAACAAAGTGGGAGGTTCATGTGAAAGTAGAAGAATTTTACTACCGCGGGCTCAACAACCCTGGTTTCAGTTATTTTAACTTTACCGATGTTTTTCTTCACTCCTGCAAAATAATGGTTTTTAAGAAGTGGCATCCTCTCGCGTGTCACGTTATGTATTTCTAACTAACCCAAAAATGTCGTGACAAGTTTTAGTAAGGCTTAACGAAAGCTCATTTGTCTTGAAAATTTTACGAGGGAAGTAAATTCCTGTTCCGTTTGTGGGGTGTGCTAATTCACCTTTCCTGCTTCTGTAGTCCAGAGCGCTTTCGGCTGTTATGCCATCATTAGAGGAGTACCCTGAAATGAGACTTGTCTCTTGTGGTCCTGTAGTCATAGTCGAGAGTAATATCGTATGGTGGATCTATTTGGTTGTGGGTTCCTATTGGTTGTCTGTAATTATGCAATATATCCAATCAGTAAAAAAAAAAAAAAATCCTTGTCTAAATCAATCTTGATGAGATCCAACAGAGTTCATAAAAGACTCTTGATAGAGTACCACCACATCTTGAAGTTCTAACAGGAATAGTTTTATAATAACTCTCATTTAAACTACTTCGTGTCACAAGTTCTCTTACACTTTTCCTTGCCTCTCGTTTTTAAGTTACTTTTAGTTCTTTTGTTCAGGACGTTTACTCGGAAGAAGAACCCACTTCCATTCTCTTTTCATAGGTGCTTACGAGTGTATCTAATAATGGCCCAATTTTTCGATACCACCTATACTGTAATATGGAAAAACGCTGATTAAATAAGGCGAGCCTTTAGAACCCAAGGGTTCGAAGTAGATTATCGCAAGGGTATTTCTACGCGTTTTTGGGGCAGAGAACAGGTTCCGGTGAAAAGAATCTCATTATGATGAAACCTAGCTACTCAAATTCGGCTTCTCATTCGTCGTACGAACACCAAACCCAGACAAAATTTCATTTTCTGTCACGCCGTAACGCACGGACTGTAAGCGCCACACGAGCAGCACCTAATTGACTCATGGACATATAAAATGCTCTATACTCTACGATGACGGAAATTTTAAAAGAATTTTCAGTTGTAAGAGAAAATATTAAAGTATGCAAATTAAAACATAAATATGTAAATTAGCATCGCTGCAGAAAACTCATTTAAATGTGGTCTTTGAAACCTGAACCAAAAAAAGAAAAAAAAAGAGTAACATAAAAAACGAAAAATGAGAAAAAAGTAACTTCGTGGCAATAGCTGGAAGGTTACTCCATTCCATTTACATTTTTCCTCGTTATATACACGAAAGTAAAATTCTAATTCAGATTTTTCAAATGAATAACTTGGGAAATGAACCGAGACGAAAGTCTACGGGAAAGTAATAACTTTCGTCCGCGTCTAGAGGAAGAGGGAAGGAAAATGAAAATATGATTTTTCAACGGAGGGTAATATATAAGGCGAACTATACCAAAGCGTAAAACTCCTACCGCGCGCTTCGACTCGAATATTTATTTTCATTTTACGAAAGGTAACGTATGTTTGAGCGGTTAAAAAAATAAAAATAAAAAAAAGGTGCGAGTGAGAAGTGATCTATTTACAGATATTACAAACGACAGTTTCAACTTGTTATTTCCACATAAAAGCAAAGAAAAGAAAAAAAAGTGAATGATCGCTCAGATATGCTCAAGAAACTACCCCCGCATGGTTGAATGTAATTGACCCTAATTATCGACTGAATTTTCGAAAACAACTTTAGCCAACTCTGGTGAAATCTTTTCGATTTCGAAGATAAGTTCTGATGTCAAGCTAAAACATTTTGATGACGAATCTGATTTTGAAAAATTAGTCTCTGATAGGGGCGGACTGGGACCAAAAAGATCAGGAAGACACTCACGTTCAAAAGTCCACAAAATCTGAAACATTCAGGAGTGTTGATTGGGATGGGTCAAAAGTCTTGTATGTTGAAAAGGCTTAAGCCAGAGCAGACCGTAGACTCATCAGTATTTAAATTTAACAAAATAGAAAAAAAAAAAAGAAAACGAATAAGAATAAAATCGATAATACCGAAATATCAGACGCGTCTCAATAAAATAATCAAAGAAAAAATCGCGCTCCGACTGATTCTGCCCCCCCCCCAATATTTTTCATAAGTCGGCGCCTATGAGGGTAATAATACAAATAGTTACAACTTCATCCCTCCTGCTCCTGAATATTTAGTCATCATTTTCTCACACTCACGATAATTAGGTACGAAAGAAGTACTCAAAAATTTAGAAGATTTTTACTGCTCACTGTTTTCTTAATATGACGTTCAAAAATGAAAATACTTTCCGAAGTTTCCGATATAATTCTTTCATTTCGCTAGATTCTTGACTAGGCGACGATTTTTGGAGAATGTTCAATATTCTTTACAATATCACTTAATTTTTACCAAACCGGGAGAGGAAGAGTACTTCTCAAGACTAGCTAAAATTATACAGTTTTCAAAGCTCATGCTAGATTCTTTTCGAGACTTCAAACTCTGTAAAACCTTTCAGAACTTATTTAAGACTGACGAAAACTGTTCAAAATTTGTTTATGACTTTTCCAGGCTCGATTACGGCTTCTTTAGACGTATCAAAACCCTTTTAGAATTTGCAGATATTTGTGCACCACCAAATCAAAAGGGATCAAGTGGTCGATCATAGTTTCCAAGATATATCCGTCCCAAGGGATTTAATTTGGGAACATCAACATCGATTTTGAGATTTTTATAATTTCTAGTAGAGTAAACAATGTTCTTTCCCCTAGTATGGGTTGAATTCTCCTTGCACTTTCTATTAACTATGATGAGTATCAATACCATGGCCTGCGTTATGGTGAATCACATGTTGTCTACAGACTCAACTGCAGGGAAAGAAAATTATTGTAACGAGACTGGTTCATTTACCTTCTAGTTCAACAAAAATTCAGTAATTATTTGGAGTTTCTTGAACATTTTCCCCTCAAAATTAAGTTTTTGAGACCCCAAATTCCATGTATAAAAGTAAACCGAGTTTCACAATCAGAAATATTTATTTGGGTTTATGTTAAAGGAAATCTCCACTACATGCATGCCCCGGTCTCAACTCAATATAGATCAATTGGTTCCTTTCCTCTTGTCACTGATGCGATACTCGAAACGGTAGTTTCCGGGTCGGGGGTGCGATGTCTGGGGAGTCACTTTGGCATGCGTATGCATCACCATACGCTCCACCAAACATAATTGGTCCCTTATGGACGGATACATTCGTATTTATGATCCGAAAAACTCCCTGAAACTAACATCGACTCATAAACGTTCATTGAAGGCCGTCCCAAACTTCCTAGAAACTTTTTCACGACTCCTCTCTAAGACGTACTAACTGGTCAAGGTTCATGTAACGTTTTTTACGACTCTTCGAGAGTAGGTCAAGACCAATCAAATTTCTTCCATATTTGTTTAAAACGACGCTCCTTAAGACACTTCCAAACTTTCTTCAAATTCGTTAGGATCGTCCATGATTCATTCAAGACTTACTATACGTCTTGTAGACTTAATTTGGATTCAAGACTTGAAGAGATTCTTTAAAACTTTTCAAAACTCGTTTAAGGTCTTCGAAACTCGATTAAGACTCTGTATGGTTCTTTTATACTCATCTACAATTTTTATGCCCTAACTTTACATACGACTTCCGAGACTCTCTCGTAGATTCAGGCGCCTTGAAACTTTTTAAAATTCACTAGCAGAAGCTCACTCAAGGCTGTAAAATGTTGCCATTATTTGTAAATTGTTTTTGAGTTCAATATTTCTCTTGGGGGAGGGGGAAAGGGCAGTGTATCCACGTCTAATTAAGACTTATTCAGACTTGTTAAAACTATCTGAAGAGTAATTATGTTTTTTCTCAGAAATCTGGAGAGATATTGCCTCTTAGCTGAGTTCCTTCAGGAATATAGTTGGAGAAATTTTAGCTGTTTCTTCTGAACTTCATCGTTCTCACTACTTCTTTCTCAAAAATAGGGACATTTTCTCTATTTTTGGTCTCCATATGTATTAAGAACTCAAAGAAAACGTAGCTGAACATCTCAACATGCATCCTGAATCTAGCCGCTGCTCAATTTTCCCTATAAGGCAGTGACACATGACGTCACCGGAACACTTGTTATCAATATTGGGGGACAGAACCAAAATGAAATACATTCGAAATTTCTCGGAAATAAGTGGAATTACGTGAAAAATGATAAGCGTGAAATTTGTAGGAAACAGTATTCACATTTTTATAAAGCAACTGCCATATAATTTCGAACATTCTCCCGCAAATTATTACAATCTGAAAATTGACTATACTAGTTAGTAGCTCAATATTTTGAATTATGTACTTCGGATTTACGTTATTTGTATTTAAATTTAATAATGTAGTCAATTTTTCATCTCCGATTGCCAAAAACTCGGATAATTTGATGAAAAACGCGCAAAATAATTCATGTTTGTTATCAATCTTATCAAACTAGGGGGCAAAATATGTAAACAAAGCCAAAGTGCCATTTCCATATTGGTGGGAAGGGGCAGTGGCTGCTCTTTAAAATACATTGTAAATCTAACGAGCCAGTAACATCTCGTTTCCCCACTGATGGGCTTTCATCATATGTGCAGACAAAACAGAAAGACAGGCTGACTGGTTCTAAAACACAATTCACACATTCCGAATAGAGCAACTGTTAGAGAGTTTTATGCATGCGAAAATGATCCAAATTCTCATTTTCCTTATCGCAGAATTTTATCATTTCGAGTACATTCACGCTCCTCAGGTTTACGACTATTCTGAAGTGTTGCACACAAAAACGCTGCCGCGGCTAAGGGGCTTGATTTTGTAGCCAAAATAGAATTTACAAGTTTAGTTTATTTTGCGAAAATAATAAAAAGGACACTTCACGAGGGTGGTGGGTAGGCACTCGTATGCATAACGAGCAGTTGGCAACGTCGCTGCACACCGTGCGAGATGCGAGTGGAGCTTTTTTTTTTCCTACTTTTCTGTGCTGCTGCATGCGGTTATTTATGCGCGGCGAAAAATAGAACAAATAAAAGAACAAAACAAAAATTGTAATTAGCCAGGATTTGCGGCAGTTTTTTCTAATGAGTTGTATTTTTTTTCTCTCTCTTTCTTTTGAATTGCCACAGCAGACGGGGAATAAAACAAAAGAGAAAGCTATCCGCGAATGTACATACGATTCAGAACGTTTGTTAAAAAGAAACTTTTATCGTTTGAAAAACAAGTGAAAGGACGTGGCTTTCATTCCACAAAAAAGTATCCTATACGCTGTCCCTCTCCACGTATACTAGTTTCGCAACTTTCTCTTCTTTCTTTCTTCTCGTTGCTTCTGTCCTTTTTCTTCGCGCCGGCATTTTATTATTAACGAACGCGCGTGTACTCTGTTCTTTCTCATTCCTTCTCTTTCACTCTCCAGCCCTCTCACTTTCTTTCTCTGCACGAGTATCGGGTACATGAGCACGCTGGCCCGGGTCGAGAGCAAATGAGAGAAACGGAGAAAGAAATAAAGAACTCGGCTCGAAAAGCAACGGGATGTTTCCAGTTTTTGTCACTACGATCCATCACTCCCTGTGTATCTTAGTTGACTGTATTAAACCGGAGCCACTCCCAAACGAACGGCCCGAACTTTTTTCGCTTTAAAAATGGATTCGCTCCTCTTCTTGCAAACCTTTTTTTTTTTTTTTTTTTTTTTTTTTCATTTCGGTTCTAAGAATTAACTTATCCCGTGCCACGCCGTGTCGTGAAAAGGGCGTCAGCGTCGCTTTGCGACTATCTTTTTGTTACCGCTGCAAAATACAAACCAAAAAACGAGCACTCAAAAAAAAAAAAAATATCGCGAGTCGACATTTTTGATTAATTATACAGCCGGCTGCAGAATTTCTGGCAGTGACTCAGATTTTCAGATGGGAAAGAAATATGTAAAAGGTCTGAACGTCATTTCAGAATTTGATGAAATCTGCAGATTGATTGTAATAGACTTTTGTTTCGTTTCGCGATGGAAGAATAATTCATGAAAAAACATACTTATGAAAATAAATGTCCTCAGCTTCGAGATTCAAGAAAAATTTCTACAATTCTTATACAAAAAACAATTTTAATATCACCTCAATGAGCTAATCTATAATGAATCACTTGAGGGCTACCAAATACAGTTGTTAGAAACATATCGAAAAGTGGCAATGGTCGTATTCATTGATAATTTGTTTACTTCTCACAATGTGGACTCGAACCTACTTGATTAGTCCCATTAAATATACCAAGACTTTCAGTCCGCGTTAATCACATATTATTCCGATTGCCTCTACACAAAACAAAAATTTATGAAAATTCCGCTATTACCGGAAGTATGAGGATATGTAATGAAATCAGAAGTCATTAAATCATTATAAACATTTAGACATCTTAGACTCAAAAGGGAACTTTACGTAAGATAAAATCTTGAAAACTAATGTCAACTTCAATTTTTCTTCTCTCTTTTCTCTTTTTACTTTTCTAAATTATATCTTAAAAAATGAAAAACCACGCCGGATTAAGTGTGTATGAGTTAATTTCTGCCTGGCTTAGTAGATATGGAATTGGGTGCTTGGATCTTGTATAGATGGTAGGTGTGTGCGGAAGTGGGCCTCGGGGGAAGGGGGTGGAAGCTGATGGTGGTTCGAAATTATCTTTCGTACTTTCTTTTTCTTTTGTTTTACGCACGTACCGATTTGCTGTTGTAACTTGTTATACTTCATCAGCTCCCCTGCCACGAATTGGGCTTACCTGTGGGTGGGGAAGGATAAAATACTGTCTAATAAATAAATAATTAAGGACCTACGCATTAGAATGGCACTTATTTTAATTTTTTTTTCTCACGATTTTCGCTCCCACAAGAAGGTGGAGTATATTTCGAAATAAGAACCCGACAGTCAACATTTTTTAGAAGAAATGCTTTAAGCTAGATAGTGCGTAAAGGGGTTCAAGTCTGATATAAAAAAGACTTCCTATAAGAAAAACTGTAATTTTCCTTCAAAAAATCTTACAGTACAGTTTTTCAAGGGGAAAAAAAAAGGTAAATTAAATAAAAAAGTAATCCGATTCAAAAAATTTGTTTTTAACTTGGCGAAAGACTCGACAGAAAATTTCATGAAAATTTTCACGCAGAAGTTGCACGAGGCTCCAAAATAAGACTGTTGGAAGTCTACTGATAACCGAAGCCATTCACTCGATTTTAATCAAAAGAATGTCACGTGATAACCTATTTCGATGGTTTTTGGATCCACTCCAATTTTCAATAAATACACAGGGGTCAACACATTAACATTGGGGTTAGTAGCTTCCAATATATCAGTTCCCGGATTTGTCATTTCTACGGTAATTTCTTGCTTAACTCTTAGCCAGAAGGCTCTAGAGGGGGTTGAAATACTGAAAGTTAAATATTTATGGGCATCATTAATATCAAACAAAGAACTTCTCGTGGTTGAGTTGTATATTTAGGTCATTACAGCTATAATTTTGACCCCAAAGGCTCCACAGGGGGCTATAATCTGAAATATTGACAAATGAATATGTAAGCTGAGATTTTAGGTTCGGGTGGAGCCTTCTGGTCAGAAGTTACAGCTGAAATGCCCCAAAAAATGAACTCAGTGACTCGAGGAACCCCGTGTCTGATATAATGGATCCCTGCTTACACTCGAACAACAATCAATAGTTCATGTTGTAGTCCTCCATGGAGCCTTCTAGGTAGGGATTACACAGTGGCGTAGCTAGAATTTTTCCAGGAGGAGGGATCAGTGATTTTTTAGGGGGGGGGGACACCTAATATGAACTGTATATTTTTACATTGACGTATCACAGTATGTTGTGCTTTTCAACTTCAATTATGCATCTGATTTTAAATTTCATTTCGCGCATTTACTGTGATACTGCCAGCATATAAAAAATTCTCATCTCAAGGGAGGGATTCATCCCCTCAATCCCCCCTTGACTATGCCATTGGGTTGCAGCCAAAATTACTTCCGAAGTGAACTCAGTGGTTCAAGGAACTCTATAACAGATATATTGCATGCTATACTCGCCCAAATTTGTCTGTGAATTCTGTGGGGATAGGGTGCATTTAAAATACCTCATAAATAAGTTCCATGAATCTGAAAACCGTATAAATTTATTCAAATTAACATTGGGTGAAGAAAAACATTTCATCAATAGAGAAGAGCCTTATTTTGGAGCTCCGTGCACACTCTACCTAAAATTATTTCCCAAAAATTTCTAATCGAGTCTTTTACTATGCCCGAAAGAACAAATTTTTTAATCGGATCACCAGTTTTTGAAAAATCCTATCTGTAAAATGTTCTGAAGAAAAATTGCAGTTTTAGTTTTCCTCCTGGAGAGTCCTGTTTTAAACTTCAGTACCTTCGTGTACTGGCTTCGATTTTTTTTTTAATTAGCTACCGGGTTTTTCACGAAAATATACCACTTTTACTTGTAGAAGCGGTAATCGGGGGGGGGGGGGTAACGTAAATTCTACCGCATTGTGCACACAGCAATACATCATTTTTTTGTATTAGAAAAACTGAGAAATCATGCTGCAATTTCTAAGCTAATAAAGTAAATTTTGACAAATCCTGATTTTCTGTTTTAAGAGCTGAATTTTCATTATGATTTACCCCCTCTTTATCGACAAGTCTAGTTAGGTATACTATAAGTTCCTATTTCCCCATTCCTTGGTCAATTTATTTTCCTTGAACACCGCTCCCGGCCGGTATACTAAATATCTTTCCTGTTTCCATAAATACAGACGTCTCCTTCTGCTACTTCTGGAATACTTACAAGGCCTATTTGCACATTAACCTCAACTTAAGTCCCCTGCAGGACCGCGCCTAAGGGTGGGTTGCCCTCCTCAAAAAGAGTCATTCCGTGAAACTGATTCTTTTCTTGATTGGCAAAATGGGCCAAACACAAAAAAAATGATGAATTTTTTTCTACCTTTGAATTCGTTCAGGTGGTAAAATTGACATGTTGAGTCAAAAAACGTAAAACTTTTCTTTCCTAAAAACATCGTTTCAGTTAAGGGTGTGGATAATGAGGTTCCTGGAGGCCTGGACCTCCTTAGGGAAAAAATAGCGGCTTTTCAGGAGTTATGTGAGGCAAATTATGATGGGAGGATGTAAAGGGTCAGGCAAGCAGAAACAATTTTTTGGACCCCCCCCCTCCCCCCACCTCATAACGAACTTATCTACGCCCTTGGTTTCAGTAAGACTCCGGTTACTAGCTAATATAGAAAGGTTTACTCTCACCTTTAGTTGAATGCAAATTATCTACAAATTATTAATTGTACTAAAATATTTCTTTTTACAATCCTGTCTTTTAGTGATGTCAGTACTAAAATCGATTCTTCTCGGTTCAATTTTCGTGGACTATCAGCCATTAGCAAAATTCATCAGATCGTGTATTTGTCAGTAAGCAAACAGGTTCGAGTTTTCGATTTTCAGTCCATTCTCAATTGTAAATGAGCATTTGTGAACGAATTCATTGGAGTTTGATTTTAGAAGGAGGAAGTTCTAACTAAACCGAAGATGGAATTAACTGTTAAAGGATGAGCCCAGTCTGGTGAAAGTCATGACTACTCTCAGTATCGCTAATAACTCATACTTAGAATGTCATCCTGTGAAACAAAAATCTCCAGATATTCCGATGAAAATGGCACAGGGTAGGCAATTTATTCAACTCACACGAGTTCTAATATCTGCCTTGTAAGGCGTAAGGAAAATAATTCATTGTGCTTCTTTTCGAAAACCTTGAATTTCAGCAGTCAAGGACGCACCTAGAGGGACTTACGGAGAAGGCTCACCAGATGTATTAGTCCACTGAAGAATTTCTGCGGCAAAAAAATTAAAACAATCGAGATATCAGTCGGTAGGTAAGTTTGACAAAGCTGAATTTTTATTTTCGTATATTTCAAAAATTTGCGTTAAATGGTAAAATTAAATCCTTAGTAAGATTTGTTTTTTATTATTATTGAGTCACAGAGCTACACACTCGGGCTATAGGCTCGGAAAAGGTTGCTGTCTATACGTCGTAGAGGTATCCAGTAGCGGAAAAGTAGGTGATGGTGTTGTTTATGTGCTTGTGGGAGTTGGAGAGGGCCAAAATTCGACGATGGGGGACGTGATGAGAGTTACGAAGGCAGGTGAGAGAGGGGCATGAGATGAGGTGGTCCACAATGAGAGGGTCTTCATCTTCACAGTGTGGGCAATTGAGGGGATAAAGGTTAGTGAGAAGATGCATACGTGTGAGGCGTGTATGTCCAGTCCTTAGGCAGGTGATGATAACTTCCCCGCGGCGTGAGGAACATTGGGACGTTGACCAGGAGACAGGTGTGAGTTCGATTTGTGCGAACTTGTTGTGCCGAGAGGCTCGATGCCGCCACTCTTTGAACCACTGACGCAAAATGGTCTGGCGAATGGCGGAAGTGAGATCTGTTGAGATAGGGAGACAACGAGTGATAAATGGGAGCTGTATAGCTTGCTGTGCTGCTTGATCAACTGTCTAAATTCTGGCAAATACAAGAAATTAAATTCGTTTTCCACACGGAAATGTTTCGATGGATTCTCATTTTTTTTCTTTCTTTCTTACTTTAGGCCACGAAGAAAGGTTATACCCTATTATTCTGTAAGAAAGAAAGATGTGCTTCCTTTTTTCATGGCGAAAATCTCAGAGATGTACAATGGCTACTTCAACTCATGTGCACAGATTAGTTAGACATGGGAAAATACAAAATACGAAAAGTGTGTAAACTGCTAAGCGAAAGAAGCTTGGTGAGTTAATTTTCTCCCAATATGCTAGAATTAAATGCTCGTATTGATTGATAAAACTTTTCAAAGACGTCATGTAGAGTATCACTAGGCAGGGGGACGTTAACTGAATGTACCAGTCGATTTTGCTAAGACATTTCCATTTTGCGTTTTTTGACCGATTTTTAAGTGAAGGTTAACGATAGTTTGACAGTGTTCAGTGAAAGTTATTTTTTAGTTTAAAAAAATAATACCTACTATAATCGTCAAAAGAGTTGTAATATTTCTCGTAATCCACAACCAATTACAGTAGAACGTCCATTATTCGAACTAATTGGGACCAGAAACGTTCTCGATAACAGTTCTTCCGGAAAACCGAAACATGCGTTTATTTTACAGAGGAAAACACAGTTTGAAGGAAAATAGTCCAAAAAATGAGCTTATTGTTTTCAGAATTTCCTGATTTGTCCAGGAAATCTTAATTGATTGAATATGCTAGACTGGAAAGAGAAAAAAAAAGAGGTTTTATTTGCCTAAAAATCTGGGCCCTGATTATCTTTTTTTTTTTTTTTTTTTGCTGTTCTGATTAATTGACGTTCCGGATCATCGACGTTCTGCTGTACTGAGAGGATTTACGAATAAAAATTAACAGGAGTACATAGACTAGTTTAATACAAAATGCAGCGAATTTATGGGATTCTCTGTCAATAATGTCAGTAGTGCTACTGAATCCAGCTTCTCGAGATCCCAATATTTCTCAAAGAATACCAAGCAGGGAGATTTTCGCAGTAATTTCAAACGCTCACGTATTCGTGTCTCCTTTATGTATTCCTTATGCTCATTTATTTCAGACGCAACACCGGCTTTTGAACCAAGCAAAATCGGCTTCAATTTTCCAAATTTACACGAATCAGATTTTACAAGTTTATTCGAGACTGCGGTCGTCTAGAAGAGCGATCTCTTCCTGAAATAATGAACACTGAAGATTTTGGAAAGCCCTGCAAGTCAACTGTACAGCTACAGTGAAATTATTTCATCTCAAATTAGAGGTCAATACAAAAAAGCGGAATGTACAGATTCAGAGAAGTACTTTTTTTAACTGAGACGTAAACGTGCAAAACTAGAAACTACTGTGACGATTATTGGGAAAGTTCGATAACAGACTACGGGGAAAGAAAAGCTTTCTCACTCGATCACGATGCGAAAGCACGTGGCTGTAGCAACCTGTGCAGATGGAATGCACGTTTATGGCTACGAATGTATCTTGGATGGATGATCCCTAGTAATGATAAAATTAATCTATAACACTTGATAAATGTATGTAACCAGAGAAAGTCAGTTATTCATAAGTAATACAAATTTACATGTGTACATCTAACTGTATTTTTGTATATGAGTTTTAGAAACGAGTGCGATAATAAAAAGTTTACGAAATTTCTCGGGGTAAAATATTTATTCAGAATCACTTCGCATCAGAAAATATTAATATTAAGTATTATGATTCCCGGAACTCTTCCAGCTTTAAAAAATAAATGCCTGTTGTCAACATCAAATTAATGTAAATACGTTTATGATCTAAAATATTGAAATCGCCAGCTTGGTCGCTTTACAGATTTTCGAACTGATAGCTCATTCTATCGGAAACTGAGAGTACAAATAACCCTCCGAATAGACCCTTCCAGTTGGTACTAGACCTGAGCTCTGTTAGATATCACACGAAGTAATTTGCATACGCGGTGTACAAGAAACAACCCTCGAATCAACCCTTTGATATTATCAAAGCGCTCTCTATTCGTTCATCATTTTCTCGATTTTCATGAGCTATACAGCGCGGTCTAGGTTAATCCTTTGAAAAGGGGAACTAAATGTCGCAGAGCCTTTTTCAAAGTTTTCTAAATCGACTAGATGTCGCTGTGGTTGCCTTTTTCTCATTCTCGAAAGTGTGTAAATAGCCGGCGCTGAAAATGTATCTACAGTCGCCTAATACTATGATCCTTGTCTATGCGATTCATAAAACATATTATGTACGTGTAAGCAAAAAAAAAAAATAGCACGTAATAACTAATTATATAATCATATTGCCTGCTTTGTTCAATACCTGAAAAATTCTTCAACAAGGCTTGCTTTTCTAGTAAACTAACTTGATTTTGGTTGTACTATTTACAACAAAAAAAAAACATGAAAGTACGAACCCTCTCAGTGTTTAGTTACGAGACAGATACACATAAATCGTCCTCAAAATACTGTTATTAAATGTCACTAATGAAAATGTCAAAAAAGGAAAGTCATTTTAGAAAAAACGAAAAGTACGAGTACGATGAAAAAAATATTATTAGATCCAGTGCCTACGTCGATGACATTTTATGATTTACGATAAGTTTTATTTTGCTAAGCAGGTCAATCATGTCCAGGGCCTTAGTTATAGGGAAGGGGAGGGGGTTCAGAAGTTCTAAACTAGTGGTTCCGAAAAACTTGAAAATGTTCGAATTTGAGTTCGAACAAGTTCGAAATATAGATATTTGAACCACTTAGCAGTTCGGCTCGGAATTTCCGGATATGCCAAAATCAAATAAATCGAACACACCCTTTTAAAAATTGTTACTATTATTCAGTAAATAAGAAAGTTTTCCTTTTTTGCATTGACTAAAATATACGGAACAACTCGAATATTTTCCGCTTGCTGACAGATCTTTGTATATAATTTTGGTTATCTAACAGAATTTGTTTAAAAAAGTTCGAATAGCCGAAGAAACAGTGCTTCGGTATTCGAACAAAATATTTGTTCAAACAACCCAAAAAGTTCGAACACTGTTTGCATTATTGTAGTTTAAATCCTCAACTACGTTGGCCAAATTGCAATTTTTAAAACTTAAAATTGTTAAACATGCGGAGAAAATTTCGTTCACAAAAATCTTTTTTTACCCTTTAATTTTTTTTTTTTTTTTTTTTTTTTTCAACTTCAAGCCCCTCTTTAGCTAAAAACTGTCCTCTGAACATTCGGAACATTTACGAATAAACACACACAGGACAGAAAATTTTCACTAAAACTGTATAGTTTGATATAGATTTCTTCATTCGGAAGAGTTGCCGACATTGTTCGAATCTACATTAAGGCCCCCTCAAGAAAGTATCATCATGAGTTAACGTGACTACCTTGAAACCATCTAAAAATAAGGTTTGTTAAGACACCCATCAGATTTGGTTACAACTTGTCATATTCAGTGAAGGATCGTTCTGATTTCCCAAGGACCCATTAATGTACAACTAAGTCTCATTAAGACCCCCCCTAATGCAATTAAAGACTCGTTAAGACCAGTTTAAACTATTTTGAATTTATTTTTAACTAGTTAAGACTCGCCAGACTGAGAAGATAAGACTCGTTATATATCACGTAAAACTATTCTGGATTCGTTCAAGTATCAGTTAAGCTTTTTTGAAACTCCTTAAGACTCATAAGACTCAGACAAACTCGTTAAGATTCGATTAAAACATGCAAGGCCTATTAGGCCGGGTTCACAATTCTTTGAGACTCTTTAGAATTTACTATAGTTAAGACTCCAGTGAGATTTCGTTGTGAATTTAATCATATAAGACACCCAATTATTCAACAGATTGTCACTTTTTTTCTCTCTAGCTATTTTCTGAATGTATTGTATTTAGGATAGTTAAGTTCCTTAAGCCTTGTTAAGACTCTCAATAACTAACATACTTTTGGGGCCGAATTTCTAGGTTTTTTAGAGACCTGTTTAATAAGAAGCAAGGTGAAGAGCAACTACATGGCTATAATTAAGGACCTGGCTTCCAAAATGCGCTTAGTCCAAAAAACGAAATATTGGTAAATCGAAAAAAAAAATTCTCTGACTCGCGAATCATAAGTAGTAACACTGATTCAATTCGTGTATGGGAAGAGGAGGGGTCATTGCTAATACCATCCAAGTATGAAAGTTAGCGTGCAAACTGTCTTCGAGCTACGGGAGTGGAAATTGGGGGAAGTCGTGGACTTAGCTTGTTTTGGCATACCATGTCATGCTTGTGAAGAGTCAAAATTCGTACATCTTGACCAACTGTCGGAAATCGGACGATACAGCTTAAAGACGACCATTAAACAATGTCCCCCTCCCTCTACCCTTCAGACCCTTTTATACCCCTCGAACAGGAAAAAACAAGTATGACTTACAGTAAGTTGTAAGAGTCTTATATTCATAAAATTTGAAAAAACAAGTAAGTCAATATTATAAAAAAGAACGAAAGAAGGGTGTACCTGGCTCCAGGGCTGTTCCCATAGGGGGCACGGGGGCAGCCTCTCCTCGAAAAATAACGTGAAACGGCGGAAATTTAGCACTGAAAACAATAAATTTTTGTTCAGTAATGTAATGATAATTAGGAATCATAATCATCTAACATTGAATATTTTAACAGTATGTTTATTGCTCATTCTTTCATTAGTTTCATCATTAATTGAAATACATTTCTTTTTACTTTTGTAACCATTTTTTTTAGATTTACAGTTCCATTATAAATTTTTGTAATGAGTGCTAATACAAAAAAATTGTTTGCAGTTGTCAGTTGGTCAAATTTATGGAGCTCCCCTCGAGATATTCCTAGGGAACACCACTGGCTGGCTCTAAGTCGTGATAAAATCATGAAACCAACTCTGAAAGATGCCTTTCGACTTCTTCCACCAGATTGCGCTAAAAACTCAATTTTCGATTTTTGGACTAAACACGTTTTGGAAGTCAGGTCCTCAATTGAGAAAATAGCTCAGTTTTTCCTCTCGTCCTCTAGCCTGCAAAAATACGCATTTCTTTCTATAATAACTTAAATACTAAAAACGAGTCTCCACATCAGTCACCTTATCCGAAAGAAAAAAATTCTGGTTCTCGGATATGTTTGTTGTTTGTTTGTCCGCTTCTCTGTGTATTTGCTTGTCTAAGATATCTTCAGCTCTCTGTATCGAATACATGTGTTGAAGAAACTTGAGGGACAAGAAGGTCTATTGGCCTCTCTATGTATTACTTATTATTATGAGAAATGGATCGCACAGATGTAACTTCGTAGGTAGAAGGAGAGGGATTCTGATTTTTCCTGACCACATGACAAATCTTCTAATTTAAAAAAACGTCTTTTTTCTCAAGATATTCCACCAATTGAAGATCAAATTTTGTCAACCGGTGAAAATTTTCACTCAAATTTGAAAAATCTGTTAGTTTTTATTCTGAATGGTGAGCTCGGAATCAAGTAGGAACAGATCACTCCGGGAAACATATTTACGTCATTTCCTCTATTTAATTATACCCACAGGAGAAGCTTTCGATTGTGATCACAACGATAAACAGTTTCATTCTATTATTAAGTACATTCATTAAAATTGTCAATCTCTTTTTTATATATTTAAAACCTGCCTCTTCCCTGGAGAAGTAAACGCTAGAATGGTTGCCTACCTGAATAATCCGAAAATTTGAGGGAACTTATCTATTATTTAAAGACTTGGGGCTGAGTAAATAGACTGAGAGACGGCAAGCGAGCAAGCCAGTCAGCCTGTGAAACAGGCATACATAGACGGACAACAGATGAACAGATAGATAGGCAGGCAGAGAGATACAATAATTCGATCATCTGGAACGGATAGGGAACGAGGTGCGGAGCATAGGGCAGAGAGCCAACATTGTTACGGGAGTCAAAGCCCAGAGAATTTTCTGTTCTCCAATAAGTTAACTCAATTTCCTTAATTTTCTCATTGACAAAATCTTCAGATTTTTATCAGCCACAATTCTAACCTGATTATGTTTCGTACACAAGCTGAATTTAGGCCGAGAAAAATCTTAATTGCTGTCGCTATTCTAACTTATCGGGCTAACAAGCGCATAAAAACGAAATATAAACTTAAAGACTAATACCCTGCGTGTATTTTTTGTGCGTGAAACGAAAATAATGCGGAAGCCGAGGCGAAAAAAAAAATGCGAGGACGAAAGGAAAGGAACGGGAAAAGCGGTGGTGGCGGCGACAGCAGCAGCAGCAGAGGGCAAGTAGAAAAGGCGACAACGGCGCACAAATAAAAAGGTAACGTCATGTGGGAAATGTTTATCGCGTACAAGGAAAAGTTGTAAAAACTATATAGAAGAGTGTAAGGGTAAATGGTGAAAAACAGTCACACTAGAAATACCATTGTCAGGGTCAGTTTACATAAACCTTTTTACCTTTTCTGTCCCTTTTTAAATAATGTCCGTCAAAATAAAGCTGAATCATTTCAACTACGGAAAAATATCCGGAAAATGCTGGAAAATGCTATTAATAACCTTGCGTTATCGCATTTCAAGCCGCAGTGGCCTCGTTTCTTAACGAGCAATTGATATCTCGCCGGGTGCCTTTCCTCGACGAATTAATTCAATTAAAAATAACAAGCTGCAAAAAAAAACTTGCGATGCACTATTGATTAATTCTATACTTAACGAGGTCGGAATCGAATGATCATCGGACATTCCCCAGTAAATAATTTTGTATAATATAAACGTTTCTTTCCAAAAGGTTTTATCTCCATTTTTGACTTTTTTAAGATGACCACTCATTCTCACACAGAATGTTGGCCCGCACCAAGTGGTAGCAGTGGCTGCGCAAAACTACTAATGTTTGTGCTATAATATTGCGGTTGGCAACTCTGCGGTGAAAATATTCTTTTCTAAAAGGTACTAACGCCTTTAGAAGTCCTCTGAGTAATGTTCACTGTTTTTCCAGACAGAATCTTCATTTACGATGCTCACTTTCCTCATTTTTGGTAGAATAAATGACGTTTTTCTCCGAGATGGCTCACTTTGTCTGTCCGTATCTTGAGATTTGTCAATCCGAAAGTTTTTATGTGAGGTGGACCTCATTTCACATGTGTTCGAGAGAAGCACTCAACTTTCGCAGCTCTACCACCTCTCAATGTTGAGGCAAACAGTTTTTTGCGTTTTCCCACAAAACAGTTTTTTGGAGATAATACCTTTTGGAAAGAAACGTTTCTATACTTCGTTATAGTTTCTCAGATATTCATCAAATAATCGAACCTACTATAGAGCACGTCAACTCACTCACTTTCTAAAGATAATCAGAAGTTATCCCTGTATTCTACATTCCGTATAGGTTTGCAATAACAATTATATTTACCTTTGTAACTTTATTTGAGATCACTCGATTACTCGTATTTTGATTTTATACTGTTTTAGATTTCTAAATAGCAAGCCCCAACTAAAAACTCAACACTAAACTGATAATATGATTTCAATGACTATTGAAACCTGCAACGTAGTATCGACATCGTATTTTTGAAGTTTTTAAATTTTTATCGCGCTTCCAACCCGTGGTGACACGATCCTGAGGTTGAAGGACAGAAGGCATAACTACCTCCTGAAAGAATTCCATGAGGCTACCCCCTCTTAAAAATCGATACTGGATACGATTCGTTACGTTTTAATTATAAAAAATAAGAATTAAGGAGCCACTTGAAAAATTTTAAGATAAAGTTTTCTTGGCTTGTGTTGCTTTAAAATTGAAAATGTTTTGTCCCATCAGTGGCGTTACCAATGAAGAGAGGGGTCTGGACTCCTTGCGATTTTCTCAACTAGTAATTTTTCTAATTTTCGCACCTCCTCTAACACTCCTGCCCCTTCGGTCAAAACCAGAGCTCCGTTGACCACTAAGCTGGCTACACCACTGTGCTCCACACCCTCCCTCGAGAAAAGTGGAACGCTATCACTCAGTTCAATGTCCACTATTGATGCCACGGATGCCTCAAATTCAAAGATAGTATCTGAATTGTTAAAGAAAAAAACTAATAAAAGACTAATCTAATCCTTTGTACAGCATAAGTTTGTCATCCTTTTCAATCTACAGCCAAACCCGATTGAAAATTTGGAGAGCACTCACAGAACATATCACAAACCACTACCGTTTTCAAACTTTTGGCCACTCACATTTTTTTGTGAGAGTTCAACATCTCATCATTTTAATAGCGTAGGCGAAGTGATCACTCAGCATTAGTTCACGTCGTGTAATTACTGAGTGATGTTCACAAATGCGCTCACAATTTGGATTGTGAGTGGCCTCATTGTCAGTCGGGAATTTCCATCAGAAACTGAACTATTTTCAGCACCGGCAGTCGATATATCGATTTCATGTTTGGCATGCATGGCAACTCCGGGTTATTATGATCAGAGACGAAAATTGACTTTCAGTTTGGGGGGAGGGGGTGGAGAAGGAAAATTCGCCGACAAATATTTCTTAAAAACTAAATATTTGCCGACCAAATTTTTTTAATTTGAAAATTTGCCGACTTTTTAATTGAAAAATAAAAATAAACAAACAAGCAAGCAAACGTTCTTAGGAAATGAAAAATTCAAATGAACAGTTTCACAATAAATTTGCCGACTGCTAAATTATTGGGGGTGTTTCATCCGCTCCCCCCCCATAGTTTCATTCCTGCAAATGCAGATTGGAACTTTATCCCTAAGCACTCACATTTGCGCACATGAGCATACCCTAGTCTGGGAGGGTAAGCTAGAAAGATGTTAGGTATACTTGAGAGGAACACACAACTTCCTTTACACATTAAGTTGGTCGTTATTTACTCTCAGTGATATATTTTTTCTGAATTTCCTCTGATTCGTCTCCTGAACTAGTTCCAATAAATTAATTTAAAAGGAAAGAAAAAAAAGAAGAAAACACCTACAAAGTTTTAGGTTAATTGGATTAGAGAAATCCATGCCACAAGCCTCAAGCTCCCTTTCGTTCTTATGGGGAAAACACATGGAGTTTTGACTTTTGTTCCAGACTAAATTTCCCTCCTATATTCACCAGGACCAAAGCCCGTGAATTAAACAATGGAACATTTGCTATCGGATTCAGCTTGTGACATTGGCAAATAAGTCGTTTGCTTTCAACTTTTACATTTTAATAAAATTTTCAACTTTCTTAAATTTCAGGTTCTAAGTCAAACAGAGAATCTAGTAAAAACAGAATAGTAATTCAAATTCGAAATTCAGCGTTTGCTATTGTGACTTTCAGATTTTCGAAATGTCTTCCACATTTCAGCTTTGTTTCAACCTTTCAGATAACGTTCAATACTCAGCTAGAAAACTTTGGCTTTTGACTGACTATAGTCTCTGACAAGAGAGTCCAGGGTACTCCATTTTCAGAGACAAAATTTGACTTTCAGTTTGGGGAGGTGGAGAAGAAAAATTTGCCGACAAATGTTTTTTGAAAACTAAGAGTTCGCTGACAAAACTAGAAAAATATATAAATTTGCCGATTTCTTAATCAGAATATTTTTTAATTGAAAAAACAAAACAGAAAAAAAGAAACAAACAACCATTCATAAAAAAATTAAAAATTCAAATGAACAGTTTCAAAATTTGCCGACTGCCAAATTGAGGATAGGGGGGTCAACCCCCCTCCTGTAGTTTCGCCCCTGTACATGATTATATTCAACTAGCAGCCTCCGAGACCCATCACAGGCTGCAGACCCCAGAGAACGCAGACCCACTACCAGGAATACTAGTAAATGCCAAGCCAGGCGCCCTTCATCAGCACCCTCAACATCCCCAGGAAGAAAGGAGAACCCCGGGTAGAGTTATGTACAATTTTGAATTTAGAACCGATGATGGCCAAAAGGGGTGGATACCATATTTCTAACGCCCCTGGATCCGCCGAAAGGGGCAAAGACAAACAAAAACTTTTATACGTTAGAGATTAAAGATTATTTTTGAAGGGAGGCAAATCCAGTCACCAAATTTCAACATAATTAAAGAAATTCAATATAAAATGCTTTCCGAAATGTCCAAGTTGAAAAAAAAATTATGCGTTCCAAAGGGGGCTAAATTTTGTGGCTCCCTTCTAATAAGTGTATCGAAATATTTTTATACCTAAAACCTATCTCAGAGGTCCAGAAAGTACAAACCCGCAGCTCTTACGGTTAATCCGTCAACCTCGAACAAACACTCAGCCAAACAAACACTTTTATATACGTTAGAGATGGCATCGAGTTTTGTGAACTTGAGGGATAGATCTACCAACACCTAGAAAAACTGACCCTGAAAATTTTTAAATAGAGTGTTTTTTCACCCTGAAATCTTAATTTCCGAAAATTAAAAAAAAAACTATGTTTACCCCCATACCCCCCCCCCCCCGTTAAATGAAATGAGAGATTCCCGTCGTCAATTATCATCTTTCTTGATATTGGGGTAACATCAAACCAAAATTGTAAGTATGTACGTGGTATCTGAAGATTGGGAAGAAAAAGACAAAAGACTCTCACTCCCAATACTGAAATGTTTCGAAGGGAGGAACGCAGCGCTATGATCACCCAGACCGAAGCCTGAAATACCCCGGAAACAGAAGTTTGAAAATCTCATCCCGACTATTGATCTTTCAGTAAATACATCCCTGTAAATTTACCATCTACGTGATTTATGCCATAAGTAAATTCAGCTTCGGTAAATTCATATACTTCGCCGAGGATTCAAAATTCATACCGGCTAAACACATCCACAAAGATGCGGATATTCATCTTTACCGTCGAATGATATGTAAGTGGAGAGGTGAGGGCAAAATGTAGTAAGTTGATTTTCTTGCAATAACACAAAATGTTGAGCTAAATTCAACGTGATCTAAATTTGTATAGTCTGTCCATTCGACTTTACCACTTTTTCAACGAGCCGTCCAAATGCGGATGGACGAAAATAATTTTTAAGCTATAAGAATGATCATTTTAAAAAGGAGTTCTCTAACTATATGACCAGAATAGTGAGAAAAAAAATTCAAGTAATTTCGCCTCTCTGAGGCCAATCGTAGAATATTGCCTTCTCTGCGACTGTATGGGTATTCTAAATTATTAAGGATGACGCTGGCCATTCAAGATAAGGGCAGCGACAAAAAGAATATTGTATTTTGCTTTCACTCCGAATACATCAACCGACTGCTACGTGGTCAAAAGCCGATACGACAAACTTTTGAAAATACAAACTATATTTTCAATTCTTATCACCACATTTCGGGAGCAGCTACATAATCAGAATGCTAGGCCATGATGACATATTTTTTCGAACAGAGAGCAGAATGTCCACTAGGATTAGCTGTTGTGGAACATCTGATGGGGTCGAATGTATATATATTACTATTATTGTTATCTCCTTCTCTCAAACTTCCCGGCTGGTTTTCCTCTGCCTCAGTGTGGCCTAGTATGACGAGCTGGGGAATAGTTTTCACTGGATTGAACGGTGGGCGGTTAGATCGTCTTCTGCTCAATGCATTCAAGATGGCCACGCAGTACTTCCATGTTGCTGACACCTATTTTTGCGCTGTTACCAACGTTGTAGCAGGTATCACCTCCGTTGATATCAGCTGTTTTTCCTTGTTGCAGTCACTTAGTCTGATAGCCTTTGTTCAGTTATTGCAGGAAATTCTAGTATTATCTTCTTGAACTCTACTGGTAAATTCTATCAGCAATTTATCACTTCCGTTGTATGGGTGACCCTCATGTAGCAACGTATTAGTCGTTCATTTGCTTCATTTGTCCACTTTAATCGTGGCCTGGGATTACCAGATTTTGTGGTGTAACTTTGCTTTGAGGAGATACATCTGACCAGTTGGTTTTGTTGCCTTGTTCTTGCAGGCCGATACACTAGGCTGGTGCTGCTTGGTCCACCAGTGGTTCCCAATAGAGTCTCATCCCGGTTATTCACATCTGCGTCTGGTAGTAGACTCTTTTTTCACAGAGCATATTTTAAAAGATTTTTACTGGGTGGCATGAATAATTTCAATCTGTGGTATACATAGACTAAAATAGGGGGGGGGGCGAAAAAAATATTAGGTTTGCATCGATGTGGACAAATTCTTTGGGAAAGGAGGGAGATTATAGAACGTAGCATGTGGCACAATCGTACTTTACTGCGGGGCACTGCCACTAGGTGGTGCTACCTAGTGGTGAAAGCATATCTGAGGCATACTCATTCTGTCGCGTTGTCACCATAGCTGAATAAATGTATTATCATTGTAATACTGATTACTATTATTGTTTCTATTTTGTCTCTCCACCTAATGAATTATATACTTCATCTCATAACTTGAGCAATGAAATTGCAAAAAAAAAAATCAGGAATTCACTGCCAGTATGAATATTCAACTTTTGTCACAGAAAATAAATAATCTCAAAACTTGGAATCTTCATGACACCCGAGTACCCAAGCATCAGTGCATCTTTCAAAAAATACTTATTTTCGATTAGCCATTTACTAGTACTGCAAAGACTTTTTCACTTTTCATTTGACAGCTTTGTATACATCAATTATTTCCTAGAGTAATTTACTTCCCCTTGATTTTTTCGAAGACGTCTTTCCAAGAATTACATAGAACTCCTTATTTTAAATAAAATTTACTCGCAAAATAAGAACAATTTCTCAAATCGCCTGACTCCGACTGTTTCAAAAGTGCAGGAATGAAGCCCGTGCCTGAACGAAGGAAAATTTGCGAGCTAACGTAAGATTGAGTTGGCGATACCGCGTTAGCTAAGATGAGAGCTTCGCAAGCGTGAGAGGCTGGGTTCGCTGTTTCCCTCCGTAGCCGTGGATGGCAGTGGCCGGAGGGGAAGGGGGTGCGGGCAAAACAGGGACTCGAAGCTGCCGGGTCACGTCGCGGCGTAAAGCGCGATCAATAGTTATCGTCTTCGGTTATAAGAAACGGAATTTTTCTTAGAAAGCTGCTAATGTGGAGGGCGGTCGCGGGGTTTTCGTTTAAGGGAACTTTCTGCGGTTTCCATAGCAACTTAAGATGGCCGAATGCTAGAAGGGCTTTAAACATCGGACGTTTTGTTGATTTATTCGAGTATACGGTACCCTTTAACCGTTGACGATATTAATGAAAGTTTCGCATAAATCAATGACGCCGATGCCCAAACAGAAATAACCATTTCGTTAAAATACACTTCGCGCCGAAACTTCAACCGTTTATATCGACTCGATTCGAAGATGTAGTGTAAATTAAATAATGAATCGTTTTCTCAGCCATGTCGCCCATGTGAATAAGCATTTAAAAAAAAAAAAGGAGGTCAGATGATATCAAATTCCAGAGTTTCTTCTTTCGCAAGAAATTATAGCATTATGCTAGCAAGAACACCAATTGAAATAGTTTTTGTCTGAAGATTGATTGAAAACTGCAGCGAGATTCAGGAAGCAATCCTGGAGGTGGCAATTATTAAAAATATTTAAGAACAGTTATATTCCCATCAACCCATCCTCCTGAGTATTTAGATCGTTTTCGCTCTCACAATGGCAACAGAACAAGTAGATAAGAGACAGAAATGATTTGACTTTTTTAAACTGGTTGTACTACTGACTGTTTTTTATGGATGTTGAAAATGAAAATATTTTCAAAAGTATGAGGTCAAATTCTTTCAACTCACTAGATTCTCCACTGGGCGACGATTTTTTGAGAATCTTTAATGTTCATCACAATACCATCCAATTTTTCCCTCGTCGAGAGAGGTGTAACACTTTTGAAGTCGAGCTAAAATTATTAAATTTTCAGTGCTAGTGTAAAAATCTTGTAGACTCTTCAAGCTCCGTAAAGATTTTTCAAGATTTATTAAGACTGATCGAAAATTTGTTTGTAACTTTCTCATACTCTTCTAGGCTACAGATTCGAGACATGACCATGACGAACTCTTACAGCTATTTAAAACTCGTAAAGAAATCTAAAAGATTCCTTGAAACTAAGACTCTTTATTGCTCATGTAAGACTCTCCCAAAGTTGTTTTAGACTTTCCAAAGCTCCTCTTTAGAAGTCACTGACTATTCAAGATTCGTGTAAGATGTTTTAAGATTCTTCAAAACAAATAAAAAATGTTTTATAATTTTTAAAACAAGTACAAGCTTTTTAAAACGTCTCCAAACTTTCAAGATTCATAGAAGACTATTCAGGATTCGTTCAAGAATTTTTATAATTCTTTTAAACTTACTAAAGACTCTTGGATACTCCAGACTCGATCAAATTTCTTCGAAACTTGATGACTTTTCAAGTTTTTTCAAGTCTTTTAGAAATTTTTCAAGACTCGTTTAAAATTTTCTGAAACTTGTTTAGGATGCTGTAAGAATCTTATAGACTTGTTCTAACCTTTAGTATGACTCTTGATGACTCATTCGCGACCTTCAAGGCTATTTCATGCTCGTTCCGAATTCCTTGAAATTCTGAGATAATTTAGCAAGTTTGAGTGAGACTGTAAGGCGTTGCCATATGTGAAGCGTTTCTGATGCAGGGGTAATTGTCCCACTGCTTCCCCATGTACCCCTCCCTAATCAGAAAACCTACTTATATTCTAATAAAGTATTTCCGTGTTACAAAATTTATTACCTACTGATTGGAATACGGCTAAATTTTCAAAAAATATTCTGTAAATGCCCCACCGACCACAAAAGCTTCGGCCAATAAGTCTTGGAATACGAATATGAAAACAATACCCGAATTACTGATTCATATTATAGTTTTTTATATTTATTTTACGGAGTTTTACATGGCTTATAACTTCTTACGTGTGAACCAGCGGTGAGAGGGACAGTTTTTAGGTTCTTTCATGTCTACAATGGTTCAAATTTTTCTGCAAAGTCCGGTAATATAACGCCAGTACAAATTTTCATTTTATTACGAAGCTCATACACAGAGGATATAGGCAATTGCCAGGTGTCTTGAATTGCCAATTTTCGGCAATATCAAAAAGATGGAAACAGAGATATAGAGATGAATGTTTCAAGAAAGCAATATCATCCCCAACATGCATCATAAGATAAAGGACATAAATTTCGTTAACTCCGCCCCCCCCTTAAAAAAACTCACAATATTTTTTAGGATCAGTCGGCAAAAAGAAAATGTTAGTACCTTTCATCATTCCATAAGGCCTCTCATTTTTTTCAGGACGTGAAGTCGGACTCACGCGCGGGTCTCAAACACCGTGGTCTACAGTTTTTTATAAGTCGAAATTTTTTTAAATCATTTTCAAGGAGCTGGAAAGTATCACCAACTTCGGAACTCCAATTAATATCGAGAAAGCTATCAAAATAGGATTTTTTTAAGACGCTGATTTCAAATTTCTGATCAGCTATTTAACCCGACTTTGATTTCACGTTCCAATGTCCAAAGTTCCCGATTTAAAATAGACAAAATAGACTTGAATTAGAAAACGGAACAAAGTATACCTACAGAGGGTTTTATAGGTCGCTGATTTCGAACACTTCATCAGATTTTCCATCCGACCTCGACTGAGGTCATGAAATAGATTTTTTTTCTTGAAATGTGTAAACAGGATCAAATCAGAGCCACGCCAAAAATTTAATGAAATATTGGATATCATCGGCCGAGAAAAATCCATTTCAGATACTTTTTTTCAGTTTCCTAAATTTTATAATAATAATAATATTAGCCTTTATTCGGTATGCACGTACAAACAAAATTTTCTCTTTAATAGTATAACTTAAAAGTAAAATAAGAACAAATCAAAATTTACTTTACTTTTATGTCAGTGCATACCGAGCACCCTCATCGCGGGCATAGGCCTCCCCAATTTTATCCGAGGTCTTTCGATCTTGGGCCGCCCTCACTCATTTTCTAAATTTTAAACTAAATTAACTTAGCCAACTTTAAGGATGAAATTCGGATTCCGAGGCATGCAGTCGGAATCGGATTAAGAAAAGGAAAAGACGATTGTTCCCGCTTCCCTGAAGGAAATTAAATTAATTTCTATTTTTAATGTTTTTCATTCAAAAAAGGGGAAAAGGCAACTTTTTTTTCCTTCCTCATGAGAAGGATCCAAGTTCTTCTGATTTTGAAAACGAAAAGGATTTTCCTCGTTTTAATAAAACACCCTGCACTCCGGCCTTTTTGAAAACAGAAAGGGAAACTGAAAACCAAAATTGGGATCGGATTGAACATAATAATTAAATTTTCGAATTCCGTGCCCCGAAAAAACCCTATTCCGAAACTTTGTTTGTCTTTTAGAGTTGGATCAATTTTGCCCGCTTAAAGGAACCAAATTTGGAAATTAGAGGCTAAATCGGGTTTGGTCGAATAACCTGATTCGATTTTCGATAGATACGTACGACAAGACAATCCCTTATTTTTATAATTCGTTCATGTTTTTTAGGAAGGTTAAGATAAATCTACGGCCCAAATCGAGGCCGGATCGAAAGTCTGACTGAATTTTCGAACTCAGTGGCCTAACAACGCTTCATTCGATTGGGTAATTTGAATCACTTTTGCCACTTTGAAGCAGGTCCATAATTAAAGGGGAGGGGCTAGATGGCGAAGTTCCCCTTTGGCTAATCTGAGCCCTCCTTTCGACGATTCTTTCAATTTTTTTTTTTTTGCACATCAAAGAAAATGTTGAAAATCCTGAAAAAAATTACGAGAAAATAAATAAAAATTGGAAAATCAGTAGACCTTATCTTGTATTCTAATATTGCTCATTTCTTGATCTTGAATCCAGTATAATAGAGTTGGAGGCTCATTTTTACAGATACACGCGTACATATATTTGAGTCAGTGGCACGCTCATAGAAAAAGATGGATTTCAGAGAGCACAAAATTCAATAAAAATTTTAAATATCAAAAAACTTTGGAAAATAAAGTTTCTTTTAAACGAATTTCACTACTTTTCTCTCTCCTCACTAGAGAAAATTCCCAAGTATGGTGTCCTTGGCGAGCTCCTAGTGAATCCTCCACTTCTATAGAATCCTGGCTGTGGGCCTGCTGTGAGGCAGTTAAATTTCGACCTGAAGAGCCTAATGAATTAAAAATCTGATTGAATTTTAGAAATCAACATTCAGCATTCTAGATAAAACTTGTTCCGATACCTTGTTCAGTTTTTTGACAGGATTGAAATGGGCTCTTTGAAGGTGGGTAAGTCAAGTTTCGGGTATCAATCAGAGTTGAATCGAAAATCTCCCTGAATTTTCGGGCGATACGAAAAAACTATTCAGTACATTGTTCGATTGTCTAACTTAGATTAATATACCATTGGGAAAAGTTAAAATTGAATCTGGGGACCCAAATCAAGGTCGGATTAAAAATCTGATTGGCTTTTTAAAATCTGCGATCAGAGAAAACACTACTCCGATACTTCGTTCAATTTTTTTTTAAAGCAAAGTTATTGGTTCATTTAAAGAGTTGAATTCCGATTTTCGGGTTCAAATCGGGGTCGGATCCAAAATTTAATGATGTATTCGGAATCGGGGACCAAGAGAATCCTTCTTCTGATAGTTTGTTCGATTCTTTTCGGTACGTAATTTTAAAATCCGGATACTGTCCAGCCTTTTTTGAAAGAAAAAGAAACAGTTCCAATCCATAAATCTAGATCTTGTAACTTGAAGATCCACGTTGGTCACGCGTCAATATGACTATAAGTTAAAAGTAAAATAAAAGCGCGGAAGCGTCTTCAAAAACACACTTATCTGCACAACGACGAATACTGAATGAAAATATCGAAAAGAAAATGCTGATAACCAAATGAATATACCTCGGCATTTTATAGGTAGAAACCCCTCCCTTTGCTCTCAATGGCATCAGCATCCTTTAAGAACCACACCAGATTCTCGTTTGTGCCATCCTATCTCCCCGTTTGTCATCTCCGGCGAATTAATTTCACAATCTCCTCTTCGCTGAGAAATCTAAAAGCTGCTCGATAAGCTGGAGCCGCATCTCGGCTGAGAAGCGAGAAACGAAGAAGAAAATGAGACGGCACTGTGTTCTCACGACAGATAAAGTTCAAAAGGTAAACACGACCTCGGTAATTTTGAAATAGGGATTAAAAAAAAAGGGTTGAATCGGTCAGGTGAGAAGCACCTGGAAACGTTCTATTCTGTTTCGGGATAGATGCGGCGACCGGTCATCCCGAAACTGGATGCTGTGAATCATAACAGGTTAATACACCGGCCACTGTCCGGTCACCCCATTTATTTTCTAAATGGCTAGCCGGAGTGTATTATCTCGTTAATTCGCATCCGATGGATAGATGGACCGCTGGTGCGATGATTACTTTTGAACATTTCGAATCGAAGTGCAGTTGTACGAATTGGTGCTGACGAATATGTGCCCTCGGATTTGGCATTCGGCGTGATTCAATTTTCGAGGCGACCGCGCAACGCAGCCCCCACACTGGCACTATTTGTAATTAGAGGAAATTTTCCAAAAAAGGTAAGTGCGCCGCCGACGAACACGTATTGAGATATCCGACTACAAAGAGACGATGCGAGCGTATCGCGAAGGTATAAATAATATTTTTTCAAACGCAAGGTTAAGCTCGCTCGCCATTTTAATTGAGATAAATTCGCGTATAAGAGGCTGGCAAAAGCTCTGGTAATCCGTTAATAGATATGGTAGAGAGAACTGGAAGCGGCTAAGAATATTGTGAAAGAACTAACCGTAGCTGGAAAAAGGTTCTCTCCATTCAAAGAAACGCGATTATATTAAAAGTCTGCTTTCGGGGCGTTTTCAGTTTTGGAAAATTAATCAGCAACATTCGTATATAGAATGGGACTTAATTGAGCGCTGTAAAACTCTAGGTGATTGTATTATCTGTTCCTGTTTTCAGTAAACTAACGTTTCTATTCGAGCTTCGCCTTCGTTCGAACGTGTGTATACGGCAAACTCAATTTCCTAAGTAAATTCTGCTAAAATTTCGTATTTCCTTTTCTATTCATTTTCCCTAATATCATCAAATCCGTTTCCTTCTGCTCGAATACCTCTTGGAAAACGGCGCGGCGAGAGTGCATTTCGTGCTCTTAAAAAATATCATCCAACTGGGGAAACACATTTACAGGTAGTTTCGAACCAATAAACAATATTCGTTGGCCTTCTCGTTCGCCTCATTTTTGCTTCAACTTGGAAAAGTCTTTCGTTCCTCCACCCCTGCCTCCATCGCACGCTTTCGATTCACCCTTTTAACGAACAGTCTTCTTTTTTTTTTCATCCATTTTCCTTAACCGTGCACATTTTTCCTCAGCTTTCTTTTTCTTCCAGCAAATTACCGCGGAATAAAACTAATTAGGCTTTAAATTTTTCCCGGGGAGTGGTAATTAAAACGAGAAGGTTGTGCATTTCACTAATAAGAGTACCCGAGTACTAGTAAATTTTTCTTCTTCGTATTTTTTGCAAAGGGAACATAGAGAGGTACTTTGGAAATGCAAAGTTAAAAAAATTCTATCTACGGTTCTCAATTTTTATAATTATTTTACATGAAAAAGGTTCTCGACTTAGGTCCTTTTCAAGTTGAGACGAGGAAGGTTAGTGAAATGGACGATTTTGGAGGCTGTTTCGTTTTATGATAGAACGTTTTTATTTGTACGAAAATTTGAATTCATATTTCGATTTTGTAAATCTCCCCAAAAGATACCCCTCCACGGTGAAAAAAAATTCCAAAAAAACGGACTTTTATTTGAGAGGCACCTCACTTTCTACGAGAAAATACATTCTGAAATGATATGAAGAGTCTTAACACAGACTTAGGCTTGATAGGGTTTGACGAGTTTTAACGAGTCTTAACAGAGTCTTAACAAATCTCAAGAACTCTCTATAGCAGGGGTTCCCAACAAAAAATTTCCAAGGACCCCAAAAAATCCCTATAATTTCAAGGACCCCTTATGTACATAATGCATTTAAATATACTTCAAATTTGCTAAAACTGTCAAATTCCTGACGAACAAAACATTTTCGGATCAGCTCGCGGACCCTTAAGTCACCCTCCGCGGACCCCCGGGGGTCCGCGGACCACCTGTTGGGAACCACTGCTCTATAGAATCTCATCGATTATTACTAAGTCTGGAATAAGCTTCACAAAATTTTGATTACTCTCAGTGGATTTAACTAGTTTTAATGCTCGCCAGTTTTGAAAATGCTCAGGACGTCACAGCGAAATTCTGAAGAATCTTATTGAGTTTTGATGAGCCTTCATCAAGTCCTGCCAGTCTTAATAAGTAGTCTTGAGGAAGTTGTATTAGTCTCGAAGTAGCCTTAAGGAATTTTAACGGGTCTTAGTAAATTTCACAAAATCTTCTAATAAGTCTAGGCCAATTCCTAATGAACCTTAATGAAAAAGGCTCAGCTCGCCATGCCCCCTTCCTCGCTCTGAGCCTGCGAAATACTATCAATTTTGTAATCTCATTTTCTTCTTGATTTTGGGTTAGAATTAACGAAGTGTAAGCTACCTTGCATACAGGTCTCATTGCACATTTACACGCTTTGGACTCTTTCTACTGCAATTTTAATGAAATACACTTCAAAATTGATCTGCTTGGTTTCTTCTACAAAAATGCAAATAAAATTAACCATAATTAATTTTTACTGACAAATTATATGTATCGCGGAATCGGTGTCCGATAAATTCTTCTATAGTAAATTCTTCGTAGGTAAGTTCTTCGCCAGTAAATTCTTGGCTCAAAAAATTCTTTACTCAAAAATTCTTCGCCCCGAAAATTGTTCCGTCCAAAAACTTATTCGTTCTAGAAATTTTACATTTTTTAAGATTTTTAGCTAATTCAACCTAGACTTGAAGGATGTTCGCAGCAAATATTTCATTTCCCTTCTCATAAGAGCAGACTTAAGACTATCAATAACGGCATTATAAATGTAAACTGGAAATTCACATTTCTATGGACCAGGCATAGGAATAACTGTAAGGTTCGACTGGATCTAGAAGAACGTGGACACCCCATACAGTTACTGGTATGATTAAAGAGGCGGCCAGCGGTACCTATACTTTGGAAAGGTGCCCTTGTACCTGAAAATGAACATAAAATATCTGGAGGGAGGATCGAGGCTCGTCAAAAAAGGTTCATCTAGAAAATGTTGTCATGAAAGTATCCTAGTACAATGTGTTATCATGAAAAAAAATTGTGAAGCCATTTGTCACATTAAAATGTACGTCAGTGCCTTCATCGTGGTATTTCTAAATTGTACGTTTTCTATTTTTTTTTGGGGGGGGGGCGACGCATCTCCAATGAGTTGCTCCAAATTCAGCCCTCTTGGGTTCGTTCTTTCTCAAAATTTTCAATCGTTTTCCACACACTTTCGTAGCCTTAAAACAACGGCGAAGCGTTCTTAATGTTCAGGTTGAATCGGATTCTAACAGGGCAAAGAACTTATCGATGAAGAATTTACCTAAAATCCGCGGACTCTCCCAACATCCTACAACTTTCTGAAGCTAATCGTTGAGACTTCATTCTGTCTTCTACATGTATTCAGCCTGCAGTATGGACGGTAAATACATCACCTCGAGCAAACGATAATAAATCTGCCTTGCCATCCTCCAAGCAATACATTAGTAATGAATTACATTCTGAAATTTTCCCAATGTACAGCAGGCATGCAACTAGAACTTTTTTCTGGGAAAACTAAAAAGTTGCAGGAAAACGAAACGAAAGAAAAATTTTTCATTTTCGAAGCAATATTCATTAGGAATTTCCTTGTAGGGGCTATGGTTTCCATAGTCCCCCGCAGCCCTTCTCTCCTGGGTGGGCCCCGGATGCACAGCAAGTTTTCTGAAATTTTTTTATCTGTCACTCGATAAGTTGAGAACATTAATGCGGGAAATTTGTCCACATTTTACCATCCCTCGATTTAGCCTTACATTATTTATAAAAAAATTTCGCCGCGGGAGAGGGGCACAGATTAGTTCCAGAAATCGGAGAAGTATCTCCCTCTTCTCCGCCGTATCTCCAAGAAAAACATCAATTCTGTAATTTCTTTTAATTCTCTCAATATCAGATCCATCACTTCATGAGTATCGTTTCTTTAATGCTTCCAACATCGAGCTGGTTAGAATGTGCGGCTTCAGAATGCAAGTCATGTGCCTTTCTCCCCGTAGATATTTTGGACAGTCAAATGTATAATTTTCCAGCCCGCTTGGACATCTTTGGAATTGGGTTATACCCAGCTCAGTCTTATAGAGTAATACTGTCAGTGTGAATTACAAGTAACGCAAATTCTTGGTATAAAAGAAAGGGGGAAAGTCTTAGGATCAATAATTGAGGTATAGAACGCTGCCATTTTCTTATCCTTTCTTCGATTCCAAAGTGAAAAAAATAAAAAAATAAATAAATTGATGGAAATTGTGATCGCCGGATTCAAAATAATATTGTGGGCTAAAAGATCTCCTTCCATGTTTCAGATAAAATTAGAAATGCTTCCGGAACTTTTTAAGAAATGCTAATTTCGGCAAATATTGTGCACAAAATCAGTAAAAACTTAAAAACTTTAAAAAAAAAGAGAAAAAAAAGAATTGAAGTTAGTACAATTATTGAGGAGGCTATTCGGGTTCTTCAGTTTAAAATTAGTTTGGTACTACTCGCTATACTCGACAGCGCCATAAAAAGATCGCCATCCTTTTGGAAAGTGTAAAGTCGCAGGGTTTCAATCTTACCACAAAGTATGGATGAGCTTTGAGGTTTGAAAAAAAAAAGTAGACAGCCCCAGGAGGAGAAAAGTATAAAATTTGATAGCAAATTTTCGCAAGCAAATATAAACTTTAGCCAACTGGATTAATTATTGGTTGATAAATCTCACGTTCAATTTCTGAATCGAGGCATCGAAGATCCAACTCATTATAACACAACAATTTTCTTATGTAAACGATCTTTTCTTATTCAATTATGTAAGTTTAATATTCCGCTTAAAATTTTACTGTAAAGCCGAACAAACTGAGAACTGAAAAAGCGTCCGAAAATTCGCTGGATGCAAAAAGATTACAGATAGTATTATTTAAAACGTCGAATAATGTGGACGGGAAAGGCTGCGGCGCTCGCATTTCGTACATACAAAAATTAAGCGAAATTCGAACGCCAGTTAAATGAAGTGTATACTATTCATTATTTACAAATATATATATAGTGTAAGTCGGATATCCTGTTCTGACAAATACCTCTGAATTTGTAAGTATATAAAGGACGAAATTAGAAAGAGCGAAAGAACCTTTCGGGTACGTAGATAGACCTTTGCTTCTATTACACAATAGGTATATATAGGAGCTATTTCTGAAACAAAAGCTCTTTTCTCAGAGCCTTCGTCGAAAATCTAATTTATCAGTTTCACAAGCAAAACCGGAAACCTCCTCTAGCTTCTTAGTACTTACCACAAACTCAAAATTGGAACCCCCTTCTTCGACCTTTCATCCTCTTAAATTTTACCGAAGTTAATACGAAATCCCTTTCTGATATAGACTGTCTTTGTGAATTACTATACCTAAACCATTTCGTACTATAGTCTACCTTTTGCCTCACATTTTAGAAAAGCCTATTTATATTTAAACAACGAACCACGGCGAAACATTTCTAAAAGCAAACCCACGGCCGATACTCGCCGTAAAATGGTAAAATCTTCCCGAATTTTATTGAAATCGTTCCGTTGTTAGTTACTCCGCTTCGTTATTCTTAATCGATCTACATTTTCGTAATTTCAGTTTTGTAACTGCAATTTCATTATAATCGTAAATTTTTTTAATTTTCAGTTACCAACGTATGATTGCGGTAACTTCTGCGAAACTCATAATGCAATTCGACAACTTGTTCATTACGCGATCGAAATAATGTAAAATCGAATTCCTCCAGTAAAATAACGACTACGAGCATTATTTGAAATTACTGGGTCCATAAAAACTGCAATTAAAAGCAATCGAGAGTGTCAACACTCAGCTTACTTATCGCGGAATTATGTACGATTCTGACGAGTAATTTCAGAATAGAGAGGATCAAAATTTAAAAAGGAATATTCTCGAATCATCGAGTTTTCAAAAGATTTTATTCGAAATTGAGAACAAGAGTTTGTGTGTTCATTTCCTCATACTCTTATTAATTTAAGTCTTTACCTAATCTTCAAACAATTAAGTGAAAAAAAAAACCATTACTACATTTGATAACCGGGGAGGAAGAAAAGGAAGAGGAATAGGAGGCGGATGGGAGAGGACGAAGGAATTGGGACTGAGAGAAATTCTGAGCATTGGAAAAATATGATCATGAGAAACCTGATTAAGAGTAACTGAATATCGTCACATTTACAGAACTCCACGAAGAAGTGTTTATCTACAAAAACACATACCTATAAAAGTTTTATATTATGCATTATAAAGGGTTATTCAGCTCCTCATCCAGTTTTCAGGATGAATGTGGAAAAATCAGTAAATTTGTGTCTTCATTTTCTCATATTTAAATACAGTTTACTGCATTCTTAAGAGATCAAAAGAAAAAAAACACTACATATTTGATATCCAAGAAGGAAGAAAAATAAAAGGAAAAGGAAACGGAGGGGAGAGAAAGAAGGAATAGGAGATTGAGAGAAATTTGAGCAATAGAAGATGAATATGGAAAAATGATTTTTAACATTTCTAACGAAAAGGTAATTTTATAATATAATTTAGCGTGGGGTCCGTTTAGTTTTATTAAAACATATTTTGGGTTTCATGTAACTCACAAGTGGGATAAGAGTTCCGGCGGTATTGGATGGGAATTTTGGATAGGAAACGGGGTAATTTTAAAAGAAATTTTCGATATTTCTGCTCACTAATTGTACGTTCATCTGTTCTACCCCTATGCCAGTTCACGATCTAAGCCGCTCGCCAACGGTCATTCTGCTCAAGTGAATCCACTGCTCGGTGCTGAGTGATTTCTTTTTTGCTATCTTTCTGCTGTGCACTTCAACTTTCTGTACGTGCATCTGCCCTACCCCATGCCAGTTCGCGATCTGAGTTCCTCACCGAAGGTTATTCTGCTTAAGTCACTCCACTGCTCGATACTGAGTATCATTTCTAATTTTCTTACCCGTCTGTCTATCTATCGACCAGCTATTTATCTATTTATTAAGACAGAGTGAAAAAAAAATTTTTTTTCGATTTTATTTGATATTTATTAGGTCTTAAATATTGCCTTTTTCAGTGTGAAACGAAGGCAACCAAGCAAAATTTTAATAATAAATTTTGGTTTCTACTGGTTAACCTGGGAGCTCGAAAATTTGGGTTTTAGAAAATAAATAAACTTGAGTGTCTGTGTTAGAAGACACTATTTCTATATGTATTTTGGGTGTGATTTCCAATTTACCCTCCGAATTTCAGTGAAACTATTTTTTTTTTCCTACTTTTAAGTGGTTTTTACAGCACATTAACGATATTACTGATAAGCTTTGAAAATGGCTTGGTACTGATGATTAAAAAATAGTTTCAGAGAAATTTGCAGTCAGATCTGAAATTAGGATGAAAAATTAGTCTAGAAAAACAATCCTCTAACTCAGAAACTTTATCTTCATTAGTTTTTACCATGATAAGCCCCAAAATTTCGAGCTCCTAGTTAACAGTAAAAACCGAATTCTAATTGAAATCTTACCTTCTTTTGAAACCTCGTCGATAGCAGAAATCTCAAAGATAAATCTTCTTTCACACCACCTTATTACAGGGTAACCACTCAAAATTTAAAAAAAAAAAAAAAAAAAGAGAGAGAGAAAATGACTTTATTAAATTTGAAAAATGACCAAACAATAACCAGAATTGAATTGTTTACTTCCAAAAACTGTTAAGAGCTTCTTTTTGAGAATCGACTTTTTTTTGATCGATTCATATATCGTTAGCGTAATTTAATTATAAAACCTTCGAAGTCCCATTTTAGGCAAAATAACTTTCTTGTTGATTGATATAGAAGTGACTGTACCGCACCCTATGATAATAGCCAAAACATTCTAAAACGACTTTAACATTTTCTAAGAAGGAATGAAAAAAATGTGTAGCATTTGAATAAATGGCCCTCCTCAATGTTTTTTGTCTCTCCTGTAAAATTTGCATAATGGCACTTAGAAGGTTTTATAATTAAGCTGACAGTATAGATCAACGGGCAGAATTCGATAGTGTATCTGTTTTGCAACAATGTGAGCAGTAAATGTTTAAAATACACAATCGAAAATTAAGTTTTGCATCAAAACCTGCTACAGAAACGATAGTTTAATAAAAAATTGTGTCCAAAACCTGCTATGAATCTTTGTGAATATTTAGAGCCAAAACCTAATATCCTGCATATATAATGGTCTACTGAAGAGGGACTTTTTGTGGCAGTAACCATCAGCCACGGAAAACAAGTATGGCGAGTGATAAGAATCCATTTATTATCCATTTTGTTCAAAGCAGTGATGTTGTGTTACTGTTTCATTTGTTTTTATGTTACCTACCAGTCGTGTAATTGCGTTGTTCAAATTTTGGAGTAATGTAGCTTAGTTTTACCCGTTTTGCCAAATTTCCCGCTTAGTAAGTATTGTATCTGCAACAGATGATGGAAATTGATGAAGAATACAATGCGCATCCACTCCCACAAGAAAATAACTGTACTTCCAAACGCAATTTCGTAATTAGTTTTACATTTATATTATATTAAACATAATTTCCTATCCCCCCCCAAAAAAAAAAAAAAACTTGTTTAGAAAGTTGATTATTAGTATTACAAGAATAGGTCATACCTCATCTATTATTTTTAAGGTCGTAATATTCTTTCAAAATTGGTTTCACATTAATACTGGTTAAAAATAATAATGCTGACTGTTAAAAAAGAAAAATGAACATCTTGCTCCAAAACCTGCTGCAGTATCATTTTGATGCCAAAACCTGCTATGATTAATTTTAATCACGGATAGAAAAAAATCTATGGAACAGACAAAAGGGAATTTAGATGAACTGGTAAGCAACACGGCAATCTACATAGACCAAAAAAACAGTGTGTGAATCCATGGAATGAAAAAAATCTCACAGTTTTTTGCGATTTTCCACCAATTTGTGTGTTGGTTCATAGTATAGTTTTCGGAAATAAACGATTCAGTTGGAGACCATTTACAATTTTCCCTTCTCTTTTGTGCTTCTCTCTTTCCACACTTACTCGTCATCATATTATACTTTGGAAGTTTTGCTGCAGTCTGTCGGAAAATTGAATTTCAATTTTATTTACACAGCATACAGCGGAAGCACAAAATAAAGGGGGGGAAATCTTCATAATCAGCGGAATTTCCAGAATTTGAAGGAGAAACTTCTCCAAAAAAAACTTACATGACAATTTTAGGGAGAAAATGACCGAAAATGCCCTCAGATGATCTGAAATTAGAAAAATGACAAACTGGTCACCTTGCTTACAACCAATCTGATATACATATGTTACGCCGAATTCATCAACTTGATGATTTCATAAAATCGGCAGGCTCTGCTGATTTTATGAAACATGCAATACATTTCTCTCTATACAATACTAAGAAAGTAAAATTCGCCACCGCCACCTAAGTCGCCACCTCCGGGAGAAAAACCCACCACGGGTTGCCTACTCTGCCCCTTAATTGCTCATTTCTCCAGGGGTAGCCTACCCTTGTGAGGGGGTTCATGATGGAGGAGGGAGCTTGGGGGGAGGAAGATCGTGGTGAAGGACGAGGAGTTGTGGTGGAGGAGGGCTCTCTATACACTAAACAGTAAAAGCCACCTCCTCCTTCCCCTCCGTGGGTATAAATTCCTGGGGGGCCTCCCCTGTACCTTAATCTCACGTTTCACCAGAGGTACCCTACCTTGAGAGGGCTTCTTGGTGGAAGTGGGAGCTCGTGGAGAGAGAGGACGGACTGACGGGAGAAAAAACTGGTAATATCGTATGTATCCCGCGTATAGTCCTGGATACCTGTGGTAATCCAGGTATATGCCTTTTACACAGAAAATATTGCAGTTTCCTGTCAGGTTAGCATTCGCTATGACGATCAATAAATCTCAAGGTCAGAGCTTTGACCGAATTGGGTTATATATCGATGCAAGTCGTCAACTTTTTACCCATGGTCAATTATATGTAGCTTCCTCACGCTATCGTAGTAGAAGCGGGATCCAAATCCAAATGAATAACCAGCATAATGATGAAACAGTATGCATGAAATACGATTAAAAATATAGTGTTCACTGAGGTATTGTAGACTCATATTCTTGGCTTACTCAACAGGTTAGTTAAACTGAAACAAAATTGCACCTCCCTCCCTCAACCCCACCTGATTCGTATCAAAACTGAGACTGATGTAGTTGAATTTTTCCTTTCTTGTCTCTCTACAACAACTTCGATTTTCTCAGTATTATTAGGAATCAGAATATTTTATTAAGAACATAGATTATAGATTACAGAAAAAGAAGAAAAAATAGAGAATTTGAAGTTACTAATGTTAGAACTGTATGATGGTGTTTTACAGGGTGTAGGTTTTTACACGGAGTAACTTATCCTGGCATTCCTGTAAACAATTAACATTACAAGTCTGAATCTTCTCCATCATACAGGCATTAAGAGGGGCTACCCTCTTCTTGCGGGGTCATGGCAGTTACCCCTCGTGGTGAGCCTGGGAACTGGCTGAATTTTTTTTTTTTTTAAACTTGTAGTTATACTTTTACAGCTTGCGAAATACTGCAGGCCGGCACGAGCGAAGCGAGTGACGGCGATGGTTGGGCCGCGAAGCAGCCAATGGGCGAAGTCCCCTTACCAAATTTAGAAAATCAGCAGGTATAGGGTCCCATGGGGCAAAACATGAACACCCAATTCACAGGGCAATAAGTGAACATAGTCCAACTTTCCTCAGAAAGATTTTCAAAAGGAATTTTGAACGACATTGTATGAGGAAATCCTTCTACGACTGTGAGAAATAATCTGACTTATTCTCATTTGAAGTTAAAGAAAAAAGAATTAGCGCAAAACTTTCCTTTTTCTAGTAAAAAAATGGTCTTGCAATTTGAAAAAAAGAAGTAGATTGCTTAGCTACGATGTAATCAATATTTCTCGATTGTTTTTACATTGTTGAGTGACAAAAAGAATGAGCTTTCTTTGAGTGCTCTCAAAAACTGATAAGTCTTAACCAGTCATTAACCCAAGAAGGTTAAATTTATGAGGCTGAAAATAAACCACCCAGGGGCAAAAAAGGAAACATTGTTGGGCAAAAAGTGGACGTATTATTCTGACTGATTTGAGAGAATATTTTGCACGCGATTGTGTAGTTGGCAATTCTGCTCTGGAGCCGTCTGCACTCTACGCCTTCAACATCTTTTAAAATTTACACAGCTTCCGCCTCTTTTTCACAAGTCTATTTATCTTCATCCATTAGGTCGAACTCAGAATCAGAGTTATAAGAAAGAACTTCACTGGCACTGTTTGCAAACAAACAGGTATTGAAGAGCATTTTCGAAGGTACAGATGAAGTTTATGTCTCATTTTATCAGTAATGAAGTCGTAATTTAACAAGTCAATGGCAGTCATTATTCGAATTATGAGTAGTACTCGTCTTCATTTTATCTTATCATAGACTTTGCTTTCTAGTAAACACGTGAAAATTCTGACCTCATCCGTCAGGTACACTCATCAGCAACAATCATTTAGTACTGATTTTGTAAAGTCGGCAAATACTCGCCTGTTTTATAAATTCAGCAAAAAATGTTGCTAATTTTATAAATTCGGCAACAACTGTTCTTGCGCTCCTGATTTTATAAAATCAGCAAAATTATCAGCCGATTTTATGATATCGTCAATTTGATGAATTCGGCGTAACACATATTAGCCTGTCTGTCTATAAGCTGTTTGAGAGGCAGGCTCGTGAGGACAAATCTATCCTTGGCATTTCTTGTTTTTTTCAAGTGGACGACTAGCTCAACTTTTTTCCCCCTACTTCGATGGTAAGGACAGGTTTTCAGTTCAAATAGATGAGACTGGTAACTCCCATTTTAAACTTGTCAAGAACACTGGTAGCAAAGAAACTTATGCAGAAGCCTTGGATTGAGACATCTCGCGCCGTCATTAAACAGGATCGTAATTAAAATGTGAAATACGAGTGAAGTGGCTAAAAATCTAAACTGATAAGAGACTTTCGCAGGATCTGTCCCGAAGAAAGGAATAGGCATCAGCAGAATAGGGTGGATAACTGGGTTACCCTGGGCAATTGAGGTCCACCCTTAGGGCAGCTGTGTAGGAACCTTATCTTAGATCCACCACTGCTGTTTTAATTTCCTCCTTGGCTTGTAGATTTCAATTTTCATTCTATTTTGCACAGAACTACACGCACCCACGAGTATTTTCTGGAAAATGACTGGGTGGAAAACGCATGCAGTTTTCAGGTATACTGAAGGGATGGCGGATAGTATTTAAGCCGAGTTCTCATGGCCGCAAAACCAAACGGCGTTTGCAGGATTGAGGGTCTGTGCCTTGAATGTCGACAAAGATTCAACCAAAATGAAATTTTATTCGAGTTGGACGAACGGCTGAGTCATCGTGACGCGATGCTGTTTCGAGACACATCCAAGTAAATTTCGTTTTTGAATCTCATTTTATGTCGCAAATCGCTGGAAAACGTTTTGTTTGTGCATTATCGGAGCAAGTGCGACGACCATGCCGCTGTTTCGCGTAGGCAAATTTCATTAAATTTGCGCTCGCGATGACGACGCGTAACGTCCATAAAGTTAAATGACTTGAAGACTATATGAAGCCGGAGTTCGGCTCCGGCGACGTCATTAAGGAACTGTTTAAAGCCGCCGTTTAATCGCGCCTCCGTATAAGAATAATAATAGACTTTACTTCGTGCAGATATTTCTGTTCAAATGGAATGGACAATGTACTTCATTAAAACAATGGTGCCTAACCTAATGCACCAATTCGACTCGATCGAAAATTAGGCGTTTTGGAATTATTTGTACCATGGCTTTATACTTTTATAGCCAGCCTCTAATCTCGAAGACGAAGACAAAACTATCTATACGTATAACATACAGTGGTATTTTCTGTTTCTAGAGTGTAATTTTTCCCGTTGATTTTGGACCACTGTGAGCCATCAGTGAATCAGATTTTCGGACATCTGCACTTTCCCAGCATGCAATCAACCAGAAATGAAAACAGATCATTCGTCTTCTTCGAAAACGACGTAGTATCTATTTCAAATAGCACCTGAATCTGATGGCAGTGAGAATTGGCTCAACCGAATCTCGTGACTTTCATTTTACGCATCCCTGATGTATGAAAAGCTATTTTGTAGCTCGTATTAAAGCTCCAGCGATTTCAGCCGTTATACTTCGGTCGTAATTGCGAGCTTCTGCTGTTAGGTGGAATTCATTATAACTTAATGTTTTTAATAAACTCGAAGACGCTATTTTATTATCCATTTACGAATAATTTTCGAAATGCGGGGTTCAGCCAGCTTAAAAAATTATACAGCTTACGTACTACTGCAGAAATCGTCGCGCTCGTTTTCACGTCGACGGCTTCGAATAGCATTTCAGCTGGAAATTAGTTCGACTGGGGAAAGAAACTGAGTTTTGAATTTGTCGTACTTGGGTCGGCACTTGCGTTTGAAAGGTGTGGCAAAATGTATTTTTCCATCTTTGTGTTTAACAAGCGGTGAATAACGATCACGGATTCGAACAGCATTTTCCAATGCTCTAGCATTATTTTAACAATTTTATTCGCAAAAAAAAAAGTAGATGTGCATTTTTTCCACTCAATATTTGCCCCCCCCCCCCCCGGCGATACTAAACATATATGATGATATTTTTTGTGCTTCAATGTACCAATTTATGAACTTCTGTTAGAGCGAAAAATGAGATTGATGGATGGATCCAAGAATTGTTGGGGTCGCTAAGTTAGTGGACAATTTAACTCCAATCTTTTCGGTACTGATGCGACGCCCGGAAGGGTAGTTTCCGGTGCCGGGGGTGCGGTGTCTCAGGGGCCACTTTGGCATGCGTGCATCACCATACGTCCCACCACACCAATTTAACTCCAATATTTAAATGAGGGAGCCTGCTATGGGGTTTTGGATCAAACGTATTCTAAAATACAACATGTTCTTATGTTTATGAAGTCACTGAATTCAGTTTTGAATTGAGTTTTAGGTGTACTTGGGGAGGGAGGTTTGTGTGTTAAAACAAGTATAAAACTTGACTTACACGAAGGCAAGCACAACTTGTAGAAGTAACTCTTCCATACAGAACTTTACTTTTCTTTTTTCAGATCGTCCTCCTCTACAGAAGCCTAAGTCGTCAACTGACACCAAAAACAATGGCCATGACCTTCAACCCATAAGCAATGAGATCCATACGGCTTAGGAGATTTTTCTTTTCAACTTCTCCCTACACTCCCTACAGGTGCTCCACGTCTCAACTTAGGGTAAAATAATTTTCAAATATGAATTCAACTAGCTCGAAAACGCGAGAAATCATGCCCATATTGTATTTTAAGATAAGTTTTTACCCTTGGCGCACCCTCACCCCATCCATCATGAGATTCACAGTAAAATTAGTGACTTCGAAAAGACAAGAAATCATAGCCATTTTGTACCCCGGCGAAATTATAAATATCATCCTCTTCCCCTCATTCATCACTCAAGTGCCCTAATTTTCGATGTAGAGTGGAGTCTTTCCTCCCCCCCCCCCAAATTACTATGAATGCAGCGACCTCTAAAACATAAGAACCAATACTTATACCAATGATAGGAAAATTTTGACTCTTACCTTCACCCCTGCACAGCACCCTTTTCTTATTAAGGGTAGGATTGCTTGTAAAAATGAATTCAGCCGCTCAAAAATATAAGAAGTGATACGCATATAGTATTTTAAGATATATTTCGTGCCTCGCCTTCCAACTTCGGGTCAAACTGTAATCAAAAATTGATTTAGTGAAGCCCGTAGGTCGATGTATCGATATTACTGCTCACAATAATAGAAGCTTGGAAAGAGACATTTTGAATGTTCTCCTAGAACACAATGAAGCACAAAAAATATCATAATACGCATCTGTGAAATGGCACGAGAGGGAGGGGGATATTTTTAGATTGAAAATGAAAAAAATGTACAGAGCCTCTCTTATATAAAATTTAATGCTCGTTAATGTTGTTCCCATTCGATTTTTAAGTAAAACTGACATGAAACTAGTTATAAGTAAATAACTGGTATGGTACCTACTACCTACTCCATTTTTCTAAGATGGCGGAAGCAAGCGTCGTACATATGAGGATTTTTATACGTTTATTAGTACATACCCCTCACCCAGTAAGCCTAGTAAGCAAGGGTGAATAAACTATTACACCTGTAGACGCTATCCAGCCAAGCAAATTTAACAAGTATAACACAAAAAATTTAAATAACCTTTCGGCACCGAAAACAGAAAGTTACAAGAACAAAATTACAATTGACACTCTAACCATGAGAACACCGGAAACTCGAAGAGAGAGAGAAAAAAAAATCCAAATTACCAAGAAAAGGAATCACTTCAACTTTTTCGGCATAAAAGGGGGTCAGAAGGCAGTAGGTTTTTTGGTCAAGTCAAATCTCATAAAAGCAGTTAAAGAAATTAAAGGTATAACGGACAGGATAGCCAGTCTCAAAATTAGTACATAAAACGCAATGTCCAGCCAGAAATTTTTTTAATTTTCTTGATTCTGCAACGATGTATATGACAGTTTTACAGATAGAGCAAATGTGCCAAATGTGGCCAGAGGCACAACTTGAGCCACTTTAAAAATTTATCCACTCTAAAATTATGATAGCAGAGAATAGGCGATGAAAATTCCCTCTTTCATGGGTCCACCTCAGTCTCTCTCAACTTTTTTTCAGGCCCAAGTTAGTTTTGTCTTTTTGCCGCCGACATAACGAAAAATTCATCACCACCAACTATCCCTTTCTACTTTTCCTCAGACAATTAGCTCATTTGTCCTCGCTGGCATCCTCACACAAGTATGACCCGGATCCGAATCAGTTTCACCGTTTTGAACTTTTTTTGACCCTAAAGATCCCTCACTAATCGAGGTTCGCTATTCATTTTTTCAGTTTCACCCGAAATGTCTGTCTCCAATAGTTCTCCTCAAGTCTCCCGCAAGTGTTTTTCAGACCCAAGTCAATTTCACCTTAGGAAAACTTTGGCACTATTAAAGTGCTCTCTACCTCTTTCCGCTCTTCCCCAGAGTGATAACTGCTTCCTCGTTCGCCTCCTCCCGCTTGTATGACCCAGATCTGACTTATTTTCACTTTTTTGGGTTTCCCTCGATTCTAAGGATCCCTTACTATTCCATTTGTAGGGTGTGCCAATTTACTTTTTCTTCTTCTGTAGTCCAGAGCGCTTTTGGCTGTTATGCCATCATCAGTGAAGTACCCTAAATGAGACTTGCCTCTTGTGGTCCTGTAGTCATAGTCGAGAGTAGTGCCGTATGGTGAACCTGTTTAGTCGTGTGCTCCTACTGGTTGTCTATGATCATGCAGTCTGTCCAATCAGTCAGTGTTATTAGTCGTGCGCTCCTATCGGTTGTCTGCGATTATGCAGTCTGTCCAATCGGTGGGTGTTACGTTATTAGTTGGAATAAGTTCTCGCTTTGGAAGTTAGTTGTTGTGTTTATCAAGTTGTTTTGTTTTGTTTTTACTTTATTATTTCTAGTTATTCACTCCACCGGTAATGGCATAACAGCCGAAAGCGCTTTGGATTACAGAAGAAGAAAAAGTGAATTGACACACCCTACACATGGAATATTACCAAGTTCACTCACACTCCGAAATGGACACTAAAATTCTTTACTACTCTCAGTCTGCCATTTACTTATTCACTTTTTCTCTCAAGTGTCTGTTTCCAGTGGCTCTCTTCAAGTCTCACTCAAGTGTTTCCAGAAATGAGTTAGTTTCACCAAATCGTAGGCATCTAGGAGTCAAGTTTCAATTTCGTCAACGTGCAATATTTTTCATTGTTCAACTTACTTTGGGATTGGGCTAACATTTTTTCCTGCTCAGACAGACATATTTTATTGTGCATCCATTTCTTCTACGTTGCATTACTTCTTTTTTCGGCGAACTCATTTTTAAATCGTTATATTTCTTCCCCATTGTTCGCACACTCTATTTTATTGGAAGATTAAGTGACACCCGAAAAAAATTAGTTAAGGGGTGTAGTTCTAGAAACGTACCTCGTCACTTGACTTATACAGAGAGAATGTAGTAGAACTGAAAATACCGTATTGTTTGAAGTATTATAATTTTCAAGGAAAATCGATTTATTGGTTTAGTCGACCAAGGCGGTATCAATGGCTTAGAGCGAAAAAATCCTATCCCCGAAAATGCGAATTTTACAGGGTAACTAGAAATAGATCTGGAAAATGTAAGAAATGTAGATATAGTACAGTTATACATTTATAGGTTTACAGTCAACGTGCTTTAAATTCGAAGAGATCGAGGAGTGGTTGCACTGACAGCGGAAAAAATTTCCTTTCTAGAAGTGCCAATAAGTCAAATTTTCGACAAAAAATGGAGATAAGACTTTTTTCGCTGTAGATCATCAACGTACAAGTTAGTAAACTGGTTTCAAAAATCATCGTGGGGTGGGGGAGGGGGTAATCGTGGTCACTTAAGGGAGAATGGTTATAAAAATAGCATCATTTGTCCGATTTAGTTTCTATTTGTGCCATCGGATAACCTGAACTGTCTACTTTCAAATGATATGGTCACTTCCTGAATTATAGGTGTAATTTTGATAATAAGTTATGGGTTAAAAACTAAAAATAAACATTTGACCGGGATTGCCCCGCTGGTGGGGTAATACCAGTCAACAATTTTTATATTTAAAATATATATTTTTTTTAAATCAGCACATGAATAAACGTTAAAAAACTGATAGAAAACATACATTTTATTCATTCGGATTAATAATGATGATCACAAGCATATTTTTCGGCTGTATGTCCAATGATCAATTTTGGATGGGTGCAACGAAACCACAGTTCTCCACTTTGCCTGGTTTCTATAGCTTTCTGTGCGTTTTGTAATTGGTCTGCGCTTCATTTACCTTTTTGAGTTTTTTAAATATGATTTCGAACCATCTGAAATGTAAAAATTCATAAGTTTGTTTTGACTAGTATTACCCCATAGCCGATAAGAGTGACTTTAGGATAGTTATCGTCGGCTTCAAGGCAGAACTCACCAAGTCCTATATTTAAACATAGGACTTGGTGAGTTTTCCCATGAAGCCGACGTTATGTTCATTTTTTCACGCGATAGAATTGAAATTTTATAAAAACTCATGCACCATTCGAAAGTAGACACTTTTTTCTTTCTCTGCATCTTGAAAGTTTTTTAATAATTAAACATTCCATTAATACTTACCTTAAATAAGAAATTAGATAAATTAGAAGCGAAACTCAAAAACGTGATAATTTGCGATATAAAGCGAAAAAATTCTCACACGAACTTGATAGTGTTATTACCAACTATTCTCATGTTCTTCTGTGTTTCAACACTGGTTCGAATGTTTTACCTATCGTCCTATCTGTGAAAAGTAGGAGGCCGTTATTACCCCGTGACCGCAATTACCTCCCGTAACTCTATAGACTATAGTCCGTTCCAGATAAGAGTATCAACAACTCTGAGACAGACCACAGACTAATACGTTCATGAGTTCAATTTTGCAACCAATCACGTATCACTTCCTGAGAACGTGCGCTGCGTCTTTAGCGCGTTCAGTATGAATTTCTTACTTCCCTTTTCCCCTGTGATGCGGCCACGTCTATGGGTTTTTGATACTCTTACCTGGAACTTGAATAGAACCTTACTGGAACGGACTACAGTAGGACCTCGATTATCCGGAACTCTACTACTCGGAACTTCCCTTATCCGGAATGATCAAAAAAAAAATTTTCCCGTTCAACTTCTTTCATTAAAAAGAATTCGTGATTTAGCCACTCGCAAGAGAGTCGAAAATCTTGTTCAAAAAAAATTTCTGATTTTTTCCCCGTTGAACTCGAATAGTTGTATATATGTAAATGTATGTTATGTACTTGTATTGTACGTGTGTTTTTTGTTAATTTTCTGTATCATTTTTGTCATTTTTCGACTCATAAATCGCCAAAAAATTAAATAAAAAATCGTAGCATCATTGTCTGCGTTTTCTTAGCTTAGAAAAACGGTTTTTCTCTTATCCGGAAAATCTGGTATCCGAAAATGGTCTGGTCCCAATTGTTCCGGATAATCGAGGTCCTACTGTATACACATTTTTTTCATCAGTATAGCTCAGTTATGGACTTGAATTTATTGCTTTTCCCAAGTGTAATCTTTCTACAAATGATGCTCTTTTTTTTTTCAATTGTTTCATCTGTTTTAGTTCAATAGACTATTTTTGAGAAAGAAAGAAAAATGAAAAATAGCGTAAAATACGATAAAAAAGAAAGAAAACTCGGGATGACTACATTCGGATCACCTATTTCCACATCAGAGCTGCAGGTATCTACATACGGCTAACAATGGTCAGAATAGAGTTCTAGTCATGAAACATACATTTTTTTCGTCTTTGAATGGGACTCCTTGAAACACTGAATTCAGTTTGAAATCAGTTTTTCTAACCCTCCTTCTTCGGCTCCAAAAGATTTGACGCCTCATTTTCCGAACTATTTGTTTACTTTTCAATTCCCAAAAGATTTTAAAAGTTGACAAAGGCTAACAGTTGGACAGACCTCATTTTTCGAATTATTTGTTCACTTTACAATTCCCCACGTGTTTGAAAGTTGACAAAATTGATACTTTTAAAATCTAAAGGATTCGCAAATAAAATCGAATATTATATGTAGCCAGATGACTTATTGAATTCGCAATTCACTTTTGAAATCAGAAAATCAGCTCCCGGTGGCGACATTTGGCACGTGTGCCCTACGCATCTTCTATAACTTCTTCATCAGTGTCCTCCTTAAAATACTACTATACCTACCAAGAGCACCACAAATTCGCGGTTGACCCCTCAGGGGCTATTCTACGGTATTTGAAATTTGAATGAGAAAAGTTTAAGAGGGCCCCTGACTATGTCACTTTACGTGGTTTTTTTCTTTCGTTTTCATCAAATTATTTCTCTAAAGTGATACGTAAAATTTTTGGCCGTCATTTTGAAACACATAAAATGCCGAACGCGGCATGTCGAAAAATGATTAGCTTTTATACGCGTTGGCAAAACTACACGGCGAAGGACGTGACAAGGCGACGGAACGGAGGCGGAAGGCGGATCGAGGCGCTGGTTCGTATTATTCGGGTCAATTCTCAAGGGTTTGAATTGTAATTTGGTAAAAGGAATGTAGCGAAGTCTCTTACAATATACAAGGATCCCTTCTACGGCTCCCTGTACTCCGTCTTATCCTTATAAGGGATATTACTAGAATTTAAGCGCGGAGATGGTTTCGGCCCATCTTACCGTTAAAGATAACAACCCTAAACACATCCCTCGGGTTTATCGTCGTATACATACATACGTATACCACAGTATAATATTATCAGTACTAAAAGATACGCGTACACAGTAGACCTACTAACTTTCTATGTATATGGCCGTTATCAAAGTTATTCTTCGTCCTATGGGTTACCAAAATTTAAATTATTTCCGCACGCTGCGGTCAGAATGTAGGCAGCACAGAGCAGGACTTCTAAGTTCGCATCGCGCTGGCGGCTTTTATACTTGCGTAAGGCTCGATGCCTCGATCGACTGAAAGCACTAATCTGTACAACTGGAGTGGACGGGTGCAGGGTAGTCGCGTATTATGTGATTCGCAGAACACAGAAACAGAAAAGATTGGCACGACTAAAACTGGTTATTAAGGTTATTAAATTACGCCTTTCAAGACGGGTTAATTAAATACACGAAGTCGAAAAGGAGACGCTGCTGTCGCCCATTGAACCCTTCACGAGAACGGAGACTGATTTCGGACAGTATACCTGCAGCTGAACACGAACAGAAATTATTTCTCATCTTTACAAAATTATTCTATTAATTTGTAAAATGAATAGCGGCGTAATTTCGAGTGATATTTTTACTCGAGTTTGGGACGCAGGATTGGCCGGGCGAGTAATTACAGGGCTGGCCAGCTTAATTAACTTGGTCGCGCCATTTCCTATATACACTGTATGCGTAAAGTGTAGCTCGTGTACTACACTTTGGGAAGGCGAATACAACTAAGGAGCTTTTTTGGCCGTACGTAGGAACTTGCTCGATTTGCGAGCGAGCACACAGAGTATTGTAAGTGCGGAGGTAATCCGAAATTGACGAAACTTATAGCCAACCCAAAATTCTAATACTGTGTAACTTTTCCAAGTGTAATCTTTTCCTTTACCCTGTGGAACGGCGGCTGAGTCGGGCGTACCGTGATTTTCGAATGTGCGGGGTGTTAGAACACAGAGCTGGGGCTAGTTTAATATACAAACTTCTGCGTGTACTAACTTTGCGCGCCGCTATTCGTCCATCGGCCATTTAATCATAAAATTTAGAAACTCCGGCACGGTATTATTTATTACATTCTCCTAAACATAACACCATTAAGAAGATTTTCCTTTGCAACATTTAACACTGTGTGAACGTGCTCAACCGTGTGTCGCGTTTTTAATTTTTAAACCACGGGGTAAAAGCAAACAGCCAGCGTTTCACAGATCTGACGAAGTGATTTTAACCACGGCGTTATAACATAAGCGCTCGTACTTGTATCTGGGGCATGCTTTTATGAATGTGTTTGCGGGGCGTGTTGAGACGATATTCATAAATTTGAAGAAACTTCTTCATTCAAACTGCTTCATTTCCGACATGAATTCAATTACAACTGGTTCGAGTGTAAGGGTCATTCTCCAGAAACTGATAAACAAAAATTTATACAAAAACAGAATCACAATAGGCACTCTAAACGTTAGAACATTCTTGAAACCAGAAAACTTGACAGAACTAGAACGCGCCTTCGGGTGGTCGGAGGTGGCAATATTAGGTCTGTCGGAAACTCGAAGAGAGGGGAAAAAATCCAAATTACCAAAAAAGGGCATCCCTTCCACTTTTTCAGCACAAAAGGGGGTCAGAAGGGAGTAGGTTTTTTGGTTAAGCCAAATCTCATAAAAGCAGTCAACGAAATTAAAGGTATAACGGATAGGTTAGCCATACTCAAAATAAAAATAGACGATGTGTTAATAACACTTATTCTAGTATATATGCTCCCACCTCTACGGCAGAAGAGAACGAAATCGAAGAATTTTACGAAAAATTGGAAGAACTAATCAGCAGGGAGTCGTACACCAAAAATAGATAACTTTATATGATGGGAGACTGGAACAGCCAAGTGGGACAGAGAGGAAAAGGTGAAAAAGGAATATTAAGGAAATATGGATACGGTCAAAGGAATAATAGATGTTGGAGGATGATAGAATTTTACCAAGAATTCATTCTAAAAATTACCAACAGTTTCTATAGAAAAAGACAAGGTAGAAGATGGTCGTGGTTAGCACCAAATCAAGAACATAGAACACTAATTGACTATGCAATAACAACAAAAAAGTAGCAAACTTCGATATTAAAAACAACTTTCAATTCCACTCAGATCACCACCTACTAACAATAGAAATCATAACAAGAAAATATAACATTAGAAAATACAGAACCAATAAAAACCTCAGATCACTTGATCAAACAAGCTACAAAGAAGCAATAAAAAACAAACTAAGAACAATGAAAACAACCCAAACAAATATTGGTACTGAACACGTAATCGACACCTTATATCAAGAGTTAACAGAAACAATAAATACAGCAATACAAGACTCAACTGTAACACAACAAAACGGACCAAACTCAGATACTCCAGTGAATAAAATCAGGGAAGAAATTAAAACGCTACAGTCCAACAGAAGCAGGTTACTAAAAATCAAAAACAAAAGAACAAATTATAAAATAGAACTTATTCTAGTATCAAGATTAATAAGAAACAAAATTAGAAATAAAAACCATCTAATAAAAACAGAAATCATAAAAAACACCATAGAAGGTAACAAAAACATTAAAAAAATGAAGAAAGAAATAAGTACAGGTTTACAATGGACCACGTATCTTATAGACTCAAACAATCAAAAAATATACGACAGAGAAGCAATTAATAATTTAATTACAGATTACTATAAAGAACTATAATACATGACTTGGGAAAGGAAGGGAATAAAAGTGGATGGAAAATGGCTAAACAACCTCAGATTCGCCGATGATGTGGTGCTGATCAGTGCGTCCATAGACGAACTACAAGAAATGGCTGAGGAATTAGCAGCAGCAGGCGAGAGGAAAGGAATGAATATGAACTTGGAAAAAACGAAACCTATCCAATCAGCAGAGTATTGACTTTAGGATTAACGGAGAGCATATTGAGACAGTGACAACATATGTGTATCTGGGACAGACAATAAGCGTAAATAGAGACTACAGAGTCGAAATAAATAACCGAATAAAAAAAGCTTGGGGCAAATACTGGTCTTATAAAGCGTTATTGAAGAGCAAGATAAGCTATAACTCGAAAATAAGAATACTGAACAGTTGCGTTATCCCCTCTTTAACGTATGGTGCTCAGTCATGGACATTAACTAAAGAACTTACCAACAGGATACAATCAGCCCAGAATAGGATGATTAGAAGTACCTCGGGAATAAAATGGACGGACAAAGTCACCAACAGACAACTTTACGAGCGAGTAGAAATGGAGAAAGTAGGGGGAAAAAATAATGATGTTAAAATTTGAATACGCAGGGCACTTAATAAGAAAAAAATAATTTTGTTGGACCAGACAAATTCTGGATTGGGTACCCTACGAGTCAATCAGGAAGACAGGCCGACCGGTTACAAGGTGGAACGACAGCTTGGTCAATGCAGCGGGCACACTATGGAAACGATGTGTGTATAATAGGGCGGTATGGAAAAAAATTGGGGAGGCTTCTGCCCAGAGATGGGTGACGTGACACTCTGCGTTTCTGCTATGTACAAAAAATGTAATATTTCGTATATTTTTAGCAATACGTGCTTATAGTGTCTCGAAGGCTGTATAATAATAATAATAATAATAATAATAATAATAATAAAGAACTATAATACAAACGATACAGACAACAAACAACCAAACAAAACGAACCTAGTAACAAACACAATACACCACGTACCACCATTTCTAAAACACGAAATCCAGGCTATAGTAAACCAATTAAAATGTAATAAAAGTCCAGGACATGATAACATCACCAATGAAGACATTAAAATGGTAGAAGAGGAAATGGTAGCACAACTAACAAAACTGTTCAATATAATTTTAAAAAGAGAAAGAATACCGGAAAACTGGAAATTGTCCGATATAATAATACTTTTTAAGAAAGGAGACAGGCATAAAATAGTTAATTACCGACCTATCATCCTTAGCCCAACAATAGCAAAAATCTTCTCTAAAGTAATCGAAAATAGACTCAAACACTACAAAGGCTGTTCAATAAGTAATGCCTCCAAGCCCATACCTTGGGAACCACTGGACCTGGAAGAATGCGCGCATGCTCTCTGGAAAGATAGACTCCTTAGCTTCAAAACGCGGGGTCGGTCAGTTCCATATCTTCTTTTGCTCGCGAAACACGTGTTCGAAACGAAAACTGGCTACTGCCGCTCGGTACATGCAAGTATTTTTTGACGCTTGAAGGTGCTACGCCGGTTGAGATTTTTCAGTTCGTCATCCGATGCTACACAATACCCTTTTAGATATTTTTAAAGATACCTAAATAGATGAAAGTCACTAGGAGCAAGGTCGAGGCTGTAAGGAGGGTGCGAAACAATTTCGTAATGTGACTCCTGTAACCTGGCTTGAGTGCGTGCTGTGGCGTGCGGCCTTGCGTTGCCCTGTTGCAGTAAGCAGATACCGCTGGTAGGTCGAACGCGGCTTAATCGGCATCGTAAGGCTATCAAGGTCTTACAAAGCTTCTCAACATTGATTGTGGTGTCTTTTTTCAAAATCCTGAAATTTTTGATCAAGTTTGGCAGCAATTTCATCCCTTTTTCGGCAATTTTGGGCGCCCTGACCAAGATTTATCCAGTAATTCGAACGCACCAGCCTTTGTTTCTCTCGCCCACATCCGTACCGCACTGATATCAAAACACTCATCCCCAAAACGCGCCTTTAATCGTCGAAAAATCTCAACCGGCGTAGCACCTTCAAGTGTCAAAAAATACTTGCATGTACCGAGCGGCAGTAGCCAGTTTTCGTTTCGAACACATGTTTCGCGAGCAAAAGAAGATATGGAACTGACCGACCCCGCGTTTTGAAGCTAAGGAGTTTATCTTTCCAGAGAGCATGCGCGCATTCTTCCAGGTCCAGTGGTTCCCAAGGTATGGGCTTGGAGGCATTACTTATTGAACAGCCTTTGTAATAAGCCAACAACCAATCGAGCAGGCAGGATTTCGGCAAACATACTCAACTATGGACCGTATCCATACAGTCAAGCAAATTATGGAAGAAAGTAACGGATATAATAAGCCTATTTACATGTGTCACATTGATTATAATAAGGCGTTCGACTCCCTAAAGCACAACTATGTGTTAAAAGCACTAGAGAAACAGGGGACCCCACAAAAATTTGTCAATATAATAAAAGAAATGTACTCTAGATTCAAAGCAAAGATAAAAACAGATAAATTAGGTAACTATTTCGACATCAAAAAAGGGGTAAGACAGGGAGATCCCCTTTCCCCGATTCTTTTCAACAATACTCTGGAACAAATATTTAGGAAACTCAAATGGGAAAACAAAGGGATTAACATTAACGGAAGGCTGAAGTCTTGTGGTAACTGTCTGACCATGGAGGCGGCCCCCTCTATTTGAAGCAACCCTCCCGTCTTGGGTGTGTTGCCGAAGTGGCGGGCGGGGAAGGAAGATGGAAGCCGATAGGGAAGTGTCGTGAAATCGAAGGAGACGATAAACAACCCGCAGCAGATGAGACAACGACCGACTGACCGGACAACAGACATGAGCTCTCTCCTCCCTGTCCCGCGCTGAGCCTAATCGAAAATATGTAAGGCAGAAAAGTGGGGGCACGTCAATTTTTTTATTTTACTGTACACAGACGAATACATGAAGCCACGGGAAAAAATTCCGGACTGGCCGCCGGGTCGGGCCTTGGCTCCTCGCGAGTAGGAAAGAAAAAGTGCGAGCATCGTTTAGCAGTCTCCTCAGCAGCACAGTTGGTGTAAGACTGACTGGACAAGTATGAGGCTAAGGAGTTTAAACATGGCAAGGAAAGGATATGAGCATGGTGAGGGTAGAGATTGCATGCGCTTTTCTGACAGACGAATGAAACAACATCAATGTCCAACTAACATTTATTCATAATTCGGTGAACGGTGTACTACACAACCACACTTAATAATCAGTATTCCTCAAATACAGACGCACCAAATTAAAATAGAAAAATTTCATGTTTACAAGAAATCTTTAGATGAGGCCGTCTGTTCCTACCAACGTTTTTGATAAATCAAACAAAAAATTCTGCTAGTTTACAGACAATTAATCTCTTCTATATCCTGTATCCCTATCGACATCGATCAATAATTAAGACCTGATGATAATTTTCGGCGAATCTGGTACATTATTTACAATATTCGGACGTCTCAGAGACCACACTTTCGAGTGGTTAACCTGTTAATAGTTTTAATTATAGCGCACACCCGACGGCGCGAGAGTTTGAATTTTCGAATTAAAGACGAAGCTGCGCCAATCGAGACGAGGCCGAATGATTAATCTGAAATATTCGCTTCATTCGATATATTCGTTCGGGAATACATTTTAACCGTTAATGAAAATCTAAATTACATTCCTCCAGCGGTTAGCGGGGGAAGCGTGGATGCTACCAGAGGGCGCTATTCGATATCATCTTGTCGCCTATCTACATAATAGTTTGGTACAGTTTCAGTTACGTAAGCGGTTTTCCGCTAAGGCCCCATCAAATTAATCAAGGTGCTCTGGTTGCTTTTCCATAACTTTCCCCGATCGAGCTTCACCTAATTCGATAAAGTGAGGTACCGTTTTATGTAAGATGATCTGGGAAGCACATTTTCGGGTATGCCGCGTGTACGAACTTCTGAGCTTATAAAAACATCGAAGTTAACTGAGAAACGTTCTAAAAAATTAAAAAAATGTGGATTATTTCGGCTTCAGCCAGACTGCGTCTCGCCCAGTCCTTTTTCATACTGATTGCGTCCCAAGAAAAAATGACGACAGTATTTTTCTTTTTCAGCGCTCCGGTTGCGTGATTTCTATTGAAGGATATGTTTGATCATGCTCACCCCAACATTTTTGTTTTAATTGACGCCCTCCTGAAAATACAGGGTCGAGCTTCCGTGAAAATGAATTCAATTACTTCGACAAAACTGCATAACAGAAGTGCTCAGAAAGAAAAATTTATTCAAGACGCTATGGCGCAGTTAGAGGATGCCGAAATATCGGACACATGAGTACATCAAGATTTTGTCCAGGAAGTTCCTACCCTCTTAGACATTTTTTACGCACCTTTCTTTGATGACGAAGCAAAATGCAAGGCTTTGCGGATAGAAGACGTCGTAAGCTGACCACCACGTAGTGTCTTCTGGTTCATGCTAACAGGCTTACCATCTCTTTTCTTTTTCTTCCGGACTCAATCTGTACTGTCTTCGTTTTCCACACGGGACGCAATCTGTACTGTCTTCTTTTTCCACACGGGACGCATTCTGTACTACTGAATTGCGTCCCGTGTGTAAAATGGGACGCAATCTGCCTGATCCCATTATTTCTCATGATAGCCTGATAGCATGAAGCCAATATTAGAGTTCTGAGTAGATACCTGTAGTTTTTTATTTAATTTCAAACGATTTATATAAAAAATGGCAAGTCTGATAAACTCTTTAAAAATGAATCAGTGAGTACAAAATGCTTAAATTCAAGGTTTGGAAATAGTAGGTAAGTGTTTTTCATATACAAGAACCAATGACAGTAGAGCTCTCCTCCACAAGCTAGGCCATCATACTATAAGCCGTTCTACCATAAAATTAGGTAGCGTTTGTGAATTGATTGTTTCCTAAATTAGAATTCAGTTTGACATCGCTCCACTCGAAGACCCTACCACCTTTACCCACTATCTGGTCCTCTCAGATTCACTTTCCTCCTTAAGGTCTATTTCTGATCGCCTTTCAACGCACGCTCTCGTCCAACGCATATCCATCTCATTCTCCATCTCATTTCCTTCACCACCAAGAGCATTTCACTCATCTGGATCCCAAGCCATATTAGTATCCCAGGAAATGAGGAAGTTAATCAAGCAGCACAGCAACTATACAGCAACTACACAGCTCCCATATATCACTCGTCACCTCCTTATCTCAACAGAGATCTCACTTCCGCCATTCGCCAGACTAGTTTGCGTAAGTGGTTCAAAGAGTGATGGCATCAAGCCTCTCGGCACAACAGGCTCGCACAAATCAAGCTTACACCTGTCCCCTGGTCAACGTCCCAACGTTCCTCCCACCGCGAGGAAGTTACCATCCGCCTAAGGGTTGGACATACACGCCACACATACGCATTTTCTCACTAGCCTTTATCCTCTCGAATGCCCACTCTGTGACGAAGAAGACCCTCTCACTGCGGACCACCTCTTCTCATGCCCCTCCCTCACCTGCCTTCGTAACTGTTACCACGTCCCCCATAGTCGAATTTTGGCCCTCTCCAACTCCCATAAGCACATAAACAACACCCTCACCTACCTTTCCGCTGCTGACTCTGTGACCTAATAATATAGACAACAATCTTTTCCGAGCCCATAACCCGAGAGTGTAGCTCTGTGGCTCGATAAAAAAAAAATCCTACACAAGTAAAGCCGGCTATACACTATGCGTGATGGCGCGATGAAATTCTCGACGAATTAATATCCGCTCAGTCATATTTCTCCGTCTTGTCGTGAAGCAAACATTTCACAGACTAATGGATTAAGGAAAAAAGAGGAAAACCAGTCCGAGAGATTTGAAGGATTCCGAAAAAAGTTTCTTTGATTTTCAGAGATGTTCATCGGAAACTCTTGGAATAAATTACCGATGATTTCCGAAGAATTTCATCAAAAATGTTTGGGGAAACTCTTCGATGATTATTTTATCAGAAATCATTGAGAGCAATGTATGATGATTTGAATTTCATCGGAAATCTTCAGAAAAAACTTCCAATGTTTTCTAAAGAATTTCTTCAAAAATCTTCGAGAAAAATCTCCGATAATTTTTAAAGAATTTCATCACAAATCTTCGAGAAGATTTCTTTGATTTCCGAAAATAATTTCCGAGGAATTTTATCGAAAATATTAGGGAAACATTTCCAATCATTTTCGGAGAAATTCATCGGACATAGTCTCCGATGATTTCAGGAAATCTCCAATGATTTCAAAGGATTTTATTAAAAATCATCGAAGTATCTCTGATGATTTTTGAAGGATTCAGAAATAGAATCAATGTAAATGTCATGATTTAGGAAATCTAAACATGTCGCAGACAAATCTGCAACAACGGGAGAGCATTCTCATGTCCCGATTTCCGTATGATTTAACTCTTCGTGGTCACAATTTCGTTTGGCCTGATCCTACTTAGTAAAAAAAAAAAATTCCACGGAAATTTCTTATTAAATACTGAAGTTGGCTAGAAGAAATAAAAATTTACATGGAAATATATGGACTACTGAAATGAATTGTGAACTGACTTGTAACCATGAAGAGTAAATCATACGGATTGGCTTCACGAAATACGCACCACTGAACCAACCTGCGAACTGAATTGGAAATGAGAAGAAAAAAGTAAATAAGTAACCTCGTTGAGGCGGGTCGGCAAAAAAGCACGCATTTTAATTCTCGACAAGAAATAATGGGGAAAAAAATAATAATAAAATAAATCCATGGAAGAATTAATAGAAAATAATTCGACTTAATCCTACCCTAATGGAAAAAAATTTCAATAGAAATTTTTATTAAATACTGAAGATGGCTGAAAGAAATAAGAGTGTCCATGGAAATTTGAACCATTAAACTGAATTGTGACCATGGAGAGTTAAATCATACGGATAGAAGTAACGCTTAAACAGTCTGCAACCATGCTGTTAATAATAGAAATTTCCATGGAAATTTTTTTTATTAGGGTGTGATCAGGAGAAGTAACGATCAAAGAGTAACACTTTTTTCGTTAATGTGCCAAAGTTCTCGATCAGCTGTTTTTCTTTATGATGCTCCAAAGTAACGGTTAAAAATAACGTTTTTTTCTTTTATGTGCCAAAGCAAAGACATGAAAATGTCAAAAAGTTTCTATGATTTCCAGAGATTTTCATCGAAAATTTTGGAATAAATTGCCGACAATTTCCGAAAAATTTCATCAAAAATGTTCGGGGAAAATCTCCGATGATTATTTTATTGGAAATCTTTCAGAATAATGTGTGATGATTTCTGGCGAATTTCATTGGAAATCTTCAGGAAAAATTTCCAATGTTTTCCAAAGAATTTCTTCAAAAATCTTCGGGAAAATCTTCCAATCATTTTTGAAGAATTTGATCAGAAATCTTCGCGAAGATGATTTCCGAAGATAATTTCCGAGGAATTTTATCGAAAATATTAAGGAAAAATTTCTGATCATTTTTGAAGAATTTCATTGGACATGATCGAGAAAAGTCACCGAGAATGTCGTCGGATTTAGGGAAGATCTCCAATGATTCCGAAGGATTTTATCGGAAATTATCGAAGTGTTTCTGCTAATTTTTGAAGGACTCAGAAAAAAGTTCCGATTATCTCCAGAGATTTTTAACGGAAATTTTTTAGATAAATTACCGATAATTTCCGAAGAATTTCATCAGAAATGTTCGGAGAAAATCTCCGATAGTTATTTCATTATAAATCTTTGAGAACAATATGCGATATTTCCGGAAAATTTCATCGAAAATCTTCAGAAAAAATTTCTAATGTTTTTTCTAAAGAATTTCTTCAAAAACTTTCCGGATAATTTCCCGACAATTTTTGAAGAATTTCATCGGAAATTGTGTTTGGGAAAAAACTCCGATAGTTTTTGGAGGATTTCATCGAAAATCTTCAGGAAAAATTTCTGATCCCATCACATGAGTGGGAAATTAGTCTCAATTCGTCGGAAGTTATCGGAATTTTTCCCCAAAAATTTCCAATGAAATTTCTTAAAAATAATCAGAGATTCTTTTCGAAGATTTCTGATGAAATTCTTCGATCATTGTACATTTGTCCTGAAGATTTTTAATAAAATTCTTCAAAAACCATCGGGGTACCCCGCCCCCAATATTTCCTAGTACGAAATTCTTCAAAAATTATCGGAAAATTTTTTCACAGAATTTTGGTAAAATGTTTTGGAAAACATACGGGATTTTCTTTCCCAAAAATTTCCGATGAAATTCCTTAAAAATCATCGAAGATTCGTCTCGAAGATTTCCGCTGGAATTCTTCGGAGATCATCGAACATTTTTCCTGAAGATTTTCAGTAAGATTATTGAAAGCCATCAGAGTTCCCCCCCCCCCAATATTTCCTAGTAAGAAATTCTTCAAATATTATTGGAAAATTTTCTCGAAGAATTTTGATGAAATTTTGTGGAAAACATGGAGAATTTTTTCTAAAAATTTCCGATAAAATTCCTTAAAAATCATCGGAGATTCTTCTCATAGATTTCCAACGAAATTATTCTTTAAAAGTCATCGGAGATTTTTCCTGAAGATTTTCGATAAAATTCTTCAAAAACCATCGGAGTTTTTACAAAATACAACTTTATTCTCGGGTTTCAAAACAAATAAACTGCCACGTTTTCACGTATTCCGCACATTAATCCCTCGCTTGATTCACGAATCGTGGCATACGAAATTAGAACGAATTACGAATAGTGTATAGTAACTGATTCATCGCGATTCGTCATTTTTTCGGCGAATTTTTCGCAATTCTCTTTTTCGTGTGGTTCGCGCATAGTGTAAATAGCCGGCTTAAAAATAATCACAATTTTTGTCTGTGAAGTTTAGTTTAAGTATCCACGTACGCGAAATCAAATGGGATATCCGAAATAAATGACTCAAGAGACCCCTATTTTGACACGTTGTTTGATTTTAGTTTTGCCTTCTCAGTTTTAAGAGCTAAAATCAGGACTGGATCCAAAATTCAATGGAATTTTCAAAGCGAAATCGGTGACCCAAAAATCCCTTAGGTACATATATCACATGTTCTAGTCGACGTTTCAAGCCAAGCCACTTTCGTCAATTTTAAGGGAGCAATTTTCATTCAGAGACTTGAATCGAGGATAGATCAAACATCTGATAGGATAATAACACTCACTGACCTAGAAGATATACAATTTCGATAGGTTGACCTGTATATTTTTATTAGCAAACCCGTCGAGTTGGTTAAAGCGAATGATACAAGTAATAATAGAATAATTTAGCTGTATCACCCTTCATCTAATTAGATTATTTTGTACATAATTTCCATCTTACTTGTGGTTACAAACACTTTTTCCATCCTGTTAAGTTTCTCCAAACGAGCATCGTATTCTCAGGCGCCAACCTACCCTGACCCCCCCCCCCCATTGGTACTAAAGGTTTCGAGTCTTGCGGAAAAAAAGGTACATACAGGCATATTACATCAAATCTATAATATCTTATTTTACGACTCGACAGAAGCGGTCTGTTGCATCACGTTAATAAATTTTAACAATTATTATTTATGTGCAAAAATTTTAATAGAAAAAGATAACATCTTGGCAAAACTGTATGAGTAATAATTAGTTATTGCAATACCGGTAATAAGATAAGACCAATATGTTGAAACTAGAATGGGCTAATATAAATTCAATTCAGCTGCTGGTGCTGTTTATTCGTCTTTTATCATTTCCATAGAATTGTTGATTCAGTCGACAACCTGTAACTAGTAAAATAAACCAAATATTAGTGACGTGAATTTTGAAACTTGATCATTTCGTACAATTAATTATGAACACTTTGGTCCTTTTCTCAACTTTTACTATCTTACTGGCTATTACAGCTTTGGATTCCAGTGATGCAGCAATTAGACACCGTGATCAAGCAGCTGTCCACGAAAGTAAATGAATAATAATAATAATAATAGATAATAATAATAATAATAGATAATAATAATAATAATAATAATAATTTGGCACCCTCTTCAGCAGAAAAGTAGGTCAAAACAACGCTGCGTTCCCAAAATATAGAACTAGAAGAAAATCTTTATCAAAAAATAATAAATAAAAAATAAGCAAAATAGAAAAATGTTTTGGCTTGTCAAAAAGGATGAGCAATTGTTAAATAAGATGAACGATCGCTAGGTGCAGTTGACACAACGACACTACACTGCCATTAGCCCTGTTAAATTTTAAAACATACGGCCAGATACAAACCCCAAAACATAAGATTTAGGTCAGGTTCGATCTTATTACCAACCAAACCATGGATGTGCAATAAAAGTGGGTAATTTTGAGAAATTAAAATAAGCATTGTCGCTGTACATCCAGTAAATACCTATTTATCAATATTTTCGAAACTTCAATTTCTTGTATTAACCATAAAACAATGAAATATAAAATTTTGAAATTAATCAGACAATTCAACTCGCAGTTTTTGGCACACTGATTTCAAATTGAAACTACACCACCTAATTGGATACAGCAAAACAGAATTTTTTTTTTCATCGTCAGTGAATACCTCAGCACTTATATCATCAACCATTTTCACTATTAGCCAGTAACGTATTTTCTTTCCTATACGAAAACAAATTCGATTCTGCCACTCCGATTCACTAAGCATTGAATGATTCAACGATCACAGACTACATACTATGAGATTCCGAAATGTACTTGCATTTGTGTTTCAGTTGTGTGCTTCCAGCGTCCAAAGACAGAATACTGCCCCCCAAATAGACAGGGCCTGTATTGGTTCTACGCTCCTGAAAAAAAGACCTGCATTCAGTTTAACGGATGTTCTGTGCCGCACAACTACCTCGCTAATAATTTTAAAACATCAGAGGAATGCCACGAATTCTGTGATGGAGTTGGCACTTCCAAACCTAGAAAGCCTAGTTACCGGCCTAGAAAGCCTACTAGGCCTAGAATACCAACTACGCCTGCTGATAAGCCTGGTAAGTATCACCCACTGGCTAGCGTGTAGGTATTTTATAACCTTATAAGCGAATAACTGAACAGGCCTATTGCATGAAGTGACCTATCATCTACGAGTCACCATCAAAAAGGTTTTTATAATCGTGTAAATGAGCTCAAAAGAACATCTATGAGCGCGGAAAATCTTATCTGATGCATTAGGAAACCAAAAGAACCTTTCGAAAGTTTCAGTCACATTTAGTAATTCTGAATTTTCACCCAACAACATTTTTTAAGCCATACCGAAAATTGGTTAGACCATTACTCCAGTGGTGTTATGGCTTCCCTATTTCAGCACGGCGAGAGGCTTTCATAATTCTTATAATTCATTTACGAGTATTAATGTCTATTTTATAGATACATACGATCACGTCAGAAATTAGTTTTCTGGCATTCTTGATAACTCTGTATAGTATAGAAAAAATTACGAAAAATTACTTAAATTTTCTTCGGAGAAAAAAAGGGCCAATATTGCGACAAAATGCGAACTAATATGACAAAGCAAGGAGCCAAGTGAGACCTTATGATAATTCATGCTAAAATTAACCATGTATCGACATAGTGACCAGTATTAGGTAATACAGCTTATAGTGAAAATAGTAACACAGTTTGACTTTAAAGTATTATTATTTAGTTTGTCCAAAAGTTTTTACCTCATAATAGGTATACCCAGAAAGATCTAGTATTATTTGGTATTATTTTAAAAGAAAAGACCCATCAAAGAGGGAAGGGGAAACTAATATGGTTAGTAAAATATTTTCACTGAAATTACTATCGGATTTCCTTCCTCCTCCGCAATATATATCCGTTTTCTGATGGCTACTGTTTACTTTGAATTTTCAGCTCGTTGCTTTCTTCCACCAGTATCGGGACCTTGCAAGGCTGATTTCCAGATGTGGTATTATGACTCAACGATAAAGCAATGCACCACGTTCATCTATGGAGGGTGTGGAGGTAACAGTAATCGATTTGATTCGAAAGAAGACTGCATGGAGAACTGTGATTAATTATATTGCCCGTAACTAATCATAAATTACACCACACAACAGCAGATTGAGATTTTGTAAAAAAAAAAAAAAAAAGAAAAAAAGGGAATATCTGATTCTATATTTTATTTTCAACGAGGAAATTAAGGCCGATGTTCATTATCTTATTATAATTCATCCCCCACCCCACAATCTCCTATCTTAAATGTAAATTTTAGCATCATCAAGGTGATACCGACTGATCAAACATTGTTATCAGCATCAGTGTAGCTATTCATGGATTACAAAAAGGAATAATAAGTGAAAAAATTTGATAAAATTTTAATCTCTAATATGGAAAACGAGTGGTTCTTGAAAAAAATCGTTAGCGTCATCGTATTCAGTTCAATCATATAATCTCATCTCATCGTTTTTTATGCTGTTGTGTAGTGTTATAATTTTATCAAGTATTAATTAAATAATACGCATACTGCGAGGCAATCACATGTTTTGACGTTCAGATACGCACTATTATTTTGTTTTAAATCATTATAGATTAAAGGATTAAAGTTTTAATTCAGAATTATCGTACAATAAAAAGTCAGATGTACTAGAATAATACCTTATTTACTCACATCTGAAACTCAATCATCAAGTCGAGTGTTGGTATATTTTTGGTAGTTTTGGAGGCTGTAGCAATAGGGAGGCAATCGAGAAGGTAACAACTGAGTCATCTAGATATACCTGTTGTGTTCAAAGAGCATTGAATTATACCTACAACGATTTTCAATCGAGCTTGTATGCTAATGAAATCGCTCGAGACAAATTTTAGGTTCAGAATTTTATTCAACATGAAGTAACTTCTATTAATAGATAGGTAATTGGAAATCTCTTCATCCGGGGACCGTTTACGCATATTAGAATAAATTGATATAATGAGAACTGCATGATGGACATTCAATATTAAATCCGCTGGCACCACCGCGGCTCAAACTTTTAGGTATAAATGCAGTCACTAAAAACGACTATTAGGTATTCTGATTGAAAATGATGAACTGTAGGTAGACCCAGCTACCAAAGATAATTCCATAATTTTCAGAGTCCAAACTGAAGCATCTATCCAAGGAGTCATTCGATTAGACACAAACAGTACACATTCAAAGCCAGAACCATAACTATGAAAGTATGGAGAGCATCCGAAGACCTGCATGCTCTACCATCACGAGAACACTTTCTGATTCGTAACTGGGGAACTGACTGACTGACTACTATTTTGACTAGAAGAGCCAGTGGATATACAGAGGAGCCCCCTTAGTTTAGTAGAGCTAGGGCCTAACTGTTATACATCAAGCTTCCTATCTGAACGTTTCAGAACCTTGGCCTTGAACGACTCGCTCCCTCAACTCATTTCTAACGTGTCATTTACCTGATCAGTACTCAGTACTGCACTCCTCACTTTTGGAGTAGCTTGTTCCACATCATATTCGCCGGCCTGACTGGCTAGCTAGCGTACTGATATTGAGTTCTGCTATAGTTTTTCCTCAGTAGTCGAAATATCGGCTGGAGGAAGCTATGTTTTCAGTATAATGCCCAGAAACACAGTCGATATCGACAACTACATCGGCAAGGTGCTCGACAAGTTTATATCGATCTTAGAATAAACATTTGCACGTGTAATAAGAATAACCCTCGAGATATTGGCAATCACTGAAGGCTATGCGACTGTTTGCTGCAGTAAGTATAACCAATCAGCGATATAGTTGTTGAGTCAAATTTGAAAGCTGCATTATACTCGACTGGCGATATCAGCATCGCTTAGATTGTCGACTCGACATTGTAAGATCGATTATTCACTCAATCTTCGTAGTCCCAATTAAAACAAAAATAATTTTGCACATTACTTAATATTTGAATATAAAAAATATAGAAATAACTGCATTCACTAATATAAGTATGTGATCTTAGGGTCCATGTTGGAGTGTGAGTGAACTTGGTAAATTCTGTACGTAGGATGTGCTAATTTACAATTTCTTCCTTCTGTTGTCCAAAGAGCTTCCAGTTGTTATGCCATCTTCAGTGGAGTGGGTACTCCACTGAAGATGCATAACAGCAGAAAGTGCTCTGGACAACAGAAGGAAGAAATATAGTGAATTGGCACACCCTACATACAGAATATGTGATCTGCAGTGTCCATCAGTCGAGGTGAAAATCAGTGTCGATTTATAAATCTTCCAAACGTGCAATGCCGCATCTACATACATACTATCAATCAATCAGCCGTTAGTTATGTATAATCGAGTATGTTCTGAAATATGGTCACAACTTGGCGGAACTGGTGCGAGGGACAAATTACTGCTCTAAAAATGAGGGAGGGGAAACACATTTTCAGGCATTTTATTTAAAAAGAAACAAAAAAAAAGAAGAAAAAAAGACTTTTTGGCTAAAGAGTACATTTAGTGTTTTCGATCTTCATTTATGAAAAATAAAAAATTCATCAATTGAATTGTTAACGCCCCCTTCCCTTAGGAAAAGTTCCCCATACAGGGACATCGTGAAGGCGCGGTTTATTATTTTTTTTTTGGGGGGGGGGGGGAGGGGAGGCTCACTTGGAAAAAATACCAACTGATCGGCTGTATTTTGGTAACCTTATACTCCAATTTCAATCGCCAAGCAAAAGAAAAAAAAAAGAAGAGAAGAAAAGAACTTACATTTTCTTAAGTTTACGATGAGTAACTAATTCTGATCAAACTGTCAACTCTGCACCAGAAAGATATTTTTGAGGGCACGCTGCTCCTTTGCCCCCTGTAGGGACATCCCTGCCTCTTTGCCCCCTGTAGGGACATCCCTGCCCCCTGCCCTAGTGATATAGAATCATACATCAGGTACTGAAGTCAGGAATATTGATTTTCAACATGTATTTATGGTTCAACTGATGAACCAGTAATCTGGAGTGAACGCATTAGAAGTTTTTTAGTATTAGAAAATAATGGTTGGTCAAAGTTGTACATATGTGACAAGCTGACAACTGTCCCCAACGTTTGACAAATTAAAAAAAATACACCTTGTTCACACTGCGCGAGGCAGAACACAGGACTTGCTCAAAATAAATCTTAATGGAAGGGTTGAAGGGAAAATTTTTAATCTAGGTCCTCTCCTCTTCTTAGTAAACTTTGTACTTTGTTCCTGTTAAAAAATTTCATATTCTCAATGTCCTTCCAAATATATTTGTACCCCCCCACCCACTGTTTTTTAAAGTTCAAAAACCTTATCTAACAACTCAGTTGCAATACTATGCGCTTGATATACTACTTTTTGGCGCTAGTTTTCTCTTGTTCGAACAATAACAGATCTCTATGACTAAAGCTCCTGGAAACACCGGAGTACACTGACATCCACCATTTTGAGTTGCTTTAGTGCCCGAAGATTCACAATTCATTACGCGGAACGGGCTGCTAGCGTGCGGCATATCGAATTGTAAATTGTCGGGCACTAAGCGACTCAAAATGGCGGATGTCAGTGCTTGGATGTTTCCAGGTGCTCTACTACTACTTCTTGTCAAGTTCGGGAGAGGAAAGTTTTCCCACCACATACGCCCTTAGTTCGTAAAAGTGTACAATAGCTGGTAAATTCGCAACTTGTTATGTCTTTTTCCATCTCACTCGTTTCTTTTTCATTCGTTTCATTTTTAGTTTATTAAATTTTAAAATTCTTATCAATTGGCAATCGGCAAAATAAACCCTCTACTGGCTCAACTAGAAACTGTAATTTGCAAAATCGTAGCTCAGTATAAAACATGTTGATTAAATTTACTAGAAGTAGTCGATACGAGAATGGCCAACTCTGGGAAAAAATTCTGGTCTTTGAAAACAATTTTTAAAGGCAGTTTTTTGAGAAGACACGAAAAGGGGAAATTCTGAACAGCTGTGCCTTCCCCACCTTGTCGTATGGGTGTCAAACCTGGTAGCTTACGAAACAAGAAGAAAAAAAATAGAGACCCATTAAAATAACTTATGGGAAGAGCAATTCTGGGTATTAAGAGAAGAGATAAGAAAAGAATTTTCGAAATAACCTAAACTTCGTACACGCGATAAGGAGACTGAAGAGGGATTAGGCGGAACACCTGGCTAGGATGGATAACAACAGATGGGCAAAATTAACCTCAGATTAGTTTCTGAGGGGGGAGGGGGGCAAAAAAGGGAAACAGAGAACCAGATGGAGGGATGTGATTGACAAAATGTTAAAACATCGGGACTACCAAAAAATTGCATGGCATAGAGGGGAATGGACGCGCTTAAGAGAGGCCTTTGCCCAGCAGAGGGCAACTTAAATGTATTATTTATGGGATAATAAAGGCATATTAAATTGAATTGAATTTTGAGGGAAACTAGGAACATGAATGAAGTACAAAGTTGATCAGAGAGAGAGAGAGAAAGGAAGAAAATAGATTCTACCCCCCGCTCCCCCCGAGAATGAAATGGGTGTTTTCCTACCTAGAGGAACTTAAGAAATTATCTCAGCCTCTGTACGCAATCAACTAGAGAAGTATTTCCATCAACATAATATGAACTCCATAAGTCCGCTACTGTTTTCGTTTTCTTCACAGCTTTTAGCCGTTTCTGCTGGGGTAGGCCTAGCACTGTTTGCAACCTGATATAAATTTCCGTTTGATATTCTCGTAAGATATTTGCCCTATAATAATAATAATAATAATAATAATAATAAACAGCCTTTATTGGTATGATAAATACAATATTATATAAAATTAAGATAACATAAACATGCAAGAACTATGTGTCATACCGAGCCTCCATGTAGCGGGCATAGGCCTCCCCTATATTTTTCCATACCCTCAGCCACTCTACACCATGGTGTTCCTACCCTTCTGATGATTTCACGTCCCCAGCTTGTTATCGGCCTACCCTTCTTCCTTTTACGTCCATACGGAACCCAGAAAGTGCTTCTTCTACACCAGCGATTCTCTTCCGTTCTCGTTGGGTGACATTTTTCTCTCAATTTTTTGACCATCGATATGATTCCCCTGCATCTTATCTTAGCCCTGATAGATTTAACTCTGATTTTATCCTTCCTTTTAATGTTCAGAATACTCCTTTCCATCCCCCTTTGCGTAACTGCTAGCTTTTTGGCTTGGACGTTGGTGAGAGACCCTGTCTGTGCTCCGTGTGTCAGTATTGGGAAGATACAAGCCTCCAGCATTTTATTTTTTGAGGAGATTGCCAAGTCTCCTTGAAACACTCTCCTCAAGGTCCAATATCCCTTCCAAGCTTGGCTTATTCATTTATCGATCACTTTCCTCATTTTATCATTAAAGGACATGATTTGCCCAAGGTAAGTGAACTCCTCTACTTCTTTCAAATTTTCTCCCCAATCTTAATTTGATTCCCTGTGGTATTACACATCACTTTGGTTTTGGAGATGTTAATGACAAACTCCGTTGTTTTGCTGTCTGCAACCAGCCCATCGAGCATTTCCTGTAGTTCCCCCATCCCCGCTCAACAAGACAATATCGTCTGCAAATCTTAAGTGGTTTAAATTTTGTCCATCGATCTTAATCCTTTTCTTCCCAATCAAGTTTCCTGAAAATATGTTTCAAAAGTGCGTTAAATAAGCTTGGGGACAGGGGGTCGCCTTGCTTTAGCCCTCTGTGAAGTCGGAACTCCGGTTCTAGCCCTCCTATATTCACATACGCACACGTATTTTCGTAGTAATTTTCCAAAATTCGCATGATTTTTTCATTAATTCCTTGTTCTTTGAAGGCGTTCCACAGGTAGTTGTGGTAAACAGTATCGAACGCCTTACAGAAATCGATAAAAACCATGTTCAGTTCGAGTTGATATGTATTTGTTTTTTCAATAAGTTGATTGAGTGTGTGAATATGATCAATCGTGGCAAAGCCTTTTCGGATCCCTACTTGCTCGACCGGCTGCGCGCTATCCAACTAGGGGTATGCCTTATTTTTTATGATTTTCATAAAGACTTCACCGATGTTACGTACACAAGAGACTAACTGGCCGGTAATTGTTTAGTTGGCACTTATCCCCTTTCTTATGCAGGAGGATAATTTCTGCCTTTTTCCACTGCTTTGGAATCGATTCTTGCGCAATAATTCTGTTGAATAGCAGAGTCAATGGTTCAGCTTATACTTCCGCAAATTCTTTTAAAGTTTTATTTTCAATTTTATCAGGGCCAGACGCTTTCCCTACTTTTAGATTTTTCAAAGTAGTCTCAACTTCATGCCTCATCAGGAGCAGTAGAAATGGTTCTCCTTTTGCGGTGTTGACCTGTGCTTTCCCTCGCGTTTCGTGCCATCTTTTGTGATTTCAGGTAGCCTAAGTCATATATAGCTCTTTATAGAACTCAGTGGCTTCCCGAAGTATATCCCCTTACCTGTCACATTTACGCCAGCCCTATTGAAGAGACCCACAGCTAATTTCTCTTTTTAACTTTTTTGTGGACCACGAGCTCTCGATAATTTCTCTGACCTTTCTTTCTTCGAAGTTTCTACAGTCGCTTCTGATACTTTCCTTGACTACTTTTTGAATTTCAGCCTATTCGATCTTCTGTAAGGTTGATTTTAATTTCACTTTCCTCGTTCTTCCCTTTTAATGATACTCTTTTTAGTTTCTTCCGAAATTTTATCATCCGTACTTTCTATACTGTTTTAACTTTTCCGAACGCTTCGAACGTGGAGTTTCTAGCATCAGTTAAAAGATCGTAGCTCTCCTGGAGTTCCACTTCGTTGTACATATCCAACCATATTTTGCTTTTTCTTCTCAGAAACTCAATGGCGGGGTCTCATTTGTGCAATGGAATCACTACCTTTTTTGTTAGTTTCCCGAAATTTTTGGTATACCCTTTTCTTTTTAGTCTTTTAGGAAGCTTGGTACGCACCTCCCCACTCTATGATCTGAGGAAAACTCAAAACGCGCTAGGACACCATAGTCTCTTACGATCGACCTATATCGTTTATTAGGCAGTAGTGAATTTCCTTCCTTACTCTTTCATTGGGTGCCACCCAAGTCCACTATCTAGCCTTTCTTTTTTCGAAAAATGTGTTCATAATTTTTAGGTCATTACATTCGCAAATGTAGTTGGGAAACATTTCTCTAATGCACGAATGGGCTGAAATTTCAAAATCTACGAAAATAGTTCCAGGTTTGAATAGTTTGAATAAAAGCTACACTGCTCTATAACATGACGTTAATTTTGGCAGTAGACAGCTAACAACAGTTTGACCATAAGCATCGGTTTTCGGATTTTCGGTATGAAGTGTTTTGTTGTACTCCTTAGTCTCTCGACTAACAGGTTGTGTTCCTCCACTTTTTTTCTCCTGTGTTAATCTTTTCATTTCTGAGAAGGATTTACAATTTGTATCTTTCATTATCTGCTCTTCGCCGAGCTCATTCTTGGCATTTCTTTCCAGTTTTCTCCCTCAAACTTTCCCTCTATAGCAGCAATAAGCGGTATGAATAGTGTATTGACTGAAATATTAGGGTGTTGCGTAGAACGTTCCATCAGCTAAGACGCAACCAACGACTAATTGCAAAGAAATTGTTATTATAGGACTCGCATGTGCACACAACGCAATATTAGAGTCCTCGTCAAGAGAGCAAAATTTTTCCTTCCTACTTAATTATCATGATTTTTCTTGTCGCACACGATAACTAGTACAGAAATCTGTCCGCAATTAAAACATTTATATTATACTCTCGCAATTTATACCGAAAGATAAGGGTTATATTTTTATTTTTATTACCACAAATGTTATGCGATCGAACAGTATCGGTTTTTCAGGTCATCGATATAATATAATTAGTTTTAGTAACAAATGTGTAGAAATGCATTAACAGAAATAAACACGTTGCTAAATGGTGGACGTAACTAATTATTGCAATTCTGGTAATAAATCAGAACGGGAAAAAATTAACTCAGTTCAGATGTTAGTGATACATATTCGTATTTAGTCATTCCAGCAACTTTCTTGGGTTTGTCTCCAACCAATGCAGTGTCATATAAGCCAAGTATTAGCGACGTGAATGTTTTTAAACTTGATTATTCATCGCAATCAATTATTATGAAGACGTTGGTGTTTTTATCAATTTGTATTATCTTGGTGGTTTCAACGACTTTTAATTATTCCGGTAATGCAGAAATTACGGATTGTCAGCTTAATAAAACAGGTAACAATATTATAATAAGCAGGGCTTTTTTGTGGGGGCACGCAGTGCCCCCAAAGGAAATTTCGAAAATATCGAAAAATTGCCATAAAAACTGAAAAAAATGAAAGAATTTGATTATCCAAATACAAAATCTATTAGCGTGCCACCAAAAAAGAAGTGACAAAAAAAGGCCTGATAATAAGTATTTGTAGTATTAAGCAAGTGATGTTACACAATGATGATGATTAGGTAACGGGGGTACGGAGTCGGTTCATATCTCTCCCTCGCCAGAGAGAAAATTAAGTTGCATAATATTCTTGGATCCTAGATAAAATAGTTTGTTTAAGCTTCAAACACAAAAAATAAGCAATAGCCACTCTCACACTGGTGCTACTCAAGAGTACCTACTTCATGGCGTGACAGTTCACACAGCCTAAAACCTAACAAATTAGAAAACGAAAGTTACTAAAAATTTCTTTTCAAATTTTAAAAATTGAAAAAATGTGAGTTGTACCATTACTACAACACGAATACACTTATGAACTGATTCATTATCGTGATGTACTCGCATGAACGAGTGCAGTTCAGATACACGACGACCATTGACGTATTTTCCTTTAAAAAGTGGAGGAATGGGGATAGAGAAAATTATACGTTTTCTGGGAGAACCGAGTATCCTTCAATGAATATACTATTCAAAAATCATAGATTGAGGTAAGCATTTTGGTAAAGCTCACGAATGAGCATAACTGAATTGAAAATGCGAACTTGCAAGCCCTCTGCAAACTATGAAATTGTTGAAAAAAATTCATTGAATGGTATATATTGGAACCAGGGACGAAAATAAGGGGGAATGAGAGGCAGTGTACCCCCAAGCCTCTGCCGAAGTTCAGGAATTTTAGTAGATAGATCAAAAGTTGAAAAAATTCAACGAGTTAAGTTTTTTCTTTTTTTTCTTCTTTTTTTTTTTGCCAGTACAAACATAACAATTTTTACCCCTCTAGAAAAAACTCTTCGCTATATCCCCGATTGGAACAAACCTTAAGTAAAATAACTATCGCTTTTACAGTGAATACCTATTGACCTCCAGAACATGATTTTCCAATTTTCCGAAATCCTAATGTTGTAATGTTTGTATTAACTGTTTTCTTCATTTTTAGAGGAACATTCACGTTTTTTTTATTTTTCATCTCACGAACAAACCAGAGTATGACAGAAATCATTTGAAGATTTCTTGAAATAGTAGACAATATTATGAAAAACACAAACGTAGGGCTGCTCTCGCATCATGCTGATGGCAGTACTGACGCTGTCCATGTTCGAGTACCAGATCCGCATTCAGTATTTCTTAATTTTATCAGCCCTGCTCGTAAATTTAGACGTTAAGAAAAGTGAACTATTTTCGAAATGATCCACTCCGTGATTCACATTCTTACGAAATTAATTATTCACTCATGTTTCAGAAATATGCAACACGATTCCGTTCGTAGGAGAATGCTCCCCCTCACAATTGACGGTACGCTGGTTCTTCCTTCCTGGAAAAAAAGACTGCTACGAATACGAAAAATGCCCTTTTGAACCAAACAATTGCCCCATCGGTAATAATTTCGCATCAGAAGACGAATGCAATACATTCTGCGGTGGCACAAGGGGAAATGGTATTTGGAGCAGGAGGAAGAGAAGTGTGCCAGGTATGTTATTTCATAATCGAATACCCATGTAACTAGGCTTGTTATGTGAAGTGAACTATTACCCATGGGACTCCGTATTTTTCATCTTCAAATAAAAATATGTACCTGGAATGAGCTGGAAATAATTCTTATAAGTGGAGATAAATCTATTTCAACGGGCTGCAAGTAGATACCAAAATTTTCCGCATCATCCTCTCATAAACACGGACGAAATTATGGGTGAGAGTTGATGTTGGGATTGAATCCCCCCCCCATAATTTGACAGCCGGCAAATTTTGAAACTGTTCATTAGAATTTTTCATTTTTAGGAATGTTATTTGCTGGCAAATGTTTCTTCTTCCCCCCACCCCCAAACTTTAAGTCAAGTTTCGTCTCTGCTCATAAAGGCCCATTTTTGTTCATGTTTAGAACTGTACTGTAAACCGATCAGTTCACATTTGCCCCACCCACCGTGAGAATCATAACGTAACTATACAATTCAGGCAGCAGAGGTTTAATTCGGTTCGGAAAGGTTTTGACACTTCTGCGCACATTATTTACAAGGATACTAATAATTTATTGTATTACAGATACGTATTTTTTTGAAATTGATTGGATAGAATCCTGAAGAGGGTTTAAGCGGAAAATTAGTTAGCTTTAGTAAATTTTTTATCCCCTCTGTTCGCAAATTATCTACACCTACCATGAAAATTTTCCCCAATCATATTTTCATTGTCCGGCCCCTATGCTCGTGTGATATCCACTACCTGTTCATTCTTACATTTCAGATCGTTGTTCTCTTCCTAAAGACTCAGGAAGCTGCTCTAATGTTTCTGAAATGTGGTATTATGACTCGGAAACGAAGAAATGCGAGGCGTTCTTCTACCTAGGATGTGAAGGTAACGAGAATAAATTTGAAACAGAAGAAGAATGCTTAGCGACCTGCAATCCAAATCCAGCGGAATAAGTGATTTTGTGGTCGTAGTTCTATTGATTTACCTACATAGAACAGTTTATCGTTATAATTTCATGTACTTAGCAGATTAAAGAGTTCAAATTCTTATATATGACTAATCATGACGTGTATGTACATCCCTACAACTCAGAGCACAAAAGTTGTGAGGGTATAGGATACTCTAGCTCAACCTTCGATCAGGCAAGGTGGAAGAATAATCTGCAACTTTTGATTTACAACCGTCAGTAAATCCATCGATTTTACAGGGGGAATATGTATATAATTCTCGGTAAACAAAGCAAGAACGAAAACGACGAAGGTTGTGTCCGAAAAAAAAATATATATATATTTTCCGCGAATGTAGTATACCGTTTCAGCCGGTGATGAAGGCAACAAAATCTATCGGAATGAAAATATAGGAATCCCGTATCCGCAAATATGGACCAGAAATCGCGGAATTAAGGTGCGTTTCGCGAAACCATACAATCTGAGCTATTACTCGTAATGCGAAAATGGCACCTATAGTACAGTCACCTGACAATTGTACAGGCACTAATCCTAGACAATTGTACAAGTTTCACAAAAAATGAAATGGAACTGCACAAGAACAAAAAGGCCAGGACGGATGGACCATTGAAGCTGCCGGCTAATTTGCTTATCAGTCGGTGCAATGCGAAAGATTTGGATCGGTATATTAGGGAGTTTTGGACCAGTGTAACGGCTGGAATAGACGGAGCAGGAAGAGGAGGCATAGGGGAAAAGTACAAAAATAAAATTCTGGGTCCACGAATTTTTCTCGTAACTTTTTGAATCCTAATCCACTCCTGAAGAAGGTCCCCGCGAATAAGTACGAGCAATTTTATGGTTTCTCATGATGACGTCAGAGTCCCTGCGCTTGGGCTTGGGCGACCACATATCTTCTTCGACGTATTAGAAAACTAGAAGAACCTTCCGAAAGTTTCAGTCATGTTCAGTAATGCTGAATTTTCTCCTAAGAACCCTACGTGGGGGAATTTTTTAACACATACCGAAAATTAGTAAGTTCATTTCGACCCTCTGCGAAACCCATTACTCAACAGTGGTGTAGGGTCTTCCCTACGTCAGTACAAGAAGCTTTGATGATTCTTATCGTATGCATTTATGAGTACCAATGTATATTTTGTAACTACATATCACTTCAGAAATTCGTTTTCGGGCATCCTTGGTTAGATTTGTATAGTGCAGAAAAAATTGTGAAAATCTACTCAAATTTTCTTCGGAGAGAAAAGGGGCCTATATTATGACAAAATGAGAAGTAATGGGGCCAATGAAAGAGCAACTTGAGACCTTATGATAACTTATGCTAAAATCGGCATAGTAATCTGAGCTAGGAAATACTGATTATTGTGAAAATAATCACACAGTTTGACTTTAGACCTCTGTTATAATGCGTTCGTTCAAAATTTACCTCATAGCAGGTAGGGTAAAGTGGCCGAAATTGTACCGGCGCCTAAATCATACCTATAACTCACAAGCTATCGGTAACTACCGCTTCCTACCGGTGAAACTCATTACTACAACGCAATTCAAGAATCTTGATCTAAAAAAGTCTGTACAAATAGAGGAAATTGAAATATGCTTTTGATAACAAGCTGGAGTTAGAATTCCTTCCCTGTTCCAAAGAATGTGCAGCCGCAGTTCACTTACCAGCTACATGTTTCACGATAGAGAGTGAACTGTCCACGACGTGCACACGCACATTACCAATCTTTCTGATCTGGCGGTAGCACGTCCTGTGGTTGTGATGCCTTGTTCGTGTGAACTGGCTGGCGTTACAAGACGCGCTATGTTTTTTTCTAACTTCTTGCTTCTAATCGTTTATTAAAAGAAAATTTTTTTGTTTAACAATTTTTTTGCCCCAATTTTTTAAAACTGATATTCGTTATTATTTAATACCGTAAACAAATCAATTTTCCCATGAAAACGTTCGCCAAAGTAATAAAACTGATAGGTAGTGGAAATAATTGGTGTTCATATATCATACTCACTCCCAAGTTGGGTAGCAAAGCCAGGGAGAAAGTTTCCCAATTTGGGTTCCTACCAAGAGTAGAAAGTCTCGAAAAAAAAAAAAAATCAACCTTATAGAATATTACAAAAGAAATCTTGTTACAAAACCTCGTCGCAAAATCCTTTCAAAACAATTTTTGAGGGATGGGGAGATAACTTATACAGAAGAATGAGTGGCGTTCTTAGATGTAGCCACCTTATTACGACTACAATCTATATGATGAGAATTGATAGATGACGTTCGATGTAATTGGCATCGGTATTCTTCCACTGAATCCAGGCCCGTAGAGAACCTCGTCCGGGCCTGGGACTAGAGATAAAAGAGGCCCGTTTTCAGTATAACAGAGTGATTAAGCTCGTCATCTTCACGAGTCCTATTCTTGGTACACTACAGGGTATATAAAATGTGATTTTGGTCACAAATTTGACTGTAGGCATGTTGCATTAAGCTTCTATGAAAGACATGAAAACAGAAGTTTAGTTTCGATCCACTCACGAAAAATAGTATGCTTCATCTTATCATGCGACAATGTTTACATCACCAGCCTAGAAAGAAATGAGTTCAAAATAACCTTTTACACTCTACCATTTAACAACAGCCTCTTGTGTGCAAACGTTGAGTTTCTAACATTCCTTCATCGACGAGCAGAATATACTATAAATACATACTACGGGCCCAATTTTCATCCTACCGATTGACAAGAACAATTCCGGCAATATTATTTTCTGTTGGGTAGGTACTTAATATTTTCAAAATAGCTTTAATGTTTTCATGAGTGAAAAACTTTACGAGTATTGCAAAAAATACACACATCAAATCGAAAGAAATTATTCTGAACAGCGACGGTCATTCAGGTGCTTAAGATGGTAACTAAATTCAGTAGGTAATAATCGTATAAAAAGACTTTAACATGTTGACAACTTATAGCTTTAACTAATTATTGCAACTCCAGCAATAAATCAGAACTGGCTAATATAAACTCAATTCAGCTACTATAGTACTACTTATATTCATATTTAGTCATTTCAACAGCATCATTGGTTTTGTTTCTGACCAGTACAGAGTTTTATAAACCAAGTATCCACGACGCGAATATTTCTAAGTTTGATTATCCTTCGCAATCAGTTATTATGAAGACGTCAGTGTTTTTCTCAGTTTCCATTATCTTGGTGATTTCAGCCACTTTGGATTCCAGTAATGCATTTTTTGCGGGCTGTCCAGACGTGTTTGACAGAACAAGTAATAATATTATAATAAGTGACTTATTACTAGTAAGCTATTAAGCAAGTGGTGTTACAAAATGATGGTGATTAAAGCAAGTATGGCGTAGGTTTATCTCTACCTCTCGCCAGACAGAAAATCAGGTCAAATGAAAATCTTAGATCCTAGGTAAAATATAATACATATGTATTTTTACACTTCGAATATATACCTACAAAAGAAGCAGTATTGTCACACTTGCATTGGTGCTACTCAAGAGTATACTTATTAACGTGGTAGTTTGCAACATCACAAAGCCATTAAACCTAACAAACTAAAAAAAAACAATTAAAATTTATTTTCCAATTTTAAAAGTTGAAAAAATGTGAGTAGTACTACTATTACAACAACAGGAACGCTGATGAGCTCTTTTATTATTGTAATATACTCCCGTGAACAAGTTCTGTTTCGATAAACATATGGTCACTGAATTATTTATGTACAAGTATAAAGAAATGCTAATAGAAAAAAATGACACGTTTTTTTTGGTAAAACCTAGTATCCTTCAGTAAATGCAGTATTCAAACAATCGTGGAATGACGAACAATTTTTTGGCAGCTCAAAAATAGTGAGAATAATTGAACTGAAACAGGAACCTGCAAACCCCCTACACGTTTTTGAAATCGTGAATGGAATATGTTGGAACACGCCTTAAGCAATGGTAGATTTTTACCATACTGTGCGGTTGCGCTGAAGCACAGAGCGGCAAAATTCATCATGAGACAAAATTAGGAAAAGGTTATATATTTTAGGGGCGCAAAAAGAATAAATAACGCATAGCAGCAAATCAGGGGAATTCGGCCCTGACCTTAAGTAAAATAATCATCATTTTCGTAGCAAATACTGGCCTCCAGTATATGATTTTCCAATTTTCCGAAATCTCTTTATTTTCTATTACCGTTATATTCGCTTTTCGAAGAATATTTATATTTTATATTTCATCTTATGAGCAAACAAGCACGACATGAAACATTTTAAGGGTTCACGAAATATTAGATGATAATGAAAAAAAAAACAACAAAAAACATAGGGACGCTACTGTTGCATCATGCTAGGGCAGTATTCACGCGGTCCATGTTCGAGTGCCAAGTCCACATCCACTGGATACTTCTTAGCTCGTAAATTTCTCTACTTAAAAAATTATTTACATGTTAAGACAACAGAATTATTTCCGAAATGATTCACTCGGTAATTCTCACAATATTAATTATTCATCCGTGCGTCACAGCCGTATGCCGCCTCCTTTCGGAAATCAAACATTGTCCCGAAGAAGAACAAGAGACACGCTGGTTCTTCCTTCCTGAACGAGAAACCTGCATCGCATACCTGGGATGCGCTCCTGAGCCAGATGACGACTGCACCATTGAAAATAATTTCCCATCAGAAGAGGAATGCCTCCAATTCTGCCTGATTCAGCCACGTAATTGGCGTGATGGGACAGGTACCTATTACACATTACATTAGCTTCTTTCATAACTGAATGTGATGCTTGTTTTGTGAGGTCAGCTACTGTCCATGAGTAACCATTTTTTTCAATCCTCAAATGGACGCTATTCAGCAAAAGGGAACCAACCAACATTTGTAAGCAAAATGAGTTATTAGTATTATTAGAAAAAACGTAAAAAGTAGAATTTTTCAAAATTGGGCCCTCGATTCAAAAATGTGTACTTACGTTGAAAACAGCTTATCAGTAAACGCTATGTCACATATGTAGTTTCTACATGGCTCTCGAACTTCGAATTACGTGTTCTCAAACAACGGATTTTGCTAGTTGGTTCCCGTTTGCTGAACAGCGTCCAAATATGAATACCTTAAATGAGTTTGGAATAATTTTTATGAGCAGAGAAAGCCTATTTGAAAGTGCTGTAAGTACATATCAAAACTTTACACATTATCTTCTCATAAGGGCCTATTTTCGATGATATTTAGAACCATGCTGCAAACCGAACAGATCACATTTACTCCCCTCCCCTGTGAGAATCATTACATTTCTATACGCTGCAGACAACAGACAGGAACGTAGAAAAACGTTTTCCCTGGGGGGGGGGGGCAAAAATCGTTAAATTCCCAACTGACTCAATTCAAAATTCCGAAGTATCAAATTTTTTTTGTATTAAGTACAAAATAAAAGAAACACAAAAAAAAACTCTAAATCTTTTTTGACCGGTTAAATTTTCTAAACTCTTGATCCATCTACTAAAATTTTCTAACTTGACGGAGGCTTGAGGGGGCAAGCTGCCCCCAAACCCCCTTAGTTTCGTCCTTGACAACATATGTATATAATTCAGTCCGGAAAAGCTTTGATACTTTGCGTATATTATTTACAAGCTCACTGGTAATTTGTTGTATTACAGACACGCATTTTTTTGGAATAGATTTGATAGAATTCTGAAAAGTTTTCATCCTCTCAGTTCGCCAGTTATTTTCACCTCTACTACATAAATTTTCTCCAATCATTTTCATCATCTTGCGCCAACGGTTGCACGATAACCCGCTAACTATTCATTCTTAAATTTCAGATATTTGTTCTCTTCCTGAAGACAAAGGAGATTGCGACGGTAATTACCCCACGTGGCATTATGATTCCGCGGCAGATGAGTGCAAGGTGTTCAACTATACAGGGTGTGGAGGAAACAGAAATAGATTTGGATCGGAAATAGAATGCATAGCGACCTGTAGTAGAGGGCTAGTGTTGTAGTTGTACTGACTTACCTATAACATAAAATAGTTTATTAATCGATAGCTGAAACGGTGGAGCGGTCTGTCAATATAATTTTATGCACGTATCATCAGCGTTTGTAATTTTGCATCTTAAAGAGTTAAAATTCTTACACGCATGACTAATTAAGAATCATGACGTGTGTGGCTAGAGATTGAAAATGCATGGTTCGAAAGAGATTATGGACACACACACACAGTCACCCAGGGACACGAGCCAGGTCGGAGCAGAAGTCACAAGGGATGGGTACAGGGTGCTGCAGCAATTTGCCACATTCCACTCACCACAGTCAGTAAATCCATCGGTTGTACACGGGAAAATGTACGTAATTCTTGGTAGATAAAGCAAGAACGAGAACTACGTGAGCCTATGTCCCAAAAGAAAAAAAAAATTCTCCCTAAACAATTGTACAGGTCACACGAAAATGGAAATGGAACTTTTTCCACTCAGATTAAAACTTTATTATTCGAAATAACAAAAAAAATCTAGCTTTTCTGCTCGTAAGAATAAGAACACAAAACAAAACATGCATTCTGGTGACGAAAACAAGCACACTTTCCTCACCATCAGTATCGAAAAGGAAAAAGGTACCAGAAGTTTCAAGGTGAAAGTAAAACGAGGATCAGTGATTGTACATAGAAAACAGAGAGAAAATATTGATTCTTCAATGGAAATATGACATGTTGGTACGCATTAAGGTATAGGTAAGATAAAACATGCAGAAATTATTTTGTGGAAATTCTAGTATTATATGAGTTGCGAAAATTGACACCGGTAGGCGAGGAAAGTGATTTTATGAAGCCCCCTAAGATGATACAACAAACAAAAAATTACCACGAGGCTATCTCGGTATGTAACAAATTGCCATTACACGAAACTCAGCAGCTGTAGGAGTACTGATGAAGAAAATAACCGCTACACTTCAGCACTACGAAAATACCACAATGCGTCTTGGTTACTTTCTTTTCCGACCAAGAAGCGTTTCAACCAGTCGAGAGATCTTCCGCAAAACTTACACAAAACATAAATGAATCTGACAGGGATCTGTAGCCAGAATTAATTGAGTCGACAGACGACTCGTGGTCACCTTTCCCAGGGGCGAAGACTTTCGTGTCGCGCATGTCGCGCCTGCGACATGCCAAAAATTTGTCGGACCTCAGAAAAAAACTTTTCTTCTCAATTTTTCCAATCGCAGTGAAGTAAAAAGAAAACCACTTTTATGGTTGAACAGCGACACCTATTGGAATGTTACACAACTATATCTTGGTGAATTTAGCATTTGATGTAAAGCTCAACTTCTGGCGAAATTAGGTGCGTTCACCATTGCTGGGCTCTCCTGCTGACCTATTGGCGATTTACTTCACAGGGGTACGGGAAGAGGCACTCACAGACTAACGCAATGGAAGCTTAAAAATACCAATGAAGTCGAAATATAGCCTAGCCGCTCACCGCTGAAATTAATGTCACTTGATATGGTCTCCTCCGTTCCTCCTAATCTACAGCTTAGCGATGTATATACAAATGTACAGGAGACAGGGGGCTGGAGCCTCTGCCCCCTGTTTGGTGCCACAGTCCACCTCAAAGTCCGAGCAGGATGTAACGGGGACAATAAAATTGATACCCGTCAGTCTCATACAGAGAGTGAGGGTTTCTCCAGTACATAAGACTATAAGAACGCTGTAGGAACTTACTACTTGATCTAATGTGCCAAGGTAGCCTAGAAGGGGAGGTTCAGACTAGGCCCCGAAGATAGAGAGTCTAAAATTCTCAGAGTGCCTCGGAAGGGAACCCGGAGGTGTCCCTCAAGGAGGCGATTCTAGGACACTTCTTTGGAGAACCAAGCCATGACCCCCACAATACCCTTGGTCTACCCTGAACTATCGAACAAGTCCACTGAGCGGGGAGACCAAGGTGACGAACTTACGATGGACGAACCTAAGATTCAAACCAAGGGGGCATTTTTGTCCGTCCGTAATTTGTCCAAAATAAACCTGCTCTGTTAGTTGCCGAGATCAAATCTAGAGGAGCTAGTGGGAGCCAGGTACTAAAGAAAAGAGAGTCGCAACTTAATTGAACAAAAAATGTAGGGGTGATTTTTTAATATTATATTATCGTTATTCGTTATTGTATACGTACGAAAAAATACTATTTTTTGAAATTGTCAAGGGGATGGGGGTCCAGCCCCCCCTTTACGATTAAAATTTTGCGACATGTGGGAAAAATCTAAGTCTCCGACCCTGCCGTTTCCCAAGGGTCGAAAGTCACGGTTATTTATGTTCGCAAAGTCAGTATTCCGGTAGTCTAGATAGTCAATAACAACGTGAAAAAGTTGTGTGAAGATTTGGTTTCATGCAGAACAAAAAAGCTCGAGCTCTACGTGTAAAAATATTCATGAACTGTTGAGCGGCTCATGGCTCGCGATGATGAGAAATATGCAGATCCAGGGGCGCAACCAGAACTTTTTTTGGTGGGGGCTAGAATTTAGAAAAATCGTCTCCTTCTTTAAATTTTGATGCCTCTTGCTTTGTAAACTTATTGAATATTCTTTACTACATATTAACTTAATATTACTGAGTGGCGAGAGGGTGGGTGGAAGGGGAAAAAAACGAATAACAAACAAAAAATGCCACTTTAATATTCTCAGTTTCTGTAGAATGACCCATAGCCCGAAGCAAAGGGGTCTGGTTAGTCGAGTCGATAGCGTGCGTCTATGTGCCAAAGCAAAGACGTGAAAATGTTTTAAAAAAAACTTGAACAGGCGGTGAAAGCTCGATTTGGTAACCTACCTACTTTCATGAGGTGTAAATTTGTACAAACCAACGCAATGTAACCGCATCAGGCCATCGGCATGAATTTTTTTTCCGTTTCAAAATTGATTTTGAAAAAATTTTGATTTCCCCTAGTCCCCTCCTTGGTTGCGTCCTTGTGCAGATCTGACCATAGGAAGACGGCTGAGAATGTTTCTCCGAATCCAGACTCCTCAAAGGGGTCGGAGGATGAAATGTGTCACCGAAAATAATTGAACATAGGACAAAATATTTTTTACTCGCCTCACTCATCAAGATTTATCCAGCATATTGTACCGCAAAGGAAAGCCAAAAAATACCCTTGGAAAAGACCAGGAGATGGAAGAAGATAATCAAGTAAATTATATTATGACCAGAGGAAGATATTTTATTTTATTTATTTAGGTCCCTCCAACAGCCGAAGCCAATAATAGGAGGGACCGTTAGCATAAAAATTAAAAAAGAAATGAAAATAACAAACGAAAAATAATAGTTTACATAACAGAAATAATACTAATAGAAGTAAAAAATAATAAAAAATGAAATATTGAATTGAATGACATACCTATTACCTATCCAGGAACGGATTTAGATAGCAATCACAATATAGTACAGCAATAAAATATAGGTTTACATTTAAAAAGACAATAATTGTGTAAGAAGAAAGTACTCGTAAACAGAAAACGAAATGAAGTAATGAAAGAACATTGTAAATCAAAGGAGAGAACTTACCTATATTGCAGAAGTGTGAATAGCACTAAAAAAAGCAATAAATCTGGCAGCAAGGCAAGGAGAAAATAAGTACTTAAATAATAGAAAGGAGAAAACCACGGAATGAAACGTGAAATATAATAGTTAATGGAAGAGAGGAGGAAGTTTAAACAAGCCAGTAATAGAGAAATTGAGGGAAAATATCAGACTTTAAGAAATCAAGTAAAGAAAGAATGAAAGAAGGTAAATGAAAAATGGATTAATCAGAATTGTGAGAAAATTGAGGAGCAAATAAAAGCAGGAAAGACCGATCAGGCGTGTCATTTTGGAGCAAAAAGAAAAAGAATAAATAATTTTATTGTATACAGGTCCGGTAAGTACGATGTAACAGCACTGTTTTCACGAAGGTAAAAGACATTTTAACGCCTCGTTCTCGTGAACACTGACGCAGCGCTGTAAAGACGATGTGATTGGCTGGTGATTACAATATTACCAAGACATTACCAGTCTAGAGTTGTAAGTGAGCTGGTAGAGGTGGAAAGTCAGCTGTAGTTCGAGATTTCCGGATCTGTATACAATAAAATAGCCTACTGTACAGAGTTGGTAGGTAAGAATTCATGCCTCGCGCGTTAGCTCCACTCGCTGCGCTCGTTCCGCCAAGTCTCGCGCTCGTCATTAATCGCTTACTTTCCGTCTCTGTACAGTAATCTACTACAATGGATGGAGAAAAAAAAAAGATTAGACTCTAGGAAAGACGAAGTAAAAACATAGGTGAGGTATGTTAAAAAACTGTACAAGGATGTAGCAGGTATACGTAAATGCCTGGAAAGAGAAGATAGTGGGGATCGAAAGAAATGACTCAGAACAGAGGCGGTCTTTCAGATCCTCAAGATGCTAACTAAATTCAGTATAGGTAATAAGAATGTAAAAAGACATTAACAGAAATAAACATTACAGGTGTGACTAATTATTGCAACTCTCTATAGTAATAAATTAGAACGGGCACAAACCCAATTCACCTTTTATTGCTATTCATTCGTACTCAGTCAGTCAGTCAGTCTAACAGCATCGTTGGTTTTGTCTACAACCAGTACGAAGTCAGTCAAAAATATAACCTCACCAAGTGTCAGCGACGCAAATATTTCTAAGCTTGGCTATTCTTCGCTGTCAGTTATGATGAAGGCGTCGGTGCTTTTTTCATTTTTTATTATCTTAGTGGTTTCAACCATTTTGGGTTCCAGCGATGCATAAAAGACGAATTGTCCACCAGAGAGTGATAAAACAGGTAATATTAAAATAAGTATTTGTAGTATATATTAAGCAAGCGGCGTTACACAGTGATGGTGATTAATGGGAGTATGCAGTCAGTTCACCCCTTCCCTCGGCAGATAGAGAAATTGGTCGAATGAAAATCTCAGATCCAAAATAAAATAATATTTTTAAACTTGAGACATATATAATGTAGAATAAGAAATTGCCACTCTCGCATTGGTGCTACTTAAAAGTGGCTGGGTATGAATTGCGTCCGGTACATTTTTAACATGTTTTAATTGCGTCCTATGAGAAGAAAAAAGATGTGTGAGTTGCGTCCCGAGTGTAAAGAATAATGATGAACGAGTTGCGTCCTGCTTCTCGTCACCAGTCTTTCCTACTTTCCACCTGTTTTGTGTACATTTGGTCTGTATGGCAATCATCTTTCGATTTTAAAAATAACCATTCAGGACATCATAATGTAGATCCCACCGCTCCCCGGATTCCAAAAATATGATATCCACTAATACTCAAAAAATAACCTTATATTAACTATTGAAGCGCCATCTGGCGGACTGCTATGAAATACTGATAAGAATAGGATAAACAGGATATTAAAATATGAAGATGTTGGAAATTTTCTATTTTATTGAAATTTTCAAGCTAATTTTGTCTTGGAAACTACCTACATGTTGTGTACTGGGGTACGTTCCCCAGAAAATCAGACAAGAAAATAACATTTTTTCGGCTTTGCACTTTTTGTTTTACTTCAAACTTCTTTGCTTAATGCGAGCATCTATTAGTACAAAATTTTGGTGGTCTACACTTCTAAAAAATGTATGTTAAACGAAATAGCATGCGTGGTAGTTCTTATAGAAATAGGCGACTGATCTACTTTGAACGTGAATAAATTATCTGGGATTCAAATTATCTCAGGAAGATAATTTAAAGAGTTGACTTCACAAATCAGTGGGAGTTGATGTATAAAAGTATTATTTGAACATGGACTATCAACAAAACGTAGACTACTGAGATTTTTGGAAAAACATTAACCTGTACATTTTAAAATAGTTGCAACATGTAAACCCATCGATTTAAAGTTCGTGGATAAGTAAAAATATTTGAATTTGAACATGTTGTGTTATTGAAAATTTTCGAGGTTTCAATACATATACCTACAATCTGTATGTTTGTTTTCTTCGGACGCAAATGTACCCTATATGTGGGACAGAACTCGCACATCTTAATTTTTTTGCTGGGACGCAAATCGAACATCTTCATTTTTAGGCCGGGACGCAACTGATACGAAAATGGCTTTTCGGGATGCAACTGGCAAACTACCATCTGAAAGTCATCTGATGATGAAATTGTTCCAGCGGAATTAATTGAAATAAAATCAAAAAAATTTAACCTCTTTCTTTTCATTTGTTTAATTTTCTGCACACTTCTGTTTTAAAAAATGACCTTCAAATTAAAAAATCCTTTCAAAAGATACCCATATCAGTGTTGCATAAAAGTGCATTTTTGCTATATTAAGTGCATATTTTGACGAAAATAAATACATGTTTTGTGCGCATAAAACAATTTTTTAAGCGCATGAAAATCCGAGCTTCAGTCATGATATAAGACATCCAGGGATATTGTTATTACTACTAGAGGGAATGGCTAAGGGAATGAACAGGAAAGGAAGGCAAAGAATGCGTTATGAAAAACAGATAATAGAGGATAGAAAGTGTAACTCCTTCTCAGAAATGAAAAGATTAACACAGGAGGGAGAAATGTGGAGAGACTCAACCTGCTATGAGTAGTTGAGAAATTAAAGAATATATCATCAGCAGAGAGGCCAGCGAAGCCTTTGCCTTCAGTCCGGATTTCTTTCTCCGCGGCTCTAGAAAATCGAATATGTTCTCTGAGTTATGATCGCAAACGCTGCAGAAGAATGAAAAGGATAGGTCGAATTGGCCACTGAAGTTTGCCAGAGACATAAGGGAAATGTAAAATTAACCCTTGGACCTGCGCATTTTCCCGGTACCCTTTTCAAGTCCCGATCCACTCCCGACGAAGGTCTTCGCGAGTAAGTACGCGCAATTTTGCGGTTTCTCATGATGACGTCAGAATCCGTTTGCTCGGACTTGGACCACCACATTTAATTTTCTTTAGTTGACAAGTAAGGACATCGTATTATTAATGTATACGGAGTCCCTCGGTGTTACCACTTCGATGGTTCTTTATACGTGCGCACGTACGAAAAGGGAATGTTTCTTTCTGGCCAAGTATTCGCTATGTGCGGCTTAGGTTACCGAACCACCGACCGACGTTTTCCTCTTCGACCGTTTTAAGAATGCTGCAGGTAGCTCGGCTGTGCCAATGACCAAAGGTTCTTCGTAAATAATGAAACTTCTGTTCTAGGTAACGGTGCTCGGCACTTATGACGTTAATTTATTCCGCGGCCGGCGTACGCGGTTTCTAACTTTAGTAATTAACTAGACTTAACGTACAATCGACGAAGAAAATTTTCGCCGCCGTTCACGACAAAAGAAAAGTTTTGACCAACCGGGACAGGGAGCGCAGAAACGAAACGAGATGAGACGGTTCGCACTGGAGGGTTGCGGTATGCGAAGAAAGCCAACAAACGTGCGGAATAGCTGGAAATTTGAAATTCGATTTCGCTTCCCCATCTCCGTGTTACCAGTTCATGTACGTACACAGGAGGTGGTCAAATTTCTCGCTTAAATTACGCCGGTTTGCGAGGCGACCAACGCGCGACGCTCCATAAAAATATTCTTATCTTCGACGGCGTCTAAGTAAACACGGTTTAGAGTCATTTTGTAAAAGCATTCGTTAACCCTGTGCGTGGATACGCGTCTTTTTCGCCTACTTAATATATTAATTTGCAACCTAACTGCTCGAGGGTTCTCAAAGTAGGCGTATTTTATTTACAGTATTTCAGAATCCGAAATAGTAAAATCACCACAACGGGTTAAGGCGGAAATTTTTGACGGTCGCGTTAATTTTAGTGGAACATGTTTGATCCTGTTGTGCCTGAAAAGAGTTCCCTCTATGTTCATTGGCAAAACCACTTATAAGTCACCATTTTTGTGAAAATCGTTTCTTTGCACCAAGACGCATCTACCATAGCAAAATGATTCCAGTCTGAGCACAATAAGGGGCATGACAGACTACATTTCAAAGCTATACTACAACTTGAACCTTTATTAAGACGGCTGTGAAACGTTTTTTTGTGCCCCCTCCGTAATTTCAAAAAAGTAACTTAAGTGGTTTTACCATTGAACGATTCATTCAAAGTTTTGGCACAGGCGCCGATTTGGCAATTCTTCGTGGATGCTAGATATTTCGTAATATTTGGTCGTCTTTAATCACCACTGCAGTATACAGACGAACACTCTGAAAGAAATCGAAAACCTAGCTTTGATTTTAACATCACTAAATCTCAGCGTAGAAACAGGGGAATTTCCTGACCAATTAAAATACCCAATAATAAACCCAGATGCAAAGGAGACGAATGCGGCCATACCGTACCGTAGCAACCACAGGTACTCCAGCTCACAATACTCTCTCACACACCGGTGCCGGCCCACTAGCAGCCCTCCTAGAACCACCACAGACAGAAGACCTAGAGAACGCCAACCCACCCTAAGAAGACCAGTGAAAGCCATGACAGGCACCCCATCAGCACCCTCAGCTTTCCCACGGAACAAGAAGAAACGGAAACCCCGAGCAGAGTTGAATATAATTTTGAATTTAGCATCGTTGGGTTGGCCAAAAGCGGTGGATACCATATTTCTAACGCCCCTGGATCCGCCGAAAGGGGCACTTGTAGATCAAGTAACGAACAACTAAGATGAAGGGGAAAAATGCGCAGTCATATTCACGGACATCTCTGAAGCTTTTGATACAGTTCAACATCATATTTTTTATACAAAAGTAGAGGAATGTGGCATCTACGAAACATCCAACTCTTAGTTCAAATACGTGTCAAACAGGATACATCAGAACAGTAATCTTGACATTTTTGCCAAAAATCTCCGTCGTGTTTTTTGTTCGACTAAGTGCCCTTTTTTGAGTTGTGTTGACTGAACTACATTAGAGCACTATAAACCCAAGTATGCTGAGCGGCTACTCTCATCCTTACTTTTTCCGTTGACGGGTGAAAGCGTCGCGAACGACGATCAAGGCTACCCGCGACGAAGATCGAGGTTGCACGGCAAATGAAAACATTAAAATGACGCGAAAATAAAGGAAATGACAAACAACCAAATGAATATTACTAATGATTGTTCCCAAGGCACCACCTGATCACCACTCATATCCTTGATATGTGGCAGTTTCTATAAAAAGGGTAACTTTGTCGATTGATCAAAGTCTCAGAAAACGCGAAAAAAGATAAACAGAATTTTTCGGTTGAAAAAATCAATTTTGAGGTTTTGGTTGATTTCTATAGATAAAACATCGCAATAACAAAGAGACAAAATTTACGCGCATGAGAGAGAATAGGAAGGGAGAAAAAGAGATTTATGAAAGAGAATGAGAAAAGAATAAATGAATGTCTGCGTTTGCTTCTTCGTGGTTTTTTGGAGCTCCCGAATAAATCCGATGTTCTTAATTGTTACCACGCAGAAGAGCGAAAAATTACCTTTCCAACAAGTCCTCGTTGTGGTTGGTAACGTGATTCCGCGGCGAGTTAGGGCCGCTTGACGGAGTGTGTCTAACTTTAAACGCGTTTTTCCCAAAAATGTGTTTTCGCGCGTTCTTGGTACCTCATCTTTGACCACTTGTATCTCCGGAACAAAAAACGCTACAAATCTCGCCGATAGCTCGTTGGAATGGGCATTCATTCCTCTATTACGTACTGTCCGTAACTCAAAATTCGTCGGATCGACCAAGTTACCCCTTTTTATAGAAACTGCCAATATGTATATAAACAACATGTACATGGAACATGGTAAAACAAACACTGTAATTTCCTTCGCAAATGACACGGCGATGATAACTGAAGGACCCAACTGGAGGAAATGTATACGTGTATAGCGAAGTCAATACCGGATTCGAAAAAATTAAAATGTACAGTAATTTTCTGTACAATTAAATTTACGACATTCATCGAAAAGCGCGTTGGTCTCGGAATCCGGAGGTCCCGGGTTCGAACCCACGTAGCAACTCGCCAGATTTCGACCTAGGCTGGTTTTTCGGCCAGAAAGGAAGAGGGCTAGGACAGCCCTAACAGCCTTCCCGACGTCTCAGAAGTAATGCTCGAAAGGCCAGATTCCAGGGCTCGGGTTGAGAGCAAATCAGAAAAGAGGATTTCAGTGATCACACGCCGGTAATTCCGGATTTTTGAGTAATATCAATTCGTGCCCCTGGGACATTGAAATTATAATAATTGGATCATTATGAGGATTTTTCACAAAACAATTCATCGTCGGAAAAGTCTTCACTGAGCAAGCCAAATTCTGAACATTTTCATCAAGAAAAATGTAGCCCAATCTTAAAACTGAGATTTTCGAAGATTTTTAAAATTGAGGTATAAAGACCTCAATTCTGTAAAATTCTATTTTGCATAAAAATTTTGTAAGTCATTTCTGAAGATGCGAACTAGTCATTTTAGGTTTCTTACGTTTTGATTTCATACGTGTGTTTTATCTGCCCACCAGTCATCCCTTCTTCAAAAATGACTCGCATCGGAATTCAAAAATTAAATTCGTAATTAGCCCATAAAATTAATACAAGATTACAACCTAAAGAGGCATTACATATGTAAATAATAATAAATAAATAAATACTACATGTGAAAACACAAAATGTAAACTATGTGAATTTTGAACGTTTTTATCCTTCTATCGACTGATAAGAGAGTGCAGAGTTCACATCAAACTTTTACGGTGAGATTCCAGAATTTAAAATAAGCAGTTCAGATTCAGCAAGAAAAATCAATCTGAAAACGTTAATTAGCCACTAAAAATAAGGTCTTCTTTTACATTAAATTGAGTTTTTCCAAAACTGAGTATTCTCGAATGCCAGTCTCAGCTTTAAGAACTTTCCTAAAATTTAGTTTCTTTCTTATCTTTCATAATGTTCGTTCCATATATTCTTCGATGTAGGCGTTTTCAGGCAATGAAGAATTTTGTGAAGAATACCCATATATATCTTACGATAAGAAGATAAAAATAAAATTGAAGGCTTCAATAAAACGAGGCAATAATATTTAAAAAATTGGGGGAAAATTCAGACGTTGCCTACATACAGGGCAAACTTTAGCGGTTGTTTCGATAAAAGTTCGAAAATGTTTAAAATAAGAAACATCTTAATGTACATCTATATCAATTTATAAGCAGATGCGTAATTTAAAGTACGCTGGAGTAGAAAGTCTTGAAAGGAGGAGATGTTAAGACATCTCTATATCTTCCAAAATCCCTCTCAGCGAATTGTATTATTTCTAAATTCTTCCCTCGTTCTGGAAAAGTGAGCAAATGCTACTCCAATGAACCGCAAGGTTATATATATTTTCTTGTTTGTTCTAAAGTCCCTCCTTCAAAGCCTGGAAGGGCCAATAACAAAGAGGAGCATTACAGAGTTTAAAAAATACCTAATATGTGTACGTTTTCCCAAAAAGATCTCGCTTTTGAGGTAGCGAATTAAGAGATACAGCAATTTTTCAAAAATATAGTCAAAAATATTAATTTTGAGATTTCTAACGTTTCTGATAGAGTGAACCTCGTTCTTTCAAATGCCGCTAAGTTGATATCCTATAAAAAATATAATTTTGCACTTAACGTTGAATAAAAACTATGATTTGGTAACATTTCTTTAAAATAAACAATAAATTTTGCCGCCAATCAATGAAAACCCAATCCACTTCCGAGGTATTTAGTTGGGACCACCAAGTAATACTAGATACAATTTTTGATCGAATGAGACCTCTCGGAGCTTTCAAAGGGCAAAATTTGCAGAGTTATTCGTATTTATAGTTGAAATTTCACGTTATTTTTACAAGAAAAACGTTGAATGCGTTTTTCTCATTTTTAAAATTTCAACTTCAAATGCGAATAACTCAGCAAATTTGCACTAGAAGGCCTCGCTAGGTCCCAATCGATCAAAAATCTCATCTAGTATTACCAGGTGGTCTTCCCTTAATACCTCAAAAGAGGGACCTTATTAGAAAAATGTACACATATATAAATGAAATTTATTTTTATGTTTGCCGGACTAGTGTTAACGGCTTATTTGCGTTACACAGGTACCACTTAGGCAATAAACACTTTGGTACTTTTGCACAAATTTACAGTGAAAACAACAGACTCTGAGGTAATGCTCGAAAGGGCGGATTCCAGGACTCAGATTGAGAGCAAAAATGAAAAAGAGTGGGAAAAACAGTATTGGTAAGGTAGGTGGCTAACTCCGCCTGTCCACCCATCACCGGGTATAGGCATCCATTGCACGCCTGCTCCAGTTGAGTTTGTTCTCTGCAGATCAGAAACCAAAAATTTTTACTTATGAGATCTCTCCACCTTCTTTTTAAGATCCAAGGGAGTTTATTCAACTAATCTTTCAGTCTATTTACCACCTCCCCTTATCAGATGTCCCGCGTAACCAAGCTTGAGTCTGATTAAGGAAAGGCCAATAATGTTAATCGCCCCCTTCTCTTCCTGACCCCAGCTAGGCTAATTTTGTCAATTTACGTAACTTTCCGGATGCTCCTGTCAACTGTTCAGCGCCCAGGTGTCTCCTCCATATATAAATGTAGGTACCACACAAGATTCCAGGATTTTTACTTTCGTAAATATCCTCATCTTACTTTTTAAGATATGTTTGTGGGACCAAAGGCTCTTCCATGCACTTGCTATGCGAGCGCTAACTTCTTTTTCCGACCTATCTTCCAAAATCATGATTTGGCCCAAGTATTTATATTCATCTACCGATTTAATTTCGTGACCTTCCAAAACAGCCCTCTCCTCATTTTTCAACAATAGCCTTGACTTGGCAATGTTCTTGGTTAAACCCACGTTTCTACTCGCCTCGCATAACTAAGGGGCCATTTCCTTCAATTTTGAAATATCATTTCCAGCCTAATTTAAACTTTTTGCCTTCCACGTCCAGTTTCACATAGGCTTCCGAGTTAAAATAGAGGTACCTAAGTATTCTTATCATCTCCTCCCCCACTCCTTGCAGGGAAGAAACTACAGACCCCCGCCCAATAATTTGGCAGTTGGCAAATTTTAAAACTATTCATTTGAATTTTCCGTTTTTTAAGAATGTTTGTTTGTTTGCTTGTTTTCAATTAAAAAATATTTCGATTAAAAAATCGACAAATTTTCAATTTTTAAAAATCTTGTTGACAAGTTTTTAATTCTTAAAAAGATTTCAAATTTTTCTTCTCCACCCACCCCCACCCCCAATTGAAAGTCAAATTCCGTATCTGACTCCTTGCTGGCTACGCGCTCTCCAGACCGCCGAGTGGTACACTAAGTCAAACGCCTTGGTATAATCAGTGAATATAGTACAATGTACCTCAAAATTATACTCCCTTGCTTTCTCAATTAGTAAGCTGAGCGCCAATATATTTTATTATCTGCAGTGGAGAAACCCTGTTGAAACCCAGCTTGGTCAATTGATTGTTGGGGATCCAATGTCCCAATTATCCTATTTTTCAATACTTTTAAGGACACTTTGCTAAAATCTGAAGTCAGACTTATGGGTCTGTAGATGTTTTAATTTCCTCTGTCCCCTTTTTTATGAAGTAGAATGATTTCCGAAATGTTTCACTGTTGCAGGGTAGTCCCTGAATCAAGATTTGATAAAAGAAGGAGGCGAGATAGAGTGCCAGTGCCGGTGCGAGCATTCATAAGTTGAGGATTTCGATTTTATCGGGCCTAGCCACCTTTGTGCTAGTTACTTATTCCGGAATAAAAGGGGAAAAAGAGGAAAACGAGGAAAACGAAAAAAATGAAGCGTAAAAGTAAAAAATGAAATCGAAAACACTCAAAGCTGAGGGAAAGCCCTGAAACAGCGGACGTCCTCATCACCCACGCTTCTACCGGCAGCCTTGCAACATTAGACTCTATCACTCCACTGCACCATAAACGTATTGTTAGAACTTGGGCCCACCACGAGACCCCTTCATTGAGGAACAAACCTGAATGGCGTATCCTGAAGAGTCTAAACTCCATCTTGACGAGGTTTTTTAGCGATTCAAATGTTACTGAAACTATATTATATTTTACAGTATACGAAAACACTCGATAGTTTTTAGTCAATGAAAAGTAATTTCTGTTTTGTACATTTTTGTAAATATGAATTCCAGCTCCAAAATATTCCTCGTCTGATGTCGGCTGAGTTTTCACGCCTTACAATCGCATATCGTCAAGTTCGAATGAATAACAGACGAATAACTCGCCGAAATAGGCGTATTCGTGTGATGAATAAAATATAAAACTCGCCCGAGTTAGCAACAAGAGAATGCGAAGCTGAAATTTTAGAAATCCCTGGCTAGGTTAGGTACGCGTATAAGAAAATAAGTGTATATAAGTTAGGAACTATTTTGCTGGATAGAGGGACGTACTTTCAGGATATTGTTAATAAACTTTTAGAATGCTTTCCCACGTCCAGAAAACGGCGGAGAGTTTATATTGTTAGAACCCGCTGTTAACTTAAACGGGTCCAAAATTTTAAACTTTATCGAGCTCGCAGTCCCTTGTAATACGGTTCCGCAGTCATGGTTTTAACTATTTATAAAATAAACGTAGGAAATTAGACTTCGTATCTTACACGAGTATATTCTTCGTCCGAAAGCACATTTGTTTATGGTCATAAGAAAATGAAAGGCGCACAGTGTAACGAAACACAAAAAAACCGCTCATAATAGGAGAAAACGAATACGAAAAAAACAAAAAAACAAAAAAAAGGAGTGTGTTATAGACAGTCTGGAGGCAACGTTTTCGTACTCCACATATTTATCACCCCACTCTTTCAACTGCTAGACATAACCAAAGACAAGACAAACATTAATCGTGTGTCACAATCATTGACCTTTCTGTTTTGTGCGCTTCACGTGTTAAATTAATTTTGGTTGTACTGAGTTTTTTTCTTTGAAAAAAATCATGAAGGAACCTGAAGGTAAGTCCATTCCAATAATTTTGAATGTATTTTTCCAAATTAATTTCTTTGGGCATACAAAAATAATTACTAGACACTAAAATTTAACAGCAAAATGGTGCATTTAGGACTGCAACTTTTTTGGCAGGTCCTGGCCGGTCTTGAATTTAGTACCATCATTTAGAGTGCATCTTAAGCTACAAATTTAAAAAAAAATAGCTGCCAGAACTTGCCTAAAAAATTAGAAAAAATTTTTAGTCATTAAAAAACAGGTGAAAAACAAAATTAGTAAAAAAATAAATAGATAGACTAGTAAATAATCAATCTTGATGAATGATACATCAATGCCCACAATTCTTGGGGAACTGAATCCAAATTTAGCATCAAATTTTAGCTAGCCCCCCCCCCCCCCTATGACCCAAAAGTGGGCCCAAAAGGGGACTAAAAAACAGAGTAACTAATTTTTGTAGATGATACATCATTACCTATAGTTTTTGAGATGCTGAATTCAAATTTGCCATTAATTTTTAGTCAGCTCCTACCCATGACTCAAAAATAAACTTAAAAGACAGCTTTAAAATAAAGTTAGTAATTTTAGTGTGTGATACATCATTGCACATACCCAGTTATTAGGACGTTGAATCTAAACTTGGTATTAATTGTTAGCTACTCTCCACCTCGGACTCAAACAGGAGGTTTAAAAAAAATTTAAAGAGATTTTTCAAATTTTTTTGGTAGGAAATATGGCAGGTAATAGAAATATAAAATATTTCAACTCTTGAAATCTTTAAAAAAAAAAAATGTATTTAATAGTTAGGTATTAGTAGGTTTTAAGACAAATAAATGACAAAATTTTCTGCTAAATTTTCTACGTTTAGTTGCGTATCACATAAGTGAAATAAAATGTAGCATTATTCTATAGGTTTGAATAAAATGTAACTTTTTCGTCTGAAAATAACTCCAGCTACCTACATCAAAGTTGCAGGCCTATTTTTTCACATTGTTATATCATTAGGTTATTTAATCGTAAATGATGTTTTTTTTTGATTTAGGCTTAACAAGACTGACTGCTGAAGAGGGATTTAAAACTCTATCTCAAGAGGTAAATGAAAGTAGCGATGGTGATACTGATGATGATATTTTTAATTAATTTGTACATGTTATTTTTAATTTTATTAAATATAAATTTTTGATTTTATATACCTTCATATTTTTATATGACTTGTTTACCCCTCCCCTTGAATCACATAGTACAGGATAGAAAGCAAGCCATTTTCAAAGTGTCAAAATTTGGAACGGTGCATATGGTTAAGTTCCGCACATGTGCACTTATCTAAAAGTGGTCCAAATCATAGATTGTATACATGAGATAAAATTAAATCGGGGTTAAGTCTATCAAAAATCTAAGAAAATCTGACAGGAATAATTCAAGTGCGCATGCATAGGACTTTACCTCCAATTAGTACCAGGTTAATGTAAACATACCCGATTGTTAAGGAAAGTATTTACCGCTGACTATCCAGTACTGTATGATTCAAGCCCCTCCCTATTCTATATACACCTTTATATTGCATAAAACTATCTAAACACTTTAATATTTGGATTCAGAATACTAAAATTAGTCGGTTTCATTATCCAACTCATATTTTATCATACAATTTTCAGTTTCCTCTTTACCTATCTTCTCATAAAAGTATCTAATTGTCAAAACAATCAAATATTTGGATTTAACATACAATTGGATTGGTGTCGTCAGTTTTTGTAATATGTATGAAAGCCGACCAGTCGATTATCATATTCTCTGCAATTGATAGGGTTCGTACTTGAAGAATTTCACTATACGCATTTTTCGTGCAGCTGAAACTACTATACGAAAACGCAAATTACTAATGGAAAGTTGTGGAGGAACCTCTGAAATTTGTTAGAGGAGCTCAAGAGAACAGTTGTTATTATTATTGAGTTGTATGGGTAATCTCTCTATATATTAAAAACCAAAACTCCTCCCCCTCCTGGAAAAAGTTTATTTATTTATTTGTTGCCCTGATCCGGCAGACAAGAACTTATATGTATTTTTGACTACAATAAACTTCACCAAAAACGGACGGCCTTGGTGAGGGTCGTCATGCCGTCGGGTCCACCCAGTTACGGGTATAGGTCGCTACCGCCTGTCTCCAAGTCCCTCTGTTTTTAGCAGTTCTCTGCCTTGGAATCCCAAATCGTCGAACAATTTCGTCCCTCCACCTCATGGGTGGTCTTCTCCTCCCCCTACCATAATCTTTAGGATACCACGACTCCACAGTATTATTCAATTTATTTCCGTGACTTCTGGTCAGATGCCCCGCATATCCAAGTTTAAGCTTCTTCACTGTCCATCCAACATCAGAAGTACGGGACTGTCCTCTAATAAACTGCGCACTAACTTTATCGATCAGTCTTAAACCTATAAGCGACCTCACCATCCTATTGTGGGTGGTCTCAGCTTATTAACTTGGGTCTTGGTAAGGGCTAGGTCTAGGCTCCGTAAGTCAGTGACGGCTCAACACACTGTCTGAACACCCTAACTCTATCGAGATGGAGGGGGAGAGGGGGAAATACCTCGGGCCCGGACTTTCAGGAAGGCCCGATATTTTTAAAAGACCTGAATTTCAACGCTTACGGCTTTTCCATACTGCACATCAAATCAGCAATCACTCCTTACACCATGAAAGAAACTTCTTATCCCCTAGCTTATAATTCTTTACCATCTGACAAAAGAAAAAAACGAACTGGAAGGAGGGGGGCCCGTGGAAATTCCCCCGGGCCCTCTTTTTTTCTCTACGGGGCTGGAACACTTCGGAGGCAATATTCAATTTGCTCTAGAAAATGTGTGTAAGTGACCAGAAGTTCCTCCATGCATTTGATATACGAGCTCTTAGTTCTTTATCTTGTCTATTTTCAAGTGATAAGAGGCCTAGATATTTATATTCTGAGACACTTTCGATTTCGTGATTATCAACCAAAAATTTTGACGCTTCAACATTAGAGATGTGTTTCGATTTTGAGAAATTAATTGACATCAGGCCAACCAATTTGCTCGCCACACTCAGCTCATTGGCCGCGGATTCCAGTTCATTTTTGCTCTTACTTACCAAAACAATATCATCAGCAAAACGATGGCGATTTAATTTCTGCCCATTTACCAAAATACCCTTATTCTCCCAATTCAAATCTTGAAAAATCCCCTCCAGAACGCTATTGAACAAATACGCCCTGCTTTACTTCCTTAGCCGACTTAAATTTACCCCTAGGAGGATCTAGTTTCACGTAAGCCTCCGAGCTGTCATAGAGCTTTCCTAGGATTTTGATAATACCCGCATTGACCCCTTGGTCTCCTAAAGCTTTCCAGACAAATCTATGTGACACAGACCGTTTTTCTGTTGGGCGGTAAACGGTACAGCAATAAAATTACATGATTTTTCTCTTTTTTCAAGTGCCTTTGAAGGAGGTTCATTATTTCGTCCTCTCTTTACTAATCCTCCTCAAGATACCAATTTTTATTGGAACGTTCACGCTGATGATGGAAGAGAACTTACTTTCAAGCTTGATTGAGCGATGAAAGAGAACGAATGTACTAGGAATAAAATTCATTTAGACTCAATATTATCAATTTCAGTTTCAGTTCTAATAAATATTTAAAGATTGCATAAAAAAGTGCACTTTCTTAAACCTATTCTTCGAGGCAAATTATTTACATTTCCTCTCAACAGCACATAAGTTCCAAATCAAATAGGTCAGTCTAATTTGCTAAATTCGTTCAGAAATCTCGCATAACGAATAATTTATTTTAATAGGACTGGAGCTTGAATTTCATTTTACGACGTACGCGGACTTTTATCTCAATAGTGAAGCGATTGCACGGCTCTAGAGCCGTAAAAAGCGAGGAAACTTGGGCGGGATTACAGAAGAGCGGATATTTCGTTTCAAAAGAATATTTCATACTTGTTAAAATTCGTGTACATCAATCATGTACTTTAAAGGGTTTCCGCTAATCGAGAAATAAAGTTTCGAACGCGAAATTTCAAATATACAGTCGGTAATTTACTTTCTGAAGTTGAAACTATACACGCCTTCGTAATACTGATACAGAACATAACATAATGATTGATCGAGCTCGAGTAATCTGTAACACCAGAAAGGCCTCTCGTCAATAAACTACTTAAAGTGAAAAACAGATACTTTCCACCACACTTGAATCTTTCATAGGTTGATTCGGGTTCTATGAAAGTCCATTGGTGAAGCGTATGGTGATGCACGCATGCCAAATTGGCTACCCAGACACCCCTGACCCCGGAAACTATACCCTTTTGAGTACTGCATCAGTGACCAGAGGAGCGTCTCGAAGTTAGCCGGGGCACTTATTTCGCCTCTCCGCTTCGGATTCGCACTGTCCTGCCAGGGCCACTATGGGACACCCTACTGATCGAAGCAACACTGACCCAACATTAACCTGGAATTCGGATGCACCACAGCCGGACGCGCTTCCTTCCTTCATCCCACATCTCCTCGTTGTGGTACCTCTGGCGACGACAGAGTGAACCCTACCGGCGGCCCGCAGCAGCGGCAGCAGCTCTCAGTGACAACTTTTTTGAATTGCTTTTCTATATTTTCCAAGCAACCTCTGCCGTAGTTCCGCGATCTCGAATTTGTATCGATAGAGTAACTGATATCCAAAAGAACTGATCGGTTTTGTTCAGCAATTTTCTACTCACCAAGGTGTATGGCTCCTTTAAAAATTAAAATTCATTCACTCAGACTTCGCTAAAATTTGGTAATATTCGTTATCAATGACGGATCGAGAAAACCATCCAGAAAGGGATGGTTCAAAATATGTAAGAAATGTTACAATTTTAACAACTTCCTCCTCTTGAGTACTGAGATGATTTTCTTGCCGTTACATCGGTAAGTGAATGAGTAGATAAGAGATAAAACTTTGAATTTTGAACGATTTGTACGGTCGACTGTTTTCTAGCTGACGTCGAAAATGAAAATGCCTTCCAAAAAGATAGTGTCACCATACGCAGAATTTGGTTGTTAGATCTGGGCGACTAAAGAGACTACCCTATCCCAGAAGTAAATTTTTGAAGAATTTTCAATATTCATCGCAACACCATCCAGTTTTAAGACTAGCTAAGATTATTCAATCTTCAATGCCCATCGAAATTTTAATCGACCTCTACTCAAACTCCTCTCAACCCGAGCTCTGGAATCCGCCCTTTCGAGCATTACTTCAGAGACGTCGGGGAGGCCTTCAATGCCCATGTAAGAATCTTTTACTCTTCAAACTCTTTAAGGCTTTTTCAAACTTATTTAAGACTAGCTAAAACTGTCAAAACTCGTTTGTGACCCTCTCTACTACTCTTCTAGACTTGATTATGGCTCTCCGAGGCATGCTCAAGACTTTTCATAATTTTTACAGCTATTCAAGACTCATATAAATCTTTAAGAAATTAAAACTCTTTACTACTCACTTAAGACTTTTCTTCGGACTCGTTTAAGTCTTTTCAATACTCTTTATTACACGGACGGCTCAAGCCTCATTCAAGAATCGTCTCAAGCCTTATTCAAGAATGTTTGCGAATCTTCAAGACTAGTCCAAGACCAATAAAAATTCTTCTTCAGTTGTTCAAAACAAATTGATACACTTTAAGGCTCTTCTGAACTTCTTTAATAGTCGCAGTCCCAGACTTGTTCACAACTCTTTTCAACCCTTTCAGATTTGATTAGCACTTTCAAAAGGCTCGATCGTGACTTTTTGAGTTTCCTCAAAACTCTTCAAAACTTTTCCAAACTCGTGTACGACTTTAAAACTTATTTAAAACTCTGCAACAGCCGTCTAGATCTATATAAAACTCATTGCCACTCCTGAAGACTCTTTTACAACTTTTGGAACTCTCACACTCTTGTTTAGCATAAACACGTTGAAATACTTGAGCAGATTCGTTTGAGACTCCGTGAGACATTGCTACTTATGAAGCGTTTCTGATTTCAGTATCTTTCTCTGAAAGGGACAATGCCCCTCCCCCCAAAATGCCGTACGTATCGGAGCCTGGTTACGACTCGTTAGACTTATTAAGATCAAATTGTGAATATGGAGGCTCTAATAAAATTGACTTGGACTACGAGACTACGACAAAAGAACGTGGACTTTGTGCAGCCGCTGGGTTGGCTGAGCCCCCTCCTTCCCCGACAAAAAAAGACCTAGTCACCCTGAAAAAATTTCAAATTTTAAAGTTACAGTATTTCTGCCCGAAGCAAAATAGGCTCATAAATTTCTAACTAATTGACCTATTTGAACATATGCAGACTTTGAAGAGGGAAGGACTAAGCCCTCAAGTACCCACAAAATTTTGAAAATGTATTAAAAATTGGTTAAGTATTAGAAGGTGCTGAAATCAATTTTCTGACAGAATAGCCTTTTTAGTCTCCCCCCCCCCCCAGACCTTACAACTAAAATCCGCTTATATTCATCAAACTTTATCAAGATTAATGGACACTTCACCAAGACTTTCGAACAACTTTGTTCAAATCTTGACGCATTAGCTCTAGAAATTCAGTTAGCTATTAAGACCTCCATATTGACTTTGGATTTCGTATTTTCAGCGACGAGCAGAGGAGAGGCGACTGGTTTTTCGATACCAAAAGAGATCCAGTGCATTACGTGGTTTTTAAATCGTAAAATAGGGCTACACAGAGCACTTAACTCCGGGACCCTAAAATTTTGCTCTCGGCTCAATTACCCAATATCGGGGGCTAAATTTTTAGTATAAGAGTAATTATTACTGATAATTTTCTACCTGCTTGAATTCAGAGCATTTTGGGCATTCGTTTGAAAGATAAGATTGATATAAAAACTATCAGGGCAAAAACAGAGGCTAAAAGTATACCTTCTTTTCTAATTTCCTCTCAACCCGAGCCCTGGAATCCGCCCTTTCGAGCATTACCTCAGAGACGTCTGGGAGGCAGCTAGGTCTGTCTTAGCCCTTTTCACTTCTGGCCGAAAAACCGGCCTAGGTCGAAATCTGGCGAGTTGCTACGTGGAATCGAACCCGGGAGCTCCGGATTCCGAGACCAACGCGCTATCCACTCGGCCATCCAGACCTCCGGGTACAGAATTAAAATATTGAAACTGAAATACACTGGCCATTTCGCAAGAGGCGACCCAGAGAAATGGAGCTACCGCTGAGGCACCATGTGGGACTCGAAATATCAGAAGAGGAAAAGAGGCCGCCCAGCGACACGGTGGAATACCTAGGATCTTGTTGGGCACAGACAGCGAAGGAGCGCGAAAGATGGAGGGAGGTGACAGAAACCTATGTCCAACGGCTAGCAAATTAGGTGGCGACTTACACCACAAACTTGGTGTACACCTAATCAAGGTTGCAAATAAAAATAAGAAATAAAATTAAATTCTGTATTTTTTGGCCATTATCATCAACGATCTACTTAGATAATTGTCTACTCAGGCATGATTTTAAAACTTGGAAGAAGCGGTCGTTTTTCATCTCTTGCCTGATTCGGGCCTAGAACGAATATGTGAGGCGCCCCATGAAGTTTTCCTGTCTGAATTATCACTACAATGAAAATAGAAGACATGCAGTAAATCTTCACAATTTTATCCTTTGTTCTAGAAACCTGGCTTGGTCAGAATCCATAACAAAGAGCGAATTGATGGGAGCGGTGGTAAGAACGATCTCCCCAATATTTACACCCATGAAATACACTCCAATCCCTACAAGTCTAAGAAACATTATGAAACAAAATGCTTTATTACCCTTCCAAATTGATGAGAAACTGAGTTACCGCTCTTTTTGGAATCAATATCATTGATTCACACCAGTCAATGACTTTATGAAGTTGTATATTTCTCCCACATGCTCTCATTTTTAGAATCTTTGGCCACTGTGCAGCGCTTTGTTTCAATTATAAACCATTGACATAAATTTATTGACTCTAATATAGTTTTCCTGAAATATTGCCAGGCAATTTCACTCCCTTTGCTGCCATCCGCCACATGCAATCACAAATACGGTTCAACAGCTTGGGTTAACTGAATCCGGTGGCCCTTCCGCATGCAATACGAGTAAATCTTTCTATGGAAACATTAACGCCCGGCTCTTCGAACGCACCTCCTCCAAATTCAGGCAACCAATTCAGAAATCGGAATCGTGAACAATGTTGCCACTATGTCATGCTGCCACTTCGTTGGGAAGAGGATTCAGTTGCTATCGACGAGCCCCTCTCTAGACATACAGAAAGAACGGTTCGAAAAACGCTGGAATTTGAACCTGCATGACACAGCAGCTCTGTCCGACTTCCAAATACACCGAACCGTTGGAGTCGGTGCTTTCGGCCGAGTTCTCTACGTGGTGCATAAAAAGAACAAACACGACTACGCCTTGAAGATGATGCTGAAGGAAAAGATCGTCCGGACGGACCAAGTGCCGCGAGTATTTTTTGAGAAACGAATCATGATGGCGACCGCTCACCCGTACTTGGTTGACTTGCGATTTGTGTTCAAGACCAACTCGTATCTGTGCATTGTGATGCCCTTCATAAGAGGCGGTGAAATATACAGCTATCTGAAGTCTAAAAAGACCTTCTCCGAATACCAGACGCGATTCTACTCGGCGCAGATCATTCTGGCGCTGCAGTACATGCATAGAATGAACATCTTATACAGGGATCTAAAACCGGAAAACATACTGCTCGAGTGCGACGGCTACATCAAGATCACAGATTTTGGTTTCGCCAAACGAATCGAAAACAAGAAGACGAATTCGTTCGTCGGAACGCCCGAGTACATGGCGCCCGAAATGCTGATTAAAGAGCGTCGGCTGGAAGGATACGGATTCAGTGTCGACTGGTGGTCGCTCGGCGTCTTCATTTACGAGAGTGCCGCCGGCCAGCCTCCATTTTCGGGCTCCAGTTTGCTACAAGTATTCGACAAGATCGTCAAATGCCAGTTTCGCATACCGGATCATTTTAGTTTAGGTTTAAGCGACCTGGTCGATCAGTTGTTTCAGCTCGAGGTGAGCAAGAGGATCGGATGCTCGGAGCAGGGAGCCGAACAGATCAAGGCGCACCCTTGGTTTCAGTCATTAAACTGGCAGGCGTTATTTGAAAAGAAGATACCACCGGAATTCGTGCCAAACTGTAAGCTTGCCGACCCGACTGCTAATTTCGATCAGTACGAAGAGACGTCGTTAGAAGACACGCCAGAAGTGCAATACGCCGAGGAGTTCAAGATGTTCTAAAATACACGCATAGGTCGATTTTTGGCTCGATTTATATTTGACAGAAATCGAGATTCGGTGTACTAATACCTTCTTCCATCTATAGTGTTACCTTAGCGCGGTGAGAGGGTTTAAAGAAGAACTAAAGGCACATAGGAGAAGGAAAACTACGAAAGATAAACCCTGATGAAAGCAAGGTAAAATACTTCAGTATTCTTCCCTGGAGAAGTGTCTCTTCCGCCACAATTATGATGGCAACCCATTCAGATGTCCGAGTGGAGACTACCTAGTGAGGAACTATTAGAATTGAGAACAGGGACACAGAATGTGGCAGGTAGATTAGAAAAAGAAGATGGAAACATTAAATTTAGATACGAGTATAATGATGGAAATTAGGGGAGTGAGATGGCCAGACGATGTATGGGGAGAATAGAATACATAATACAGCAGTGAAAATAGAGCAAGCAGGTGTAGGCATTTTTATGAATAAGTCAGTTGATACTAGAGTGCACAGGTATGAGCATTTCAGTTGAACCAGTATCTTTAGTAACAGTCCAAGTTTATATGCCAACAGGAAATGATGGTAAAGAAGTAGAAAAAATTTGTAGAGAAATTGACGAAGTATTAAACAAGGTGAAAAGGAAAAGAAAATTTAATTATAATGGGAGATTGGAACGAAGAAAGAAGAAGGGATGAAGAGCATGGTTCAGGAAAGCAAAATGGAAGTGGGTCGAGGCTCACACAGAATTCCATGAAGAATATAAATTAGTTATTAGAAACACAGTCTTTAAAAATTATGAGAGAAGAAAATACACTTGGAAAAGTTCACGAGATGAAAGAAGATATATCAAATTGATTAGACCAGAAGAAGATACAAAAATCAAATATGGTACTGTAAGACATACTCCAGGAGCAGATATATAGATAATGTCCACAATTTAGTAGTAGTGAAATAAAGGTTTAACTTTAGGAAAAAAGTAAAAACAAAACTGAATCTGGAGTTATTGAAAGAGAAAGAAAGAAGGATATAGTAAAATGAAGTAACGAAAGAACTTCGTAAATCAAAGGAAGGAAATTAAATTGGAGGGGTGGATGGCACTAAAAAAAAAGAAATAATTCTGGCAGCAAGGAAGAAAATCTGTATTCAAATAATACGTAGAAAGGAGAAACCCATGGATGAAATGAAAAATATAATAGTGTTAACAGAAGAAAGAAGAAAGCATAAACAAGCTAATGATAAAGAAATTGAGAAAAAATATAAGGCTTTAAGAAACCAAATAAAGAGAAAATGTAGGAAGGCAAAAGAAAAATAGATTCATCAGACTTGGGAGGAAATTGAGGAGCAAATGAAAGCAGGAAAAAAAGAGTAGGCGAGTAACAAAGTAAAACGATACTAATTTCGGAGCAAGAAAAAAAGGAACTAATAATCGAAGAGATGAAAAGAAAATGGACTCTAAAATAAAACAAAGCAAAAAGATTGGCGAGATATGTTGAAAAAGTTTATCAGAATGGTGTAGATAAGTAAATGTACAGAAAGAGAAGACAGTGTGGAGTATGAAGAAATAGGAGACCTTATTTTCAAATCAGAATGCAATAGATGGAAAATCCAGCCCAGTGCACGTGTGCTCCAGTGCAGTTAGACTTTCGACAGCCCTGGTACTGTTTAACCTATTTATAGAAGAAGCATATTGAAGACATGAATGAAAGGAAATCAGGTGTGAAAATACAACGGAAGGCGATACAATAGTGGAAAAAAGAAAAGAATAACTAAGGAAAACGTTGAAAAAGTTGGATGAAAAATTGAAAATAAAATATAAAATGAAGATGAGTAAGAAGAAAGCAACAATAATGATAGACAGGAGATGGGAACAAAATCCAATAAATATGGAAATAGGATGTGAAAAATTAAAGGAGGTAGAGGAATTTAAGTACTTCACACATCTAATCGGAAAAATAACCCTAAATAGCGGCGGTCTTTTAAATCCTTAAAATCGTAACTAAATTCAGTAATAAAATTGCAAAAAAACATTAACAGAAATAAACAAGCAGGCAAATTGTTGGTGTAACTAATTATTGCAACTCTAGTAATAAATCAGAGTGGGCCAATATAAATCGAGTTCAGCTACCTATTAGTGCTACTCATTTGTATTTAGTCATTTCAATATCATTGTTCGTTTTCTCTTCAACCAGTACAGAATCGTATAAACCAAGTATCAGTGACCTGAATGTTTTTAAGCTTAATTATTCTTCGCAATCAGTTAATATGAAGACGTTAGTGTTTTCTTCAGGTGTGATTATCTTGGTGATTTCAACCATTTTGGATTCCAGTTATGCAGAAAATAGGGATTGTCAAACAGAGAATGATAAAACAAGTAATAATAATACAATAAGTATTTTGTAGTATTAAGCAAGCAGTGTTACACAATAATGATGATAAACTTAAGTAAGGAGTCGGTTCATCCCTCCTCACGCAATACAAAAAATTTCGTTGTAGGAAAATCGTGGATCCTAAAGAAAATGATATTCAGGGTTAGCATGATTTACAGTTTACATTTTACGTAAAATGTAAAATCGATGTAAAATGGGGAACAAAGAAACGAAATTGATGATTGATAAATGATAATGATATGATAAGAAATGAGAATAAAAAATTGAAAAGGAATAAATTATGAAATAAATAATTGAGATGAAATTGATTTAATTTTGACGGTAAAATAAAACCAATAAAGTAGTTTAAGTAAAAATTGCTGATACGACAAAGTCCGATGAGTTCTAACTTGATTTTTTTTAAATAGAATTTATAAGATTTATTAATAATCATTTTTTGTTAATTTTTGTCCTTTGAAAATTTTGAATTTTAAGAAGTTTGGCGGAAAATATTCAAATTTGTCTTAACCTGAATTGCTCCTTAAAAAAAAAATTGTTTTATACTTGCCTTTTGTAATTCACTTTCTATAAAACACTCCACTTTCTTATGAGCTACTTCTAGTGAATTTGGGGAGTATAACGTGTGTCTTATGCACACTTGATCTAAGTGACATTTTCATGAAAAATGAGTTAGATACATATTCTTATAGATCTCGATGCCCTCTATCGGGCTACACTCGCAAATAACGAATTACTTCCTTTTTTAGCCCGCTAGATGGCGTAAACCATTTGAGCCACATATATAACACAACGTTATTTATAATTTTTCAATCGCGCTCCTGAAGAGAAAAAAAAATAAAAAAGTTTTTGTCACTTAGGTCAAGTGTGCATGAGGCACTCGATAAATTATAAAATTGAATGATAAAGGAGACGACCTCTTTGACTGTAGTTCCAGTTGTGTGCAAGTTTTAAAAATTTTAATTGAAACATGGAGCTTCAATTTTTTTAAACTTATTTTGATTCATCTTACATGTAACATGTAAAATAAAAGTTATTTTATATCGACTATTTTACATGTAAAATGAACATGTAAAATGTATTTTACCTACCTACCCTGATGATATTTTTCAAGCATATAGAATAAGCATAGCCGTTGTTAAAAAAAAATTAATTGAATGGAATATGTTCAACACTCCTTAAGTAAAATAAGTAGGTACATCATTTTCATAGTAAATATTGGCCTCCAGTACATGCTTCTACAATCTGTACTACCCGTTTTCCCAGTTTTGAGAGGAACATTCACGATTTATTTTTCATCTCATGTGCAAGTATGACAGAAAACATTTCAAGGTTTCACGAAATCGCATCATGCCTAGGGCAGTACTCACGCGGTCTGTGTTCGAGTTCCCCACATCCGCATCCAATACTTCTAAATTTTATCAAACATGAGAGGCGTCGCTGGAAATTTTTTTTTGAGGGAAGGGGGGTAATTTTTTAGTAGTGTTGACCTACATTCATTGGCGTTGGTGGATTTTTTGGGGGAGGGGTGTAGTATGTTGTATCAAAGTGTCTAATAGTAGTCATTTATTTTCAGTCATGGTCATTTAGAAATTTAAGAATCAATAAATTATACCTTGAAAGAGAAAACAAAGAATTTAGAATTGAAAAATTCTATTATAACGACCATCAGGGCTGCAATTTTTATGCGAATGCATATTTTTTATCTATGGTGTACAGGTATATAAGTTTCAAAAGATCTTCACGAATCACAGAATTCGAAGTCAAATGAGTAGCACTTCATCCTGCATATTTCGGCATACCGCATATTTTGCACCAATTCTGCTTATTTTTTATCCCCCCCCCCCAAAAAAAAAAAAAAGTTATTTTTTTAGTTTTGAGAATGAGGTTCGACTCCAAAAAAAAAATTGAGAAGACTTAATGGTTAATGAATCAGTAGAAAAGCTTTAGAAAAATATGTTCTTTTGCACGTGAGATAACCTTTCTCTTGCCCGCATCACATTCATCAATCATCAAGAAATTACGAATATAGGTGCATTATCTCCTGGGTGCATTTCCTGTTAAAATAAGATTGGATTCTTAAGGAGATACTTTGCTGAATCATTTTAAAGTATGATAAAAATTGTCTCAGTGCATCCAACCTAATTATTCCTTTGAAACGATATACCCATATTGTATTTGTGTATTTATGCCTATTTTACAATTTTGGGGCACATTTTCGGCATATTGTTTAGACTGAATTCAGTGCATAAAATATGCACATATTTCGCTATATTTTTTGTGCATAAAAATTGTAGCCCTGATGATGACGAAAAATCGAAATATCAGCTTACAAGAGTCTTCGTATGTATGACATGCTCATGTGATCACCATACCCATTGAGGTAGGTGAGCTCAATAAGGCCCTAATTTAAGGTCTTGGTTCTCCAGACATTCATGTAAGTGATTTCATGTGTTTCCTATTTTGTGTTACAGTCGTCGACTGAAATATTTAAAAATTGGCTAGCTTGAAATTTTTCTATACTGCTCCACGTTTCTCAGATCTTTTAATAAAAATACTCCTTTTTCAAAACTTGATAAGGTCAGCGCACCAAGGAAGGCTGGCCCTATAACCTAATAAGACCCAACCTAATACCTAATAATCCTGACCTGAAATTCAGTAAATAAAAAGTTAAGTATTATTCAAATAAAAATTTATGAGTAATTTATAACTGAAATGATAATCAATTGATCTTACCAAGTTGGGCCTTATTAGGTTACATAACACTATTTTTCGTGAATATCGCATACCTCGGTTCCAAATTGCTCAAATCTCACTTTTCTGGTGTGGATCGTTAACCAATTACCACTACAACAACTATCCAATGTTTCATTTCTGGATAAATTCCATTTGACTAACATAATACCTACTCGTAAATCCTCCAAGTTACACAAAAAACATATCAGAGTACTTTTTACGTTATTGGAAAGTCATCAACCGGAAAACCTCGCACCCATGGACAAATATCTTGATAAAAACAATTGGACAGTGTTGCCATAACATGAAGGAACAACTTTGTTGTACGTTTTAATGCAGTCTAAAGCATAGCAGTCAAGATCGGTACATCGGGCCTTATATTGGGGATCTGGGCCTTATTGGACTCATCTACCTTATGCAATAATATTAGTTTTTTTCCCCATGAAAATGTAGCATTATAGACGAAGAAGTATATTTCGATTTTGTTAGATGCCCTGTGTATATGTATTGCGAGTTAAGTGTATATATGTATATGGTACTAACTGCGGTATCACATGGCACTAATTCACAAATTTTTTATAACTACAAGTATAAATATAATTATTGGCCTTTGAAGTTGGGGACGGGGTACTTTTGATCATGTTTACCCCCCCCCCCCCCCCAGTGACGCCCATGTCGAACATACTCCTAAATTTACATTTTTAGAAGACTAAATCTAAATTATTTCCGAAATGATTCACTCTGTAATTCACATTCTCATGATATTAATTATTCATCCACGTTTCAGAAGTATGCAACTTCCTTCCAGAAACAGAATATTGCCCCGAACAACAAGGGCTACGTTGGTTCTATGATCCTGAGAAACAGACCTGCGTCGAATACAAAGGATGCCTTCCTGCGCCAGGCAACTGCATCACCGATAATAATTTCCCATCAAAAAAGGAATGCCTGGAATTTTGCGATGGCGTGGAGAGAAGAGACACTTGGCCAAAGAGTAAGAGGAATGAGCAAGGTACCTATTATATATTAGATTTAATTTCATAATCGAATATGTAATTACCATGTATGCGCGCGTACAACACGCACCATGTTTCAGTTTTCAGGAGGTTGAAATTCCTACTGCATGTAATATGCGAGAGCGTGTTATACAAGTACACGCATCGGAAATCAAATTTTTGCTTTCGTCTCCGAAACATGTTGCGACATGTTCGTATGCATATGAAGGAGAGTGAGCATGAAAGACAATACACTGAACATGTTCGAGCGAGTATTCTATAAATGCACTGGATGGTTCTGAAGATGATATTTTATGGGGAGAATGGGAACCTGAAAACTAATCATCATCAGAAAGCAGCAAGAAGATGACTATACTAAAGCCTAATTTTTGAATACCTCGGTAGTAGATTTTTTTTTAATTTGTAGACATACTGTGCGTGTTATAATTGTAAATAAAAAGTGTTTTTTTTAAAATGAGGATGTCGAAACACAACCGCGTCGTGGAATAATTTTTATGAACGGAGAAGACCTATTTCAACGCGCTGGAAGTATATGTATATCAGAATTTCCCGCATTATCCTCTCATAAAAACCCATTTTCAATGATTTTTAGGAGCATACTGCAAACCGATCGGTTCATATTTACTCCCCTCCCCAGTGAGAATCATTACTCTATGTACATAGTGCAGGCAGCAGAGGTATAATCCAGCTTGGAAAGGTTTTGAAACATTTGCGTATATTATTTTCAAGCATGCTAATAATTAATTGTATTAATTATGAGAAAGGCAAATTGCTCCAATGTAAATTCAATGAATTTTAATCACATCATGACGTTCCGACAATGAAACGTCGTGATGTGATTAAAATTCATTAAATTTACATTGGAGCAATTTGCCTTTCTCGTAATTTGTTCAAAATCGTTCTCCTCTGCCTTGTTAGAATTAATTGCATTATAAATGAACTTTTTTTTAAAAATTGATTCGATAGCATCCTGCAGGGATTTTAAGCTAAAAATTCGCGAGAACTGGTTAAAATTTCTCATTCCTTCCGTTTGCATATAATCTTCGCCTCTACCACAAAAATTTGCCTCCAGTCATTTTCATAATTCGGCGTCTATTCTTGCATATGACACCCACTACCTACTCATTCTTACATTTCAGATCCTTGTTCTCTTCCTCGAGATTCAGGATTTTGCCGGCGTTTTTTCCCGATGTGGTATTATGACTCGGCGACAAAGCAGTGCACGGAGTTCCTCTATGGAGGGAGTGGCGGTAACAAGAATAGATTTAGATCGAAAGAAGAATGTCTAGCGAACTGCAGTATTTACCCACCTATAACATAGAATCAGTGGCATTGCCGGTAATAGAGGACTACTTTATGAAAAATGAAGGTAAAATTACTGCGCGAACAAAATTTTTTCGAAAAAACGTGTTTTAAAGACGAAAAATTGCTCATGTTTCCATATTTTACATCCAATTTTAGGTGCTTTAGGGGGCCTTGGCTATGCCACTGCATAGAATAGTTTATTGACTGATCAAAAATACGCATATTGCGAGGCGACGTGACAATTATAATTTTTTATGTATCATACGTGTTAGTACTAAATATTTGCAGATGAAAGAGTTATGATTCTTATACATGATTAATCATGACTTGTATGTAAAGCTCAGAGATAGAAAATGCTCATTAAGCAATGCGGGACGTTTGGGAAGAGGCATGCACTCACGTGCGCGCGTTTCGCGTATAAAGGGAGATCGTGTGCCTAATATAACCATCTAAGAGAGAGGCCCATGAAAAAATCCATGCTAAATGAACAACATTTCTGATAGAGATGCACGACTAAGCGAACTTTATCACATCATAGACCTACAGGACCGTTTCAGGAAAAGAACACACTGAAGAAACAAGGTATTGAAGATATGAATTTTATAGCCATTGGGAGGTCTCCTTCCTACATGCGCTGCCTTGAAATCGGTCTCATACTGAGCAAGCATTAGGCGGTCTTTTGATGATACATTGTATTACAAATAATATGAACTTATGTCAAAGGGAGATCTCTTATTAATGGATACACTGCAACCAATGGGCGATCTAGAAATTTTCCAATGAGGGTGTTTTGAAAATAAAACTTTTCCACCCCCGCCCTCTAAAAAACCGAGATAGATGTCATTTTAAATAGTTTCTGAAGACAAGTTTATTAATGTGATTAAGTCGTTTCAAAATGAACACGGTAGACTGTAGTGCTGCAGATACTCAAAAACAGGAGAAAAACTCAAAATTCGCAATGTTCTCCACCCCCCCCCCCCCAATAGATCCGCTACTGACTGCAACACCTCAATAATTTATTTTCTAACTAGTTGCATCCGCTGAAAAGCCTTCACAATTCTTCCTTGGTCGATGAAAGACTTCATACTAAAGACGTCTCGAGCATGACCGGCGAATCCTCAAGTGGAAACGTGCGCTTGCACCTAACCGGATTGTCCAATCAGATGCAATGATTGGAAATTCTCCCTAATACCTGATTTTTTTTTCTTTAACTAACAAAAATTTACTCCTTCCCGCAATCCTCCTCCCCCACATTTTGCGGAATTGTGGAATTTTTGAGTTTGCACCTAGTTGGAAGATGAAAAAGTGCCGGTCATGGTCTTGAGGGTTTACTGTATCCAAAAAATTATAATTACTCGTGCTGGCCTTTACCAGTGGCTGCCATACACATACATGATACCTTCACTCAATAGCCAGCGGTGGAAGGCTCCGCCTCGTTAGCCTGTTTCGACTTCTACAGTAAAATTTGAACGACCTGCGACTACTTATATAACTCAGCTCTTTCAATTAATAAATCAGCAGATATTTAATTCAATGAATCGGTAGACAAACTATGTTACTGGCACAGTACGTGTAAATCGACTGATGCAATCGCACTTACAGACACTGCATGCTCAGACACTACTCCATCACATGAGAAAAAAGTTTTAGCCCAAAACTATTAACTCATACTTATGTTCAAGAAATCAACACATCGTCCTGATAAAAAAGCACTGCTTGAAACAAAGGGAGGCCTTAGTAATATGTGGCAACATGGCAAAGGCCTCTTTCAAATTAAAGATTTCCATGATAAATTAGACCTCCCATCAACTGTAATATAAGAAATCTGTCACACCTATTGCATGTATATACACCGAGTGATGGCCGACTGTAGGAGGTCCAAGCCTAACTATCGACTTTTCAAAGTTTTTCTGGCATTATTACAGCTCAGGAATACGAATTACTGGTCAGAATGAAAGGAGATCTTGGCTAATGGCCTCCGAATGAAAAAAAGCCTCCCTTCGACTGGTTTGCGTCATACACAACACTTCTCTTCGTATGGAAAACAAACATTCATACAATAGGGTCGGGTCTGGACCAAAACTAGCTGGAGCACAAGTCACAGGGATGAGTTACAGGGCACTCTAGCTCAATCTTTAATCAGACAGAGTGGACGATAAATTTGCAACTTTCGACTTAACGTCGTTATTCAATACATCGGTTTTATATGGGAGATATGTGTGTAGGTACATAATTCTTGGTAAAACAAGAACGAAAATGACGGAAGCTTGTGTCTGAAGAAAGAAAAACAAATCTCCCGCGAACGTGTAGAGACAGCCGGTGACAACCGGAATGAAAACAAACGAATTCTGAATCAGCGAATTATGGTCTGGAAGTTGCGGAAGTAAGTACGGTTAGCAAAATCATGAAAAATATCAGCTTTTTACGTGAAAATGGTACCTCATAGACAGTATGATCAATTGGCAACTGTACGGGCACCACCGCCGACAACGGAACAGATCTCACAAAAAATGGAACTGAACTTTTCCTACTCAGATAAAACTTTTGTTCTCAAAAAAATGAAAAAACAAGCTTTTCTGTTAAAAAAAAAAAATCACAGATGCAGAACTAAACTTGCATTCTGGTGACAAAAAAAGGACACTTTCCTCGCCAACAGTATCAAAGACAAGCTAAGGAAATGAAATACTTACTCCATCCATTTTTTGTCCTAGTTGAAATTTCCTTTTCTCTGGCATTTCTAAATGACAAGATTTACCCTAGGTACTTTACTTCGTCTACCCATTTAATGTTTTCGCCTAGTAATGATACGTGAGTTTTTTGTGCATTTGATAGTAATTAGGTTTTGTCCATGTTTACACTTAGCCCTACGTATTTATATACATTGATAAACTCCTTTGCATTGTTTACTAGTTCATACAACATGTCTTTTGCACTACGTCATCTGCGAATCTCAAGTTATTCAGGTACTCCCCTTCGATTTTCATTCCTCTTTCCTCTCAATCTAGTTGGCGCACATCGCTTCCCCCAGAACGCAGTTAAACAGACTGAGTGATAGTGGGCCCCCCTGACTGACTCCTCTTTCTATTCTAAAATTTTCCCCGCGTTTGTCCAGCTTTTCATATGCTGGGGCATCATTATAGAGATTTTTAATTACATTTATTTCTTTTTGCCCAACCCCTTGTGCCTTTAGTACCGTCCACAGATATTTATGGTTTATCGAATCGAACGCTTTTTGGAAGAGGAAGTAACCCCAACCCAATGGAGAGAGGCAGAAATTATTCTGCTAACAAATTTAAAAATTGAAAATATTGGTATTTTATTGGACTCTTTTCGGGCTTTTTGTGTTTTACCACAACCACAAAAAGAAGAGACCACGCAGAGTATGTTTGAGTGCTTTGGGGATACAGAAAAGAAGTCCGAAAAAGTTAGGTTGGGATTTCTGATTCTAAGAATAGACCCTTTCTTGAATAATTCATAATTTCTCATTTTCAATTTTTATTGAACCTATACTGAAATTTATTAAATTTATTGAACTTATTAGACCATTTTTTAAATATTAGACTTTTATTGGACTTATTGGTGCGGTAGACACTCTGAAATATAACAGGCTGATACAGAACAAGGTAAGAGAAAACGTGTAGAAATGATTTTAACGCAAATTAGAGTGTCATAAGAGTTGAGGGGATTGACACCGGTAGGCGAGGAAAGCGATTTTGTTGAACCGCCTAAGATCCAACAGCAAGAAATTACCACAATGCTATCTGAGTATGTAAAAAATGCCATTACACGAAACTCAGCAGCTGCTGGAGTACAGAAAAAGAAAGTAACTATTACTCTTCAGCGCTACGAAAATACCACAATGCGTTCTGATTATTTCCTGTTACGACGAAGGAGCGTTTCTACCAGTTGATAAAGTTTAATTTCCGAAAAACTTGACATAAATTAATTCCGGCAGCGATCCGTAGCCAGAATTACTCAGAATCGAAAGTCCACTCATGGTCATTATTTTCCAAGGGTCGAAAGCCAATAACAACGTGAAAACATGGCGTGAAGGATTTGGGTTCATCCAGGGTACGAAAAGTAGAGCTTTGCTTGTAAACAATATTCATGTTATGCACAAACTATTAAATGGCTTGTGGCTCGCGATATAATAAGAAATATGCAGACCTGACCAGAAGAGAGCGGCAAAGGATGTCTTCCCGAATCAAAACTTCACAAAGGGGCCCAGGATACAGAGTTTCAACAAAAGCCAGTGAAAATAGGACAAAAAACCCATCCATCAATACACGGACAAGCGTAGAACAGACATGTGTTTCATGTATGAAAATATGAAATAACTACAGCTAAAAATATCGTTCATTGCCGTAAGTACGCGCATTATTACTAACGAAATTTCCAGTGTTACCTACCCATTCTAAAGAAACATGTATCTACCCGACATTAAATAGGTAATCTATACCTGCTGTTACAACAAAGGGATGCCTGCGTCAAATAATACTTCGCCAGTCTCAAGTCTGGAAACCAAATGTGAGGGAAACTGAGCATCAAATAATTCGTTTGATTAAATAACTTTTATGTTTACTGCGTTACAGAGCTAAACACTAGTGTTCCTCCATTTAACTCACTTTAGTCTATGGTTTTGATGAGCAATGAAGCAGGTCAGCTAGTAAAATATAACATGCAGCAGTCTTTCAGTTCCTTAAGATCAGTGGCCTAGCCAGACTTGGTACAAGGGGGGGGGGGGTCGTTTCACTTTTACAACATCACAGGTGTAATATTTACTTACTATACCAGAATAAATTATACTTTTTCTTACATTTTCGGGACTTATCACCCCCTGTGGCCACACCCCTGCTTAAGATGGTAACAATTTTTTGGAATTGGCATCGCAGCCAAATTCTTGTGAAAACATAACATTTGTAGAAAATCAATACGAGATTTCAGATGTCTAAATCGTAGTGAGCCCATTGCCGCCTAAATATAAACATTTTTCGAGCCATAATGAAAATTGTAAGGAGGTTCTTAAACAAAAGCTACGCGAAAATGTTTTCATCACCAGCCTAGAAAGAAGTCATCAATGAGAGCTTAATATCATTTTCACACTCTGTCTCTCAACAACGGCTTTGAGTTCAATAACGCTCAGTTTCTAATACTCTTTCAACTAGATTAGAAGAAACTCTAAATACACACCACACGCCCCATTTCCTTCCCTATCGATTGAAAAGAACAATTCTTGCAGTATTGTTTTCTGTTGCTTAATTGTTACACCACAGCCCTAAAATTTCCATGAGTGAATATCTTTACAAGTATGTACTTCAGAAAATTCGCACATCACATTAAAAAAATGACCCTGAACAGCGGTGATCTTTCAAGTCCTTAAGACGGTAACTAATTCAGCAGGTAATAAAACTGTAAGAAAAACATTAACAGAAATAAACTTGTTGACAAATTGTAGGTGTACCTAATTAAGTATTGCAACTCTAGTAATAAATCAGAATGGGCCAATATAAACCCAATTCAGTTATTCGTGCTATTTATTCGTATTTAGTCATTCCAACAGCATCATTGGTTTTGTTTCTGACCAGTACAGAGTTTTATAAACCAAGTATCAGCGACGCGAATATTTTTAAGTTTGATTATTCTTCGCAGTCAGTTATTATGAAGACGTCAGTGCTTTTCTCAGTTTCCATTGTCTTGGTGATTTCAGCCACTCTGGATTCCAGTAATGCATATACAGACTGTGGCGAAGAGATTGACAGAACAAGTAATAACGTTATAATAAATAACTTATTGGTAGTCTTAAGCAAGTGGTGTTACACAGTGATGGTGATTAAAGGAAGTATAGAGTAGGGTTATCCTTACGAGACCAGACACAAAATTTGGTCAAATGAAAATTTTGGATCCTAGATAAAATAATAGTTTTAAACTTCAAATATATGTATAGGGGAGATTGTTGTACTATGGACCCGAATTTAACTTTTTTGCTCTAGCTTGTCACCTAACTGATGCACAGAGCTAAGGCCTAATTAAAAACACATTCGATTACAAAAAAAACAACAAAAAAACAAAAAAAAACGTATGTTACAGTGAGGGGAGGGGGCCTTCCGACGACTCTTAAATTAGTGTTTGAAAAAAAGGTCGTCTCATGTCCATGGTACAAAATGATGTTGTATCATAAAATGGTGATGTATCATGGACTACGTATAGAAAACGCCCCCCCCCCAAAAAAAAAAAAACAAGAAAAAAACTGAAAATATGTTGACATCATTATTTATTGAGTTGATAATAACTTCACAATTTTTCCCGTATCATGAACATACCTATACAGTGTTGTGCATGAGAATTCGCATCAATGTAATTTACCCTATGGTGCGTGTTCAATATGCGCCAGCGTATATTATACCGCGTTATCGCGTTATACTGTACAAGTGGAACATGTGAAACGCATCAAACGGGCAAAACTATGAAATAATCTTCGGGGAAAATCACTGATGATTTTCGAAAAATTTCATAGGAAACCTTCGGGGAAAATCTCTCATGATTTCCAAAGAATTTTATCAAAAATCTTCGAGAAGATTCCTTTGATTTCCGAAGATAACTTCCGAGGAATTTTATCAGAAATCTTTGAGAACAATCTCTGATGATTCCAGGAAAATTTCATCGCTCTGATGATTTCCGGAGACTTTTATCGAAAATCTTCAGAAAAACCTTCCAATGTTATCCAAAGAATTTCTTCAAAAATATTCGGAAAACTTTTCCGATAATTTTCGATGAATTTAATCGGAAATATTCGGGGGGAAACTCCTATGGTTTTGAAGAATCCTATCAAAAACCTTCAGAAAAAATGTTCGATGATCTCCGAAAAATTTCATTGGAAATCTTCGCGAAGAATCTCCAATGATTCTTAAGGAATTTCATCGGAAATTTTTGGGAAAAAAATCCGATAATTTAATTCAGACTATTTTCTACCCATGTGATTGATGAAATTCTTTGAAAATCGTTGGAAATTTTTTCTGAAGATTTCTAATGAAATTCTCCGAAAATCAGCGAAGATTATTTTCAAAGATTTTTTCGAAGATTTCCAATGAAACTATTCTTCGGAAATCATCGGAAATTTTTCCTGAAGATTTTCAATAATTGGAGTTTTTCCCAAATATTCCGATGAAATTCTTCAAGAATTATCCCGAAAATTGTTCTTAAAGATTTCTGATAAAATTCCTTGGAAATCATCGGAGATTTTTCCCGATGATTTTCGATGAAATTCTCCGAAAATAATCAGATTGTTCTCAAATATTTTTGATAAAATTCTTTGGAAAACATCGGAGATTTTCCCCGAAGATTATTTCATCGTTTTGCACGTTCGGTGCATTTTCTCATGCTCCACCTGTATAATATAACACGTAGGTACAGTGTACGCTGGTGCATCTTGAACACGCACCATAGGGCAAATTACATTGGTGCGAGTTTTCATGCACCATACACATATAATTGTAGTAGCCATGTTTTTCGGAAATACTGGAAGTAGTAAAAACAAAAATGATAACTTTTTTTTTCAAACTCATTTCTCAATTAACGCCAGCTTTCACAGCACTCTCCACAGCAACAGGACAGATTCTCTGCCATTTGTTTCCAACCAAACTATGTACTTGGCATAGTCTACAATATCAAACAATACAAGTTTTCGCACTGCCCATTAGTGGCACGCGGTGATTTTTCCTAGGAGGTAAACGATAAGCGTAGAGGTGAAGTAAAAATCAGAATAAAAGAATGAAACATGCTACTACAAAACGGCATTGATGAAATTATTCAAATTGTCGTATCCCTGTGTAGGGTCATTCCATACGCATTTATTATTTTCTGTGACTAATATAGAGACATACGACCAGAGTTTTTCCTGGGGGAGTGGGGGGAGGAGAATTGTGAAGGTCCCAACTGACTCAGCTCAAAATCACCAAGTATCAAAGCAAAAAAAAAAAAACACCTTCAACTAGTTCGATTTTTCCAACTCTACCTGATTGAAATTGTAAATTTTCCCAACTGCTGAGTGAAAAATTCTTACAGGGGGAAGTTGACCCCCTATCGGTACATCCCTGAATAGACATAGCCAATAAAACCGTTTTCTACCTTCTTAATAATCGGTTAACCACAAAATGTTTTCATATTGCGATATGTGGCAATGTCTAGTACAACTCAAACCACCTCTCTTTTGCTCAGTTTTTCAAAATGGTAATTTTGGTTTAGGCTTCTCACCATTAATAATTTCTAATTGTTCATTAAGAGTAAGTCGCGAGAACGCGTTTTAAATAAGATCTCAAATACGCATTTTGTGGGCAAAAAAACGTGGAGCATTCAAACATAACGCGTTGACTAGTAGAAGAACATGATCACGTTCCACGGTTTCACTGTCAACTTTGACCTTTGTGTGTCGCCAAGCCGGACCAAGCCTGACTCAAAGCGCTTCAGAACGCCACCAAACGCACAGGTTTCGTCGTGTTGAACATGCTAGTGTGTTTTTGTGTTGTTAACACGGAGGCGGAGCGTAAGTCGTGCAATGCGGGCAGTATGGAAAAGAAGCCGCACACCTCACTGGCCTATACAAATATACACTTATGAGGATAGCCGAATGCAGAACAGTATACATCTCCCGTGAATTTATTATACATATGTATACTTGAGCGTAAACGTCGTAAGTGTCAATACAGTCGCTGTTTACCCAATGTTTCATTATCTTTTATTTGTTACAACTTGAAGTTGATATTATGTATGAAAACTTATTTTCTCAGGAATTTCTAGGGTAAGCGGCGCTTACCTTGCTTGCCTGGAATGCACGCCACTGCTGCCCATGGTACAACATACAAAAAAAATAACAAGGTCTAACACCCTAGTTTGTCCACTATCAGCTCTACGAAAAACCTATCTTGTTATTTTTTGCACAAACAACTATGGAATACTACCCGTACTTACTCACCTATAGGTGACGCACTGTCAATAAACATCAATTTTCAAATTATAAGCTTCTATTGCAAAAACGTTCCGAAAAAAACTACGAAAAATTTACTTTTTTTCTAACATTCTCTAACGTACAGTAATAAAACGAAAAAATCTCACTTATGAACCTCACCGAGGCAATACAGTGTTGCCAAGCATGTTCTGCATACCATCCATGACTCGTTTTCCCTCAATGGTACAATAGTCCCCCTAAAATGAGCAACTACCACCAAGAACGCTTATGAACTAAGGTACTCGCATGAACGAATTCAGTTCGGATACACGACGGCCACTGAATTATTCAAGTATAAGAAGTGAAAGAATAAGGATAGTAGCAGTGGCGGATTTATCACATGACTCGCCACAGGCAGACAGAAAACTGCCGCCCTTGCTAATCAAGCTGATCAGATATTTTTTGAAGAAAAATAAAATATACCTAATAAAAAAAGAATATCTTACATCATTATTCAGAAAAACGGAGAGTACTCTTTTTTGTGAGGCACAGAGTACAAATACTCTAGCAAAGAGTACAAAATACTCTAGAAAAGAGTACATCTGATCACAGCCCGCTTGGTTAAAAATAAAAAATCCATTCAGATAATCAGCAAATGAGAAATAAAAAAATATGAGTACCTACAGGTATATATTATTTCGCTCCTTTTGCACTTCCTCATTTCGTTTTGCCTGTTATCCATAGTCCAATGAAAGAAAGACTACAACAACTACAAAGGGGAGAGTTGCCAATATTGGACCGGCACCAAAAATGGACCACCGTTAGTTTCTTGCCTTTGTCACTAGGTAGCACGCCAATTCCAATGACGTCTATTGAGTGTAGAGACTTAGTTCACAGACAGAAATCGTAGCGATGACGAGTTCGTGTTATTGCTCGGCAGCTCTTTTAAAAAACATGAATTTTGCACCAATTATGACCAAATTTCCGAACGATGGCTAATCAAAGCAAAATAAAAGAACAAAATAATGTTCTACATCAGTAACCTAAGCATAATCGAAGCTTTATTTTGCCGAATGAGATTTTTTGTAACGTTCGAATGTTGTTCCAGGCGGCCATGATAGTACGAAAAATGGGAAGTTGCTTAAATTGGACTGAATTTTGTTTCCTAACTTGAATCACCTGGAAATCTTATTTTGAAACTGTTTTCCGCATTGACGTACTGCATATGGTGTATAAGTAACCTTGTGCAATTTTAAGTGATTTTTCCCATTTAAGGGCACTTAAAAAATTAAGTGTTGTTTGAAAATACGGCTGTTTGTCTCATTTGTTTTTTGTAATACTTATTTTGTAATCACACCTTGCCTTTTTTATTACACTCATTTCTCACTCGTCTTTTTGCAGTACATTCGCATTCTATAGCTGTTTTCATGCATCAATGGTCATATTTCTCACACCCAAGTGGCTCAATTCAGTGGTTTTCTTCCTTTTGTTCGCTATGAAAATGGTCTAATTTAGGCAACTCTCCCCTACACATTCCCGGAGAGAAACTTTGCAGGTGATTTTTACTGTGAAAATAGTAAAAGTGTTTGGCTCAGCAGCAATAATTGAGAAAATCACTGAATAACTTGTAAATTTTACCACACGCGATTCCGCCTCCCAAAATTTGCCGCCCTCGGCGGCCGCCTACTCCGCCTACTGCTGAATCCCTCACTGGCATAGAAGAAAATTACACGTTTTCTGGTAGAACCGAGTGAATCCCTCACTGGATAGAAGAAAATTACACGTTTTCTGGTAGAACCGAGAACCCTTCAGTAAATGCCCAATTCAAACAATCGTGGAATGAGGTTAAAGTTTTGGCAGCTAACAAATGAGAAAAACTGAATTGAAAATTGGGAACTTGCAAGCCCTTCGCAAACTATGAAATTGTTGTTGAAAAAAATCAATTCAATGAAATACGTTGGAACACACCTCGAAAGATATAATTATCATTTTTATAGTGAATATTGGCCTCCGGTACATGCTTCTATAATTTTCCGAAATCCTAATGTTCTGTATTACCAGTTTTCTTAATTTTTAGAGGAATACTCATGTTTTACCTTTCATCTTATGTGCAAACAAGTACGACAGAAAACATTTTAAGGTTTCTCGGAATAGTAGGCTACTCTCGTATCATGCCGATAGCAGTGCTCACGCGGTCCGTGTTCGTGTACCACCAGATCCGCATACAGTACTTCTTAATTTTATCAACCATCTTCATAAATTTACACGTTTAAAAGAGTGAATTGTGATTCACTCTATAATTCATATTCTCATGATATTAATTATTCATTCGTGTTTTAGGAGTATGCAATACAATTCCAAACACAGTAATTTGTCCTCAACAAGAAGTAGGGCCACGTTGGTTCTACAATTCTGATCAAAAGACCTGCGTCAAATATGATGGATGCCCCCCTAAGCAAGATAGCTGCATCACCGATAATAATTTCGCATCACAAGAGGAATGCCTTGAATTCTGCGATGGCGTAAAGGAAAAGATTTCGCCATGGAATGAGTGGAATGAGCCAGGTAAATCGAATATGTAATAAGATAGTCTTGTTATGTGGAGCTATTATCTATAAGTACCTATCTGACCATTCTTTTCACCCTCAAACGTGAATACCTCAAATGAGCTTGGAATAATTTTTATGAACCGAGACAACCTATTTCAACGTGCTGGAAGTACATAGGGTGTAATGGGCACAAATTAAACGTTCGATCAAGTAGAACGACGACGATTACTCGAAAACTAATGGTTGGTTGCACTGAATCGTGAGTGCTGGTCATACCTAACTAATATCTGAATCAACAAAGCGAGATAGTAACCTTGTATCAATATTTGTTTTCGAACCAAAAGTCAAAAGAAAATCGAAGCGCTAAAAAATGTTTGAGAGGTACGTTATGAGTCCGAAAAAGTATGTACTTCAGATTGCCCAATAATTAATAATTGCAACCGAGTTTTTTTTGTTTTTTTTTCAATTGGTGGTGGGGTCAAGTGGAACTAACATGGTTATCAATGTGCCTAACTGCGATTTTTGTATCTGTGACGCGAAGTATTCAATTTTTGTACCTATTACGTGATTTTTGTATTTACAGGGCGAAGTTTATAGGGTAGAGTAGCCTAAATCGTACCACTTTTTGTTTTTTTTCAACCCAATTGTTTTTTTCAAACCGTTCTTGCACTGGATTGTACATTGATCTTTTGCGCATCTTTGAGCGCAAAAACGAAATCTCCAGCTCAAACAGCAAAGGCGCTATTTCAATTCGCGTAAAGGTCTAAAAATGGTACGATTTAGGCAACTGGGTCCCTAAATCGTACCACCCACTTCCCAAATCATACCACCTATTAAAAAAATGAAAAAGCTACCCCCCACTTTCAACTGATTAACTCAATACTATCATAATCATTTTTAGGAGTCACCCTACACCCCTGCACCCCTCATCTCACGCATATCCCCTCCCCTTCACCATACCAGCTCTCAAAAACACGAAAAAATATTTAAAATTGCATCTGGAGTAGGTATTTATTATTAAAATACCAAAATACAGGTAAGTATTACATAATTATTTTCAAAGCCCTGACCATATCGTCGGCTGTCCATTTTCCATATTGCCGTTTACCTCGGTTGTCAGACAGAATGATATCTGAAACAAAGTTGAAAGGTAAGATTTAGGAAACTGCGTCATTTTGAGGAAAAATCGCCCTTACTCAATTGAGGATTGAGATAACTTTTTGGTAATTATGTGAAAAGATGGCTAAAAGTACACACTTTTATCAGAAAAAAACATTACTTACTTTTCTTGATTCGCTTTTCTGAAATTCTTTTAGACAACTTTTGTAAAAAAAGTAACAGAACGGTCACCTGTTTTTTAGCAGTCGCTGTAAACACTATACTATTCGTTCCGCCGGCCAGGTTTTTGGCTTGAGAATGTTAAATGACTTCTAGTAACGAGTTCAACCAGTAGATTGCGTTAGGTGATTATAGTTCGCGAGAAAAGCCTGATGGTACGATTTAGGCGGCGGTACGATTTAGGCTACTCTACCCTACTTTATTTTGCCCGAATTTGAATGATCTTTCTTATGGACAATCTTTAGTTCTACTTGACCCGCTCCCGAATTCACTTGACTCCGGTGGTTCATGTGGAACGACTTTTCTTAGTCCAGAAAAAACTTTCTACCGCCAACGTTTTTGAACCAAAATTAAAACCCAAAGGAGGATTTCAGATAGGCCTTTCCAATGAGCTTGTAACCGAATTTTTATCTTTGATAGAAAGCTCAAAATTTAAGGTCAAAGAAATATCGTTCCAGTTGAGCCGCGTACACCCTGCCCATTGAAACTGCCCGCATTATTCTCACATAAACTCCCATTTTCGTTGATACTGCAACCTGATCAGTACTCATTTACTCCCCTCCCCTATAAGAATCATTCCTATACAGTAGAGGCAGTAAAGGTATCATTCAGTTCGGAAAGGCCTTGATACTTTTGCGCGTATTATTTACAAGCATACTGATGATTGCACTACAGATACACATTTTTTTCAACTGATTTGATAGGATCCTGAAGAAGTTTTAAAAGGACAATTTACGAGAATCGAAGAACATTTTTATTCTCCCGTTCGTGAATTATCTTCACCTGTACTGAGTACAATAATTTGCCCCAATCATTTTTATTGTCTAGCGCCAATGCTTACATGATATCCACTGTAACTATTCATAATTCATTTTTACATTTCAGATCTTTGTACTCTTCCTCCAGACGAAGGACCTTGCAAGGGTTCGTTCCAAAGGTGGTATTATGACTCGGAGACGAAAGAGTGCAAGCAGTTCATATTCGGAGGGTGTGGCGGTAACGAGAATCAATTTGGATCGGAAGAAGAATGCTTAGAGGTCTGCAGTTGAGAACAAGTGGCGTCACTGAAATCGGTGATTGTCGTAGTTCTACTGACTTCGATATAGTTGAAAAATATGCATACTGCGAAGCGGTCTCACAATTATAATTTTATGTATTATCCGTGTTCGTAATGAATATATGCAGATTAAAGAGTTAAAATTCTTACACACATCATGAAGTGTATGTAAAATACCGAGATTGAAAATGCTCACTAAACAAAGTGGGATGGTTGGGAAGAGATAATGGGGACGAACACACACACACACACAATCTATGGTAAATGAAACAAAAATTCAGATATAGAAATGCAAGGCTAAACAGAACTTCATCACATTTACCCCAGAACCACGTCAGGAAAAGATACCACTAAAAATACAAAGGTTTTTGGAGGTATGAATTCGTACAGCCGTTGAGAGGTCAGATTCCTACTTGGTGACTACAACAATTTTTTCATATCTGGCGGTTGTTTGTAAGGTTTTATTTTTCTACACATCTCAACAAAGTCTTTCACAGATCAATCAATTTCGGAAGAGGTTCTAAGGGAAAAAAAGCCTTAAGAATTTTCAAGCATACTTCGCCCACCAAATTTTATTACATATTTTTGGATAGAATGAATAATTTTTCCATAAGGTGACCAATTGTTTTCATAGATTTTCTTGCAAGCTATCACTCAAAACTACAAGAAGAAATTCCAGTCAAAACTAAAAATACACAAAATCACTGAACCGCGACCTGAAGAATAAAAACATGATAAAAAACACCAAATATAACTTATCGTAAGTCAGGTCTCAAAAAAAAACCAAACTAAGACTTCCCCCTATCCTGACGCAGGCCCAATTGGGGTAATTCCAGGATAGCGGGTGCGGTGTCCCGGGGCCTACTTGGCGTGCGTGCACCGCCATAATCCCTACTATCATCGGAAGACTTAGGAAGAGCAATAAATCTTGATACAAAACTAACCAGCATGAAATCCCAAAAATCACAACGCCAGACAAGTCATAATAATCATTAAAAATTACCAAATTAAGACTCAAACAGATTTCAACAAGACTAGAGGAGGTAAAAATAACGCATAACAAAAAATACCATACACCATGAAATCAAGACCACAAAAGAAAAATAAAACCAAGAAACTTTAAAATCGACCAAATAAAGACCAGAGAATACCGTAAGCCACTATAAACAGTGACATGGTTCTACAGGAATCAGTTTCACTAGTGGTTTCCAAAAGAAGAAGATACCTAAAAAATTTTCCGCTCGTTTCGTTCACTAATTTTTCTACGTCCAATTTTTGAAGAAGAAATGTCTAACATACAGGAGTCTTTTCGCCTTCGTACGATTTTGACCTCCACTCAATATACCAATACGAACAAAGAAACCCTAGTAAATTTACGAAAAAAGCGGGAAAAAATTCAGCTTTATTTTAATACCTGAAACCCTTGTTCCGCCCCCTCCCTCCCAACTTCTAAAGGACTATTTGCGCCTGTGCTTACAATTAAAGATGATATCGCAACACATGAAATAACCGGACAAGACATCTGGGCAGCAAATTAAACATGAACTCGAAGCTACGGAACTTGTATCTCGTCCGCCGGTGATGAATATTCGCGTCGAAGTTAACACGCAGCAACTAAATAAAGGGTGCAAAACCTGTTCCTACGCGATTTCGGAATTTGTATTCACTATTCGCAGCATCCTTTTCAGGTCCAGATACAGGCACCGGCTCATTCAACTGTCCGTCCGATGAGAAGATTCTCATTATCATCTTTATTCGCGCTACGAGATAAATTTCTCACGACCTCCACGGCTTGAACTCTTCAACGAAGTGGACACCGAGTGGCCTCTCCGCGGATTTAAATGGTAAATAACTTGAGAAATTCTCATCGGGCATCCGAGATTCATTATTCACTGGAGTCGAACAGTAACTTAATTATTCCTTCGTCAACGGCGGTTAAAATAAATTTAAAGCGCGGTGAAATACGTTCAGCTGAAAATTTCTCTCAATTTGTACTATTTTCAGGCATTTGTCAGCGATTGACTGGCAGCTCAGTAGATTCAAATTCCACCAAAAGTATCTTTACCAACAATTTCACCTACCCTTTATTTCGAATTTATTTGACTGGCCTGTAAGCAAAAGTATAGTAAAGATTGAAAAAAAAAAGTGTACCTTCATAAGTTACCACTAATAATGCCCTCGTGGGACTCAAAAACAGCAAAAAGTTATTAACGATCCCGGGAGGGGATCTAGAGCAGATTTGTCAGTCACCATGGAAAATTTCCCGGGGACGATGCACCTCACGTGCGGGTACCCGGAGGAGGCAATGAGGAATTTGCCCCTCCCAGAGAAGAAAACTGAAATTAAAAACGCTTCAAAAATGACCACACATACCAGTCTTCAAGAGTTTCAAGTCTTAAGAAATCCTAAACAATTATGAAGATGTTTCGAAATTATTTTAAACGAGTGTTGAAGAGTCGTATCAAGTTTAGGAAATGCGTACTCCCAGGGATGAAAATAAGGGGGCCACGGGGGCAGTTTGCCCCCAAGCCCCCATCGGAGTTGGGAAATTTTATTAGATGGATTAAAAGTTAGAAAAATCCAACAAATCAAAAAGTTTTTGTTTTTTTTTGCCAATACAAACAAATTTTGATAACTGGGAATTTTGAGCAGAGTCAGTTGGGAATTTAACAATTTTTACCCCTCCAGAAGAAACTCTTCGCTACGTACTTGCGTGCTCCCAAAAAGTCGTGATGAAGTTTGGAAGCGTCTGAGAGCGTTTTTAACGTGTCTTGAGAGTCTCAAATGAGCCTTGAACAATCTTAGCTAATCGTAAAAATATTTAGAAGAACCATAAAGAGCTTCTCTTTGTTCTAAGCAAGTATAGATGAATCTTTATGAGTCTTGATCAAATCTTGAACGGATTCTGAACAGTCGGGGCCTGTAGGAGTCATAATGAGTTTCAAACGAATTTTCAACAATTTGAGCAAATCTCACAAAAGTCTGTGGAAGTGCTATCGAATTCTTAACAAATCGGGGAGAGTTCAAGAAATCTTTACACGAGCACTGAAGATTAGAGAGTCTTAGCTATTTTTCTGGACTGCTTTCCTTCCCTTTACTAGCGGAAAAAACAGGACAGTGTTCTAAAGAACGTTAAAAATGTTCCAAAAAACTGCCAGCTAGCCGTAAGGTTGTTACCAGGAGTAATCTTAAACAAGCGGAATAGTGAGAATAGACTTAACAGCAAGGGGAGGGAGAATAGCGGATTTTCTCTTTTACCAGTAGGAAGGCAACCCGAGTTGCCAGGAAATGATGGCTGTATTTTCAGTTACTCGGTTACGGCACTGCTGAGTTGAGAATCAGTAAGTTGAAAACATATGACACCGGCGTTACCACATCGGGCAACTTGTTGCCAATTCTGGCATCATCGTTCAAATTTGAAGGTTTGGCTATTTTACCAGCTAGTTTTTTTCTCGACATTTTTCCATCTTTTTTTTTGTTGCTATTTTTTGAATTTTTTGGCCATTTTAGTTTTTAAATCCCATTATTACACCACAGACGACAACACTGATCCAGAATTTCACTTAAACCCCCTATGGCATCGAAAATGTCCTGAGAAAAGGATCTTAACCATATCTTTATTAGGCCTTTTTTCACAAGACCATGAAAATTGATTTGAAGTTTGAACTTGAACAGAGTTGGTCACAGAGCGTTGTAATGTAGGATACAAGTGGAGTTTTAACATGAACTGGATTCTGAATACGTGATTCTAGCGTGTATTCCCTGTTACACATGCGAATAAAAATATTCAGCAACCAGAAATTAATTTTCATTTGTGACTGTCTTGTTCCGTTACGAATCAAATTTGGAAAAACAAAACGAAGAAAAAACAGTGTTTTAATATTTAATTATGTACAGTAAGGAACCTGAAATTTTCAGGTTACTGCTGGGAGCGCTAACCTCGGTCAGTAGGAGACCCCATGGTGACCCTCGCAGGATGCGCGCGCCGGAAACGGAAGGCGAAATGGGGGCTCCGGCCGACCTTAAAGCCATACTCGAACGGGTAGTTTCCGGGGCCGGAGCTGTGATTTCTCAGGGGCCACTTTGGCATTCGTGCATCCCATAGTCGCATCACACCAATTATGTACAATAAAGAAGCAATTTTCTGTTTATAACACTGTTTGAAAAGTGTTCTAGACGTTTTAAGACTTTCCCCCCTAATTACAATGCTTTAAGCGTGTCAGCCCCGCTGCCAGCAGTTCAAATGGCTGAAACCAAGCGCAAGAGACTGGGAAAAACAAACAAAATCCGAAGTTTTAGTGTTTGGCAACTTTTTTTATCAGTTGGGCTACTAAAGAAAAAAAAACAACAGGAAATGACAACTTTCAAAATACTGATCGGGCAGCACTGGTGACAGCAGGCCTCGAAAGGTACTATTAAATGGACGCTATTAAGCGTAACAGAACCAAGCGGCAAAATCAGTTTTTTTGAGAACACGTGATTCGAAGTTCAAGAGCCATGCAGAAAATATATGACATAGCGTTTATTATGATAGGCGTTCTTCAATGTGAGTACACATTCTTGAATCGGGGGCCCAATTTTGAAAAAATCTACTTTTTACGCTCTTTCCAACGATACTAACTCATTTCGCCAACGAATGGTCGCTTGGTTCTGTTACGCTTAACAGCGTTGAAATTCTTCTCTTAGAATTATTTCCGAGATCTGCCACTGATGCTTCTTAAGAAAAGGATTTTTAGCTTTATTTCGAATAATTTTTTTTTGTCCTAAAATAGTCGTTTCAAAAAGAAGAAAAAAAGATAATTTATTATTAAAGATTGCTTCCCCTCCCTCCCGTCCATCATAATGGGTGACAGTCGGTTTTAAATAGAAAATATCAACTTTCGAAACTTTTAGGTCAATAATCATTCACAACTGAAACAACGCAATTCACATGTAGACAATTTTTCAATGTACCTGACCTGTCCAACAAGTAAAATATTTAAAATCTCCACCTGGACCCTATACAACAACATTGTTCGATTTCGATCCAAGTGCATTTCTTCAATGCGAGATCGAAAGATGGGCGAAAAACAGGGTGTCTAACAAAATTAAAATTCAAAACACAGGATTTTTATAGGACCTCTTACACTAATTTGATAGCAACTTTTGTAGCCCTGCAAAAAGATTTTCTTAGTTTTCAGAAACATACAAAAAGCTGTTCGTAAAGCAACACTAATTTTCTTTCAAAAATGTACAATTCAGACATACAGTTTCACGTTTTACTATCTCCTTCATCTCATTTTTCTTCTTCCTCGCGAGCTGATTCTCTTATTTTCAAATAGAACCAAAACTAAAAATAGAGTACTTTATAGAATTTATAGGACTGTTAGACACCCTGAAAAGTCATTAGATGGTAGTAACACATATACAGCAATTCGATGCAATCCCCAAAGCCGAAAGTTTTTCCTCAAAACATCACCAATACATCCGGGATTTCGAATATTAAAAAACATAGTCTCGGTTCAATGTACATTCGATTCCACATTTTTGCTCTTTTAAAAGGCGCTCGTTACAGTCACACCCTGTCTCACCCTCCAGTGCGAATGGTGGCGAGCGGACACGTCTTGTCCGAAATCGTTATTGTCGAATCGATAGAGCCGAGAGGGCGAAATGGCGGTTAGGTTTAAGCGTTTCTACTTGGCGCGCACGATAAGAAGATTTACTTAAAGCAGCGCGAGGACGGCGGCGCGGGGCGGGGGTCGAGGTGCGACGCGGCGCGGTCGAGCGAAAACCGGAGAAGCGTCGAGAGGAAAACAAAAAAGCTAACGTTGCAAAAAGGATTTGAACAGATCAAACGGAATTTTCTGTAATGTATCAGAAAACGCGGTCGGAATAAGGGTTGTAGGTTATCAAAAGAGGGTTGTTGCTGAAAGGTGGTTCTTATTGGCGTCTTTGTGTAACTTGGCCGGTGGAGAAAGGGTGAGAATTCAAGATGGCCGACCCTCGATTGTCCGTTGTTTTCCTATACACATACTCACGAACCTAGGTGTGTACGTGCGTCTGTGCGCGCCGTCTTTTCTCCGATCGATGACAAAAGGAGCGGCGAAGAGAAAGGCACCGTCAGCGTAAGAATAAGATCGGCGTCCTTTCCGCCTTTCTACAATGTACGACGCCGCGTTCCCCCGCACCCCACCCCGAACGTTTAGACTCCTTTCCACGTTACGCCCGCTTTCCAACGGCGCTTTCTTTTTCCTACGAGTATAACTTCATTTTTCTTGGCGGAGAAAAAGATGCCGCTTTCTTTTTTCACCACTCGTCGTTTACAAACCGCGAGGGAGGGTGTCGGTGCGCCGATTTTCTACAAAGGGCAATTATTTACCTTTTAATCGCTCGCAAACGTTTGGCGGCTCAAAATGTTGCCTCTTTTCGTTGGAATTGTGGCGCGAGCTCGTATATTTTTTCAAAGGTTTTCCACAGGACTGTAACCACTACTGTTACGTTATCCTAGTCTTTCGAATTCGTTATTATTTAACCTTCGTAGATGAAAAGCAGGCTTCCGGATAATTGTGTTTTGTTGGTTGACCTTTTTCGTCGGGCCGAGAGAGGATATGGATCCCCTGTTTGTACTCCGGTTATTGAGAAAAATTTTTCAAATGCTTACGTAATCGATTTGATCATTAATATTGACAGATTTTTGTTCAGAACTGCAGATCTTATCCCTCGGATCTTGTATCACATCACTTAGAGCTACATTTGTTTCCAGAATAAAAGGGGGATCTTCTTTTCTAATTTTGCTCTCAATCCGAGCCCTGGAATCTGCTTTTTCGAGCATTACTTCAGAGACGTCGGGGAGGCTGTTAAGGCCGTTTGAGCCCTCTTCCCTTCAGGCCGGAAAACCGGCCTAGGTCGAAATCTAGCGAGTTGCTGCGTGGGCTGGCTCGAACCCGGGACCTTCGGATTCCGAGACCAACGCGCTATCCACTCGACCAACCAGACAGGGGGATGCGGTAAATAGTAATTTAATGGATGGCTGACAACGATAGCGATTTTGAGGTGTTGAGGCTAATTTGCTCCTTCTTCAATAAAAACTTGAAAGATTTCTTCCCCATAAAATAAACAGTCCGCGAAGGAAATTTTCAGCATTTTTAGAAAATAGGGTTTTTTATTGAAAAATCTAAATTTCTGGGAAAAAGGGGGTATAAACGTGAAAATTTCGACTGAAGTGTACGAACTTCTCTCCTCTTAATTTCCTAACTGAGGCCCAAATTTCCAAGTTTTCCTTACTCGGTCACCTAGTATTTCAGTTGATAGTAAGCAGCAGCTGATAAGCAATAAAAAAGTTATTAATTGTTTAACTTTCCTGACCAATAGTCGGAATTTCCCCAATTAAGGGGTATTACAACTCCTCCCTCAAGCCGGTCCGGTTCACTTGCTTTTATTTGAATAATGACTGTTTCATTCATCTTCAAACTCATATTGAGAATTTCGAAGTTTCTGTTGAGACTATGAGAGTCTGTTACAGATCAGTATTCGAGTATAATTCGTGAGGTCGGCAAAAATGAACTGTAAAAAAGCTACTTAGTGATAAAAATGTTCACTATTAAATGAAAGTCAAAAACATTATCTGCTCTTCCTTTGTAATGGAACCAGAGAACTGAGGTACAGAAGCCAAAACAGATGATTTCCACGGCGTTGGCGGTACTTTGTTGAGGACAACAAACAAGCAGACAGTCATGAATGAAAATCGCGACGTATCTAACAAACTGGCCATTCTCCGCTCACATGTGAAGAAACTGAGCTGAAAATCATATACGTTTGTCCAGCTTTTCAAGTTCTGTCCGAGATGAAAACAAAACCAAACCCTACAAGACATGAAAAACAAGAAAATCATGGAACTTAATCAAAGACGTATAGAAGCAATTTTTCTTCGAGGGGGGGGGCTCTCCAATTTCTAATTTAAAATGTAAATTCTGTTAATCGACGGTCTAATTTTTCAAATAGACAAAAAGTAGGAAATCAATAAACAAATAGTCAATATTTTTCATATGTTAGGAATATGGCGAAGTACCACAGAAAATCATTTTTTTAACCTCCTGACGATCGATATAGCCTGATTTGCCAAATCTGACAAATGTCTGGGAGGAGGCCCCTCCTTACCCTAAAGCAGAAACTAGAAGTGATTAGTCTTCAACTTTTTATACTAAATGTTGAAAGAATCTCATCGATCCTCATTCGAATCTCAATGTGTTCGAATAGCTCATAACAGAGATAACGCGGCGAAGAAAAGTCATTACAGCGTCGGGACAGGTTTTAACGGGCTCTCAAAGATCTTGACGAGTCTCAATGAGTTTCAACTTTCTGAACAAGGTGTACTAACGCTTGCTCAGGTAGGTGTGCAGTTAAGTAATGATGAAGGAATGTCCTTACCTGAGATCACTTTCTTGGTGTATTAATTTGAAAATAATAAATAATTTCCAAAATTTGTAATTTTCACTACATGAAAACGTGTACCTACAATACACTCAATTAAAAAAGTTCTTCTTTTAAATTAAGGGGTGATCCTACTTGCGGAGTCGAAAAATTAGACTTGATATAATTGAAAAAATATGGTAAGGGCCCAGGTCTGGGCTCCGTAGGTCAGTGACGGCTCAACACACTGGCTTTGGAGGTAATATTCAAATTGCTCTTGAAAATATGTTTAAGAGACCAGCAGTTCCTCCATGCATTTGATATACGAGCTTTTAGTTCTTTATCTTATCTGTTTTCAAATGATAAGATTTGGCCTAGATATTTATATTCTGAGACACTTTCGATTTCGTGATTATCAACCAAAAATTTTGACGCTTCAATATTAGACATGTGTTTCGATTTCGAGAAATTAATTGACAAGCCAACTAATTTGCTCGCTTCACTCAGCTCGTTGGCCATGTATTCCAGTTCACCTTTATTGTCCTTACTTACCAAAACAATATCATCAGCAAAACGGAGGTGATTTAATTTTTGCCCATTGACCATAATACCCTTATTCTCTCAATTCAAATTTTGAAAAATCCCTTCCAGAACGCTACTGAATAAATACGGAGAAAAGGGAACAACCTGCTTTACTCCCTTACCCAACTTAAATTCATCCCTAATTTCAAGTACGCCTCCGAGCTGTCATAGAGCTTTTCTACGATTTTGATAATACGAGTATCCTTTTGGTCTCCTGAGCCTTTCCAGACAAATGTATGTGACACAGAATCGAACGTCTTCTTAATATCAATGAAGATGAAGTACATAGCTAACTTGTACTCCCTAACAACCTTGATTAATCTGTAGTAGAATACCCTTTTCTAAATCCTGCTTTTTCCTCATGTTGGTGAGCATCCAGCGTTCCGAAAATTCTGTTTTTTATTAGTTTTAAGAAAACTGTACTGACATTCGACGTTAAATCAATTGGCCTGTATTTACATATTCAAGTCACTTTTCTTTCCTTTTTTATATAACAGGACAAGTTCAGACACGTGCCATTGAGTCAGCGTGACCCCGGAGACCATCAGAATTTTGTTAGCCAGAGCTGTGAAAAACGGAATAATGGATTCAGCTAAGACCTTGAGCGTGGAATTGTCGAGTCCATCTGAACTAGCCACTTTGTTGCATTTAAGTTGGGATAAAATAGTGAAAACTTCCTTAGCCAGGAAGGGTGGAACCAAGACAGGCAATGGTGGAGTATATGAAGCGAGTGGAATGAACTGGAAATAAGTAAAAACAAAGGAGAGAAAATATAAACAAGCAATAGTGATCAAGCTTAGCATCAGATAAGCCTGTTTACGATCTTCAAGATAGACAAAAGATTGGAGTCTATAGTTGAATTAGAAAATGATTATTTATTCGGTAATTATAGTGCCTAGATGGCTATTGATTATAGGATGTTAATTATGTCTGAATCTACAGCAAATTTAATAATATCTCAAATTACAAGAAAAACACCATTTCGTCTGCTTTAGCCATGTTTGGTATCTTTAGATCATCATGCTTAACGAGAGGGGACAACTGGGAATGTCTGTAGGGAGCCAGATATGTACAGATTTTCAACACAAATCGTTAAAAATAAGGCAAAAATAGTATTTTTTGTATAAAATTTAATAATACAAGAAAAAGAGATATTTTTCGCTCGCACATTTTACTGTATAATGGGGGAGGAGCAACTTTGTCCCGTGCGGATACCATGATTCTACAGATCATGTTCATATTAATTTACCTTATCACTTTTTTCATGTCTAGTAATATTACTCCTAAAATCGATTTGGGAAGCACCCACTGAACCGATTCCAGTTATTCTTTTAATGGTTGCTGCTACTGCTGTCAATTATTACTGGAGTTTTTCATCATTCTATTCATTCCCCATCAGTAAGTAAGAAAATCGATTAAAACGTAACTAGTTTCTTGTACATACTGACGAAATGTCAGTCCCTTTAAAAGTAGAGCAAGCAAATGTATCTGCTGCTCAGGATAAGCTTCTAACTTACCCTGTTGAAGAAGAATTACTCGCCGGAAACACCGTATAATTCGAAGAAAATCATTTGGACTTATTCTTCAAGGTAGGATGCTTGAACATGCTCTGCAGTGCTTGTGAGAACTACCCCTAAATTTTAGTTTTCAGGTTGTATGAATTCAAGTCACCACCCATCAAGTACCGAATCGATGACTTCGCCTTTACAATTCTGTGATGAAAATTATGACGAGAAAAATACGAAATTTGACTAAGTGAAAACCGCTGACCGGACCCAGCCGCAGTGCTTCTTTTGTTCATGTCGTTAAAGTTTCTTTCATTGTAAGGTCGGCTTTGTCCTTTCTCGAAATTTCATTTTGGGGCATCTTACTGTACTCATTCTCATATCAGAGACTACACTACCCCTGAATCGAGCCCATTTTACTTTCTTAACAGATGTGTGTGTTCAGCAGCGTGGCCAGCTAGTGTTCGAGGGGGTCTGGTCTCAACCAAAAAAAGAAGGTAAGGGTGTTGGAGGGGTGCTAAAAATGGGAAAAAATACTGTTTCACGAAGTCGCAAAGAGGGTCCAAACCCCTTCGATCCCCTGGCTGCGCCACTGTGTGTGTTGGTTTTCTATTATGTAGAAGAAGGAACTTGCCTCTAACTGAACTTGCGTTAGATGCTGCCAGCGCGATCTGTTCATCTTGGTCAGGGTGCGGCTACGACGAAAATCCCTTCATGACAGGAGGCAAATGCTTGAAATTCTGTTTCGAAATTTGAACGATTGGAATATGCCACAGTTTCGCCAACTAAAGTCTCTCACGCACGAGCATATAATTAAAATGTGTATGGGTATTTTAAAAAGGTGGTGGATATAATTTGAATTTGAGACTTTGGTTACTTTTTGCTGATTTATTTTCTAGCTAGGTGGAAGATATTATGAAGACACTTTGTCACTCTAAACTATCATACTGAAGCTGGTTTGAAGTTATTTCATTCGGGGCGATTTATGTACCTGACCAAAGTTCCTCGAGAGGAATTTTTCGCCACCCTTCCGAGCGGACGCTTGACAAAATCGCCAAGTCACCCTACCTTTTTTTTTAAATTCGATTTGCTATATGACTGATAAGCAGGGACGTAGCGAAGAGTTTTTTCTGTGTGTGTGTGGGGGGGGCGTATAGGAGGGAGTGGGGGGTGGGGGTAAAAATTGTTGAAAGTCCCAACTGACTCTACTCAAAATTCCCAAGTATCAAAATTTTTTAATATTGGCTAAAAAAAAACTTTTTGATTTGTTGGATTTTCCCAACTTTTTTGATCCATCCACCAAAATTTCTCAACTCCAGTGTGGAGGTTGAGAGGTGGGGGGTAAGCTGTCCCGCGTGTCCCCTTATTTTCATTCCTGTAAAAAGCATACAAATACTACTGTCCAGTTTTACCAACTTATTACTGAAATGGTAAATTTTCCCAACCGCCGAGTGAAAACTTACTACAGGGAGAGGGAGGATTACGTCCCTGTTGATAAGATAACGTTATTTTTAAGGATCTGCTGGTAGGTGACTTCAACAAGAAACTTCTTTTTTATCGATCATGTTGGCGTCTCTAAACTGAGTTCCTACGTACCATATTACATAGATACTTGATTATTTCGGAGAAATGGCGGCGAAATTTCGTTAACGAGAAAAGAATTTGGTAAGCGATGGTGGTCGTTTTGAACGCGATCGCGCCTTTATGCGAATACTTAAGTAAATGAATGTAATCGATTACTTTTTGACACCGTAAACCGAGACCGTAGACGTCGAGATAAAGCAGAACCAAATAAACTTTACAAGAGGAGAAACCCAACGCTCGTTCGTTTATTTATCGCGAATTAACCCAATTTGGGAAGTGTAACATAGTAAGTTTACATTCAAAATCAAGTATAAAGCTGCGTAATCTGTTACCGAAAATTTCTCTACGTCTGTTTCCTCAAATTCTGCGCTACTATTTCTGATTTATGCGGTTATACGTCACGTACTCTGAGGACCCTCCCACTTCGTTTTTCCTTATTGTTATTATACATACAGCAGAAGCACCCGATACGTAGTAATTTAGCCTCCGCCATCCAGTTAACGAAAAACGAACTCTTTTTCACACCTCCTGTCATTAAAACTCGCTTCGGTGCAAATTTAAGAACCGATTACTCGTATACACCACTCGGGGGCGTTTAATTACTTTTTTAATAAGCCGCATTCCAGCTGAAAATTAACGATCTCGATTTTGGAAAATACAACAGCACAACAGGGAGGGCTACCGACGAGCTCGTTCGTGTGAAGTCCTGATGGGTGAACTGATGAACTAGTTCGATGTATCAAAACTTGTGGAAATCAATTACGAAGTACTTACTCTCTGGCGAGTATAGAAACCGTTGTAGAGGTTGTTGGAGCTTTGTTGCGACACTCATGTTGTAGACTGTTGACCCTTATTGAATTGTTCGGAAAATCTCCCGAGTAGGGATAATTGAGAAAGTGAGAGCACAAACTCCGTTGAGACTCATTTAGGGACATCGGAAGGTTTTTTCTTAGGGGAGAGCAAAAATTGAAAATTGAAGTCGGCAAGCAAAAAAAAATAACTTCGTTTCGATTTTTGTTTAAAAAAAAACTGACTTAACAAGCAATAACATTCTTGAGTACCTTGTTTCTTAAACCTCTCAAGGGGCTGTTTTGTCAAATTGTTAAATAATTTTTCATTTCAGTTTCGTTCGAGGGGGGGGGGGAGCATACTCCTGTACTCCTCCTCCTCGTTCTGTCACAACTGGACTTACTGAAACCGGTTAAAACTAGGTTAAGACTCATTGGAATTCACACCAAAATTCACGGTGACTGTTGATACTCGATAAAACCTTTCGTTTTAACTATGTTAAAAAATGCAATTGGTCAACTAAGAAGTGAGGAAGGTAATTTCCAAAAGTCGTCATCTCCTTCCATTTCTGACCTCCGGGATAAGTAAACGCAACATCAATGATAGACCTGAGATAATCAGGGAGGCAACCGATTTTTCCAGTATGAATGTTTTGCCCACTCCGGTTGGTGGAGGTTCTAGTGCCTCAGCAACAGATGAACAATATCAGCAATAACAGAACTGAAAAGGTAGAATCAAAACCGACACTTGTTGTTTTATTCCAAGGCGCAAATAGGTAAAATACTGTACACAGGTGCAGGAATATCGCTTGCTGCACCCGTATGCAGTATATTGCCTATGTGCGCCCCTAGAATAAAAAGTGTTAGTTTTGACTCTAATCTCTTCAATTGATATTGCTTAACTTTTATAACAGGGTGATTCAGAAAAATGTAGGCAGATACACATGTAATCAGATAGAAAGTTGTGCACATCTTTCTGAAACACCCTGTATAACATTTTAAATAATTTTTGAAGCCTCTATTAAAATTACCCCCTCTCAAGTTAGTTTGGAAGACAGTTCCAAGAAAAGAGAGCATTTCTAAGCCCTCTGCTCTTTTGGCCACAGGGTCGTACCGATGGAGGGGGTTTTGGGGTTCACCCCCCATTGACGAAAAAAACACGAAAAACAATGGGTTGAGACGGAGAGGAAGGCGAATCTGTGACTGAGCCTCGCCACCAAGAAAAAATCCCCCCTTTGTTTAAAAAAAAAACACGAAAAAACAATAGGCTGTGACGGAGAGGAGGGTGGATCTGTAATTGAGCACCCCCCCGCAAGAAAAATGTATTTCAATCGCACCCCCCCCTCCCCTTACTTAAATCCTAGGTACGAGCCTGTTTGGCCATGAAGGGGGACCAAAGTAGGCAAATGATAATAATAACAACGTCTATGAGCAACAACCAGGGGTTACTTACGAATTGAAAACTTTGAGACCAAGTCAAAATAAGTGCTCCGTGGATAGCTCTCTAAAGCTCGACAGAGAGTAGGCTTGGTCTTCTGTAATCAGCGACAAACTAAGCCAACTCTAATTACTGACATTTTGGGAAACATTAGGTTCGAAATTCGAGAATCAAATTGAAATAAAATTTATTTACCCCAAAAATAATAAAACAAAAAATAAACAACACTTCACTGCCCCACCATGCACTGCGGTGGTTCTCATTTACCCTTGATGAACATGGGAATTTTGACTGCTGACTTATTCCCCTCTCTACTATAATTTTTACAAATGCGAACGAAAAATGGAATCAATCATTGATGTTTTTTTGGTGCTCACCCTCTTTCTAGAGATCCACTCTCTCTTCCTATTTTGCTCTCAACCCGAGCCCGGGAATCCGCCCTTTCGAGCATTACCTCAGAGACGTCGGGGAGGCTGTTAGGGCTGTCTTATCCCTCTTTTCTTCTTGCCGAAAAACCGACCTAGGTCGAAATGTAGCGAGTTGCTACGTGGTCGAACCCAGGACCTCCGGATTCCGTGACCAGCGCGGTATCAACTCGGTCAACCAGACCTCTAGAGATCCACTCTGAGCTAGAGAATACTACTCACCAGCTAGGGATTTTAGATCAAAATTAAGTGAAGTGCAATTTCGATGCGGAAAATAATTCCTCTTAGGCGCCATATCAGAATTCTTTTCACGGGTGAATTTTATAGTGTTGACTCTTAAAAAAATATGTTGAAATTTGTAAGCAAAGCGAACAAAATTTTTCCAATTTAAAAAAAAAATCTATGAAAAAAATTTTATTTGGACTACGCGAGAAGGAGGGGGTTATCTCTCAATCTCCAGCTGCTCTTGTAATCAGCGATGTTTCCCTCTCATGGGTAGTCTTCAAAAATACTTCTCAGAATCCCCTTCCTATAAAATTTAGCTTTTTAGAAGGAACATTTTCAATCGTTTAGTAGTGGGAATTAAAGCAAAATGTTGAGTGCGATTGTGCCCTCACTCGAACATATTAACACTCACAAACACACGCATTTTGAAAGCGCGATCAAATTAATCGCTTCCATAAGAAATGCACAGGCGATGTTTCGATACTACTTCCTTTTGCTTTTTCTGAAAGAGAATCAGAACTAATTAGTTCAACGTTATTTATAATTTTAGTTATAGTTGAATATTTTAAATTTAGAAAAAAGATTGATGATACGAGTTTACGGTAAAAATAATTTTCAAAATAAAACGACCAAGAAATCTTATAAAACTAGACTGATCTTTGCTTTTCACATAAAATAATAAGAGAAATCGATCTTTATCACTCTTTCGCGACTAGGAATTCCCATAAGAACATCTCCGCAAATTAGGCTTTAGAAAATCCGGGAAAATTGGTTCTAGTATAAACATTTGTCTCATTAGCATGAGAATGACATACTCATATAAAATTGTTGGAAAAATTTCTCCAGAGATCAACATATCCCATCACAGTTTCGTAATATATGAACATCACACTTTACATCTAACAGCGACAAAGTAAAAAATCTGTCCACTTGGTATTCAGGAACACTATAAATTCATTACTGAACCCATTTTGGTCCTATCCCAAATTCCAAAGACTGAACCAGGATGTCGAAACATAAAAATTATAGATATGTGTAGTTCTCTTATAAGTAGTATACAGTTAACTTTTTTCCAAAATTATAAGCAGATGAATTTTTTTCTGAAAAAAAATTTCAGAAAATTCTATTGTTACGTCAACGGGAACAAATTGTATTCGAAGTCTCGAAGTGATTTCAAACTTAATTTCCAGGACTTTTTGGAGTGGCAGACTTTCTCATAATAAATTCGGTTACACTTCACCCTAGTTGAGGGGCCTTAAATATGTTTTAATCTAAGAAAATTGTTGGCTGGTTGACTTTACTACAGAAGAAACGAAGTTGGGCACTGAAATTTTAGATGTCGCATTTCGACTTCACAGAGCTTACTTTCAACTCTCAATCTCTTACTGCAACAGCCGTGAGTATAGTATGAATTGAAAGAAACATAAACATGTTTTATAACTGATGAAACATAAAGAAGTTTAATGTCTATAATACTGACATTTTTTCATGTAAGCAGTACCTATAAAGTGTGAACGCTGCAAACCTTGCCTTAGATGAAATTACTTAATAGCAAAACACAAATCAAATAGTGTTCTTTGCTCAGTCGAATTTATGCAGCCTATTAAAATTTCAGTACAATTTTATTATTCATCACACGTACCAGTAATATAACGCAATTTTACTAGAACTTTCTCCTGAAAGCTATATGACTTGTAGAAATAAGCTGTTATGGAAAAATGTTGATAGTATTTCTGAATCAATGACAATATTCGCCAGAAAACATTTGTGTTTTCAGACAATTTGGCGTGTGCAGTGGTTTGTTCAAATAATCATTGAAAATTACTTCACAAGTGCCTATAAATTAGAAAAATACTCAACATGCATTTTTCACTTTATTCTCGTAGTTTCGCAATTGGGTTATTAAACCAGAATCCAACAACCAACGAGTACTCTTAAATATTATTTTTTATGACTTCACAAGGTCGCAGAAACTATGTCTTTCAAGATCAGTACACGTGATACCAGCTTCAAAGTCCACATTTCACACTGTTTGCGATTGGAACACTACCCGACCTCGCTCGAACGTATTGTAAAATAGTCAAATTAGTAGCTTACGTGACAGAAAGGTAGCAGCATGAGCGAATGATAGGAAAAGTCCGAGCTGCAGTATTTCTGAATCGTAACAAGGAGCGCCCTCTATACGTGAATTTCAGAAGTAGTTAAATTTAGAGTAACTATTAAACACAGAACCAACTTACATTCGGGTCGTGTCTCGGGTATTTTCCTGGGTTTCTATGACTAAATGGAGAACAAATTACAAAATCGAAGAACACACGGCTGTTTACCATTGACTAACTAAAAGTAGGGCAAATTGAGATTAATATTTTATCAGAAGCATCGTGCTATTTCAATTAACAGATACTGATGATTGTGAGAGTATACCCAAACACAGTAAGCATTCGCGACATATTTGCTCGAAATTCAAATGTTAGCATTTTATGAATTTCGAAGTATTTTCTCAAAGAATATACCTACATGTTTGAAATGATCTAATATTTCATGAGCTTTTATTTTTTGACTCTAATTAAATTCTTTTCGAGAACGAGTCAAGACTGGATTGCAGCTCAACTCAGTTCAAAATTGCTGATACTCAACTCTGAAAAACTGACTCAAGTATTATGCTAATGACTTTTACATACTGGAGCAATTATTTAACGAGCATATCCTCACCCAATGAAAATGCTCGGGTAATTTTACCACTACTAACGGGGGAGGGGGGGGAGATAATTTTTATTTCGAGGTGAATAGTTTTTATTTCCAATTATAAGTGCAACCAAAGGAGAGGCTATGGGACTATATCTCCCCCCCCCCAAGCTTTGAGCATTTTTTTTTTAAATCACGGTGATTAAGCTAGGTAATTTAAAGTGTTTATTTCGTTTTGGAAAATGTACCGCTCACCCCACTTTTTTCTCGTTCAGCCCCTCCCCGAGGCAATTCCTAGTTGCGCCTGTGTATCCAATGATTTGTTACACGTAATAATGTAACCCATTAATTGTATACAGGAATTCAAAAAAAATGTTTGAATTTGAATTTCCAAACCAAGAAGAATGAAATTAAGGAGGGAGAGAGAAAAAAAGGATACAAAACGTGAGAATGTACGATAGAATTGCAAATTGAAAAAATGGGAATGTTTCAGTTTACGGAGTTATGTACCAACTCATGTCTCAGCGATGAATGTACGTGTCTGCCCCATACAAAGAGAACTGATTATGTGTAGGTTTCGACATACAAGCCATGTGTGATGCGTAAATAAATTCGGGCAATTTTCATTATCTTACAAATGCCGGGAAATGTGACTACCTTGGACGAGAAAATTGAAGTTTTTGAAAAAATTGAGGGCCCCATATGGCCCATTTTGGAATTCTAAGATAACTTAGTGGCATTTCTTGCAATCAAGTAAGTTTCCAAAGCAGCTTTTCAATTGAAGAGTTCCTTTTCGGTCTGAAAAAATTTGGTCCAGTTTCTGCATCTACCTACTGCTAACTTCACACCAACCAAATAGGCTTATGAGATTGACACATTAATGAAAGTGGTTTTAAAAATCCAGTCAATGCCACACAAATTTTTCGAACCACTGTCTTTTGCTCAAATGAAAGCGAAATACAAAATAGCAAATACCTAAATTTATGGTGCTGCCTTCAACTATCCGCACAGGAATATCAAGTGAGTATACCTACTACTTCTAATTTACAGCCACCTAATGCCTGCAAATTTGGTTATCAGGTTTTAGGATAAATTGAATAAATTTTATTCTTCGCCACTGAATAAATTTAGACTTTCTGGATTCTACCTAGGTCAAAAAAAAAGTATAAAATAAAAAAAATGAAGGTTATATTTTGAAAATCTAGCTCGTGTAGCTTAAGACACAGCACAGATGGATAATCAGTGTCCCTTCTTTAACTACTTACGTATCTCTCAGATTTTCTCTTACCTCGGTGAAATAGGGGAGTAATTAATTAATTACTAAAATTTTAAAAATCCTAATTTTTTGAAATCATACCAAGAAAAATGTAGAAGCTACAATTGCCTAAACTGGGTTTAACTAACGAAACAATTAATGGAACGTTTTTCAAAAAAGCCATAGATGAATAAAGAAGGACAAATTTGCTCTCAAGAGCTATTGGATTGATATTTGGGCATGGGTACCACTAAGAAACATCTGTGACAGACGTTTCGGATCCCCCACCCCGCTAGTTTTTGAGAAACTCCCTTTTTTCAGAAATATAGTTAAGTGTATTTTTCTTAAGTACAACTTGACCGATTTTCTTAATTTTTTAGTATGTTATAGACTCAGGTCAGGAGCATTTCTGAAAACGATAACAACCCCCTCACTCTTCATATTTCACCCTTTAAATGACACTTTCTAATACTGTTCATTTTTTTACCAGTGAAGATACACGAGCACAAAAGTGAACCTAGCGTTTGCATTTTAGAGTCCTTAATAATATATGTTTTGTCAGGGGCGCCACCGGAACTTTTCGTCTTTTTTTGGGAGGGGGGGGGGACTAGAATTTAGAAAAATCGTTTCCCTCGTTAAATTTTGATGCTCTTGCTTTGTAAACTTGTTGAATATTCTTTACTACAAATTAACCAAATATTATTAGGTGGTGAAGGGGGGGGGGAGAGAAAAAACAAAAATTAACGAAAAATGTCACTTTCATATTCTCAGTTTCTGGAGATTGACCCATAGTCCGGAAGTAAAACGAGAATAGTTCCCCACAAAAAATAGAATAAAAACTATAGAAAGCGGAGGAAGGAGGAAAGGAGAAGGACGAAACATCAATCTACTCCTTTTTAAAATAAGGAAGGGAAATTATTTCTAGGCCCTGTTATATGTATTAGGAAAACTTACGACACTTGGCTGAAAAAGTCATAAAAATTTCCCCAAGTTTTCATTTTTGATGCGAAAATTATTTTAAGAAACAGTCTCCGTGAATCGAATATTTTGACATTGTTATCCTCTTAAAAGAACAGGATTCTGCGCACGTAACAAAACATAAAAATCTGAAATTTCAAAATTAAATAAAACCTACGGTAGGGTCCATTAGGAGGAGAATGAAAACGGAAAGAAACTGCTCCCATCTACACTAAATATTTTCGTTCATTCCCGATAAAAATTGCTGAAATAATTTTAAAATAGTTCGAAATTGAATCCGTGAACAGAGACCAGATCAAATGAGAGCAACAACCATCCATAACCATATAATTTGGCGGGGGGGGGGGGGGTTAACACTGAAACAATATAAAGAAAAATTGGGAGGACGTTGACAACTAGAATCTTACGTATAGAAAAACTGTCTATATCTGCCCAAAATTGACCAAAACGACCGAAAACTACTAAGTCGAACCAAAAGTGATCAAAATCATTAGCACCTTGAAAACATATCGCAGACGGATCTGCAACCACGGAAGAGCATTTTCATGTCTCGATTTTAATATCAACGCCACTACAGTTTGCAGCCGTGTTGGTGTTGTTGCTGCGCGACTGCAGTCTGCAGCCATATTGTTAATAGATATTTCCATGAAAATGTCAACCACTGAACTGAATTGTCACTCTGAAGAGCAAATCATACGGACTGGCTTCGTGTCGGGGGGGGGGGGGACGTAACGGTCTTCGCTCAAGTATACCCATGGCTGGAATAAAAATAAATTTCCATGGAAATGTCAACCACTAAACTGAATTGTCACCATGAAGAGCCTTGATTTCAATTCGCGCCTCAGAAGTAACGCTCAAAACAGAAACGCTGTTTTCGTTTGTGTGCCAAAGCTCTCGATCAGCTGTTTTTTTTTCGTGATGGTCCAAAGTAACGCTCAAGAAGTAACGTTTTTTTCGTTGATGTTCCAAAGCAAAATTTCGTTTATGTGCCAAAGCAAAAACATGAAAATGTCAACAAAAAAAATTGGAACAGGGGTGAAAGCTCGATTTGGTATCTACCTGTTTTCATGAGCTACGACGGAATACAAATATTTTGTATCATTAATGGCCTATTTTCAATGAAATTTCTTCTTACCCTACATTTTATCAGTTTTGACCATGACCCACCGAAAAATTTTTTTGAACAGAATATAACGTTATTAAGGGGTCTAAAATACGAATGCCAGTTTCATTTTTGTGCTCGTGTATTTTCATTTGAAAAAAATGAACAATGTCAGAAAGTGTCATTTGGCGGCTGAAATATGAAGTGACGGAGCTGTTAATTTTTTCTGAGATGCCCTTCATCGTGTCTACAACATATTAAAAAATTGAGAAGATCAGTCAACTTGTACTTTAAAATACATTTAACTGTATTTCAGAGAATAAAAAAGGATTACTCAAAAACTAGCGGGGTGAAGGATCCGAAACTTCTGCCACGGATGTTTCTCGGTGGTACCCAACTACCACCCAAATATCAAACCGATAGCTCTTGGAGGCAAATTTACCCTTCTTATCCACCTATGGCCTCTTCTTTTTAAATAATTCGCCGAAATATGATCTTTCATTTTTATGACTCCCAGCTGTCTTACATGGCTACAAAAAACTTCTACATCAATTTCTCAACAGTGAGATATTTGATGAGACTCTGTAAATTTGATTGTTTCGTTCATTATTGCCCCCTCCATCCTTGATCTTGTAGTTACGCTAAGGATCCGTAAGGATGTAAACAGAAATTGACATACGCGTGCGCAATTCAAAAACTAAAATTCTATGAAATTTTCGCAGCACTTGATATTTTAGAGATTATTTAGTCAACAATGAAAACTATAACTCATTATGAACTAATTAAAAATACTCTAACTGCAATAAAGAATTTTTCAATTAATTTGAACAAAAATAACAAGGAAGACAGCTCTGCTCAAGTGAGAGTAGGAGGAGCTCATGCAGGACTTCAAAACCGCCAAATGAGTACGACAGGGATGCATGCTCAGCCCCATCCTTTTCAACGCCTATGGAGAGTGGGTTATGAGAGAAGCCCTGGATGGATGGAAAGGAGGAGTATCGCTAGGAGGGAAACGCATATCTGATCTCAGATATGCAGACGATACCACTCTGCTAGCCACAACAATAGAACTGAGGGAACTACTGAAGAGAGTAGAGGCAGCTAGTGCCGCGGCGGGCCTGAGAATAAATAAGTCCAAAACTAAAATCATGATCGTCGACCGCATGAATGACAATCAACCAGGAATCACAGATGTGGATGGAATAGAAGTAGTGCGAGACTTCACATACTTGGGTTCCATAGTGTCCAACAAAAGCGGCTCAGAAGGAGAAATAAGAAGAAGAGCGACAATCGCAAAAACAGCAATAGGAAAGCTCAATCGAATCTGGAAAAGTCATGATGTCACAAAACACACCAAGCTGAAAATAATCAAGTCCCTGATTCTTCCCATCTTTTTCTATGCAGCAGAGTGCTGGACAGTGAAAAACGCTGACATACAGCGAACTGAGGCTATCGAGATGTACTGCTATAGAGTATGCTGAGAATCCCATGGACCAAGAAGAGAACGAATGCGTCGATACACGAAGAACTTGGCGTGAAAGACAGACTCAGCACAGTCATCAGGAGACGCATTCTCAGTTACTTTGGTCTCGTAATCAGAAGACAATCTGGAGAAACTGATTGTGCAGGGAAGAGTAGAAGAGACCAGGTCGCGCGACAGGTCACCCACACGATACGTAGATTTAATACGGAAAATCACTGGCAAGACGATGGAATCGTGTACTAGGAAAGCCAAGGACAGAGACAACTGGAGGAGCCTGGTCAACTCGGTTACTTGATCACAATGCCCGAAATCGGGCGAAAGAAGAAGAACACGGAGGAAAATTTCATGGTGAAAATTAGGTACTAGAATTCTAGCGAGTCCCTAAATGTTGATAGAATTACTGTAGTTGTGACTAGCATTTTAGTAAAACTTCGCAGAATTTTCAGTTAAAGAGATCGGTAAACATCAGAGACTTACTAGAAATTTTTATTATAAAATTTTTCTTAGATAAGGTATCTAAAAATTCTAGATCAAGAGAGAGGCAGTGATGGATCAAGAGAAATTTCCTACTCGGCTTTCCTATACAATGACAACTCTTCTGGAGTCATTTACCCCTCACTCCCTTATTGGACTTTTAAGTCAACAATTTAGTCTGAGTTTGAACATAGTTTTATTTGAAAAATTCCGTTAATAAAAACTCGTGTGTTTAAAACGAATAGAATCTTAACAATGCTAGGAAGATAATCATTCTCCTCTACTCGGCATGCTCTTCTAATTTACAGACCTTGCTTTTAATTCACATTCATATTAGGCATCGCTACTAAAAAATACGTATTCGTGTTACAATTAAACTACCGGACAGCTAACTGGACCATACAGTGATGCTGCCCTGCAGATGTAATCCAGCCTGTTGAACTTGTTTTTTTTTTTCATAATCTCGACCAACATCCCTTGACCAGATTTTCACCTTAACGGATGCTGCCCGTCGCCGTTTCCAGTCGAAGCGGACCCTATTATAAACTTGATCAAGCGAGGGGTTGAAAAAATAGAAGTCGTCTGAAACCAGAATTTAAATCCAGTTTTCTTATACGCGATATATTTTCGAGAGCGAATTTTTACAAGATAGGTGGTGTTTCGACTATGTAGTTCATCATTTTTCGGTTTCGGATGCAGATTGTATTCGCGAGCACTCTGGGTGAGTTTTGGCTTCATTACGTAACATTATTTTATTTCTGTTGCATCGCTGGTAGATTGTACGTAACCGGCACTTTTCCTTGGCAATTTTTAGTTTTCTTCAACATGGGTATTCAGTATTAATATTAAGCGTCGGTTAGAGCATTTCATTGTTTCACCAAAAAAATACCTTCCAATATTATTATCCCATGCTAATCAGGGGCGGAGTGGGACCAGATAGGATACCAGAAAAATCAGTTTTGCAAACCACTACCGTGAATATTGCAGGTAGGGACAAAACTAAAGGGAGGGGGAGGGGAGGGGGTTGAACCCACCCAATAATTTGGCAGTTTGCAAATTTTGGAACTGTTCATTTGAATTTTTCATTTTTTATAAATGTTTGTTGGTTCGTTTATTTTTTTGTTTTTGTAAATTAAAAAAATTGGCAAATTTTTAGCTAAAAAGAAATATTTGCAAGCAAGTTTTTTTTCTCCACCTCCCCAAACTGAAAGCCAGATTTCTTTTCTGAAAATGGAGTGCCTGGACTCCTGTCAGAGACTAGTTAGTTAAAAACCGAAAGTTTCAAACTGAGTATCGAACGTTATCTGAAAGGTTAAAACAAAGCTGAAATGTGGAAGACATTTCAAAAATCTGGAAGTCGGTAGCAAACGTTGAATTTTGAATTTGAATGACTATATTCTGTATTTACTAGATTCTCTTTCGACCTAGAACCTGAAATTTGAGAAAGTTAAGCATTTTATTAAAATCTAAAAGTTGGCTTTGGTCCTCGTGAATATAGGAGGGAAATTTTAGTATAGAACAAAAGTCAGAACTCCATGTGTTTTTTTCATAAAAACAATAAGGAACTTATGGCACGAATTTCCCTAATCCGATCGACCTGAAAACTTTGTAGTCTTTTTTTGGAGGGGGGGTTAATTTTATTTTATTGGAACCAATTTAGGAGACGAATCAGAAAAAAATTCAGAAAAAAACTTCACCAAGAGTGAATAACGACCACCTTAATATGTAAAGGAAGTTGCATGTTCTTCTCAAGTATTCCTAACGTTCTCCCAGCTTACCCTCCCAGACTCTAGGGTATGTTCATGGGCGCAAATTTGAGTGCTTCGGGGATAAGATTCCAATCTGCAGTTGCAAGGACGAAACTATGGGGGGGACCCCCCCTATAATTTGGCGGTCGGCAAATTTTGAAACTGTTCATTTGAATTTTTCATTTTCTAAGAAACGTTCATTTATTGGTTTATTATTATTATTATTATTATTATTATTTTTTTTTTCAATAAAAAATATTTTGATTAAAAAAAATTAGCAAATTTTCAAATTAAAAAACAATTTGTCGACGAATTTATAGTTTGAAAAAATATTAGCCGGCAAATTTTTCTACTCCCCCCCCCCCAACTGAAAGTCAAGTTTCGTTTCTGATTGCAGGCTACGACCTCCCACTCCCCCACTCCCTCTCAACGGGAAAAAGTCGAAAAAACAACATGATTCATCAGACTGTTATGTATTTCATTTTCCCCTTCCTTTACCCCCCTTTATAGTTCCTATCCCCAACCCAATTAGAAAATAAAGTTCATCATTTTCAAAACATTTTCTACAATTTTTAATTTTTTTTTTTTTAAAGTAATATAACAGTCGGCGAAATTTTATTGACTCAGCGTAAAAACTAGTCGTTTTCCAGAAAACAACTTTTACGTTTTCCATGTGAGAGTTTAGGTACAAAAGAACACATTTTTTTATAGTTCCGTATTTGTGTTCTTTGTGGATGACTGGGAGTCGAAAGTCAAAGTATGTTCTCATAAAATGGACTATCCGTTAACTTTATCAAATCAAACTCAAATTTTTTGTATTTTACCAGTCAGTTTATCACTGCTAATAGGTATTTCGACTTCAAAAGCTCATAAATTACGTGGCTCTGGGCAGTAGCCTCAGAACAGGAAAATGATGAAAATAGCTTGCAATTTTATAAATTTATAAAAACAAAAACAAAAACGCCCTTATACATAAGACTACAGTTGCAAGCGGAGGAACTGAAAACTTTTGTTTATTCACGATATGAGTCGTAAAAATGAGTAATTTTCAATTTTTTCCCAGTTCGGACCGGATGGACTAATACATGTAACCTCAAAAACGAATTCAGCATCTCAAAAAACATACATTTAGATATCCAATTCAATTTTTTTCAAATATTTTGAATTTTCAACCTTCAATAAAGCGAGTAGGTTACCAGATGGGGTGAATATAAGCTCAAAAACAAATTCAGCGCCTCAGAACATATATTTGGACACCTGATTCGATTGATCTTGGATTTCCATCCCCTTATAAAGGGGTAGGTTACCAAGTGGGGTAAAAATAAGCTCAAAACTGAACTCAGCGAGCCAAAGTACTTCTAAATTGATATATTGTTGTTAATGGTTTCACGAATCCGATTTTTGCAGCTTCAGATTTTGAAATCTCCCACTGTGCAGCCCTGTTCATCATACAGAAATTTTCTGATGAAAAAAAAAACAAAGTTCCAAAGTTGATAATTTTACTAGATTTTACAATGGAATCGCCCGTATATCATGCAGATACTATCTGCTTCTTCCCCCCCCCCTCCTTCCCCTTTGAATACTTCAGCCTAGTACATAGGTCCTAGTACATAGGCATAATTATTAAACAACATCTTTGTAGATAATACTTCACAAATTATTCAAGAAAAGTTCGAAATCAAATTGGTTTTTTGATTCAAGACATCAAGGAGATAAATGATAAGGATGATAACACAATGTTTTTCTACGTTCCAGTGTTCATAGTTGAGTTAGAAAACGATAACTTTATTTTGAAAATTCACCATTTAGTACAATTTTTCTAATACAAGTCCGAAAGGGTGTTATCCCCCCGTTTCGTAATTAAAAAATACATTGATTAGGGGGGGAAATTGAGAAAGTACGATCTTCTTTCGTTAGCACACTGAAATCTATAAGATTTCTGAGATTTTCGCCGAAAGTTTTGCTACTACTATCCCCCCCCCCCACACACACACACACACGAAAAGATAAATTAGCCCTGTCGTTCAAGACTCGACCAAAGTCGGCTTAGATTCATTAAGGCTCTAGTACAACGCATTGAAACTATTCAAGACTCTGTTACTTCACATTAAAACTTGTTAAGACTTGTTCTGTATTTCATTAAGATTATAAGACGCATTCAAACTCGCTTACAAATCACGAAGATGCACTGAGACTCTGTTAGAACTAATTAAGACTTCGATGATAGAGAGACGTGAACTAATTAAGACTGGTTTAGATTTTGTTGAAACTCAATAAGACTCTGAAATCCCTTCAAGTTACTTTAAGACTAATTCGGGTTCGTTTAGACTGGTTCACTTTTCTACGACTCTTTAAAACTCGTTGAGATTTCTTTAGGACACTGAAACTTGTCAAATCTCTAATCATACTCTTTATAGTTCGTTGAAGATTTTGTGAAGACATATTAACACACCGTTACTTAGATTTTCTTCTCGTCATTAAAGTCTCGTTTTCGAAAGAAAACTATTTTTCCAAAGTTCATCTCGAATATTCGATATCTGTTTCGAGTGGGCTGTCTCGCGTATGCCGAAAGATTTCCCAACCTCGTCGAGGTTCCATTAGGTTTCCATGAATTTATTACAAATTCGAATTCAAGGTGTCTTGATTTGTATCGTGTCTTATTTTTTGCTCATGTCGAGGTAGTAAGTCCAGCAGTAGTGCCGCCAATACTGTGAATGATTGTTTTACAGTCGTCATCTTTCAAAGCACCTCCAGGCTTAAGTTCCCATCCTGTGATTATCGAGTCTTAATCGCGTCCATGTTTTAAGAAGCTAGGCCGAATATAAAGTCTTATCCACCCACAGGTTGACTAGTACCACAACAGTACGACACGACAGAAGGAATAAACTTTCGTAAGATAATCAGTCGGTCTTTAAAACAGTGAAAAGTGATTAAACTTCATAAAACGCACCCCAATTTGCGGTAATCTGGAAACACAAATATGAGGGAGGGTTTAACTCTGCGAGACGTTCCGCGTAAAACTAATCGAAGCGAGGAAAATTAATAAGCGTAAGCGACAATTTCGCAAATAAGAAACAACTACCCCCGTTGTAAGGGTTTCGACGCAGGATACAATTTCATGAAGAAAAAGAATACATAAATAATGAGTTCATGGATGAAGGCCCACGATCTGCGATTTCAGATTTTTACTTGAATTTTCAGCGCATGTGAAAGCCTTTTTCCGCGACACAGGCCGATCTAGCGAGCTTTTCAAAACGACTCCCTACATTATGACAGATAGTTGTCGGCATAGGATAGAGTAGCTGGAGAAAATAAGAAATGCAAATCAGAGTACGATGCAACGACTAGAAAATTAATACAGAAACAAGTCCGAAATCATTAACTTCGGTCTTTAAAACGTTCCACACAGTACGGTGAATAAATTTTGTATGTACCTACTCGTATTTTTTCAAGAACGAGTTTCTTCAATTTTAAAGGAATGACTAGAGAACGCATTTCTCGGCTTTTGTCAACTTTTTTCCTGAAGTGGCGGAAGGAGGTTTTTCAAATATGAGCGCGAATCAAGGAGGTGGGAACCCGGGGAAAAATTTTATTTTACCAAAAAATGCCAAAACTGAAATCAATGCCGAAAATGAGGAATATGTCGGGAAATGCCGAAAACGTGAGAAATGCAAAAGTTGCATACTTGCTTCCTCTGAAATAAATTCGAATGCTGACAGGACGACACCGCTTCTGTACATATTTCAAGTTCTCCCATTTAAAGTTCTCTAAAGCTTATATTTCTTTCATTTCCGAAATTATTAAGAAGGTAGAATCTCGTGGTCTGCCATTATCGGAACAAGTCGAAGAAATCGAAAATGTTCGAGCTGAGCTAGCTAGGATTCTAGAGCTACAGAAAATTTATTTTGAATGAAAAATATGACTCTGTCTTTTCTATAAAAGAGCTACTTAGCTTTCTCATTTACCAATTGCCGCATTACTACCTAAATTTTGGAGATTCTGTACTCCTCACCTCTTACACGTACGCAACCCCTCGTTTCTGTAGATTTAGAACATTCCTTTTTGGGATATAAATGTATTTCAACTACCTAACAGGAGGCATAATTTGAAGCCTGAAAACGTCGAAAAGCATTTAACTGTGATGCATACTTAATGATAAATTTTTGTAATACATATTAAAAAATGGTTGTACCTTCTGTTTGCCGAGTAGCATGGCCGGCATCTTGCCTTTTCCCCGTATGGTGTAAAATATATATGTTAGCGGCAAATTGTGAAATCCGTTATTCATTGAAATGCCGAAGTATTATGTTAATTGTCGGATAAGCAGTGTGAAAACCGCCAATTCATAAAATGACTCATAAAAGGCGAGTCATTTTGTAAAGTGACTAAACCCGCTTCGGCAATACAGGATGTCTTTTTTACAATGACGTCCCTTCCACCTGGTAAGTAGGCAACCTACCCTGACACAATGTAGACATGTTTGCATACTCTTACTTTTGAAGGGGCTGAGTTATGGTCAAATTTTGAAAACTTTTCTACCTTTGAAATTTTTTTTTTCTTCTCACGACTAGCGATAGACAGAAAAATGGTACCAAGAGGTAATAGTAGACGGCAGTTGTGGTAACCACAGAAAAAAAAATGGTCGGAATCGATTCAACAGGGGTGTTTATAAAATCAATTTTAGTACAAATAATATCAGAAAATGTTCACAATTTTTCAATTTATCGTGAAACTTACCCTCTTAAGCTACTATTTCTTTTGCAATAGATTGTACATTAAATTTCCCATAAAAAAGGTCATTAGCAATTTTCTTGTATCTGGATTAGAACTGTTCAAAATGGAGTTCAAGATATCCCCGATAAGAATTTTTCTTTTTAACACAGATGCAAAGACCTTATGAAGATAATAATCATCTTCAGCTACTTTACCATTTCATAGTGTTATATCGTTTATGGGGCTTATTCGCCTCCCTCTTTTCATCTATTTACCCTCATAATTGAAATTGAGGTCCATGCAATGAGGGGAGGGGTTCTTGTACTTGGTAAAATTTAATATGGGTATCCAATAATTGGTTCCAAAGATCGCTAAATTCGGTTTTGGCAACATTTGGCCATATTCCCCGAACTAAACAATGAGGACATTTCGACTTCTTTTTCAATACTCACACCTACTTTTCTGCCTCCTGAACCTCTCATTTCATTTTATGTTTTGACTTCAATTTTAAATTATCCATTTTATTGAAATTTTGTAATTATACAATTTGCCAGACACCTGTTCGTCATTTTATATAATACACCCAGTAATTTTAAATATTTCCTAGGCCGATAGTGAATATTTCTATAATTTGCCTAAGATGACTGGGCATTTTATTACATGTCTAGTCACTGCATAAAATGTCTGAATAATTTCACAATTTGCCGCTAGCATATGTATATATATTTTTCAAGAATCAAATAGGTAAATATTTTTCTACCCTTCCTTAAAGATCCAAAAAAAAGGGGGATGAACTTGAAATAAATTTTCATATGTAGAATGAAAGTTGCTGAATTTTTTAAAAGTTAGAATTACAATTGCAAAAAAATCCAATATGACCTTATAGCTATTTTTTGGATTGTTTCCCACACAAATAGCTCTGTGTGGTGCAGTTTGTGACACACTGCGCCACACTTAATGCCGGCTGTGCCTAGCAATGCCAAATTTTTCAGATGTTTCTGCCGAATTTCCTGTTCTTTAATGCCGAAGAATCCGGTCTCTAGTATCCAGTAATGACGTAGAAGCAAACAGAAGAAAATTTCACCTGTCAAACTTACAAAATGAATCGACTAGGATAGATATGCCAAATGTGCCCACTTGCAGTTGAATATGCTTTCTGAAAAAGCAGAGGATAGCACTAGAAATAAAGTTAATTTGTCCAAAATTGTTCACAACCATTTCCTTCTTCTAGTTAGCAGCCACATTAGGATCTGTGGCCACATTTGATGCATCTATCCTACCCTTGCACCCTTGGTCTGTGTGGATGAATTCGTGGCCAGTCGGTATATGTTTAGGTGGCAAAATTGGGGAAGGATAAGAGGGAGACTTGTTATCCTTAGAAATGCAAAAGCAGGGCGTTTACCAAATACAAATTTTCCTAAAGTATGACCTTTGTATGACTTTTATATGACTTTTCTTTATGATATTTTTTCGGAACATTTTCACACCTGAACAGGATTCCCACAAGGAAAAAAATATTCAAAAACATGCTATAATTGTAAATGAAAACTTTGAAGAAACTTGAATAATAACGAACGAATTATTTGCAAAGAACACAATTTTTCGATTGAATTTCTACTTTGTTATATTTTGATAAGAAGTATTGCGACTGTTCAGGAAAAATTACCAGATCTGTAAGTAATTAGAGGCAACTGTACGACTTTTGTACGACTTGTATGACCGGCAAACACCTTGAAAAATACGTTTAGTTCTTATTTTGAAAAATCCACGGTATTTCTATTTAAAAAGATCATGAACAATAAATAAGGGCTTAAAGTTTCATTAAATTCGAAATTTATTTCCCTCTCCCCTCCGGCTCCTACAAAACAAGAGTTGCATCCCTCTTTTTGGTACATAATAATAACTTGACCGTCTCGATACAGTCGCGAGGACCAACAATGGTGGAGGGTGTGTTAGAGAAAATACAGTCAACCAAAATACAGAAAAATAAAATTTAAATAAATAAAAAATAAATAAATAAGAGGCGCTGGGCACGACTGCAGAGGCAGAACAAAACCGTTCCAAGAGAAATGATACTATTTCAAGGCTGTCGATTGCAAACTAAATCTAAAAATCCATCCTTTCTACTCTCAAGGCCAGAAAAAATCGTAAGTACTAGTTTTCTGCTCATTATAAATTGAGGAGGTCCGAACATTAGGCTTCTCCAACTAAAAACACATTTACCTCCGTGCACTACGAACACACCTTCGAGAAAACCTCCCTAATTTAGTGTTTCTCAAACTGAGACACTTGTATCCCCACGAGTACGTGAGACATGTCTTGGGAATGCACGAAAAATTTTGTAATGAAAAATAGAAACAATTTTTCAAAATATCTGAAATTTTAATACATGAAAATAATTATATCATGGATGGGACACCATGGAAAATGAGAATAAAGATGTCTCCTTCCGACCCATTGTATTTTGTGAAGGAGGAAGGAAGAAAGTGTGAACTTCTAAAAGTAAAAGAATAGTCACTTTTCGTTACCGGTTTAAATTTGAATTTTGGGGCCCTAAATGAAGCTGCAGGCCAAATGTATTAAGATGTTCGAAATCGGCGACTCAAAACACTTTTACTTCGATTTGTCCTTAAATTCTCGTGTAATGTCTTCAGACAGGTATTGCCACTCACTAACCTGATTCCAGTCTACTTTGTGTTGAAATTCTCTAATGAAAGACTCTGACAATTCTTACTTACACGATATGCTTTCCCAATCTACCAGGTCTTAGAATTTGCGAATGAAATTTTCAGATAATTCTTGAGATTTTGAAATCTCTTCCCACTCTACCAGGTCTTCCAATTCTCTGATGAAAAACTCTGACAATTCTTGATGACACGATATGCCTTCCCAGTCTACCAGGTCTTGGAATTTGCGAATGAAATTTCCAGACAATTCTTGATATTTTGAAATAAATATTACACCACAAATTTCGAAAAAGGTGCTAAAAATTTTTCCCTACTGGGATTCGAACTCACAACTTCTAGTTCGCAGACACAGAGATGGACATATTAGAATATTTATAATAAAAATAATTTTTAATTAACTGATAAATTTGAAACATGATACAGCAGTTGAAGCTCTGCTTCGTTCTATGAACATCAACACTAAATTAATTTTCAACAGATAAGAAGCTCAGCTCACCGCACATTATAATTATAAAATCAACATTTATCATTATTTTTCTAAAAATAATGCCGGTTGATGATGTATGTTATCACTGGTCATTCCAAGCAAATACGATTAGCAAATGGCTCTTTGGTCATCATAATGAGGGCAAAGGTCAACTGACCAGAAAAAGGTGTTTGCGTTTTGGTACCTACAGTAGTTAAAGGAATGCGATTTGTATTTATAAATCCGTTGGCCTGCCGTATTTTAGGTTCCATATTTTTCTCAGACCATCCCCTTTTTCATTAATTTTATTATTTTCAATCTGGTTCATTTGTTTCAACTGCAGTTTGTAGTCGAAAGGGTTGACCCTTATCTATTTTCACACGACTGTTCCCATCGTGGGAACACCATCATCGCGGGGCTGGCCCCGCGCTGGATTTCCTTTTCTAATAAATGTCAAAAAGGTTGCACTAGTTCATATGAAAAGCTGCCATGACGATCATCATGGTAGCTTTTACGTGCAGTGAGTAGCATGCAACTCACTGGTTTAAACTGTCTAGTTATGCCATGACCAAAGCTGTGGCTCACATGCGAGCTGTACAAGTGGACCTCGTATAGTTACAACAGTTTACGAACAGAATTCGTGCGAATTCTTTGCATTCAGTTTTTCAAAATTTTCAATTTTCGATTTAAAATTTTTTTGCAATTTAATTTCTTAATTCGGTTCTGTCAAAAAAGTTACAACAGTTTTGAAAACGTGGCCACTTTTAGTTTCAACTGAAAATACTCAGGAAAAAAATTTTTATATTTGTCATATCTGGGTCTCTGTAGTGATGTAGTAAGTCCAGTCTGTAAGTCTTAGATGTCTCTTCACGATATGAAATACGTTTGTTAAGGGATGTCAAAATCAGACAGTTTTGGAAGGAAAAGTCGTTAGTATGTCCTTCTATCGGTCTCGAAGTATCATGAAAGCAGGAGTAAACTGAAGCGACGTTATTCGAGGGAAAGGGGCCTTGAATTTTTCAACTACGTAAATTTTAACAATTGAATATTATGCAACTAGGGAAAAACACTGTGAAGTATAAATAATGTGCAGGGCCCCGATTTTTTGGCAAAAACCTTTCGCTTTTTAGCCTCGGCTATTCGGTCTATTTAAATTTTCTGGACAAATCAGGAAATTCTGAAACCAATGAGCTAATATGATACGGCCTTTTTTGGACTATTTCCCCTTGAAAATGATATCTTTGCCTAAAATTAATGTTTTTAGAGATTTTTTGGGACTATTTCAGATAGAAATCCAGTTTTCAAAAACTATTGTCAATTGATTAAAAAAAATTTTGGAAGAAGGAAATTGAAAAATCGTAACAACCTTATTATTTGTTGCAATAAAATATTTTGATTTAAAATTGTTAAGTACATTGTACATAGTTTGAGAGGAACGGAAATATAAAAATTAGGTTAAATTTTCCAATACCTTTAATTTGATACCCATGAAACTATAGTTTTATAGGGACTTTTTGGAACTATTCTACTTTTTTTGAGACTATTTCACTTTTATACAGACTTTTTATGGACTTCTTAGGGTTTGTTAGAGACTTTTAGTGCGTCCTTTTTTTGAATTTTTAGTGCCTAAAAATCCAGGCTCTGATAATGAGTTTGTTGCTGAAAGCAAAGACTGCAACACAGGAGTCGTAGTTCTCTGTTTCTTCTTGAATATGTACGATATTTGTTTCCAGTATCTCATTAGAAAGTGCAAAGTCATACCATTATGTTTATTTCCTTTTGTTTTGACTCGTTATTTTGTTCGATTCATTCGAGAGTCATCAGAAAAAGGTAGTTTAGCTAACCTATCGTAAGACATCTCGAGTTAAGGTACAACTATAAGGAGGTCACAAATCGGTATCTAAATTTATCCCGCGAGTATTTTTTTATTTACTTATTTACTCGATCCTTGGTTCACCTTGTTTGCTTTCCTCATTAAAAATGTGTTTATTTGCGACAGAAACCAAGAGACAGACAAATGGAGTAGCGCCGAGGCAGTGAGCGCCAAAGGATATTGAAATCGGTTGACAAGACGGCGCGGCCGGTGGTATTACTCGAACATGAATTATAGTCACATTGAAAACGTTATTTGTTACGACGAGTATTAATAATTAAGGCGACCTTTGTAAGTTCGTAGTTTAGAATATTAATGCTAAAAGTTTTCTCAAACAGTAGCCACGAACACACAACCACACACTGACACGCCGATAGAGAGAGCCAGATTCAGCCAAGAACAGACGAATGTCCCTTAGGGAAAATAGCCAACGGGGTAAGGAGTTTAAAGGGCGCGCGTTTGCAGGTGAGGCAGAGGCTAAGTAATTTTATAACAGAGAGAAGATTTTCCGCGAAAGTTAAGCAACGTGGGGGCAGTTACGAAGCTTTTGAATGAACGTTCCTTTCAAGACGAAGACGCGCGCGAGGGGCGAACTATAAGACTTGGGTAAAAGAGGCCGCCCTGATGCTGCAACGATTCGCGTCTTTGTGTTATCGCTATGTATGATGTGGAGGAAGGGGTGCGCTTAAAAGTTATCTTCTAGACTTGGAAATCCTAACTTTCCACGTTTAGGGTTGTCAAAGTGAATAACTGAAGATATTTCAGATATGAATAAGCAGCCGAAATAGTATTCTCAAAGTTTTATTCGCCGAGGGCTCCGACTACGCCGACGATAGAACAAACGCATTCGAAAATTCAATTCACCACCCTCGCCACGCTCGATTATTACGACTAACTTGGGCCAGGGTATGGGTATTATGAACGTGTAAGCGTGCGGCCGATCGCTTTCAAGTTTATCGGTACAACATGGGATCGAATTCCATCGGTGCTGGTTTTTGATAGCTATACTATACCATACAACCATACAGGCATAAAATGCCGAAATTGGCCAACCAGGCAAGTTATCTGTTTTCCAAACCGAATTCGCAATTACTAAATTATAATAGAGGTACAAATAAGAACAAATGTATAAATATGGCCCATCCCTCCTAAAGGAACTATTACTAGCGCTCCTGATGAACCAAACCCCTAACTTGTTATTACACACTGAAAAGACATTGTTCAATCCAGTTTTCGCTTTAAACGCTGCGTAAAATTGTTTGTTTTCCATCATATTATCAACTTAATCGTTGAAATTTGTTAAGTTTTGAAGTTCATTTATTTCGAAGATTATACACGAGTAAGTAAAAAAAGTTGGAAAGAATGAAAGGAAGTAGCAAAAAAAAAACTCTGCTTTCTAATGAGATATATGATACTTCAAAAGTATTTTTTTGAATTTTTTCAGGTAGTTCATATTTATACCTAGGACCATATTAGTACCTCAATTTTCAATTTCACAAAAATTGCGGCAGCGGGGGAACCTACAAAGTTAAAAAAATGTTTGAACCTTAAAATTAGATTATGTTCCTTGCCTTTTGACAAACTGCTCATTAAAATCGGATAATTTTGAGCCGAGTAATTGAGAACAAAGTTGGGGTAGTCTATAATTGTATATGTACATTTCACCCTGAAACAGTGGCGTAGCCAGACTTGGGATGAAGGGGGGAGGGGTCGTTTCACTTTTACAACATTACAGGTGTAATACTTACTATGACCAGAATAAATTTTAATTTTTTCACATTTTCGGCTAATTCCAACGGGGGGGGGGGGTGCCAGCCCCCCGGCTACGCCTCTGCCCTAATAATTACTGCCATCGGTACCATGAAGAAAGCTCATAATTTTCTCAATTAGTACTGCGTGACTCATCCGTTTCTTGTGTCGTCTATAAGTAATTTTCTAATTTTCTGAGGGGTGCTTTCAGTCCATTTGAGGAGGCTAAGCTTCTTCGAACTATTTGTATGTGACTTTATGTGTTCTAATCTTCGCTCGGCTGTGAACACTACAGACTGGATGGAATAAGATTCCCTCGAACAAGTTTTCTTTGCTCGTGGGGCCAATCACGTCTCCAGTTTTTTGAGAACCTCGTTCTTCCAAAAATTCGATTATCGTCTTCTCCAGATCCCGTCAGGACCGTATTTTTTCCCTATTTGCTTTATATTCAAACTGTAGAGAGAGTAGAACAATTGCACCTTTTCATTTTCTATGTCGCTCTACAGAAATGTGATGTAGATGGGGAAAAATATGAAAAAGTTGATAGAATCCATAGAACCGACAAAATTGCCGAAGAAAACGACAAAATGGACGGAAATTGAATACGTGAAACAATATACAAACGCAATGAAAGAGTGAAAAAAGGAGAACAGGATGGGAATGAAAAATCAAAAAAAAACCAATACTAGAACTAGAATTTTGTTTTAGGAGTCAGTGATAGTAGCCAGGGAGGTCTGGACCCCTTGCCACTTCGTTAACAAGGGTTTTTCTAATCTTAGCACCCCCTCTAATACCCCCTTCGGTCAAGACCAGGCCCCCCTCGAACCCTACGCCACTGGGAGGAACTGAATTTTGTGAAACAAGGGGGAGGATGGTGTGGAGGAAGACAGCGAAGGCAATGAGCCCTCTCAGAAAGAAAAATTGGAATTGAAAACGTTTGAAAAATGGAAAAGCATACTACAGTCTTAAAGGTTTTCAAGTCTCGAAAAATCTCAAACAATTATGATGGAGTTTCGCAAGTGCAACGAAGTTTTAGGAGACGTATACGAGATTGGATTGAAAAGTCTCAAGGAGTCTTAAAAAATCGAGATCAAGGCTGGAAGAGTCTGAAATATTATTCTTTATCACATCTAGAAGAGTTAAAAGGAATCTTGAACTAGTCTTGAACAGTCTTAGCCAATCTTAAAACAGATTGGAAGAGCCCTAAAAGCGTCTTTTCGCCTTACAAAAGTATGAAATAATCTTCATGTCTTGCTCAAGTCTTGAAGAGTCTCAATTTTGAAAGAGTCAATGGCTCATATACGAATTTAAACAGTTTTAATGAATCTTAAGCAAGTTTGGAGAAAAATATAGGTTGAAAGAAGTCTGTGAGAGTTTCTTAAGATCCTCACATGAATTTGAATTAGTCTAGAGAACTGCTCCTCGTCCTCATAAGAGGGGAAAAAATTAGAATACTGCAATAAATATTAAGAATATTTTTAAATTGTCACTCCTCGTAATTAGTTTGTTGTGAATGGGGAGGAAGTGAAAAAACCAAATTTTCGAAGAAGCGAACTTCAAGAAGAGGAGAAATGACAATAAATTTTCCAGAAAGGGGAGAAAGAAAATGGAGTTTCTCTTTTGCTTGGAAGGGCCATGCTCTCATTGTCAACTCCCTGATAATAGCTCAGCCCATTCGAGTATCAGTAAACTGACACGATGTGACTGTACACTTCGAAAGGTGCTATGAAATTCTCACACAGTCTCGAATGACCCCTCCCAGGATTACTTCCTATACCTGTCACTGGGGGGGGGGGAGAAATAATAGTAATAACTTTTAGCATATCAAGAACACGCGAGATAGTCAAGCATTTGGAAAAGGGTGGTGGGATTAACTAACAAAAGGTGTAATAAATAGAGTAAGGATGTCAAATGTAAGTGTTTTATTACGAAATGAAAGAATTTGCACAAGATAGAAGGAAATGGAGAGCTGTAACAAACCGGTCGTAAGATTGAATAACCTCATCATCATCATCATCAAGCAAAGCGACCAAATGTTTTTCAAACTGAGTAAAAAATATATGTAAAAAGCTATTTCTGGTGCTCAAGTAGACTGAATTGTAAAAAATGATAGAAATTAAGAAATTGCGGGATTGATGATCAGAACGAACAGAAGTGAAAATTATCACAAAATATGAAAGCGGAAAATAGAACAATTTACAGATTCTTTTGTGGTCAATATTTCTTCTGAATAGAAAGTCTTGTTAATTGCAGTCAGGGACGTAGCAGAGTTTTTTCGAACGGGGAGGGCAGGGACTGTTAAAGTCCCAACTGATTCAACTCAAAATTCCCAAATATTAACATTTTTTTGTATTGGCTAAAAAAACCTTCTGGCTTGTTGGACTTTCCCAACTTTTGATCCATTTACTAAAATTTTCCAACTTCGGTGTGGAGACTTGGGTAAACTCAGTTTGCAAAATGAAAAAAAAAAAAAAAAAAAAAAAAAAGTCATAATGTTTTTCCGTTTTCTTTCCTACTTATAGAATGTTTTGAAGAGGACTCGGGTAATGTGGCCCTCGATCAGTTTCTCGAACAAATGCGTCCGATCTTTTTCCTTTGACAGTCAAAATACGATATTTCAAAAACCGAGGACCAGCATACTTTTCTATGTATTCGTCAAAAACGGATTTGTTGGATCATTTTTTCGATTTTTTTTTCTTTCTACATAAATATACACTGTTCGTAACAATGGGAACAATCTAGACCTACCAGTGCACGTATTTTTTGTATGCATAAATGGTCCACGACTATTTTGTACCTCGGTATACCAATTCAAAAAAATTATAGTTTTGTACTGAGAGGCCACTTTGTTGAACCGTGAGCACAAGCAAGGTCTAAAAGAGAGGCACTTGCTGCGTAGATAAACAGCGGACGGTAAAAGAATACAGGACCCTGAATAGAGACTTTGATGCATAGATAAACCAAGTCTTACAGAAAATCTTGCAAACTGACGAACATTTTTGAGATTGATAAGCAAAGAAATGAATCCTCCTTCAAACTTCCGAGACGTCTAAAGAAGCTTTTCACAAATTACTTTCTTCAGATTTCGCTTCAGAAATTGTCTGAAAACAGTTATAGACAAGAAACTAGAATCTAGCTTAGCTTTTCTATAGTGGTAGCGCGGCAGTGTAAATACGATGCTCTACATAAATACATCTCATCTTAGCAAAATTTTTCTTATAAGTGCAGGGCGTCTATAGAATTAAAATAGAATAGCTCGACTATCTTTACATGTTGGTTTATTCAATACATCAAGTCCATACATAAGAGAGCAGCCTAAACAAACAGTTTACAAATTTAAGGGGTAAATAGAGGAAAGTGCTCGGAAGCGCAGGGACGTACCGAAGAGGTTTTCCTGGGGGGGGGGGGAGATTGTGAAAGTCCCTACTAACTCAGCTCAAAATTCCCAAGTATCAAAGCAAAAGAAGAAAAACCGTTTGACTTGTTGGGGCTGAAATATTTTCCCAACTGCTGAGTGAAAAGTTCCTACAGGGGGGTAAGTTGCCCCCTACCCCCTATCAGTACGTCCCTGTGGAAGCACTCAGTTGGAAATGAGTAGAACAAGGCAGAATGAGAGGAAGTTAAAAAAATTGAGAGAATTAGAAATGAAAGGAAAATTGAAGACAAAATACATTTTTTCTTATTTAAAGATAGGAAGCCACTTTTCAATGATTTATCTCTGCTGTCTTCTCATTCAAGTTTGACGCTGGTTTTAATGAATCATGAACGAGTCTGTAAGAATTTCAACAAGTCTTGAAGAATTATGTGTTTCAGAGAGTCTTCATCAACTCTCTGACAAACTTAACCAAACTTGAATAAGATTAAAAGAGTTTTATGTGTCTTAAAAATATCAAGGAAAGTAAGACCCGAACGAGTATTAAATAAGTTCGGAAGAAAATAATGGAGTGAGTTTCCGAACTTAGTGTAGTACCTATGGTGGCGATCCTGAGGGGTCAGGAGTGGATTTGATCGCCAGTAATATGGTCACGAAAGAGATCTTTCGCGTTTTTCACCAACAGTAGAGCGGTTTTATTTCATGAATCTTAGAAAAATGACACTTTTTTTTTTGACTCCTGACTAAAAGAGTTCGATTTTTATTTCACTTCTTGACTTTCCTTGGCCGGCATATTGTCGTTGCAATACATTCTTTCTCTGTCTCCGCTACCTACCTTACTCTCAATTTTTTCGATGTACCAATGGAATGACATGGGAAACTAATCGTGTACGAAGGTCAAAATGCAGAATATTATTGATTTATCCAAACACTTGACAGGCAACAATCACTAGATTCACACAAACACGTGTAACCCGCTTCCATGCTGCAGCTCGGTTATGGAAAACAAGTTACAGTGTTACTGATGAGTCCAGCAGATGTCTATGATTTAAAGGAAAATTTGTTGAAACAGCATCTGTATGGGCATACAGAATAATAAATACGTAGATAGAAAAGGTAGTGCGAGAGAGAGAGAGAGAGAGAGACAGAGAGAGAAAAGAGTAGAGCATTAACTTGAGCGCGTATAGCGGTAAGGAAAAGAGGAAGTAGACGTTTAATAATACAGTAGTATAGTTTTTGAAAAGTTGCTTTCTAAAATAACAATAAAGAAGATTTACTATTGTAATATTCGCTGACTGATTTATAGTAGTTGCGTTATTAGTACGTCGGTACTAGAAAATACTTTTGAAAGAGTAACTCAGGCACCGGGGTACATTTTCAAAGTTTGAAGAGAGCTCCGACACTAAAGGATACATTGTATAGAAGCACGAAGGATGCCAATGGATGCTTTCTCTATTTCTCTTTCTCTTCTTAAAGCACACGCTGCCTTCAGAAGTTTGCCAATTAATTTCGAATGCAGGAGAAAATAAGCACCGTCCCGCAACATAGACGGTTACCTCTCACCACTGGTAAATCGCGAACCGCATGGGGGAAAAAATAATCGCGTAACGTAAAGTGGAAAACTTGCGTCGTATTTTCCACTGCGAATTCAATTTTTCTTCGATTCGCTGGCTGGTTATGAAAAAAGAAGTTCTTAACAAATTTAAGGGGTTCGTAAGCTCGGCTCAGCTCGCTGTTTGAAACCAAGGAAATATATTTCGAACGGCCCGACAAGTAAATTCTCTATACAAACGTACCAAGTCGAAATCAAAAATTATAAACGTAAAATCTAGTCAAGATCTGAATCTGATCTTCTGGTCCCGAAAGTATAATTACGTAAAAAATAACCGAAATACGATACCTGCATGCATAAGGTGACAGGGTATTCATTATATTTACATATTATATTGAAAAGGAATATTTTCTTAAGGAAGTTTCAATAAATTCAAAACAGTGAAGCATATGCCATAAGGGGGCTCAAATTGTAATGGAGAATAAAACTGACTTTACGGGTTCGAATTTTATTCTACCATGAATGATCCGTCAGTTATTATCGAAAATGTAATTTCCCTCTTATTTGGGTTCTCATTCGTTCATCGCTTCCTTTGAGGCTTCAAATCGGGACTAATGTTGAACAGTTCAACTTCATTGTGTACTAATAAAAAAAATAAAATAAAATCAAAATCTTAATGGGTTATACTGGATTTATTTTTATAGTTTTTAATTCCTCTCTCCTGCTTGCGAGTCTCCAAAAAAGAGACTGATTAAAAACAGAGCCTTGGGTAGCTTTGCTACACTCACCTCTCTCCTTTCAACTCCATAAAAGAAAAGATTTGTTACCCCAAAATTTAATCAGTCTATCAGCCCGACACGCATTTATGGACACCGACGAACAGACAGACAGATTTTACATCAAAACTGATAAGAATCAAACAAAATTATTCTCTGTCATAGAATCCGAAACCTGTAACCAAAATAATTCAAAATTAAAGTATTTAGGTCCAATCAGGGTCATATGAAGATATTACACCCCCCCCCCCCGTTTGAGAAACTATATACTAATAATGACGTTGGGAAAATCCAGATAAACAGTCGAGGAAATTGATTTGGCTTATCCTTTCGAGGGTTTCGCAAGTGAGATTTTTTTCTATCAGTACCCTCTCTCTTGAGAAAATTTATTCGCGCCGGCCCTGAATCCAACGAAGTACTTTTATTAAGTGATTCTTTACAGAATGTTGCTACGATAGAATCTAGAAAAAAAAAATCAGAAAAAAATTGTGAGGCCATTATAATGAATAACGATCTGGTGGTAAAGCTGGGCTATGACGTAGCTCATAGACAAGATCTCTTTGCATATATGCCAAATTATCGATGCCCAACATTAGCTCCCTATGAAGACCTTAAGGAGGGTGTACAATTAAATGATCTCTAAAATCAATTTAGTGGTTCGAGAAGCCTCAAATTAATTTTTTGCGAATAACTGAGAGATTCTGGGAACAAATGAAACGTGAATACCTACAATCAATATTATTTTACGTTATGAGTTCAGTCCCCTTTATACACGGATTCCTCTTCACTAAACTCACTCTATCATTGTAATACATATTTTTTGAATAACAGAACCGATCTGGGAGGGGCGGATAAAATTGTCGGTAACTTCAGAAACTCAAGAAGTCTGAAATACGAACGAAAGAGTATTGAGAGCAGTAAACGAATCTTGAAGTATCTTAGCGAGTTATAAAACAGTCTAGAAGAATGTTACAGAACAGAACTAGAATATTAAACGAGTTCTTGAAAGTCTGAAGAATGTTAACAAAAAACTTGGTCAAGTGCGTCTAGTATATTCTTAAACGAGCACTGAAGAGGCTAATCTCAAAAAGGCTGATCTTTCCTTCCAACCCCCTCCTCATCGAATGAACAAAAGTGAACTGTATTGTGAGGAACTTTACAATTCTCCAACTTGAGAATCCAGTAAGAGGAAAAGTTTGATCGCATATTTTCAATGTAAACATTTATGAGAAAATAGTCAACAGAAATGAAATATCATTCAAAATATCATTCAAATCTTCAAGCATTGCTCTCTTATCAACTCACTTAATTATCATCTTGACAGCATCAAAATCGTCCAAATACTCAGGACGCGGAAGAAAGGTTCTAAGTTCAATGAGTTTTGAAAATTTTTTTGAAATTGTGGGCGAGAGGCTGATTAGTTGGTAGGTGCATATTACCCTTCTTTAATAATAAAATAATGTCTGAAAGTTTCTGCTTTTAGGCACTACATCTATTTCAATAATTTTACGGAATAATATAATACTCTAACTATTTCTTCCCCGCCGAAAATATTTTGTTCATTTTTTACTCCATAGAAACTCAGCCCAAAGGGCTTTAAGAAACTTAAGTTTAACCTAAAATTCAAACTAGTGAGAAGGGAATTAAGAACGTATAAGAAAAATAAACTCATCAAAGAAATAACAGAAAAAACGGGGAGCCCGAAGCAGATATCAAAAAAAGGCTATCTCTGGAGAAGAAACTTATACCCTACTTAACCGACAATAGAAATAATAAAATCTATGGAAAAGAGGAAATAAATAGACTGGCAACGAATTTTTATAAAGATTTCTATAGAACGGAGAAAAAAAGGAGGGTAGAATGTAATGGAGACCCGAGAATCATTAGACAAGAATAAAAAATAATCGGGACTGAGATCAAAAATATAACTCAAAATCTGAAGAAAGGAAGAGCTCCTGGCAATGATGGTATCCAAAATGAACATCTTAAGTATAAAGGGGATAAACTGATCATGGAGCTCACTGAATTGTTCAACCTAATTATGTTATTTTAAAAAATACCTGATTCCTGGAAACATTCGGACATTATTCTGATATACAAAAAAAGAAACAAGCATAAAACGAACGGTTACAGGCCAATCAGTTTAACCTCCACTATTGCAAAAGTGTTCCAAGAATCCATTATAATATGACATAAGAAAAGGATATTCTACTATAGACCATTTACATACATTAAATTTGATTATAGAAAAAAAAAAACTTAAGTACGATGTTCAAATAAAATATAGCTTTTGTAGACATTCAAAAAACTTTCAACTCCTTAGGATATAATTTTATAATAGAAAATATGAAAAACCAAGAATACCTATTTGCTTTAGTTCAATTAATCGAAAACACGTATCATAATCAAGAGGCAAGGCTAATAACTGACAAAATAGGAGAATACTTTAAGGTTAAGCAAGGGCCGTCGAGCAATGAAATCTATTGTCACCTATGATATTTAATATTACTCTGGAAGATATATTCAGGAAACTGGAATGGAATGACAAATGGATACTAATTAATTGGAAGTACTTAAGCATCCTGAGGTTCGCATTTGATGTGGCAGTAATATCGAACAGCGGGGAAGAGCTCGAGCTAATGCTAAAGGAATTGTATAGCGCAGGGGTTCCCAAAGTGTGCGCCGTAGAAAGTAAAGAGGGGCGCCGTGCGTCAATCCTCTATCACTATTTGAAACCATAAGTATTCACGGGTATCTATATGGCAACAATATTTTGAGTGCTCGCATCGTAGGTAGATTTTTTTTTTTATGTAGCCGAACTGGTTTTTGCGTATTTTGTTGGTTGAAATCTGCTCCTCTAATTTTAGTGTTATCATTTTCCCATATACTTTGCCTAGATTGGTTATAAGTTATAAAAGGGCTATTGCTAACTACTATTATTGTAGGTACCTATTTCTTTCGACTGTATCTATTTCAAATAGCTAGCTAGGGTAGGGCGTCGTGACAAAATACTAAAACTTGTAAATGCGCCGCGGGCTGAAAAAGATTAGAAACCCCTGGTATAGCGCATGCCTAAAATATAGTGGATTTAAAAATAAATAAATATGAGCAAAACAAAAGTCCCCAGTAATAGTAAAACACCATCCAAAATCGAAATTGAAAACCAAATAATAGAACTATCAGGAGAAATTATATCATTAAAAGAATAATTTCAAAAATAAAAAGAAAGTCAATATGGGATGGAAAAAGTTCTGGAGTCCAAAACATACAATAAAGGAACGGAATGAGAGATGGTCTAACAAAATTATGTTTTGGTATAAAAAATGTAAGGAACGAAAAAAGAGGACACCCAAGTAAAAAAACGGGAAAATGACTTCGAGCATTTTTTGAAAAACAAATTATGGCATTAACTAGCTGATATGCGGTCGGACTGGCAAAGGTTGGGGGAGGCCTATACCCGGTCTACGGACCAGGATTTATTTATTTTGTAATCATTCTTCGTACAACTGATTGTGACCATTCATATTTGTGTTACGGTCCCAACTGGCTCGCCTTGGGCTTGGAATCGTAGAGTCCAAATGGTTGAGCCTTACTCAAAAGCCGCAGATCAAGAACGAAAGCGAAGTAACTTAAACGTCTTTAATTTGAGACTTGATGTATATATACAAGTGTTCAGTACGAATTACAAATCATAACTATAATAATATAGGAAATATGGTTTAATTCATTAACGAAAAGCATACGTGACCAGGAAGTGTTGGGTTCAAAAGTACATGAAAAGTGGCAGTGGTTAAGACGCAATAGAATCTAATAATATTTAATCGGGAGACATAAACGATTATACATGGTAGATCGGAATTATACAGGGTGAGTCTAAGAACATTATCAAATGGTTCGAAGGACCATAACACTTGTATAAATCCAAACAAATAAAGGCTATTTTCATTTCATTTTACTTTCTGGCTCCTTGTTTTTTACATTATTGGTAACATTTCTGATTTCAGAGAGTAGGAAGGATGGTTCGGGTTCAGTGGTCTCACTAGAAGAGCTGATCCAGAGTGTTTCTTCTTGGCTTTTTTCGAAGATCGTAGTTCTGTGTAGTGATCTGTGGCTATTCGTTTATTCTGTTTCTGTCATTGACTCTATTAAGGCAAAGTGCCAAATATTAATCTGAATATCAAATTTTGATTTTTTTTTTTTAAATGATGAATTATGGAATGAACCTTCATCTACCTTCTATATAGTTTTGGCTGTGAACATGTGATTTGTATTATCGCGTGATAATTTTAAAATTCCTGTGTTGAAAAATGTACTCAAATTCAACAAGTTTCACATTTAGGATAAGTAATTTGGAAATATCAAAATGATAAATACTTTAATTCATTTTTCGACATATGTCGGTGTTCATATGTATTGGTATGAAGTATCTTTGGACGATTTTGAAATTCTCACTTCGAATTAGCTATTTGTGGGTCACATGAATCCGAGAGAAAAATAATAATAAAAAGTATTCAAATTACGATGTTTTTCAAAAATTTGTAGTTTTTATGAGCTAACATATACTAGTGTTCTTGATACAATTCATATTTCCGATGTCAAAGTTTAAGATAGTGGGATTTGAAAAAGGATTAACAATTGACACCGATCAACATTTGGCAAAAAATTTTCATACTTGAGATAAGTGTTAACTTTCAATCCAGGTATCGAATATTGACCAGATCAACATTCGATATATTTATTTATAATGTATCTGGAAACGAAACTATTGTACATTTTACTATCCGGATCGAAATGTATAAAATGTTTTAGTGAGTAAGTGAATGTGATAAGCTTCATATTGAAATGCGTCAGGGGATGGACATTTGACACCGGATGTCAAATTTCGTGTTTTTTTTTTACCTTTTTTGAAGTCCTTGTGGGTTAACACTGGTCAACTGAAAAAAGTGAAAGTAGAAGATTGAATTTACTTTAAATCACGGTTTCGGAGTCCAATAGGGGCCATTTGAAAAAAAGTAGATCAACATTTGGCACTTCACTATACCTTTTTTTATTCATATTGTAGTTAGTTGAGAACCTAGCGATACGTTTGTTTCTAACTTTTTTATATTTTTAGTGTTTTCTAAGGTTTCACCGATCATATCCCTTCTTATAAGGTACTCTCTTTAAGCCTACATTTATTAATTAGGACGCAAACCCTCAAAATTTCAAGAATTTGCCAAAATTGAAATTTCTCAAATTTTTTGAAAAATGTCTCTAACATCTCCGTTTGTGTATCGCTTAGGGAATACAAACTGACGATACACACCCGGAGCACAATCCGATGAGTTGGATCTTCTCGTTTTCGTACTTGAGTTAGTTTTTGTTTAACGCGCGATAATCGTGAAAAACTAGTTTTGATTTATTGTGCGGCGAGGTGACAAAAGAACGGACCGGACTGTATGTGTGTGCGCCGATCTAATTTATTCGACGAAGTGCTCGAAACTGGAATAAACAGCGACCAGTCTCTTTTCTTCTTTGTACAATTAGGCGTACAAAGAACCGTAACACCGCATTTATCTACTCTCAATAGGAAGATTCTTTATTCCAACATACCGAGGATCGAGCAGCTTCATCACTCAGATGTGCTTCCCTGATGCCGTGGACCGCTTTAGATCATCCACATAGAACCGGCTAGTTGCTCTTTGCAGGGTTACTGCCTGCGGACATTGTTTGCACACGCCGGCCTACTGTCTCCTGTATACATTTTGCCTCGAATTAGCAATTCATTTGGGGAGAAAGTATGTGGCTAAAAATAATTTACGGCTCCCCTGCTGTCCGACGCGTAGAGACGATAAAACGAGGGTAGTGACATGACCACCGAGTTCCACAGAAAAACTGGCACGTCGAGGTGATTCTCGGTGTAGGAGAAGATGGCATTGGCACTGGCAACAGCTCGAGCACCAATATTTTTTACGAACCGAAATAAAACATTGTTAGAAAATAGTGAGTGAAAATATCGAAGGGTCTTTTGACGATAAATCAGTTCTCTTGTACAAAGCCACACTAAAGCCGCCGATTTATACGAAAAGAAGTGTGAACGATCAGAGAGGATAACATTTATATTTCAATCTTCGACAGGGTGTCTACCAAATACGAATTTTCCAATAGTATGACCTTTGTATGACTTTTCCAAAATCGTGGAGGAGGGTGAGAGTGGTGTTTTTGCCTAAACCAGGCAGAGCCCCCTGTAAGGCCAAATCCTACAGGCCGATAAGTCTCTCATCATTCATGATAAAAACCTTGGAAAGGCTGATAGGCAGGCACCTAAGAGCAGTGGCGTAGCCAGGGAGGATTAGGGGGATGATTCCCCCCCCCCCTTGAGAGGAGAATTTTCTACATACTGGCAGTATCACAGTAAATGCGCGAAATGAAATTTAAATTCATATGCATGATTGAAGTTGAAAAGCACAACATACTGATACGTCAATGTGAAAGATACAGTTCATATTAGGTGTACACCCCCCCCCCGCCCAAAATGTTGCTGATCCCCTCCCTTGGAAAAATTTTGGCTACACCACTGTCTAAGAGGGGTTACTCTGAAAAGGTTCCCACTACATGAGAGCCAGCAAGCTTACAGGGCAGGCAAATCAGTAGAGTCATCACTGCACTCGCTGGTTACGGCAGTTGAGAGAAGGACGACTGGCGGAGATTATGTCCTGGCAACAATCATGGATATACAGGGAGCGTTTGGCGCGACCTCTCATGAATCAATAGAAACAGTCCTGAGGGAAAGGGAAGTGAAGGAAACAGGTCTGTAGCCAGCCATCAGCGGTAGGGGTTGCTGACTGTTTACCAGAGGGGGTGTTTAAGGATATAATGTGAAGTTCTATGAGGCAGTGGTGTAGCCAGGGGGAGAAGGAGGGCAATGCCTCCCTCAAGGTACCTGAAATTGAATGTAAAATATGCAAAAATTAGCAATTTTTCGCCTTAAAACAAGTTTTTTCGAAATATTTTCGCTCGAGCAGTAATTTTACCTTTATTTTCATAAAATAGTCCTTTAATATCGGCGAATTTTAAAAAATCCCTCAATTTTCGACTTTTTCTCTGCCCCCCCCCGGAAAATCCTGGCTACACCACTGAATCATGGGTAGAACAGCTGGACTGTACATTCGAATCAACCGATGAAACTGGAGGTTTGTTTTTCAGACTCGAATTCGAAGAAGTTGGAGTCGAATCTTTTATTGTCGCATTTTTTGGATTTTACAGTAAATTTTTTCAGCCAATTATCCGCTATGTTTAAAATATGTAAACCAAACACTCTGGAAGTAAAATAGCAAATTTACAGTGTTACAATGAGAACATTGAATTTGGTCTCAAAATTCATAGTCAAAACTGGTGATTCAACTTACCGACAACCAATTGGGGAAAAAAATGAATACGTATACGCGTGAAAAAAGAGTAACGCTTTTACAACCAAACTTTTGGAAATAAAAAAATTTTATTTCTGTAGATTTATCAAGTCATCAGCTCTCTAGGGGGTGCTCAGCACCCTCTCTAGAAGGAAAGCTGGACAGTATCTATGCTAAAAGGCACGGAGATCCACATAACCTACCAACAATAACAAATCCATGAAACGACCATTAGAGGCTGCCCACAAATGAGGGTACTCTCTCCCCTACTGTGCAGCCTACTGGTGGACAGTTTGCTGGGTGATTTAAATGGTCAAAAAATATACACACAAGACTACGCTGATGATTTGGCTGTGGTAGCACCAGGCAAATTTCTGGAAACCATCGCGGAGTTAACGCAGTGGGGATTCCGATGTATGGAAAAATGATATGCGAAAAAGGGATTATCGATACACCCAGACAGAACTGAGATCACTCTTTTCACTAACAAAAGGAAAGACAAGGAGTTGATCAAGGTGCAATACAAGGGAAAACCGTTAGCCCTCACAGGAAAGGTGAAGTACTTAGGGGTATATCTTAACGAAAAACTCTCCTGGATGGATCACGTCTCAGAGAAAATAAGAAAAAGTATTGAGGCTCTTTGGACTTGCCGCACTTTTGTCGGCAGGATCTGGGGATTCTCTTCCAAAATTATGCACTGGATATACACCGGTGTGATAAGTCCAAGAATTACATATGCGGCCATTGTGTGGTGGGGCCGGGTCTACATTGCCAATGTCAGAGAGGAACTAAACCACCTGCAAAGGCTCGCGTGCGTGATGACAACAAGGGCCATGAGAACGGCACCGACTAAGGCACTTGAAAGATGTGGAGGGGGAACGGGGAGGCATTTGCCCAAAAATGGGTGGTGTGCGCAGCAGGAGAAGAGATGGAGGGAAGTGGCTCCAGTTAGCGAGGACGTGCCAAACTTCTTTTTCGTAGTAGAGTCAAATAGACACCACATATACTAACCGGTTGCCTATCTGTGATCGACGAGAATTCAGTAGCGATGGTGTGCAGTATTTTTGAAACCGACAAACGAATATCAGTGCAACAAATGGTACGGTGGGACGTATGGCGATGCACGCATGCCAAAATGGTCCCTATGACACCGCACCCCCGACCCAGGCCCTTATACTTGCCACCATTTCACAATGCTATAAAAGCAGTTACGATAATGGGGGCGTATGTTGTAGGTTACTCCATATTTACATGCTTGTGTGATCTTGAACGCCGATTATCTTGGTTGGCATGGGATTCACAAAAAAAACATGGATATCATTTTTGTAGAGAATTTTACGCTCTTTAATTTTGGTAGGGAATATTTTTACCTATAACTCAATTTTAAGCTAGATACAAGCCAAAGACTGTTTCCGGGGGCACTTTTTGAACTCTGGGGGTGGTGCTCACACCGGGGGAGGAAGGAAATTACTGGGCTGTTCTGAAGAGGGAACTAAACAATCGTACCAAGTTTCAGCTGTGCTGCAATTAATTCCATCAAACACCTTTTTTTTAAGCTAATTCTCCTGGACTAATAATTAAATAGTAACGAACGAATTATTGCAAAGGTAAATTTTAATTTGGCTATATTGTGATAAGAAATATTGCGACTATTTAGGACGAATTACCAAATTTGTAAATAATTATAGGCAACTCTATGACTTGTATGACCGGTAGACTGTGTTCGATGACCCAACTAAGATCTCTACGGTTCTCGAAGGTATCAACAAATCGTCGCGAAAATGTCCGGGCTCGTAATTAGACTTTCGGTTATTCGCGATTACGTAACCGGAAGGAAATCGTAGTTCCTTTTTATTCTTGGTAGGGTGTACATATCAACAGGGGTGAATCGAGTCGACTGCCATACTTTTTCCTATTGTACTTCCGCGTACACCCAAAAAAGTAACCCCGCGTGCGAAAAGAAAACGATAATCGTACAAGCGCCAATCAATAAGTGAAATAAGAGCAGCCATATTTATAGCGACTGACAAGAGGGGTGAGCTAAGATAAAAACGGGGAAAAAAGAAGTCGGATGTAAGAAACGACACACGCAGCCACCCTTCGCGAGGGATAAGAACAAAGGATAATAATAACGAATGTTGCATAAATCGAAACATCTCGGTCTTCGTATTGGTGCCGACGTGACGTGACGAACCCCGAAGGAAGCTATCAATTATTCGGGAAATACATAATATAATATTGTAAAATGCTTCGAGCAGAAAATTTTGAAATTTGATTTCCTTATTTATACTTCTCTTTTACTCATCCATACCTACAAAAGGAAAAGAAATTAGGTTCTGATGGGGATTCAGATACGGCTGAAAGATGAAAAGCTTCGGCTGTGTTCGTTACACGCCAGCATCTTGAAAGATTTAATTAGCTTTTTACGCTCGAAGCCCTACTCAAAAGTTAATATGAATAGTCTTGGCTAACGTTCCATGTATATATTGGCGTAATTTCATTAAAACTATTTCAAGGAGCGTGATCTCAACCTAACATAGGGGCTCGCAAACTTCAGTTTCTTTTTAATATTACATATTTGGCATCTAACCGAATAATAAGATGCGTTTCCAAATCAAAGAGTACGAATCGTAAATTTTACTTCAGATTTTGCATAGTTAAGGACATCATTTCCATTAAAACTATACAGGTAAAACACTGAGGAGCAAATGAAAGCTCAGCCTATCAAACCTACAATAAAGTAAAAAGATATTTTGGAGCAGGAAGAAAGAGAACAAATAATTTGACGGATGAAAAAGGAAAATTATTAGACTGTAAAAAAAAATAAAATAAAAAGATGGGTGAGATATGTTGAAAATCCGTATAAGGATGGAGCAGGTATAAGTAGAGCTCTATAACTTCGTGTGAGTACGATCGTCCGCCATTTTGATTCCAACCGCGTCCGTGGATACCGAATCCGACTATGCGGAGCGTACCGCGTAGTCAATTCGGCATCCACGGGTAAAGTTGACGTCAAAATGGCGGACGATTGTACTCACACGAAGTTATAGAGCTCTAGTATAAGTAAACTGTATGGAAAGGGAAGACAGCGTGGAGGATGAAGAAAGAGGAGATCCTATTTTGAGATCGGAATTTGATAACGATCTGAAAGAAATGAAAGCAGGTAAAGTAGAAGAAGTTGATGAAATTGCTAGTGAGTTATCAGAGAACACAGGAGAAGTAGTTTAAAACAATTTATACTGAATTAATTTACAAAATGAACGAGGAAGTAGAAATGCCAATAAATTTCCAGAAAAGTGGGTTAATTATGATTCCTAAAAAAGCAGGAACAAGCAAATGTGATTATCTTACTATAAGTTTTTTTTTTTGTTTTTTTTTTAAATTATTATTATTATTATTATTATTATTATTATTATTATTATTATTATTATTATTATTATCATCATCATCATCATCGAGCCACGGAGCTACACTCTCAGGCTATGGGCTCGGAAAAGGTAGTTGTCTGTATGTCGCAGAAGTATCCAGTAGCGGAAAGGTAGATGAGGGTGTTGTTTATGTGCTTGTGGGAGTTGGAGAGGACCAAACTTCAACTATGGGGACGTGATGAGAGTTAGAAGGCAGATGAGAGAGGGGCATGAGAAGAGGTGGTCCACGGTGAAAGGGTCTTCATCTTCACAGTGTGGACAGTTGAGGGGATGAAGGTTAGCGAGAAGATATCCTTAGGCAGGTGATGATAACTTCTTCGCGGCGAGGCGGGAGGAAAGTTGACCAGGGGACAGGTCGTGTGTCTCATGCACACTTGACCTACGAGTAAGTGACGTTTTGACCAAAAATGAGTTAAATACATATTCTTATAGATCTCGATGCCCTCTATCGGGCTACACTCGCAGATGACCAATTACTTTCTTATTTAGTCCGCTAGATGGCGTAAACCATTTGAGCAACGTATATAACACAACGTTATTTATAATGGGAAGTATCAAATAGCACGAAATAAAAAGTGTGATTGAACGAAATGTGAAGCCACGAATAAAAAAGTTTAAATTACGAGTTTTAAAATCGGTATCACGAAATGACTTGCATACGGTATATTATGTTATTCAAACACAAAAATTATACGTCATCGCGGATAACGTACATACTCGTGGAGATAGGAGATCCATGAGTTTAAGAGGGATCCAATTTTCTATAAAAACGGTCATTACGAATTTTTCCTTAAGTACTCTAGAGGGGAGCTCTGAGGTAATGCTCGAAAGGGCGGATTTCAGGGCTCGGGTTGAGAGAACAAAAAAAGAGTGGGCGTGTAAAAATTACCCTTTATTACAGTACATTTTAGGAATTTTTAGACCTATTATTTATGCAAATGACCCCATCAAGATCATCGAGGGGTTTCGAACTCAACGAATTCGTTTTTGATATCGGTTTGGCTGTTAATCTAAATTTGTGGCTCCTGAGGAGGTGGAGAATCGATTCATAGATTTTTTTTGCTCCAAAATTTGATTTTGACATTAATTTGTGCGCAATTGTAAATTTGTGGCAAGTATGATGGAGGCCGAGAATTTAAACTTTTTATTTCGGACGCAGTAATATCGTGTCTCTTTTTTTCATTGTGTTTTTTAATTGTAGAAGGTATTAAAATTCCGGGCGTATTTTATTCTATCGTGTAAGTGAATTATATTGCGTTCTGAAGTTTAATTTTTTCTTCAAACTCTTTCTTTTTCTGTTTCGTACTTGTTACTGTGCGCTTATCATTTATATATTTCGTGCAAACAGCATATTTCTTTCGTGAATTCAACATTACCATTGTGGACAGATAAATGGGTCCCATTTATAATTTTCAAATCGCTCTCCTGAAAAAAAAAAAGATTTTTGTCACTTAGGTCAAGTGTGCATGAGACACTCGAGGTGTAAGCTTGATTTGTGCGAGCTTGATGTGCCGAGAGACTTGATGCCGCCACTCTTTGAACTACATACGCAAAATGATCTGGTGAATGGCGGAAGTGAGCTCGGTTGAAATAGGGAGGTGGCGAGTAATATATGTATATGAGAGCTGTGTAGCTTGCTGTGCTGCTTGATCAACTGCCTCATTCCCCGGGATACAAATCAGCATAGTAAAGGATGAAATAAAGCACTAACGTGTCCAGAATTGACTGTGAGGAATGATTAATCACAACACATTCACTCACTGACATTTGCTTTATTTTACTTGTTACAGGTTGCAGATCAAACCCACTATCCTATTAAACAGACTAAATACGGGATGAACATCAGAAATAAACAGCGTTAATGAACTGGATTCACTACGGCCCATTCCAATTCCAACACCCTAGCCTATATTCTATCACCAGCAGCGCAATAATTAATTAAAGTAAAGTAGGGCAACATGATGGGGTGGGTAAGATGCCGCAGTTGTCTGTTCTCCACGTTGGTAGCCCTATAAAACAAAAATGACGTAATAAATACGTAGCACTTCGATACCAGACCTCATGTACAAATTTCCGTAGTCGCAGACCTGATCGTTCTTTTTTACGATTTTTTTTTCTCATAATTTTTATCTAAGAAAAAGGTTTTGAAAATGTTTAGTCATTTTGAAGTAATTTTGCGAAATTGTGATTAATTTCGACCATTTTCAATAATATTATTATGCGTTAGATGTACAGTATTTTCCCTTCTCTTTCAGAATAGATATTTCATCAGTTTTATCGGTACATCGAGCGATTATACTTTTTTTTTGTCCTCAAAGTTACATATAGTACGGCAATTTCTAAAGGTGGGTAAAACGGCCAAAGTGTTAGTAGGGCAAGATGCCGCACTATAATGAATGATAAATTTTGATTATTAATGATCTAACGAAAATTTCTCAGCTGTCGAATTACGTCAGAAAGACCACTGGAGGGTATTGGACAGAAACGTACCTAAAAAACGTGATGGAATATGTGAAAAAAAAACTGCATACGGGAAGCCAGCCGGTAGTTGAAATTCCGGAAGGAACTCCTAATTACTTAAAAGTTATGGCTTATACATTTCACACTCGAATAAAAAAATAAAAATCATACGAGTTTACATATTTTCATTACAATTTTATTTAATACGTAATTTCTATAAGCCATCTTACCCAACCAAAAAAAGGCATCGTACTCACCCCATCGGGCAAGATGGTCAAAAAAGAAGGTCTGGGAAAACGATTATACCTCTGTTGGATGGGAGTAAAACCAAAAATCATCTTAAAAGTTGCAGATAAAGGATCAGTGTACTTGTAGCCAAAATTTCCGGCCCATCGGATGTTTTGTCAAAAAGCTATATGACGCTGACCATTCTTCAAAATATGCGTCATCTTTCTCTACTTTACCCTACTTTACCTTACACTTACAGTTTGTTGGTTAATATTCTCTACTTAAATTTTCGTTGAAATTTGTTAAATTCAGGGCTGCTGTCGGGCAGCATAAAATAAAAATTTTGATTTCATTTAAAATATGAATGAAAACTCGCAGAAATTTTCACTATGAAAATATCACGACTCTTTGAATCTAATTAATAAGAAATTGAAAAGCACCTTTATTTACAACGTCAGAGAGAGAAAACAGACAGCAGTACAAGTTAAGACAAGTATTTCCTTGTGGCCAAGAATATGGTCCACGTATTGAGGAGGAAGAAAAGGCAAGAACATTATAATTCCTGTACATTTGGAATGTCCCTCCTAAGACTGCGCCCCTCGGCATTAACAAGAAAATAAAAAAATCGTTCAGCGCGTTTGTTCTTTTTGTGCTCGTATGGAAATTTCTTTCACGAGTTAGAATTTTCATTTTTCGCAAAGTTGTGGTTTTTTGACCATTTATTTGGCATTTTGGATATCAGTCGACAGAATGTCAGTCATTCCGATTTTTTTTTTTTCTTTTTTGCTAGCACGAAGAATATTGTGTATAGTTGGCATTTTTAAACACTTCTTCCTCCCCACCATGATGACCCAGGTCAAAACGTTTTACACGTTAGACTATACCGAATACACCATAGCCAAACATACTGATTTTGACTTTCTGTTACCTAGTGTTATCGTAATGGAGTCTAGCTGGGGGCTAAGAGACGTCTATCTTGAAATTGATATCGTATACTGTTCAAAATTTACAAACCGAGTTCAACATTCTTACGATAGAATATACACAATTTTTGGAAACGGTGTTTTCGAATTGCATTTTTTACATTCATTTTGGACCTGATCACTAAGTTACAGGGGAATATATAATAGCACAGGAAAGTAAAAAATTTGCACAGGAATAAAGTACACAGGAAAATAATTAGAAATCCCACACATTTAAAATGAAAATCACGAGATCCGTCACACAGCATTTATATAGGTGTATAAACGAGATTTTTTTTTCACAGGAGGGGAGGATCTCGTGAAGGTGGTGATTAGGGCAAGAGTTCACGATTGAAAAGGGGCTTGAGATGGGGGATGTGATTGGGGTAAGGGGGTCATAGTGAGGGAGGCCCGGAATATGTGCGAATTCTTGGTGGAGAAGGAGGTTGTGGTTTGGAAGGGAATTTATGGTTAGAGAGGGGGTCTTATTGGAAAAGGGGATCGTGAGAAGAAGCCTCGTTGTGAGGGTTGTGTTAGATGAGAGAACTCGTGCGGAGGAAGAGGCACGGTGTGAGGGAGAAGTTACGGGTTGGAGATGAAGGCTCGGGAGAAGGGGTCTCGTGATGAAGGAGGATACCCCATGAGGGGGAGAGGTCTAAGGGTGGTAATGAGTGTCTTCTCCATTTCAGATTCCTATTCAAAATGACAGGAATGGCGGCGTTTTCGCCTCCTCTTTTACCCATGCACATTCAGAAAAAAAAAAACCCTACCGACGATCCGAGACTTTTAGGAGATCTAACCCACTCAGCCTGCCCTAAAATATCAAATTGAGAGATTTAATCCATAATGCTGAATTTTTCATTCGTCATAAAAATTAAATTTCTAACAATTCACGGGCTTTTTAAATATGGTTCGTGATTTTCTTTTCCTCTCAGGATTATTTGTCTTTCTACAGTTCATTCGTCACTTTTCCTGTTCATATTTTTTAGTACCGGGAAATATTTATTTTCTTGCTGTATACAAATTCTTCCTGTGGAAAGAGTTTATTGTGCCTGTGAATTTCATTTTTCATTCCTGTGGTGATAAATGCATGCCTAAGTTAAAGCCTTTTTTCAGACCTAAAAACAGCCTTTGCGTATCTAACAGTGTCGTACGACAGGGACAAAGGGTTTAGTAAAAATTTCAAAGCAAGATTCGGAATGGGCACCAAAAATACGTCTGAATGCTTCACATGGTATTTAAAAGTAATTCAAAAACATCTACGTTCAGGCAGATTCAGGATCGATGCGAAAAACTAACCCAGTAAATATACATATTTCAATTTCTGTCACTTCAGCTTAGTAATGAGTTTGAAGAGCATCAGAAATGGTTGTATAGCCACTTCCGAAGATCTCAGCTCTAGGATGGTTCCAGACAGGAAAATTATGACAGATCTAAGATCACAACAATTACAGTAGATCTCTAATCCAGCGCATATTCGTAACCTACATGTCGAATGAAATATTCAGTTTCGTTACAAAGGTTGTCAGAAAAAAACTCGGACTTTCGTATGGCGTGGGTATGCAACTAGTCGAGCAAGGAAGTAATGGAGGTGGTAGAGCAACTCGTTCTAAGGTAGAGTATATAAAGTTTCATCTCGCTAACTGTCTTCATTACCAATTTATAGCAATTTAATGAAAACATACTCGTATGTTAAGTGTACCTCTGTCACTTTTTTTGAAGGATACAAAAGAAAATCGGAAAAAGTTTCTTGATACAATTTCTTTTGTCAATTACACCGGTTGGTCTTCTTCAAAATATTGTTCCTTCGAATCAATACACATCTGCGCCATCAGGCACGCCATCTTCGAAACGTTTTGGCACACTACCACTCTGCCTGTTCCCTGGTCTGAGAGTAAAGTTGCACGATCAGTGCTTCGAAACCAACGACGAAGTCCTGCGTAACGTCGACAACTTTTCAGACAAAACTCTCATCGGCTAAATTCGAGAAAACGTTTCAAAGATGGCGTGCCTGATGGCAGATGTGTATTGATTCGAAAGAACAATATTTTGAAGAAGACCAACAGGTGTCATTGACAGAAGAAATCGTATCAATACGTTTTTCAGAATTTTTCTTATACTTCAGAAAAAGTAACATGTGCACACCGAACATGTTTGCATTTTAGCTGTAAACTGGTAACAAAGGCAGCGAGTTGAAACTTTGCACACCACCTTAGAATGAGTTGCTCTACCACTTCCATTACTAATCTGCTCGACTGGTTGCATAATCACGCCATACGAATTTTACTCCGAGTACTTTCCTGACAACTTTTATGTTTTTCCAAATGATCGTATTATCGCGAATAAAAACATATCAATCCGAGTAGCCGTTATTTCTTCCAACATTACCGTCGGACTTGAGACAGTAACCGGAAGGGAGAAAATAAGAAAATTTCTAATCATCATTCGGTAATTAATAAAGTTGCGAATATGGAAGCTGTCCCAACACGGCTATTTGGAAACGGTAACCGCACTGACCACTCGATTCGGCCAAGACGAAGGCAGCCCCTTTTCCTTTTCGCGAACTGAATTGAAAGTTGGCGAAATGTGAAGGGCTCGATCGAGTACACACTGCCGCCAGTTTAGAGGCTCTAATTATTGTCGAAAAAGATTACTGTTACCATTACCCCGGGTTATGAATGAGGTATGTTATTGTTACTGCGGCCGAGTTCAACGGGTTGCAGACTCTTCGTCCAGGAAAGTGTTCGTTTCGTTGCGGTTTCGACGAAACAGCGTCTACTTTGTTCTACAGCTTTCTTGCGAACCGTGTTTCACCCCCGCATTGTTACCTCTTATTACCGCGATTCCGTCGTCATTCTTCTTTTATTTTATTGGTCCTTTTCCCTCCCGTTTCACCGAATTACAGTTTACGCATCAGTTGATTCGTATTACTCAAGTATGCCAGAATTTTACGCCCTACTTAAGGTACAGGGTCAGTTATACGCATACACATTTCTAAGTACTCTTTTCCGTGTTTTTGACTCTGTAATTTTGAATTCGTTTTTTGCATACAGTTTAGAACAGGAAAAGTGGAACTTTGAAAAGAGGGAACCTTGCCTCAGAGAAGACGGAGCTTCAGTATATAAGGAAAACCAACAGATATCTGTAGTATATTTTGCGTATACACGTATTTCATGCGTTAATAAAAGCGCATAAAATTTAGTTTTTATATTTTCTATTGAATTAACCCTCTATATACGCTACCTTGGCGTGGTGAGGGAGCTTATAGAACTAAAGGAACATAAGAGAAAGAAAACTCCGACAGATAAACCCTGATGAAAGCAAGAGGAAACTACATCCTTCCACCACAAGTATGTAAATTTTCATCCATAAATAGGATTATAGAAATCTGCAATGAAGTCCTGGCTAAGGAGACAGATTGGGATATTAATGTAGAGACAAGAATTTGCTGGAGGAGGAAGATTCTCTCACTCCCCGTACAATTAGTCTGATTCCCTATTCGAGAAGAGGCGAGGGTTGGATGGTGTAAGTGGAAGTGGCTTCAGCAGTACGGCAATTAAATTTTTTTGGAGGGGGAGGAAGGGTGTATTTGGTTTTCTTGTGTAAAATAAGTTACATTAACATAAAACGTAAAAATGTAACAACATTTCTGTAATTGAACAATAGTTGTTTGTAGAAATGTTTCAAATTAAATTAAATTATGACGGCAACTCAAAAGTAATAATAATTCTGGACGTAAGTCTGCCATTCGGATGTCCGGGTGGAGACTACCTGGTGAGAAACTATCAGAACTGAGAGTAGGGACATGAAATGAAAGGACACTGAATAAGGTAGGTAAACTGGAAAACTTCAAGAACGAGATGAATACATTAAAAATTTAAGACCGATTCCAAACACAGGCCGCCTCGAAGTTGTACTCACACGCCCTCCGTGCCATATTCCTATCACAGTTCCTCACCTCCTCCTCGAATGCCCTATCTCCAATCGACTTTGCTCCACCCTTTCCTATCCAACCACACTGAAAACCGTGTTTCAAACCTCTAATTTGCATAACATCAACTCCTTTCTCCGGTCATCCAGCCTTTACTCATCGTGTTAATCGCTAACCGCGTGTACGATACTTAAAAAATAAGCATAAGTTGTACTACTAGCCATAGATCTTGTATATAGTACAATAAAACAATTATGAGGTATAATAAGAATTCGTGAAGTGAGATGACCAAAGGAAAATGATTTTTGAACGGAGGCGTACAGAATGATTAATACAGCAGCGAAAACAAGCAAGCGGAGGTAAAGAATAGAGAGTAAATTTATAACCCAACATGGTGGTGGGTTACAGCTCCACTGGCACTGTTGTCACTCTGTTCGTTAGGATGTTAAGGGGCACTAGCTCCCGGCGCTGGCGGGACCTGGGCCACCCAACCACCCGGCCACAGAGCGACGCAGCCCATTGCCCCCCCCCTCTGGACCAACATAGGCAGAAGACCCCAGAAAGCGCAAACCCATCCCCAGGAAACCCAGTGAACACTAAGAAAGGCACCCCCATCAACACCTCAGCACTCCCACATAACAGGGAGAAAGAGGGACCCCGAGCAGAGATGCATATATGAGGAGTTATCTGTCAAAAGGGCGTCCGTTCCATAAGAAATACATTGAACGGACGCCCTTTTGACAGATAACTCCTCATATGTACTTTGGAATTTAGAGTCGTTGCAATGGCCAAACAGGATGGATACCATATTTCTAACGCCCCTGGCTCCGCCAAAAGGGGCGGGAAAACGGATTAATCAGAATTGTGAGGAAAGCGAGGACCAAATGAAAACAAGAAACCCAGTTAGGCATATTAATGAAGTAAAAAGATATTTTGGAACAAGACGAACGAGAACAAATAATTTATTAGGTTCTAAGAAAGACAAAGTAAAAAGACAGGCGAGATATATTGAAAACCCGTAAAAGAATGGAGCCGGTATATAAGTAAATGTATGAGCAGGGGAGAAGAAAGAGGAGATCCTATTTTGAGATCAGAATTTGATAAAGCTCGGAAAGAAATACAGGCAGGTAGAGCAGGAGTTTACAAAATTGCTAATGAATGAGTTATTGAAGAATGCAGGAGAGAAGTCCTAAAAAATTTACATGAATTAATTGGCAGAATGTATGAGGAAGCTCAGGGACGTATTTAAAAGCAAAATTTCCATTAAAACAAAAAAGAAAATTCTCGAAGGTTGCACGGTACCGGTACTAACGTATGGTGCCCAGACGTGAGCACTAACGGAGGCACAGACCAACAGCCTAGCCAAGACACAGATAGCCATGGATAGGTCACTGTCGGGAGTAAGGAGAATAGATAAAATTAAACCAAGGATTCTAGATAAATTGTTAAAAACCTAAAATTCGACGGAAACGGTGGGAAAAAACAATTATTATGGTGCGGGAACCAAGAGAAAATAAAAGAAGAAAGGGCAGACCGAAAACCAGATGGGAAGGGGAAATATGCCAATATGCAGGGATTGCGTGGGGAAGAGACGAAAAGATACGGGACCATTGGAGAAAGGTGGGGGAGGCCTACACCCGTCAGTGGGCGCATTGAGTTAATGCAGAATAATATTGTAAATTCTGTAAGGTGTACGAAAAGGCTGTCAAATAAATAAAAATAGGAAGGAGAAATGTTAACGGAGGATGAAAGAGACGATCCTATTTTGAGATCAGAATTTGATAAAGCAGTTCGGATTCCGAAAAAGTAGAAGAATCAGGGGAGCAATTTTATGTGTTGAGTGCTCTTTTAGGGGGGGGGGAAACAAAAAACTGAAAAATGTTTGTAGCATTTGTAAATTTAGAAAAATCTTTTCATAGTGTTGAATGGTAAAAAATGTTTGAAATAAAATTGAAGAAAATAAGAGATAAAGTATAAGGAAAGAAAAGTAATATGGAACTTACACAAGGATCAAAAGCTTCACTATAAACAGAGGATGAAGTGGGAGAAACGAAAATTCCGAAAGGAGTGAGACAAGGTTGCTGCTTTGTTACCAACCTATTTATAGAAAAATCAATTGAAGAAACAAATAAAAGCTATTTATAGAAAAATCAATTGAAGAAACAAATAAAAGGAAATTAGGTGTGAAAAAACAAAGGGAGACGATTAGAATGGTAAAGTTTGCAGATGGCAGTGCAATAGTGGAAAGAAGTAAAGAAGAAGTAAAGAAAACATTGAAAAAACTGGATTAAAAGTTTAAGATAAAATATAAAATGAAGATTAGTAAGAATAAAACAAAAGTGATGGCAATCATTAAATGGGAACAAAATCCAATAAATATGAAAATAAGAAGTAGGAGAAATAAAGAAGGTAAACAAATTTAAATTCATAGGTATATAGTCGTACGACACAAGACAGAAAAAGTAAAACAGAAATAAAGAGTTAATAGCACAACTCTAGAGTTTTTTTTTTTTTTAAAGCAGACATATTTAGGGCAAATGGGGGTCTGGTTGGCCGAGTGGATAGCGCGCTGGTCTCGGAATCCGGAGGTCCCGTGTTCGAGTCCACGTAGCAACTTGCTACATTTCGACCTAGGCCGGTTTTTCGGCAAGACGAGAAGAGGGCTAAGACAGCCCTAACAACCTCCCCATCATCTCTGAAGTAATGCTCGAAAGGGTGAATTCCAGGGCTCGGGTTGAGAGTAAAATTAGAAAAGATATTTAGGGCAAGTATACATTTGGAAGTTCGGCTGAAATTTCTTCGAACGTGTATTTAGAGTACGAGTATAGCTTTGAATGGATGTGAGACCTGGACACAGAAAAATAAGATAGAAGCTTTTGAAGTGTGGCATTACCGAAAATCAAATGGATGAAAAAAATCAGAAATGAGGAAATATTGTGAAAAATAGGAACAGATTGCGAGATTTGAAATGTAATGTAAAGAGAAGAGTTAAAACGATAAGCATAATATAAAACACCAAGTGAGATTATTACTACTGCTAGAGGGAATGGTTGAGAGAAAGAACTGTAGAAGAAGGCCAGCCCCCCACCCCACCAAACAGAAAAAGGAAAAATACGTGGGGGAAGAAGGAAAAATCTGCAAGACAAGGAGGGGAAACTGTGAGGGAGGGAGCAGCAAAAAAATTTCCGCGTGCTACGCGCGCTTTTCCTTCTACCATTTCACTCCCCAAAATGGTCGCCTGAATCCGCGCGGAGAAGGTAAAGAATGAGCTATGAAGAGCAGATAATGAAGTATGCAAAAAGTAAATCCGTCTTATAAAGATGATGAAAAGATTGGCACAGGAAAGAGAATAGTAGAGAGACTCAAACCTAGTAGCCGAGAGACTAAACATCATCATCACGGAATTAAGTTTAAGGCAATGTGTGCTATGTGAAGGAATCAGAGCGGAGTAGGAGAACTTCTCAGAAATGGAATGTTTCAATGGGGGAAAGCCATTCTGAAGAATTAATCGCCTCTGTGTTTGCAGAACGTAGTGCAACAAGATGAATACTGAAATTTCAGCATAGAGCTTTCGGGACCCAAATCACTTGTCTATCAATCCACTCTCTCTCAATCAGTTATTTATTTTATCAATCTGTGCCTTGGTATGTAAGGTGTCTGTTATTTCAGAAATTTTCAAAATTAAATTAACGACCCCCTCTCCCGCCTCCGATGCCACTTGTATAGTTTAAAACTACTACTTGATTATTTTCTGATGTTTTGAAAAATATTAATAAAACGCCCATAGGTCAAGTTCAACCTGGGATTAACGTAAGGATTTTTGAAACTGCTGACTACTCAAGAACGCCTCCGCCAAGAACAAAGAGATGCTTACTATGAACATGTCTCAAAATTAGATGAAATTTAAACATTGTCAAAAAAAAATAGTTCTCAGTTTAAAATTGAATGTTTGTGGTGTTTTATGACTCCTCTTAATTGTGATGCCCTGGGATTCATTTCTCCCAGTTTCTTATTGTTTATGTTGTTGTTTTTCATTAAGGACTTTAATTTAGCTTAGTATTTGTTGGTCGGGGTCAAGATATGTACATACGACATATTAATCATCTGGATGGGAACAGACAGACAACTGGATCGATTCCTGACGGAGACAAACAACATAAACAACACAATGGAAAAGGGCAATAAGACCATAAAGTACCTCGATACAACTAGATCCAGTACAACATTAACAGAAAACCGACCCACACGGATGCAATAATACCCAATGACTCATTCTAGCATCAAAAACTCAAAATGGCAGCATTACACAACTACTGCCACAGAGCAATCAACATATTAAACAACAATAACCGCAGAACAACAGAAATTAACGAAATCAAACAAATAGGTAGCCATTATTAACAAATACCAACCGCAAACAGTAGACAGATTAATATTAAGAAATTAATACGACAAAAAAGCACAGACACTGAGCCAACAAGCACAAAAACAGACTAATACGTAGGAGCAATTCATTCACAGGAGCACACACATACAAAATACAGAAAATCTTCAACTAAACTTCATAAAATTAGGAATCAGAAACAGACCACTACTGATCAAACAAATAAGCAATGACTAAGCAGAAACAAAGGACATGAACAACAGCAACGGAGTATACAGACTGGATTGCGAACATTGTGACATGACACATAGGCAGAAAATTCACAACCTGAATAAAAGAGAATGAAAAATCACAGAAACTAAATGATGAACTGCAACGACCAGGGACGCGACAACCACAAATTGACAGAAAAGTACAAAAGCCTACACACAGCAAATAGCACAAGGAAAAGAAAACTAAAAGAACAACTAGAGATAATAATCTAATAAACAACTTCCAAAGCGAGAACCTATTCAAATTAATAACACAACACTCCCTAATTGGACAGACTACACAACCACGGACAACCAATAGGAACACACACTAATAGGTTTACTATACGGTACTACACTTCACTATATAAATACAGGACTAACAAAAAAAATGTTAGGGGATTCCACTGAAGAACTCGTAACAGCCGAATGCCCTATGGACAACAAAAACGAAAAAGTAAATTGGCACATCCTAAAAACAGAATAAGGAGGGGACCTACAATTTTTATAATTATCGTCTCATTTAATGAAAACGGTACAGGAGGAAGAAAAAATCGTCTGCTACACCCTGGAGGAGGAGTTCAAGTGACCGCTTCTAGCTGAAAGACAGACGAGAGACCGAGGCTTAAGAAAACTAGACATGCAAACAAGAAAGATTATCCCACAAAACTGAAAAACTTGACCGAATGACCTACCCCGAAAATTGAACAAAAATTGGATTTCCTCGCAACACCGCGTGAATGACATGACCGCTCTACCTTAGAGCTTTAAAACTGACCAAGTAAGTACACAGATTTGTATATTATTAAAAACTTATAACAAAAACGAAAGGTAGGAGAAATCTCTAGCGGAAAAAACTTGGTAAGAGAAACATTTTAAACACGTTGTTTATAAAACATTATTAGAAATACACTGGAAGGAGGCGAATATCCCTTGCCCCAAAAGTTATGACAACACGAAGTGAGTACATAGGCCTAAGCGTGAACACAGCATGTCTTCTGTGAATGCAGATATCGACGAACCAAAACGACTAAGGGTAACAAATGACGTGTCTCAAAAGACCGAAATTGAGTGCTTTAAAGAAAAAAATTGGTTCAGTGGCAAAACAAAGCAAACACCCGAGCGCGAATACATCTGTAAATATTTCCTCTTTAGCGAAAGCGACGATACGAAGGAAAATTAATTACAAATATCTGACCTGTCTGGCACATTCTGAAAATATATTTACACGAGGGTCGACAACACACCTCGAATTATCCGTATATTTATTATATTAACTCGTCTCCGCTCGTTTTTCCCGGTGTAAATATAACGACCAGGAAAGTGTTTATTTCTATCGTTATTTAATATTCCTAAATAATTTCATTATCGCCGGGTCAAGCACCGTTTTCGTTAATCGTTTCGAATAAAATTGATTATATTATGTATACAGGGTGTCTCGAGTTCGACTGATCAGTATTATCACGCTGGGTTGCGGTTACGATCTTGAGAAGGGAAGATACCTCTTTTACAACCTGGAATGAACAATGGTAATGAAAATAGAAATGTAACTTGGACCAAGCAGCTGATAACGTTGATTCCTTGCTGACACATTGTGCTGAATCCTGCACCACCCATTCCGACCGAGTACATATACTCCAATTTCATCCGCAGCTTTTAAGCAAAGAAATCGAACAACAGAAAAGAAGCGCTTGTTCAACCGACTGAGCAATGACACCACACTTGCCATCAAAAAAAGGAGAAATAATAATTAGTTTACCAAATATCTGACTGACCGTGCAACTACCAAGGATGCCAGAAGATCGAGATTCCTACAGGCTCTAATTTCCTTACTTTCCAACATTGCCAAAATCTTTGAAAATGTTGCCTACGCAAATCATCTGGGCACGGCTTGATATCTGCCATTGTACTCAAAGAGCTGCCTCGCAAAGGTATCATATATTTATCATGGCTAAACGGTAAGTCTGGTCAACAGGGGGGAGGGGGGGATATGACCAAGACCTCTCATTCACTCCCACTACAAAAGGAAACAAAATCGATACAGCTTCCGTAGATGCTCTGAATCGAAACGCATCAAAACACACGATGAAAAAACAAAATATGACCAAATTGAAAAATAAATTTGTAAAACTAAAATCAGGCACTTAGCATATTAGGACTTAAAAAAAAAACAACAGAAAATTGAAAAAATCTGGAAGAAGCGCTGATTGAAACTAAACTGGATATTCTGGGAATTTCAAAGGTCAGAAGACAAGACGAAAAATATAACAAGAAATAAGATGTGTACAATTTTTAGTAAGTTCAGAACTTTGGAATAGCATTTCTAAGACGAAAAGAATATCGGACAGAACAGCCACCCCAAAATAAAAAATCTACCATGTGGAGTAACTACATATGTCACCGTTACTGGGTATAATCAGTTAAAGTATATAATTGCATTATGATGCTCACGAGTTTCTGGCCCCTAATTTCTCCCCTTACGAAGTAATTGGCTGAAAATTTTGGAGGTCTTTAATTATGGTCTTTTTACATAACAATTTAAAGTTTTAGCCTGGTTGCTTTGGAAAAACGCTTACCAAGGGCTATAAATTGTGGGAATCCAAGACTTTTGATTGTTTTTGGCCTCTGCATTATGCTCTTTGAAGTCGACAGGGCTGAACAATTCTAAATGAGTTATAGACAAATGAGAATTACAGATCTGATTCTCACCCCGATCCGTCAATAAAAGAAGGAATAAAGGGCAGAAAATTGATAAATATTTTATAAAATTATACATTTTAACTAATTATACGCATTAACGGTAATATGTACACCCACTGCAGCATCTACGGAAGAAGAAAATGAAAAATTTTATGAGCTTCCGCACGAAACCCTCTTGGCATCTAAACAAAATTCTAAAAAAAAAAAACGTTTATTATAGGCGACTTCAACAGTCAAATCCGGAAAAGCAATTTCGATGAAAAACACTTAATAGGCACCTACACCTATGGAAACCGCAACAAAAGAGGAACAAGGCTGATCCAATTTTGTCAAGAATTAGATTTAAAAATCTGGAACGGTTTTTTTCTGAAGAAAAGGAAGTGGACCTGGGTCAGCCGGAACTAGGAATTCCCGATTGATTTCGTCCTCTCACCTAGATCCGAAAACAACATTACAAATTTTGATGTCACCAGCGGGTTTAAATACCTCACTGATCACAGACTTACACAGGTCGTCATACGAATAGCAAAAAAAAACACACTTTTATAGGAATAATACCAACAAAAAAGCTCCCAACACTGCCGATACGGAAGGGTGCAATAGGAAAATCCAAAACGCTTTAAACAACTCACGAAAATCAGATTATAGTTCTGTAAATGATCACTATGAAACCCTCTGTAAGGTGATACTATAATGCTCATCAAACAATCTAGAATCCAAGGACCCACAAAACACAGAAACGGCAACACATACATAAACAAGACCTCAAAAACCCCTGGATAATCAGGAAGAAACTTTAAACAAAAAAGACAAAAATGCAAAGGACAAGATTGCGCTGAACACTGCATCGAAGAAATCAAAATTCTGCAAAGAAAGAAGGAATATCAATGGAAGTACACATGATCAGCTCGGCCCCGGAAAGTGCAAAAAATACGAAAAAGCTCAATAGAAACGCAACTCTAGGATTTTCCAAACAACTTATCTGTTAGACAAAATAGGTAAGAGGATTCATGATAGGAACTCACAGGCAACAGAATTCTTCAAGAAACCATAAAACCCCCACGGGAACATGGCGCACCTTAGGTATGAATAAGGTTTGGAACAGGTAGGTATATCAGAAATATCAGAAGCCCCCCCCCCTTTTTTTTGAAATCGGAAATCAGAGATGCAGTTAAAAATTTGAACAAAAATAAAACCCCAGGGAACGAGCCCATAATGGTGGAGAGATGATCGACGCACTAACTCACTTATTAATTCAATGAAATTCTAACGTCAGGTGAATTACTCAAAAGCTGGAAATGGTTCGGACATCGCTTTACTCTTTAAAAAAGGGGGCAGACATAATATAGGTTCCTACAACCCTATCAACTATCCCCTCCACAATCTCAAAAATATTTTCAAAATCAACAGAGACAAAACTAAGACAATTTTTAGAACCAAAACAGCCATCTGACCAAGTCTTTAGAAAAAATTACTCTACTTCGGACCATCTTCAAACAGTCAACCAAATTATCGAAAAATCAAATGAATACAAATTCAACATAAAGCTTGCATTTATAGATTACAACAAAACTTTCGATTCCCTGCACTATGGCTTCATATCTAGTGCACTAAAAAATCAGGAGATTCCCGAACAGCTGACCAGCATAGTCTACAAAATGTATTCAAACCCAAAAAGCAGAATCATCACTGATAAAACAGGACCAGATTTCCAAATAAGTAGGGGGGTTCACCAAGGCGATCCACTATCCCCTCTGTTTTTTTTTTTTGCTGCTCTTGAAAAAGTCTTCAGGCAACTAAGATGGACTAACAAGGGCTTAAACATAGGTGGGCAAAAAAATCTCAAATTTGAAATTCGCAGACGACATCATCCTAATACGTGAAACCAGAGGGGCGCTGGAGGAAATGCTTGATGAGCTAAACAAAGCAGGAAAAAAGCACGCTTAACTTTCAATTTTGGAAATTCTAAAACTTTCACTAACTCGAAAAACCCGGGTAAAATGTTTTTAGAAAATAAAGAATTAGAGATAGTATCAGAAACAACCTATCTGGGCCAACTGATTTCCCTCAAAAACAGAAACGAAAAAGAAATTTCACGTAAAATCACGCCTGCCTGGAAGAAATACTGGTCACTAAAATACAACATAATATTCAAAGGAAACCTTAATAACAAACAAAAATCAGAAATTTGTAACATGTGCGTAATACCAGTGTTTACATACGGATCCTCTATCTATGAGCCATCACCTCTAAGCTAATTAATAAAATAGAAACTATGCGCAATTCTATGATGTGTTCGATTTTGGGTTTGAAACTGAAAGACTGCATAAGTTTAAAATCTATCAAGAAAAAAATTACCAAAAATGAAAAACGGTATGGGCTGGGCAGGGCACGTCGCAAGACTACCCCCTACCAAGTGGGCTTACCAAGCGACCTTCTGGTTTCTGAGTCATAGGAAAATAGATAGAGGTAAACCAAGAGCTGGGTGGAGATAAGAAATCGACAAATTTTCGCAGAATAAACACTTCCAGAAAATCGCTTTAGATCGAAAAGAGTGGGGGAGAGCGAGGCAGACCTTTACCTTCTATGGATCGGGGGGGGGGGGTACACATGGCAACTTACCAAAAGGATACTTAATTAATGTAATGTTATATTGTAATTTTTGTACCTCCACAATGACGGTTGATTTTGATTTATCACTGCCAGGGCCGGATTAATGTTTTTCACTGTAAGGGGCCAGAGCAGGTGGGGGCCTTATCTTCATACGAATATATAAGCCAAAAGACTTTTTTCGTCATTATTCGCGAATAGTGTACAGCGGGCTTAGATTTTCTTACCCATTACAACTTGTTCGTGGAGTCGCGGAGGCCAATGCCCCCTCCCCTAAGAAAATGGCTCTGTCATTGCTAATTAACATGGCTGCGCTACAAACATAAAAAATTGCCAACATGATAGTACTTCTCAAACCAGGTCCAGATTCCTAAAGCCAATCTTACTATTTTCGCTCAAGTATACCCCTGGCTGGAAGAAATAAATTTCCATGGAAAGGTATAAACACAATTTTCACTCGAGTATTTTCGTCAGTAGTATGACGTCATAGTAACAGGAGCGTTACGAGAGGCCGTTACAAAGAGCTGTTACGGGGAAGCGTTAAGGTTTTCGCTCAGTGTAGTATGACGTTATAGTAACAGGAGCGTTACGGGGGGAAGGTTACGGTTTTCGCTCAAGTATACCCAATAGTAAAAGCATATAAAACGTTAAAACAGATTTTGTCGCTTGGGCGGATTTTGCTCAACAGCGTCCAATTGTAATTAGTGAAAGAAAGAAATTTTTAGGACTTCGCATTCGGCGTTCTAACTTCTTACTCACTAACAGGTGACCAAATGAGCTTCCTTTGCATTCACAGAATACTGAATACGACAACAAAAAGGATGTAAAACTATCAATATGTAAGGTTGGATTTTCAAGATATCAATAAGTTGATACTAAATTGTCAAAATTGAAATGAGGATTTGTAGGGTGTGTGCCGCAGCGCAGCGCTGCAAGTATCCTATTTTTGGCTTTGGATTTTATTTATTTTGGGAATCCTTTGCTAATAATTGGGAGTTGAATCCGAAATCCTATACAATCTAAAATCAGTTTTTTTTGGAGGGGGGAAATTTAGATTTAAAATACCTGAGGATTTAAATCCTGCTCAACCCTGAACAGTATTATCGTGTATATAAATACTGTTCACAACTCAACGTCAAATAAATGAACATTTTTATTTATAAAACAAAAAAAAAAAATCCTCATTACATTAAAAAATATGCTGTGCACAATAATAAATAATGTGAACAATATTAGCATAATATAATTTTCTGAATTCACGTTTCATGTGGTTCTTTCATCATCAAAACGGTACAGTATTTATTAAATATAAGATTAAAGCGTTACGAATTGGAATTTTGAACATAGAATATAATGATGACGAATAAAATGCGAACATATGACGCGCAGAATTCGAACATTTTCCGCGGATGAATTTTGGTAAAAAACCTGTCAATCTTACACGGTCAAATCGATTATTTTTTCAAAAAAATCGACAAAATCGATAAGAAAAATTCTCGATTTTGAACACCTCTACTATGCTGTAACAACGTTCCTGCTCACTCGCCTTCAATATCGTACGATATATACAAAACATACGCCCAAGCTGAAGAAGTTGCCTGCTGTCTTTTCGTAGGCGTTGTACCTACTTCCACTGAGGATCTATATATACTTAACACTTGATTACAATCGATCCGCCATTTTACTTGCAAAAAATGTCAGTTTTTCCAGGTTCCTATGAAATTGATCAATTTTTCCAACTTTTAATCATATTTTTGATTTCTATATGAAAATTAACATTAAACATCACAAAAAATAATAAAGTTTAACTATCAGAAAAATGACCGATAGACCTACAGGACCATCTTTTGGCAGCCCCCCCCCCGTCTTAATAGAAAACCTGGCAAACAATTCACTAAATGGTGCGACGATTTTATTAATTTCTAAGCGGACGCAACTTTCAAAAAGTAGCACAACACCAGAAAGAATGGGAGCGCCTTAGAGAAACCTTTTCTTAATTTCTAGGCGGACATAACTTCAAAAATTAGCACAAGGCTAGAAAGAATGGGAGCGCTTTAGGGAAACCATTGCTTACTATGGACCAGGGTGGCAAGGCAATGCTCTTGCCCGAAAAAATCTAAAAATCTAACATTACTGATTTTAATAAGGTATAAGATTGTACCCCAATAAAGGTATTTTGATTTGATTCTGAATCAATATCATAAATATGAGTAAATGTACTTATTTTGAAATAATTCTAACGAAAACTTTCGAAAAAAGAAACGTGTAACATTGTTGGAACCTCAATTATAATTCAAAATGGAGCTCGACTGCCAGAGAGATAATGCAAAAGAAGCGGCTAAAATCCGTAGGAAATGCATTCATTTATGAAAGACGTAGGTACTTTGAGAAACGATAGGAATGACTTGAGACTGAGGGGGGAAAAAATGCGATAATATGTGTCTACTACGGGTCTACGGATGCGTTTTCAATTCGTTCTTCTTCATTTCCTCGCTTATCGATTTGAAATTTTTCTAGGCTCGAAGACGGCATACATTTCTTTCCCCTTCGCTGTCTACGCCTCTTGTATCAAGCCCAATCTACAAATCAACCCCATAACGGAAAAATCCGGAGACTCGAGGAGCAGTCATCTTTTCCATATATTTAAGTAACTGCAACGTTATCGAAGGAGGGAATGAACGTACAGAGTGTACCTTATATCTGGCAGAAATTTAACGTTTTCAACATTTTTTTCTTTCTTGGTCCGTAATCCCTCCTTCAGAACTATTCAAGAATGACGAGTAAAAACAAAATTTAATTACACATTTAAACACAAATACCTAAAAAGAAAACCCGAATAACCTTTGGGAAGTCAGACGGAAACTTTCAGGTAAGAAAAATAAAAACTCAGCAGACAAAGTGGAACTGAATATGGTTTCGAAAAAAATGAAAAGTATTCAAAGAGAACAGGAGAAACGATGGAAATCATACATGATTATAGTGAAACCTTGGAAAACACGAGAAATATGAAAAAACTCAATCGAAAGCCATCTCTTAATTCCCAGCTCACTGCTTACCTTAGGGACAAAAAACGCAACAGAGTCTATGATCGGAGCGAAATGAATGTAATTGCCACCGAATTCTATGGGACCTTTACATCTCAAAAACCGAGCAAAAAATATCGTTTCAAATCGGCTCACCAATGATGAAAACGAATTAAAACCACCCTTCTTGGTGTCAGAGATGAGATACGTGGTGAAGAACCTGAAGAAAAACACAAGGCAACAGGTAGCGATGGCATAAAAAACGAGTACATAATTTTAGGAGGCCAACATGGAATTCCGCCAAAACAGATTTCTTAGCTCTATATTATACTTTGAAAAATCAAAAACGGGAGCCTGTGCTAAAAGCTAGAGATTCAGATCAGGTATCTGAAGCTGGTCAACACATATTCCATGAAATCTTAGATGACTTGTTCCTAAAAAGGAAAACAATAATAAGCGTCAATACCATTCATGGTTTACGCAGTTGATCAATAAAAAATTGAGAAAAAGAAAAGTTTAGGAGAAAATTTAAGAAAACAGGAATAGCCTCAGATCAGCTCAAGTACAAATCAGCTCGTAGAGAATGCAAAAAATCTGATAAAACACAGCTAGAAAGGATTATGAGTCTACCTTATAGGAGGGAATTTTGAGTAACCCGAGCTTTTGGAAATGTATAAATATTAAAAAGAATAGAGGCTCGACTTCAAATAGGTTCAAATTTGGTAATGCTGGATTGGAAAATCCAACTAACATAGCAGAAGCTTTTGTTACATTTCAAAAAAAAAAAATCTAAACCTGTCCCTTCGAATCACGGCTTCCCTGGAGTTCGTTTCGGAGGTAATATAATCATCAACTCAGTTAGTAGAGCAGATGTTTGGCATGCATTAAAACAACTATTCCCAAAAAAAGTTGTTGGTCCGCATGGTGTACCTCCCTACTGGTGACCCCATTGCATCGCATTTTTAACATAATTTTATCTAAAGCTAAATTTCTTGAAATCTGAAAAGAATTTAAAATTATTTCTGGGCCAAAAACAAAAAACTTGAATGACATAGATCTATACAGGCCTATTACCAGTTTCTCGGTTCCAAGTAACGTTTTTGAAACAATTATTTACAATAAATTGCATAATCAGGTAAAAGACTTTTTATCAAACAAAAAACATGGTTTTATTGCAGGTCAATCCGGTGGACTTCGTAAGTGCGGCAATGGATGAAGGTGTACAACCGATGTAATATACACTGATTTAAAAAAAAACTTTTGATAAGGTTGACCACACAATCCTACTATCTAAATTACAAAACTGTGGTTTTTCTAACCCTCTAACCAAACTTCTGAACTCTCATCTTATAAAAACCAGAGGCTTGCCTTCCGCGGAGCTATCTCAACACCTTACATAGCAGCCTCGGGCATTCCACAGAGCTCCCATTTAGATTCCTTGCTTTTCGACCTATTCATCTATGACTTGCCATCATATATTGAACATTCTAAAGTACTTATGTATACGCTGATGATCTGAAGCTTTTTAAAAAAATAAACTATAAAACTGACAGTGAAAAATTCCAAACTAATTTGAATTCCTTGAACACAATATGGTGTATCCATAATAATCTGCCCCTGAACTTACAAAAATACTTACAAATTATAATAACTAGAAGCAAAAAGCCTGATACTAAATCTGAGATAAGAAACGTAGTGTTATTACTGACTCCCGGTTAACATTCATCCCGTAGTGTAATTGGGTTACTAAGAAAGCCAGATCTATACTCGATTTTATCTATCGTCAATCTCACTCTTTTCACAAGTCCGAAACTCTTCTTCTGTTATATTTTGTGTATGTGCGTTCACATCTAGAATTTTCATCTTCAATTTGGCACGTAAGTATACTACCAAACTGAACCACCAAATTGAACACCTTCAAAAACGATTTTTAAAATTTTTATACAACAAACCATTTCAATATTATCCTGTGAGTTTGCCATGCGAAGAATTGCTGGTGGGATACCAAATCCAGTCTCTTTCCACTCGAAGGAAAATATCATCTATCCTATTAATCCTGCTATCCAATAACTTGAGTGACCCAATCATTTTAGATAAAACAGGAATTAAGTCATTTTCTCAATAAAATCGTACTCCCGCACGGACATTATTTCGTGATGTTGGAAAGCAGCGCACTCTGTGCGGCAGCTTCCTATATTCGCCTCGCGTCATCCACACGCCGGTTTCGGCCAAAAATTCCCCGTACCTCAAACCGGTTTACTGAAATTTTTAACATACCTAAGGCCAGAATCAAAATTCGAGATCAACCACCAATTTTGAAAGGTCTCATTCTATCAAATGAGCTTTTAAGAGAAAAAAGAAAAAACAATGATTTATTGAACCCTGGAGGTAAGAACGGTGGTTTGGGTTTCGGAACAAGTTCTCATTATTAATGGGTTTTGGGAGCAAATCTCGTATAGAAATGAGTTTCGGAACCAAACCTTCGTTCAATGTAATGAACGATTAACAACGAACAATGTTCGAATTCAATATGCCTTCATAACATAAATATACACTTAACCTTAGAGGTTAAGTTGCCCTCTGTTGAGCAAAGGCCTCTCTCAAGCGCGTCCATTCCCCTCTGTGCCATGCAATTCTTTAGTAGTCCCGGTGTTTTAACATTTTGTCAATCTCATCCCTCCATCTGGTTCTTTGCTTCCCTGGAGCAAAATAGACATTTTAGGCACTGCTGAATAAAAATGAAAGGAGATGCTATTACGGAAACCAAAAAAGGAAATCCATTCTGTTATTTTGGACAGGCGGGAGGTCAAAAAGGCGTGGGTTTTAATCAATAGGAAATGGAAAAACAAAATCGCGGAATTCAGGGGCAATACAGAAAGAATTGCAATGCATTGAAAACATCTCAGCTGCACATTATTACCATCATACAAGTGTACGCTCCCACGTCAGCCCCCAGCGAGGAGAAAGTGAATGTACTGTTCGAATATATTATTACAATAATGGGTCACCGACTCCAAGGAGTTGATTTATAATGGGAAGGCCAGCTACAGCATTCACACACCCATGTTATTTCGTTAATTTACTGATGTTTTTGAGTTTTATCACCCCATTTTATGATGCATAGTTAGTTATTGGCTACTCTCTTAATTATTTTGTTTGTTGACATTTTTTACTTAATACTGTATTATATATTAACCCTATCCAGTCCTAATAACTATAAGTGGTGTTACTAACCGACTTTAGATATTATGTGATTTTATTGCAATTAATTCATTTCGGTTTCCTTCTGAGTCATACTTGTATATTTAATGTCAAAACGATCATTTCCCTGTCTTCATTACCAGCAATACTGACTCTCAGAGCACGAGTAAAACAACTCGTTTACAACAAAAGAAATATTTTGGTTCCGAAACTCATGATTTTCCCCCTACTTATAACCTGTCAAATTTTCATTGTGTACTGCTCTGGGTCCGAAACCCATTACCACCCAGGTAAGAAAGGCCTTCAAAAAACAAACAAACGAAAACAATGGTTTTACCCAGAGAGAATGTGAGTATATGTGAGGGCGCATACGAAAAGGGACCAGTTGACCAATTTTTCGATTTTTACTTTTCTGTCTAAATTTATGTAAAAAACCCTTAGAAATCGAGTAAAACCAACCCTAGACCTCTATCTTAAAAATTCAGCGAGATATTGCAGTTTTAAGTGAGGCAAGTCAAAATTTACTATTTCAAAAAGAACAAAACGGAAATAGCATGTTTTTATGTAAAATTAAATTGTTCGAAAACAATTTTCCATTATAATACTAGAAATATTTCCTTCTTGCCCTTTTAAATGCGAGAGCAGGCAAATTCATTTACCCGTTGTCAGGATGAGTTGCCTATGTACCTGCTGAAAGGCAGTCTCACATTTCTCGCTGGGAATCTCTAATCTTATAATGTAGGCAACTTATCCTGCTGCATGAATGCCTGTCTACTTATACCGTTTAAGGCACTCGGATCTGAAGATTTTCGATGAAATTCTTCGATCATCGAACATTTTTTGTGACGATTTTTCATACAATTCTTCAAAACCATCGAAGTTCTCCCCCGAATATTTCCTATGAAATTCTTCAAAATTCACCAGAAAATTTTCTCGAAATGATTTGTTGAGATTCGTTGGAAAACATTGGTACTTTTTTCTAAAGATTTCCGATAGGATACTTCGGAAATTATCGAAATTTTTGTCACAAAAATTTCCGATGAAATTCTTTAAAAATCATCGGAGATTTTATACCTACAGGTTTCCAATGAAATTCTCCGGAGATCACTGAACTTTTAAATTCTTTGGAAAACATTGAACTCTTTTTAAAGAGATTTTCGATGAGATTCTTGGAAATTATCAGAATTGTTTTCCGAAAATTTCCGATGAAATTCTTTAAAAATTATACAATATTTTTGCCGAGGATCTTCGGTGAAGTTCTTCGGAGAACAATATTTCTGAAGATTGTTGATGAGATTCTTCAAAAAGCATCAGATAGGTTTTCAATTAGATCTGGAAGTCCACATCCCGAAACCGAAAATCGAAGTCACTCATTTCCATTCATGTTATTTTTCATCAAAATAAAATGGTTTTCAAAATCTTGGTCTCTCCATCTTCATTATTCTTTGAATCTAAGTACTCATACAATCTTAAAAATTCTGGCGAAAAACTTCAAATCTGAGTACTTAGGTTTCAACTTGCAGCCGAGTAAGAAAATGATACCGTCCTAAATGGGCCATAAAAATCCTTAGTTGTACGAGAAAATAAATATCCACAAATATCTCCATCGAACCCGGGAGCATCAAAATGCTCGTTATATCGCAGTTTTCGGGTATTTGTTTTCGGAAATGTAGAGCGAAGGCTGGATTTATGGAATATTAAAATACGCCGTCGTATTATAATACTTTTTTTTTCTGAGCAAGCGAATCGTATAACATGCAAAATCAGAATAAAGAAAATGTCCTAAGCGCCTCATAAATACTTGAAATCGGAAAGAATTACTCCGCGATTTTATTGCCGTTTGCGAGAATGCGTATTAAAATTCATACAAGGGACTCTTTAATGGCTGCGAGGAGTCGTTACTAACATTATGATGTAAGAAAAATACACTGAAACAAAGTTGAGAGCTAATTTCCGTTCCTTGTTCTCGAGAGATAAATGGCATTCGGTAAGCGTTACCAAATTCAGAAACGTATCGACGGGGCATTTTCAAGATAAATATACTTCCATATAAATGCAAAACGCCATTTATACACGTAGCGTAAAAGTACAATTATGAACCAAGGTAAAAACATGGACCACACTCCTGCAGGAACTACTGCAAGCGCTCCTGGCAAACGAATCCCAAAACATGTTTCCAGATACTAAAAGTACTGGTGCTAACAACTGGTGCTCTGGTTCAATTCTTTAGACACTGTGTAAAGTTGTTTATTTTTCACCATGTTGTCAATTCACATTATTAAAATTTGTTCAATTTTCAAGGTCACTTATTTCAATAAAAATTATTAAAAGAGGAAAAAATTGGAAAGCATGAAAGTAAGTTACAAAAAACATGTGTCTCATTTGCATTGACCCCCTTCCATCTGGTAAGTTGGCAACCTACTAGAAGGAGCTGATGTATGGTTAAATTTTGAAACATTTTCTATTTTTGAATTTTTTTTTATTCTCACGACTGGAGATAGACAGAAGAATGGCACCAGTAGGTAATGGTAGAAGGCAATTGTGGTAACTACAGAAAAAAAAATGGTCGGAATCGGTTCAACAGGGTGTTCATAAAATCAATTTTAGTATAAATTGTATCAAAAAATTTTCACATTCTTTCAATTTTCCGTGAAACTTGCCCTTTTCAGCTACTATTTTTTCATTTTCAATAGGTTCTACATTAAATTTCCCATGTCATTAGCAATTTTTTTTGTATCTGGATTAGAACTGCTGAAAATGGAGTACAAGATATCTCCGTTACGAGTTATTACTTTTTAACACAGATGTACAGGCCCTGTGAAATTAATAATCATCGTCTTTAGCTACTTTACCACTTCGCAGAGTTATATCGTTTATGGGGCTTATTTACCCCATATTTGAAATTGAGGCTCATGCAATGAGGGGGGGGTCTAGTATTTTAGTTTCACGGGAAATAGAAAAAATGCGAAAATTTTCTGATATAATTTATACTAAAATTGATTTTATGAACACCCTGTCAAACCAATTCCGACCATTTTTTTTCTATTGATACCACAACTACCCTTTACTATTACCTACTGGTACTATTTCTTTGTCTACATATTCAGTCGTGAGGTGAAAGAAATTTAAAGATAGAAACATTTTCAACATTTTAAACCATAACTCAGCCCCTTCAAACGTAAGAGTATACAAATATATCGACATACTGTCGGGGTAGGTTCCCTCCTTACTAGATGAAGGGGTCATTGCCAAAGAGACACCCTGTATATGATACTTTAAAACTATTTCCATTTAGGGTCGAATTTTTTGGTAATTTTTTGAATTCTTTTAAGTGGTTTATATTTACATTTATATCGAGGTCCATATTACTCAATTTTCAATTTCACAAATATTGAGGTAGTGGGAAACATACGAAGTTAAACTTTTTTTTTATGCATAAAATTAAGACTACATGCCTCAGCTTTTGACACATCACTTATTAATATCAGATAATTTTGAGCAGTCTTATTGTGTGATTCATTCGAGTAACACATCTCTCTCTCTCTCGTGTGCCCCTACATCACGGTTTATGTCCTGAAGACATCTGTACGTGTTAATGACGATGAAAGATCGATAACCAAGAAGGTAGGAGAGGGATGTTTCTAATTATCATCGAAACTCTGTGACCAACGGCGTAAGCCTTTCTATTGAAAAATATAGCAAAGTCAAGAATTCTGAAATTACCCCTGAGGAACTTCCCCGCTCTCTTAAGCGAAGGTGAGTTAACTGTGTTACGATGAATAAAACTACCTACAATTTGTGTGTCTGGCTTTCTAGGAATTCCTTATAGTCTTGATTGGAATGAAGAATGTAAATTATAACTGAAGATCATGAGTCAGAAACCGAAATACCCCGGGCTACATCAGCTCTTTAGAAATTGGAAATGGAATCTGGACCACTTTCAATTAATTTTTTTGATAGATAACTAACTTCATTTTTCAGATATTCAGTAGGTTACTGAGAAGGGAGGGGTCCAACAATTGAAAAAAGTAACAGAAGTATCAGTTGCAACGCTGAAAGGAAGAGGCAAGACAATCAGCTTCGAGGTTTAACCTTACTATGCTGACAATTAACCTGACTCAAAATAAATTAAAAGGCAGATACGAGAAAGAAGAAAGTGGAAACTGTTCTGATCATTCGAAATCATTCGTGTTCACTTAATTCTTCCTTGCTATTCCTAATTTCCCTAATAAGCAAAAGGAACATTGCATATATCTGGCAAATCGTCAGTTCGGGAAAGAAAGACTCATTTTCCACTCAAAGCTACAGATTTTATAAGATACATCGACTCGAGTCGAAATAATTCAAGAAAAATGTTTTCTTTCATGTTTTACAGTAGACAGTTTTTGAATTAGATTTGCAGAATTAAATTTTTCCTTGTTAGATTTTTTCAATCGTAACATGTGACAGGCCGCGTCGAGGTAAAATTAGGAATAAATCCTTACTCCATAGTAAAAAGTCAAAAGCTTCCAGGAAGACATATGGAAATATGACGAAATTCTAAGAAATTTCATAGATCTAGTTTGTTGGTAAGTTTATCTAATTAATTCACCGAAGTTAAAACCTATGGTACAACCATTTATAATGTTACCCCTCCCCCCTTCAGTGGTACTCTAGAGGGTCGGATGTAAAAATTCTTCTCAGAATTGAATCCAACGGTCTCGAAAACTTACAAATCGACCCTTATCTCGAATTTCAACTTTTCATCGTCCTCCGCTTGTTTTAAGCCACTCCTCTGGGGTTATTAATCTTCATTGAGAAATCAAACTATTTACTTTTTTGATTTATATTGAATGGACTTTCAAAATATGGGAGAGTGAGTTTTGAACGCAATTAGGGGATAAGAAAACAAGGTTTTTACAAACGTCAAAATTCTGGGCATTTTTTCATACAAAGGAAAGGGAGAATGGAGTACGCCTTCCTCTTTTCTGATCGACCAGAAATTTTGCAGGAATTTTATTTTATTTTATTAAAGCCAATATAGGTGGTCCCGTATAACATTCTAAGAAAAAAAATCCATCATGAGTATACGAGGGCTATTCTAATTCATACTTACTGATATGCATTAATATCAATATTATGTACTATCATAATAGTTCAGTAAATTATGTCCCCTTTCCCTCCATTTTTATTTATTTGATTTTTTTATTTTATCTGTCACTTTTTCTTCCACTAAATTTTGCAGGGCTACCTATGTAAATTTTAGAGATCGCCATTCAGCAAGTAATGCAGCAACTGCTGCACATGGTCACAAAAGCTGGCGCCATCGCCATTGACCTTAATGCAGGCCCACAGAATGATCACTTTTCCAAGAGGGTTATTCGAGATCTAAGGGGGGAGGGCAAGATAGACATTTCCATCTCCCAAATTTTAGAAAACGAAAGAGAAAAACTCCCCATATTTGAGCCTGATTTTCGAAAATAAAATCTTCCATGAACAAACCTTCAGCTCAGGAGGGAACAATGCCTCTCTTCCTCCGACGCTACGGTCCTGCCGTAATACTAAGAATCTCAAAATACAGACTTGCATACTAAACAAGAGAATGCGTCACACTAACATGTAAGACAACGTTGATTAACATAACTACATAATATATCAATATCTGACATGTATCTATAGAATTAGGAAAAGAGAAGGCAAATTAAGTATATTAGAAACATTGTAAGGTGATGGTCGATTTAAAGTTTCGATTAATGTGCAATTAAATCGATCCCTAATGAAGACAAAAATTTTACTATGACGAATAATCTCTATAGATAATCAGACAATTCATAGGATTCCGGAATTCGGCACAGAATGATAAGTAATTCATTTTTTGTCGATTTTCTTCCGATCTGTATGACCTGGTTTTATGTGTATCGCTCTCTGAATGATGGATGGTTTCGATCTGAAATTCAGAAATATAAGAAAACATCGTTAAAAAATGTAAATCAGATACTATTCGCTGATTAACAATCTGCTGTTTAATTTTCTGAAATAACCTAACTACTCTACTACATTCATCTACTTATGTATATTAAGTATAAAATGATGGAAGTCGGATAGAAGTATGAATAGTTTTGAAAAATTTTGAAATTCAGTTGAATATTTAATAAATACTTATGCAGGATGGCCAGTTTTTTCCCAAAAAAAATTCCCTTATTTTTCCCGGTTTTCCAAAAAATGGACACACCCTGTTATAGCAGTCGTCGGCAAGCTGAAATAATACAGTAAAAGTACCAATACTGGAAACTCCAATGTTATGAAAATCCTGATGGCAGGGTTTGGTACTACGAGTAGGTACATGTGTTTCATTCATTGTGAGTTTTTCCGCTTTATCTAGTGTTGGTGAGCACAATGCTAAATCATCATAGTAACAAACCCTGCCATCAGATGCTGAGCAGTGTTGTTAGACATAACAAAACAAAATGACAATTGAATTTTAGAAATTTTGTCATAGTGACAAAACCATTTATCAGTTTTGTTATATGACAAAATGGAAAAAACAAAAAATGAATAACATTTCGTCATTGCGCGTTACATTTTTTTAAATTTAGTTCTCATTAAATAATAAACAGAAATAAAAATTGCGAGTTCTTCTTTGTTGTTCTCATATTAGAAAAAATAGTATCTAAATATTAAATACTCGAAAAGACTATAATTTTATATTAATTGAACAGGGTTCCGAACAGAAAGGCAAGATGGAGCAGCTTGAATTTTGTATGATTTCATGCAAGTCTGTCAAGTGCTAATTGATCAAGAAGGTTAAGGATGAGTCAGCTTATAGAAGAACCTTTTTCTTCCATCACTCCAGTCTCCCTGTTATTGTTATGTAGTATTTACCTTCGTGCTGTCTTACTTCTTTCATTCTTATCTTTTGCACTTATTCTTATATTCAAAGGGAAACTCAGTAGGTTGCTATTGTTATTTGTTACTTTGTACATTCTTTATTCTTCTACGTCCCTAATAAGGCAATAATTCGAAGAACTTCCCTTGAAAACAACCGAAGTCAGTTTTGAAATTTCAACTTTGCCGCCATACAGCAATATAATTGCTGCTGTTCTGCTGGATGCTTTCATGGGAAGCTCAAGCTCTTCAATTTTCAAAATACAGTTAGTGACTACTATGCAACTTCTGTTGGATTGACATTGGTAATAGTGGAATTGGATTGTATATTTAAAAAATACCTGTACATTTATATGTAGGTATTCGCATTTTGACAAAATGATAAAACAAAATGACAAACTAATTTTGTTATGACATAACAAAACCATGAAAAAACAAAATGACAGAACTCCAAACATGACAAAACTCGTGACATAACGAAAAAAATGAAATGCTCATCAGACAAAATGACAGAAAAGCGGTTTAATGTATTTTAAATGGAGTGTCTGGTATTGGTATAGTCCAGTGAATTTTTTAAAAGCACCAAATATCGCCCACGTCAATATCTGATTTGTTGATTGCATAACCTGGTAGTCAATTATACTCGTAGTAATGAGATAAAGTGTCACTTATTGGTCAACTGCCAATTAATGGTCAACATTTTGAAGCTAGAATCATGGAATCAGGTTGTGAAACTGATTATGCCTTAACCCTATTATTATGTTTTTTAATTTCAGTAAGTTAAGTAGCACATTTGAGAATTGCGGCAATGATGAAATTCAATACATGCAAATACATTGAACTACCAATACTGGAAACTCGAGCGTCTTTTTTGGACCATGGCTCCTAGCGGCAGGGATTGGTACTACAAGTATTTCATTCATTGTGTGTGTTTTCGCTCTATATAGTGTTGGTGAACATAATGTTAAGTTATAATAGTAACAATCCCTGCCGCTAGGTGCTGGGTCTAACAGCGCTCAATGTATTTTAAATGGAGTTTCCGGTATTGGTAGTTCAATGTATTTGATACATGCGAGGAAAAATTTGACCAATATTTGGCTCCAATTTTTTTGGCTGATTGGCTAATATTTCCTTCCTCTTGTTATCAGTCTGCCGATTGAAATAACGAGAAGCCTCTCTGGTAATTTTATGAGTTTTGTATTTTACTTTTTGATTACAGTAAACAAATTGAATTTCACTTTCTTCTTATCATTTTGCCAATTTCAGATTATTTTTTTCAGGTTGTGCCAAACACTAGTCAATCAATAATTGGCAAATTTTAACACATTTTCAAGAATTCAGAGAAAATAGTAGGTACTTGAGCTTTGACAATAGCGCGTATAAGTGAAACTTATTCCTGATGGCATGCACTACTATAATGCTATGATTAAAAATGGAAAATTCTACAGACCAGTAATAAGCAACACTTGCCATATTTTAGGTTTAGGACCGTTATAGGATGCCAGTGAATTAATTCAGGGGGAGGAGTGATAGCAGCACCGAGGAAGGATGAAAATATCTATTGATTTCAAAATCATATCTTCCATGTAATTAACTCGAGGTATGACTGTCCAAAAATCCTAACTAATAAATGACACTTTACCTTACTAGATGCGTTTTGCTGATATATGATGTCGTAGAAAACATCATCTGCGTAAGACCAAAAAAAAAAAAAAAGTATTACTGAAAATAATTTTTGTGGAGGTAACATGTTCTTTCAAAGGTCCAGGAATATGTGATTTTATACAAAATTCAAGAGCGTGTAAAAAATTAACTATTAATTTTATCAGACTGTAACAGCTCAAAGTATCAATTTTGGATAAGTTCCTTTCTCAGGTTTTACATTTTTTAAATTAGTTTGTAAGAAAACGCGCTCGTCTCCTAATATCGCCCAGTTATGAATATTGCATTTTTATGGCGAAATGTCCACGTAAAAAGACGTGACTAGTTTCAGGAGCGAATGAAATTTAGATGTTTCTGCCGTTCTCTCTCTAAAAAAAAAAAAAAATATGGCCGCGTGATGAAAGCGTCAAATGTATTGGGTGTACCGAAATCAACTCTGAAAGATTTGAAGAAGATAAAAAAAGTATATTTATACTACATGTTCAAGTCTGTGATCTACTTCGTCTAAATAAATTATTTAACCCTCATGAAAAGTATACATTTTTGGCGTTTTTTGAAATATTTGTCGGTGGACGATATTAGAAGCCCATTTTTCAAGACCCCCGATTTTGGAACTTTTTTCTATATGCAACAACTTTCCCTATGGTTGAAATTTTGACCCAAATGTCTTGAAGTTGAAGCTAAGGGTTCCCTCTATACACTGAATGTGCAATCTTCGGGATGTCTTAATTTTTAACTGCAATTTTTGAAATTTAAAAAATGGGCAACATTTGGTGCCCTTACCTAACAATCAAAAAAAATTTCAGCCAGGAACCAAGCTTAACCACGTGGAGGTGACTGCATAAAGCTCGCAAGAAGAGGAGTAAATTTATGAGTTTTAGGGCACAGCACCACAGGTGTGTCTTACATATGCCAAATCAAAATTATAAGGAATGCGGGTCTTAACATTTTTGAATTGTACATCAAAATAACTTTTACTATGAGACATTTAGAATTGCATTTTGAAAGCGATTGTTGTGTTTCCTAATAATGTTTTGAGTACCTGGTACGATCCAAATGGTAATTTGTAAGTACACATTGCACATTTTTTTAATTTATGCATTAACTTTTATCTATTTTTTAACCCCAACAAATTATGAACAAAGTCTGTCTTAACCTATCTCCTCTTAATGCCTGAACATGACGGCGTTCAGAACCGAACATTACAGTGATTAGTTACAGGAACACTATGTTCTTTTCCTTAGGTGTTCATGTAAAAAACTACTATAATGATCACATAAAACTAAAATGTAAGGGAAGTAAAGTAATTATATAATATTATTATATCCATATAATATGTATTGTACTCACCATGAAAATATACTGAGGTAGATAACTCTATAGTTGTGCCAGGAAAAAATTGTCGGATTTTCCATGCGGTTGGCCCATTGGCCTATCTGTGGGATTTAAACTACCGAATAATACTTCATAAGATCCCATTTTCTTGCATGGTCTATCTTTGGACCCTTTTATGGCAGGTGTATACCTCGCAACTATATATTTTCGATCATCTTTTTTCTTCCTTTCTTCCACTTGATCTACATTGGATACCCACATTTTTTAGGTAGGTTTTGTTCTTCTTGATGATTGAGGTCGTTTCTAGTGTTTCAACTACTTTTTCAAATCAAATTCTGTACCTCAGTGTAACTCTCAATGTTCTTGTAAACTGCATCTCCATAGCGGTTATTTGCGCTTATATCCGCTTTTTGATTCTTAATGTTCTAGACTTCACAACCATGTGTCATCATTGGACTGTTAGAGAGTTACATTTCTTGAGGACACATCCACGCTTGTGTTCTCTGCATTCGCATGTCAATCTCCGTTGAATCAAACCACATAACCAAATTTCACAAAAATAATTCAAACAAAAAACATGAAACTACATAACCAAATTTCACAAAAATAATTCAAACAAAAAACATCAACTAAAAATGTGAACAAAATCAACTGGAACAAGAAAACACTGACAAATAGTTCAATCAAAATAGACTGTAAACCACAAACACACATCAGTTCATACTTGTACTCAATCATGTGTACTTGACTCGCAAACGTGTAGTTTTGTTTATATTCTTAGCCTTATAATAACCCAGCTAACTACAACAGCGGATATATAAAAAAAAAAAAAGGCTCGATAAATCATAATTCAGTATAAGGGAAGACAGAGGTCGCTCGCCGCTTATATCTTATAAATATAAATATAATATCCGCTGTTAAAGCCCAAAAATTGGAAAGGACTCACCAACTGGAACACTTCGGACAAAGGTGTCCAACGCGAGGATATTGTTACGCGAAAATTTGGTAATGAAATTGAAAAAAAAAACCGCGAAAAACACAACGGAAACACTATTTTAAAAATAAAAATATACGAGGGGAGGGGGCAAAACGAACGCGAACCGAACACAGGCCATTATGCACCATTGCGAACACATCACTGATCGAGCGAACGCGAACATTTCACTGCACTGCACTGATCGAGCCACGGCGAACACTTTACTGCACTGATAAAAGAAGGCATGATCGAAATTGAAAACAAGGCGAAAAACTGAACTATTGCATCTTCGAAATTTTAGAAAACAAAAATTTTACACTTTTCAAACACTTTTTAGAATGTTTAAATTTATTTTAATTTGCTCTAGATTTTGTGAAATTAGAGGGCTTCACCCCGGCCAACCCTTCACCTAGTCGTTTTGGCCATATTCAAACCTGGCATCTTGCTACCCATATAGTCTGTTTTTTTATCCAGCATATGTCTGCCTCACTGTCTGGTGCGAGGATCCTGGGATAGGACAGGAGACTGATTCGTCCATTTCACTGCCTATCTCTCACAATAGCGGCCTTACTGACTGTCCCTCAGTCAAGATAACTATCTCTCCATCTGAATGAGTAAGTATCTCTGTATTTCATAGAAATAGAAAAATCAGAACAGTCCAAATGATATGGGAATCATACATCCTAATTATGCAGATGAGAAAATCACTGAACCTTTTTAAAGAAATAACGAAAAAATTTCCATATACATGTGATCTATCTAATAAATAATATAACGATCTACTTAGAAATAAGCTAGTAAATCTAAATTTACCATATATGCTAAATTCATTCTTCAGTAAGTAAATTTAACATAATACAAATATGTCCTATTTTTCAAGCACTCGGAGCAATCACACAAAATATAAATACTTGTAAAGTAAAACATGTACGTGATAAATTTTCGTTATCTCCTTTTTAATTCATAAGTGAATTGGCCCTAACTTTTGGGTAACTGATTGCAAACTGACTTCTTTTTAGCGAATTTGTGATTTTAAATACAAATTCTGACTAATTTTGACAAACATTCTTTGATATAAGGAGAAGAAAGAAATGGAAGTAGTTCGACGACTCCTCCCCCCCCCCGCCACACATTACCAGTAACAGTTCATCAATTGTATAAGTACAAGCTGTAATTCTCTATTACAAAGGCTAAAGTCTTACATTAAATCAGACAATCCAGGATTCCCACATGAGGTCTCTTTTCACAAGTTCTATAAAAAATATGAACTTAACAGTGGTTCAAGTCAAGCAAGACAGCAAGATTTCCAGTTCCTAATTTTCAGGAGTTCTCATCGCTTCGGCAAAAAAATTCAAAACGGTAGTGAAAACCTATAACTGAGAGTTGAAAAAGCTAGCTGAAAGCTGAAAGTTTTAAGCCGAGCGCTGGGCAATTTTAATGGTAAGAAGCCAAAAGTTAAAGGTTGAAAAATATTTTTTGATGGAAAGCGAAAAGCTAGAAGTTTTATTTATTCGCAGCTTTTCCTTTTATTTTTTCGCCCTTTCCCTTTCCAATTCCCTGTTTTCTTTGTCCAAGTCCTGAAGCGACATCAAGTTCTATTCTTAACAAACTAATAAACAATTATACCTCATTTACAAATGTTTCTTTTCTTTTTTAAAAATCAAAAGTTGAAAGTTTTAAGCTAAAGGTTGAAACATTTTGATACGGGAAAGCCAAAAGTCGAAAGCTGAAAAAATATTTCTCGTGAAAAGCGAAAAGCCAAGTTTTCTGTGTTTAAAATTGAAGCCAAAGTCAAAAGTGATAGCTTTATCTTACAGATTTCCATCTCTACTAAAACTAGCGGGCATTAAACCTGAAATAATTGAAAACAGGACGACGGGTAAATAAAAATGTTTGCATCCTGCTGGTTGAAGGGCAGCTTCTATAGCACTGGTGGTTAAAAAACATAAATTTCGTGTTGAATCGAGTTCGTTCACACAACTGCAGCAGCCATGTGTGAAGTTTATCTGTACAACAAAACCATCGCATAGATTTCACATTCTGATGGGCCAAATATAGCTGAATGAACGTTTGGAAATTCACATACTCCTAACATTTCTATAAATGTCAGAATGCCAGCATGTATAGTTCTTGTAGCTTTAAAGAAACTTTTAATCCCCTGAAATCTACTGTACTCTCGGTTTTATCAGCATCATACCTAACACAGCTGAGCAACTTTTATACCTTCGTACATACTACAACTCTCAATTGTAAGTTGTAAAATGAGATTTTGTACCTGCACATTACATCAAAACCAATTCCATGCAATAATGGGGATGAGCCGAGTTTCAAATAGGTGAACGTTAAATCCCATGTTGAGTGCAAGTTTTAGGAATATTATAGCAATTTCGATCATTCCTTCTCATTAGAAACTAATTTTCACACACGCGAACGAAATTCGCACTCGACGATTTACACTTCACAGTTTTTTGATAGAGGATGCCGATGTAGTCCAGTCTTCAGTCCTAGAAACAATAAGTGAAGATATATATCTATACATCTGCACGGTAGAATAGAATTATTTGACCAGTATTTGTCTATAATGGTTTTTAACTGATTAATCACGATCACAAAACTCTGAAATAACAAACTGATTGATCCGTTCAACTTTTATAAGCGGTTTCAAAACACATTACCGAAGCGTTACATATTTACTTACTGAAACACCAATCCAGACAACTAGAATGGGCATCTGGTGTATTGCGGTACATCCTCTGCGGTGGTTGCTTCAAAATACATCGGCTTCAACATCAAGAACTTCAATTTCAAACATTTTGTCCTCATAGATCGATATCTACATACATCAGATAAGTAAATTCACTCATTGCAATCCCCAGAGAAACGTATTCGCACTTAGAAACATAAAGTGATCATAAGTTTGCGAACTCTAACCTCCATCTAGTCTAGTGAACATCACAGTACTCACATCAAAATAATATGCTGGTGATTCTACAAATTGAGGCCCGTTTCAAAGCAGTATTTACTAGCAGTGATCATTGATCTAAGCATAATAACTATTTTTTCAACTATAAAGTACACTCTGCTTTGTAATTTGTAACGAAGGAACGGCGTACAGGGCTTTCAACTCTGAATTCCTTTAAGGAGATACAGGACGCCATTGACGCGAACAAAAGTATGCATGTACCTTTGGGAATTAAACGTACCTGTTCTCTGAGAAGTGGTTTGAATCCAAGATGATCTAAAAATGACTCACATCACAACAATAAAGAACTACTTGTCAACACTTAAACATTCATTAATTATATACTTTCGGTATTCACAATCAAATTACCAAAAATAGAACAAACGAGAAAAAAAAATCTAAAGACGCCATTCCCGCTTTCACTTTTCTTTTTTTTTTTTGCATTTTATGCTGTTGTGCAAAGCCGACACTATAGGGTATCAAGCCAGCAATCTTGTATGCCCCCTGTGTACTGGATTTTTCCACTATGTGTAAACATTGGAAACTGTCCATAAAATGGACGCTGTTTAACAAACGGGAACTAACCCACATTTGTAAACAAAATGAGATTACTTATTAGTATTGTTTGAAAGAGTGTAAAACGTAGAATTTTTCAAAATTGGGCCGCCGATCCAAAAATGTCTACTCACCTTGGAAAAAGCTTATCAGTAAACGCAATTTGTTAAACAGCGTCCAAATGAAATCTAACCCTAATGTACATCCGTGTAAATTTTCATTTGTATCTGGATGCTGTTCAGCAAGAGGGAACCAACTAGCAAAATCCGCTATTTGAGAACACGTGATTCGAAGTTCAAGAGCCATGTAGAAACTATATTATGACACAGCGTTTACTGATAAGATTTTTTCAACGTGAGTACACATTTTTGAATCGGGGGCCCAATTTTGAAAAATTCTACATTTTACTCTCTTTCCCACGATATTAATAACTCATTTTGTTTACAAATATATTAGTTGCGGTTCCCTCTTGCTGAACAGTGTCCATCTTATCGTGCTTCCAACAGAATAGGAAGTGCTGCCATCTTTGATCTTTGTTATTTCATTATTCTGTGAGCTTTTTGAATTTTGATTTTTAATCGTAAAAGTAGGGGTTCAGAATAGAATTATTCATTTGCAGGAAATGAAACTGAATGTTTCGTTTGTTTCGACCCGCAAAACAGGTTTCACATGAACATTCTGAAGTAGATAGAAATGTGGGCTTTCCCCCCACTTCTTTTTTTTTTCTTTTTTCTTAGAAAATTCTATATAGATTGTTATTTCTCTTTTTCTAATTTGCTCTCAACCCGAGCCCTGGAATCCGGCCTTTCAAGCATTACTTCAGAGACATCGAGGAGGCTGTTAGGGCTTGTAACCCATTATGAATTTAGAGGTTGGTATTATAATTACACAGAAATTCGTTCAATAAAATATTATTTCCCAGACAATAATAGAGGTTAAAAGAGTTCAAGTAGATGTGTTGACATAGTACACTGAGATATACTGACCTTAACATTGGGTAGACCTGTCCATATGATCACATGATCAGACAAGATGGTGTTAATATAAATGTAGACATAGAATATTGAATTGAGTTAAAATAACTGTTCATACTGCTCCACTCAGTTCGGAGAAAAGTTAAAAGAACACACCTATTTGCATATAAATTATAAACCTTCCTATAAAAGCGCTAGTGTAGGATGATGGTTCCCGGTTGGGTTCCCAGATCATCCTACAGATTATGGTATCAAGTTATCATTCGGTATCAATAAAAACACAATCCCCTCAAATGGTATAGTTTACACATTTTGCCACTTACAGCGCACCAGTTGAGTTTATATGCACATTAGGATGTGAAATAAAATGCAGAGTGCACTCGCGACCCCCCCCCCCCACGCGCGCACAATGAGACCTAGAGTAATTGAAACTGATCCGATCCCTTACTGAAAATTTTGCTCTTTTTTTTCTCCCCCCCCCCTTAATCTCTACTCATAACTGATGCACATAACATATTTCTCCATCATTCTGTTAGAATATAATACACATAATTCAATAAACTGGAATTTAAAAAAAAAATTAGTTCTCTCCCTCAAAATTTCAGTTTTTCTATTATGTATTTGCTTATGGAGTGAACCTAGACACATAATAAGATGGGGGAAATTGTTGCGGGTTGCGTTCAGAAGAAGCCCATTTTTTGAAGTAACCTTAATATATTAGGCCATTCACACTCAAGTCTTTAGATTTATTTAAGTTCCTTAGGTTTATTCTTTCAACTTCTTACATAAGTTCTGTGTCATTGTCATTAGTCATTACCCATCAAGGGTCATGAAAAATATGGTGTTGATAATCAGGCTCATCTTTTAGTAATCAGAGGTGAAAAGCTATAAGATAAGCTTTCACTTCTGAGTTTAGTTTCAATTTTAACATGAAAAACTTCTGGATTTTTGCTTTTTACTAGAAATATTTTTTTAGCTTTCGGCTTCTGGTTTTCCAGTATTGAAATGTTTCAATTTTTGCCTTAAAACTTTCAACTTCTGATTTTTCAACAAAAAAAAAAAGAAAAAAAAAAAGAAAAAAAAAACATTTATGAATGAGGCATGAGGCATTGTTTATTAGTTTGTTGAGAATAGAATTTGATGTCGCTTCCGGACTTGGACAGAGAAAAAAAGGAACTGGAAAAAGAAAGGGCGAAAAAATGAAAGGAAAAGCTGAATAAATAAAGCTTCTAGCTTTTCGCTTCTTACCATCAAAATTCTCCAACTTTAGGTTTGAAACTTTCAGCTTTCAGCTAGTTTTCCAACTCTGTCAGTCATTCTCAATTATATGCTGGAACCTAAAGCCGGAGTAAATTTTGGAAATTTACCGGAGCTGGAGCCAGACTCTGGCTCTGACTGCTGGCATTGCTGACTCCTACTTTAGCTCTCCAGCCCTTCAACCATTCTTCCTCCAGTCACCCTTGGTTTCCCCAACAACGCGGCTGTCTTTTAGAAATAATCCGAGTCCGAGCCAACAGATAAAACCATATTTTTGGTTGATCTAGACATCTAGAGCCAGTGCCATTCAAAAGTTTTTACCAAGTCTGGAGATGGAGCCCAATAAAAATTATTTTCTGGAACAAGAGCCGTGCAAACATCATTTTTTTTACGGGAGCTGGGGTGGAGCTGCGTCACCTTGGAGCTGCGTGTAGTTTTGGCAAATTTTGGTGATTATCAATCATTACAGTAAGGCTCTAGAAGAACGGGTAGAGACACGAAGACATACTGAATTGGTAGCTACAGTCTGGTCCAGTTAAGAAACATAACTGGCTACCCGCAATACACATCGATATATGGGTATTTTGAAGTTGGAGGGGAAGGACGAGTTCAAGAACATGTTATCATTATCAGCGCCGCGAAATGGAACTGTCATAAGAACGTGTGTAAATTAATTGCTTGTATCTAGACAAATATTGATGTTTATGAATAACTGAAAAGAATAAGATTTATCGCACTTAAAATTTTTTATCTAATGCAATATTTTTTAAGATCTTTTGGAATCATATTTTAAAATCATTTTTCCTCTCTGCGTGTCTCATTGTGATAGCGCTGCAGGACGATAGATCCAGTTTGCCTCCGTGTCTCTGTCTTTTAACGCCCTAATTACAAGTACATATTATATAATTCAATGATAGTTCATGATAATTATATAATAAATTACTGTACATGGTAACAATAAGGGTACTGGGTGGAAAAATAACCTCTCCCAAAAAGGGTCATTGATTAGGTATCCATTTTTGGTTATTACCAGATTACCACTGATGATAGTTGAAGCTAGGATTTATTTGCAAATACGTTATTCATTCCAATTCCAACATGTCTGTTCTTGAAAGAATGCATAGAATGCTCTGCATTTTTTTATTATAAATATGTATTGGAAACTGTCCAGAAATATACCCCTATTGGAAACTGTCCAGAAAAAATATACCCCTAATTCAGAGCACTCAAGGAAGTAGATATGGCAGAAGTTCAGTTTTTAGCAGAAAAGGAAGTGCTGTTATATCTTTGTTTCTTCGTTCTTCAATGACCTTTTTGAATTTTGATTTTTAATCCAGGCAGAATGGAATTATTTGTTTAGAGAAGATAAAACTGAAGATTACATCTATCTAGACTTGCAGAATAAGGTCCACCTGAACATTCTGAAGTAAACAGGAATGTGGACATCCTCCCCTTTTTTAAATTACATTTTTTGGATTAGTACCACTGCAGAAATAGTATCCTCAATTTTTCAAACGCGCTTTTGGAACACTTGGGAGACAATGATAATCTATTCTCTTATAATTTATCTCCGGGCTGCACATGAGTTTGATCTTCCTTGGGGACTAATTTACGGGTGTATCCACAGTGCCTGGGACGAATTGAAGGGTATACCCACAGTGCCTTTGCTTGCTCCAGGTTCCCAACTGATAGGCCTCACCAGAGAAGAAAACTTGAAAAATAGGAATAAACGCACAAACTGTTTGCTAATGGGCTATTGGTTACCTATATGTACCAAAAATACTGACTATGATAAATAATACATATATACCCCCCTCCTCAAAGAAAAAAATCATAAGAAATTACCATTAGGTATCATTACTAGCTATACCCCTAACGTTTAATTTTTCTACCGGGGGTGGTAGGGGTGAGGAGGAGGATCTCCATCAAGCTTGGGTTCTGGGGCCAAACCTCCTAAATCTGGCCCTAATTTTTCTAAACCTTCCAATGCAGAGTGAATTTCAAATAAAAAAAAAATTATTCCAGGAAAATGTTTCAAGTGGAATAGGGTTTTTCCAGTACTCTATATTGCATACTTATTCGCCTATCCTGTTATGAAGGTGGTATAAGGATATAATTGTAATTTTGTAATATTACAGTCGTACCAGTGAGCTTTGAGTTTTGTCTTTCGTGTCCTCCCTTTTATGATACCTCGTTTGTCTTCTCTGTTCTCTGATGTATAATTCGAAATTTTCGTTTTTCAATCATTCATAATGGTCTTATCCTATGATCATCGATTTCATTAAATAACAGTTTAATTTTTGGCTCACACTTTAGGCAACGCAATTCAGCAACGTTTGCATTGCCGAAAGAACTCAAACTTTCTCGAAAAATTCCGATCTCTGGCGTTTTCAAGTATCGAGCCCATTTTTCACATCAAATTCTGTTATTATACACTACCAACTTGATAACATGAGGGGTGAATAAGTATGCAATATGGAGTACTGGGAAAGCACTATGGATGGGTATTTTTTCATTCTTAAAATTTTACAGCTTTTTCATCTACTTCAATATTGACGATATACATTTAGCAAATTAGGAAGTGTCCCACATTTTGTCATGATCGTGAAAAAATTTCCTCATTCAAAATATAATGTACAAAAAATGTTATCATCTTTCTAATTTCAGAACCTCATGCTCCCTTTCATTTTGAGAGTAGGCCTGATAAATGATAAACTTTTTTTAATATCATTCAAGAACAGACATAACTGAATGAGTAGGTAGGTATCATATATTGTTTTTGATATCCAAACCAATCGCTTCAGCCAAATCAAATGTTTCAGCTACAGTTATAACTTATAAGGCCTACTTTTGCATCAGTTTGCAAGTTGCATACATCTTGTAGCTTAGTTTTTAGTATAGGAATCATGTGCAAGCTTAGGAAAGCCAGAAGTCAGTGATATATGAAGTTGGAGGGGAAGGATGAGTTCAAGAACACGAGTCTTCCCCTTTGCCGCACCAATGGTACCAACATTAGGATAGCGGAGAACGTCTCCATACATTTAAATGGGAAAATCGTGATTTTCGTTTCGTTCCAATTTCGTCAAAAATTCATTTATGATAGCAATCCAAGTAAACACAGGTAGAGGATAAGTTTTTGCGAAAAAATTTATTGGAATTAGTGCAGAGTCACTCGAAAATTGAAGTTTTCCACATCATGTTCTATTAGCTTTAATATTTATCCTAACGTTGATAAGATCGACATAATGTGCGTGCTTTAGTAATTTTGTGTAAACGGATGTTGTCAAAAACTTTCACCAGATTTCAGCCACTACGCTGCTAGGTCCGAATAAAGTTTCTTGCTAAAGTCTGGTCCAATTAAGAAACATAACTGGCTACCCGCAATACACATCAATATATGGGTATTTTGAAGTTGGAGGAGAAAGGCGAGTTTGAGAACACGTTATCAGCGCCGTGAAAAAATTATGTTTATTAACTGGACCAGACTTTAGGTGCTCAGCACCATTCCTTTTACACGCAAGACATATTACACGGGGACACTTTCGTGTCTGGACAATAAAGTTTCTTGCTAGTTGCTCAACGCCATTCTGTTTACACGCAAGACATTACACGAGGACACTTTGGTATCTAGACAATAAACCAATCAGAATTGTAGTAGCAGTAACGTGATGAGAAAATATGGGACTGTTCATCGAAAGAGTCGTCACCTGGCGGTCAAAAATAGAAGCTTTGAAAGAATGATCTTGTAGGACTATTCAATAGAGATTATAATGGTAAATGGAAGACCTCTTTGTTATTTGTCATAAAAAGACATTAATCATCACGATTACTTTACCTCTGTTGGTCGGAGAAAGAATAATTTTACGAGGAGTACCAAAAATTTTTGAAACCTCCACCACACCAACGTTACGTTTAATACTATTTAAATGCAAAAAATCATGAAAATTGCTCTATTTACACATCATTTGATTGCCATGATCATTCTTTCAAATTCTTATCACGTAGAGCGATACTAGCGCGGCAGACATCGCCCGGTCCAAATCCAGACACTAACAAAAAAAGTTGCCCAGGTCTGAACTTTAGTTCTTTGAGTTTCCTGAAGAAAGTTCGCTTTCTCGCCTGTTTACATAAAGCAACTAGCAAGAAACTTTATTGTCTAGACACCAAAGTGTCCCCATGTAAACCTAGCTTAACACAACTCTTCTTCTTTCTCCCTTGGGTCAGATGCTTACTGCTTACATTAGATTGTTAGAGATGACAGTTTAGATTCTGCAATGCCGCAAGCCTGCAAAAAATGCACATTATTTTTCATTTTTATGTTTTTTAAGATTGCTACACAGATAAGCGATAAAACCGTGACCAGGTTCGCTAGTGAGGACTCCTGAAAAGGTGATCAAGGTTGATAAGATCAAGAAAAGCTGTAATCCCATAAGGGACCTATGTGACTAGGACTACAATGATATCATGGTCGTCTTGATGCACCTTACATGCCGGAACCTTCTATCTGCAGCCATGCAGCGTACCTAATAAGCGCTAGAACTTGAAGAGTTTCCAAAGATGGTAGTCCCATTGTGAAATTTCCTGAAAAGGTAATCTCGGACATTATCACCCTAAGCATACATGTAACTTGAATTCGCTTTTTCTAGTAAGTAAAATGTTCTCTTGGGTAATAATATAATAAATGAATTCAGAGGTGAGATCAGTAGTTTTCATTTATGAACTTGGAACGGCTACATTTTCCACGTATTAGTTGTTTTTACAAACGCGTTTTGTACCAATAGTAAACTTCCATAAGAAAAACAGTCAGTTAGAAATCAACTTATTCATTTAACTGGAGCGAATAAAGTGCATTGGATTTCCTTTCTTCATAAACTAGAGACTTCAAGCTTCAATCTGACATATACGTATTATATGACTCAAAAAAAAAAAAAAAAAAAAAAAAAACTTTTTTCAGCAATTACAAAAGCTTTAAAGCTTACTAATTTCACATGTATTCTTATGGGAACATCAACCTTGATCACCTTTTCAGGAGTCGACACTAGCGAACCTGGTCACAGTTTTATCGCTTATCTGTGTAGCAATCTTAAAAAACATAAAAATGAAAAATAATGTGCATTTTTTGCAGGCTTGCGGCATTGCAGAATCTAAACTGCCATCTAACAATCTAATGTAAGCAGTAAGCATCTGACCCAAGGGAGAAAGAAGAAGAGTTGTGTTAAGCTAGGTTTACATGGGGACACTTTGGTGTCTAGACAATAAAGTTTCTTGCTAGTTGCTTTATGTAAACAGGCGAGAAAGCAAACTTTCTTCAGGAAACTCAAAGAACTAAAGTTCAGACCTGGGCAACTTTTTTTGTTAGTGTCTGGATTTGGATCGGGCGATGTCTGCCGCGCTAGTATCGCTCTACGTGATAAGAATTTGAAAGAATGATCATGGCAATCAAATGATGTGTAAATAGAGCAATTTTCATGATTTTTTGCATTTAAATAGTATTAAACGTAACGTTAGTGTGGTGGAGGTTTCAAAAATTTTTGGTACTCCTCGTAAAATTATTCTTTCTCCGACCAGCAGAGGTAAAGTAATCGTGATGATTAATGTCTTTTTATGACAAATAACAAAGAGAAAAATTTGTGTCACGTTAAATACTCATTACTACACTTCCAAATACCTTTACATTATTAATTATTTTAGAAAGATCGAAAAAATGTAACAAAAAAATAAATAGTTTTGGTCTTCCATTTACCATTATAATCTCTATTGAATAGTCCTACAAGATCATTCTTTCAAAGCTTCTATTTTTGACCGCCAGGTGACGACTCTTTCGATGAACAGTCCCATATTTTCTCATCACGTTACTGCTACTACAATTCTGATTGGTTTATTGTCTAGATACCAAAGTGTCCTCGTGTAATGTCTTACGTGTAAACAGAATGGCGTTGAGCAACTAGCAAGAAACTTTATTGTCCAGACACGAAAGTGTCCCCGTGTAATATGTCTTGCGTGTAAAAGGAATGGTGCTGAGCACCTAAAGTCTGGTCCAGTTAATATAATTTTTTCACGGCGCTGATAACGTGTTCTCAAACTCGCCTTTCTCCTCCAACTTCAAAATACCCATATATTGATGTGTATTGCGGGTAGCCAGTTATGTTTCTTAATTGGACCAGACTTTAGCAAGAAACTTTATTCGGCAAGAAACTTTATTCGGCAAGAAACTTTGGTACTAGCCTAGTATAACGCCGCACTGTTTTCGTTCGCAGAATGATTCGTTCACATTTGGGGGGGAGGAGGGGTGCCCTTCTGCTGTGAACGACAGTGCGCACCTTCATCACTGATAAAATGCGTGCGGCGTTATAGTAAATTCGGACCTAGCAGCGTAGTGGCTGAAATCTGGTGAAAGTTTTTAACAACATCCGTTTGCACAAAATTACTAACGCACGCACAAATGTCGCTCTTATCAACGTTAGGATAAATCACAGACATACCTACATTTATAAAAGCTAGATGACAAACTCACGGAAAAATACACCGCTGTCCGTTGCCTATGTGCCCCTTACAGTTAGGTCATCGTATCGTGGTCGTATCCACGTCGTATCAGCCCTACTTATTGATAGTATGCCAGTGGTTGCTCACGATTTCAGAAATTACCTATATATTTTACCGGTGATACTTGAATATTGTTTGTGAAATTTAGGTACTGGAAATACAAGAGTAAAGACGAATTGAAATCCGAATATTTAGATTTTTCCGAGAACAGCCGGCTGAATTTTACAAGAACGGAGTGCAAAAAACGATTAAGCATTGGCAGCAATGTATCAAATTTCATAGTGACCATGTTGAAGTATAAATAGTGTTTTAGAAACGTTATAAAATTTTCTTTCAAATGAGCTCTGTTTCATTTTCGTAACTTGAGTTGTTCCCAAAATATGGTCTTTGAGGCGTTACATATTGAACAGCCTTTGTACACATTTATATTTCCTTCCCATAAACGTAGCGAAGAAGGTTTTCCGGGGGGAGGGGAGGCAAAAATTGTTAAATTCCCAACTGACTCAACTTAAAATTCCTGAATAACAAAATTGTTTGTATTTGCCCCCCTCCCCCAAAAAAAAAAAAAAAAAAGATAAACCTGTAACAATTGAAACTCATTTCAAACTTTATTTTCAGCGCACTAATAAATAACAAATAATACCTTTAGACCTTTACCGATGTACAAATTTAAAAATGTGTCAGTTTTTATGGTTTTTATTTTGAAATTACTCATAGTTTAATTTTTCAATTTTTTTAATGCCGCCCAAATTTTCATGATTTTCTTTAATTTGATTTGGCAAATATTTTTCAGAATACAATAACATTAATTCATTCAATCTTTTATCTGCCATTGTTGTTCGGAGACGATTTTTGATGATTTGTAAACCGTTGAATTTGAATTTTCGTTTATTTGAAGCTGTTGAATGAATACGACGCTATTACAATTAGTTGAAAAAAAGAACGGGAAGTGAGCTACAATAATAGATTTTTTATTTTTCGAGAATTTTCAACAATTTTTATTAATGATGAGTATTCAGCGCATGAAGCAAATAGCACCTCGTAAATATCTCGTTTTGAGTTAGAATTAGGATGAAATTTAAGACATCGTTTTAAATTCTCCAGGGTGAAATTTTCTCATTTTGAGGGAATCTTCAGAAGTTTATGGAAAGGATTCAACATTTCACACAAATTTTCAATTTTTTTCTTTCACTTGCATGGTCAGACGGTGTCAAACTTTGTAAAATTCGGATCTATATAGAACTGGTAAAGAATCATTTCCGTTTGTTTTTCATTACTTGGGTCGAATCGTTTGGGAATGCGATGCTGCTTTTTGAATTTTTCTTCCAGATCAATATCAACTTTTTTTTTGCAACAATTGCAACGGCATGTATTAAAGTTTCTAACTCGTTTTTACTTTCTCGAATAAGATTGAGAGATTGAACACAGCTCTTAAGGACTGTAAGCACATCAATGACATTCAATTTTGCACTGTCAAAGGTTTTAAGTCTTATCTTATTCATTATGTATTTCATAAACATCATGCTCACTACAAAATCAAAACTAGCAATCTTACATTTGAATCCGTACGCCTTCGACTTTGTGTAGGTGAACGCGAAACATGAAATTATAAAAATGTTGCATAAGTAATAGATCCAAATTTTTTAGCTTCATTTTAATTGTTTGCCTTTTCCTAAATCTGTTTTTTGTGACATAGTGTCAATGCTGTACTAGTAAGATCACCTTAAATCATACCAGTTATTTTCTATCAGACCTTTAAAATGGTATTTAGTTTGTCTGCAGTGCGGTATGAGTCGGGCGTTACATAGACCCTTCTTTCAATTACTTTTAACCTCTTTTTTTCTGTGTTGTCTAGTGAAAATTCATCTTCTCATTGTAATCAATCCGATTTTGTAATTATGTAGAAAAGTAGAGTTTAAAGATTTTAGATTCCGAATTTTCAAACCAATTTTGTTTATAATAAATTATAAATAAATTTTTTACACGCAAAAAGGACGTTATTTATTGAATGTCCCTTGTAATTTGATTTGGATAATGGTGTGGTAAGACGTATGGCGATGCACACATACCAAAGTGGCCGCTATGACACCGCACCCCGACCCCGGAAACTACCCTTTCGTGTATCGCATCAGTGACCGGAGATGATTTGGACAATAATCCTAAACTTACACTTTTCACTTTGATTTGTGAAAGGTATTTGAAAGTAAGGTATTATTCTTGAGAGAGACATACAAATGACCGGATAAGTGAAGAAAATAAGTTGCTGAAAAATGTGTTAAAAAAGAATACGTACTTAAAATATTTATCTGTACTACATTTATATTTCCTTCCTCTTTTGCCTCATTTTGCATATAATACTGTTTCATTAATAAAGTGTATTAGCACAAGAAATATAATGTACATTTCTAGGAACTTCTGTTCTTTGAAAAATTTTGTTCTGAACCTTCCGTTTCACCAAAAAACATGAAACAACAGGAAGATACCAGTATTTTAACCTGAACGCATGACCTAAGCGTCAGGCGCAAGTTGTACTATGATTCTGCGCAATTTTTTAACACGGCGTCTTATGGGAGTTTGTCATCTAGCTTTTATAATGTATGTATGTGGGATAAATATCAAAGCTAATAGAACATGATGTGAAAAACTTCAATTTTCGAGTGACTCTGCACTTTCACAAAAACTTGTCCTCTACCTATGTTTACTTGGATTGCTATCATAAATGAATTTTTGACGAAATTGGAACGAAATGAAAATCACAATTTTTCCATTTAAATGCATGGAGACGTTCTCTGCTATCCTAACGTTGGTAATGTTGGTGCGGCAAAGGGGAAGACTCGATGCTAGCGCTCTAGCGCTACACCGCGCTGCTAGGTCCGAATCTCCGAATTGTCTTGACTCGACACCAAAGTGTCCTCGTGTAAACCTAGCTTTAGTGATAACTGATAAGCTGATAACTCATTGATGGCACTTGGCACTACTTGAGGTTGAGGATTTGAATCGAAACAAGTAATATTGTTAGTGCAAGTGGTGTGAGTTATTCGTGCGATTTTCCAACTTGCTTATGATTATTCAAATTCAAGAATTCAGCATTTCGTACTTCCTTGCCAGTTGCCACTCACCTCTATGTTAAACAAGCATAATTTTGGTGAAACCGGTCCTCAAGTTCGACTGAATTTCTTCACTTTCCAATTTTTCATACGAGTTATGTCAGTTTATTAGTCCTGCCTAGCCCCTATTCACAAAAAACGATCACTTTCAGTCATTCCTATCAGTTCGCCGATCGTTCAGTATTGTTAGTGAGTTTAGTTCGTTCCATCTACATAAAATGTCTGACAGTTCTGACGAAAGTGTAGAGGAGTGGGTTCTGTACAGAGATCGACCGGAATGGAAAGATGTACAGCCAGTGCCTCAAGATGATGGTCCATACCCGGTGGTGGCTATCGCGTATTCTGAAAGATGTAAGTTCCTCTTCATTAATACCCAATTTGTTACGATCTTTTGAGATTTGGAATGATGAAGTCATGATGAAGTATCATTAATTTACAGATAAAGACGTTTACGATTATTTTCGTGGAGTAGTAGTCAAAGGAGAAAAGTCTGAAAGAGTCCTGTCTCTCTGCAGGGATGCCTTAATTCTAAACCCAGCTAATTATACAGTTTGGCAGTACAGGTAATTAAAGAACTCATGCAATTTAGCTGGATCCCAGATTTCGCGAAATGTATGTAATTCTCGTTGCTAGTCTAATTAATGAATAATGTGATCCTTTCTTTGTACTCAATCGCACTATTTTCGAGAACATTTAATAATTACCGAAACCTTCTGCAGGCGTATTGTTTTGAAGCATTTGAATTACGATTTGAAACAGGAACTCGACTACATAGCAAGCGTAATAGAAGACCATCCAAAGAATTACCAAGTCTGGTAAGAAACTGGTGAACTGTTATGTTTTATACTACAAAATTAGGTTTTTATTCCGGTAAAATGTCACTTGGCAAAATTATGTTACAGGCACCATCGACGTGTGGTCGTTGAATGGTTCGGCGATGGTTCTAATGAGTTAGGTTTCACTAGTTTTATGTTGAAAGTCGATGAGAAAAATTATCACGCCTGGCAACATAGACAATGGGCGCTCTCAACGTTCAAGTGTGTTACTTTTTTTCTTTTAATGATCGGGAAAAAGAAATAGTCTCGTTGGTAATTTTATTATACCGGATTACATTTTTTAAACAGATTATTCGATAACGAATTAGATTATGTGAATGATATGCTGACGGTAGACGTGCGTAATAATTCAGCCTGGAATCACAGGTATTTCATTTTAAATGCCACTGACGGCTTCACGTCAAAAATCGTCGATCAAGAAATAGATTATGTGATCAATGCGTTGCAGAGACCTCCTATCAACAACGAAAGTGCTTGGAATTACTTGAGAGGGTAATTCAAATCAATATTTCAAAGCTCAACAAATTCTTTGTAATACCTGTCACTATAGCTTGTATTTTCTTCATAGAATCCTTTTACAGTCCGATATGGGACTTACTGAACCGAAAGTAACAAAATTCAGCACGGAGCTTTACGAGAAAGGCTGTCGCTCCGTTCATCTACTAGCGTTTTTAGCGGATAGCAGTATAGAAATGATAGAAAAACATATTGGAAATCCTAAAACTCATATGAAGCGGGCAACTGAAGTAATTATGGGTTTTTATTATTGTGATACATTGTTTGACCATTATGCAGGATAATTCAGAAAGTGATACATTGACGTGTACCTTGAAGGTCTATTACATGTTTGCTTATTTTTTCCAAATTATCTTGCATAGTGAATAATAACAGTGTTATTTGAGAGGTGTAACACAATAGTTCATGGTTGTTTGTATTATCTGAACGATTTATTCGGTTAGGAAACGTGATCAAGAAATTCGATATTTATCAGCAAAGAATAATTTTTTCTTGTTTTTGGCTGGCAGCTGTTGACCGAATTGGCTGAGAAGCACGATGTTATGCGAGAAAACTATTGGAATTACTTGAAACGAACGTTGCAGCAACAATATCCTCTTCTAAATGAATCCTGAAGTTCTGAACCGGAGAATCGAATAATTTGGAGAACATTCGCAGGTTCCGAAACGTTACAAGATTCGTTATTCGGTTGTACATAAGGTTAAACTAGTACATTTTATAGCTAATTTCGATAATATTGAAATTGAATTCGTGAGGTGGCGCAGTTCGAGAGGAATAAATAAGGTGCGTATCTCGCATCGCGCGAGTGGAAACAAAGTTGGAAATTTATCCGTAAATTACGACTGGATAAACGTAGACGTAATCGTAACATCAACTTATAATTTACTAAACATGAAATAGTACGTTTCTTACAATTATGAATTTATTGTCATTTTCACTAACGCCCGAGCCATGTAGACTATCCTATCAAAGTCGAACCAGTGAGACAGGTTTCAAGCTTTTCTCTTTGTGTTCAAATTTTCCCAGACACATTCGTCGGATACAGCAACTAGATGCCTACGTGTGTACTTAGTTGAAGATCTTGGCTTCCATACTACGTTTGTTTTCAAGAAAGAATGAGGAGGCAAAAAGTAGACAGATTGATGACATTAGCGACACAGATCACAGCAAGACAACAAACGAACAAAAACGGTATAAGACTTAAGGAACTTGAGGACAAATGGACGGAGACATTCAAAACAAGATCTAAGGAGCTAAAGCAATCTTGATTTTTGACTCCGTTCTTCTTTGACTGAAGGAATTTGTTCATCTGTCTTTCATTCTGTTTATCTGCCCATCTGCTTTCCTATCTGCCTGTCTCGGATGACTACGTACCTGACCGTCTGTTTGATCGTATGGTGGATTTTATCCGCAACCAGTAATGCTTAGCCTTTCTCTTTTTAAATACTAAAAACCTTGCCTTCGGCTCGGTAACCAGTAAAAAACACCTACTACGTTGTCTATTTTCCAAAAACATTGCTCGAGTACGTAGCCCCTGAGGTAGACCGACTTAGTCAATTAGTGTGTCGCCACGCAGAGAGCGGGTATGAGTGAAGCCGATCGTCGGTTTGAGGATAGGCAGAAAGTTGCCAAGGGACTACGCCTCTCGGTTTGTTGTAACCAGAAATCATCTTACCTCACTTCTGAAAGCCTTTTCGTTCCTTTAACCTCTAGAATTATTGACAACTTCTAATATCTACTGTTTCAAAGTATACTGCATCCTTTTACTATAGAGTATGTACGTAATAATCGAACCTTTTATAACATTTATGATGGTAAAAATGCAGAGGGCTTTGTATTCGAAGATCCCTAGTTCTCTGGAGGAGAATGACTGCGGATCAACAGACCTGGGCAGTTAAAGGAGAGGCATATGCCCAATCCTGGGCTTAGCCAGCACAGGAAAGGGAGCCCCCCTTTTACCGCAGAATTATAGTGGGTATTAAGGAAATTATGCACTGGCCCGCTAATAATAATAATAATAATAATAATAAAAATGCAGAAGGCTTTGTATTCGAGGATCCCTGGTTTCCTTACATGTATAAGGACTGTAGAAAGTTACTAGCAGCACCGTTATGTTATGTTTCTGGTCTTTCTCTCGGAAGGGATCTTCGCAAATGAGTTGAGAATTTCAAATATCACCCCAATTCCAATAACAAGAAATTGTTTAGGTATCTCGAATTATAGATCAATATCGCTGCTGAAAATACCCAGTGATGTTAGACAAAACGATTTTTTTCATTTTGTCAGATGAGTATTTCATTTTTTTTTCGTTATGTCACGACTTTTATCATGTTTGGAGCTCGTCATTTTGTTAAAATGCCTATACCTATCAGTTTACAGGTATTTATATATACAATCCAATTCCACCAATTACCAATGTTAATCCAACAACAGTTGCATAGTAGTCAATAACAGCATTGAGATTCCCATAAAAATATCCGCCAGGGCAGCAGCAATTATTGTGTCCATGCTGTAACAATAAAGATAAGTTACTTTTTGGGTATTTTATTTACAATTAGTGAAAGCTATATACATACAAAGCTCGGATCCACCGGCACAGTTGCCTAGTGATGTCAGATATAATGTTCTCGTCTTCTTTTGACCGGGCTGATGAACCATCACCACATATTTGGAAAATCGGGGCAGTCTCCATGTAGTCTGTACTCTCATCCTAGTACACAATTAAACCCATGATAAATAATGTTTCTTTGCCATTTCTAACCTTTTTTTATTGATAATTTGGTTTCAAATGGGCATTATAACTTCTTATGTTTATTTTTCTCCCACACTCCCACAGTTTATCAACTAATTTCAATTCATCATTATGTTTTTTCATGAATCAATTTTTACATTCTTTACACCAATTTTGATTTTTATTGAATTCATGATTCTTTTTAAATTTCTGACATTTTGTACACAGATGAAACTCTCTAGCATTAACAACTGAAAATAAATCCTCATCTTGTATTGTCTAACAAATTGAAATAATTTTCTCAGATTCATTCTTCTTATTTGTATGGGATTCTTTTTTAATGAAATTTATTAAGAATAAGACAGACATAAAACCTTCCTAAAATACATCCAAATTAGATACGTCTGAATTACGTTCAAATTATGTTTGAATAATGTTCAATAAATAAACATTCACAAAATATATCAAAAATGAACCAACTAAATTATTTCTTGTTTTTAATAATTATTATCTCATCATTGTCCTTAATTCCTCTTGGTGCATCTCTTCCATTCAATCCAATTTCTTTTTTCTTTTCGTTAATATATTTTCCATTTACAATTATTTGAGACTTATCAACGTGTGTCAGCAAAGCAGACTTGTCCTGTGGTTTAATATATCCATCTTCAATATTAAAATCAGAAAAATAATGTCCTGAATTTTCTGTGAATTCTGCAACACTATTAGCCTTAACCTTACCAAAATTCATTAGGGTTACAACAATTTGACTTTTCAAGTCAGTTATTTTTTTATTTTTTAGTTGCATAGAATGTGATGCGATCTGAGAAAAGGTACACAAAGTCGGAAAAACAGAAATGTGAGATAATGCAGGGGTGGATAGAGGACATCCTCACGAACATTTTGCAAAAAAAAAGTAGCTAAAAAGAGCAAAAAATGGCTGAGATATAGTACTTTAAAATTGCAAGTTCAAAAAAGCTCATTTTGAGAAAATCGACTTTGAAAGTTAACAAAGGAGTTTTTACAAAAAAAATTTTTATGATAGTAGATATTCTGATTAATTTGCGAAATGAGAGTTTTAGGGGTATTTTTAACCGCCCAAAACGATGGTGAGGCCTGTTTGGCATAAAAAAGATTCCTAGCCTTCCTGTTAACACATTTGCCACCTTTATACCTCTTTGTTTGGATTGAATTATGCTGAGAAATGAAAAAATTAATATTGTTTCATAGGATGTGATACAATTTTTTTGATATGTTAATATCTTTTTTTCCACTACATGGAACTACACTTGGAAATTACAATCGATTGTCACATCGATATAGCTTGAATAAATTAAGTGAAAAGGCCTAAACGTGTTAAAAGATGGAGTAATTAATACATTAAATGTAAAAGTGCAACTGCGACTGAACTTTTTAATATTGTGGGCACAAAATGAAAAAACTTTTACAAAAGTATAAACATTGGAAAATTATAAATTATGTACGTTTGCAAGGCCTCCCTCGTTTTTTCGGAATGGGAGGAGTATCGATATCATCGTCTTCTGCACTTTCTTGTATTGGAACTTTACGAGGCTTTCCGCGTTTCTTCGCGCCTGCAGGTGGCTTGGAACGTTGGAACTAACACCAGAAGGCCCTGCGACATCGACATTGGGAGCATGAACTGAAGCTGGGCACAAGATATCCTTGTATTCATCTGGACAAAATTCTCTCTATTTCTCATAGAGATATTGTTGCCGAGCTTCTGGTAACCCACTTGATTCCTCGTTGTCCAACTTTATTGATTCGTCAATCTTACAACCGATGAGCACTGAAGTGGGTTCATCTTGGAGGCCTTTCTTACACCAAACATAACCAGGCGAATCACTGCGAAATTCGAAATGATAGTATTTTGTTATCTCGGGTATTCTTGCCCATTTCTGTTCTTCAAAATATTTGCTCCAGTTCATGAATGGAATGAGGAGATTTGTACCTCGCTCGTCGCTGGTTAAAACGCAGTTATTAATACCACTATTTGGTGTACTTTCTTCAATAACCGATTTCACCTGGTGGAGGGTAAATGCTTCACTACGGCGAAAATTCTGCTTAAAAAAGCCAAAAGCCCAGTCAACGCCAAATCGTGTGTGGCCAGGTGGCATGAAATTGAGTTCAATACGATCGTTTAGTTTTTTTAAAATACGATAATTGAGATAACACATAAGCGTAAAATTTTTATTTTGCCACACTCAATTATCTGACTGCAGAATGAGTTCCCTTTCGCCGATCGTGAAATGGTTGAAGTAATTATTCAACATACTAACGATATAGCTGGAGCTCTTATTGATAGAGACGGACTCGGCAATAAAATAATTATATTGTTTTCGTAGAGTATCATTCATAATTCCAAAAATGGATACCTTAAAACCTGAAATCATAACAAAGGAACTACGTTACCTAGGCTTTTTTTTTTTATTAATTTGCAAGTTGAAAGTACAAATTGTAAATAAAATGGTACTACACGATGTATTTTGATAGAAGGAAAGTACCTGTCAGAAAATATATAGGCCCTGGCTGAAACGGGTTTTCTGGTAGGGAAACCAATTGTGCCATATCGAATGAAGTGTGACACGCGCCAGGATAGGACCTTGGCACACTTGGAGTGATTTCCTCTGGGTACACATTCCATGCATCTCGTGGTTTTGCGATGTTACTCTTATAATAACGTCGTTCATTCATTACTCTTTGGAGGTGCGCGTTCATTTCCTCAACAATCTGCAGCTTTTCGGTCTCATTGACACAAGTCTCGCGTTTAACGGATGTAAAGTTTCGTTGACAGAACTTGCATACATCGTACTTGGGTTTGGCAATGATTATTTCGGGACAAAATGTCCTCCATAGACGTCTGAACGTCACTAGGCTCACTGGGGCAACGTTTTTCACTTCGCACGCTTTGATATACATGTCCTTATAAATAGACTTTTTTGAATCACTGGTCGGCAATAGTTTGACAGCCATGTTGAAGTAACCAGGCTGTCGACCTGGGAGATAAATTGCGTTTTGTTCGCAATAATTTCGAATGAGGTTTACAACATCTGTAACTGAGTCGTACGACAGCGACCACCTTGGGTGTCTTTGGGCATTCCCATGTCTTGTCTCCACAAGACCGTCAGACAGGAATATTGACTGTAATCGTCGATAACGTTTCATAGAGATCGTATTGACGAAAATAAGAAGAAGGTACGACAGACACGAACAGCAGTTACCATAAATTCCGTTCGCACTCGCTCTCTGTCTTTCTGCTTTCGTTTTGTAATTTTTGTCTCTTCCATTGTGGCAGTTAATACTCGTAATTGAGCAAGTACGGCGTGCTCACTTTTAGTATCCATGATTTTAAATATCAAAAAGGTTTTAAAAAAGTCTTAATTTTGATTCTATTTTAACGTGCGCCTTTTTCGAGCACGCGTTAGTTTATTAAATTATCTTTTATTTTCAAGGCTCTGGAACGTGACCGGAAATTGAGAGAAATTAAGATTTCTTTGCAGAAGGTGCGGCATCACAGACCCTGGAAAATTTATATTTTCTTTAGCTTGATTGGGGCTTAATGAATGAAATTTCTGGTCATGTTTTCTTTTACAATTATTGTTGATTTCATTGATGAAAAATAGTAAAATTGGATACAAATTGTATGTAGAAGTATGGAACCCTATTACAATTGATACAAGTTGGATTGTTTAGAAATTTTTAACTCTGAATTTTTGTTAAATTGGATATGATACAAAATGTGTACAAAAGTTTAAAAATTTTCAAACTAGTGAGGAAGAAAAAATAGGGTGAAATGATTCATATTTACTTTAAAAAAGGTTAAATATTTAGTGTGGAAAATTAGGGAAATTAGGGATTTTATTGAGAGGTTAAAAATGGGCATAGTGCATAAAAAAAACCTATTGGCGCACGGTGGCGCTCAATGAATATAATATATATACTTAGCACTACGTTGACAGCTCGAAAATTTAGAAGAAAATAATAAAAATTGTTCGAGGGACAGCCATGTCGACGGACATTTGAGCATATTTAGTTCAATTTTGACCCATTAAAAGTGGATCAAATTTGAAAGCTGGAAAAAGTAGAACTGAGTCATATCTATCAACGAAAAAAAAAATGGCCGTATCATAAATAGTGTTTGAGATAACTGCTGGGCACTGAAATATCAACATTTTCGAAGAATAACCCAAATACTACATAACAATAACAGGAGACTGAAGTGATGGAAGAAAAAGGTTCTTCTATAAGCTGACTCATCTTTAACCTTCTTGATCAATTAGCACTTGACAGACTTGCGTGGAATCACACAAAATTCCAGCTGCTTAGGTCATTTTGTCTTTCTATTCAGAAAACTCTGTTCAATTAATATGAAACATAGTCTTTTCGAGTATTTAATATTTACCATTTACTTTAATATGAGAACAACAAAGAAGAACTCGTGATTTTTATTTCTATTGATTATTTAATGAGAACTAAAAAAAAAAAATTCTAACGCGCAATAACAAATTGTCATAACCAGATTTTGCCGTTTGATTCATGTTTAGTTATGTCATTTCCAGTTTGTTATATTATTACAAAACTCTGATAAATAGTTTTATCATTATGACAGAATTTCTAGAATTCAATTGTCTTTTTATTTTGTTATGTACAACAACACGGCTGCCCACCACTGCTTTTTTTTGTACCAACTTACGTAAACAGACAAAACAGAACTTTCTTTTAAAATGTAGAACAATCTGTTTTCAAAATGCTCCTCTTAATTTAATGGACCAGTACACAGGGTCCAGTACTGCTCATGGTGACTTGGACATTTGTTGCACTACTAGAAAGGAGTAGAAGAATAGAATCTCAGCCTCACTTAGACTAGACGTCAGGGAGTCCCGGGCAAATCAGTATTTTAGATCTTGGCTTCTCTGGGCGCTGAAGTGGTAACGGGGGGAGGGGATGGTCTAAATGTAAAAAAATTAAATAGGCCGGTCAATGATGGAAAATTAACATACAAAGTTACGATACGTACGGATATGAACATTTAGTAATAACGAAGTCACTACTGCGCATATCACCGCCTTCGCGGGTTGGCATTCCGGGTTGCGGAAAATTCGACGCTGTTTTCACCCGTTGACTTTTCATCCCCCTTTGAGCGAACATGGTTCGTACTTTTGAACTGGCAGCACTGCATATAAGAACAAAGAACTTTTCCGGATTAAAGCTCAACCGCCCTTTTATTCTTTGTTCGGAGTAATTTTTCGTTTTAGGCTGTTTTTCCCGTCGATCATTCAATTTAATGTTCGGTAATTCCGGCTGGATAATAGTGGCGAGCTTTCTTGAAGTAGAACATGACACCGGAGAGGCTGCGGGTAAGCGAATAATTTTTGATTTATTGGTAGTTTTGATACTTAGTATTAGCAATTGGGAGATCAATTGAGAAACTATATTCATTCTAGATAGTTGCATTGGGTATGTTGGAATTACCACTGGTTTCGGCTACAAATTCTTCCGGTTGTATTAAACATTAGAGTGTGATTATTTACGACGAGAAGATACGATATAGGTGCCTCTTCTAGGTACGGATTTGTAAACTGCATTTCGGAATGATTGTCTCGAAATTGGAGAACTTCGGATTTCTAGTTATTTTGTCAATTTGGTAGCAAAAGTCGATAAATTGAAAGCCACAATGGATATTTGTTATATTAGTACACATAGATAATCTGCATTTTTTTCAGTTGTTTGAATATAACTGGTTTATTTAGTATAACGAAATGAATACTGACGCGAATATCAACGAAAATTATGAAAATGTAGCTTCGTCCAAATGCGAGCCTGCCACATGTAATCTATAAATAAAGCAGCTTATTTGTCCAATAATCATTTGTAAATTAAGGCAGTAAAATAAAAATTTGCAACAGAAGGTAGATTATGGTTTACACCGAATGCGAAATAATCCTTATTCACGCAGTAAAACTTCACAGGTCAATAATAATACGATTTGAGTGATATCCGCTCCATGGTCTTTAAAAAGAATGCCAGTAGTCTAAAATATGACCCGAATCGTTTCGGAACAGTTTACTTCTATCAAGAATCACGAACTATTTGGAAATATTTGAGGACAAATTAGAGGTGACAAAAACCAGTAGCTGAAAATTCAATCAGATGCAACTAGAATTACGAGCTTTTGCAATAAATTAAAGAATTTTACTTTTTTTTTTTGTATGCTACAGGTAGCCGCCAGCGTTCACATGGACATACATCTGATGGAGTCGTTCGCACATGTCGGCCAGTGTCAAAATTTAAACTGTCAAAGGCGATGCTGCGCTCAACTTATGCAAGTAGCTACTCACGCTAAATCCTGCGCTGTGGTAAAGGCTGAAAATCATTATAAATGTCATCTGTGTCGACAAGTTCTGGCTCTTTGCGCTATTCATTTGGAAAATTGTCAAGTACGTTATTTTATATTGCTATAATTCGTCTAGTTCAAACGAATTATAAATGTATAAGTTATAGGGATTAAAGGTAGAAATGCCTGTGATCAAGGAGAAGCAAACGTGGCAATAAACTGCCAACCATCCAAATATTGATCGTTATGGAGAACAATCAAAGAGTTGAATTTTTTCTGTCGAAATATCTGCAATAAAACCGGTGCCAATTAAACAGTGGCTTATAGGATGTGTGGGCTACTTCGTGAAAGATACACCCACTCTGGTACAACGCATTTAAAAATGAGCAAAATTGGAAATTGTTTGCTGTTTTCGTTCCACCCTAATTTAGATGAAGTTCCCCCATGGTGCTACAGGGACAGAGGAGTTCCGCTTGAAACAACATCAAAACGGAGATAAGTGGCCCAAAAAACGAATGTGATGGAAGCTACTATACCCCTCTTTACCGATTTAAGCAGATTATAGCCCCCTGTGGCAACATTAGAGTAAGGGCTACAGTCAAAATGACATCAGAAACGAATTTAGCGGCCCAAACTTTCCCTCCCCCTCGAGATGTAATGTAAAGCTAATTTCGCTCAGTTACAGTGGTGTCGAGATTTTTCCAACATTTAAGTCAATAAGCACTATATAAGCGATAAAACCGTGACTAGGTTCGCTAGTGTTGACTCCTGAAAAGGTGATCAAGGTTGATATTCTTATTGGGATCAGGATTGCATAAACCACAAAAAGAAACAAACATCATTTGTTTACAAAATTGACAAAAAGTTCTCTATGTGACCCAGAGGAGAGCTTTTAGTTTTGTAACTGGGTTTTTGTTCCTATGCCGTGGCCATTTTTAAGTTGCTTCTTCTGGCACACTGTTGACGTGTTTCATGCGGCTGCGAAGCTGAATGGCTTCGTTTGAATAGTGATAACATAATCCGCATCTTAGATCTTGGATACTGTACGCCTTATCGATTCTGTAATAATAAATCAGTGAAATTAGTGTTGTGTACAATTTTTGGTATCCGATAGCGTGGCTGTTCGTTCTCCCCCAAAATGATAGGATTTTCACCTGAAACAAGAAGGAGAACCCTTAATTAGTACGTGTGATTAAATTAAGATTGAAAAGTAGCTTCGAAAATACTTAAAGGCTGTAAAAAATAGAATTATTGAAAATTTTCCAATGTCGTGTCTTGCTTTTTGTCTCTTATGTCGTGGCATAAGCTGCTTCCATTGACCACGGCATTGGAAAGTGATAACCACGACAAGAGATTTTGAAAGTGAAATGTATGTACTTGTACATTTAAACCTGCTTACGTTTGTTCATCAGTGGCCCTTTCCCATAAAGAACGATTGAAGCGAAAGAAAATTGCTGAGAGGAAGCGACTGCTAGGTATCAAAAATGATTCAATGTATGTAAACGAGTCTTATCCAAAATTTTATGTTAACTATTCACTGAATAATATTAAGAGAAACATTTCATTTCATGCAAAAGTGTCTCATCTTACTTCGAGAGTATTATGATATTTTTACAAGTTTGTTCATTGAGTTTTTGTTTAAATAAAATGATTTTGTCTACTAGTCGTAAATATCAAAGATTTATTTAGTAATTTTAAGTGAGCAATCCCGTGATTTTATGAAAGTGGTCCTAAATTTTTAGTCAGAATAAGTCTAAGCAATTTTTTGTTTGATTGATGAGTACTGTCCTAATCTCATTTCAAATTAAACTTAACAAGATTTTTCAAAATATTGTGACTGTTTCATTACCTGTCTTTTGTATGGGATTCAACTGCAGTCTGGTACCTTACTCCTAAAACATGGTTCTCCACATAATTTTTGCACTGAGTTAAGTGGATAAGTTTTTAACACAATTTAAACCTGGAATGAAACATATAAATTGTAATACCTATAATAAGTATAATTTTTCAACTAGTCCCCACCATTCAATACTTACCTAATAAACGTCGGTCATTGTTCTCCAACAGGTTAAATACAACAGCATAATATATCTTCTCTTCATGTTGAAGGTTTGAAGTTGAATAACATCTGGCCACGGCATAAGAATTTCCAATGCTGTGGCTCATTTTTACTGAGCCACGGCATTGGAGAATAGCCACGGCATGAGAAGTTCTCATGCCGCGGATAGATAATATTTTAAAATGCTCTGCCCCCTCCCCTGGTCAACATGAATTGAGCAGAAGGGTGTTTATGTCTTGTGGGACACACAAACAATAAATTCCACCTTCAAATTCCCCTAAACAGAAACTTTTTGAATGGAAAATTTTACTCCGTGGAAATTGCTTTTTTTTTTTAGAATTACCCTAAAACGTTTTTTTCTCTCATTTCTTTCTTGTTTTATATAAAATCATTTCCTCTTGCATATTTTAGCAAAAATGGAAGAAGGAAGAATAAATAATATTTATTTATAAAAATCAAGGTTGAAAACGATCCACTAAAATTGGATTCGAATTCGAATCCACGAATCACTTACCTTACTTTGGATTCGAATATGATTCGAGAATGATTTACGTTTACTATGATTCGAATCAGATTCGAATAAATGGAGTGGATTCGTGGATTCGAATCCATGAATCATCGAATCTAGGAATTATGGAATCTTTTTTTGCTGTTACAAAATCAAAATGAACGATACCGATTTTACTCACTCAGCAATCGTTGACTTTTTTTTTTCTTTCTTTAGAAAGACCAAATACTCCAAAAACTGGAATCTTATTCGATGTAATCGTAGTAAACGTGGCCAGAAGGAAAAGATTCGAATAAATTTTACGAATCCGGGTCGTCCATTGGATTCGAATCACTGATACGAATCCAAATCAGAGATGGAAAGCCATATGATAAAACTTTTGCTTACGGCTTTAGCTTCTGACCTTGGAAAATAAAACTTAAGCTTTTGCGTTTCAAATTTTTTCATATTTAGCTTTCCCTTTTGGCTTTTGCTTTTCAACCCAAAAATTATAAGCTTTTAGCTTTTTGCTTTTGACTTTCGGCTTTTTCCCTAAATTTTGAATATTTTGTACATTATATTTTTTAGAAATAACTTTTCACAACACTGCTTAACAGTGAACACTTTAACAGCACTGACCACTGACAATTGAGATAATGAAAATAAAAATGAAAATCTGAAATTATAATTTATATACAGATAAATACTGGAAAAACTGTAAAATATAAAACTTTTACTTTTGCTTTCAATTTTTTGTGGATTCTAGCTTTTGCTTTCAGCTTTTGCTTTGTAGGTAAAAAACTCTTCGCTTTTGGCTTTCCGCTTTCAGCTTTTAGCTTGCTGTCCATCTCTGAATCCTATTCCCAGAAGCGGATTCGAATTACATATTTGGATTCGAATCTTTTCAGTTTCCAACCTTGGTAAAACTGAAAGGAAAATGTTGTGAACAATGGTGGAAAGTCGTTTTATTTCGAACAGACATTTTCAATGTTTTAAACAAAAAAAAACACGCTTGTTTTGTTGGTTTAAAGAAAAACTGTGTTTTTTTTTGTATCCCTAATTGGAATGTAGGAGCGCTAATGTACACCTCCTAATAAAAGGTTGAGTGATCATGGAGGGAAATAACATGGCCGTAAATGGGAAATACAGAATTTTCAAGAAATCATAAAATAAAGGAATGACAGACATGCTTCAAATGGACGATATTCAGCGTAAGAGAACCAACCAGCCAAATCTGGTTTTTGAGAACACGTGATTCGAACTTCGAAGTTCTAGAGCCAAGTAGAAACTATATGACATAGCGTTTACTGATAAGCTTTTTTCAACGTGAGTATACATTTTTGAATCCCGGGGCCCAATTTTGAAAATTACTCTCTTTCCAACGATACTAATAACTCATTTTGTTTACAAACATTGGTTGGTTCCCTTACGCTGAATAGCGTCCAAATTTGAACTGCAGGTAGCTACATATGAGGAGTTATCTGTCAAAAGGGCCCTTGACGAATAGGATTCCTATTCATCAGAGGCCATCCCATTCGCCAGGGGCCCTTTTGAGAGATAACTCCTCATATTCGAACTTGCGATTAAAAATTTGTCATGTAACAAAATTAATAGAAATGCGGTGAAGTAAGAAATGACAGCCGTATTTTCAAACAACTTCTATGTGTTATTTCTGCATAATCACTCAATGAGGGTTCAAAAAACATCTGCTAGATGTCGCAGCCCTTTTGATTCCGAGTCCCAATTAGAATATGTTGTGTTGAATTGGTAAACAGCTTTCGTAATTGCTGAAAACAGGGTTTTTAAGTCATATAACATGTTAAATTAAAGCTTGAAGTCTGTAGTTTATGATGAAAGGTAATTTAATGCACTTTATTTGCTCTAGTTGGATAAATAAGTTGATTTTCAAATTACTGTTTTTTATGGAAATTCATCATTGGTACAAAACGCGGTTGTAAATACAACTAATACATGGAAAATGGAGCCGTAAGTTCATAAGTGAAAACTAGAGACCTCAGTCTCTGAATTCATCTGTGACATGACCCAAGGAAACATTTTATTGAATAGAAAAAGCGAATTCAATTTTCATATTGTTGGGTTAGTACAAATAGGTGCTATCTGTAAAAAAAAAAAAAAAAAATTACAGGGGATAGGTTTAAAGACCACGATGAATCTGTTGAAAATGAGTTTAACTAAAAATACCTAGTATAACAATGCTCCAACATTCAACTAGGAATACATCTCAGAGATGAAAACATTCCACTTTTCTTTTCTTGAACCTTTCCATATGGTGAACTTTGTTAGTATCTAGTGTATTTTTAACCAATTTTGTTTTTTGTGTTTCCTGTTGAACTGAGGCAATATTTTATTATTTACCGTGTGGTGTCTTGTAAATAGTAGAATTTCCCATCCAACGATACCAAGAAAGTCACTTCGTGAAAAAATTGTAGATAGCACCTTTTCACACTAACCCAAAGTTATATTCTTATGGTGATAACGTCTAATGATCACCTTTTCAGGAAATATTTCACGACTGGGCTACCAACATCGGGAACTCTTAAGTTTTAGCGCTTTATTTGAATAAAAAATCTTGAAATAAGGCATGTAACGGTGGATTAACATTTGAGTCGGCGACATGTTGCGGACAGACTTGAATGTTAAACGATTGTCCGCGACATGTCGCCGACTCGAATGTCAATTCACCATTAGTATCCAGAAATCTCTGAAATCTTGTTTCTGAAATCTCAGTGCGCCTTTTCATCAACTTACGAATAGTTTCCATTTTCCCCAACTCTTAGGAAAGTACAATGTACGCAGGCCCAGATTAATGCATGAGACCCGTGCCCAGGGCCGAAAATTTTTGAGGGTTGGAAAAATTTTTGAGTATGATATACAAAAATTCATTCCTAACTCACAACTCCGCTTTCTTAAACATTTACTCAAATTACAGCCATCCAACTTTTGTGTGTTGAAAATTTTTTTGGGGGGAGGGAGGCATGGGCAAGTAATTATTTTAGCAACGCCTCGAAGGGGCCGGGGTGTGCTTCTAAGCGAGTGCCCAGGGACGCTCACGAACTTAATCCGGCCCTGAATGTACGTCTGTATGCTCCCTGTTCTGCCACTGCTCATTTATATAACTAAATATTTAGATGAAAATAACTGTATAATAGAACTACGATGTTAATTACATGTAAAGCTCATTCGAAACTTCACTCGCATTGAGCTATGAAAAAGTTTTAATATTTTTCAACGAAATTTCGCATCCTTAAATTTTTTTCTCAGGGGCAACTTTTTAGCTCAATCTATCTTCCGAATGAAAAAATTCTTTTCATTCCATCCTATCGTACAATGTTCACGTGTGGTCGCCATGAATTTTCTCGGCGATCAGCACTTCACGTCCGAGAAGCCACCCAATTTTGAGATTTAGTGGAATGGGAAGCCAATATCCGTTGAAATACGAGTCGTTTCAGTTATTCGATGCACAGTTACTTCACAAAAATCGAGCTTACCTGATTAAAATGTATGTCATTTTTACTTTATTCTTCCAGAATTCAAAGTGTTTCATTCCATTTTGCGTGAGATACAAAAAGTGCAAAATTGTATCTAATGAATATCGGAAATGTAAGAGTACACCTGAAGACCATCGTTTTAAAATTTCTGTCGGATTTACCAAGGCAGAAGTTATCAATTTCTACAGGTTCCGTAAAATTGTCTACGTAAGTTGAAAATTTCCGAATCAGTAATACATTTACGTATGTAGCTAATAAGCTTTTGAATTCATCCCACACGATTCTTATGGTTGTTATAATGCCATAATGTCATTGTAATATCGATGTTTATGGGTTCACTGTTCAAATTACCTACTGTTGCCAATCATTTAGTTACTTATATTTCGTCTAATTTTGCTGTATCGGCAAACATAGTTAACCTATTGTTCTTATATCATCGAATTGATCCCCTACCCTTTTCTTTAAAAATGATTGAGCATGTCATTGTCCGCTTATTTTTCCCCGAATCACTAACGTATTTACCTGTGCTCCCTGGTAAATTAGATGAAGATATCCATTTGAAAAAAATACTTGTTGGGCATATTATTACCAGTCATCACCTTGACTAGCCCTCTGTTCAGTTGAAAAAATCAGGTGCCGTACCCGTTGTCGGATGTTGGCGATCGCAGTTTTTGACGCGCGATCGACTTTCCTGGTCTGGGTTAGTCGGGGTAGTTTGCCGTTGCTTTCCCCACGTTTGTTGCGCAGAGTTTTCCTTCTTTATGCCAAAAAAGTGTGTAGCCGCAGTTCGCTTACTAGCCACGTGTTTGCACAACGCTGAGTCAGCTGGCCACGACGTGCACATACCAGTATCAGTCTGTTTTAGGTCCGGCGATGATACACCCTGCGATTGTAGTACCTTGTTCGTTCGAACTGGCGGGGGTGTATTTGAATAGCAGTAGCTTTCCGGCATTGGTGGGTTTCGAACCCTTCTCCTTGTTCGTCCACACTGAGGAATTTCAAAGATATCATCTTTTGGAATAATCCCTAGGAAATACCTGTCTAATAATGAATTAGTATAGAAGTATTTTCATGTTGCAGAATAATTACAAGACGATGAAAGAAAAATATCCAATTTATACTAATCGCGAATGTTACCAGTCGTTACCATCATGAAACGGATGTACTATTTTTATTACCTGTAAATGACGTTAAATTTTGAGAATATATTGTTGCATATCAATAAAAACATTATGATTATATTGAAGAGCCCTATTACGTTATACCTATTATGTACCTATCATCGTTATCTAAACACCGCAAATTGTTCTTCAGTTGTACCTACTATATTGTTTAAAAACCATGTGCAATACTATCGTTATTAAACTCTAATATTATCTATGTTTATTATTCTTGATCCGAATATCAATAAATAAAGTTTACAAATTGTTTATAGAAGAAAATGAAAAATGACCCTTTTCAAAAATGCAAAAAAAAGTGTGATGTATTTAGAAGGTTTCTGTATACACGTATAGGTTTATTTGAAGTTGGATTCGATATAGTAAGATGCTATTGGGGGTATCAATCATCAGTTATCGGGCAACAAATGTTACAGCTTGCCCTCGTTTGAATTTTACAATTGAGGAGTTATCTGTCCAAAGGGCCCCTGTCAGCAATGCTGATTTTGAGAAAAACAACTTCGCATTTTTCAAGCTGAAATACTCCTTTCAGACTGATTTAATTGAAAAATATGTCATTGTAAAAAGTGTTCGCTCTTCGCTGTGATTGAATTGATAGAAATGACTACTTAATTAATTGTTCATTTCATTCAGAAACAAACGCGGGCGAATTAAGAAAGAAGGAGAATGATAGAGGCTCTTTATAGAGCGATGGGGAAATTAGCCTGGTAGGACATGTGGTTTATCAGTAGCCGTTTTCCCATGATAATATCGGTGAATTTTATGCATTACTCTTCTCCTTTTCTTGTTTCCACACATTTGTACCACTTATGCAACAAAATACACAATTCCCAACTCACTGTATGATAAGTTATTGTAAATTTTCGTGATTGAAAAGCTAATGTAGTAGTGAAGATGTCTCTCCATATCGATAAATAAGATAACCAAAATGTGTAAGTTCTGAGGCGTATTATCGTGGACGAAGTTACTCGCTTTTCACTCTACGATAAAATTAATGTACCTATGCTTGGTTTCATTGACTGTATGACAAGTGTTTGTACATATCTCAGCATAGAATCGATGTTAATACGATGCGTTTGTAATCATTTACCGGCGCAAATTTCACTGAATATCATAGTTCCTAATAGAGTACTATACGGAGAATTCGAAAATCAGCATCTCCGCAAAAAAGGCCCCTACTCGCCAGGTATGAGTATAGTAGGTACCGTATTGTAAACATCACCAAGTTTGGATTCTATCCTTATCGGTGGTTTGAGAAGTACGCTAGCACCGTTCGAAAATGTAGCGTATTATAGATACTTGGTCCTAGCATCCTCATTAGTTATACAATGACTGATCTGTCCGAACTTTCCCATACAACCAATAAAATCAAGAGATGTATTACCCTAACAATAAATGAAAACACAACGTAAGTAAACTGTACAATGTTTACAAATGGTACTGCTTCTGAGAATGAATACGTAGAATACTGAGCCTAGAACCTCAGGTAAGAATGATGACTGGCAACACTAACACGAGAAAGCGTTCGTATTACTAACACTACTTCAAGTAAAAATCTGTTTCAACAGTTTCACGTATTCAAACGAATCCAGTTCCGCACTGATACAGGAAAACTGTGTGCAAAAACAGATAACAAGGTGCATCTAAACTCACTGGGTAAAACTTCAAAGTATATCTTATCTGATTTCAAAAGCTCCTCAAATGCTTTAAATACATTCGTTTACTCGCAGCTCTGCTCATCTACAGTCAACAATACCGCTTTTAATTTATGAAAGGTTCTTACTCCAATATATGATCTTCCCGAGGAAAATCTGAAATCCATTTAATCTATCAACACATTTCCAACGCACTATACAGCCTGATCTGAGTACAAAATGTTTATTTACATAAATAATTTAAAAGATCCAACTTGGTTAAAACATATTATGAAAAACGATGATATTAGACTTGTAACAAAATAGAGAATATGCGTAAGATATTTTTTTTTTTGGTAATACATTAGTACGAAATGACCCCCTGGAATTATAAGAGAACACGAATTCCGATACGTGGACAATGTTGATTACTGTTCGTCTTTATCTTTTGCTCCGTGCTTCAAAATGCGAGTAAATTCAGTATAATCGAACATGCCGTTCTTAATCGGAGCTTCTCGGAACATTTCATCGACCTAGTTCGACAAATCGGCATTATATAACTCAATCTTTCTGAATTTCGATTACAACATAAATGAAAATATGAATCCGTACTTACATCTTCATCGGTAAAACGATCTCCCATAGAGATGAGCAATTCCCTCAGTCTCTCTTCATTGATATAGCCTGTATTATCTTCATCAAAGCACGCGAATGCATTTTTGATCACGTCTTCCGGATCAGTTCCTTGCAGACGTTCACCGAATAACGTAAGAAACATGGTAAAGTTGATAGGACCAGGCGCTTCGTTCATCATTCCTTCTAAATATTCGTCCGTAGGACTTTTTCCTGGACACATAACAAATAATGTTAACAACACTTGGTACTCGTATAACTTTTCAAAACTGAATTTCACTGCTTTTCACTTTTCATACACACACCATCAAGTAAGAGGCTAGAGATGCAATAAAATTGAAAATTCAGAGTCCTAACTACATCCTAATAGTAAATGAATCGTATTTCCGGAAGTTGATTACGTGCAAGATAGCCTACATGTACAGTAATTTTGCTGGCATCATAAGTAGAACATAATTGCACATACCCAGTGAGGCAAGCATATCATGTAGATCTTCTTTGTCGATAAAACCGTCTCTATTTTGATCAATCATGTTGAACGCTTCTTTGAATTCTTGAATTTGGGCTTGATCAAACATAGCGAATACATTGGACGTCGCCCTTTGGGCTCTTTTCTTCGTATTGCCTCGTCGTCCAGCTGCTTTTCGGGTCGACATAGTGCTGTAACACAAATATTTCGTACTCCCAGATTACCAAAATTCTAATTTAAATTTAATCTCTACACCTTTCAACAAGAGACACCCTTAAATGGGTATTATTTCAGAGAGTACACTGTAGAGTTACAATCAAACAAAAATAATTACCTTTTGTTATCCACAATTACGCCGTTTCAATAATTTTTAAAATGAAAAGTCACCAACTTTGGCCAGATTAATCTAAGAACAACCACTAAGACTGGTATTTTTAAAAGAAATTCTAGATAATGAATAATGGATGGAATAATTACGTTTACGTATGAAGAAATCGTTGTAGAATGATTCAACATCAAGATAAGTCATATCTATAAATCAGTGCAGCCAATTATAGTAATCTTAAGAGACAGTGTTACACGATACAACAATATCTCTGCAGTGGTACGCGATTTTGATCGGTATTCATCAGAAAATGTCTGGGATAATAGCTCTAAAACTCATAAGCGTTTAAGTCCCTTTCTCAGGTGTCATCTAGATTTCTAGGCAGGAAAATCCTACGCCCCCGCCCTGCAGCTTTCCTGGACGACAGTCGTAGGGGAGGGTAAATTTACGAATTAAAAAAAATAACCGCAGACGAAAGGAAAACGAAGACATGTCCTGAAAGATTTCAAATGCAGCTACCCTTTCAATCGTTCAATCTTTTTAATAATTCCGGAGCACATGCGAATATGAAAGCTGGTCGTTCAAAAGTACGAAAATTATTTGTAAATATCGATGATTGTTTTCACAACACATCTATAAAATCATTCTTCCACTTTCTTGAGAATAACTGAATTCGCAGGTTTTCATATTAACGAAACACGGAGTATCTATTTGCAAACACAGAACAGAGAACACTGTCGGTCATTTCATTTACTTATATAGGCAAGAAATAACATTACCATAAATGGCAAGCGCGCAACAAATGATCAGTAAACTTGACAGGTGCATGTTCCTTTCACAATTCAGTAATCATTCGTTCAAATACGATACCGCTTTCGGAGGACTTCGGTGCACTTTCAATTCGCGAGAGGTCGTCTGTTCTACTCCAACGACGCGTGAAATTTTGTCTCATAATACGATTTTCTCGTTCTAATAACCCTTCATTTTGTCTTTCAAGTTTTTTTTTTTTTTTGTTCCCCATACCCTAGATTTAAAATGTTTTCTACCATGAATTTAAAGCCCGTGCCAACAAGGGAGTGGTGGAGTTGCGAGATTTTGAAGGGCTAGTTTCAAAAACTGGTTGGGGGAATTTACAAATTTATTTTGAAAATTGAACTTCTCCTTGCCTAAACGCGCCGGTTTTTGAAAAACTAGACGTTCAACTAATGACATACGATTATACTAAAAAAACCGGATTTTATTACTTTCAAAACAATAATAATAAATCTCCTGAATTTTTTACTCTATGAAGAAAAACATAGAAAACTGATATCATACAAGTAATAACAGTGAAAATAATGATATGCGGTGACAAGGAGTCGATTCGGTTTTAAAACACAGTAGTTAGAACTGTAACATACAATAAAGGAAGACAATATGAACGAATGGTGATTTAATATTAAACTTTTATAAATATGGAACAGGTCGATTTTCTAAACAATCGAATAATAATAATAACGACTTAAAGACTGAAAAACAGAAATTATTACCGACGTTTGCTATCGAAGTAGACGATCGTGATTTCCGTGTAAATAAAATTGAACGATTCTGACAATCACATCTTTAACGAAATTGAAAATGAGCTCAGTTCTTTATACTATCTAGAAATAAGAGGACACGAATAAATCAACGAATAAACGACTAACTAAATTGCAAAACTAATCAACGCAAAACAGATTAAACTGATAGTACGGCTGATTGGTGAAAATGGTACACTTGTTACAAAAGCAAATTAGATACACATAAATAAGAGTTTTTTATGTATGCCGTCCATTACCACGGGCCTTACGTCATACCGAGCTCTGCGAACAAAAAAATGCTCGTTAGCCACGGGCTTGTCTCCACTCCATATCTATATTTCATTCATAAAAACTGTTTTGTCCTTCCCTTTTCGTCTCTTAGATGTTTCAGTCGATAACCTATTACCTTTCAATATTGGTAAAGTGAAAAAATAAGTTTTACGTGACAAAGAAGGCCTATCTCATTCGACTATAAAATAAAAAATATGCCACTACGATTTGGGAGTTACTTTGGACAAAACTACTGTTCAACATGCACATCGAGCACATATCCTTGAAATGTAAACGAATACTTGGCTTTATAAAAAGAAATGGAAAACAATATACAAATTTAGAAATTGCGAAAATATTGTATACTACATTTGTTAGATCAATTTTAGAATTCTCTGCCATTATTTGGGACTTCACAACTCAAAAACAGCGTTGCCAGATCGGACGAATTTTCGCCAATTGAGCCATGTAAAGTACATTCTGGCGACAAGAAAAATGCTGCTTGTCGCCAGAAATTTTAAGTAAATGTATAATTTTGTTAAGCGTTCGCAAATTTCGGCGATTTTTACAATGCTTGCGGCGATACTGAGAAGTCGAACTGGCGATTCCATGACAAAAAAGTCTGGCAACATTGCTCAGAAAAGTATTACAGAAATTGAAAGAATTCAAAAAAGTTTTTTAAAATATCTACACTCTAAAGTTTTCATGTACTGTCCTCCTGATATCACTTATAATGAGCTTCTGGTTGGTTTTGAGATTTTGAGCCTGGAAGATAGAAGAAACGTGGCAAAACGAATATTTCTAAGGGATATTCTCACAATAAAATATCATGTCCCACGATTTTGACAAGTATTCGGTTTGGGGTTCCTTCCTTTAATGGAAGAAATTCAGAATTATTTGATACGGGGGGGGGGGTTTCATAATCAGTGATACAAAAAACCCTTGCCCTGTATAATAGTGTGAGTCGTAGTGACCCTACAATTGACCTATTTTACATGTCTAGAAGCGAGTACATCGGCTCTGTTAGCAGGGTACTGCAATAGACGTAGAATGGACGTCCTTTTTCCTTGTGGTGCTCCCATGCGCATTCAAGGTTATCTGGTATACTCGTACACCCCTTCGCTATAGAACCCCCTCAGTTTCTGGGTCCCTCGATGGTGACCTTGGACCCTCTCCGCAGCCGATCCCATATGTCTGTTCCGGTGCCAACTTCTCCCCCCCCCTTTCTATAGTTTGGTTTTTGCTTTATTTTTTCACTCTTCCTATCATTCCTCATTCTTCAAAAAATTTATTCCTTTAATTAAATACATTTGTAAAACTGTCGGATCTGTCCCCCACCATTATTGGGACCTTCGGGCACCTGTCGGGAGGGGGGGCACAAATAATGTAATAAATAAATAAATATCCTTTGTTAAAAAGATTTTAAATCGAATTCATCAATTAGCCGTACCACGAGAGAAATGTTGACAGCCGATTTCTAAACATATACATACATGGTCATCTGTTTATCCAAACACTAGAAACATACGACTCGTTCGTCACTAGCTCAGCATAGACAACAAATTATGGGCATACGCCATCGGTCGTATGTCGGGATGCGGCTAAAACAGAGTAGGAAAAAGTTATTAATAAGTAAACTCATTTCAAAGAAAGTTACGTCAATTTATTTTGTCTTATCTTTTTGCACTTACCACTGCTTCGTATGTCTTGAATACAGGCGTTAACGTTTTGCCATCTAAATTTATGTAAGCTCCTTTGTTTCCCATAGTATCACTGTAACATAAATATGATAAAGTTATATTCAACCAACAATTGCCGCAGTGAAAAGGTAAACAATGCATTTCGTGGATGGAACTTGACTAACCAATAATTTGGGGCAGAGAACACCGTAATGCACTTGTTGTCGTGGGCTACTTCGTAACCGTTGTGCTTCATTTCGTGACTTCGTATAATATAATCTAGATTGTTGGTACGTAAAAATTCATGGGTTACATCGGGACCGAACTGTATTCCGACTCCGCGTTTACTGGCAGCTCGGCCAGTATTCGGCTGCGGATCCGACCACAATAACTCGCACATTAAACCTGTACCATTAGAAATCGATCATTAACCTCTCTCGATTTTCAAAGTTAACTCCATATGAAATCAGGTTACCTTCTTCAGGCGGTTGCCTGTTCCGGTCAATTTTTCTAATATCGTCTAGGGTAACACCGTCTTTAGAGAAGAGGCCACCATGCATCACCTGCAAAACGCCGATAGTTAATATTTTCGCATGTGTACACACGAAGTAAGCACAAGATTGACTTGAAAAACTCACCAGTATTTTATTATTTATACAGTGGGCTAATGGTAACCAATTATAGACTTCGGTGAAGAGTTCGGCCATTTGCGGGGTGTATTTACTTTTCACTTCATCTTGGAAGCCGTACATTTGATTCATAGTTTCACTTTCGTGATTACCTGAAATACCATATCAAGTTAACCCGAAGTATACAACAGTTTCTTACTCAGTACTATAAGAGATGAAAAATCTAATACTCTTTCTCTTATTTTTCAAATGGATGATTGGATCGACAAGCAACAGAAAAGGATCTTCAAGTAGCAAGCTGTATAAATAGGTCCGAGCATCTAGAATTCCTTATTAGTAAATTCAAAAATAATATGGGAAATAATATCTCAGCAATCATTGCTAAAAAAAAAGAATTAGGAGGGAGAGAGAAAGACTGACCTAGTCCGTATTATCCCTCCACGATCCTACTGTTAAGTCTTAATGAATCTCAAACAAATCTGAAGAATTCCTCACGGGATGTTAAACAAGTTTGGAAGTCTCAGAAAGCTTTAACCAGGTCTTGAAGAGGCTTACACAGATCTGGAAAAGCCTGACATATGAGGCGTCTGAATAAGTCTATAACTGTCTAAGCAGCGTCGGATTTAAAATAAAAGGCTAAAGGAGAGGGTGATTCTTAGAGGCACTCGTTTAGAAAGAATGGCAGAAAAGAACGAGGTAGAAAAGTAGTGAAAGAAGAAAGGAAGAAATAAACAGAAAAAAAGAAGAAAGAACGGAATAAAGACGGAAAATAGCTTTTTTGCTAGGGAGGAGCAGGGGCAGTTTCACTAATTTGCGAAATTTAGAAGTGGCTAATAAGTCTGAGTCTTTCCTAAAGAGATACACTGTCTTAGACTTTCGAAAAAATCACGAATTTTTAGTTGAAAATCCTTTCTTATCACACCGGTTGATCCATCAGCTATTGAAAAGTATTACTTCATGTAGAATAGCACGTTAATTACCTCTGGACATGAAGAAATGATTCGGATACAAGAGTTTGAAACCCAGCAAGGTAAATATGCATTCGACAGAGAATGAACCTCGATCAACGAAATCACCATTAAATAACTGAAGTATTTTTACTTAAGGATAAACGATCAACCAGAAGATGCGATCTAAGAACTGAAGTAGCAGTCAGCGGTCAGTTTTCAAAATATTAATAGCTCGATTGTGGAATTATACGAAACTGAACACTCAGGTAAAAAATTAACCACTCAGGAAGCAATGCTTGTTCACCATCTCAGAACAAAAACATTTGCGGATCTCAAAATGATAGCTAATCACCAACCTCCAAAGGGGTACATCTTGCGCATAAAAGGAACAGTTAAAATGTAAATAAAAAGGATACGTAAGGATTTTCCGGAGATGGAAGGCCGTTCAGTTGAAAAATGTTATACAAATCGTAGTATTGGCCGTGAATATCTCCACAAACGGTGAATTTTTCGTCATCGGCGACTTTAATATCTATCAACGATGGCTGTTTCTTAAAATATTCTTTCGCGTCGATCAATATCTGAAATTATTTCACCATACCAAGACGCTATGAACACGGATACTCTCAAAAAACGGTTCAAGAAACTGCGTCCGAACGAACCTTATACGCGTATTTACGGTGTAATTTTCCCATTTTCTTAAAACACTCCATCAATTCCTTCATGAAATCTAATGTCACCTCCTTATCATTCAACAAAGCTGGACCTTGGTATTCATCTTCTATACCTAAAATATTGAGACACTCGATTAATTGATACAGTCACTTGGATCACTGTCACCAACTACTCACTGCAAAAGAACAGTACACTTGAATTCTCGACATCCAATCATTGTATCAACTGTAGCAACTTACAAATATTCTCGAAGTCTATAACATCCGCAATACATTTATCTGATACAGATATCGCTTTCTCGAAAGCAAGTTTCTTGACTATTTTGTTACATTCGGTATACTTTGCTTTTGCAGCTGTGTCATTTGGTCGAGCTTTAACAACCTGTAATCAACAGTTGATATCGTAATAACCTAATAACTAACAAACACTCGATAGAAATTGCGTGTTCGTGTATACTTACAGCTTCGAAATCACGCAGTGCTTGTTTAAATTTCCCTAGGGACATGTACGCAGCTGCTCGTCGATAATATCCTTTCAAATAATTTTTATCTAATTCGATAGCTTTTGTGGCATCAGTTAAAGCATAACCAAAACACTCGGTCTTCAGGTAAGCTAAACTACGGTTCCCGTAAAATATAGCAACGTTGGGGTCCAGTTCGATTGCTTTAGAATAATATTCAATCGCTAAGTTATACATCATCTCTGAAAGAATATCAAATTAAAAACACTCAACATTTTCGTACATCAGGAGATCTAATGTGGGAATTTTATACACGACTAGCACGTTATGTATATAACAGTAAGAAAATTAAGTTTACAAAAAAAAATTAAAGACATTTTGTTAATCTGAAGCTCTTGCGAACTAAATCAATTTGAAGTAATACCTCGGGTCCTAAATATTCATTTTCGCAAGATAGAAGGGACAGATACTACTCGGTCTTACAATCAAGAAAACATACTTTTAAAATACATGTTGGCTGTTTCTTTCAGCTTCTCCGCATCCTCGGGCTTGTTGTCTGAAGGAACTTCTAAATCTCCGTTCATTTTGGGACAGTTTCGAGATCTGAACACGATTGTAAATGTGTATTTTTATTGCAACTTGAAAATTGTTGAAGAACACAATAAGGACCTCGGAAAGAGATGAGTAGTACGGCAATCGTACAGTGTTATAAAAAAATCATAGTACAATTTATTTTTTGTACGATAATATATTATTTAATCAAAAAACGATTACATAAATAAACTAATAAAATATCGTAGATCTTCACTACAATTTTGTCAGATTACATACAGGCAGTGTTGGGATATAAGTGTAACAGCAACTGCGCCATCTATGTAAAATATCATGCTTTTTGTTATCAGTTATTCGGAATGGCGTATTGTAATCTTGCTTTATATTTTAGTTCGAATGTTGTTGGTTTTGGAGTAAGAGTAAAAAAAGATGGCTGCTCGAAGTGTGTTTTATTTTGCTCGGATTTAAAGTTTTTTCTCATGATGGTAGCAGAACACGTGGTTTATTTGTAGTAAAATCGTAACTGATTTACTTAATTACGTTGGTTTTAGTGATTCGTCAATTCACTTACAGTAACTTGAAGTGAAGTTGAAAGTTCATAACGTCATTTTGCCATAAGAGAAACGGTGTGCTTTTATAACATTGCGTTTAGTTGTGCCAGAATTGTATTGTATCGAACACGTGGTCATGGTTAAATCCTGATCTGTACTGTTTTTGGCGAAAACCGATTTGAATTCGAATTAATGCCGTTAATTGAATCGGAAGGTAGAGACGAAGAAAACGTGGAGCATCACGCTGAAGTCAACGAATCGGAAATTGAGTCGGACGATTCTTCAAGTAGTGGATCGAAAATGGGTGAATCGAGATCTATTCCAAGAGTATGCATATTCGATGGTGGAAATTTCGAAGATTGGGAAGTACGTTTACGTTATGTATTATTTCGTGAAGGATTGGAAGAATACCTGGAGACATCGGAGATCGAGAACGAATACCGAAATGATGCCGTTGAAAACAGAAAATCTGCGGCCAAATATAAGAAATTTCGAATGAAGAATGGTGACACCCTGTGTTATATAGTTGAACGTTTATCGCCTAGAGTATTAGCTCGAGTTAAGAACAGTATAACAGCCTACGAGATGTTTAGAAACTTGACTATTCAGTATAAAGTTGCAACAGACGTCGGTAAGGATTCAGTACGACGAGAATTTTATTCCTTGCGATACAATGAAAGTGGTGATATGCGATCGTACATTGAGAAATTCGAGAAAGTAGCAGAACGTTTTCGTACTTTGGGTGGAAATTTATCGCCAACAGATGAGTTGGAACAGCTGAGAACATCGCTACCTGGTTCTTACAATCACATTCGAAATTGGTTCTCATTGTTGAATGATGATCAGAAAACGTATGAAACTTTGAAACAGAAACTTATTGAAGATTACGAATTTACGCGCCGAGATACAAGTAGTCGTCCTCTGATGCCGTTTGTGAATTTTAATCGAAGTCGTGGAAGACCTGATCAGCTTAACCGTTTTAATCGAAATAGTGGTGAACACAATTCGCGAAACAGTGACCGTTTGTCAGTAAATAGCCAGTTTAACCGTAATAATTATTTGAATAACAGTGATCGTCGAAGTTATGACTCTGGTAATAAAGTATTCAATAATAATAGATGCGTAAATTTGCAGTGTTTTGAGTGTAAAGGTTTTGGTCATTTAGCTCGTGACTGTCCGAATCGTGTAGTAAGTAATAACCGTCGTTTTGGAAACAGTAATAATGCGTTTAATTTGAACAGAAACTACAGTAAAGTTGGAAATAGTAACCGTGTAGAAAACTTAAATGAGAGTACAGTAAACAACTTTGAAAGTCGTGATTCATGTAACAACGTTAGTAATGAACAAAATTGGCGAAATCGTGGTACGGTAAATCAACCTGCGAGTAATTCAACACGTCAACAGAGAAACGTCAGTGATAATCGCGTACAAAATAGTGAAAACACCAGTAGTAACCGACCTTCGTTACCTTTTTCGTTTATAGCTCGTGTGAACCACAACAAAATTAATTCCTGTGAGATTCCTGAGTCTGAAATCATTTTTGGGGATGTAATCAACTGTAACGTCGCCAAGTTGAAGTGTACCGAAAATCAGTCTGCGATGATGAAATCCTGTTTCAGTACCGAATCATTCAAAGGAGAAGAATTCACATTGGATAGTGGTTCTACTCACAACTTAGTTAACAGCATGTTTGGTATGCGAAATGTGAAAGAAATCAAGGAGAAAACCACCATTCAAGGAGCGAAAACGTCATTCACTATGGAGCCAAGTCATGTCGGTGATCTACATCTTGTTGTTCGCAATTTAGATAATTTAATTCGTGAAATTACCTTACGTAATACATTATATGTGGATGGTTTAGATATAAACTTAATTTCGGAAGATGCTATAACGAGAGCAGGTGCGGAAATTCTATTTAAACGTGATTATGCGAATGTATTTATGCCGAGTACTAATGAATCGATATTTATTGCTGAACGTATTGATTGTGCGAAAATTGTTAAATGTTTTGTTATCAAAAATGGTGTTAACGTAAAGCTAGATGAGTTCGAAAGTAAATTTGCATATCCCATGGTGCGTAATGGTGAAAGTTCGACCGTGAAAAACGATAAAGAGTTGGTAAATTTGTGGCATCGTCGGTTAGGCCATTTATCCGCTAAATATCTGCGGGAGATTTCATATCGTACCCAAGGAGTACCTAAGTTGAACTGTTCGCTTAACGAATTTGTTGATTGTGATATTTGTATCAAGGCTAAATCAAGTCGTTCCCCTCATACTCGTGAACGTACTAGAGCCACTCGTGTAATTGAAATTATCTGTTCTGATGTGTTAGGACCTTTATTGCAGAACCCTCGTACAAAAGAACAATATTGTGTAAACTTTATAGATGATTTGTCAAATTTTGCATCAGTTTATCCTATATGTACTAAGTCACAAGTCGCCGAATCGTTTTCAGATTATGTTAAGAAAGCTGAAGCATTATTTCCTGATCAAAAGATTCGATTGTTTAGATGTGATAACGCGAGAGAATTTGTGATGGGTGAAGTAGCAGCAATTTGTAAGGAACGTGGCATTACTATTGATCCGTCGAATCCGTATTGTCCCGAGCAGAATGCCCGAGCAGAAGTTTTTAATCGTATCTTGATGCAGAGAGTGAGAGCACTCATCTTCGAGAGTGGTATTGATAAAGAAGATTGGCCGTTAGTTGTCCGTTGTGCAGTATACTTAATTAATCGCTCGCCTACTCGTTCCAACCCGGAGTTGAAAACACCCTACGAAATGTATTTTGGTAAAGCGCCTGATTTATCGAATTTACATGTATTTGGTTGTGTAGCATTTCAGCATGTCGATGAAGCTGTCAGATTAGCTCGTACCTCAAAAATTGATCCGAGAGCTATTGAAAGATGTTTTGTCGGTTATACGTCAAATGGTTTTATCTTGATGGACCCAATTTCGAAGAGTACTTATCGATCTTGCAATGTTTCATTTATTGAATCCAGGAACTTTGCTGAACTGAAATCGCGGATCGAAAAGGAGACTGAGAACGATGAATACCATTTCAGTGCCGATGAGTTTGCATACGAGCAACCTGATTTAAATTCATATGAAATCGATCATAATTATGCTATTGCTTTGTTATCTTGTTCGAATAATGTGAAATGTCTTAGCGATTGTATTCCTCTGTGTTATAACGATGCATTAAATTCCCCGTTTACAGAACAGTGGCGTCATGCTATGCGAGATGAACTGAATTCGTTGTATGAAAATGATACTTGGGAGATAGTAGCCAGACCATCAATTCGTCCTATCGCGACAAAATGGGTATATACAGTTAAAGTTGATGAAAACGGTTGTGAATACGCTCGTGCCAGATTGGTAGCCGTTGGATGTCAAGATCGAAGTAAATATTCCGCAGAAGAGGTATATTCACCAGTTATTTCAATCGTAGCTTTTCGTTGGTTGGTATCACTTGCTAATCGAGAAAACTTGGACCTCATTCAAGTTGATATAAAGACTGCCTTTTTGTATGGTTACATTGATCGCGAAGTATATGTTGAAATTCCGGAAGGATTAAATTTGGACAGAAATAATTGTGCTCTAAAGTTAAAACGTGCTCTTTATGGACTTAAAAGTAGTTCGAGAATTTGGTTCGAGAAATTGCGCGAAGAAATCTTATTTTTAAACTTTCGTCAATTCAATCCTGATAGATGTATTTTCTTTCGTTGTGATAAATCAGTCCTTTGCGTCATCATAATTTATGTGGACGATATAATGATCGGGTGTAACAGTAAAAGTTGGACAGATGAAATTCTTAATCACCTGAGTTCGGTTTTTAGAGTGAAAACTATATTTAATCCTGTAAATTTTCTTGGTATCGATATTGTTCGTGATCGTGAGCTGAGAACTGTCAAGTTACATCAAACATCGTATACTAGACGTTTATTGGAAAAATTTGGAATGAACGAATCGCATCCCAAATCAACACCGATGGAAACGAATTTGTGTATGGAGAAAAGCAGTTCAAGGAACGAAAGTACCGAATTTCGAAGCTTAATTGGAGGTTTATTATTTTTATCGAGAAATACGCGTCCGGATATTGCTTTTGCTGTCAACTACTTAAGCAGGTTTCAAAATCAAGTCACTCCACAGCTGTTCGTTTATGGAAAAAGAATCCTGCGATATTTGAAAAGTTCGTTGAATTTTGGTTTGATCTACACATCTAAAGGTCACTATCCAATATCTGCGTTTGTTGATGCGTCATTTGCTAATGTGAAGGATGAGCAGTTTCAATCTACAACTGGTTTCTTAGTCTACAGTTGTGGTGATCTGATTGACTATGGTGTTAAAAAGCAGGCCAGAACGATGACATCAACTGCATCAGCCGAATACGTTGCGTTGAATGATTCTGTAAAAATGATTAGTTTTATTCGTAGCCTTAACGTTGAGATTTTAAGTTTAAATGAGCCAGCTGTCGTGTATGAAGATAGTACGTCTGCTTTGAGCATTGCTAATGGAACCGAGTCGACTGAAGGAAGGTTCTTACTCACTAAGTACTATGCGATAAAGCAAGCCGTTGAGAGTGGAGAAGTAGTACTTAAGAATGTACCTGGTAATTTTCAATTAGCTGATATTCTCACTAAGTCTACAAGTGCGGACATATTTTTAAAACTTCGTCCATTCATTGTTCAATCGATTGTATAAATTTTATTTCATGTCATGTATTCATATTTTTGTTCGTTGTGTGATTTATTATCCTTATTTTAAATTTTATTAAGAATTGTATTTTACTCGTCAATTTTCTGATTTCGTCATTCTTGTTTCGCAAACATTTGATTTGAATTTATATATGCATTGATCGTTGTTAACTTGATAGAGTTGCTGTTAGGAGAGGATGTTGGGATATAAGTGTAACAGCAACTGCGCCATCTATGTAAAATATCATGCTTTTTGTTATCAGTTATTCGGAATGGCGTATTGTAATCTTGCTTTATATTTTAGTTCGAATGTTGTTGGTTTTGGAGTAAGAGTAAAAAAAGATGGCTGCTCGAAGTGTGTTTTATTTTGCTCGGATTTAAAGTTTTTTCTCATGAGGCAGCAATGAATTCATTAGCGAAATGAATTATTCAGAAAATGATTTCAAAATTTTTTAGCTTTCAATGCCCGAAACGGCGACATTAGCCATTAGCGTCACTCGTCACTAAAGCGCTAAATAAGAGAGGATGGTCGTCCGCCATTTTGACGTCAACTGCGCCCATTGATGCCGAATTGACAGTGACTGGCGAATGCTTATGCAACATTCGCACAAAGTTTGGATACGCTTAATTTGATAGTAGTTAGAAGGTTAGGTAGTATTAGTGTATAAACGTCTTTGGCATGACAAGGCGTTACGTCAAAATGGCGGATGATCGTACTTCAGGGTTGCAAAAAAAAAAGAACTTTTTTTTTTAAACCAACAAAACAAACGTTTTTTGGTTTAAAACTGTTTTTTTTTTCGTTTAAAACGCGATTAATACAGCAAAATTAGGTGTTTAAAATAGTTTAAAACGTTTTTAAATGTTAAAACCTAAAAACTTTAAACAAAATCATTAATATTAATTTGGCTTTTACTTTTTTTTTTGCCTGTTTATTCACCTGTGACAACAATTGGGATGAAATGTACCTAATTAATTAAATTTATGAAAATCTTTTCTGCAAAAACTTTTTTACTTTTATTAAGTAAAATAAAAAAGTTCTTGATGTGCATGTGTTCGTGCATTGTGTATTACAGATTTGTATTCAATGGATTTATTTCAAATTTTAACTTTTTAAAAAATTTAATTTAAAATAAAAAAAAACGTGTAAAACAAAAAAAATAGTTAAAAAAAAAAAAAAACAAAAAATACGTTTAAAAACAGGGTCTTTATTTAAAACAGTTTTTGTTTTTTTTTTTTTAAATGTGTTTTAAAACAGTTTTAAAACAAAATATGTTTTAAACGTAACAACTCTGTTGTACTTACACGAAGTATACAGAGCTCTAGCATCACCGACATCACGTTTCACGTATGACTAGAGACAGAGTTGTTACGTTTAAAACATATTTGTTTTAAACAGTGTTTAAAACATATTTTAAACACCAGAAAAAAAACAAAAACATGTTTTAAACCGAAGACCCTTTTTAAACGTATTTTTTGTTTAAAACGTTGTATTTTTTGCTTCTATTTTTTTTTGTTTTAAACACGCTTTTTGTTTGATTTTATTCTTTTATTTTTTTAGAGAAGTTGAAAATTTGAAATAAATGTCTCATTGAATCACAAATCTTGTATTTAATCAATGCAACCGAACACAATACACATCACAGGAACTTATTTTTATCTTATCTTTTATAAAAGTAAAAACATGAAAGAGAAATTGAGTTTTTCAGAAAATCTTATCATTAATTTAATGGTACATTATCAGTCCCAATTTGGTATACCAGTGTTGTGCATAACAGGCGAAAAAAAGTAAAAAGCCAAGAAAAAATATATGAATTGTATTCAATTTTTTTGGTTTTAAACAGTTTAAAACACGTTTTAAATGTGTTTTAAACAGTTTTAAACACCCTCATTTTGAGCTGTCATATTTCGAGTTTTAAATGAAAAAAAAACAGTTTTAAAACAAAAAAAACATTTGTTTTGTTGGTTTTTTAAAAAATCTGGCAACCCTGCTAGAGAATGCTAGAGAACTAGAGATGTCACCATTAGAGCACCTATAAAAACCAAGTATGCGCATACGCCATATTGTTTGCAAAAGTGTCCGTCGATTCCCAATCCGACTATGCGTTGCGTACCGTGCAGTCAATTCGGCATCGACGGGCGCTTTTGCAAACAATATGGCGTATGCGCATACTCCCTTTTTATAGGTGCTTTAGTCACCATCATCGCCATACGCCATTTTGAGGCCCACCGCGCCCGTCGAACGTTGATGCCCTTGATGCCTATACGTTTGCCTAGAAACCTTGGCCTTCCTTTCGGGCCTTTCTTTATGGGAACACTTCTCACCTCACTTCTTGTGGGCCGGTATGGCGGGAAATAAAAATATCTCCAAATTCGAAAACTTGCCATTCATTGGTGTCTGCGATGATAACTGGGAAATTTCTCGGATGAAATCGTGTAGTTTTGCTAGTAGTAATAATTCGTTAACTCGTTAGGCTATGAGTATGCCCAAAATGAGTGTGGGACAATAACACCAATAACGAACTCGAAAACCAATCACGCAGTAAGTTGGGCATTGATGGATATAACTATGAACGCTGTGAGGAGTTTTGGTTTCACACGGCTGTATATTAACAGAATTAATCACAGTAAACGATTTTAGGAATGGTCAGAGGAGCTTTAATCGTCCTGGAAGGCTGTGATCGAGTTGGGAAATCGACGCATGTGAAGAAACTGGCTGAAAAATTACTTGAAGAGAAGATTCCGAGTGAAATTCTGGCATTTCCAAGTTAGCCTAATTGATTTCATATTTATATGATGTGTCGAAAAAGTTTGAGTGATTCTTACTTTACTGATATTTGGAGGAAATCGAGAAATATCAATTTCAGAGTTAGGTTAATGCTGCAGTGATATTACTTGCGATTTTACGAAATGGAATACCCATCGTGATACGTAACCGGCCGTATTTCAAATTTTAACCTTCCTGATGGATTAAATGAATCGTGTTGCAGATAGAAGCACGCTAATTGGACAAGTTTTAAACAAGTACTTAACGCAGAAAGACGAGAAGATACCAGACAAAGCTGTTCACTTGCTATTTTCTGCCAATCGATGGGAGCAAGAGTAAGACACATTTTTCATCATCGAGCGCAGTGCATAATTATGAAGATAGTAGACTAGTTTTGTTAAAAACTGCGCTCTCTTGAATATGGTGTATTCCTACTTCATGTGGGATACAGTATTATTAGCGGTGTGAGATGCCTGTCGTTAATATGTCAGAAGAAACAGTTTGGTGTGTAAACCGTATTATTTATTCTCGAGATCAGAAATTTCTTGGAAACTCGTATACAATCAACGATTTAGGGAAAAAACAAAGGTTTTATGTGTTGCCAAAATGAACCTACATTCGATTGATCTTGTTCACAGACCTAGAATAAAAGACAAACTAAGCAATGGAATAACGTTGATTGTAGATCGATATTCGTATTCGGGTGTTGCGTTTTCCACTGCGAAAGGGGTACGTGCTGTTTTCCAGTACAGACGGATTGCTGCCTTCCCAACGTTTGCTCATGTTCGGTTAAATATTTCAGAATATCGACGCAAAATGGTGCTGGCAGTCAGAAATGGGTTTGCCGAAGCCGGATTTAGTGTTACTGTTGACTACACCGCTGGGAAAAGCAGCGGCGAGACTTAATTACGGCGACGAGAGATACGAAAATCAAAGCTTTCAAGAGAAGGTTATCACTAATTTTCAGAATATGGTCGACTCCACTTGGCAGGTAGCTACCAGTAAATTAGTTCTTTACTTACATTTACTTTACTGCAATCGTCGATTCACGGAATTTCGGAAATGGAAAAATATGAGTAACCTACGGAGAATGAATTGAAGACTTCAGGATTACAACGTAGGTCAGCCCAGTGTACACGTAAATGAGGAAAATAACGCCTCGTTTTTAGTTCTTCAGTTTTGCGAGACATTTTGAAAATTGCTTCACAGCTTTATTAGTTGCTTGATGAACAGTGTAACACGTACTTTCTTTCATCCTAAATCAGTTGAAATTGAAAAGCTGCTGATGTTGGATCGTATAAAATTCATTTTCTGCTTATTACTGTTCAGTGTTTAACTTGATTAACTTAGTCACTTGGTTTCAGTATTGAAATAGGTTCTGGTGTTGTAAAGTTGTAACCCAGTTTTCTTAGGTGCGCTACCTGCGTTTCAATGCGATTAATTCTTATGTGCTTCAGGTTATAAATACAGACAGAGATGTGAATACCGTACACGAAGAAATTAAGACGTATACTAAAGAAGTTATTTCTCGAGTTACCCATGAACCATTACTCTTTTTTTCATAATCAAACCTGAGTTCACTGCTTCCGCGATTTCGTAAGTACGAATACCCTCACAAGTATTATATAAATGTGTTATTTCATGTGCGACGTTTGCTGATAAATCATATCTACCTTGAAAGTTAAAATTTTCAAATTGACTGTTCATCGATTCGTCATAAAGACCGAGAACAAATTCCATGATGCAAACCTCGTTTCTCAACTTTGAAACTGGCGGAGCAGCAAGCGCTCAATGTTGAAAAAGTGAAATTCTTAATTTTGGGAAAGACAAGTGAATTTTGAAGACATGACCATGAAAACATGAAGTATATATTTTTCTTCAATAATAAGTGAATCTCAAGATTTGTTCGTACTGAAAGGTCTCGATTCGTTTTTTCTTCAATTTTGAAAAACGTATTTATGTGCATGGAGTGATGAGTGAGGGGAGCTCCTGTATACTTGGTCGTAAAGAATTTGTAAATTCTGGATAGATAATCTTATACTAATCAGCCAAGAATTTTCAATCAAGAGTGCGATTGGCAAAATTAAACCCCCTTTTTTCTAGTTCCTTGTTATATCGCCGACTCATTTCTTATTATCATCTTTCATTAAACAAAACTAAGAAAGTAAAAGTGCCTATTAAAAATCTCTTCAGTTACCCGGAATATTAAATCTGTATCGAGACTATAACATTGATAATTCGACCTATCAGTTTGTTGCAATTGATTCTTCCCACAGAATCAGTTCTCATTTGTCTTTATTTATCTTCTTATGGAGCTCTTAATCAGAAGCAACGGGAAAAACAATGATTTTATTATCGAACAAAAATCTTATATGTATATGTTTGTAAAATTGTTTTAAAGTATAAATGCAACATCATTCGAAGGTTAAAAAATCGAGTCGAGTAATGAGAGAGACGTCATCGTTTCCTAGTTGTAGCCTTATTTCGTGTTAATTTGCTCGCATTTCCATTTGCACCTGCTGGTGCCGGCTTCGGTTTGTTATGTCGAATGTTGACGCATTTCGGTATGTGTCTTTCTGCCGCCGCTTCGTTAAATTTACGCCCACAGTGCGGACATTGTATGTAATCTGAAGTGTCTAGTGGAGGTGGAGGCGGTAACTCGGATAGCTTTCCTCCCTTAGCAAGGTGCTCTTTCACCTGTCGCGCTGCTCTGATGTTGGCTATGAATTCTTCGTGTTGTCGCCGCCAATTAGTTTTCTTCGGTGGCTGTCAGACAAAGTAAATTAGTACAAAACTTAGAAAATGATAATAATGCCGATGTTTTTAATTGAAAAACTGAGGTCGAAAATAACGTTCGTAACGAAAAAAGCATTTTCAATATTAGAGTAAAAACTAGTGTTTTTATTCGTCTTTCACTCTAAATATTGAAATATGGGAACATTACCTGTGCTTTCTTGGTATCCATTTTGATTTTTGGAATCAAGCTTTCAGCCTCCGTGCCTCGTAGTCTGTGTTGCATCGGATCGAATACCTTACGTTTCTTTTTCGCAGCTTTAGCGCAGATTTCTTGGTGCAAATCTATTCGATCAGTATTGAAATGGCGTCCACAAATTCTACAAGCGGCCATTCCGGGTGGTGTCTGTACTTTCCGCACAGCCTTTACCGTATCACTTTTTTTCGTTGTCACTGGTGTTGCCTTTTGAATTCCATTTACCGTTGCGAGCTTCGCTGGTGTTCTGGAAATCTGTGTTGTGGTCGTGTTTATCGGTTTAATTCCGTTCTGAGGGTTTTTCACCGTCGGCGATGGTAGTCTCTGTAATATTATCATTCAGTAGTACGTAAAAAAGCTAAATCATTGACGTTTCTAATGCAGGTATGTAGATCAGGAAGCTAATAAAGAAAGGCAGACCACCTTTTTTCTCAGGTATGAGCCCACGGCCAAGCCCCTTCATCACTCTCGCTTCGCTCGTGTCGGTCTACTCGGCGCTTTATGCCCTCTGCCAGTCGGTTTTATTTATCTGCCTGTCTCCTGAAGGTTTTTCTTTCCTGGTAGCTTGATGATGAATACTGACTGCGAGAAGTGATAGTGATGGAGAGTAGGGCAATACGTAGTTAAAATGATTCCCGGTTGTGAATAAGGCTGTGATTGGATATAGAGAGCCGAAGTAAAGTCATCTTAACCTTTCCCCCTTTTTTTCTATGTATACTTAAAAGCCGATGTGCTTATAACTTCTTCATCTGAGAGCCTGTTATTTTTTTGAAGTGCTCACACCTCTGCGTTACCGAATGCAGGAAAATCTTAGACACGTCCGAAAGTTGGAGAGTTTTTGCTTCCGGATACTGAGGTTTCGTTTTCAGTACGTAAACAGAAGACAACCGAGAGTGAAATTATTCTGGCTCGTTTCTACTGATTTAAGACTCAGAATTGGCTAAAATTAACTTAATTTCTCTAATTTATGAAACATTCTTAATCTTATCGGTTGTGATTTTGAATTCGAAAGGAAGGACCATGGCACTCGCAGTGTCGCAGTCCTTCCTGCAATCTGTACTGTAAGAATATGAATTATACATTACTAGGATACACATATGAACTAACTTATTACCTGTTGTGGTGTTAGAGGTTGCTTTCGTTTTGGTGTTTGAACGCCGCCTGTCGGTGACGTATCAAGTCTGGCCATACTGTCCGTGAGTTTAGACACGGACAGCGAAGTGATTTTCTGTGGAATCCTGGATGAGGACACGGTGAGACCACGCGCGGTACTGCTCATCAGATTGCCCCTCTGCATTATACCTGTTGTAGTCGCTGCTTTTGCTTCCGACTGTAGTCTGCCTCCCAAATTTGGCAGTCGACCGAATATAGACGTATCGAAGGATGTGTCTATCGTCGGCCAGGAGGAAACCTTCACCAAGTCGCCGCTGTGGCAGTCCCGGGCTGTGTTAATTTCGTTAAATCTTATCTCATACTCAGGTCGCCCTTTACTGACGTTGGTTCCGGTGATTGTAATCGGCGCGCCTTCGTACTCGCGATGTAACGGTCGTAAAGGGTAACTTTTGTCCCTGCCGACGGCCGATACTCGTGATCTTGATTTCACAGCCTGTTTTCTGCGTTCTGCGAAGAGCTGACGTACTTTGCCTACATTATATCGGCTGGTTTCTGGAGCGCTTGCTGGCTGTGGTAGCTGCTCCGTTCCCGCGTACGAACTCGTGATTGCAACGTACCAGTTTCAGTTCGTTGATTCTGGAATTGAGAATTACGTGTGTTGATGACCGATAATCATGAGCGCCACTGGAATCAGGTGACACAGTATGCTAAGCAACATCAGGACTAGGAAGAATTTCAATTTTTCTCTTGCATAGACTAACTCGAATGATCAGCATGCCAAAGTCGAATTAGTTGATTAGTGAGACTAATCCGAGCTAAATGTCAGCTTAATTGGAGAATAATGGAAATTGATCTGAGCCTTACTTATTGCTTCGTATACTCTGTCATGTGATATCAGTGGCACTTATGACTGTGAGTCATATAAGCGACGATATGGAGTATGGCTGATCGGTATTAAATCAGGGACACATTAATGTAAAAATTTGAAATCGATGTAAAAGCTGTGAAAAGCCTAAGGATTAAATTCAAAACCGAGTCTTCTATCAGACTCATGAGTTGTAGTTCATTAAAATGGGGGGGGGGGGGAATTAAGTAATGTTTACGCTATAACTGAAGCCCATTATGGTTTCAAATTCTCATGTCCGTCACAAATTTTTTGGTCACATTCGCTCATCTGAAAATATTACGTATTAAGGAGAAACCATGGGTGAAAAGTGAAATAATAAAGTTGATGGAATGAAGAAGAAAGTATTATAAGCTAATGATAAAGAAAGTGAGGTAAAATATAAGGCTTTGAGAAATCAAATAAAGAGAGAATGTAAGAAGGGAAAAGAAAGATAGATAATCAGAATTGTGAGAAAATTGAAGAGCAAATAAAAGCAGGAAAAACCCAATCAGGTATTGTATAACAAAATATAGGATATTTTGGAGCAAGAAGAAGGAAAACGAATTATTTAACGGATGAATAAGTTGAAAACCTGTATAAGAATAGAGCTGGTATAAGTTAGTAAATATGTGTATATGGAAAAAGATGATAGTGGGGAGGATGGAGAAAGAGGAGACCCTATTTTGAGATCAGAATTTGATAAAACTCTGAAAGAAATGAAAGCAGGTGCAGCAGAAGGAGGTGATGAAATTGCTAGTGTGCTATTGAAGAATGCAGAAAAAGTTTCAAAAACTTTGTATTGGCAAATGGGGTGAAGAAAAACAATGAGGTGAAGATAAACAAATATAGGATATGACTGATGTAACAGTGCTGCCATCTCACTAAGGTAAACATACGCAACATGTATTATCAATCAAAACTGGCTTAATGTAATTTCCTTCGGCTAGGAAATAAAAAAAAAAAACTTGGAACTCCTGTGCGATTAATTTTCAAAGTTTTGAATAAAGTGCTCCAACATTCCATGATGATTCGCGGAGACTGTTCAAAAATGGATGTATTTTGTTGAGAATTTTATCCAGTTTCATATAAAAACTGGAAACCATGAGGTGAAGCTGAACATGAGAGGCTTCCATTACAGTGGCTTATTTTACCTCCTTAATGGATTTGTTATGAATGCTCCATGTATCATTAGTGTTCTTGATTCTATAGCGTTCCTAGTAAAGAATGCCACTAAAGTACATACGACAATTAGGTTGCCGCACCAACTAGAAAAAATTATCATTACCAACTAAATACATTGTCTTTCTGGTTTTTCATGAATTTTCTCGCAATTTTTTTTCCCTCAAAAATTGAAATTTGTTCACCTTTACTCTTTTACAACGCCTTCAGAGAGAATTATGATGCAAAAACATGAGAGTTCATCTTCACCCCACACAGTGAGGTGAAGGCGAAGAAAATTTGAGCTTTTAAGAAAAAGTTTACTCGGCAGTGGATTTTCCTTTTCTTCAGCCAATATTGTTCCTAAAGGTGAAATGTTTACAGCGAGACCTGAATGGTATGTTTACCTTTTGAAAGAGACATTCCACAAAAACCTCACAATCTGTTCATCTTTACCCCATTTGCCATTATAGATTAATTTTCAGAATGTATGAGGAAGGAGAAATGCCAATAGATTTCCATAAAAGCAAGTTAATTGTGATGCCTAAGAAAGCAGGAGTAAGCAGCCCCACCGAGAAGGAGATGCAAAGAGTGCAAGTTGCACTGGGCCTCGCGCTTTCGGGACTTTGCCGTTTGAAAAAGAAAATACTCTTTGAAAAAATGTTTGGAAAGATCCTTAAATAAAGCGACAAATTCTTGAAAAATAAGATTGGGTCTCGCAGATCCTCTCGTTGGGGCTGGGAGTAAGTATGTCAAGATTATCGTACTGTAGTCTACTTTCACACACATCAGAGATTCTAGCAATGATAATAAATGAGAGAAAAATAAAATGGAAGAAAGGGCGGAGAAGATTGGTTTGGCTTCAGAAAACGTAGAGAAACTAGGGAGGCAATTTTATGTTTGAGGCTTTTATTAGAAAAAATACTGAAAAACGGTTTGGATACATAATAATTATGTAGCATTTGTATATTTATGAAAAGTTTTTGATAATGTGTAATGGTCAAAAGTGGTTCAAATATTGAAAGAGACATGAATTAGGTATAAAGAAAGAAGAGTAATATGAACTCATATAAGGATCAAAGGGCTCAACTACACATAGAGGATGAAGTGAAAGAAGTGGAAATTCAAAAAGGAGTGAAACAAGGTTTTTGTTTGTCACCAGTACTATTTAACCTGTCTATAGAAAACGTAATTGAAGAAATTAATGAAAGGAAATCACGCGTGAAAAAACAAGAGGAGACGGTTAGAATGATGAGGTTTGCAGATGGCATTGTGCAAATGGGAAGACGTAAAGAAAAACTATAGTAAAATTTGAAAAATTGGATGAAAAATTGAAAATAAGATATAAAATGAAGATGAATAAGAATGAAACAAAAAATATGGTAGTCAGGAGATGGGAATGAAATCCAATTAATATAAAAATAGGAGGTAAAAAAATAAAAGATTTGAAGAAATTTAAATAATCAGATAGTCTGATAACGCTAGACGGAAGAAGTAAAACAGAATAAATAGTAAAATCGAACAAGTTAAGAGAGCTTTTGTTCAAAAAAGAGATTTAGACAAGTACAGATTTGTAAGTAAGACTGAGATTTCTTCGAACGTATACTTGGAGTCAATGTTTCCCGTACGAAAAAAGTGAAATTCTCCTGTAGATGAACAAAAATTCTGCTTTATTTTGCTAGCGAGGCGTTCAATTCTGCCATTTTTCAGAAAATTAATATAACACTCTTTCTCATTATATTTTATAAAATTTGCCCGTATAATATTAAAATTACTTGAAAATACATAAATTTGGTTTGAAACCAGAAGTACATCACGACTAACAGATTAACTCCGATACTTTAACCATAAATACCAATCGATAATTTTTACTATATTTAGTTTACTTAGGTATTTTCCAGAATCCTAGCGATTGTTTTGTTCTTTTTTGTCAGATTCAAGTAAAAATGTTGCTTTAGTGAAAGAAAGAAAGAGAGAGAGAGAAAAGAAAGTAGGTACTGAATAATCAAACATGGAAAAGAATATATCCCAAATCAAGATTGCTTAATTTAGAAATGTGACTTAACTAGGGAAATGGTAAACTAGGTTTTCAGCGATCAACATAAAATCATGAACAACTGACCAATAAAAAGTATAGTTGGTCATTAAGTATGGTACAAATTTTTATAGAAGCAATGTTACCTCAATTTTAAATGAGATAATTTTTCTAAATTCTGTTGACAATTCTGCTTTTCTGCTGATTCTACTCTCATTTTCCCTACTTCTGCTAAAAATTCTGCTTTCTGCTCAATCCAAAAAAAAGTTGCCGTCATCTAAAAATTCTGCCAGAAGAGTAGAAGTTCTGCCCGTTGCATTGTATGGATACGAGACCTGGACAGTACGAGTAGGAACACAAAAAAGAAGAAGGATAGAAGCTTTTGAGATGTGATGTTATCGGAGAATATTGAAAATCAAATGAACCGAAAAGATCAGGAATGAGGACGTATTGAGGCGAATAGGAAGGAAAAGAGAAATTTGGATTCTAATCGTAAAGAGAAGAATTAAAATGATCGGTCATAATATAAGACATCCAGGGATACTGTTATTACTGCTGGGGGAATGGTTGAGGGAAGGAATTGGAAGGGAAAGCAAAGAATGAGATGTGAAGAGCAGACAGGGAAGCATTCAAAATGGAAATTCTTCTCAGAAATGAAAAGTTTAGCTCAGTAGAGAGAAAAGTGGAGAATTGCAGCCTACCAGTCGAGAGACTAAGGACTATATCATCATCTATTTTTACAATTCTTTCGACTGCTATGCATGTAATTAACGAAATTAAAATGGCGTTAGTTTGATACTGAGGTTAGAATTGTGATACATTGAGGGGGGGGGGAGATACCAAAATATCAGGGTTTCAAAGTCGCTCATTTGTTTTTGTCGTTATTTTGACTTTTAAAATGTCGACGCGTGCGTGGGAGTCTTTTCAATGCGGAATCCAGAAAACTCCAATTTATAATCGAAACTTATTTCATTTTTGTTAATTTTATTATTTCCTAATTACACGCTCACAGAGGTGACCCTCGTCCTGAACTTGATTCCTATCTGTTTCAGACATGACCTACCGAATTCCATATTTTATTTTTCATCATTCGAAAAACCATTTTCGGGTTTGTGCATGTGTTTCCAAACGCTGCTGTTGTTTATACGATTTCAATTTTTTTAAATCGTTGAATGATAGAAGAAATAACTGCAATGTTAATTGGCTAAGTGGCGTTCGAAAAAAGTACAAATATTCTCGTTTTTAGGGTCGGCGAGACCCTGAGCCGGTGCGTGCAAGATGGGTGTATAATAGAAAAATGTGTTTTGAGAAAAACGCATTTTAAATCTTAATTTGCTCACAACATTACTTCAACTACAGATACAGATCTCGGGTGGGTCTTAAATGATTGCTACAAGTGTCTAGATTTAGTTTTCTATGTGTTTCCAAGCCCATAGTTCCTAGATTCTGCAACAGAGATCGCCAAAAAAATTGTGTTATACGCCCTTTTGAGAATTATCGTTTTTTCCCGCAAGTGTTGGCTGTTTTCTCCCGCGTAATACTGCTTCAATTCGTTCACACCATCTTTGTCAACAGTAGGGTTACATAGAAGAATATTTTTCCTTTCAAATCATACCTCATGCAGGTCTGTATCTTTAAAATTGACTGAAATAAAAAAAGAAAATTTGTAATTACAAATTCAGAAATAAACTTTATTCAAAATCCCTGTAAAATAATGCCCATATTGATTCTGAAGTGGGATGGGGGTACAAATTTTTTCACGGGCTACACCCCCAGCCCCCATTCAAGTTGGAAATTTCACTAACATCCCCCTCCCCAATGCTCATCTCTTTGCTACGTCTCGGATTACAAATATGAGAAACTGATAATTTTATTCGTATAGTTTTCGATTTTAGACAATAATAATCAACAGGGCGTACATATAACACATTTCACAGAAAAACGAAATACTGCGGAACGGTTGATCCGATCGATTCAAGATTTTTTGTTTATTAGGGTATGATCAGGTCAAATTATTTTTTTCTATTTTTTCATCATACATTTCATCGTTATCGTCACTTTCATTACTACTATTACTACTACTACTAGTTTCCAGCTATTTGAAAATTGAACGTCGGATACTATTACTCCCCCCCCCCCCTGAATGGGTAATATTTTTAACAAACTCACTGAATTCCATTTGTAGGGTGTGCCAATTCACTTTTTCTTCTTCTGTGGTCCAGAACGCTTTCGGCTGTTATACCATCATCAGTGGAGTACCCTAAATGAAACTTGTCTCTTGTGGTTCTGTGGTCATAGTCGAGAGTAGTGCCGTATGGTGAACCTGTTTTGTCGTGTGCTCCTATTGGTTGTCTATCCAATCTGTGGGTGTTATGTTATTAGTTGGAATAAGTTCTCGCTTTGGAAGTTAGTTGTTGTGTTTATTAGGTTGTTTTGTTTTGTTTTTGCCTTTATTATTTCTAGTTGTTCTTTTAATTTTATTTTTCTTGTGTTGTTTTCTATGTGTAGGATTTTGTACTTTTATGTCAATTTGTCATTGTTATGTCCCTGGTCATTACAGTGTTTGCCATCATTTAGCTTCCGTGATTTTTCATGTTCTTTGATTCTAGTTGTGAATTTTCTGCCTATTTCTTCTATGTAGGTCATGTCATAGTGTTCACAATCCAGTCTGTATACTGCGCTACTGTTGTTTCTGTCCTTTGTTTCTGTTTTGTCATTGCTTACTATGACCACAGGACCAGAAGAGACAAGTCTCATTTAGGGTACTCCACTGATGATGGCATAACAGCCGAAAGCGCTCTGGACTACAGAAGAAGAAAAAGTGAATTGGCACACACTGCACATGGAGTATTACCAAGTTCACTCACACTCCGAAATGGACACTGAACTCAGATGTTTGCTCTTTCACGGATTAATCCTAAGATAGATTTGCAAATTATGGCTTTATTTGCAACTTCATGATAGCACAGCAATATAAATTGCAATATTAACTGAATTGACTGCTGATAAATAATGATATTTTTCGATTCCAGATTTTCGTCCAAGATACCAAAAACAGCTTATTTTTGACTTCGGAGAGGGTGATTTCTTGAACTCGTGTTTTAGATTATCAAATATTTGCAGTTAACCTTTTAGTTAATTATTTAATTTTTCCCCCATTCATTATTCCTTGTCATCTTGTCGAGAGTCAAGATGTGTGCTTTCTTGCCGACCCTCCTCGAGTAACGAAATTACTTGTTTCACAATTTTTCTCAATTTTCAACATCTTAAAGAAGAAGAAAAATGTCCCGTTTGGCTTCTTGAAAGAAGAAGAAGAAAAAGTTTCTCTTCCCACAATGGAAGGAACGAAATCTCCTTCATTGGGGAAAGGGAAAGGCTAAATTTTGAGTAAATGAATTCTCATTCGTGAGAGAAAAGTGATGATTTTCTTTTTCTTCTTTTTTTCAAAGAAAAGAAAGCTTCTTTATAAAAAGCATGATTCTTCTGGAAGCTCTCATCAATTAGCTATATATACCATAGGTAGTTAATTCTCACTAGTTCGAAAACAAGTACGCCCGAAAGAAAAACGCTGTGAGGAATTACTCAAAGACTAGTCTTCAGCAGGAGCTTAGAGCTGATCGCATTGGATCAAATGGAAAGAGTGAATGAGCCATTTTACCATCAAAAGTGAATTAGAAAGATTATAGAAATTAGGTACTGAAAGACCATACGAACCAGTAAGTTCTTGAAAACACGATTAAATCGTATCTGTATTTTTTTTTTAGTGTCCGTGTTGGAATGTGAGTTAACTTGGTAAATTCTATATGTAGGGTGTGCCAATTCACAATTTCTTCCTTCTGTAGTCTAGAGCGTACTCTAACTTTCCTCTTTGTATGCCTGTATCACAAGTTTGAATCGGATTGGACAAAATTGATGATGAAGTCCATATTCCTGTTTCCGGGTTTCATCTCTCATAAACTATTTGAAAATCGACAACATGCTAGCTCATTTTGAGTGAAAAAACGTGTCCCTTTTGTATGCTCGTTCTGTATTGGGAAAACGACCTCGTAATTTCTGTATAGACGCATTGCACCCTAACCTAAAGTCAAAAAAGAAGGAAATACGCCCTTATAATGTGAGAAAACAAAATTATTACAGGATCTGTCGACGTGTAGCTAAGTTCGTGCCGTTCAACCTTCCTATTATTTTTGCAGATTATGCGATCAACTTTTTTATGTGTTTACTTCGTAATCACGTGTAAATGTGAAATTATTTACATACCGTGTAAAAGTGGCATTACAGACACGTTCGTCATGGTTAAAGTTTCAACGACTCGTGACTTCATCGTAATATATTCCGCGTATGGATATTTCAACGCCGCAAATGAATAATCTTGTTTTACCGAGATGCGAAGAATAATGAAATCGAATGGATCCGCGAGAAATTATGATTCAGTCACCGATGATTGGAACTACGTGGAGAGCAACTACTTTTCACCAGTTATCGCTTCCCTAACTCGATTATGAAATTAGGCTTTTGCGGATCCGCCGTTAATTATTGTCATGACGATCTGGAGTTATTTTCGTGATAGTTGTATTTTTCGAAAAACCAAGAACGGAACTCGTAGAAAAACAAAAATTACGCTCGTGTACGGAATTCGTCGAATGAATACCTACAGACGTTGCTATGATACGACCAAATGTAATACACACAATACGAATAAGTTGACTGTTAAGTTATGATTAAGAACGGCGGTGGCTAGATCTGATTCATTTGTGTAGGATTTTAAAAATTTAGATGTCATCGTGTGATTATTTACGTTTTATCGGCGTTCTCGTTCGTTAATTTACCGCTAGCAGCATCGATTTTCATGCTCGTTCATTTCGCTAACACTTTCTATCCAGCTACAGGTACAATAACGATTCGATTTAGGTACGTTTTTTTGAATAGTCGAACGATGAATTTGCTTTTTCGGATGTGTCTCCAGGGTGCACGACTGATCTAGGTTTCGTCCAGTCATTTCTTTTCCTCTGTCAGCTCTTTACGTTAACGAATACATCCGTACAATTTAATTAATGAAGAAGATGAATGAATTTTTCCACACACTTGACTATCGCGGACTTCGTGGCTTTCTTTTATTTAATTCGAGCTGGAGCTAATTTTCATTGTTCACTACTGTCAGGTTTCGAGATGAAATACGCGGGTGCTTGTCTTAACTAAGTGGCCCTGTTGAATCCTTCGGATCGCTTTTTCTGAATCCAAAACTTCGACTTAAATGACGTTCAAAGTATAAAAGTATATCCCTGAAATTTTATTACGTGGGTACTTTTGCACGGCTGTCCGATCAAACTGGCTGCAGTCTATTGCCCTCCCGGTTTTCGTTTGGACTAGGCTGAACTCGAAGCGTGCTTCAACGGTTTTGGAAACAAATGGATAGCGGGCGGCGACTTCAACGCCAATCAACCCACTGTGTCTCGCGCATGACTACATCTAGGGGACGAGAACTCCTGCAAGAAATTGATAAAGTTGGTTGTGACATTCTTCCTGGAGGTTCACCAACATCCTGGCCTTCGGATATAGCCTAAACCCCTGACTTGATTGACGTCTTCGTAACGCGAGGTTGGGCTCGACGTTACCTCGCGACAGAAAACATCGAAGATCTGTCATCCGACCACGCATCACGCAGTCACCAGTTCTAATCGACGCGCTTGCCACTCCTGTCAAACGGCCGAGTGTGCTTCCAAATAAACGTACAAACTGGGAAGAGTACCGGTCAGCACATAAAACGACAAGATCGACCTGAGAATACCAATGAAAACTAAGAGCGAACTCGATCATGCTACTACCGTATTCAACTCCATCGTACGCGGAGCGGCAGGAATGGTTACTCCGACAGCAGACGGTAACAGCAAACTTACAGCAACAAGCTTGGCATATGTGAGCGAAATGGGGAGAAATCGTAGAGCAGCATGAAGAAAATGGCAACGTGCCAGAGACCCTCACGACAAGGCCGAATTTTACCGACTCAGTAGAGACACGACCGCCTTAATTCGTTGGATAAATTACGAAAAGTTCCAGGACTTCCTTTCCAGCTTGTCCGTCCACAAAAATAACGACTACTTCTCTGAAAAGTCATCTGAAACTCAAATTGATCGCCGCAGAACCACATTCCTGCCCTGCGTAACGCGGGTAGATGGCTACGAACGGAAAATGATAAAGTGGAAGCTTTTGCGCTCCACCTATCCAAGGTATTCACGATAAATGACCCCACACTCGATAACACCACACCAGCAATACAGTATGGAGATGAAAATAGAATCCGTCATTTCACACCTCTTGAAATAGCCGAAGAAAGCTCCCGGCTCAACAAAATCACAGCGAGAATGCTCAAAGGACTACCAGAAACTGAATTCTGAAGCTCGCCAATCTTTTCAACGCAGCGATTTCATTAGAACACGTACAAGCCGACTGGAAACCCGCAAAGGTGATAATGATAGTAAAACCTAGTAAACCACCTCAGGAAACCGACCAATGTAGCTGCTGTCGATAGTTTCGAAATTATTTAAGAAGCTATTCGTCAAGCCCTTACGCACAGTACTTGATGAGAAAATCCCTGAGGATCAGTTCGGATTCCGACACCAACATTACGCAGTGGATCAAATCCATCGAGTAGCGAGCATAATCCAGGAAGCCAGTGGCGGATCTTGAATTTTCCAAGGGGGGTGTTTTGAAAATAAAACTTTTTCCGCCTCCGCCCCCTAAAATTCCAATATGGATGTCATTTTAAATCGTTTCGGAACACAAGTTTCATGATGTGATTAAATCGTTTCCAAATAAACATTATTGTAGACTGCAGTGCTGCAGATACTCAAAAACAAGAAAAACTCAAAACTCAAGCGGTTTTTTCTTTCTTCTTCGGTCCAAAAGGGGGTGTCCGAACCCACAGAACACCACCCATAGATCCGCCACTGCGGGAAGCGCTGGAGGAGAAGTTCTGTTCCGCCGTCTTCCTCGATATAACGCCGGCGTTCGATAAAGTCTGGTACGAGGGACTCAACTTTAAACTCTCGACTCTACTGCCAGCCACATACTGTAGAATTATCGCCGATTATCTGTCAGAACGACGTTTCCGAGTTGTCCAGGGTTCCGTCTTCTCAAACGAGTACCCAATCCTGGCAGGAGGGCCTCAGAGAAGCGTACTCGGGCCCATCCTGTACCTGTTGTACACAGCTGACGTTCCTACCACTCTTGAGGTATGGAAACGGAGATTGCTACATTTGCTGACGACACAGCAATACTATCTGTGAATGAACACTATATGTGGCAGTTTCTATAAAAAGAGGTAACTTTGTCGATCCGACGAACTTTGAGTTACAGACAGTACGTAAAAGAGGGATGGAATGTCCATTCCTCCGAAGGTCCATTCCAACGAGCTATCGGCGAGATTTGTAGCGTTTTTTGTTCCGGAGATACAAGCGGTCAAAGATGAGTGTAACAAGAACGCATGAAAACACTTTTTTTGGGAAAAACGCGTTTAAAGTTAGACACACCTTTTTCTCCCACTCCGTCAAGCGGCCCTAACTCACCGCGGAATCACGTTACCAGCGACCAGCCTCGACGAGGGCTAGTTGGAAAGGTAATGTTTTGCTCTTCTACGTGGTTAACAGTTCAGAACATCGGATTTATTCGTGAGCTCCGAAAAACCACGAAGAAGCGAACGCAGACATTCGCATTCTTTCCTCATTTTCTTTCATAATTCTCTTTCTCCCTCTCCCTCTTCTGTCTCATGCACGTAAATTTTGTTTCTTTGTTATTGCGATGTTTTTTCTATAGAAATCAACCAAAATCTCAGAATTGATTTTTCCACAACATTTTTTCCCTCCTTTTCGCGTTTTCTGAGACTTTGATCGATCGACAAAGTTACCCCTTTTTATAGAAACTGCCACATATAGATACCACCTTCCAATCTACAAAAAACTGCAAATAAAGTGATCAGATGGGCGCTTTCTTTGGGATCACAATTGACTTGCTTTTATGGAAATCTATTGGCATTTCTCCTTCCTTGTACATTCTGGAAAATAATTCATACTCGCAAGTGGGGTATAGATGAACAGATGTTGAGGTTTTTCTGGAATGTCTCTCCCATTTTTGAAGGTAAACTTATCATTCAGATCTCGCTGTAAACATTTGACCTTTAGGAACAATATTGGCTGAAGGAAAAGAAAATCCACTGTCGATTAAACTTTTTTTAAAAGCTCAAAGTTTATTCGCCTTCACCTCACTATGTGGGGTGAAGATGAACTCTCATGTTTTTGCATCGTAATTCTGTCTGAAGGTATTGTAAATGGGTAAAGGTAAAAAATTTTAATTTTTAAGAAAAAAAAAATAGCGAGAAAATTCATGAAAAACCAGAAAGACAATGTATTTAGTAGATAGTGATAATTTTCTGTAGCTGATGTGGCAACCTAATTTCGTATGTATTTTAGTGGCATTCTTCACTAGGAACGCTGTAAAATCACACTAACGATACATGGAGCATTCATAACAAATCAGTTAAGTAGATAAAATAAGTCGCTGTAATGGAAGCTCGCATGTTCATCTTCACCTCTTAGTTTCCAATTTTTCACATTATCACATCTGTTCTGGAAGAGACAATTTACCGACCTAAACTAACTTGTATATGAAACTAGATAAATTTTTTTTACAAAATACATCCCTTTTTGAACAGTCTCCGCCAAATTATCGTGGAATGCTGGAGCATTTTATACAAAACTTTGAAAATTAATTGTACGGGAATTCCAAGTCCCCCTTCCCCTTTCTTTTGTTTTTCTAGCCGAAGGAAATTACATTACTCCAGTTTTGATTGACAATACTTGATTACTTTTCTTTCTTTACATTTAATTCCTATCTATGATGCGATCTGACATACCCAGGCTTGTTGTGCCAAATTAGTAAAAAATCGGAAAAATTTTGAACTCGTTTTTCTCACAAGTTAGGTTTTTATGTTGCCGTGTTTGAAGTGCTGCAACTCTACGAATTTTCATCAGATCTCAATAATTTTTTTTTAAATGCTCAGTGGCATGTAGTACATCCGATGAGCGCATTATCTCAAAATCGATTTTTTCGCAACAAGCTTGGGTATGTCAGATCGCATCACATTTCTCCTTCAATAATTAAAACATTTTTGACCATAAGCGCTGACAGCACCCACGCAATTTTGAAAGGAAGGAAGTGCACCCATAGAAACCGCAGACATGACAGAATGTCTCATTTATCATGAAGGGCCCCCTTCCACCATTTCGATGAGTTAAACCACCTGCCGGCAAGAAGAAAAAAATGAAATTGGGGCAAAAGTTTTTGGTTTCTATAAATTTCTGAAGAAATTTGAGAATTATTTTGTCCTCAGTATATTCATAAAAGTATTCAAATGTGTCGAAATAGTGTCTGCAGCACTCCAGAAAGAGGGCATGCTTTTTTCAAATGCAATGAAGTTGATTGAAACGGCAAAAGATAGCACTAGTTCTTTAAGGGACAGAGATAAATTTAATGAATTACATGAAGCAGTTCTTTCTGCTGCAAGAAATCTTGGTGTGGACATTCCAAAAGTACCACGCCCGAGGAAAATTTCCTAAGATTTGACACAAACCCTGGAACTGCTATTGACTTAGATTCTGAAACATATTTTCGGAAAATGTACTTTGATATTTTAGACCATGTAAAAGTACAACTTCAAGATAATTTTGAGATTGTAAATGCAGACTTGAAGTATTGCGTTATGGTTGAAAATTTTGTCCTCAAGAAATACATACAGCTCTACAGATAATGCACCAACTAATGAACTTTATGTAGAAGCATCTTTAAAAGCTTTTTATGAGGATGACTTTCCAGATTTTGATAAGCTGAAATTTTTTTTAGTTTATTTTATTTACACGCTTTTGTTCGGTTGTGCGAGGATTGCTCACGCCACAGAATGCGCCCAAAGACGGGCGGGCATGTGCTCTTGTCGTCCTTCTCCACCACCCCCTATCCCTTCCTAATCTTCCCCATAGGATTCCAAAAGATTTTACAATTTCGTCTCCATGTTGTGGGCAGCCTACCCCTTTTTCTTTTCCATTCCCTAGGCGACCATTCTTCTGCATGCGAATCTACTCCATTTTTCTTCTCCCCTCACGATATGTCCTGCAAAGCTCAGTTTCAATTTTTTGACCCTCCAGCTTATATCCTTGGCTCCAGTGGCTTTTATTATTTCTTCTAGCTTAATCCTGTCCTTGATTCTAACCTTCATTACGCTACGCAACATTCTAAAGTACGTTATCCTCAATTTTTCGTATTGCCCTCTAGTCAATAACCAGGATTGGGCTCCGTAAGTGAGAGTGGGTATCAGACATTGCTCTAGTATTTAGATTTTCGTTTTTAGTGGTAGGTTACCTTTGAGAAATGTCCTGTGAGCCTAAAAGTTTTTCCATGCTTTAGTAGTCCTCACCCCTAGCTCCACTTTTCCTCTGTCTTCAAAAGCGATCATTCGGCCCAAATAATTACAAATTGACAATTTCTATATCTTCCTCTCTTACTTGAAACCCTTCGCATCGTAGGTTAGTCATTACTTTAGTTTTGGAGAAGTTCATTGTCAGCCCTACTCTCTCGCTTTCAATGCTGAGCTCCTCTGCCATATTTTTCAGTTCTTTCAGATTGTTACTCATTAATATTATGTCATCGGCGAAACGTAGGTAATTCAGCCATTGACCATTTATTTTCACCCCTTTTCCATCCCATTTCAATTTTTTGAAGACTTCCTCCAGGACTGCATTGAATAGGTTTGGGGAGAGTGGGTCCCCCTGTTTTACCTCTTTCTCTATATTAAAAACTTCCCCAACCCTGTCCAATCTTACGTACGCTTTTGTTTTCCCGTACCATCTTCTGAGTACTCTTATGATATCGTTATTCACCCCCTGCTTAGAGAAAGCATCCCACACCGCCCAATGATAAACCGAATCAAATGCCGTATTATAATCAATAAACATGAGCCCCAATGGTACGTTATATTCTCTTGTTTTTTCCAAAATCTGATTCACTGTGAAAATGTGGTCAGTCGTTGAATACCCCTTCCTGAACCCGGCTTGCTCTCTTGATTGGTTCAGGCTTATGGGTCTATAATTATTTAGCTCGCTTCTATCGCCTTTTTTATGTAGCAATATTATTCCAGTTTGATGCCATTGTTTCGGTGTAAAACCTGTTCCGACCAATTTGTTGAAAAATTTTGTCATAAATGGTGCTAGAGCGCTTGCTAGGATTTTCAGTATCTCATTCTCCATTCCATCTGGCCCTGTAACTTTACCCTTCTTTGCTGTTACTAGGACTTTCCAGACTTCTTCTCTCAGAAGACATGGAGTATTTTCTTCTCCTTCCCTTTCTTCGTCCACTTCTCCATCTTGGTTTCCCCTTCTTATCTCTATGTCGTTCTCCCCAAGGTTATCCCCAACTCCTTTTGCTTCTCTGTTTTTTCCGCTTGAGTAAAGTTCCTTGAAAAATTCAGTGGCCTCTTTAATTATCTCCTCCCTACCTTACAGTTTAATTTTGGAGTCTTTTGCTTTGATTGCTGGGAGCAAATCTTTCCCGTTCATCATAGCCTTACGCGCTTTCTTGCTTGATCCACTTTCTTCCAGTATTCCTGCAATCATTTCGTGGTCCTTATATCCCTTCTAATTTTTCTTTTAATTAGTTTCTTAATTTCGTATGATTCTATTTGATCCCTCTGAGTCAGGTTGTCTTTGCACCTTAATTCAGTTCTTTTGTCGATAAGGCCCCTTTGTTTCCACGCTGATCTTATCATTGGTTGTTGGCCTGGTTTTCCTTTCCCCAACCAACTTTACCACCTCATTGATGGCATCCTCCATCCAATCGTATTCCTCTTGTAGTCCAGGAAAGGAGGTACCTTTAGCCAGCTCCAACTTCTCCTCGAGTATTTTATTCGCTTCCTCCCATTTGTACACTGGTATAATCCATTTCCCCTTCGCTTCCTTTTTCCTGCTATTCGCGGGGTCAGGAGAAAGGTCCACGTTTACTCTTATTAACCTATGGTCTGATGAGAACTGAAATCTGTTTATAACTTCGAATTTCTTCGCCATTCTCAGGTCGTTTATGAGAAAGTGGTCCAGTTCGCACCTTGTTTTGTTGTCAGGAGATTGCCAAGTCCATTTTTTCGTGAAAGATTTGTTCCAAAAGGTATTCACAATTTTTAAGTTTTGCCCTAACGCCACTTCGATTAACTGTTCTCCATTTTCGTTGGTTTCCCCGATTCTAAATTCTCCCAGAACTTGTGATTGAGGAGAGTCTTCTCCTACCCTTGCATTCCAATCTCCTATCGCTATTGTGTGATATCCCCTCTCACTTACTATTGTTTCTTCCACTAACTTGAAAAAATCCTCTGCCTCCTCCGCTGGAGCTACATTGGTAAGCGCATACATCTGGATTATTTTTAGCAGTTTCCCCTTTCCCCATGTCTAGTTTCAATACTGCAATCCTCTCGAAAACCCCTTTTAGCGTTACTATTATTGCACCCCATTTTTTGTTCACATAAAAGCCCACCCCTCGGTGGCCCTTAGTTTGTCCAAAATAGTATAAGAGATTTCCATTCTCCCTTTCTATCATTTTCTCCCCTTCCCTTCTTATTTCAGATAATCCAATCACATCCCACTTTATCTTCTCCAGTGCTTTTTCAAGTTTGTATAACCTGGGTTCGCCCTCAAGATCTTGGCAATTGTAGTGTAAAATTTGTAGGGGGGCTTGCCCTTCCTCTCCTCCTTTAACCCTTTATTACTATTTGGCCCGGAATTTCCTTTAACTTGCTGGACGATGAGTTTTTGCAGGCTTCTGCCCCCACGGCGCCTGCTTCCCGTCTTGGGGGATAAGCTGAAATTACACCGTGATATGTTTTTGGATGTAACAGAGAGAAGAGGTGTATTTGTTAAATGTTTTCAAGAGGTGTTCAATTATTTTAAAGAAAATGAAGATGTGCGCCAAATGTTTACAGAAATAACAAAATTATTAAAAATCATTGCGTGTGTGCCAATAAAAATTTCCACTGCTGGAAGAACATTCAGTACACTTAGACGCTTGATAACTTACCTGCGGTCTACCATATGGGGCCGAAACACTTGAACCATTTAGCAATTCTCTCTTCTTATAAATATATAACTTCTGAGTTGAATTTAGATGAGCTGGCCAATACTTTCATTAATAAAAATCCAGTCAGAAGAAATGTGTTTTCTTTAAAATAATGCTGTTGCTATTTTTATGTCTCCTTCATTAATCATTATGCGCATTGTGTATGGCTATGGACATTTATGTTTAAACAATTTTTGGATCATAAAAATTATACTACGCCTAAAAATTATTTTCTGGAGAAGACTGCTCAAGGGTTTATATTGAAAAATCGAGGGGTCTATGTATCTTATCTCTTATGTGCTGGTATTGTGTCATGGGTTATTTTGGATTGTGCCCTGCAGCGCACCCACACAAGAGATGGGAAGTCGGCGCCTATGTTTTTGACCATTCATCATTATCAAAAGCTTTTTTTAAATCGACGAATGCTACATATATATCCAAGCTCTTTTTTTTTCAGTCTATCAGGCGTGAAAATACAAGGGGAGAAGGTTAGAATAGGTCTGTAGATAACATTGCAATAGTGGGAAGAAGTAAAGAAAATTTTGGAAAAGTTGGATGAAAATTTGAAAATAAAATGAATAAGACAAAAGTAATGGTGGTCAGTATATGAGAACAAAATCCAATAAATATGGAAACAGGGGGAAAAAGTAAATGAGGTAAATGGATTTAAATACATAGGTAGATAGTAAATGATACAAAGTAAATCCTTTTCAGGAATAAAAAGCTTAGAACAGGAGAGTGAAAAGTGGAAAGATGTAATCTACTGGTCGAGAAACTAGGAAATATTGTCATCATCTGAGGATCCTGAATGTTTTGAAAAATTTGAATGATATGTCAATGTCTCGAAGGATTTTTCAAATTTGTTTAAGACACTTCAAGATTTCTGTAAGACTACCTATTGGAGTTGTGTTTTGATTCTTTAAGACATGTTTTAGGTTTGTGAACACTCTCCCCCGACTTGTTCAAGACCATATCAGCCTTGATTAAAATTTTCAAATTTCAGTTCTGTTTGAAAAGTTGGAACTCAGTAAATTTTGGTAGCTAGTCGGCAAAATTGGAAAAGTGAGCAGTTTTTATTGTGGTTTCAAGTCTCCACCTGAAGTTTTTATAATTTAGTCGGATTTCAACTGCCTGCACCACCTCCTCTGCTTTAATAAAAAAAAAAAATTAAAAAAGATAGTCCTACAGAAGATGAATAGATTTGAAACAACATTGAAATTGTGAAATTGTAAAAGTACGAGTTTTAAAGTGGTCTTGAAAGGTCTCAAACAAGTCTGGAAGAGTCTTGAATGACATTTGAATCCCTCTTGACACTTTCATTTTCGTGAACGAAATCTAATTATTAGTATTTTTCGAAATTTTACCAGAGGTATTTTACCCCAAAATGAAAATGCAACTTTCTAGTTAGGACCATCAGGGTCATTCTCCAAAAACTGGGAATAATAAGGTGGCATTTCTTCTTTTATTGGACTTTTTTTTTTCATAATGCTCAGTTCGTACATTGTAGAAAATATTTAACAAGTTTGTTGTTGTTGTTGTTTTTTCGTGTTTTTTTTTTGGGGGGGGGGAGGCGACTTTTGTCCGCGATGGTAGGCATCTTGTCCATGCGAAAGCACTAATATTTATCCACGACGACGGACAAGACAGCTTTAAGAATTTCCTTTTCCAGGGAATTTTTAAGAATTATGCTGTCACATGCGTCAATGACTGGCATCTGCATCGTGTTTAAGGATCAAAACCGTACCAGTATTGCCATTTGTTGTGCTGAAAAATGTATAATGCCCATATCGTAGCACCAGTCATAGCCTGACTACGACGATAGGCTGAAAACCCTGGTAACAGAACTTTACGCCATCCCTCCTGGAAATGTGAAGTCACTGGCAGCAAAATGAACTTCTCAGCATACACTTCTAATGTTTCTGAATAATAATACCACTTGATTGATTGATTAAAAAAAAAAAAGATAAAAAAAACTGTAACATGAGACAAGATACGGCGATGGACACCTCCGTATGTTTTTTCGATTCGAAATATGGTAATTTTCATGTCTGATGAATTGGACTGGTGGAATTTGTTCCAATTGTTATTGTGTAAACCGAAATACCTTCTTCGCCCCTTCCTCCCAGAAAAATGAATTCATAAGAATATCGAAAGTTAAGATTCAAAATTTGCAGTCAACAAAACATTCTCAGTTTCTGGAGAATAACCCATCAATGAAATTTGGATTCTTGTTCTTTTCGTTCTACCTTAATAAATCAGCAATACTTTTGGCGAAAGGCCTTATGCGGTCGTACACTTTTGCAGCGCCTAAAGCCAGCTTCAATCGTCGAGGAGACCCGCCGTTTCCATGTATACATCGTATTTTAAATCCCAGTCAAATAATCTCAGTAATTATGGACCATATCCAAAAAGTCATAAATACAGGGTGTCTACCGATCCCGGAAAACCCGGAAAGGCATGGAAAGTCACGATTTTTGAAAGTAGGTCACGGAAAGTCACGGAAAATCACGGATTTTTATTGGAAAATATTGAAAAAAAAAATCAAAACTGTTTGAATATTGACAGCATGTGAACAGTTGTTTGCTTTTCATGCTGATTCAAGTATTATTGGGTATTGATTCTTCAAAGATCCTTTATATTTGTTACTTTTTTTTTTTTTTTGTTATTGAATTGGTTTATGATAAACTCTGCAAAATGATACCCACACCGGTATTAGAAAAAAATCTTGGGAGGTCACGGGAAAAACATTTTTGAGGTCACGGAAAAGTCATGGAAAGTCACGGATTTTAATTCTTTTGATCTGGTAGTCCCCTGAAATGTGAAACAAACGTACTACATTTTTTCAAATGTTTTTGTATTTTGCGTTGTATGCGTTCGTCGGTATTCCAAAAGTAGTGCTTCGATTCGCCCCCCCCCCCCATTCGATTTCTACTATCTACAATTCAACCCTTGAATCGTTTATTCGAAAACTATTCTTAGGCATTCGAATCCATTTCTAAAACCGAATTACGATCTAGCAATTTGCAACTCACCCGTTACACGTAATTTCGGAAGTACGAAAACTGAAAGGTCACCGGCGACGACGATACCGATGATGGACGAACGCGACAAATGTTCGAGACGAAAGTACAAAAGTACGAAGTCGACAAGTCGAAACCAATTGGACGAGATGACCGGTTGTGTTTCACAACCTCGACTGTCGAATCGCGTGCAATTGGCGATCGAATGAGACAATTTGTGTTGGTCAAAAGTGGAGGCGCCACTGCATCGAATTGGTTCCCTATAAGGCGTAAGAGACCAGTTTTGCTCCACGTCGTTCGCTCTTCCGCAGCCACCTTGAATCGATTGAAATTAGTCATCGGCCTTCTTTAATCCTTTTATGGAGCAGTCTTATTCTCTTCGTTTGCTTTTTCCTGGTGCATTCTTATTATTATTTTTTTCAACTGTCTCGAAATGCGATCACGTCTGCCAGGAACCAGTTGCGACATGAGGTGTTGAGTATGTTGTCCGCCTGCCAGTCGTCCACTGTGTTTGCTGGAATCGAGTGAATGTATGACTTCCTTCCGCATTAACTCAAGCAGAATTGAGAGAAAACCTTCGTTGTGTCTTTCGACTCAAGGGGCATTTCGAAAAGCCGCACGGTTGAATTTCTGATGGTAAATTGATGAAACCGAAAACCGCGTAGTTGTGCTGCCATTTGTGATGCGGTGTGTGCTTCAGATTGGGGACGGGAGACGTATATCCCGGACCCGGTCTCTTTCTTGTATGTTAGTGGTGAGTGATAGTCGAGAGTATTTAAAAACTCAATTATTCGATCTCGGTGGGGAATAAGGTACCGTCAACTGGGGTAATATTGAACAGTGGTGGTAATATCGGCCACTCATGGGTTGTTGAAGGAGCGCTAGTATCGTTATAAGTAAAGTCAACTGGGGTAATGTTGGACACCGATGGTAATATCAAAGTCAACTGGGGTAATGTCGGACACCGATGGTAATATCAGCCACTCATGATTTGTTATAGAAGCGCCATAAGCACAAATAGGTGGGGGCTTGGGAGGCTTAGCCCCCCTAAACTTCTGAATAGCCCTCTCCCAAACACTGAAAAATTACCAAAGGAAATGATGCGGGGAGGTGGTGTTGCTTCATAATAAGGGGCTTAAGCCCCCCCCCCAGTTCTGGGCTCTATTTGCGTTTCTGAGAAGCGCTAATACATATTATTATCAGTCAACAAGTCATGAATGACCCATATTACCACCGGTGTCCGATCAGGGTGTCTAACAGGTCAAGTAAGTCAAATAAAGTCAAGTATTTGGGAAGAGGTCAATTAAGTCAAATAAAGTCAACTTTTTTTGGTCCTGGTCATGTAAAAAGAGAAAAATCAAAAATTGCTGCAGAAAATTAGTTATAAGTTTAAATGTTTGAATATTGATTCTAAAAAATATGAATGTGTTTGTCACAATTTTCATTCAAATTTCATATTCTATGTAAAGTATTATTTTCTTTCTATAATATTAATTTTCATCACAACACACTTGATGGTTGTTTCAAGTTGTGGTTACCACTAAATCTATAAGAAAAAGTTAAAAATGGAACCAAAAAGTATCCAGAGTCATATTGAAATGTATATAATATGTTGATAAACGATGTTTGAAAATGAGGTATTTGGAAAAGAAAATATTAGTTCTTTATTAATATTACTCCAAGTTGCTACGTATACTATTGTACAAAGATGTCTGATATGCTGGTACTGAGAAAGGCGTTACCGTCTGTGTTTTTGGGCCCTGAGTCAATAATCACTAGGGGAAAAGAGGTCAAGTAAAGTCAAGTATTTTCAAATTTCAGATTTGTTAGACACCCTGCCGATATTATCCCAGTTGAAGATATACCTCGAATAATCGAAAAAGTCGAGTCATCAGAAGTGTATTTTTTTTCGAAAATAACATTCTTGAGACAGAAATTTATATTTTTGATGAAATTTAATAACATTACATTCTGTATAAAGAAAGGTAATTCAAATTTGGCAAGAGATTATTGTATCGTACTGTGTGTACATACAGTGGTACCTTGTGGTAGAAAAGGAAAAATTATTTTGAGAAAAAAAAAGAATTAGAAATTAATAATTGTTGTTTTGGGGCTGAAATCCCGTGCAGTGCGGCAAAATCTCACCATTTTCGGATGACTGTGATATCGACTGCTTCACCTAAGTCCTGTTCGATAAATTTTAGAGCGGCGTCAAATGATTCAAAAAAGCTTTTCCAATGATATGCATTTTCTGTAATCTCTTCATCAGCTGGCTCATCTTCACTGTCATCATTTCTCAAAATTAGTTCGGGTACTTCATCATCTGTCATTGTACATTCACAGTCATGTACATTTGACGGAATACTTCCATTTCTGTTAATCCCAAATTTGGTACATTTTAAAGTGTTTTTTCTTTTACTTTCAATTCTTAATATTAGACTTCTTATATGTAGAGTTTAATGACCCCCCCCCCCGCCTCTTCATTTATGCCAAAGTCGAATCAACACGGGACTAAAAAGATCTTTTGAGTGGCACGGCATTTCTCTTTAGAGATCAAATGCCCCCCCCCCCCCGGAAGGAAAACTCGAGTTCACTACCCGATGCGCAGTCAGTTATCCTCTAGTTACCCGCGGAAAAGTTATTCATTTGCAACCCTCGGTTACCCTCAGATTACCCAGAAACCCATCAGTTACCTTTGGTTCTCCTTTAGTTACCCGGGTAACTGGCGGCATTTTTAATGGAAAGGCGGAAAGGTATCAAAGAAAGTATCAATTTTTTTCAAATCATTATTATTATTATTATTATTATTATTATTATTATTATTATTATTATCCTCATTTTGATTGCTGATTTCAAATATCTCATCCGATTCTTGATTTGCTCCGATTTAGGTTTCAAATTCGACATTTCATCCTTCAAGTGGGTGAAACTGACTTATTCGTAGCTTGAAAAATCTATCTAAGAATAAATTATCGAAATGAGGGGTGTTGAGTCTTGATTTTGGCTTTGGTACCTTGTTTGGTTTTTTAAGTCGAGGTGATTCCACTCGTACTTTTAGATGGAATTCAGCTTTACTATGCATCAAATCAAAAATGAAATACGCTATTCAGTATCAGTAGTAGAAAGAAAGAAAGAAAAACGAATTAAAACAGTTATTTTAGTTTTTCAAGTTATTTATTATGCTTTTACCTGAAAACACCGCTCCATCCATTTGTGGGTCATTCTCCACAAATTTAGAACATTTTTTTACCTGCAAATTTTGAACCTTCGATTTTTTTATTTTCAATATTATGTTCTGGAGGGGGGGGGGGGTAAATTTAGGTTACACAATAACATCCGCGACAAATTACACCAATCCAACTCGTCAGATAGGACAGTTACCATCTTTTGAATGGAAAAAGCATAGGGAGGTGTCCATCATCCTAAATGTTAGCATCTTGTCTCAGTACATACTTAAGTATATTTTTTTAAACTTTGGTCTCAATTTTTTTTTCTTTTTCTTTTTAGTAATATGGTATTATTATTCAGGAAGATTGGAAGTACGAGTATAAAATTTAAGTTGCTGTCAGTGACTTCACGTTTTCGGAAGGGATGGCGTAAAGTTCTGTTACCAAAGTTTTCAATTCATTGTTGTGGTCAGTCTTTGGTGCAGAGATATGTGCCTTATACATTTTTCAGAACAACAAATGGCAGTACTGGCACGGTTTTGATGCCCGTACTCTGTTTTGTCTATAGTCATTGATATCAGGCTTTCGCCATGGACAAGATGTCTATCGGCGTGGACAAAAGTCATTCCTCCTCTCTAAATTTTGATGCTCCTGCTTTGTAAATGTGTAAATTTGTTGCATATGCTTTATTACTTATGAACTAAGTATTATACAGGGGGGGGGGGGAGTCTACAACAAAGCAGAGTCCGACCGCTGTACAGAAGAACATTGTTACATGGCTATGTTGTCCAGGTGACCGCGCTGATGCGCATATCCATTTTCCAGTGCCTTCTCTAGTCCATTCTCGGCCTCGCTCGGCATTCTTCGAGTTCGCTGGTCGAAACGTGATGGAACGAATGACCGCGTAAAGAGAAATGCGCCTTGCTCGGCATTCTTCGAGTTGGTCGGTCGAAACGTGATGGAACGAATGACCGCGTAAAGAGAAATGCGCAACAACGTTTCAATGCGGCATGTTTTATACCACCGTAATATTTCCAATTTCTGGAGAATGACTTTTGCACGACGAAGAAGAGAACGAGATTTTTCCAATGGGTTTGAATTGCGCCCGATTCTACCGTTTGAACGAGGAGCATGAAGATAATTTCGATTTTTTGAAGTAAAAGTGCCAATTTTTATTGTGAAATAATGAGTGTACAGGAGTGTACCAAAGAAGTCTCAAAATTCCCAAGTATCATCATTTTTTTGCATTGACTTAAAAAAAACAAAAAACTTGAAATCTTTTTTGACTTGTTGGATTTTTCCAACTTTTGATCCACCTACTAATATGATTTCCCAACTTTGGGAGAGGCTTGGGAGGACAAGTTGCCCCCCCCCCGTGTTCCACCCCCTTAGTTTCATCCCTGTGACTACAAGGTTCTAAACAGAACTGAGTGCTCTAATTTGTGAAAAATTCGAATTCAGTAACCAAAAAACACCTCAATTTTAATGTTAACTTTGTCTCATTTTTTAAATACAGTTAATCCTGTTCATTATTTGGAGATTAAATTTTGGTTCGGAGCCTGAATCGGGGCAAAATAACATTAAATGCAATACTCAAAAGCAGCGACCCAAGTACTCCTAATTTCGATACTTTATTCAGTTTCTAAAGCAAGTGTCGGTATTCAGAGGATAAAATGTAAAATTCGAGCCCAAATCGGGACCATATCAATAATCTGATGACATTTTCAAAACCAAAAACAACCACCTCCCATAAAAAAAAAAAAGATATTTTGTTGAAATTGGAAAAGAAATCTATTTCCTTTATTGTAAGAGTAAAATTTCGATTCTGAAGCTCAAGTACAGGGCTCAATATCTACCAATTTTTGAATTCGCGGCCCAAAAACCCCTATTTGATACTTCGCTCGATTCTGAATGTTAAATCGATCATGTGAGGATTAGATGTCGAATTTGAAGTTCAAATTCAATTCTTGATCAAAAATATATATGATAAAATAGGTACATCAGAATCAGCGACTCAAGTACTCCTAATTTTCATACATTATTCAGTTCCTAAAGCGAGGTTCAGTGACGCTTATTTGAAGGATGAAATGTCAAATTCGACCCCAGATCGGGAGCGGATCAATAATCTGATGAAATGAAATTTTCAAAATCAAGAACCCCCCCCCCCCCCAAAAAAAAAAAAGTATATATAATGATATTTGGTTGAAATTTTGAAAAGAAGCCTATTTCCTTTATTGTAATGTTAAAATTTTGATTCTGAAGCTCAAGTACAGGGCTGAATATCTATCCATTTTTGTAATCAGCGATCCAAAAACCCCTATTCGATACTTCACTTGATTTTGAAAGTTTAGAAAGTGTCGGTCTTTTGAGGATAAGGTATTAAATTTGAAAATATTATGGTGAAAATACATATTATTCAAAATCAGCGACCCAAGTACTCCTGATTTTCATCATTCATTCAATTCCTAAAGCAAGGTCCAGTGTAGCTTATTTGAAGGGTGAAATGTCAAAGTGGAACCCAAATCGGGACAAAGTCAATAATCTGATGAAATTTTCAAAATCAAAAACAACCCCCCCCCCCCCCCAAAAAAAAAAAGAAAAGAAAACCATCGATATTTTGTTGAAAATTCGAAACGAAGTCTATTTTTATTATTGTAAGAGTAAAATTTTGATTGTGCAGCTCATCAAGTACAGGGCTAAATATCTATATCCACTTTTGAAATCAGCGACCCAAAAACCTCTATTCGATACTTCACTCGATTTTGAAGATTTAGTCAGTATCGGTCCTTTGAGGATAATGTACTGAATTTGAAGTTCAAATTAAATTCTGGCTCAAAAATATTATGATGAAGTACATATTATTCATCAGAATCAACGACCCAAGTACTCCTAATTTTTATGATCTATTAAATTCCTAAAGCAAGGTTCAGTGACGCTTATTTGAAAAGTTAAATGTCAAAGTTGGGACCAAATCAATAATCTAATGAAATTTCCAAAATCAAAAACACCTCCCTCCCTCCCCCCCCTGAAAAAGCACGATATTTTGTTGAAATTTTGAAACGAAGTGTATTTTCTTTATTGTAAGAGTAGAATTTTGATTTTGAAATCAGCGGCCCAAAAACCCCTATTCGATACGTCGCTCGGATTGGATGGTTAATTCAGTGCCGATCTTGTGAGGATTCAATAATCTGATGATATTTTTAAAATCAAAGGCACCTCCCTCCTCAAAAGAAAAAAAAGAAAACGATATTTTGTTGCAATTTTGAAAGAAGCCTATTTCTTTTATTGTAAGAGTAGCTTAAGTATAGGGCTAAATATTCTAACCATTTTTGAAGTCAGCGACCCAAAAACCCCTATTCGATACTTCACTCGAATTTGAAAGCTTAGTCAGTGTCGGTCCTTTGAAGATAATATATTAAATTGAATCTGGATCAAAAATATTATGATGAAATACATATTCAAAATCAGCGACCCAAGTACTCCTAATTTTCATAATTCATTCAGTTCCTGAAGCAAGGTTCAGTGATGCTTATTTGAAAGATGAAAATGTCAAAGTCGAATCCAAATCGGGGCCGGTGAAGTTTCCAAGATCAAAGACACCTCTCTCCCCCTCCTAAGGAAAAAAAAACAAAACTATATTTAGTTGAAATTTTCAAACGAAGTCTATTTCCTTTATTGTGAGAGTTAAATTTTGATTGTGAAGCTCATTAAGTACAGGGCTAAATATCTATCCATCTTTGAAATCAGCGACCCAAAAACCCCAATTATACTTCGCTCGATTCTGAAGGTGAATTCAGTGTCGATCCTGTGAGGATTAGATGTCGAATTTTGAATTCATTGCTGGATCAAAAATAATGTATGATGGAATATCCGGAATCAGCAACCCCCCTTCAAAAAAACTTTATAATTTGTTCGATATATTTCCATTTAAAATTTCGAAGTTGGTGAGTATGAACCCCCCCCCCTGCGCGGGAAGTAGAAAAAATGTCTTCACCCCATGAGAAACCAGACTTGCTCCCTGAATATCTCTTTTCGTCCCATATCGATTTGACTTCGCGACAAAAAATTGTTGTAATTCGAGAAACACCCTGTTCTCTCAACCTTGAATACTTATTTTCTGAACCGAGGAATTTGTACGCAGGAGGCTATAATTTAGCTTGTCTTATGGAGAATTTTACGTACGTTTTAGTTAATCAGTCCCAACTTCATACCAGCAAAACGGGCCCTTATGATGCCGACGTAAATAATGGCGTGGTGGGACGTATGACGATGCACGCATGCCAAAGTGGTCCCTGAGATACCATACCCCCGGCCCCGGAAACTACCCTTTTGAGTATCGCATCAGTGGTCGGAGTGACATAAATAAATGAGGGCTTTGGAGAAGGACACACGAGTAATGAAGTCTAGGAGTGTAACACGAGGGTCGTAAATTTGCAAAATAATTATTTTATCGTAAAATGGATGGAAATTAGATGTTGTGGCACTTCAGTAGAACACGGCTTGAAAGAAGTTTTTTAGGTTCGAAAATAAGGTAATAATTATTAATAATCGAAGAAAATAACATTTTCGAAAGAAAGAACGTGTTGTAGAATGTGTTTCCAATGTTCGCTAACCATCGAGTCGAAGAAGTCACGGCTTGAAAGAAACTACATTTATTATTTTTTCAATCGACATTATAGGTATACACACGATTACACAAGTACTCGATAATGTTTGCGAACATTTCTCGTGCATTAAACATTAGCAATCACTGGTCATAATCAGTGCTTTACGATTTGTCGCCTTCGACGTTGTCATTTTGATCGTGATTTATAAAAATATCCGACAATTATGTAATAATAGGTATCAAAGTTAATTGTAATAACTTACTGTTAGTACTTACACATCTTAAACGTATAGTCGTAATTGTAAATGACCGACGGAGAATGAGAAACACTTAACGATTTAGTTCGTACAAACGTTGACCAGTACAGTGGGTCTGTGTTCGACGTGGTGTACCCGATATAAAATAAGATTAATTGATTGGTTTTATTCATTTTGAAACATTTATAACGCTCACTTATCAATAGCTCTTCTCGGGCCAAAAAAAGAGGGATTCTCTGATTCTTTTTCTTGAACGGATGTCTGATCAATACACGGCAAAAAAGGATTTTCAAGTGGCGAAAGCTTCTCCTTTATTAGGGAGGCATGAAAGTACTATAGCCTTTTTTGAATTTCAAATCAGATAGTACGTCTGTATGTTAAACGTCAGCTCACTGATATCGCTCAAAGTTCAGATCTGCCAAAAAAAAATTCTAAAATCCGGAACCACAATGACGTGGGTCAAAAGAAGACTTACAAAATCGAGGTACCATTGAATAACAGGCATGGATCCAGACGACCATTTTAGGGAGGGAAATGGCTAATGGAACGCGCGGAAATTTTTTTGCTATCCCCTCCCCGCAAACTCCCGCCTCCACAGATGTTTTCGTTTTTTGGTTTGGGAGATTTAACCCCCCCCCCCTCCTCCCACCATGGATCCGCACATGTGAATAAAGGAGTGTTTTCTAGTATTAAATTTCGAATATTTCTTTCAGTTTCTGATTTAGCCCCATCTTGCCGCTCCCGTCTATATTTCTTCGCAAAAACAACAGTTTTACATTTCGTAACTTTTGAATATACAGGGTTAGTCAGTTTTCCTTCCGCCATAGGAAAACTAGTTTTTCGCGAAACCAGGCACACGTTGTTTCGCCAGGCGAGCGGTCTCTTCGACAAGAATTTCATGGGAAATATTCGAGGAAAACTCCAATGGCTTTTGAAGAATTTTTCAAGAATCTTCAGGAAAAATGTTCCAAAATCTCCGAAGAATTTCATTGGAAATCTTCAAAAAAATCTCCTATTCTAGAAACATTTGCGATAATTTTCGAGAATTATCGACATCATTGAGAAATATCTCCAATGATTTCAGGCAATTTTAAGAAAATTTTGAAAATCTCCAGAATTCCAAATAATTTTATCGAAGAATCATCGAGAAATATCTCTGATGATTTGGGAAGGATATCCTTTAAAAAAATTTTGATGCTTTACAGAAATTTTCGTCAAAAATGTTCGGGAAGAATCTCCAATGATTTCTAAGAAATTAATCAGAAATCTTGGAGAAAACATGTGAAGATTTCCGGAGAATTTCATCGGAAATATTCAGAAAAAAGTCCAGTGTTTTCCAAAGAATTGCATCAGAAATTTTCCGAAAACAGCTCCGATAATTTCCGAAAAATCTCATCGAAAATTTGAAAAAAAAATTCCTAATGTTTTCCAAGGAAGTTCATCACAATTCTTCGAGAAAATTTCCTGACCATTTTTTGAAGAATTTCATGATAGGAAATATTCGGAGAAAAACTCCGATGTTTTCTGATGAATTTCGTCGAAAATTTTCCGGAAAAATATGATACTCTCCGAAGAATTTCATTGTGAATCTTCGGAAAAAATCTTACATGATTTTTAAGCAATTCCACTGTAAAATTTCGGAAAAAATTTCCCATAATTTCCGAAAAATCGCATCGGAAATCTTTAGAGAAAATCTCCATGGTTTTCCAAAAAATTTCATAAAAATTCTTCGAGAAAATTTCCTGATAATTTTTGAAGAACTTTATCGAAAGCAGTCGGGGAATAACACCAAGAGTTTTGAAGAATTGTACCGAAAATCTTCAAAAAAAAATCTTCAATTATTTCCAAGGAATTTCATAAAAAATATTCGGGACGATTCCTTTGATTTTCAAAGATTATTTCCGACAAACTTTATCGAAAATATTAAGGGTAAATTTCCGATCATTTTCTATGAATTTTATCGGACATCATTGGAAAACATTATCCGATGATTTCAGGAGAAATTTGTGGGAAATTTTAGGGAAACTCGGTAACTATCCCAAAGGATTTTATCGGAAATCATTGAGAAGTACCTTCTATGATTTTTGGAGGTTTTCTTCAGAAAGAACTTTTTTGGGAAACATTGGAAATTTTCTCTAAAATTTTTCGATGAGATTCTTCGGACATCATCGGAGTTGTTTTCTGAAAATTTCCGATGCAATTCTCTAAAAATTGTCGGAAAATTTTCCCGAGGATTTTCGAGGAAATCCTTTAGAAAACACTGAACTTTTTTCTGAATATTTCCGATGAAATTCTCCGGAAATCATCACATTTTTTCTCCAAGACATCTGATTAATTCCTTAGAAATCACTGGAGATTTGCTCCGAACATGTTCGACGAAAATCTCTGAAAAGCATCAACATTTTTTCTAAGGATATTCTTCCAAAGTCATCAGAGATACTTTTCGATGATTCTTGATAAATTTGTTTGGAATGACTGGAGATTTTCGCTAAAATTTCTGACAAAATTCGCCTGATAGAATTCATGAAATTCCTTGGAAATAATCGAAGGTTGTTTCTAAAAATTTTCGGTGGAATTCTTCAAAATTCTTGGTGTTATTCCTCGAGTGCTTTCGATAAAATTCTTCAAAAATTATCAGGAAATTTTCTCGAAGAATTTTTATGAATTTTTTTAGAAAAAATAGAGATATTTTCTAAAGATTTCCGAAAATTTACGATGAAATTCTTCGGAGATTATCGAACATTTTTCCAGAAGATTTTCGATGAAATTCATCAGAAACCAGCGGAATTTTTCTCCCCGAATATTTCCTATGAAATTATTCAAAGATTGTCTGAAAATTTTCTCTAAGAATGCTGATAAACTTTATTGGAAAACATTGGAAATTATTTCTAAAAATTTTCGATGAGATTCTTCAAAAACTATCGTTACTTTTCCTGAATAGAGAGTTTTCTCGAAGATTTCCGATGAAATTTTTTGGAGACTTAAAAAATTTTCCCCGAAGATTCTTGATAAAATTCTTCAAAAGCCATCGGAGTTTCCCCGAATATTTCCCATGAAATTCTTGTTGAAGAGACCGCTTGCCTGGTGAAACAACGTGCACCTGGTTTTGCGAAAAACTAGTTTTCCTATGGCGGAAGGAAAACCGACTAACCCTGGATAGTTGCAGTGGTGCCCAAAGCATTTTGGAGGATGGTGTAAATTAGGACCGTGTACGCAAAATAACCTACCTACCAACGTATCCAGCCATGTTTTCATTGTTCAAGTATGTCCACTCCATTGCGAAACGAAATCAGTAATGCGAAGTTCTTTTGCTTTCTCTTATTCACTCCCTCTTCCTCTGGACCAATGCCCTACCCTTCAGAGGCAAGGCGACTACGTTACTGTAATCCTCATTTGAGCGCCACTGCATCGGTGACTAGTATCAGTGGAATACGAAATCGAAAAAAGATTCGACCTCGCCCCCTCCGTTACACAGTGGGTTGAACTGCAAATTATTAGGGCTCAAGTTCAATTTATTGAAAAACTTGAACAAATTGGGTACAAGAGAACAGGGAAGTAACTGCTCTGGGATTTCTTTCCGGGATGAATCAACAATCAACGAATCTGTTTCCCCCTGGGGCCAATTGTCCAATGCGGTTCGGCCGGAATGCAAAGGTAAATCAGGATTTGAAAAACGCGAGCTCATGGATCAATTGGCCCTAAGAGCTCACCAGTTCATTGGACTTTCTGTTGCTTGTTGATTCTAAAATCGAATAATAATTCGGTAGAACTGAGATCTTGCTTGACCAGTGGCTTTGCTAGAAAAACGTTTTGACGTGAGTTGTTACATTCATGAGCGGAGCAAGCGAAAATCTTTTAAATCTTTTACCATTTTATATTATTTAAATTACCTAGCAATGTATTTTTCCTTGCGTTTGAGGTTGCAACTTATTATAATACCGTATCTTTCAAGAAAATAGTTATTTCGCGTCCGCCCAGGTACGTTACTTACTTTCGACACCGAGGATCCTCTTTGTGGCATATCGATCTGACTCCCTTTCAAAAGACAAGTAGGAGCGTTATACACTATGCAGGGTGTTTCACAAATTGACTCCCTCTCTTTTTGTTTTGATCGCAAAGACAGATCCCGACGGAACGAAAAGGGATCTTGAACTGATAGAGTCTAATTTATTTTCGGGTAAAAAAATTTTCCCCTTCCTCGAAAGGGAGGCTTGAACAAGGGACGTACCGATAGGGGACAAGGGGCAACTTACCCCCGGTAGAAATAATTTTTCACTCAGTAGTTGAGAAAATCCAACAGGTTGAAAGTTTTTTGTTTTTTTTTTTTGCTTTGATACTTAGAAATTGAGCTGGGAAGTTAGGAAAGCCCAACAAGGCAAAAGGTTTTCTCCTTTTGCTTTGATACTATACTTGGGAATTTCGAGTTGAGTCAGTTGAAAAAATGCAACAGGTCAAAAAATTTTCCTTTTTTTTTTTTTTGCTTTGATACTTGGGAATTCTGAGTTGAGTCAGTTGGGACTTCCACAGTTTTTAACACCCCCCAACTCTTCTGTACGTCTTTGGCTTGAACGTACCACCCGCTACCAGCAACTTTGAAATCAAAAATCGAATGCGATATGCGTAGTCAATGACCCAAAAACCCCGATTTTGATACTTTGTTCAAATATTCAAACAAATTTAATTTTGCCCATATTGGATTCAAAACTGTAATTTTTGTGCCCTGTTTGGAGTCAAATCGAAAATCTTACGCGATGTTCAAAATTAGTGTCCCACTTCAATATTTCATTTTCGGTACCTGTTTATTTACGATTCCAAAGTGTGTAGTACGTTTGAGCCCACCTTTGGTGGAGGGAAGGCGAGAACTTTTTTACCGAAAAAAAAAACAAACAACTAGATCGTATGACTTGAAAATGCACTTTTTTCTCGTGAAGATCTGGCTCCGCGATTAAAAAGAAGAGAGGGGGAATCACTTCTTGAAACACCCTGTATTTTACTGGCTGTATGGTTTACGTAAATCGGGCCTTTCTGGTTTTACGAAAATGCCCAGATAAAGATTAATAATAAAAAAGTTGATTGTTTTAAAACAACGAATGAAAATGGGGCATCGTTTAAAAATATAAAGAGTAATAAAATACCGGTATGTGATAAATACTTATTAAAATACGATACTACAAAATTCGGTAAAAAATTATAAGGTAATACAAAAGCGGTATTTATATTATACGGTTACCGTTGAGGGAGGATTTGTTTTCTTCTTCAATAAACGATTGACGAACTACGCGAATAGTTAACGTGGATAATTCTACAATAATGCTGACACCCCCCCCCCCCATATATCTTGGGGAATAGAGAGATACGAAGAAATATTTTGTGCCTCTGTTTGGGATATATTTTTTTCCTCAAATTGTACGCCTCTCTTCAATTTGTAGAAAATTGAAGAAACATGTCTCAAATGTCCATCGTAGTGGCTGCCCCTCTTTACATTTTTGGTATCATAGAAATTTGTCTGCATTTTCATACTGCCAATTGGGACAAACTGATAATGCAGTGTTGTTTTAAAAGGTTACATTGATAAGTTGCCGCCGTTAAATCCAAGTTGACGTCAGGAAGAATCAGTACAGCCATTTTCCGTCTTTTGTAGTGGTCAATTTTCAACCGCCCCACGCACCAAATCCTGCAAAATTTTCGGAACACAGTGTGTGGTCACAGTGGGTAGTGTCATTCTCAGATTTTCAGCCCATACATTTTTGGTGTTAGTTCTAACAGTTGGCTCAGTTTTCGAAAATGACCCAAAACATGTGAGTTCTATTTTAAAAATGTCCTCGGTAGTGGATGCTCTCGAAGTACCATTAGAACTTGTCTGAATACGATGAAACTTTCTTGGCAAATAACGAAGATCATGCATCATTACTCAATTACAGAAACTTGTCTTTGAGGATCGCTTTAAAAATGGATGTATGGGTTCACTGTTTGTCCATCGTCATGGCAGACGTAATTTTGTTGCGACTAGGAAAGACAAGTGTTCCACTATATGTACATAGAGAACATTCTTACCAGGTTTCTTTACTTACATCGTACTTTTTCGTTGCATTGTATTTGTAAGGCGCTCTGTGAAAAGGTGCTATATGTCGGGAAAAGGAATTTTGCCGTACAGCACAAAATGTGTTTTCGAGTCGGAAATTTCGTTGTTGTTTTTTTTGGGGGGATTTCAATGGAAACTACTTCTAGACATACCTGGCTACAGTATATAGTAGAAAATAATCGTCTAGAACGGGATATTTCAAGTTTACAAACGAATTACAATTCATAGGCTGGTGTTCGGAGAAGGTACCATAAGTCGCATCGATCTTGTTTACGTCTGTACGCGCGTTATCGCTACAGCTGGGCACAATAATTATCGCTTTACCGATGAGCCCATTGTTTCTAAACGTTTGACCTTGCAGAACTTCATTTTTAGACGTGCCAGTTTTTCAGAACATCCTTTCACTTGTTCTTCATAGGGACTGTCATCTTCAAAGGTGTATTCCTCTACGTACATGCACAGTGTTACCAACTCACAACTTCAGAGTTGCCTGGGATTGTATTATAAAAATGTCTAAGATTGAAGAGACTGTAGGAAATTTTTACTACACGAGTTCGAGTGAATCATTTATTTCTCAAAGCTAGCACTGGAACTGACACACCAACAACTAAAAACGTTAGTTCATTGAGCTTTTTAAGCTGTGGTTTTTCGTTTTATCAATAAAAACAGAAGCAGACTTGCAGCCTACTGATGGATGAAAGAATGATAGTTTGTAGGATAGTAGCTCTCAGCACGCAACAAAATCGCCGACATTCAAAGATGTGAAATGAAAAAATAAGTGTAAACAGAATTGTAAGATTTAGAAAATACCTGACGTTGTATAAAAATACCCGAGTGCCAGGGAAATGCCGGAAGAATCTAAAATTGCCTAAGATTTCAGGCAATTGCCGGTGGGCTGGTGATACTGTCCATGAAGCGACTGTCTGTGAACCCTGCAGTATGTTTTGGTACATGTTCGCAGAATATCATAGCGAAATTTGGGACGGAGTGGCGCTGTAGACGGCGAGACTTCTGTTTTTTCGTGTAATTTTGTTCCTCAATTTCAAAATTGAAATGTCACATTCTCAAGTTTCACTTGCTTTTATTTCAGTCTATATTGAAGCTAGAGACTTAATTTTTTGTGGTATGGAAGTACATTTGTGCTCTATCAGATTCTACTAAAAACTTAAAAACAAGTTCTCTGACATGTGGTACCTTTTCACCGAGCGCCTCACGTTTCTAGATGAATAGCAGTATTCAAAATTGAGAGGCATACCGAAAGAAATATTGGCTTTGCTTGTACTTATCCTGAAATGGAATAAGGTAATGTGCCAAATGTTAACTCAAGGTTCAATAAATTTTTGTTTGTGGTCATCATGTAGAATGAACCTTTACATATTCTTCTATATTATAGTTTCTCCTGTGAAAACGTGATTTTTGTTATCGCGTGATAATTTTGAATTTGTGTTGGAAAACGTGCTAAAATTCAACAATTTTGCGAATTTAGGAAAAAGTAATTTGGAAATATCGAAATGATAAGTACTTTAATTCATTTTTCTGCATGTGTGGGTGTTTATGTGCATGTACTGATGTGGGTTCAAATGAAGTACTTCAGGTTGAAAATTGTACTTCGAATGGGCTATTTGCGGGTCATATGATTCCGACTGAAAAAGTAAAAGTATTCCAACGACGATGTTTTCTAAAAATTTGCAGTTTGTGAGCTAACGTGTCAGAGTAATTGATATAATTCATATTGGCGGTGGTAAAATTCAAAATTCCGGGATTTGAAGAATGATCAACATTGAACGCCAATCAACGTTTGGCATAAATTTTCAACTCTTGTTTTTTCTTTATATGTAACCGGCTCAGAAGAAAGGTCTATTCGGACTGTCAGCGCGAAAGAGTCGCCCTCTACAATTCTAAGGACGTGAAAAAAAGAAATTACTGAAAACCTGCACATTTTGGATTTTTTTCCCCTCGTGTCCGGTTGACTCAGATTCCTTTCCTACCCCAGTACCAGGGTTGGAAAAAACCGTTTTTTTTTTAATAATAAAAAGAACAAACAACTGTTTTTCTGTCTTAAAACGTTTTTTTGTTTTAAAACATGTTGTTATCAGTGTTTTTTCCCGTTGTTTTAAAACGTTTAAAAACATTGTTTTAAAACGTGGCTTTTGGTTGTGTTTTTTTCCTATTTTCGACCTTTTGCCGTACTTTTTTGTTGCGTTATTCGACCTTCAACTCTGACGTCACACAGTGAGTTACTATTAGCAAGAATACCCGTCGTTAGGCTAATAAATGTATTGATAAGTACCACTAATATCAAATCATTCTGTAAATTTTTGCGTAAAATTCTGAAATTTATTTGTATTTGACAAATTATTTTGGTCTCTGTAAGTTCTGGGTGAGAAAATCTCAAAGAAAATGAAAGGGGGAAAACATGGTTAAAAAACACGTTTTAAAACACATATTTGTTTAAAACAGTGATTGTTTTTTTTCATCGTTTTAAAACATGCCAACCCTGACCTGTACAAGAAAAACTTTACTATCCCTCGTCGTCGATTGTATGGTTCAATCTGTCCGCGTCATAGTCTCCGTATAATCGATACTTAGAAAAGTGTCTGTCATTTTGTACCTCGCCGCACTCGCATAGATCGTCATCAGCCAAGCCCCATCTATGAAGGTTATATTTTGAGCATGTCATTTTGCTTCTCAGCCTGTTTAGGGTTTTCAAAGACCGCATTTTAGGTGGCTACCATGGGGGTAATGATTCACATAGGGTTCCAGCTTCCAATGCTACATTCCAAATTCGGCAGTGCTTTGATTCGGCAGGAGCACTTAATTCGTTGACTATTCTGAGGAAGCTACGAAGCTACGCCTAGGTTTCAGTCTTCCTTCTGGCAAGTCCTTATAGCCATACATGGGATGTAGGGGGTTGTGGACTGCCTTGGATTTTTCGACTCTGGCCGCAACCTCCCTGCGAACTTCCGGAGGAGCTATTCCTGCAGGGCCATACAGCTCGGCGAGTGGGGTCGGCCTGAAGCATCCTGTCATTAAGTTACATGCTTCATTTAGGGGCAGATCCACCTTCTTAGCATGTGCTGAGCGCTTCCAGACTGGACATGCGTATTCTGCGACTGAATAATACAGAGCTAGCGTTGATGTCCGTAGAACATGTGGCTTTGCTCCTCATCTGCTGCCTGCCAATTTTCGAATTAGGTTTGTTCTTGCTGCGACTTTCATTTTGGTATTTTCACAATGCCGCCGGTAGGTGAGTAATCTGTCCAGAGTCACGCTTAGGTATTTGTAATGGTCTAGGCAATAGTGGACTTGGACGCATAGTATAGGGCCAAGCACTTGAAACGAAACCCATCCAAAACTGAGACCTGTTCGTTCTATCTCCGATATCGCGAGGCTAAAAGGCAGCTTAATATACAATGGAGTAACATCGCGCTGAACCACATTTTGGATAAATTTGTCAGATTAAAATGAAAATGGAGTCAATGGAAAGGAAATTTTATGTTCTATAAATTTTGTTCTATTTATTTTTTTGATAAACGCTTTTGTTTTCATAATATTTTGAGATTTCTTCATAGTCTGTAAATGAAATATTCCCTTTGATCAGGGTTACAAGGTAAACAACAGTGCGCCACCGCTTTGAGCAGCCTAAGTTATGCAAAACGAATTTTCGAGAAAAATGCGTTTACAGTCAGGCAACAACACTGGCAACAGTGTTCCCGTGAACCGGTAACACTGCAGGCAGAATGCTGATCCAGCGAACTACAGTTCTGTAGTTTGCTGTGCTGATCTTGTTAGTTGTTACTATACGGGAACACTGTTGCCAGTGTTGCCTTGACTTTAAACACGTTTTTCTCGAAAACGCAACGCGTTTGTCTCGAAAATGCGTTTTGCACAACTTGGGCTGCTCAAAGCGGTGGCGCGCTGTCGTCGTTTACCTTGTAACCCTGATCAAGGGGAATATTTCATCTACTGGCATATGAAGAAATCTCAAAATATTATGGAAACGAAAGCGTTTATCAAAAAAATGAATAGAACAAAATTTATAGAACATAAAATTTCCCTTCCATTGAGACCATTTTTATTACAATCTGATACTTTTTTTTTTTTAAATGTGTAGGATTTCAGTAGGTCCTTTTTTTTTCACTTGCCTAAAATTGTAGATGGGAACTGTTTCGCACTTGCAGTCCGAATATAGACCTTTCTTCTGAGCCGGTTACATATATGTTGATCTAGCTATCGAATGTTGACATGTGTCTGAAGGAATTTATTGTACATTTCACTATCCAGATCAAAATATATGAAATGTTTCAGTGTGCAATAAATGTAATGAGCTTGAGACTGAAATCCTTCAAGGGATCAATGTGTTATATGTTTTTTGTTTAACTTTATAGAAATCCCTATGGGTCGTCGCTGCCTAAACTTTGAAAAAGTTCAACTGTGAAAAGTGAAAGTAGACGGTTGAAATTTATTATTAATCGCGATTTTGGGGTTCAGTACTGATACGGGGGCAGCAGAGGCCATTTGAAAAAAGTGGATCAACATTTGGCACTTTACCTTATATTGGCACGTTTACTCTTTCGATCAGATTGTTTGTAACGTTCACCTCCTAAAAATATCCTAAGAGCTGCTTTCCTTTCTTATTTGTGATTTTCCCTTAAAGATAGGATGGCAAAAATGTATTTTTATTAATTTTTGTACAATTTTTTTCTTCTTCATACCTAAATGTGTTGAAAATAACAAAGTTATTTTCATTTTTTCATTAAGTTTTTATTTTTGTGATTGAATTTAATTTCGTCCCGACATTTCAAAGTAATTTCTAGCAATTATTCTTCCTAATTTTGTGCTTCGTAATTGAGTGTATTATTGAGAATTTGTTGTCCTTATAGCTAGTTTGTCCTATTTGTTTATAAAAATAGTAAAAAGACTTCTACAGATACATAGTGTTAACTGTAGCCAGGGGTTATATTTCTGAGGCGAGCCGTCCCTTGAGGAAGGCTACTGTTGGCCCAACCATACCTTGTAGCAAGAGTTTATCAATGGGGGGGGGGAAGAGTAAAATATCAACATTCTTATAGAATTACCCACGTACGAAGTTGTTATATAAGAAAATAAGTTACACGATTAGGTATATCTAAAAAGTCACACTTCACTCATTCTTTATTCTCTACTGGTAATACTTTTTTTTTTTCTTTCTTGTAAATTAATGTCTAAAACGCCCTTCTGTATACACTACGTAAACAGAGCGGTAGTTTAGTCTTACAATTATGGCGTTTTGCCTCTCACTGTTGTCAGAACCAGTAAATCAGACTACCACGCGTACAAACTGGCTGTGGTTCGCGACGTCGTCCTCCTACACTACGAAAAACGTGTATCTTATTATGTACTACGGTAATTGTATTCCTACATTTATTTATACGGATGAAGCGAATAACCCCGCGACAATCGCTCTTGAAACTATTCCATCCGATAGTTCCACCACGCCATCGGTGACGTACATGGAGACTGCCTGGTAACCTCCAACTGGTAACTCTATGTTTGTCTCATGTGGACGCAGAACCACATGAGTAACAGTCATAGTGAAGAAGAAACGCTAACGCCAACCGCTGCGATTTGGTCGTGAATTTCACGACCTTCGATGCCCGATTCGGAAAGTCGTTCACCCATCGAACTTGAAAATAATTTAACTGTTACATACGATCGTGAAAAAAAAACAACAACTCGAGAAGAGGCTCTTTTGACGGGTCATTTAGGTGGTACCTATGATGTATTTCAGTCAGATCCACGTCCACCAGGAGGGGGGAGTTTATAGCTCTCTCAAAAGAGAGGTACTTCAGTAAATTAACCAATAGAGGACGGATCTATTAGGGCGAAGTATGTTTGGTTAGTAAGGAGCTTTCTATCTAACCATTTTGAAGATAAACCTCTTCGCCTGCACTCGATTACCTCATTCCGGCCCTTTGCGTGATGGTACTAACCTCTCTGTCAGTTTGTCTCTCTGCCTGTCCCAATAATCCTGCTGTCACTCGCTATTCTCGTGTGGGCCTCCTGCTCGGCACGTACCTCGATTTCTGTCTGCATGTTGTGTCTGTTCATCCGTCTTTCTGTCACAGGTCCTGAAGTTTATTCGCTGGAGAGAGGGGGGGAGCAAAGATACGGTTTTCAGCATTCTTTCATTTTGACACTTCATCCAGGACTCATTTAAGACTTCTGACAGATTTCTAAAGACTCCCTGAAAAGCTCTTGAAACCTTTTTAGAACTCTGTTAGTGGTTCTTTAATATTAGGTTTGCATTTGTTAGGACGTTCTGAAGTTATGGTAAAATTTTTCAGAACTCAGAGAGGATTTTGTTTAGTCTGTTGAGTTTATTTGAGATTTTGACAAGATTCTTTAGAATTCAGTTTCGACTCAGCAGATTCGTCAGAGACCGCAAAATTCTGTGATAACTTATACAACATTTAAATATTTCACCGAGACCCGGGTGGGATGTTATTTATTAGGATTGTACTCAAGTTCTTCTGTTCTCCTATAAGACTCGCTAAGAATTTGTAAGATTCTTTAAAACTTGTCCCACAGGTCCCTAAATTATCCGCTATGTTCAAAATATCTGATTCGCATCCAGTGGCCTTTCAAACCATGTGTTGAATATACCCTCTGATAATTTTTGGTAAAAATGAAATGAAATGATTCTCGGAAGCTGTAACCCTATGTTTGAAGGGTCCGCTGGATGGAGACTATTAATATCATTATTCAAGGGGTCGCATGCTACTCATGTGTCCGAAAGAGTTTTTTTTCTGGTCTGGGCTAAATATTGTCTATGGTTCAAAAACCAGCTCCACTTCCTCTCCAAGAACTTAACCTCTTTTTATATCTAACATATGAACAAGTATCCGGGTTCTCGGAATTAGAGCATGGGCTTGATGAAACCAAAAATTTGTACTCGTATTTTCCGCTGTAACTTATCGTCAGTTATAATTAAGGCTCTACATACTTCGTGCGGGTAACTACGGCCGCCATTTTCTTTCCATTTTGGTTAGAGCACCTGGAAACACCCGAGCATTGACATCCGCCATTTTCAGTCGCTTGGTGCCCGACGATTCACAATTCACTATGCAGAACGTTCCGCGTATCGAATTGTGAATCGTCGGGCACCAAACGAGAAACAACTGAAAATGGCAGATGTCAGTGCTCGGGTGTTTCTAGGTGCTCTAATTTGGTCTGTCAGAAGAAAATCGACTGACTAAACATTACTTGACCAGTTCTCGTTTCACTAGAGCTCTGTATACATCGTGTAAGTATGATCATCCGCTATTTTGACTTCAACGGTGCCCGTGGATGTCAAATCCGACTATGCGGAGCGTACCGCGTAGTCAATTCGGCATCGACGGGTGCGGTTGGATTCAAAATGGCGGACGATTGTGCTCTCCTATCTAGAGCTTTCGTTTCATGCAACAAACTGGAAAGAAAATGGCAGGTATCCTGACTAAAGATCTATAACAGTACAAGTGCGGAAACCTGCCATTTTATATACGAGTACAAGCGCGCCCGTTGATGCCGAATTGACCACGCGGTACGTTCCACATAGTTGGATTCAGCGTCCACGGGCATGGTTGGATACAAAATGGCAGGTTTTCGCCCTTGTATGGTTATAGGTCTCTATCCTTACTTGTCTTCGTATAGAGCACTAGTTTAATTTAACATCTGAGAGATCCGAGGTCATTCCAAAACAAATTCGTTTTAGTGTTTCAACTCAGTGGTTAACAAGTTGGTTCATTTAGGACTCGGAATTGAAATGGCTGACACCTAGCCGCCGAGTTGAGAATCTATTTAGTTTCAGTGATCTGGTTAATCGCTCCCATCCTCCCACGTGAAATGTACTTCTGATGATTCGATATCTTGAATTTTGAAAAATTTAGGTTGATTTGAGGTTAGATTCTTATTGAAATCATTTTTCTGAAACGTTCACTACAAATTGAAACAGTCATCGAAACAAACTGACCAGTGGTATCCTCATAAAATAGATCGATCTTTGCCCCCCCCCCCCCTGTATTAAGGGCAAAAATATCGATTTTGATATCACTCAACCTCCTTACCTGTGTTTGTTAGTGTGTGTGGGTATGTATGTGTAGCGTCACAAGTACTTTCTACATTTCATTGCACATTCCATTTGAAATAGACCCGTTAATACTACGAGTACACCCGGGGGTGGGATGGGCGTAGCTTTGATAGGGGAAACGAACATCTCGAACCGCAGTACTCGCAGCTGGTAGGAACTCGGTACTTTCGTAATTACGGATGATCGCCGATAATCTACCTACATATTTAGAGGAAAAAGTCGAAAGCGAGGATACCAGTTGATTCGCTGGTCGAGTCCAACACCGTTGTCGTTTCGTGAGTGAGAGCTGAGGTGAGACTGGCTACGCTCGGGTAGTTCTGATAGTCGATGATTCCGATATCGTGTGACGATGGCATGTAAGTCGTGTGATCGGCGAAGGCAGCAGCGGCTGCGCTGTAATTAGTGCCGAACATACTGCCGACCTGCCAGCCGGCACCTTCGCCCCAGCCTCGCCAACCAGTCGCCACGCTCGAGTCCACATAACCCATGAGAACGCCGGAGCCGCATTCGCAAATCGTTTCCTTGGACTTGGTGCACCGGTCGGCGCTGATTCTGGAATTGCAGATGGTCGAGTAGTCGCATGACGTACAGCAGTCCTTGCATTTCTTCAGCACTGGTTTCATCGAGGCGCAAAGATCTGCGGATTGAAAATATATATCAGTTAGGCAGTAGGGGTTTCGTGTCTTAATAATTGATCAAATTCATTACAACCAGCGATTGATCGTATTTATGAGTTTGATTCGATTTTCATGGTTCATAATACCACAACACAGGGTGACTTCGCTCACTTTTTTTGTACTTTGGAGTTTAATGTGCTCTACAGACCATAGAAACTAGAGGTTAGAGGACCGGAATATTTTTTGTAATTTGACTGGACACTGTGGAATACATTCCGCAAAAATTTGTGACACCCTATCCCACAAGTTTCTCTACAAAATTATAAAATAAGTGACTTAGGTGGTACTGCGATGGGGTAACATCGCACTTGTTCATGAATGAACACAGAAAAAGTAGTAAATGTTGTCTCTATTAAAAGTGCCAAGTAACCCCAAATTGGTATACTATGCATACACGGCTGTATGCAAAAGAAAGAAAGAAAGAAAAAGGAATGAATTTCAGTTGAGAACTGTACTTTTTCTTTATTCCAATAATCATAAGAAAAAACGAATGAGACTTTTCCTTTGAAAGGCTATGACCATAAGACACGAGCATATAATATCCTCGGTATCTGTGAAAAGCATAAACATAAACCTTTGATTTGTACTGGTTCATTCCCTAGCCATGAGACAATACATTGAAACTGATAACTCACTAGCTTCAAGAACAAATGAACAATTCTGTACAAATTCACCTCTATATTTTTCTTTTTCTTTTTCAGTTTTGTACTAACTGCTAAGTCACTATACTGATTAATACGCAAGACTTTTCTTTTATCATGACCACGATCAAATTCTATGTGTAATAATACCAATCACCTACAATTTCTTTCACTTTCACTTATTATCCTGAACAATATTGATAATGTAATTTGTATACGCTTTTGAAATCTCTGCACTAAGGACTTGATAACACTCATCTGGAAATAGCAGCTCAGCATATCTATCTTATATCTAGTGCCTTAGTATGTCTTCATTTAGAAGCCATTCAAATAAGAGACACACCACACACCCCCCACAAATTGGGTGACGCATCGCTGAAGTCCATAATGAAGGGAGGATTAGTACCAAACCCTGCCACCAGGATTTCCAAAATATCGGAGTTTCCAGCACTGATAGTCCGGTGTATTTGCTATTAATACTGGAAACTCCCATTTTAAATACATTGAGCGCTTTTTTGAACTCAGCATCTAGGGGCAAGGATTGTTACTGTAATAAAATAGCATTATGCTCACGAACATTAGATAGAACAAAAACACACAATGAATGAAATACATTTAGTACCAAACCTTGCAACTTTGATTTTCATAATATCGAGTGTTCATTCCCATTCTGCGCTCGTGAGTCAGCACACCGCCCGTCTAGTGTGCCACTGTTCTCTGGTGGGCTGTGTGTCTCTGTTTGAATGGACTGATAGGTTTTATAAACTGTTCAACGAGTTAATAACAAAACGAAAATGTTCACACTAGATGGGTAAGCGCGTCATTTGTGTTGCTTATGCGTGCTTTGCTCTGACTCAAAGGTAAAAGTGCCGAAGTGAGTTAAGTACATCATCGAATAAATAAATATTAATTCATTAATAAATTGTACAGAACAACTGTTGGGATGGTGAAGTACGCCTCATCATGAATCATGGTTATAGCTGTTTGTGTTTGAGAGCGCCCCTTCTGTTTTGTTATTCTCTCGCTGCACTGAGTATTAGCCTGTTACCATTTAGCGGGTGCTTTAGCCAAACCCCTTTCTATTACCTCGCTAGAGGACGGGATCACTGATAATTCAGTTGCATTCAACTTTGTGATTAAGATATGTGGCCTGGAATCATGAAATGTGCTTCTTATGCGGAAACAGAGGTTTTTGAGATGAACGAGTGTAAAGATGGAGTAGTGGTAGTGGTGCGCACAGATGTACATAGCAGTTATGTTCGTTTAGACATAAAAACTGACACTTTTTAACGCCGAGTGTTACACCAAGCAATTTTTGCCTTTCAATTGGTTCTGTGGAGAACTACGGAGTTCATAGTGTTTGCTGTTTTATTCAACTCTAGGGTAATACTATGGTGTTAAAAATTTTAACCCTGCTCTCAGAATAAGGTTGAGTTTGGTGTCGTTTGGTGTCACAGTGTGCTTTTGTGGTGTTGGCTGAATGTTTATGTTTTGTTTGATTTGATCGCTACAAACCCAACTCTTTAATGTACGTGTTACACCGAGTTAACCCTAGTCCATTGCTGTGTAGCTAAACGAACACAAGGGGACGCTGTTATGTGTCAAGGAACCAACTGACATTAGTAAACAAAATGAGTTATTAGTATTGTTGGAAAGAACATAAAAAGTAGAATTTTTCAAAATTGGGTCCTCGATCCAAAAATGTGTACTCACATTGAAAAAAGCTTATCAGTAAACGCTGTGTCATGTAGTTTCTACAGAGCTCTTGAACTTCGAATCACGTGTTCTCAAAAAACAGATTTTGCTGGTTGGTTCCCTTACGCTTAACAGCGTCCAACTAGCGTGTAAATCTGTAGTGTTGCGTTGTTGCGTTCCCGCTTTGCTATGATAACTGCGTTTGGCATTCTTGTTCTCTGTTATTCCTGTAGGCCCATTTCACACAACGCCATGTGAACGGATATTTTCCTGTAGGCCGATTTCATATGACGCCATATAAACGGATGTTTTTATTTTTAAACTTCTGACGTAATTTTTAAATGCAATTTGTGGGAAAACTAATGACGATAGGAAGCTGCAATTTGTTTCATTCGAAAGAGCGTGATTTTTTCTATAAAAATTGTCAAGAAAGTGAAAAATGATTTCATGACACCAGAGGCATATTTCATGATTCCAGATCACTTTTTTTTTGTTTCTTTCTTGAAATTAAGTTTTCATTTTTTACAGAGAAATTTAAAATTCAACTTTGTAATGAGTACTTTGTACAACTTGATAGTTCAGTTTCAACATTAATGTCTCACAGTGCGCAGCTGGTCTGCAAAATACGTGCCCTGATGTCTGCTCTAGATATTTACGGAAAATTTCTGTGATTAATTATATTCCATATATCTTCGTTCAAAATAAAAAAGATAGAAATCTCAAATCCGATAACACTGTCGAAAGATTTGGGGAACATTCTGGTCATTACTAGTGTTGATATCCGCAGCTGTCTCATCTTGAGAATATCGATCTCCTCCAAAGAAGAACTGAAAGCGTTCAAAAATTTGAAGTCCAGCAAATACTTTATTGAAGGATAGATTAGGAATATCGAGTATGCGAAATCAAACGATCATTTTGTTATTCTATCTAAATTAGTAAGTGTTACTGTAATGTACATTACTTTTCGAAACAGAAGAATCTCAGCTTGGGATTTTTCCTTCTGTTTTTAGAACAAATAGAGCAATCATTCGCCATTTTTACAAATTAACATCAAAACAAAAACAGATCGGCTAGGAAATAAAGGAACCGAGCAGAAATATCAGGGATTCTTGCGAATCTTGTCCTCCTAGGGGTTTGATTAGAGCACCCGCTAAACCGGAACAGGCTAATTATAGGAGCCTAGGTGCAAACAAGACAAGATTCACCCTTTTTTTTTAATTCAGAAAACGCGAAAAATTAATTCCCAAAAAACATATACCTAAATTGGAGGTGAAAATTTCTCCACATCATCCTTCATAGGTTTGAAACGGGTTCCCAAGAAAATTTTCGATAATCTGCCCCCTGGGAGGTCCCAGACCACAATATGTGTTGGAACATGTCAGTTTTAACGCCAAAGCAATTTTACCCGAATTATTCTGGTAAAACCGTGGAGTATTACTGACTTAACACATACTGAAATCGAAATTGCATTACTGTACACCATTATCCCTTCATTTTCGCCAAAATTAAGATGGAATTCCAAAGAAAGACTTGACAAAATAATGATGAAAAATTCATCCAATCGAACAACCAGATAACTCTGTTATCATTCCAACAATGTAAATTGAGCACCTTTTACACAATGCAACTTCGATTACAGCAAGCAGCCTGCCTAAAATGCGATTACCGAAACCCTAATTTGGAAAACTCACATGCTCCATTTGCATCAGGACGCAAAGGAGTCGCTCCTAGCGGATTACGTGGAACTAGGACGAGAAGGTAATGCCGAACTGATAACCATAAGACTCAATGTAACATTGAAACTGTTTTCCTAATGGTAGAAAAAGTTTTTCAACTTATGCACTGGCTTAAATTGAAGTTCAGACTTCCTAGTTATCGAGTATCGAAGAAGAATTTCATAAAAAATTCTCTTTCTGACGAAAATGTCCGATTTTATTCTGATGGGAGTTTTACACCGGGTTGACCACGTGACTACCACGTGGCCATCATCTTCTCGTCCATCACACTAGCGCTTCTTGCGGAGTGTCCTAATTCGAATTAGAACATGTTACTTTTACCAGCTACCTCCAACCATGTATTTTGAAGGCCTTTTTTAAGGGATGAACTTGGCAAAAATCTGTTTACATCATTCTATGCGGCTTGCAATGCTCTATCCTGTACTGTGCTTAACTCAATTTCGTGAAATTTGGATCTTGTCTTGTTTGCACCTAGGCCCGTACTATTTTATTATAAAATAGTGCTTCACCACTACATCCCACATTGCCACATTACAATCGCCCGTCAGTGTTACCACACGCTCTATTTTTTCCCTCGTGCTGGTAGGAGTAATGAAAACATACATGTGCCAAGTCATCCCATGTTTGCAAAGTCACCCGGCGTTACGTTAATTTAAATTATGCAGTGAACTGTGGAATTCGTTTGTGTCGAGCTATCCAGTTGTATTTTTTTGGAAAACGCTCGACTTCAGGGACGAATCCGATCCACTGCTAAAATTTGGGATGAGAAGACGCGAAATTCGCCAACATGGTTTTCATCTGATTTTCAAGAAACGTCGGCGTATCATTCGCGAGAAATCTGAAAAGAGGAACGATCTACTTTGTTATTGTACAATAGTGTTACTTACTGCCGATATTGATGCCTTCGATGTTGTAGAATATTTTACCATTTTTGGTTTCAATTGTTTCAGGTTCCGGTTGCTTCGAAGGCGCTGGTGGCAGCTAATAATAAAGAAACAGATCGACGATGAATAAAGTGAATTTATCGAAGGAAGGAAGTCGTCTGATATTACATATCCGAGGTGTAATTTAATTATAATTATTCGATGTTCGTAGTGCATTTGAAGGACTCTAATTTATGTACCAGTGACATCTTTTGGTGGGACTGAATATATTGTAGCTTATAATACTGTCACCTTTGTGGTTCTTTCTCATGGGCGTAAAGAGGACTCAACGAAGAAGGTGACTTTGTTCTGTAAAGCCTCCTAAACCTTAACCTCGCCCTCACTTTTTCATTAGGGTTTTCTTCTCGACGCTTTGTGCCTTCCGTGTGTTGCAGAAGCACAATAACCGACTTTGGAGAACTGTCATCTGTTTATCTATCTTTCTGTTTAGGTTCCATCTGTCTGTCGATGTCGGTCCGCTTGCCTGTGTATACAAGGTGTTTCATGAATTATGATACGATCTTCTCTCTCCTTTCTTCCGATGGCGAAATTAGAGTAACGGGAGGGGGGGGGCGAAGGGCACGAGAATAGCTCCCTAGTAGCAAAGTCTATTTTTATTTTCTTCTCAGATAAACATTTTCTTTCTCTCGAAAAAAGGGCTTGCCCGAACGGTACCACCAACTTTGTGCGAAGGTATCAAACAAAGTACCGAAATGGGATCGCAGCTTTTTGATCTAGCCCCAACTTGGGCTCCCAAATCTAATATTTTACCCTCCAAAGCGACGAAATTGACTGAAGTATGCAAATAGATTGCATTTGGGATCTCAGTTAGCTCTGACTCTTACTCATAAATCATCATTTCATCCTTCAAATGTTGGGCACAACTAATTTAATATGGAAAATGGAACCAAGTTGAATGTTTTTTAGGATGTATAAAATCCGAATGTTCCATTAAGTGATAACATTCAGTCCCATTTGGAAGCCAAAACTCGACATTTCACAATAAAAATCAACGTATTTTCCCTAATACTTCGAAGTTATTTTCAGGTACGTTATGTAAAAGCAAGTGTCGACTGGAATGCAAAATCTTTGGAAAAAGAACGGATTTTCCTTCCCTCCTCCATCGCGTGATTGAATCGAACGACGACTTCGGGTGAGCGCAGGTAAATTACTTGAGAAATCGAAATAACTATCATGACTTGTTTTTCGTTGGGTCGCTGATTCTAAATAGTTTACCTCAGTTTTTGATGCAGCGCAAAGTTTCGCCTTCACAGTACTAATTATGTCGAGTGAAATCGACTTAACTCTACCAAAATATTCAAAATTAGAGACCCACAAATGTTTATTTCCGTACCTTGATAACCTTGTTCAATTGTCTAAGCTAAGTTGATTCCGCCCATTTAAAGGTGTAAATAATTTCAGCTGTAGCGCAAAGCGAAATTGAATGAAAAATCCAACTCGGATTTTATTGGAGGGTAGAATGTAAAATTTGAGAAATATTTAGAATTAGCAACCAATATAAAACTCCCGAGTTCTATCATGGTCCAATTTTTAAAAGTCAAGTTAATGTTGCTCATTTCCGACTGTGGGCTACCCGGATTCGAGGTTAATGCTGGGTGAGCGTTGTCTCGGTCAGTAGGATGTCCCATAGTGGCCCTGGCAGGACAGAGCAAATCTACACCAAGGAGAGAAGAAACCGGTGCCCGGGCCAGCCTCAAAGTATCCTCTCTATATTCTAAAGAGTAGCGATGTCTGCGGAGCCTCTTTGGCATGCTTTCATCGCCGTACCCTCCATCTAGTAAATAATGCTCATTTGACGATGACATTTTCTTCTTCTTTTTTTTTTTTCTAATTTGCTCTCCACCCGAGTCCTGGAATCCGCCCTTTCGAGCATTGCTTCAGAAACGTCAGAGAGGCTGTTAGGGCTGTCTTAGCCCTCTTCCCTTCTGGCCGAAAAACCGGCCTAGGTCGAAAATTCTTGCGAGTTGCTACGCGAGCTCGAACCCAGGACCTCCGGATTCTGAGACCAATGCGCTATCCACTCGGCCAACCAGACCTCTATTGACGATGACATTTAGATCTCGCTGCCCAAAATAACGGTAAATGAAGAATCTGATGTCTTTTGAAATCAGCGACGCAAAGGACTCCTATTTCGATTTACAATTTTGGTTTTTAAGGCCGTCAATTTCGGCTCTTTAAGAGTGAAATGTCAAATTTTGGACCTAAATCAGGGCTGAAATAAAAATTTGAGACGTTCGAAATCGGCCAACACACTTGGCCTGATATTGTTCTATTAAAATTCCGAGGTAGGCGAAACACTCCAGCCCTCTTTTAGGGAGAAAAAATTGTTTCACCCGAGAAGAAACAAAACCTTGCTAACTGGAAATTATTTTTTATACTAGATAATTGATCAGAAAGGCAATGTTTACGTTGGTATTTACGGACGACAAGAAACGCCTACCATTCATGCATCGAGTGCTAACGAAACCTGCATGTAAAGTAAACGTCCCTCAATGTAAAGCGTTTTTGCATGAAAAATTTGCTGGCCAGTAATTTTGTATCGGAAAATTGAACCCGCGTCCAATGAAAACATTTGACTGAAATGCAACGATTGTCTCTAACCACTCGGCCATGGAGCGAATATATGTAAAATACGCTGGAATCAGAGGTGCAACAAAGAGGAGGGAGGTTCAAGGGTGCCACGGCTCCACTCAATTCTGATGGGCATTCCCAGCAAAGGATAACGTTCTCAAATAATAGTATATTATACACCAAGAGTCAAAAGTGAGTGTTTACATGGCGAGGGAAAGTTTGCAAACAAGCGTAGCGAGTGAGCAATTCCCAAGTCATGTAAACTCACTTTTGGCTCTTGTGGAAGATATTTTTATACTACTTGATCAGAAGCGGCAATGTTTTTCGCTGATATGTTCCGTATTTTTTTTTTTTTTTTAATCTATTTATTTATTTATTTATTTAAATTGTAGACAGGTGATTTTTGTGTGCGTAATTAATTCAAGAATTTAATTTGCTCAGATAATTACTACAAAGTACAGTATCACAGTCTTGTCTTCAATTTGTTCATGTGCACAAACAGCATACACAGGTAGAGGCCAGCAAGAATGTAACGACAGTTAACAACAAATGGTAACAGCTGTACTATGTCGTGAATATTTAAATGCGTTCTTAAGTCGCTATTTCATAATTCGCTTCATGGCCGAGTGGTCAGAGGATCGCTGCATTTCAGTCAAATGTTCTATGGACGCGGATTCAATTCCCCGATATTAAATTACTGGCCAGCACAATTTTTTCAATGTAAAAACGCTTTACATTGAGGGACGTTTACTTTACATGCAGGTTTCGTTAGCACTCGATGCATGAATGATAGGCGCTTCTTGTCGTCCATAAAACACCAACGTAAACATTGTCTTTCTGATCAAGTAGTATTAAAAAACTGTTACTCTTTTTTAGTCATCAATATGCACATGCTCTGAGCACCCACTCATAGTAGTTGCACCCTGGACTGGAATCGTGTCAGATATCGTCGCCCGCATAAGTAATTGCGGTTGTATATCCTTGTGCCGGAATTTTGTGGAAGCTAATCCGGGGGGAGGGGATTGCTACGTATTACCCCTGTCCATCTCCAAGATATTAACCACGAAGGAAACGTTTAGCGTTTTTTAAAACGAAAAACAGTGTTGCTTAACACGCGCATTTCAATTTCTTAAACAAGGTCCTTTAAATCCTGAACATTTTTTGCCCCTCCCCCTCCCTCGAAATAAGGTGAGCGATTGCATTTAAAATAAATAGACTTGGGAACATTTGCTCATGCCGGCGACGATATGTTCATCTTTCATGCATTATACTGACCGTATTTGAAATGGCGGACATCCACTCGCTATTATCGGGCAGCAATTGGGAAAAAAGAAGTATTATTATAGCTTTTTTATTATTTAAAAAAAAAAATAGATTTTCGTACTTTGCACGTTAACTAGTGACGAGACTGAGAAGCTTACTTGACTTCATCTTCAGATGCAGCCAAAAGCCAGTGAACCGTGTCCCTTGATTTAGAGCCGAGTGCCATTAATCGATAGTAGTTGGAACCTGACGGCAGTTGTGGTGTTCCCGGTATTTTAAAAGTGAATTGACCGACAGCTAACATTTCCGGAGCATCTTTGACGACAATCGTACCGCACGGAGTTTCTAGTTTGTCTTTGTTTTTGTACCAGGCCATAGTCGAATCTTCGTACAACACTACCCAGCTTTCTTTCCAGTCTTTTCCAAATATACGTTCTGCAAATTCGAGTGAGATATTCAGTTACCTTTGTAGTTCTGCTTGAATAGTCTCAATCTTGCGATGTATTCGGATACGTACTTTTATGTTTGAGTAAATAGCCTTCTTTGATCGGCTTCGTTACTCCTGGAAACAAATGTTTTGGGTTAGACCATATTTTTGTTTGAGTTTACAGTTTTTAGGGTCGGCTACACGCCGAACCTATTGCAATCGAAATTTCCATTTTTCTCCTGTTCCAGTATATTAGTTCCTACCTTCTGACACTAGTAGCGCTGATTAGTGATAAATTTGCCTTGTTCGAAAACCGACACTTTTTGATGTTCTCATCAACGAAATAGGGGCTTACGTTGTTTAGGGAGCGTTGTTACATTTTATATTTTTTTGGATTTTACTTTACGACGGAATTATTGCCTCGAAGAGGTAAACGATATTATGCTTGTCTATAGGCGGCGTAACCATGCCCAGGTTCGCTAGTGTTGACCTCCTATAAAGGTGATCAAGGTTGATGTTCCCATAAGAAGACGTGTAAAGTTGGTATACTTCAAAGTTTTCGTAATTGCTGAAAATAGGTTTTCTTGAGTCATAACACGTCAAATTAAAGCTTGAAGTCTCTAGTTCATGATGAAACGTAATTTAATGCACTTTATTCGCTCTAGTTGGATGAATAAGTTGATTTCCAAATTGCTGTTTTTCTTATGGAAGTTTACCATCGGTACAAAACGCGCTTGTAAACAACTAATACATGGAAAATGGAGCCGTTTCAAGTTCATAAAGGAAAACTAGAGACCTCAATCTCTAAATTCATCTATTATAAGCCGCAAGAAAACATTTTATTGACTAGAAAAAGCGAATTCAACTTATATGCATTCTTATGGTGATAACGTCCACGATCACCTTTGCAGCGCAGGGCTACCAACTTCGGAAACTCTCGGTTACGCCGCCTTTGATGAGGAGCGAAGTTGTCAGCTAGGATTAGTGTTCAGTGTTAGTGTTTAGTATTATCCTTCAAGCATACAGTGATATGGTCAAAGTTTTATGTTCATAGTCAGTTACCTACCAGTTAGTAGCGAGAAGCGAACGATTATTAATGCAGCAAGTAAAGACGTTATCAGTAAATCAGTATGTTGCGATGTCTTTACATCCTATAAACCTATAATAAGCGTGTAACATTATTCTGACAAATAATTCATAAGACGTACTATGTATGTCCTATGTGTAATTATTACACTATCTATTGAACAAAATGAAATTTTTTGTTTGCACAACGTATTTAAGGAGGTGATTCTTGAGTACTTTTCAATGCTGAATACAGTGCCGTCGGCCGTTCTTCTCTATCATGTCTAGTTTTTCTGATCAAAAACTATAAAAAATTCAACTAAATGTGTTCAAAAAGAGGTTTAGGAACTGAATGTGGTCATACTGATTCGTGTTGTTGTGTGTTGAGGTTGTGTGTAGTGGTGTGTATTCTGTCTGTTTGTTTTCTGTTATAGTGGTCTGATATGGCTCTGATAACACTGATGATATTCAGTCAGTGGTACCGCTTATTCCACTGCAAAAACAAAATGGAAACTAATTTCAGTCGTTCAGAACTCCGAATTGTAACGTGATAGAGAAAAATGGGTCGCAGTATCGTGTTCAGCGTTAAAAAGTTCCTCAGAATCACCTCGAAATATGTAGTGCAAAATTGTTGTTCAGTAGTGTTATATGTTATCAAGCGAACAGAGAATCTAATAGCCTGAATATTACGTTGTTATCATTCCCTTAGAAGTGGATACATGTTCGCTAATCATTTGATGTTTGTAGGGTCGGCTAGGAGTAGTGTTGGTGTTTTATCTGTTGATCAATTGCTCCTTAGAAATTAGAATCGGATGAAATCTTAAAATTTTTGACCAGATGATCGAAGTGCGAATATTGCAGAGCCTGCAGCTTCGCAGTCTGAAGCCTTTTGAACTTACCATATGCTGTTGTAGTGTCATCCCAATTAGCAATTACCTTACATCTATCAGCTCTTATATTCCGAAAAAAATAGACCTTAAAACATGATTACCAATAGGTCTTTTTCCTGATATCGTTTCCAACAACCGCCAATAAGAGATAGGCTAGTTCCTAATTTTTCAGTTGAGAGCCGACCCTCGCTGCTCGTTGACATCTTCATGTCTTTACTTTGGCACGTAGAAAAAATTTCCAAAAACGTTACTTTAGCGCCCCTAACGCTCCCTGACACGAATTCAGTGGTCGACATTTTCATTGAAATTTATTTTTATTTCTTCCAGCCAACCCCCCGACACGAAGCCGGACGTATGATTTAGATCTTCATGATGACAGATGTTGCCAACCAACGTGAATTTCTAAAAATTTGACAATAATTTCCCAAACATTGAACGATGCGAACGAGTTTAGTGCAAACGTGCTCATCTGTGATGACGACAATGTGTGCTCTCACGTGAGTACGAGTAATGTTACACTGCAGTTGAAATTTTGATAATGAACTGATCGATGAATCAATTAGCGATGGAGAAAATATAAGGGGTGTTCAATAAAGACTCAGACGACCTTTACAAAAATGTATAAATCCGGTTCGGTTTCTCGTTCAATATACTCCTCTCCGAGTCGAACACACTTGGCCAACCTTTCCTGCCACTTCCGAAATACGTGCTGGAACCTCTCCCCCACCCCTTCGACATCCTCTTAAAAATCGCCTCCACAGCTTCTAAAACCTGACTGTGACCAGAATCGACATCCTTTCTGGTCCCTTTTCGCGATGAGATAAGTCGCACGTGGCCACGTCCGGCGAGTAGGGGTAGGGATGAGGGGATCACCTGTATATCCTAACGAAATTAAAGTTCTTTAGGGAACTATTGCATTCAATTATTGAAATTCAGAGTGCGTGCGTGAGTGAAGGGTGATAGGACTACTCAGTAGAAGAATGCAGGTAACCCTGTTGTATATATTGAGCAAAACATGGTATTTTTTGCATCCAAATTTTTCCTGGAAGTGTCTTACAAAGTCCCGAAATTCCAAAACTGAATTCTGGTAGGCACCCTGGTAAACCCTCCGACTCCCATTCCATTTTTCTCATAACTTCTTTTAGAGCCCCACTGAATAGGATGAGTAATAGAGGGCCTCCCTGTTTCACCCTGCTGTCAATGGCAAAGTACCGACCTGGTCGCTCACCAAGGCACATCTGAACGGTTGGGACTCACTGAGACTCCGCTAAGAAACGTTTAGATTCTTAATTTTTAAGGCTCATTTAGACGTTAATAAGTCTGATTCAAATTAAGAATTCTTGTACTTAGATACAGAATCAACACTTCGAAGCGAACGGTCGCCCTAGTCGCCTTCATTCTAAATCCGCCCCTGTTTCTGGGCTATTCAGTTCTACTTTCATGGACCTTGGGTGTATTGAAATTACCGTAAAAACTTCAGGGATGATCATAGTAGCTGAAGGCTGATTCTGACGAAATCGTACTCACGAATGCCCGATTTGTACTCACACTGAAATCGTAGAGCTGCTTTTGCTTACATCATGGTTGTTCGTGTCCACCTAACTAATTTTGAAAGTGATTGAAGACTCATTTCTGGCGAAGATGTTTAAATTTCCACATGTACCATTGTGATGAGAACAGTTAGCCGAATATAATTTAGAATTTCGGCGTCCTACCCACATCAACACTTTCCGTACATTTTCACGTGTAACGGAAAATTTTCAGATCCGAATCGGATTCTGTTTCAACGATGTTCGATGAAGCCCTTTAGAAAAGTATACGCAATTTCTTCTCATGACCATCTCCATTAGCCGTCCAGCATCTTGGAAGCGTACGTCATCTTTTCCGAAAGTATAATCGCAAAGTTATAAAAAAGAAAATGCTATAAATGATTCGAACATTTACAATACCTCGTAACTGTTGTACGTTACACTCCGGACACTTCGTCATTTTGCTCCGGCCTTCGTCCGTGTTTTTACTCGCGCATTTTTCCAGCCAAAGTGATGCGAAACCGAGCGATACAGAAAATTATACCAAAAGAATATCAATCATTTACTGTGGCTGGAGAAGCGAAAGGCACTCGATACAACATCGTGTAGTAATGCAAACAGCTCTGTTTTTGCGACCTATATATTCCTTAATTATTCGGGTATTGATAATTCCTGCGCATTCACAGCTTCACTATTTTCTTCGACGTTCTATTTTTTGACTCTCTTTCTCTCTCTGTCTCTCTCTCTCTCTCTCGCTCTCGCTCGCTCACCCTCCCACTCTGTACATTTCTCTTGCTTCGACACCCACAACCCAGCGCTTTCCAGACGTCCTACAGATGCAACTCGAAATTTTCACCTAAAATCGGGCGAGCACCTTTATTTATAACCCTGCGTACATGCTACCATATTTGACAGAAATACAACGTTTTCCCTGTTTTTCCTGATAGGGGATGCGTGATCTAGTTAAATTCATCTAAGAAAAATGTCTGCTCGCCCTTCGAATACTCGACGGCTGATTTAGGCCGCGCTGCGCCTGCGTTCGCTGATTGATTCGAAATAAATTTCCAGGAAAGACGAGTAGAGAAAAGGGATGCTTTCCAGCATCAAGTTTCTCAAACCTGCATGTACAATGCTTACGAGCGGTGCATTAAGTAATCGAGTCCGTAGCCTGGGAGCAAACAGAGAGACTGTTCTCTGAGTCGATAATTCGACGCAGATCCTGTCTTATTATTCGCGGGTAGAAATCGATGCTATTATTAATTGCTATTATCGACTAAAATTGAGATAAGGTTAAAACTTTAATCATACACGAAGCCCGCTCCCGTTTCTGGAAATTTGGAAATGCGGCTATGTGGTACCTATATTTTAGTTCGGGTAGGAAGCTTCGGCTGTAAATTATATTTTTTGTTACAGCTTGAGGTGTACAGCTTTTTTAATTACGTATCGTTATTTTACGTCTCCTTCTTCAACAGGTGAGCCACCGTCTACCCCACCCATCTGTGGGCATAGGCATCGGTCGCGTTCCGCCAGAATTTCCTATTGTTGGGCATCGCTAACCCAGTGAGGACCAAATTTCATTTTTCATCAATCCACCTCGTGGGTGGCTTCCTGTTTCTTTTGTTGTCGAGTAGAACCCATTGCGTTGCTGTCAGGTTTTATATGTTCTTGTACTCCCTAGCTATGTGCCCGACATATTTAAATTTTAGTTTTCTGATGGTATAACCTGTTGTAAGACATACCCAGGAGCGGTTGTAATTAATGACCACAATTTAATCGTAATGAAATGTATGTTCAAGTTTAAAAAGATGAATAAGGAAAACGCCAAGACAAAATGAAGACCTGACAGAGGAAGTAGTCTAAGTCCATTTTTTCAAATTTTTCAAGAGAGTATTTATTCTGATTATTTTTTGCCTCGCATTAAGTAGATTGTTCTGAGGTAGCCTGTTTAACAGAGGAGACAAATGCTTACTGTTAGAAAATTAAAAAATCGAAAAAGTTCATATTTTTGACTAAAATTTAATCAGAATAAAACATTGGAAAAACCTTATATACTAAGTTTCGTATGAATATTATTCATTACCTAATAGTCCAGGCATTTTAGGAAATTAAAAAGAGAAAAATTGCTGCAGAGTTGAAACTTGACATGCTCATGATTCTCAAGGACAACTCCCTAATAAACATACTAAAACCCTCCGCTCCGCGGCGGTGAACGTGACCCCCTAGAGCTGAAAACCCGTATCGGAAAACAGTTTTTTGACTGCAGCTGTACAAATATTGATTCATATGCGAAAATACTCCTCACCTAAATTGAAGAGCATAAAATTCTCTACGAAAAAGTCTTTTTTACTTTCGTCATAGGATCAAGACTGACCCAGATATAATCGACCAAGATACAATACAATACAATATACAATACAATCAGCCTTTATTTGAACTTTCGGATAACGTTACAGACAATATACATGGTGGGGGGGGGGGCGACACCAGCGATTCCCCTCCTCTTTGTAGCGCCATACATGTGCTTCGAAAACTTTGTCGCTTTGATTTTTACCGCGGTCAGGCACCACCTGTATTGTCCCACCCATTGTGCGCCCAACCTTGGGTATAGGCCTCTCCCCACCTTCTTCCAGCAATTTCTGTCTCTAGCACTTCTCTCGACCAAGAAATATCCCAAAATCATCAATACCTCATAGTATTCATACAGGGTTATGCAAGTCGACACGCACCATTGGAAAACGCCGCTTTTGGTGCGTGTTGATGTGAATAAGCCGGCACAGGATGGCCGTCTATTCAAATTAAAACGCAACATTACTCTGGGCTCCGTGTGGCGCTGTTACGGACAACAAAAAATGCAACGAAAAATTATTCGGGGAAAAACCCCGATCATTTCCAAAGCATTTCTTAAGAAATTTTCAAGAAAAATTTCTTTGATGTTCGAAAAAAAAGCCTGAGTAAGTTTATCGAAAATTAAGGAAAAATTTCCGATCATTTTCAAAGGATTTCATCGGACTTCATTGCAAAATCTCCGATGATTTTGGGAGAATTCTTTTGGAGATTTTAAGGCGAATCTGCAATTATGCCAAAGGATGTTATTGGAAATTACTGAGAAGTACCTCTGATGATTTTTAAAGGGTTTCTTCATAAGATGATTTCTAGAGATTTTCATTGGAAATCTTTGAGATAAATTATTACCGATAATTTCAGAAGAATTTCATTAAAAAAGTTCGAGAAAAATCCGAAAATTTTCGAAGAGTTTTATCGGAAATCTTCAGAGAAAATTTCCAGTATTTTCCAACAAATTCATCAAAATGCTTTGAGAAAATTATCCGATAATTCTTGAAATTTGGTGGAAAACTCCATCAGTTTTTGAAATTAATCAAAAATTTTCAGGTAGAATGTTCAATAATCTCCGAGGAATTTCATCCAAAACTTCCGGGAAATAGAATTCCATCAGAAATTTTTCTGAAAAAAATTCCAATAATTACCGAATAATCTCATTGGAAATTTTCGGGGAAAAATCAAGAATTTCTTGGAAAATTTTCGACAAGATTCCTTTGATTTTCGATGATGACTTTCGAGGAAGTCAATCGAATATTGAAGAAAAATTTCCGATCGCATTTTCAACAAGTTTCATCCAACCATATTGAAAAAAATCTCCGATAATTTCAAGAGAATTTTCCTGGAAATTTTAGAGAAAATCAGCAATCATTCCGAATATTGGAAATCTCTGAGAAGTACCTCTGATGGTTTTTGAAGGGTTTCTTCAGAAAAAAGTTTTGATGATATCCAATCGGAAATTTTCCGGATAAATTACCGGCAATTTCCGAAGAATCTCATTAGAAATTTTCGGGGGAAATCTCCCGTAATTGCCGAAACATTTCATGAGAAATTTTCGAGAAAATACCTTTGACTATTCAAGATAGTTTCCCAAGAATTTTATCGAAAATATTAAGTTAAAATTTCCGATTATTTTCAAAATATTTCATCGGACATCATTGAAAAAAATCTCCGATGATTTTAGGAATTTTTTCTTTTTTGAAATTTTATCCCCGATGATTTTAAGAGATTTTTTTTCGAAGTTTTAGAGAAAGTCTGCAATTATTCCAAAGGATTTTATCGACAATCATTGAGAAGTACCTCTGATCATTTTTGAAGAATTTCTTCAGAAAAATAAGTCAATGATTACCAGAGATTTTCATCGGAAATGTTTGGGATAAATTACCGATAATTTCAGAAGAATTTCATCAACAAAGTTCGGGGCAAATCTCCGATGATTTTTAAGTAATTTTATTGGAAATAACTGGGGAAAAATTCCGACAATTTCCAAAGAATCTTATCGGAAATCTAATAGAAAAAATGTCCAATGTTTTTCAAAAAATTTTATCAAAATTCTTCGAGAAGATTTTCCGATAATTTTTGAAGTATTTCTCGAGAAATATTTGGGGAAATCTCCGACAGTTTTTGAAGGATTTCATCAAAAATTTTCAGGAAAAATGTTCGATAATCTTGGAAGAATTTCATCGGAAACTTCGGAATAAATCTAATAATTTTAGGAATTTCATCGGTAATTTTTGGGGAAAAATTCCGATAATTTCCTTAGAATCTCATTGAATTTTCGGGAAAAATCTTCAATAATTTCTAGAGAATTTCTTAAGTAATTTTCGAGAACATCCCTTTGATTTTCGAGGATAATTAACGAGGAAGTTAATCAAAAATATTAAGGAAAATTTTCCATTCATTTTCAACGAGTTTCATCGAACCTCACTGAAAAAAATTTCCGATGATTTCAGGAGAATTTTTCTGGAAATTTTAGAGAAAATCTGCAATCATTCCAAATATTGGAAATCTCTGAGAAGTACCTCTGATGGTTTTTGAAGGGTTTCTTCAGAAAAACGTTTTGATGATATCCAATCGGAAATTTTCCGGATAAATTACCGGCAATTTCCGAAGAATCTCATTAGAAATTTTCGGGGGGAATCTCCCATAATTGCCGAAAAATTTCATGAGAAATTTTTGAGGAAATTCCTTTGACTATTCAAGATAATTTCCCAAGAATTTCATCGAAAATATTAAGTTATAATTTCCGATTATTTTCTAAGAATTTCATCGGACATCATTGAAAAATATCTCCAATGATTTTTTAGGAGAATTTATGAAATACTTCAAAAATGATCGGAAAATTTTCTCAAAGAATTTCGATGAAATCTGCTGGAAAATATTGGTAATTTTCTCCAAAAATTTCCGATGAAACTCGTTGGTCTGTCCCGTTGCATCGTTGTGTACCTCATTATTACAAACAAACCCCTCGGCAACCCAAACATCACACTCAAAATTAATCCGCGAATTGCTACCTTCAAAGAAACCCCTCGGCAACCCAAACATCACGCTCGAATAATCTGCGAATCGCTACCTTTTCAAACAGACCCCTCGGCAATCCAAATATCACGCTCTTAAAAAGGATAGAAGGATAACAAAAACTCAGGAGAACTACACCGAGTTGGTGCACATGTGCACTGCACACGTTGGTAATAGACAGATGTGATTAGTACAATGCGGTATAAGTAGAGAGGAGGGATGTAAAGTGATAATGTTTAAAAAACAAATGTGTATCTTATATAAAATTCAGCACAGAAAACGAAAAAGAAAATTTATAATGCAAATAGATCTTTAGTGTTTGAATCGTCTGGAACTGCACTCTCACACGAATTCTTTGAACTGGAACTTCTTGGAATTGTTTTACATTGCACTTCTTCATACTATGTTAAAATTTGGTAGCGGTAACTGTCTCCCTTCAGAAATTATTTGGGAATTGAAAATCTGAAATTTTCAATAAAAGCTCAAAATGTCTTCTAAGCTGGAATGGGAAAATATAGGGATACATTTGAATGGGGGAAAATCTGAACCATCTAAGATTCGCGGACGCTGTGGTACTGATAAACGAGAATACAAAGATGCTACAGGAAACGGGAGAAAAATTGACAAAGGTAAGTGCAGAGGCGGGTTTAGAAATGAATTCAAATAAAACAAAATTATTACCCAATATGGAAGGGGAATGTAAACCACAATACAAGGAACTGAAATAGAAAGAATCCCCGAATTCGACTATTCGGGACAGATACAATCGTTTGAAGACAGAACAAATAGAGAGATAACTAAAAGAATAAGTAAAGCCCGTGCAAGCTTCTGGACTTTAAAAAATGTGTATAAAGGTAAAATGAAGATTAAAACAAATACAAAAATAATATTGAAAAGATGTACTCTACCAATTCTCATCTTCGAAGCCCAAATGTGGGCCCTAACGAAGAAGCAAATAAAAAAATAAACTACCACAATGAGAATAGAGACGAAACTGAGGGGGTGGGCACGGGAAAGCAGGTCCCCCCCAAGCCTCTCCGCCGGAGTTGGAAAATTTTAGTAGATGGATTAAAAGTTAGAAAAATGCAACCAGTCAAAAGAGATTTCGATTTTTTCCCTTCTTAGGTAATGTAAAAAAATTCTTTTACTTGGAAATTTTGATTTGAGTCAGTTTGGGAATTTAACAATTTTTGCCTCCCTAGGAAAATCTCTTCGCTACGTTCGTGAGTTAGAAGGATGGAACGAAGTATACTAGGGTAAGGAATAAAAGACGTGTAAAACAAAAAAATAAGAAAGGAAACGGGTATGAAAGAGGTAAGTTGGAAATCAAGAAATGAGAATGGGATTACGCGGGACATATCGCATACGTGAAGAAGGGACACGATAGAACAAATTATCAGTGAGTGGGAATCTTACGATGAGAAAAGAAGGAGAGAAAGCCCAAGTATAAAATGGCGTGATGATATTACAAAAATTACGGGAATAATGCGGGGACGAGTAGCCCAAGACTAAAAAAGATGGGGGAAAAACTGTGGAGGCGTATACCCAAAGGGTTTCAGTAGTTCGGAGTACAAAGTGTATATCTTCTATTGTATGTATTTATTAAAAACTGTAAAAATACACAAATGAAAGGCTGATATTAATTACTATCCTGAAGATTTCAGTATTTGGAAACCATATTCAGCATCTATATTCTAATGATCCAATTTAATTTTTAAGAACCCTGACACCTTTGTCTGAACAACCTGCAAATGATTTTCAGACACTCCGAATGAAAGCAGTGTGACTTGAAGAGCAGAGGTATCCCGGCGGTCTGAACCCCCCTTGCAACTTCGTCAAATACTTTTTTCCTAATTTTGCCCCCCCCCCCCTAATCCAACTCACTTTAGCCCACAGTCTTAATGAGCCGCGAAGTGGGTCAGCTAGTTACACATATAATCTACATAAGGTATTGATTATTTTGGGATATTTCTTGGTCGATTATCTCGGTCAGTCTTGATCCTAGGATAAAAGTGAAAGAGTCCTTTTTTTGTAGAAAATTTCATGTTCTTTAATTTAGTTAAGAAGTATTTTCGCATAAATGTATCAATATTTGTGGAGCTACGGCCAAAAAACTGTTTTCCAATACGGGTTTTCAGCTCTAAATGGTCACGTTCACCTCTGCGGGTGGGGGGTTTCAGTATGTTTATTAGGAAGTTGTCCTTGAGAATCATGCCAAGTTTCAACTCTGCAGCAATGTTTCCCTTTATATGCTATCTTTAGGTCTAATATTCCTGGACTATAAGGATAGATTTGTAAAAGAATGAATCATAGGAAGAAATAGTGCAAACTGCTGATACGGGCAACAGGAACTGTCCAATGGAGTGGGCCAGTGGGCGGAATCTGGTAGCTGTTTTATGAATTACACGTTATCATCAATAATTAAAAATAACAACAACAGTGAAGCAGGATACTTCGTCAATTTTACATTACTATTTCACAGTTTTCCTCCAGAATTTATTACGTGATGATTTTTATTCCTAATTAATTAATTATTTATTTATGATGATTCGTTCTGTGGACGTAATAAAATGCGTTGACCGTCGTGACGAAGTCAGAAGAAAAGCGGAAGAACTAAAATCTTAATGTACTCTGTGCAAACTAAATGTAACTGATAAATTTGATCCTTCATCACTGACAAACGTCTACCTCCTGAGATGATTTTCTCGGGACCCACTGTTATCAGCTCGCCGTGTTTTGTTATCCTTTGACAACGCGATTGTTCACGATGTAAAAATCAGTGGCGTAGCCAGAATTTTCCCAAAGGGGGGGGGGGGTTTAAGATTCTCAAGGGAGAAAAAGTCGAAAATTGAGGTATTGTTTAAACATTGCCGATATTAGAGGATTATTTGATAAAAAATGAAGGTAAAATTACACCTCGAGCAAAACTTTTTCGAAAAAACGTGTTTTAAAGGCGAAAATGTGCTCATTTTTGCATATTTTACCTTCAATTTCAGGTACCTGGGGGCATTTCCCCCCTTCGCCCCCCCCCCCTCCCCGCTGGCTACGCCACTGTTAGTACCCGAAAATTATTGAGCTCTTGATGTCCAATTAATTAAGAATGTTGTATGCAAAGTGTTATAAGATCAGGGGCGCGGATCCACACCCCCCCCACTATCAAAAAAGAAAGATCTGTGGGAGGGGGGTAGCAAAAATGTCCGCTTCGTTCTGCCACTTCCTCCCCAAAATGGTCATCTGGATCCGCGCCTGTAGAAGATTCGTACATTTTTGTATTTTATATCAACAAGTACTTATATTCATTATATATTTCATGTATTTGAATGATGACTCGATCTTGAGGATAGGATGATGCTGTATAGTTATTAAACTCGTTGTTGTAGACCTACAGGCAGTTGTAGCAAGGACGTACCAAAGAGTCTTTCCTGGAGGGGGGGGGGGGTAAATTGTGAAAGTCCCAACTGACACAACTCAGAATTCCAGAGTATCACATGAAAATAATAAAAATCTTTTGTCTTGTTTGGTCTTCCTAACTTTACAACTCAATTCCTAATTCCCAAATACAGAAGAAGAAAAAAAAAACCATTTTAAACTTGTTAGATTTTTTCAATTTGTCTGACTGAAATGGTAAATGTTCCCAACTGCAAAGTGGAAAATTCCTACGGAGGGGGAGGGGGTGTAAATTGCCCCCCCCTGTCGGTACGTCCCTGACTTGTAGACCTACATATATTGACAGATATCTGAAAATGATCACCCCCGACACGAGGCACAGGAAAACCAGACACGTGGAGCGGCAGTTAGGGGGTATCGACAACCATACAAAGGACGGACACACAACCATAGACAAACATATCATTTGCACATGAGAGTTGATAACAGTGGGTCCTGAAAAAATCATCTCAGGAGGTAGACGTTCATGCTTCACTGTTGTTATTTGTTTTATCAGTAACAACGATACTAACGCTTCCCCACCTTGGAAAGTTCCTATAAGTTTTCATTAGCATTTAGCACCGGGGGGGGGGGGGCAGAAATGCGCGCTCTACAGGTCCAGCATAGGAAACATGGATTCTATCCCTCCAGCCAGGAGATTTAAAGTGTGGTCCAGTTAAGAAACATAATTTTTTCATGACGCTGATAACATGTTCTTGAACTCGTCCTTCCCCTTCAACTTCAAAATACCCATGCATCGATGTGTATTGCAGGTAGCCAGTTATGTTTCTCAACTGGCAGGGCTGCGATGTATAAAACAACGAAAAAAAAAGAAAGTTTTTTAAGCGTTTTAAACATGTTTTTTTATCGTTAATTTTAAACAAACAAAAAAAAACAAGTTTTTTTAGAAGAAATTTTATTACTTTGAAGCTACGTTTTGAACATTTAAAAAGGGAAATAATACAAAACAAGCAGCTAAAGTCTGGTCCAGTTAAAAAACAATTTTTTCACAACGCTGATAACGTGTTCTCAAACTCGTCTTTCCCTTCTAACTTCAAAATACCCATATGTCGATGTGTATTGCGTGTAGCCATTTATGTTTCTTAACTGGACCAGACTTTAGCTGCTGGAAGAGGGTCGGCTTTGGACTGCAAAATTAGAGACTAGTTGGACTCTGTTAAGCGTAAGGGAACTAACCAGCAAAATCTGTTTTTTGAGAACACGTGATTCGAAGTTCAAGAGCCATGTAGAAACTGTATGATATAGCGTTTACTGATAAGCTTTTTTCAACGTGAGTACACATATTTGAATCGGGGGCCCAATTTTGAAAAATTATACTTTTTACGCTCTTTCCAACAATACTAATAACTCATTTTGTTCACAAATGTTGGTTGGTTCCTTTACGCTTAACAGCGTCCAAGTGTAGTGAATGTTCAAAAATATGTCCAAAAATACAAAAATTCAGAAAATTTGATAAAATATGCTCCATGTATGCTTCTAAAATACCAAATATGCAATTATGTTGAAATATACAAAAATATGGAATTTCAAATAGGGCTCATTTCACTCAGAATTTCATGTTTTGCAAAGATATCTTCAAAATGTTTGATTTGATTCACAGATGGGTAAAAGGTAGGTAGACAGTGGACAAACTAGAAGAAATTTTACTGCATTCATTGACTAGCTGATGAGTTAAAATCAATAAAATGAGCTTTTTGCTTACTTCCTATACTTCCTACACTGGTATTGATAAAACAAAACCAAATCTGTAATGTTGGAGCTTTGAGACACAGTATCAGCGTCTGTTATCTGAATAAACGTACCCAGTGGCGTATCCTGGATAAAATGGAGGGGGGGGGAGTCCATACTGAAGAAAAAATTAATATGGGCGATAGGGCAGAGTGGTAGAAGGGGGAAGAGGGCGCAAGTAGATTATAAAAAGTTGAAGTTGCTAGGGAGGTTGTCAAGACCCCCTGGACCCCTCCCCTCTTAAATACGCCACTGACCGTACCTATAAGTAACTGTAAGTCTGTAACCCATAATAATCAATAATGTTGAAATTATGAATTTAAAAAATTGAAAATTCATGGAATTGTTGTTTTTAACCATTTTAAACATGTTTTTTTTTTTTTGTTTTGAACGCGTTTAAAACATTGGTATTTGCAAATATTCAAATTATGTGAAAAAACCAAAAAAAACCATTTCAAACAAAAAAAAAACTGTTTGTTTTGTTTTTTTCCCCCAAAAAAGTTTTTTTTTTTGCAGCCCTGTTAACTGGACCAGACTTTATACTCAAAGGTTTGCACAGACGCACAGAGTACATCAAGATTTTAGTTTTTCCTCTTTTCTTATAGCTTCTTCAAGACAATCAATGCGTTTTATTACGTCCACAGCACAAATCATCATAATTAATTAATTAATTACGAATAAAAAATCATCACGTAATAAACTCTGGGGGAAAACTGTGAAATAGTAATGTAAAATTGACGAAGTATCCTGCTTCACTGTTGATGTTCCTCCCCGCTAACACCCGCACAGATGTTTTTGCAGCGCACTCTAGTGCAGGTTTTGACCAAAGACGTTTAAATATACTACTACACTAGATACCTAACCTAACTTCCTATTCTGCTGTAGTAAAATAAAGCGTACCCAAGACTTTGTTCGAATGGTGCGTAAGCATTCGCCAGTCACCGCCGGTATAGTCATTTTTCCCATTAAAAATACAAGGTGAATTTCGCGTGGAGGTGCCGTCGTTCAAATTAAGAAATATTGAAGTGTAGCATATTGTTTTTTTTATATTTTCCTGCTCCCAAGATATGAATGCATAGTCTTTCAAATTTTCAGATCGTTTTACCCAGGCAAAATGTAATAAGCGCGATTTAAAAATGACCAATTTTCCATTTAAAATGCATTGGAGCCGATTTTCTATACCGGTGACGCTGGCAGATGGGATACTAAAACGCGGGGTGGGTGAGAAGGGTTTATACTACTAACAGGCTGAAGTTAGGTCTATCTAGTGTAGTAGTATAAACGTCTTTGGTTTTGACCCCAATTGATGAATGATGATAACGTGTGGTTCACAAAACAGCCACCAGATTTCGCCCAATAGGCAGTGTTGATGTTGATTCACGATGAGAAGTAGAGTAGAGACTAGAGACAAAATTTCTCACGTCAGTTACTCGTCCTACTTTCTTTTCCTTCACTCCGAGGAGAACTTTTCAATACAAATCTTTGCAACACTGTTCCGTTTTGTTTACAAGTGTGTAAGTGCCAAGTAAAAGGTAAAAGCACATTTTACACGATAACATTATTTGATAACGCCGAACTTTCTTTGAAAGAACTAAGATTTTGCATTTTGATCACTATCTGTCTTCTCCAACGAACTTCAGAAGAATTCATCATACGCTATATGAATCTTTGTGTTATAGCCTTAGCTGCGGCTTTGTGAACGAATGTGGTAATCTGGTGATTCCAGTTATCAGCTCTATGGATGACAACGGCGTATCAATCAAGAAGCGAAAAATTAGCCCAAAATATGATGAGCTCTCCAAAGAGGTACATAAGAAGTTCTGCAGCCTTCCCCGTTACAATTTAATGTGCACCTCACCAATGCTCAAAACTATAATTACCCTTTCTATGCCTATTTTTGTCCCTTATTGTGCTTTGCTTTGTAGGAGTTGTTGAAAAAGATCGAGCAATTAGAAACTACTCTTGAAGACCTGAAGTCGAAGACTGTTTCTGAAAACGCAGCTGATGAAGACCAAGTTAAGAGGAAACGAGAAATCGATTTCTCCAAGTTGGTAACCTGTTGAGAATTTGTGATTTATAAGCCCTCTCAATGTAGAAAATGGCACGCGATTCAAATTATTATGTAATCGAAAGAGTATACTGAGTCGTACGTTAGCTATCATCTGATTTCGCCTCTTGTAATGCCCGTAATGAAATATCTCATTTGTAGGTATAAAAAACGTCACATCGCATTGAAGTTGCTTTATCTAGGATGGGATTACAACGGATTTGTTACTCAAGACAATACCACCAACACCATCGAAGATCACCTGTTTAAGGCCCTGATCAAGGGACGATTAATTGAAAGTCGAGCCACTAGTAACTATCACAGATGTGGCCGCACGGATCAAGGGGTCAGTTCATTCGCGCAGGTATATATCAGTGGCTCAATGTTTGATTTCATTGCGGGTTGATATTTACCGTCGACTGTCGACTTTTGCAGGTGATTTCTCTCACGGTGAGAAGTCGTCTGGATGATGTGTCTTCTGAGGCGGATGAACTTCCATACTGCAAAATTTTAAATGGACTGTTACCAAGTACCATTCGTATCGTTGCGTGGTCCTCGGTCCCCTTTGATTTCAGTGCACGATTTAGCTGTACAAAACGCACATATAAGTACTGGTTTCCTCGAGGTGATTTGAATATCGAGGTAAATTCGCAGAAACAGTAAAGGTTTTTTGGAAACAAAAATAGATCGTGAAAATGAGTTCTTATTTTAGATTATGAACGAAGCTATTCAACAAGTTGTTGGATTACACGATTTTCGCAATCTATGCAAAATGGATGTCGCAAACGGCGTGGTCAATTTTAAACGAGAAATCTATGAAGCCGAAGTTGCATTGTGTGCTCAGAATTCATTTCTAAATGACTCAGGTATCTCGTGCTATGGTGCCATTCTTGCATCCGTTGTCTTGTAAAAATGCGATATCAATCTTTGAAATCGATTGCAGCCTACGATATGTGCAGAATCACAATCACCGGGAGAGGATTTCTGTGGCACCAAATCAGATGTATTGTCAGTGTTTTGTTCCTCGTCGGCCAGGGCAAAGAGGATGTTAATATTATTCAGCGATTGTTGGACATAGAGAACTGTCCCAGGTAACGTGTTTACTTCATTTTCTGAAAAGAGTTGGAGCCCCCTCCCGGCTGAGAAAATCGAGTGATTTTCAAAGATCGATCTGTATTAAGGATAATAAGCTATATATATTTTTTATTTTTTTTTGTTAGTAGATTTTCACTTTGTTCGATATTAGCTTCGAAATGCTGTTCGTGAAGAGAACTCTGAATTAACAAAGTAACATTTGTCAATTTTCATTGTGGAATTGTATGTTGAGGTCCCAAATAGGAGTAGATGCACAATTGACGAAAAAATTCAAATTTCACAACCCAAAACCTTGTTATTTTGTTAGGCACCTTGTCGAGTGTTTCAGATCAAGTTGATTCTGCCTATTATTTTTGAAGGGTAAAATTTTGAATTTCAAGCCCAGATTGATGCTGAGTAATATGTCAAATGAAAATTCGACCGAAAAACACATAATTTCAATATTTTGTTTCATTTTTAATTTCCGAGGCAATGTGGCCCATTTGTATAATGAAATGTCGAATCTGAGACCTAAGCCTAAGTCAAATCAAAACTCCGATGCCCTCCATTTCAGTGCGTTCCTTGAATAATTTTCAAGGCATCCCCCCTCTCTCTCTCCCAAGAACTGCCGGAGGGCACGTCAACTTATATCGAATTTGAGGCCCACATCGGGAAACGAACATGAAATTGTTAAAATATTCGACGTCAGCAATCTTGAAAACATCAATTTTGATTCGTGGGCCATCAGGACAATTAGATGAATTTTTCAGGACAAATTAGTTCTCCCCATTTAAAAGCCAAAGTTGGAATTTTCAAGGCCAAATCGAAGCTAAATGAGAAATCTTATTTCATAACCAGCGCCCCTGAACTCCTGTTTTAATTCTTTACGTGATTTTTATTGCATAGTCAATTTTTGTCCTTCGAAGGAGGAAATGTTGAATTTGGGTCCCAAATCGAGACCGGATCAGAAATCTGATGAAATATTTGACATCGGTGACCTAAATCTATGGATTCAAAAATTTCATCAAAATCCTTCGAGAAAATTTTCCGATTATTTTTGAAGAATTTCTTGGAAATATTCGGGGAAATAAAAAAAACAATTCGTTACTTCTCCAAATTTTCCAGATTTGTCTTTTGCACCCACTTAAAGAGTGAAATTGGGATTTTTGAGCCCAAAATTGGGCTAAATAAAGATCGAATGCCTTTTTTGGAATTAGTGACTCAAAATACCTCTATTTTGATACTTGACTCGTTCTCAAAATCAATTTTGGCTTCCTGGTGGATAAAATGTCGAATTCCCAAATCCGGGTTGGATTTAGAATTTGATATTATTCGAACTAGCGCCTCAACACCTACTTCAATATTTTGTTCGATACCATTTTCTTCAAAATTCTTAATTTATGGCTATGGTTGAGCCCTCTTCTTCCAGGGGAAGGAGCTCTGCCACATGGAAATATTTCTGCATTCCGTATCAGTTTAGTTTCCCAACGAAAGAGAAAACAGGAAATGGTTCAGCAACCCTGTATTAACACACTAATCCAGACAGCTTTTTGTTTTCTCACAGAAAACCTCAGTATTCTTTATCCAATCCGCTGCCTCTGAACCTGTATAGCTGTGAGTACGACGGAATCGACTGGAAAATTGATCAAACTTCTTTAGACAAGGTCGTGGCAACTTTACAATCGTTTTGGACATGCGAGAGGGTGAAGTGAGTAATAAGCATCATTTTTTGCAGCCTTACAGGCAATATCACTGATCGATGAATCAATAAAGCCATCCTTGAAACAACATTTCAGGAGCTGTATGCTGGAACACATGTTACAAGACTGCACTAAGCTATCCGTTAGTCAGATTCCGACCAACACGTACTCGATTTTATTTAAAGACACCAATTCGCGAGTGTACAAACCTCTACTCTCCAGACCGTCTGCTCGTAAGTTTATTAGTTTTTTCAACACACAAGTTTTCATACTATATAAAATTAATGTATGTCTACAGGTTGTACTAAATGCACACATAAAACGGTAAATGTTCTCATTCCAGATAGTCTGGAAGATCGCGTTTCTCACTACCTGAAGAAAGGAAAACTGAAACTCGAAATGACCGCCAACGACTGAGATTCACCTACAGTGATTCCATTGTTACCCAAATACATTTCTTATCCGTTTCCACGTTGTCTTGGATTTGAACCAAACACGCTAGTATCTGCTAAACTTTTATTTTTTGTTTGAATTTTCGCACCAAATTGCCTAAGATGGCGGTGTGGCACAAAAATAAGCAAATGCTGCTCAGTTTCGTTGACGGATATGTATTCCAACACAATTCGATCAAACCGAGTAACAGTAGTCGAAGTTTATTCGAGAAGGTGGTCGACCACAATATGAACGGAAGTGTATGGTAGTACCAAACGTAGAATTGGTAATGCAGCGATCGGCTGCAAACGACCCCAATGAAATTGGACACGAAGAACGGCAACAAGAATAACTGAGTTATGCTTCCCATATTGACTGTCTGCTGGTGATTCTTTAGTTGAGGTTGTACGTCTCTCTCCAGTTGCTTGAGCGTCATGTAGCTGCGAAAGTATTTCCACATCGGCACGCTGAAGTACGCCAGCAATGATAAATGGGCGACGAGAAGAATAAGGTGGAAATAGAAACTGAGAAACACATCTTCGGGGATAAATCTCCAATTAACAGTCCATTGGTATAAGAACACTCTACCCAAGTCGAATGATTGTTTCACGTAGGCGTAAGGGTTGCTCAGCAAGAAAGGAACAGCGAGCAGTAGTTGAACAATGGCGCAGATGGCAAGTTGTTTGATAGTTGCTGCAATTCCTAGCAGTTCGATGTAGGCTATCAGCAATGCCGGTGCATAGAGAAGAATGTTCATCTTGACTGATACCGCTAAACTGAACACGATGCTTCCTGGCGTCCACTTATCAGCTAAAAACAAGTTGATGGATAAGTATAAAAGCAGGACGGCGATCGGATCGTTGAACATTCTTAGCACGTAGATCGAGTGAATCCTGTACGCCGTACAGCAACATAGTATCAATGCGTATGGAGGTACTTTTTTGCAGGTATTGTAAAGCCGGTACAACAGATATAGGGTAAGTAAGTACACGATGACGTAGATATACTGAGCTGTTCGGATACTCTCACCGTAACCAGTGATAAAATACAGTATAGAAAAGATGTACACAAATCCTGCAGGATAGACTAGAGGTCCGGTGTCACCTCTTAGTTCAGAATAATCAAAGGTACCGTTAATAACGCCTTCCACTTCTTGCATGTAAGCTTTCCAATCAATTTCTGTGTACGATACACGCTGGATAACGAGTAAGTTCAGAATAACTTCGAATATGAACAGCAGCGAGGCTGTAATATGAAAATGTTCGTAGTCGTATAGCATCCCATACAATTTCTGAAGGAGAAGCTTGATGTAAGATGAGTACTTGCTCCATTTGCTTTTTTTCTTCGCTGATTTTGATTTCGGAGCCATCAACAGTGACACTGAATAGGGATACGAATAATAACGTTAAACTTACAGATAATGCATTAATTTATTATATTATTACTAATTAGTAGTAATTAATAATAGTAATGATATTTAATAATTGATAATAAAATAGCCAAGCACAGACTGTGTACAGAACCATAATCTGTAAGGTCTATGTTGCGAGGTATCGCCACAAGCGACCTCTATTGGTCTATTGGGATAATCTCGGTATTGATGTCGTGGTGTGTGTGTGTGTGTGTACAGTGTAGCCAAACCAAAACGGTAAACCATTGGCTGTAGGCTGTAGTGGCAGCATTGAGTTCCTTTTCCGATACTGACCTTGAACTGTTGAGCAATAATTATTGCAATTTGAAGTTCGAGAATCGAGAGAGGAGAGAGACCCAAAAAAGTAATGGATGAAGTTAGCTTCCTTGCTTACTATTCTCGTAACTTGCAATTTATTCAGCATTCATCGATTTCGACAGTTCTCGTTCTCATCATTTCATGATCTCATCTTTGAAAATGCAGAAGTCTTGAAATACGCTCATCCCGATCCACTGAGAATGACAAATTGTCAATATCCGTCAAGGTTTAATTTCAAAGTCATGATTCATGAAGTTTCCGTTGGCTGCTCATTCATCCGTAAAAAACAAAACGAAAATTGGTAATTTAGAATCTGTTATCGAATATCTTCGGAACGGCGGGACGTTAGTAAACAAATTGTAACTGATCATTGTTTACTTTCTCTTTAAAATTGAATCTATGTCAAGTGATTATTGCACGTACGTCAGGAGTGTTAATTTCAAGTTGCAGTTTGTGAAGTGATCGAATATACGAAGTAAATGTTCAGTTATCGGCTGTGTATGTAAGTTACCATGGATCCAGCATCAAACGTCGAACATAAAAGTTCAATGCTGCTTACCAAAGATGAAAATTATCAGATATTCCAATTACTGGGCCCTAGGTGTCAGGTAATGACCGCGAGTATCCATTGCGTGTAATTAGAATTTCTGAATGTGAGACGGAAGTTTTATCTGGGTCATTAAACTGATCTTCATTGGCAGGCTATGGCTACTACCGTTGTACAATTGTACGCAACTGATGGGCCCGATGGTGTTCACTGGATCAAGAGAGATGTCGGAATTCTATGTCTTGTTCGCGATATCAATAAGAGATCATACTTCTTCAGATTGTTTTGTTTAATGCAGAATAGGATGATTTGGGAACACGAAATATACAGTAGTATGCAATATCTGGCTCCCAGATCGTTCTTGCATACCTTCGAAGCAGAGGTAAATACCCATAATCCAGACTAGTATTATAGTATTATATTTTATCTCTGAAATTTGATTGAAATGTTTTTATAGGATGGAATTGTAGCCTTCAATTTTGCGAACGAAAGCGAAGCTGCTCTCTTAAGAGAGATACTGCTAAATAAACTTAAAACGAAAGAACAGAAGAGACTGAGTATGTAATTTCGAACTGATAGCGTATCCCTGCACATTCTTCCTGGTTATGTTCTAATGTCAGTAATTTGCAGCTCGTCAGAAGAACAAAAATGCGATGGTGAATTCTCAAAATTCAACTATGCGACCTACTCCTCGTCCAGCACCTCCGCCGACTCTAAATTCTATGAGCAATGGTTACCCACCATCTCTAGCTCCATCTGCAAAATCCAACTCGAGTAAGATTTGCTCTATTGACGTTCTAACTTTCAGTGTAATTCGTGTTACTTAATTTCAGATGATACTGTTGCAGATAAAAAATTCAAAAAGAAAAGTATTACGAAAGCGGATATAGGTATTCCGTTAAATTTTCAACACATATCTCATGTCGGCTGGGATCCAAACACTGGCTTTGAAATTGGCAATGTCGATGAATCAATAAGACAGTTCTTCGATAAGGTTATTTCATGTTTAAACACCATTCAAGTCTCTAAGTCTCTGTTATTGTACTTTATGACTTTGCTCAGAATCAGAGATGCCGAATGGATATCCGTCATTTTAACGAATATTTACGAGAAGATTTCACTGAAGGAATCAATTATTAAAAAACTTTGGAAATAATACTTTACAGTATGATTTAAAATATCTGAAGTATTCAATAGAATACTTTTCTTTTCAAAGATTTCCATCCATTCGGTACTTCTGCTTGAATTCCAAAGTTTGTAATAATAGCCGAAGAAAATCTATTCGAGTTGGCCAAATTTCCAACAAAGATTATTTCTCACAAACTTCTTCGAACTGGCTCCTTAACATACTAAAAGTCTTCAGTGCTCCTAATAGAGCTTCTCTCAGGAGGCTGCACATATCTGGAAGATCAAATTTTCTCCGAAGTTTTTAGAACTACCAGTTGCACGGAAAAACTGTTATAGTTTCAAATTGCCCCTCGTTGAATTGTGCATGAAAAAGGCCCTTGATAGGTTTTTTGTCATTACTGCTAGAATGTCAAAAATGGGGTAACGGTGAAAGAGGCTCAAAGTAACCTTCACTGGCATACATTACCATAAGCCTTACGGAAAGAAACGCAGAATTTTTGACTTTCTGTTGCACCGGGTTTTTGTGGGAGTTAGGAATGATGGTTACTCCAAGTTTCTTTCTCTTGAAAATTTCTTCTTCGCCCGCCAACCTCGTGTATACTAAATACTCCACATTTAAAATTGCTGTTTTTTGCGTCCTACTGGTTTCAGACAGGACTACGGTTGTGGAATTTGGAAAGCACTCATCTACCTGAACAGTGAACTCGAGTTATTATGGGGTGCTAAAATCACTCAATTCATTTTTTATATTAGTTTGACTCTGAAGTCAAAATTGTGTTATAAGGAAGGGGGAAAATTTCATAAAGTGCAAAATGGATATCATTTCTTAGGTTTTGGAGGTTGCTAACTTCGATTTTGATCTTAATTTGACGTGAGGAGATCGAGAACAAAAGAAAAATCTCGCTTCGATACCAATATATTTCAAGAATAACATTGGCTCTTATGGCTGAGAATCTTGGTATTTGGTAACTGTTCGGGCTTCCAACTTGAATCAGTTTTTGACTTTGTAGTAACAATCCGAGTAATGTATAGTCAAAGACTGGAGGGAGGAGAGGGGCACAAAATGAACATAGTAAGAACAAGCATGATATGGATATCACTTCTTGGGGTTTCACTAATCGCGATAATGTAAGCAGAAGAACGTAGTAAAGGTGACTCGATCTTCGGGCTTGGATGCCAGTTATTTGTATTACATCGAGGTAAAATTATTAGCAACGTTGAGTGGCATGCAATGTCGAGAAAACGAGAAGTTGCTATCTTCACGTACGTGCCCCCTCCCAACATCACAGGTATCTGAATTTTCAAACGAGAATCAAATTAATGTCAAAATCGAGTCCAGTGACCTTTGAAATCTAAGAAATTATGCTTATCTTGTATTTACCACTACTTCGTTTTTGCGCTCCCCTCTCGCTAGGTGGCTAAATTTCCACATTATGGTCGACGTTAGCCAGGATCATTGAAGACTTCTAGTATATTGGTTAGGGAGCCATTCCAATTGGATTTTTAATAAAAAATCTTTGCTGAAAATTTTACCCAACTTTCACTTTTTTTCGATCTGATTTTCGTGGGCTCCAGTTCTGACTTGAGGAACTAAACTTCTGTTGTTCGATTCAGTCCGAACTACTTTGAAGAATGAAATACCCATTTGTTAACATTTGGAATAGCATTGACATTTCTGTGGTTTCCCATAGGCTGGAATATCCGAAAACGACTTGAAAGACAAGAAAACACGAGAATTTATTTACGACTTTATCGAAAAACACGGTGGCTTGGACGCTGTTAAAGATGATATACACCAGCCAACGGTGCCTCCACCGCCTTCGCCGCCACCTCCGCCGCCAGTGCCTGCTCGCAATGTACCGCCGGTTCCGCAATCATCTTTGAGAACAGCGCCACCACCCCCGCCTTCAGGAACCCAGCGAGCTCAGCATCCTGCTCCGCCCCCACCTCCCACGGTGCCCCCACCGTCGAATGTTGCGAGAACTCAAGACCATATCAAAAGTAAACTAACTTTCCACGCTAATGAAAAGAACGCGGAATAATTTAGCAGCTTATTGTACATTCTCATGTTGGATTTTCAGAACCAAACGTCGCTGCTCCCGTCACTTCATCGACCCAGAACTACTGTCCGCGCTCCTCCACCATCACCTCCTGCGCCGCCTCCACTTATGCCTGCAGACGTTACGACTCCGGCACCAAGCTTTCCAACTAGTAACGGTAATGCAGCAAATACGGGATCTGATTCGCGATCAGCGCTTATGGAAGCAATCCGGGGCGGGACCACTCTGAAGGTGAACTAAGTTAATTAATCGGATTCTAAACTCAAGCGTGAACGGATCAGGATATGTATAAACTTGTTTTTGTTTACAGCATGTTGATCCCGAGAAACAGAAATTCAGTTCAGATAATTCTAGAGGAGATCTGTTGAATGACATTCGACGAGGTGTGGAACTGAAAACGGTGAGTTTGATTTCAGATTAGAAGTCGAGAAGCGAATAGATCAAAGGCGACTCCAAACCCATCTGTAGCATTGATTCGTTGAATATCGTTAAATGTATGAAATGATAAATAATGTTAGTTCTTGTGGTACAGGTTCAGCCGGTTACCAAGCAATCATACAATCCACTGCCTGCAGATGGTCTGGCGGGCGCTCTCCAGCGTGCGTTGGCTGAACGTAATAAAGCCATACATAGTGACTCTAGCGACACCAGCGAAACTAGTGATACCGATGATGAATGGGACGACTAGATTCAGTTGTAGAATGATGACTACGTACCTTATTCATTATTTAATCTTTACCCGGCAGCTGATTTACCAGTATATTATCGTTATTTTTCACGTTATGTATTATGTTGGTCCCAAACGGTGGGATTTTCGAATCAGGTATTGTGTTGGCTTGTGTCGGGAACTGTGCGAACGAATGTTCGGGAAGTAGCTGGATATCTTGTGAGCCCGACAATCATGGAAATGTGCAAGTGTTCGTTTCGCATTCAATTGTGTTCAAATAAGCAAAACTGTCGTGATGAAAATACAAAAGTGAGAAACTGTATTTTAATTTTACGTGAAATGATTAGTGTAAGAGTCCGCATTTTTAATGAAATCAAAGGTAAAATGGACATGCGGTCTTCGTAATATTGTGTTATAACCATTCAAACCCCTATTATTTAAACGCGAACTATCTTTATTGTATTGTTAAGAGTGTAAAAAAGAAGTACAGTACTAAATTGTTCACAAAGACCAAAGCATCTTAAAGTACACATCGTTATTGACTCGTTATGTTCATCATTCTGATGTTTGCGTTCATTCCGTATTTTCACAGATCTACCCGCACGTAAATGACTATTTTGGTATAATACCGAGGCTCATTATTAGTAAAATGATTCCTGAAACTAAAAGTATCGAAAGGTAGAACTAGAAATTAAACGAATGATACTGTTGTAAGTGCATTATTTATTGGTCAGCCCCGAACGCTCACTTGTTTAGTTCGCAAGATTAATTTTTTTCGTGAATGAGAAAAGCTGGCCAGAAAATGTGGACATTAACAAAAGACGATTGTGAATTACACGTATTACTCCATGTAGATGTGACCACTTTATTTTTCAAACTTCTGAATCTGTAGTATTCCCGAGGGATTATCGTTTCACTTGATGCGCTGTACAGATGAAATCACGAAAATATGAACTTGATCAGGTATTATTATGTGGCTGGCCTATCGAACGCTCTTGTCTTTTGGGGAAGTTCATATGAGATTTGGGTTGTTCTAATGAACAAGAAAATCTACTTTTAGCCTCAATGAAGTTAATATTCTGTTCTTTTAAATATATTTCAAAAACTTCAAGAGTCATTTGACAGTCAAATTATAAGATAGTCATTTGGATTCGCGATAGGTATCGGTGGATGGTCGACTTTTGGCTTTAGGGGTGGTTTTAAAAGGACGTAATTTCCTCCTTTTGAAAACATAATTACAAAACAAGTACCACTGGTTCCCGCGGAAAATGTTAAACGTTGCTGCTCGAACACCAACCAGCGAGTATGTGTCACCCGATGGGCAGCAGTTACCCTCTAGTTACCCGCGGAAAAGTTTATATACCCATTTGTAACCCTCGGTTACTCTCAGATCACCCAGAAACCCATCAGTTACCCTTGGTTCCTTTTTAATTACGCGGGTAACTGGCAGGATTTTTCGCATTCCGATACGCAATCAATTACTCTCTAGTTACCCGTGGAAAAGTTACCCATTTGTAACCCTCGCGGTTACCCTCAGATCACCCAAAAACCCATCAGTTACCCTTGATTCCCCTTTAGTTACCCGGGTAACTGGCGGGATTTTGCACATCGGACAACTGAGCAATCCTCATACTGATAGTGGATAGTGGCTGTCAATGTGCACTAACTTTCAAAAACTGCGAGATGTGAACCTAAGATGTTGGAATTCAAGTACTGGAACTGCATATGCTGTTCAAGTTGTTGATGCACTTCAAATTTTCATATGTATTTGTGACCATTTCATGATGAACCGCTGATGACGATATGAACATATATGTGAGTTATTATGTTGGGCACAAAAGAATAACGTTTTTTCAAACACCAAAATTCTCGATGTCATGTCGTATGTTACATATTCCATTACTGTAGTCCGACCTTACCCTATAGTATTTCACTCTTCGATTCTTGTTTTATTATGTATTCATGTCATTTTATATGCTTATTCTTCAGCTTGATAAATATCTCTATAGGTTATTCCAGTCATTCAGCGGTCAGAGCTAGGAATTTGCGGCATCTAACAACTTTTATTCAAGAATTGTAAACGGCAACGTTCTGGTGCATCATCGGATATGGAAACAAACAACTGTCGATGTAAGTTGATCTGTTGTACTTACATCTAAACTTGTCATTATTTTGTCAACAGTACTGAAGACAAACGAGCATTTCATAATGTCACGTCATTGTAGTTCTGCGATTAGTATTTTTGAATGTACGTTGACTCTGTTCCTGGAGAAAACTGTTGTACCTAAGTACTGAAAACAATGGCATCGCTGTGACAAAAATCGAACAGTGTAACCTGTTGCTCAATATTTTAGCCCCCCACCCCACCACGGGGGGTCTTGACAGTATGAAACAATACAGAGGAGAACTACAGTATACGTTTCGATTCATCTTCGTATTTATAATGGTGTGCATGTTACAGACGATTTATAGAGTCATGGAGAAAAAATCCAAGCCCGGGGCAAAAGTATTTTTCGTCCCCTTCACATTTCATTTTTTCATTTAATTATTTTTTTGTAGCAATGATTTTACTTGGACATTATTTACCGTTACTATTTTTGAATTTATTGATAAGAAATTCTGGGCACTTGGGCCCTTTTGTACAGGCCGGACCCGGGGCGAGGGTCTCCAGCAGCTCCCCTCCCCTTACGTCCTTCTTGATAACTCGGTGTTTAAATTACTCAGAGATTTGATCAGACATTTCTACAAGACCATTACAGCTACATGTATCGCGTATTTATGTAACGTTGTGTTTTGAGATGAATATTTAATTCTAATGTTTTCTCATTTTCAGGAAGAATTTGTCGATTGAGTCTCCATCAAGACAGAAGCAGATGAAATGAACCCTGGGGTTTCTGCTGCGCCGCACGATCAATGGCTGCAAGAAGTGCTGTTTCATGTCATTTACTTGAGAGGTTCTATTAATTTGAGATACTTTCTTCGAAGCTTTTGTCATGACTTTGAACTTATAATTTATATATAGGTAAGTATTTATTTTATGCTCCAGCTTGACAGTCCCGTTTTGACCTGTTTTAAGGAAAGAATTAGGGCCGTTTAAAAAAGACGAACAATTAATTGAACAAAACGATGATGAACAGCCCTGTTCAAGCAAAATTAATTTAGTTCGAGGCCGGCTTTCTTTAGTCGAGTCCATGAGTTGTTTCTGAATGCTTTACAGCATTGGTACTTGGTATTACTTTTAGTTGTAGAAATTGAAGTGAGAATAAAAAATCTGTGCAGCGAAATCATCATAATATTATTTCGTCCAACATGGGACGAATTCCAAGGTATAACCTCCTGCATTTTGATAAAATTGAATCTAAAGACGCTCATAAAGCCGGGTTGGCCAAGTTCGTGTTACTCCTACTCATATAGCCCTAATGCAACTGAGGTTATTTTAAATTCTATTTTGTGTAATTATTCATATTTTCTTGTTTTTAGATTATCTATGTATAAGTACCTTCCAAAGGAATGGATGCCAAGAAAGACTGCGCGCGATGTAGACGATTTGCTGAGTTTGAAAATACGCAGGCTTTAATAAGCCAAGTAAGACAGCCTTAAAAGTGATTATAAATTGTTGTGTAACCTAATCTGACTCTTGTAATTGGAAGCTGCATGCATGATGTATACTATGATGAGTATCACTTACAAACGCTTTTATAACTTTTGTTACTGTTGCATTGATTTTCTAAGGAAATTGTGGATTTTTTGAAATCGACAGCCAGCTCAATTATTTACCGTTGACGAGAATAACGATTGTATTGGTATCGTTTTCACTCACGCTAGATTGATGGCAGTGCGTACATATACCCAGAGATGAGAAAAAAGTGCGGAATGAACATCTGTAAGACTATTTATGACGGACGAAGAACCAAACGAACAAATGCTCGCAACGTGTTGGAAAATCTATGTCGAAATTGAGAAACAGGTAACCTAAACTAACTCTTTCCGAAAATAATAAAACGTCTAGGTCAGTGATTCTCTGAAAGTTTTTCGTTGTTAGACCCCTTTTAGAACAATAATTATTTCGTAAAACCTCAGAATGAGCGACGGCAGGGTTTTAAGTGTTACCTATTCTTATTGGAACTATCATACCGAAAAACATGAGTAAAAAATATAACACTCTTGAAGTGGAGCAATCTGGGGAAACCTCATGAAGCCCTGAGGATTCACAAAATGCACTCTTAAGAATCGCTGGTCTAATGAACGTATTTTCATTTTAAATTCATTTGTTTCAAGAATCCAACAAGATTATCAAGATAAGAATACACCTTGATATTTAGTATATAAAATATAGGAATCAAAAATTTTATCAGGTATATTAAGTGTAATAATATTATTGTTCTAAAACCATTATAATAATACTTCGAAGATGTATGAACAGATTACGATATGTCGCAAGTTGTGTGATGAGGAGAACAAAAATGATCTGGAAAAAAAAGTAAATCATTGACAAAAATAAAAACCGCTAAAGCTTCTCTTTCCACGTAATATTTGACTAACTTTTCGACTTTGCTCATAGTTTCTTTTGATGTTTTAGTTCATATCAAACTCTTTTGGAGGCGTAAGAATTGATTTGGGCTAAATACTGGCACTGAACGTTCGTCAAACAATTCTGAAACAGATAAGGCATTTCTTAAATAAATAGGAATGGGAATACTTGAATAACTTGAACAGTATATAACAGTGTTAAAAATGAATTAATGTACTCTCATGTCTCACGTGATGTGAAACTGAAATTGCCATGTTTTGAATGAGTAGAGGGGAAACGTTGCTGTATTTACGGCAACCGACATCTTTTCCTTCTTTACAGATCCGCCCTTACTCATCTATCTGATTCGTAACGTATAATGCATATACTTTCAAAAAAGTTATCGATCAATCCATACTAATCTTCAGAGAACATGTGCAATAGTAATTTTAAAACAAATTATAGACAATGAGAAAAATGTTGTTTCTAGGTATAAATTTCTGTTGTATCTAAAGTCTAATAATCTCTGGGGTGGTTGATTTAAGCTGGAAGTCTTCTATAATATCATAGATAATTCTGTTTCTTTACCAGTTAGAATTCCTACTTAATTTATTGGCAGGAAGCATGAGCGTCGGTGGAGGGGAGGGGGTAGACGGTTTTCCTTATCCCTAAATTTTTTTTGGGGGCGGGGGTAGAAATGACCAAAATTACCCCTCCCCCCTCATTCAAATGCCAATAATTATATTTATATGTACTTGTGTAGTTCTAAAGAATTTGTAAACAAATTAGTGCCGTGCGATACCCCCAATTAGTAGTACCGTACCATACACTTAACTCGCAATACACATACACAGGGTGTCTAACAAAATCGAAATCTGAAAATGAATGACCACCCCTCTCCCCATTTGCCATGAATGCGCTGACTGCTCTGTGGCAATGGTTATGTACAGTGCTGCCATTTTGTCTTTTTGATGGTGGAATGAGTCTTTGGGTATTATTGCGTCAGTGTGAGTTTTCTGTAAATGTACTGTATTCTGTTGTATTTTATTTGTATTGTAAGGTCAAGGTAGTTGATGATTTTGTTGCCTTTTTCCCATTGTGAACTTTATGTTGTTGTTTATGCTATTTGTCTCCGTGAAGAATTGGTCTAGTTGTCTATGTTGCCTTTGTCTGCTTTGGTTAGTATTAAATTGTTTTCTTTTATTTTCTTTTTGAGTTGGATGGTTGTCTTTTGTATTTTTGTCTTGTGTTTGTTTTTCCTTGTCTTTTTTATGGTCAGCAGTATGTTTCCAATTTGTGTTCTTGCTTCGTTTCCAAGGTCTGGTTCTATAGTCTGGGTGATCTGTTCACAGTCAACTGTTAGTTCTTCTAATGTTTTGTCGGTTGTATGTTCTGTTGTGTTGTATTTGTTCCCTTTGTCCAGTAGATAGTTTTTCTTCTTGTGCAAAGTTTACAGTCATCGTTATGTTTACTGTCTTTGGTACGAATTTGTGCTGTTGGTTTTGATCCTGTTGGATGTTTTCTCTTTTTTGTTTTAGTGTGTAGAGTCTCGTTAATATACTGTGTCAGCGTAACGGTTTTTCTCTTTTTGTCTATGTATTCTTTCCCTTCTTGGTATACATATATGCTGTTCTATTTGTTGCTGTTCTATAGTGTCTGAGTGAGTATAAAAGTGTTGGTTGTATAGTTCTATGTTTAGTCTGTCCCTATTTTTGAGTAGTTCGTGTATTTCGTTTTTGATTCTGATTACCTGTTCTTGTTTCTTCGTGTTGCGGGCCGCTTGGCTGTCTGTCCTCATGTTTATGGTCGCGTACTTCGGTACTATGTTGTTCCTCAAGCATTCATTATTGAACCAGATTTTGGTCATCGTCTTTGCGAGTTTGATCTTCATCTTTTATTATTATTATTATTATTATTACAGCTTTATGGGATTATTACATAATACATGTTTTTTTACTGCCGTCAGTTGGTACCACCGTTTCCCGCCCACTCTTGGGCATAAGCCTCCCCTGTTTTTCTCCAAGTACTCCGATCTTGCGCGCTCCTTACCCATAGCACTCCGGCCCTATTTCCAATTTCGTCTCTCCATCTGGTTTTTGGTCTGCCTATTTTCCTTGTTTCCCCATATGGTGTCCATTCATATAGCTTCTTGTTCCACCTCCCTTCCTCTGACCTTATCATATGTCCCGCGTATTTGAACTTGGCTTTCTTAATGATATACCCTATGTCTTTCGTTTTCGTTCTCGCTCTAATCCTATTATTTTTGATTTTTTCGACCTTTCTGATGTTCAAGATGCTTCTTTCCATTGCTCTCTGGGTTATTCTTATTTTATCCAGTTGGTTACTCGTGAGGGCCCACGTCTGTGCACCATATGTTAAGACCGGAAGTGTGCAGGTTTCCAAAGTTTCTATCTTTATTCCTATTGGGATCTTTTTGTTTTTGTATACGTTTTTCAGTCCCCAGTAGGAGTTCCATGCTACTTTCCTTCTCTCCTTCAGTTCCTTCTCCATCCCCTCTTCAAACGACAATCTTTTCCCCAAGTATTTGTAGCTATCGACCTCCTCTATCTCATTATTTCCTATTTTTATTTTTTTTTCTCTCCCCCTCCTCTCCCTTTCTGTTACTCATTAATTTTGTTTTCCCTATATTGCATTCCAGCCCCGCCTCTCTACTACATTCTACAAACTTTTCTGCCATTTTTTGTAGTTCCTCTTTTGTTTTCCCTATTAAAACTACATCGTCTGCGAATCTTAAATTGCTCAAGTATTTTCCATTAATTTTTATTCCTCTTCTCTCTTCCTCCCAGTCCATTTTTCGAAATATTTCCTCTAGTACGCAGTTAAGTAGGTTCGGCGATAGCGGGTCCCCCTGTTTTACCCCTCTTTTTATATCAAACGTTTGTCCCTTAACATCCATTTTCACGTATGCTTTTGCTTTCTCATATCCCTTTTTTATAATTTCGATCCAGTTTTTTGTTACCCCCTGATTCGCCATAGCTTGCCATAGATATTTGTGTTTTACTGAGTCGAATGCTTTGCTAAAGTCTATAAATAGTAGATTGGCTTCTATGTCGTACTCGTTTACCTTTCCTATTAGCTGTTCTAATGTAAATATATGGTCTATGGTTGAATAGTTTTTCCTGAATCCCGCCTGTTCTGCTCCTTGGTTATGATCTAGCTTTTTGTATAGTCTGCTTTTGATTATTTTTGCAAATATTTTGTCCATGACTGATGTCAAGCTAATTGGTCGGTAATTTGCTATATTTGTTCTCTCTCCCTTCTTAAATAGTATCCTTATTTCCGCTGTCTCCCATCTCCTTGGTGTCTCTTTCCTCTCGATTATCCCATTTAGCAGTTGTGTTATGATTGGTGTTAAGGATGTTTTCATGGCTTTAATTGTCTCTCCTCTTATTCCATCCGGGCCTGGAGCTTTTTCTTTTTTCAGTCCATTGATAGCGTTTTCTACCTCGCTTTCCAGGATTGGGGGAATTGGTTCTTCGTTATTACTTCCATACCTTGTATTTTCCATCTCTTTATTTTCTTCCTTGTATATTTCTTTGTAGTATTCTGTTGCTACCTCCACTATTTCGTGCCTGGCTCTCTTTTTACCTAACTTGGTGATTAGATTGTGCCCCTCGCTTATTTCCCTTCTCATCTTACGTATTGATTTTTTTCCTTCTATTAACTCTTTAATTTTGTTTTCTTCGTACTTCCTTACATCCCCTCTTATCCTTCTTCTTGCCTCTTTGTATAATTCACTTAGTTCTATTTTTTCCCTGGTAGATTTGTGGCTCTTAAATATTAATTCATTTCTTTTTTCTATTATTCTTTTCGTTTCCTCTGTCAGTTTGTCGTCGGTTTTTATTTTCTCCTCTTTCCTCCCGAACCTTTCGCTCGCTTCTATTATCGTTTCCTCTATTTTTTTGTATTCTTGTAAGTCCTGTATCTTCCTGTTTTTCTCTCTCCCTCCCATTTGTTCTTCTACGTATTTGTTGGCCTCTTTCTTCTTTTTTTCTGGTATAGTCTTCCCTTCTTGTTCTTTCGGTAAATTTTTCCTGTAGTTTTTATACCTCATTCTTCCTTCAAACTTTAGACTGCCTCTGATTAATCGGTGATCTGAGGGGAACTTAAACGAGGGTAGGCATACTACATTTTCCACAATTCTCATTTTAGGTGTCTATAAATCTCCTTCACCTTGGGGGGGGGGCGGTGAGCTTGACAGACTGCATAATCACAGAAAACTAATAGGAACACACGACTAAACAGGTTCACCATACGGTAGTACTCTCCAATGACTACAGGACCACACGAAACGAGTCTCATTTAGGGCACTCCACTGATGATGGCATATCAGCCGAAAGCGCTTCGCACTAGGTATATAGAAGAAGAAAAAGTGAATTGGTACACCTTACAAATGGAATATTACCAAGTTTATCCCATCCACACTCCGAAATGGACACTATCTTTAAGGATTTTCATGAACATTTTCCCTACGTTGGACGTGAGGCTGATTGGTCTGTAATTTTTAATGTGTCGTCTTTTTTACCTATTTTGAATAGAAGAATAATTTCCGCCACTTTCCGTTGTCTTGGGGTGATTTCTGTTTCTAAAATTTTATTGAATAATCTAGTCAACGTATGGGTGTCCTCTCCACGGAGTTCAATCCATCCAGTCCGACAGCCTTCTCTGGCTTAAAGTTTTTAAAGCTTTGACTCATTTCTCGTTCAGTATACACTCGATTAATTTAATTGAATCTTCATTAACTAGTTCAATTTTTTCGTTCAGTTCTCCTGATCTGGGGTTCCGATTCAATCTCAACATCAATTAATTATACCAGTACCAATTGAGTAGCTTCGTGCCGAAGTCGATTCGCGGAAGTTGCAGTGATTTCATAGACGGGGGAGATATCCGGTGTGAACGATAGAGAGGAATAGTCCACTATCATGCTTTCAAGATATCTTATCATTGTCGCTGATCAGTGTTCAAGCATTTATGAGAATCACAAGCAGGATGATTAATACAATTTGTCATATTATTTTCTGTAAGCTATGTATAAGTATTCATTCGTTATTCGCGAGTGAATCCTTTGAAAATTAACGTTTCACTGTCTATAGCTTGTATTCGTGGTATATGAAAAATTCCATGATTTATTTGCATTTCGTGAAATGATCTAGCAAACAAATTGATTGCTCAGTTGTTATAGTTGTGTTTTTAAGTTACTTATTATGTTTCCGGTAACAAATAATGTACATGCGAGTTCAGTATTATTGAACCAACAAGAGAATGACCAATTATTTCAATTGCTAGGGCCCAAGTGCCAGGTAACTAATTGAATTTGTAATGTGAACATGAACAAAAGTTGACTGTTCTTATTGAAACATCTTTTTCCAGCGAAATAAATGAGATGATTAGCAGAACCGCATTAAGCACTAGGGTAACAAGACTATAGCCTATGACGCAAAATGTTTAGGAATTTTTAGGGGTGCAAAATTCTACCGCAAAAAAAAACACAGTAATATGAAAACAAAAAGGGAATAAATTAGATAAAATCCTTTTAAAAACAGTTTATAGTCAAGATAGATTAGAAGAGCTAGCAATCTTGAATATTGAGCTGGAATTGGCCTGTTCATTTGATGTATATTATGCTCTCATAGACACTTTTAGCTAAAAAAAAACAAAACAGGAAGACATTCTTGTACCTAACTTTCTTTCTATTTGATTTACATGTTGATTCCTATTAAGAGCTTGTTAACTACCTATTATCATATACCTACTTAGGTACTTCTTTTGTAGTGTCACATGTTTCAATTTGACTGACAAAATGACAATTTTCTTTTCATAAAATCGAATGAAGTATAAACCTATTTATTTAAATATAGAGTTCGAAGTTACTTGAAAAATTGCAAATTGTTGTATCAATACTCTAAAAATAATGTTACTAATTGAAAAAAGTATCGACCTGGTGCTGGCAAAAAGGGTGGAGGGGGCAGAAATAGCCGTGTACCACAGGGCGCAAAAAAGCTTAATGCATCCCTGATGATTAGTATTATTCAAAATCGAAAATTACAAAACCGAAAAAGTGGAAGCAGAAGACAACCGAGTTGCTATTGGATAGTCTTTAACTAATGACATCTTTCTGGTACCGAAGATAGACATCATGTATTCATGTATCCAGAACCACCGTACATTCATAGTGGCCATCCTAAGATCACAAACTTCAACCACCAATCATAGCGTATCTCCACAATCATCCATTGAGACAGCATCTCACCATCACTGCCATGGAAACTTAATATTAACTCATCCCATTGTATAGAAAATAGGAGACTACAGATTTTCATTCAATTTAGTATGTTATTTGCAGAGTCTCGCTGCTGCCGTTGTACAAGTGTTCACAACTGATGGGCCTCATGACTGTGAATGGATTAAAAGAGACGCAGGGATTCTGTGCTTCGTTCGTGATAAAGACACGAGTTCGTTCTTCTTCAGGTTGTATTGTTTAATCCGAAATACAGTGATTTGGGAATACGAAATGTACACCAACATGCAATACATGGCTCCCAAACCGTTTCTGCACACTTTTGAAGCTGACGTGGGTATTCAACTTCTAAATTAGTTCATTATGTATTAACTTTGCCGCAATCTTACTCAAACATTTTTTGTTCACAGGATAGTATAATTGCCTTTAATTTTGCAAACGAGAATGAGGCTGATTTCTTGCAAAAAGCAGTGTTAAAGCAACTCGAATCAGAAGACAAACGGAAAAGTACGTACCCAATTTCAAACAGTATTCTTTTTTTTCTTTTTTTTTTGTTTGTAGTTCTTAAAAATAGTTTTAAATTTGAGTTAAATACGCAAGGCGTCAGAGCACGATAAATGTGTCGAATATTTCGCAAAACAACACCAAACGCTCTATGGCTGATGTGAGTGACAGTACCTTACTGACCATGGATGGATCAATCCACAAAGTTTCCTGATTTTAGTACGATTTATTCGTAACTATTACAGTCAGCATCCAGTGATATTAAATTACTATAGTTCCAGGTAGGAAACAACGAAAGAAAGGTATCACGAAAAAAGATATCAGTGAACCGTCGAATTTTCAACACATATCTCATGTCGGTTGGAATGAAGTAACTGGTTTTAATATGAAAACCGATGATCCCTCATTACGGCAAATTTTTGAAAAGGTAACTTCTTGTTTTCTTTCTTTATACGCTAACCCTCCTCCGTGTATGCTGCCTTAGCGTGGCGAGAGAGCTTAAAGAAAAAAGTAAAAGCGCATAGGAGAAAGAAAACTCTGACAGATAAACCCTGATGAAAGCAAAGGGAAACTACATCAGTATTCTTCCCTGGAGATGCATCTGTACCACAACAATTATGATGGTAACTCGAAAATAGTAATTCCGGACGTATAAAAATTCTCACATTCGGATGCCCGGGCGGAGACTACCTAGTAAAAAACTATTAGAATTGAGAATAGGGACATGGAATACTTATAAGGACACTGAACAAGGTAGGCAAATCAGAGTACTTAAAGAAAGAGTTGAAAAAATTAAAACTAGATAATAATAATAATCAGCCTTTTCTGTACGGAAAAAAAAATAAAATAACAACCTTTGTTACACTAACTGTTTGTAACTGCGCCATCAGGCACCACTGGCTACTGTTTTCCGTCGTACGCCCAATCCTAGGCATAGGCCTCTCCTATCCGTTTCCCATCTCTCCCTATTGCTGGCACCCCTCCCCACGACGCTCCCGCGACCCCAACAATTTCATCCACCCATCTCATTTTGGTCCCCCACCCTCCTTTTTTTGTCTTTTGGTTCCCAAAGCAAAAGCCTTTTTTCCCATCTACCTTCTTCCATCCTGGCTACGTGACCGGTTATAACAACACACAATATGCTAAGATCCTGGCTTTCGTATTTACCTTCCCCTGGTGGGTTACTAACCAGTGAAATCATAAGAATGGTGTACGCAAATGTGATACCCCGAAATTCAGCTGACCACAGACATAGATAGGCTGGAAAAAAATGGTCGGTCAATAATCGCTCTTATCAGTCAGGCAATTGGATGGCTAGGAAGTCTGGTTGGCCGAGTGGATAGCGCGTTGGTCTCAGAATCCGGAGGTCCCGGGTTCGAGCCACGTAGCAACTCGCCGAAATTTTCGACCTAGGCCGTTTTTTCGGCCAGAAGGGAAGAAAGCTAAGATAGCCCTAACAGCCTCCCCGACGTCTCTGAAAAAATGCTCGAAAGGGCGGATTCCAGGACTCGGGTGGAGAGAAAATTAGAAAAAGAGCTAGGAAGACTTGAAAACTTCTTCAAACGCCTCGAAAAATGGAGTACAAGCATGCTCACCTTTATTCTAATCTCTGTTTAAATCTAATAATTTTGCAAAAAGTCAAATCAAATGTACTCTTTCAGAAAACACAGAGAATACATGCTACATAACTCCCCTCTCTACCGTGTATAAGATATGCATGATGTGCCTGTACGGAATGGTAAAATTCAGGTTAACTCAACTTGGACGTCTTTATACTCGTGTTTAGGCCGGGATAACCGAAGATGATTTGGTAGACAAAGAAACGCTGGAATTCATATACCATGTAATCGACCGAAATGGTGGTATGGACGCGGTCAAGCGCGAGGTGCAAGAGCTATCAGAGATTCCACCACCATTACCTCCTTTCCCAGCATCGTGGGGAATTCCGCGAACTCAGCCTCAAAACCCTCCTTCGCTGCCCAGGACGGCCCCGCGGACCAGTGCAACGCGGACTCATACCAAGAGTAAATATTTTTCTTTCTATTTATCGTCAAAATGACTATTTCACTGCGTGCGTAAAGGCGTAAATAAAAAGCGTAACTAAAGGGCCGCACGCGTCGCTAGCCGATTTGGCAGCCCCGGGTTTACTTACCGCCACAACAAGCACCAGGGCCTGGAGCGCCCAATTCGAAAGGGGCGGCTGAATTTTGAGCATTTTACCTTTAGCACGTTGGCGAATGCTCCAGCCAGACACAGCATTGTAAATAAAAAGCTACTGAACTGATACGAAGAAAAATTTTCCGGCTAGGCGGCTGGGGTGGCCTGATCTCTTGTGAGTGATCCAAACAGAGCCTACTTCAATAGTTCTTTTTTCTTTTCAATTTTTAAATTTTCGAAGACTAGTTCATTTTACCCATTCATAGAGTACAACATTAATTTTGAAGTCCTGATGATAATTCTGATCAGATTCTTTTTATTTAGTGATCCAATAAACCTCTATTTTGACAGTTCTTTCGATTTTTGGTTTTGGGGTTTTGATAAGACCAGAAATAATATCTGCAATGATATTCGAAATCAGTAACTCAGAATATCTCTATTTTGATATTTGCTTTAATTTTTTAAGCCAAGTAATACGTCCTTAGCCCGTTAGAGAGCGAAAAGTCGAATTCGAAGTCGAAATCAAGATCGGATAAAATCTATTTTACCCTCTTCTAATCTCAGCATTTTTTCTTTATTTTCGCTTGATATAATTTTGGATTTTTGTAGATTTAATTCTAATCCTGCTTCCCTTGCTTCTCTACTAAGTTCCCCCAATCATGTCTTTCAATTCTTTCAGATTTTGAGCCATTAAAATTACGTCATCGGCGAAACGTAAATTATTAAGGTATTACCCATTTATTTTTACGTAAAAATTTCTTCAAGTGTGCAGTTAAATATGAAGGATGAGAAAGGGTCTCCTTGTTTTACTCAACTTTTAATACTGAACAGTTCTCTGGATATGTCTGTTTTTATACATGCTCTCAAATCATTAGATCATTATACATTTTTCCCTCAATCATATTTATAGTACGTCCATGTCGAAAGGGCCCACCTTGTCGATCTTAGTTTAGAAGATACAGCCGTTTTTATGAAAAATTATGAAAAAAACGAAAAATAGGATTTTCAGCGTTTTGTATACCTGGAAGCATGGTCTGGTCAGCTGGAATAGAGATCTTTTCGATTTCGCAGTTTTTCCGAAAGATAGCGCGCAAAACGTCGAGGATGAGAAAGGGCCCACTTAGTCGATACCCAGTTTTTCAACTTTTTTCCTCCGTACGGCCGAAATATGAAAGGGACCACTTTGTCGATACTCGTTTTACATTGATTTCAATGTAAAAAGGCCCACTTTGTCTTGCACTCATTGATGCACATTCATCGCTGCACATTGCTGCATTTTGGGGTAGACACCTTCTCTGTACCAGTTTACATCAAAATAAGTCCCAAATTTTCATTTTAAACGTCAAATGTTCATAAAATATCGTTTTTTCAAAAAAAATTTCTTACTCAAATTTTAAACGCGTTTTTCTCAAAACTACGAACTTTGATTTCTAAAATTCCTAAAAATTCGAATTTTTGACTTAAAAACCTCGGGTTTGGCTCATTGTGATTGAAATTTATCCTAATATTACCCCCCGGCCTTAACTCCATACCGACAAGGTGGGCCCTTTCGACGTGGACGTACACTTATACGAGTACCATTGGTATCCCTTGATTTTTTAGAGCTTCAAACATAAACTTATGACTAATGGAATCGAAAGCCTTGGCAAAGTCAAGGCATGCAATACCTACTCAAATTAATTTGGTATTCTTTGCATTTTTCCATTGTAGAGTAACCTTTCCTGAATACAACTTTTTCCTTCAGTTGCTGAAATTCGATATACCCTGATATTCTATTTGTTTGTTATCAATTTTGAAAATATTTTGTCAAAGTATTACTTAAGCGGATTGGTCGGTAGTTCTGAATTTTGTGTTTACTGCCTTTATTGAATATTAATATTATTTCAGATTCTTTCCATGATTTTGGGAATTTTTGAATTTGTGAGATACTATAGGTATTGAAAATTTTTGTCAATATTTGGATAATCAACTCACCTTCATATTTTATAAGTTCATTAAATTGATACAAATGATAAAATCTCGCTAGAAACAAAAAATTTTATAGAAAAGAGAGAACAGTTAAGAAAGGTAAAAAATAGGTCCTTCACACAAAAAATCGAATGGGTGGAAATCCAAAAAGCAACTAAAAAAGCTATTAAAAACGATTGTAGGAAATTTGAGAATAAGAAAGTCCAAGAAATCATAGAAAACTCATGGTCCACCAAAAAATTGAAAAAAGAACTCTGCTATGGCAAACAACTGACAATTGATCTAAAAAACAAAAAAGACAGAAAGGTAACGAATAGGGCGGAAATTATACAAGTTGCCACGGATTTCTATAAGGAACTTTATAGCCTCCCAGAAGGGGTATCAATTAATAATAACACAGACAGTGAGGAAGAGCGACAGGTAGACGAACCAATTTTAGCAATTGTAAATCACGAAGTTGAAATAGTACTGAAAAATCTGAAAATTGGTAAGGCACCAGGTCCTGATGGAATTCAAAATAGTACCTTGAAGGAATTTTCAGAAGCTCTGATTGGCCCTCTAACTATTCTATTCAACAGAATACTAGAGGAGGGAACAATCCCAAGTCAGTGGAAGGAGGCAGAAATCATTTTATTACACAAGAAAGGTGATAAAAATCAAATAAACAACTATCGGCCAATTAGCCTTTCCTCTAACATTAGTAAAGCATTCATGAAAATAATAAAAAATCGAATCTATTCACAGCTAGATAGCGCTCAGCCAGTCGAGCAAGCTGGCTTTCGCAAAGGATATGCAACATTCTGACCATATTCACACAATAAACCAAATTATTGAAAAAACAAACTCGTACCAATTGGAAATTAACCTAATTTTCGTAGACTTTTGCAAAGCTTTTGATACGGTAGATCGAAATTATTTATGGGAGGCGCTGGATGAACAAGGGGTGAATAAAAATATTATAAAAATTCTGGAAAAATTTTACATGGGCTCGAAAGCATGTGTGAATATGGACAGAGCAGGGCCATCATTTGAAATAGAACGAGGCGTGAAACAAGGTGACCCCCTGTCCCCAAATTTATTCAATGCACTTTTGGAACACATATTTAGAAAATTAAACTGGGAGGGAAAAGGGGTCAAAATTAATGGACAAAAACTAAACCACTTAAGATTCGCGGACGATATTGTATTAATAAGTGGGGACAGGGGAGAACTACAAGGAATGCTCGGTGGGCTGATAATAGAAAGCAAGAAGGCAGGCTTAGAGATAAATATTTCAAAAACAAAGGTAATGAGCAACACCAAGGAGGTTAAAATTGTAGCTGAGAGTGTAATCTTGGAGCAGGTCACAGAATATACCTATCTGGGACAAATTATCTCATTCCATGATAAAATTGGTAAAGGGATCGAAAAGAGAATTAGCCAAGCTTGGAAAGGGTACTGGTCGCTGAGAACAATTTTCAAAAGTAATATGAACATCTATTCAAAAACAAGAATAATAGAAGCATGTATCATGTCTATTATGTCGTATGGGGCACAAACATGGTCTCTCACTGCAGCTCAAACGAAACGCTTAGTAACTACTCAAAGAAGCATGGAAAGAAGTATGTTAGGGATCAAAAAATCGGACAAAATTAGAAACAATATAATTCGTGGAAAAACAAAATGTAAAGGAATAATTAGGACGATCAAATTACTCAAAATGAAATACGCAGGACATCTAGCGAGGATGGACGAAAAAAGATGGTGTAGAAGGGTCACGTTTTGGGTCCCATACGACAATACAAGGAGAAGGGGTAGACCTAATACCAGCTGGGTAGGGGAAATAATAGGAAGGGTGGGTTTACCTTGGCAAGGAGTGGCACACAATCGACACATGTGGCGCAAAATGGGGGAGGCCTATGCCCGCGATATGGGGGCTCGGTATGGGGCATAAATCAACAAAGGAAGATTTTAGTTACTTTTACTTTTTAATTTACTATACAATATCGCTTCTTTTGTTTTCTTTTGATAAAGTACCATTTATTTGTAATTATGTACCTCATACCGTATAATAAAGGCTATTGATTGATTGATTGATTGATTGATAAATTGAATTGTTATTAAAATTATTATTAATATTTATTAATTCAATTGGAATAATTATTCTTATTGATATTCCAATTATTCCTAATCTATTAATCTGTCATTACCAGGTGCCTTGTTATTTTTTATGGTTTTTACCACATTTTCAACTTCCCACTCGGTGAATGGTGGCTCTTGATCACAAAATTCTTCTTGATCATATTTATCTTGATCTGCTTTTACATTATTGTAAAGTTCTATGTAGAAGTCTATAGCCACAGTGTTAATCATTTTTCTATCATACTGTTTTATTCCTCGTTTATCTTCCAAGTATACTGTCCATGTTTTGCCAAGACTTTGCTCTTCTTTAATTTTCTTAATGCTATTAGTTGTTTCCGAAATAGATTTTATTAATTCACCTTACTTTTCCTTTTTTTGTGCTCTTAGTTTCTATGGTCTGTGTTATAAGGAAAGTTTGAAATAACTTTGAAACTTTTTATGCCTTTAGTATATTGTTTTACATTAGTCATTTGGTGCCACCCATGTCTATCTTTTCCCAGTTCTCTGTTTGAAAAAGGTATTCAAAATCCTAAAATGGTTCTGTTGACAGAATTTAATTAGCTTTTCACCTCTTTCGTTTCTTCTTCCATAATTATATGGGCCTAAGATGTTAGTTTCTTCCCATTCTCTTTGACCAATTTGGCTATTAACATCACTCATAATAAATAATTGATTTCTTATATTCCAGTTATTATTTCCAATATAATTTTCTAAAAGTTCATAAAAGTTTTCTATTTCACCTTTGTCTGCTGTGGATGCTGGGACGCGTACCTGTATGAAAGTTATAGTTCCATCTTCTTTAATTTTGATTTTTATGATTGCAATTCTTTCCGAGATACTTCTAAACTCCCTTAATTTGTGTTTCCATTCCTGATTTATCAAAAAACCGACTCTTTTTTGCCTATCAAAACTACCTGTGTAACACAAGAGATTATACTTATTTTTTTTAAATTGTATTTGTAATATTTTCCCCCCCTCTTCTTATTTCTGGTAATCCCAGCATGTTTATATTTCATTTGTAGGGTGTGCCAATTCACTTTTCCTTCTCCTGTAGTCCAGAGCGCTTTCGGCTGTTATGCCATCATTAGTGGAGTGCCCTAAATGAAACTTGTCTCTTGTGGTCCTGTAGTCGTAGTTGACAGTAGTACCATATGGTGAACCTGTTTAGTTGTGTGTTCCTATTGGTTGTCTGTGATTATGAATTCTATCCAATCAGTGAGTGTTATTAGTGGTGTGCTCCTATTAGTTGTCTGTGATAGCGCAGTCTGTCCAATCCGTGGGTGTTATGTTATTAGTTGGAATAATTTCTCGCTTTGGAAGTTAGTTGTTGTACTTATTAGGTTGTTTTGTTTTATTTTTGCCTTTATTATTTCTAGTTGTTCTTTTAATTTTCTCCTTCTTGTGTTGTTTTCTATGCGTAGGATGTTGTCCTTTTCTGTCAGGTTGTCATTATTATGTCCCTGATCATTGTAGTGTTTTCCAAACAGTGATTTGTCATCAGTTAGCCTCTGTGATTTTTCATGTTCTTTGATTCTGGTTGTGAATTTTCTGCCTGTTTCTCTTATGTAGGTCATGTTACAGTGTTCATAGTCCAGTCTGTGTACTCCGCTACTGTTGTTTCTGTCCTTTGTTTCTATTTTGCCATTGCTTATTTGTTTGATCAGAGGTGGTCTGTATTTGATTCCGAGTTTCATGTTGTATTGGTTGAAGATTTTTTGTATTTTGTATGTATGTGTTCATGTGAACTGATGATGGCATAACAGCCAAAAGCGCTCTGGACTACAGGAGAAGGAAAAGTGAATTGGCACACCCTACAAATGGAATATTACCAAGTTCACTCACACTCTGAAATGGACACTAAAAAAATATATTTATATTTCATTCTTCAAAGGAATTTTCGAGTTCCCGCAAGTTTTCATTAGTTTTTAGCGTTCTTACATTCAAAGGGCGATACACAATTTTTCAGCAAGTATTTTACTATTTTTTCTTTTTTTTCTCTCAAAATTTTCTTTTTCTTTTTCTTTTTGTTTTTTACTTGTATGTTCATTTTTCTTTTTATTTATTTCAAAACTCAAGTTATTTGTTATTGGAATGCGAATTTTTACTTAAATTTAAATCTGAATTAAAGGTACCTTTTGAGAGGTTTAGTCTTCTTTGCCCTTGCTGACAAGGCGTTGCAGGGCAAGATTCTTATTGTTTATGTTGTTGTTTTTTATTATATTAAGGACTTTAGTTTAGCTTGGTATTTGTTGGTCTGGTCCGAGTTTAGTACCTAGTTTGTAATTGTTGTTTTTTATGTAAGCTTCGATTTTCTTTACGTATTCGGCTTTGTTTAATACTACTGTGGTGTTGCCTTCGTCTGCTCTGGTGAATATTAGGTTATTGTCTTCTTTTATTTTCTGTTTGAGTTGAAGGGCTGCCTTTTGTACGTTTCTCTTCTGTATGGTCAGCAGTATGTTTCCTATTTGTGTTCTTGCTTCGTTTCTGAGGTCTGGTTCTATGGTCATAATATAGAAGAAAGTAGGGTATCACACAATCTCCTATCACGCCGTACCAATACCACATTATGTCTTTATGTCGATTCACTGGCCTGTATTATGATATATTTTCAGAGCCGACTGGCACTAATCGCACTACTTCGTCGACCTCTAATGGTAATCCGCCTTCACCGAGAGCAGGTTACCCTGCAAATGCTGCAGTACGCAATGGTACTAGGCCTCCTTCACGATCGCCTTCTCATTTACCGCCGCCACCTCCAGCGTTACCGCCCATACTTGAGCCAGTAGATGCTAAAAATACTATAACAAGCAATACGTCAAGCTCGGGATCGGATCCACGATCAGCACTTTTGAGTGCTATCCGGAAAGGCACTAAGCTGAAGGTAATTACATTCATCAGTTTCGTTCGTATTTTACGAGGTCAATTAATTTAACGTACAATAGTACTAATTTATATTGACATTTACAGTCTGTTTCAACCGAAGTGAATACAAGATCAGTTTCTAATGCACGGGTTCAGCCAGTCACCGAGACACCCAGCAGTTCCGGGAGTGCCGGTTATAATATATCAGACGTTCTGAGACGAGCGTTAGCTGAACGCGAGAAACACATACACAGCAGTGATTCCGACAGCAGTGAAGCTTACGAAAGTAATTCTGAATGGGACGACTAGATGGACTGGTAGAGGTGAATTGAGTGCATTATTCAATCGTTACGTGGTAGTCAATTGACTATAAACATAATCGTATTCTACATAATAACGCCGCAAGCATTTTATTTTTGTGTTAACGCGATGTGAGGGATTTCTCGTTGATATCGAGTTGACGTAGGAACTGAATCGTGCCTTCGATTATGCTCAGTACTTCGGTACAAATACGATGAATTCGAAGTTTTATTTGGTATACTGTAATTATTCTTCTGTTTGGAGAATTTGCGAAGATTTCATTCGCCTGATTTTGAAACCGTCGAAACGGGGGGTCGAAAGTATCCCTATCAGTAAAATTAACTTCGTGCTACATTTGGTAGGCAGCGCTGGCATCCATTTAATAACAGCAGAAATCCGCCCGAACTTCTCCAGGCAGAAAACGGTTTGTCAAGGAACACAACTGCACTTGGCCCTGGGAAAATAGTCTTTGTTTCACCGATTCTATTTTTGGCGCTTACGCAGGTTGCGATTCCAGAATTAGGAGTATAATTGGTAACTGCATTTTACATAGAATAACAGTTCAGATAGTGGTTGCTAAAACAGTCGTATCCCGGAAAGTGCATTCTCGGGAAAACGTGTTCAAACATTTCATTCCGTTGCTGCTTATAAAAACGGTAACATATATCGCTTTGAGACTTGCACCGATTATACCCCATCTGTGAGGAAGACGTGGTACAAATTGTTAAAAATCCAGTAGAAGGGAAGTCATAACCGTCTTTCCAACCAAAAAATGAGGTTATTTCGATTATCGATGTCCGTATTCGTCGGATACGAATCGAATTGACTTGAAACTTTTGTCACAGATGGAATAGGCTAGAAGTATTCAAAAAAGATTTATAGTCGGAAAACGGGCGTTATTCCGATAAGGCTGTTTTCCAGCCACTACTTCAATTTTAATTTCACTTCCAATAAGAATCAAAACTCAAATGGATGCAAAAGCATGATTTTCATTTTAATGACTTTCTTTAAAATTACAAATATTTCGGGCCAAAAATCAACCTATTTTTTGAAATAACAGAATGGATGAAAACGGAGGAGAGTAAATCGAGGTCCCCATAATCGCTATAGGATCACTACTATCAACTATTCGTAATATAGTTCTGTTATTATTTAGCCTGCTCATTGTATTATAGTATCTAGTCAAATATACGTACTAAATTATCGGTAGAAAAACGCAGTTTCAAGTACACAGTAAAGTAAATTAATTGTTCTGTTTTTCTTTTTTGCTTCTTTGGCGTTTGCGTTCGTTTCGTAGATCCACGCAGAGGTGATAAATGGCTTCTGGTTCGACGCCGGTACTCAACATCTCCAAAATGATCCTGAAATAGAAGTATACTCTATGAAGGTAGGCATTCGATCTCGTAATGGATTTCAAAAAATATAACGTCATCATTGTGCTCAAACTAACGAGTTCACCCACCGTTTGAGCCGAACTTGTTCAAGACCCGTTAAGAATATCCAGACATTTGAGACACTCTTTCATGCTTATGATTCTTCAATATTCGTCCAAACAACTGTAAACGTTTTAAGCTCTTCCAGAGTTCATACACTGAACACTTAACCTGACTTGTTAAGGCTTCTTTCGAACTCTTGATGACTAGCGAAACTGGGAAGACTTGCTCGAAATTTGTTGAGACTCTCCAAGGAGCAACTGAAATTCTTTTTAAGACTCTTCAACGACTCTTTACACTTATTTGAAACTTAGGCGCAGTTACGCTTCCTCCAGATTTGTTTCATGTTCTTTAAAATTCCTCTAATGGATTCGAGACTGTCCGAAATTCGTTCAGACAGTTAGAAGTCAATTTTTAACTGGAATGTGCCCTCGACAGGAATGTATTCAAGCGATTTTCTTGGGGAGCCTGGGATAGAGAATCATAATTTTTCAAGCTCATAGTAAGTTTACTTTTTGAGATGGGCTAGCAAAATAATGATTTAAAAGAACAGCTAAGTCAACTGAGGATGGAATTTTGTCAGCTGACAGGAACATTTGAACTATTTACTAAGGATCCGACAGAGTCAACTGATGAATATTAACTTCCCCTTTCCGTCTGTTCTCTGATACATCTATACACGTTTTTCCTCTTCTGCTCAGGAAAAATTTTTAAATTTACTTTCATCATTCTCTCTTTGCCTCCGTATTTTTTCATTTTTTTTTTTCCTTTTGAATCCATTTAAATTTTCGTTCCATTTGAGCGCCCGCATTCAATTTGTTTCGCGTCTGCGTGATTCTTAAGAAAAGAAAAAAAAAAGTTCTCACATTAGTGAAGGCTTATTTCGCTGCTAGCAGGCAGCCCCCCCCCCTTTATTCTAAAACGTGTTGAAAATCGAAAAACTTCACTTTCTTCCTTTGCGAACCGGGGGTTTCATATTTCTTTTTGAATCTATAAACACTCTCTGAAGCGACCTAGCAACTCCCCTGTCATGATTTGTGTTTAAGTCTGGTACTCGGACGGGTCAGTTGAATTGTTTGGACTCTCAATGATACTGACAAGACGCATAGGAAACAAAGGACCATTTTCGCGGAGAATCCGGTCTAGAACAATTTTTGTTAGAATACAGTACAAGCTGAGATCAGCAAGATGACATGATCTTCAGGCTAAGAAGATCATGATCTGGAATCAATGAAAGATCCGAGATTCGTGATCTGAATGATCGCGATGTTTCCCTGATTTCTAAAATAGTTAAAGATCACAAAAATCGGGCAATATCGTAAACTAAAGATCAAGAAGTCACAAGATCATGATGTTTCTCATGATCTAAGACCTTTTTTAACATGATTTTTTCATCTGAATCCGTGATCTTTTTTTATTTCACATGATTTTCCAAGAAGAAATAACGGTGGGGGTTGAAATTCCGTAGTGACATGGTGGGTGCAGCACTTCAATAAGTTACCAAGAATTTTGTCAAAGCACTGCTTACTATCTCATCTCCCTCCCTACTTTTGTTATTTGCTCATTTGGATACATTCTAAACCGTAGAACCCGTAGAACCATTGAGATCAGTGGCGTAGCCGGGGGGGGGGAATAAGGGGGGTGGACCCCCCTTCAGATGAGAATTTTTTATATGCTGGCAGTATCACAGTACAGTACACTCCAGATTACCCGGCAATCCATGTTATCCGGCGCTGAAAATTCTCGTCCTATTATCCGGCACTCTCGATTATCCAGCTTTTCTCCCTATGCAGCGAAGCACATGGTACTGACCTCTACTTTTATTTTTTTTACGAAGATGATGGGCACATTATCTCTCAATTCCAAGAATAAAAAAAACGATGTAGAGTGACGAATGTACTGTACTGTTCGGCATTATGTACTAAAGCCAAACAATCGAAATTGGTTATGTTTTTGAGAAAATAATTTGTTTTCATTCCATTTTTGCTGTTTTTTCCTACACTGAATATTGAATAACCAGTCCGCTTTTTGATTTTTCAAAGAGTGCATATATATACAGACCTTGATACTAATTGATAGTTACAGAAAAAACTCAGTATTATCCGGATTTTTGATTATCCGGCACCTCTGTCCGCCCGTTTGTGCCGGGTAATCGGGAGTGAACTGTAAATGCGTAAATAGAAATTTAAATTCAGATGCATGATTGAAGTTGAAAAGCATAGCATACAGGTACGTCAATGTAAAAACATACAGTTCATATTAGGTGTACCCCCTAAAATTTTGCCATCCCCCCTCCCCCTGGAAAAGTCCAGGCTACGCCACTGATTGAGATTTTAGTAAACATACCTAGACCGAGTTTATTGAAAAAAACGAGCATTGTTGACGTGTCAACATGGGAAGGCGAAACAGACTTGAGCTACAGCTTTGTACACGTTAATTCTCATGAAACTGGCAGCAGACCTGGGTTAAGATTTCAGTATAATTATACATTAGTTTGAATGTAAATCGGTGCTTCTACGTCTTCTGATGCTTTACAGGAGTGAGCGCGGTCTGTAGGTAAGTTTTCTTGACGGTCTATGCGTAGAATACTCACTTCGTAATTTCAGGAGTTGTGACAATACCAGCGAGTTCAGTCAATTCCATGTAATCCCGAACTTGATCAGCAGTGACGTTGCTAATCGTATATGATGATAATGATTCCATGTTTATTTTCGGTGAGCTTAGTTTTCACAGTGGAACAAAATCAACAAGATTCACCAGCATCTGGAAAAAATAATCTTACTTACAGTTTACACTCGACTTCCTCTGAACCAATTATGAACAAATTTGTATCCAACCTTAGTAAATGAAGGTAATTCTGAAGTAATATATCACGTACGAAGTACGATTTATTTTTCCGGGTGTCCGGGTTCTGTGTAGATTTGGAAATACGAAATTAGAATAAATTACAATTTCGAGCGATTAGCGATTCTTATCAAAAATTTTTTTATCACCAATCACGAAAACAGCAGTGATACCGCCGTGAAAAAAAAAGTTTGAGCAGAGGAACAAACTCTTCGAAAGAAAAGACATAAACCTCATTTGTTTTTAGGTCTTTTTCCTAAGACCTATTTATTGAACGGGATTCTGGCAAAATTCTGCTCTTCAACTTGATTCAACTTTTCAAAGTCTTCAAAATTCAACACAGGGTCGATACTTGTGACAAAATTCAAAGAAGCGTAAGGTCAAAATATAACCAAATAGCCGAGCTAGAACTATCAATTTTGGAAGATCCGGATCTGGGTCTCCGGAGTGCGGATGGTGCGGAGTCGTAGTAGAACGCTAGAACCTTGGCTAGAACCTAGAACCCCAGTCATTCCTCAATCCTCATTCGATAAGATTCACGTTCCGATTCGGAGTCGTTCGAACGTCGGATTTTTGGTAAAAACTTTCTCGATTTTGAGGTTGGTACCAGTGAACTGTTGTTGTTGTTATGGTTGTTGTTCATCATGACGTCACGCTGGATTTCTGAATAGTCGATGCACACACAAATACACGAAAATAAAATTGCAAAAGTGTGTGGTATTATTTCTAAAATTGTTATAGAAAAAAGAATAAGAAGAAAAATAGAAAATTTTAATTGTTATTGTTTCGAACTGAATTTAATGTTTCAATAACGTGTTCTCGACCACCACCGAACCGAGTTATTGCTTACATTTTTGTTATTCCAGTGTATTTCAATTTTGATTTTACGTTTGTTATCGAATAACCGAGTAGTTCTACATTTTTATACTATTTATATTTTTTCATGGTTTTTGATTAATACGCTTAATTAACGTGATTTCGTTTTTGGAGTGCCCGCTTCTCAAGTGCCGAATATGGACCTTAAATTTTACGTGTATTTGCGTCAAGATGCGACCGATTGTTTGGAAATTTTAAAATAGCGCATATATTAGTGAAATGGGGCAAAGTTATAAATTAATCGGCGCCCCTTGCGCCCATCGAGGTCCGTATACTTTTTACAAAGCTTTCGAGTACACCAAGAATAATGTCACCAATATATTGACGATAAACGAATTTTTCTTCGTCAAATTGTGGAACGACTCGGATTTAATTTGTATCGGTGAGTTGAGATTATTATGGGAGGACAAGAGCTGCGACCGTGCATTAGCCAGTTTGCGATTGTATATTTTACCAGAGAATACACCCGACGGCAGGATCAGCGATGTCCACGGAGAGGTAAGCACCGATATTTAAAATTTCCAATTTTGTTTCAAATTCGTGCAATCGAATCCTATATATAACGTTTTCTTACAATCGTAACGTAGTAAGTCATTAGTAATGAAAGGGAGTTGTAGTATCGGTCACGTACTCATAAGTCGTCGGCGAGGCGAGGATTTGCGAAGTTCAGTATATCTGAGGAAAAGTTACCGAACGTCGTCGGTAGCCACGCCTTCCACCTTGGGTTTTTTGAATACTCATAATTACAAAGGACTGGATGAGCAATTGAATCATGAGGAATGAGCTAGATGCACAAAGAGAAAGGGGATGCCAAGTTTTTACGCGCGCGCTTGCCCGTGTGTGCGCGTGTGTGTATTAATTTATATCCCTACGTATTACGGTATTATTTATACTTTATAAAGCACGCGTATTGGAACATGAAAATAAAAACATTCATTTGACGATCCAATTTAGTCGAGTCTTTTTGCCGTTTTTTAAACAGGGTCAAGTCGAAAACTTGTACGAGTTTATAAAGCCCCCTCCCCTCTCCCCTCCACCGCGCGATTTCAGATCAGTATCAGAAATCGAGTTTCATTGTTTTCTAGAACACGAAATCGGTGGGAATTTCGTATCCGTTTGTGTTCTCATTTACGATGCCATTACCGAGCTGGCCGATATTCATTTTCTTTGACTCATCGGCGATTCATCTCGAACATTTCCCGTATAGCCCAAGATGTCCCCCATTTACGACGTTTTGGAGTAGTTCAAGGGTGTTCAACTACTCCGCGGGCTCAATTTGTCGGAAGGCGGACTATTTATGTTATCCCACCTGGCTGCGTTTACATCGATTCCAATCAATCGATCGTCGCCATGATTTCACCTGTGAAACGTGTATCGTGTTCTAGTAAGGAAGCCACTTGCCCGCTTCAGGTGTAAGAAAAACATTTTTTGGTAGAGTTTGTGATCTCTCGAGAAGAGATGTTTCTGGTACACGCGGAGTTGGAAAACGCTGAAACGGTGTTTTCGAGGATGTTGGACGAGTTCATCGTGTGGAGCCCTTGAAATTTGTTGTCGGCAGGTGGGGCGAGGGAGAGGCGAGCGCAATGTGATGAAAGGAACTTCGAACTCGCATCGTGGATCATGTCCGTTCTCAGTTCTCACTACTCAGTTCTTGGTTGCTACTCGTGTTTCATTTGTATAACGGAGACGGGTGGCCAGTGAAACGGAATAACGCGAGAGCATTTTCAACCGGTACTTTTTTCCTCAATTTTCTGTTCCATCAAATTTCGTCATAACGATGAGATATGGATGTCAATTTTTCGCCAGAAATCGGTTTCGGTGAGTGGAAAAAGTCGGAAGAATTGAGACTGGCGAGCGAGGTTACATTAGCAGTGCCATGCCGGAACTTGCTTGTTATTTGCATTATTTTATCATATCCACCCGAACGGGAAAGCGTTGCCGATAGTGTTTGGAGGGTGGAAAAGGATGTTTCAGGGTGAATACCCGATTCGAGGTGCTTTTTATTTTCATTTCGTGGGTAGGACGGGAAGAGTGCAGTCGCAGTGAACCGTCTCTGCCTCTCACTTTTCACTTCTCTCGCCGCTCGTTGAATGTTTTCCCTTTTCCTGAGCCGGTGTTCTATATTTTCGACTTCGTCTTTTGATTACTCGCTTAGAAGCATCGAAATATGAACTCGTATCCGTTTCTCTTGTCTGTTATTATTGTCACACTTTTTTTGTTTGTTAACCGTGTCCAGGGTGTTTGGTATGTTGATACTTAACCAAGGTTACCAAATTCAAACACTCAAAAATTCTAAAAATTTTCAAAAATTCTGTATTATGTTTTCGAGAGTTTCAAGCATGGTAGCCTGGCTGTCAGTTTTCTTCTTCGTTAATTGAAGTTTTAACGTTATTATTATTTATGTTGTTACTCCCTTCGACCACTGATGTGATACTCGGAAGGCGGTGTCTCAGGGGCCACTTTGGCATACATGCATCGCCATAGGTCCCACCAGACATTTATTATAGGGTTGCCAGATTTGGTCCTTCATAAAAATTTTGGCCCTTGTTTGGGTCCCTTTCTTTCTTTGGTCCTTTTTTTATTCCGCATATAATCTTCTAGAAATCAATTTATACTTGGAAAAGAAGCCAAAAATGAGGAATTGGAGGTTCATTTTCACGAATATTTTTTTTAAACATGCCAACCCTGTTCATGTGCTAGTAGGGCAGTATAGTCTCATCTGGGTATACCGGACCGCCATATTGTTGCAACTTTGGTCCATTGAAAGGCAAGCAGCACTGCTGCTCGAAGAGGGTCGGCTCTTGGCTGGAAAATAGAGGTATATTCTGTACAATTGGACGCTAATATGCTAATAAACAAAAAGTGACCAGGCGACATTTCTTAAACATAGTATCTTTGAACATTTATACAAATCTATGGAACTGCTCTTCATCCATGACAAACCCGACTAATAATGACAAAATATTAATTTTTTCCCGTTTTTTTCTTTCATTCTCGTTGCCAACTGTTACTCGCTGTCGCATTATTTCTGTTAGGCGATAAGAATGAAATAAATCCCATGATGGATTGGTGACGAGTAACTGACACAGTGGATTCTCTTTGTCGTTATAATTTCTATAAAGGAACCCCCATAACAGGATCAAGCTGGTTGAGATCTCCGAAAGTTGTGATACTAATAACACCAAAAAATCGTTCTATATCGAATAATGTTCCTGTCGTTTATCAACATGGGATAGCAGTCTACTTCTAATCATGCTAATCACATCCAATAAAACGAATTGAAATCCGTGTAATTGAGAATAGTGTATTCTGTTGACTTAGGACTGAGAAAATTTAATTTCTAAGTTCATTCGGAGCTATACTAAACGCGGTGTGTAAAGTTAGTCCTTTTATATAGAGACGCTTTTGCTGTTAAACTGGCTTTCAAGACATATATGGACGCTGTTTAACAAAAGGGAACTAACCCACATTTGTAAACAAAATGAGTTATTAGTATCGTTGGAAAGAGCATAAAACGTGGAATTTTTCAAAATTGGGCCCCCGATTCAAAAATGTGTACACACGTTGAAAAAAGCTTATCAGTAAACGCAATGCCATATAGTTTCTACATGGCTCTTAAACTTCGAATCACGTGTTCTCAAAAAGCGGATTTTGTGGATTAGTTCCCTTTTGTTAAATAGCGTCCATATGTATGTACTCGCAAGATTGTAATCTTTCTCATTTTCGAAGTAATGACGTACTGAACTTTGATACATCGCTTCAATGGTAAGAGATTTACCAACTCTGGCACTACCTAAAATTATATTGTACATAGGTAAATCTTGATTACACTGTACAAACAAGAGAAGAATTTTATTTCATCTTAAATAAAGCTTACAATTATGTTGAAGATAACAAACAAAGTAAACAAACAGCTAGCTGCTGGAAGAGGGTCGGCTTTCGACTGAAAAATCAGAGACTAGCCTATCTCTTTTTGGCAGTCCTTGGAAACAATATCAGGAAAAAGACCTATTGGTAATCATGTTTAAGGTCTTTTGTTTTCGAACATACAAGCTGATTGATGAAATGTAATTATGACACTACAACCACAGTTCAAATTTCAAAAGGCTTCAAACTCCGAGCTTACGGCTCATAATTCAAAACTTCAAACTGCGAAGCTGCAGACTGCATTCGCACAACAAGGATCAACATTCCAGATCAAACATCAAAAAGCTACTTTCTCTGAAGGAACTGCCTAGAAATAATGACAATTGACAAACGACTCTCAGATTTGAACCTTTGAACGTACCCACCTCCCGGAGCTAGAAAACATTCTTCTAATCTTCTACAATCTACATATAAATTTAATTCCACCAATTCAGGATCCGCTGAAGACAAAAGAAGAATTTCATTTTGATTAAAATGAAAAATTCTATTTCAATTCTAATAAAGTTTACAATTTGAACAGACATAACTGAGATTATTACCAATACTATCAAAACTTCGGTGGTTTGACGTGAAGCTGTCGTTCCGCAAGCACTTCCGGAGAGCGGCAGAGAAGGCAGACCGGGTCGCCGGGCAGCTGTCGCATCTGATGGCGAACCTAGGCGGCCTGAGGGAGCAGAAGCGGAGGCTGTACACAAACATCGTGTTGTTGGTCCTGATGTACGGAGCGCCGGTATTCGCAGATGCCGTCCAGATCCCGTACCAGAGAGTAGAGATTGAGAAGGTCCAGTGGAGAGTCGCGTTGAGGGACGTCAGTGCGTATCGCACCGTGTCATCGGAGGTAGTAGGCGTGCTGGCGCGCCTATCACCCATTGAGCTGAAAGTCAACGAGTTGGCGCAGTTGTACAGGGCGCAGAAGAAGGCGAGGACGCGTCAGGAGGCACACCGGGCGAAGCGTGGCATACAGCTGACCTCGCTTCAGCGATTGAAGGAGAGGCTCGCCCATTTTTTGAAAGGCGAGTGGACCCAGGAGCTGATCGGTGAGCTTGATCTGTGGATAGGTAGGAAGCACAGGAGCCTGAACTTCCACCCGACCCAGGTCTTGAGCGGGCACGGATGTTTCGGCTCATACCTACACCAGATGGGTTTGGCAGTGAGCGCCGAGTGCACCCATTGCACAAGTGGAGAAGAGGGCATGTCGTGGCATACGCTCTTCAAGTGCGATGCCTGGGGGGAGGACAATCGATCCTGGAGACGGCGTGATCGACCATCTTATGCCGGACACCCTGGTCCCGGAGGTGTTGAGGAGCCAAAGCGGTTGGAACTGGGTGTCGGCTTTCGTTTCGGCCATCATGCGAGGGAAGATGGAGGCAGAGAACCCTAGGAGGACAAGCTGAAGTTGCTGCTGCTGCTGCTACGGTGGCAGATACCATTCAGCAGAGCTCGCCTGTAGTACCAGAGCTGGAGCAGAGCTTGCCTGCAGTGCAAGGACTGGAGCTACAATCGGATGAGTCTCACGCGATGAGTGAGTGAAGAGGAAGAGGCAGCATGTCCGGCTGCAGGGAACCCGAATTCCAGGCAAGCGCTCTAGGAGTGCGGACCTTGGTCAGTAGGGAACCCTATGGTGGCCCTGGCAGGACGCGCGCACCATTCTGGCCAGGAGAAATGGGAGCTCGGGCCCGGCCTCGAAAGTGTTCCCCTTGGTACCAATGTGATGCCCAAAAGGGTAGTTTCCAGTGCCGGGGGTGCGATGTCTCAGGGGCCACTTTGGCATGCGTGCGTCGCCATACGTCCCATCACACCACTATCAAAACTTGTTTACAAAACGGGTACACAGTTTTCAGAACATTGTAAGTAGATTGTCCTTATAACTTGGGAACTCACCACTGATATAGAATGACCAGAAAATGTATTTGTAATCTGTAACCGTTTTGATAATCATAATCTTCTATAATCGGCATTGTAAGAATGAGTAAGTGGCATCCTACACATTGTACAACAATTACATTAAATACGTCGAAGATGAGAAATGAGAAAGTAAAGAATGCATCATCCTGCGAGTTATCCAGATCGCACTGAACAATCCTATAAGGCAATAAAAAATAAATGACGATGCTAGAATTCGGATGTCACGCTGCATCATTCTTCTACTACTATCTGATTACAGGTACATAATCCTGACACCAGAATCTGAAACAGAATACCCAAATTACCATTAATTAATACTTTTATCATACGTATTTGTGAGATATAATTCACATCGCATTCGCATTATTCCTCGATAAATCTACTGATAAGAGTACCACAGAAAGATGTCCTTGGTTCAATTCAAAGAAATTCCACATTAATTGAACTGAGAACCCATTTCATACATTTAACAAACAACACACTTACCTCTTCTAAATCCAGTCAATTTCTTCTGTAGAGTAATTCAAAATAATAATTAATCATCCCCTTGGCCCCTTAGTTCTACATATACATTGAACGGATGAACACACTTGCACTATTGCACAGTAATGAAGATCGAGATCACTAGGCACTATTGAAGGGAAAAAAATGTCGATAAAAAAAAGTGATTGCAGGAGGCTTGTTCCCGACCCTAATAAAATCAAAATTGTTGCTTATAACTAATTTTAATATTTTCAACTAATTGTTTTCTCGGAAATAAGGCGCCACTGAACTGAACTGCTGTAATTCCAATCAGTGAACACTGCCAAAAAACACGCATCTCAAATGGCGCGCTGCTGAACTGAACTGTGACTCTGAGCATGAGAAGAAGAGAAGACAAGCTACCTTGCAAATAGCAAGGTAGTAAGAGGGTGTTTGCTGAAGCTGAAAAACTGTCAGCTTCCAACTTCTGGCTTCTCAAAATTATCCTAAAACTGCAAAAACTTCTGGATTCTCCGCATCCGTGGTGTTGTTGCGCTAACTTCCTATATAGGATGCTTACTGCGCTGCGCGCGGCAAACACCCTAAAAATAGTAATTGCAATAGGCTCTGCTACACCAACCCTAAAAATGCGTTATCCTGCGAGTTATTCAGATTGCACTGAACTATGATGTAAGGTGATGAGAAATGAATGACGATGCTTCCATGCCGGTGTTGATGCCACTGCAATGCCATATAGTGAACAAAAAACAAATACTAGAGCTAGAGCACCTGGAAACAACCGAGTATGGACATCCGCCATCTTCAGTCCAACCAAGCCTGTCAATGCCGAATTGACTACCTGGTATGCCCTGCTAGCTCCGCATAGTCGGATTCGGCATCAACGGGCGCAGTTAGACTGAAGATGGCAGATGTCCATACTTGGTTGTTTCCTGGTGCTCTAACAATACTAAGTATGCATCAACATTATTCTACTGCTGTCTGATTACAGTTACGTTTCCTGACAGCGTTACTACATCCCATATTCCCAATATCACCGCAGAGAGGAGCTCCATTGTTTTGTTTTCGGGTGAAGACAGCCACAACACTAAGACTTCATCCCTCAAAACCTGAAACAGAATACAAAAATTAGCATTAATTCTTTCATCATGTTTACGGGACGTGTAATTCACATCCCATTGTTCTCACAGATCAAAGAATACTACCAAAAACCACGCATCTTGAATGACATGCCACTGAACTGAACTGTGACTGAATTGAGATGAACAGAAGAAAAACAAGCACAGCCAAAATTATCACTAATACTATCAGAACTTGTTAATGAACATGTAGATTTGAGAACATTCAAACATTCAAAGTACATCTGTTTGTTGTAACTTCTTAACTGTGCATTGACATAGAGCGATTGGAAGATAATCTCTGCAACTCACACATACAACCCATCCTTTTATACTCTATAGTCTGTACAACTTACCTCGGTCCCTGATGAACATGAAATTGACTAGAAATAGAAAAAACTATTGAGTATTGAGAAACAGAATAATCGTCAATAACCAATCATCAGCCAATTCATAATCATTGGTAACAGATTACAGATTTTACGCTATTATATTAGCCTTACAGAAGCTTCACTGCTCAAAACCTGAAACAAAATACCAAAATTACCATTAATACGTTTATAATTTACATCGCATTATTCCTTGGAAAATTTACTGATAAGTATTTCCACTTGGACATGCAACATTGCTACTGCATTAAGAATTTACTCGTAATAATAAGAATTTTCTACTGGATGTATGTTCAAACGTTCAAAGGAATTTTGCACTTATGCAAAAATATACTTGTAGTTTGATAATCCTTACATTTGCTTGCTCCTGCTTTTTTTGAGGATCATAACCCGTTTTTCTGAAAATCTATTGGCATTTCTTCTTCCTCATACATTCTGCAAATTAGTTCATATAAGTTTTTCAAAACTACATCTCCTGCATTCATCAGTAAAACTTAACTCACTATTAATTTCATTAATTCCTTCTTCTTTACCTGCTTCTATTTCTTTCATAGCTTTATCAAATTCCGGTCTGAAAATAGGATTTCCTCTTTTTTCATCCTCCTCAATAACTCATTAGCAATTTCGTCAACTCCGTCTGCTTTACCTGCTTCCATTTCTTTCAGAGCTTCATCAAATACGGATCTCAAAATTGGATGTCCTCTTTCTTCATCCTCCGAACACTATCTTGTCTTTCCATACAATTTACTTATACCTTCTCCATTCCTATACAGTTTTTCAAAATATCTAACCCTTCTTTTTACTTTGTCTTTTTTAGAATTTAATAATTTTCCTTTTTATCCGTTAAATTATTCGTTCTCTTTGTTCCTGCTCCAAAATATCTTTTTACTTTATTACATGCCTGGTCGGTTTTTCATGCTTCCATTTGCTTCTCTATTTCTTCACAATTTTGATGAATCCATTTTCCTTTTGACTTCTTACATTCTCTCTTTGTTTGATTTCTTGAAACTTTATGTTTGTCCTTACTTTCTCTATCAGTGGCTTGTTTATACTTTCTTCTTTCTTCCATTAACTATAGTATCTCATTTTAATCCATTGTGTTTTCTCCTTTCCGTTATTTGTGTACCTAATTTCTTCCTTGCTGCCAGATTTATTGTTTTCTGTAATGCTATCCACTCTCATTCGATACCATTTTCTTCCTGTGATTTTCATAGTTCTTTCGTTATTACTTTTTCATATTCTTCTCTTCTCTTTACCTCTTTCAATAACTCCAAATACCATTTTGTTTTAACTTTCTTCTTATTCATTTTTTAAACTTTAAACCTACATTTTAATACCAACTTATGGTCGCTGTATACATCCGCTCTTGGGTATATTTTACAGTCCAACATTTGATTTTTATATTTTCTTCTCGTCTTAATACAGTGTGTTTCAAAAGAAACGTTAGTGACCCACCGGGGGGGGGGGGAAGCCAACATGTACAAAAGTACAAAACTGAAAGAACTCTTTTATTATGGCCAAGTTATGTTACATTTTTTCTATGGATGTTGAAAATGTTGCCCATTGGAGGCCAGACAGGCGCGAGCATGCCTGATATAACTCTATTTTTTGATCAAGTTCATTATCACAACTTTCCACAATCTTTGTCACTGCACACAACGATCACATAGGCTACAGTCGGCTACAGTTACACGACTGCACAACTTTGTAAGAGAAGGATCAGGGTTACCACTATGGCATTTGCAGTGCTGCCAACCTTTTTTGTTTTCCGTATCGCGTGCTTTCTGTTTTCACTAACGTTTCTTTTGAAACACGTTGTATAATCCATTTGGTATCTTCTTTCATCCACTGAGCTTTTCCAAGCGTATTTTTTCTCGTTCCCCACATATCCCGTCTACTTTTCTTTCTCCTACTCTGGCGTTCCAATCTCCCATGATAAATAAATTTTCTTTTCCGTTTACCTTGCTTAATACTTCATACATTTTTTCTACTTCTTTTTCACTATAACTTCCTGTTGGCATATAAAATTGAACTATCACTAAAGATACTGGTTTTGCTGAAATTCCCACCATTAATACTGTCTCACTGTGATGGCTATAACTTTGCACGTTATTCCGTAAAGTCTTATTCATAATGATAACTACGCCTGCTTGCCCTCTTTTGGCTGCTGTATCATGTTCTCCCGCGTCCAGAAATCATTTTTTTCTGGCCATCTCACTTCACTAAATCCAGTTATATCTAATTTTAATATTTTTATCTCTTTCTTTATGTTCTCTAGTTTGCCTACCTTATGGAGTGTCCTTACATTCTGCGTCCATATTCTGAGTTCTGATAGTTTCTCACGAGGTAGTCTCTGCCCAGACATCCGAATGGGAGACTTTCTACGTCCTGAATGAATTATTTACTTCGTGATTTACTATCATACTTGTTCGGAGATGTATCACCAGAGAGAAATACTGATGTCGTTTCCCCTTGCTTTCATCAGGGTTTATCTGTCAGAGGGTTTTCCTTCTCCTATGTGTTCTTAGTTTTTCTTTAAGTCCTCTTACCACGCCAAGGTAGCACACTTAGAGAGGGTATTATTTATCATATAGTTTTATTAATACTTAAAATTGGATAGTACCTGTTGCATTGAGTTTTCCTTGGGGCTCTAATGCCTATCTAATAATTTCTTCTTCCCTTTCTTTGTTCAAAATTCGTGAATTATTCTTGATCATTTTACATAGAAGATTTAATCCAATTTTTTCCCTTACCCTTTTTGAGTTTTTGCTTTTATCTTTTCTTTTTTCTTTTTTTTAAATTAGATTCTGAATTTCATTGGATATGTAGTACCTTATTTCTTGCTCGTCAATGTAGGCACTAGCTTTTTTCGAGAATGCATGCATCAGTCCCGCTAAGATTTTGCACATCTTTTCCGGTTCTGTTGTTTCATCTATTTTTATGTTTGATGTATATTATTCACCTCTGCCTCGTATCCTGCTGTATTTTCTGTAATTTTTGAATAAGTGTTGGTGTTGCTGGGTAGCGCCAACCTGATATTTTAAACTCGCATCTTATCAGCCTATAGTCATGCTTAGTTCACTTAATTGAAAATACGACTTTAGCGACATCTGTTGGTTAAATGTGAAAGTATGATCATATCAGAATAGGGAATAGTATGTACCTAATCTATCACTGTATATGTGTTCAAAGATCTTGCATGTTCGGGACCCATTTCTATGAAGTGTAACCTACCGGGAAGAAAGGGACCTGAGCGCTAGAATGTAAATTTTACAGGAGAGTGGATAAACAAAATTGATAACGTTTTCATGTTATGGAGATTCTCAACTTTGAAGACTTATAGCAGTTTGGGAAAATGTTTTAGCATTTTTTCGACAACACCGCGCGAAAAATCGGTCAGAAATTAGTCAAAAACGGTTGTTATCACAAAATGATTTTTGCGCACAGGTCCCTTTCTTCCTGGCAGGTTACAAGTACTTTGTCCTAGTTTGGTTTTATGTTTGGGAAACGACCATTTTGGACTAAGCACGTCTTGATATTGGTATCTTCATATGAATCAACGAACACCTAGTTTAGGCAATGCATTTACAAAGCCAACTGTAATACTATGACGGGTTGAAATGTAGATGGAACAGTTTCACACTATTCAGCGAGCTATAGTCCTTCGACGCTAAGAAGGATCTGACGTCACAATTTGCTGTAGACTTTTCAACGGCTGCGGGGGTGGAAAAAGGCAGAGATTTACACTGTTCAGGTGAATCGATCAGGGGTACCCTTTCACATACGTACTTGTTTGTATACGTTCATTTACAGCATCAAAATATGTATTATTTCATTGGAAATGATTAGTCTGTCAGTATCCTTCTTAACGTGGAAGGACTGTAAACAGAAACGACAGAAAAACAGCTCCTTCAAGTTTTTGGGAGAGGCAGCGTGTAACTAGTATGAATGGTGTACGCTTAAACCATTCAGAGGTGCTTAGCTTATTGTATTGGCTAAAAACTAGGTCCGTGGAATCTAATAGCTACAACTAAAACTAATAGCCAATCCAATTTCATTGGCTAACTAATGGCTAAAGCTAAAGCTAAAATCAATATAGGTATTGTTAGACACATCTTCGAAAATTGTACTCAAAAATGACTTCATTGACCATTATTAAGTGAATAGATGTTCAGGCCCCTTTCCTGGGAAGATATACAATGAGTAGACTACAATGCAAAGGGAAATTGTAATTCAGCTAGTCACTTCACTGTTGATAATAAATGTAAACACTAAAAAGGCCTATAAGTTCACTTGTGATAAGGTCTCTTTTAATGTAATTTCATGTTTTGTCATTTCCCCCCCTTTTTTAGCTTTAGCTGACTAGCTAACAACTGGCTAATATCAAAAAATAAAGGTCGGCTAATGGCGAAAAGCTAAATAAAGCTAATGGCTAAGCTAAGCACCTCTGAAGCCATTCATTACCTGGTGAATTTTTTCTCACTCACGTTCCCACGTTCATATCAACATGTGCGAAAGTGAACAGAGATCCATATTTTCATAGCCCTGTCGAACTCCATGAGAGGTGTTAACAGTTCTCAGAAAATGTAATTTATATTCTGATATGCAAGCAGCCAGGCACGGCCCGGTGATCAACTTCTTGGCGTGAAAAATGTGTAAGGGGCCCGGTCAACAAATTTTTTCTGTGATGATGCGGATTGTGACAAAAAGGACCCACAAGGCCACAGTAGGTCGAAAGGCCGCTGATGCATTTGCATCTCCGCGCCCCTAGCCAGGTCGTGCGTGCTGAGAGGTGGTGAAAACATGTGTAAATCTTTTCGCTGTTTCACGGAAAAGCCAAATTTGTTCTTTAGTTTTTCGAGGTAGGCGATGTGTTACTCCGTTTCCGATTTAAGTAAGAGCGATCGATCACCCTATGAAATTTTTCCTAGTTATTTTAAAATATGCTCTGCATTCTCTGTGTGGCTGGCTGTGTTTGCCTGTTTGTCAATCTGTGCCTTCCAGCTCTTTACATCCTATATCTTCGGCCGTCAGTGTATTTTCAGTTTGTGTTTCTGTTGGCTGCAAGTGAACTCTCGTTGTCCTTCTCGCTGAAAGATGAAATTCCAGGGTCCGAGACAGTGAACAGACAGACAGATAAACAGACTACTGATTGACTAGAAATTTGGCGTATAATGGCCAGTGACTAATACTCCCGGTATAAGTTATATTATTATTGTGAGTTCTGATGATAAGCAGTGACACTGATACTATTAAGAATTTGCAACAAAGTGAAAAACAGTTTCATGTTTGTAATGTTCACATATGAAAATTTTATACTTTAAAGCCAACTAACATCATATCTGTTGGGAGGTCCTCGAGTTAATTAGAAAGTAATATTATTGCGAGGATGATCTCATTTCCTATAGCAGTTTGTAACAATGTACCATCCCTTTGGAGCTTCTACAGAGTGGCCACTTTATGGATAAACGGAATAATTCAGGGAATTGCTATAATTTTGATTAGGATCGGGGAACTTTTTGAGAATAATGAGAATTAAACAATGTACATTATTTTCATAGTAGTCAGTGAATTGGGACCTAAACATAAGTTCCATGTGGTGGCAGCACTGTCAGTATGTTCATTGTATTCTTATCACTTTGGAGCACCCCAAACTGATAACAATACACACAAACTAGAGCACTATAAAGAGGAGTATACTGGACCGCCATTTGATTTCCACTCCGCCGTGGATGTTGAATCCGACTATGCACAGCGTGCCGCGTAGTCAATTCGGCATCAACGGGTGAGTAGAAATCAAAATGGCGGTCCAGTATACTCGTGTTTATAGTGCTCTAACAAAACGTTTGCGTATGGTAGCGCTACCTAGGTGAGGTTTATACCCCAATATCAGATTTGATCTCAGTAAGTATTCTTAGAGCTGTACAATACTAGCTGAAAAACTGTCAAAGAAAATTTGGAAAACTGCTCTGGAAAACGGGAAAAGTCAGGTAAAATTGTTTTTTAAAAAAGTGGCTACCCTGTTCTAGGATTATAATTTTCATCGAATAAGCAGAAGTATATTTACTATTCGTTCTGTAGAATCTATTATATGAGACTGAATTATTGTATAATGTTGCAGGACGAGGTATTGGCCATTACAGAAAAGGTGGTCATTAAATTGGAGGATTTATTAACGTGGATAACCGAAGCTACCGATTGGAGTTGGGGGCTTGCAGCTGTGTGGAGACACGAATATACATCGACGGATAACAAAATCAAATCAGCAGAAAGTGACCAAAAATTTAATGGCAAAAGCAACGATAGCAATGAGAACGAAGATCATCTGTTTGACAATGGAAGAACCAGCACATTAGTGATAAATTGAGATTTAAAGTCAATCATGGTAAATATGGTTTTTTATTTTATGAAGAGATCAATTATTTTTTCCAGCACTTCACACTATGTTGATCAATTAGTTATTAAAATATATCGTATTTAATAATGAGATGATAATAATCTAACGAATCCCGCAGTACACCAAAGATGAACTTCAGATTAGAGAACAATCTTTCCACTGAGCACTGTGTCCCCGGAATACCCAGAATCACAGCCACTAGTCATACCTTACAATCTACATGTGTGATTGTGATTAAAATTTTGTGTTAAATTAAAACAGACCCAGCTACTTTCACTTTGTTGATGTTCATTGGTCCTTTTTAATGTTTTATATTTGGCAATAGAAGATAATCATTTACGATTTATAAGTGAAAGTGACGAACAAGGAACAACTGAAAAGCCGAATGAGCACATGAGCAGATCATTTAATTTGCTTATCGCTCGGATCCGGTTAAACAATTTTGACATGTTCAATTTGTTCCGCTCATAATACCTATCTAATTAGAGGTTTTGGTTTCGCTCATACGCTCATAAATGAAGACAGAATCGTCTGATCATTCGTTCAACTTGACAATGCATATGTTTATCTCGCTCAGTCAGTCATTATTTTTCTTTACTGCATTCATTCGCTCATGATTCACTCACAACAGTGTTCTTCTTGTTTTGTTCCGCTCAAAGTTTGCTCATGGACGTTTAAAATGGCTGATTTGTTCTGGTTATTATTCCGGTTATTGTTCTGCTCAACAGCCCTGTTTACAGCATCAAAATATGTATTATTTCATTGGAAATGATTAGTCTGTCAGTTTTTCTTAGTTATTAATGAAAATGTGTAACACACAAAATTTCATTCAGAGCATTAGCTGCATAGTGTTGAAACGGTTTCTGATGTCAGATCCTTCTTAACGTGGAAGGACTGTAAACAGAAACGACAGAAAAACAGCTCCTTCAAGTTTTTGGGAGAGGCAGCGTGTAACTGGTATGAATGGTGTACGCTTAAACCATTCAGAGGTGCTTAGCTTATTGTATTGGCTAAAAACTAGGTCCGTGGAATCTAATAGCTACAACTAAAACTAATAGCCAATCCAATTTCATTGGCTAACTAATGGCTAAAGCTAAAGCTAAAATCAATATAGGTATTGTTAGACACATCTTTGAAAATTGTACTCAAAAATGACTTCATTGACCATTATTAAGTGAATAGATGTTCAGGCCCCTTTCCTGGGAAGATATACAATGAGTAGACTACAATGCAAAGGGAAATTGTAATTCAGCTAGTCACTTCACTGTTGATAATAAATGTAAACACTAAAAAGGCCTATAAGTTCACTTGTGATAAGGTCTCTTTTAATGTAATTTCATGTTTTGTCATTTTCCCCCCTTTTTTAGCTTTAGCTGACTAGCTAACAACTGGCTAATATCAAAAAATAAAGGTCGGCTAATGGCGAAAAGCTAAATAAAGCTAATGGCTAAGCTAAGCACCTCTGAAGCCATTCATTACCCCTGGTGAATTTTTTCTCACTGACGTTCCCACGTTCATATCAACATGTGCGAAAGTGAACAGAGATCCATATTTTCATAGCCCTGTCGAACTCCATGAGAGGTGTTAACAGTTCTCAGAAAATGTAATTTATATTCTGATATGCAAGCAGCCAGGCACGGCCCCGGTGATCAACTTCTTGGCGTGAAAAATGTGTAAGGGGCCCGGTCAACAAATTTTTTCTGTGATGATGCGGATTGTGACAAAAAGGACCCACAAGGCCACAGTAGGTCGAAAGGCCGCTGATGCATTTGCATCTCCGCGCCCCTAGCCAGGTCGTGCGTGCTGAGAGGTGGTGAAAACATGTGTAAATCTTTTCGCTGTTTCACGGAAAAGCCAAATTTGTTCTTTAGTTTTTCGAGGTAGGCGATGTGTTACTCCGTTTCCGATTTAAGTAAGAGCGATCGATCACCCTATGAAATTTTTCCTAGTTATTTTAAAATATGCTCTGCATTCTCTGTGTGGCTGGCTGTGTTTGCCTGTTTGTCAATCTGTGCCTTCCAGCTCTTTACATCCTATATCTTCGGCCGTCAGTGTATTTTCAGATTGTGTTTCTTTTGGCTGCAAGTGAAGGCAAATCATAAAATTAAATCTCTGTGTATAAATCTCTCTCGTTGTCCTTCTCGCTGAAAGATGAAATTCCAGGGTCCGAGACAGTGAACAGACAGACAGATAAACAGACTACTGATTGACTAGAAATTTGGCGTATAATGGCCAGTGACTAATACTCCCGGTATAAGTTATATTATTATTGCGAGTTCTGATGATAAGCAGTGACACTGATACTATTAAGAATTTGCAACAAAGTGAAAAACAGTTTCATGTTTGTAATGTTCACATATGAAAATTTTATACTTTAAAGCCAACTAACATCATATCTGTTGGGAGGTCCTCGAGTTAATTAGAAAGTAATATTATTGCGAGGATGATCTCATTTCCTATAGCAGTTTGTAACAATGTACCATCCCTTTGGAGCTTCTACAGAGTGGCCACTTTATGGATAAACGGAATAATTCAGGGAATTGCTATAATTTTGATTAGGATCGGGGAACTTTTTGAGAATAATGAGAATTAAAGAATGTACATTATTTTCATAGTAGTCAGTGAATTGGGACCTAAACATAAGTTCCATGTGGTGGCAGCACTGTCAGTATGTTCATTGTATTCTTATCACTTTGGAGCACCCCAAACTGATAACAATACACACAAAACTAGAGCACTATAAAGAGGAGTATACTGGACCGCCATTTTGATTTCCACTCCGCCCGTGGATGTTGAATCCGACTATGCACAGCGTGCCGCGTAGTCAATTCGGCATCAACGGGTGGAGTAGAAATCAAAATGGCGGTCCAGTATACTCGTGTTTATAGTGCTCTAACAAAACGTTTGCGTATGGTAGCGCTACCTAGGTGAGGTTTATACCCCAATATCAGATTTGATCTCAGTAAGTATTCTTAGAGCTGTACAATACTAGCTGAAAAACTGTCAAAGAAAATTTGGAAAACTGCTCTGGAAAACCGGGAAAAGTCAGGTAAAATTGTTTTTTAAAAAAGTGGCTACCCTGTTCTAGGATTATAATTTTCATCGAATAAGCAGAAGTATATTTACTATTCGTTCTGTAGAATCTATTATATGAGACTGAATTATTGTATAATGTTGCAGGACGAGGTATTGGCCATTACAGAAAAGGTGGTCATTAAATTGGAGGATTTATTAACGTGGATAACCGAAGCTACCGATTGGAGTTGGGGGCTTGCAGCTGTGTGGAGACACGAATATACATCGACGGATAACAAAATCAAATCAGCAGAAAGTGACCAAAAATTTAATGGCAAAAGCAACGATAGCAATGAGAACGAAGATCATCTGTTTGACAATGGAAGAACCAGCACATTAGTAGACTGTTCAGCCTTAGATTATTCGGACGTTCATAGAGAAAAAAGACAATTGGGTTAGTTTTCATTCAGAAATTAACTCTTTCCATCGATTTGATTTATTAAAACACGATACCATTTCCCGTACTAAATACTATAAGCGTACAATTTCATGTCGTGTTTATAGATATAACGAACTGGGAAATCCGTACCGGCGTTGTAGTCTTGAGCTATTCAAGATACTGTCGTTACCGTGGCCTGCTGAAACGCCTTGAAGGTGTACACAATGAATGGCTGAGAAACAAAATCCTGGCCGCTTTAGGCGGCTTCACCACGACGTGTCGTACCACCAAGATTCTGTTCTGTAAAGACACTTTCGATTATCCCGACTTAGAAGGACACGAATTATTATGCAATCATTTAGGTATAGTTACTTGTGAAATAATCAAATTCAACTACTTAATTTTACTGCTGCCCCACCCTCTCCCGTCTGGAAATACAATATTGATGATGATTATATATTCCTTAATCCCTCCTCTTTTTTCTCTCCTGTGCTAATCTTTTCATTTCTGAGAAAGATTTACACTTGGTATCTTTTATTATTTGCTCTTTGTAGCTCATTTTCTGCCTTCCTTTCCAGTACTTTCCTTCAACCAGTCCCTCTTGCAGTATAACAATATCCGTGGATGTCTTATATTATGACCAGGGAGCGACTTTATGTGAAATCGCATATCTTTCCACATTAAATAAATACTGATGTACTCCATTTACGTTTGCGTTTCACGTCATTCCAAGCAAAATGAGCTCAATTTGTTTTCATATATTTTTCATATTTCGCTTCAAAGAACATATTTTTACTGATTTAGATCACTTTTAGCTCATATTTCGCGAATTTAGCCCATATTTATCGGATTTATCTCCTTTTTTGCACATATTTCTTCAGTTCTCAACATTGACAAGAAGGAAAGAATTTGAAATTAGGTTTGTACTAGCGCTTCGTGTGTAGTTTTTTGCTTCCTAATTCATTAACACACATGTGGTTAGCTGGTACATTCTGATTCCAGATAGCATTCAATCCCTACAATAAATCATTTTTGATAAGGTTGATTATTGATAACTGATAATTAATAATTTATATTTCAGTTTGAAAATTTAGTAGATCGATTCACGCGTGACGTCACGAATGGCGGTTCAGGGCTGCCTGTTGCTAAAAATCTTGAGTCGCGTTTTATCAAAAATTTGGTCAACTTTTACCTGTGACTACGAAATAGTGAAAGAATATTTTATAAATATATTTATGAAAATACGTTATATAAATCCTCTTAAATCATATTCAGGTGCATGGGATTTAAACCTGCACTAGAGTGCGCTGCAAAATTACCTGTGCGGGTGTTAGCGGATGAAAACGAGTGAGTTATCATATGTACTTCCAAATAGAAACACTGCTATCTTCAGTAGGATAAAAAACGGAGTAAAAATTATTCTGCCAGTAGAACTGATTATAATTTAATTTTTTAGTGCCGATGCAGTCGAGTTTAGGACAAATTTTCTTTGAAAGTGAATTTCTAATCGACTTGATAGTTGAAGTTTGCTACACGCTTACGGTAAATCATACGTGATCACTTACACATATCGCAAGGCTGCCAACACTTGAAACTCTAAGTTTAAATCCCAATGAACAACGAGTTTTCGACAAAATATTCGAAAATGAGGCAAATGTTAATATTTTGAAGCTATAGTTTCACGAGTATTTTGAGCTATTATTCATTAGCATACATGAACCACAGGCCGAGTAATAATCTTATTACTTCTTCAAAGTACTTCAGAATAAATCTCACCTTGACAATATATACTTAACTCTTCATGCTAGCCTGCACTTTTCCCTGAGCACTTGACCCATTAAACTGAAACTTCTTTAAGTGAGAGGACATAGTATTATTTTCGCCTCTGCAGATTAATAATAATGCAAGTTCGGCGTCTGCTTTCGGTGATTTATCGGGTTCATCTGATAGGACCAGCCCAAGATATTTCTGAATCGAACTTAAAGTAAGAATTGTGAGTGGGTTTTCACCCACTCAAAATCCATGTAAGAAACATATTTTCAAATCATTAATTTTCAAACTTGTTCAACGTAATTCATTCGGTTATTTAGTTGTGAGTTCTCATACAGAATGATAACAACAACCTCAACAATGAATCCTCTCAGTAAGAAGCCGGATCTGTGGCTTGTGCATGCAGAGATAATGATAAGGGTTTTACTCAGCTTGTAGTGGGTGTATTTCGATGAATTATACCTCAAAATACTCGTGAAACTGTCAGATTTTTGCTAATGTAACTGAAAATATTAACATTTGCTTCATTTTCGAATATTTTGCCGAAAACGCGTTCACATGGACTATTTTCGATATTCCTTGTACAGTCGTGTTCGTACAGTTTTCAGTATTTCCGACCCAAATGCATCTGAATATGATTTAAGAGGATTTATACAACGTATTTTCATAAATATACTTACAAGATATTCTTTCACTATTTCCTAGGCACAGGTTGATAAAACGCGACTTGAGATTTTTAGCAACAGGCAGTCCTGAATCACCGTTTATGACGTCAGAGTCAATCAGTCTATTAAATATTTGAATGAATTAAAAGCAAAATTACGTACGAATGCCGAAAATAAGTCAAGCTCTTCAAATCCTGTAAAATAACACCCAGATTGCATATTCCTACATAATAATATTTTTTGTTAGTACATAGTTTGCATTTCTTTTTTTCCCCTTTCTTTTGTTTTTGCATATTATATGTGTATATTTCATCTTTTTTAGCGCATATAAATCCACTCCCTGATTATGACCTATCATTTTAACACTTCTCTTTACGATTATATTCCAACTTTTTCTTTTCCTTCCTATTCGCCTCAATGCCTTCTCATTCCTGATTTTTTATCCATTTGATTTTCAACTTTCTACGATAACTCCACATTTCAAAAGCTTCTATCCGTTTTCTTTTTTGTGTTCCTGTTCTTCTGGTCTCACATCCATACAGCGCTATACTTCGAATATATGTTTGAAGAAATCTCAGTCTTACTTCCAAATCCATATTTGCCCTTAATAATATGTCTTCTTTTTGAGAGAGAGAGAAAAAATGTTGCTCTTTATTAGTGTTTTACTTCTTCCATCTTGCGTTATCAGACTATCTAAGTACAGTCATATTTACATCTCCTTATTATTATTATTATTATTATTAGCTTTTATTGGAATGTTAAGAGGTATTTACATTTTTCTTAACTCTTATATGATACGGGATGGAGGCTCCCTCCATTCCCTGACCCGTTCCAGCCCGCCTCTGAGCATATGCCTCTCCGCGTTTCCTCCATTCGATTTTATTAGCGGCTACCCTCCTCCACAGTGGACCCACTTCTTTCTTGATTTCATCTCTCCAGCGAGTCAACGGCCTGCCTTTTGATCGTTTTGTGTCGTACGACACACAAACTTCTGCTTTTTTACTCCATCTTTCCCCCCTTTTGTCTTGCTGTATATATGGCCAGCATATTTCCATTTCAGTTTTTTCGTTGTATATCCTATATCTTTCATTTTCGTTTTCTGTCTGCCTATCTCTTTTCTAAATCCCTCTTCTTAATTCCCAAAATGCTCCTTTCCATTGCTCTTTGGGTCGTTTGCAGCTTCCTAATATTGTTTTTCGTTAGCGCCCACGATTTCATCAACTCCTTCTGATTTACCTGCTCTCATTTCTTCCAGAGCTTTATTAAATTCTGATCTCAGGATAGGATCTCCTCTTTCTTCATCCTCCACACTATCTTTTCTTTCCATACATTTACTTATATCTGCTTCATTTTTATGTAGTTTTTCAGCATATCTCACCCATTTTTTTACTCCGTCTTTTTTAGGGTCTGATGAATTTTTTTCATACGGTTAATTGAGGACCTGGCTTTCAAAACGCACTTAGACCAAAATTACCGAAATTGAGATTTTAGCGCTATCTGGCGGAGAAGAAGAAAATACATCCATCATTCATCGCAAATTTCTATCTCTATTAGGATTAGGAGGCGAGTTATATGTGTTTAAAGCACTGATACGACTATGATAGTAAATAGGACCTTAGTTGCATTTTTTTTTAAATTTCCCAAACTTCTGTGTTGTGGACTAAGCGCGTTCTGAAAGTCAGGTCCTCAATTATTTGTTCTCTTTCTTCTTGCTCTAAAATACCCTTATACTTTGTTATACGTCTGATCGAGTTTTCTGGCTTTCATTTGCTCCTCAGTTTCCTCAAAAATTCTGAATTCATTTTTCTTACGTTCTCTTCTTATTTGATTTCTTAGAGTCTTGTACTCGTATTTTCATTACTTTCTCTGGCATTGGCTTGTTTATACTTTCTTCTTTCTTCCATTAACTTTAATATTTCACTTTTTGTCCATGGTTTTCTCCTTTCTGTTATACGCATGTGTGAGGTGGCGCTGTATACGCCGAATGCTCAGACCTTGTAGTCCATTGCACTTTTCCTCAGATTGCTGTTGAGGGTCAGCTTAGTAGCCTCACGTTTAATTTTGCTGAGTTCTATCCCTTTGACTTCACAGGGGGCTGAATGCTCTAGTCCCAGTGCTTTGTATCTTGTCCCGACTATTGCTGGGCAGTGACATATGACGTAATTCGAGGTTTCTTCCTCTTCTCCGCAGTGCTTACAGGAGCTGTTTTTCTCCACCCCTATATTATACTACATGTGTTTTGTGACCCCATGGCCAGTCAGTAGTCCGACCATGGGCCTTGCATGTTTTCTGTCGAGTCTTAGTAGAAACTCGGCGTACTTATCGGGGGCGTCCCCTCCTTTCTATTATTTGAGTACTCATTTGTTTCCTTGCTGCCAGATTCATTGCTTTTTTAGTGCTATCCACTCCCCTTCAGTGTCATTTCCTTCCTTTGATTCACAAAGTTCTTTCGTTACTTCTTTTTGATGTTCTCCTTCTTTCTGTACCTCTTTCAAGAACTCTAAATTCCATTTTATTTTTACTTCCTTCTTATTTATCATCTTATAATTGAAACTTACATTTCATTGCTATACCAAATTATGGTCACTGTGGGTATGTCTTTCAGTCTAATATTTGATTTCCTCTTCTGGTCAGAAGATAATCCATTTCGACGTTGACGTGAACAAACCTCGTAAGGACAAAATAATTGGTCTAGAAATAATTAAACTAAAAACTATTCTAAAAATTCGTTTTATTAGTTATTGCTGTAAACTGCTGTCCCAGAACACACAGCACTAGTAAATCATTCAGCATTGCAAAAAAAAAAAAACTGTTACTCTAGTTTTATGTGGCTGAAATTGTACTTACGAGGTTTGTTCTCATCAGCGTCGATTTGATAAAATATCTTCTTTCATCTCCTGAGCTTGTCCGATTGTATTTCCTTCTCTCATAACTTTTAAGGAGAGTGTTTTCAATAACTAATTTATATTCTTCACAAAATTCTATGAGCCTCGACCCTCTTTCATTTCGCTCTAAACTATGCTCTCTCCATATCCCTTCTTCTTTTCTTCGCCCTGCTTTGGCAATCCAATCTCACATTACAATTAGATCTTATTTCCCCTTTACCTTGCTTGATACTTCATGAGTTTCTTCATGAATTCTATTTACTTCTTCACTATAACTTCCTGCGGGCATATAAATTTGGACTATTACTAAAGATCCTAGTTTAGCTGAAATTCTTACTATTAATATCTCTCACTATGTTGGGTATAACTTGGCACTCTATTCCCTACAGTATTATTCATAATGATACCTACACCTGCTTGCTTTCTTTTCGCTACTGAATTAATTATTCGATGATCCCCCGTCCAAACATCATTTTCTTCTGGCCATCTCACTTCACTAATTCCTATTACCTACATCTAATTTTAATGTTTCCATTTCTCTATTTGTGTTTTCGGATTTGCCTACCTCATTCAGTGTCCCTACATTCCATGTCTCTATTCTCAATGCTGATAGTTCCTCACTAGGTAGTCTCTGCCCGGACATCCGAATTGGAGAGTTTTACGTCCGGAATTATTATTCACTTTTTGAGTTGCCATCATAATTGTGATGGTGGAGACGCATCTCCAGGGAAGGATACAGATGTCGTTTTCCCTTGCTTTCATCTGGGTTTATCTGTCAGAGGGTTTTTCTTCTCTTATGGGCCTTTAGTTCTTTAACCCCCTCACTGTGCCTAGGTAGCATGCATAAGGTATGGATAAAAAATTACCTTCTCGAAACATCACAGTGGTTCCTAACCTTTTCGTGGTCTGGTGCCAGTGTGTGGTGCTTCGTCACTGTGTAGTTCTTCATTTTCATTAAGAGATTTTCTCTTCTTCAATGCAAAGCAAAGGTGGCGAGCATATTATATGTTTATTAATACGACTGTTTCCACGTTTCCATCCGAACAGCACCCAAATTACGTAGTCGTATACCGAAGAAAAAGAAACAACTATATCCAACGCCGGATGTGTCTGAAGAGGATAGTTCTTCTAATTATGGTTCGGACGACGACGAGCATCTGTCATCCACATCATCATCCGTCTCTACAACCTCTCGCAATAGTTTCATCGCTAGTCGTTCTTCCGCTACTTGTGGCATGGTATGTTTGGTCGTCGACTGACCTTGTGTTCTGTCACTCATAGTATTCATATTTTGTTATGCCTAATTTCAATGAATTCGGCGTTCTAGCGAAAACCATTCCCTCGGCCTGTACTGCCACTGGACGATTCAATCCAAATAACCGCAGTCGACGAACAGAAGAAGATGAAGGCGTTTACGCAGAATTTGTACGCTTTCATGCGAGCCCGATTAACTCCTATCGCCCGACTACCTTGCATAAATGATAAAGAAAGTGAGTATTACTTCGATTTAGTTTTGCAAACGTGTGTGCATAAGAGAGGGCAGTACGGAGAATCACTCAGCTTGAAAAAAACGACCCGAAGGAAGAATGAAAGAAGAAAAGGGTGAACAGGAAGAATGAAAAATCAATTTTCAGGGAAACAGGGGTTCTTTCTGATGATTCAGAGCGTATTATATCTATATTTGGCACCGGTCTTCAGAATCTTCATCAACTCCGGAGAAGCTATGTTGTATATAAAAATGAGTCAGAATGAATTTAAAGTATCTAACGCAATTTAGAAATGTCTTTAAGGGTTGTGAAGATGTTTGAAAGTATCATGAGACGTCATAAAGATGTTTGATAAAGTCATGAGACAACGTCTTGAAAAGGTTACGAAGACGCTTGAAAAAGTCCTACGATCAGTTTTAAAGAATTTTAAAGTGTCTGAAACAAGTCTTCGAGAGTGTAGAACAATATTTGAAGTGCCTCGAAGTGTTTTAAATAAGCTTGGAAGGTCTTGAATGGTCTTGAGCACGTGTGGAAGAGTTCCAACGAGTCTTGAAGTAGTTTGAGAACGTTGTAGGAGAACTTAGATTTAAACCAATCTTACAGCGTTTCTGCAAGTTGTAAACAAATCTTGAGGTAGCCTGAAGAACCTTGCACGCGTATGAAAAAACTTCAGCGATTCTAAAACGAGTCGTAAAACTGGAAAAGATGGAAAAAAGAGCGAATGAAACAGGAGTAGTGATGAAATAACGGGAAGAAAGTTTCTTCGAAACGTAGGGGTCGTCTTGCAATGAATTATCTCAAGGCGCACTTTACCCAAATACTGCACGGATATAAGTTTTTGATCGGTCTGTTTTCATTAATTAGCGTGTTTCTTGTGTTGCAGTCAATTTATTCGAATTTTATAACAAAGTAAAACACTTGGGCGGATACACGTCGGTCACCAATAATAAGTTGTGGAATTATGTGTTCGGGGAGATGGGCGGAGGAATTAGCAATACAAGTACTACCGCATTGGTTAGACAACATTATGAAAAGTAAGTGCTTCTTGACGTGTAATTTAGAAAACTGCATGTCCTCATTTCATTTTATCAGCTTTTAACAGTAATTTGTCGCACTCCGTGTATTTTACGATCCAGAAGTAGTTGTTATCAGCTTGCAAACAAGCATTCTGGAAACATAATGCGCTGTTATTCCAATATTGAACTACTATGCAGGGCGGGGTCAAGAGAAATTGATTTGGAATTTAACTGTGCTCGGGAATTGGAGAGAGGTTTTGAAAGTACAATCTTGGTAATATGAAGGGAAGCGGAAGTCTGCGTTTGCTTTTCTCAGAGTAGTGAAGCAGGAAATCCGATCTGTTTCTCAATAATAATTAAGCCATAAAAGTTTCCTGTGCGAATTCGGATTTAACAGCATATAAGAAAATGAAGTGCCTTGATCATACACACGTTTGAACATTTTAGTGAAAAATTTCCAATAATTTTTTTCAATTTAGTATCCTTTATTGGAAACAGTTATGATTGGAGTGCGGATTTTTCGGAATTGAAACGTGTGAATTTCGGCACCAAAATTGGAAAATTCGGCATAATTCGGCATTAAAAAAAAAAAAAAATCGGGAAAAATCAATTTTTATTTTAATTACGTATTCGATAATTAGAGAATTACAAAAATTTGCTGTTATGCATAATAATTATATGCTGTTCTGTATGTTCTGCTGTTAAATTGTGTCGTTTATTGGACACAATATGCAGTTGTACTCCAAAAAAGAGCACTCCAAGTCCACGGAGGTTAGTGGCGCGTGAGCATAGGCCGGCTATATTTGATAATTCGATAGTCCTTAGAGTCATATTCGAGCTGTAGTACAGTACTTCATTCCTTAATTTTATGCGAGAACAACGATTTGTTGTCGTTTCGGCATTTTTCGGCAAAATAAAATTTTTCCTAGCCCCCCCCCCCCCAACCTGTGACATGAACTTCTATTTCATTTTCAACCGTTCGTCCTTCAAGGAAATGATTCGGCAAATGCCGGAGAATCCGCACTCTAGTTATGACATATTATGTTTACCTATTGTCCGGAGTTATAGGGCTCACGCCTCTCCGGGATGGAGAGCAAAGGATTCTTGTAGGCGATCCCATTATCATCTATGGATATCTACTCTTTGAAAATTTTGATTATTAAGGAATCTATTTAACTATATCATCCCCATCTTGTTTTTTAGTATCACCGGTTGCTTTTGCGTTCGTCTCTTAATCTTGAAATATGCCCTGTTCATCCTCATTTTAGCCTCCTTATTGTTCTCGCTTCATCTTGGTTATTTCTCAATTTCTTTGTATTATTTCTAGTTTCGTGTGTTTTTTTTTTTTAATGCCTAAAATTGTTCGTTCCATTGAGTTCTGTGTGATTTTTGTTTTATTCAAAAGTTTTTGATTTAGTGACCATGTTTGCAGGGTGGCCACTTGGTCACTTTATCAACCTTTTGTCATCTTAGGTCTCAAGAATTTGGTCACTAAAGTCGTTTTTTATGTTAAAAGTCTCATTTTTTCTTTAAAATTCTTCCACAATATTCTAAAAATCAAAATATTGTACTTTTTATGTATGAAGTCACCTTTTTTTTAACTCTTCCAAAGCATTCTAAAAATCAAGAAAATTTGAAGCCCAGCGTGTTGAACATTTTCAAAGGATAATAAAATGAATTATCAAAAATCAAAATAGTACTTATTTTCAGTGTATTGCAGCCATCCGAAAGCCGAAAGCTGAAAGCCGTGTTCAGCCAAATTTCCATCAAAAAGCCAAAAGTTAGCTTTTTAAATCCAGAAAAAATGTATGGCAACAGCTAAAAGTTGTATTAGGCCGTATATTTCCTCAAGGTCAAAAGTTTGAGCCAAAACTCGAATTTCAGTTTTTCGGATGCAATACACTGCTTAGTAACTTGGTAGCGCTCTCTATCAAAAACTGTCCTACCCACTGATCAGCCAGTGTATTGCAGCCGAAAATTTCAGCTTCAGCTTTTGGCTTAAATTTAGGACCTTGAAAAGTAAAGCTTCGGCTTTTGGTTTTCGACTGTTCGAGAAAATGTGGCTGGTTTTCGGCTGTTGAAGTTTTGGTTGAAGTGAATGTGATTAAAATTTAAGTAATTTTCACATTACAAACGAAAGTATATGGTGCCAAGTATTAATTTGAAACTTTGTTGAATAGTTCTTACTACTTCATTTTTCCCATATTTTGTTTCATTAACTGTTTCTCATTTTTTTTTGGTGATGGTGTTTTTTTCTGTGATTTGGTGCCGTCTATTATTTTCTATTATTAATGACAGGACCGTGCAGAGGAAATCCGGGCCCTGGGGGGGGGGGAGGGTGTAAAAAGTAAGTAAGAGCAAAAAAAAAGGAAAAAGAAACACAGGTTTCAGTAGCAGATTTTGTATCTTGGTCACAAAAGGCTTATAAAACTACAAATAATGTAAACAAAATAACGTAAAACGATTTTTAAAACACAAAAAACAACTGAAGCTAGCAACTAAAACACATCTAAATTAGGTACAATATTATTCTAAATTAGCTTTGCGTGTTTTTTTTTCTGCAAAACGTTATTTTGGTCAAAAGTTGACACAACATAGTTGAGCTAATGTTTTTAGGGCCCTTTTGTAAAAGCAGATTTTTTTACCACTGGCGGGCCCTCAAAAATACTTGGGCCCGGGGAACCCCCCCCCCCTCTGCACAGGCCTGATTAATGATTGAAGTATTCATTGTCTGTTGGTACTTTGTTTTGTTTTTCGTAATGAAGTTTTTTTCCTAATTTTTCTCTTCAGTTCATTTAAGAGGCGAGAGAAGAAGAAATTGAATGCGTCCATTAATAAAGGGCCTAAGTACGAAAATTACGTTTTGAGAAACAAGCGTTTGAAAGTTCGAGAACTCATAACTAGTAATCTACTTATGATTATTTGGGTAATAATTGATATTATGTTACGAAGTTGGAAGTCTCATTAATTATGCAATTCTAATGCATGAAGAGCTGAGGTCAAATGTAGGCGGTGATATGGACTGAGAGGTGTGACGGAAGTTGAGCCCTTTTTTCTTGAATGACTTTTTCTATTTCTTTTTCAGTAGAAAACGAACGCTGAAAAAGAAAAGATACACATACACACTCTGAAGTCAATATTATTTGTGAAAAACAGACATAAGGAAGTCAATAATCACGAAAAATGGACGATAAGGAAGTCAATATTCACGAAAAATAACAGGCGCGGATTTAGAAAGAGGAGGGGGGGGGGGGTACAGTCGCGGCGGTGACCTTCGTGGCGTGTTATGAGCGTACAATTCATCATTTTTATTCCTTTTTTCCCCCTATTATTGCGTTAAAAATATTCAGCCAATGGGAGGGGGGCATGTACTCCATGCCCCCCTGGATCCGCCACTGCAAAATAACATCATGTCTTCAAACAGTACTTGGGTTGAATAATACTACCTACCGCTTTTCGGGTTCTTTTTTCATTCCAACCGCTTTTTCTTTGAAAATATTACCGCTGAGGGACGTATCCTAGCTTTCTTTTAAGATCGTTGAAAATCTATCAAAAATCGATCGAGAAAGTGACATGGAATTCGAAAGGCAGTTCTTTCAGTTCTTTTTGCAACATTTTTCATTCCTTTTCAAGGGGATAAGATTTTCGTGACATTTTTTTCACCTTTATCGTTCAAATAACATAAAATACCGGCAACGCACGATTAAGAAGTCGATGCCCAACTTCGAAAATCACTGACAAGGGCGTAGCCAGGAGGACTTTCCCAAGGTGGTGGTGGGGGGGGGAGCAGAGTAAGACTTTCAAAAAGGAGAAAAAGTCGAAAATTGAAGTATTATTTAAAAATTGCCGATATTAGAGGACTATTTCATAAAAATGAAGGTAAAATTACTGCTCGAGCGAAAATTTTTCGAAAAAACGTGTTTTGGATGCAAAAACTTGCTCATTTTTGCATATTTTACATTCAGTTTTAGGTACCTTGGTGGGATCCCCCCCCCCTTGGCTACGTCACTGATCACTGGAGAATCACTGAACCTGTAATCACTGATATCACGGAACTCATAGGGAAGTCATAGAACCTATGTATTATTTTTCAGAGCCATTTGTTTCATCCCCTGTTGCAGTGGTTTGGCGCCAGATAGCGCTGTAATGTGAGGTGTTCTATGGTGTTCTCGACCTGCCGAATCAAATTACACCATTTATTGAAAAAGTGCCTAAGTTTACTGAGGCCCTTTTTCTATGGACGCATTCAATTACGGAAGAAGAAACCTTACAGAAACTTCTTTGCATCACTTTTTTCCATAGATGCGCCTACTACTGTATACTTGTATTATTTTTAATAAGTCTTTGAAAAAAGTAGCATGCTAGTCTGATAATGGTCACTTTTGGTCACTTTTTTGGTAATTTTAGTAACTTTTTCTACTTTTTTGAAAGAAAATTGAGTGGCCGCTCTGTATTTGACATCCATATATTAGAGTTGGGAGCACACATACATTGAAAACTTCACTATTTTGCGAGGAGGTGAAGGAGCCTCTAAAAATATTTTTAAGAGACCAGTACTTTGACCATGCCTTTGTAATTCTTGCGTTTATTTATTTCATCGTGCGATTATCAAAAGATAATGATTGGCCAGGTTATGTTGCTTCTTTCGCTACTTCATTTAAATTGTCCTTTGTTACGATTTCTTTCAGGTCTTTTGAATTGGTCAAAATTTTCGTTTTTTCTGTATTAATTTTCAATTTTATTTCATTTTCGATTCTTTTATTTCGTTCATCATTTTTATCAATTCTTCTTTTGTGTTGGCAAAAAGAGCAACATAGTATGCAAAGCTCAGGTTTTACATGTATTTCCTATTGATATCTATCCCCTTTCCTGCCCAATTTATTTTCCGGAACATTTGTTCAAGAGCAGTATTGAATAAGATTGGAAATAATGGGTCCCCTTGCTTGACTCCTTTGCGTATATCAAGGTATCTTCCCTCAACGTCTGTTATTATCTTTGCTTTTAGCCTGTTGCACATTTCTTTTATGCACTGTATGAAATTTTGGAAAATACCTTCGGTTTTCCAATGCTGAGAACATGAAATGGTGCTTAATGATTTCCCACATAATGTGTTTTGGATAAATAATGAAATTTCTGTTGCCAATGTAGATACATTTCCCGAATAATACGAAATAATTTATTTATTATTTTCCAACAGGTTTCTATTACCATATGAACAGCACATGGCTCAGCAGTTAAAACATGCAGCTAACAGTCAGTTGTTAGCGAAGCCGCAGCCTACTAATAGTTATAAATCCGTGAGTATTCGTGGATGGTAGTTACATGTATAAATTTATCTGAAATTATTTGGAGAGTAAATTTCCAACGCCGTGTAAATCCGTTGTTCAAAAAGCTGAATTAACGTGAAATTTGAGGAAGATAGGGCGTGAGGGTTGAGCTTTTTAAATTACGTGTACTTGAAAACGGTTCCGAGTTGAGTCTCAGATCTGTATTTTCACTGAGTTGAATCCCTCTGCAGAGTTGGCTGAAATTAATATCGAATTAAGTCCGGCGCTCTGCGGAGCATCGTGTCCGAATTGAGTCCCGAGCTGAATGATTTTTATTGCCTTTCTCACTTTGACGGACTTAGAACTCTCAATATAAATCGGTGAAATTAAAAATATGAATTAGCCAATACGGATTTTCGAGCGGATCATTTTTGTAAAGCGGGAGGCAGAAAGCGAGGAGGAGTATTCTGCCTACATATGAGGAGGAAAATGACTGTCAGGTGATATACGTGTCCAATACGTAATTAAAAAATTTTTGTGCCCTCGTTTCAACTGGCTACATCAGCATGAGGTCGTCGGTGAAGCATTCTTCAACGTCGTCTGAAGGTTAGAGAAACCAAAAAATAATTTCAAAGATTTCCCTATTTCACTGTCGTTCTCTTTATATTCATCGGTGAGGGAGTATTTTTGGATTCGGCGCCACCAATGCTGACTTAGATCTACTTTCATTTTCAACGTGCTAGTCAAATGAGTTGAGCGGTGCAACATGTAGAGAGCTTCCGCAAACATGGAACTCCATTTGGATACGACTGTTAATGACCTCGGCAAATATGGGACTCAACTTGGCCACGCATTTTAATGGCGTCACCGAATTCGGGACTCAATCCGCGTACGAATTTTCACGATCATCGCACTCGAGACTCAACTTACATGCAGCCGTATTTAACTTTATAGCGATATCAACTTATCCGTGTTACTAGCTTTTGACTTTATGTTCGCAGAATTTATCGGCCAACGAATACGCGGCTCGATTGCAAGCAGAGCGCAAGAAACAAATGATGAATAACATGAGACCTTTGCAGTCAACGGCGAACAGACTTGTAGTAGTCGGCAAGCCGGGGGACAAAGAGAACATTCCATTATCACAGAAACGATCCTCAGCTCGCAGCGCGCCTGAAGTTATAGATTTATGCGAACCGGACGAAGAGAATCCGTCCAGAATGGCGTCCGTTCAAAGAGCGTCTTCGTCCTCCGTTCCTGAAGTAATCGATCTGTGCAGCGAATCGTCGCCGATAAAGCGTTCGGTACCTTCAATCGCCGCCACCCTTTTCCCCAAAAAACGAAAACTGGACATTCTAAGGCAAGGAGGGTTGGAGGTAACTCCTATCTCATCGTCTGCCGGCGGTAACAACGAACCAGATGTTGTTACGATCACGAAAACAGTCACTTCAGGCAGCAATGCTAATTCTGATGGCGAAAGAAGATCGGTAGAAATATTGGACCCAAAAAAATATTCGTCTGTCGACGACTACGGCGCACGAAACAACCGTCCAAAATCATCTCAGATTTTAGATTTAAGGACGATGAGGAATAATGGCGACATAGACGATGAGAATCTGCTAAAAAAAATAAGCCCGAGCCTGGGTCCGAATATAGAAATATCGTTGGTTCCTACCGACGACGCGAATCGGGACCCTAAGAAACGTAAATCGGTGCAGTTGCCAATTCCAGCCCTGCGAAAAATATCGACCGGTGAATTATCTGTGAAAAATTTATCTTTGAGGGTTAATCCAGTCAACGAAACGAGTAAATATAAGCCCAAAGTTACGATAGCCGCTGCCGTGTCTCGCAGCGAGGATACGGACTCGTCGGCCGACGTGAAATCACAAGTGTCTTCATCCGCGTCTGAAGATGCAACCGAGACGTCGTCTTCGCCGTCTCCGACTTCCAACTTGTCGTCGGACTTGTCTAACATGAACCAGTCGTTGTACATAGCCGCTCTCTACAATTCCATGTTCCCGCTAGCGGTCGATGGAGACTCGGGCGACGCTGGCTCCAACACGTACCAACAGCACTTCAGTTTTTTGACGGATTCAATTTTGCAACAGCAACAAGAGCAGCACCAGCAAGAGGAGGATCTCAACAACGTATCGCTAGCTCAGAAATTTTCCAGCATTTTGAAGAACAACACGGTTTCCATCATTGAGAATTACGAAAACATTCTACCGGATTAATTTCAATCTCCGTGAGTATTCATTTGTACTCGGCCGTCTTACGATTTATTCGCTCCCGTTGTGGAGGAGGTTTTTTGTTAAAAAAGATGGACATGGGATTTGTGAAGACTTGATCGCGATGACGTAACCAGGAAATATTAATCGGTGGATTGTGAGTAGAGTTTAAGCCTGTGATGGTGGAAGGAAATTCTGACAACTAGGAGAATACTTCAAATACTTACGTCGTAGTTGGGAGTGAATTTGCAAAAATTCAGAACGAGCTGACGTTTTTCTTGCAATGTTCGATTTTTTTCTCATGAACATAGTAAGTCTCCGAGAGTGTTACAGTGGCTCAGGATTCTAAATGTACCACGAAATATCTGTTTTCTGCAAAAATATTGAGAACTGCAAATTTTTGGAAAAAGTGTATCGAACAAATATGGTTCCTCGAAGAATTTTGTATGTTTTCTACAGTTATCATTAGAGACCCGATTCTTCGGCATTAAAAGATAGGAAATTCTGCAGCAACATCTGCAGAATTCAGAATTTTTAAAAGAAAAAACCTTTTTTTCCTTCCAAAGTAATCAGATAAATCAAAATTTTCAATTGAAATCACCGAAGATTCTGATTATACATAATGAGAAGATGTTTTGCTAACTTTTGCTGAATGAATTTTTGGCGCCTGTCACTTAATATTAATTTGTAAGCCGAGAATGAGCACTGTAAATCAACATACCTACTAGCGGAGCAAAATTATACGCGAACAGCACCTGTGGATCACGAGAAACCGTGCTAGTTACTTGGCAAGAAGTTTCACTGAGAGAAATACTAAAGTACCTAACGCGAACCCTTCATTTTTTGAGAAAAACTTGTTTCAGTTTTTGCTGAAGTAATATTTGGACGCTATTCAGCAAAAGGGAACGAACCAACATTTGTAAACAAAATGAGTTATTATCGTTGGAAAGAGCGTAAAAATTAGAATTTTTCAAAATTGCGCCCTCGATTTAGAAATGTGTACTCTCGTCGAAAAAAGCTTATCAGTAAATGCTATGTCATATAGTTTCTACATGGCTCTTGAGCTTCAAATCACGTGTTCTCAAGAAACAGATTTTGCTGGTTTGTTCCTTTACGCTGAATAGGTCCATATTTACCAACGTTCCCGTTTTCGTCCTAGTTCCCAACCTGGTCCTGTTCCCGTTCTCGTTCTCAATCCCATCATGTTTTTGTTCTCGTTCTGAGAACGAGAACTGAGAACATGCCATTTTTCTTCTCGTTCTCGTTCGTTTTTCCAACACTGGTCATTTGCATTCAGTTTTCTGTGTAGCAGCTACTACAACATTCCGTTGAAAGTTGCTAGAAAATGCTCTTATGTGGATGCCAACATTTGTCTCTCATTTTCTTAGTTTGATTTTTCATTATTTTATGCCTGCATCTGTGCAGCAGAATTGAAAACTGCTTTTTCAATTTGTTACTTTGCCCTCCCCGCCATCACTATTCAAAATTTTTTCGTAAGCTCCATTCCTGGAGCTCGTACGAAGCTGCTTGCCCGTATGATTTTACTCTTTTTTTTTGCTTGTCGACTTGAATTTCAAATTTTGGAACCCTCCTTAAAAAACTCTTCGACGCCACTGGTTGATCGTTTACGGACACAGGAGTAAGGTGAGGAAGTATTCCAAGCCAACACGATATAAGTAGAAAGAATTATTGTCTAGAAACGAAGAACGATCATCATGGTTATTTTTTGTTCAATTCCAGCTCGCCAACATTTGAAACGGATAATGATTAGCTAAATACGAACGGAGAACCTGCAGAGCGAGAATTGGCTGTTGCACTACTATCCGGTAAACTGATTTTTGAAAACTTAGCAGACTGAACTTGAGTTTCCGTTGGATGTCAGGTACCAACAGTTCATTTTCAGCCGGTCAGCATTACTCGCCAATGGATTCGAACCAGTCGTATTTTTCCGTGAAGTGAAGTTATAAATTAGCACGGAAATGTTCTGCGTAAGATTTCGGCTATGTTCCAGAATACATGAAGTCAGCGTTCTAAATTATCGCGGGTCTCCTATTCCTCCATTGGTTTGTTATGGAAAATGGTGTAGAGTTTTTGAACATGAATTCAAAACTAGAGCAGGGAACTACCACTTCTTCGGTTTTTCAGAAACTGGTTTAATTTGGACGTTGTTCAACAAAAAGGAACCAACTAACATTTGTAAACAAAATGAGTTATTAGTATCGTTGGAAAGAGCGTAAAACGTAGAATTTTTCAGAATTGAGCCCCCGATTCAAGAATGTGTACTCACGTTGAAAAAAGCTTATCAGTAAACGCAATGCCACATAGTTTCTACATGGCTCTTGAACTTTGAATCACGTGTTCCCAAAAAGCTGATTTTGCTAGTTGGTTCCCTTTTGCTGAACAGCGTCTATTTATTCTTGTACTCCAGAAATCGATTTTTGAATTGTACTTACGCTATGCGTACAGCTAAAAAACACGAAAAATGCTGACCTAATGAGTTCTGCCACATAACTGATAACCCGTCTACAAACGCGAATTAATTATTATTTTCTATGTTTCTGATCGTTGGTCGAATTCTGTATAGTTTGTAGTAGTTGAGGCTGAAAATGGACTATCACTGTAGGGGAATTGATTCGAACAACGTATCTTTCTTTCCGCGTTCATGATCTCATGCATTATGTTTGTATCAATGCTGGTTGGAAGTTGGGAAAGAAACGATCCGCTACTGTCGAGTGGTATCCGCTTATTTTTTGTAATTTTATACTCAAAAACTTTTATTTATTTTGAATATGAACCTATAATTTTTGAAACTGGTTTGTTTTCCGTACTGATGAATTGAATTACCAGAGAGTATTGTTACTTTTTTGAGTTCACTGATCGGTTAGGGAGATCGTGACCCACAAATTTAGAAATGGACATTGCCCAGTATAAGGTCGTGAATAAGACTAATGGAACTGATGAATGTAAGGGTGTTTGTACGCTTCATTGAAGACAGCGATCCTAGAGTAACTCTCTTTGTTACCTGCAATCTCATCTGTAATTTAATATTTTGTATCGTCATTGTAAGTTGATCGGTTTATCTTGTTTTCGTAAGTTACTAAGAACTGAAAGTGAAATAACTAGAATAAGTCTTTACTTTTATACTTTTTCATTGTTTCCCCCCTCACTTCATTGATTTGTAAGACGCTGCGATACTTGCAAGAGCATCTCCGAAGGTATTCCTTGTGCCGAAGTAAAATCCTTCAGAAGGTTGATAAAGGGAAGGTGAATATTATTTTCTTCACCAGTGGATTATGAGTGGCCCTCACGGCTTGGCATTCCCTTCCACATAGTATGGTTTCGAGTATCTTCAATTATCGGGGATTTTTTTCATCAAAATGGCTACTGTGGTACGAGATTTTGTCGTATGTGCATTAAATAGAGTCTTATTAGTAGATTCCTATATCAGGGTGCATCCGTATGGATATATCTCAAAAATCCAGATTTACAAAAACAGTACCGACTGTAGATAATAAGTTTAGAATGAATAATAATACTCAGTTTGATTAATTATTTTTTGGCGCGTAAGAAATAACGTTGAGCTCTAAGTATTAGTAGAACTTTTGGTGTAATTTCCAGTTTAAAAAAAAAGAAAAAAAAAGAATAAACCTTCGCAAACTAATTACTTCTTATGAATTACGTACATTTTGAAGGCTTGGGTCCATATTTTCATTTTTCGTAGCTCATTCAGAAGCAGGCGTGAAAGCAATTGGCCCGTACTTCTGTTTTATAGAAATTCACATTTCAAAATTTACATGCCGATGAAAACATTGCTAGACTTAGCTCAATAAGGAAATTTCTGCCGCGTGTGTGGGATTTTTCATTTTAATTCATTCTGATAAGAAAAGTCTAACGTATTCGCTGCTTGATTTGGGTTGTTGACTTTCAAGTATGTGCAGTATTATGTGTGAACTGTGCAAGTACTAGTTTTTGTAGTTGTAGAGAAATGTACCTTCCCCATTAATTCGGTTTCCTCCGAACTCCAGGCATTCTTGTAAATATGTGTGTATTTCATATCACATCGTCTACTTGTCTGATTTGCATTATGGTAAATGATGCGTTCCATTTCGTTATTTTTTAACAATGAAGAGGCAAGCAGGACCCCGAAAATCGAGATGTTGAAACCCTAGATCTCGCTGTTCCTCAACAAGTTTTAGATTCTGTTTGCATTGCTTGTACATAAATACTATAATGTTCAGCTAGGTAATTTATTTTAGCTGATATACACTAATAATTATAACGATTAGAATAATTATTTTATACCGTTGAAGTTAATTTAAGACTCAATTTCATTATTGTACGACGAGGAAAACTATAATTGCATTAAGTTGTAAATTATATTACAATCAAAGAGAATTGACTTGCAATTTATCCAAATTTGTCGAATCAGATTTGTGGTATTTGTAGTTTAATTTATTCTAATCTGCCGATGAAGACCTATTCAAATATCCAGCTTTGAAGCCAGGGTAAGCTGTAGCGTAGGAATAGTATTGTCTATGATGATAAATTAACAAGGTTTTTCATTTTTTGGCAATTTTTTTTTGGTCATTTTTATTTAATTCGGGTCGCACATCCATTAGAAGCGCTACAATCGGCAAAATTGAAAAAGAGATCAGGACGATTTTCCTATTTGAATGTTCACTGAGTTATCTCAAAATAAGTCGAAGACGAAGCCATTTAGCGGAGAAATTAAGATAATAAAATTTGTACAGCGTACTGTTTCCTATAAGTTACCTTCTCTCATAAAAATTGATTTCGATCGATTTAAGGAAAGCTTCCGCTCGCCACCTGCGCCGCTCAATTGTCCCGTTTTCGTTGTACGCGATACTAAGTAGCGCTTTTCGGCCCGAATGTTGATTTATTTATTAGATTTCAAAATTTTACGCAGTAAACTCTGGAAAAATTGCTATAAATCTTTCATTTTTGTGAATTTAAACTTGTTTGATCGTGGTAAAATAAAGTCTTAGTAATTTTGAATTTTCACTTGGTTGACATTGCTCTCCAATTATTCAGAATTTCTTATAACTTGAATTTCATATCTAAATTATTTTTGTATAAATGCGTAATTTTTTGTATTTTATCATTTTCATCGTGACCTTAGCTAAAGATTTGAGGTTTTTCAAGCGCCCAGCATAAGCCAATGCCCTGTACAAAGATAAACGTTGATTGAAATTTGAATTTTCATAGACTCTTCCGTCCTCCATTTCCATGGCTGACATGCAGTGAAGTCATTATACTACTTTTTCGTTATAGAGTGGCCAATGGCAAATTGGGACCCAAGAATATATCGAGAGATCGTCATTGCATGGGTCCAGCTTTTCTCTTTCATTACCTCTCCACCATGTCTCCATTTCCTTCTCTCGCCCCAACTTAAATTTTCTCTTGAATTAGACCAGCTCACTCGGAAATTTCCTGATGATTTATACGGCCAGTCTGCCCCCGTTGGTGGTTTCGTCTTTGATGTTGGTATACGACATTAACGATCTTAACTCCTTTAATTTTTCGAACGTTGAAATTTTCATGTACTCAGACACTATCACTCTGTAAAAATGTTTTCAGTATGCTGGTTCACACTGCATGTTACCTGACAGAATTCACTAAAATTGAAACATGTATTGGTGATGTACATATGTTAAAAGCTGGGACCCCTAGCTGTAGTTTTGACAGGCAAGCTAGAAAAAGAGTTATTGTATTTGTCGAGAGAAACAGGTATATTTGGTCCATTCTCACAATTGAGGGGTATACGAGTGTCCATACTCGAAAAACGGGGAATTTTCATATCGAATTTGACCGCAAAATTTGGAGGTAGTGCACCTAATTGTAATTGAAAAATATTGAAGATGCTAAGCTATGAAATATTACTTGGAAATTTCAGAAGTTCATATTGGAATTCGTTGGGAGAGTGATAGAGGAGTAAATGTTCCTTTCTTCACTCCAAACAGAATAATTTTCGGTTGTTTTTTCTCTTGAAGAAGATAGCGTCTCCATGCTATCTTCAACAAAAAAAACTGCGCCCCGTCCGTCCATATAATTGCTGAGTTACATCTATTATTACTTCTCACCATGTTCCTAAGGGAACTGAGTAACTGTATCACGTGGCAATGGGCCTCGTGGTGATATAACAATAAAAATTTTCAACAAAATTCAACAAGACACATTCGGCAACAAGTAAAAAATCTCTTCCAAAAAAAAAGAGATAGACAGAATAGTCGGTCTACACGTTCGATCTTCTTCCACTGACCACACACACCAACCAACAACAAATCTCGGCGTACCGCCATCGTTAAGGTTGACGTCGTCGTAGGAGAATTTCGCTGACTCGACATAATTTTGGTGATCCTGAAATCGAGTGTTTTTTTTTTTTAATAGGTCAAATTGTTTACCGATTTCGGTGTTACAGTAACACTGGCTAATGGTTCAAAAATGTAACAAAATTTATGATCTCTCGCTGTTAACTATTTCTAGTATTGAGAGGGTTACCAACTTACATAATATCCATTTATGTGGCCATAATTATTACTTCATTACTTAAATTTTCAAACGTATGTAGCAGTATTGCCTCTCGTAGTATTGGGAATCGGCATGAAATGGTTATTTGAAAGTTTCTGTTCCATTCTCACTATGCTATTCATTGTCACTCTTGAGAACAATTAACATGTCGAAATTTGTGATCGAATTTGTACACATTTCTTAATATATTTGAACTTGAAAGCCGTGTAACCTCCTCAATTTTAAGAATATGCATTTGCAGCTTTTTTTGTTCGACTAGTACTTAATTCTTCTGACTTGCCTATCAAAGCCAGGATACCCGGTATTATTCCCAAATGGGGCTGAACCTGGAATCTAAGTACGAAAAATGAGTTTGTTCTTTTTTCCATTTTTTTCCTGAGTTTAACCTTGTTCGGTATTGGCGTGATATTTCATGGTAATTAGGATATAAATTAGAGTTGCAAATGTTGGCACGATTGCGCCTTATCAGTGGTACGAATGGGTGATCATGGAGATTTTGTTCTATTCAAAAGTACACACGACCACCCTTTTATTTTCCCCCGCCAACACCCGCACAGGTGATTTTGCAGCGCACTGTAGTGCAGGTTTATATCCTAATTACATCAACATACGCTTTTTATTCTCGTATCAAAAACGTCACATTTACCTTGAATTCAAAAAGTGAGATACCTTCTCCCGACATCATTTGTAATTTACTACATTTGGCATTGCATCATTATACCTACCATTTAAATGTAAAAGGAACAAAAAGATAATAAAGAGCTCAAATTCTTATGAATTTTTTTTTCTCTTGTTCCTCATTTTATGACCATTCTTCGTTTCACATAATTCTGAGCAAAATAAAATTCCCGAGTATCAAAGCAAAAAAAAAAACCTGTTGACTTGTTGGATTTTCCCAACTCCGCCTGACTGAAATAGTAAATTTGCCCAACTTCTGAGTAAAAATATTTCCTCCGGGGGGGGGGACTCCCCCTACCCATAGGTACGTCCCTGTTGGATAAAATCTTTTACTTTGCTTGTGTTCATCTCTTTCACGCATATTCACGACGTATTTGGCCATTTTCTCCGCATTAACCCATATTTTTGAGTAATGTCTGATTTTCTTCTTTTTATTTCTTGAAAATTCCAAAAAAAAGAATTCGATAAAAAAAGCAACACCGTCTTCTTTTTAATCAAAATAAACGACCATTGAAAAATTTTGTTTAAATCTAAAGCTATCAGTGATAGACTTTTAAAGCTCTACAAAAAGAAACCATTTTTTTAAAGGGTGTATTGTTGCATGTTTTCGATTTTTAGCGCATATTTCCAGCATATTTTACCGTTTGTAGAGCATAAAAATCCGAGCCATAATGATATTTGAATGCCAGCTCCCGAAGTGCGATATTGCTTATCGAATGGTCATGAAGTCGTGATGATAATTTGCTTATCATGAACCTTTTAAGACTTGCATCGATGAATTGATTTCAGATTTCTTGTCACTTTTAGAAACACTTATTGAAACAGAAATTTTGGTATGATTTTGTATAACGTTGGAGTTAAAAACGAATTAATTCGCGTTTTTGAAACTATGAATCTTACCCTTAGTGATTGAAATTTATGGTAGGTAGTATTTTAAGTGCAGTATGCAAATTTCAAAAATGAACTGATTCTCTATGTCTTATCACATTTGCCAGTCTAATTATTCTGAGGAATCGACAGTCCTGACACAGTTATTCGACTTACATAAAAACCTTTGAAAATTATTTTATAATGAACACGTGCGCGATTCAAGGATTAAAAGTAAACGGAAACGAATACTAACATTTTTTTGAAATTACAACGTCAACATGAAATATTTTCGTTGTTACCAACTACATTATCGTAATAGCTGCCATTATTGACGCCTAGATGAATTTATTTACCCATTTCCTTTTTTGTTAATTATTCCTTTTTCTTTGAGTAATGTACTTTCTTGAAAGATTGGTAAAAAGCGTTTTCATGTTTGACAAGCTACTCCAACAACGATATGATCGCCGTAGAACTAGGATAGAAAACTGCACTTGTCACAACGTTTGATGAAATATTATGATCAATTCACTAACACCCACACATCATTAGTTTTATATTACGATTTTTCATTGTTACCTCCTGCGTTATGTACCTAATGCTCTATTGTTAGGTTTTCAAGGGTTTTCTTTGTTTTAGCAATCAAACCTTCATGCAATGGCAGATTCTGCTGATTGGCCTTATTTGTGCTACCGTGTTGAGTTAGAACATCCTATTCGACATTTTTTAAATGTTGATAAACATTAAGTTTTTTGAAATCCTTCCGCCCTTAAATGTATAGATAGAACAAGACTGTTAAGCAAAACTTGAAAGGTGATAAGACCTTTCTAATTGGGCAGAGACGATTATGGTGTGGTGCGTATGTCGATGCACGCATGTCGGAGTGGCCCATGAGACACCGCACCCCCGGCCCTGGACACTACCCTTTCGGGAATAAGACAATAATATGCCAAAAAATGAAAATGTTAATATGTTCTTAGCTGGCTTGGCAGTATGTATGCGCTCTCAATTTCAGGTGAATCCAATCTTGAATCATATTTTACCATCTGAACCTGAAATGTAAATATGTAAATGAAAAATTCTTTCCAACTGCTACAAAGTTGATACATCTCATCGAGTCGCATGTTTGAAAGAAAATTTTGCAACAATATGTTCGCTGGGAGTATTGCGAGTAACATAAAAAACTGCACTTGTTACTTTGTTCGGTGAAATTTTTAATTAATATTCAACAACGTAAGAACATAGATACACCATCCATTTTGAATTCCTGTTTTCATTATCGCAGTCAAAATTTGTAAGTACAGTTATCAGTTTGCAGGGTGGTTTCTGTGTTTCAGCGCTGTGATGTAGCTTCGGTTATGGCAAATAATGAGTTTCGGGTGAATTCGTTGAACATTTTAATGCAAGTGCTGCAAAGTTGGTACGTATTACATTATTTCTTTCAGTTAGTACCTAAATCGAAGAGGATAGCGTTAATTGTCGGTTTACTATTCATATAAATGTGAGTTACATGGTTAGTGACTTATTATGTACCTGGTATTTTGGACTTTCTCATGTGCGTTGTGCTGTTTTCGTTGAATCCTTTGGATTTTCAATTCCTTGCTAGCCGGTATGAGGAATGAGTTAGTATATTTGCAACGGATCACTCGAAGATCAAATTCTTTCAATGCTGACATAAGTACTTGATGTACACGTGTACTTGAAATATTCGCAAAATTATTTTTCTTCTAAAAACCTCAGCAGCTTCATTCCTAAATTCCATTTACAGTAAATAGCCATTAAAATTATGTTCTAACTGTAGTACAGCAGCCCCAGACACAGTCACAGGAGTACAACGAAACATGTCAACTCATCGTCTTACACCTTCAAAGTTGTTATTACACGCGTACGCTAATTCGGTTGATTGTCCTTCAAATATGTTAGTTCACATCTAAAAGAATTGCAATTACTACAAGCGGTCGCTTCAACGTAACATTTTGTGCTTAGGGCTCCACCTCGGGTAACATTCCTCAATCCATTTTCTGACGGTTAAGGACATTCGTCATTCACAGTAGGTAGTGTAGGTGTATTTCGTGCTTCGTAGTGCTCGTAGCTACAGCTACCTGTCGTTACGCCAGTACGACCACTGATCGTATGCAATCATGCACATGCGTAACTCCTTGCAGACCAACGCGTAATATTCAAATTCAGTTTTTCGTTGGTTATTCGGCTGTCGCCAGTCAGTATGGCACTATGTTCTGTCTACGATGGGCTATCTTGGTACGCGATAAAATTGCGCGCTCGTTCCGGCGAAAAATATGAAGATGAACCGAATGAGTACAAGAAAGCCGGTTTCAAGGTATTTACGTTGGAAGTGGGTGATAACGCTGAAAGATATTACGAAAACGGTTGATGGACGGAGGGACGTGGTGGCTACCGGCTACACAACGTCGAGAACAACTGGCAACATCGCTCGGTGACAATATATGAAATAGGATACGTAAATCGCCTTCTGCCGAGCCATGCAGCGTGTACCGGTGTACCGGGTACTTCATTGTTGGTGTATGATACGAATACGATCCACGAATTCACCTCGCCACGTCTCGTCTCGACCCGCCCGGCTCGTCAAGCTCGGTTACACCGTTCTCGTGATCGGCGAGGGAAGGCTAATAGGCTCGTGAGGTTAGAAAATGTAAACTTATCTGTCCGAAAAATGGGCGAACGCGGTTGTGAAGGAGGACAACGGCGTTAAACAACCTGTATAACCCCTTTCCGCTTGCCCCGCCTAGGTGTAGTACGTTCGCGTCCGCCGTGCTGCATCTCTTCCACCGCCCGCTCACCACTTCGAACACCCGTTACATAACAAAAAAGCAGCGAGTTTGGTACGCACGCGACTAGCGTTCCTTTTTTTACCCCTTCACCACCCACCACTCCGCCATTACGCGTAGAATAATACCGTCGTCATTATTCAACGAATTGGTTTAGTTCAGCGGATCAGTGTTACCAGCGGTCGTATTTCGCGAATTTCTTCGAAGTACGAATCTCTGTATAAAATACGAAGTCGATACTACGAATGTCCGAAGTTCGGACTTCGATCTGCAAAAAGAATCGGCCTGTCGACTTGACTGCTGGCTGCCGCCCAGACTACCAGACGTACCAGCGTGCATGAGGTTTGGACAGTCGCTGACATTCAGACTGAACGGAGAGATCACAACCGATGGAGGGCAATCTAGAATTGCTAATATTTCTTCTAGGTCTAGGTGTGAACGTGCAGTGTCAATCTTCTGATAACTCACTTGGTTAGTTAATAGCTATAGTATCTGGTTCTCTGTAGTTGTTGGTCGTTTCTCGTCCCTGAGATTATCATTTGGAAGTCTCCGACTGCACGTTGTCGCACGTCCTAGGTTCTGTTCGAGTCAACCCTGATGAGAGCGAGGGGACAAAGGGGGGAAATTCTCCGGGCCCGGACTTTCAGGGGGGCCCGATATTTTTAAAAGGCCTGAATTTCAACGCTTACGGCTACATCATTTTATTTTATTACAACCTTGAATTAGGTAGGTACGTCCCTACTAATTCACCCATCTTTGGGCATAGGCATCCGTCACCCGTTTCCATCTTCCCCTCTTTTGCACTGTACTTATCCAATGAGGACCCACAAATTTCATAATTTCGTCTAGCCATCTTGTAGCCAGGGGCGGAAATAGAGGGGGGCTAGGAGGCTAAGCCCCCGGTTTAAAAATTAGCCCCCCTAAATGAAACACATGAAACTATACGAGTACCGCTGTTATAATTTGTGATGTTGTGCTTTCTTTCTTTCTTTTTTTTTTCTTACAAAGGAAGTATTATGGAGAAAAAATAAATTTTAATCTTTTTTTTTGGAAGGGGGGGGGGGCTATGTTTTTTGATTTCTATAAAGTTACTCCAGACCGCGGGCTTCAGTGAGTTGGCTACGGTGAGTTGGTCTGAGTGAGTTCAATATTATCGCCCTCCAATTTCGAGGGATAAAGAGTGTAGAGGAGCCTAATCATGATCCCATTGATAACGAAAAAGACCAAGGTAGATGTGTGTGAGTGCTCAAAGTAAGTGAAGTACAAAGTTCAAAGCTGTTTGAGATCCTTTTTTCCAAAGCATTAGTCATAAGAAAATACCTACGTAAATCCACATTTTGCTCTTTACATTCCACGTAATAATGACCATAGATCTTTCTACAAATTCAAAAGAAAACCAGAACAGGTTTAGTATGATATAATGATGGTGATAAGAAGGTTATCAGTCTTACGACCGGTTTGATGCAGCTCCCCATCTCTCCCCATCTTGTGTAAGTTCTTTCATTTCCACATAACTCTTACATGTGTTGTCCTCGATTATCTTTTGAACATACTGGAATCTTTGCCGACCTACTCAATTTACTGGAATCTTTGCCGACCTACTCAATGTTTTCCTACCACCCTTCCTTCTAGTAGGAGTGATATATTCCTGGGTGCCTCAAGTTATGCCCTATTAGTTTATCATGATTAGCCAGAGTTTATTTGTAGGTGGGGCTCAACCTTTTGGGGGCCCCAGGCCAACATTTTTTTACAAGCGAAGAGAAAAGTGTACATGGGTTTTATGTTTTATTTCAATGGGTGTCTCTCCTCGTTATCTAAACAGGCTCGGGTAATTTAGCGAGAGTGTACTGGGGCCATTACATACAAATCTCATTCCCAATCCTAGCAAATTTGAGATTGCTGCACCGTTTTCCATTTATTTTTATTCTCCTCCCTTCCCAGTCTAATTTGCAAAATATTTCTAGAGAATAATTTTGAAAATGTTGGGAAAGAGTTGGTCCCCTTGTTTGACTCCTCTATGATTTTGAAAGTTTTCCCCTTTTTTATGCTTCCCGATTTTTATACAGATTGGTCAAAACTTGTAAAATTTTTTGATGTACCCCTTATATAGCCAATGCATTTTCCATGCTTTATCATGGTGTACTGAATGGAACGCCTTATTTACGTCAATGATTAGAAAGTGGACGTCTATGTGGTATTCGATTGATTTTTTCATTATTTGCCTTAGTGTATGGATGTGATCAATGGTGCTGAAATATTTTCGGAAACCTGCTTGTTTTATTGTTTACTCTGAATCCCAAATCTTTTATATATTCTAGATTTCAAAATTTTCATAAATAATTTACAAATGTTGGAGGAGAGGCTGATAGGGCGATAATTATTTATTTCTGATCTATCACCTTTTTTAAATAATAAAATTATTTCAACTAGCAGCCATTGTTTAGAGATTTTTCTCCAGTATTTAGAATTTCGTTAAATATATCAGTCAAAGATTGGGAGATTTTTTCCTAAATTAACTTCAAAATACTGTTAGGAATCAGTTTTATCTGTGTCTGGTGCTTTATTCAACTTTAGTTCCCGTGAAGCTTTTATAACCTCATCTTCCAGAATTGGCTCTACTTTATCCTGATTTCTCAAATTTAATTCCCATTTCTCCATGTCTTGTCCAGTTGTTGCTTCCTTTTGTACCCAGTACAGTTTTTCATAAACTTCCGTTTCTCCAACTATTTGTTCCCTCTCAAATATGAAATCATTATTACCCTTGATTTTGGTAGGATGTTAGTATCCTTTGAAATTTCTTTTTTTACTTTTTTTATTGACCATGTTTGCTCCAATACATTTCTTACCATTTCAGTTTCGTATTTACTATCTTCATTAATTTTTCTTTTGACTAGCTTGTTGATCTCTGTGAGATAAAACTCCTGCAGCAATATGTTTGGGGCAATTATTAAGCGTAGAAGAAAGGGTGAAAAAGAGTGACGCTGGCATGGAATACATTCTGGAGTCTTCAACGTATTCTTCAAGGCCACTTCAAAAACAAACTAAAAAGCGATATATTTAATGCTTGTGTTATTCCAGTACTAGCCTATGGCTCACAAACCTGGTCCCTTACTGAAGCGCAAGAAAAGAAAATCAAAATTACCCAGAATAAGATGGAGAGATCTAAGCTGGGAATAAAGCAAAAAGATGAGATTCCCCTCAAAATAATTAAAAATAAATTCAAACATAATCACGATATAGTTAGCAACATCAGAAAAGACAAAAATGGAACTGGGGGGGGGGAGGCACGTCGCTCGCTTCAAAGACAACCGATGGACCTATTAACTAACGTTCCGGTGGCCACTAGACGAAAAAAGAAATAAAGGCGGGCAAAAGACAAGATGGCGAGATAATTTTGACAAGTTCCTCAGAAATTCCTACCTCTACAGGATGGCGGGGGCAAAGAAGAAATGGTGTAGACTGGGGGTGGCCTTTGCCCAATGACAGGGTATGGGGTGGTAGGAGCCGGTTAATGTGTTAATAATGTAATATTCTACTAATATGAAATGTAAAATTATCACTCACCTACACGCTTTAAAAAAGGCTTTTAAAAAAAAGGTTATAACGTTTGTTAGCTCATGCAGGTTGTTTCAGTTTTGTTCTTACTCTCAGTGGCGTATCCAGGGAAGGGCTCGGGGTGTCTGTACTCCCTTTGCGATTTCGTCGAATAGTGGTTATTCTAATTTAAACGCCCCCTCTAACACCTTCTCCCCTTGGGCCAAGACCAGACCACCCTCGAGTACTTGGCTGGCTACTTCATTGCCTTTTTTTTCCCGTCTTGTAGAACTCAATAATTTGGTCAAGACCAGACCCCTCCCCGTCGAGCGTATACGCTGGCTGCTTCATTGCCTATTTTTTTTCTTAATATTTTTTAATTTAAAAAAAATAAATAAAAAAAACAAACATTCATATAAAATGAAAAATTCAAATGAACAGTTTCAAATTTGCCAATTGACAAATTATTCGGGGGGAGGGTTACCCCTCACCCCCTATAGTTTCGCCCCTGATAACCGTTGTTAAGTTGAATATTTACTTACTTCAGAGGTAAGGTGTGCAATATCACTCGCAGATGAGAACAATACAGAGAACGCAATCATAAAACTATAAAAAAACTGAATATAATAAATAATTCATTTAATATTAATTTATTAATAGATATAATAAATATTAATTTTATTAATAAAATTATAAATATTATATCTAAATATTCAACTATAAATAAAATTATAAATATAATAGATCCAAATTCAATATTAAATTCAGAAATTAATTCAGACTCACTTTCAAAAAAATTAAAAGGAATTCGTATAATTTCAACTATTATTATAATAATTCTGTTGATTAAATTAGCAAGTGAATCGAAAACCGAAGACTTTTTTTTTTCGTAAATTTTTATATTCAAATTTTTGAATTGAAAAAAAGGAATGTTTTCTCCGAATATGACAAAGTTCTGCAATTCAGCCAAAATCATAGTTTTAAAACACAAATTTGACATTTCTTGTGTGAAATGACCGTTAGAGGCTCGAAACTTGAATTTCAATTTTGGGAAGGAGGGGGGGGGGGAGATTTGCATATTTTTCAATCAAAATATTTTTTATTTGAACAAAAAAAAAGTAATAATAATAATAATATTAATAAACAAACAAACGTTTTTAGAGAATGGAAAATTGAAATAAACCGTTTCAGAATTTGCCGACTACTAAATTATTGGGGTGTTCCACTCCCCCTTGCCCATATTTTCGTCCCTGCAAATGTAGATTGGAACCTTATTAAAAATTTGCCGATTTGTAATCGAAATATTTTTTAATTGAAAAAAATAGTAATAATATTAAAATAAACAAACATTCATAAAAAATGAAAAATTCAAATGAACAGTTTCAAAATTTGCCAACTGACAAAGTATTCGGAGGGGGGTGTTTCAACCCCTCATCCCCCTATAGTTTCGCCCCTGATGATCGTTGTAAGTTGAACATTTACTTACTTCAGAGGTAAGGTGTGCAATGTCAGTCGCAGATGAGAACAACGTAGAGAACGCCCTTGTTGATTAAATTAGCAAATTTAAAGAGTGAATCGAAAATCAGAAAATCAAAGACTGTTTTTTCTTTTTTCTTTCGTAAATTTTCATATTCAAATTTTGAATTGAAAAAAATTAATGTTTCCTCCGAGTATGACAAGATTTTGCAATTCAGCCAAAATCATAGTTTTAAAAATCTAATTTGATATTTCTTGTGTGAAATGACCGTCAAAGGCGCGAAACATGACTTTCAGTTTGGGGGGGGGGGGGGGAAGATTTGCCTATCAAAATATTTTTTATTTGAAAAAAAAAAAGGTAATAATAATAATAATGATAAACAAACAAACGTTTTTAGAGAATGAAAAATTGAAATGAACAGTTTCAGAATTTGCCGACTACCAAATTATTGGGGTGTTCCACTCCCCCCCCCCATAGTTTCGTCCCTGCAAATATAAATTAGAACCTTATTAAAAATTTGCCGATTTTTAATCGAAACATTTTTTAATTGAAAAAAATAAAATAAACAAATATTCATAAAAAATGAAAAATTCAAATAAACAGATTCAAAATTTGCCAACTAACAAATTACTCGGGGGGGGGGGGTTGTTCAACCTCTCATTCCCTATAGTTTCGTCCCTGATGACCGTTGTAGGTTGAACATTTACTTACTTCAGAGGTAAGTTGTGCAATATCACTCGCAGATGAGAACAACGCAGAGAACGCCCTGCTGATTAAATTTGCAAATTTAAAGAGTAAATCGAAAATCGAAGAGACGTTTTTTTCTTTCGTAAATTTTCATATTCAAATTTTGAACTGAAAAAATGAATGTTTCCTCCTTCCTTGTCAAGGTCGCTTCGGTATGCCCCTCTCTGTACCGTAGTACGGGATTTTGATGTGCATTCAACGATAGCTAGTGTGTTTTCGTAGGGGTCAGGACAGAACATTTCCAGGGGGCGAAGCCGACAATTCGAATGATGAACGGGCACTTTTTTTTTGAAAGAAGTAACTTGTTCTAAATCAGGAGTACCGTGGGCAAGATTCGGTATAATCCTTTCTCCCCACCTTCCACGAAAATACCGAAAGCCCTAATTTGGTTCCTCGATTCAAAATCATACCGTTAGCAATAGACCAATTTTTTTGTCCTTCATTATCGGGGTACGCCACCAACTCTGAAAGCCATACGTTCTATTTCATCTTAGATCTACATCTGCATATCTGGTCTTAAATTTGAGCTCAGACGATGCATGAATTTTCTCTTTCCAGCACAAATGCCCAATAATTCGAAGAAATTGAACCTCCTGCCCTCAACCCATACCACTTGGCGTTCGATGAGATGCGACATAGAACACCCGATTTCCATTTTCCCCCCAACCTGACTCGCTGTCGTGCACTTGTGGATCATGTTGAAGTAAGGGTTAAAAGAGAAATTACGTTGCACGTTCTGGTACCACTGTGAAAGTGACGACTCTGCTGCTCATGCAGGTTGTTCCGTTTCGCGACGGTGCCAGCTCTCTTTTTCTGTACAGTATTTTTTAAGACAACGTAACAACTACAACAGTGTTCACTTTCTCCTCCTGTACTTTTATTTTCCTTTCATTGCTCCACTGATGTTTCTTGTACCTGCTGTACTATCGTACTCTGCCATACAGGAGACAGCTAACTTCACGGTATAATTTGTCGTCCTCCTTCAATTTGAAGATGCGCGAGGAACAATACCGGAATGTACCGTTTCGCTAATTCCGCATGCGGACGGGAATCCGTGAGAAAGATGAATGAACGAGCGTAGATGTGGAAAAGAAACCCAAATTACATTCGCAGACAGGGCCGGATTTAGTATTCTCGCGCCTCTACGCAGAGCAAAATCTGCCGCCCTCTCAGATTTTCATTATGTTTTTGGTTGTTTTCTTATAAATACATTAATACACAGATTAAAAAGAAAAAGAGTTGAAAATTTGCTGCCGCCCCAAAATCTGCCGCTGTAGGCACATGTCTATGTTGCCTATGCGTAAATATGGCCCTGTAGATGCTTTTGTCGAGATCCGTTAATATATCAGAGATTTCTGAGTTCTTGAATGGATCTGATTGATACTGAGGAACTGCAGGAATGTGCGAAAAGCGTAAGACAAATCCCGTATAAGTTCAGAAATGAATTCACCCTCGGATAAAAAAACGTAGCGACTCGACAGTCGTACCCGGAGAGGAATCCGTTAGATTTGCCCCCCCCCCCACTTTAATTAAAAATTCTAAGGATTAGCGCTTTCTCTTTTCAAAAAAGAATTGCTATCTCGACAGATTTCCTCGTCTTTCAAGTGGAATGCTTGTAGTGACTCAAAATATCTTCACTGTTACCGCAGCGAATTAAACCTCCCCCTGGTAAAACTAGGCTCTAAATTCACCGGGATCTAGCCCCATTTTCATATGCCCGGTGCGTCCCTAGAGCTAACGACAATTCGGCATGAAGTATGACCAAATGTCTTAGTTACCCATGAAATTAACCCTGTAAAACTGGTGATAGTATCGTGTCATGATTCACTGTACAAGAGCTGAATATAAAGTATCGCAGTTCTGGTGGACACGCGGGAAAGAGATTATTTATTAATCATAGGTGCAAATTTGCCCCAATCCTCTGAAAATTCCCCTCCCTTCAGGTCAGCAATCAGCACTCGTGATTATAGTGGTCGTCGTGGAGAATAACAAAAAGCTGCATAATTAGGGTGGTTCTTATTTAGTCTTTTAGTGAAAAGAATTTCACGTTTTCGGTTTTGCCTCCCCCCCCCCTCCTCCTCTCAGATTCGTTTCATATATTATTTAAAGTAAATTTTCCATTAGTCCGAGGTTTGAGTAGATTCGCTTCATGGTAACCCCTGCCTCAAGGGTCTGGTTGGCCGAGTGGATAGCGCGCTGGTCTCGGAATCTGGAGGTCGCTACATTTCGACCTAGGCCAGAGTTTCGGCAAGGTGAGAAGAGAGCTAAGACAGCCGTAATAGCCTCCTCGACGTCTCTGAGGTAATGCTCGAAAGGGCGGATGTACTTAGCGGCATCTCTGGTTGGTGGCAGTCCGGCAAGTTGGCATTTCAGCTTCGCCACGACAGTGGGAAAATGCGGTATCTCAGGTCATCGAGGTTGTCACGTTCAATGTTCCCTCCATACAGTTTCACCGAGAACTTCTCTCCAACGTCAGCAATTTGAGCTGGAGCTGCCTCGGGGTCCTTGAGAATCTCCAACATCTCGGAGAGGCCGGGGTTCTTCTGATACATCTGTATCATCTTCTTCTTCCCAATTCCAAAGGGTGCTGAGGTGGTGTCGCACCCACATATCGCGTGCAGGAAGAGTATATCCTCTGGCCGTGTTTGAAAGAGCGGGAAGAATAAAGGACGGTTGGGGTGTTACCCTTCCCACTCTTCTGGAAGTAGACGTTTTCTTTGAAAACCCCAAAGCATTCAGCAGCACCAGAACATCAATGTTTTTCCCTGTAATGACAACACTGTTGTACTCCTCGGCAACTGAGACAGCAGTCTGTACTATCAGCGCATCAGCGTCTTGTACTGCCTGCTTGACTTAGATCCCCTTGGCTTCCAGTTCACCCTTTAGCATCGTTATGAAATTCCACTTGTTTTTGTCGTTGGAGAGAAATTTTGCCTGCATAATGGTGCTGACTGAGGTTGTCTTGTAGCACACGAACTTAGTAGAGGGGTTCAGCAAGGAACGCCGATAACATTCTATTGCCTTGGTGCTTTGGTAGCTTATCCCACTAGGATAACCATTACCATAATTACCATAGAACTGATGGTAATTAATAGTTAGACAGGCCCAGATTTAGGGGGGGGGGATCCCTGGGGTCCCAGGGACCCGGGCCTCCACATCGAAGGGGCCTCCACATTTTTTTGTACTGTTCTTCTTCTTCTTTCGTGTCCGGACTTCGATGCGTCGGCAGTTAATTTTAAGTTTTAAATTTCAAATTTTAGTTTTAAATTTTTTATTTTCCTCCTCTATCTCTGCACCAGGCCCAAGGTGCTGTCGTCCAAGTTACCCCACATCTCTCCTCTGGTATGTGTGGTCCCTCCATCACATATAAGGAGGTGGTCGTCGTTTTGAAGCTGACCGCACATCTGGAATCCTGCGTCGTCGTGTATGCCCCGTCTGGTCAGGTTTGCCGCTGTACACGGGCGCATCCGGTGCGCAGCCTATTCAGGATGAGCCGCGATGGATAGGGGAGATCATGTCCAAAGTCTTCAGCGCGCGGGGTGTGGTCGATGTTTGTTCATCTTGTCGCCCTAGAGGTCGAGGGGTTGTCTGTAAGGACCGATGTATTGTTGAGGAAACTCCTTCTGAATTTCAGTCTCGGCGTTGCTGCCACCTGGCCGAACATGATGTGGCGAGGGTCGCTTTTCTTCTTAGTCCTCTCCACATCTGCAGCCACTTCCTCCTCACCTCCGGCGGAGCGACTCCACATATCCGAGGAAGGTACTTGAGACTAGTTGGTCTCAGGCAGCCGGATCCGATCCGCATGATATTATTCAGGGTCACATCAACTTTTTTAGTATGTGAAGATCTACCCCATGCTGCACATCCGTATTCCGCGGTAGAGTAACAGAGCACCTGTGGTCCTCAGTGTGCTCGGCTTGGCTCCCCACTTGGTTGATACGAGTTTTTTCAGGATACTATTTCTGGCTTCGACTTTCATCTAGTATTCTCACAGTGCTTCTTAAAAGTAAGGGTCCTGTTACGTGTGACGTCAAGGTACTTCGGATTTTCGCAATTTTCAAGCTGTATTCCTCCCCAACTCAGCTTCAGTTTGCATCTCGCCTCAGCATTTTTCAGGCGGAAACTGCACACCTGGGTTTTAGATGGATTTAGTTTGAGAGCATTATTCGTGTAGTATACTTCTAGTTCATTGAGGATGTCCTGCAGTTTTCCCTCTACCTCTATGTGTATATCCCCTGCGCCGTCCCTGCCAAGTCGTCAGCATACAGGAAGTGCTCTGTCTGGTCTCCAATCGTCTGGTCGTTAGTGTATATATTGAATAAGGTAGCGTAGGAGCGAGAACACTTCCCTGTGATAGTCCATTTGTCTGTCGTCTCCATCTGCTCGATTTACTTTGGTGAATGACATAGAACATGCTGTTGTTCAGCATTGCTTTGTTAAGAGTCCTGAACTTGAAATCTCGTGTAATTTCGTACATTTTTCTGCATAGTAGGTGGTGATTCACTTTATCATAAGCAACAGTTAAATCTACGAAGACCGCCCCTGTGATTTTCTTTCTCTCGAAGCCATTCCCGATGTGTTGGACGACGTTGATGGCCTGGCTTGTGCAGCTTTTTCCTTGTCGAAAGCCAGCCTGTTGGGGGATGAGTCTTCCATCAATCGTGTTTTGTATCCTATTGAGTAGTAGCCGTTCGAACACCTTGGAGAGGTGGCAAAGGAGGGAAATTGATCTGTAGCTCTTCCTCTTTCCCAGGTTTCAGGATAGCTACTACCTTTGTCCTCAACCATAATTTTGGCATTTTTTGTTGTATCTGCCACGTTGTTGAAGAAGTCCGTTAGCAATTTGATGCCCGATGATCCAATTTTCTTGATCTGTTCGCTGAGTATTCCATCTGGTCCAGCCGCTTTACCATTTTCTGCTGTGTTCCACAAAGACGTACATGAGCTGTGTGCGACGATTGTAAATAATTGTGGGCGCAGTACAATGTACAAAACTAGTACCACGCGCATCCCTGCGGGTTTAGTATTTTTTTCTTCTCATTTGTTGAATTTATGAATCAGTAGGTACGTGCAAGGCGAAGACGACTTGAATCTTTGGGTTCCGGCAGGACCCCTGAAGTAGATATGATGGCGCAAGAAAAATTCAGAATTGAGGCTTTCATCCAGGCTGTTGACCAATTCAATACGTCTTTGAGTCAGAAAATCGAGGCCTATAAAACCATTTACTATAAATTTTATTTTATTTTATCCGAACTGAGTTCTTGCGAGCCAGACACCTGGTGAGAAAAAGGAAGAAAGTTGGTGAATTCTTATCCAGAAGATATATGGATGAAGGCTTGCTGAATGATGAGTTGCTTGAGTTTGTTGAGTTTATCAAGAATTATGCAAAAGAAAATGAAGAGTTCATAGAAATGTTCCAATGTAAAATAATTTCAAAAACGTGTTCCCGAACGTGAAAATTATACTTAGAATTTTTTAATCATTAATGGTCTTTAATGTCAATGGCGAACGTTCCTTTTCAAAGTTAAAACTGATTAAAGACAGACTGCGTACAAGCATGTCTGAAAGACGGCTAGTAAATTTATCCCGACTAAGACTAGAGAATAGGATATCTGTCGCCAGTTTAATTTTGAAGATGTGATTGGTGACTTTGCTCTTCAAAAATCTAGGAAAAAAGTTTTCATACATATTGTATCGCTGCCTACTTGTATCTTTTGCTGTTTGTTATACTTCGACTTGAAAATAAAAAATTACAACGGAAAATGAAATAACATAGAATTCTTTTGATAATTTATAAAAGAATAGTTACCCAAACACATTTTTAAATTAATCAAAAAACAATTTGTATGGGCTGCCTCCACCCTGAGGCATTCAGAAATGTTGAGGGCTTCTAAGAGATTGGGACCCCTATATTACAACTCTTGAATCTGGGCTTATAGTTAGAGGGCCAAAACCTTCGTTTTTGGCGAATTTTTGCCATTTTGAGAAAATTCCTCTACCTTTGATCGACTGTATCTCGGTTGATATTAGGTTTAGGAAAAACTTTATACACACAAGATTGTAGCAAATTTAATGCTCTACAACTTTGAAGATGAACGTTTTGGTCGAAAACCGCTTAGTTTAGAAGTTATGAGTGAAAAACCGAAGGAAGTCCGAAAAGTTTAAGGTTTTTTGGTCCTCCTCAAGAAACTTAACAGAGTCATCCCACTGCATCCTCAAACATCCTGTAAAAGTTCCATTAACTTCGGAATTTTTTTCAGCAGACCTCACTTTTTTGTTCTGTCTACTAGAGACTATAAGGATTCTCAGAATATGCAATTTGCACGTAAGTTTACTTTAATTTTCATTTCATGACTAGAATGACTGGCAGATGAGTATCATTATCAAAAGCACTTTTTTCATGATAACATCTGATACCGACGAACTTTTGTGTAAAGAACAAGCCTAGTGACGTAAGCGTGCTTCCATTTCGTTAGCTAGTCCGCGGCGGATGATTGTTTTAGAACTCGGTCGAGTTCGATTGTAAAGTGTAAAGCATTTTCGTTATCTCGAACTTCACCTTGATCAATTAGAATGAAGTGTGAGAAGCATCCGTGCATCGGTTGGCGTTTGGCGCGGGCACCGGGCAGAAAAACGAAGCCGGAGGTACGAATGTGAATGGAATCGTCGCGTTTGTGGGTCGTCGGATGAGAGAAGGAAAACGAAGGAAACGCGATTGCTGCACGCTGCCGAGCGGAAAGGGGTAACACGCGCTAACGGGTCGATGACGAGGGAAAGAGCAGCGGTGAGTCGACTACTACTCTGGGAGTAATGTGACAAAAGAACAACGAACGAACGAGGGTGAGAATTTTTATTGATCTGAAACAAGCGAGTCAGTGTCAACTATATTGATTCCCTTGTCCCGCGTGTAATCATTCCCCAGCCCGAACTGGAATAAAAGAAGTAACCTACAAAGTGTATGCCGTGTTTTGGAATCGAACTCGCGCTACTCTTTCATTTAATTTTCTACGTTATTTCGCGAATTCTCTCTCTCATTCGACCGACCGAAGTATCGAAATTCTCAGTTTTCGCACACTGCACCATCGCGTTTGACACGTGCAATAGGTTACAGTCGTACCGGTCTTTTTTTCATTTTTTTCCCCAGCACCACAGCGTGATTTCGAAATTTGCGTTTCGCAGCTCTCTTCTCTGGCCACTGAGTGGCAAAATCCGAGTTCGAGATCGCCGCGTACACAACCATATCGGCATTAACCATAACCCAACCGGTCGTGCTGCGCCCGGTGTACACCGGCGGCATTGTGATAGCGGAGACGTGTGATGGTAACGGAACGACAACAGCGGCGGTGGTAGCAGCGAGCTAGCAACGTTCACCTTGCGGAACAGAACACAGAAGGCCAGGAAGACGATTTGGAAAAAATATAAAAAAGAAAAAGAAAAATGACGACCGCTGGTACGCGGCTGCGGCGGCGATAACGTCAACGAAGCGGGACAATACGCGATACCGTATACTCGATCGACGTAACACAGCCACTAATAACGATATAACAACGGTTGTAATATTTTTTATACGTATACTTTTCACATGATTCAGGTACAGGATTGTATAGCATTTTGCAGGCAGCAGCGTGTACGGTCTGCACTTCCATAACGTTAGCCGATACGTGTACAACTATATAGTCTATACGGTTCACCGTTTGCGTAAACGTAACGCGACTGCTTTTTCGAATATTCGCCGCATCCGTTTCGTGCATCCGTCGCTCCAATATTCGTTCATCGGTTCGGTTCTAGATGCACCTGAAGTGGAAGTCGAAGCCGCAGCCGGTTTACAACTGTAACGCGACTCATTCAGAAAATTCGACGCCGTTATCGTTTTTTGTACACGCTTTTTGTTTTTCTGTGTCGTGATATGTCGGTACGCGGCCGGTGCCAGTGTATTGGGTCGAAAATAATATGCGCCGTTCGTGTGGTGTGATGTGCGGTACCGCCGATACAAATACTAAATGGCCACTTTCGTTATCGGCTTGAAAAAGGGCAACGGGTCCGCCGTCGTGCCGATGGCCATTCCGGTTATCAACTTCGCGAAAAACCATTTTCTTCGTTGCGCGGGTTCGAAAAGAAAATTGAAAATCATTCCGGATTAATGCGGTAACTGTTTCCGTACGCTCGTTTTCACAAGTGCGATCCCTCTTCACGTTCTACCAGCTTCGAGCCGTTCTCAGCAGTCAGACCTAGGTCTCATACTTCGTTGCTACTGTAATTTTTACCACGGCCCTGGCACGAGGTAAAAAAGGTGCGTCAGTATATTCGTTTTCTTTATTATACGCTTCTGCTTGTTAAATACACCCGAAAAGTTGTGCACCCGTAGTTTAGAAAAGAGAATTGCGGGCTCCGGACGATACCGTTTATCAGTATTGTACCGGTAGACCAGGGTTCTCGCCAGTTCACCCCTCATATTTATTACATTCCCAGTTGCAAGTATAGTTCGATGAACGAAATAGACCCATTAAATTCTTCAGTCGTATCTGAAAAATTTCGATTACGCTTTGTACACCCATTTGAAATCAAAACAGCAACTGCATTCTGTGTTAAAATTAATACATCCGTCACCTAACTGAACCTTACCACACCTGAGTGCAATCAGTGTAGTCAACACCTTCGAACTTCGGTGTACATTGTGGCGCCCAGTGTGGAAAAAACCTTGGCGCGTAAGTTACGATTTTGATTTCCCATTTCTTAGTTTTCACTGCCTTCATCTACATTCATTCGGTAATAATGAGAATCGCATACGCTCACAAAGTAATTTCTTCTGTCGGATATCCGATTGCAGTTGTACCGACTTTTTCCTATACTCGCAAATAAACGCCAACTTTAAGGCATCTCTATTATGGTCACACTGGAACAACGTTAGCGTCAGCTGGAAACACCGACAGGAAACGTGCGAATGTGCGGCTGCGGGTACAAAAAAGTGGTACGCTTTTGCTCTTTCTTGGCTGATCTGGCAGGACTTGCAAGGCAGGAGAACTATAAACCATAACACTTCACGTGGTAAATTGGACCCTGTTAAGCGTAAGGGAACCACCCGACATTTGTAAACAAAATGAGTCACTAGTATCGTTGGAAAGAGCGTAAAAAGTAGAATTTACAAAATTGGGCCCCCGATTCAAAAATGTGTACTCACGTTGAAAAAAGCTTATCAGTAAACGCTATGTCATATTGGCCTGTCCAGCACTCACCTGAGTCGCTAGTGTTGTTCACACGTACACACCAATACTAACAAACACAGAAAGCTGAAATGAGGTACGTGCTGATAACAAACATGGAAAAACTTTAAATTCGTTTTATGAAGGTTTTTGGGAAAATTTAATTTTACAAATTAGTGTATTTATAGCTCATGGTGTGCAAAATCGATATATTTAATCAGAATCTTCAATTCAACTTTCATTATTTAGAAAGCTCGATGCAACTTAAATTTCTTATGCAAAAAGAGCTCCAGATACCTCATTTCAGTTAGTTAGTATGAAATCCGCCAGATGTCAGCCACTTTGCTGGGACAGGCGAATAGTTTCTACCAGGCCCGTAGCTATCGTGCGGGCGTGCGGGCTCTGAGGGCTCAGCCCGCCCTGGCAGAGTCGCGAGCTCTATTTAGGAAGATTCAGTCAGTTGTACTCATTGAAAGAAATTTTGAACGTACTTCAAACTTCATTTTCCCACAAAATTACAAAATACTTCATTTTAATTAATTTAATTTCTAATAACACTACACAATAATTTGAATTTTTTTCAAAAAACAGTAGTGTGAGAATATATGATTCTATATGTATTTTCAACGAGGAATTGAATGCCGATGTTAATTTTTTGATTATAGTTCATTGTTTTTTCCTATCATGCAAATTTTAGTATCATAAAGATGATACTACTGATCGAACAACTATACCTTTTAGTATTGTTATCAGTATCAGTGTAGCTATTCCTACACGACAAAAAGGAATAATAAAACGTGAACATTTTAATTACATTTTACTCTTGAATATGGAAAACAAGAGGTTCTCGAGAAAAATCGATAAAGCTATCGTATTCAGCATTCAAAATACAGCTAAAATCATATAATCTCATCCCATTGTTTTTTATGCTGTTGTGTAGTGTCATATGAAAACTTGTGAAGTTGTCAGCGAACGATTTGATGGCGACATCTCATGAATCAATAGAATCAGCCCTGAGGGAAAGACAAGTAAAGGAAAGCTTAATTAATAAGCTGGACAGTACGCAGGCGAGATCCAAATAACTTACCAATAAGAACAAATTCATGCAACGACCATCAGGGACTGCCCACAATGAGGAGTACTCACTCCTCTGGTGTGGTGGGACGTATGGCGATGTAAGCGTGCCGAAGTGGCCCCTATGACACCGCACCCCCGGCCCCGGAAACTACCCTTTCGAGTATCGCATCAGTGACCGGAGGGACGCCTTGGGACCGGGCCCGAGCCCCCATTTCTACGTGCCGGAACGGTGCGCGCGTCCTACCAGGGCCACCATGGGGTTCCCTACTGACCGAGGTCCGCACTCCCTGAGCGCTCACCTGGAAATTTCAGGTCCCCCACGGCCGGACGCGCTGCCTCTCTTCACTCACCCCTTACCTCCTCGTCTTGGTCCGTGTGTCGACGCCGGCAGGTGGAGACGACGGGTGAGCTAGAGGGATACTAAGGCTAGCGCTTGCCGGAGATCCTCCCCCCCCCCTGGCAAAATTTCATGAATAAAAATAACGAATTCCTTATATTTTCTGGCTAGTTTTGTTCAGAACTTTTCTTAACACTACATTTTAATGTTTATAAACTTGTCAACAAGAGGGTCCCAATGTCCATCCAGCAGTTTAAGACACGCAGGCCTTTTTTTTTGTGTCACATTACAATTGGACGCTGTTCAGCAAGAGGGAACCAACTAGCCAAATCCACTTTTTGAGAACACGTGATTCAAAGTTCAAGAGCCATGTAGAAACGATATGACTCAGCGTTTACTGATAAGCTTTTTTCAACGTGAGTACACATTTTTGAATCGGGGGCCCAATTTTGAAAAATTCTACTTTTTACGCTCTCTCCAACGATACTAATAATTCATTTTGTTTACAAATGTTAGTTGGTTCCCACTTGCTGAACAGCGTCCAATTCACGAACACAGTGGTGTAGGCTCGCGATCCAGTTCTCATTGAATATCGATATGGCTAAATGCCTGAACGGCTGTTTGAGAACTGATAACTTGATAAGTCCACAAAAATATAATTTTTTTACTTTCAAAAGTTCGAAAATTTGCTCGTTGTTAAAGTGTTAATCTTTTTTTCACGCGATATATTCAGTCTTTTATTCAATGGGTTATCGGTAAGTTGAATCACCAGTTGTGATTATGAATTTTGGGACCAAATTCAATCAGTTGTGTAGCCAGGATTTTCCCAAGGGGGGGGGGAGTAAGATTTTGAAGGGAGAAAAAGTCGAAAATGGAGGTATTTTTCGAAAATCGCCGACATTAGAAGACTATTTTATAAAAATAAAGATAAAATTACTGCTCGAGCGAAAATTTTTCGAAAAAACATGTTTTAAAGGCGAAAAATTGCTCTTTTTTGCATGTTTTACATTCAATTTCAGGTGTCTTGGGGGAATTTGCCCCCTTCGCCTCCCTGGCTACACTACTGCCTCGTAGAAATCTTCACATTATAATATATTATATGTATCCTAAAGCCCCTCCCCCCTGGTAAACAGTCAGCACCCCCTACCACAGATGGCTGGCTACGGGCCTGCCATTTTAGTCGATTTAAAAAGCTAAAAACAGACTATTATTTTCTTGATGAGAAGTCAGGCAGGAGTACTCTCGATCGGCAAAAGTTCTGTCAGTCCTGAGATCTTTATCGGTTCTACAACGTGGTTTTGATTATAGGTTTTCTGGGAGGTATATGTCGTTCCGCTTTCTCGCACTCACTACACTCTTGAAACTGATTGTGTTTTAAATGCTAGGAGTTCTGAGTGTATGAACATATGGGTAATGGATACATAACTTTGGAAATGCATTAATCGTCCTGAAATTGCTGTAAGCCAATAATGAAGGTGTCGCGTGATCTTTGCAGTAGACATTGCCGATTATTGATTAATCGTCCGAATATCAGTATCAGTCCGAGCCTCAACGAATGTAATATCAAGCTGCTCAGATCATACTCTTTTGATACTGTAAAAAAAGAGAACTCTATCTTTTCCCCAGAAATGTCAAGAAGTACTCTTTTGTTATGCTGAAGCTGACTATAAAAGATAACCATAATATGCCACAATTCGAGACACTCGCTCTTCACTCTACAGTCAACAAAATCAAAATGTAACGTGTCACGAGAAAAGGGCTTCGGTGTCCAGTTACCACTGAGGCCCTTTTCTTGTGACACGTCTGTTTCACTGTAGGTTGTGGTATTGTGATTTTATTTTTCAAGTTTGTCAAAGCACATTGAGCCACCACGGGTCCAAACAAAATGAAAAAATTATTACATGTGATATGTACAAAGATAGAATACATAAAAGGCACTTACATATCTATTTCAAAATTATCGCAAAAAAGATTAAAAAGCAAATAAAAAGAAATTTAAGCGTGAACATTTTTCCAGTCCAATTTTTTTTTACAAAAAATACTTGACTAGTTCCAAGGATAGAAAAAAGGAAAAGGGGGAAGAGTAGGCGAGAATAATTTATTACATAGGCCAGGCCCGTACCGACCAGGGGGGGGGGCGTTCAACCTCCCACCTCCCCCTTGGCCAAATTTTCTTCATATACATGTTGGCAGTTGGGGTATTTGTAGCCCTCCTAAATCGCTAACCCCCTTACTTAAATCTTGGGTACGGCCCTAACATAATTCAGAAAGACTCCCGGAGTGAGCACCGAGATGCGAGTTTGCTGGAAAAAATTTTTGAACGACCTGTAGTACTCTTTTCTATTAAAAAATATTTGGGCAGCCTGTAATGTAGACCATTAATTGTTGTTTTCCTACGAAATAAGCTTACTAGCAACTGGCAAACTTTTTGGAATTCTTGGTTTGAAAATGCTTTTAAATTAGTTGTACCTACTCTGATTTTTCTCCAGTACCCTGCTTTCCAGGGTCATAGCCATGGGGGCAACTCGTCTCCAATCTATCAGAATTGGCAAGTCGGCAGTTTCGGCTGCTTTAGAAAATTTACACATAAGATGATTTTTTCGCTCACTAAACGGATGGAAATGTTTGGTTTTTGCCTCCACCACAATTAGCTTCGCTACCACCTGTTCCTCTCCCAAGAAGGAACAGAAGCCGGTTACGTTAATAAATAATACGTGCACACTCCATGAAATGATAAGAACGGAAGATGATCTGATTCGATAAAAATAAAATAATATCGTAAATGTGTATCGAAGTTGCGCAGAGCCTGCTGTGTACGATGAACGGAGCGAACGGAATTATGTGATAGAACGTTTCCTTTTTGGCAGCACTGACGAATGTGTTTGGTGAGATCACGCCTGCATGCAACACCGGCACAAAAAAGAAAAAAGAAAAAACGAGAAACCGAAAAAAAAGTACAAAAAAAAGTTGGATACTCGATAGTCGATACTCGGTTTATTTTCTCGGCGTAAAGGAATATTTGGTTCGGCGGGAATGTTAACACTGCGCTGCTAGTTCGACGCGTGCTTCGCAGTTTTCAGAATCGCGATCGTTAACCTGAAAGGTTTAAAAAATGAAAAATAATTTTTCGTATTCGTCCGTCGACTAATTAATGGTGAAATAGTGGAAACTGTGTTAATAAGTGTCAGTTGGATCGGTTTAGTTTTGAAAATAGTATGGAAATCGAGTGCGTTTTCGTATTTATTGAGCGCACTTGCGTACACCGCGTTTGGTGCAGCCTTCTTTTTCTATTAATTTGTGCTCTCGCTCGGATTAGCGCGCGCTGAAAATTTCTTTAAAAGTAAAGTACGGTTAGCAGTAACCTATATGTCATAATAAACGCATATATTAAATCTTTTGCGTATGATGAAGGTGATTGATTTACCTGTTATCCTAAAAAGTAATTGTGAGTTCGGTGATAAAAATTGCATCGGCGTAGTCGCTGTTCCGTATGACAAATATTCGTGTGTTTATTCCATAATTTATAATATGCGGTACTATCAGTGTTGTTGCGGTTTCAAAAGTGTCGTTCTAAAAGTAGCGGATCAAAATAACTTAATACCTACATCGATGATTTACTCATTATGAGACAGGGACGCGGAGGCTCGAGAAACAAGAAATGTAACCACCGTATTTATCAGTCGATCTTATATATTTAGTCTTAGTTTACCGCTATAGCTTATAAGAATGTCTCCTATTCCTCTCATTTACTATGCCTAGTACGATGCGGTGACTTCGAAGCCACAAATATTCCGTTTACTCGGGAGTATGATAACTCGATCAATCGGTAGATCAAGACACCTATTCATCTACCCTGTATGCTGACTGCTTTTGTTGGTTTCGCTGCAAATCTTGGTATATTTTGTGTTATCAGGTGAAATGAGTATCACCATTCTATATGACTACGCGATCATCCTTATCAGAGTGTTCACTCGATCAGTTTCGAAATTCGATTCAAACACACGGTGTTGAATCGGTGTTCTGTTCCGGTATGATAGACGATACTGCTTTCGTTTGTTTACATTTGCTGCGGTGCTGTAGCCAGAAATGTTGATCTTAGTAATCGTGATCCCAGAATCCGAGGTTGAAGAATTTCCTCTTTGCCTCTGAACGATAGACTAGCATACTGCCTCCAGGATTTGTTTTCTGTAAATTGAAGTTGTAGAATCCTGCGAATCGCTGGTGGTATGTGATTGTGAATCTCGACTAATGATTCCGTATTGTACACCATGTCTTTCGTGTCTTAAGGTATGCTCCGATTGAGAGTGTAAGTTATATGCAGTGCGACTTTATCGTTTTATCTATCGTACGTTCCGGTTTGATGCTGAATGATGAAAATCAATGGTTCGCCGGGTCCGTCTTGTTCTGTTTCGTCGTTTCAGCGTACATTTCTTACAGAATGTACCGAGGAACTTCGAAAGATGATTATTATTCTCGGTCGATGATCAGCCGGCCCTTGTTACGTATCGAGCGTCAGTAAATCGATTTTCGGCATTCCCGCATCACCGTTTTATCAGTACCTTGCTGCCGTATAAGTAACGAGTATCTGTAATCAGCTGATACTAGTGTTTGCGTCGATAATATCGTGATCTGACTTCTTATATTCGTTTCAGATAGATTTATTTAGGCGTTTGTCGTTGAATTCTCCAAATTCCGTTGATTTTGACTCAGTTCACTGCGAAGTAAATCAACATTACAATATTTCTTGTAACTGGGCATTGTAGCAGTTCGCGTATCCAATCGAAATTCTAAATATCACGAAATTCGACAGTGTTGGAGAGGAGTCAATATGTTCTGTACTTGTGCTTGGTGTTCGTTGTCCAGTTCGATGTTTCATTGAACATCTCGAACATACTGAAGTTGCAGTCGCCCAAGTAGATTTGTGCTTTTCTCGAATCCGTAGCATAATCATATTAGTATTCTCTTAGACTGACGTAGCCTGTGAAAATTGTTCCGAAAGACGTTAGTCATGTATATCGTCGAGTGTTTTTGGTATGGTGTAACTGAAACGAGCTCGTTTGTAATTCGAAAACGAATGATTTCGAGATCTAAATGAAGGCTCGGTTAGCTGAGTTTGATTCCATTTATTTCAACCTCCTGAGTTGGGGTTTTTAAAAGTAACCGAAATGTGATTAAGCTATACTTCTTGCACTCAGCTTTTCAAACATGCACCGAGTTGATGATAAAAAAATGTACGGTAGACACTGCTAGATCGTCGTAATTATGTCACATGTTCTGATCATTTGTGTCACGACCTGAATCCAAATACGCCCATCAGCATTTGTCCATATCATTATTTATGAAACTAATTCAGCCAAAATTGTTGAGTAGCGTGTTCGGATTCCATTGTAAATGAACGTCAGAATAGCCAACACTTTTTCTTCTAGTGTCTATCGTTTCCTTAGATTGCGTTTCCCAATGTTTTAATGCCACATTTTCAAGGCCGCCCATAGAGGCGCTAATGTCGCTTTCAAATATGCGCTAGTTTGGATTAGAATCTTCAATCAAGATCACTATTTAGGACCTTGTCAGTGATCAAGACCACCTAAAAATGGCCTCAGGTGACCACCGAGATAAGCACCCGTAAATCAGTCTTGAGTGCTTGACCTTTCAACAACTGGACGCTTTTAAGCGAGACAGAACCAAGCGACAAAATCTGTTTTTTGAGAACACGTGATTCGAAGTTGAAGAGCTATGTAGAAACTATATTACATGGCGTTACTGGATAAACTTTTTTCAACATGAGTAAACATTTGTGAATTGGGGGTCCAATTTTGAAAAATTCTACTTTTTACGCTCTTTCCAACGATACTAATAACTCATTTTGTCAACAAATGTCGCTTGGTTCTGTCTTGCTTAACAGCGTTCAACTGTCCAATGTGTGTTAGAATAACGTAGTCGTATTGCGGGTTTTCCCGACTGGAGTGTCTACTAATTTTTCATGAAGAACCTATAGGAGTAACTGTCTCAGGTCCTATGCTGAAAAGAGGCGTGTGAAAATGTAAAGAGAATGAGGTAATGGAGAAAGAACAACACATCTTGTGGTGGCTGGGAAAGGGGGTGGTAGTCACCGAAATCCAGCACAGGTCCTTGAAAATCAGGAACAGGTCTGGAAGAGTCTGATTTATTTATTTATTTATTTGTATTTGAGCCCCCTCCCCCCAACAGGTGCTCGAAGGTCCCACTGACAGGGAGGGACAGTAGTTGCAATATATAATTATTATTCTTAAAAACAAGAACAAAATATACTTTTCGAAGGAAGGTTGGGGGATACAGAAGAAGGAAAAGATGACAGAACTAAGGAGTGGAAGACAGGCACCAGCGCAAGGGCCGAGCGGAGGTTGAGGGGCGCGCAGGTTCAAAGGTGGCAATTGAGAAGTGTAAATTGAGAACTGAGGGTTGAAGGCAGCCGAGGGGCCGAAACAAACCACACTTGTACGGTATAAGGGAAAAAACTGCTGATATTAGGATCTACATACCCTCGAATATTTTGATGATTGATGAAATATACTGTTTCCTACTCATGAAGAATATGTCGTTCCCAGGGTCTGTTCCCTTCCAGAGCACTGTCCTAATACGAATTCAGCTTTTCCGGCGAAAAATTGCACGGAGTATCAAAATAGGGGTGGTTTTGTGTCGCTGATTTCGAATATCACTTCCGATTTTTAATCTGGACCAAATTTAAGCTCCCGTGCTTTTTCAGTTGAGAAATTTTTACGAAGTCATTTTCTATTAGCAACACTTTGAATAAATATAACTGTACTTGTACGACTGTACTTGTACCGTATTCGGTGGCTTTAATTAGAAAGGGTGAATTTCGAGTCAACCGTTGCTTGTCCTACGCTCTTGCTACCTCATTGGTCGCACCAGGCGGGACAGGATCCAAAAATTATCCCCTTAAGTCGAATACAGTGACCTCGAAAACCTATGAACCAATTTTCGAATTTCATTCTTTCACTTCCCCCCCCCCTTCACGGTCGGCATTAATTTACATGAAAAAAAATAAATTTAAGAAGTCTTTAATTGACATCGCATCACGCTGCACCCATTTTCATCTCCATCATTTAATGCTTGACACCCCCTTTGCCACAGATTCATAAGCACACGGTAGTAAAAAGAAGTTTGCGGAGTGATTGACGATATTCGCCGCTCACGGTGTTCGAAAAGATTTGACACCCCCCCCCCCCCATTTCAATGTGTAATTTGTATTTTAGGGTCTGGAAAGCTGGAAAATTGGCCTGGAAAACCTGGAAAAGTCAGGGAAAATCATTTCCGAAGGAATAATGAACACCCTGTTAGATTTGCCATTTCTAATGCCACGTTGACAGGGAGATAAGATATTTTTGGATTGATTGTATAGATATTTGTGCAAGACCGTTTCAAAAATTTTGGCCGCGAGTGAAATTAAAGAGATGGGACGATAATTTTTTATTTCATTTATTTTTCCTGACTTGTAAAGTGGAATAACTTCCGACGTTTTTCGTATTGTTGAATAAATACCTGTCTCGAGGACAGTATTGCAGACATAAGTTGAGGGAGTAATTAAAAAGTGTGAGCAAGCTCGAAATATGTATGGTGGAATGGAATCAGGGCCGCAAGATGATTTAGGTTTAAGGTCATGCAGGGCACATTTTATACCCTTGATAGTGATCGCACTCACCGATATAAGGCGTTCGCCTCCAGTAACCCCCATCCCATTAGCACTCTTGAGTTTGGTTCTTAGTTACATTTTTATCGCTAAAAACACTGGAAAAATAGTTTGCAAATGATTCCGCAATGGTATCTGAACTAGCGTAAATGTGTTAACCAAAGGTATATAACTCTGTGCCAGACCTACTACTTTGCCTATTGGCAATCTCGCACCAGAATTCTTTTGGTTGAGACTTCATTCTGTCCTCCAAAACATTTTTATATGTATTCCATGCTTTTGTTATTAAAACCTTGAGTTCTTTTCTTTTATACGTGAATTTTTGCTTCAACTCTTCATTAGAAGGTTTATTTTTAATTTGTTTGTACAGAGAGGATTTCTTTTTCAATTTTCTAATAATTTCATATGTAAACCAAGTGGGATATTTTTTCTGTCCAGTATTGTTTTCTAATGACACTGTCTTGCTTAAGATGTCTATCACTGAATTTTGGAAATACTCAGCAGCTTGGTTGCTGTCTTTAAGCTTGTACAGTTCATCCCAATTTTTCAATTTAATAGATTATACATGTCCAAAAAATTTGCTTTTTTGAAATCGAACCTCCGAGGGTTCGTAGCTGCAGTTGTATCCTTTTTTGAGGGATGTTTCACAAAACCAAACTCGATGAGTAGAGGTGGGTAGTAACTGTCACAGGTATCCGGTCAAGGAGTCGCCTTCTACAATGTGGGAGAAGTTGGCAAGTACCAAGTCCAGTGTTCTATTTAAGGAATTTGAGATAGTGTTATGTGACTTAAGGTGGTTGATATCTAAAAATGAATAGGTGTCTTTGTATACTCCACGATGTTCATCAAATTTACTAAAATTATTGTCGAATAATGGCAGGTTAAAATCACCAAGTAAAAGTAAGTCATCGTTTACTAATCCGTATGAGAATTCTTTTCTCGAAAATTAGTGAATACTCCCACCCACCCGATCTCGGGGGAAATAAAATAAACCTATGTACAGCCAAATGTGATTTTGAGTACGTATTCTAATCCAAATTTGTTCGCAGGAGATATCCTCAACTTCCAATGCAGTAACTCTTTCAACCCAAAGATGCTTTTCAACAGCTAACATGATCCCACCCCCACGTTTACTATTCCTAATAGTCTGGACCCTGTTTTTTCGAACTATGTTGTATTCGCTATCAAAAGCTCCCTACTTTTTATGCCCCCATGTAGCGAGTCATGTTTCGGTTAATGCAATTATGTCATATGAGTTTACTTCATTATTAATGTAGAATTGTTCGACCTGTTTGTAAGGTCTTGGAGAATCTTGCATAAGTCTAGTAATGTCTTGGAAAAGTTTGTATGAGTCCTAAAGAATTTTAGACAGGTCGGGAACTAGCCAGTAAGTGTCTAGGAAGGTCTCAAATTAATCTAGAATCGACCTAAAGAGCCTTGAAGAGCTGAGAAGAATCTTGAAAAAGTTTTAACATACCTTCAAACTTACTGAACCATTTGAAAAGTTTTTAACATCCCGGAAAGATCACGTAAAATCTTGATGTCAGAAAATTTAGAAACAAGTTCTGAAGAAGCCAATGGCATTTTAAACAAGTCTAGAAGGGTCTCAGTTCTAATTAAGTCTGAAAGAATCTTGAAAAGTCTCAAACGAGTATCGAAGAGTCTTGACCGAATCTCAAGAAGCAGAGACAAGATTTGGGAATCTCGAAAAGCTAAGCTCCTCCCTCCAACTTCTTGCAGGCACTAGTGAATCAAGTCTTAACCATCTCATCTGTCTCTGCAGTGGCGGATCTAGAAATTTTCCAAGGCGGGTGTTTTGAAAATAAAACTTTTTCAACCTCCGCCCCCTAAAAAACCGTGATGGATGTCATTTTAAATTGTTTCTGAAAACAAGTTCCGTAATGTGATTACATCGTTACAAAATGAACGTACACGTTCACTACATTTTTGTATAATGTGCTTTCGCAATGTTTTTTTTTCTTCTTCGACCCGAAGGGGGTGTCCGAACCCCCAAAACTCCGCCCATAGATCCGCCATTGTGTCTCTGGAAATCCTCGGACTCTCTCCTACATAAGAGATGTCACTGTTGCCTCTGTCAAGGGATCTTGAAGAATCTCAAGTATTGAATGAGTACATGCGGAAAAACCTTAGTGCGTTTTGAATAGGTTTGATGAAGTTTTGAATAATTTTTGCATGTTTTGAAAAATTTGAAAGACTCATCAGGCAGTTTGAGGATGGGTTTCAAAGAGTCGTAACAAGTCACCAACAAATCGAAAAAAAGCATTAACGAGCCCTACAAAGTTCTTGAAGAATTTGATACAGGCCGGAAAATATCCTAATATAGTGGGAAATAAACCATTTTGGGGGAATTGTTGGGGGAGGGGGGTATTAAGCTCAAATAGAACATACGTCTGTAACGAGTTTCCAGTGGAATGAGAGGACACCAGAGATGGAATAGTATTTGGTGTGCCGGTTTTTCGGCCTGAAGGGACGAGGGCTAAGACAGCCCTAACAGCCTCCCCGACGTCTCTGAAGTGATGCTCAAAAGGGCGGATTCCAGGGCTCGGGTTGAGAGAATGGTGCAGTCATAAACCTTGCAGGTAATACAGACTGCGCTTAGTGATTAAAGTACTTTGTACCCATGGAGAATAAGGAAGTGGTAACTCGGCTCTAGAGAATCATTAATCCGTATTTAATCGCATTTTACGATTATTTTTTCTTCAAATTATCTTTCAGAGTTGATATTTTCAATTGTGGTCAAAAACAGCTATCAGGTCCTCTTTTTTCACTACCTAAAGCCCATTTGCCATTCATTCTCCATAAGTTAGCCAAGACTGATAACGATGAAAACTACATTATTTTTACCACCAAGCGCAGTCTATATTATCTATAAGGTCTGTGGTGCAGTATATGACCATATGGAACCTCAGATAGCCTTTTGGGAATAATTATCAATTACAGTTTCATGTCGGGTACGGGAAGGGAATAGAAGCATCAAGTTTGTAGCTACGCCTCGAGGGAATATTTCCCATCGTAATTCGTATTTAATTGAAGCGAATTTGTACTCAGATCATTTCCATCACTGATAAGGAAACATTTCCCCTGAAATTTCTTCTGTTTAGGTGTACAGCAGTTCGTAATATTATATTTAGTTGGTAATTACTCTCGGCACCATATCTAATGGGAATTTGGGTTTATTTTACAGGTTGTAATCGACGTGTAGCTGCTGCACAAATCACGCTGCCAAGCACACTGGACGACCCAGCCCCGCCACCATGGAAGGGGCCAGGTCCAGATCAAGGTTTTGCTGCGAATGCTGGGCAAAATTACTCTGGACCGCCGGCCGGATACCAAGGACAGTCGCCGTTTCCAGGGCCACCAGTGGGTGCAGGTTCGCCGGCCGGAGGACCGTATTCCGGTCCGCCGACCGGTTCGTCGACACCGCAGTATACTGCCTCCCCCGCTCCATCCGGGTCCTCCACACCCGGGCCGGGACCGCAGCCGTTTCCACCAACGTCGAATTCCGCCGGACCACCCACGTTTAACGGTCCTAGTCCGTACGGCTCTCCGTCTAGCAGCGGGCCCCAATTCGGCGGTCGGCCTAATTCGTCCGGGCCGCCGTTTGTCGGCGGCAATCCTCATTTTTCATCCTCCGGTCAACCGTTCGGTAGTCACCAGTTCGGAATGCCACCGGGCTCACCATTCGGCCACGGACCTCCTATTTCCGGCCCCATGCCCGGACACGGCGGTATGCTGTCTTCGGTTCCTAATTCCATCGACAGAATAGAACCTCCGGGGTAAGTATTTATACTTTCTCGTATCTTTAAAAGTTATTATCGTTTCCAACAGTCGATTGTATAAGTGTCTCTGTAATGGGCGAATTTTGAGGAAGATGATCGGTGGTCCTTTTCGAAAACTACATTTAATCATCTCATTACTCGTGCCGGGGTTCGAAGCGAACCCCTGCAAGTTTCCTAACTAAAGTGTGAGCATCACTGACTTGATGTTCCACGAGCCGAAGAATTTTGAAAGGACCCGGAGGTGAGATCTGCTGTTCATGAACAGGTTCTGGTGTGTTCCACACGCCTGGAGAGCTAGTTAATGGGGCGGCTTTCTGAAAAATCGAAGTCATATTTAAGGTATGGCAACTCCATGACAATTGGTAGTCCTGGAGGGAGGAGGCAAGATAGCAATTTTCTAAGCTAAATTACACTGAAAAAAAAAAAACTTGTTTGATTTTATACTCGATTTTTTAAACTAAAAGCTTCCAGTGGTGATGAATCGTCAGCCGGGGGGAGGCAATGCTTCCTCAGCACTGGGGCTTGTAGTGTGAATTGAAACACGAACTGTTCAATCATATTGTCCTGTTACGAGAGCAATACTGAACATAAAAATAAGCGAATTTTCCGCAAGTCCAATTTATTGTACAGCCTACAGAAAATTGAGTTTGCGAAATTGCTGTTACTGCAGTCGAATTGTACAGAGAACCGAGTCGAGCTTAGTAGCAAGAGGGATTCCTGTTACTCTATGTCGCAAAACGAAGCTCGACCTTCAGCTTTTCGATAAAAAGCGGCCGTGGATTTCTTGAGCGCGGGGAGTGGAGAATCGAGAATGTAACGCCAGTATTATTTTCAAACTCGTCCTGTGTCGAAGGCGTGACAGAGTGTGCTGTAAAATGAACTCACCTGGCTGAAGAATATTGTAATTTCTGAATGAATGGAATATTGTAGTTCGTTTGTGGAAACTCTTGGAAACGTCTGTGACGTGGATGAGAGAAATGGATCAGAAAAGCTAGTTTGGAAGGCCGAATTGGTCTACATGGAAGTCATCTTATGGAGGAAATGAAATTTGTGACGAGAAAAAATTTGGTTGAAAACTAGTGTCTCCTTGTCTGCATACTGGAACTAGCCCCTTGTTCCCGTACTGACTTGGTCACGGAGGTTGACCGGCTCCCTAATATATGAGCTGTTCGGCATAAGAACAAAAATTATTCTAGATGAATATTTTCTTACAAAGTAATTCGGCCTAATTTTTTGCATTACCCTGGAAACTTCACGTCAAAAGTTTCAAAAAGGTTTTACGTGTTCTACGTACAGGGTGTTGCAGAACAGTTAGAAAAGAGCTCCCTCCTAGGGAGTAAGATTTAAACTTGTTGAGCTGACTTATTGTAGTTATTTTCCTCGAAAAATTGAAAGGACGAATTCGTTTTTCCTTTCGTCGAATAAAGTGAAACTTATTGCTCATTTCCAGTGCCTATCGCTTTATCTCTGGCGGTTATGTGGACAGAACGGGGTCACGTGAATCCATAATAAATAAATAAATACAGCCTTGAAACAGATGTTTCGGTCCACCCACTGGGACATAGGCCTCCTTGATCAATTATTATTGTGATACATTATAGTCTAATGCCCCTTGGTGACAAGCCATTACTGGGGAATGGCTATGAAAGAGTTTTCCTTCTTTATAAGGGGCATGCAACCTGCATGGCATACCAGACTAGTCTGGTGTTAGTAGTCTATAGGTGTGACTAATCCTATTTTAGTCTTTTTGAATTCCGGTGGAACGCTGAAATTGAACTCCACCTCTTGCTACAATTGGTGTGGCTTGGTCGGATGTTGAAGTGTTTCATGTATTCTTGTATTTTATTATTTTCTTATCATATTTTAATCTTAAAAATTCGCCTTCCGTACTGAGATTCGAACCCACGTTCCGTGGTTTAGGAGGCATTATCATTATTCATCTTTGCATTTTGAATTCAGAAGAATATAAGAAATCCCCTGATGTTACTGAAATTAGTCTTGATGAACATTTTGCCTATCCGGCTAATGGAAGGAACGACGCGCAGTTTCAGTGTTTACACTTCAGCTACATTTTCGTATTTGAGAATATTCTGGTTCTTAGATGTAACCCCTCACTCCGTACCAAAAGTTAACTATTGCTCGCAGTTTGTTAGAAAATTGTCCCTTCAATTTATCGAACTGAGAAATATTTTATTGTATTAAATCAGCCGGCGGCAGAATCCTTTATAAGAATTTCGAAACGCAGTTCATCCTACGCAAAGAAACGTGCTTATACGTGAACGAGCTGTAAAAAAATTCACCTTAGTGTGCCGTAGATTTAGGTTTCTTTTCCCGAACATTCTTTCATGTACCCACGTAGGTATGAATCGTTTGTTTCTACAGGAATGTGACTTCATGAATTCTTTTTTTATTCATTATAAGGTCGATCATCGAATTGTTGAATTATAGAGAATCCTCGAACTTTTCGACCAAAAATTTCCCGCAATTTGGAATGCGAGTTCGATAAGTCCTACAAACGTCCCACATTTTGGAAATATGACCCACAAGCTCCACCAAAGGCTCTCAGGTTTGAAAATGATTCCCACTCATCGGGCCACAAGTCTCGTAGATTTGCATTTTAGAAATCTGTCCTTTGACTGATTACCGAGTTGTTAGATTAACTTTTCGAACAAAAATTCCCCCAATTTGGTATGCAAAACATCCCGCATTCCAGAAAAAGGGCTCATAAGTTTCACAGGGTATCTACCGTGCATGAAAACACGTAAAACTAGAAAATAGCACGAGTTCTGCTCACAGTAACATGAAAGCATGAAAATGGCATGATTTTTTATGATTTTTTTATAAAAGCATGCGTTTTCAACATTTTGGCTGTAAAATTTTTTGATCTAAAGTTTTTTTCTTTTTCTTCCCCTTATTATTAAAGTATCTCATCAGAATGGAACTGCCAAAAAAGCGTATGAAATTTCCTACGAAACGAGTGTATACAAAGAAAGGGGAGGGGGTACTTTTTATAGAAAATTTGAAGCATGAAAAATAGCATGAAAAAACAAGAAAATAGCATGAATTTTTATTTTCTGAAACTGGTAGACACCATGTTTCACCAGAGGTCCTCAGTTTTGAAAATGAATCCCTCACAAAGTACTTACCGAGCTACAAGTCACGTAAGAATTTGATGATGATGACGATAAGGTTATCAATTTTACGACCGCTTTGAGGCAGCTCTCAATTTCTCCCTATCTTGTGCAAGTTCTTTCATTTCGTAATAACACTTACATTTGACATCCTTGATTATCTGTTGAACATACTGGAATCTTTGCCGACATACCCAATTCTTTCCCTCCACTCTTCCTTCTAACAGCAGTGATATTATTCCTGGGTGCCTCAAATTATGCCGTATTAGTTTATCTCTCCTTCTCTTCAGACAAGTCCAAGTATCCATTTTACCTCCTACCCTGTTAATTACTTCCTCATTTTTTACCCTATCCGGCCATTTGATGCTACATATCCGCCTTTAGCCCCACATCTCAAAAGCTACGATCCTTCTCTTTGGTTTTCCTATGGTCCACGTTTCACATCCATACAAGGCTACACTCCAAACATAAGTTTTCAAGAACAGTTTTTTGATTTCCAGATTTATTTATTTATTTTTGTTTATTTACGAGCCATTAGCTGCACCAAGGGCTATACGGCCCGGCTGGCAGGGGCGTAACTATAGGAGGTGGGGGGGGGGTTGAACCTCTCCCTCTCCCCAATAATTTAGCAGTCGGCATATTTTGAAGCTGATTACTTGAAATTTTCATTTCCTATGAGTATTTGTTGGTGGTTGTTGTTGTTGTTGTTTTCTTCTTCCCAAAGATATTAATTTTGATTAAGAAAGTGGCAAATTTTCAATTAAAAAAAAAAATTTGCCGGTGAATTTTTCGTTTTCAAAAAACATTTGTCGCCAAATTTTTCTTCTCCGCCTTCCTAAACTGAAAGTCAATTTTCGTTTCTGACAATGGAGTACAATGGAGTACCCTGGACTCCTGTCAGAGACTAGTCAGTCAAAAGCCGAAGGTTGCAAGCTGAGTATATGGAACGTTATTTGAAAAGTTGAAACAAAGCTGAAATGTGGAAGACATTTCAAAAATGTGAAAGTCGGTAGCAAATGTTGAATTTCGAATTTCAATTACTATTCTGTTTTTCGTAGATTCTCTGTTTGACCTAGAGCCTGAAATTTAAGAAAGTTGAACATTTTATTAAAATCTAAAAATTGAAAGCAAAAGACGTATTTTCCAATGTCACAAGCCGAACCCGATAGCAAATGGTCTATTGTTCGATTTACGGGCTTTGGTCCTGGTGAATATAGGAGGGAAATGTAGTCTGGAACAAAAGTCAAAACTCCATGTGTTTTTCCCATAAGATCGAAAGGGAGCTTGTGACACGGATTCTCCTAATCCAGTCGACCTGAAACTTCGTAGTTTTTTTTTTTTTTTTGATTTTATTGGAATCAGTTTATTTATTTTATTTGGTTTAACATGCCACCCAACAGCCAGACGGCCAATGACAGGGCGATACGGGAAAAGAATAGTAATAATACACTAAAAATAATGAAAATATTAAATAATAATACTAAAAATAATTAGTTAAAGTTACCCGTATCCGCTCTACCCCTCCCTCCGTCCGCCACGCAACGTGCTTTTATTTTATTTTCGAATCTGAGGAAATTCAGAAAAAAAGATTACCAGAAGTAAATAACGACTACCTTGATGTGTAAAGGAAGTTGTGTGTTCCTCTCAAGTATTCCTAACATCCTTCCAGCTTACTCTCCGAGACTAGGGTATGCTTATGTGCACAAATGTGAAAGCTTGGAGGATATGGTTCCAATCTACATTTGCAGGGACAAAACTATTGGGAGGGTGAAACACCCCCAATAATTTGGCAGCTGGCAAATTTTGAAACTGTTCATTTGAATTTTTCATTTTCTAAAAACTTTTTGTTTTTCAATTAAAAAATATTTTGATTAAAAACTCGGCAGATTTTCAAATTTTTTAAAAATTTTGTCGGCGAATTTTTACCTAAAAAAAAATCTCTCGCCAAACTTTCCTTCTCCCCCCCCCCCTTCAGTTGAAAGTCAAGTTTCGTCTCTGTCAGCTGGTGGGGATGATTAAATTAATGGAAAGAATTCTGTCGTGGAGGAAGGAGATGAGTTTATCTGTCATTGGGTTGTTTTGGAGTATTCTTTTCGTTGTTGGTGGTAGTTGATGTTTCTGGTGGTGAGAGTTAAGTGAAGGGCAGTGAAGTATATGTTCGAGAGTGAGTTAATTTGAGGAGCATTTAGGACATTGCGGGGGGGGGGGGGTCGTATGGATTTGAAGAGATGCAGGTGAGTGAGGCGAGTATGTCCAATTCTAAGTCGTGCTATTACTATTTCTTCGTGTCGTGATTTCCAGTTGGAGGTGATCCAGAGTATCGGTTTTTCTTTTATTGCACGGAGTTTGTTGTTGGATTCCTTATGCTAAGATTGGTACCAAGAGAAAAGGACTTTTGATCGGCAGATGATTGCAAGGTCTTTAGGTGTTTTAATTGTTGGTTTTTCTACTTTAAGGCGGAAAGTTGCTGTTCGATCGGGTTCGTCGACTAAGTCAGCTTGTGATTTGAAAAGATCACTTTTTCGATAAAATGCTAATTTGGGTTGTGCTATTCTATTACTAATATGCCTTTTACTCCTTCAATCTTCTGTTAATTTACTCCCTAAATAGCCAAATTCGCTTACTTCCTCGATATTTTCCTGTCCAATATTTATATTTAAGCTTTTATGTTCACATCATTTAATTGCGCCTTTCTTGTTAAAACTTTCCAATGATGATGCTCCCCCAAGTAGCTCCCTCCCGGGCATCCGAATGGGGAGTTTTTACGTCCGGAAAAATTATTTACCTGTTGGAACGCCATTATCAGTAATTAATATTTGGAAAGCTACATTTCCCATAAAAAGATACTGTTGTAGTTTTTCAGTGCTTTCAACAGGGTTCATCTGTTGGAGTTCGCCTTCTCCTAGGTGCTTTTGGTCGCAATTTTAACAATATATATAACTTTTTTTTTTTTTAACGTTTAAGCCTCTTTACCGCAGCAAGGTATCACCCAAGAGGAGGCATAAGAATTTACATTTTAGAAATCTGTCCCTTGACTGATGACCGAGTTGTTAGATTATAGAGTATCCTCCAACTTTTCGACTGAAAATTTCTCTAAATTTGGAATACGAGTTCGATAAATTTTACAAATATCCCACATTTTAGAAAAAGGGCCCAGAAATTTCACCACAAGCTCTCAATTTTGAAATTGATTCCTAATGAGTTATTCATCGGGCCACAAGTCTCGTAAAAACTCGACATTTTAGATGTCTGTCTCTTTACTGATCACCGAGTTGTTAGATTATAGAGTATGTTCCACAACTTTACGACCGAAAATGTCTCACAATTTGGAATGCGAGTTGGATTAAGTTCTACAAACATTCCTTATTTTGGAAACAGGGCCCACAAGTTTCACCAAAGACTGTCAGTTTTGCAAACGAATCCTAATGAGTTACTCATTGAGCCGCAAGTCTCGTAAAACATACATTTTAGGAATCTGTCCCTTAACTGGATGTCTGTCAGTCTCTGTATCACAAACCTTGCGCTGGTCCCATATGCCAAATAGAGCGTCCAGGCGTTCCTCAAAACGCCTTCAGTGATAGCAACAAACCAAAAACCAAAATTGTATGCGCGGGCGTACCATTGGAGAGAGAGAGGAGAGCCTCCCCTATTTATGTATATTAAAATTTACAAATTTAGTAAAATCCTCCGTCAGTTGGGAATATTGAGGCTCCAGTTGGCAAAAATTCATGAGCATTGATTTTTTTCTATGAAGTAATTATCTAAAGTTTTATAGCTTATTGAAAAATAAAAAGTTTGTTTGTCGTAAGATCAATTTTCAGTTGACAAAATTGGGTATTCCATCATCCCCCCCCCCTCCCGCTTCTGTCGAAAAACCAACAAAATATTCGATTTGGTACCTCTCCTATTATGCGTTATAAAGTTACTCCTCCGAAGAGAATGTATATTCAAGAGAAGAGGTGGAGGATTGGTTATGCAAAATTGACAAAACCGTATCCTCCAAAACATAAGAGAGTCGTAGGGATCTCTTGTCCTAGTGCTTCAAAAGTGATAATGTACGTTTTAAAATGAGTTTCCTCTTTAACACCCGCCCTCCTCCCTTACCTCCGTAGAGAATAGGATTTCGTTTCTTTCGGAGAAAGTTGGTTAAATTGGGGTGGTGTGGGGACATCTTCTCATTGGTATGCAAAGGCTTCAACTTTTCAGTTTATGCCCTTCTCCTTTAACCTCCGCCCTCCTCCCTTACCCCGTAGAAAGAATATAGGACTTTGTTTCTGTCGGCGGAAGTTGGTTACATTGGAGTGGTGTGGGGGCGTCTTCTCAGTGGTTTGCAAAAGCTTCAGCTTTTAGTTTCAGGTGCTGGGTAATACTCATGAGTATAACAAAGACCTCATTTTCTCATAGGCCTCGAGACCTGCATATTTGCCACAGTACTCTTCTGTCATCGATATGAACGAGTGTAAGGAGGTGTTCCCGAATGTGCTTATGATTTCGGTGTCTTTTCGAATTCTCTCTGGACAGCATTTTTCTGTTTGATTATTCTCACCGTATGATACGCGACTTGAAGGGAAAGGGGTTCAATAAACTCCAATTTTCTTCTTCAACTACTACTTTAGTCAGTGAAGGCCTTCAGTTGTGGCCTGGTGCGGCAGATTTTCCAGTGTGGCAAAGTTTTCCAAAATGTTGGCGCTAATGCAATACTACGTGGCGGTTTTTTGTGGAACATAGAGGCGGAAAAGATCCGGCACTGGCTTTAGTTTGTCTTATGGAGATATAAACGTGAAAAAGTCATCAGGCTAATGACCAGGGCCCGGGTTGTATGCACCGCAAACTCAAAAAAAGACCGTATTAAAAGTCTCTAACAAGACTCAAATAGTCCATAAAAAGTCCCTGTAAAAGTAAAATAGTCTCAAAAAGTCTCCATGAAACTATGGCTTCAAGGGTATGAAATTAGAGGTCTTGGAAAACTGAACCTAATTTTTATATTTCTGTTCCTACCCAAACATGTATAATACAACAATTTTGAATTAAAATACTTTACTGCAACAGATAATAAGGTTGTTACGATTTTTCATTTTTTTTCCCTCAAGTAAAATGAACTTAAAATTACGGTTTTCGTTACGTTTTGACATTTTTATGTCTTTATTTTGGCACACAACGGAAAATGTAAGTAGCAGTTTATTATTCGAGAAGATGACTTTTTCCGAATTGAAGTTGACGTTTCCCTCACTAATGACTTTATAGATTTTCAGACTGAACTCGCATTCTTTCTGATGAACGAGCTCAAATGAAAGAGAGAATGAAGGACTGCATATTGACAATTGAAAATATTATATTAAGGGTTAACAGCAGGGATGGTTAGCTGGCCGCTAGCATTTAGCTGTTAGCCATTAGGCGTTAGCCGAGCAATTTTGGAGTATTTTTAGCTAGCTGTTAGCTAGCCAATCAGTGAAATGCACTAGCAGAACGTAGTGCTCGCAGGCTGATACAAGGAACGTGATGCTGGCAAGGGAATATAGACTGATGCAAGGAGTGTGGTACTCGCAGGCGAATGAAGTGTTGAGTCAGTCCTGTCCAGTCCATCCAGTCAGTCAGCAGTTTTTTATTATTATTATTATTATTTTTCGTAACGCTTTATTCGTTACGCTCCAATGTAACGTTTTTTCCGCTGTGTGCCAAAGTAAAGACATGAAAAAATGTCAAAATGAATTTCCATGGAAATGATAATTCCGTTTTGTTATTCCTCAAATGTAACTTTTACCCCGTTTGTGTTATACCCATGGCTGGAATGTGCTAAGGTAAAGACAAGAAAATGTCAAAATAAATTTCCATGAAAATGATTATTTCATACCTCCTCGAATGTAAAGCGTAAAAGTAACGCTTTTCCGGTTTGTGTGCCAAAGTAAAAACGTGAAAATGCCAAAAAAAAATTTCTCAAAAAGTTGAAAACTGACAAAATAGTCTCGAAAATTGGATTTCAACTGGCCAAAAAGGCTCTAAAAATATCAACTTTCGGCGAAAATGTCATTTTTAAGGGAAGATAGTCCAAAAAAAGCCGTATCGAAGTTAGCTCATCGGTTTCAGAATTTCCTGATTCGTCCAGAATATCTCATCAGTCAGAATAGATCATAGGCTAGCGTGGAAATCCGGACCCTGCTGATGACCATTCTCTGATCGCAATACTTACCAAAGTCCAAATTCATTTTCCATAGAAATCGAAAACGGAAAGTACTATTGGTTGGTGCCATTATGTCCATTTCCTTATATTTCCTTTAAGAATAACTTGAGTGAACGAAAAGGAGTGCCGTCCATCCTGAACTGATTTTTTCTTCGGTGAAGAGAGGAGTAGATTCCCATTCATCCAACTACAAAGTCTGATAGATGTGTGGAAGAGTTTTCTCCATGCCTTTCCTTCCATTGATATTTTTGTGTCTGTTTTCCTATGTGACTTCGATTCTAGTTATTAAATTCAGAACCAGACAGTAAATGACAAATTCTTTTTTTATCATTCAATTTTAATGATGGGAAGCTGCCCGTTGAAATTTCGTCGCATAACATTCCGAGTTCCCCTACTAATTACAATTTATTTTAATTAGTACGAATAATATTTTCCTTTCGTAATTGGCATTTTCCGTGTCGATGAATTCCATGTTTTACGAATAAAGATTAACGGGTGTTCGCTTAAACGTAGACATTATGATCGAGGAATGGGAGAGAGAAAAAAAGTGTATCCAGAACTGTACCGTTAATTTCTGGGTACCTTGGGCAAGGTGCGTAACGTAATGTGGTAAAATGAAGTGGTGTCCCTCTTCTGATCTGCGGGAGCCAATCATCTTCCTTGTGTATAATTTGGAGCCTAAAGTTTGATACTCGTATGACAGTTTATTTTCTTAACCGTTGGAGAACCAGCAAGAGAGAGAGAGAGTGAGAATCTACTGGTTGACATGAAATGGACGTAAAATCGTGGAACAAAAAAGACATTGCCTTCTGGAGTTTGAAGGCCCTCAGTGAGTAAGGTAGAAATGTAGATAAAGACGGCATGGGTGGGTAGTTTGAAGCCCTTCCCCCATGAGAAGTACATTTCGCTCCAATCTTCTTCCATGGAAAAGTATACATGTACCTGTCAAGAAATTTCAAATAAACTGCAAGAACGCTGGGCTCAAAATGAATTCATTCCGGCCCCGCGCTCAGTGCAACATCACAGTACTTGGAAGAGCTTGAGTTTACAGTCGCTGATGACTGCACTAGTTCACTAACTGATGAAAATTTATAAAAGGTATGTGGAAAAAAAGTTGCGGTTTCAGTCTTTCAGTTTCGGTCAGTAGTCCTCCTAATTTTCCAACTTTTCTTTCTCGACTGCAATTTTTCCCGCTGACCAAAGCGTCTCGAGAGAGAGACTTACTGCCTTTGGTTGGGTCGTCCACTATCGGTTAGCCGCTATAAACATTAAAGAGACCGCAAATGCAATATAGGCTTTACAGAAAAGGAGGTATGTCACGTGAATGAGAGCCAACCGGTGGCGGGGGGGGGGGGGGTGAACTAAGGTTTTTCCGCCAGGGGTTCTCCAGGAATGCATATTTGCATAAATCATAAGAGAATATGATTTCTTCTTCTTGGAATACATCTTACTACTTCGTGAACGTACCTTACTCCTTTCCCCCTCTCCATTCTACTCTTTCCTTGCCCCTCGTCCAGCTTCTTCGTCAATGAGCTTCCTTTGGATATAGCTTACCCCTTTCCCCCTTTCACTCCAAAAAACAGTGCATTTTACATCCATTTTCCTATAAAAGATTTGGAGGTCGCTGGACCACCTTTTATTTTTTTTTTTGCGAAATTATTCTAAATTTATTATTTTTATCCAGCAGAACACAGATTGTGAGGGCGCGAGATTTCTGAAAATTCGATATTTCCCCCCGCCCCCCATATGCTTGCGATACTCACTGCTGTACCTGTAGGTAAAATCAGCTTTGTTGTTGCCGTGGCTGTGGAACCTTGATCGGACTGTAAAAGAGTGTAGAGTGAAGAGTTTGAGTACACTGAAAAGAGTGGTAGGGGGTGGAGTGAAAATGACCCAAAAAAATGTTTGAATTGTTTCGACCCTTTGAACCTAAAAACGTGCGCAAAATTTCCGCAAAAAAAGATTGAAAGTTTTCCAAGCTAATTTTTAATTTTGGTAAAAGTTTTGTCCATAAAATGCGAACTGGCTCCCAATTAGAGAAATCATCCAGATAGAGTTTAATCTCTCTATATATTAAAAACCAAAACTCCTCCCCCTCCTAAAAAAAACGCACTGCGGGTTGCCTACCTAAAAATTAGAAAAATTGCAGGGGCAGATCAGCTACTTTCAAGGACATAAGTTTTAAGACATAACAGACATAGTAAGACATATAATGACATTCTCTCTATCTCTCTGTATATTAAAATCCAAAACTCCCCCTACCCCTTCTGGAAGAAAACTCCGAGCCTGATATCTAAATTCCGGCCTTCGTCCCTACCACCTAAGACATAACCTACATAATAAGACATAAAAAGACGTATAATGACATAATTACCCATAATCTCCAAGATCTCAAGTCGCTGCGGCGGAGTAGCCTACCCTCAGGAGAGAGTTCCAGAAGGGTGAGGAGGACCCGCGTAGGCTGTGGACAGAGATGGTGGAAGCTCCTGGTTGGAGGACCAGGGGATCCTTCGTGGTGGTTGAGCGAGGAGGCCGTAGGGTGACGGAGCCGCGGAAGGGGAAAGCTGTAGAGAGGGACTAAGGCCGCCATTGGGGAGGTCGTAGTGATGGGATGAAGAGGTCTTGATGGGGGTGTGGTACGTGAACAGAAATGAAGGCCACAGTGGTGTGGGGTGGTCGAAGGACGTGGTCCTAATGGAGGGCACTTGGGGTGGAGGAGGGTGATCGGGGAGACTTGGTGGAGGACTGGGTGATGATCAGAGGGATGAACGGAGGGTGCCATGTGGGGCAGGGACGTACTGAAGAGTTTATCCTGAGGCAGAGGGGGGAGCAAAAATTGTGAAAGATCCAACTGACTCAACTCAAAATTTCCAAGTATCAAAACATCGAAGCAAAATGGATTTTTTCAATTGATGACTCAACTCAAAATTCCCAAATATCAAAGCCAAAAAGAAACAAACTTTTGGCTTGTTGGATTCTCCAACTTCTTAACTGAACTCCCAAGTGTCAAAGCAAGCAAAAAATTAAAAAAAGACAACTTTTGATTGACCTATTGGATTTTTCAACTGTTGCTGACTCAACTCGGAATTCCCAAATGTCAAAGTAAAAAAAAAAAAAAACCTTTTGACTTGTTGGATTTTTCCAACTTCTCAATTCAATTCCCAAATGTCAAAGCAAGTAAAAAAAAACACCAAAAAAAACAAAAACTTTCGACTTGGATTTTTCCAACTCCGCCTGACAAATGGTAAATTATCCCAACTGCTGAGTAAATAATTTCTGGGGGGGGGTGTAGTTGCCCCCTGCCTGCTATCGGCACGTCCCTGTTTATAGGTCAAATAAAAATCAAGTATTTTGATTTTCCAAATTGTGTAGACACCCTGATTTAGCAACATTTCTTCTACTTCCCCTATTTTCACCCACCTTAACATTAAAATCCTCCATTATTATTGTATAATGTTCTCTTTCATTTTCAAAAATTTGGCACAACTGGTCATAAAACTTATCTATTTCCCCACCAGTGAAGAGTCTAGTGTAGGAGCATAAACTTGGATTATCAAAAGTTTAGTTCCTTTATTTATTTCAGTTTTCAATACTGCGTTCACTTATACCCTTTATTTCTTTTACGTGAGGTACCCACTGTTTTATTATGTAGAAACCTACTCCCATGTAACCTATTGTTGATCCAAAATAATAAAAGAAATGACCATTTTTCCTTTTGGATAAATTTTCCCCCTTCCTTTTTTTTTCTGGCATCTCAGTTATACCTCACTTTAGCCCATCCAACGCATTTTTCAATTCCAAAAATCTTCCCTCATTCGCTAACCCCTGGCCATTAAAGAACAAAATTCTCAGATTTTCAGTCTTTTTGTTTTTCCCATTTCTTCTGTTTAGCGGTCTGGGTGACGGATTTTTGTGGGCGAATAGCTCCAAGGTGCTCGCTTCCCTGGTAGGGCTCTATTCCTTTTGTGTTATTTCTCCTATCATACATTTTTTTTGGTGCCTATGGCTATGCTATACATTCGTTCAGCAATCAGGGGCGAAACTATAGGGGTTGTGGGGGTTGAACCCCTCTCCCAATAATTTGGCAGTCGTCAAATTTTAAGACTGTTCATTTGAATTTTCAATTTTTATGCATGTTTATTTATTTATTTATTTATTTTCTTTTTCACTTGAAAAAATATTTCGATTAAAAAATTGTTAAATTTTTAATTTTTTAAACATTTTGTCGGCGAATTTTTAGTTTTCAAAAAATATTTGTCGGCAAATTTTTCTTCTCCATCTTTTCAAACTGAAAATCAAATTTCGTTTCTGAAAAAGGAGTACCCTGGACCCCTGTTAGAGACTAGTCAGTCAAAAGGAGAAGGTTTCAAGCTGAGTATCGAACGTTATTTGAAAGGTTGAAACAAAGCTGAAATGTGGAAGACATTTTGAAAATCTGAAAGTCGGTAGCAAACGTTGAATTTCAAATTTCAATGACTATTCGGACTGCCAGCGCGAAAGAGTCACCCTCTATAATTTTGGGTACGTGAAAAAAAAGGGAACTATTGAAACCTTACATATTTTAGAAAAATTCATCAGATTGAAATGAAAATGGTTTCAGTGGAAGAAAAATTTTATGTACTATAAATTTTGTCCTAATCATTTTTTCGATAAACGCTTTCATTTTCATAATAAATTGGGATTTTTTTGTATTCCTGTAGATAAAATATTCCTCTCAATCAGGATATTCATTCACTTCCTCACTCCGTCACTCGCTCAATAAGAGTGATTCACTCACTCACTCAATCATTCGCTTACTTATTTAGTGATTCACTCAGTTAATCAATCACATACCCAGTGATTAAAGGATTCACTCACTTACTTTGTCATTCGCTCATTCTCTAATTTAGTTATTCATTCACTTCCTCACTCCATCACTCAGTCAATAAAGTCAGTGATTCACTCAGTCACTCACTTACGTATTTAGTTATTCACTCACTTACTCAGTTATTCATTCATTCTTTAATTCAGTTGTTCATTCACTTTGTCACTACGTCTCTCACTGAGTCAGTGATTCACTCACTCACTCAGTCATTCGCTTACTTATTTTGTGATTCCCTCAGTCGCTCGCTTACTTATTCAGTTATTCATACAGTTATTCAATCACGTACTCAGTGACTCAGTGATTCACTCAGTCACACGCTTAATTATTGAGTTATTCACTCAGTTACTCCGTTACTCACTTGACCACTTACTCAGTGATTCACCCAGTTACTTGCTTATTTATTCAGTTATTCACACAGTTACCCAATCACTTACTCAGTGATTCACTCAGTCGCTCGCTTACTTATTTAGTGATTCACTCAGTTACTCACTCACTTACTTAGTTATTCACTCATTCTGTAATGTCGTTATAGAAACTTCACCTTTTGGTCGCAGATAAGAGTAGTCGATACTAGCGCTCTATGGCCCGAATAGGAGGGAAATTTATTCTGGAATAAAAGTCAAAACTCCATGAATTTTTCCCGTAAGAACGAAAGGGAACTTCTGGCACAGAATTCCCCTAATCCAATCGACAGGAAACTTCGTATTTTTTTTTTGAAACTTCGTATTTTTTTTTTTTTGTATATTATTTATTTGATTTGATTTTATTGGAATCAGTTTAAGAGAAGAATCAGAGGAAATTCCGAAAAAAAGATCACCGAGAGTTGAACAACGACCACCTCAATGTGTAAAGGAAGTTGTGTGTGCCTCTCGCGTATTCCTAACATCCTTCCACCCTACCCTCCCAGAATAGGGTATGCTTATGTGCGCAAATGTGGGTGCTTGGGGCATAAGGTTCCAATCTGCATTTGTAGGGACGAAACTATGGGGAGGGGGGGTTGAAATACCCCCAATAATTAGGCAGTCAGTAAATTTTGAAACTGTTTATTTGAATTTTTCATTTTCTTTCCCTTCTCCACCTCCCCAAACTGAAAGTCAAGTTTCGCCTCTGTCAGCAATCACTCCCTACGCCATGAAAGAAACCTCTTATCCGGTATCTTGTAATTTGCTCCCATCTGACAAAAGAACCAAATGAATTGGAAGGCGAGAGGGTCCATGGAAATCCCCCTCAGGCCTTATTTCTCTTTCTACGGGGCTGGTTTGGAAACATTGTATGTTGTTGCTGAGCCCAGTTCAGTCATCGGAACGTCGTTAGTCGTCGTAACTATCTGTTGACGTACGTTCTTCGGTGCTGTGTATCGAGAATGGAACATGAACGTGCTCGTATCTTATCTCAATTTTTCATCGTTTCCCGTTCTAATTCTGAATATTGATATCGAAGTTGAACGTTGTTCGTTTCTTTTCGATGCAAATTTATCTCAATTATCGTACTCGATAGTTACAGCCGTCGGTGTGGGAAAAACGTTGACGACTTACGACGATGATAATTCGGCCTGTGCCTAGCGCTGCCGAAGTCGTTGGAAATCTTGTAATTCGTACGGCTGTGCGGCACCGTACGAGAGTTATCGCCCGACTGACTGGTCGGCCGACCTCGGTCGGTGTTGATGCGACCGGCGGACCGCGCTGGCGGGCCCGGTCCGCTGCGGCTCGCGGCTCAGCTCAGCCTGGCCGTGTCGAGGTTGGCTTTCGCCGTTCCACGTACGACTGGGCGACGGGAGGCGCGCCTGCTAGAATTTTGTGTTCAAATCCACGATGCTCCGTCGAAAGTTCGCTTTCGCCCGTCTTTGAAGTACCAATAACCCAAGACCCGTTCGCGTTTCGTTCATCTTCACTCGGTATTTCTTTTCAGAATTTTTTCCCTTGATTTTTTCTTTCATCGACTACCGAGTTCGTTTTTACTGCTACCATCCCTCATAATTAGGAGGCCGCGTTTCCATGGCAACGGGCGCCGTTACGTTGAGAATGTAGATGAGGTAGAGGATGCGTGCAGAACTTAGTGGGGCTCTTTTCGAACCATCTCATCTGGGAATGTTGTGTTGTTGGTAAAGAGTGTACTTTATCACAATGACTTCGAGTACAGTCTTATTCAAAAGTATGTATGGCGTTGCCGCGTAACGCTGCCGTCGTCGCCACCACCGCCGCCTCCACCGCTACCGTCGCCGCCGCCGCCGTCTTTAGCCTCCTCTTCGTCGTACTCAAATTGGGGCGGGTTTATTTTCGTCAAGTTAAAGCCAACGTTATCCCGCTACATAACTCTGGAAGAATATTTTAATAAAATCCTTTTCTCATTTTGTCTCATTTTCGCCGTTTTTCCTCTTTTTTTTTTTCTATCTACTTTTCTTTCTTTTTCTGTCTTGCTACCTCTCGCATTCACTTGCTCTCTCACACCCGCCGTTGCTTTCTCTCTCGACTTTCCATTCGTTTCGTTTTCTTATATTTCTAAATAAAATACATACATACCTACTATTAGAATTTCCGTTCGTCGGTTTGACGTATTCGACTTGTTCTGTGTCTGTCGATAAAATTTTGTGCGAATACTTAGTGCCCGTGCCATACGTACGTTTTTGAATACAAATTGGTTCATTAGCAAACGCATCGACAAAATTTTGGTATTCATTTTCATCGTGGCAAGTGTGCACTCCCTCGATTCGGCGGAGCACCTCGCATACCATTTTGAAATCGGTTGAAAGGGTCCGTGTGTGCGGCTCGTTCGCCTTTTTTCGCCTCGAAGAAAAGTCTGCGAGCACGTGTTCGGATCTGCGAGTTCGCGGCGTGCAGTTACGCACCTTGAAGTGTGGTGTGGTTCTCCTTCGTCAAGTATGAGGTCGTAGAACCCATCGGAATGCCTAGTCGGGAGTAAGATGCTTGCACGCTGTAAACAGTTTCACTCGGTAGTTCATTTTCCACACTTGAGCGATGTCTAGTGTTTTCAGTCGCCCGTGCCCGATGCTGCTTCGGTGTCGTAACCGATTTTCGCATTGCCAGGAACATTGGTTGGAGATGGAAGATAGTAATTTTATGAGATGTAATACTGGTAGCCAGGGGATGAGAATGGACTCGCGAGTTTCGTCGTTTCGAGAAATTGTGGGAAAATCCCTCTTAAAATTCGTGCTAAGTTGCGAAAGTCTCAGGTGCATGTACTCGCACGTCGAAGACAACCTCCCCACTACCGACTGTAGGGAATTTCCTCGGCGTACGAGTAGCACTTGATTTAGCATTGCAGTCGATTAGCGATACGATTAATGATCTGATAGGAACAGCTTGAAACAGGACCCCCAAGTAGTCAGGTCTAGGTTCTTGAATGCCAAAAAATCTCCCCTAAAAGGAGCGGGCGTAAACCTACCACGAACCTTGAAATTCGAAGTGACTTATCAATCAAACTACCTGTCTCAGCAGGGGTTTCTCGAGTCGCTAGCTCCAAATATCTTAATTGATTTTCTGTTCGGACCCAACTTGAACCCCCAGTTTGACATTTCATTTTTTTAATGCGAGATGCTCTGTGAAAAGGTATCATAGGTATTTTCAAGCCGAAATTTCCGTTTCTTGGATTTCAGCGGAAACGGCTTCACAGTTGGAAGTAGTCCTCTAGGACGCGAAATTTCAAGTTTACAAACGAATTGCAATCCACAGGCTGGTGTTCAGAAAAGGAACCATTTGTCGCATCAATCTTATTTACGTTTGTGCGCGCGTTATCACTACAGTTGCTCATAATAATTACACTACTGAACAAAATGAAATTTTTTGTTTGCACAACGCATTTAAGGAGGTGATTCTTGAGTACTTTTCAACGCTGAATACAGTGCCGTCGGCCGTTTTTCTCTATCACGTCTAGTTTTTCTGATCAAAAACTATAAAAAATTCAACTAAATGTGTTCAAAAAGAGGTTTAGGAACTGAATGTGGTCATACTGATTCGTGTTGTTGTGTGTTGCGGTCGTGTGTAGTGGTGTGTATTCCGTCTGTTTGTTTTCTGTTATTGTGGTCTGATAACACTGATAATATCAGTCAGTGGTACCGCTTATTCCAAAACAAAATGGAAACTAATTTCAGTCGTTCAGAACTCCGAATTGTGACGTGATAGAGAAAAATGGGTCGCAGTATCGTGTTCAACGTTAAAAAATACCTCAGAATCACCTGTCGAAATGCATTGTGCAAAATAGTTGTTCAGTAGTGTTATCGTGTTACCGATAAGTCCATTGCAGGCTGCCCAAATCATACTATTTTTAGAGGAAATACTCTTTTGATAATGAAAAAAAGAAAACTCATCTTTTCCCCAATAATGTCAATAATTTTGTTATGCTGAAGCTGATATAAAAGATAACCATAATGATAAAACTGACAGCGAAGGCAAAAATTTGCTAATCAAGCAATACAGACACTGGCTCTACTGTCAGCAATTACAACTACCTACAAAAATTATGAGAAAGGCTTTCACTATGTAGTAGATATAACGTAGTTTTATCTACAGGGTTAGTCAGTTTTCGACGCAGCATAGAAAAACTCCGTTAGCTGCGTGCAAATGTGACTCAACGTGTTGGTAGCGTATTGTACTTAGTCAGAATTCGATGCAGCATACCAAAAAGTATCATTAAATTCGTTGAGAAAATTTTCCGATAATTTTTGAAGAATTTCCTAGGAAATATTCGGGGAAAAACGCCGATGGTTTGTGAAGGATTTTATCAAAAATCTTCAGAAAAAATGTTCGATAATGTCCGAAGAATTTCATTGTAAATCTTCGGAAAAATCTCCCATAATTTTTAAAGAATTTCATCAGAAAGTTTTAGAAAGAATTTTGATAATTTCTGCATTGTTATGCAGTTTAAAATTCCATCAGAGATTTTTCCCGGATATTTCTTGTGAAATTCTTCAAAAGTTATCGGAAAAAACTCCCCCGATCCATTTTTCGTTCCACTAACAGCGATTTCTTCTGCTGCATCGAATTCTGACTAAGTACAATACGCTACCAACACGTTGAGTCACATTTGCACGCAGCTAACGGAGTTTTTCTATGCTGCGTCGAAAACTGACTAACCCTGTATATAGTCAGAGTTTGTCAAACCACATTGAGCTACCGTGGGGCGCCTATCGGATACTGATCTATTACCAAATTCATTTACGAGTATTATCAATGTCTTTCTTGTTATGTATGATCTGTAACAAGATGGAATGCAAACTAGCTGCTGAAATATCTATTTCAAGACTATCGTAACAAAGATTAAAGCATAAATGATATTTAAGCGTGATCATTTTGCAGCCCATTTTTCTTTTTAACAATAATTGACTCGATCCAGGAAGTAAAAAAAAGAAGGGTGGGGGTAGGCCAGAAATTTTTTTTGAACGACCTGTGGTACTCTTTTCTATTAAAAAGTGTCTGGGCAGTCTGCCATTGTCTTCAGTTGTATGACCGTGCAGAACTTAATTTTCGGACCTATCAGTTTTTTAGAACCAGTCCTTCACTTGTTCTTCATACAGCCTCTCATTTTCAGAAGTGTGTTTTTCTACGTACCTGCATCGATTGCCTGTGAACCTTGCAGGATGTTTTGGTGCATGTTCGAAGGATATCATTGCAAACTTTGAGACGGATTGGTCTAGTAGACGTCGAGACATCGATTTTTTCGTGTATTTTTCTATTTCTCAGCTTTAAACGCTTTTTTCTCAAAATTAAGATTTCACATCCTCAAACTTCAACTACTTTTATTTTAGTAAAATTTTTTTTTTTTTTTAATGCAGGTTTATTTCGTTGGTCTAGTGTGAAAAGGTTCCTCGTGCTTTTTGAGGGATTTTACAAAATTGGTACCATTGGAAAGGAAATTTTGCGCTTTGTCGATTGCGATACTTCGTCGGTTGGTGCAAAAAGGTTCCTCGTAGAAAAAGTGTTGCAATCGACAGAGCGCAAAATTTCCTTTCCAGTGATACCAATTTTGTAAAATCCCTCAAAAAGCATGAGGAACCTTTTCACACTAGACCAACGAAATAAACCTGCATTAAAAAAAAAATCTTTACTAAAATAAAAGTAGTTGAAGTTTGAGGATGTGAAATCTCAATTTTGAGAAAAAAGCATTTAAAGCTGAGAAATAGAAAAGTACACGAAAAAATCGATGTCTCGACGTCTACTAGACTAATCCGTCTCAAAGGCACGGGGAACCTTTTTGCACTAGACCGACGATATGTATTCTATTAGATGCTACCAGAAACTTGAAAATGAGTTCTGCGACGTATGGTACCTTTGTACAGACTTACATTCTGCACCTGATTTACCAGTCGGGGGATATCTGAAATAAGAGAATATTTTGAGAGTACAAGTATACCTCACTTTTCAGCTCCCATGGCAAACCATAAATTTTGGATTTTTTTTTTTTCAAGAATCACCAGAATTATACCAGTTGCATACTTCAGCATTGTTCCTTTAACGACATTACAGGAATATGGATTGTAATATAAATGAGACAGTCTTAAGAGAGTTGAAAAATGCCCATAGTTTTGCCCCTTTTTGAGGGTGGTTTGAACATGCAGTATTCTGCATTTATAACGGTTTCGAGCCCACGTAGCAACTCGCCAGATTTCGACGTAGGCCGGTTTTTCAGCCAGAAGGAAAGAGGGCGAAGACAGCTTTAACAGCCTCCCCGACGTCTCTGCGGTAATGCTCGAAAAGGCGGGTTCCAGGGCTCGGGTTGAGAGCGAATTAGAAAAGAAGATTAGAAGGAAAAAAAAACAATTAAAAGCAAGTCTTGCGGGTAATTTTTGACAGAAGGCCTTGCAAACCTAAAAGCCACCTTGAGAGAGGATGCGAGAGAGTTGGGGTGGGGTTAAACACATGGAAAGAAGGCTTTTATAGTCCTATTTACTACATAAATCTTCGGCGACTCGTCACATTTGAGAAGTTCATAGCGACTGACCTTGCAGGTAGCGAAACCTCTGACTTCGTTTTTCACTTCCTGTTAGCTGCTAAGCAGAAAAGATTCGATCTTCCGGCGTTTCAAATTTTCAATCTTGATCTTCTCTATTATGTTCAGTTCTCTGACTGGCTCGATTAAAGGTCTGTAGTTCCGTCGTTCATATCAGCTAACCTCCCTTTCCATGAAATTATCATGCATTCTCCTAAATTCGGAAATTTAGTTAAATTTTTCATCGGACTTCAATTTGGCCCCTAACAAGCTAATCTGACCCCTTCCAATTGGTAATATTGCTCCAATGTAAAAAATCGAACGAATAATTGAAATATGGAATTTTGGGTCGCCGCTAAAAATTCAGCCTGATTTTGATTCTACCTCGATCTGAACCCCAACTTTGGCGCCTGGAGAAGAAGAAGAAGAAAGTTAGTTGGCTAGTTAGATGGTGTGATGGGACGTATGGTGATGCGCGCATGCCAAAGTGGCCCCTAAGACACCGCGCTCCCAGCACCGGAAACTACCCGTTCGGGCGTCGCATCAGTGCCGAGGGGTGGCTAGTTAGATGGAGGAACATTAAATATTTGTCTGTCGTCTCCGCCATCTCCCATATATCCTTCTTTGGCCTGTTTTTTGGGTCCGAAGGTTGGGTTGGCCAAGACGATAAGCCCTCATAATCGCAGCTACTTCTTTAGCAATGCGAAGTGGTGGCAGGTTTAGGAGTCTTTTTCATGGGCACCGTTCTCATTGCCCCCGTTGTCATGACGCACGCGAACCTTTGCAGGTGGTCCAGTTCCTCTCTGACTTTGACCAGGTGAACCCGGCCCGACCACAAAACTGCCGTGTATGTGATTCTGGAGCGTATTACGCCGGTATACATCTAGTACTTCATTTTAGGGAGAGGCCCCAGATGCTGCCGACAAGAAGTATACGGCAAGCCCAAAGAGTTTCAATTCCTTTTCTTATTCTGAGACTTGATACCTCCAGGAGAGTTTTTCTTCAAGATATACTCCTAAGTACGTCACCTTTCCTGTGACAGCTAACGGTCTTCCTTTGTTTTGCACTTTTATCAACTCCTTGCCCTTCTTTTTCTGAGTGAAAAGAGTGTTCTCTGTTTTGTCCGTTTTTTTTTTGCAAACAATTTTTCCACACACCGGAGTCTACTCTGCGTCAGCTCCGCGATGGTCCCCGGAAATTAGCCAGTTACCACCACAGCCAAATCGTCAGCGTAGCCTTGTGTGTATTTTTTTGACCATTTAGCTTATCCAGCAAACTGTCCATCACTAGCTCCACAGTAGGGGAGGGAGTACTCTATATTGGATGTTGATAGCGCCGAGCCCCGTTGGCGCGCAACAGCGATCGATCCCGGCGGCGGAAGAAGAGGAAGCATCAACGACGACGACGGCGTGATTAGCCGTCTCGCGCCGGACACCCTGGTTCCGGAGATGATGAAGTACGGAAGCAGTTGGAACCGGGTGTCGGCCTTTGTCTCGGCCATCATGAAGAAGAAGATGCAGACGGAGTGGTCGAGACAGAGGGCCGGCGATTTAGCAAGCTCGGCCCACACCACCGAACAGGAGGAGAACTCTGTACCATCCTAGAAGAGCTGCTGCAGCTGCGTTGCGGACCCACCGGCAGGGCTCACCCGTCGTCACCACCTGCCTGCGTCGACACACGGACCAAGACGAGGAGGTGATTGGTGAGTGAAGGAGGCAGCGTGTCCGGCCGTGGGGATCTGAATTCCAGGCGAGCGCTCAGGGAGTGCGGACCTTGGTCAGTAGGGAACTCCATGGTGGCCCTGGTAGGACGCGCGCACCGTTGCGGCACGTAGAAATGTGGGCTCGGGCCTGGCCCCAAGGCGTCCCTCCGGTCACTGATGCGATACTCGAAAGGGTAGTTTCCGGGGCCGGGGGTGCGGTGTCATAGGGGCCACTTCGGCACGCTTACATCGCCATACGTCCCACCACACCAGAGGAGTGAGTACTCCTCATTGTGGGCAGTCCCTGATGGTCGTTGCATGAATTTGTTCTTATTGGTAAGTTATTTGGATCTCGCCTGCGTACTGTCCAGCTTATTAATTAAGCTTTCCTTTACTTGTCTTTCCCTCAGGGCTGATTCTATTGATTCATGAGATGTCGCGTCAAACGCTCCATGTATATCCATAAATGTTGCTAGGGCATAATTCCCGCCAGTTATCCTTCACTCGATTGCCGTAACAAGCGAGTGCAGTGACTATTCCTACTGACCTGCTTGCCTTGTATACATGCTCGTTCTCGTGTAGTGGGAACCTTTTCAAGGTAACCTCTCTTAGGTGCCTGTCTATTAGCCTTGTTTTTAGCATAAATGATGAGCCACCTTGAATAAACACACAGGAAAACACTTTTATGTATATATACTAGCAGCTTCCTCTATACTTAGACAGAAGACCCCGGAGAACGCAGACCCACCCCCAGGAAGACCGGTGAGCGTATCTCCCATCAGCACCTTCAACATCACTACAGAGCAGGAAGAAACGAGGACTCTGGGCAAGGTTGCGTGTAATTTTGAATTTATAGTCAGTGATGGCCAAAAGGGGTAGAGACAAACTAACACTTCAATATATATTAGTGATCAGAGATTTTTGTCCTTTTATAATTTCTGAAGGGAAGTCGTACAGCTACAAAATTTCAGCATAATGTGAAGAAATTCAATGTAAGACACTCTCAAAACGTCCAAGTTATAAACAATTTGGGCGTCCAGAGGGGCCAAAACTTTGTGGCCTCTTTCACTAAGGGTACCGAAATTTTCTATAGCCTGAAGCTTATTAGAGTTGATACGAACACATCCAGAAAATACGAACCCCCCAGCTCTTACAATTCACCCGTCAATCTAACAGACATACAAGCAAACAAACTTTTCTATGTAAGATGAGAGATGAAGTGAAGATATGGTCCATTAAGGAAATATCAATGAATAGACTAGAAGCAACAGAAATGTAGTTTCTGCGAATATCCTGCGTTAATAAAATAGGCAATACTAAAGTATTGCGTAGAGTTGGCTTTACCAGGAAACTGCAGAAAATAATCAAAAGGGGAAAACTGCATATTGAGGGCATATCTTGACAGGAGAAAAATGTGAATACTTCGACTCATTTTGGATGGTAAAAATTGAAGGAAGGAGACCAAAAGGCAAAAAGAAATTATCCTGGATCCAGAATCTTAAGAGCTGGAGTGGTATTAGAGAAATTGGTGTGGTATTCAAAAAAGCTAGCGCGAACTGCGAGCAATCAAAGCACTGTTTAGTGTATGACATCAAGACGTAGGAGAAGGTATACATTTTCAGCTATGATCAGGTTTATGAATCATTTTGATGTTGTCTATATCTAGTCATAGCAGTGCCAAGAAATGCTGATTCAGTTATTTCTCTGTGATGCCAGAAGCCTAGTCTTCCCCTGCCCCATCTGAAAAAATTACGAAAACCATGGTGAGCCTTTCTTCGTCCACTTTCTATTTCAATCGTATTGTTGGAAACAATTTATTAATTCTAAGCATTGATTATAAGTAATAAACTCTGTTATTTTAATTGATCAGTGTTCTCAGATGTGACACGTAGCTTAGATTAATATTACTGCACAATGATGGTGACATGCACAAAATGCCTAAGTGATATTTTGGTCGAAAATGAGTTAGATACAGAAACAAGGAGGTGAGCAGGCAGACTGTCAGCCTGCGTGGATCGCAGAACGAAATAGTTTACAATTTCACCTCCAGGCAGCGGTATTCAAATGTATTGAGTGCATAGAAAACTGTATTGGTCGTGCACAAATGTTGTAAATGAATGGATAAGATTTTACATGGCACTTCATACATTTGGTTTAGCAAACAAGTGTACTTAGTTTCAGTAGTATTAAGTACAATAATTTTTATCATGACAAATGAGCTAAGTGCACTTGAAATTCTGAATAGGTAATCATACGCGCCAAATGTGTGTTAAGTGCGTCTTAATTTTTGTGGAAGGGCTATTGAGTGCCGTCAATGCAAGTTTAAACTTTTTTTTTTTTTACTGGCACACACCGAAGGGTCAGAAAGTCTTATTCCTCCTATTTGAGGAATCGCATTAGAGTCACATGCATTAAATGGAGTACAGGACAACAACCCTGTCGAGAGCGGTGGGACAAAGGGGAGAAATACCCTGGGCCTGGGCTTTCAGGGGGGCCCGATATTTTTAAAAGGCCTGAATTTCAACGCTTACGGATACATCATTTTATTATATTACAACCTTGAATTAGGTAGGTACTTCCCTACTGATTCGCCCATCTTTGGGCATGGGCGTCCGTCACCCGTTTCCACCCCCCTCTTTGGCGCTGTACTTACCCAATGAGGACCCACACATTTTATAATCTCGTCCAGCCATCTTGTAGCTGATCTACCCTTACATCTCTTTTTGTGATTTTCCCCTACCTCCCTGGCCATATGTCCTGCAAATCTGAATTTCAGTTTTTTTATGTTACATCCTATACCTATAATCCCTATTTTCCCCCTGATTTTTGTTATGTTAATTTTATCCCTCAACCGGATACCCATAATAGTTCTTACCATTGAATTTTGAACTACTCTAAATTTCTGTATTTGTTTTCTTGTCAACATCGATGTTTGGGCCCCATGTGTTAAAACTGGCTGTACACAATTTGGTAATATTTTGGTTTTTATTTTAATCCTGAACTTGCCTTTGAATATTATTTTTTGCGCCCAAAAAGCTTTCCATGCATTTGTAACCTTTGTTTCGATTTCTTTTTTCATTTTATGTTCAAATGATAGTATTTTTGTCCCAAATATTTAATGTCTTTTATGTTTGAAATTAGCTTTCCATCTAAATATACTCCACTTGTTTCTTTGTTCTTTGATTATATTTTTGTTTTTTGGGCATTCAACTCCAGTCCTGATTTTTGGCATTCGCGTTTAAATTCCCTTGCCATCCCCATCAGCTCTTTATCAGTTTTACTTATTAGGACTATATCGTCAGCAAATTTGAGATTGTTGACCCCAGTAGCGTATGTAGGATGAAATCATGGGGGGGGGTTGACTTTTGATTTTGTGGGTATTCCTTAAAAAAAAGTGTTGAATGAGCATATTTTTGATATATTTTAGAGCTTTTTTTGGCCATGGGTTGAACCCGGAACCCTCCCATTTTCCATTTATTTTTATTTCCCTCCCAGTCTAATTTGCAAATTATTTGCTAGAGAATAATATTAAAATTCTTTTTTGTTTTTTTTATTTTGGTCCTTCCAACAGCCGAAGCCAATTTATAGGAGGGACTTTCAACGAAAAAAAAAAAAAAAAAAAAGTGAAAAATGGGAAAATATTAGTAAATTTTAAAAAATAAAAAAATGAAAAATAGAATAAAAAACAGAAAAAAATTGGGAGGGGTCCCCTTGTCTGACTCCTTTATGAATTTGAAAATTTCCCCTTTCTAATCACGTGTTATGTATGCTTCCAGATTTTTATACAGATTGGTCAAAACTTGTATAATTTTTTGATGTATTCCTTGTATAGTCAATGCATTCCCATGCTTTATCATGTTGTACTGAATCGAACGCCTTATTGAAGTCAATGAATAGAAAATGGACGTCTATGTTGTGTTCGACTGATTTCTCCATTATTTGCCTTAGTGTATGAATGTGATCAGTGGTGCTAAAATTTTTTCGGAAACCTGCTTGTTTTATTGTTTGCTCTGCATCCAAAATTTTATGTATTCTATCTTTCAAAATTTTCTTAAATAATTTACAAATGTTGGAAGAGAGGCTGATAGGGCGATAATTATTCATTTCTGATTTATCACTTTTTTTAAATAATAAAATTAGTTCTGCTATCAGCCATTATTTGGGGATTTTTCCAGTATTTGGAATTTCGTTAAATATATTAGTCAAATATTGAGTAATTTTTTCCGAAATTAACTTCAAAATACTATTAGGTATCAGTTTTATCTGGGTCTGGTGCTTTATTCAACTTTATTTCCCTTGAAGCTTTTGTAACCTCATCTTCCAAAATTGTCTCTACTTTATCCTTATTTCTCAAGTTTAATTCCCATTTCTTCATGTCTTGCCCATTTGTTGCTTCCTCTTGTATACCCTGTACAGTTTTTCATAAAATTCCGCTGCTCTAACTATTTGTTCCCTCTCGAATATGAAATCATTATTACCCTTGATTTTGGGTAGGGTGTTGGTACCCTTTGAAATTTTTTTATTGCCTTTTTGGTTGACCATGTTTCCTCCAATACATTTCTTATTATTTCCAGTTTCGTATTTACTATCTTCTTTACTTCTTCTTTTGACTAGCTTGTTGATCTCTGTGAGCTCAATATTTTCTATTCGAGTTTTTAATTTCTTTTTCTCGAGTGTCATTCTTCTTTCTATAAGGTTTTTTGTTTGTATACTCAGTTTGTCATTGTGTCGATTTTTAGACTCCCCAGCACTTCAAATATCGTTTCTTTAATGCGCTTCTCAATTTTATCATATTCTGCTTGCATCCTCCCAATGGTAACTATGGTTTCCAATTCTTCTTGTAATATATTCAAAGCTTGTGGTATTTTATAAATAGAGATAATGTAACTCTTATTTTCATTTTTACTTTGATGTACTGAAATGTTCGTTATATTTGGAAATTTCAACTTGCACCTCCCCATCCAATGATCTGAGCTGAAGTATAAATCTGAAATAACATCCAGGTCTATTACAATTTTCATTTCATTGATCAAAATATGATCTATTTCATGTTTTGACTTCTCAGTAGGTGACTTCCGTGTTTATTTCTTATTACCACTCTTTTTGAAAAACGATCCAGCTGTTTTCAAATTATATTTATCAGCTAATCCTCACAGCCTTTTTCCATTTTCGTTTGTTTCTCTTTTAATATATTTACGAACATTTCTTCTGTTTCCCCTATTTTCACCCACCTTGGCATTGAAGTCCCCCATTATTATCGTGTAATATTCTCTTTCATTTTCATAAATTTAGCTCAACTGGTCGTGAAATTTTTCAATTTCCCCACCACTGAAGAGTCTAGGGTAGGAGCACATACTTGGATTATCGAAAGTTTGGTTCCTTTATTTATTTCAATTTTCAATACTGCGTTCACTGATACGCTTTATTTTTTTTACGTGAGGTACCCACTGCTTCTTGATGTAGAAACCTACTCCCTGTACCCTATTGTTGATCCAAAATAATAGAAGAAATTACCATTTTTCTTTTTGGATAAATTTCCCCCCTTCCTTTTTGTTCTCGATATCCCAGTGATATCCCACTTTAGCCCCTCCAGCGCATTTTCCAATTCCAAAAGTCTTCCCTCATTCGCTAACCCCTGGCAATTAAGGAACAAAATTCTGAGATTTTCAGTATTTGTTTTTGTTTTTTCTATTTCTTCTGTTTTGTGGTGTGGGTGACGAATCTTTGTGGGCTAACAGCCCCAATATTCCCCCTTCCCTGGTTGGGGCTCTATTCTGTTTGTGTTATTTCTCCCATCGTGCATTTTTTTGGTGCCTACGGCTATGCTATACATCAGATCAGCAATCACTCCTTACGCCATGAAAGAAACCTCTTATCCCGTATCTTCTGATTTTTGTCCATCTGACAACAGAACAAAGTGAATTGGAAGGAGAGGGGGCCCATGGAAATTCCCCCAGGCCTTCTTTTTCTCGCTACGGGACTGCAGGACAGTGAGCGGAAGTTGGTTAAATTTTCAAATTGCTCTCTTAAAAAATTAGTAAAATGTCACTTGGCATTTTGTGCATGTAACCATCGATAATATTATTTTGATTGCATTCTTTTTCTGATGTTTTATTAATCTCAATGTTTATACTAATGTCGCAGGTGTTTTCCTGTTCACAGGAGAAATACTCCGTATTTTGGACAACCAGACATTAGAGTATACGAGCTTAATAAGAGACTACAGCAACGAACGGAGGTGGGTATTTAATTTGGTCGCGTACAACGTACAGCAATTTATTTTTACGTATCGATTAGATATTGCGATGATTGAAAGGGGACGTGTAAATGAAGGCGGACAAGTTGAAAATAACGAGTAAATAAAATAGTTCCACATTTTTGAAGCGTAACTGGTGGGTTTGTTTTACGTTGAAAAGCTAGGAGTTGAGAGAGGGGGGGTAGTGACTACATTTATTTACATTTTTTCGTGTGAAATTCTTTATGTACGTAAAGCACATAAAATAACGCCGACGATGTGATTCGTTCAGTTCTTACGATATTGAAAAATTAAGATCTGCAGGGTACTGTAAGCTTTATTACGAGTTTATTTTTGAATCACTCTCCGACGATTTAAATTACTCATATTCGTCTCTTTTACAGGAAAGCGATAATCTATGGTGGGATGCATTTGCTAACGAATTTTTCGAAGACGATGCTACTTTAACTCTTACTTTCTCATTAGAGGACGGCGTTAAAAGATATAGTAAGTATAGTTACACAGGTATACATTATTGGTATCACGGAACGAGAATGCAAAATGATCTGTGTACAAATTTTTCTACATGCCTGTATATCAATTGCTCGTGGATTCGAACCTCTGCTCTAGCCCTGGTCATCGAAACTGAAAGTACAGAAACGTACTCGTATGTGCTCGAAATACGAGTGCACCTGTAGTTCATAAATGAACCATAAAATTGCATTCCACGTTGATTTTTAATTGATTTTTGCCGAACGGTTACATTTTTCCTGTGAAACTGTTTTTTCATCGTCCCATCGTCCTAGAATTATTTCTTGCGAATTCTCAGTCCACTTCCATGAAAGGTTGCCAGAGGTTTACAACGTCATGTTCGAACGTGGAACTTCGGTATTTATTTTGTCGTTTCGTTTCTGCGGGCCAGTTTCGTTTTTTAGGACCTCTGTGATGTAAATGTTTAATAGTTTCCGCTGGCAGAGGCGAGGGTTGAAAAATTGGACGGCTAGGCTGGACCAATAAATGGCTTCTGGCAGGCCCGTGGATATAAGAAGAAGGCAATGGGGCAGTTGCCCTGTCCAAAGAAAAATATTGAAATCAGGAACGGATCACGAATCAAAGGCAAAACGACTTGCAGATTCTCAGACAAGCCTATTTGAGTTTTTTAGGAAATTTTAGCAAGCGTGATACAGTTTTGATAGAGTCATTGCGAGTTTAACAAGGCTAGGAGAATCGTACAGAGTATCAAACAAGTTTTTTCGAGGATGTGAAACGAGTTTTGAAAAATGTTGAGTCTTGAGAAACTGAAAGAGACCTGATCAGGGAGCTGCACATTTGTCTGTGTCGAGTGAGAAACAGTATATCAAGGTGTCTACCGGCCATACAAGTCATACTGAAGTCCTACAATTGAGGCAGTGGTCGTACAAGTCATACAAAAGTTGTACAATTGCCTCTAATTACTTGAAAATTTGGTAATTCTTCCTGAACAATCGCAACATTTCTCATCCAAATATGGCCAAGTTGAAATTTAATCGAAAAATTGTGTTCTTTGTAACATTCTTTGCAGTGATTCGTTCGTTATGTAAGTTTCTTCAAAATTTCTATTTGCAATTAGCATGTTTTTGAATTTTTTCCTCCTTGTAGAAATCCTGTTCAGGTGTGCAAATTTCCGAAAAAATATTATTCAAGATTCATACAAAAATCACACAGAAGTCATACGAAGGTCGTACTCTTGGAAAATTCGTATTCAGTAGACACTCTGTTTATTTAAAATACTTACACTTTCAAGTCTTTCTAAGCAAAATGAACCCTGTTTGTTTTCACATAGTTTATCTATAAAAGCAGAATATGTTTGCATATTTTGGTTATTTTTAGAACATATTTAACCGTTTTAGCGCATATTTCCTTAATTTTCTGATTTTTAGCATATGTGGGGCAGTTTCTATAAAAAGGAATAACTTCGTAAGAAAAAGACAAGGAAAACGAAAAAAACTAAAAAGTAAAATTTTAGCAACAAACAAATCGATTTAAAAATTATTATGGATTCTTGTACGAAAATCGATGCTCTTTCACATGAAGGGGATCGTAGCCTCTAGAAATATCAGCCAGTAGTTCTACATCTTCGACCATCGTACTTGTTGTACATATCTAGCAGATGAAAAATGTATACGACCATCTTCGCCGAATTCTGAATTTCTAAAAAGTTATCCTGCATTGAGTAATTTTTTCATCACCTAGATACGTACAACAAGTTCCCATAGTCACAATAGCTGTCAAACTATTAATTATTTACCTAGGGTTGGACTGAAAAACGGTATTTTTGACCATTTAACGAAAAATGAAATTTTCCTAACTTCAACCTTTTCTAAAGCCTCAATTTTGAAAATAGGCATTATATTGTACTAAGATTTTTTCCATCCAATTCAGTACTTTGTATATTGTCTTGAAAATCGTGTTTTTTTGTGATCTTTAAAACGGCGTAGCCCCTTCAATTTGCTCATGGGCAAACTTTACATACTCACTTTTTTTTTTTAGTTTTATCGAGTACTACCCGATGCGCAAAATCCCGCCAATTACCCAGGTAACTAAAGGGGAACCAAGGGTAACTGACGGGCTTCTGAGTAATCTGAGGGTAACTGAGGGTTGCAAATGGGTAACTTTTCCGCGAGTAACTAGAGGGTAACTGATCGCGTATCGGGTATGCGTACCTAGCGGATTCTTGAACGAATTCCAGACACCCTGTATAATTGTCTATGAAACAGTTTGATTTTTGACAAGAAAATCAACAATATGTATTCAAAAACATTGAACGTGTTTTTCTCAAAATTTTATTTTTTGCGAAAATTGCGAGGTACCTCTTTTTTAATGGGTGTAGAGAGATAAATATAGTACGTAGGAAGCTGGCAAATGTCTTATTTTGTCAGGAATTGAGTCTACTATATAAATATGTGCTTAACTCAAAAATGATGTGACCGACAAAGTTGACCCTTCTTATAGAAACTGCCACGTATACTCTAAAATTTTCAATATTTCCTTCTCAAAAAGTCGAAAAAATACGAATTTTTTAGATTCTTTATTTGCTATTACATTCCTTAGTCTCTCGACCAATCGGTTGCGTCTCTTCACTTTTTTCTCTTCTGCGTTAATCTTTCATCTCTGAGAAGGATTATTCTTTGCCTTCCTTTCCAGTTCTTTCCCTCAGCCATTCCCGGTAGCAATAATCACAATATCCCTGGATGTCTTATATTATGACTCGTCATTTCAACTCTTCTCTTTGCGATTATATTCCAAATTTCTCTTTTCCCTCCTATTCGCCTCAATACTTCCTCATTCCTGATATGCGCGTTGGAAAAAGAATGTTTTCTTTACTGTAGCGCTTCAAGCACAAATTTACGCCACCAATTTCGTAAAATTCTATTCGAAGGCCCGCCTTCATTCGGATTCGTGGTTTCCTTTTGACTGTATGAAGTTTGGTTACCCTGCTTCATCAACTGATTTTCATTCCTCTTTCGACTTTGAAACGAGGTACAGTGTACCTTAAGCTCTTTAAAATGACACACATGTCGTTAGCGCATACTTTTACATTTTTAGCGCGTATTTTGGATATTTTTAACGCATATATGTTGCACATATTTTCCCTCCGGTCACTCATTCGATACTCGAAATGGTAGTTTCCGGAGTCGGGGTTGCGGTGTCTCAGGGGCTGCTTTGGCATGCCTGCATCGTCATACGTTCCACCACACCATATGTCCATATTTCACCTGTTTTTAGCGTTTAAAAATCCACTCCCTGGATATGATCAAGTCTTGAGAAGTCTTAATCAAGTCTGAAAGAGTTCGAAATAGTCTTCAGCTAGTATGGACAGGGTAGACACTTTTTTTTAATATAATTTTTTCTGACTTCCCAGTTTTCTAGCCCAGTTTCCAAATCTTCCTGACATATTTATTCAGCTTGTGTACGGTAGCTTTGCGAATACTTTGCCAAAGAAATAAGTCATTACGCTTTACGCTGACATTTATTCTTTAAAAATAGTGTATATTCTTTAATTGTCAGTATTCTCAAAATGTTCTCTGATTTTGATAAAAATTATTGCAGTTCTCTGACTTCCCGGTTTTTCAGAAAGTGGCCACCCTGATGGAAAAGTAATGAGTCGTGAACGAGCCTTGGACGGTCTTAGCGGAGCCTAGAAAAGTTTCTTTGAGAGCTTCTGCTTGGTTGAAGAATTTTTATTAGTCTTGACCCAGTTTTAAATTGCCATAAAAAGCCTCGAACAAATCTTGAACCGTCAGCGAGTTGCAAAGAAGAGCCTGAAAAAGTCTTGAACAAGTTATGGGGAGTCTCAAATGAGCATTGAATAGTTTTTGTTAGTTTTATGGTGTTTTTTAATGTCATATGCGAGTGTTAAATAGTTGTAAAAATTGTACCATGTTTCGAAGAACCATAATTCAGACCTCCATAGTATTTTTTCTTAAAACCATCAACTACCGTCGATATTTTTCCAGGTCTATTCGCTTTTATCGACTGTCGCCCATCACTATTACACGCCCATGACACCGCCGATGAATTTATCGGGGGCGGTAACGTCGAGAAATTTGTTCTACATGAGCATAGATGATTGCAGTGTTTCCAGAACGCATTTTCGCTGCTAAATTTAGCAGAATTTTTCATTTTTAGCAGTGAAGAATTTCATTTTAGCTTCTAGTTCTTATTGGAAAACTCCTTTTTAACGGACTTCAGCCAAAGTTTTTGGAAACCTAGCAAAATTTAGCAGAATTTGAGACACCCGAGAGCAGAATTCAGTTTTCACCTTTGGCAATACTGGAAGATTGAATAATCTTAGCTAGTCTCTCTTACTTCCATAGTGAAGACAAAAATCTGACCGATGTTTTAATGAACGTTGATAATTCTCCAAATATCGTCTAGTCGAAAATCCTGTGAGTTGATAGAATTTGAGGTTACCCTCTGAAACATAATTTTCAACATCAGCAAAGTAATACAAGTCGGCAGTACAAATTGTTCAGAAAGTTTGCGAGTACTTCTTTCTTATCTGCTCATTCAGTCACCAGATTGAGGGCGAGTAAATGATCAAGTACTCGCGAGGAGAAAGTTGATAAAACATGAATTATTCTTACATATTTCGAGTTGCCTTTTCCAGGATGGCTCCTTGATTCCGCTATTGATTGATGAACCGTTGAAAATCCACGTATTAACGCTCGCAGAAAAAGTGATGAAAACGAGGTCTCCGAGAGAATTTCTACTCATTTCTAAATCCGCCCCCCTTCCAGTTCACTGTTAATGGTGGGTTTTCTTGCCGGTGAACGAAACATTATTCTACATATGATAAAAATGAATATTGATAGATGCAGAATTTATTCAGGGACAGACGGTGGCAATTTATGAATGACTTGGTACTCCTTTGTGGTAGCCGATCCCAGACGAAACGCTTACGTGGTTCTATTCTGATAGGGCACGTGTTTTCTGGAAGAGGAGTAATCCGATGTGACCCTCTTTTGCATACCCAGTGCCTTAAATCTCACACCAAAAGTACGATTTTCAGGCCGCGTGTATATCTTTTCTGCTATCTGTGTGTCGGAACAGTCGTGAAAGTCATGAAAAAGTCATGTATTCAATGTTTTTTCCAAAAAATCACAAATTCTTTCCAAATTTGAAAAAAAAAATCCGAATTTTTAATGTCATTTTCTTAAATTTATTATTTTATCAATTATCATCTTCCTTTTCAAATGTGAATAAGGATCACTTTTTTTTTTCTTCCTTCACTTTAGGACCCCTAACATAAGTCAGGTGAGCCCATGGAAAAAGTCATGAATTTTATAAATTCGTCTTTGGTGGACATTCGGGCTATCATTTCTCATTTTTAAAATGTGCGAAGGCCTTACAAGATCGCTATTTCCACATAATGCAGATTTTGTCCTTCCTTGAGTCACTATATTTTTTAACTCGAACATTATTTTTTTCCCTTCTAAAAATCTTATAATCCATTAATTAGAATTATGGCTTATCTGTTGTATTTTGGTACAGCATAAGTTTCTGAAACGCTTAAGATAAGATCGTCGCTTGAATTTGATGAATTTCAAAATGGGCTCGTATCTCAAGTACCAAAGCATGCTCGTTACCGTGATACTTCGCCGTTTTGGACTCACTTTGTATTTATAATGATACTAATCAAATGATTATGGTGTTTCAGCGATAGGAAGAACACTTATACCACGTTATTTTCGTAGCATATTCGATGGTGGAGTCAACGAATTGTATTACAATTTGAAACACACCAAAGAATCATTTCATAATACTAGTATTACTTTAGACTGTGATCACTGCACCATGGTAACTCATCATGGAAAACCCATTTTTACCAAGGTGAGGCGTATTTCCATTTTCTTATATATTTGTCGAAATATTTTCGGGTAATCTTATCTTGAAATATGACCCGGAAAACCCTCGTTCATGCATAAAAAAACGGCCTTACTTGGTGGTGGTACATGATGTAACTCTGCCAATAAATGTCGTAAAAGTAAATCTAGAATGTGATTAGTCGTAATATTGTGCGTGAAGTAAGTATTCTCATCCGAGAATATGGGTAATACCTGAAACTCTTGAGGAACTCCTCAGTGAGGTTATTTCGAAAATAAAAATGTGCGTAGCTGAATTTTGATTTCAAAAAGATGATGCCCTGGCTTTATTGAAACAAGAACTCGTGATTTGTGACAACTCATTGGGGAATGTTTCCGAAATTATGGATGCTGTGATGATAGCGTGTGAAAATCGAAAGCTACGGTATGCGACAGAATGATGAAATTTGTGTCGTTTGGCTTACCCTGTCAGCCGATTCTCATGCCGCGCGGACACTTGTGTAGTAATTTCCTTGTGTGTATTGTACCTTCCTCCTTAATCTAAGTATTTTCTGAATATTTTCCTGCTGCACTGTCACAAATCACGAGGGATTAGAAATGAATGGGCTCGAAAGTTCTGTATATATTTTCTTAGTACCCAGTCCTGCTGCAGGGTGAATTAGATATTCTCCGAAATTTATTGGCTCTCGCTTTTTGGAAGACAATTAATTCACGTATAACCCATCGAAAAAAGAAGGAAAGTAAGCGTGTGTAATACGCGCACCTCTGGATATTTCTTGTATTTCTACCCTCACTTCTCAATTTCGAAACCAGTTTTTGCGGTCAGATGTGCCAGTTCATGTTGCTCGTGTTGGTTGGCATAATGGGCTACATGTATGGCTGTAATGCATGTTTATGCGATAACTACTCGATAGTTTTTCTGAATTTGAAAATGGCAGCGTTAGAGTTCGTATGTGAAACGACAACATTTGCGTAGCAGTTTTAGCAACAAGCGTAGCGCGGTTGTAATTTCATAAAACCCATTAAAACGTCCATCTAGGAATCCAAAATCGCTTCTTTTTTTTTGGGGGGGGGGGTCCCCCGATATAAATTTGATGTGGAAATCGTCGCCAAGTTGATTTTTCACTAAAATGTTGCGAGATAAAGCAGGGTTTTCGGCTCTCAGAGAAATCTTGATAATTGGTCCAATGTAAAGCGTCTCGATACTAATACTTCTTGAACTTCGAACGATATTAACGTAATAGTAACTAAGTTACTCCATGTTGTAGAATGAATCTATATACATTCTTTTCAGTCGATTGAATATGATTGTAATTCCTTTTCCTTTTGTTTAGGTTTGTACGGAGGGTAGGTTAATATTAGAATTTACGTTCGACGACCTGATGAGGATCAAGAGTTGGCATTTCGCGGTGAAAACATTCAGAGAGCTAGTTCCTCGATCTGTAGTTGGTATTCATTCGTCTCCGCAAGATCCAGGCATTATGGAGCAACTAAGTAAAAATATTACCAGACAAGGTATCACGAATTCTACTCTTAATTATTTAAGGGTGAGTATTTTAGTGTAATTTCGTTTTCTAACGAAACAGTACATTTTTCAGAAAATGGAAAAACGGAGGTTTCTGGTTTCTCGTGTGCTGTGCGATTTCTAAGGAAAAAACCGTTTTTAGAATTTACGTGAGATTGATTGGGATATAAATTAGAGTTGCAAATATTGGCACGATTGCCTCTTATCAGTGGTCTGAATGGGTGATCATGGAGATTTTTCTATTCAAAAGTATTCATGATCACCCATTCATTTCCTCCCCGCTAACACTTGCACAGGTGATTTTGCAGCGCACTCTAGTGCAGGTTTATACCCCAATAGTACAATGTTTACTAGTCATGAAAAAGTCGTGATTTCAATGAAATCCTAACTGTGAAAACAACCGTAGTTTTGATTTTGTGAATCAAATGCAGGGTGGCCACTTTCCTGGAAAAACTTGAAATCGGGGAAAAGTCAGGGAATTTTCAAAAAATAAATTTATGGCAAAATTGAGTGGTTTAGAAGTATTACGGTAGTTTGTGGTTGGTACCTATGTTTAGTTCTATATGAGATTCTTGTTAACTGCCTATTGGTAGAAAATTACGGTAATAGAAATTGAAAAAAACAAATTTAATGAACTTCCATCCAGTAGGCTTACTCGTTGAAAAAAAAAATTAGAAGTGGATCTGGAAAAAATCAAGGAAATTCATGACTGAAGAAATGTGGCCACCCTGTGCGAATTATAATGCTAATATAACCACGGATTGGACAGACTGCACAATCACAGACAACCAATAGGAGCACACGACTAAACAGGTTCACCGTTCAGTACTACTCTGGACTATGACTACAGGACCACACGAGATAAGTCTCATTTATGGTACTCTACTGATGATGGCGTAACAGCCGAAAGCGCTCTGAACTACAGAAGAAGAAAAAGTGAATTGGCACGCCCTACAAACGGAATACATCTTTAGAACTAGAGTAGTCTGTCAATCTTCACTCTTCAGTCAGCTTAGGTCTGTCTGGGTGTCGTTTGTCGCGGAGAAGCCTGATTGCGTCCGAAATGTAGCCCTCGCACCGTTTTTCATAGTCTTATTGCGTTCCGTTTTTGCCCCTTGTTTCGAATGGTTCGATTGCGTCCATCATAAAATTGTGTTTGACCAAGTGACGTCATCAAATTACCTCATCTAGCATGTTCTCGTTTCTGTTTGCGTCCTGCGATTTAATTGGTTTTTGCACCAAATCCCAGTCTTGGCTTTTTTGTGTGCTGTGGTTTTGTAACCCTCTTTTTGTCGATCAGGGATGGAGTCTGAATAAAGCAAAGCCCAGCCTCAGTGAGTCTAAATAAGAGTCAAAAAGTCTGAACGAATCCGAGTGAGTCTCACATGCCTCGAAATGTGGTTTGACAAATCTGAAGGAGTCAGCATGAGTCTCATCCGAGTCTAACAAGGTTTAACAAGTCTGAAGGAATCTGATTGAGTTCTAGTGGAATCTGATAGTCTTTACGAAAAGTAGGAAACGCAATCTGAATACGTCTTTTAGAGTGTGAGTGATCCTAATCCTTCCGCTCCCAACAAGACACCGTTTGTACCAACGGTTATTGAAAAATTCTACCGGGTCGAATATACGTTGAAAACAGTGCTAGTTGTATTCTACTAGTAGAGTACCTACAGAAGCATATCTTGGCTCACTCACGTCTCGGTAGATGGCGTGGTTGTTTCGGTAATGATTTTTTTGACTCTCATTACTCTACCAGTGGGACATACGCTGTCCCAGGTCCACTGGGGGCCCAAGGGAGAGTGAAAAATTCTCTTGACACCGGATTCGTATTATGGGGAGTCCATTCAATAATTTACAGTAAAAAAATAATTCAAATTGAAAAAAAAAAAGGGAACGAAAGGGTTAAAGCTGCATTCTGGCCAAAAAACTCTGTTAGCTTTCCAAAATAAAACCTAGATGTATATAGGTGCTTTTTCTTCTGCATTTCTGAATAGGACAAGTTGGGCACTCACCTCCGCGTTTTCTTTTCCGCGGTTTATTCAGATTTTGAAGAATAGTTATCTGGATGTATATTGAAAGCCTTGACTGTAGTTCGGTCCACCTCCTCGTGGTGCACTCTGGATGACGCTAAATAGACTGAGACGCAATGGGACTATGAGCCTGGACGCAATAAAACTCCACATCAGGCCACAATGAAACCATTCATTTTCTTCAATAATTTATCGCCCCTTACTGACTCGGACGCAATCGGGCGATGCCCGTTTGTCGCCTTCGGTTCCACGACCGTTGCCTGGTAGCCTCCGCCTTCCTTCCCCACTTTGGCCTGCGCACCCAAGGCGGAAAATTCATTCTAAGCAGTGAAGGTCGCCTCCATGGGTAAGACGGTTTCAGAAGACTTCCACCTCCAGTTTCCTGTCATTTCCTCGAATTGGTGGTTGGAGTAATGAAGTCCGATATCAGGTTCCTGATTCTGTCACCAGTGATCCTCCCTGGAACAGGAGGGTCGCTTGCTGAGCCCGAGGTGCCATTGGGCTTCCCCCTTTTCATTCAGCCGTACTCATCTACTCCTTGTCAGTATTTGCTGTCTACTCCTGCCGCCTCAGTGGGGATTCCGGTGGTTGGTGTCCTTAATAATTGAGTCGGTTAGAACTAAAAGGTGTTAAATCCAAAAATCGCACTTTCCAGGAAGCGAAAAAAAAACTGTTTTATTCGAAAATTTGGAAATCATGGAATACGTCCTTCAGGGTGGTGGTAGAGAGTCACCAGAGACAGCTTTTAAGCCCGGTCCCGTCGAATAAAATTTTGATGCGTCGGAGCTGGGGGGCTCAAAGTTTTTGGACTTGACCCCTTTTGGTTCTGAACGTTTTTTTTGCAGTTTTACGGCTCAAAATTACTCCCCTTTTGTAGCCAGGCATAAAGGGGTCACTCTAGTCTTGGTCCCTTTCCAATCGAGCCAAGTCCTTGATGTTGCCAAAAAGCACTTTCCCAACTGTTTCACGAAATTTCGACCACACCAGCAGATCCGCGATACTTCAATACCTCAGAATCCGTGAAAAATCAAAAATTACAAAAGTGGACTTAGTCCATTTTAGTTCTAACCGATTCAGTTCACCCTCTGTCACAACTCGATGAAATCAAATCAACTTTGTTAGTTGGTAACTTCGAAAGAATCAAGAATTTTTTCTTGCTACTGTGGAGTTGGCAGTATGAATCTCTTGTGTTTAATGCTCGCTCAATAGTGGCGATCTAACGGACTGGATAGTTCTGGAGTGGTCGACCAACAAATTCGAAAATTTCCGTCCTTTTTCTTTATTTTTTTCTTATTATTACAGGGTGGCCACTTTCCTGGAAAAACTGGAAATCAGGGAAAGGTCATGAAATGTTTTCAGTCAGGGAAATGTCATGAAAAAGTCATGGAAAGTTTAGGAATTTTAAAACAATAAATTCTTAATAAAATTGCGTGGCTGAGACGTATCATGGTGTTTGTTACCTATGTTTAGTTCTACCTATAAGATTTTTCTTGACTGCTTATTGGTAGACAATTATGGTACTAGAAATTGAAAAAAAAAATTGAGTGGCATCACTCATTAATGAATTTCCAACCAGTCAGCTTCTCTCTGTTCTAATTTTTGTTCTCAACCCGAGCCCTGGAATCCGCCCTTTCAAGCATTACTTCAGAGACGTCGGGGAGGCTATTAGGGCTGTCTTAGCCCTCTTCACATCTTGCCGAAAACCTGGCCTAAGTCGAAATGTAGCGAGTTGCTACGTAGGCTCGAACGCGGGGTCTCCGGATAGAGCTCTGTATGTCTGTATACTTCGTGTAAGTACAATCGTCCGCCATTTTGACTTCAACCGTCCTCGTGGATGCCGAGTCCGACTACTGTGCGGAGCGTACCGCGTAGTCAATTCGGCATCGACGGGCAAGGTTGGATTCAAAATGGCGGACGATCGTACTCTCCTATCCAGAGCTTTACTCCGTATTCTGAGACCAGCGCGCTATCCACTAGTAGGCCTACCCGTTGAGAGAAAATGAGAAGTTGATGTGGAAAAATCAGGGAAAAGTCAGGGAAATTCGTAATTGAAGAAAAGTGGCCACCCTGTAGATGACAGACTGAGCTATATCCGCAGCCATTATGCGGAAACATTGCAGTTTATTTTATCAATTCATCATCTGAGAATGAAAACAAGCAATCAGTTCATCATTTGGGCAGTAGATATAGCTCAGTCTGTCATTTAATAATAATAATAATAATAATGATAATAATAATAATAATAATAAAAATAATAAAAACAAAAAAACAAAAAAAAAACTGACAATGTTTAGTTTTACAATTTTTTTCTCATAAATTAACGTTTAAAAATGTGGGGTGCGGCTTATGTACAAATTATTTAAAAAAAATCATTAAAAAAATATAAGCAATCGGTGGATATTTTCTGTTGCCTTATCGGTAACTCCCATAAGTTTCATGTCTGTGCATGTGCACTTGTAAAATGAATGTGAGGAAGATGACGACTTACGTTCTTCTAATGATGAAGATGATTCAGAGACTACCTACCGATTTTTAAAACGATTTTCTAGTATTATTGGTACATATTCTGCGGCGTACATTCGCGTATAATACATTATTTTTAAAGTACGTCTTAAAATTGTATGTGCGGCTTATATTCGTGGGCGACTTATAATCGGAGATATACGGTAATTTGCTTTTTCCCAAAAATCATAAGTCCTCTCTAAATTCTTCTAGAAATTTTTGCATGCTTCAGGCTGTTCCTATCGTCTTGATATTATTCTTTAATTTGTACGCGTTCATGAATTGAGAAAATACGCACGATTTTGCGTATGCCTAATCCAAACTCATTGTTACATTACTATTATGATTCAGTTTTTTTTCTTTCCTTCATTTTTTAGTTGTTGTCCAAGTATCATTTTTAAAAATGTGTTTACTTTTGAGTCATTTCTTATTCTCTATTCCTGTGATAACATTCATTTATTTCATTCTCATTATATCATTGAAAAAAAAAAAAAAAAAAAAAAGAAAGAAGAATTTCTAATGTACATGTTTTTAAATTTTAAAATCATCATTTCATGATCCTCCTTTTCAAATGCTAACTCCAAAATACTAGGAAAGGAAGAAATTGAACAAATATCACTGAAATGTCAAAATTAGTTTTCATTTTTAGGACCCTAACATGAGTATTGTGAATCGATGAAACAAGTTATGGAAAGGTCGTGAAAAATTCACAAATTTGTAGTCTGTAGACACCCTGATTAGAGAGGAAAAAAACTGACGTTTGCTTGTCGACTGCCTTGAACGTTTTTATTCTCTACTCCCGAATCGTAGTCGCGTTTAATCTACTACTCGGGTGTTTGGTTGAACTCGCGATTTTCGCGAATTCTGGAAAATATGAACGATTACTTGATATCGTGTTTTGTTCATATTTCCTGGAAACTGGACTCGAGGGAGGTTTCACATTGAATGCCTGAGTTCAGCTGCTGGTCTTATCCCATTTCATTGGGAGTCTGGTTGGCCGAGTAGATAGTGCCGCTGGTCTTGAAATTCGGAGGTCGCGGGTTCGAGCCCACGTAGCAACTCGCTACATTTCGACCTAGGCCGGTTTTTCGGCTAGAAGAGGAGGGGACTAAGACAGCCTTAACAGCCACCCCGCCGTCTATGTGGTAGGGCGAATTCCAGGGCTCGGGTGGAGAGAAAAGATCCCATTTCATGGGCGACTTCTTTTCTTTGTGGAAATAAGTTGGAAACTAGTGCGATTTTAAAAGATCGAAGAGAACAAAATCTACAAATAATGTTGGAAAATCGGAATATTTTTGAGATTCCATAGTTATCTACAGTGAGGTGTATATACAGTTTGGTATTTGGAACATCTTATTCCCGCCAGTCGAATTATTATCCTAGGAATAAGTTCCGTATTCTAATTATATGCTATGTGTTTGTTATAAACGTTCGTTGTTTACTTTGTTCGCAGCTGTGCGTAATTTTAGAGCCAATGCAAGAATTGATGTCAAGGCATAAAGCGTACGCTTTGTCTCCGAGAGACTGTTTGAAAACAACCCTTTTTCAAAAATGGCAACGAATGGTCGCTCCTCCTGGTAAGTTACATCTATTTCTATTGCTGATTATATGTTTCATTCATGTGTCTTCCTCAATTGTCCGTTCTCCATCTCTTTACGTATGTTTCCTTATATGCCTGTCTGCTCCTTGTTCCCGCCTGTTCATGTGATTTTGTCCTTCTTTTAGTTTTCTCCTGTCATCTGTCCTCAGTTAGTAACTGCGGTAAAAAGACAAAGAGGGGAGCCGTGGACAGAAAATCCAGGCTCGGAAAAAACGGCGTAGCCACGATGAATTGAGATAAATTCCTTCTTGGAGAGTTCGGATGATTCGGTCTGGGATCACCCCCTTAGGCCTATTGGTGGCAGGTGGTAATACTGCGCTGGGGTTGACATGAGTCGACGAATATTGGCGTGAGTTTTGCAAAGCGATCTGAGGACAACGCCCGGCTGCCTTCCCCATATTTCTTGCCAGATCAAAGTTCTTGTTCGCTAAAATCGGAGTTTATTGGTATTTTGTAATGCCTGTGTTGTATTCGCAGAATCTCAGAGGCCAGCCAATAAAAGAAGAAAGCGGAAAGGGTCGCAGTCGAGCGCAGCCACCAATAACACGCCGACAGCACCCACCAAAAAACGATCTCCGGGACCAAATTTTTCGCTAGCCTCGCAGGTATATTTGATAATTGTAATCCATTTTTTGTAATCGCTGTACTGAACCGCCGTACGGTACCTAAATTGATGGCATTGTCTGTAGGACGTTATGGTGGTTGGTGAACCATCATTAATGGGCGGAGAATTCGGTGATGAAGACGAACGGCTGATCACCAGGTTGGAAAATACGCAATATGACGCTTCAGCCAATTCGTTGGATCATGACGCGGGGCACGGCTTTTCAGACTCGCCGCTGACGGGGCCCGGACCTGGGCCCGGACCGCCGCCCGGCCCAAATACCGGAGCGAATTCGTGGGGGAACGCACCATCGGCGGCGCCGCCGTCCTCCGGCCCAGAAAACGACAAAAAATCTCCAGCTGTGAGTCAGTGATACTCTCCTTTTAGTTTTATTTTAATTAGACATAATTGTTGTTACAAAGTTGTAAAAATGTACAAAAGTATATAGTTATACGCATAAGGTTTGCATGTATAAGTGTGCACATGTGTGTATGTATGAATGTATGTCTGTATATGTGTGTGAATGTGTGCAAGTATGTCGTGTTAGGGATACCAACGATTGGGTTTTGGTACCGATGACCTCTCCATGGAACCCAATTGAGAAACGAACAATTGAATTTTCATTTGACCTGTGCCGACGTTTATGTTCCGTGCAACCAGCTGGACTACTGTTTTCGGTGGATCCCCCCCCCCCCATTTCCTCCGGTTTTCCGGAATTGGTTCCAATAATAAAATTTATTGGAATCCCGCGAAGTTTCAGGTCGATTGAATTGGTTAATCCGTGCCACAAGCCTCTCCTCTTGGTAGAAATACGTGGAGTTTCTACTTTAGTTACAGAAAATTGTTTTCTCGGCTCCTAAATGTGTTGAAAGTTAGTATTCCGAGTTGTAGTATAATGGCCCCAAGAAGTGGCCTCAGAAGGTGGGAAGGAGAGTACAAGAAGTATAATTTGAGGTACGAGTCGGCATAAAGGGTTTCGAGGAAACTGAATTCTATTTTGGGGGTAATTTTTCGATCTGATTCCCATGGTATACTACCACAGGGGACTGAGATCCAGTAATGGTAGTTTTTCGTTATGGTGTTCGTTTATACGTTTTCCAGGTGGCTAAACTCGACTTTAGAGCTCGTTTTTCAATGAAACCCTCGCCCCCCCCTTCCCTGGGCTTCACTAAACGGAACAAATCGGATGCCGTCTTACAAAATTTACTTTATTTGATCTTCATTGCCAGACCCCGTATCATGGCTTTTCGATGGGGTTTCGTTGGACGCGCGATGAAAAATGTCTACGACTTGCGCTGTTGAATGATTATTGTTTTCGGTAGTGGGTTGTGTGTAATGATCGTGTTTGTGAACGACTACTAGTTTATAAAACCTTCGGTTCTGAACCGAGTGTTAGGTTTTGATCGAAATTAAGGAGTCTCATGTGCAATGTCATGCCTGTGTTTCACCGTGTTTTTTATTCGCATTCGGTAATCAGTTCAACTCAATGCTGTTTTGAGTTTCCAAGCGTTCGAACGTTATAGTTATTTATTCGGCCTTTGATTGAATAACACACAAAAGTTACAGGTGTATATTGATACAATATTCCGAGAATGACGAAAGAAAAAAAAAATTAATTCTAGACTTCGACAAAATGACTAATATTTAGTATTATTCAATACCTTGTACATCGAGTTTGCAAGCACCGAGCTTCACGTACAGAGAACGGTTCAGAAGGAACATTTTTTCATGGAAAATTTAGGAATGCAAGAACATACGTGTATTTTTCCACTGAAACGTTAACCGTTTTTTGGCATTCCGGGGAAATATTCGATCACTATTCAAGAGGTCTTGTGGGCTAGGCCTTCCTCATCCATCTTCATTGCTGATAGATGCTCGAGCGTTTATTCTGGACCATTAACAATATATGAGATGAAGAAAGTCTTTGATCGAAGATCAGTGACATTTTGTCGGATTTATGATCCCTGAAACTATGCTCATAAGCTAATTTCTCTGAAAATATAGTAATTTAAGATAATTTGGATACTTCCTAAATCAGGGCAAAATCAGGTATAAGCATGACTAGAATCGTAAAATTTTGATATTTTCCTTCGTGTAAATTTTAAGAATGGCACAATTATAAAATTCCTAAGACGTATAAAAAGTCGTTTTCTTGAAATTCTTCATGATTCTGATCCAATAATAAGAAAGAAAAAAGTCCTGACTTAAGGGTAGAGACAGACACTTCGTCTGTTGGCAGGTTGACGAAATCGGGATATCAGTTGGCGAAGTAAGAAAAGTTGATTCAACATTTTTTTAGCTGGCAAAATTGAACGTCTGTAGAGCAAATTAGAATGTACTCCCTTTCCCGACCCCTCAACGAAATCGCTTCAGTACGTTTTAGATTTTTTTTTTTTTTGGTAGTTTGATTGAAAAGCAGGAGAACTTGATTTTCTTGATTGCAGAGTGGGAAAAAAATGTAAGTCTGTTTCCCAATTTCGGTTAGTCACCAAAAATGTATTCTGCTTTGAATCTTGTTACAAACTTAAGATTCGCGTGAGGCTAGTAAGGGTCTCAGTTCCCATGTTTTCGATTTAGTTTCCGGTCTACGAAAAAAAATTGGTGTTTATAAGTAACAGTATTTATTGAGTTAATTCAAGAAGTTTCTTGATCAGTTCTTATAACTCGATGAGTTGTTTATTCATTTCAGCGGTTCAGTAGTCAATTCATTACTGATAGAGAAGAAAATAATTGAAATTCGATTCATGAGTTGAGATTTGCTCAGTTCAGTTCGTAAACGTTCCTCTTTGAAAAAGTTCTTAAGATAGCTGCCAATTGTCTACCTTATAGCCGGAAACTATTTCGAAAACGATTGCTTTCTGTCGTTTGTAAATTTTTGAATATCAAATACATTCGAAGAAAAAACGTTTGATAGAGTCTTGAAAGTCGAAAATGTTAAAGGACATGTGCTCGTTCTCTGTATCAAACTGGAGAGTTTTCCCTCTCTGGTCCGTTTTGTGGGCAATTCAGTTGATTGTAGGTGAAAAGGGAATGAATTTTCTGATCTGCGTCGAAACACAAGCCAAACTATTGAATGTACTTTTTCTTTTCTCGAGAATCAAACGCATCCATATTTGATTTAATCGCGTGCGTGTCTTTCTGAAAGCCCCAGTTATAAATGCGTTTTTGTATTGTCAAATTGCTATCTACATTTTCAATTTCCAACACCGGTTTAATGTAATGTATTATGTATGTATTCGTATACATATCGTTAAGAGCGCAATTGTTTTTTTTTTTTTTTTTTTTTTTTAAATATTTTTCTTCCTCTTTGTACATTATTCTTGCGCGTAGCCAGTCAGAAAGGCAAATCGAAATTTGTAACTGCATGATACATGTCGATGTGTTATTCACTGATTTTTTCCACTTTACCGAGTTTTTGACCTACTGCTGGCAGTAGAGCATCTTCTAATGTGGGCGTACCTTGCCACCTTCTTCAAAACTTGCTCAACTTCATTTTTTTAATCGAAGAAGGAAGGTATTTTGTCAATATAAATGTTACCGTTAGCATTATCTCGTAGTTATGCGAAAGTACGCTTCAAATGTTATTAACGTAGTTGCAAAAATGAATACGACGCCGAGTCGTCTCTTGTTTACATTTCAAACGGATTAAAAAAATGAATCGAACTGTGGAAAATCGAAATTCCGGATCCGGCGGATCTCTGGTCGACACGACTGAAGACTAAAACATATTATTCGAGGGTACAGACACGCGTACTCTATAGATACGTCGCTTGTAAATGTTCCTGCTGGACAGAATAACATAATTATTTTCGTTAATGACGTGTAATAGTGATGATTATTTAACATTTTTACGCCGCATCTTGTGTCGAATAATAATAACCCTGAGGGTGTTGATAATCAGATGCCGTACGAGTACGTGACGATAATCAGGAATCCGCAAGTCAGAGTGATTGTCGGTTCTGCGCACGACTTTTTTAAAATCGTTTTAGTTGTAAAGCGCCTTCTAGACGGTCAATAATATTGACATCAAAATTTTTACGTCAAAAAATGGGCAGTGCAAATAAATTCACGGAGTTTTCTAATTTCATCCTCACGATCAAAATTTTACTCATTGATTTCTTGTTAAATCAATATCAATTATTTACAATAATTCAGCAACTGAATCGAGTGCCGTAACTATCCTTTATCAACAACCAATTCGAGTGATAAGAAAAACCAAAATTTGTTTGGCCGGGAAAATGTGCTCATAGTTTGATGGTGCGTCCAAAATATCTGAACAGTGCTGTTATTTTCGATGTTCCGTCAAATTTTCGGTCAAATATCAAGTTTTTGAGCATTGAGTCAGTATTATAATCATGATTCCCCTACACTGTCAATAATATTGATGAAGGCTAAATTTTTTGGTCTATATTATTAACTGTCTACATTCGGACTTCCCAAGATTCAACAGAACCTTATCAACGTTAGGATTACATGAGATGCTAGGCATTGTTTACGTACAGTGTATCCTAACGTTGATAAGAATTCTATGGCACTATTTCCTGAAGTGCGGAAAGGGAGGAAGGCCCGATGCTAGCGCGCCATCGGTCTGGGAAGTCCGAATATAGAAGGCGCTTAAATCCGGCGGTTCAACTTGAAAACAAGCTCTTTCGAAGATGCCGTTGAAAAAGGACGTAAAGGTGCTCGACAGTAGGGTCCCTTTTACTTGTTTATATTGCCAGTCATATTGTGTAAGCTTAGTACGAGAATTGAAAGCAAACTAGATGGCGCTGCGTGTACTGTGTACGAACGCACTAAACCCCGGATAAGAGAAAACTCCTTAACTTCAAAAACGAGAAATTGCGATTATTTGATATTATTTGGACGCTGTGAAGCAGAACAGAACCAAGCGACAAAATCTTTTTTCGAAGTTCAAGAGCTATAATATAAGGTATAAGGTAGTAACACATGAGACATGACGTCACCAGAACGCTCGTTATCAATATAGGGGGAAAGAACCAAAATGAAATACATATAGTCTAATGGGAAGTTGATGAATTTTACCATTTATGTGGAAATTTCTCGAAAGTAAGTGGAATTACGTGAAAAATAATGAGAATGAAATTTGTAGAAATCGGTATTTACATTTTTATAAAGCAACTTCCGTATAATTTCGAACATTCTCTCGCGAATTACTACAATTTGAAAGTTGACTGTACTAGTAAGTAGCTCAACATTTTGAATCATGTATCTCGGATTTACGTTATTTCTATTTAAATTTAGTATTAATAGTCAACTTTCACCACAGATTGCCAAAAACTCGGTTTAACTTGGAAAAGTCGCAAAATTATTCGGTCATTTTCATCAATTTTATCAAACTTGAGGGCCAAATATGTAAACAAAGTCAAGGTCCCATTCCCCTATTGAAAGTATATGACAGCGTTTACTGATTAGCTTTTTTCAACGTAGGTACACATTTTTGTATCGGGGGCACAATTTTGAAAAGTTCTACTTTTTACGCTCTTTCCAATGATATAATAACTCCTTTTGTTTATAAATGTTGGTTGATTCCCTTACGCTGAATAGCGTCCAATTAGCGCCACGAGCGCAACGAGTGACGCTATTCATCGAACACGTTGCGGTATTTCTCACTTTCGCTGCTCCTACAGTAAGTGGGCACTTATGTAGAAGACTGAAACACGAAACAAGTTTCTGCTACATGTAATGAAATTAATAACAAATGAAGAGTGAAACATTTCTTGTCTGATAGTGGCTGACATCTAGCGGATGTTTTGTGAACCCTCATTGAGTGAGCATGGAGAAAATATGAATAGGTCGCGCCGGTTGGACCGGCAACCTGATCACTAGGAACTCCAGAAATATTCTTTTGCATGTTTCTTTCTGTTGAAGTAGATAGGAAATATCCATGTTAGTTTTGATTCAAAAATTTCAAGAAGAATGAGCCACACTTGATCGAGCATAGTTTGGATATAAAAGCATGTTTTGGCATATTTCCTGCTTTTTTAGAGCATATTCAAAAATATTTGGCCAATTTCCACAATTTTTGAGGAATATTTTAAATTTTTTTCAGTATTCTACTGTTTATGTCTTCTAAGAAGATAAAACTGCAACAACTGCAGGTTTTTTACTAACCAGAAAATGTTTTCCGCAAGGTTTTACGCCTATCGGCCTATGTAGAACACCGTCAAATGTATTCAGTGTTCGTCTGCAAAAAAAGACTTGTCGCACAATTACTTTAGGACCTTTTTCTTTTGTATATCTTTCATCTCTCGATTTCCCTCTCAAAATGACACTTATATTATCGATTATTATCAATTTAATAGGGGATATTTTGGCATTACTAGGATTTTTAGAGAATATTTTAGCATATTTGACCCCTTTTCAGAGAATATTTTTGGAATCCCTAATGATCACGTACCTCTCATTTTTTTTTACTTCACCGCTGTTCTATTAATTTTGCTACCTGAATATTGAATATTTATTAAATTTTTAATCGCAAGTTCGAACGTGTAGCTCCCTACAGTTCAAATTTGAAGCATGTCCGTCATTTCTTAATTTTATAATCTTTCGGAAAACCCGTAGTTCCCAATTAGGACAATGTTATTTTCGTCTGTGATCACTCAACCTTTCATTAGGAAGTGTACATTAGCGCTCCTACATTCGAATTTTGTCGGTGTGTACACACAGAACTAGTGATGGGCAGTATCGATACATTTATACATCGATGTTTTCGATACTTTGGAAATTGTGTATCGATGCATCGATACACCTTCTTTTTGAAAAATATATCGATGTATCGAGCGATACATCAATACATGGCCCACCACTACCTGCAATAACACATCTTTTAAAATACATCAATGTTTTCGATACTTTGAAAATTGTGTATCGATGCATCGATACACCTTCTTTATGGAAAATATATCGATGTATCGAGCCATGATGCATCGATACATCGCCCACCACTAGGACAGAACAGTAACAGTGCGACACGCAGACTTTTCGTGATAACTGATAAGGGTGATAACAGGTATTTCATTTATTGGGACCGGGCGAACGTCTGGCGCGCTAGTATCGCTCTACATGATGATAATTTGAAAGAATGATCATAGCCTGTGAGTAACATGGGTTCATATGGAGAATACTGTAATTCGCAGCATTTTCTGAGAATTACTTGTTAAATATGCATTTTAAATAAAAAATACCTCAGAATAGCATTTAAAGTACATGTTTTTCAACTTCGAATGGAATTAAAATAATCGCGGTATGTAGTACGGAAAAATTGTACCATTCAAAAGAATAGTATATTACGTTGGAGCAGAGGAAAGTATGCTATTCCCTAGTGCGAAGTTTACGGAACGAGGCGAAGCCGAGTGACGTAATCGCACGCGGGAACCGCATTACTTTCCTCTGCTCCAACGTACTGTATTTTAATCGAAGATGAACGGAAAACAAACAAATACTTGACCAATCAGCTACCAAATTCATTTTCAATTCTTATCAGTTAGCATTCTGCCGAAATGTTTTCTGAACGATTCTCTTTTCGTGATAACGTGTTGTACGTTAACAGTTGTAGATCGATTTTCCTTCGTACGTTACTTACTTACTAATTAATCGCTTCTATGCAGTTACTTGTTCTCTGTTTAAAGAACACAAAAATAAAGTTCGTGTTTCAATTATATTTATTCTTACAATCACACAACCCAAGCGGTAGGTAATTTCTACTTTCCACTTGGGTTCGGCAGAAATTAAATATTACCTACCGCCTACCGCCTTTACGTTGCAGTCACTGTTACCTACTTACAAGCGTAAAAGCGCTTCTTTCCACAGCCAAAGCAGTGTAGGAAACCTGCCGTTTTCCGTTCATCTTCGATTAAAATGCGTTTTCGTTATCAGTGATAGTATTTCGGACAATACAACCAAATCGATACGGCAAGAGTTCGCTCGCAAATTACTGGTAATGCTGGGACTGAGAAAACTCATGAATATTTGTTTGTCCGTCTTCAAATCAGTGGTTTAAAAAGAAATTGCAAATATTATGTAACCAACCTCAATTGTCAACATTCGGTTATATTTATAGTAATAACTTGTGTTGGTTTCATCCTATTTCCTTAAAAATACACTCATTAGAACGAAAATTTTATGATCTTCAATTTTAATTCTTACTTCTGTTTCTTAAAAGTGCGTGATTCTCGAGTAACTGATAGAAAAACGTAAAGTCTCATAAGATCCGATTGTATTTAGAGTGATAACTTGTGTTCCTTCTATTCCATTTCCTTGAAAATATACTCTCATTAGGACGAGAATTGTATGATCTTCAATTTTAGTTCTTGTGTCTTTTTCCTAAAAGTGCGTATTTCTGGAGTATTTGATGGAAAAACGTGAAAGTCCCATAAGACACTGTGTTAAAGTTGGCCTTTCCACGCAACGTTGCCGAGTTGTGGATTCCGGCCTGTTAGTTGTAGACGGCCGTGATATGTCAATCAAAAAGATGTGTATAAGTAGAGCAATTTTCACGATTTTTCGCATTTAAATAGTATTTAACGTAACGATGGCAGAGGTTTCAAAAATTTTGGTTCGGCTCGTAAAATTATATTTTCTCCGACCAGTAGAGGTAAAGTAATCGTGATGATTAATGTCTTTTTATGCCAAATAACAAAGAGAAAAATTTGTGTCACGTTAAATATACATTACTACCCTTCCGAATACCTTCACATTATTAATTATTTTAGAAAAATCGAAAAAATGTAGCTAAAAAATAGTTTTGGTCTTCCGTTTCCCATTATCATCTCTATTGAATAGTCCTACATGATCATTCTGTCAAAGCTTCTATTTTTGACCGCCAGGTGACGACTCCTTTTGATGCACGGTCCCAATTTGAAGGGTAAAGAATCAAAACTCACCTTTTCTATTTTATTTCAAGGGCGCAAATAAGCAAAATGCAATTTTTCTTTTTTGTGACAAGACTCGTGTATTTACGTATTATTGTCTAAAATTAGGAATTAAAAATAAAAAGTTTCTTTCGGCATGGTCATCTTTTTGTAACAATAGACGTTCATCATCCAAAAATAATTACATCTAATTAATGGGCTAGTATGCCTTTATCAACTCTCCATACAATTTTTTGTTTTGGAATCTACTAATCAACGGCAGAACACTTTTTGTTCGCTGTTGTCTTTCGGCATGGACTTTTTCATGTGTCCGTCGGCATGGCATTCATTATTTTAATCGCCATGCCAAAATACAGAATCCCTCGCTGTCGGTCCACTCTTACCAATATGTTCGACAGAACGCCTCTTAACGACTCCCCTCAAAAATTAGTCAGTCAGGTCAATCGGTTAACCACTTAGTCAACTACCCAAAAATACGTGTCTTCTACAGAGACACGCAGTGTAACATTTTATATAATTTCGTACCCTAATAAAAAATGAAGAGCTAAATCATACTGACTGGTTTCGTGTTGGGGGCAGAGACGCTTAGCTAATCGTATTGGCTAAAAACTAGGTCAAAGGAATCGAATAAGCTACAACTAAAACTAATAGCGATGATCCAATTTTATTGGCTAACTAATGGCTAAAGCTAAGAAAAACCCACAAATAGCAATGTTTAGACCCCTTTCTTGGGAGAATATACAATGAGTAGACTACAATGAAAAGAGAAATTGTAATTCAGGTAGTCACTTCACTGTTGTTAATAAGTGTAAACACTAAAAAGGCCTGTAAGTTCACGTGTGATAAGGTCTCGTTTAAATGAATTTCATTTATCCCTTTCTCTTCTTTTGTAGCTTTAGCTGATTTCGATTGATCAACAAATAAGCGAATGCTAATTTACTGCTGAAATGCTAGCTAACAGCTAGTTATCGCCACAGTTTGAAACTTATATTGAAATACTTCCAACCTGGATTTAAAATTTATGCTTATTGAGCTCATTCGTTCTTTTTAAATAGTAGGTATACCGAAATTGGAACAAGGAAACACCATAATGGTGATGATGAACGTTAGAACACTAAACAGATAACAGAAGCAATTTTTTTTCAAGGAATCGCAAATCCTCAAAAGAACTGCGATTCCCTTGGTGAATGAATCGTGATTGGAATTGCAGTTTTGCGATTTTTTCACGCGATTTGAACCACCTCATCTCTGCGTTTACTGATATCTGATATGCTCTTTTCAACGTGGGTACACATTCTTGTATCGTGTGCCCAAAAAATTCTACTTTTGCGCTCTTCCCAACGACACTACTAACTTATTTTTTCAACAAATGTCGCTTAGTTCTGTTTTGCTTAACAGCGTCCACATAAAGAAGTTGCCGGCCATGATCGAAGCTTGCTTTTTTCAGAAACGTATCTTAGAGTTTTCATTTGAGGGCAGGGGTCCTAATTTTTCCAACTACAAAACGTTTGTTTTGCTACCTCTAAAGATACTTATCGAGGTCGACTAGCGGGGGAAAAGTTTCACTCTGTCAATCTAGTCGACTGGTGACCTCTGCTTTCTGATTTCTGATTAGGAGCGATTTTACTGACGTGCTGAGTGTCCGGAAAGTCTTTCGAGTACTTTTTGCGTGGATGAGCTAATATCATATAATCTCTCCCGGTCAGAAAGATCATAAAAATCAAGAGAATCTTCATCTAAGTTCCTTATGTAGATCCCGGATCGTTTTTCGACCAAAAGGTAACAAAAATCGTGCAAATTCGGATCGAAGATGAGGATTACAAGATCGTGATCTAAGATTATTTTTCTCGAAATGGTCTCTAGGATCTAAATCCGTGATTTTCAATTTTGTAAATGATCTATAGATTATAATATGAGATCACTGGTTCCAGGCACTTGTTTTGTCCGGTTTCAAGTCCTAATTCTGTCGAATGAAGTACAGAGGTGTGCTCCGTTGACAAAACAGCCTTTCCGACTATCTGTGGTACCTGCCATTTTTTCCGAAGAGAAAGTTGAAAACGCGAGAGCGAATACGACAGTGTGACCTGGCAAGGACTATTTTCTCGCAGGTGCTAACTTCATGATGCTATTCGGTTTCTGAGAGTCGCGAACCTTGTATAAGAATCGAGGAATATAGTCTTTGGCGAGATTTGGTGTCCTAATTGCTGTTTAAAAGCTGGATCTGTGTTCCCTTTTGAGTACATCCTTCGGCTTGGTCTTCGATTTAACGTACTGCACTCGCTCTCCACCGAATCGAATTCAACGTCCTGACAATCGTACAAATAACGCCTTCCTCAGTTTTGTAATTCCCGTGTGTTTTTGATGTATCTAAGAGATCGTTGTATATTTCTTGGTTAGATGAATCTGGTCGGCGAAAGAAAAAGTCGCGTTTTCGGGTCGAATGAAACGTTGACCGCGTCGAAAACATCTTTGTATACCTGAACATTGAGCCAGAAAAAGACCAGAGGAGGAATAATGTGTTTTATCTTTTCATTCCTTCGCGTCGCATTTCACGATTGTTCGGAGGAAGACGAAAATAAAAAGTCGTTTTTATTCGTTTGTTTTACTTTCAACTCGTTTTGTTTTTCTTAATGTTTGTTTTGTAACCTTCTCAGCTTTTCTGTTGATTTATAAATTAAAGTTACTATTAATTGAAACGCGTATAAATACATTGTCAAATTGTGTTTGTTGCTACCGTATGTTATAAAGAACATTTTATTGCCATGTTCAATGAAAAATGAGAAAAAAGAAAAAGAGCACCGTACTTAACAACCTATGTATTGTTGAACTATTTAGAAGTAGGGGAATTAAAATTAGTCAAACTTGACCAGTGTCAAATTTCAATTTTGTATTTAAAAGAATATGGCAAATTCAGTTGCGATTGCGAATGTTATTTTCATTAGTAAATTATTTTTATTCGATTGTTCCTTTATCTCCGTATAAATTGTACAAATGATTCTTCTTTTTTTTTTTTATCTTTGTAGATTAAGTAGAAAATTGAATTTTTTCTGATCGAAATTAAATATATTTGTATTTGATAAATTGTGCAATGGTTTTGAATATTTTGTACAAATATATTAATTTTGAATATTTTGTACAAATCTATCAAAGTAGTATATACTTAGTGTGATTCAAGGACACGTTTATCTCAATAAACTCAACGAATATTGACATTTTCATGTCTTTACTTTGGCACACAAACCGGGAAAACGTTACTTTTATGCGTGACATTTTGTGCGTTAAGGCGCGTACACATCTGAATACGAACGCGAACGAGACAAGCCGAACATATATCTGGGTAATTCTCAGAATAGGGGCATATTTCAGTTACTGCACATTATGTCAAAAACAAATACTGCATTTGATTTTTTTTCTCCTTTGCATAGAACATTGTATTCTCAATATTTTCCAGTTAAAAACGTAAGAGGCCCCCCCCCCCCGCCTCTCTACTCCTCAAATTCAATGAACGTGCTAAAAAGTTCCATCGTAGTGGCTGTTATTGATCACGTTCATGAATCTTCAGACCAGCAACATGGCGCAAATGAATTAATATTTCTGCAAAAGAAAGAAAAAAGAAAATCTCATTGATAAAGGAAACAGAAAACCTTGATAGGTAGAATGATGACCAAACATGCATCACACGACCTCAAAATAAGGTCAAAGTTTGGTTACGCACTTTTGATTCCATCGTAGCGGCGAATTTTTGTTTGCTCATACTGGCTCCCTGATTAAACCTTTCATGCTGCAAAGTAGCTGCAATGCTTCAGTCTTCTGTTAAGAAAAAAGTTTGGCCGTCCTGTGAGATGTCGTCCATGACAATCCTGTTGTTTACAATTTTCAGTATCTTCCTTAGTGGCTTATCAGTTCTCATCTGTTGGCGGGATGATCACCTAGGAAAAAGGATCGAAATACTCAAACTGGTAAGTATTTCAAGGTTTAAATGTTGGAAATTTCGAGGGTCGTTCAAAAAGAAAGGTAACAACAGCTATAAAAAATTAACCAAACACTACAAAATAAATTTATACGCCTTAGTTCATTTTTGTAGCAACTACAAATGAAATTCTTACGCAGTCGAAACCGAACTTTGGATACTCGTGCTCCCTTTCCTCGTGGGAATGAATTGAGCAGCACGCTAGAAATCAAATTGGGGGCACATGCGCTAGCGACCCCCCGTTGTCGAAATTGAGCTAGAGTCATTTTTTCACCCAAATTGATCAATTTTCCCAACTTTTTTGAGTGTACCTCAAGAACGGAGGGTCGCCGTCAAATGGGAACAACGAATTCGAACTCAGCGTGAAGAATTGCGTAAGAAACACTCATTAGTTCGAAAATTTCGATTTCCTCAAATTTTGAAAATTTCTCCAGACTATACATCATGTCTTTTTTCGGGCGAAAAAATTTTCGGAGAGCTACGGCGTCGGCGCTGGTGCTAGTTGCTCAATTTTTCGAGACGAATTCGAATCCGTAGTCGAAATTGAGCTAGAGTCATTTTTTGACCCAAATTGATCAATTTTCCCAACTTTTTTGAGTGTACCTCAAGAACGGAGGGTCGCCGCCAAATGGGAACCACTTATTCGAACTCAGCGTGAAAAACTGAGTAAGAAACACTCATTAATTTGAAATTTTTGATTTTTTCAAATTTTGAAAATTTCTCCATACTATACATAATGTCTTTTTTTGGGCGAAAAAATTTTCGGAGAGCTACGGCGTCGGCGCAGGTGCTCAGTACTCAATGTTTCGAGACGAATTCGAATCCGTTGTCGAAATTGAGCTAGAGTCATTTTTTGACCCAAATTGATCAATTTTCCCAACTTTTTTGAGTGTACCTCAAGAACGGAGGGTCGCCGCCAAATGGGAACCACTTATTCGAACTCAGCGTGAAAAACTGAGTAAGAAACACTCATTAATTCGAAATTTTTGATTTTCTCAAATTTTGAAAATTTCTCCATACTATACATAATGTCTTTTTTTGTGCGAAAAAATTTTCGGAGAGCTACGGCGTCGGCGCAGGTGCTAAGTACTCAATGTTTCGAGACGAATTCGAATCCGTTGTCGAAATTGAGCTAGAGTCATTTTTTGACCCAAATTGATCAATTTTCCCAACTTTTTTGAGTGTACCTCAAGAACGGAGGGTCGCCGCCAAATGGGAACCACTTATTCGAACTCAGCGTGAAAAACTGAGTAAGAAACACTCATTAATTCGAAATTTTTGATTTTCTCAAATTTTGAAAATTTCTCCATACTATACATAATGTCTTTTTTTGGGCGAAAAAATTTTCGGAGAGCTACGGCGTCGGCGCAGGTGCTAAGTACTCAATGTTTCGAGACGAATTCGAATCCGTTGTCGAAATTGAGCTAGAGTCATTTTTTGACCCAAATTGATCAATTTTCCCAACTTTTTTGAGTGTACCTCAAGAACGGAGGGTCGCCGCCAAATGGGAACCACTTATTCGAACTCAGCGTGAAAAACTGAGTAAGAAACACTCATTAATTTGAAATTTTTGATTTTCTCAAATTTTGAAAATTTCTCCATACTATATATATCATGTATTTTTTTGGGCGAAAAAATTTTCGGGGAGCTACGGCATCGGCGCTGGTGCTAAGTACTCAATTTTTCGAGACGAATTCGAATCCGTTGTAAAAATTGAGCTAGAGTCATTTTTTGACCCAAATTGATCAATTTTCCCAACTTTTTTGAGTGTACCTCAAGAACGGAGGGTCGCCGCCAAATGGGAACCACTTATTCGAACTCAGCGTGAAAAACTGAGTAAGAAACACTCATTAATTCGAAATTTTTGATTTTCTCAAATTTTGAAAATTTCTCCATACTATACATAATGTCTTTTTTTGGGCGAAAAAATTTTCGGAGAGCTACGGCGTCGGCGCAGGTGCTAAGTACTCAATGTTTCGAGACGAATTCGAATCCGTTGTCGAAATTGAGCTAGAGTCATTTTTTGACCCAAATTGATCAATTTTCCCAACTTTTTTGAGTGTACCTCAAGAACGGAGGGTCGCCGCCAAATGGGAACCACTTATTCGAACTCAGCGTGAAAAACTGAGTAAGAAACACTCATTAATTCGAAATTTTTGATTTTCTCAAATTTTGAAAATTTCTCCATACTATATATCATGTATTTTTTTGGGCGAAAAAATTTTCGGGGAGCTACGGCGTCGGCGCTGGTGCTAAGTACTCAATTTTTCGAGACGAATTCGAATCCGTTGTAAAAATTGAGCTAGAGTCATTTTTTGACCCAAATTGATCAATTTTCCCAACTTTTTTGAGTGTACCTCAAGAACGGAGGGTCGCCGCCAAATGGGAACCACTTATTCGAACTCAGCGTGAAAAACTGAGTAAGAAACACTCATTAATTCGAAATTTTTGATTTTCTCAAATTTTGAAAATTTCTCCATACTATACATAATGTCTTTTTTTGGGCGAAAAAATTTTCGGAGAGCTACGGCGTCGGCGCAGGTGCTAAGTACTCAATGTTTCGAGACGAATTCGAATCCGTTGTCGAAATTGAGCTAGAGTCATTTTTTGACCCAAATTGATCAATTTTCCCAACTTTTTTGAGTGTACCTCAAGAACGGAGGGTCGCCGCCAAATGGGAACCACTTATTCGAACTCAGCGTGAAAAACTGAGTAAGAAACACTCATTAATTCAAAATTTTTGATTTTCTCAAATTTTGAAAATTTCTCCATACTATATATATCATGTATTTTTTTGGGCGAAAAAATTTTCGGGGAGCTACGGCGTCGGCGCTGGTGCTAAGTACTCAATTTTTCGAGACGAACTCGAATCCGTTGTAAAAATTGAGCTAGAGTCATTTTTTGACCCAAATTGATCAATTTTCCCAACTTTTTTGAGTGTACCTCAAGAACGGAGGGTCGCCGCCAAATGGGAACCACTTATTCGAACTCAGCGTGAAAAACTGAGTAAGAAACACTCATTAATTCGAAATTTTTGATTTTCTCAAATTTTGAAAATTTCTCCATACTATACATCATGTCTTTTTTTAGGCGAAAAAATTTTCGGAGAGCTACGGCGTCGGCGCAGGTGCTAAGTACTCAATGTTTCGAGACGAATTCGAATCCGTTGTCGAAATTGAGCTAGAGTCATTTTTTGACCCAAATTGATCAATTTTCCCAACTTTTTTGAGTGTACCTCAAGAACGGAGGGTCGCCGCCAAATGGGAACCACTTATTCGAACTCAGCGTGAAAAACTGAGTAAGAAACACTCATTAATTCGAAATTTTTGATTTTCTCAAATTTTGAAAATTTCTCCATACTATATATCATGTATTTTTTTGGGCGAAAAAATTTTCGGGGAGCTACGGCGTCGGCGCTGGTGCTAAGTACTCAATTTTTCGAGACGAACTCGAATCCGTTGTAAAAATTGAGCTAGAGTCATTTTTTGACCCAAATTGATCAATTTTCCCAACTTTTTTGAGTGTACCTCAAGAACGGAGGGTCGCCGCCAAATGGGAACCACTTATTCGAACTCAGCGTGAAAAACTGAGTAAGAAACACTCATTAATTCGAAATTTTTGATTTTCTCAAATTTTGAAAATTTCTCCATACTATACATAATGTCTTTTTTTGGGCGAAAAAATTTTCGGAGAGCTACGGCGTCGGCGCAGGTGCTAAGTACTCAATGTTTCGAGACGAATTCGAATCCGTTGTCGAAATTGAGCTAGAGTCATTTTTTGACCCAAATTGATCAATTTTCCCAACTTTTTTGAGTGTACCTCAAGAACGGAGGGTCGCCGCCAAATGGGAACCACTTATTCGAACTCAGCGTGAAAAACTGAGTAAGAAACACTCATTAATTCGAAATTTTTGATTTTCTCAAATTTTGAAAATTTCTCCATACTATACATCATGTCTTTTTTT